>CAWUFW010001612.1:0-2708467 GCA_963921515.1 Calotriton arnoldi | reverse complement strand
TGAGAGCCTTCTTAGGCCTGACTGGGTACTATAGGAGGTTTGTGAAGGATATGGATCTATAGTGACCCCTTGAATGATCTAACCTCAAAGAAAATGCCAAAAAGGTTCAGTGGACAGCTAGCTGTCAGAAGGCATTTGAAGACCTAAAGCAGGCCATGTGCACTGCCCCCATCTTACAGAGTCCAGACTACACCAAAAAGTTCATTGTCCAAACAGATGCTTCTGAGCTGGGTGTGGGAGCTGTACTGTCTCAACTGAATGATGAAGGTCAAGACCAGCCAGTAGCTTTCATTAGCAGAAGGCTGACCCCTAGAAGGAAACGTTGGTCAGCTATAGAGAGGAGGCCTTTGCTGTGGTGTGGGCCCTGAAGAAGTTGAGGCCGTACTTGTTTGGCACTCACTTTATAGTTCAGACTGACCACAAGCCCCTCCTATGGCTTAAACAGATGAAAGGTGAAAACCCAAAACTTTTGAGGTGGTCCATTTCCCTACAGGGATGGACTATACAGTGGAACATAGACCTGGGACCCAACATGCCAATGCAGATGGACTCTCAAGGTATTTCCACTTAGAACACGAAGACTCAACAGGTCATGGTTAGGTTAGTGTCCCTGCGTTTGGGGGGTTGTGTAGGAGAGTAGGATCTGCCTCTTATGTTGCCCCCACTTTTTTTCTGATGTTTACACTGGTTTCTGGCTATAGTCTGGCTGGGACCCTGCCAATCAGGGCCCCAGCCTCTCTGTTCTCTCTAACGACTTGGAGTGCACTCTAGGTGCACTAGTGATTGGATACTGTGGTACCTTATGAGTCCCTAGTATATGGTACCTTAGGTACCAAGGGCATAGGTACTTCACAGGCCTACCAGGGGCTGAAGCATGTATTATGCCACCCCTGGGAAGCAGACTAAATCTGACACCACAGGTCTGCTACTGCAGCCTGGGTAAGGTGGTGTATGCACCCTTACTGTGTTCTGGGGTTTCTGCCTTACCCTGGTTCTGACCCATTTGTCTGCCTTCTTTCCCAATTCTTGGGAAGAGGTCAGATCTGAGTCCACCAGGTATTGATGCAACAACTGGTTCTGGCAATTATTAAGGATCTGTTCTCTCATCATTAGATTATACAATCCCTTGAAATCAGTAACCCTACTGCCAACCAGCCAACCCTCCAGAGCCTTGGTTGCACAATCTACAAAGTCAGTCCAGTCCTGAGTCTGTGCCTTCTGGGTGTCTCTGAACTTCAACCTGTACTGCTCAGTGGTTAAGCCAAACCCATCTATCAGTGCACTCTTCAGGACTTCATAGTCATCAGCATCCTCTTCTCTAACATTGAGGAGCTTGTCTCTACCTTTATCTGAAAAGGAGAGCCACAAGATTGCTGCCCACTGCTTTTGGGGGACCTGTTGTACTCTACAGGCCCTTTCCATAGCAGTTATCCACTTATGGATATCATCCCCACTCTGGTAGGGAGGAACAACCTTGCTCAGGTTCCTATGGTCTGGAATATATTCTCCCTTGTAACTCTTCTCAGTATCCGCGTCCTTCGACTCGTACTGACCGATCGGTGTGTTCGCCTCGAACACGCCAGGGACCTGTAACATTGATAACTCAATCGGTGTCAAACATCTTGGAATACTACCCCCCGCCCGTTCTGGCAGCGGGGTAGCATTCCAACCTTCTAGAGGGATAGACATGTACCTACTGTGGAAACGCGATAGAATCCTGAAGAGCCCTGGCATCACAAAAATGGATGCCACCAGTCACAGACACTGGGCTGCCCTCCTGCTGATGACCGACACTCGCAGTGGAGGAGGCCCAACAATAGGTATCCTGTCCCAAGGGGGTGTGACCACCTCCCAGACAGGGTTTAGTGTATTGGGGCTGGGTGGGTGCACTCCTAGAGTGCTTTGAAGTCCTGCACTGGGGGAGCAGAAGGCTCCTCTGTGCATATGCCAGTTCAAACCAGCTCAGGGGCTACCTGCCCCTGCTCTGGCATGAAACTGGACAAAGGGAAGTGGGTGTAGCCACCCCTCCCCCGACCCTCCCATAGGTGGGGTCATAGAGCTAGTCCCTCACTTCTTTTAGTATAAGAGGGGAACCTGTGCATTGCAACCCAGATCTCCCTGGACGACGCTCTTAAGAAGAATCCTGGACCTTTGACGTTCCACTACCTCTGGAAGACTGAAGAATCTCCCTTGGAGTCAAGGAGTGACTCCCCTGCTTGGCAGGCACCAAAAACTACAATGACAGTCGCAAACTATGCCGCTCCCGCCAAAGCCCGAAGTCCCTGCAGCCCAGGAAGAGATTTTCCTGACTTCTCCAAGGCCATCGTGAGTCCCCAGCGAAGCTGAGGCAAGTGGACCCCACGAGCGACGAGGAACCACAGCCCCTGGGTACCATGCACTATTGTCAAGTGCAACCCCTTTATGACATTTTACGAACTTGTACTTTGGACCACGTGTGGTCCCAGCCTCTAGCAGGAATCCTTCCGAAGATCAGAGGCCTACCCCATCCCGAGTGACTGTGGGCCTCTGTTGAAGGAATCCTCCTGAGGCGTCTTCGCGATCCCTTGCCAGCCGGCTTGTGGGTCCCCTGAAGACTTTCCCACAGAACCAAAGGGCTCCCCTGGTTGCTCCAGGCCTGCCCTGACTTACCCTCACTGGGTGAGTTCTCCAGACCTTGCTGGTCTGCACGATTGACTTTTACGCTTTCCACAAGACTTGCTGCTACCAAGGCTTGTTGGCTCCAATCGAGTCACTGACACCTCAGTTAGCTGCAGACGTCGGGGGACACACCGAATCCAGCTCCTGGTCATCATCGATGCCGCCTGGACCACGTGGTTGAAGAGTCAAGACACCCGTGAACGACCTGAATCTGTCGACGACGGTGGGCATTCATCTTCCTTGCCCCGGGTCACTGCCAAGTGACTTTGAACACTGTCCCCTCTGCTTTCAGGTCTTCCTTCTTCCAAATCCAGGCTTGGATTCCGCCGGACACTTCTCCTGTCGTCGCAAGCAGCAAGTCTTCATTGGTTCCCATTGAGAACGACGCCGCGAACCGACACCAAAGGACACCTATGCACCCGGCTCCCTGGGTGAGGTAACTTCAGCACTACGGTGCTCCTGTGGGTGTTTTCCCTAGAACTACTTACCCTGTAAGTGGCTTGCTTGTAGCTACCCTAGAAGTGCCCTAAAACTCCTATTTTCCCCGTGCGATTCTCGCACTGGCTCGTACAGGGCTCGCGTCTGTGTTAGACACATCGCGTCCAACTCCCTTGTAACTCTCTCAGTATCCGCGTCCTTCGACTCGTACTGACCGATCGGTGTGTTCGCCTCGAACACGCCAGGGACCTGTAACATTGATAACTCAATCGCGTTCTTTTGCATAGACTCGTACAGGACTCGCACCAGTGTCTGAACACCGCGTCCGTCCCCTGTGGGTCTCCTACAACTACCTGGGGTGGTTCTTTGGGGTCCCTCGATTCTATGTGCTCTAGACCACGGTCTAGCCAAGATAAGATTGTGATATTTACTTGTGCTAACTTATTTTGATAAAACATTGACTTGTACATATGTTCCTGACTTCTAATCTCATAAAGAGATTAGTAGAGAGTTGTTTAGTAATAAATACATATATATTTGATATATATACCTGTGTGGTGTCTTTTCATTTGGTGATTCAAGAGATTGTGTGGTAAAACAAGCTGCTTTACATTCCTCCAAGACTTAGCCTGAAGGCTGCTCTCCACAGCTACCACTAGGATAGCTTTCTATAAAAGTTGTCTTAAACCTACCTACCATAAGAGTCGAATTGTACTGGTGCAAGGTGTGAGAAGTTGGCCTGGCATATGCTGTCCACTAATTATAGTGGGCACCTTGCACCAGTCCAAACAACCCCTTATTGGAGATAGGTTAAAGACAACCTTATTGAAAGCTATCCTAGTGGTAGCTATGGAGAGCAGCCTTCAGGCTAAGTCTTGAAGGAATGTAAAGCAGCTTGTTTTACCAGTCTATAATCTCTTGAGTGATCAAATGAAAGAGCACCACACCAGGTATATATTCAAAATATATGTATTTATTGCTAAACACACCCCTCTAGTCTCTTTATGAGGCTAGAGTTCGAAATACACAAGTTATAAGTTATTTAAACACAGCATTAGCACAAATACACGTTTGGGCCCTAGGGGCGTACCAAACCATATACCAATAAAGTGGTATAAGAACCACGACTGAACTAGACACTAGGCCTAGAGCCTCTAGAAGTGCTTGGACCACAAGGAACCACCCAAGCTAGTGACACAGGGGACCCACGGGGCACGCGTGCAGTGTAAATACACAACCGCGATACGCCGTTAACTTCTATGGAGAAAGTCGCGATCAGGAAATTAAAGAAAAGGGACACTTAAAGGAGGACTTGGAGCAAACCCTTTGAGAACTAGGTCGTTCTAGAGTCTCTACCCACGGGAGCACCGGAATACTCGTGTTACCTCACCCAGGGAAGCCGGGTGCATAGGTGCCTTTCGGGGTCGGGTTTCGTCGTCGATTTGAATGGCGATCTGCTGCAAAGTGCTGCTGGCGACCAAGTGGAAAGTGTCCGGGTGGATCCAAGAGTGGATCGGAGATCTGAAGAACCTGAAAGCAGAGGGGACAGAGTCTGGGTCACTAGCCAGTGACCAGGAAGGCGATGGACAGATGCCCACCGATGTCGAGTGCTTCAGGTGCATTGACGGTCGTCTTGACTCTTCAGCCACGAGGTCCAGGAGGCGTTGTCGGTGACCAGGAGCAGGATTCGGGCTGGTACAAGATGTCTGTCGAGTGCTGAGGTGTCGGCGACCGGATTGGACCCAACAAGCCTTGGCAATGGCAAGTCTCAATGAAGATGAAGATTGTCGATGGTGCAGACCAGCAAGGTCTGGGGAACTCACCCAGCAAGGGTAAGTGAGGGCAGGCCTGGAGCAACCAGGATGCCCAAGAAGAAAAAGATTGGCCTTTGTGAAGGGCTACTAGCCAACGGGCTAGCGACCGCAAAGGAGCCTCGAGACGTCACACGTGGATCTGGCTCACAGGACACTCGTGGAGTGGAGGCCAGTGATCTTCGGTGCAGTTGGTGCTGGAGGCTAGGGCTACTCGGAGCCCAAAGCACGACTTCGTGGGAGACCCAGAAGAGGATACACTTGCAAATGTGCTCGGTGTCCAGGGGTCATGGTCTCACGTTACCCACGATAGCTACAGGCCTCAGCTTTGCTGGGGACTCAGGGTAGCCTCGGGAAGTCTGAGAATCCACCTCTGGTGATGCGAAGACTTCGGCGTCCGACGGGAGCTACAGAAATGCAGACCTGACAGATGCGTCTTTGGTGCCTGCCAAGCAGGGGAGTCACTCCTTGACCCCAAGGGAGATTCTTCTGTCCTCTAATCTTGAGTAGAGCGTCGAAGGTCCAGGATTCTGTTTCAGAGTTTCGTCCAGGGATAATCTAAAGTCCTAAGGACTGGGTTCCTATACTTATACCAAGTTTAGGGGTTGGACTACTCTGTGGCCCCACCTATGGGTGGGTCAGGGCAGAGGGGTGGCTACACCCTTTCCTTTGTCCAGTTCGCGCCAAAGCAGGGGCTGCAAGCCCCTGATCCGGTTTGAACTGGGGTATGCACAGGGACACCAAATGTGCCCCCAGTGCAGGACTTCAAAGCACCCGAAAGTGCTCCCGCCCAGCCCCAATACACATTATCCTGTCTGGGGAGGTGGTCACACCTCCCTGGGACAGGAAACCTATTGTCCAGGCCTCCCCTGCCGGAGTTTCGTCCAGCAGCAGGAGGCCAGACTCGTGTCTGTGGCAGCAGCATCCATTTTGTGATGCCAGGGCTTTAGAAAGAAGTTACCGGGCTAGCCAGAGTTAACATGTCTTTCCCTCTAGAAGGGTGGAATGCTACCCCCGCCGCCAGAATTGGCGGGGGGTAGTATTCCAAGATGTTTGACACCAAACATGACATGTTTAGGTGCACCCATTCCAAAGTTAGCATTTAACGCGAGGTTATAATGCGCTTAAGAGTATATGGTCAGGCTGCACTACAAACAGCATCAGAGAAGGGTCTCCGAACGCTGCAGAGGGGCCCTGCTCATGCAGGGGCACCCTCTCACATAGGAACCATGCACTCTGCCTTCAGGATTGATAAGGCCTGCCTTAGGAGTGACTTATAGGTTTATATGTGTGTATGTATTTAGTGATATAGGTAACCTATATCACAGTAAGGGGTGCATGCACCACCTTACCCAGGCTGCAGTAGCAGACCTGTGTGTCAGTTTGGATGGCCTTCCAGGGGTGGCATAATACATGCTGCAGCCCCTGGTAGGCCTCTGAGGTACCTATGCCCTTGGTACATAGTATACCATATACTAGGGACTTATAAGGGCACTCCAGATTCCAATCAGTGATGTGCCTAAGGCACATGGAAACCATTTTAGAGAGGAAGCAGCTAGGCTGGGGTTCTGATTAGCAGGGCCCCAGCCAGACTAATGTCGAAAAACAGTGAAGTATCAGCAAAAAGTGGGGGTACCCATGTGAAGCAGATCCTACTCTCCTACACAACCCCCCCAAACATAGGGACATTAAACTAACCTTGCCCAGTTAAGTCTTCATGTTCTAAGTGGAAGTACCTAGAGAGTCCATCTGCATTGGCATGGTTACTCCCAGGTCTATGTTCCACTGTAAAGTCCATCCCCTGTAGGGAAATGGACCACCTAAGCAGTTTGGGGTTTTCACCCTTCATTTGTTTTAGCCATAAGAGGGGCTTATGGTCTGTCTGAACCAGGAAGTGTGTACCAAACAAGTATGGCCTCAACTTCTTCAGAGCCCAGACCACAGCAAAGGCCTCCCTCTCTATGGCTGACCAACGTTTCTCTCTAGGGGTCAGCCTTCTGCTAATGAAAGCTACTGGCTGATGCTGACCTTCTTCATTCAATTGTGACAGTACAGCCCCTACCCCCAATTCAGATGCATCAGTTTGAACAATGAACTTCTTGGAGTAATCAGGACTCTGTAGAATGGGAGCAGTGCACATGGCCTGCTTCATGTCATCAAATGCCTTTTGACAGCTAACTGTCCACTGAACCTTTTTGGGCATTTTCTTAGAAGTTAAGTCATTCAGGGGTGTCACTATTGATCCATACCCCTTGACAAATCTCCTATAGTACCCAGTCAGGCCTAAGAAGGCTCTCACCTGAGTCTGGGTAGTGGGAGCAGTCCAGTCCATGATAGTCTGGATCTTGCTCTGCAAAGGTTGAACCTGGCCTCCACCCACAAGGTGGCCCAGGTACACAACCTGACTCTGCCCTATCTGGCACTTAGTGGCCTTGATAGTCAGGCCTGCCTTTTGCAGGGCCTGTAAAACATTCCTGAGGTGGACCAGGTGATCCTCCCAGGTGGAGCTAAAGACAGCAATATCATCTAGATATGCTGCACTATAGGCTTCCAGACCTGTGAGAACTGTATTCACCAACCTCTGGAAAGTGGCAGGTGCATTCTTCAGACCAAAGGGCATCACCACAAATTGATAATGCCCACTAGGGGTTGAGAATGCTGTTTTGGGCTTTGCAGTATCAGCTAGTCTGATCTGCCAGTAGCCAGCTGTCAAGTCAAATGTGCTGAGATATTTGGCTGAGGCCAAAGTATCTATGAGCTCATCTGCCCTTGGTATTGGATGGGCATCAGTCCTAGTGACTGCATTGAGACCCCTGTAGTCCACACAAAACCTCATCTCTCTTTTTCCACCACTGGTGTGAGGTTTTGGCACAAGGACCACTGGACTAGCCCAAGGGCTATCTGAGGGTTCAATAACTCCCAACTCCAACATTTTCTGGACTTCAGTCTTGATACAGTCCCTGACATGGTCAGGTTGCCTATAAATCTTATTTTTAATAGGCAGACTGTCCCCAGTGTCCACTTCATGAGTGCACCAGGTGGTCTGACTGGGTGTCAGTGAAAACATGTGTCTAAACTGATTGAGCACCTGTCTACAATCAGTTTGTTGCTGGGTAGTGAGGCTGCCTGCCAAGGCTACACCATCTACTGACCCATCGTCAGGGTTCTGTGAGAGCAGGTCAGGGAGTGGGTCACTCTCTTCCTCCTGCCCTTCATCAGTAGCCATGAGCAAGCCCATGTCTGCCCTGTCCACATATGGTTTTAACCTGTTGACATGGAGAACCCTGTGGGGACTCCTGGGTGTTCCTAGGTCTACTAAGTAGGTAACCTCACCCTTCTGCTCAACAATAGTGTGGGGTCCACTCCATTTGTCTTGGAGAGCTGCTGGGGCCACTGGCTCCAACACCCACACCTTCTGTCCTGGCTGGTAAACAGTCAGAACAGCCTTTTGGTCATGCCAGGCCTTTTGAAGTTCCTGGCTAGCCTCAAGGTTTTTGGTTGCCTTTTTCATATACTCAGCCATCCGGGAGCGGAGACCAAGTACATAGTCCACTATGTCTTGCTTTGGGGGCTTGAGAGGTAACTCCCATCCTTCCTTCACCAAGCACAGTGGACCCCTGACAGGGTGGCCAAACAGAAGTTCAAAAGGGCTGTAACCAACCCCCTTCTGAGGCACCTCCCTATATGCAAATAAAAGGCAGGGCAAGAGTATGTCCCATCTTCGCCTAAGCTTTTCTGGGAGCCCTTTAATCATGCCCTTCAAGGTTTTGTTGAATCTCTCAACTAAACCATTGCATTGTGGGTGATAGGGTGTGGTGAACTTATAAGTCACTCCACACTCCTTCCACATTGCTTTTAAGTACCCAGACATGAAGTTAGCACCCCTGTCTGATACTACCTCCTTAGGAAAGCCCACTCTTGAGAAAATTCCCAGGAGGGCCCTTGCCACCACAGGTGCTGTAGTGGTCCTGAGGGGAATAGCTTCTGGGTACCTGGTGGCATGATCCACTACCACCAGGATAAACCTGTGCCCAGATGCTGTTTGGGGATCCATGGGACCAACAATGTCAATCCCTACCCTTTCAAAGGGCACCCCCACCACAGGTAGTGGTATCAGGGGGCCTTTGTAGTGCCACCTGCCTTGCCACTGGCCTGGCAGGTTACACAGGAGCGACAAAACTCCTTGGTGTCTTCAGACATGTGGGGCCAGTGAAAGTGAGGGACAATTCTGTCCCAAGTCTTGTTCTGGCCCAGGTGACCTGCCAAGGGAATATCATGGGCTAGGGTCAATAGGAAGCCCCTGAACTTCAGAGGTATAACCAACCTCCTGGTAGCACCAGGCTTGGGGTCTCTACTCTCTGAGTACAGGAGTCCATCATCCCAATACACTGTATGGGGACCACTAGCTTTCCCAGCAGCCTCAGCAGCAGCTTGCTGTCTGAGGGGTTCAAGGGAGGGGCAGCTCTGCTGCTCCTGGCTCAGATCTGCCCTAGAAGGTCCCCCTGTCCCCAAGAACTCAACCTGGTCAGGTTCAAGTTCCTCTGGGACAGTTCCTTCTTCAGGACTGAGATCATCCCCCTCAAGGGACTGATCTTCTTCCTGAGCCAAGGGGGAAGGCACTGCCTTAACCCTACTACTCCTCCTCTTGGAAGGCACTTGGTCCATTATTCCAGAATCCAAGGCCTGTTCAGTGCTAGACATTTTGGCTTGTGACCTGGTCACAGCAAACACATCTGCAGGGATCCCCAGCATTTCTGCATGGGTCCTGAGCTCCACTTCTGCCCAAGCAGAAGTCTCTAAGTCATTGCCAAGCAAGCATTCGACTGGTAGGTTTGCACTCACCACAACCTTCTTAAGGCCAGTTACCCCTCCCCAGGAGAAGTTAACAACTGCCAGAGTATGGTCTGTTCTGACGTTGCTAGCATTGGTCACTTGGTACATCTCACCAAGTATAACTTGCCCAGGATGCACAAGGTCTTGTGTCACCATTGTGACACTTGCCCCTGTGTCCCTAAATGCCAAAGCCTCTCGTCCATTGATTAAAGGCTGTTGTCTGTACTTGCCCAGATTACTGGGACTCACAGAGGAGGTCACATCCATGCCTCCATCACAGACTAACACAGCCTGAGTTAGTTCTCTGACTAGGTCAGAGCCCAACTCAGTACCCAGGGTGAACCCTACTAAACCCTTGGCTGGAGCACTCCCACCAACTGTACTAGGGGGAACAGGTGCCTTAGGGGCATTGGTGGGTGCTGGACTTGAGTCTTTGGACTTGGTGCAATCACTGGTCCAGTGGGTCTTTTGCTTACAGACCTTGCACCATGGTTTTCTTTGGCCTTTCCCTTTTGTAGACTGTGAATCCCCACCTGAAGAAGATTTTTGGGGGCCTGATGAAGACTTTTGATCTTTACCCTTCTCCCCACCCTTTTCAGAGTTCTTAGCATCTTGCTTCTTAGTGTCCCCACCTTGGTTCTGTACTTTCTGCTTCACCCTGGTTCTGACCCATTTGTCTGCCTTCTTTCCCAATTCTTGGGGAGAGGTCAGATCAGAGTCTACCAGGTATTGATGCAACAGCTGATTTTGACAGTTATTAAGAATCTGCTCCCTCATTATCAGATTGTACAATCCTGAGAAGTCACACACCTTACTGCCCATCAACCAGCCTTCCAGAGCCTTGGCAGAACAATCCACATAGTCTACCCAGTCTTGAGTCTGTGCTTTTTGGGTATCTCTGAACTTCAACCTGTACTGTTCAGTGGTTAGGCCAAACCCATCAATAAGAGCACTCTTCAAGACCTTGTAATTATCAGCATCCTCCTCTCTAACAGTGAGGAGCTTATCTCTACCTTTGTCTGCAAAGGAGAGCCACAAGATTGCTGCCCACTGCTCCTGAGGGACCTTCTGTACTTTACAGGCCCTCTCTAGAGCAGTTATCCACTTGTGGATGTCATCCCCATTCTGATAG
This sequence comes from Calotriton arnoldi, assembly GCA_963921515.1. NCBI lineage: Eukaryota > Metazoa > Chordata > Amphibia > Caudata > Salamandridae > Calotriton > Calotriton arnoldi. The sequence continues at coordinate 2,697,595 of CAWUFW010001612.1, read as the reverse complement.
GGAGGGACAATCTTGCTCAGGTTCCTATGGTCATAGGACCTTTCCCTATCTCTAGGGACATGGCTGCCACCATGGGACTCTAGTCCCAACTTTCTTTTCTCTCTAAAGAGATCTAGGGACTCCCTGTCTAAGGCTACTTGCTTCCTTCTGAGTTCAAGCTGAGCTTCCTCATACTGAATCAGCCTTGTTCTCCTCTCATGAGAGGATTCCCTCCTATGAGATGAGACAGAGCTCCCTATTGAGGTGCCAGAGTGGTTAGACTCCTGAGAAGGAGATCTAGACTTTCTGGGCACACTCATAATCCTTCCTGGGGGACAAAGAGGGTATCATCCTGATCATCCTCTTCATCTTCCACAGGAGGGATTGGGTTATCCAGGTCAGGGTCATTGTCACCCTCCTGGCCAGTTTCAGAGGGGGGCTGGGGGTATTGTTACCCCTGGCCCCTTCCTCTTCTTCTGCCCCACCCTCAGCTCCTACCCCTTCAGTCCCCAAGGGCTTACTAAGGTCATAAGCCACCAACAACTCTTTAAGGTGTTGGGTGGTGGGACTTTGGCCTGTCCTTAATTTCCTCAAGTTACATAATGCTCTCAATTCCAAGAATGGGAGGGTATCATACTTGGAGGGAAGAAGCCCAGTGGCTTCTGGTAAGGATTCTCTAGATCCTACCTTTAAAGACATTACTAGTGTGGTGTGGTGTATGCACTACCTACTCTAGTGTGGCCTACTAAACTCTCTTGAGTTGTAGAAAGGGTGTGCTATCCCTTAACACACAACTCTAAGTTCAGTAGAACTTACTGTATTCTAAGCTTAAATTATATGTACCTTAGGTACCTTTAGTGGTTTTCAGTTGATCAATTCAATTGAGATTATCTGGTAAAACAATAGCAAGCTGGAATCCCACACGCTGCACACCAATGTGAGAAGTTGGCCTGGCATATGCTGTCCACTAATTATAGTGGGCACCTTGCACCAGTCCAAACAACCCCTTATTGGAGATAGGTTAAAGACAACCTTATTGAAAGCTATCCTAGTGGTAGCTATGGAGAGCAGCCTTCAGGCTAAGTCTTGAAGGAATGTAAAGCAGCTTGTTTTACCAGTCTATAATCTCTTGAGTGATCAAATGAAAGAGCACCACACCAGGTATATATTCAAAATATATGTATTTATTGCTAAACACACCCCTCTAGTCTCTTTATGAGGCTAGAGTTCGAAGTACACAAGTTATAAGTTATTTAAACACAGTAATAGCACAAATACACGTTTGGGCCCTAGGGGCGTACCAAACCATATACCAATAAAGTGGTATAAGAACCACGACTGAACTAGACACTAGGCCTAGAGCCTCTAGAAGTGCTTGGACCACAAGGAACCACCCAAGGTAGTGACACAGGGGACCCACGGGGGACGCGTGCAGTGTAAATACACAACCGCGATACGCCGTTAACTTCTATGGAGAAAGTCGCGATCAGGAAATTAAAGAAAAGGGACACTTAAAGGAGGACTTGGAGCAAACCCTTTGAGAACTAGGTCGTTCTAGAGTCTCTACCCACGGGAGCACCGGAGTACTCGTGTTACCTCACCCAGGGAAGCCGGGTGCATAGGTGCCTTTCGGGGTCGGGTTTCGTCGTCGATTTGAATGGCGATCTGCTGCAAAGTGCTGCTGGCGACCAAGTGGAAAGTGTCCGGGTGGATCCAAGAGTGGATCGGAGATCTGAAGAACCTGAAAGCAGAGGGGACAGAGTCTGGGTCACTAGCCAGTGACCAGGAAGGCGATGGACAGATGCCCACCGATGTCGAGTGCTTCAGGTGCGTTGACGGTCGTCTTGACTCTTCAGCCACGAGGTCCAGGAGGCGTTGTCGGCAACCAGGAGCAGGATTCGGGCTGGTACACAATGTCTGTCGAGTGCTGAGGTGTCGGCAACCGGATTGGACCCAAAAAGCCTTGGCAACGGCAAGTCTCGATGAAGATGAAGATCGTCGATGGTGCAGACCAGCAAGGTCTGGGGAACTCACCCAGCAAGGGTAAGTGAGGGCAGGCCTGGAGCAACCAGGATGCCCAAGAAGAAAAAGATTGGCCTTCGTGAAGGGCTACTAGCCAACGGGCTAGCGACCGCAAAGGAGCCTCGAGACGTCGCACGTGGATCTGGCTCACAGGACACTCGTGGAGTGGAGGCCAGTGATCTTCGGTGCAGTTGGTGCTGGAGGCTAGGGCTACTCGGAGCCCAAAGCACGACTTCGTGGAAGACCCAGAAGAGGATGCACTTGCAAATGTGCTCGGTGTCCAGGGGTCATGGTCTCACGTTACCCACGATAGCTACGGGCCTCAGCTTTGCTGGGGACTCAGGGTAGCCTCGGGGAAGTCTGAGAATCCACCTCTGGTGATGCGAAGACTTCGGCGTCCGACGGGAGCTTCAGAAATGCAGACCGGACAGATGCGTCTTTGGTGCCTGCCAAGCAGGGGAGTCACTCCTTGACCCCAAGGGAGATTCTTCTGTCCTCTAATCTTGAGTAGAGCGTCAAAGGTCCAGGATTCTGTTTCAGAGTTTCGTCCAGGGATAATCTAAAGTCCTAAGGACTGGGTTCCTATACTTATACCAAGTTTAGGGGTTGGACTACTCTGTGGCCCCACCTATGGGTGGGTCAGGGCAGAGGGGTGGCTACACCCCTTTCCCTTTGTCCAGTTCGCGCCAAAGCAGGGGCTGCAAGCCCCTGATCCGGTTTGAACTGGGGTATGCACAGGGACACCAAATGTGCCCCCAGTGCAGGACTTCAAAGCACCCGAAAGTGCTCCCGCCCAGCCCCAATACACATTATCCTGTCTGGGGAGGTGGTCACACCTCCCTGGGACAGGAAACCTATTGTCCAGGCCTCCCCTGCCGGAGTTTCGTCCAGCAGCAGGAGGCCAGACTCGTGTCTGTGGCAGCAGCATCCATTTTGTGATGCCAGGGCTTTAGAAAGAAGTTACCGGGCTAGCCAGAGTTAACATGTCTTTCCCTCTAGAAGGGTGGAATGCTACCCCCGCCGCCAGAATTGGCGGGGGGGTAGTATTCCAAGATGTTTGACACCAAACACGACATGTTTAGGTGCAGCCATTCCAAAGTTAGCATTTAACGCGAGGTTATAATGCGCTTAAGAGTATATGGTCAGGCTGCACTACAAACAGCATCAGAGAAGGGTCTCCGAACGCTGCAGAGGGGCCCTGCTCATGCAGGGGCACCCTCTCACATAGGAACCATGCACTCTGCCTTCAGGATTGATAAGGCCTGCCTTAGGAGTGACTTATAGGTTTATATGTGTGTATGTATTTAGTGATATAGGTAACCTATATCACAGTAAGGGGTGCATGCACCACCTTACCCAGGCTGCAGTAGCAGACCTGTGGTGTCAGTTTGGATGGCCTTCCAGGGGTGGCATAATACATGCTGCAGCCCCTGGTAGGCCTCTGAGGTACCTATGCCCTTGGTACATAGTATACCATATACTAGGGACTTATAAGGGCACTCCAGATTCCAATCAGTGATGTGCCTAAGGCACATGGAAACCATTTTAGAGAGGAAGCAGCTAGGCTGGGGTTCTGATTAGCAGGGCCCCAGCCAGACTAATGTCGAAAAACAGTGAAGCATCAGCAAAAAGTGGGGGTACCCATGTGAAGCAGATCCTACTCTCCTACACAAGGTGTCCACTTTAACTAGTGAACAGCATATACCAGGCCAACTTCTCACAGTGAGTGTGTGTATGGGTATGTTGGTGAGTGAATGGATGCCTCCGTGGTACATGTGTGAGTAACTGTATATGTGAAAGGCAGTATATGTGAGTGTTGGAGTATATAAATGACTATGGTGCACATGCATCAAACTTGAAAGCGATTCCTTATTTGCGAAAAAAGGATTCGCAAATAATAAATCGCTAAGCGGAATGCATCATGAGAATCGCTAATAATTAGTGATTCGCAATAAATCGCTAATTCGGGACCGAGTACACATTTGCGACTCGCTAACACATGAAATCGGAAAAAGCGATTTCAGGTATTACGACTTCGGTATTAGCGAAATCGCTAATACCGAAATCACTAAAAACGGGTCGCACTGGAAGCAGGCTGATGACATCACAACCAGGAAGTCATGCAGTCCATGCTTCATTCAGTGCCCTGAGGAGCTCAGAGGAAGAGGCAGAGACCTGAATCTGAGTGGAGAAACCTCACACTCTGTATCCAGCCACTGTACCCAGACCCAGGATGGACAAAAACGATGCAGGGAAGAGTGCCACGCCTAGGAAGAGGAAGCTGAAGTTCTCTGAGAGGGAACTTGAACACCTGATTGAAGGTGTCAGCAGTAGCCACGACAAACTGTTTGGTAAATTGTCCCTGAAGGTGCCAGAGGCTGTGAAGCGCAAAATATGGCTGCGCATAAAGGAAAAAGTGAATGCTGTGGGAGTCACACACCGCAGCATTGATGATTTAAAGAAAAGGTGGTATGACTCTGAGGAAAAGCGCAAAGGAGCGCATAGCAGAAAGGGTGAAGGAAGCAGCTGGTACAGGAGGGGTCTATCGAACGCACCCACATACACAGCCCTGGAGGACCTTGTTGAGGGGACAATCGAGCCTGAGGCAGTCGCTCGGAGTGACACAATTGGACACATCCGGCACAGCAGGAACATCACAAGGTAAGATGCATGCAAGCGCTACTCCTCTGCGTACTGTATAACCGTGCACAATCCCCCAGGCAAATCACAGTATACAGGTAAAACCCCATGCCACGTTTCACCTCATACACAAAATGCATCATGGGAGTTGTAGTCATGTCAGACAAGTGGTCATTCAAAAGCCAACATGGTTAATTAAACATACCAATACCGCATGCCAGCCAGTGTGTTTAAGTCAGTGATTTATTTAGAAATAAGTTTGCCAAATGATAAACAGAATTAGGATAATACAAGACTAACACTGCACTGTTTCACATCACAGATGCAGCGGAGGCAGACTCCGAGGATAGTAACCAGCTCGTCATCTCAGAAACACCTGCAGAGACGGATGCAGAGACTCCTGTGGCCCAGAAAAAACACCACCCCACCACCAAAACGCAGGGTACATGTACCCTCACTGGCAGAAATGGAATCCGATCAGACTCCAGCACCCACTACATCCTCCAGCCAGCCACGCGTCCCTTCACCAACTCCAACACCGGCACAGCTCCAAACAGGACGACGGCGCAGGTCCAGGGCCCGTATTGCGGCATATGATGAGCAGGTCCCAAATTTATATGGCGGCGTGGAGTCTCAGATGCTACGTGTGCAGCGCCTGCAGGGGAGACACATGGGCACAATCAACATGCAGATCACAAAGCTGGCCAAAAACATAAGCACAATGGCAGACAATGTGCGCGAACTAACATCAGTGGTTGCCGAGGGAATCGGCAGACAAACTTGAGCTTACAGGAGCTCACCCATGCAGTCCTCGCAGGACAACGCATGAAGCGGAGAAGGAATCACCAGAGCCTGATCCGCATGTCAGCGAATACCAGGGCCATCAACAAGCTCTGCAATACCACTGCGCTATTGGCACGGCGCTCCGTGTCAATGCAGATTGATCTAGGCCATTTCTGTGGGGATGTTGCCAGGTCCTTAGGATAAGTCACCACTGCTGTGGAACACATCCAGTCCGGGACTGGGAGTGCCATCCACCTGGAAGGGGAGGAGGGGAGTGAGGAGGCCTCTAGCCTGAGTAGCCTATCGGTGCCAGTGACCACTAACAAGAGGCGCAGTTCGCGCAGCTCAACCTCCATGGGATCACGTCAGGGTGATGGTGCAGAGGCAGGCGACAGGAGGCTGGGGGTACATGGCAAGAGGCGCTAGCCATGCATATACTTCTTTTGGCCATGGTGGGGTAACCATGGACAATTTCTACTTGGTGATTGCCCTCCAGTGCTGAGTACAGTTTTATTTTGTCTTTATCGACCAATGCAATCCCCCTCAATATTTCTAAACGCACGTCTCAAGTTTGACATGTGCTCATGTTAATAAATATTTACGTACAGCATTTGTTTGTCATGGCTCATTCTTACCTACCTCAAAAATGATGTTGTGTGATGTGTGCACGTCTCCTCTGACCCTCTGCAGTGTTTGCCACATGCGCCTGTCGGTGTTGTGCGGGTGGTTGCTCGTCACCATCCGAGTCACTGTTGTCCATCTCAATGGTAATGCCCCTTCTGGTGGCAATGTTGTGCAGCATGGCACATACAGCCACAATCCTGCAGCATGTCTCTGGGCTATTTTGCAATGCACCACCAGTTTTATGAAGGATGCGGAAATGACTTTTCAGTATGCCGAATGTCCGTTCTACCACATTCCTTGTGCTTATGTGTGCCGCGTTGTACCTCTGTTCCTGTGGTGTGGCTGGGTTGAGGTATGGTGTCAGGATATATTCGCGCAGGGCATATGCGCTGTCACCTACAGGGTGGAAAGCAAAGGGTTAGACACAGTAATGCTATTACATTTTGCTTCATGATGTAGCAACTAGATATATGTATGTACCAAGTAGGTGTCCTTCGCCAGATTCACCCCTGAGCAGACGCCTGTGGATACCACTGTGGTGGAATATATACGAGTCATGTGTGCTCCCTGGAAATTGTGCCACGATGTCCGTTATTATATGCTTAGCATTGCACACGACCTGCACGTTGATGGAGTGGTACGACTTCCTGTTCCGGAAGATGTACTCGTTGGCTGCTGGTGGACAGATGGGGACATGCGTGCAGTCAATGCATCCGATGACATGTGGAACATGTGCCACCTGGTAGAACTCCAGTTTTGTCTGGTTCAACTGTGGGGTTGTGGGGAAGGTGATGTGGGTGTGTATCATTGTCAACATGGCGTCAAGGAATTTTAGGAAGAAGCGTGAGAGTGTGCTTTGGGATACACCTCCGGCTACGGCTACTACCCCTGGAAACTGCCTGACGGTAGTAGGTGCAGGCTGCATAGGACCTGTACGTGTGCAGGGATGGCATTGGTCCTACGGGTCTGGTGCTGCAGCAGGGGTTCCAAATCTGCAATGAGGCTCATTATCATTGCACGGTTCAACCGGTACTTATCATATATTTCGTCTTCATTTTGGCCCAGCAATGTTATGCGCACTGGAATACCCTCTCCTGTATCCTCCTCCTGCGCTGGGCTGCTGCATTGATCCTCATCCTCCTTGCCAGCACGTAGAGGGCTGCCATTGTGAAAGGCTTACGGGGTCTCCTGAGGCATTTTTCAAGGGTTTCTGATTGTTTGCACCTGTTTATTTTTTTTTTTTATTTTTTGTTACTTTACCTCCTGGTTGAGATTCCCCTTATTCTGCTCTTGCAAATTAGCGATTTTCATTGTATTCGCTAATTGCGTAATTTTGATGCATTGCTTTGCGATTCTTTATTTGCTAATCGCTATTTGCGGGAGCAACTGTATGTTTCGCTATTATGGTTTCACTATTTTGCGAGTCGCTAAATTTGCGAGGGCTTTTTTTGCGAATCTCTAGTTTTTTCGGTATTTCGGTTGATGCATTGGAAATGTTCGTTTTGCGGTCGCTAACGGCCTATTTTGCATTTTCGCAATTTTTGCAAGTGCAATTATGCTTGATGCATGTGCCAGTATATGTGAGAGTGAGTGATTGTGAGAGTGGCTGTATGGATGAGTGTGTGCTTGTATTAGATATTGTATAAGAGTGTAAGTATGTGTTAGTATATGTTTGAATAAGTGAGGTGGTGTGTGTATAACTGTATAGGTGAATAAATGGGAGTGTGATTGATTTTTTGCATGACTGACTAGGTGTGTGAGTAACTCTATGGATGAGTGGCGGTGTGTGAGTGTCTGTATAGATATGTGAGTGCATATGATAGTGCCGTATTGATGGTTGACTGCATGTATGAGTGACTGTATGGGTGAATGAGTGGATGTGTGTGTACACCTAGGAATTAGTGAGTGGGTATGTACTAACTGGTATTGGTGTGTCTATGGTTTCGAAAATGGTAGTCTGTATTTTAGAGTGGGTGTATCAAAGGTTATATTAGGGTATGAGGAGGTGCATCAGATTATCACGTGGATGATGTCATCAGTGATATCATTTGAGATGTCATCAGTGATGTCACTGACCATGTCATGAATGATGTAAAATGTGACGTCATCAGCAGTGCATTGCGGGGGTGCGAGTTATAGTTAGCTGAACTAACTATAACGGCCGAATTTCTCTGGTTTTGTACGAGTGACATGTCCAACTAACTATAACGTCCCTGAAACCTGTGGTTTTTTCAGTGAATTTCTAAGGTTTTTTAAATGCTAATTTCTAACTATAACGTCCCTGAAACATATGTTTTTTTCCATGAATTTCAAAGGTTTTTTAAATGCTAATTTCTAACTATAACGTCCCTGAAACCTGTGGTTTTTTCAGTGAATTTCAAAGGTTTTTTAAATGCTAATTTCTAACTATGCCTACAAAGGTAGTACATGTGCAGAAAGAGGAAGAAAGGTGCAGAAAGAAGCAAGAGAAATGCAGAAAGAGGCAACAGAAGTCCAGAAAGTCGAAGAAAGGTGCAGAAAGAAGCAAGAGATGTGCACAAAGAACCAACAGAAGAGCAGAAAGAGTCTGTTGAAAAGTCATCCTGTGCCCCCAACTTTTTGCTGACGGGTACTGGTGGTAACTGACTCTGACTAACCAGGCCCGGAGCCAGTGCTATGGTGAAAGACACTTAGAATACAGTGAAAACACCTACATACACTTGGGTACACTATGGGTTGGGGTACCCCTGTGATTGGCAAGACCTCCCCTGTATGGCCCTAGTACATAATAGGGCAGGGGTATTAAATATACCTCTAACTAAGAGGTGCACAAAGAGGCAAGAGAATTGCTAAAAGAAGCAACAGAGGTGAAGAAAGAGGCAAGAGAAGTGCAGAAACAGGCAAGAAAAGTGCACAAAGAGGCAAGAGAATTGCTGAAAGAAGCAACAGAGGTGTAGAAAGAAGCAAGAAAAGTGCATAAAGTGGCAAGTGAGATGCAAAAACAGGTAGGAAAGGTACAGAAAGAGGGAAGACGAGTGCAGAAAGAGACAACAGTGGTGCAGAAAGAAGCAAATGAGGTGCAGAAAGAGGCAACAGACGTGCAGAAAGAGGGAAGAGAGGTGCAGAAAAAGGCAGGAAAAGTGCAGAAAGAGGCAAAAGAGGTACATAAAGAGACAACAGGGGTGCAGAAAGAAGTAAGACAGGTGCAGAAAGAAGCATGGAAAGTGCAGAATGAAGCAACAGGGGTGAAGAAAGAGGCAAGAGAAGTGCAGAAACAGGCAAGAGAAGTGCACAAAGAGGCATGAGAATTGCTGAAAGAAGCAACAGAGGTGTAGAAAGAAGCAAGAAAAGTGCAGAAAGAGGCAAGTGAGATGCAAAAACAGGCAGGAAAGGTAAAGAAAGAGGGAAGACGAGCGCATAAAGAGACAACAGGGGTGCACAAAGAAGCAAATGAGGTGCAGAAAGAGGCAACAGACGTGCAGAAAGAGGGAAGAGAGGTGCAGAAAAATGGAAAGAAAAGTGCAGAAAGAGGCAAAAGAGGTACATAAAGAGACAACAGGGGTGCAGAAAGAAGCAAGACAGGTGCAGAAAGAAGCATGGAAAGTGCAGAATGAAGCAACAGAGGTGCAGAAAGAGGCAAGAGAAGTGCAGAAACAGGCAAGAGAAGTGCACAAAGAGGCAAGAGAATTGCTGAAAGAAGCAACAGAGGTGTAGAAAGAAAAGTGCAGAAAGAGGCAAGTGAGATGCAAAAACAGGCAGGAAAGGTACAGAAAGAGGGAAGACGAGTGCAGAAAGAGACAACAGGGGTGCAGAAAGAAGCAAATGAGGTGCAGAAAGAGGCAACAGACGTGCAGAAAGAGGGAAGAGAAGTGCAGAAAAAGGCAGGAAAAGTGCAGAAAGATGCAAAAGAGGTACATAAAGAGACAACAGGGGTGCAGAAAGAACCAAAACAGGTGAAGAAAGAAGCATGGAAAGTGCAGAATGAAGCAACAGGGGTGCAGAAAGAGGCATGAGAAGTGCAGAAACAGGCAAGAGAAGTGCAGAAAGAGGCAAGAGAATTGCTGAAAGAAGCAACAGAGGTGTAGAAAGAAGCAAGAAAAGTGCATAAAGTGGCAAGTGAGATGCAAAAACAGGCAGGAAAGGTACAGAAAGAGGGAAGACGAGTGCAGAAAGAGACAACAGGGGTGCAGAAAGAAGCAAATGAGGTGCAGAAAGAGGCAACAGACGTGCAGAAAGAGGGAAGAGAGGTGCAGAAAAAGGCAAGAACAGTGCAGAAAGAGGCAAAAGAGGTACATAAAGAGACAACAGGGGTGCAGAAAGAAGCAAGACAGGTGCAGAAAGAAGCATGGAAAGTGCAGAATGAAGCAACAGGGGTGCAGAAAGAGGCAAGAGAAGTGCAGAAACAGGCAAGAGAAGTGCACAAAGAGGCAAGAGAATTGCTGAAAGAAGCAACAGAGGTGTAGAAAGAAGCAATAAAAGTGCACAAAGAGGCAAGTGAGATGCAAAAACAGGCAGGAAAGGTACAGAAAGAGGGAAGACGAGCGCATAAAGAGACAACAGGGGTGCAGAAAGAAGCAAATGAGGTTCAGAAAGAGGCAACAGACGTGCAGAAAGAGGGAAGAGAGGTGCAGAAAAATGGAAAGAAAAGTGCAGAAAGAGGCAAAAGAGGTACATAAAGAGACAACAGGGGTGCAGAAAGAAGCAAGACAGGTGCAGAAAGAAGCATGGAAAGTGCAGAATGAAGCAACAGGGGTGGTGCAGAAAGAGGCAAGAGAAGTGCAGAAACAGGCAAGAGAAGTTCACAAAGAGTCAAGAGAATTGCTGAAAGAAGCAACAGAGGTGTAGAAAGAAGCAAGAAAAGTGCAGAAAGAGGCAAGTGAGATGCAAAAACAGGCAGGAAAGGTACACAAAGAGGGAAGACGTGTGCAGAAAGAGACAACAGGGGTGCAGAAAGAAGCAAATGAGGTGCAGAAAGAGGCAACAGACGTGCAGAAAGAGGGAAGAGAGGTGCAGAAAAAGGCAGGAAAAGTGCAGAAGGAGGCAAAAGAGGTACATAAAGAGACAACAGGGGTGCAGAAAGAAGTAAGACAGGTGCAGAAAGAAGCATGGAAAGTGCAGAATGAAGCAACAGGGGTGCAGAAAGAGGCAAGAGGAGTGCAGAAACAGCCAAGAGAAGTGCACAAAGAGGCAAGAGAATTGCTGAAAGCAGCAACAGAGGTGTAGAAAGAAACAAGAAAAGTGCAGAAAGAGGCAAGTGAGATGCAAAAACAGGCAGGAAAGGTACAGAAAGAGGGAAGATGAGTGCAGAAAGAGACAACAGGGGTGCAGAAAGAAGCAAATGAGGTGCAGAAAGAGGCAACAGATGTGCAGAAAGAGGGCAGAGAGGTGCAGAAAAAGGCAAGAAAAGTGCAGAAAGAGTCAAAAGAGGTACATAAAGAGACAACAGGGGTGCAGAAAGAAGCAAGACAGGTGCAGAAAGAAGCATGGAAAGTGCAGATTGAAGCAACAGGGGTGCAGAAAGAGGCAAGAGAAGTGCAGAAACAGGCAAGAGAAGTTCACAAAGAGGCAAGAGAATTGCTGAAAGAAGCAACAGAGGTGTAGAAAGAAGCAAGAAAAGTGCATAAAGTGACAAGTGAGATGCAAAAACAGGCAGGAAAGGTACAGAAAGAGGGAAGACGAGTGCAGAAAGAGACAACAGGGGTGCAGAAAGAAGCAAATGAGGTGCAGAAAGAGGCAACAGACGTGCAGAAAGAGGGAAGAGAGGTGCAGAAAAAGGCAAGAACAGTGCAGAAAGAGGCAAAAGAGGTACATAAAGAGACAACAGGGGTGCAGAAAGAAGCAAGACAGGTGCAGAAAGATGCATGGAAAGTGCAGAATGAAGCAACAGGGGTGCAGAAAGAGGCAAGAGAAGTGCAGAAACAGGCAAGAGAAGTGCACAAAGAGGCAAGAGAATTGCTGAAAGTAGCAACAGAGGTGTAGAAAGAAGCAATAAAAGTGCAGAAAGAGGCAAGTGAGATGCAAAAACAGGCAGGAAAGGTACAGAAAGAGGGAAGACGAGCGCATAAAGAGACAACAGGGGTGCAGAAAGAAGCAAATGAGGTGCAAAAAGAGGCAACAGACGTGCAGAAAGAGGGAAGAGAGGTGCAGAAAAATGGCAAGAAAAGTGCAGAAAGAGGCAAAAGAGGTACATAAAGAGACAACAGGGGTGCAGAAAGAAGCAAGACAGGTGCAGAAAGAAGCATGGAAAGTGCAGAATGAAGCAACAGGGATGCAGAAAGAGGCAAGAGAAGTGCAGAAACAGGCAAGAGAAGTGCACAAAGAGGCAAGAGAATTGCTGAAAGAAGCAACAGAGGTGTAGAAAGAATCAAGAAATGTGCAGAAAGAGGCAAGTGAGATGCAAAAACAGGCAGGAAAGGTACACAAAGTGGGAAGACGAGTGCATAAAGAGACAACAGGGGTGCAGAAAGAAGCAAATAAGGTGCAGAAAGAGGCAACAGACGTGCAGAAAGAGGGAAGAGAGGTGCAGAAAAAGGCAAGAAAAGTGCAGGAAGAGTCAAAAGAGGTACATAAAGAGACAGCAGGGGTGCAGAAAGAAGCAAGACAGGTGCAGAAAGAAGCATGGAAAGTGCAGATTGAAGCAACAGGGGTGCAGAAAGAGGCAAGAGAAGTGTAGAAAGGAGCAAGTGAGGTACAGAAAGAGCCAACAGAGGTGCAAAAAGAGGCAAGAGAGGTGCAGAAACAGACAAGAGAATTGCTGAAAGAAGCAACAGAGGTGTAGAAAGAAGGAAGAAAATTGCAGGAAGAGGCAAGTGAGATGCAAAAACAGGTAGAAAAGGTACAGAAAGAGGGAAGACAAGTGCAGAAAGAGACAACAGGGGTGCAGAAAGAAGCACATGCGGTGCAGAAAGAGGCAACAGACGTGCAGAAAGAGGGAAGAGAGGTGCAGAAAAAGGCAAGAAAAGTGCAGAAAGAGGAAAAAGAGGTACATAAAGAGACAACAGGGGTGCAGAAAGAAGCAAGACAGGTGCAGAAAGAAGCATAGAAAGTGCAGAAAGAAGCAACAGAGGTGTAGAAAGAGGCAGGAGAGGTGCAGAAACAGGCAAGACAAGTGCACAAAGAGGCAAGAGAATTGCTGAAAGAAGCAACAGAGGTGTAGAAAGAAGCAAGAAAAGTGCAGAAAGAGGCAAGTGAGGAGCAAAAACAGGCAGGAAAGGTACAGAAAGAGGGAAGACGAGTGCAGAAATAGACAACAGGGGTGCAGAAAGAAGCAAATGAGGTGCAGAAAGAGGCAACAGACGTGCAGAAGGAGGGAAGAGAGGTGCAGAAAAAGGCATGAAAAGTGCAGAAAAGGCAAAAGAGGTACATATAGAGACAACAGGGGTGCAGAAAGAAGCAAGACAGGTGCAGAAAGAAGCATGGAAAGTGCAGAATGAAGCAACAGGGGTGCAGAAAGAGGCAAGAGAAGTGCAGAAACAGGCAAGAGAAGTGCACAAAGAGGCAAGAGAATTGCTGAAAGAAGCAACAGAGGTGTAGAAAGAAGCAAGAAAAGTGCATAAAGAGGCAAGTGAGATGCAAAAACAGGCAGGAAAGGTACAGAAAGAGGGAAGATGAGTGCAGAAAAAGACAACAGGGGTGCAGAAAGAAGCAAATGAGGTGCAGAAAGAGGCAACAGACGTGCAGAAAGAGGGAAGAGAGGTCCAGAAAAAGGCAAGAACAGTGCAGAAAGAGGCAAAAGAGGTACATAAAGAGATAACAGGGGTGCAGAAAGAAGCAAGACAGGTGCAGAAAGATGCATGGAAAGTGCAGAATGAAGCAACAGGGGTGCAGAAAGAGGCAAGAGAAGTGCAGAAACAGGCAAGAGAAGTGCACAAAGAGGCAAGAGAATTGCTGAAAGAAGCAACAGAGGTGTAGGAAAAAGCAATAAAAGTGCAGAAAGAGGCAAGTGAGATGCAAAAACAGGCAGGAAAGGTACAGAAAGAGGGAAGACGAGCGCATAAAGAGACAACAGGGGTGCAGAAAGAAGCAAATGAGGTGCAAAAAGAGGCAACAGACGTGCAGAAAGATGGAAGAGAGGTGCAGAAAAATGGCAAGAAAAGTGCAGAAAGAGGCAAAAGAGGTACATAAAGAGACAACAGGGGTGCAGAAAGAAGCAAGACAGGTGCAGAAAGAAGCATGGAAAGTGCAGAATGAAGCAACAGGTATGCAGAAAGAGGCAAGAGAAGTGCAGAAACAGGCAAGAGAAGTGCACAAAGAGGCAAGAGAATTGCTGAAAGAAGCAACAGAGGTGTAGAAAGAATCAAGAAATGTGCAGAAAGAGGCAAGTGAGATGCAAAAACAGGCAGGAAAGGTACACAAAGTGGGAAGACGAGTGCATAAAGAGACAACAGGGGTGCAGAAAGAAGCAAATAAGGTGCAGAAAGAGGCAACAGACGTGCAGAAAGAGGGAAGAGAGGTGCAGAAAAAGGCAAGAAAAGTGCAGAAAGAGTCAAAAGAGGTACATAAAGAGACAGCAGGGGTGCAGAAAGAAGCAAGACAGGTGCAGAAAGAAGCATGGAAAGTGCAGATTGAAGCAACAGGGGTGCAGAAAGAAGGAAGAAAATTGCAGGAAGAGGCAAGTGAGATGCAAAAACAGGCAGGAAAGGTACAGAAAGAGGGAAGACAAGTGCAGAAAGAGACAACAGGGGTGCAAAAAGAGGCAAGAGAGGTGCAGAAACAGACAAGAGAATTGCTGAAAGAAGCAACAGAGGTGTAGAAAGAAGGAAGAAAATTGCAGGAAGAGGCAAGTGAGATGCAAAAACAGGCAGGAAAGGTACAGAAAGAGGGAAGACAAGTGCAGAAAGAGACAACAGGGGTGCAGAAAGAAGCACATGCGGTGCAGAAAGAGGCAACAGACGTGCAGAAAGAGGTGAGAGAGGTGCAGAAAAAGGCAAGAAAAGTGCAGAAAGAGGAAAAAGAGGTACATAAAGAGACAACAGGGGTGCAGAAAGAAGCAAGACAGGTGCAGAAAGAAGCATAGAAAGTGCAGAATTAAGCAACGGGTGCAGAAAGAGGCAAGAGAAGTGCAGAAAGAAGCAACAGAGGTGTAGAAAGAGGCAGGAGAGGTGCAGAAACAGGCAAGACAAGTGCACAAAGAGGCAAGAGAATTGCTGAAAGAAGCAACAGAGGTGTAGAAAGAAGCAAGAAAAGTGCAGAAAGAGGTAAGTGAGGAGCAAAAACAGGCAGGAAAGGTACAGAAAGAGGGAAGACGAGTGCAGAAAGAGACAACAGGGGTGCAGAAAGAAGCAAATGAGGTGCAGAAAGAGGCAACAGACGTGCAGAAGGAGGGAAGAGAGGTTCAGAAAAAGGCAAGAAAAGTGCAGAAAGAGGCAAAAGAGGTACATAAAGAGACAACAGGGGTGCAGAAAGAAGCAAGACAGGTGCAGAAAGAAGCATGGAAAGTGCAGAATGAAGCAACAGGGGTGTAGAAAGAGGCAAGAGAAGTGCAGAAACAGGCAAGAGAAGTACACAAAGAGGCAAGAGAATTGCTGAAAGAAGCAACAGAGGTGTAGAAAGAAGCAAGAAAAGTGCATAAAGAGGCAAGTGAGATGCAAAAACAGGCAGGAAAGGTACAGAAAGAGGGAAGATGAGTGCAGAAAGAGACAACAGGGGTGCACAAAGAAGCAAATGAGGTGCAGAAAGAGGCAACAGACGTGCAGAAAGAGGGAAGAGAGGTGCAGAAAAAGCAAGAAAAGTGCAGAAAGAGGTACATAAAGAGACAACAGGGCTGCAGAAAGAAGCAAGACAGGTGCAGAAAGAAGCATGGAAAGTGCAGAATGAAGCAACAGGGGTGCAGAAAGAGGCAAGAGAAGTGCAGAAACAGGAAAGAGAAGTGCAAAAGAGGCAAGAGAATAGCTGAAAGAAGCAACAGAGGTGTAGAAAGAAGCAAGAAAAGTGCAGAAAGAGGCAAGTGAGATGCAAAAACAGACAGGAAAGGTACAGAAAGAGGGAAGATGAGTGCAGAAAGAGACAACAGGGGTGCACAAAGAAGCAAATGAGGTGCAGAAAGAGGCAACAGACGTGCAGAAAGAGGGAAGAGAGGTGCAGAAAAAGCAAGAAAAGTGCAGAAAGAGGTACATAAAGAGACAACAGGGCTGCAGAAAGAAGCAAGACAGGTGCAGAAAGAAGCATGGAAAGTGCAGAATGAAGCAACAGGGGTGCAGAAAGAGGCAAGAGAAGTGCAGAAACAGGCAAGAGAAGTGCACAAAGAGGCAAGAGAATTGCTGAAAGAAGCAACAGAGGTGTAGAAAGAAGCAAGAAAAGTGCAGAAAGAGGCAAGTGAGATGCAAAAACAGGCAGGAAAGGTACAGAAAGAGGGAAGACGAGTGCAGAAAGAGACAGCAGGGGTGCAGTAAGAAGCAAATGAGGTGCAGAAAGAGGCAACAAACGTGCAGAAAGAGGGAAGAGAAGTGCAGAAAAAGGCAGGAAAAGTGCAGAAAGAGGCAAAAGAGGTACATAAAGAGACAACAGGGGTGCAGAAAGAAGCAAGACAGGTGCAGAAAGAAGCATGGAAAGTGCAGAATGAAGCAACAGGGGTGCAGAAAGAGGCAAGAGAAGTGCAGAAACAGGCAAGAGAAGTGCACAAAGAGGCAAGAGAATTGCTGAAAGAAGCAACAGAGGTGTAGAAAGAAGCAAGAAAAGTGCAGAAAGAGGCAAGTGAGATGCAAAAACAGGCAGGAAAGGTACAGAAAGAGGGAAGACGAGTGCAGAAAGAGACAGCAGGGGTGCAGTAAGAAGCAAATGAGGTGCAGAAAGAGGCAACAAACGTGCAGAAAGAGGGAAGAAAAGTGCAGAAAAAGGCAGGAAAAGTGCAGAAAGAGGCAAAAGAGGTACATAAAGAGACAACAGGGGTGCAGAAAGAAGCAAGACAGGTGCAGAAAGAAGCATGGAAAGTGCAGAATGAAGCAACAGGGGTGCAGAAAGAGGCAAGAGAAGTGCAGAAACAGGCAAGAGAAGTGCACAAAGAGGCAAGAGAATTGCTGAAAGAAGCAACAGAGGTGTAGAAAGAAGCAAGAAATGTGCAGAAAGAGGCAAGTGAGATGCAAAAACAGGCAGGAAAGGTACACAAAGAGGGAAGCCGAGTGCATAAAGAGACAACAGGGGTGCAGAAAGAAGCAAATGAGGTGCAGAAAGAGGCAACAGACGTGCAGAAAGAGGGAAGAGAGGTGCAGAAAAAGGCAAGAAAAGTGCAGAAAGAGTCAAAAGAGGTACATAAAGAGACAACAGGGGTGCAGAAAGAAGCAAGACAGGTGCAGAAATGTGAGAAGTTGGCCTGGTATATGCTGTTCACTAATTAAAGTGGACACCTTGCACCAGAACAATTCGACTCTTATGGTAGATAGGTTTAAGACAACCTTTATAGAAAGCTATCCTAGTGGTAGCTGTGGAGAGCAGCCTTCAGGCTAAGTCTTGGAGGAATGTAAAGCAGCTTGTTTTACCACACAATCTCTTGAATCACCAAATGAAAAGACACCACACAGGTATATATATCAAATATATATGTATTTATTAATAAACAACTCTCTACTAATCTCTTTATGAGATTAGAAGTCAGGAACATATGTACAAATCAAATGTTATCAAAATAAGTTTAGCACAATCGAATATCACAATCTTAGTTTGGCTAGACCTAGGTCTAGGGCATCTAGAATTGAGGGACCCCCAAGAACCACCCCAGGTAGTTGTAGGAGACCCACAGGGGACGGACGCGGTGTCCTGGCACCGGTGCGAGTCCTGTACGAGTCTATGCGAACAGACGCGATTGAGATTTCAATGTTAAAGGTCCCTTGCGTGTTCGAGGCGAACACACCGATCGGTCCTTGTACGAGTCGAAGGACGCGGTTACAGATAGAGTTGCAAGGGTGTTGGACGCGGTGTGTCTAACACAGACGCGAACCATGTACGAGTCAGCGCGATAGTCGCACTTGGAAAGTAAGAGTTTTAGGGTACTTCTAGGGTAGCTACAAGCAAGTCACTTACAGGGTAAGTAGTTCTAGGGCCCACACCCACAGGAGCACCGTAGTGCTGAAGTTACCTCACCCAGGGGAGCCGGGTGCATGGTGTCCTTTGGTGTCGGGTCGCGGCGTCGTTTTCAATGGAGGACAATGAAGACTTGCTGCTTGTGGAGTCCGTAGAAGTGTCCGGTGGAATCCAAGCCTGGATTCAGAAGATGGAAGACATGAAAGCAGAGGGGACAGTGTTCAAAGTCACTTGGCAGTGACTCGGGGCAAGGAAGATGGTTGCCCACCGTCGTCGCAAGATTCAGGTCGGTCATGGGTGCCTTGACTCTTCAGCCACGAGGTCCAGGAGGCGTCGACGATGACCAGGAGCTGGATTCGGCGTGTCCCACGATGTTTTCAGCTTACTGCGGTGTCGGCGACTCGATTGGTAACAGCAAGTCTTGGGGAAAGTGTAAAAAGTCAATGGCGCAGACCAGCAAGGTGTGAGGGACTCACCCAGCGATGGTAAGTCAGGGCAGGCCTGGAGCAACCAGGGGAGCCCTTTGGTTCTGTAGGAAAGCCTTCAGGGGACCCACAAGCTGGCTGGCAAGGGATCGCAAAGACACCTCAGGAGGATTCGCTCAACAGGGGCCCACGGTCACTCGGGACGTGGAAGGCCTCTGATCTTCGGAGGGATTCCTGCTGGAGGCCAGGACCACTCCTGGGCCAAAGCACAAGTTTGTAGAACGTTGTGAAGGGGTTGCACTCGACAATAGTGCACGGTACCCAGGGGTCGCGGTTCCTCGTCACTCTTGGGGTCCACTGGCCTCAGCTTCACTGGGGACTCACGATGGCCTTTGAGAAGTCAGGAAATCCACTTCTTGGGCTGCAGGGACTTCGGACTCCGGCGGGAGCGGCATAGTTTGCGACCATCGTTCGTAGTTTTTGGTGCCTGCCAAGCAGGGGAGTCACTCCTTGACTCCAAGGGAGATTCTTCAGTCTTCCAAAGGTAGTGGAACGTCGAAGGTCCGGGATTCTTCTTGTAGAGCGTCGTCCAGGGGTATCTAGTTTGCAATGCACAGGTTCCCCCTCTTATACTAAAAGAAAGGGAGGGACTAGCTCTATGACCCTACCTATGGGAGGGTCAGGGAGTGGGTGGCTACACCCACTTCCCTTTGTCCAGTTTCGCGCCAGAGCAGGGGCAGGTAGCCCCTGAGCCGGTTTGAACTGGGGTATGCACAGAGGAGCCTTCTGCTCCCCCAGTGCAGGACTTCAAAGCACTCTAAGAGTGCACCCACCCAGCCCCAATACACTAAACCCTGTCTGGGAGGTGGTCACACCCCCTTGGGACAGGATATCTATTGTTGGGCTTCCTCCACTGCGAGTGTTGGTCATCAGCAGTAGGGCAGCCCAGTGTCTGTGACTGGTGGCATCCATTTTGTGATGCCAGGGCTCTGCAGGATTCTACTGCGTTTCCACAGTAGGTACATGTCTATCCCTCTAGAAGGGTGGAATGCTACCCCCGCCGCCAGGACTGGCGGGGGGTAGTATTCCAAGATGTTTGACACCAAACACAACATGTTTTGATGCAGCCATTCCAAAGTTAGCATTTTACCGCGAGGATATAATGCACTTAAGAGTATATGGTTTAACCGCATCCCCAAACAGCACCAGAGAATGGACTCTGAGAGCTGCAGAGGGGCCCTGCTCAGGCAGAGGCACCCCCTCACATAGAAGCCAAGCACCCTGCCCTCAGGATTGATAGGGCCTGCCTTAGGGGTGACTGATAGGTTTATATGTGTGTGTAGGAGAGATATAGGGAACCTATATCTCAGTGAGGAGTGCTAGCACCACCTCACCCAGGCTGCAGTAGCAGGCCTGTGGTGTCAGATTTAGTCTGCTTCCCAGAGGTGGCATAATACATGCTGCAGCCCCTGGTAGGCCTGTGAAGTACCTATGCCCTTAGTACCTAAGGTACCATATACTAGGGACTCATAAGGTACCACAGTATCCAATCACTAGTGCACCTGGAGTGCACTCCAAGTCGTTTAGAGAGAACAGAGAGGCTGGGGCCCTGATTAGCAGGGACCCAGCCAGACTATAGCCAGAAACCAGTGTAAACATCAGAAAAAAAGTGGGGGCAACATAAGAGGCAGATCCTACTCTCCTACACAACCCCCCAAACGCAGGGACACTAAACTAACCTTGACCAGTTGAGTCTTCGTGTTCTAAGTGGAAATACCTTGAGAGTCCATCTGCATTGGCATGTTGGGTCCCAGGTCTATGTTCCACTGTATAGTCCATCCCCTGTAGGGAAATGGACCACCTCAAAAGTTTTGGGTTTTCACCTTTCATCTGTTTAAGCCATAGGAGGGGCTTGTGGTCAGTCTGAACTATGAAGTGAGTGCCAAACAAATATGGCCTCAGCTTCTTCAGGGCCCACACCACAGCAAAGGCCTCCCTCTCTATAGCTGACCAACGTTTCTCTCTAGGGGTCAGCCTTCTGCTAATAAAAGCTACTGGCTGGTCTTGACCTTCATCCTTCAGTTGAGACAGTACAGCTCCCACACCCAGCTCAGAAGCATCTGTTTGGACAATGAACTTTTTGGTGTAGTCTGGACTCTGTAAGATGGGGGCAGTGCACATGGCCTGCTTTAGGTCTTCAAATGCCTTCTGACAGCTAGCTGTCCACTGAACCTTTTTTGGCATTTTCTTTGAGGTCAGATCATTCAAGGGGGTCACTATAGATCCATATCCCTTGACAAACCTCCTATAGTACCCAGTCAGGCCTAAGAAGGCTCTCACCTGTGTCTGGGTGGTTGGAGCAACCCATTCCATTATGGTTTGGATTTTGCTCTGTAAAGGCTGAACCTGGCCTCCACCTACAAGGTGGCCCAGGTACACAACCTGACTCTGCCCTATCTGGCACTTAGTGGCCTTGATAGTGAGGCCTGCTTTCTGCAGAGCCTCTAAAACATTTCTGAGGTGGACCAGGTGATCCTGCCAGGAGGAACTAAAGACAGCAATATCATCTAGATAAGCTGAGCAATAAGTTTCCATCCCTGCCAGAACTTTATTCACCAACCTCTGAAAAGTGGCAGGTGCAGTTTTTCAATCCAAAGGGCATCACCACAAAGTGGTAGTGCCCACTAGGGGTAGAAAATGCTGTTTTGGCTTTTGCATCATCAGCTAATCTGATCTGCCAGTAGCCAGCTGTTAGGTCAAATGTACTTAGATACTTGGCTGAGGCCAAAGTATCAATCAGCTCATCTGCCCTTGGTATGGGATAGGCATCAGTCCTAGTGACTGCATTGAGGCCTCTGTAGTCTACACAAAACCTCATTTCTTTCTTACCACCCTGGGTATGAGGCTTGGGTACCAGGACTACTGGGCTAGCCCAAGGGCTATCTGAAGGCTCAATTACACCTAGCTCCAACATTTTCTGGACTTCAGTCCTGATACAGTCCCTGACATGGTCAGGTTGCCTGTAGATTTTACTCTTGACAGGCAGACTGTCTCCATTGTCCACCTCATGGGTGCACCAGGTAGTCTGACTAGGGGTCAGGCTAAACATATGTCTATACTGTTGCAGAACTTGTCTGCACTCAGTTTGCTGATGGTCAGTGAGGCTGCTTGCCAAAGCAACACCATCTACTGACCCATCATCAGGGTTCTGAGAGAGCAGGTCAGGGAGAGGGCCACTCTCCTCCTCCTGGTCCTCATCAGTTGCCATGAGCAAGCACATGTCAGCCCTGTCAACATATAGCTTTAATCTGTTGACATGGAGCACCCTCAGGGGGCTCCTGGGAGGTCCAAGATTCACCAGATAGGTGACTTCTCCCTTCTGTTCAACTATTAAATGGGGGCCACTCCACTTGTCCTGGAGGGCTGCTGGGGCCACAGGCTCCAACACCCACACTTTCTGTCCTGGCTGGTATACAGTCAGTACAGCCTTTTGGTCATGCCAAGCTTTTTGTAATTCTTGGCTGGCCTCCAGGTTTTTGGTTGCCTTTTTCATGTACTCAGCCATCCGGGAGCGGAGACCAAGTACATAGTCCATCACATCTTGTTTGGGGGCTTGAGAGGTAACTCCCAGCCCTCTTTTACCAAACACAATGGACCTCTCACAGGATGCCCAAACAGAAGCTCAAATGGGCTGTAACCAACCCCCTTCTGTGGAACCTCTCTGTATGCAAACAACAGGCAGGGAAGAAGAAGGTCCCATTTCCGCCTAAGCTTCTCTGGGAGTCCTTTAATCATTCCCTTCAGGATTTTGTTGAAGCGTTCAACTAGCCCATTGCATTGTGAGTGATAGGGGGTGGTGAACTTATAAGTTACACCACACTCCTTCCACATTGCCTTCAAATATCCTGACATGAAGTTGGTACCTCCGTCAGAAATGACCTCCTTTGGGAAACCCACTCTGGAGAAGACTCCAATGAGGGCTCTTGCCACCACAGGGGCTGTGGTGGTCCTCAGGGGAATTGCTTCTGGGTACCTGGTGGCATGATCCACTGCCACCAGGATAAATCTGTGCCCAGATGCAGTTTGAGGGTCAAGGGGACCAACAATGTCAATCCCTACCCTTTCAAAGGGTACCCCCACCACAGGTAGTGGTATCAGGGGGCCTTTGTTGTGCCACCTGCCTTGCCACTGGCTTGGCATGTGACACAGGAGCGACAAAACTCCTTTGTGTCCTCTGACATATGTGGCCAATGAAAATGTGGAACAAGCCTGTCCCAGGTCTTGTTTTGGCCCAAGTGACCTGCCAAAGGGATATCATGTGCTAGGGTCAAGAGGAACCCCTAAACTTCTGAGGTATTACCATCCTCCTGGTGGCTCCAGGGGCTGGATCTCTACCCTCAGAATATAGGAGTCCCTCATCCCAATAAACTTTATGGGACCCACTAGCACTCCCAGCAGCCTCAGCAGCAGCCTGCTGTCTGAGGGGTTCAAGAGAGGGGCAGCACTGTTGCTCCTTACTCAGATCTTCCCTAGAAGGGCCCCCTGCCCCCAAGAACTCAACCTGATCAGGCTCAAGTCCCTCTGGGGCAGTTCCTTCTTCAGGATCTGCTTCACCTCCCTCTGGGGGTGAATCTGTGATCTGAGACAGAGGGGAAGGCACTGCCTTTACCCTACTGCTCCTCCTCTTGGGAATCATCTGGTCCATTGTTCCAGGATCCAGAGCTGGTTCAGTGTTATGCATTCTTGCTTGTGACCTGGTCACAGCAAATTCCTCTGCAGGGATGCCCAACATCTCAGCATGAGTCCATAACTCTACTTCAGACCAGGCTGAAGTCTCTAGGTCATTGCCCAATAGACATTCGACAGGAAGGTCTGCACTGACTACAACCTTCTTGAGGCCAGTTACCCCTCCCCAGGAGAAATTCACAACTGCCAGACTATGGTTGGTCCTGACATTGCTTGCATTGGTCACCTGGTACATTTCGCCCAGTATGATCTGTCCAGGGTCCACAAGATCCTCTGCCACCATGGTGATACTAGCACCTGTGTCCCAAAATGCCAAAGCCTGTTTGCCATTTATTACAGGCTGCTGTTTGTATTTGCCCAGATTACTGGGGCTTACTAGGAAGGACATATCAAGGTCTCCATCACAAATCAGCATTGCCTGAGTGGGCACTCTGACTAGGTCAGAGTCCACTTCAGAACCCAGGGTCAACCCTACTACACCCTTATTCTGAGTACCACCTCCACCAGTAGGTGAGCTAGGGGGAACAGTTGCCTTAGGGGCAGGAGTGGTGGTGGTTTGGTCTTTGGACTTGTTACAATCAGAAGTCCAGTGCCTTTTCTGTTTACAGAATTTGCACCAGGGCTTCTTTTGGCCTTTTCCCTTGTTGGATTGTGACTCCCCACCAGATGCAGATTTTTGGGGCCCTTGTGAAGACTTCTGGTCTTTTGACTTATCCCCACCTTTCTCAGAGCCCTTAGGATCTTGCTTCTTGGTGTCACCCCCTTGGTTCTGGGGTTTCTGCCTTACCCTGGTTCTGACCCATTTGTCTGCCTTCTTTCCCAATTCTTGGGGAGAGGTCAGATCTGAGTCCACCAGGTATTGATGCAACAACTGGTTCTGGCAATTATTAAGGATCTGTTCTCTCATCATTAGATTATACAATCCCTTGAAATCAGTAACCCTACTGCCAACCAGCCAACCCTCCAGAGCCTTGGTTGCACAATCTACAAAGTCAGTCCAGTCCTGAGTCTGTGCCTTCTGGGTGTCTCTGAACTTCAACCTGTACTGCTCAGTGGTTAAGCCAAACCCATCTATCAGTGCACTCTTCAGGACTTCATAATCATCAGCATCCTCTTCTCTAACAGTGAGGAGCTTGTCTCTACCTTTGACTGAAAAGGAGAGCCACAAGATTGCTGCCCACTGCTTTTGGGGGACCTGCTGTACTCTACAGGCCCTCTCCATAGCAGTTATCCACTTGTGGATATCATCCCCACTCTGGTAGGGAGGAACAACCTTGCTCAGGTTCCTATGGTCTGGAATATATTCTCTGCCTCTAGGGACACTGTTGCTGCCACCAAGGGGTTCTAACCCCTCTCTTCTAGAAGCTCTCTGGATCTCCAGGGCTTCTCTATCTAGTGCCAACTGCTTGGTTCTGAGGGCAACTCTTGCTTCCTCATACTGCAGCAGTTTGCACATTCTGTCAGAGGAGCTCTCTCTTATGGGAAAGTATGAGTTCCTCTGCTGGACAAATTCTCTGCCAGAGTGATAAGAGTGGTCAGATTCCCTGGAAGGGGACCTATGCCTCTCATCCACTCTGTCAGTTCTCTTAGGGAGAATTCCTCTGTCCTTTTCAGGCCCCTTGGAGCCTGGCCCTTCAATCACAGAGTCTTGGTCATTCTGATTTTCATCATCTGACCCAGACACTGTAATTGACCCACCCCCTGATTCAGACCCATTAGCTCCTAGAGCCAATCTAAGATCATCTGCTGTCAGCAGATCTATCAGGTGTAGTGTGGAGGGACTCTGTCCTAGCTTCAGGTGTCTTTCAACACACATGGCTCTCAAGTCAGAGAAAGCCATGTCCTTATACTGAGGCTGAGTGGGTCCACTGGTTCCACCCTTTAAGGACATTCTAGTGTTGTGCAGTGTTGTACTACCTACACTAGTTTGTGGCCTACTGATACTAGCTTGAGCTGTAGAAAGGGTGTGCTATCCCTTGGCACACAGCTCTAAGTTCAGTAGAACTCTTTGATACTAAGCTTGACTTTATATGTACCTTGAGTACCTATAGTGGTTTTCAGTTAGTAATTCAAATAGAGATTTTCTGGTAAAACAATAGCAAGCTGGAATCCCACACGCTGCCCACCAATGTGAGAAGTTGGCCTGGCATATGCTGTTCACTAATTAAAGTGGACACCTTGCACCAGAACAATTCGACTCTTATGGTAGATAGGTTTAAGACAACCTTTATAGAAAGCTATCCTAGTGGTAGCTGTGGAGAGCAGCCTTCAGGCTAAGTCTTGAAGGAATGTAAAGCAGCTTGTTTTACCACACAATCTCTTGAATCACCAAATGAAAAGACACCACACAGGTATATATATTAAATATATATGTATTTATTAATAAACAACTCTCTACTAATCTCTTTATGAGATTAGAAGTCAGGAACATATGTACAAATCAAATGTTATCAAAATAAGTTTAGCACAATCGAATATCACAATCTTAGTTTGGCTAGACCTAGGTCTAGGGCATCTAGAATCGAGGGACCCCCAAGAACCACCCCAGGTAGTTGTAGGAGACCCACAGGGGACGGACGCGGTGTCCTGGCACCGGTGCGAGTCCTGTACGAATCTATGCGAACAGACGCGATTGAGAGTTCAATGTTAAAGGTCCCTTGCGTGTTCGAGGCGAACACACCGATCGGTCCTTGTACGAGTCGAAGGACGCGGTTACAGATAGAGTTGCAAGGGAGTTGGACGTGGTGTGTCTAACACAGACGCGAACCATGTACGAGTCAGCGCGATAGTCGCACTTGGAAAGTAAGAGTTTTAGGGTACTTCTAGGGTAGCTACAAGCAAGTCACTTACAGGTTAAGTAGTTCTAGGGCCCACACCCACAGGAGCACCATAGTGCTGAAGTTACCTCACCCAGGGGAGCCGGGTGCATAGGTGTCCTTTGGTGTCGGGTCGCGGCGTCGTTTTCAATGGAGGACAATGAAGACTTGCTGCTTGTGGAGTCCGTAGAAGTGTCCGGTGGAATCCAAGCCTGGATTCAGAAGATGGAAGACCTGAAAGCAGAGGGGACAGTGTTCAAAGTCACTTGGCAGTGACTCGGGGCAAGGAAGATGGATGCCCACCGTCATCGCAAGATTCAGGTCGGTCACGGGTGCCTTGACTCTTCAGCCACGAGGTCCAGGAGGTGTCGACGATGACCAGGAGCTGGATTCGGCGTGTGCCACGATGTCTGCAGCTTACTGTGGTGTTGGCCACTCGATTGGAGCCAACAAGCCTTGGTAACAGCAAGTCTTGCGGAAAGTGTAAAAAGTCAATGGCGCAGACCAGCAAGGTCTGAGGGACTCACCCAGCGAAGGTAAGTCAGGGCAGGCCTGGAGCAACCAGAGGAGCCCTTTGGTTCTGTAGGAAAGCCTTCAGGGGACCCACAAGCCGGCTGGCAAGGGATCACAAAGACGCCTCGGGAGGATTCGCTCAACAGGGGCCCACGGTCACTCGGGACTCTGATCTTCGGAGAGATTCCTGCTGGAGGCCAGGAACACACGTGGTCCAAAGCACAAGTTCGTAGAATGTTGTGAAGGGGTTGCACTCAACAATAGTGCATGGTACCCAGGGGTCATGGTTCCTCGTCACTCTTGGGGTCCACTGGCCTCAGCTTCGCTGGGGACTCACGATGGCCTTTTAGAAGTCAGGAAATCTACTTCTTGGGCTGCAGGGACTTCGGACTCCGGCGGGAGCAGCGTAGTTTGCAACCGTTGTTCGTAGTTTTTGGTGCCTGCCAAGCAGGGGAGTCACTCCTTGACTCCAAGGGAGATTCTTCAGTCTTCCAAAGGTAGTGGAACGTCGAAGGTCCGCGATTCTTCTTGTAGAGCATCGCCAGGGGTATCTAGTTTGCAATGCACAGGTTCCCCCTCTTATACTAAAAGAAAGGGAGGGACTAGCTCTATGACCCTACCTATGGGAGGGTCAGGGGAGTGGGTGGCTACACCCACTTCCCTTTGTCCAGTTTCGTGCCAGAGCAGGGGCAGGTAGCCCCTGAGCCGGTTTGAACTGGGGTATGCACAGAGGAGCCTTCTGCTCCCCCAGTGCAGGACTTCAAAGCACTCTAAGAGTGCACCCACCCAGCCCCAATACACTAAACCCTGTCTGGGAGGTGGTCACACCCCTTGGGACAGGATATCTATTGTTGGGCTTCCTCCACTGCGAGTGTCGGTCATCAGCAGGAGGGCAGCCCAGTGTCTGTGACTGGTGGCATCCATTTTGTGATGCCAGGGCTCTGCAGGATTCTACCGCGTTTCCACAGTAGGTACATGTCTATCCCTCTAGAAGGGTGGAATGCTACCCCCGCCGCCAGGACTGGCGGGGGGTAGTATTCCAAGATGTTTGACACCAAACACGACATGTTTTGATGCAGCCATTCCAAAGTTAGCATTTTACCGCGAGGATATAATGCACTTAAGAGTATATGGTTTAACCGCATCCACAAACAGCACCAGAGAATGGACTCTGAGAGCTGCAGAGGGGCCCTGCTCAGGCAGAGGCACCCCCTCACATAGAAGCCAAGCACCCTGCCCTCAGGATTGA
The DNA here is from genome assembly GCA_963921515.1 of Calotriton arnoldi. Taxonomy (NCBI): domain Eukaryota; kingdom Metazoa; phylum Chordata; class Amphibia; order Caudata; family Salamandridae; genus Calotriton; species Calotriton arnoldi. The sequence goes on along the minus strand of CAWUFW010001612.1, from coordinate 2,669,804 downwards.
TAGGGCCTGCCTTAGGGGTGACTGATAGGTTTATATGTGTGTGTAGGAGAGATATAGGGAACCTATATCTCAGTGAGGAGAGCTAGCACCACCTCCCCCAGGCTGCAGTAGCAGGCCTGTGGTGTCAGATTTAGTCTGCTTCCCAGGGGTGGCATAATACATGCTGCGGCCCCTGGTAGGCCTGTGAAGTACCTATGCCCTTAGTACCTAAGGTACCATATACTAGGGACTCATAAGGTACCACAGTATCCAATCACTAGTGCACCTAGAGTGCACTCCAAGTCGTTTAGAGAGAACAGAGAGGCTGGGGCCCTGATTAGCAGGGACCCAGCCAGACTATAGCCAGAAACTAGTGTAAACATCAGAAAAAAAGTGGGGGCAACATAAGAGGCAGATCCTACTCTCCTACAAGAAAGAAGCATGGAAAGTGCAGATTGAAGCAACAGGGGTGCAGAAAGAGGCAAGAGAAGAGTAGAAAGGAGCAAGTGAGGTACAGAAAGAGCCAACAGAGGTGCAAAAAGAGGCAAGAGAGGTGCAGAAACAGGCAAGAGAATTGCTGATAGAAGCAACAGAGGTGTAGAAAGAAGGAAGAAAATTGCAGGAAGAGGCAAGTGAGATGCAAAAACAGGCAGGAAAGGTACAGAAAGAGGGAAGACAAGTGCAGAAAGAGACAACAGGGGTGCAGAAAGAGGGAAGAGAGGTGCAGAAAAAGGCAAGAAATGTGCAGAAAGAGGAAAAAGAGGTACATAAAGAGACAACAGGGTGCAGAAAGAAGCAAGACAGGTGCAGAAAGAAGCATAGAAAGTGCAGAATTAAGCAACAGGGCTGCAGAAAGACGCAAGAGAAGTGCAGAAAGAAGCAACAGAGGTGTAGAAAGAGGCAGGAGAGGTGCAGAAACAGGCAAGACAAGTGCAGAAAGAGGCAAGAGAATTGCTGAAAGAAGCAACAGAGGTGTAGAAAGAAGCAAGAAAAGTGCAGAAAGAGGCAAGTGAGCAGCAAAAACAGGCAGGAAAGGTACAGAAAGAGGGAAGACGAGTGCAGGAAGAGACAACAGGGGTGCAGAAAGACCCTTGACCTTGCCAGGTAGGTCGCTCCCCCACCACACAGCTCCGCCTGTGTTGGCCGCCCGCTGCTGCTGCTGGTAAGATCGCCGTTCCGCTTGTGGCCTCGGTGCCCGCATTTCTTGCTTGTCTCCCCTTTTCCTTCTGTACCCCTCGCTGCCCCATTTGCATTGTGCCCGTATTTGTGTCTGCTTTTCTCTCCCCATTTTCCCTTCTGTGCCCCTCGCTGCCCCATTTGCATTGTGCCCGTATTTGTGTCTGCTTTTCTCTCCCCATTTTCCCTTCTGTACCCTCGCTGCCCCATTTGCATTGTGCCCGTATTTGTGTCTGCTTTTCTCTCCCCATTTTCCCTTCTGTGCCCCTCGCTGCCCCATTTGCATTGTGCCCGTATTTGTGTCTGCTTTTCTCTCCCCATTTTCCCTTCTGTGCCCCTCGCTGCCCCATTTGCATTGTGCCCGTATTTGTGTCTGCTTTTCTCTCCCCATTTTCCCTTCTGTACCCCTCGCTGCCCCATTTGCATTGTGCCCGTATTTGTGTCTGCTTTTCTCTCCCCATTTTCCGTTCTGTGCCCCTCGCTGCCCCATTTGCATTGTGCCCGTATTTGTGTCTGCTTTTCTCTCCCCATTTTCCCTTCTGTACCCCTCGCTGCCCCATTTGCATTGTGCTCGTATTTGTGTCTGCTTTTCTCTCCCCATTTTCCCTTCTGTGCCCCTCGCTGCCCCATTTGCATTGTGCCCGTATTTGTGTCTGCTTTTCTCTCACCATTTTCCCTTCTGTACCCCTCGCTGCCCCATTTGCATTGTGCCCGTATTTGTGTCTGCTTTTCTCTCCCCATTTTCCCTTCTGTACCCCTCGCTGCCCCATTTGCATTGTGCCCGTATTTGTGTCCGTTTTCTCTCCCCTTTTTTCCTTTTGTGCCCCCGCTGCCTCTCGCCATTCCCGCCGCTGCGTCCCCTGCGGCCCCGCCCCCCTGTCTGCCCATTCGCTGACCCTGCCTCCCGCCTCCCAGCTGCTCCTCCCTCCCACCTCCCCATAAATGGCGGCCGCTGCGCGGTGAGGAGAGCGACCCTTGACCTTGCCAGGTAGGTCGCTCCCCCACCACACAGCTCCGCCTGTGTTGGCCGCCCGCTGCTGCTGCTGGTAAGATCGCCGTTCCGCTTGTGGCCTCGGTGCCCGCATTTCTTGCTTGTCTCCCCTTTTCCTTCTGTACCCCTCGCTGCCCCATTTGCATTGTGCCCGTATTTGTGTCTGCTTTTCTTTCCCCATTTTCCCTTCTGTGCCCCTCGCTGCCCCATTTGCATTGTGCCCGTATTTGTGTCTGCTTTTCTCTCCCCATTTTCCCTTCTGTACCCCTCGCAGCCCCATTTGCATTGTGCCCGTATTTGTGTCTGCTTTTCTCTCCCCATTTTCCCTTCTGTGCCCCTCGCTGCCCCATTTGCATTGTGCCCGTATTTGTGTCTGCTTTTCTCTCCCCATTTTCCCTTCTGTACCCCTCGCTGCCCCATTTGCATTGTGCCCGTATTTGTGTCTGCTTTTCTCTCCCCATTTTCCCTTCTGTGCCCCTCGCTGCCCCATTTGCATTGTGCCCGTATTTGTGTCTGCTTTTCTCTCCCCATTTTCCCTTCTGTGCCCCTCGCTGCCCCATTTGCATTGTGCCCGTATTTGTGTCTGCTTTTCTCTCCCCATTTTCCCTTCTGTACCCCTCGCTGCCCCATTTGCATTGTGCCCGTATTTGTGTCTGCTTTTCTCTCCCCATTTTCCCTTCTGTGCCCCTCGCTGCCCCATTTGCATTGTGCCCGTATTTGTGTCTGCTTTTCTCTCCCCATTTTCCCTTCTGTACCCCTCGCTGCCCCATTTGCATTGTGCCCGTATTTGTGTCTGCTTTTCTCTCCCCATTTTCCCTTCTGTGCCCCTCGCTGCCCCATTTGCATTGTGCCCGTATTTGTGTCTGCTTTTCTCTCCCCATTTTCCCTTCTGTACCCCTCGCTGCCCCATTTGCATTGTGCCCGTATTTGTGTCTGCTTTTCTCTCCCCATTTTCCCTTCTGTACCCCTCGCTGCCCCATTTGCACTGTGCCCGTATTTGTGTCTGCTTTTCTCTCCCCATTTTCCCTTCTGTGCCCCTCGCTGCCCCATTTGCATTGTGCCCGTATTTGTGTCTGCTTTTCTCTCCCCATTTTCCCTTCTGTACCCCTCGCTGCCCCATTTGCATTGTGCCCGTATTTGTGTCTGCTTTTCTCTCCCCATTTTCCCTTCTGTACCCCTCGCTGCCCCATTTGCATTGTGCCCGTATTTGTGTCCGTTTTCTCTCCCCTTTTTTCCTTTTGTGCCCCCGCTGCCTCTCGCCACTCCCGCCGCTGCGTCCCTGCGGCCCCGCCCCCTGTCTGCCCATCCGCTGACCCTGCCTCCCGCCTCCCAGCTGCTCCTCCCTCCCACCTCCCCATAAATGGCGGCCGCGCCCAGCGCCAAACCCCCTGGCCCCCGCAGCAGCCAACCCACCCACCGGACTTACGACACCGCCACCCTCAACGCACTCAACACCGGCCGTATCCCCGGCTGCCACCGTGCCACCCCAGGTCGCACCCACGGACCCTTCGGCTGCCAATCCTGCAAGTTCTCCTGCCTCCGGACCTGCACCGCACCCGCCAAGCCGAGCACCAGCAGCAACCACCTGAAGTGCATCCTGCTCAACACCCGCTCCGTCCACAGACACGCCGTGGAACTTTGGAACCTGCTCGACTCCACATCACCAGACGTCGCTTTCCTCACGGAAACATGGATGAACGCCTCCTCAGCGCCCGACATCGCCATCACCATCCCGGACGGATACAAGATCACCCGAAGGGACCGCGCCAACCAGACCGGAGGTGGCATCGCCATCGTCCACAAGAACACCATCCGCATCACGACCAACTCCGACGACACCTTCACAGCCGGTGAACACCTGCACTTCCAGATACACACTGACCCCAAGACCACCCTCAGAGGCACCCTCATCTACAGACCCCCAGGACCACACACACAATTCAGCGAAGACATCACCGACCTCATCAGCCCGCACGCCCTCCCCTCGGCTGACTACATCCTCCTTGGGGACCTCAACTTCCACCTAGAGAACAACAACGATCGCAACACCACCACCCTGCTGGACAACCTCGCCAACCTCGGACTCAAGCAACTGGTGACCACCCCCACACACCACGCCGGCCACACGCTTGACCCCGTCTTCTCCTCCAGCAAGGACATCTCCTTCAGCCACACCACCGGACTCCACTGGACAGACCACAGCTGCGTCCACTTCAGCTTCAGCAGGATCACCACGCACCACCACCCGCAACAGTTTCCGCGCAGAAGCTGGAACAAGATCACCACCGACCAACTCACCACATCCCTGAGCCAGAACCCTCCCGCCAGCTCAACGAACCCCAACCAAGCCGCCAGCAACCTCTCAAGATGGATCACCAACTGCGCAGACGACCTCGCCCCATTGAAGACCCCCAGTCAGACCCGGCAACAAGAAAGCATCCTGGTTCACCGACGAACTCAAGAAATCCAAGAAGAACTGCCGGGCCCTTGAGAAAGCATGGCGCAGAGACCCGACTGCAGACAACATGACCACCCTCAAGCACGCCACCCGAAAACACCACCAGCTGATCCACACCACCAAGAAAACCGCATTCAAGGAACGACTGGACAACAACGCCCACAACAGCAAGGAACTCTTCATCATCGTCAAAGAACTCTCGAACCCCAGCGCCGGAAACAACGACATCACTCCCTCGCAAGACCTCTGCAACTCGCTCGCCTCGTTCTTCCACAGCAAGATCGCAGACATACACAACAGTTTCAGCACACAGCCGACGTACCCTACGACCGTTCCAACGTCCCCCACCTCCACCCTCCGAGCCTGGACCCCGATCAACACCGAAGACACTATCCGCACGATGAACTCCATCCACTCCGGATCACCAACCGACCCCTGCCCTCACCACGTCTTCAACAAGGCCGACGCCGTCATCGCACCCCACCTCCGGGACATCATCAACACCTCCTCGACACCGCCACCTTCCCAGAGAGCTGGAAGCACGCCGAACTCAGCGCCCTACTGAAGAAACCGTCAGCGGATCCCACCGACCTCAAAAACTACCGCCCCATCTCGCTCCTTCCTTTTCCTGCCAAAGTCATCGAGAAGACCGTCAACAGACAACTGGCCGCCTTCCTCGAGACGAATGGATCCCTCGACCACTCGCAGTCCGGCTTCCGGGCCAACCACAGCACCGAGACCGCCCTCATCGCAGCCACCGACAACATCCGAGCCCTGCTCGACAACGGGAAACAGCGGCCCTCATCCTCCTGGACCTCTCCGCAGCGTTCGACACAGTCTGCCACCGCACCCTAGTGCAACGCCTGAACAACGTCGGAATCCAAGAGAAGGCACTGGAGTGGATCATCTCCTTCCTCGCCGGAAGAACCCAGAGAGTCCGCCTCCCCCGTTCAGTTCCGAGGCCACCGAAGTCATCTGCGGCGTACCACAAGGATCATCACTCAGCCCCACCCTCTTCAACGTCTACATGAGCCCCCTCGCAGCCATCGCACGCCAACACAACCTCAACATCATCTCCTACGCCGACGACACCCAGCTGATCCTCTCCCTCACCAACGACCCCACAACCGCCAGAACCAACCTACATGAAGGGATGAAGGACGTAGCCGAGTGGATGAGGAACAGCCGCCTGAAACTGAACTCAGATAAGACGGAAGTCCTCATCCTAGGATCATCACCCTCCGCCTGGGACGACTCCTGGTGGCCCCCTGCCCTGGGCAACGCACCCAAACCAACGGACCACGCACGCAACCTGGGCTTCATCCTGGACTCCTCCCTCTCAATGACCCGACAAGTCAACGCCGTCTCCTCGTCTTGCTTCAACATCCTACGCATGCTGCGCAAGATCTTCCGGTGGATCCCCACCGAAACCAGGAAGACGGTCACCAGCCGACTGGACTACGGCAACTCCCTCTACGCCGGAACCACAGCCAAACTTCAAAAAAGACTCCAACGCATCCAGAACGCCTCAGCTCGACTCATCCTGGACATCCCCCGACACAGCCATATCGCCGGACACCTGAGAGACCTGCACTGGCTCCCCGTCAGCAAGAGAATCACGTTCCGACTCCTCACCCACGCACACAAAGCTCTCCACAACCAAGGCCCCAGATACCTCAACGACCGTCTGACCTTCTACACTCCCACCCGCCAGCTACGATCGACCAACCACGCCCTCGCCGCCGTCCCCCGCATCCGAAGAGCCACAACGGGAGGAAGATCCTTCTCCTACCTGGCTGCCAAGACGTGGAACTCCCTACCCATCCACCTCCGCCTTACCCAAGACCACCTCTCCTTCAGGAAGCAACTCAAGACCTGGCTGTTCGAACAGTAGCGGACCCCCCCCCAAGCGCCTTGAGACCCTCCGGGTGAGTAGCGCGCTATACAAATGCTTGATTGATTGATTGATTGAAAGAAGCAAATGAGGTGCAGAAAGAGGCAACACACGTGCAGAAAGAGGGAAGAGAGGTGCAGAAAAAAGGCAAGAAAAGTGCAGAAAGAGGCAAAAGAGGTACATAAAGAGACAACAGGGGTGCAGAAAGAAGTAAGACAGGTGCAGAAAGTAGCATGGAAAGTGCAGAATGAAGCAACAGGGGTGCAGAAAGAGGCAAGAGAAGTGCAGAAACAGGCAAGAGAAGTGCACAAAAGGCAAGAGAATTGCTGAAAGAAGCAACAGAGGTGTAGAAAGAAGCAAGAAAAGTGCAGAAAGAGGCAAGTGAGATGCAAAAACAGGCAGGAAAGGTACACAAAGAGGGAAGATGAGTGCAGAAAGAGACAACAGGGGTGCAGAAAGAAGCAAATGAGGTGCAGAAAGAGGCAACAGACGTGCAGAAAGAGGGAAGAGAGGTACAGAAAAAGGCAGGAAAAGTGCAGAAAGAGGCAAAAGAGGTACATAAAGAGACAACAGGGGTGCAGAAAGAAGTAAGATAGGTGCAGAAAGAAGCATGGAAAGTGCAGAATGAAGCAACAGGGGTGCAGAAAGAGGCAAGAGAAGTGCAGAAACAGGCAAGAGAAGTTCACAAAGAGGCAAGAGAATTGCTGAAAGAAGCAACAGATGTGTAGAAAGAAGCAAGAAAAGTGCAGAAAGTGGCAAGTGAGATGCAAAAACAGGCAGGAAAGGTACACAAAGAGGGAAGACGAGTGCAGAAAGAGACAACAGGGGTGCAGAAAGAAGCAAATGAGGTGCAGAAAGAGGCAACAGACGCTCAGAAAGAGGGAAGAGAGGTGCAGAAAAAGGCAAGAAAAGTGCAGAAAGAAGCAAAAGAGGTACATAAAGAGACAACAGGGGTGCTGAAAGAACAAAGACAGGTGCAGAAAGAAGCATGGAAAGTGCAGAATGAAGCAACAGGGGTGCAGAAAGAGGCAAGAGAAGTGCAGAAACAGGAAAGAGAAGTGCACAAAGAGGCAAGAGAATAGCTGAAGGAAGCAACAGAGGTGTAGAAAGAAGCAAGAAAAGTGCAGAAAGAGGCAAGTGAGATGCAAAAACAGACAGGAAAGGTACAGAAAGAGGGAAGACGAGTGCAGAAAGAGACAACAGGGGTGCAGAAAGAAGCAAAAGAGGTGCAGAAAGAGGTAACAGACGTACAGAAAGAGGGAAGAGAAGTGTAGAAAGGAGCAAGTGAGGTGCAGAAAGAGCCAACAGAGGTGCAAAAAGAGGCAGGAGAGGTGCAGAAACAAGCAAGAGAAGTGCACAAAGAGGCAAGAGAATTGCTGAAAGAAGCAACAGAGGTGTAGAAAGAAGCAAGAGAAGTGCAGAAAGAGGCAAGTGAGATGCAAAAACAGGCAGGAAAGGTATACAAAGTGGGAAGACGAGTGCAGAAAGAGACAACAGGGGTGCAGAAAGAAGCAAATGAGGTGCAGAAAGAGGCAACAGACGCTCAGAAAGAGGGAAGAGAGGTGCAGAAAAAGGCAGGAAAAGTGCAGAAAGAGGCAAAAGAGGTACATAAAGAGACAACAGGGGAGCAGAAAGAAGTAAGACAGGTGCAGAAAGAAGCATGGAAGGTGCAGAATGAAGCAACAGGGGTGCAGAAACAGGCAAGAGAAGTGCAGAAACAGGCAAGAGAAGTGCATAAAGAGGCAAGAGAATTGCTGATAGAAGCAACAGAGGTGTAGAAAGAAGGAAGAAAATTGCAGGAAGAGGCAAGTGAGATGCAAAAACAGGCAGGAAAGGTACAGAAAGAGGGAAGACGAGTGCAGAAAGAGACAACAGGGGTGCAGAAAGAAGCAAATGAGGTGCAGAAAGAGGCAACAGACGTGCAGAAAGAGGGAAGAGAGGTACAGAAAAAGCCAGGAAAAGTGCAGAAAGAGGCAAAAGAGGTACATAAAGAGACAACAGGGGTGCAGAAAGAAGTAAGACAGGTGCAGAAAGAAGCATGGAAGGTGCAGAATGAAGCAACAGGGGTGCAGAAAGAGGCAAGAGAAGTGCAGAAACAGGCAAGAGAAGTGCACAAAGAGGCAAGAGAATTGCTGATAGAAGCAACAGAGGTGTAGAAAGAAGGAAGAAAATTGCAGGAAGAGGCAAGTGAGATGCAAAAACAGGCAGGAAAGGTACAGAAAGAGGGAAGACGAGTGCAGAAAGAGACAACAGGGGTGCAGAAAGAAGCAAATGAGGTGCAGAAAGAGGCAACAGACGTGCAGAAAGAGGAAAGAAAGGTGCAGAAAAATGGCAAGAAAAGTGCAGAAAGAGGCAAAAGAGGTACATAAAGAGACAACTGGGGTGCAGAAAGAAGCAAGACAGGTGCAGAAAGAAGCATGGAAAGTGCAGAATGAAGCAACAGGGGTGCAGAAAGAGGCAAGAGAAGTGCAGAAACAGGCAAGAGAAGTGCACAAAAGGCAAGAGAATTGCTGAAAGAAGCAACAGAGGTGTAGAAAGAAGCAAGAAAAGTGCATAAAGAGGCAAGTGAGATGCAAAAACAGGCAGGAAAGGTACAGAAATAGGGAAGACGAGTGCAGAAAGAGACAACAGGGGTGCAGAAAGAAGCAAATGAGGTGCAGAAAGAGGCAACAGACGTGCAGAAAGAGGGAAGAGAGGTGCAGAAAAGGCAAGAAAAGTGCAGAAAGAGGCAAAAGAGGTACATAAAGAGACAACAGGGGTGCAGAAAGAAGCAAGACAGTTGCAGAAAGAAGCATGGAAAGTGCAGAATGAAGCAACAGGGGTGCAGAAAGAGGCAAGAGAAGTGCAGAAACAGTCAAGAGAAGTGCACAAAGAGGCAAGAGAATTGCTGAAAGAAGCAACAGAGGTGTAGAAAGAAGCAAGAAAAGTGCATAAAGAGGCAAGTGAGATGCAAAAACAGGCAGGAAAGGTACAGAAAGAGGGAAGATGAGTGCAGAAAGAGACAACAGGGGTGCAGAAAGAAGCAAATGAGGTGCAGAAAGAGGCAACAGACGCTCAGAAAGAGGGAAGAGAGGTGCAGAAAAAGGCAAGAAAAGTGCAGAAAGAGGCAAAAGAGGTACATAAAGAGACAACAGGGGTGCTGAAAGAAGCAAGACAGGTGCAGAAAGAAGCATGGAAAGTGCAGAATGAAGCAACAGGGGTGCAGAAAGAGGCAAGAGAAGTGCAGAAACAGGAAAGAGAAGTGCACAAAGAGGCAAGAGAATTGCTGAAAGAAGCAACAGAGGTGTAGAAAGATGCAAGAAAAGTGCATAAAGAGGCAAGTGAGATGCAAAAACAGGCAGGAAAGGTACAGAAAGAGGGAAGACAAGTGCAGAAAGAGACAACAGGGGTGCAGAAAGAAGCACATCAGGTGCAGAAAGAGGCAACAGACGTGCAGAAAGAGGGAAGAGAGGTGCAGAAAAGGGCAAGAAATGTGTAGAAAGAGGAAAAAGAGGTACATAAAGAGACAACAGGGGTGCAGAAAGAAGCAAGACAGGTGCAGAAAGAAGCATAGAAAGTGCAGAATTAAGCAACAGGGCTGCAGAAATGCCGTGCAGAAAGAAGCAAATGAGGTGCAGAAAGAGGTAACAGACGTGCAGAAAGAGGGAAGAGAAGTGTAGAAAGGAGCAAGTGAGGTGCAGAAAGAGCCAACAGAGGTGCAAAAAGAGGCAGGAGAGGTGCAGAAACAAGCAAGAGAAGTGCAAAAAGAGGCAAGAGAATTGCTGAAAGAAGCAACAGAGGTGTAGAAAGAAGCAAGAAAAGTGCAGAAAGAGGCAAGTGAGATGCAAAAACAGGCAGGAAAGGTACACAAAGAGGGAAGACGAGTGCAGAAAGAGACAACAGGGGTGCAGAAAGAAGCAAATGAGGTGCAGAAAGAGGCAACAGACGCTCAGAAAGAGGGTAGAGAGGTGCAGAAAAAGGCAGGAAAAGTGCAGAAAGAGGAAAAAGAGGTACATAAAGAGACAACAGGGGTGCAGAAAGAAGCAAGACAGGTGCAGAAAGAAGCATAGAAAGTGCAGAATTAAGCAACAGGGCTGCAGAAATGCGGTGCAGAAAGAGGTAACAGACGTGCAGAAAGAGGGAAGAGAAGTGTAGAAAGGAGCAAGTGAGGTGCAGAAAGAGCCAACAGAGGTGCAAAAAGAGGCAGGAGAGGTGCAGAAACAAGCAAGAGAAGTGCACAAAGAGGCAAGAGAATTGCTGAAAGAAGCAACAGAGGTGTAGAAAGAAGCAAGAAAAGTGCAGAAAGAGGCAAGTGAGATGCAAAAACAGACAGGAAAGGTACAGAAAGAGGGAAGACGAGTGCAGAAAGAGACAACAGGGGTGCAGAAAGAAGCAAGACAGGTGCAGAAAGAAGCATGGAAAGTGCAGAATGAAGCAACAGGGGTCAGAGAGAGGCAAGAGAAGTGCAGAAACAGGCAAGGGGAGTGCACAGAGAGGCAAGAGAATTGCTGAAAGAAGCAACAGAGGTGTAGAAAGAAGCAAGAAAAGTGCAGAAAGAGGCAAGTGAGATGCAAAAACAGGCAGGAAAGGTACAGAAAGAGGGAAGACAAGTGCAGAAAGAGACAACAGTGGTGCAGAAAGAAGCACATCAGGTGCAGAAAGAGGCAACAGACGTGCAGAAAGAGGGAAGAGAGGTGCAGAAAAAGGCAAGAAATGTGTAGAAAGAGGAAAAAGAGGTACATAAAGAGACAACAGGGGTGCAGAAAGAAGCAAGACAGGTGCAGAAAGAAGCATAGAAAGTGCAGAATTAAGCAACAGGGCTGCAGAAATGCGGTGCAGAAAGAGGTAACAGACGTGCAGAAAGAGGGAAGAGAAGTGAAGAAAGGAGCAAGTGAGGTGCAGAAAGAGCCAACAGAGGTGCAAAAAGAGGCAGGAGAGGTGCAGAAACAAGCAAGAGCGGTGCACAAAGAGGCAAGAGAATTGCTGAAAGAAGCAACAGAGGTGTAGAAAGAAGCAAGAAAAGTGCAGAAAGAGGCAAGTGAGATGCAAAAACAGACAGGAAAGGTACAGAAAGAGGGAAGACGAGTGCAGAAAGAGACAACAGGGGTACAGAAAGAAGCAAGACAGGTGCAGAAAGAAGCATGGAAAGTGCAGAATGAAGCAACAGGGGTCAGAGAGAGGCAAGAAAAGTGCAGAAAGAGGCAAGAGAATTGCTGAAAGAAGCAACAGAGGTGTAGAAAGAAGCAAGAAAAGTGCAGAAAGAGGCAAGTGAGATGCAAAAACAGGCAGGAAAGGTACAGAAAGAGGGAAGACGAGTGCAGAAAGAGACAACAGGGGTGCAGAAAGAAGCAAATGAGGTGCAGAAAGAGGCAACAGACATGCAGAAAGAGGTAAGAGAGGTGCAGAAAAAGGCAAGAAAAGTGCAGACAGAGTCAAAAGAGGTACATAAAGAGACAACAGGGGTGCAGAAAGAAGCAAGAAAAGTGCAGAAAGAAGCATGGAAAGTGCAGAATGAAGCAACAGGGGTGCAGAAAGAGGCAAGAGAAGTGTATAAAGGAGCAAGTGGGGTGCAGAAAGAGCCAACAGAGGTGCAAAAAGAGGCAAGAGAGGTGCAGAAACAGGCAAGAGAATTGCTGAAAGAAGTAACAGAGGTGTAGAAAGAAGCAAGAAAATTGCAGGAAGAGGCAAGTGAGATGCAAAAACAGGCAGGAAAGGTACAGAAAGAGGGAAGACGAGTGCATAAAGAGACAACAGGGGTGCAGAAAGAAGCAAATGAGGTGCAGAAAAAGGCAGCAGACGCGCAGAAAGAGGGAAGAGACATGCAGAAAAAGGCAAGAAAAGTGCAGAAAGAGGCAAAAGAGGTACATAAAGAGACAACAGGGGTGCAGAAAGAAGCAAGACAGGTGCAGAAAGAAGCATGGAAAGCGCAGAATGAACCAACAGGGGTGCAGAAAGAGGCAAGAGAAGTGTAGAAAGGAGCAAGTGAGGTGCATAAAGAGACAACAGGGGTGCAGAAAGAAGCAAATGAGGTGCAGAAAAAGGCAGCAGACGCGCAGAAAGAGGGAAGAGACATGCAGAAAAAGGCAAGAAAAGTGCAGAAAGAGGCAAAAGAGGTACATAAAGAGACAACAGGGGTGCAGAAAGAAGCAAGACAGGTGCAGAAAGAAGCATGGAAAGTGCAGAATGAACCAACAGGGGTGCAGAAAGAGGCAAGAGAAGTGTAGAAATGAGCAAGTGAGGTGCAGAAAGAGCCAAGAGAGGTGCAAAAAGAGGCAAGAGAAGTGCACAAAGAGGCAAGAGAATTGCTGAAAGAAGCAACAGAGGTGTAGAAAGAAGCAAGAAAAGTGCAGAAAGAAGCAAGTGAGATGCAAAAACAGGCAGGAGAGGTACAGAAAAAGGGAAGACGAGTGCAGAAAGAGACAACAGGGGTGCAGAAAGAAGCAAATGAGGTGCAGAAAGAGGCAACAGACATGCAGAAAGAGGGAAGAGAGGTGCAGAAAGTACATGAGATTTGCAGAATAAGGTCATGAGAAGTGCAGAAAATGAAAGAAACGTGCAGAAAGAAGCAACAGAAATGCAGAAAGAGGCAAGAGAGGCGCAGAGGAAAGCAAGAGTGGCTTGCACAGCCGAATACGCCGACTCTGAGCACCATTTAGAGACACATTGGCTCCATTAATTAGCAAATCCCCCCGAAAGAGATTGCAAGTGGGGTAATGGACACGGTGTGATTGCGCTGGGCGCTACAGAGTATTGTAGTGGCTCTCACGTTGAAACAGCACCCTTGCTGAAGTTACCAGAAGGTATATACCAGAGGTGATCTGCATCAAGTAACTGAAGGCCTGCGGCACGCACACGGGTGGTGCGGGGGCTGAGGTAGGAAGCGCGAAGGTGGTCGTCGGCACCCTCCCCCCCCTCGCCTATTGCCTGCTCTCACCTTGCGGGGGTCCACACTAAATCCCTCTTTGTGGGTTATTGCGGTTGTGCATACTGCCTGTAAGGTACTGAAGAACACGAGGCGCGGAATTGCCAACGCCCTACTTCACTGAGGCCCTATTAATAGTAGTGCAAGTTACTTGCGGTGCGGCGGCTGGGCTCTATTTCCCTGGGGTAATTGTGGCTTGCTTGGCACACAGTTATTGGACGGCCGCCCACTGGACGCCAGCATTGAAAAACGCAAACTAGACTGCGTTGACACGAGTCCTGCCACAAGGCGCCACCGCCTAAGCCAACACAAAAATTTGAAGGGTCTTGACTTACGAGACGTGACGCCTCAGTACAGCTCTTAGCTGACAGCAGTGCTGCAACAATGGGGAAAACAGATAGCAACCAGCCCAAACTCCATTTTGAGCAGGCAAAGAAGGTGACTGACAACAGCGCAGAAGAGCAGTCTTCAACTCAGACACCCACGGCGGATGCAAGCTCCGCTACTACTGTTGATTTTCAATCCATGTTCATGACGATTCAGGGAACGCTGACTAACATAGATGGGAAAATTGGCACTCTGACCTATAGAGTGGACCGTATGTCTGACCGCCTGGACAGACACACGGAGCGGATAGATATGGCGGAGAGACGGATCTCGGACACAGAAGACGCGCAGCGTCAAATAGAAACAAAACAGGAGAAAAACGAAAAAACTCTCGCAGCTATAATGGCGAAGCCAGAGGACTTGGAGGCGAGATCCCGCCGTAATAACCTACGCTTTATGGGCATAGCAGAGTCAACGAACACGGGCAATATGGAGCGCTACATTGAGAACTTGCTGGTAACACTATTCGGCAAAGACACTTTTTCAGATATCTTTATTATTGAGAGGGCGCACAGATCGCTTGCTCCGCCGCCACCGCCAGGAGCAAGACCACGCCCGATCATAGCAAAACTATTGAACTATAGGGATCGCGACGCGGCACTCCGAAAGGCCAGAGAATTAGGAAGCCTAACACACAAAGGGATGACCATTTCCATTTATCCAGACTTCACACCACAGGTCCAGGAGGCGCGGAAGAAGTTTGTGGCAGTTAAAAAGAAGCTACGGGACCAGAACATTCCATACGCAATTATATATCCGGCCCGTCTCCGAATAATAGATGGTGGGAAAAGCATGGTATATAATGATCCCAAAGAAGTGCTCAAATCCCTACAACTAAAGGGCTCCCAAGCTACGCGCAGGAGATCGCCTAGAGGTGAACAAGAAGAACAAGGGAACACCTCAGATGTTGAATAATAAAAGCTTCCCCTGAACTGTGAGCAGTACTGGGTCACTGCCCATTGGCTATCTCCGGCAACGCTCTACATGGACACAGATAAGTGCTTACCACGAACTCTTGGTTTGTTTTATAGTTTAAAATAGACACTGTGGGCACGGTGCATACACACATGGTGCAGTAGAGAAAATAGCGATGAAGCTTGTAATGTGGACAGCACGTTGTTTCTTCTTTGAGTTTAGCAGGTTGTGTCGATTGTATTATTTCTTTCTTTCCTACGGTTGGATGGGCGACCCCCCACGTGGCGTCGCCACTGGGGTTCCGGCTGGCAGCTCCCGCCACCATGTGTGCACCACAATGTAATTTTTTTCCTGTATGGGATTGTTTGGGGACGTGGGGGTATAGGCACATGTTTATTGGGCTTGTCTTCGCTGTAATTGGGATGGCGGAGTGGGTGGGGGGGAAAGGGTGTAAATTTTCAAAATATGGTCAGCGCGGAGAGGTCAGACGCTAAAATCATAACGAGACACGCACTCATACAGCACAGCTTGGATAATGCAACCACCACAGCAGAGTATGGATAATAGAACGCATTCCACCTGAAAATTAACACTTATGACATGGAATGTACGTGGTCTAAAAACCCACAGAAAATTCGGAAAGTTCTTGCATATTTTGATCGCCATAAGGTAGATATAGCTTGTCTTCAAGATACGCATCTCACAGACGTCTCCGAGAGTAGGGTTGGGGCTAGATGGGCCACTTTTAGACTGGTGTCCTCTTACTCTACATACCCTAGAGGGGTATTGCTTCTTGTAAGAAAGGGTACACCATTTACGCTGCTTCACTCAATTAAGGATGAGCAGGGTAGATATGTCATTGCTTATGGCAACTTTGGCGGAACAGTCTTAACCATAGTTACCGCATATGGACCGAACACGGACGACCCCTCTTTTTTTGTACAAATTTGGGCTAAATTGCGCACATTACCACCATCAGCAATACTTTGGGGCGGAGATTTTAACACATGCCTTGACCCACTTCTAGACAGGTCTACGCGTAATGATAAATATGGTAAACAGTCTTCCATAGCACTCAAAGAGGGTATGGAGGAACATAAGATGACTGTAGGAGAGTAGGATCTGCCTCTTATGTTGCCCCCACTTTGTTTTTGATGTTTACACTGGTTTCTGGCTATAGTCTGGCTGGGACCCTGCCAATCAGGGCCCCAGCCTCCCTGTTCTCTCTAAACGACTTGGAGTGCACTCTAGGTGCACTAGTGATTGGATACTGTGGTACCTTATGAGTCCCTAGTATATGGTACCTTAGGTACCAAGGGCATAGGTACTTCACAGGCCTACCAGGGGCTGAAGCATGTATTATGCCACCCCTGGGAAGCAGACTAAATCTGACACCACAGGCCTGCTACTGCAGCCTGGGTGAGGAGGTCCTAGCACCCCTCACTGAGATATATGTTCCCTATATCTCTCCTGCACACACATTGAGACTTATCAGTCACCCCTAAAGCAGGCCCTATCAATCCTGAGGGCAGGATGCTTAGTTTCCATGTGAGGGGGTGCCTCTGCCTGAGCAGGGCCCCTCTGCAGCCCTCAGAGTCCATTCTCTGGGGCTGTTTGTGAATGCAGTCAAACCATATACTCTTAAGTGCATTATATCCTCGCGGTAAATGCTAACTCTGGAATGGCTGCATCAAAACATGTCGTGTTTGGTGTCAAACACTTTGGAATCATACCCCCACACCAGTAACTGGTGTGGGAATATGATCCCACCCTTCTAGAGGGATAGACATGTAGCTACTGTGGAAACGCAATAGAATCCTGAAGAGCCCTGGCATCACAAAATGGATGCCACCAGTCACAGACACTGGGCTGCCCTCCTGCTGATGACCGACACTCGCAGTGGAGGAGGCCCAACAATAGATATCCTGTCCCAAGGGGGTGTGACCACCTCCCAGACAGGGTTTAGTGTATTGGGGCTGGGTGGGTGCACTCCTAGAGTGCTTTGAAGTCCTGCACTGGGGGAGCAGAAGGCTCCTCTGTGCATACCCCAGTTCAAACCGGCTCAGGGGCTACCTGCCCCTGCTCTGGCGTGAAACTGGACAAAGGGAAGTGGGTGTAGCCACCCCTCCCCTGACCCTCCCATAGGTGGGGTCATAGAGCTAGTCCCTCCCTTTCTTTTAGTATAAGAGGGGGAACCTGTGCATTGCACCCTAGATACCCCTGGACGACGCTCTACAAGAAGAATCCTGGTACTTCGACGTTCCACTACCTTTGGAAAACTTAAGAATCTCCCTTGGAGTCAAGGAGTGACTCCCCTGCTTGGCAGGCACCAAAAACGACAATGATGGTCACAAACTACGCCGCTCCCGCTGGAGCCCGAAGTCCCTGCAGCCCAGGAAGAGAATTTCCTGACTTCTCCAAGACCATCGTGAGTCCCCAGTGAACCTGAGGCAAGTGGACCCCACGAGCAATGAGGAACCGTAGACCCTGGGTACCATGCTCTATTGTCAAGTGCAACCCCTTCACGACGTTCCACGAACTTGTGCTTTAGACCACGTGTGGTCCCAGCCTCCAGCAGAGATCCCTCCCAAAATCAGAGGCCTACACCATCCCGAGTGACCGTGGGCCCCTGTTAAGTGAATCCTCCTGAGGCATCTTTGCGATCCCTGGCCAGCCGGCTTGTGGGCCCCCAGAAGACTTTCCAAAGAAACCAAAGGGCTCCCCTGGTTGCTCCAGGCCTTCCCTGACCTACCCTTGCTGGGTAAGTTCCTCAGACCTTGCTGGTCTGCACCATTGACTTTTCCTTTCCACCACGAGACTTGCTGCTACCAAGGCTTGTTGGCTCCAATCGGGTCACCGACACCGCAGTCAGCTGCAGACTTTGTGGGACACGCTGAATCCAGCTTCTGGCTGTCCTCGATGCCTCCTGGACCTCGTGGTCGAAGAGTCAAGACACCAGTGAACGACCTGAATCTGTCGACGACAGTGGGCATTCATCTTCCTTGCCCCGGGTCACTGCCAAGTGCCCTTGAACACTGTCCCCTCTGCTTTCAGGTCTTCCTCCTTCCGAATCCAGGCTTGGATTCCAATGGACACTTCTTCTGTCGCCGCAAGCAGCAAGTCTTCACTGGCTCCCATTGAAAACGATGCCTCGATCCGACACCAAAGGACACCTATGCACCCGGCTCCCCTGGGTGAGGTAACTTTAGCATTACGGTGCTCCTGTGGGCCCTAGAACTACTTACCCTGTAAGTGGCTTGCTTGTAGCTACCCTAGAAGTGCCCTAAAACTCTTATTTTCTAAGTGCGACAATTGCGCTGACTCGTACAGGGTTCGCGTCTGTGTTAGACACATCGCGTCCATCTCCCTTGTAACTCTATCTGTAACTGTGTCCTTCGACTCGTACTGAGTCCGATCGGTGTTCGCCTCGAACACACAAGGGGCCTGTAACATTGAAATCTCCATTGCGCTGACTCGTACAAGGTTCGCGTCTGTGTTAGACACAGCGCGTCCATCTCCCTTGCAACTCTATCTGTAACCGCGTCCTTCGACTCATACAAGGACCGATCGGTGTGTTCGCCTCGAACACGCAAGGGACCTTTAACATTGAAATCCCAATCGCGTCTGTTCGCATAGACTCAGACAGGACTCGCACCGGTGCCTGAACACCGCGTCCGTCCCCTGTGGGTCTCCTACAACTACCTGGGGTGGTTCTAGGGGGTCCCTCGATTCTATATGCCCTAGACCTAGGTCTAGCCAAACTAAGATTGTGATATTGGATTGTGCTAACTTATTTGTGATAACTTTGCATTGTACATATGTTCCTGACTTCTAATCTCATAAAGAGATTAGTAGAGAGTTGTTTAGTAATAAATACATATATATTTGATATATATACCTGTGTGGTGTCTTTTCATTTGGTGATTCAAGAGATTGTGTGGTAAAACTAGCTGCTTTACATTCCTCCAAGACTTAGCCTGAAGGCTGCTCTCCACAGCTACCACTAGGATAGCTTTCTATAAAGGTTGTCTTAAACCTACCTACCATAAGAGTCGAATTGTTCTGGTGCAAGCTGCCCACTCTAACAAGTGGACAGCATATACCAGGCCAACTTCTCACATTGGTGGCAGCGAGTGGGATTCCAGCTTGCTATTGTTTTACCAGAAAATCTCTATTTGAATTACTAACTGAAAACCACTATAGGTACTCAAGGTACATATAAAGTCAAGCTTAGTATCAATAAGTTCTACTGAACTTAGAGCTGTGTGCCAAGGGATAGCACACCCTTTCTACAGCTCAAGCTAGGATCAGTAGGCCACAAACTAGTATAGGTCGTACAACACTGCACAACACTAGAATGTCCTTAAGGGGTGGATCCACTCAGCTTCAGTATAAGGACATGACTTTCTTTGACGTGAAAGCCATGTGTGCTGAAAGGCACCTGAAGATAGGACAGAGTCCCTCCACACTACACCTGATAGATCTGCTGACAGCAGATGATCTTAGATTAGCTCTAGGAGCTAATGGGTCTGAATCAGGGGGTGGGTCAATTACAGTGTCTGGGTCAGATGATGAACATCAAGATGACCAAGACTCTGTGATTGTAGGGCCAGGCCCCAAGGGGTCTGAAAAGGACAGAGGAATTCTCCCTAAGAGAACTGACACAGTGGAGGAGAGGCATAGGTCCCTTTCTAGGGACTCTGACCGCTCCTATCACTCTGGAAGAGAATTTGTCCAGCAGAGGATCTCCTACTTCCCCAGAAGAGAGACCTCCTCTGAAAGACTGTGCAAGCTGCTGCAGTATGAGGAAGCAAGGTTTGCCCTCAAAACCAAGCAGTTGGCATTAGATAGAGAAGCCTTTGAGCTCCAGAGAGCTTCTAGAAAAGAGGGGTTAGAACCCCCTGGTGGCAGCAACAGTGTCCCTAGAGGCAGAGAATATATTCCAGACCATAGGAACCTGAGCAAGGTTGTTCCTCCCTACCAGAGTGGGGATGATATCCATAAGTGGATAACTGCTATGGAAAGGGCCTGTAGAGTACAACAGGTCCCCCAAAAGCAGTGGGCAGCAATCTTGTGGCTCTCCTTTTCAGATAAAGGTAGAGACAAGCTCCTCACTGTTAGAGAAGAGGATGCTGATGACTATGAAGTCCTGAAGAGTGCACTGATAGATGGGTTTGGCTTAACCACTGAGCAGTACAGGTTGAAGTTCAGAGACACCCAGAAGGCACAGACTCAGGACTGGACTGACTTTGTAGATTGTGCAACCAAGGCTCTGGAGGGTTGGCTGGTTGGCAGTAGGGTTACTGATTTCAAGGGATTGTATAATCTAATGATGAGAGAACAGATCCTTAATAATTGCCAGAACCAGTTGTTGCATCAATACCTGGTAGACTCAGATCTGACCTCTCCCCAAGAATTGGGAAAGAAGGCAGACAAATGGGTCAGAACCAGGGTGAGGCAGAAAACCCAGAACCAAGGGGGTGACACAAAGAAGCAGGATCAGAAGGGCTCTGAGAAAAGTGGGGATAAGTCAAAAGACCAGAAGTCTTCACAAGGGCCCCAAAAATCTGCATCTGGTGGGGAGTCACAATCCAACAAGGGAAAAGGCCAAAAGAAGCCCTGGTGCAAATTCTGTAAACAGAAAGGGCACTGGACTTCTGATTGTAACAAGTCCAAAGACCAGACCACCACCACTCCTGCCCCTAAGGCAACTGTTCCCCATAGTTCAGCTACTGGTGGAGGTGGTACTCAGAAGAAGGGTGTAGTAGGGTTGACCCTGGGTTCTGAAGTGGACTCTGGCCTAGTCAGAGAACCCACTCAGGCAATGCTGATTTCTGATGGAGACATTGACATGTCCTTCCTAGTAAGCCCCAGTAATCTGGGCAAATACAAACAGCAGCCTGTAATCAATGGCAAACAGGCTTTGGCATTTAGGGACACAGGTGCTAGTGTCACCATGGTGGCAGAGGATCTTGTGGACCCTGGACAGATCATCCTGGGTGAAATGTACCAGGTGACCAATGCAAGCAATGCCAGGACCAACCATAGTCTGGCAGTTGTGAATTTCTCCTGGGGAGGGGTAACTGGCCTCAAGAAGGTTGTAGTCAGTGCAGACCTCCCTGTAGAATGTCTATTGGGCAATGATCTAGAGACTTCAGCCTGGTCTGAAGTAGAGTTATGGACTCATGCTGAGATGTTGGGCATCCCTGCAGAGGTATTTGCTGTGACCAGGTCACAAGCCAAAATGCATGACACTGAACCAGCTCTGGATCCTGAAACTATGGACCAGATGCTTCCCAAGAAGAGGAGCAGTAGGGTTAAGGCAGTGCCTTCCCCTCTGTCTCAGATCACAGATTCCCCTCTTGAGGGAGGAGAAGCAGATCCTGAAGAAGGAACTACCCCAGAGGAACTTGAGCCTGATCAGGTTGAGATCTTGGGGGCAGGGGGCCCTTCTAGGGAAGATCTGAGTAAGGAGCAACAGTGCTGCCCCTCTCTTTAACCCCTCAGACAGCAGGCTGCTGCTGAGGCTGCTGGGAGTGCTAGTGGGTCCCATAAACTTTTATTGGGATGAGGGACTCCTATATTCTGAAGGTAGAGATCCAGCCCATGGAGCCACCAGGAGGTTGGTAATACCTCAGAAGTTTAGGGGGTTCCTCTTGACCCTAGCACATGACATCCCTTTGGCAGGTCACTTGGGCCAAAACAAGACCTGGGACAGGCTTGTTCCACATTTTCATTGGCCACATATGTCTCTGAGGACACAAAGGAGTTTTGTCGCTCCTGTGTCACATGCCAAGCCAGTGGCAAGGCAGGTGGCACAACAAAGGCCCCCCTGATACCACTACCTGTGGTGGGGGTACCCTTTGAAAGGGTAGGGATTGACATTGTTGGTTCCCTTGACCCTCAAACTGCATCTGGGCACAGATTTATCCTGGTGGTAGTGGATCATGCTACCAGGTACCCAGAGGCAATTCCCCTGAGGACCACCACAGCCCCTGTGGTGGCAAGAGCCCTCATTGGAGTCTTCTCCAGAGTGGGTTTCCCAAAGGAGGTCATTTCTGACAGAGGTACCAACTTCATGTCAGGATACTTGAAGGCAATGTGGAAGGAGTGTGGTGTAACTTATAAGTTCACCACCCCCTATCACCCACAATGCAATGGGTTGGTTGAACGCTTCAACAAAACCCTGAAGGGAATGATTAAAGGACTCCCAGAGAAGCTTAGGCGGAAGTGGGACCTTCTTCTTCCCTGCCTGTTGTTTGCATACAGAGAAGTTCCACAGAAGGGGGTTGGTTACAGCCCATTTGAGCTTCTGTTTGGGCATCCTGTAAGAGGTCCATTGTGTTTGGTAAAAGAGGGCTGGGAGTTACCTCTCAAGCCCCCAAACAAGATGTGATGGACTATGTACTTGGTCTCCGCTCCAGGATGGCTGAATACATGAAAAAGGCAACCAAAAACCTGGAGGCCAGCCAAGAATTACAAAAAGCTTGGCATGACTAAAAGGCTGTACTGACTGTATACCAGCCAAGACAGAAAGTATGGGTGTTGGGGCCAGTGGCCCCAGCAGCCCTCCAAGACAAATGGAGTGGCCCCCATACAATAGTTGAGCAAAAGGGAGAAGTCACCTATCTGGTGAATCTTGGAACTCCCAGGAGCCCCCTGAGGGTGCTCCATGTCAACAGATTAAAACCATATGTTGACAGGGCTGACATGGGCTTGCTCATGGCAACTGATGAGGAACAGGAGGAGGAGAGTGACCCTCTCCCTGACCTGCTCTCGCAGAACCCTGATGATGGGTCAGTAGATGGTGTTGCTTTGGCAAGCAGCCTCACTGACCATCAGCAAACTGAGTGCAGACAAGTTCTGCAGCAGTACAGACATATGTTTAGCCTGACCCCTAGTCAGACTTCCTGGTGCACCCATGAGGTGGACACTGGAGACAGTCTGCCTGTCAAGAGTAAAATCTACAGGCAACCTGACCATGTCAGGGACTGTATCAGGACTGAAGTCCAGAAGATGTTGGAGTTAGGTGTGATTGAGCCTTCAGATAGCCCATGGGCTAGCCCAGTAGTCCTAGTACCCAAACCTCATACCCAGGGTGGTAAGAAAGAAATGAGGTTTTGTGTAGACTACAGAGGCCTCAATGCAGTCACTAGGACTGATGCCTATCCCATACCAAGGGCAGATGAGCTGATTGATACTTTGGCCTCAGCCAAGTATCTAAGTACATTTGACCTAACAGCTGGCTACTGGCAGATCAGGTTAGCTGATGATGCAAAAGCCAAAACAGCATTTTCAACCCCTGGTGGGCACTACCACTTTGTGGTGATGCCCTTTGGATTGAAAAATGCACCTGCCACTTTTCAGAGGTTGGTGAACAAAGTTCTGGCAGGAATGGAAACTTATTGCTCAGCTTATCTAGATGATATTGCTGTCTTTAGTTCCTCCTGGCAGGATCACCTGGTCCACCTCAGAAATGTTTTGGAGGCTCTGCAGAAAGCAGGCCTCACTATCAAGGCCACTAAGTGCCAGATAGGGCAGAGTCAGGTTGTATACCTGGGCCACCTTGTGGGTGGAGGCCAGGTTCAGCCTTTACAGAGCAAAATCCAAACCATAATGGAATGGGTTGCTCCAACCACCCAGACACAGGTGAGAGCCTTCTTAGGCCTGACTGGGTACTATAGGAGGTTTGTGAAGGGATATGGATCTATAGTGACCCCCTTGAATGATCTAACCTCAAAGAAAATGCCAAAAAAGGTTCAGTGGACAGCTAGCTGTCAGAAGGCATTTGAAGACCTAAAGCAGGCCATGTGCACTGCCCCCATCTTACAGAGTCCAGACTACACCAAAAAGTTCATTGTCCAAACAGATGCTTCTGAGCTGGGTGTGGGAGCTGTACTGTCTCAACTGAATGATGAAGGTCAAGACCAGCCAGTAGCTTTCATTAGCAGAAGGCTGACCCCTAGAGAGAAACGTTGGTCAGCTATAGAGAGGGAGGCCTTTGCTGTGGTGTGGGCCCTGAAGAAGCTGAGGCCATACTTGTTTGGCACTCACTTCATAGTTCAGACTGACCACAAGCCCCTCCTATGGCTTAAACAGATGAAAGGAGAAAACCCAAAACTTTTGAGGTGGTCCATTTCCCTACAGGGGATGGACTATACAGTGGAACATAGACCTGGGACCCAACATGCCAATGCAGATGGACTCTCAAGGTATTTCCACTTAGAACACGAAGACTCAACTGGTCAAGGTTAGTTTAGTGTCCCTGCGTTTGGGGGGGTTGTGTAGGAGAGTAGGATCTGCCTCTTATCTGTTGCCCCCACTTTTTTTTGATGTTTACACTGGTTTCTGGCTATAGTCTGGCTGGGACCCTGCCAATCAGGGCCCCAGCCTCCCTGTTCTCTCTAAACGACTTGGAGTGCACTCTAGGTGCACTAGTGATTGGATACTGTGGTACCTTATGAGTCCCTAGTATATGGTACCTTAGGTACCAAGGGCATAGGTACTTCACAGGCCTACCAGGGGCTGAAGCATGTATTATGCCACCCCTGGGAAGCAGACTAAATCTGACACCACAGGCCTGCTACTGCAGCCTGGGTGAGGAGGTGCTAGCACTCCTCACTGAGATATAGGTTCCCTATATCTCTCCTGCACACACATTGAGACTTATCAGTCACCCCTAAAGCAGGCCCTATCAATCCTGAGGGCAGGGTGCTTAGTTTCCATGTGAGGGGGTGCCTCTGCCTGAGCAGGGCCCCTCTGCAGCCCTCAGAGTCCATTCTCTGGGGCTGTTTGTGAATGCAGTCAAACCATATACTCTTAAGTGCATTATATCCTCGCGGTAAATGCTAACTCTGGAATGGCTGCATCAAAACATGTCGTGTTTGGTGTCAAACACTTTGGAATCATACCCCCACACCAGTAACTGGTGTGGGAGTATGATCCCACCCTTCTAGAGGGATAGACATGTAGCTACTGTGGAAACGCGGTAGAATCCTGAAGAGCCCTGGCATCACAAAATGGATGCCACCAGTCACAGACACTGG
The DNA here is from genome assembly GCA_963921515.1 of Calotriton arnoldi. Taxonomy (NCBI): domain Eukaryota; kingdom Metazoa; phylum Chordata; class Amphibia; order Caudata; family Salamandridae; genus Calotriton; species Calotriton arnoldi. The sequence goes on along the minus strand of CAWUFW010001612.1, from coordinate 2,645,057 downwards.
GCTGCCCTCCTGCTGATGACCGACACTCGCAGTGGAGGAGGCCCAACAATAGATATCCTGTCCCAAGGGGGTGTGACCACCTCCCAGACAGGGTTTAGTGTATTGGGGCTGGGTGGGTGCACTCCTAGAGTGCTTTGAAGTCCTGCACTAGGGGGGAGTAGAAGGCTCCTCTGTGCATACCCCAGTTCAAACTGGCTCAGGGGCTACCTGCCCCTGCTCTGGCACGAAACTGGACAAAGGGAAGTGGGTGTAGCCACCACCTCCGCTGACCCTCCCATAGGTGGGGTCATAGAGCTAGTCCCTCCCTTTCTTTTAGTATAAGAGGGGGAACCTGTGCATTGCACCCTAGATACCCCTGGACGATGCTCTACAAGAAGAATCCTGGACCTTCGACGTTCCACTACCTTTGGAAGACTGAAGAATCTCCCTTGGAGTCAAGGAGTGACTCCCCTGCTTGGCAGGCACCAAAAATGACAACGACAGTTGCAAACTACGCCGCTCCCGCCGGAGTCTGAAGTCCCTGCAGCCCAGGAAGAGAATTTTCTGTCTTCGCCAAGGCCATTGTGAGTCCCCAGTGAAGCTGAGGCAAGTGGACCCCATGAGCAACGAGGAACCACAGACCCTGGGTACCGTGCACTATTGTCGAGTGCAACCCCTTCACGACGTTCCACGAACTTGTGCTTTGGACCACGTGTGGTCCCAGCCTCCAGCAGAGATCCCTCCCAAAATCAGAGGCCTACACCATCCCGAGTGACCGTGGGCCCCTGTTGAGTGAATCCTCCTGAGGCATCTTTGCGATCCCTGGCCAGCCGGCTTGTGGGTCCCCAGAAGACTTTCCAAAGAAACCAAAGGGCTCCCCTGATTGCTCCAGGCCTGCCCTGCCTTACCCTTGCTGGGTAAGTTCCTCAGACCTTGTTGGTCTGCCCCATTGACTTTTCCTTTCCACCACGAGACTTGCTGCTACCAAGGCTTGTTGGCTCCAATCGGGTCGCCGACACCGCAGTCAGCTGCAGACTTTGTGGGACACGCTGAATCCAGCTGCTGGCCATCCTCGACACCTCCTGGACCTCGTGGTCGAAGAATCAAGACACCAGTGAACAACCTGAATCTGTCGACGACGGTGGGCATTCATCTTCCTTGCCCCGGGTCACTGCCAAGTGCCCTTGAACACTGTCCCCTCTGCTTTCAGGTCTTCCTCCTTCCGAATCCAGGCTTGGATTCCAACGGACACTTCTTCTGTCGCCGCAAGCAGCAAGTCTTCACTGGCTCCCATTGAAAACGACGCCGCGACCCGACACCAAAGGACACCTATGCACCCGGCTCCCCTGGGTGAGGTAACTTTAGCATTACGGTGCTCCTGTGGGTGTGGGCCCTAGAACTACTTACCCTGTAAGTGGCTTGCTTGTAGCTACCCTAGAAGTGCCCTAAAACTCTTATTTTCTAAGTGCGACAATTGCGCTGACTCGTACAGGGTTCGCGTCTGTGTTAGACACATCGCGTCCATCTCCCTTGTAACTCTATCTGTAACCGTGTCCTTCGACTCGTACTGAGTCCGATCGGTGTTCGCCTCGAACACACAAGGGGCCTGTAACATTGAAATCTCCATTGCGCTGACTCATACAAGGTTCGCGTCTGTGTTAGACACAGCGCGTCCATCTCCCTTGCAACTCTATCTGTAACCGCGTCCTTCGACTCGTACAAGGACCGATCGGTGTGTTCGCCTCGAACACGCAAGGGACATTTAACATTGAAATCCCAATCGCGTCTGTTCGCATAGACTCAGACAGGACTCGCACCGGTGCCTGAACACCGCGTCCGTCCCCTGTGGGTCTCCTACAACTACCTGGGGTGGTTCTAGGGGTCCCTCGATTCTATATGCCCTAGACCTAGGTCTAGCCAAACTAAGATTGTGATATTGGATTGTGCTAACTTATTTGTGATAACTTTGCATTGTACATATGTTCCTGACTTCTAATCTCATAAAGAGATTAGTAGAGAGTTGTTTAGTAATAAATACATATATATTTGATATATATACCTGTGTGGTGTCTTTTCATTTGGTGATTCAAGAGATTGTGTGGTAAAACAAGCTGCTTTACATTCCTCCAAGACTTAGCCTGAAGGCTGCTCTCCACAGCTACCACTAGGATAGCTTTCTATAAAGGTTGTCTTAAACCTACCTACCATAAGAGTCGAATTGTTCTGGTGCAAGGTGCCCACTCTAACAAGTGGACAGCATATACCAGGCCAACTTCTCACAATGACAGATATATCGTGCCTAAGACATCCAAATCAAAGTGAGGGCACCTATCTCTACCACTCACAACACGTGGTCCAGAATTGATTTCTGGATAGCTACTGCAGATGCGTGCACATGGGCTACGGCAATAGCACATATGCCCAAAACCCTTTCAGACCACGCGCCTGTGCGCTTAGAACTTGCCATCCCCAGACCTACCCCGCAACAGTACTCATGGCGCTTACAGCCCAGCGCGATGCTAGATCAGGTGTTTAGAGTTGAACTACAGCAAGTCATTACTGAATTCTTTGAGAAGAATGTCAGCTCAGTGGACAGCACAAAGGTGCTGTGGGAGGCTTTTAAGGTGACAATACGTGGGTTCTGTATAGGTATTTAAAAAAAAAAAAAGAGTGGCTTGCACACCATTAGTACCAATTTAACACCCACATTTAGCAATAAGTAACATGTGACAATTCTAGGTTTGCAAAGGGCCTTCCACCACGCTGTAACACTTGTCGCTGCATTTTTGGTAACGTTTGACCGGTTTCAGCTAGAAACAAGGCTTTTTTGTTCAAATCTGCAGATTAGGGTGCAGATGATGAATTATGTGGCTAATGCAGAAAATGTATAATTGTGCGAAAGTCGGTGCAGCCAAACAGTCACATAATTCCAGTGGCCCTGTTCATACCTCTGACTAGGTCCACAAGTGCTCCTCAGTGATTCCATCTTTTTTTGTCTCACTGAGTTCATAGTTGAGCTTCTATGGAAACAAGGAAGACTAAACCTGAGGTTACCACTCCACAACACAGACTACCATACCACATAATTACTCTCCTTAACACATAATCCCACTCTACATAATTCCTATACACTAAATACCACATACTTTCTATCCACATAATTTCCCTGCACAACATACCACATAATTCCACTACACACAAAGTACATCCACTCCACTCCAAAAAACATTAGTAAAATAATTTTGCATTTACAACGCCAATAGCTCTAATTCTCGCAAATGCGAAACCTATTACATTGCAAACACTTCTTTAACTAGTAGTCGCGTTTGCAGAGTGGTGGAGAAAGGGTGCTGGACTTCCGACCAGCGCTCAGGAATTCCGGTGCGTAGGGCTTACAGGAGGTACCAGTAGGGCTTCTTGGCCCCCAAAGTCCCTCAGGAGTAAATTGGACTTTATCCCCCATCCCGTAGTCTGCCAGGAGGCGCGTTTGCAGAATGGTGGAGAAAGGGGGGCATGGCCTCCGATGACGTGTTAGCAATCCCACTGTGCGGGACTTAGTGGAGGTAACAAGAGGGGTAGTTGGCCCTCAAGGACATTCTTGGGGGCCAACTACCCCTCCTATTACCTCCTGTAAGTTCAACACAGCAGCATTGCTAAGTTCGAAGAGCAGGCCACGTCCCCTTTGCCCACCACTCTACAAACGTGCTCCCTGGCGCACTCTTGGATGGGGATTGAAGTCCCCTTCGCTGCTGGGGGTCCTTTAGGGGCCAACTAGCCTACCTCTTACCTCCAGTAAGCCCCACACAGTGGGATTGCTGAGAGGTGGACAAAGGCCACGCCCCCTTTCTCCACCACTCTGCAAACGCGCCCCTGGCGCGTTCTAAGTTGGGGGATTAAGTCCCCTTGAATACTGAGGGTCACTGGGGGCCAACTAGCCCACCAGGTACCTCCAGTAAGCACCACACAGCTGCATTGCAGAGATGTGGTCCGAGGCCACGCCCCTTTTTACACCTCTCTGCAACGCAGCTCTGTGGCACTTACTGGAGGTACCTGGTGGGCTAGTTGGACCCCAGGGACCCTCAGGATTCAAGGGGACTTAATCCCCCAACTTACAACGTGCCAGAGGGCCCGTTTGCACAGTGGTGAAGGGAGGGAGCGGGCCTGATGTGACAAGTGTGCAAACGGGCCCCGTGGCGCATTTTAAGTTGGGGGATTAAGTCCCCTTGAATCCTGAGGGTCCCTGGGGGCCAACTAGCCCACCAGGTACCTCCATTAAGTGCCACAGGGCTGCATTGCAGAGATGTGGTCTGAGGCCACGCCCCTTTTTACACCTCTCTGCAACACAACTCTGCGGGAGCCGGCATTGCTTTTCCACAAGGGGAGCTGCTGACATGCAGCTCCCCTTGTGGAAAAGCAATCTGATTTGGATTTTGGAAGCGAGAGCAGGAAACCTGCTCTCGCTTCCATAATCCAAAGCAGAGTTTGCTATGACAGGGCGGGAGCCGCACGGCCCCCGCCCTACCATAGCAAACAGCAGTGTCCCGGGGGTGGGCACCCCGGGACACTGCAGGAGCCGGCCCGGGGGGGTGGCAGTCCCCAGGGCCATTGAGGGCTCCAGGAGGGGGCCGCGCAGCCCCCCTCCCTACCATTGCAAAGCCCCGGGAAGGTGGTGGTCCCTGGAGCTCAGGGGTCCGTAACGGACCCCCGCATTTACATTTTTAGTGCCCCGGGGAGGTGGCGGTCCCCGGGCATGTGGGGGGGCTCGAGCCCCCCCACACAGGTTTTATTTTTTTTTAAATAGAGCCCCGGGGGAGGTGGCGGTCCCGGGGCAGCGGGGGCCATGTGCCCTCGCGAATATTTAGAAATGCCCCGGGGGTGGCGGTCCTCGGGGCTTGGGGAGCCTTGGAGCCCCCACAGATAAAAAGCCCCGGGAGGTGGTGGTCCTCGGGGCTGCGGGAGGCCGCGTGCCCTCCCGCATATAATTTACATAGCCCCGGGGAGGTGGCGGTACCCAGGGCTGCGGGTTACACCCATGAATAAGGTCAGGTGACCGAAACGCGTCGGGGAGGCACTCTTTGTGTTATGTCCTGGTGAAAATAAACGGATTGGATGCTTGCAGTCGTGTGCCTCTCTCCTTCTCTGTGGGTATTGGAGAACTAAACTATATATATATATATATATATATATATATATACACAAACTCCGGTCTCCTTCCAGAAATCGGACGCTGACACAGGGACTCAAACTCGATTTAAATTTTAAAAGCTTTCTTTATTTTCTTCGGTAACGCGTTTCGCCTGCTTCCGCAGGCTTGTTCACACAACAAACGTCATTACATTAGCAACCACTTAAAAACACAAGCTCCCGATCACATGGTCCGCTACCATCGTCACAGTGGAAGACAGACTATACTCCAGTGCTTGATCAAAACAAATATTGCCAAACTTTCGTGTTAAATTTTTTAACAATAGTTATTGAATTCATTTCATGCCTCAGCACATTCAAAGTGAATTTATATGTTTGTATATATATTTTTGTATGTCCATATCCAAATAACATGAAGTCAAATGGTTTGATATCTCCCCTCACCATTCCCACTTGCAATTCTTTCTTGCTAACAAGTTTTTCCCGAAAACTTGGTTACTTAGCAAGTGCCCAATTTTACCAATTTGATTACATTGTATCAAAGGGCATCCTCCTATCTAAAGCATAGTGGGACAGAATGGCTCTCCATCCTACGTGTCCATTGAGAGTTAACATGTACACATGGGTTTTGCTAATAAATATTTCAATATTAAAAACTTCAAAATATATTTTAACTTCATACATATTTAAAAGTTTAAAAAATTGGAATCTTTATATATATATATATATATATAGAGAGAGAGGGAGAGAGAGCAGAGAGAGAGAAAGAAAGTGTGAAAGATAGATAGAGAGAGAGAAAGAGAGAGAGAGAGAGAGATAGAAAGCTAGAGAGAGAGAGGATAATTAACTAGTAATGGTGTACTATGCTCCTATATTGCCATCAAGGGGATCTTGTGACATCAAAACCAAAGGGTAGAAGGCAGAGCGGCTTTTTAAATGTCACCAGAACCCTGAGATAGCAATTTAGGTTCATATTTCAAGCCACCCATTAAGTATTTTATGTTACGTATTCATTTTGGGTACTTGGCTTGAAAAGGATATTTTCTACCAAGTGCCGCTAACAGTAGCATTACATTGAAATTACAATGTTTAGGTTTACCTTTAATAAATACATTCTTACTAAAATAATGGACAATGGTGAGGGCCAGCCGATTTCTGTGATTCTATGACTATAGTGTCGACCACATAATTTTCGATTTACCACATTTGCCACATACTTTGCAGGCTTCACAAACAAGTTGTTTCTAACTGTAATGAATGGAAAGAAGGTAAAGCTATGCAGGTGTTTTGGGGACTGTCATTATCAGGGCTTGACTGGTCATAGCGGGCATGGGGAGGCTGGAAGGGTGGAGGCCGGTTAAGTTACTGGGGGGCCGGTTTTGCAGCGATGCATAACAAAAGCAGTAGTGCTGGGGCCGGTTTTGTTAAGCAGCAGTGCTTCACGCCTGCACCCCCCCCCCCCCCCCCACAGGGGAGGGGATCTCTCCGACAAAATTGCCAGGGCTGCTTTGGGTTACCAGTCCGGCGCTGGTCATTATGATAATGTACCCAGTTTATATCACAGAATAGGGAAACATTTTCAATATTTTACCGTTTCCTGTGAAATATTGTTAGTTAAATCACTGCATTCTATGCAATCAAAGCACCTAAACATGTAACATGCCTCAACAATGGTAATAAGCATATGCGGTTTATGACATGCTGTTCATTCCTGTGCACAATTTAGAAGAATAGTTATTTAAGCAGACCAACAGCAAAGAGAGGGAGAGAGAGAATGAGAGCCCCAAAGACAACGAGAGAGAGAGAAATAAAGGCAGGCAGAGAAAGAGTGAGTCAGATAGAGAAAGCAAGCTAGAGAAAAGCTGAAGAGAGTAGCTAGGGAAAGAGAGAAAGAAAGGTAGAAAGAGAACGAGCGGAAAGGAAAAAAGAGGGAGGGGTTTGGAAGAAGAGAACGGTGGAGTAGGGAGAAAAGGGAAGAGAACAGTTTGCAAAATGTTCTTATTTTAGGTCTAGCAAAGTGATTCCAAACTATGCCCGTGGATGGATGTGTTTTGGCTGATAAATGCTGCGAGGAAGCAAAAGTAAAACCGAGGGGATTGACATGGAGAATTGTCCATGTTCACAGACGGGGATGCCTTTCAAGCCGTAGATTAATTGCCAGAGAGCCCTGGAATGCGGGTATTTGGCCGAGGCCTCGAGGTGCACACCGGTCGCCCACCCAGAAGGGGTGCCGGGGCAGGCATTCTCTTGTCCTCCCACAGAAAGAGCTAATAACATACGGCAACTGCCAAGCAGGCCAGCTCTCTCTCACAATACTCCTTGCTTTCTTCTGTATTTTCCTTGAAGTGGATCTCAGGGATTCGCTTTCTTTCGTTGTTTGCTTGCCATGTGAAATCTTCGAATTGAAATCTTTTTCTTTCTTGGTAACCATCCAGAAGCTGTAATTCGTGTGATTTGAGTGGTAATCAGTCTGTTTTGAAAACATTTCATATTGCCGCTGATTAGCTTGGGGTTTTTTCTTATTACTGCAGGATGGTTTTTACAATTTGCATAACGAGTTCCTATCCATTAAACACATTCAGGAAGATGGCGAAGACGCCTTATTGCTGTCTGCCATCGAGTAGACATAACGGAGATGTTGCACTGTCTTGTACGTAATGTAAACTTTGCAATGTTTTCCTCTAGAAAGCATCAAATACATGTAGAATAGTATGCCCTGAACAGTAGTCAAAGAGGCAGTAGTGTGTGTGGCACTGCTACACCATGAGAACTGAAGACTGAAAATGCTGCTTTTACAGAAGACATTTAAGCAGAACTACTCTTACATCACTAGGCCTGGGCACCAAAATAAAAATACGCCCTATTAGGGAATCAGATGCCTAAAAAAGTGGCCTATGTTTGCACATTGGTGCAGTGTTGAACATGGAAACATACCCTGTAGAAGTGTATGCAAGATATGGAAGATTGCTTAGATTTATGCTTGCTGCAGGCTTTGTTTGTGGTAACATCTGGGATATCAGCCCACCAAACCATAAAACAGGCCCACAAACAGCCAAAAACCCGGCCCACGCACCGACTTGCCAGACCAGCCCTTCTGGCACTGCCTGATTGCCCTTTAAGCCAGTCCAATCCTGTCTAGCACATGTCATCATATCGGATCGAACACTTTCTTTCTGTCTCTAGACCAGTCTTCCCACTCAACGCACCCTACATGATTTGAGCCTGGGACCAGAGTCACAAATTCTTGGAGTGGCTACACCAGCCCAGTGAGGCACTAAATACAGGCAGGTAACACAAGGTGACTTCAATACAGAGGTTGACTGGCCCTGATTTAAAGGCACACAATGACCATATTCAAACCTTGAAACCAGCTATTCAATCAACAGGTGTTAGGAGACACTCGCACCCTTGAACACACATTTGGCCTACACCTTTGTAACGGTAACGTGATACTGCCATACGTGGTACTGTTACTCAGCTGCCTAGTTTCATATTGTGGACCAGAATTCTAATACTGAAATTCGCTAATTAATGAGCTGATACCACAATATCACACTCAGTGATGCACGCCCATATGCTTGATTCCCTTAATGCACCAATGGCACAGGTTTGACTTCTTTCAATCACGGAAAGACAAATTAAAATATCAACAAAACAGATGGCAAGAACTTGTGCTCCACACAAGGCAAAAAGAAAGAAAAATTGGAAGAAAATGAGTAATAACCAGTCAGAAAAACATAAATTAGCAAACTCGTGAGACATTTGGGTCTTTCTACAGCTTTAATGCTAAATCTAAAAAAAAAAAACATAATATTCTAACCATATGTCTATCAAAGTCTTCAAAGAAAGAGGTTTGGATTGTCAGCTGGTCTCGCAAAACTCGAGAGAAAGTGTAACTATACTTGTTCTCAAAAAGATGGCATTCAATATTAATGATAAACGCTCAATAAAACACTCTTATGAAAGGAGAATTTTCAAAAGTTAAAATAAAACAAAAATACAATGTGCCCGGTAACACAGAGTGCCACTGCCTGGAATATAAACTAAACGCCGGGCAGCCCCCTTAGGTAAAGAGATCAAGGACATGGCGCAAGGCGGAAGACGATTGGAAGTGTTAGGTAGTCTGCAATATGGCTCGCAGTCATAATTCACATGCAAAAATACGGTTCAATTGATTTTTAAAAAACAAATAAAGCCATGCCAATGTTAAGCGAAGGCTCTTTATCTCACCTTTACTATTGATCTTAAGTGTTGGATATGCTGGTGCTCAAAGAATTAGAATGATCAAACGAATAGAGGAAATTGAGATAGGAGGAACTTCTGCTGTGACATTCTGGTTACATTGCAGCACCCACAGATTCACTAATATCACTAATTGAGGAACTAAGAGGTTTGAGGAGTTGTCATGGTTTCAATAAATATGAATATTATAAATATGAAAGTATTAGGTTACAAAGGGCATGGTAATAAACTGCGGCAATACAAATTATTCTTCCTAAATTCCATGGAGAATTTACTTTATAATACCTTTGTAAGTACTACCAGGCAGCACTACCAACGGTATCGTAAAAAGAGGTCAACTAAAGATGACTAAGCACTGGTGTTCCCTTAAGGACACATCTATCAACAAAAGTTATGGGGCATTTTTTAGTCGATGAAGGTCAATAGACAGTAGTGACTTATAATTTTTCCTAGTTGGAGTTTAATGGAATAAAGTCTATGAAACCTAAAGGCTATTTTCCTATCGATAGACCTTTGCTCCTATTTATTGGGATACTACCAGCACCCCATTATGGCACAAATGTCTTTAAGAAGGTTGTATGATACAACAATGCATGCCTTTACCATGCATGCCTAAACAACGCGGTCTGAAACACGACCGTGTCTTTACCACGCATGCCTTTACAACAAATTTAGGGGCATATTATCAAGGGCAGTATCGCCGCTTTAGCGGCACTTTTTGCCGCTAAAGCAGTGATATTCTTATCGCCCTATTAACAAGGTGGCGCTAACATGCATTAGCGCATGTTAACAGCCGAATTTCTAACGCTACGCATCTTAGCGATATACATCGCTAATGAGATGCAAAGTAGGCGTGCCATCCTGAAACAACATGAGAAAGGTCGGTAACACAACATCGCGGTATTTACAATGCGCCCCCGCAACCGCGTAGCGATGAAAAAAGTCTTGCTAACCGCGGTTTTCGCCGGATTTTAACACCTCAAAAAAATCTGACTTAGCCATCTCGTCAATGGGAGGTGGATTGTCAGGCTAAGTCCACCATGGCGTTTTCTCAAGGATTTCCCTATTGCTGAGGTTTTATCGCTGGATTTCCAGCGATATTCACGCATTTCGCCGCTATTGCTGGATTTTTTATCGCCTTGGAGATAAGTGTTGATGATAACGCGCCAACTCGGCGAGGGAATCCAGCGATAGCCGGCGATAAGTAAAACAGCGCTGAGCGCGCTTTGCGATATTTATCGCAATTTCTTGATAATATGCCCCTTAGTTGTAAAGTCATGATTGGTAAAGGGATATGTGTGGTAAACCATCCCAGCCCACCCCCCCGCCCTGAGCCCTAAAACCCGATACCCCAGCTCAACAATCCAGCCCACGCCAGCACTAAAAACTACCCTGACTCCCCACCCAGAGCCCTAAAACCGAGCCCCCCGCCCAAAAAACTATCTTGACCCCAGCCCCCAGCCCTAAGCCCTAAAACTGACCCCCAGCCCTGAAATCTGCCCCTCCCCCACCCTGAGCCCTTAAACCGGCCCCCAGCCCTAAAAACTACCCTGCCCCCCCCTGAGCCCTAAAACCGGCCCCAGCCCTAAAAACTACCCCCCCCCGACCAACCCGGCCCCAGTACCACTTACCAAGCCGCATCCCGGTCCTTCCTCTCCCGATCCTTCCTGGCCCTTTTAAGGTCAGCACAGTATGACCGCCAGGTAGTAGCCATTTGGCTTAAATGAGCTTGAGATGTCTACGCTAAGTGTCCATTTCACAAGGATGGTGTGCCAACTTATTTTTGTAGAATTTCTGGCTTGCTCCTGAATTTTAGGTGTAAGCTAACTCCTTGTTTTCACCAGAAATTCAGAAGTAGGCCAGGAGTACTACTCGAGTAAGTCACATCTACTCATACCGAAATATTTGCAAATCATTCCCATAATGTCTGACGAAACCACAATGTAATAATCTCAGATTTCAGTTAAAAGTCACTCAAGTGGTTCAGTGCCTACATCTCTTTCAATGCATTATGAGCCCTTTATGTTGCAAGTATTTCATTTGCATTGTTCACCAGTTTGAAAGTTTAAGGCATGATGAGCGTCTGATCTCAAGTGTCTTGTAGATCTTTGCCACTAATAGTATTTTTGAAATTTTAGCATAGTTTAGAGCTCGTCCTGACCCTTCCTAACCTTCATCTTGTCCCTCCTGAAGCCAAGTCACTAACATTTCCTGAGGGTACAAGCCATTACTTATCCCTTTCCCAGTACCTCATGTGAGCTGAAATAAAAACAGAACTTTTAATTCAACATTATATTGAATTCTAACCTAGTGGAACTCAAGGTCATAATGTACAAAATAAATTATATCATTTAAAGTCAGTTGTTTACATGGCATTTTAATTAAAACACGTCACAACTCTAAATTCTATTAAATGTTCACACGTTAGCAAACAGAAGAGATCTGTTTCAGTCTTTTAAAGTTTTGTAATGCCAGTGTAAAAGTATCTTTTTCCAACACTGCACTAAAATTATACTCCCCAAACCAAATATTTTGTATTTTTGTTTGTAATATTGTATAGTACAAACCAGACTTTCCAGGACAACAGAGAGCTTTACTGGTACTGTGGCGGCTCCTCCGCTAAGGCGTAGGAGTGTCGCCCCACTGTTTTTCAGCAGTGTAAATAGAGGAAAATTAAAATGATAATAACTCGTTGTTATCATCATTTTATTTTTTCCTGCTGTGGCAGCTTTGCGGGGCGGGCTGATCTGCCCTCAGAGCAGGGGGAGGAGTGGTGGGCACTCCGTAAGTGCACATGAATGTTTGGCCTGCCGTCTTGGGCCGGCCAAACACTCAAGCGCACTATGCATGTTCTCCACCCAGGCTGCAAGAACATGCCCAGGCTCCCAGATCGAGCCTGAATGCCGAATCACGGCGCTCCGACCAATCTCAACGCTGCATTGCAGCGTTGTGATTGGCTTAGGGGAGCCTGGGTGCTTCGTGGGTGCTCTGTTCCTGTCTTGGGAGAGATGACGGTGGAGAGACGCCGCGAGACACCGCGAGGAGGTAAGCATATTAATTTTTTCTCAACCCCCTCTCCCCCGCCCTCCGCCCTGCCACCCCCGATCTATGCCAGCCTCCACTGGTAGGACAGGATAAGAATCTAATCAGTTGGAATGACAAGGCATTATTAGTCATAAAAAACTGCTATTTCAAGGAAACAATTCAGAAGGTAGATATTTTTTAAGTTTTTCAGGTTCCCACTCTCCAGCATGGCAAATGCATTGTCTCTTGACGTAATTAGCTCAGGACATCACACAGCGAATTCAACGCTGAACGATAATTGACAATGCCAATTGTGTTGGCTTTTATTTAGCCAAGATACACACAAGTGTGCGCAAACACACAAAGCAGGCAGTCTAGTCTTATAAACAGAATAGCTACAGCATCAATGCAGGTTTCCCTACATATCAGTGCAGGCGGAGAACAGGCAGTAACACCAGTGCAAGCCTCCCTCAAAAGCATAGAACAAAAACTATAAGAGCAGCAAGAGGGACTGTTTCCCTCAAACACACAAACCAAGTACAGTGAGTGTACGTGCCAGTGCTTAATTTGAGCCTGCGGTTGCAGGTGGGGACTACCAGCACTCGTTTTTGGGCACCAGCACTTATTTTCCTCAGTAGGCTTTGACGCAGAGCAAGATGGAGAACAACACAAAATGGGGAAAGAGGGAATAGAAAAAGTTAAAAACAAAGGGAGACATCAGGAATATGCAAGAGTGAGATAAAGAGGTCTACTGCTGGATCAAAGAGTCATGCATTGGTACTGGGCATGCCAACATTTCAAAGTGCTGTACGCAGGCTTCTGAGAAAAACTTTGGGCCACTGCACTTCTATTACAAATTAAGCACTGTGCAGCAGTGGATACTTCCCTGGCACACACTAATACAGCCTAAGTAGCCTCAGCGCAAACTTCTCGTTCACACATAAACACATCAGGTACATTACAGAGAGCCTCAGTTCAAGCTTCTTTCAAAAAACGTACTCTACAGGCAGCAGAAATAAATGTCTCCCTCAAACACATAAAAGGCACAGCACATGTTGCAGAAGTACAAGCTGCCCTTACTTTGAGGACCTTGAAGAGCATGCACCCTCCATGCAGCCACTTGTACCAGGTGTCACTTCACCAGTCCTAGCTTTGCTCCTATTTATTTATTTATTTATGTATTTATTAAGGGTGGACAATTACTCGTTAGGGAGTCCTACTGCTGAAAATTCAACAGGGGCAGCTAAGATTTTACGCAAAAAAATAGTCAAGTTTTAAGCAGTTTCCAAACAGTGAGCAGGCTGGTTTGACTAAAAGTGGAAGACAGAACACAGGTCTAATATGTGACTCATAAATAGAAGAAGAAGCATCCTTCTAGGCGAGATTTACACATTTGTAGCACAGGGAGAAGATTTGGCGAGATTTACACATTTGTCGCACAGGGTGAAGATTTGATGAAGATGAATGTAGGATTTTTACATAAGAGTAAGGAATGAGCTAAGCCAATGAGAAGTTTGCATGATCTGTAAGCTATTGATGTCATATGTAGGCAGCACTAGTTAGAGTTACAATTGTCCAGGTGGGAGCCAACATTGGTCTGGATAGCTATGAAATAGCATGAAGGAAGAAGGAAATGTAGGAGTTGTTTCAACAATGTTTCACATGGAGTTTTTGTTGGAAAGAAGTAGCTCCTTTCCAAACAAGGCTGATACATCATCAATTTGCATAAAACAGAATAAGCGTCAAGTGCTTACAACTATGAGTACACTCAAACTTGAAATTTCTGCCACCACCTGGCTAACCTACTTTGTAGAGCCACTGCTGAATAATGGAGCTGTGGCTTAGGTGCAGATCCAGTCTCTAGCCCTCTCCAAATTCCACCTACACCTACTTGCTATTGACTGTGAGGTGGGCAGACATTGAGATTCTGAGGGCAATAACAAGGTTTATTGGCAGCTATATATCTAGTCATGAGTTACAGACAGTTTTAAAAATATAGTGGAATCCATACATCCAACCATGGCCTTGAAAACTAGAGGTCATAGCCTTTGCTCTTCTGATAACTAGGGGTAGGGGGAATGTTTTATTTCGCCGACGGAACAGGCAGAAATTTGGTCATTCTGTGTTACTCTTTAATGCGGAGTTCCAGAAAATTCCATCAATCGCCATGTGGTGGAATTTTTCTCCCACGAGGCTCCAGAAAATGTGAGCTGGCGAGTGATATTTGACGTTCCCTAGCACTATTTTCTAATGCGGGTGGTGGTGGGCAATCGCAGGCGGTAGCGGACAGAGAGCTGCTGCTTGAGTAAAATTTTCTAATCGAGCAGCAGCAAAATCAACCCGAAAGGCCGCTTGCTCTTGCGCGATTCATGGTGCTGTTCGTGCTGATTTAGTGCTGCTTGTGCTACCAGCACTAAATTGCAGCGTGAGCAGTGCGAGCTGCATATTTTCCCCCCATTGGTAGAACTTTGCGGAATCTTGCAGAGATTTTATGTAACTCCGTGGAATTCCGAGGAGTGAAACTCCGTGAGCTCCACCCACTCCAACTGATAACAGGTCCAGGAAAGTGTAGGAAAATGATGCTATGAAATGCCAAATAGAAGTATGCAATGTCATCCTTATTTCAAACTATCAATACGCAGCTAACTGGAAACTGGTATAATCTGTTTATTGATAACTATGAATAGTGTGCTAACTTGGAACTTGCAATAGTGGATTAACTGGAAGCCTGGATTAAACTGCTAAGTATAACTTGACATTGGTGTACTCAATGAAAACTAGTAATGAAATACTCTCTGGGAAAGGGGTATGAATTGCATAATGGAACCTAAACTGAAAATAATTAGTTAACTGGCTACTGGCAATAATGTGCTAAGTCGGAACTGGCTATGGAGTGCTGAATGGAACGTGATAATGATTTGCTCGGAACCAGCATACTGCGTAAAGAGAAAACTTGAAATGGTATTTTAATTGGAAACTGCAAAAAAATACTCAAACTTATGCTAACTTGAGAATTTTGAATAGTTGCTAACGGATAACATCTGTGGTGCAACGCTCTCGGTGGATCTTTTCTTCACCGCCTGAGAGGTGAAGGGAGTTAGCATTTAAATCAATCAATTTCAAGTAACAGTGAAACCCATTTGGCTACACAATAAGGACCAGGAATCAGTGACTATAGTTAAGAAGATGTATTCCAAATTAACAATCAGGTTAAGTTAAACAAATCTCAGTACCATGCCTGTAAAGGTGCAGAATAACAACTGGAAAACCCAACCTCCTGAAGACGTTTAGGTTTACCCATAGGAGGCAGACAAGAATTTCAGTCACAGCAACACCAAAGATCAATAAAAGAATTTGGTGCTCAGAGAAACGTTTCTGAGTCTCTCTTCTATACATGAGTGAAGTCTAAGATCATCTAAGTTAAAGTGCAAACTATAGGATGGTTTTAGACCTAACACAATCCCAAAATCAGGGAAATGCAGAAAAATTGGAAAATTCGGGAAAGTGAGGGAAGGTATAAGAAGGTGTCGGCATGTCAAAAACTCGGTCAAGAGTCTTCTTGGGCCAGGGGAATAAGTGTTAGCCTAAGCCACACTCAGCAAAGAATGAAAGGGAATAAGCATAGAGGTGTAAACCTCTCTAAGTCCAGGGGAAAGTGGCCGCAACCTCAGGCAGTGTGAACTCTAGTTATTGACAATAAAATCTCCAGAGTACCACCACCCTGTTTGCATCATCAGGGGCGTCATTGTCCTTTCGATTCTCACGTTGTAAGCTGCAATATTCACCAAATGTCCCAGGCCTAACATGGGAACGGTACTATCCTTTGTCACTTGCAATTGTTTGCAACAGTGCTGAATGGACACTTTCAGTTAACACTCTGGCTCTCCATGTTCCTTGTCAAGGTCTTCTTCCCAGGCCCTCTCTCTCTATCAATAGTACCATGTTGTGTCTATTCTCAAATTAACAAACCATGTGAACATACCTGCAAGGTAAAAGAAATGCAAGCAGAGAATGGAAAACTGCATTTTATACAAGAAGAAACATAGGCCTAGTCAGGACAACTTAAAGCATTAAATCAACAGTGCACATTTAATATATGTGTGCACATTTAAACGCAAATGAATAAAACTGTCAGTACATTAGATTCACGTTAAAGTTCATAAAGGTAAAATAACTTGAAGTATACCTTTTTAAATGTGACTAACAAATGCATTCAAATGCAAAGGTGAAACATTAGTACACACATTTCATAAATCCATTCTCATTTCTAAAGTGGATACATTTCAATGGTGTTCATTTAATGCAGTTAAGGCACACAGTATATATGAATCCTCTAATGCTCTAGTGAATGCACTTCAATAATGATGTCAAGTGCAACACTTTACATTATTATTGTTACGGCACACAGAGGACAGGTTCTAAGTACACGTTCATATTGCATATTCGTGACGTGTAAGGGTGGGGCCAAAAATTACACTGCTCCATCTGTTAATTGGGGACTGGCAAATGGGATGATTATTAGAAATTAGAAATCCGGTTCTCACTGGGAACTAATGGGAAATCAGCTTTTAGGAAACTATTAATAATGTGTTGACTGGGAAATGGAAATAGGGTGCTACATGGGAACTGGCAACAGTGTGCTAAATGAGAAGTTGCAATAATGTCCATATGGGAACTGGCAAATCTGTGCTAACATGTAACTGGCAACATGCCATCTGGCATATTTGTGAACTGGAAATTATATGCTTACTAAGAACACTGAAAACAGACATTTCTATCACTGTCAATAATGGAATTTGCAAGTGTGCATTCCTCTGCAGCATGAAACTGCCAGTCTGCGTTCCTAAGCATAGCATATACTGGAAAAAAGCATTCATGGACATAAAAGAAAGATTAAGGAGGATTAAGGAGGTAAACAACAAAACAAAGGAGGTGAGTTGCTGAAGGCCGTGAAACTGGAAGGATCAGTAAACTGCAGCATCCACACCTATACACATTGCCTAACCCCAAATTCACCATCTACGCCCTTCCCGACATATTCACTCAATCATCCATCTACCCACCCACACGTTCAATCAGCTCGCTCATCATGTAGTCACCGGCTCACCCACTCACTCCAAACTTTCCCATTCTGTCACCACTCATCAATTAACCACTCATACTGTGTGAATGTATGTGTGTGCATTGGTGTACATGCTTGCATGTTCCTGTGTCTATGTGTACGTCTGACAGAGTATATGGGCAGCCTATATTCCTACAGAGTTCCACTCCTTTTATTATTAGCGCATACATCAATACTAGTGGTGCAGTATTCAAAGCAATTTTTTGACATCATAAAAATTCCCTGAGAGTACAAATTAGTATTTGAATAAATCCTGGTGGGGGTATATTTGCATAAATATATTGTACCCGATTTTGAAGAGTGACAGGGTTGCCCTCTGTCTAACTCTCTATGTGTTCCCTGGCGGTGCTGTCGCTCACGCAATAACAATATGTCCCTTGCAATGCAAGTAAAAACTTGATGACTAAATGAGACTAGATAATCTATTTCTACTAATTATAGGGCACGCCCCTTTTTCATTAGCGACTATTATAGATAGTAATTTTGGAGATGGTATGGCACTTATTATTTAACATGTCTAAGGTAATACTTGACAAGCTTATCTGGCACAGAAAGCTAATAAAAGGGTACACCAATCATTGGGATCATAAGATCATGAGACTTCGAAGTCTTTTTTTTTTAGAAAATATCTCAAATTCTGTCACATTTTAAAATATAAAATAATCATTTTAGAAGTGGGAAATTTAGACGCTTGTTTCATAGGGTTGTAACCACTTGCCAACCATCCACTAAATTAACTATTTCAGGAATAAGTATGTTTTTAATAGTTTCCTAAAAGCCTTTCGGCTGACATTTTTAAGAAAACAAGCATTTGCAATTCCAAAAGCCTCGCATTTGTGTTTGTTAGAGCTATTGGCGTTGTAAATGACAGCTTTTCGCCTTACCTGTAAAAATGAGTGTACTTGAAGGTCCATACCAAAAAGGTTGTGGCTGAAGTCCTGCAGGAGCAGATACTCCTTGGACTGCTGCTTGCTGCCACCTTTAGGATCCTTCACGATAGGGACAAGCTGAGGAGAGCTTTAGGGAGAGAAAGAGTGACCTGCTTGGGCTTCCGTCAGATACAGGCAACGTGAGCACTGGAGCAGGAAGCGGAAGCGGAAGCCAAAGCCTTAATCAGCACAGACACTAATCACTCCAGTTGGAGGACCATTCCCAGCTGTAAACACTAAATAATATTTTGTGCAGACGAAAAAATACATAAAATAAAGCGCGGCGTGCCGTGATGCTTTAAAAAAAATATATTGGACACTTAGATCAAGTTGTGCGAGCCGCAGATGCAATTGTTAAAACTGAAGCGCGGCGTGCCACGCTGCTGAAATAAAAACATACTATTTTGCACGTCTGAAACAATATATAAACTAAAGCGCAGCGTGCCACGCTGCTTTTAAAAAAAGCACATTGTGCAGCCCTGCTTATAAAAAAATATATTATGTTGTGTGCAGTCACAAGATCGAGTTAGGTGAGCCGCACATAAGAAAAGAAAGGCGCGGCTGCCATTATTACAGCTGAAGCAAAAAAACATAAGGCGTTGGTTAAAAAAAAAGCGTTTGCAGGAGAGCGTGTATTGCCTGCAACAGCAGGCAGGAGAATGTCATTTAAAAAAATAGTGCTCACAGACTGTCATTAAAACATCCAGAGTAACAACACATGTAACAGGGGGAGTCCTCAACGGGCGAAAAGGAGGTACTAAGGAGGGACTACTAAGCCTACTGACGAATCAAAAGCCACCATTTACAAAGGACAGTAACAGGAGCAAATTGAAAAGATGGGCGGAAAATGAGCGGAACTTAAAGTCCAAACTTGACTACAGCATGTCTCAAAGAGACAGCACAAACGCTGCCTAGGCGAGACCTTAAAACAGTTTGGGTTATATATCAGAGAATGATCAGCCTATCAATTAACCTTTGTCTGTAGAACCTAGAACACAAGATGTCCTGTTGCCTGAACTGAAAACATTCCTGCTGGAGTAAAAGCAGGGTGGAGCTTGTAAAAATGCTGATGTGGCATGCATGGTATCTTGAAGTAAATACCTTGGTGAACTGGAAGCTCAAGTAACAGCCTGAGACATGGGAAACATGACCTCTAAAAACTTAGCAGAAGCCACAAATCAGCAGCTACCTTCTGCAAGCTTTGAATGTAGTCAACTTGGGAGGGTGGTATCTCAGATAACTGACATTTAACAGCATATTTGGATGATATTTAATCTTATTTTCAGCTTTCTTGATGTATGGAATACTCTTTTCTGATAAAAGGTAAAAAGCATGGTTTGGGAGAGCATGATGGCCATGGTGGCCGGGAGCAGGTCGCAGGTGCTCTCGTCGTTGGCATGCAAAGCTAAACATATGGACGCTTACCGACATTAAGTACGGCGGGCCTGAATGTTTGCTGTAATTGGGAGTGTGGAGGTGGCCAAGTGCTCTTCCTGAACCCCTTGAGTAATTACAGTGTGCACAATCAATACAGAGGAAGCCGAGGTTGAGCAGTGGCAGAGGGCAGCTCTGGGGGTGAGGAGGGGGTGGAGAACAGCAATGAGGATCTTTCTCCTGGGGAAGGGTGGCAGTGGCAGCAGCAGCACAAGCATGCTGGTTGCTCAGCAGATCAGTGTGGAAAAGGAGGGTCAACGTTTCCAGCGTGTCCTTGAATCTGGACTGAAATCTGTGTCAGGCACCGACACCTGGAATTGTGAAAGGGAGCCAGTGGTGGTAGAGGAGTGGAACCAGACCCTCAGGGAGTGCCAGAGCTCCTCAAAGAGAAAGGTAGGCTGATTCAGGGGCAATTTGAGGGATGGCCTGAAAGAAGTGGACAGGGAAGAAGGGACATGTACTCCTTGAGAAGCACAGTAAGAGACCTGTATAAAGAGCTGCACAAAGCTCCCACGAGGAAGATTAAACGTCATGGTGAACCCTCAAAATCCAAAATAAATAGAGGGGGAAGGAGGACGGGCGGCAACACTTCTCAGCCTACTCCTCTTAAATCATATAACTCAAGCTCGAGCGCTAAAATTACCTCATGTGAGACTTCTAAAGGAGAACAGAATAAGGGTTCATACCTAAAAAGGCAACATACGAAAATAACTCCTTCTCCCAGGTCATTCTTTAAGATCTTACCAAAAGCAGCAATGCCCGCAGGGTCAGTGGCCAATTCAAGCAAAGCTAATGCAAGGGTGCTTAGAGAACCCACATGCAAGATGTTAAGTGGTGAAATGCAATCTAAAAGAGGAGCTGAAAGACGGTCCTCCACATTGGTATACCCGGCAAGCGACAATAATAGTGGGGCAAAACCCCTTGGTTCTAATAGGTATCAGATCTTAGCAGAGATGGGTGGGTAGATGTACAGACTGGGAGAAAACCAGAAGAGGATGTAGGGGCAAGTCCAACATCAAGTGAAGATTCTAGGATGCTAGAATGCCAGCTGCCGGTGAATACCCTGGATATAGTGGAAGGGTCGCTTGCAGAGGCTGCAGATCCAAGACTTATCAATATGCACACTTTATAGCATGGTAAAACAGGCCTTTTTGAGAAGGAATCATCGTTTTCACTCCACAGAGTGCATTGGACTCCAAAAACATTTTGAAATTAGGGGAAAAGGATGCAGCATCCTGCTCGAAGTGTGGATTAGAAAAGCTGACGACATTCATATGTTTAAGGACTGCCCAGGGATTTAACAATACTGGGACGATGTGGGTAAGACTCTGAGTGACATACGCCGAGTAAACATTAAGGTAAACCTTTAGTTGATTATTTTTGGGAGCATACCTGGGCCTGTGAAGCTGTGTAAGGATAGCTGTAATTTGCCGTTCTTCCTAATACTGTTGGTGAGAAGAGAGATTTGCAGAAAATGGTTATCTATGTCATCCCCCACCAAAGCTGTATAGCTGGATTCGGTTATGTATACCTTAAAAATTTATACAAATTCCCCTCACATAAGAAGAGCTATATATATCTATATCACGAAGAAATCACCTTCCGTGAAAAAAGATGGAACCGGCACTCTTGTGGACTTCATCTCCAGTTTTATTGTCATATGAGTGATATAATCATCTACGCGTTTCGGCTGCCAGACTCAGCCTTGTTCACGATGATGAGCGCCATTTTTTGCCTTACTTAAATACATTAATTCACTTAAACATAGAAAGAGGGTGATTACTGAGGTGTCTCCATACACTCTATCAAGAAAACATCAGCGCCATATTGGAACATGCAAATACATCGCTCTCTATGCTTTCACTGAAATTTCAAATACAGTTAATCCTATTTACTGTATCTCTACATATGTATAATTGGAAAGTTCCCTTAATACAATATCTTTTATTTCAAATTTTATAGCAAGCATATGCTTTCTTTTTCATGGCTAGTGCCCCTGAAGGTGTTTTCTTGTTGTCCACCCCATGCTTATCTCTATGCTTGTTTTAAAGTGTCAACAGTGCTCAAGTGTTCTGTGCCCAAAGTGTCTTACTCTTATAAAGTGCTTATTCCAAGAAGGATTTTTCTATTTCATCTTCTTCTATCTTATTTAAAAATTTCCCTTTGGGATTTTACTTGAACCATTTTTTAGGCTCCATATTACTAATGTAATAGTGCTTAACATTCACCAATTAATTTGTTACCTATTATTTAGTTCTATCACAAATAATTTATATAAACAATAAATAACTTGAAATCTAAAGTGTAAGTGCTTAACTAAAGTGCTACTTTGTTTTGAAAATGCTAGTGCTCATTTTTACGTCCTATGCTGTTTTCATTCCATTGAGCTTTCAGTATCTCTCAATGAGGAAAGTGCATCTCGGGATATAGTTTTTAATAGAGGCAAGTAAACAATTCTTCATCCATATCAAAACCGTTAGGTTCTTTGCTATCCAGTTCCAAGATGAAGAAAGTTTCTAGTTTCCTTAATTCTTTCTCTCTGTCTCCTGTGAAACTTTAAAATCTGAATCTCTTGTTTTCTAATTTAGCTGTGCTTCATCTATGCTTACCTTTGACCAGCTTTCACCTGCCGGAACTGCAGCTTCACAAGCATCCGCCCCACCATGCCGCCGACCAGGAAAGAACCCAACCACCTCAGATGCATCCTTCTCAACACCCGCTCCACCCGCAAACACGCCGTTGAACTCTGGGACCTACTCGACTCAACCTCCCCAGACGTCGCCTTCCTGACGGAGACCTGGCTGAACCCCGCCTCGGCACCCGACATAGCCATAGCCGTCCCGGAAGGCTACAAGATCACCCGCAGGGACCGCACCAATGGAGCAGGAGGAGGAATCGCCATCGTCCACAGGAACACTCTCAGAGTCTCGACCAACACCGACGACACCCTCAGCACCGCCGAACACCTGCACTTCCAGATCCACACCAATCCCAACACCACCCTCAGAGGAACCCTCGTCTACAGACCCCCCGGACCCCGACCACAGTTCAGCGACTCCATCGCCGACTTCGGCCAGCACACACGCCCTCGCCTCCACGGACTACATCCTCCTCGGGGACCTGAACTTCCACCTCGAGAACAACAACGACACCAACTCCACCACCCTGATCGACAACCTAGCCAACCTCGGACTCAGACAACTCGTCACAACACCCACCCACTCCGCCGTTCACATGCTTGACCCCATCTTCTCCGCAAGCCCCCACGTCTCCTTCAACCACACCACCGAACTCCACTGGACCGACCATCGCTGCATCCACTTCACCTTCAAGAAACCCACCACGCACCACCGCACCCAACAGATGCCCCGCCGCTGCTGGAGCAAAGTCACCGAAGACCAGCTAACCACCACCCTCGCCCAGAGCCCACCCGCCGACCCCACCGACCCCGACACCGCCGCCCGCAACCTCAGAGAGTGGATCAACGACTGCGCCAACACCTCGCCCCGATCAAGAAACCCTCCAACAGTCACACCAACAAGAAAGCCAGCTGGTTCACTGAAGACCTCCGGGCCTCCAAGCAAACCTGCCGAAAGCTGGAGAAGATCTGGCTCCGTAAACGAACACCGGACAGCCACGCAGCCCACAAGAACGCCACCCGAAGACACCATCACCTCATCAGATCCGCCAAAAGGGCCTCCTTCAAAGACCGCCTAGACAACAACGCGCACAACAGCAAAGAGCTCTTCAACATCGTGAAGGAACTCTCCAACCCCAGCTCCAACACCAACGACGTCCCACCCTCGCAAGACCTGTGCGACTCACTGGCCACCTTCTTCCACCGCAAGATCGCAGACATCCACGACAGCTTCAACGCCACGACCGCCCCGACAACCACTGAGACCTCCGACCCCACGACCACCATCCGCACCAACTGCCTGCTCTCCTGGACAAACATCAACGACGACGACACCATCAAGATCATGAACACCATCCACTCCGGATCTCCGTCAGACCCATGCCCACACCACATCTTCAACAAAGCCAGCACAGCCATCGCACCCCATCTCCGGAAAGTCATCAACACCTCCTTCTAGACAGCAACCTTCCCGGAGAGCTGGAAGCACGCCGAGATCAACGCCTTACTCAAGAAACTCAAGGCGGACCACAAGGACCTCAAGAACTTCCGGCCCATCTCCCTGCTCCCGTTCCCGGCAAAGGTCATCGAGAAGACCGTCAACAAACAACTGACCCGCTACCTCGAGGAGAACAACATCCTGGACCCTTCCCAGTCCGGGTTCCGCAGCAACCACAGCACCGAGACTGCCCTCATTGCCGCCACCGATGACATCAAGTCCCTGCTGGACAACGGAGAAACTGCGGCCCTCATCCTCCTGGACCTGTCAGCCGCCTTCGACACGGTCTGCCACCACACACTACGAACACGCCTCCACAACGCCGGGATCCAAGAGAAGGCCCTGGACTGGACCACCTCCTTCCTCTCCGGCAGAACACAAAGCGTCCGCCTTCCCCCCTTCCGCTCCGAAGCCACCGAGATCATCTGCAGCGTACCCCAGGGCTCTTCCCTCAGCCCAACTCTGTTTAACATCTACATGGCACCGCTCGCCCACGCCGCCCGTCGGCACGACCTCAACATCATCTCCTACGCCGATGACACCCAGCTGATCCTCTCCCTCACCAAGGACCCACACACCGCCAAAACCAACCTTCACGAAGGAATGAAGGCCGTCGCTGAATGGATGAGGAACAGCCGACTGAAGCTGAACTCGGACAAGACGGAGGTCCTCATCCTCGGATCCACCCCTTCGGCCTGGGACGACTCCTGGTGGCCGACCACACTGGGAACCGCCCCAACACCCACCGCCCACGCACGCAACCTAGGGGTCATCCTCGACTCCACCCTCTCCATGACTAAACAGGTCAACGCCGTCTCCTCCGCCTGCTTCAACACCCTCTGCATGCTCCGCAGGATCTACAAGTGGATCCCCACTGAAACGAGAAGAATGGTCACCCAGGCCCTCGTCAGCAGCAGGTTGGACTACAGAAACGCCCTCTACGCAGGAGCCTCGGCCAAACTCCTGAGACGGCTCCAACGCATCCAGAACGCCTCTGCATGCCTGATCCTCGACATCCCTCGCCGCAGCCACATCACACCCCACCTGAGAGACCTGTACTGGCTCCCGGTCAACAAGAGGATAACCTTCAAACTCCTCACCCACGCACACAAGGCACTCCACAACACCGGACCAACGTACCTCAACAGACGACTCAGCTCTACACCCCCACCCGCCAGCTCCGCTCCGCCGACCTCGCCCTCGCCACTGTCCCCCGCTTCCGAAGAGCGACCTCCGGTGGCAGATCGTTCTCCCACCTCGCCGCCAAGACCTGGAACACCCTCCCCATCCACCTACGGCAGACCCAAAACCTGTTGACCTTCAGAAAACTCCTCAAGACCTGGCTTTTCGAGCAGTAGCAGCAGTCCCCACCCCAGCGCCTTGAGACCCTCAGGGGTGAGTAGTGCGCTTTACAAATGATATGATTGATTGATTGATTTCCAGCCTGACTCTACCCTTGACACCATACCTGCAAAAACATTAGGTCACAAATCTAAAGTTGAGATATTGTAGGCTGCATAAACATGCAAAGTCAGCACAAAAGAACAGCTGATGTCTGCACTGTGGGTTTCGTGTGTGTTTTAAACAATGGTAAAGCCTTAGATAAAGTTTGTTCAGATAAGCCTATCTTGTTGTGCAGCCTCAAAGACGCGACAGTTACACAAGGCACCGAGACTGACGATTCTTGCCTTGCCTCATTTGTGTGTTCTTTCCAAAGTCCTATTTACCTCTGGGCGTTCCTAGTCTGTGATTTTCCCTATATAAACCCATGTAACCATCGTTCTGTGTGCTTTATCCTTGGGTATCTTGATGGTACTTGTCTGATGGAGACCCTTTCATGAATGATTGAATAAACTATCCATGGTTTGACTTTCGCTCCAGTGTCGAGTCCTCCTCATTTTGATAAGGACCCGTGGCAAGAGTGGTGACCCTGCACCAAGCAGATTAAAATTAATCTGCTCCACAAATTGGCGCCCAAACGTGGGTCCCCATCAAAGGCTTGCAGTTGGACCAGGGGAGGAGATCAGGTCGGTAAGACGAACTTCGCTGAGGAGCGCACCATCTGATGAGATTAGTGTTGCTCGTGGGCCAAGGTTATTTTTCAGCTCTCCAACTCTGATCTTCCTGGCGGCTGCTAGCCTTGACTGGGGCCTTCGGACGGTCATTTTTTTTGGGATCAGGGAGGATCGACAGGTGGGAGTCGAAGACTACGCATGAGGTAAATCTGTATTGAACCGGTTCATTTGTTCATTTGGTTAGGATCTGTTTGATCTTTGCTTGACTTGGTATTTGTCTTGACTTGGTATTTGTTTGGTAATCCGTTCGGAATCTGCTTGGAATTTTGAAACCTA
Organism: Calotriton arnoldi; assembly: GCA_963921515.1. NCBI lineage: Eukaryota > Metazoa > Chordata > Amphibia > Caudata > Salamandridae > Calotriton > Calotriton arnoldi. Next base: position 2,618,695 of record CAWUFW010001612.1, on the reverse strand, counting down.
CGACCTAAGCTTTGTTTTGAGACTTGCTATTTGTTTTGACTAAAAAAAATTCTTACAGGTAAATGTGAGAATATTTTTTATTTCTCTCTGTTTATAAGTTTTTTATATCTTATATAACATGCCTGTACTTAGTACGCCTTGGAAGTTTTGTTGTTGCTGCTGCGATAAGCAGAGCATTTTGGAAGCAAGTCAGCCGGCGCCACCAGAAGGTACCCTGAATTTTGAGATGTACATCAAATATGGTATTTGTCCCATCATGTATAATGCATTGTGGAACAAATATACAAAAGGGGATCCCCAATTAGAATGGCCACTAGAGGGAACCATGGACCCTCACAAACTCGAGTATTTAGAGAAACGATTGTTTTTAAAGAAAGTTAGGCCAGCTATTTTTGATAGTTTGCGTATGTAGAGGAAAGAAGTGAAGGAGCGGCAGCTCAAGGCAGAGAAGGTACAAAGGAAACCGGAAAGGAAAACAGAGTATCAGAAGTATAAGGAATTGAAGGATAAGGAAGTTCAGGAGAAAAAGAATGTTTAGATAGGGAGCATAGATTATTAACATCTAAGGAATATATAGTTAGACCAACTGTAGCAGTTCAGGTCCACCAAGAAGATGTGGATTCAGATATTGATGGGTTGTTGATAGAACGACCCCCACCCCCATATGTACCCTTAACACCTCTTCCCGCTGGACCACTAAATGTTGTTACCCCTGTACCCCTGGTTCCCCCTCCTTTGCCCGCGGTTGTCCAACTCCCTATTTTCCAACCAGTACCGGTACATTCTTTACCCCCCTCCAACCCAGGCCACTGCACCCCCACCCCAAGCCTCTGTGCCTCCACCTCAGGCCACTGCATTTGAAATGACTAATGATTCTGTTCTTCCTGCATCTGTCCTGACCCCTCAAGTCCTTCGCTCTACTGTACCTCAGTTTCGTCAGGACGCGATAAAGTTGATGGTATTAAATTGGTTAAGTGATCTAAAAATGGAAGTAGAAGAAATGATAGATCAGATTCAGGATTTTTCTGAAGGCGAGCTTCTTTGTCTTATAAATAAGCTTTCTCATCAATTTATGGTTCAATGGGAGATGACTACAGGACAGAATGGTCCAGATGATGTTAGAGCTATTAATCGACAATGTCAGATAGGGGCCTTCCCTGTAAGTAGAGTTAATAATGCTATAGTAACAATAATTGGATATCGTAATGAACTCTCTTCCTCTCCTAGAATAAGACCTATGAGGAAGCTGCGCCACAGTTCATTCCTGGAAGAGGGAATGCAGATAATGATGACCCTAATAATCCCAATGCTAGAGCCCATTTTTTGTATAATTGGATATATACGCCCTGGAAAAGGACGGATGTAATCACTTTAAAAGCCTCCTTACCAGACATACGGAAAAATCCTAGAGGATTTTATGATGATGTACAGGCAGCCATTGATTCTTGTATCATGACTTTAGCAGATATTGATATTTTTTTGGGCATGATCCTGCCACCAGATATGTGGCGACATACCCGGAAACAGGATCATGTTGTTGAGTTGGGAGGAGATTGGACTGCCATAGTAGCAGCTGATAGGGATAGGAAACCTGGTCAGAAACCTAATCAGCTCATACTGGACCTCCCTGGCAACACACTAACTTATATAAAGACGATAATTCTGGCATGGAAAATATATTGGACACTCTTACTGCTTGCAAGCAAAAACAGGAGAGTCCTTCCCTGATTTCTTTACTCGCTTTGAGGAAGTTTCATCTAATGAATGTAATAGCCCTATTCTTCCTGTCCTTAAAAGAAGGGATGGAATACAGGATAAAAGTTTATTGATTTATAATTGATTTGAGAGAAATTAACAGGATAGTAGTCCCTCAATATCCTGTTGTTTCTCAGGTAAAGTTAATACACCTGTGGGATTTTCTGGCATCCCCGTTCAAAGCCCTATTTCACAACAACTGAATGTTATACAAGGGTCTCCAACATTTTCTGCAACAAAAGTCACCAGTGATGAAAAAGTGACCACCTCATCCAAGAGTATCAGTAGTGATCACATTAGTGCATTAGCCAAAGTTGTCAGCAGTAAAAAGGTTAAAAAAAAAGGCTTTGACAATTTGAACTGAAATATTACATGGGTACTGGATACAAACAATAGCTGCAATACTCCCTTGCGCCAAGATATAATTATGAGTAATAAATATCTCCAACTGAAATAATAGCTGTAAGTACATTTTCAAAATGTCAATTATTTTTCTGTAGACATCAGTTTATGTGTTGTGAAAATACAAAAGAAATGTTGTCTTGAATGTATGAGTTTTGTTTTTTAAAAATACAGGTTGGACTGCACACAGGAGAGCTACTCACAGGTACCTGGTGATCTATTGGTAGCTCACGAGCCACTCATTGGAGACATAGCAATGCAGCAGAAGGTTGCAAACAGACTACAGTGAAATTATTGCATCACTTAGCCTCCTTGGGACAAAGTATCTCTTTTCCAATTACAGTATTGTCAACAGAAGGTTACCTATTTAGGTCTCCTCCTGTCGAAGGGGGTAAGACGCTACACCAACATAGGATATAATTGGTGCAGAATTTGCAGAAACCACTGACTCAATCTAATATCTGTGCGTTTATTACCAAATTTTTCACTAATTGCAAAACCCCTGCTTGCTTTAACATTAAAGCACGTATGCATGCTGCTTCCTTGGACTAATCAGTGTGAAGTTGTCTTTTTGTAATTGAAAAAAATGCTTTATGTAATGCTCCTGCTTTAGGTAAAACCTGATTATTACAAATTTGTGCATGTAAAAGATGGTTGCAGCTTGGCACGGTCCCATGTAGGAAGGAATAGGTCATGTGCATATTTCTCCTCCACATTGGACCCCACTGCGATAAAGCAATCTGAAATGTATATTTAAGGTCACAATTTGACAGTTATGGTACCACATTTAGTGGATATCTAAAAAAAAAAAAAATTCAGACCCAGCACCTGACCAGTGCGATATTAACAGGGTATGAGTTGACACTTTTTGCTCTAAACATCACTCTGAAATGCTGTAACATTTTGAATCCAGCCACTGTACTGCCCCTTTCTGAGTCCCAACAAGATGAGAAGCATGATTGCATATTTATTACTGAGAAGGAGACTAAGGGACGGGTAGACCTGACAGATACCCCTATATCTGACCCACCAGGGGAACTGTCCGTGGATGGTGCATGTTACAAACTACCTGATGGCTCTAGTACAGCGGCCTATACAGTTACTCCCTTGAAATCTGTGGTTGATTATGTAAAATACAACAAATGTCAAAGCAATCTATGGAGCTGACAGCTTTGACTAGAACCTATGAATTAAGTAAAGATTTGACTGTAAATATCAATATATATGCCTTTGGAGTTGCCCACTCATTCGGACGACTCTAAAAACAAAAGGTTTTTTATTTTTATTTTGCATAGTGATAAGATACAGTATGGGGAATGAATAGTAAAGATACTGGATACCTTGATGTTACCAAAAAGGGTTGCTATTGTTAAATGTTTTGTCCACAAGAAAATTATAGATGAGGTAATACAGGGAAATATTTTTGCTAATGAAACAGCTAAACGATCAGCCTATTTAGAGTATAGTTTAATGTAAATTGTAGGGACAGTTAGATGGACACCAGAAGTAACTATGTTTAATCAGACTCTAGATTGCATTAGGGAAGTACAGGAAGAAGCTACGGAGGAAGAGAAGGAACAGTGTAAAAGATATGGGTGTCAGGATGCGACAGGATGTTAGATAGATCTGTCAGGAAAGCAAAGATGAATGCTTCCAAATTGTTATGTGAATGCTATTGTTACCATGGCCCACAGTTCAGCCCACATCAGTGCTAAAGGAATGGTGGCCATGTCAGATCATGTATGGTTCAATAATCTGATTCCCAGGGTGGCAAAGTTCTATGTCAAGAGGTGCATGATGTGCCATACTTATAGCACAGGAAAAGGTACCCCGTTTCAACAGGAGATTTTGCACCCCCAGATCTGCCCTTTGAAGGTCTTGCAACCAGTTGAGATGGTTATGGGGAGGCCAGCAAATGTATAGGGTGTACCAAGATTAAGGACAATCTGACATTGAATTTACCATTCTTGTTGATTATTGTGTTGACTAAAGATTTGCATTTGATCCATTCACAGGTGAAGGCCAGTCTCTCTCCCAGTCTTAAAGGTCCAGGTCACAAGCTGAGGCCTAGAGACTGTCTTTACCCAACAGTTTCAGAGGCCAGTGCAAGTTCTCTTCACCACCCAGACTGCTGTTAAGTGCACAGGGCACAGACACTAGATTCATGCCAGTGATGTGGAGAAAGCAAGCACCACTTCCTTTGCCATATGATCAGTGGATAACAAGAGGAATACCTAACTTTTAATCTGATCAGATCTCTCAGCAAGTGCCTTTTTGAGATGGTGATCTTTTGAAACATGGTGAAGTGGTGTCATTGGAACAATAACTTGCTGCCATCATGCCTGACCCAGATGAACAGATTCTGTTTGAACATCCTGACATTGTTCAGCCCTGATACAAAATGCGGCCAAGGGCCAAAAGAACTATAGACTTTGATTGAAGAAATTATCTCTGGAGAGGTAGCAACCCATGCCGGTGGTCAAGACCGCCAACGTCTGGACCGGTACATAAGCTTGCCAGTGAGGCTTTGAAGCAAAAGACATTGGGGACTTAATGCTCTCTGATAGTGTAGTGAGGGAATTTTGGGAGAATTGAGATTACATTGCTCTGTTTCTGGCTGATCGTTACGCTACTCTTTGTTACCTTGGCAATCAAACAACAAATACTACAGTAAGAGGAAGGAAGGTTAAGAAACATACAGGTTGAATATAAAAGATTAGTATAGGGAACAGTGTTAGGTGTTCTTCTGAAATAGGTATTTGTATATAGATTAGGTTGAAATGGGTAGAGTTGTCGATCTGTCATTAAGGCCCTTTGGGAAGGTTTTTTTTTTTACCTTTTAGGAGGAATAGAAGTACTTGCCCCGAATGCCCCCGCTAAAAGCTAACAATTTTGGATTAAAAAGAGAAAAATAGGGATATTTGTATGTTTTCAATTGTTAATATTGGGATTTTTGGATCTATTTTGGAGACTTGAAACATATTACCCTATTCATAGCCTAGTGCCCCCTACTCCTACCGCATCTGAACATTATCACTTCACCTTGTCCTCTCTTAAGGATTCACACTGCCAAATATATAAGCACAATACATTTGTTCAATATTTGCATAAAACGCCCTTAATGTTAATTGAGCCATCTTTCTAACTTGCTGCTGCTGCATTCAATGTGCCCCTATGATATGCACCACTTGCATAAATATTTGTAGTAGTATTAAACCTTCCACAGTCAATGTTCATGAATTAAATAGAGAAATGATGGTACAACTTGAAATTAACGAAATAATGAAAATCGAGATATAAATTAATAAGCGTACCTCTTAGAATAGATTCAGCACAGCTGAAAAGGAAGGATTGTGAAACCTTCAAATCTGAATCTCTCGTTTTCTAATTTAGCTGTGCTTCATCTATGCTTACCTTTGACCTGTTTCCAGCCTGACTCTACCCTTGACACCACACCTGCAAAAACATTAGGTCACGAATCTAAAGTTGAGATATTGTAGGCTGCATAAACATGCAAAGTCAGCACAAAAGAACAGCTGATGTCTGCACTGTGGGTTTCGTGTGTGTTTTAAACAATGGTAAAGCCTTAGATAAAGTTTGTTCAGATAAGCCTATCTTGTTGTGCAGCCTCAAAGACGCGACAGTTACACAAGGCACCGAGACTGTCGATTCTTGCCTTGCCTCATTTGTGTGTTCTTTCCAAAGTTCTATTTACCTCTGGGCGTTCCTAGTCTGTGATTTTCCCTATATAAACCCCTTTAACCATCGTTCAGTGTGCTTTATCCTTGGGTATCTTGATGGTACTTGTCGGATGGAGACCCATTCATGAATGATTGAATAAACTATCCATGGTTTGACTTTCGCTCCAGTGTCGAGTCCTCCTCATTTTGATAAGGACCCGTGGCAAGAGTAGTGACCCTGCACCAAGCAGATTAAAATTAATCTGCTCCACATCTCCCCCTCTTCATTGTTTGGGTACCTGCGCTATACAACTGTATCTCATTTGGGTTGGGTTGCTCTGATGTTCTTTCTCGAAATGCCTAGCTACCGGGTAACTACGATCCTTATTAATTATAGCTCTCCTGTGCTGCAATATTCTTTTGTGCACTGGCAATGCAGTGCTCCCTACATATATCTTTTGACATGGACACTTTCGGATATAAACTACAAAACGTGTCTTACATGTTAATAATCCCTTTACTTTTACCATTTTATTAAAAGCGTTTTTCAAAATCGAGATATTTTCTCCATGTTGGCAGGCCTTACATTTTAGACATTTCCTAAAGCCCTCTTTTTGTTGGAGCCAAGTTTGATGAGGTCTACTTCCTAAAAAGTCACTTTTCACTAGATAATCTCTTAGTGATTTAGATTTTCTATATGTAACCTGTGGATATTTCGTTACCTGATGTCCTATTACCGGGTCTTCTTTAATAAAGTGCCAGTGCTTTTTAAAGATTTGTCGGATTTTCATATGCTCTGCACTGTACATTGTTATAAATCTATGTGTATTCTGTGTTACCTTGTTTTTCTTTTTTACAGCAGTTTTTGATGGTTCAAACAATACATTTTCTCTATTCATACTCCTTGCCTTCCTGGATGCTACTGCTAGAATTGTAGATGGATAGCCTCTTTGGAGGAAACGATTTTTCATTTCCTGTTCTACTTTATTGTATTCCTCCAATGTGCTACATGCCCGCCTTGCTCTATAAAACTCTCCAAATGGTATGCTTCTTATCAAAGGGGTTGGATGTGAACTACTGGCATGTAGGATTGTATTTCCTGCAGTAGGTTTTCTAAAAATTGTGGTTTACAATTTTTCTCCTTTTACCCACACTTTTATATCTAAAAATTCCACTGTTGTTTTACTTTAATGTCCCACAAAATTTTAATTCAAATCATTCTCATTCAATTCAGTAATAAATTGAGCCACCTCCAACTCTGTGCCCTGCCACAGCACAAAGACATCGTCAATAAATCTTAGCCACAATAAAATCTTATCTGATCACTGTTCCAAGATCGGCCCCCGAGCACCTGCTCCACCCACCAGCCTAGATCTAAATTGGCATAACTGGGGGTGAAGCAGGTGCTCATGGCCGTTCCCTGCTCTTGTTGGAACAACTCATTTTCAAACAGAAAAATGTTCCTTGTTAAGCACCATTCCATCATTTCCAACAACATCTTGTTGTGCTCTGCAAATCTAATAGGTTTCATTCTCAAGAAAAGTTCAGTTGCTTTTAAACCATCATGATGCCTTATACTCGTGTATAAGGTTGAGACATCTAAAGTCATCAAAACCATGTTTTGTTCCCATTTGACATCACAGATGGGTTTCAGAAAGTCCCTTGAATCCTTTAAATATGATGGAAGCATTGTAGTGATCGGATTTAAGAAAAAGTCAATATATTTAGAGACATTTTCAAAAATACTGTTTTGAGCTGATATTATCGGTCTTCCTGGCTGCTTTTTTAAGTCCTTATGAATTTTTGGGATCATATAAAAGATGGGTAAAACCGGATGTTCTTGTTTTAGAAAATGAAACTCACCCCAACTTAGTATATTCTGAACTTTCCATATGCTTAATCTTTCAGTGAACTTTTCTTGAACACCTTCATATTCATCCATCGTCATCTTTTTGTAGCAATCTCTATTCTTAAGTTGATTTAAAGCCTCTGTTCTATATAGATCTTTTCCCCATAACACTAGATTTCCTCCTTTATCCGAGGGTTTAACTATTATTTCAGGTGTGTTCTTGATCTTTTCAATTGTTTGGAAAATCTTTCTTTCTTTTGGATTCTGTTGTTTTTTATGAGCACCAATTGTTTGATATGTTTGTCTCAAGTCCCTTATGACATTGTCCGAAAAAGTATCCAAATTAAATTCTACACATTTGTGGAATGTATCTCGATCGGGGTCGAAAAGGGTAACATCATCTATTCCCAGAGTCAATTCCCTTAAATCAGTATGATATACATTTGATGACACTGCAACACTTTGCTGGTCCTCATTCTCATTTTATAATGACCACATATCTTCCAAGATATTCAAATCTGACACCATTAGATTTGATGATATTTCAGTGTTCATTATTCCTTACGTTTCTTGAGTCTCCAAGCCGGTCCTTTCATTTTATGTCATTTTGTAAGTTTCAAATTCCTCACAAATCTAAAGAGGTCCATCCTACTATTGGCATAGCTAAATTCATTTCTATGGCAATATGACATCCCTAATTCTAAGGTGGCCATGTTCTCTGTTGATAAAGCCATTGAACTCAAGTTAATCACTGTATTGCTTTTCTCTATTGTTTGGTCATCTGTCTCGAATTGGACTGCATTTATCTCCCTGTTGTTTCTTCGCATGTTTCTTTTTCGCCCTTGGCCCACCTCTCCTCTGTTTCCTTTTCCTCTTGGTCTTCCTCGTCCTCTCGTTGTTCGGTGATCTGTTCTTTGATCCAGCTGTAAAAAACGTAATTTATCTGCAACTGTGAGTCTTGTTGTTCCTCTTCCTTTCCTCATAGATTCCTCTTGTTCAACTTTCGAACCAGTATCCAAACTTATCTCACTTTGTGAGTTTTCTTGTTGATATGAATTACTATTTTGCACTTTTTGTCTTCTTGCTGTATCAAACAGTTTGGTATATATATATATATATATATATATATATATATATATATATATATATATATATATTATCTACTGGCGGTCGCCAGTAGATAGTTATAGTTACAACCTATTATCCATAGGAAATCTGCGACATTCTATTTGAAATAACTCTCTTGCCGGTTGACGTATCTTCGCGAAATTTTCAAACTTTGTGGCCCGCTCCGGTCCGCTCCTACCCTGAAAGTCTCGGGGATTCGCTAGCCGGGGCTGAGAAAAAGGGGGTCCCAAAACGCGTTTTCCCCATGCACTTTTCCATAGGAAACTTTAGACATGGCTACAGCCTGAACTGCTGAACGGAATTACACCAAATTTGGCAAAGAGGTAGTTCTTGGTTCAGAAAGAACCCTTTTGTTAAATGGTGTAAACTGCTCAGTAGTTGCTGAGAAAATGAAAAGTAAAAAGTTAGTGATATCTATGGCCGAGTAGGGTCCGCGTACCCTCAGCGCACCCTGCGCGCACCGTCCCGATCACGAGCTGCATGTTAATTGGTTGTCAGCTGGCTGTCAACATTCCGATTCAGGAAATGTTGGCAGCCATTTTGTCCCTCGGTAGAACCGAGGGACAGAAACAAGTGCGCAAAGCGCACAAAGGGGGCAGGGTAGAAACACCCTGACCCCCTAGGTTTGCTCAGGGGTCCCACAGGGTGCGCGAATCCTGCCGAAAAATCGAAGCGCGGTCTCCGCGCTCGACAGTTAATTGGCCCCGGGTGGCCCAAGTCCTGGGGGCATGGTGGGGGGGATAATTTAACGTGTGGGGGCCTCAAGGGCCTCCCAAGCCCCGGGACCGCCACCCCCGGGGCTTTTTTGAAAATGGTGCGGGAGGGCTCTGAGCCCTCCCGCAGCCCCGGGGACCACCACCTCCCCGGGCTTTTTATAATTAAAAATAAAACCAGTGTGGGGGGCTCCAGCCTCCCACACGCCCGGAGACCACCACCTCCCCGGGGCTGTGTACTGAATGGGAGGGGGCCGCGCGGCCTCCTCCTGGAGCCCTTGATGGCCCTGGGGACCACCACCCCCAGGGCCGGCTCCTGCAGTGTCCCGGGGTGCCTACCCCCGGGACACTGTAGTTTGCTATGGCAGGACGGGAGCCTCGCGGCTCCCGTCCTGCCATAGCAAACTGCTTTGGATATTGGAAGAGAGAGCAGGAAACCTGCCTCTCTTCCAATATCCAAAGCGATTGCTTTTCCACATGGGGAGCAGCATGTCAGCTGCTCCCCATGTGGAACAGCAATGCCGGCTCCCAAGGGACGTGGGGAGCCGGCGGACTGTGGGGGATTGGGGACCCCCCACAGTCCCCAACGGAGAGGGCCAGCCCCGGGGATGGGGTCCCCGGGGCAAGTAGTGGCTCGGGATGGGGCCACGCGGCCCCCTCTCCAAAAAAAGAGAAAAAAACAGTAAAAAAAATGGAAAGGCCGGCCCCGGGGATGGGGTCCCCGGGGCCTTAAATGGCCAGAGGAGGGGGCCATGCTGCCCCCTCAAAATAATAAATATAGAGGCCATGCCCCGGGGATGGGGTCCCGGGCCAATACAGGCCCAGGGAAGGGGGCCACGCGGCCCCTTCCCCGTTTTTTTTTTTTTTTGTAATTTAAAAAAAGGGATAAGGCCCTGGGGGATGGGGTCCCCAGGGCCCAAAAAGAGAAAAAAGGAAGGGGGCTACACAGCCCCTCTTCAGGGGACAAAAACAAAAACAACAAAAACGATCGGGCCCGCAGGCCCCGCCCCTTCCTTCACCACTCTGCAAACGCGCCCCTGGCGCGTTTGCAGAGGGGAACAAATTCCCTTGAATACTGGGGGTCCCTGGGGGCCAACTAGCCCACCAGGAACCTCCAGTATGCGCCAGGGGCTGCCTTGCAGAGACGTGTAGAGAGGCCACACCCCTTTTACACCTCTCTGCAACGCAGCTCTGTGGCGCTTTTGGAGGTATATGGTGGGCTAGTTGGACTCCGGGGACCCTCAGGATTCAAGGGGACTTAATCCCCCAACTTAAAACGCGCCACAGGGCGCGTTTGTACAGTGGTGAAGGGAGGGGGCGGGGCTTCAGGTGACATGTGTGCAAACAGGCCCCGTGGCGCGTTTAAGATGGGAATTAAATCCTCTTCAATCCTGAGGGTCCTGGGGGCCAACTAGCCCAACAGGTACATCCAGAAAGCGCCACAGAGCTGCGTTGCAGAGAGGTGTAAAAAGGGTGTGGCCTCTCTACACGTCTCTGCAACGCAGCCCCCTGGCGCATATTGGAGGTTCCTGGTGGGCTAGTTGGCCCCTAGGGACCCTCAGGATTCAAGGGGACTTAATCCCCAACTTAAAACGCGCCACGGGGCGCGTTTGCACAGATGTCACCTCAGGCCCCGCCCCTCCCTTCACCATTGTGCAAATATTCCTCTAAAATCAGCCGAAATACGAATTCCGATTTACTCACCTGTTATAAGGAGAGACCTCAGTGCTGTATCTTTCAGCCCAGTACTGGTCCTGAAAAGTAATTTTAACCGTACTTACCAGTAACTTGAATTTCCTTCCATAGGCTAACATTGACTGGTTTCAATTGGAAATTCTTCTAAGTGTGGAGTTTTGGAACTTTAAAATATTCCTGTAAAATCAGCCGAAATACGAATTCCGATTTACTCACCTGTTATCAGGAGAGACCTCAGTGATGCATCTTTCAGCCCAGTACTGGTCCTGAAAAGTAATTTTAACCGTACCTACCGGTAACTTGAATTTCCTTCATAGGCTAACATTGACTGGTTTCACTTGGAAATTCTTCTAAGTGTGGAGTTTTGGAACTTTAAAATATTCCTCTAAAATCAGCCGAAATACGAATTCCGATTTACTCACCTGTTATCAGGAGAGACCTCAGTGCTGCATCTTTCAGCCCAGTACTGATCCTGAAAAGTAATTTTAACCGTACTTACCGGTAACTTGAATTTCCTTCATAGGCTAACATTGACTGGTTTCACTTGGAAATTCTTCTAAGTGTGGAGTTTTGGAACTTTAAAATATTCCTCTAAAATCAGCCGAAATACGAATTCTGATTTACTCACCTGTTATCAGGAGAGACCTCAGTGCTGCATCTTTCAGCCCAGTACTGATCCTGAAAAGTAATTTTAACCGTACTTACCGGTAACTTGAATTTCCTTCATAGGCTAACATTGACTGGTTTCACTTGGAAATTCTTCTAAGTGTGGAGTTTTGGAACTTTAAAATATTCCTCTAAAATCAGCCGAAATACGAATTCTGATTTACTCACCTGTTATCAGGAGAGACCTCAGTGCTGCATCTTTCAGCCCAGTACTGATCCTGAAAAGTAATTTTAACCGTACTTACCGGTAACTTGAATTTCCTTCATAGGCTAACATTGACTGGTTTCACTTGGAAATTCTTCTAAGTGTTGATTTTTGAAACATACAAATATTCCTCTAAAATCAGCCGAAATCCGAATTCTGATTTACTCACCTGTTATCAGGAGAGACCTCAGTGCTGCATCTTTCAGCCCAGTACTGGTCCTGAAAAGTAATTTTAACCGTACTTACCAGTAACTTGAATTTCCTTCCATAGGCTAACATTGACTGGTTTCACTTGGAAATTCTTCTAAGTGTGGAGTTTTGGAACTTTAAAATATTCCTCTAAAATCAGCCGAAATACGAATTCCGATTTACTCACCTGTTATCAGGAGAGACCTCAGTGCTGCATGTTTCAGCCCAGTACTGATCCTCAAAAGTAATTTTAACCGTACTTACCGGTAACATGAATTTCCTTCCATAGGATATCATTGCCTGCTTTTTGCTGAAAAAGTTTCTAAGTGTTGATTTTTGGAACTTTAAAATATTCCTCTAAAATCAGCCGAAATCCGAATTCTGATTTACTCACCTGTTATCAGGAGAGACCTCAGTGCTGCATCTTTCAGCCCAGTACTGATCCTCAAAATTAATTTTAACCGTACTTACCGGTAACTTGAATTTCCTTCATAGGCTAACATTGACTGGTTTCACTTGGAAATTCTTCTAAGTGTGGAGTTTTGGAACTTTATAATATTCCTCTAAAATCAACCAAAGTACGAATTCCAATTTACTCACCTGTTATCAGGAGAGGACCCAGTGCTGCATCTTTTAGCCCAGCACTGACCCTGAAAAGTAATTTTAACCGTACTTACCAGTAACTTATATTTTCTTCCATAGGAATCCTTTGTCTGGTTTTCAGCAGAAAAGTTTCAAAGTGTCGATTTTCACAAACTACAAATATTCCTTAAAATCGCCTGTATGACTTAAACGCATTCTTTCAACTGTTTACAGGAGATGCACCAGTGCTGGATCCAGGATCCAACACTGAGTAACAAAAAGTAACGATAACAGTTTTTACCTCCTAAGTGAATTTCCTTCCATAGGATAACATTGGTCATTCTATGAGAAAAAGTTTCTAAGTGTCAACTTTTAAAGTACAATAATATTCCTTAAAAATCACGACTGTAACCAAAACGCTTTTACTCAACTGTTTACAGGAGATGTCCCAGGACTGAATCTAGGATCCAGTCCTGTGGTTAGAAAAGTAATCCATAAAGTAACTAATTGCATTTAACTAGAAATTCACATTGAGCTGAATGTTGCATTGTGTTTGAAAATGTGTTGCCCATTGCAACAACTGTAACTACTGTACTTAAAAGTCTATTGCCTATGTGCAAAGTATTTAAACTAAAGTAATTCATTCTGAGAAAGTATTTTTGTAATGTATAATATAATTACAATGTAATTTAAAAATAAAATATGTAAAAAAATGTTTTCTAAAAAATTTCGAAATCAGTATGAAAAAATTTATATAACAATTAATACATTTAAAAATTGTCATTTACAAAACCTTTGAAATTCACTGAAAAACCGTAGGTTTCAGACATGTTATAGTTACAAATTAGCATTTAAAAACCTTTGAAATTCACTGAAAAAACCATAGGTTTATGGGACGTTATAGTTACAAATTAACATTTAAAAACCTTTGAAATTCACTGAAAAAACCATAGGTTTTAGGGACAGTTATAGTTAGTTGGACATTGCACTCGTACAAAACCCGTGAAATTCCCTCGTTATAGTTAGTTCAGCTAACTATAACTCGCGCCCGCAATGCACTGCTGATGACGTCACATATTACATCACTCATGACATGGTCAGTGACATCACTGATGACATCACTGATGACATCTCAAATGACATCACTGATGACATCATCCATGTGATAATCTGATGCAGCTCTTCACACCCTAATATAACCTTTGATACACCCAATCTAAATTACAGACTGCCATTCGCAAAACCATAGACACTCCAACACCAATAACTACATACCCACTCACTGATTCTTAGGTCTACACACACACATCCACTCACTCACCCGTACAGTCACTCTTACTTATGGTCACTCAATACAGGACTATCATATGCACTCTTACTCCTATATAGACACTCAAACACCGCCACTCATCCATAGAGGTACTCACACACCTAGTCAGTCATGCAAATAATTAAACACACTGCCATTTACTCACCTATACAGTTATACACACACCAGCTCACTTAATCATACAAATACTAGCACATTGTTACGCTCTTATACAATCACTGATACAAGCACACACTCATCCATACAGCCACTATCACAATCACTCACTCTCGCTTATAGCTATTTATATACTCCAACACACATATATACTGCCTTTCACATATGTAGTTACTCACACATGTACCACTGGGACATACATTCACTCACTAACACACTCTTACACACACTTACCCACCCATACAGTCTATCACAGATGCACTCTTGAAACCATCCACCCAGTGAATCACCCACTCACACATCTATGCACAGTCGCACACACCCCATCCACACAAACACTCAGGCACCCATACAGATACTCAGACAACAAATCAATAACTCTTATAGACACTCATGTAGCTATTCACAAACCCATGCAGCCACTTACACAGCAACAGACAGATACAGACATTCACCCAGTTTAGTCACTAACCCATGCATTCAGTAAGATACGTTTAATCACTCACTTATAGAATTAGTCACGCACCTACTAAATCATCCATACAGACACTTATACACCCACTCATTCTTCAATACGCCTTTCCCTATATATATAAAAATATTTAAACTTTACAGAAACACACAGTCACTGGATGATGTCATCAGTGATGTCATTTGAGATGTCATCAGTGATGTCATCAGTGATGTCACTGACCATGTCATGAGTGATGTAATATGTGACGTCATCAGCAGTGCATTGCGGGGCGCGAGTTATAGTTAGCTGAACTAACTATAACGGGGGAATTTCACGGGTTTTGTACGAGTGCAATGTCCAACTAACTATAACTGTCCCTAAAACCTATGGTTTTTTCAGTGAATTTCAAAGGTTTTTTAAATGCTAATTTGTAACTATAACGTCCCTAAAACCTATGGTTTTTTCAGTGAATATATATATATATATATATATATATATGTATTAAATACTGGCGGTCGCCAGTAGGTAGTTATAGTTAGGACCTATTTTCCATAGGAAATTCACAACATTCTATTTCCAATAACTTTGGCGCCGGTCGATGAATCTTCGCGAAATTTTCAAAACTCGTGGGGCGCTCCGGTCCGCTCCTATCCTGAAAGTCTCGGGGTGATTAGTCAAGTGGGGGCCGAGAAAAAGGGGGTCCCAAAACGTGTTTTCTCCATGCAATTTTCCATAGGAACCTTTAGTCGCAGCTACAGCCCGAACTGCTGAACGGAATTACACCAAATTTGGCAAAAAGGTAGCCCTTGGTTCAGAGTCGTGCCTTTTGGTTAAATGGTGTAAATCCGTTCAGTAGTTCCTGAGAAATTTGAAAAAGAAAACACATATATATCTGGGCGGAGCCTAACCACACATGTCATCGTGAGATCTGATTGGCTGTCAGCACTTCATCCTGGAATTGCTGGCAGCCATCTTGGGACCAATATAAATGATAGTACCCCATTGAAATGCATTGTAGTGAATCGAAGATTTTGAGGGTTACCAAAAGGAGAACTATAAAGGGTGATAACAGACTTTAGTTACATTAGAATTCATTTGTTGATGGTACCATACTAATTTCAGGAATTATGGTGTGTTCTAAGGTGATTTTACCCTGTGAAAAACCTTCTGCTGGGATATCATGAATCATGTTTGAGAGAAAACTATTTTCACATGCTTGTCCCATACAGTTTTGGAAGGTGCTCCAGAAGCTAAAATGAGAGCATATTTTCTGTAAATTCACATTATCTTTCTCAGTCATGTGAGAATGAAGTCTGACATTCTCAGTAAAACATGTACATCCAACAAGGGCAGAGACTGTCAGTTGATTCCTTTGTGTTCTACTGCAGCTTCCCAGAGTGTTCTAAAGAACAACTAGAGCGCTAACAGTCTTACTTATGACAAAATTATGGCACACCTGAAGCCATCTTGATTGGAATAAACTGGTAACTCTTAAAACATTTAATTTAAAAAGGAACAAAATGAGGGGGTTCATTTTGTCATAGAAATTATGGTTAGTGCTGTAGAAAGAAAAATTAGGACATGTTTTAAGTGAGATCTCAAATATCTTCCTGTTATATTTCAACAGGAGCAGCCTGTCAGTTGATGCCTTTGTGTTCTACTGCAGCTTCCCAGAGTGTTCTAAAGAACAACTAGAGTGCTAACAGCCTTACTTATGACAAAAGTATGGCACACCTGAAGCCATCTTGATTGGAATAAACTGGTAACACTTAAAACATTTAATTTAAAAAGGAATAAAATGATGGGGTTCATTTTGTCATAGAAATTATGGTTAGTGCTGTAGAAAGAAAAATTAGGACATGTTTCAAGTGTGATCTCAAATATCTTCATGTTATATTTCAACAGGAGCAGCCTGTCAGTTGATGCCTTTGTGTTCTACTGCAGCTTCCCAGAGTGTTCTAAAGAACAACAAGAGCGCTAACAGTCTTACTTATGACAAAATTATGGCACACCTGAAGCCATCTTGATTGGAATAAACTGGTAACACTTAAAACATTTAATTTAAAAGGAACAAAATGAGGGGGTTCATTATGCCATAGAAATTATGGTTAGTGCTGCAAAAAGAAAATTTAGGGCATGTTTTAAGTGAGATCTCAAATCCTCTTCTATTTCATTAGAAAATTCTGACATGCAGACTGAAACAATCACTTTCAATACCAGCAGTAGACTTCCAGTTAACTCCCTGGTGAGCAGTAGCTTTACTACAGTGATCTAATGAACAACTAGAGTGCTAACATTCTGAATTTATGGCAAATGTGTGACACATCTAAATGCCTTCTTGATGGAATCAAAGTAAAAACTGAAAGCATTTCCTACTGAGGAGACTGCAGTAAATGACGAAATTAGGAAACTTCATAACAAATAAGTCTCCCAAGATGGCCACCAGAGAAAAAAGAGCCCAAATGTAGCACAAATATCACCCAGATGTAGCCCACATATAGCCCAATGACAGAAGTGTGCAAAACACTTTTATTTTTAGTTTTTCTGCAGTTTTATATAGTGCAAACTGGTCAGGTATTGGAGCGTTACATCTTACTTGGACCCCTTATTGCGTATTTTGCACGAAGTACATGAGATTGATCTTGCGAAACATTGAACTTTACGGTTCTGTTAACCTGAAGTTGCTCTGAACCGGGCTTTGTAACACCCGTTTTTACCTACTGGTTTTAATTAATTCTCACTGTATTGTATTAGGAAAGAGGATTTACTGTTTTTATGTACACTTTTATGATCTATGTTTCTAAATCAGATCAAATAAAGTTTAATGAATTCTATGGCAGGACGGAGGCGAGGATTATGCATATCTTTCCTCACTTTATTTGCATAGCAGTTCAAAGAAAACGTAACACAACAATCATTAAACAAAAGACTACACAACCCATGAACCATTAGGGGGTAGTCTCCAAGGCAACTATAGTCCAATCATATCACAGTCCATCGTATATAATATCGTGACGTCCCTTCCGCTTCCTCTTTCTTCACTGCTCGTCAGTTAAGTGCATTCCTTACATTCTTGGCTTAATCTGACGTTGTTGCGGTTTGTATAGTGGTTTCTTGTGCACGTTATTAGCATTATTGCCTTGGAATTGTTTCATATTCCCTGCGCAGCATGCTCTTGCCCGAGCGCGTTCTCCCCCTCGCAGTTTCTCCCGCTGTGTGCTCTGCGCGCGGTGAGATCCTGTCAGGCGCGTCTGGTCCGAGCGAGGCAGCTCCGCCGAGCGCTCCCGCTGGTCTTTACACGCGTTTGGGAATCCGGTCACTCCTTTAGTGTCCGCTTGATTCCTGACCAACCTCGCCTAATTTTGACACCGCTATGCGGTGATTTCCCACACGGCCACGTTAGTGACCAGCGCCACCTGGTGGTGGTAATTGGTATTGCGCCTCAGTCTATTCTTATAACAGCTTCGGGGAAAGCCCAGCTGTTGGAGCACCGGCGAGGGGGCTGTCTTAAGGATTTTAAGGGCATTTATTCTGTGCTCACACCCTCTGCTATCATGTCTTCTCCAGAAGACCATTTTTACTCCTCCTCCCAGGAAGTGGAGGAGGAATGGCCCCTCAACTTCTCCCTCCAGCAGTGGACCAAGCCCTCTCTCTGGCTATTTCTAGGGTGCTGGCTCCTCTTAGGGATCAGGTTGATAAGCTGGCGAAAAGCATCCCTGGGGTGTTCAGTGACCCAGATCTGGTGGTGGCGGGTCCAAGTAGCTCCCAGATGGGGAATAAAAGGGCCGTTAAGCATAACGCGGGGCACTTGGAAGGATTTGATAAACTTACAGAGACCTTCCTCAAGAGTGCGCGAATGCTAAAACATGCACCCTGCTGGGAGGAGGAGGGGCCAGGAGAAAATTGCGACACTGTCACCACTATTGTAGACCCCGACGGCGGGTTTCCCTTAGAGGGAGAGGGTGGTGTATCGGAGGACGATTTCTCCTCCGATGAGGATAAGGACTCGGGGTGTCCCTGGCGTCCAGAGTCCCACTCCTCTCAGTCCCCGGTTGGGGACGGGGTCCACTCGGACATGTTCGAGCCTACCTAAATTTACCATCCTAGGTCGGCAGAGTGGACACCTGACGCCAAAGTGGCAGAGTATGTGGTGGGGAAATCCATCAACCCCTTGAAAGGGAGGTCAGGAATAGGATGAAGGGAGAATGCCCCAGGCCCTCACTGAAGGGGAAGGTGGCACACACGCCTGAAATTGATGAGAAACTATGTACCTTTTTCTCCAAGTATATGAGGGATCCCAAGAAAGGAATTGATAGGTCTTGGACGTGGTAGGGCCCTTGACCCAAATTATTCAATTGATGGAGAGTTCCAAAGAGTCAGGATCCCCTTTGTCCACGGATATTGTGGCTGGTTGGGCACACTACTCTAAAACACTACCCCCTCCACTACCCAAACACCACTGCACTACCCTAAACCCTAAAACACTACCCCAGCACGACACCCTACACTACCCAAACATAACTGCACTACCCGAAACCCTAAAACACTACCACCAGCACGACTCCCTACACTACCCAAACACCACTGCACTACCCTAAACCCTAAAACACTACCCCCAGCATGACTCCCTACACTACCCAAACACCACTGCACTACCCTATACCCTAAAACACGACCCCCTACACTACACAAACATGACTGCACTACCCTAAACCCTAAAACACTACCCACAGCATGACCCCCTTCACTACACAAACACCACTGCACTAAACCCTAAAACACTACCCCAGCACTACCCCTACACTACCCAAACACCACTGCACTAACATAAACCCTAAAACACTACCCCCAGCACAACCCCCTACACTACACAAACACCACTGCACTACCCTAAACCCTAAAACACTACCCCCAGCACGACTCCCTACACTACCCAAACACCACTGCACTACCCTAAACCCTAAATCTACCCCCAGCACGACCCCCTACACTACCCAAACACCACTGCACTACCCTAAACCATAAAACACTACCCCCAGCATGACCCCCTTCACTACACAAACACCACTGCACTACCCTAAACCCTAAAACACTACCACCAGCATGACCCCTACACTACTCAAACACCACTGCACTACCCTAAACCCTAAAACACTACCCCAGAACGACCCCCTACACTACCCATACACCACTGCACTACCCTAAACCCTAAAACACTACCCCCAGCACGACCCCCTACACTACTGCACTACCCTAAACCCTAAAACACTACCCCCAGCACGACCCCCTACACTACCCAAACACCACTGCACTACCCTAAACCCTAAAACACTACCCCAGCACGACCCCCTACACCACCCAAACACCACTGCACTACCCTAAACCCTAGAAAAGAAACCCCCACCCCATGCCCAATCCCCTTACCTCTCACTCCTCATGGTTCTTCTCTCCTCGTGGTTCCTGCTTCACGTCATCTCTGAGGGGCGGTGCACGCCGTTGTGAGGAAACGGAACAGCCTCTGTTTCCTTACAACGACATGGATCGCTTACATGTTTTTAGAACGCATGGTCATTTACCATACATACCTTTACAACAAAATTCGTTGTAAAGGCATGCGTGGTAAATGACCATGCGTTCTAAAAATGCGTAGTAATGACTTCGTGATGTACAACGCATGCGTGGTAATGCATGCGTTGTAATGGTATCGCAAAGTAAAAAGTCGTTGTAACGGCTGTTTACCGATCGAAGCTGGCCCCTGTTCTTCAGTGAGACGTTTATTTGATTAATTAGGAGGAAGGAATGTGTTTTTTACGGAAAAGTGCATTCCCGGCTGTTGTATTGTGAAAGGGTCCGCGTGGCCTGGTTTCACTTCCGGTGAGAGAGTGGAAGAGTCTGTTTGGATCTAAAGGAGTTCTGTTGTTGGACGGGGCCGGCGCGACATGTCATCAGAAAACATAGCTAATGGAAAGCGTCCTCCCTGAAGTGTGGAGCAGTGCCATGAGAGGTCAACGAGTGTGCGTCCCGCCGCAGTATGACCGTACCGCGTGACCCATGTGCCACCTCCAGGGTACGGGAGGCAGAAGCGGCATCGCAGGTCCTCTTGAAGACCGTTGTAGCACTAATTCTACATTTTGGTACTAGGGCATTTTAACTTCGTTGTTCCTGCCAGATAGAAAGAGAAGATCCTGTGTTATTCAGTGCCCTCGTTA
The DNA here is from genome assembly GCA_963921515.1 of Calotriton arnoldi. Taxonomy (NCBI): domain Eukaryota; kingdom Metazoa; phylum Chordata; class Amphibia; order Caudata; family Salamandridae; genus Calotriton; species Calotriton arnoldi. Next base: position 2,597,682 of record CAWUFW010001612.1, on the reverse strand, counting down.
CCTTTTTTGTGGGTTGTGGTGCTTGTCACTTCGCTGCCCCGCCGGTGCACACGACTGGGCACCCCACCTCGTGTGCCATCTGCAGGGCCTCTGCCCTCGGATCACTGGGTTCGGTTTCTGGAGTGGCAACATAAACAGTTGCTCCCAAAGGACTAGCCTGAACACTTAAGTGAATATCCCCTGCACCAGCATTCCACGGAAATTCTTTCCTAGCTCTCCCACGTCAACGAGCACGGCTCCGCTCGCGACACCGTATGACGTCATCGGAGCCATAAGAGGAGCTCGTCGGCGTGCTGACGTCAGTTCCACCCATTTTTTCCGTGCCACCGAGGCAAACAGGGGACCGAGACATTTTCACATCTATACATAGTATAATAAATATATATATATTCACTGAAAAAACCATAGGTTTCAGGCACGTTATAGTTAGAAATTAGCATTTAAAAACCTTAGAAATTCACTGAAAAAACCATAGGTTTCAGGCACGTTATAGTTAGAAATTAGCATTTAAAAACCTTAGAAATTCACTGAAAAAACCATAGGTTTCAGGGGCGTTATAGGTAGTTGGACATTTCACTCGTACAAAACCATAGAAATTCCCCGTTATAGTTAGTTCAGCTAACTATAACTCGCAGCGCCCGCAATGCACTGCTGATGACGTCACATATTACATCACTCATGACATGGTCAGTGACATCACTCATGACATCACTGATGACATCTCAAATGACATCACTGATGACATCAATGATGACATCATCCAGTGAATGTGTGTTTTTCTGAAAATTAAATATGTTTTATATATGTATATCTCAAGGTCGATGGAAGAATAAATGGGTATATAAGTGTCTAAATGGATGATTTTTTTGTAAAATTGATTGTATAACTGACTAAGTGTATCTTAGTGAATACATGGGTTAGTGAGTAATGTTTAAATATGAAAATATCTGTATCAGTCTCTCACTTTGTGTATAAGTGGCTGCATGGGTTGGTGAGTAGCTACATGAGTGTCTATATGGGTTATTAGTTGGTTTTTGAGTATCAGTATGAGTGTCTGAGTGTCTGTATGGTTCGGTGGGGGGTATTACTTAGTGCATATATGCATGAATGAGTGACTCACTGTTTGTATGTGTTGAAGACAGCATGTGTGCAGGACTGTATAGGTGGATGAGAATGTGTATGGGTGTGTTAGTGAGTGAATGACTGTCTCAATAGAGTCTTTATGAGTAACTACATATGTTTTAAACTAGTATATGTGAGTATTGGTGTATATAAGTGAGTATATGTGAGAGTGAGAGATTGGAAGAGTTCCTGTACAAATAAGTAGGTGTTTCTATAAGTGTTTGTTTAAGAGAGTAAGTATGTGTAAGTTTCTGTAGAAGTAAGTGTGGTAGTGTGTGTATAACTGTATATGCAAGTAAATGGATGTTTGATACTTTGTTTGCATGTGTGACTATGTGTGTGAGTAACTCTATGGATGAGTGGCGGTGTGTAACAGGATGTATAGGTGTATGAGTACATATGATGAGTGAGTACATGTATGAGTGACTGTATAGGGACTGTTGGTGAATGAGTGGATGTGTGTGTAGATCTTGGAATTACTGAATAGGTGTGTTGTAACTGGTATTGGTATGTCCATTGTTTTGAAAATGTTAGTTTGTATTTTTGAGTCTATGTATCAAAGGTTATATTAGGGTGAGAGGAGGTCTGCCACTCTATCACAAGGATGATGTAATCAGTGATGTCATCAGTGATGTCATTTGAGATGTCATCAGTGATGTCATGAGTGATGTCACTGACCATGTCATGAGTGATGTAATATGTGACGTCATCAGCAGTGCATTGCGGATGCGACGAGTTATAGTTAGCTGAACTAACTATAACGGGGAATTTCTATGGTTTTGTACGAGTGAAATGTCCAACTAACTATAACGCCCCTGAAACCTATGGTTTTTTCAGTGAATTTCTAATTTTTTTTAAATGCTAATTTCTAACTATAACGTGCCTGAAACCTATGGTTTTTTTCAGTGAATATATATATATATATATATTATCTACTGGCGGTCGCCAGTAGATAGTTATAGTTACAACCTATTATCCATAGGAAATCCGCGACATTCTATTTGAAATAACTCTCTTGCCGGTTGACGTATCTTCGCAAAATTTTCAAACTTTGTGGCCCGCTCCGGTCCGCTCCTACCCTGAAAGTCTTGGGGGATTCGTCAAGCTGGGGCCGAGAAAAAGGGGGGTCCCAAAACGCGTTTTCCCCATGCAATTTTCCATAGGAAACTTTAGACACGGCTACAGCCTGAACTGCTGAACGGAATTACACCAAATTTGGCAAAGAGGTAGTTCTTGGTTCAGAAAGAACCCTTTTGTTAAATGGTGTAAATCCGTTCAGTAGTTGCTGAGAAAATCAAAAGTAAAAAGATAGTGATATCTATGGGCACGGAGGATTCGCGCACCCTGAGCGCACCCTGCGCGCACCGTCCCGATCACGAGCTGCATGTTAATTGGCTGTCAGCTGGCTGTCAACATTCCGATTCAGGAAATGTTGGCAGCCATTTTGTCCCTCGGTAGAACCGAGGGACAGAAACAAGTGCGCAAAGCGCACAAAGGGGGCAGGGTAGAAACACCCTGACCTCCTGGGCTTGCTCAGGGGTCCCACAAGGACCCCTGGGCAAAAAAAAAAATTAAAAAAATCGGCAGGATGCGCTCAGGGTGCGCGAATCCTGCCGAAAATAAAAATCGAAGCGCGGTCTCCTGCGCTTCGATGTTAATTGGCCGCCGGGTGGGCCAAGTCCCGGGGGCATGCTGGGGGGTTAATTTTATGTGTGGGGGCCTCTAAGGGCCTCCAAGCCCCGGGACCACCACCCCCGGGGCTTTATGTATAATGGTGCGGGAGGGCTCTGAGCCCTCCCGCAGCCCCGGGACCGCCACCTCCCGGGGCTTCTTTTTTATTTAACAAAAACCTGTGTGGGGGCTCCAGCCCCACACGCCCTGGGACCACCACCTCCCGGGGCACTAAGAAAATTACAATGGGGGTCCGTTTTGGACCTCCAAGCCCCGGGGACCACCACCTCCCCGGGGCTTTCAAATGTAGGGAGGGGGCCGCGCGGCCTCCTCCTGGAGCCTGTGGTGGCCCTGGGGACCGCCACCCCCAGGGCCGGCTCCTGCAGTGTCCCGGGTGCCTACCCCCGGGACACTGCTGTTTGCAATGACAGGACGGAGCCTCGCGGCTCCCGTCCTGTCATTGCAAACTTGCTTTGAATATTGGAAGAGAGAGCAGGGAAACCTGCTCTCTCTTCCAATATCCAAAGTCGATTGCTTTCCACATGGGGAGCTGCATCTTAGCAGCTCCCCATGTGTAGCAACGCCGGCTCCCGTAGGACACGGGAGCCGGCGGGACTGTGGGGGCTTGGGGACCCCCACAGTCCCCAACGAGAGGCCAGGCCCGGGGATGGGGTCCCCGGGGCCATAAGTGGCCACGGAGGGGCCACGCAGCCCCCTCCCCAAAGTAAAAAAATTTAAAAAAGAAAAAAAAAGTGCAAGGCCGGCCCGAGGATGGGGTCCCGGGGCCTTAAATGGCCTGAGGAGGGGGCCACGCAGCCCCCTCCAAATAAAAAAAAAAGAGGCCTTGCCCCGGGGGATGGGGTCCCCGGGCCAATACAGGCCCAGGGAAGGGGGCCACGCGGCCCCCTTCCCGTTTTTAATTTTATTTTAATTTTAAAGTAGGGGGTAAGGCCCTGGGGGATGGGGTCCCCAGGGCCTAAAAATAGGAAAAAGGAAGGGGGCCACACAGCCCCCTTCAGGGGAAAAAACAAAAAAACGATCGGGCCCGTAGGCCCCGCCCCTTCCTTCACCACTCTGCAAACGCGCCCCTGGCGCGTTTGCAGAGGGGAACGATCCCCTTGAATACTGGGGGTCCTGAGGGCCAACTAGCCCACCAGGAACCTCCAGTATGCGCCAGGGGCTGCCTTGCAGAGAGGTGTACAGAGGCCACGCCCCTTTTACACCTCTCTGCAACGCAGCTCTATGGCGCTTTGGAGGTATATGGTGGGCTAGTTGCACCCCAGGGACCCTCAGGATTCAAGGGGAGTTAATCCCCGACTTAAAACGCGCCACGGGCGCGTTTGCACAGTGGTGAAGGGAGGGGCGGGGCTTCAGGTGACATGTGTGCAAACAGGCCTCGTGGCGCGTTTTAAGATGGGGAATTAAATCCTCTTCAATCCTGAGGGTCCCTGGGGGCCAACTAGCCCAACAGGTACGTCCAGAAAGCGCACAGAGCTGCGTTGCAGAGAGGTGTAAAGGGGTGTGGCCTCTGTACTTGTCTCTGCAACGCAGCCCCTGGCGCATACTGGAGGTTCCTGGTGGGCTAGTTGGCCCGTAGGGACCCTCATGATTCAAGGGACTTAATCCCCCAACTTAAAACGCGCCACGGGGCGCGTTTGCACAGATGTCACCTCAGGCCCCGCCCCCTCCCTTCACCATTGTGCAAATATTCCTCTAAAATCAGCCGAAATACGAATTCTGATTTACTCACCTGTTATCAGGAGAGACCTCAGTGCTGCATCTTTCAGCCCAGTACTAATCCTGAAAAGTAATTTTAACCGTACTTACCAGTAACTTGAACTTCCTTCCATAGGCTAACATTGACTGGTTTCACTTGGAAATTCATCTAAGTGTGGAGTTTTGGACTTTAAAATATTCCTCTAAAATCAGCCGAAATACGAATTCTCGATTTACTCACCTGTTATCAGGAGAGACCTCAGTGCTGTATCTTTCAGCCCAGTACTGGTCCTGAAAAGTAATTTTAACCGTACTTACCAGTAACTTGAATTTCTTTCCATAGGCTAACATTGACTGGTTTCACTTGGAAATTCTTCTAAGTGTGGAGTTTTGGAACTTTAAAATATTCCTCTAAAATCAGCCGAAATACGAATTCCGATTTACTCACCTGTTATCAGGAGAGACCTCAGTGCTGCATCTTTCAGCCCAGTACTGATCCTCAAAAGTAATTTTAACCGTACTTACCAGTAACTTGAATTTTCTTCCATAGGATATCATTGCCTGCTTTTTGCTGAAAAAGTTTCTGTTGATTTTTGAAACATACAAATATTCCTCTAAAATCAGCCGAAATCCGAATTCTGATTTACTCACCTGTTATCAGGAGAGACCTCAGTGCTGCATCTTTCAGCCCAGTACTGGTCCTGAAAAGTAATTTTTAACCGTACTTACCAGTAACTTGAATTTCCTTCCATAGGCTAACATTGACTGGTTTCACTTGGAAATTCTTCTAAGTGTGGAGTTTTGGAACTTTAAAATATTCCTCTAAAATCAGCCGAAATACGAATTCCGATTTACTCACCTGTTATAAGGAGAGACCTCAGTGCTGTATCTTTCAGCCCAGTACTGGTCCTGAAAAGTAATTTTAACCGTACTTACCAGTAACTTATATTTTCTTCCATAGGAATCCATTGTCTGGTTTTCAGCAGAAAAGTTTCAAAGTGTCGATTTTCACAAACTACAAATATTCCTTAAAAATCGCCTGTATGACTTAAACGCATTCTTTCAACTGTTTACAGGAGATGCACCAGTGCTGGATCCAGGATCCAACACTGAGTAAGAAAAAGTAACGATAACAGTTTTTACCTGATAAGTGAATTTCCTTCCATAGGATAACATTGGTGATTCTATGAGAAAAAGTTTCTAAGTGTCAACTTTTAAAATACAATAATATTCCTTAAAAATCACGACTGTAACCAAAACGCTTTTACTCAACTGTTTACAGGAGATGTACCAGGACTGAATCTAGGATCCAGTCCTGTGGTTAGAAAAGTAATCCATAAAGTAACTAATTGCATTTAACTAGAAATTCACATTGAGCTGAATGTTGCATTGTGTTTGAAAATGTGTTGCCCATTGCAACAACTGTAACTACTGTACTTAAAAGTCTATTGCCTATGTGCAAAGTATTTAAACTAAAGTAATTCATTCTGAGAAAGTATTTTTGTAATGTAATGTATAATGTAATTACAATGTAATTTAAAAAATAAAGGGGCCCATTACGATACCCGGCGTAAAAAATCCGCCAGGCATGAAAGCGGCAAAAATCCGCCCGCACACACCGTCTGAACACCGACCACGCCATTACGATTACACAAACCGAAAACCGCCATCGGCGGAAAAATCACACAAAATACCGCCCGCCAACGTCCGAAGTCGGAGTCAAACCGCCCGCCACGGACGGAAACACGCACGACAACACAAAACCGCCCGCCCTCACGGCCGACACACCGCACGTGAAATTACGATCGCACCGCCATGAGCGCGGAAAAACCACAAATATACCGCCCGCTAGCGCAAACAACGCCGATGAGAATCGACACGGCAGAAGCCATGGCGCCCACGTACCTGGACAGAAACCATCCGCTCACAAAACCAATAGCACACAACATGGCCAACAAGTCCACACAGCAAGGCACGCACAAATACACAAGCACAGTACACATCCCGAAAACACCCCCCGGACAAACAAAAAATACAAAGGCCAGAACCCCAGACACAACACACCTGAAAACAACAGACCATGAGGACACACCCACATAGGTGAGTACAAAAGCAGCACTCCCACAGACCACAACCCCTTGCTACATTGCAAACCAGAGAGGAGAGGAGAGGACACAGTGACACAGCAAGGACAGCAGCACACCACAGAAACGCACACATCACAACCACCACCACCACCACCACCAAACACCTGCACCACAAACCCCCTGCACATTACACAACACACACCGCACCAGCACCACAAACACCATGGCACCACAAAGGATGCCCAAGTACACGCCCATTGAGCTGACGGTCATGGTCGACGAGATCATCAAGGTGTACCCACAAATCTATGGGAACATGGTCCAGCACACACCACTAGCCACCAGAAACAGAATGTGGAACCGGATCGTAGACCAGGTCAATGCAGTCGGGACACTGCCCAGGAACAGAGGAGAAATTAACAAACGTTGGAATGACGTAAAGAGCCTGGTCAAGAAGAAGGAGGAAAAACAGAGAGCTGGCTGCCGTCACTGGCGGAGGGAATCCCGCGCTCTTCAAGACCTTCAAAGCGTGGGAGGAGAAGGTGCGAGTCATAATACATCCGGAGATCCTCGCCGGATTAGCAGGGGAGTGGAGGCTGGTAAGTACAAACTAATGTATACCAGCACACCGCTATGTACTCACATGCACTACCACCATGCCACAGCTCCCAGGGACAAACACCCCCATGTCCAGCACACAATACACAACACATCACACACACATGCAACAGACACCACCACACACAGCCCAAACCGAACAACTGTAACATACGTGGGGACATGTGTACACTCAGCCAGCCACGTAACCACCAACAGGTCCCCAAATATGCCAGAAGCGCCACAACGAGCACCCACCACACCCATGTGTCCGCCACAGCTGCACTAACCGACAAGTAACAGGTAAGTGGCAGGAACACAAAGTGCAGTGGGTGGGACGGTGGACAGCCCAAGTACAACACACACCAGGCCCCTAGTCCCACAGCACAGCAAGGAGGAGCATCCCCCACCCCACAGCCACGTGTCAGCCACCGCAGTGCACAACGACAGCCGAAAGGCAGACATCACGGTCCACAGCAATCGGTGTCAGTGGGTGTCCAGCCACCCCCACGACCCACAACACCCCCCACCCCCACAGACCTGCAACATGGAGCACCCCCGCTTAGAGCCATGTGGCATCCAGTACAGTGCACGCACGAACAACTTGCAGGTGGGAAACTGGACAGGGCTGGATTACTGGAGGCATGAGGACCATAACACGACCAACACATGGGACATGTCACGTAGCAGACGAACACGCAGCACCGCCCACCGTCACGAACAAGTGAACAATGTGCACACGGACATGAACAACAGACTCACACCCCACATGACCCATCACAGACATAGCAACACCCAAGGAGCCACGTCTGCATGCACAAGCCACACTGAATATAGTACCACACGGCAGCCACTGTGCAACTCATCACACACAACCGAAACACCATTGAAGTCCTGTCCATGTAGCCCCTACTGCCTGTCAACCACACACCCCACGACTACGCCTATGTAAGACAAACAACACTAGACGCAACAGAGCGGAACAACATAAATGCACACGAACACCACTGAACCCATCAAACACACAGACACACCATGCACATACAACATACCATCCATCCCATCCGTCAGCCCCAGTCTCATGAAAGGCATGTCATCCGCACAGCTGCCACACATACAGCAGTCACGCTAAGATACATGCCCATGACCAACCATGTGCCAGAAGTCAATGAAGCGCACAACACACTGTGAGCAACAACACACAACATGGGCCACACCCCCGAGCACTGCAGTGATGCACATGGCACAGGGCAGCACGCACACCAAGGAGATGGGACAACTGCAATACGTTGGCTGGCACACAACCATCACTCACTCATAACGATGCATCCAATGCCATGTCCAGTAATCACAACAGACAGCAAATATGCAGGCCATGTCAAGCATGCACACACCTCAAACCATGCACTGTCATGCTGCCACAACACATGTCACGTTCGGCACCCATGGCTCACAGCATGTACCCCAAAAGCATATCCCCTCCCAAATGCGAATCTGGGGCATGGCCCCCATGTTGCCATATGCGTTCCTAAGCGTTCCATTTGAACCCCAAAAGCATATTCCATCCCAAATGCGAATCTGGGGCATGGCCCCCATGTTGCCATATGCGTTCCTAAGCGTTCCATTTGAACCCCAAAAGCATATTCCATCCCAAATGCGAATCTGGGGCATGGCCCCCATGTTGCCATATGCGTTCCTAAGCGTTCCATTTGAACCCCAAAAGCATATTCCATCCCAAATGCGAATCTGGGGCATGGCCCCCATGTCGCCATATGCGTTCCTAAGCGTTCCATTTGAACCCCAAAAGCATATTCCATCCCAAATGCGAATCTGGGGCATGGCCCCCATGTCGCCATATGCGTTCCTAAGCGTTCCATTTGAACCCCAAAAGCATATTCCATCCCAAATGCGAATCTGGGGCATGGCCCCCATGTTGCCATATGCGTTCCTAAGCGTTCCATTTGAACCCCAAAGCATATTCCATCCCAAATGCGAATCTGGGGCATGGCCCCCATGTTGCCATATGCGTTCCTAAGCGTTCCATTTGAACACCAAAAGCATATTCCATCCCAAATGCGAATCTGGGGCATGGCCCCCATGTTGCCATATGCGTTCCTAAGCGTTCCATTTGAACCCCAAAAGCATATTCCATCCCAAATGCGAATCTGGGGCATGGCCCCCATGTTGCCATATGCGTTCCTAAGCGTTCCATTTGAACCCCAAAAGCATATTCCATCCCAAATGCGAATCTGGGGCATGGCCCCCATGTTGCCATATGCGTTCCTAAGCGTTCCATTTGAACCCCAAAAGCAAAGTACAAACCAGACCCAGGATGGGCCAGGAGCCCGCATACACCAGAGTCACAATAAGTAGGGGCACAGCAACACACCCATCGGCATGGCCAATCCGTCCCATGCCACATGTGCACAGCACACAGTCCCATTGCCAAGCACACACAACTACAGATGCTACAGCCACACACACGCCTCCGGGAAACCCATGTACGAGATTGCACGAACTGTTAATGTCAGACGACAAATACATACTTCGCCAGGTGCAACACAATAACAAATCTCATTCTCTCCACAGGTGACGAACTGCTGGATGCTGGGGATGGAGCCAGCAGCCAGCACAGCCAGCCTACAAGCCCCCAACGAGGACACACGGATCTGGAGGATCTGTCCTCCTCTTCGGACACGGACCACCAAGCAGGCCCATCTGGTGTGGCAGGGCCCAGCCGCTCCCCAGGACCCCTCCTACCCACCAACCCATCATCCAGGGCTGCTGAACATTCCCAGCCCCCTGCTGCCACTGTCGTTGCGGCCACACCCACGGTCATTGTGACCACTGCCGCAACCGCCACCATCGCCGCACCGACCACCACCGCCGCCACCACCACCACGTCTTCGCTGGCACCAGCCCCAGCGCAGGTGGTGGCCCGGCCGACTGGATCCACCCTGGGAGCCACAGCGAGGACCGTGGTGAGCAATGTGGCTAGTGGGCAGGCCGGTGGCAGCAGGACTGGTAGGAGGAGCAGGGTCAGGGAAACGCCAGCCTCCCCTGGGAGCCATGCCCTGCCTCAAATGGCCAGAGTCCTTGGGGCCTATGAAGAGGCCCAAGGACAATGGGTCCGGTCTGCTTCAGACACTCGTGAGGTGCTGGGGGTGCTGAGGTCCATGGACGCCCGTATGGGCCAAATCGTGAACCTCATGGGCCAGCTGGTGGTGGCGGTGAGGTCACAGCCAGGGACAGCAGCTCCCCTCCGCCACCACCTGCCGGGGCGCAGGGTGGAGCAGCAGTGTCCAGTTCCCCTGCGTCCACAGCCAGTGAGCACACCTCAACCACCAGCATGTCGCAAGCAGGCACCCCCTCGCAAACGTGGAAGGGGCCGTCCGAAGTGGAAACAGATCTCCCGGGAGGACTTCGCACGCTCCAAACGCAAGTGAGGCAGCCAGCCAGCCTACCGCCAGCCTTCCTTGACCAGCCACTGCATTGACTTGGACTACGATCCCACTCCACACAGCCATCTGGATGGCATGTGTGTGTTGGACTATGGACATAGAACCAGTGGGTACACCCTGAGCATCACGCAGCCATGACCGACAGCTCATTGTCACTGCACGCACCACTTTTGTCATCACCTTACACACAATCACATGTCACAGTTTGAAATAAATGCACCTTTTACACTAACTGCTGTTTGTGCCCTGTGTTTTATTTGTACGGAATACAACGGCCACCTTGGGCGGAAAGGCACCTGATGCGTGGCATGGCAATTGAATCCGGAGGGCCTGTAAGGACCTAGGGGTGGGAGACAGAACAGGAGCACATTCAATGAGTGTGTCACACACCCATCACACAGTACATGTCAACAACTACAAGCAATGTACACACATCGCACAGAGCAATAGGGCACAATGCCACAGCCACCAACAGTGGCATACTACCCTGGCCATGGAGCGTTGACACACAGCACGCAGTGAACAAACGGCCACCCTGACACAGCGCACACACACCTGAACAGATACAGCCACATCAGCCGTCGTACATGGACACTCACCGTCAAGTGAAGTAGCGGGCGATGAGCTGCTGCCGCACATTACCAGCTTCCTCCTCTCCGCTGTCCTCCTCACTCGAGCTGTCCTGGTCTGCGGGCTGGGGCCCTGGTTGATCTCCGTCATCCACGATGAGGGGGATCTGCTTCCGAATGGCCAGATTGTGCAGCATGCAGCACGCCACCACTATCCGGCACACCTTCTGTGGGAGTACGCCAGCGCACCCTCGGTGCGGTCCAGGCACCTGAACCTGGACTTGAGGAGGCCAAAGGTACGCTCGACCACACGTCTGGTCCTCCCATGTGCCTCATTGTAGCGATCGTCTGCTGGGGTGCAAGGATTCCTCAATGGACTGAGCAGCCATGCCCCATTCGGGTACGCAGAGTCACCTGGGTGTGAGGGACACAGAGAACCGTTGCTATTCCAACTGGACAGGGGACAGCATCGCACAACCAGCACGCTACACCACTCCACATACTCACCGACAATACAGCCACGATCCTGTTGCATATTGGACATCAGTCGTGGCAAGATGCTGTTGCGCATTATGTGTGCGTCATGGGCCGAGCCTGGGAACTTTGCACACACGTGGGTGATCACCATGTCCGCAAGGCACACCACTTGCACATTCAGGGAGTGCGTGTGCTTCCTGTTGCGGTACAGGTGCTCAGTGGCCTGTTGTGGAACAAGGCCGACATGTGTGCAGTCAATGGCTCCAACGACGTGTGGGATTCTGCCAAGGGCATAGAATGCACCCTTCACTGCCGCCAATTCACGAGCCCTGGGGAAGCGGATGTACCTGTTTCGGTACAGCATCATGGCTGCCAGTACATCCCTCAGCACCTTGCTGAACATGGGCTGGGACATCCCTCCTCCAATGCCCACTGTGTGCTGGAATGACCCAGTGGCGAAGAAATGCATGGCGGCCATCACCTTAGCCGTGGGGGTGACAGCAGTCGGATACACCCTGCGGGGACGGAGATGGGGTTCTAACATGGCACACAGTCGATGCAGGGTTGGCCTGTCCAGCCGAAACTTCCTAATAACCTCTGTATCGTCCATGTCCGCCAGCAATTGGTATGGGCGGTCAATGTTCGGTCTCCGCCTAGGGACAATGGCAGAGGACACATGTCAAAGCAACACGACACATAGCAATTTCGCATACACATCACTGACATGACTGAGCAAGCACATGAGCCACAGCCCAGCTGTCAAGCTGGGACGGCACGGCCACAATACACTTACACAGGTCTCCCAACAATGGCAATGGCTAGTGATACAAACCACTGCCATGTGAATGCACATGGGGATCTAGGCCCCAATGACTTGCGGGCGTGCTGATGGGGACTGACTGCATATCCGTCAAGCGGCAACGCCACGGCAACATGAATGTCTGCTGAGCATGGAACTGCTTCCGCGGCTGGATGAGTATGGCACACGACTGACGACGATGTGGGCACAGGCTGAGCGGCCAAAACAAGTGGGACCTGTGGCACGAGGGGATATGAGACAGTAGTAGGTGTCAGCACTGCACCCTATGTACAGCACTGTACGGATCACACCTCCCGAAACATTGACAGGTGTCCACATTGACAGCCCCATGCCAAGACGGCTGTGTGCTTGCAGTCACACGTCACAGGTGAGAGGTTACATTGCACGTGCCAGGTGGCAGACGTACATAGTGGGAGCTGGCATGTGTGTGCATGTGTCTCCTGTTCAGGATCCACCAGATGGGCGCTGACTCTGTACTGACCATTGGACACAGCATGTTCCGTGGAAGGCTTGTGTGTGTGGGATGGTGGCACTGGATGTGCCTCCGTTGGGTGGGGGCCATGCACAGGGCGGGTACGTCGATGATTGCGCATTGTTGGTCACGGTGGGTGCACCAACTGAAGATGTGTTGCCCTGTGTTCAATTCCTATGTCCGCATGATGATGGACTGTAGATGTGGGCAGACTACACATTGGTCGATGTGCTGTCTATATGCATGTGCCTTCACACCAGGCACAGCTGCCCCTGCACATGTGACCCCTGCTGGACTCGCTGCTGGGTCTGTGGAGCTGATGCACCTTCTGCGCGTGGGGCGGACAGCTCTCCTCACTTCCCTCATTGCGCATGTCATGACTTTGCCGCAGGTGACATGGATCATGGAGGGCCCACATGTACGCGTGGGTAGGCTACACATGATTGTTCACTGGTCGCCACCCCCAGTCAGTGTTTCGAATGGGAAGGTTGTCGTGCTGGTGGTATGTTCGATGTGGCGGATGGGCGGGCCTAGGTGCGGGCTTACATTCCGGACATGGGGGGTAGTTGGATTGGCGACTAGTTGCAGTACACACGGGACACGTCTCTTCCTTTCCACATCTGGGTCATCCCTTGTACTAACTGACAGTGATACAGTCATCTTCGCCCAGCCCTCATGTCCTCCCTCGCTCCCCCAATATGCATGCTCACCTGCGAGGCTAGCGCTTGCACAGGCAGCCCCAAGCTCGCACCAGAGAGGGCAAGGAGTGTATGTGTGGGTCCAGTTGCACGAGTGGGCTGTCTCAGGGTATGATGTGTGGCGGGACGCCGTCCACCTGCGTGGTGCCCCAAATGGAGACCCGGCCTGCATGGACTATGCATCACAGTCTTCGCCTTCCGGATCCGCCACCTGCGACACCCAGTGGCTGTGGCTGCCCTTGCGGCCAGGCCGCGTCCGTCTGTGGCTGATGGCCCACACATTCACTCTTTGGCCTCTCTGGGGAGGGCTCGGGGTGGTGGCGCACGCGCTTGCACTTAGTCGCAATGGCATGTGGCGTGGTTGGTATGATGGGCAATGGATGGGATGGTGCGAGCCACCTCCCGTGACGTCAGTGCTGCTCGTGCTGTGGTGCGTCCCCCTACACTTCCATTTGACTTGTGCCATGCTAGACGTTGAGGTTCTATTGCCTGCGTGATATGACCAGGAGGAGCGCGAGGAGACCTCTCACACACCATGCTCCACTGCCATCCCGTGCCCTGTATCGCCTGTGCGGATTGACTATGTTGGGGTTACACCTGGTCGACTGGGGCTGTGTGTGCCTTGTCAAGGGGCATGGCGGGCGCACAACAGGATCCAGCTTGTCCACAGAGGGTGGGCTGAGATGCGCCTGGTACCGCTTTGTACGTGTGCCCGGCTGCTGTGCACACACGTGTTCACTCCCCCGACAGGTGTCCTCTCACAATGCCCAGGGAAGCGGTGGTGTACTGTTCATGACCCCTCCCAACACGGCGTGCTCCAACTTGGCATGTGCGCATCTACCCGTCACACCCACCCACCTGAGCACTGCGTCCATACGACTTCACACGACACATGTGTGTCTTCCACAGTTGTGCTACTCATTTGCGTTGACATCCAATACCAGTGGACTACATGGTCATGTCACGACTGCCGTGTACTTCACATACTCTCATCCTCTCTCATTCGTAGTTGTGAAATGAGTCAGCGGAGACAGTTTTGGTTTCAAACATTATATTGAGTCTTCTGTCCTCTGTGATGCAGTATAGTGGACACTACTGGCAGCGGAATACATGTTGAGGATATACTGAGCATGATTGCAAATGGGATAGGGTGTGGGGTTACATGTGATTGGCTGTTGCATGTGGGATGTGGGCTTCAGAGTGACATCTGCTTGGCCAAGGCTGTGCTAATGTACATTTACGTATAGCTGCGGAGCTGCGGACTTTGACACAGACGGTATACATGTAGCCTACCAGACCGCTTGGCATCATGGGCACAGTCCATCTCAGTTCCATGTGACAGGTTTGCTGCGGTTGTTCCTCATGCACGCGTGCATGTGAGATGACATCAGGGCATGTGCTTGCGTGCATGCAGCGGCGTGCCACTTGTTGTTGCACTGTGGTGGTTACTGGACATGTCACAGTCACTGGGGTCGTGTTGTTGTTGTATGCACTTGTCATCCATGCAAAGGTCCTGGTATGGGATTCCCGGGCGGGGGTGGGAGGGGTGCAGCACCCACAGACTCCAGGCGACCTATTCATGTCCACTGAGCGGTGTGTGTGTCCATGGGCGCTGGATCCATGTCGTGTCCTGGTTGTTCGTGCAGTTCCGTCCATGTGGGTGCGATACACAGAGCCCATGCCACTGCCTCCCACGATGCATGCGGTGTTCCTGGATGTGATGGGGAACAGTGTGCATGTCCCGGTCATATCCGATGTCATGGCGATGTCGTTGATGGTGTGGTTACAGTTGCCGGTCGCTTGGTATGGCTGTTGTGGTGGTGACTGGCCAGTCCGTGCGGAAGCTAAGCATGGGTGCGGGGTTGGACATCATAGGTCAATCGGGAACCTGCGTTGTGGTCCGACGAATTGACAGGTTGTCAGGTATGCGATGCCGCCCAGCAGGGCTTCCATGTCATTGGTGGTGTACATGTTTGCCAGCCAATGTAGCGGATGGTGGCTGTCAAGGTGTTGTTCGTAAGTTGTCCCTTGGAGGACCATGATGGGGCATGCTGGGTGACATTCGATGTAGCTGTTCTCGATGATCCGTCGTGTGGAGGCACAGTGGTCCCATTTCAGTGCGGGTGCGATGTTGGCCACATACGCCATGCCCCCATAGGCAGAGCAGGCCCTGTCGTGTGCGTCCAGAGGGAGGAGTAGTGGTAGCAGGTCCGCCTTCAGACATGCCGGGTTGGAGAGGCATATCTCCACGGGATGCTGGTAGGGACACCTCCGACAGTAGAAGACGGGCATGACGCAGCTGAACAATGTGATGCGGTAAGTCAGTCGGTAACTTACGTTCAGCAGGGACAGGAGATCGCATCCCAATGTATGAAACAGGTTGGTTTTGTACAGCTTGAGCTGTTCGGCGTAGTTGGGTAGGTGTGTTGCGGTTGCCATTTCGCAGCGGTGCGTTGTGGTGGCGTGCTCCGGCTGTGTGTGCAGTCTGCAATGTGCACGCTCCGAGGTTGCTGTGAGCTCTGTGTAGTCGTAGGGAGACAGGACTTGTGTTCTGTTGGCTTGTTTGGAGGACACGGGCCCTCTTCCCACATGCTTCTCAGACAGTTCAAGGTCAGTGATGTGTGACTCCTTCCAATTAACTTGCATGTGGCCGACATGGGGGAGTGTTTTCTTCTTTCTTCCCCGTCCGTTGTGTGCTTCTGTGATATGCGCTATCTGCCCTGTGGTCGGTCTCCTCGGCATGCCTGTGTTGGTCTATTCTTGGACAATGGCTGTATTCACCGGCTTCTGTCGTAGGGCTGTGGTTTCGGAGTTGGAATGGAAGGTCATTCAGTGCTGTCTGCTCTCCCTTGTGTGGGCGGCAGGCTGCCTTCCCGCTCTGCGTTGGGCCTTGTGTGTGAATGTTATTCTTGGGCCACCTGTTGTCGGTCCCCGGGCTCTTTGGTGTTCCGCTTTATATGTCTTGTTCATATGTGCAGGGTGGTATGGGTGTTTCAGTGTGGTACTGGCGTTCCTCTTCCCGAAGGGGCCCTGCTTCTCCTAGTTGGTGTTGCCGCCGCTGTGTGCTACGCCATGTTTGTTACACTGGGGTGTGTCCTGCAGTTGCGTGTCTTCACTGACATGTGTGCGTCGGTTGTGTGGCGTTGGGTGTTGTCCGTGAATTGGGCGTTGGGGACATGTCTGTGGCAGGCCTGTCACGTGTCATGTGCGTTCGGGGTGGGGCTGATGTGTGTGCTGCTTGGTTGTGTCCCTGTGTCTGTGTGCGACGCATGCATGGCGCTGCGGTTGGCCTCTGCGTTGTGCGCATGTGTGGCGGCGTCATCGGCGCTTTGGAGCCGTGACGGGGTGGTTGGTTCCTAGTCCCAGGTGGTGTGTACACATGTGTTCCGCGATGTTACGATTTGGTGGCCTGTGTGTCATATGTGGATGCAATGGTGGATGTGTAGTGTACACGCGCTGGTGGGGGTTGTCCGCTTTTCCGCCCTTGCACTGTGTGCGCTGTTTGCGTGCACTTGTTGTGTGTGTGCCTACCTGCGTCTCCGCGGTACGTTGCGCCCTTGGTGGTGCATCAGCAGGAGCATGGGGAGGGCCTGCAGTGCTGGATTCATGCTCGGGGAGCCGCTTCTTCGTTGTCCGTGCTCGGCGTCCGTGTTGCCGCTTCGGTTTGTCGTACGGTATCTCTTGGCCGTGGGAGCCGTTTGTTTGCGGCATCGTAATTTATGCGCCGGGCGGTACGTGTTTCGCCGGACGGTGTGTGTCAGTTGTGCTGCGCCGCTACGTGTACGGGCGCACTTTGATGGCGGACGGTGTTGCTGGCTTGCCGGCGGTGTTTGGCCTACTTTTCGCATCGTAATTGGGCGGGCGTGTGGACTGCTGCGTGCCGGCGGTAACTGGTGGTTTTTGCATCCGCCAGCACGGCGGTTGTGCTTCCGCCCGACATCGTAATGGGCCCCAAAATATGTAAAAGAAATTGTTTCTAAAAATGTAGTAAATCAGTATGAAAAAAATTAATATAAAAATTAATACATTTAAAAATTGTCATTTAAAAACCTTTGAAATTCACTGAAAAACCGTAGGTTTCAGGCACGTTATAGTTACAAATTAGCATTTTAAAAACCTTTGAAATTCACTGAAAAACCATAGGTTTCAGACACGTTATAGTTAGAAATTAGCATTTAAAAACCTTTGAAATTCACTGAAAAAACCATAGGTTTTAGGGACAGTTATACTTAGTTGGACATTGCACTCGTGACAAAACCCGTGAAATTCCCCGTTATAGTTAGTTCAGCTAACTATAACTCACGCCCGCAATGCACTGCTGATGACGTCACATATTACATCACTCATGACATGGTCAGTGACATCACTGATGACATCACTGATGACATCTCAAATGACATCACTGATGACATCATCCACGTGATAATCTGATGCAGCTCCTCACACCCTAATATAACCTTTGATACACCCAATCTAAATTACAGAGTGCCATTCGCAAAACCATAGACACTCCAACACCAATAACTACATACCCACTCACTGATTCTTAGGTCTACACACACACATCCACTCACTCACCCGTACAGTCACTCATACTTATGGTCACTCAGTACAGGACTATCATATGCACTCTTACTCCTATATAGACACTCAAACACCGCCACTCATCCATAGAGGTACTCACACACCTAGTCAGTCATGCAAATAATTAAACACACTGCCATTTACTCACCTATACAGTTATACACACCAGCTCACTTAATCATACAAATACTAGCACATTGTTACGCTCTTATACAATCACTGATACAAGCACACACTCATCCATACAGCCACTATCACAATCATTCACTCTCGCTTATAGCTATTTATATACTCCAATACACATATATACTGCCTTTCACATATGTAGTTACTCACACATGTACCACTGGGACATACATTCACTCACTAACACACTCTTACACACACTTACCCACCCATACAGTCTATCACAGATGCACTCTTGAAACCATCCACCCAGTGAATCACCCACTCACACATCTATGCACAGTCGCACACACCCCATCCACACAAACACTCAGGCACCCATACAGATACTCATAGAACCAATCAATAACCCATATAGACACTCATGTAGCTATTCGCAAATCCATGCATCCACTTACACACCAACAGACGGATACAGACATTCACACAGTTTAGTCACTAACCCATGCATTCAGTAAGATACGTTTAATCACTCACTTGTAGAGTCAGTCACGCACGTACTAAATCATCCATTCAGACACTTATACACCCACTCATTCTTCAATACGCCTTTCCCTATATATATTAAACATATTTAAACTTTACAGAAACACACAGTCACTGGATGATGTCATCAGTGATGTCATTTGAGATGTCATCAGTGATGTCATCAGTGATGTCACTGACCATGTCATGAGTGATGTAATATGTGACGTCATCAGCAGTGCATTAGTGGGCGCGAGTTATAGTTAGCTGAACTAACTATAACGGGGAATTTCACGGGTTTTGTACGAGTGCAATGTCCAACTAAGTATAACTGTCCCTAAAACCTATGGTTTTTTCAGTGAATTTCAAAGGTTTTTTAAATGCTAATTTCTAACTATAACGTGTCTGAAACCTATGGTTTTTTCAGTGAATATATATATATATATATATATATATATATATACATATATATATATAGGTAAAAAGTATGAAACATGTGAGAGCTTTTCCAGTACAGAGTGAGGGAATAAAAATGCAAAAGTAAGTAGACTGAACTGCCAGCTGTGGTTACATTGAACCCCATCTACCATAAAGCATTATGGGAGGACTGGAGCAACATGTAAGCCTGTGAACCACACTTGTGAAATGTTAAAAATTGCTCCTCCTAAGTGACTTCAATTGATAGTTTGAGCTGATGGGAAGCATCACGCTTTGTTTGGTATTTTATTGCAGGAATAATTAAGCAGGTGTAAACTGATGGAATGGATATTTGTTCTCTGATGAATAGCGAAAACCATGTAATAAGTGTTAGCATATGTCGAATTTTAGCCGAGCAAGTATTTGACTACTAAAAAATCTGAACTGGAGACATTTGACTGCTTAAAAAACTGAAATGAGGAAGTATTAGCCTAAAAAATTTCAAATGTGAGGAAACTGAGCAGCAAAATAACTGAACTGTGAGTAAATTAAACTGCATCAGTAATAATTAATGTCGGAGGACTGATGCAACATGCATGAGAGAAAACTTTGAGTAGCAAAGTAGATAGGATCTTTCTTCCCGAGCTGTCTTTTAACTAGCTAGAACCTATCACTACACCACCATGAGCTGCATCGGAGTAAATCCATTTTCCATAAGTCTGAGTGTGCCTGACAGTAGAAAGCGTTTACTCAGGTATGACTTTACTTCAAAGAATAGACCAGGCGCACCTCCAAGATTAAAAGAACGTCTTGTTCCTGAACAGTGTAGATGAAAGCATAGCAAACTTGAAGGCTTCTTCATTTTTGAAGTTGTGCCTGAAATACTCTTTGTTATACTTATTGTACCTTTTAATGAAAAATGCCACATTCATGTCAATACTCTATTTGTCTTTACTGATTTGTTTTCCTCTCGCGGGCACAGTGACACCACTGACGTAATGTAAAGTATTATGTGAAACCCAAAAAAACAATAAAAAATACCTATTACCATTAATACACTGTATTTGTCCATCAGAAGCAGACCCTCTGTCAATGAGGCGTAAAGCACTATAGTAGACATAGTCAGAAAAATATTATGATAATATCAAAATAATTGGTTACATAGAATATTGTTACAATTTAAATGTATTATTATTTTATTGCTATAAATTATTATTAAGCTTTGAGATAAATGATTTGATATCATATATAGGTAGTTAATGACACACTCAATATTGGCTTGATCTATTACAAAGAGTTCCTAAACACAAATTGTATTCAAGTAGCTAAAATTGGACACCAGAGGCCATCTTCCACAATGTGTGTGCCCTCTTTGTGAGGCCCTAGGTAACTTTGGTATTACAGAAGGGGCTGCAGATGTTTGTGCTGCCCTTTCTGTAGTAATGATAAGCACCATCATTTCCTCATTTGCTTGGGGGCGTGGCTGCATGCAAATGAGGGAATCTTTTTAACTCTGCACCTGCGCCGTATTATAGATGTGGGTGCAAAGACAAAGAAGCCATCAGGAGGCGGACTGATAGTGCGCCACCTAAAAGGTGGTGCACTGTCAGTGTGTCCCTAGAGGGCAGCCCTCAGGAGGGGCAGATAAGGGATCCCATGGACCCCACAGACATCTTCCTGCAGGCAGGTGCGGTGCCTTACTGCACCCATCTGCAAGGGGATCTCTCTCCCTTCTTGAAAGTGCAGGTGGGTTGCTGCCTGCACAGTGAAACACGGAGTGGCTTGTAAACAGTTGCTCCGTATTTCACTTGAATCTGCTGCCCCAGGGCAGCTCGAGTTCATGGGTACCCTGAGGGCAGCACATTCACCATAATAGGCGCCCTTTCCCTGTTTGCGCCTGGCACACCTTTTGAAAGGTGCGCTGTGGTGCAAACAAGGAAAGTGCACCCTGTGAGTAATACGGCCCCAGTTTGTGATAGAGTATTTGTGTAATTGTAAATGCCTTTTCCTAATTCATGATATGAGGTGAGAATTATGTTAGTGGAAGGAGATGAAAATCCTGATTGTTAATTTGCATAGCTGCTTGTTCCAACTTAGAAATTGGTTACCCATAGGGGATTGGTGTCATATTGATGTACAAAATGTGGATAAAGTGTACCTTTTGGTACCTACCAGTTCACCTTAGTGGAAATGCCACTTAGAGGTATTAAAGGCTGTGTTACAAGGTCCCTGCTAATCCTAATGTGGACAGTAGTTACCTGTCAAATATGAATTCCAAGATATGCTTGAAGCAGGTGGAGCCTCCGGGTAAATACTTAAGGGGGGATGACTCGAAGAATCAAAGCAGAATTACTGATTCCCCAGAAAGTCCTAATTTTTATGGGAACCCTTAAGGTCCTAATTGTAATCCCAAGCAGCTCTGCCCCCCCTTAGTTACTAATACCCATGGCATAAGGCCCCTAGTAAGTAGAACTCAGAGGGGCAACCTGTTTGTACTAGCAGGAAAGCCTTTCCACTGCCTTAGGTTTGGAGACTATGAGTGTGTTAAGTTTTTTTTCACCAGCGAAGTAATGCAACATGTAGGAAAGTGCCCCATTTTGCATGGTTATCCCCCACTTTTTGCCTGACATTCGATGAACTTTGAGTTGATGTGCCCTGGGCCCTGGCAATCAGGTTCACAGGACCTGTGCTCTTTCCCAAAACTGTACCTTAGTACCCAGGTTGACCCGGGAAGGCCTCTAAGGGCTGCAGCACCTATTTGCAAACCTTAGAGATCCTGCACCATAACACCTACACAATGCCATTGCAGGCTGCATGTTTTGGTGCAGAGAAAAGTGAAGAGTCGACATGGCACACATCCTTGTGTGCCATGCCTGCAACCCACTGCCTGGGGCCCACAGTAGCCCACAGTTGAGGATACAGTTGCATGAGCACTGTACCCCTACAGTGTCTAAGTCCATTCTTAGACATTATAAGGGCAGTAAAGCCATAAAGAGTATATGGGCTGGGAGTTGGTCATTACGAACGCCACAGCTCCATAATGGCTTTACTGAAACCTGGGGAGTTTGGTAGCAAAGTTCTTAGCACATTAAACCCACACTGATGCCAGTGTGGGGTTTAATGCAAAATGTTCTCAGAGGGCATCTTAGAGATGCCCCCTGAAAAACGACCAGCCTTGTTGTGGTTCCTGAATGTCTGCCTGCCATTTGCCACCACCAGACAGGTTTCTGTACCCCTGGGTAGAGGGCATCTGCTCTCTGGGTCCAGAAACAAAGGCCATCCTGGGCAGAGGTGTCATGCTTCCTCCCCCAAGATGGGCTGGGTCCCCGAAGGAGAAACTTCAATGGTCTGCCGCCTTTGCAAGCTGTCCCTGCCTTTTGCTGCCACCATCAACTGGCTCCCACCGGTTCGGACCCCCACTTTGGGTGGGAGAATCGGCGGGAAAACCAAGTTAGGAGGAGCGGTGTGCCCACCTTTGCCAACTCCACCCCCCAGGTGGGGGAGGTGAGGTGAAGCACACATCTCATCCCTCTCCATAGTGAAGATGAGGGGACCAAGCCAATTAGAGAGAAGCTCATGACCTCTCCCACTGGAGGGTGCCATACTAGGGGGTGTACTCACCCCAAGGAAGGGACCTATTGGTCCCAACCTGCACACCCCTGTAATGCCCCTAAATTTAGTATTTATGGGCGACCCTGAACCTTACCTCCTCAGATTCGAGGAAGAAAGAAGAAGAAGGACCAAAAAGCTGTGCCGACCCAGGAAGAAGAGGACACCAACAGCTTTGGCCCCAGCCCTACTGGCCTGTCCGACCTGCTCGCAGCAAAACCCCGGTGTGTCCAGCAGCCATCCAGAACCCAGAGGACCTGCCCTGCCATCATCCAACAGGCTCTGTCTCCTGTTAGCACCGGATTTGCTCAACCAAAGACTCCAACACAGAACCCGGATTAAGGCGGCCCAGTGGTTCAGCACCACTCTGCACCCGACGCCAACGGCCCAAGTTTGAGTGACCTAACACCACGAGGAGGTCTCCCAGCGATCCTGACCTGGGATCTGGTGATCCCTGACCTACAGCAAGCTTAAAACCAATGCCTGCAGTCTCAACCTGAAGGGTCCACCCAACTGCGACCAGAGATGGTAAGAAGATCTGACGCCTAAAGATACCCCTGCACCAGACGCACCACGGCATTGGGTGGCATAACCGACGGTGTCCAGGCATCCCCCAACAACCCAATTTACCTGTCCTGCTGGTGGTTGCCTTCAAGAATCCTCCTGGCCCAAGCCTGCAGCCTTTTCTTCGAACCGGAGATCTTCATTGCAAATTGCAGGGCTCCCGACGTCTCCTTGGCACTCTGCATCCGGCCGCCTTCGTGCCGCTGGTGGTGCAGATCCTGTGCTGATTGTTGGCCCCTGCAGTACTGATCCTAACCCCAGGAGATTTGCTCCCAGGTCCGAGGGGCCTGCCAGTAAGCAGCCCCCAACCGACGGCCCCATAGCCCTATTGGCTAACATTGGGCCTCTGTACTCTGCACCCCGCCGCCCTAGTGCCGTTGGTGGTGCAATTTGAGTGCTAACTGGACCTTGGGGAACCTTGGTCCTAAACCACAAAAGCCATTCTTGCAGGTCGTTTATTTACCTGTGAACCGTTAACACTCTTTTCCTCCATAGGAGCCAATGTTATTATGATTTTTGTCCAAAAATGTTCTACGTGTTGAACTGACTTTTTATATGAGAAACCAAAGTAACTTTCTTTCACCTAAAAACTGTTGTACTTACCTGTATTTTGTAAGGCCCACAGTGTGATATCCAGGCATATCACCCCAAGTTGTAAAAAGTAACTAAAAAGTAATCTAAAAGTACTCTGAAGTAATTTCTATGTGTTTTGAACTGTTTTAAAAGCAAATACAAACCTGTAACAAATTCCATTTCAATCACAATTGCATTTCTTTGCAAAGTGTTGCATTTGAAAGCATATCCTAATTACCTCTGCCAAGTCCTGCTTGGTTCTAGAAATAAAACATAAGTATACCTTTTTTATACTTACTTAATTGATCTGAATTCTGTCGCTGAGTGTGTGCCATCAGTCTTGATCGAGTGAATACAATAAATGCTTAACACCCCCTCCTGACAAGCCTAACTGCTCGACCACACTATCACAAATAGAGCTGTTAGTGTTTGTCTAATTTAGCCGCTGTTATACCTCTCGGGATACCCTGGACTCTGTGCACACTATACCTTACTTTGGTATAGTATATACAGAGCCAGCTTCCTACACGACATTATTGATTAGCAGCCTTATCAAAGGTTGCAAACTTTCCTGGTTTGCCCTATCCTGTGCACATTTTTTCCCACATTATGAGATAATTTTGACAGTATAGTGAGATAATTTTCACTGGAGTCGAACACAACCAACCTGGGAAATGTATGCAAAATTGTTTTCTGTTGCGCACAATGTCATTGCACAGGAAAAGAACACTAACAGCTATCTGTGCAGAATATCTTATGCAGAACTATTTTGTTAGTATTAAATTGTCTGAAAGGCATGATATTCACAGAAAAGATGCCACGCTAAAGACATCCTGTGAGAAGTTGGCCTGGTATATGCTGTTCACTAATTAAAGTGGACACCTTGCACCAGAACAATTCGACTCTTATGGTAGATAGGTTTAAGACAACCTTTATAGAAAGCTATCCTAGTGGTAGCTGTGGAGAGCAGCCTTCAGGCTAAGTCTTGAAGGAATGTAAAGCAGCTTGTTTTACCACACAATCTCTTGAATCACCAAATGAAAAGACACCACACAGGTATATATATCAAATATATATGTATTTATTAATAAACACTCTCTACTAATCTCTTTATGAGATTAGAGGTCAGGAACATATGTACAAGTCAAATGTTATCAAAATAAGTTTAGCACAATAGAATATCACAATCTTAGTTAGCTAGACCTAGGTCTAGGGCATCTAGAATCGAGGGACCCCCAAGAACCACCCCAGGTAGTTGTAGGAGACCCACAGGGGACGGACGCGGTGACCTGGCACAGGTGCGAGTCCTGTGCGAGTCTATGCGCTCAGACGCGATTGAGATTTCAATGTTAAAGGTCCCTTGCGTGTTCGAGGCGAACACACCGATCGGTCCTTGTACGAGTCGAAGGACGCGGTTACAGATAGAGTTGCAAGGGAGATGGACGCGCTGTGTCTAACACAGACGCGAACCTTGTGCGAGTCAGTGCAATGGAGATCTCAGTGCTACAGGCCCTTTGTGTGTTCGAGGCGAACACCGATCGGACTCAGTACGAGTCGAAGGATACAGTTCTAGATAGTGTTACAAAGGAGATGGACGCGGTGTGTCTAACACAGACGCGAACCCTGTACGAGTCAGCGCAATTGTCGCACTTGGAAAATTAGAGTTTTAGGACACTTCGAGGGAAGCTACAAGCAAGTCACTTACAGGGTAAGTAGTTCTAGGGCCCACACCCACAGGAGCACCGTAGTGCTGAAGTTACCTCACCCAGGGGAGCCGGGTGCATAGGTGTTCTTTGGTGTCGGGTCGCGGCGTCGTTTTCAATGGGAGCCAGTGAAGACTTGCTGCTTGCGGCGACAGGAGAAGTGTCCGGAGGAATCCAAGCCTGGATTCGGAAGGTGGAAGACCTGAAAGCAGAGGGGACACTGTTCAAAGTCACTTGGCAGTGACTCGGGGCAAGGAAGATGGATGCCCACCGTCGTCGCAAGATTCAGGTCGTTCGTGGTTGCCTTGACTCTTCAGCCACGAGGTCCAGGAGGCATCGACGACGACCAGGAGCTGTATTCGGCGTGTCCCACGATGTCTGCAGCTTACTGCGGTGTCGGCGACTCGATTGGAGCCAACAAGCCTTGGTAACAGCAAGTCTCGGGGAAAATGCGAAGAGGCAATGGCGCAGACCAGCAAGGTCTGGGGGACTCACCCAGCGAGGGTAAGTCAGGGCAGGCCTGGAGCAACAAGGGGGGGAGCCCTTTGGTTTCTTTAGAAAGTCTTCTGGGGACCCACAAGCCGGCTGGCAAGGGATCGCGAAGACGCCTCGGGAGGATTCGCTCACAGGGGCCCACGGTCACTCGGGACGTGGTAGGCCTCTGATCTTCGGAGGGATTCCTGCTGGAGGCTAGGACCATACGTGGTCCAAAGCACAAGTTCGTGGAACATTGTGAAGGGGTTGCACTCGACAATAGTGCACGGTACCCAGGGGTCGCGGTTCCTCATCACTCTTGGGGTCCACTGGCCTCAGCTTCGCTGGGAACTCACGATGGCCTTTGAGAAGTCAGGAAATCCACTTCTTGGGCTGCAGGGACTTCGGACTCCGGCGGGAGCGGCGTAGTTTGCGACCGTCGTTTGTAGTTTTTGGTGCCTGCCAAGCAGGGGAGTCACTCCTTGACTCCAAGGGAGATTCTTCAGTCTTCCAAAGGTAGTGGAACGTCGAAGGTCCGGGATTCTTCTTCCGAGCATCGTCCAGGGAAATCTAGGTTGCAATGCACAGGTTCCCCCTCTTATACTAAAAGAAAGGGAGGGACTAGCTCTATGACCCTACCTATGGGAGGGTCAGGGGAGTGGGTGGCTACACCCACTTCCCTTTGTCCAGTTTCGCGCCAGAGCAGGGGCAGGTAGCCCCTGAGCACGGAGGAGCCTTCTGCTCCCCCAGTGCAGGACTTCAAAGCACTCTAAGAGTGCACCCACCCAGCCCCAATACACTAAACCCTGTCTGGGAGGTGGTCACACCCCCTTGGGACAGGATATCTATTGTTGGGCTTCCTCCACTGCGAGTGTTGGTCATCAGCAGGAGGGCAGCCCAGTGTCTGTGACTGGTGGCATCCATTTTGTGATGCCAGGGCTCTGCAGGATTCTACCGCGCTTCCACAGTAGGTACATGTCTATCCCTCTAGAAGGGTGGAATGCTACCCCCGCCTCCAGGACTGGCGGGGGGGTAGTATTCCAAGATGTTTGACACCAAACACGACATGTTTCGATGCAGCCATTCCAAAGTTAGCATTCTACCGCGAGGATATAATGCACTTAAAAGTATATGGTTTAACCGCATCCACAAACAGCCCCAGAGAATGGACTCTGAGAGCTGCAGAGGGGCCCTGCTCAGGCAGAGGCACCCCCTCACATGGAAACTAAGTACCCTGCCCTCAGGATTGATAGGGCCTGCTTTAGGGGTGACTGATAAGTCTCAATGTATGTGCAGGAGAGATATAGGGGACCTAAATCTCAGTGAGGGGTGCTAGCACTTCCTCACCCAGGCTGCAGTAGCAGGCCTGTGGTGTCAGATTTAGTCTGCTTCCCAGGGGTGGCATAATACATGCTTCAGCCCCTGGTAGGCCTGTGAAGTACCTATGCCCTTGGTACCTAAGGTACCATATACTAGGGACTCATAAGGTACCACAGTATCCAATCACTAGTGCACCTAGAGTGCACTCCACAGTCGTTTAAAGAGAAAGCAGATAGGCTGGGGACCTGAATAGCAGGTTCCCAGCCAAACTAAGTCAAAAACCAACAAAACACCAGGAAAAAAGTGGGGGCAACCATGTAGTCAGATTCCACCTTCCTACACAACCCCCCCAAACGAAAGGAGATGAGGCTAACCTTGTCCAGGTGAGCCTGTATTTACTGAGTGGCCATATAAGGAAGTACCTGCACTAGCATGGTTACCCCCTGTCTTATGGTCCACTAAGTTATCCCTCACCCTAAGGGTATGAGAGGGTCTCCACCATGGGGAATTACTACCTGTGGGGTGTTTTGGTAAAGGACAAGGCTGATGAGGTGTCTGAGCAGGGAAGTGAGACCCTAGGGAAGTTGGTCTCAGTTTCCTCAGATCACTGGTCACCATGTATGCCTGTCTTTCCATGACTGAGCTGCACTTTGCTCTAAGGGTCAACCTTTGGCTGCCTACAGCTGGGGGTTGGGTCCCTTTGGGTGGAACACTGGAGGGACATGGCAGGTTTGGAACCTTTGGTTCCAGGTTTGCCCTTGCCTTTCAGAGTCCTTCTGGGGAAGGTCCCTACACAAAGGTATGGGGGATCCCTCAGTT
Organism: Calotriton arnoldi; assembly: GCA_963921515.1. Lineage (NCBI taxonomy): Eukaryota > Metazoa > Chordata > Amphibia > Caudata > Salamandridae > Calotriton > Calotriton arnoldi. Next base: position 2,569,278 of record CAWUFW010001612.1, on the reverse strand, counting down.
TGTGGAGGAATTTTCACCTGGCTAGGGCTACTAGACTGGGTGCCCCTAATCTGCTGATGGGGGGGATTCCTCTGGACAGGGGGCCCTGTGGGGTCCACTGACCTCCCTGACCTCTGCAGCCCTGGGCTGACTGAGGCAGGGTAGAGAGGGGCAGGTTACCTGCTCCAGACTGGGTACCACCTTGGAAGGGTCCTCTGCCATCAGGGGTGGGGCCAGGCCAGGCCTGACTACCTCTGGGGCAGTTCCTTCACTAGGGGTAGGATCAGTTCCCTGAGGAGGCTGACCCTTACCTGCTGTCTGGGGGAAGGAGACTTTTCTTCAACCCCTGTGCTCTCTTTTGGGGGAGAGTGGGCCATTCTTCCAGGCTCCATCTCTCCAGCATTTCCCTGGGTTGGGGCTGTGGCCATCACAGCCCCACTAGCTTTTTCAGGGACGCCTAGCATCTTCAGATGGGTTTGGTGTTCAACTTCAGCCCAGGCTGACATTTCCAGATCATTGCCCATCAGGCAATCTACAGGCAAGTTGGGGGACACTGCCACTCTTTTTGGGCCTGTGACCCCCTCCCAGCTGAGATTGATTATGGCCATGGGTTGATCTGTCCTGACACCATCAATGTTGGTCACCTGGTACTTAAACTCAGGTAAAAGCTGGTGAGGGGGGACTAGTTTCCCTGCCACCATGGTGACACTAGCCCCTGTGTCCCTGAATGCCACAGCCTTCCGACCATTAATCATTGGCTCCAGTCTGTACCTGCCCAATACAATGGGACCCATGGTAAAGGTGGCAAATCCTATACCACCATCAGAGTCTGAGGAGTCTGTTGAGGGGGACCTGTCTAAACTCGGGCCCACCTCTGTTCCCCTTGCAAAAGCACCTAACTTTTTGGGTGCACTACTCCCAACTGGAGGATTACTACTGGTAGTACCAGGAGGAGTGGTAGTAATAGCTGGAGGAACAGTTTCTTTATTGCCAATCCTGGGGCAACTGGGATCAGTTTTCCAGTGTCCAGGCTTTTTACAGACATGGCAATATGTTTTATTTTCAGGAGAGGAAGGAGTTTGGGACCCACCCCCAGAAGAGGACTTTTGGGGCCCTGTAGTGGACTTATCCTTAGATTTATCCCCACCTTTCTCTTGGGACTTGGTAGAATCTTTCTTCTGGTCACCACCCTGATTCTTAGGCCTCACCCTGGTTCTGACCCATTTGTCTGCCTTCTTTCCTAATTCTTGGGGAGAGGTCAGATCAGAGTCCACCAGGTACTGGTGCAAAAGCTGGTTTTGACAATTATTAAGGATCTGCTCCCTCATAATCAAATTGTACAATCCTTTGAGATCAGTAACCCTACTGCCAATCAGCCAACCCTCCAGAGCCTTGGTTGCACAATCTACAAAGTCAGTCCAGTCCTGAGTCTGTGCCTTCTGGGTGTCTCTGAACTTCAACCTGTACTGCTCAGTGGTTAAGCCAAACCCATCTATCAGTGCACTCTTCAGGACTTCATAGTTATCAGCATCCTCTTCTCTAACAGTGAGGAGATTGTCTCTACCTTTATCTGAAAAGGAGAGCCACAAGATTGCTGCCCACTGCTTTTGGGGGACCTGCTGTACTCTACAGGCCCTCTCCATAGCAGTTATCCACTTGTGGATATCATCCCCACTCTGGTAGGGAGGAACAACCTTGCTCAGGTTCCTATGGTCTGGAATATATTCTCTGCCTCTAGGGACACTGTTGCTGCCACCAAGGGGTTCTAACCCCTCTCTTCTAGAAGCTCTCTGGATCTCCAGGGCTTCTCTATCCAGTGCCAACTGCTTGGTTCTGAGGGCACCTCTTGCTTCCTCATACTGCAGCAGTTTGCACATTCTGTCAGAGGAGCTCTCTCTTATGGGAAAGTATGAGTTCCTCTGCTGGACAAATTCTCTGCCAGAGTGATAAGAGTGGTCAGATTCCCTGGAAGGGGACCTATTCCTCTCATCCACTCTGTCAGTTCTCTTAGGGAGAATTCCTCTGTCCTTTTCAGGCCCCTTGGAGCCTGGCCCTTCAATCACAGAGTCTTGGTCATTCTGATTTTCATCATCTGACCCAGACACTGTAATTGACCCACCCCCTGATTCAGACCCATTAGCTCCTAGAGCCAATCTAAGATCATCTGCTGTCAGCAGATCTATCAGGTGTAGTGTGGAGGGACTCTGTCCTAGCTTCAGGTGTCTTTCAACACACATGGCTCTCAAGTCAGAGAAAGCCATGTCCTTATACTGAGGCTGAGTGGATCCACTGGTTCCACCCTTCAAGGACATTCTAGTGTTGTGCAGTGTTGTACTACCTACACTAGTTTGTGGCCTACTGATACTAGCTTGAGCTGTAGAAAGGGTGTGCTATCCCTTGGCACACAGCTCTAAGTTCAGTAGAACTTATTGATACTAAGCTTGACTTTATATGTACCTTGAGTACCTATAGTGGTTTTCAGTTAGTAATTCAAATAGAGATTTTCTGGTAAAACAATAGCAAGCTGGAATCCCACACGCTGCCCACCAATGTGAGAAGTTGGCCTGGTATATGCTGTTCACTAATTAAAGTGGACACCTTGCACCAGAACAATTCGACTCTTATGGTAGATAGGTTTAAGACAACCTTTATAGAAAGCTATCCTAGTGGTAGCTGTGGAGAGCAGCCTTCAGGCTAAGTCTTGAAGGAATGTAAAGCAGCTTGTTTTACCACACAATCTCTTGAATCACCAAATGAAAAGACACCACACAGGTATATATATCAAATATATATGTATTTATTAATAAACACTCTCTACTAATCTCTTTATGAGATTAGAGGTCAGGAACATATGTACAAGTCAAATGTTATCAAAATAAGTTTAGCACAATCGAATATCACAATCTTAGTTAGCTAGACCTAGGTCTAGGGCATCTAGAATCGAGGGACCCCCAAGAACCACCCCAGGTAGTTGTAGGAGACCCACAGGGGACGGACGCGGTGACCTGGCACCGGTGCGAGTCCTGTGCGAGTCTATTCGCTCAGACGCGATTGAGATTTCAATGTTAAAGGTCCCTTGCGTGTTCGAGGCGAACACACCGATCGGTCCTTGTACGAGTCGAAGGACGCAGTTACAGATAGAGTTGCAAGGGAGATGGACGCGCTGTGTCTAACACAGACGCGAACCTTGTGCGAGTCAGTGCAATGGAGATCTCAGTGCTACAGACCCTTTGTGTGTTCGAGGCGAACACCGATCGGACTCAGTACGAGTCGAAGGATACAGTTCTAGATAGTGTTACAAAGGAGATGGACGCGGTGTGGCTAACACAGACGCGAACCCTGTACGAGTCAGCGCAATTGTCGCACTTGGAAAATTAGAGTTTTAGGACACTTCGAGGGAAGCTACAAGCAAGTCACTTACAGGGTAAGTAGTTCTAGGGCCCACACCCACAGGAGCACCGTAGTGCTGAAGTTACCTCACCCAGGGGAGCCGGGTGCATAGGTGTTCTTTGGTGTCGGGTCGCGGCGTCGTTTTCAATGGGAGCCAGTGAAGACTTGCTGCTTGCGGCGACAGGAGAAGTGTCCGGAGGAATCCAAGCCTGGATTCAGAAGGTGGAAGACCTGAAAGCAGAGGGGACAGTGTTCAAAGTCACTTGGCAGTGACTCGGGGCAAGGAAGATGGATGCCCACCGTCGTCGCAAGATTCAGGTCATTCGCAGTTGTCTTGACTCTTCAGCCACGAGGTTCAGGAGGTGTCGACGACAACCAGGAGCTGGATTCGGTGTGTCCCACGATGTTTGCAGCTTACTGCGGTGTCGGCGACTCGATTGGAGCCAACAAGCCTTGGTAACAGCAAGTCTTGGGGAAAGTGCAAAGAGGCAATGGCGCAGACCAGCAAGGTCTGGGGGACTCACTCAGCGAGGGTAAGTCAGGGCAGGCCTGGAGAAACCAGGGGAGCCCTTTGGTTTCTTTAGAAAGTCTTCTGGGGACCCACAAGCCGGCTGGCAAGGGATCGCAAAGACGCCTCAGGAGGATTCGCTCACAGGGGCCCACGGTCACTCGGGACATGGTAGGCCTCCGATCTTCGGAGGACTTCCTGCTGGAGGCTAGGACCACACGTGGTCCAAAGCACAAGTTCGTGGAACGTTGTGAAGGGGTTGCACTCGACAATAGTGCACGGTACCTAGGGGTCGCGGTTCCTCGTCACTCTTGGGGTCCACTGGCCTCAGCTTCGCTGGGGACTCACGATGGCCTTTGGTAAGTCAGGAAATCTACTTCTTAGGCTGCAGGGCCTTCGGACTCCAGCGGGAGCGGCATAGTTTGCGACCATCGTTTGTAGTTTTTGGTGCCTGCCAAGCAGGGGAGTCACTCCTTGACTCCAAGGGAGATTCTTCAGTCTTCCAAAGGTAGTGGAACGTCGAAGGTCCGGGATTCTTCTTCCGAGCGTCGTCCAGGGAAATCTAGGTTGCAATGCACAAGTTCCCCCTCTTATACTAAAAGAAAGGGAGGGACTAGCTCTATGACCCTACCTATGGGAGGGTCAGGGGAGTGGGTGGCTACACCCACTTCCCTTTGTCCAGTTTCGCGCCAGAGCAGGGGCAGGTAGCCCCTGAGCCGGTTTGAACTGGCATATGCACGGAGGAGCCTTCTGCTCCCCCAGTGCAGGACTTCAAAGCACTTTAAGAGTGCACCCACCCATCCCCAATACACTAAACCCTGTCTGGGAGGTGGTCACACCCCCTTGGGACAGGATATCTATTGTTGGGCTTCCTCCACTGCGAGTGTTGGTCATCAGCAGGAGGGCAGCCCAGTGTCTGTGACTGGTGGCATCCATTTTGTGATGCCAGGGCTCTGCAGGATTCTACCGCGCTTCCACAGTAGGTACATGTCTATCCCTCTAGAAGGGTGGAATGCTACCCCCGCCGCCAGGACTGGCGGGGGGGTAGTATTCCAAGATGTTTGACACCAAACACGACATGTTTCGATGCAGCCATTCCAAAGTTAGCATTCTACCGCGAGGATATAATGCACTTAAAAGTATATGGTTTAACCGCATCCACAAACAGCCCCAGAGAATGGACTCTGAGAGCTGCAGAGGGGCCCTGCTCAGGCAGAAGCACCCCCTCACATGGAAACTAAGCACCCTGCCCTCAGGATTGACAGGGCCTGCTTTAGGGGTGACTGATAAGTCTCAATGTGTGTGCAGGAGAGATATAGGGGACCTATATCTCAGTGAGGGGTGCTAGCACTTCCTCACCCAGGCTGCAGTAGCAGGCCTGTGGTGTCAGATTTAGTCTGCTTCCCAGGGGTGGCATAATACATGCTGCAGCCCCTGGTAGGCCTGTGAAGTACCTATGCCCTTGGTACCTAAGGTACCATATACTAGGGACTCATAAGGTACCACAGTATCCAATCACTAGTGCACCTAGAGTGCACTCCACATCGTTTAAAGAGAAAGCAGATAGGCTGGGGACCTGAATAGCAGGTTCCCAGCCAAACTAAGTCAAAAACCAACAAAACACCAGGAAAAAAGTGGGGGCAACCATGTAGTCAGATTCCACCTTCCTACACATCCCAACCTTAGTGACAGTGCAAAGTTTCTGTAGAACTTCATGAAGTTTGATAAAAGTATTGGAACTTCGCTCACCCCTAGTAAAGGGTATAAGTTTATTAAGAATGCCGGCTGCTTGCTAAGGCTTCCGAGTCGTCTCTTTGAGGCAGAGATATGTCAAAATATGCAGTGAATGTGAATCTTCTTTGTTTTAAGAACAAGGAAGTCAACACCCTATAACAAGCACAGGCCTCCGGTGCCTCTCTTCCATAACACCTTAAGGCAAGACCCATCTTACACAAAGCCCAGGATTAGAAGCTATAAGTCATAAGTAGGAGATCCCTTACACAAGGCTGAGTTCTATTCACAGCGTTCAGAAAAAAGTATGAATTGTGCTCTGCATACATTCATTCAAAAGATTACACCAATGCTTAATTTTTTTTTTAAAGTGCCAGGGCCCAAGGTATTGTTAAAGATTGCAACTGCATTTTACACCACGGGCTGCCCTTGCTGAAAGATGCCAGTAGAAATGGCCCAGACACAATGCTATTACTATTTTAGTGCAGGTTGCATTGCTAAACAGATGTACTCTGTCGAAAATAGGAACACAGTGCCACCATGTGCAGACTGTCATAAAAAAGTGCTGGTGTTAAGAATTAAGTGCTGGTGCCAAGCACCAGCAAACACCTGCACAAATTATGCCCTACAGTTTTCCATCATTTCATTCACATCAGACCCAGTGACTTTTCACAAGCAAGCAACAATAAATTTGGCCCTGTGTGCATCTAACAGAGGGTGATCCCTCTAACCTTTCCCATTGCCTAGATAGCGCTGATGTAAGGCATGTCCTCCATCCTAACCTATTAGGCTGTGCTGTGCTGCAAACATCATTCAATTGACCTGTGAATTAAAGCCCATATTTATCATAGCGTTGCGTTGCCCTAGTGCCACACCAGGAGGCGCAAGGCGACGCAACACTAAAGTCAGATTTATTAAGCCATGCAAGGCCACCTTGCAAGACCCTGTATGGCTTGACAAATCTGGATTAACGCAAGGCAGCGCAAATCGCTGCCTTCCGTTACTCTGCCCCAGGGAGGTGTTTCATGGGTGGAGCGTGGGTGTTCCAACACAACCACCCATGGATTTAGGAGCATTCCCAGATTTACCATTAGTGGTAGGCCTGGCAATGTGTTAAAATGCTATGCCTCCCCTGGGGAGGCGTAACAAGGAGAAATATCTTTATTTCTCCTCGTTTTTACCTTTTTCTATTCTGCAGCACATGTAGAAAGAGGAAAATGCCTCTGAGGATTGTTTTTGTGCAGTAAGGTGTCTCTTCCTGCACAAACATGATCCAGCCTACAACGCAAGCACCCGTGCACCATGACACAAGGGTGCCTGCATTGGCACAAGGCAGACAAAAGTACGCCAGCACAAGGAAAGGACAAGAATATACTGTTAAATACGGCGAATTCCTGCCCTTTCACGCAGCGCAGCAAGGTGGCTGTAGGAAGGTGGAATCTGACTATATGGTTGCCCCCACTTTTTTTATGGTGTTTTGCTGGTTTATGACTTAGTTGGACTGGGACCCTGCTATTCAGGGCCCCAGTCTATCTGCTCTCTCTAAATGACATGGAGTGCACTCTAGGTGCACTAGTGATTGGATACTGTGGTGCCTTATGAGTCCCTAGTATATAGTACCTTAGGTGCCAAGGGCATAGGTACTTCACAGGCCTACCAGGGGCTGCAGCATGTATTATGCCACCCCTGGGAAGCAGACTAAATCTGACACCACAGGCCTGCTACTGCAGCCTGGGTGAGGTGGTGCTAGCACTCCTCACTGAGATATAGGTTTCCTATATCTCTCCTGCACACACATATAAACCTATCAGTCACCCCTATGGCAGGCCCTATCAATCCTGAGGGCAGGGTGCTTGGCTTCTATGTGAGGGGGTGCCTCTGCCTGAGCAGGGCCCTCTGCAGCTCTCAGAGTCTATTCTCTGGTGCTGTTTGTGGATGCGGTTAAACCATATACTCTTAAGTGCATTATATCCTCGCGGTAAATGCTAACTTTGGAATGGCTGCATCAAAACATGTTGTGTTTGGTGTCAAACATCTTGGAATACTACCCCCCGCCAATCTTGGCGGCGGGGGTAGTATTCCACCCTTCTAGAGGGAGAAGACATGTACCTGCTGTGGAAACGCAGTAGAATCCTAAAGAGCCCTGGCATCACAAAATGGATGCCACCAGTCACAGACACTGGGCTGCCCTCCTGCTGATGACCGAAACTCACAGTGGAGGAAGCCCAACAATAGGCATCCTGTCACAGGGAGGTGTGACCACCTCCCAGACAGGGTTTAGTGTATTGGGGCTGGGTGGGTGCACTCTTAGAGTGCTTTGAAGTCCTGCACTGGGGGAGCAGAAGGCTCCTCTGTGCATATGCCAGTTCAAACCAGCTCAGGGGCTACCTGCCCCTGCTCTGGCGCGAAACTGGACAAAGGGAAGTGGGTGTAGCCACCCCTCCCTTGACCCTCCCATAGGTGGGGTCATAGAGCTAGTCCATCCCCTCTTTTAGTATAAGAGGGGGAACCTTGCCATTGCAAAGCAGATAACCCCTGGACGACGCTCTACAGAAGAATCCTGGCCCTTCGACGTTCCACTACCTTTGGAAGACAGAAGAATCTCCCTTGGAGTCAAGGAGTGACTCCCCTGCTTGGCAGGCACCAAAACGACAACGACGGTCGCAAACTACGCCGCTCCCGCCGGAGTCCGAAGTCCCTGCAGCCCAAGAAGTGGATTTCCTGACTTCTCCAAGGCCATCGTGAGTCCCCAGCGAAGCTGAGGCAAGTGGACCCCACGAGTAACGAGGAACCGCGACCCCTGGGTACGGTGCACTATTGTCGAGTGCAACCCCTTCACAACGTTCTACGAACTTGTGCTTTGGACCACGTGTGGTCCCGACCTCCAGCAGGAATCCCTCCGAAGATCAGAGGCCTACACCGTCCCGAGTGACCGTGGGCCCCTGTTGAGTGATTCCGCCCGAGGTGTCTTCGCGATCCCTGGCCCGTCGGCTTGTGTGTCCCCAGAAGACTTCTTAAAGAAACCAAAGGGCTCCCCTGGTTGCTCCAGGCCTGCCCTGACTTACCCTCGCTGGGTGAGTCCCTCAGACCTTGCTGGTCTGCGCCATCGACTTTTCTTCATCTCCCCGAGACTGCTGCTGCCAAGGCTTGTTGGCTCCAATCGAGTTGCCGACACCGCAGTCAGCTGCAGACGTCGAGGGACCCACCGAATCCAGCTCCTGGTTGTCGTCGACACCTCCTGGACCACGTGGCTGAAGAGTCAAGGCACCCGCAACCGACCTGAATCAACCGACGACGGTGGGCATCCATCTTCCTTGCCCCGGGTCACTGCCAAGTGACTTTGAACACTGTCCCCTCTGCTTTCAGGTCATCCTTCTTCAGAATCCAGGCTTGGATTCCACCGGACACTTCTTCAGCTCCCGCAAGCAGCAAGTCTTCTTTGTTTGCCATTGAAAACGACGCCGCGACCCGACACCAAAGGACACCTATGCACCCGGCTTCCCTGGGTGAGGTAACTCCAGCACTACAGTGCTCCTGTGGGTGTGGGCCCTAGAACTACTTACCCTGTAAGTGACTTGCTTGTAGGTTCTCCCGAAGTATCCTAAAACTCTTTATTTCCAACCGCGACTTGCCCCATTGAAGTCAACGGCGATCCGCGCCTGTGTATCCACACTGCACGCGGTCCCCCGTGGGTCCTTTACTTACCAGCCTTGGGTGGTTTCGTGAGGCCCCAGCACTTCTGAAGGCCCTAGGCCTTGTCTCCCTGCAAGTCGTTGTTGCTAAGTCCCTTTTTTAGTATATGGTCTGGTACGCCCCTAGGGCCCCAGCCATATTTTGTGCTTAACTTATTGAGAAACGTTGATTTGTGCATATGTTTGTCTTCTAATCTCATAAAGAGATTAGTAGAGAGTTATTTAGAAATAAATACATATATATTTGATATATATACCTGTGTGGTGTCTTTTCATTTGGTGATTCAAGAGATTATATGGTAAAACAAGCTGCTTTACATTCCTCCGAGACTTAGCCTGAAGGCTGCTCTCCACAGCTACCACTAGGATAGCTTTCTTTAAAAGGTTGTCTTAAACCTATCTACCATAAGAGTCAATTTGCCCTGGTGCAAGGTGTCCACTTCAATTAGTGAACAGCATATACCAGGCCAACTTCTCACAGTGGCTTGCTGTGCTGCGCTGCTTGAAAGTAGGATAAATCTGGGCCTAAGTGCGGAAATCACCATTCTTCACCTCCGCCTTCGGTCATGGGCACACCAAAATGTAAGAGGGTTTGCCTAAGAGAAATCACATGCCCTTTGTTCGTCATTGGATCACAGTATGAGCCTTGATGACTTACATTACCCTCATGAAAATGATGATGGAGGAGGGCTGTCACAATTAGCCCCTGTCCCGCTGACATATTTACAAAAGAGATCAGACCAGCGAGTCAGGTGTCATCTGTGACACCAATTCCTTTGCCCTCATTACTGTAAAGGTGTGGGGGGGGTGGATGAATGTAATACCCCCACCCTTGGGAAACATGAGAGCTAAAGGCCTGTAATACCCTGCCATGGCCAAGGCCTATGGTACAGCAAACAACCCCAACCCTACTTCTTTTTTGTCTTTTTAAAACTGTTAATATTTGCGAACAATAAGGGTTTTGAAAAAAGAGGTGGTGTTAGGGTTCTTCACACTCACCACATTTTGGACATGTTAAAAGCAATTCATATATTTTTGAAGAATATTTCAGTCAATGGCTTTATCATAGCCTTTTAAATCTGTTCTGTTCTGAATACCTTTCATTTCAAGCATCAAGTCTCATTTTTCTAATGTCCCATGTATTATATATACAACCCCAATTACACCAATTCATGCCTGGGTACCAAGAACATCTTTTGAGCATCCTCCAATAGTTTCAGCTAAAAAGGTTGGTGATAAGAGGCAAAGCTATGCTCCTGTATTCTTCTCCGATTTCCTATTTGAAAGAAGGAATGTATGTTTATTAATAATCTTGATATTTCGCTGCTTCTTTAACCCTGGAAAGAATGTCACAAGTCATTCAGAGGAAAACAGCACTAACAGCATTCCAAAACATAGTCCTGCAAACAGGGCCGGCTTTAGAGCTGGTGGCATCCGGTGCGACAATCTTTTTTGGCGCTCCACCCATATGACCTCCTCCTCAGATTCCCCCACTACCATCCAGGCAAAAGTCAACCTTATCTCTCCATCGCCCCTCTCTCAAATACATTTAATTTGTTTTAAAGTGCTGGCATTATTTAGCAGCACAGCTGCATATGGTGGCAAAGTGGTTGGCAGGGGAAATGATTAGTGAAACTGAGTTTCTGTCTCAGGCACAGGTACCAGATTCACTGTCCTTTGCTACAAGGGGTGATAACATAAGCACCATGCACTTCCTAAATATATCCATACAGCACAATACTTCTGGAAGAGGGGTCTTTCACTCACAGGTGGGGGAAAGGCATATGGAAGTTCAAAGACATCCTTGTGATGCCCTCCCTGATTTGGGCGGATTAGTCAGAGAGCTTCAGACTTGATCTGGTCTCACACAGGAGTCACAATGTTTTGGTGACCTTGGTGCAGCTAGCGCACTACTCACGTTTGAGCAGCTAAGAGAGGCTTTAGACTTTCAACGGGGGCAATTCATAATGTACAGCCAACTATCTAGATTGGCACGCTGCACTTCACACAATGATGACTAGGAGCTTCCAACATATGCTACCTTGCAAACAATCACAATGTGTGGCAGTAGTAGATAGGCGGTAACTCTATAACACACCACAGTTTTCTCTTTGACTGTTGTAACAATGGTTAAATCGTAGTGGGAGACTGACCCAAATGGAGAAATGTCTGAGTGTGATTGTGAGAGCTCTAGTTAACATGATGTCTAAGTTTCTAGGAATACTTGGCTAACATTTCTATAATTCAACTATTTCTATGTGGTCTGGGCATGTTTTGGTGAATTCCCCTGTTGGCAGGAGTGTCAGAAAAGTAACTCTAGTTACACAGCGACCTAGCCGAATGACCCCAGAAGTCTGGTTGATTTGCATTGTGTCACTTTGAAAAGTGGCTCTAACTGCGTATAGGTTTACGACTAAGCTATGGAGCTTGTGAAATGAAAAACAGCAATGTCTTAAAAGTCCAGCAAACCCTCAGTAAAATGAATGAGCATTGACGGGACCATTTGGTTGGAAGAAGTCCTGGTGTCAGGCAGAAATGGAATTTCCCATGATCAATCCGCACAGGAAGCGACATCACTAGATTTCCCATCCTCCATCTGCCCAGGAAGTGACATGACGGGTTTCCTGCCAAAACTTTCTTCACTTAATGGAGGCTGCAGTGCAGATGCATAGCGGATGTGCACAGTGGGCTCGCCCACAGTTGGGTGCGCCGCGGCAGTGCCAAGGGCAAGCCCAGATACGCCTGTCCGCACCCTGCCCGGTTGAAAAATGAACAATTGAAAAAATTGTTTATTTACTATTTTTGTATATTTTAAAAAATATATATACATATGTATTTATTTTAATATACAGAGAAATAGTTGATAAAAAGGAATTCGTTTCCATTGCTTACATTAACTATAATAATAGTATAAAAATATTGCTTTACAGTTTAATAAAATTATATTTTTACTAACCCTGGGCGTCAAATTCCGCTCCGCTCGCGGAATTTGCGGAATTTAGGCAATTTCACATTCCGCGGAATTGCCAACAACTCCGCGATCCGCGGCGTAGCGGAATTATTTTCTTGTTCGCGCTTTAAAAATGCGTTCTAGCGCGCGCGATAGCGACTTACCGGGATTCCTGCGTTCGCCGACGGGTTTTCCTATCCGTTCGCGTGCGCCACGAAATTTCGGTAGCCGGCCGCGCGATCCCGCGAGAGTTTGCGATCGCGAACACGTCATTCGCCGCGCCATCGGACAACGCGAGAGTGTGCGATCGCGAACACGTCATTCGCCGCGCCATCGTGCACCGCGAGAGAGATTGCGATCGCGAACACGTCATTCGGGCGCGCCATCGGACATCCGACGGAATGTTGGTAAAGCTTGCGATCCTGAACACGCAAAATTTTCAATCTGGAGAAGAATAATATCGCGAGCAGCATAAAACCTTCTATAAACTGATGATTTGGATGAAAAAAAAAACTCAGATTGATATTTGGCTGTCCTTTTTTGTCAAAATTTTTTGGGGGAGAGGGAGGAAGTGCTACAGAGTCTCCTACTTCCTGTTCCTGTCCAGCATGCTCCTCCCAGTGCTTTGTCCATCTCCTGTTCATTTTTAGGTCGAGCCTCGAGTAGCGCGCAAGCGCTGTAAGGCGAAGACTTTATGTAAGGGGTTTGAAAGCTGACCAGACGCTCGTGCGTCGTGGCCTTTTTCGGGCGGTTACGCGCGACGCAGACATGTGTTTCCCATTATCGTGCCCAGACGCGGGCGCGATAGTTGGAAACACATGCCGGCAAAAGGCCATGACGCACGAGCGTCTGGTCAGCTGAGCAGGCTGCCGCGCTCGCACGCCCCCGCTCCTCTCTTGTTCTTTAAATGGTACTTTACCAGAACTGCTTCCTTTTTCGATGTAAGTTTTTTTTTTAGCTTTTAGAAACCCACGAAGCAATCAAGACGCTGATCTCAAATGTCAATTCAGTGCTAAAGGCACTCTGCTTTATCACAAAACGCCCTTTTACCTCCTCCGGCGTTCTATCCCGGGCTTGCAGACACGACGCTGGGTTTGACTGCTCATGCACCGCCCTATGTAATCGGGTTTGATGTCTCAGCATGCTTCAAGGCGTTCATTATGCTTTTTCATTTAGCAGCAGTTATTTCATCGCAGTAAACAGGAGGCCACCATTTAAAGGTCAGGCGCCTTTGTCCACACTCCGTGCGGCGTTTTGATGTTAATCACGCCGGTTTATTCATGTAGTAATCTAGATGCGATTGAAGCACCTCGGAGGTTGCGACGTGCGCAATGAATCAATGGCGCAGTGCTGTGCTACGAAGGAAAATCCCTGTATAAACAGTCTGCCTGTTTCTCCTTAGTTCGTTTTCCCAGACTTTTCATGTATTTCTGCAGTTCCCGCGTGTTGCACTCTCTTGCTCTGTTTCTAGGAGTGCTTTAGGTGGGGGCATATAGCTGCTCTAATTACAGAGTGCCTCTGCCTCAGGAGGATACAGCATATACTGCAAAATCCCCCCCTCCCCGCACCTCTCTCGACCCTGCGTGTACTTATACACGTCCCAGACTGTGCGTAATTAAATGAGAGGTCCCTGGAGTGCCACAGTGAATGAACTTTAAGTTAGTCAGGATAGTTCAGAACCCATCTGAGTCACCCGATCAGGGGCTACCCTCCCAGCTGATCTCTGCCCCCCCTTCCTTCTTCCTAGGAATGAAGAGGGGGGTTGGGGGTTCAGGAGTTCCAGGCCCTCTGCCTAATTCTTCTGAGTGGCGGGACCACTTACCGAAAACCTAACAAACTCTTTCCTCGCTGCGCCTGGAGTCCGTGTAATGAGTCGATACTAAAAAAAAAGGATCATAAAAAAACCCAAATGATTAATTTATTGGATGATTACGTCACACACGTCACGTCACACATTTCAGAAATAAAAAAAGAAATAAAAGGTCTGATTTTTACAAACGGTTGCGAACTAGGTAACCCGATATGCATGTTAGAAGTAATAAAAACATAAAACTATTGATATTTCTAAAAAGATAAAATAGCAAAACCCATGCAAGCACAGACAGCACGCTGACAAAATGAGCTAATTAATTATTACAAAACAATACGCGCAAATATACGTAATGTGGTCACTGCTACTAGCAATAATGCGAACGTAATTTTAAGATAAAGATGCATTGCGCCTGCTATGGACACAGAAGGCAGTTACGGAGACGTTTATTCTCGGGCCTCAAATTCATTTTCCTCCACCCTCCGTTCCTCGCTTTCTCCCTCCTCCATCCCCCGAGTACTTCCGCCCCCAACCGGCGACAGATATGTCTCTTTCGCAACCAATATTTACAGCGATACTTCCCCTCCGTCGCCGGGTTTCTATCCTATCCCTCTCTCAAGAGGACCCTTGTACACCCATGAGGACCCCGCTCTCCCCACCACTCAGATGCCCCCAAAGCACCTCTCGGGCCCTCCGCTGATCAGAAATGAGTGAAGTCAGAACCCTCTTTAAAACAAGCATTGGCATAGCCAATAGGTCTCGCCTTTGGGACCTTATAAGTGTTTAGTTATCCAGCACAATATCCTTGGTGCAACAACATCAACTGTTGCATGGCTAAACACTTATAAGGTCCCAAAGGCGAGGCCTATTTGCTATGCCAATGCTTGTTCACTTGGATTTGAGCTGGAAGGATCACTCTTTGTGTCTGCTGCATCATTATCATTGGATTTGAGGATTTTTGGATTTGAGATTTTACAAGTAAGTTGGTGTTGTTTGATTGGGGCATTGCAGTTGCTGCAACTACAATTTTTGTACTTTTCATCATTTTTTAAAATAAATAGTTGTGGGTAGCCAGTAGGCCCAGACCTAGTCATGGGTGGGTGCATGATGAAACATGATGAAACAACTGTTCCTTTGCTGTGTGATGTATTTATTAATTTCAAACATCATTTAGGGGGCATGGATGGCATTGGATTGAATTGCAAAATGTGTATTTTTGGGTGTATTTCAGTTTTTTGGGCTGTGTGTTAAATACATGCCTTAGTTGTGTGTGGTGTGCTGCAGGCCTTGTTTAGCCCTGTGGATTTTCGTTTTTGCATTTTATTGCATTACAGGCAAAGCAGTGTGGTTTAGCATGCAGCCTTTGCCTGGCGATTATAGGCCTGTTTTCAGTACATTGTTTTCCAGGCCTCCTGCTTGTTGCTTGTGATTTGTGAGTGTCCATGTGGCTGGTAGCCATTTCTGGTGGGAGTTATAAGTGTGCTGCTTTTGCCATATAGGCCTGCATGTGTTTCCTTTGTGGCCTAGGCTTCTTGTTGTGGTCCTGGCCATGAGGCTGGTGGCCATTTTGAAGCCAGGCAGTGTGCTTTTTGCCATAGGCCTGCATTGTCTGTCTTCAGTTTCTTGTTGTTGTGGGCCTGGCCATGAGGCTGGTGGCCATTTTGAAGCCAGGCAGTGTGCTTTTTGCCATAGGCCTGCATTGTCTGTCTTCAGTTTCTTGTTGTTGTGGGCCTGGCCATTTTGAAGCCCGGTAGTGTGCTTTTATCCATAGGCCTGCAAGCTTGTGGCCAAGTCTGCCAACAGGCCTTTCATCCAGTAGGCGCAGAGGTAGTCAGGAGTGCATGAAACAACTGTTTCTGTGTGTTCTGTTGAATTTAAACATCATTTAGGGCATGGATGGCATTGGATTGAATTGCAAAATGTGTAATTTTGGGTGTATTTCAGTTTTTTGGGCTGTGTGTTAAATACATGCCTTAGTTGTGTGTGGTGTGCTGCAGGCCTTGTTTAGCCCTGTGGATTTTCGTTTTTGCATTTTATTGCATTACAGGCAAAGCAGTGTGGTTTAGCATGCAGCCTTTGCCTGGCTATTATAGGCCTGTTTTCAGTACATTGTTTTCCAGGCCTCCTGCTTGTTGCTTGTGATTTGTGAGTTTCCATGTGGCTGGTAGCCATTTCTGGTAGGAGTTATAAGTGTGCTGCTTTTGCCATATAGGCCTGCATGTGTTTCCTTTGTGGCCTAGGCTTCTTGTTGTGGTCCTGGACATGAGGCTGGCAGCCATTTTGAAGCCAGGCAGTGTGCTTTTTGCCATAGGCCTGCATTGTCTGTCTTCAGTTTCTTGTTGTTGTGGGCCTGGCCATGAGGCTGGTGGCCATTTTGAAGCCAGGCAGTGTGCTTTTTGCCATAGGCCTGCATTGTCTGTCTTCAGTTTCTTGTTGTGGGCCTGGCCATGGGGCTGGCGGCCATTTTGAAGCCAGGCAGTGTGCTTTTTGCCATAGGCCTGCATTGTCTGTCTTCAGTTTCTTGTTGTTGTGGGCCTGGCCATGAGGCTGGCGGCCATTTTGAAGCCAGGCAGTGTGCTTTTTGCTATAGGCCTGCATTGTCTGTCTTCAGTTTCTTGTTGTTGTGGGCCTGGCCATGTGGCTGGTGGCCATTTTGAAGCCCGGTAGTGTGCTTTTATCCATAGGCCTGCAAGCTTGTGGCCTAGTCTGCCAACAGGCCTTTCATCCAGTAGGCTCAGAGGTAGTCAGGGGTGCATGAAACAACTGTTTCTGTGTGTTCTGTTGAATGTAAACATCATTTAGGGCACATGGATGGCATTGGATTGAATTGCAAAATGTGTATTTTTGGGTGTATTTCAGTTTTTTGGGGTGTGTGTTAAATACATGCCTTAGTTGTGTGTGGTGTGTTGCAGGCCTTGTTTAGCCCTGTGGATTTTCGTTTTTGCATTTTATTGCATTACAGGCAAAGCAGTTTGGTTTAGCATGCAGCCTTTGCCTGGCTATCATAGGCCTGTTTTCAGTACATTGTTTTCCAGGCCTCCTGCTTGTGATTTGTGAGTGTCCATGTGGCTGGTGGCCATTTCTGGTGGGAGTTATAACTGTGCTGCTTTTGCCATTTAGGCCTGCATGGTTTTCCTCTTGGCTTACTGCTTCCATCCATCCCCTTTGCCAGCTGCAGCTCCCTGAATGATGTGATGAGCAAATAATTTAATGCCAAACAGGGTCCACTTCTATTACATTTGTATTTTTGTTGTTGTTCCTCTTCTTTCCTATCCTTCCTGACAGTGTACACAGTATACCATGAAAGCCCTTGTTGACAGTCTCACAAATGGCTACACTAACTTATATATTTTATTTGTTTGTTTGTACTACTAGTAATTGAACCACAACAACAAATGCAACATTTCACTGATGTTCTTCTCCTGGCTTCTTTGCTTTTAGGTGCACAAAAAGACAGAGGAGGAGGTGTCATCATCATCACACGTTGTACTGCCAGACAGAAGTCCTGCTGCGCGTAACGTCCACGTGTGACCACAGACATCTCTGCAACTTGTGCACCTGCATCCTGCTGACATCTGAAGAAGATGGCCCCAAAGAAAGGTACCAGGTCCTCCAGTTCCAAGAAAGTTGCCAGTGAGAAGAAGAAGGAACAGAAGAAGGAAGTGGCACTTGCCAAGACTGGTGTGCCAGCCGATGTGTTTTTTGGTAAAAAAAAACCTTACGCCTGCAGCAGCGGTGTCCGGCGGGGACCAAGCTGGGAGCAGCACCTCCGCATCAGCGGGCCCACCCCAGCAACCTAGGCCCAAGCCCATGAGTGTGGCAGAGGTAGCCAGTCTACTAACGATCAGTGATGTTGAAATGTCATTATCGCAAAGTAGTACCCAATCCACGCACTCGCAGGCGGAAACTCAGCAGATAAGTGGGCAACCACAGCCGCAACCACAGCCGCAACCCCAGCCGCAACCACAGCCGCAGCCGCAACCCCAGCAGCAGCCACAACCCCAGCCGCAACACCAGCCGCAGCCACAACCCCAGCCGCAACCCCAGCCGCAGCCGCACCCACAGCCCCAACCGCAGCTCCAGCCGCAGCCGCAACCGCAGCCGGAACCACAGCCGCAACCACAGCCCCAACCGCAGCCGCAGCCGCAACCACAGCCGGAACCACAGCCAGAACCACAGCCCACAATAGTAGTTGTTCCACCTGAAGTAGGGGCAGTTCAGGAAATCGAGCTTTTTGCAGACGAAGAGGAGCAAGCCACTGTTTCAGAAGATCCATTGTCTTCCAGACCCCCAGCAAGGAAAAGGAGGGTTAGTCCATCAACTTCTTCTTCAAGCCCCGCTTCTGATGATCTAGATGCCACTTGGAAGCCACCAGCTCAGCCTGAGAGTGATGCACGCCACAAGACAAGGCTAGTGAAAAGGAAGGTTCCAGAAAGCCTTAGAGTTATGGAGGTAGATGTAGACGAGGGGGGTGATGATGATGAAGAGCCAGTCATCATGAACATCACTCCTGGGCCTGCGGAGATGGAGACCAACATTATTAGACTATCCAAAATCGCTGCGAGGGATGTAGCACGGATACCACCAACACAGGTAACACCAACACGACCTCCAGCTTCCATATTTGCCTTTGCAAAGGCCCGGCAGGGACCTACATCCAGCTCAACCACCACCTCAGTAGGTGGTGGTAATGTAAGTGCACAGAGTCAAATTCCAGGCACACCCTCCAGTTCATCTGGTATTGAAAGTGGCACCTCCAGCAGCGCCAGAAAGTTCTCCTCCCCAGTTTGGGACTTCTTTTCGGTTAGCAGTAAGGAGGAGAACATTGCTATATGCTCAATTTGTCGGCAGGCTGTTAGGCGGGGTAAGCTTGGTACAAACTATGGTACCGGAGGACAAACAAGTCATCTCAAAAAACACCACAGTATCAAGTGGGAGGCTCACCTACTTCACTTAGAAAAAAGTAAAACTGGACCCATTGCTGTTGTTGGGGATGAAGAAGTAGGGGAAGATATGATCGCGGTGGAAGGTCAACAAGAGGGAGACATTTCTAGCCCTACCCCCAGCAGTGTAGTGGTAACGCCCACATCCTCAGCAACATCTCAGTGGCACCGTACTAAGAGTCAGCCTGAGACACCAAGGCAACCGGGCACTGCAATGAGCAAAAGTGCGGCGTCGTTGAGCCTAGCTGGGTTCAAGCAGAAAGGTGCACCACAAAGGAAAATATTCCAGCCTACCATTGACAGCATGCTTAGGTCGGAGGGGCAGTACCAACGCAACCACCCAATGGCACGGTTGTACAATGCGAAGCTGGCTAAAATGTTAGCGCTGGACCTTCTCCCTTTTTCATTTGTGGAAGGGGTGGGTTTCCTTGAATTTGTGTCAGCCATCTACCCTAAATGGAATGTTCCCAACCGGTCCTATTTCGCCCGAGTTGCTGTTCCAGCACTACATCACGATGTGCTGGAATTGGTTGGACAAGCTTTGCAGCAGAGTGCTGTTCACAAAATCCACCTGACAACAGACATGTGGACCAGTTGCCAAGCCACTGATTACATGTGCATCACTGCACACTGGGTCTCTTTTGTGGGGGTTAGAGAAAAGCTATCTGAAGTAGGTGCTGTTGACACAGCTGAGATTTTTAATGCTTCTCGGAAACATGCAACTGTAGCCATGTTCGCCATGGAGAAATCTCATACTGCTGCAAACATTTTGGAAGAGTTTAACAGCAAGGTCTTTGAATGGCTGCGCCCAAGAGGGCTTAACATTGGTTTTGTTGCCACGGATAATGGCAGTAATGTACTTAAGGCCATGGAGGTTGGTGCCTATTTCAGGGTCCCGTGTTTGGCGCACTGCATTAACATTATAGTTCAAGACTTTCTGAAAAAAGAACCCATAGTCAGCAACTTACTGACCACCTGCCGCAGAATATGCACTCATTTCAGCCATTCTTTTAAAGCCCGGAAGCAGCTGAGGATCATTCAACGTGACTATAGAATGCCAGTCAAAGCACTCATCCAGGAGGTGGCAACACGTTGGAACTCAACGTATTACATGCTTGACCGTCTGTTTGAGCAGTACAGACCAATCAATGAATATGTCATGCGAAGGGCGGATGCTACTGTGAAAGGCATGACCCTTCAGATGGACCAATGGTGCCTAGTTAAATCTCTTACAGAGATGCTTCTTCCTTTCGAGGTCTTCACACGTGAAGTCAGCAAGGAGGACTGTACTATGGGCCAAGCTATCCCATTGTTGCACATGCTAGAGCAACAGCTGAAGGAGGTGTCTGAAGCGTACATAGGTGTGGAGGAAAAAAAGAAGCATATGAGTTGGTGGAGAGCTTATCATGTCGCTTAACTGAAAATGCAAGGGTGCAAACTAAGATTTTGTCACAAGAACATTACATTTGTGCCACAATTCTGGATCCACGGTACAAATCGGCACTGAACAGTAAGACATTACTCCCTTTTTCAGAAGTGGATGTTGCCCGGTACAAAACTTGGATAGCTGAGGCAGCCAGTAAATTGGAAAAGGAACGGCTGGTAATTAAAGGCCTCAAACCCACAACAAGTACTGCAGCAGGGCATCCGGCGTCAAGTTCAACTTCAGAGCCTGAGGGCAGTGCATTTGGTTCACAGCTGTCACCAACACCAACACTATCGACAACAGCAAGAACCGGATCATCAGCCCCAGTAAAAACGGCACAGGATTGGTATTTACAGCAAGGACTTGCTAGGTCCAGTGCTGATGCAAAGACAAAAGAGGCCGAACAAAGTGTAGCACCCCTGAACATTGACCGGATGGTCCAGGCCTACCTGGATGACCCAACAGAGGTCTACATTGATCAAAACCCATTGCGGTATTGGTATGGCAAAAGGGGCCAATGGCCAGTGCTCAGCAGGCTGGCGATAAACTATCTGGCTTGCCCTGTCGCAAGTGTCTCTTCTGAACGTGTTTTCAGTGCTGCTGGTTCCATTGTAACAGTGAAAAGGACCAGTCTCTCACCAAAAAACGTGGAGAGGTTAACCATGATCAAAATGAATCAGCAATTTATACCACCGAATTACACAATACATGAATCAACGCAGGAAGATGAGGACAGCGGCTCAGGTGACAGAAGTAGCGTGTTAGATGCTGATTACCTACTTCTGGTTGAACCCCCAGAGTTTGAGGACGAGCTATACTTCCCTGACAACTAGGCTTCCACTTCTTACTGTCGTTCTCCCTTATTTACTTTTATTTGTGTGTCTGTCTTTCTGGTTGGAAACTTCAAATCACAACAAATCCATCACCACCGTCTTCGTCTTTTATTGCCATATATGAGTTTCAGCTGTCTGCATTTCAGTCCACTCCTCCGAGTCCTGCTCCTCCATCCTCCTGAATCGACCTAAATCTATTGCCCTCAAGCCAGATGATGATTGGATGTAGCATAATCGAAGAAAAACTAAAATCTTGCCTCGTTGAGTCTCTCCAAAAGAAGTGGAACATGATGATGACTACTATAGCTATCCTCCTTTCCGAGCCGATACAGACTGCCCATTAACTGAAGATGAGAAGGAACAGGTAATGAATGATGACATGCATTGGACGCTGACTGAGTGATTTGTGTTGTTGTTGTTTGTAGTGCATGAAGTTAATTCATTGTGTACTATTATCTAATCTACACACTAAAAGTAACTCAATGCAATGTTTGTTTCCATTCTTGTTTTTTAATAACAAATTTCTACTTCTACTGCAGGCCGATCCATTGCATTTTGAATATGGAAAGGGGACTCAATCTGTACACTGCACACTGAGTTGGACAACACACCATGATGATGACCACAGTGACATAATATCTTCGCAGTCACTCAGTACGATCCGAGATGATTGATGGAATAACTCAGGGCGTTTCATGAGTGCCATAAAAGGTAACCAAGTCAACAACAACCACTGCAGACCTACATGTCTGTGTAGTGGTGGAGTCGAGTGTGGTGGTATGACTGACAGCGGGGCATTGATTTAGTCACTTAATTTGTAAAATGCTATGTTGCTGTATATCTGCTTTGTCTGCCTCTGTCAAAAAATGTACGCTAAATGGAGGATGGGTCACGGGTGCCGTGGGCCTGCTCTGTCCTGTTGTTGTTGGAGGTTAATGCTGGAAACAGACTAGAGTAGACATGATGTATCCATGCCGCCTCTGAAAGTGTTCTTGTTGCACTCCACCGTAATTTATGCATTTTTTTTCTACTTGATTTTTCAATATCCCTTTTGTTTTCCCATCTACAATTACAGGCCGGCCCTTACCCTGTGCTATACTGGGAAAAACAACTCTCACTTACCTTACCAATGAATCTACATCTGCCAGGCAGGCAGTGGCGTCACCCAAGATTGATGGCCGGAGCGTCCATGGAAGGGAGGACCAAGAGGAATGCCGAGATGCAACTCCCCATTTTGACCAGGATAACATACAGTAACAGTATCAACTTTCATCATCTTTTAAATTTGATTCATTTTTTGTCTTCAATCATTACTACTGTGTGTTGTTGTTGTTGTTATGTTTGCTCTCTGCTTATAATTCAATTCATCCCTACAGCTATTTTTGAATTTTCTTTGCTATCTTTAAGCCCGGGCCGGTACAACAGAACAGAAACTGTATGTAATTCGGGTCTCTCGGAGGGCAGACAGGCAAGGCAAATTGCATAATATACTGCTGCCCTGTACTGTCTAATTGTCTAGTAGTAGTTAGTAAGTACTACTTATCATTAACCATCAAGTTATCATCATCATGCATGCATTTCCTTTTTCTCCCTTAACAGATTTATGGATATGGTTGTCTGCCAAGATTGTGTTTTGTTGTTGTCCATGCGTACTGTTTTTCTTTGTCAAACCTTTCCCAAAACCCCCTTCCCAACCATTCATCAAACCCTAACCCTCTTCCCCCGGGCTGTGTGACTTATTGAGGTGTGACTAAATTAAATGTACACCAATAATTTATCACACGCTTGCTGGGGCGGATGTGGCAAAAGCAACACTAATTCAATTTCAAGGCAGGGCGAGGATCTTCTTCTGCTTGCCCACCCATGAGCAGTATATTTGCGAGATAATTTTTTTACCAAAGGAACCTAATCCATCAGCATTAATTGCCGGCATCGATTGGATTTGTTGTCATCCTCCTACACAGCACTAACGGTTACGCTTGTGTCGAGTGTACTGTAGGCCTAGTCGAGTGACTCGACACAGCTAGAGTTTGTAACTCTATGTACTAGGCTATCCCCGCCACCATTATGTTTTATTGTATTTTGGCATATTATTGTTTGGCAGTAAGTTCCGTACTGTACTTCGTTCTACTACTCCTCCCACAGTCTCTCTCAGGCGACTGACTGTCTCATTTTCTTTTTTTTGCAAATGCTACTGCCAGGGTCTACTACTACTACCACCACAACCATGGCATGTTGGGAAAGAAAACCATCATCACCATGCAGCCATCGCCGTGCCCAAGTTAAACATCAAGCACAGGTAAGAGAAGAAGTTTGGGGGAGGCATAATTAATAATGGAAATTTTTTCATTAATTCTATTTCACACACCCCTTTGAGTCCAGTTGCAGAATGCATAGACTAGGAGGAGAGACTGACAGTACTAGTAGGACAAGTCCCTCAGTGAGGGGTACCGCATCTATCTGTTTGTGTCTTAGTAACTCAGCCAATTATTTAAATCAAACACTGGCTGTGGCCCTGCACCAGCAAGGAAACAGTGTGACGTAAAACAGTAACCCCACCCACAAAACATTAACAACATCGTATATAAAGTATAAATATATAATTTAATCCCCTAACAAAAATAAACTATGTAAAAAAAATCCCACAACACCTGACCCACCCCTCTCCCTAACCCCAACCAATGTCCATTTCCCGGAACGAAAAAGTCCAACAAATGAAATGTCCAATTGTCCAAAAGTGAAAACCCCAACGCCCGATTCCCACCCACCAAAATAAGCAATAAAAAAGGGGCAATAAACGGGGTCTCAGCGGGCTCGCCTCTCCAGGACACGAATGCGCTCCTCTAGACGGGCCACGCGGCGCTTCAGTGCGCGGCAATTGCATCCACAGGGGGGGCAGCAGTGCTTAATGTAGTATGGCGGCGGGCGGCTGCCAGACGGTGGCGCCGTAACACTGGAGGGGGTGGCTGGGGCCCGGGGCATTGGAGGAGGCTGCAGCTGCTGCCGCCTCCTCCTCCTCCTCCTCTAGAACCACCAGCCGCCGGTATTCAGCTTGTATGGCCTCCAGCTTCCGGCGCCGGGCCTTGGCTGCCAACTCCTTCCTGTCTACTTTCACTTTGGAAGGAGTAGCTATATCAAGAAGAAAAAACAAGACTATTGTAAAATATACTCTTAGCAAAGCAGTAAGACAAATTAATTCTACACATAGTGGCACAGTAGCACTAGCAAGCACAGTACATAACATTTGTGGTATGTATCTATCCTCCCACTACCTCGGCCTCTAACATTTGTGGGAGTTTCAGGCATTCCACCACCCATGCATCTGATTCCTATCAGACACCTATGCATGCATCCCACGTATCCTTCTCTGCCAGTCATAAATATTAAATCTCGCCCGTCCTTCCTCCTTCCACCCTTCTTTCCCTTTTCGTTCAACCCATCCATCAAGGTCATCTGATCTGACTTTTAGTCTTCTCCATAAAACTTTCACAGCTGAGTTGAAGTCCGATAGAAGAGGCCATTGGTTACTCAACAGTACACTCCCGTCGCTAATGCTATTGCTAATGCTAAGTAAAGGGTGTCTTCTTCAACCGTTCACAACAACTTCTTACTTAAGTCTCAACAGTACAGTATACATTACACCCTTGCAGCGAGTGTAATGTCAATAAGTAAGGATTAGGAATATAACTTACCACCGCCCGCCACTGCTGCTGGCTCACCCCCTGCAGCTCCTCCTGCAACTGCCGCATCTCCTGCACCCTCAGCGGCCGCGTCACCTTCGCCGCTGGCCCCGGTACTGGTGGTCGGTAGTACGCCTAGAAAAAACATTACACATTTTTCAGATGCCATATACACCTCCCCCTATTTTTCACTAGCAAGATTGAAAAAAAAGTTAATACATACATAATACATATACAACATACATCACTAGTACAAATCAGGTAGTAGAGTAGACACTAGTAGTGTTATATGGTCCCTAGGGTCATTCTAGTCTTTGCTAAGTTACCCCGAGCCATGCAACCATTTTAGCTTTGTGTCTTTTATTTTTGCGCAAGTTACCTCGCAGCTTGTTGTGTAAGACGCCTTTGAGCCCACATGAGCTCATACTGCTACTGTCTGAGCGCTGCGTACAAGGTCGAAAAACAAGCCACTTTGTTATGGAGTTCTGGTGTTAGTCCATATTGCTTATCCATAAAAATACTACACTTTTTGGCACGACTGAGAAATGCTTGCACTATACTAACGCGCACCATTTTTCTCATAACAGACGGAAGATTCCCTTATACGAACCAGAGCTTTGCAGAGCTTATGATGTAACCAGTACTAGGTTCTTCTAAGGTGAGGGGTCCCCAGAATTCTCAGATCTCCATTTATAATTTTATATAAACTATATTCCTACCAAGGGGAGGGTGGTTCTTCCACCACTGTTCAGTTATCATGATTTCGCCTTTTGTCTTCTATGGACTTGTAGTTGTAAGTGTAACTAAGTGTAACAATGTTTATTGTTTTAATCTTATGCATTTTGCTGTTGCTGCTGCATTATAGAACAACGTACAGAGCTTGTCAGTTGAAAATAAACCTTTTGAACTTACATAGACTCGGTGGTATTTGGTGTGGACTTACACGAGTGAGTGAGCGAAAGGGTGTGCATTGCTTCCGCGACAGAGGTCGGGAGTGTTATGTTCTGGGTTGTCTACTCATTGGGTATCTTGGGGGGGGTTTCGGAGAGCTAATGAGACACTATAACTAGTCGGTCAGGGGATTGTGGTGGCTTCTGATTGAGGTGTGAGGAAGGTCCAACCTCCCATCACCAACGTCCTATTTTCTTGTGCAAAGTTCTGTATGTGCAGAATCCCTACAACAGTAGTAGTATGTCCTATCCTATCAAAAATAGTAAAATCTGGTTGGGCATTTTCTTGGTGGGAATTGTCGAAAAGCCTCAAGATTAAGAAGACTAGAAGTAGTAGAAGAGGACAACCCAAAGGACTGGACTCAATGGCTAGAGCTATTGGTGAATCTGAGTTTTATTTAAAATATTTTAAATAAAGAGTGGCCAACTGGGCAAGCTTAGCTACAGACAGACTAATAGTAGTAGTACAGAGAGTCATAGCAGACGCAGTTAGAGGCAGGGATAACAAGAATTTAGAAACAGATAGTATAGATCAAAGAAGAATTTGTAAAAAATAGAATTAGGATACCGAAATAATAGTTCGGAAAAAATAAGGTGCAGGAAAAGTTAGGGAAATATAATTATTAATATTAACCACTGGAGGACTTACTGGGGCCAGCAGCAGAGCCCTCGGTAGAGGAGCGGTCCTGGCCCTGGGAGGCATCTTGATGATCTTCTTGTCCCGCCGCCTGTGACCCCGTCTTCTTGCCCCTGGGTGCTGATCATGTAAGATTTCATAAAGAAAGAGACAAAAATTAAAGTTTGGTGTGAAACAAATAAAATATTTTAAAATACGCTCCAAAAACATTTTTGTGAACAACAATTGCAATAAAATTGACCTATCTAATCTGATCGACTAGTAGTATTGCGAGATTCACGGACCGTCTAGTAAGCCTAACTACCACCTGACCTAGCCCACCTATTCCAATCCAGACGGGCCAATTGTTCAGTAAGTCTGCATTTCCATTTATTTTAGTCCTCAAAAATGCATAGATGGAGGACACATGCATACATTTTTGCATACACCAAATTGTTGGCTGGTTGCTGCTGATGTTCTGCTAGTGATGATATAAGCCTATTAACACTCACTAAACAAACTACAAAAGGTTCTACTAAGGACTGGGGTAAGCAGCACTCAGCAGCACGTGACGTGACAGAGGATGCGTCACGCACACCACTTAAAAATTACCAACTAATAAGTAACTAAACCTATCAATCCACCACTATCCCTTCTTAGTGGCAGGAGGACAAAGGAAGGACTAGAGTCTCTCTAGCATTACCTAACTTAAGTTCTCTAAAGTAAACTCTTACATAATCATCAGGCCAAGCGAGCGCAAAGTTGCAAACAAGTAAGATTAGTAGCGCCGAGCGCCTGTGTCATAACAATCACAGATTTTTAAACGTAATTTACCTGCAATGTAAGCAGCAGCATTCTTGCTGGTCGGAAAAAAAAAATATTCGCAATATATAACACAGAGCAGAAGAACACAAAGTAGTAATATTAAATAGCTACTCACCAAGCCCCGGGACCTCCACTCCTAGCAAGTCCAGCAGGTCCTGCTCCCGGTCCAGAATATCGGACCACCGGTGCGTCAGCTGATTATTGGTGCGCCGGACACCAGAGCAGCGAAACACTGCCCGACGCACCTTGCCCCACCGCTGCCGACGCTCCCGGAGCCCGTACCCGGACCCAGGCCTGCCGCCTGCTGCCAGGGTTAAGGGGCGGTGGCGCTGAACAAAAAAAACCAGTGCGGCCACCTCCGCCTCACCGAATAAGGCCCGTGCCTGCACCCCTTTTGGCGCCGCCTTCCGCAAGGAAGGCGGTCGCGGCTCTGGCTACGAGCCCTGTGGCCCTTTGCCATGGTTCTGGGTAGGCGGGGGGCGGAAAAGAAAAGGTAGGAATTAAAAAAGTAAGTAAAAGAAATTAAAAAGCAGGTAATAGAAAAAGAGTGAAAAAGTAGTGAAAAACACACAAAAAGTAGAAAAAAACTCAAAATATAGAATCAGGAAAATAGAGAGATAGATAATAAATAAAAAAGATCAAAAAAAAGTTTCCAGAAACAAAGGATTGAAAAGATAGAGGGAGGATTGAAAAGCAGGCCCAGAACCATAGCAATAGAGTGAAAAACAAGATGGCCGCGCCCATTGCGACCGCATGGGCAAGTTTGCGCGATATTTCCCCCCCGAGCACGCAAAAAGCGTCGCGAACACGTAATGCGCGTTCCCGAACAGGAAATACTTATCGCGAACGGGCGGGAGCATGCAATACGCGACCCGGAACTGTAAATAAACATCGCGAGCGGGCGGGAGCATGCAATACGCGACCCGGAACAGGAAATAACCATCGCGAGCGGGCGGGACAAGTGAAAAACAAGATGGCCGCGCCCATTAGCGACCGCATGGGCAAGTTAGCGATATATTTCCCCGCGAGCACGCAAAACCACATCGCGAACGGGCGGGACAAGCAATTCCGCGTCTTTGCGGAATTTCTACGTGCTCGCGGAGATTTTTAACAATTTCGCGGAGATTTGCGTAACGCGACTAGGCAAATTCCGCCCACCCCTAATTTTTACCTTGTTTTGGATGATATTCACTTCCACAATATTTTTGACACTATATTTTTGTCATTCCTGGTTTAACCCCTGCGCTGCTCGGCCTTTCCCCCCCTGGGCTAAGCCTTTTTTTGGCTATTTGGGGTAGTTCACGCTTAGGCCCCTGTAACTTTTTGACCACATATAGGTATCCACGCGAAATTTGCGTCCTTTTCTTCCAACATCATGAGGATTTTAAAGGTATCCAGGGAAAAATGGGAATGGGAAAAAATTGCTGCAGCAGAAAGCGTCAGTTTTTTTCTCTGCAAATGGTATCAACAAAGGGTTTGTGGTGCTGAAATCACCATCTTCCTAGCTTTCAGGGACTGACAGACTTTTGTTAGAAAACCAAAATTGTTTACACTGTTTTGGCATTTTACTGGGACATAGCCTATTTTTGCTATTTTGTGTGCTTTCAACCTCCTTCCAGTTAATTGTAGAAATGGGTATAAAAGCAATAATGGATCCTGGAGAGATATACATTTAAAAAAAGTAGATAAAATTCTGAATTCAGCAAGGGGTCATTTGGGTAGATCCTTCAAGCTTTTTTTATAGAAACTGACAGCCTAAAATAGGAAAAATTGAAAATGAGTTGAAAAAAACAGCCATTTGTGCCAACGTTTTCACCTGTAACTTCTTCCAAGTATGACAGATATTTAAAGCAATATACCGTTACATTCGCTGGACCCTTCTGGTTGTGAGGATATATAGGACTTGTAGGTTCACCAAGAACCTGAGGAACCCAGAGCCAATAACTGAGCAGTGTCTTGCAATGTTTTTTTATTGTGTACCTGGTATATAGCAATTCATTTGGGAAAATAAAAACAGTGAAAAATCGGTATGAAAGACACCTATGAATTTCTGAAATGGGAACCAAATATAGATTTTAGAAACGGCAGCTATTTGCACATCTCCAAAATTGTGGGTACCCATACTAGCATATGAATTATAGGACATTTTTCAAAGTGACTTCTTTTTTACACATTGTCTTACATTTGGAAGGCAGAAATGCATCAAAAGTCAATAGGTAATAACAGTTGCTCTACAATTCTGTGTTCCCCTAAGTCTCCTGATAAAAATGGTACCTCACTTGTGTGGGTAGGTTTAGTGCCCGAGACAAGAAACGGCCCAAAACGCAACGTGGACACTCCACATTTTTACAGTGAAAACAGACCCTTTTTTTGCAAAGTGCCTAGCTGTGGAGTTTGAACCATAGCTCAGCCGGCACCTAGGGAAACCTAGCAAACCTATACATTTTTCAAAAATAGACACCCAGGGGAATCCAGGATGGGGTAACTTGAGTGTCTCTCACCAGGTTCTGTTACCCAGAAACCCTTGCAAACCTCAAAGTTTGTAAAAAAAAAAAAAAAACATTTTCCTCACATTTCTGTGATGGAATGTTCTGGAATCTGCGTGAATCCACAAAATTCCTGCCGCCCCGCATTCCCCAAAGTCCTCAGAGAAAAATTGTACCTCACTTCTGTGGGTAGGCTTAGTGCCCGCAACAGGAAACGGCCCAAAACACAATGGGGTCGATTCCGAGTCGGGCCGGAAATTTCCCCGACCGAGCCGGACCCGGAGAGATTTCCGACCGAATCGGACCCGTGCAGTCCGACCGAACGAGTCCGATGCGTCCGTATGTTATCGGACACGAGTCGGATCGGACTCCCATTGGAACTCAATGGGAGCCGGTCGCACAACGCGTACGCGGGCTCCCATTGCCTCAATGGGTGCGAGGCGGACAAGGGCGCCCTCTACAGCGAGTACGCCGCGAAGCGCTCGCGGCGCACACGCACAGGTAGGGGGGACCCATGGGTCCCCCTGTGTGCGCCTCGCACGGGTACGCGGACAGGGGGTCCGACACGGACCCCCAAAGCACGGCTCCGACAGCGAGTTCGAGTCGGACGGCGCGAGTCGGTCGGAGCGGTCGAGGTGCGCATCGTACTTACCCGGCCGGAAAACGTCTCCATTGCGCGGTGCGAACCGGGTCCGAGCGAGTCGGTCGGAGCGGTACGGTCCGGGTACGAGTCGGTCGGAGCGGTCGGGTCGCCCGGACGAGTCGGTCGGCGACCCGCATCGTACTCGCTCGGCCGGACCCGCGTACGGTTCGGTCGGGAAACAGGCTTTCGCATGGCTTTTTTCCCGACCGAATGGTATTGGGTGCGCCTCCGACCGAGATCGGAATCGACCCCAATGTGGACACATCACATTTCTACAGTGAAAACTGACCCCTTTTTTGCAAAGTGCCTAGCTGTGGATTTTGAACCATAGCTCAGCCGGCACCTAGGGAAACCTAGCAAACCTATATATTTTTCAAAACTAGACACCCCGGGGAATCCAAGATGGGGTGACTTGAGTGTCTCTCACCAGGTTCTGTTACCCAGAAACCTTGCAAACCTCAAACTTTGTAAAACAATAAACACATTTTCCTCACATTTCTGTGATGGAATGTTCTGGAATCTGCGTGGATCCACAAAATTTCTGCCACCTCGCATTCCCAAAGTCTTCAGAGAAAAATTGTACCTCACTTCTGTGGGTAGGCTTAGTGCCCGCAACAGGAAATGGCCCAAAACACAACGTGGACACACCACATTTCAACAGTGAAAACTGACCCCCTTTTTTGCAAAGTGCCTAGCTGTAGATTTTGAACCCTAGGTCTTCCAGCACCTATGGAAAGCTAGCAAACCTATAAGATGTGTGGAGTGTGATGAAAGATTATGAGCCTTTCGTACAGCAACTGGAAAGATGAATATTTATTGTATTTATTGTCGGAGTTGACACCTCAATTTCTTTACTCTAAAAGGGTTTCTCAGTGCAACCCGTTGTTATCTTAAAGAAGTGAGAGGTGATGGTCGCTTGGACCACTGGGCGTAACACAGATGGTACGCTTTTTCCGCTGGGCGTGACACTGCCGGTGTGCTTGGACTGCTGGGCATGACACAGATGGTACGCTTAGCCCCTGTGTGTGATACAGGGTGCGATCCGGACATTTAGGGAAAAAGATTTGGACTTGGGAGATTAGGTGTAACTTATGTTTGGCCAAGAGGGGCCTGTGGTTCTCAAGTTTTTCCTTTTTTACGTGAGCTGCTATTATTATCTTTGTCCCAGAGACAGACTATTAGGCTCACTTAGTCCCCTGTATGCACAGATATTCCCCTGGTCACAGGATAGCATGCGCTAGGAGCGGGCTAAGTATTTGTTTTTGACAAAGTCATAATTTTTTCTCTGTCATTTTTTAGGTATTGCTCGCTTGGACCGCTGGACGTGATATAGATGGTACGCTTGGCCCCTGGGTGTGATAGAGGGTGCGATTGTTGCTGTAAGGTATATGTGTGAAGTTGTGGTACTGTTAAATTACTGCAAACTGTGTTTTATCTTAAGTATTGTGTTTTTGTCTATGACCCAATGTTTCATATGAAGATGCTTCTATTTCTCACCAGCGGTAATTGATGCCAGGAGTCAATATCATTCAGATACTATTTTCATTGACAAATTGCTTTTTTTCGATGTTGCAACCCTTCATGTGCATTGTTTTTTGTGTTTATAATATTTTTATGTTGATTTTTGATGCATCTGTACATAGCGCTAAGCTTGTAGTTACACAATTAGAAGCAGTAAACCCTGTGTATATTTTCCCCACGATAACCAGAGAGTCCCTAAAACAAAGAAGTGAAGGTATGTTGTCCTCTAAAATTACCAAACTTATCACGAAGACACCATTAAAACACATGCAAACCTGGTTCCTCACATAGGCCAAAAAACTTAATAAGGTTTGCCAAGAATGGCATGCACACAGGAAGGCACATACATTTCCCTGGCCAAAGAAGGGAACTTTCAACACTAACATACTTGAACACATGAGAACATACATACAAACCAAATACACAGGTCAAAAGAAAGATAAGAGAGAGGTATTATTAGAACTATGGGCCTTCTTCAAGGAAGCTCAGATCATCAGTCCTGCACTATACATAGCAAACAAGGCATCAGCACCTCCCCCACCATATGCAGGTATGGAGGTGCTCTCCCACATTAGGATAGTCTAATCCACCAGTTGAAGAAGTCGGTGGGCCCCACACCGAACAACAAGCAGTTAGGCCCAGGCATGAGAGACTAACAGGCCATCAGGCCCAGGCAGTAACAGAGCAACCCCAGCAAGGGCTCCCAGAAGTTCGATAAATAAAACCCCGACAAATAAAACCCCAGGGGTGCGTAGAACACGCACCCTCACTAGTTTAGGCAAGCACACATGAGTGACAGGAAGGTTTGTAGCACTTCTAGACAGTGATGCAGCTAGCAGGAATGAGGAAGGGGGCCCCAGTCCCCTGTGATCCGATGACGAGGGTGGAGCTACAGGACTTGCCCATGTAGCTCAGGAAACAGCAGAGAGCGAATTTGGGGGCAAAGCCCGACCGAAAAGAACAGCGCATAGCTAAGAGTGAAGGAGGCAACCTAGACAGGATGTAGAAGAAAGGCATGAGCTAAGGAGAGAAAGAGAAAGAGCTCGCACCAAGGAAGCACAGCGAGGACACAGAGGAGCACACTCCCCACATGAGGAGAGCGGGGGTAGGCACAGGGCACCTATATGGGTAGAGTCAGAGGTAGAATTAGATGAGAGGCCTGTGGCTGGGATCCGAGCCTCACCAAATTTTCAACGAAGGAGAGGGGCTGACCGGAGAAACAGGGACCAGGGTAGCCTGGTGCTGAGCCAACCAAGGCATAGAAAAAACAGGATGGCACCTTTGCGCACGCACGAGGGGAGCAGCGATGAAGACGTACGCTACTCCACCCAAACGCACGAAATAGATAGACTTACCCCAAGGGAGATAATGGCCAGAGAGGAAGGCGAGACCTTTGTACAGCCATTCTGCCACCTGCTAGCCCACTGAACCGAGGGAAAAGACCAGTACTATAGACCTTGGTTCTGCCGATCCGGCATCCTCACTAAAATGCGCCATTGAGGGCAGCTGCGGGAACCAAGGCTCCACTCTGCTGCTGATCTCCAGGGCAGGGTTGGTTGGCCATCTCCCAGGGGAAGGGTAGTCTGTTGAGGGGGTGAGGCGGCTCCCAGGCCAAGTACTTAAAAAGCAGGCACCCAGGTTCCCGCATCCAAAGTCAATAGGGATGGGTTCCTATAACCAGGTCGAAAGATCCCCATTCTCAGGCATTCGGTCTGGGGCCCATGTTTCCTTTGTGGCGTGAAGTTCCAACAGCACCCCCAAAAACTAGAAGCCTCCTTTCAGATAAAGGCCCCCTTTTAGTTCTAAAATTAAGCTGTCCTCAATTGGCGGGATCCAGGATTCCTGTACGCCTGGGACAGTGAAGATCCCATAACCTCCACACCACACGCACAAGAGTCCATAAGTTGTGAAGTGCCCGGAAAGCGCTGAGTCGGTTGAAAGCTTTGTCAGGTTAGCCAGATGTCCCGGAGTTGCGAGGCAGTCCCATCCCTAGGCAAAGTTCAGCCGGGGTTCTTGGCCTTTGCCCCGGGCTCCCCACGTTCTTATGAGTCGGTGATGTTTTCTGTTCTTTCCTTTGGGTTTTTTTGAATATCCGAGGTATGGTCACCATGCCATACCCCTCCAAAATACGCGACAGGAGCATGCCCGCTAGCTGGAAATCCCTAGTCACAAGGCAGGAACCACAGATCCAAACACAACTAAGAAGACGTGGTCTGAGGAAGAGGGGAGAGCCTGGGAGAGTGGAGGCTGCAAAGTCCATCACAGCTCCAGGCAAGAGTAGAGCACAGAATGCACTCCCCCATATGAGGCCTCACATACCATCCGGAGAAAGCACTAAGCCCCGACCTCGGATACCACAAGACAGCAATCAGGGGTACATGGAGCCATGGAGTGACTTTCCGATCCAGTCCGCCTCATGATAAGTGAAATAGCAGATCGCACAAGATCTAGGGAAGCACCCAAAGCCCAACAAAAGTAGCCCAAGAAAAAAAAAAGAAGCCTCCAGAGAAATGGTGGAACCAAGATATCTGGCGCCACAAGAGAGGGGCACGTTGCACGATGCATGCCGAGACATATGTGATCTCAGGGCACATTGTAACCACCACCAACACTTAACAGCAACACATCCCCTTCTTGTACAGTCCTGCACACATGTAGGTTGAAAGTAACCCTCACCGATGGTGCCCCCAGACACACATCAGGAGAGACAGTGTTTCCAGAAACTGGCGACGCCCATAAAACCCTAGATAAGAACAAATACGATCCATCCCCATGATCACTATAACACTTCATAAAACACTAATCCAAGTGCCCAGTTAGGTACAAAGGCTCATAAAATAGATTAATATGTCTGATTATCCATTAGCCACCTTTAAGCTTTAACCATCAAAAAGATACCATGACCGGGTCCACCTTCTGGTGCCCGCCCCAAAAAATTGCATAAATGGAGTGTGGACAACACACCCCTGTGGAAGATACAGGAACCCCGAAGAA
The DNA here is from genome assembly GCA_963921515.1 of Calotriton arnoldi. Classification (NCBI taxonomy): domain Eukaryota; kingdom Metazoa; phylum Chordata; class Amphibia; order Caudata; family Salamandridae; genus Calotriton; species Calotriton arnoldi. The sequence goes on along the minus strand of CAWUFW010001612.1, from coordinate 2,534,301 downwards.
AGGTTCAGTAACAACGACGCACATGCAATGTTTTTCTGGATTAACAAGTGAAGCAAGGTCTTATCCAAGAGGACTGCAATCGAACCTCCAAGTGCACCACCTTACAGCTGCCACGTCATCACTCCAACGCAGAACTAAAGTGTGTGAATCAAACTTACTAACAGCACTGTGAACTTTTTAATTGAACTGTTGAATGAAAACACCCGATAACAACAGCCATCCCCCTGGATCCATGTCAAAGACCTCCAATGTTCAATTACAAGTTATGTATTTTTGCACTTGTATGTATCCTCTGTCTTGTTTGGGTGCTGCCGCACATATTCGCTGCCAAAGAGCCACCTGGCCAAATGGAGTCTGTTCAGAAACTATCACAGCGCTTGCGTAGGGATCTCTCCCATGTTACGTAGAATTATACCAACCCAAACACTAGCATATTACATGCACTACACAGCACCCTTTTACACAACACGTGGTGTCACAACATGACCGCCGTGGGCTCTCAGCCATCAGCTAGGTCGCGTTACGTCTTTTCGCTGATACCTCATGCAGTAGGCACAGATACACTTTACTTGTCCCAAGAGGTAGCCCCTGAAAAAGCAAAACGCTTTTTCCATTTATACCTATGCAGAATCAGGGCCAAAATACAGCCCAACAAGTTAGAACCCCACAGAGTAGTAGTGAATCAGACCCGTTACTAGGCCAACCCAATGACTCTATACCTTTTCACCGAGCCTAGCGATATTCAAACTGAGCTGGACAGTATGCGCAGAAAGGGTGCCATAGGGGAGGATGCTGTTTGGCCCCGAGACTTCCCAGAAAAGAGATTCTTGGAGGAAGCAAAACCCTGAACTCAATGCACGAACACATCCGCTCCTGCCTCAATTTGTGGTCCAAGGGTGGCCCTTAGCGTATCCGGGGCAGTCCTCTTTAGCAACAAGTGGACCCCCGACATGGAGTTGCTGTGTAGGGCCATCCAGCTCGATGATCCGAAAGAAAATGGGTCTCGTGGGGGAGGGTTGAATGAAAGCATAGACACCTCATGTCAGGAAATTTGGGATATCGAGGTGGGTGGATACGCTTGACTAGAAGGGAAGGGGCAACACCTAATTGTATGGAAACGTACGCTGTATTCCTTATGTTTCAGAGGAAAAGGAATGCTTCCACTGGGTACAAATGAAAACTGTGGCACAATCCTGCAAATTCTGGATATGCAATGGGGCACCTCCATGCTGATGGATATGTACTGGCAGTGTGGCGAGTTTCCCTACACTCAGCTTGTCCCGGGATAGCGCGACTTTGTTCCTTTGTAACCATACACACCCCTACCCTGGTCATTCCCGGAGATGAACTATCAGACTTGTACGAGCACCCGCTAAGGAAGAAGACAACCTTGCTGCATCAGACTTGTGTAAAAAGAACTGCAGATTATTTTGGCTGGGCTCAGTACAAGGTCATTCCAGAAGAATGTAGACTGTTCTCTGACTCACAAGCATCTGTGGGAGGGTCCATACCCTTCTTCACTGTGCAGACGAAAGCCAATGCCCACTGGCTTCAAATCACCAGATGGGAAATGCTTAAAATGATGAACAGCACTAATTTGATCAAGGAAGAAGTGAGAGCAATCCGCCTCATGGTGATGCAGCATCAGTATGTGTTAGACTTAATGACCGCAATAGAGGGAGGGGTGTGTGCCAAGATTGGTGCGTCCTACTGCACATTTTCCCAGGGAATGACCTGGGTAATGGGACATTGACTCTTGCCATCCAAGCACTGCACAGTTTAAAAAGAGACATGCGTGAGGAGGGAGGTGCCTGTGACCGGGAGTGGTTCTTAAATTGGTTTTCCTGGCTCCCCTGATGGCTGTCCCGATTGTGCACGTCACTGTTGCCGGTATTCATCATGTTCTTGTTTGTGTGTGGCTCCATACAATTGGGAAACTCCTGCAGTAAAAAACGCAGTACTCAAATTGGGTAGAGTGCTAGTAACTAGGAAAGTAGTAATTGTAAAACCCGAAGAACAACAGTTATCCCCAATAAAGTAACTGTCATGAAGTATGGGTTAGATAGTGTAGTTGAAAATGTAACTAGGGGGGTTAATGTTAATATTGAAAAAGGTGATGTCAATATGAATAATGATACATTCATGTATAAAAATGAAATTGCATCTTTATTGATGAATTCGCCCGTTGTGAATTCCAAGTTGACCCGACTCAGAAATACATGGTTCGGCAGGCCCTGAAACCCAGGCCTGAGGTCAGTGATTGGCAGATCACAGGTGGGGTGGCACGTAGGCAGCAGACAAACGTGTGAACAGGAAATTCCAGATCGATCCCACATATAGGCCAAGCGACACCACAATGGTCCAGAGAGATTGGCCCTAATAAAGGACACATGGCCAGAGGGGTGTGCGTGTTTCCCAAACACCATAAAGTCAGATACCACATGAAGTTAGGAAAGCTTAGCCAATGAATGAATGAAAGGGGACTTATAGAACGCATGGTTACCCTGAAGCATCCCAGCGCTAAGCGAAAGTGAGGTGGTCAACCAGCGTGTTATGGGAATAGCCATGTCTTCAACTGTTTGCGGAATCTCAGATGGTTTGATTCCCTTCGAAGATGAAGGGGAAGGCAATCAAGACACAGCACACACAGAACATGCAGTGATCATGCGCTCCCCATGCCATACATCTGGACATGTTACCCACTGGCTGCATTTTGTCCACGCAAGGATGAGACCCACCTGGATTCCTTATCCAGTACCTTAATTTATGGCTCCAAAGACAGGGGGTACACATTCATCACCAAGAAAGGATCACCTGAACCATTTTATTGCATTTGATGAACTGTATAAAAGTCTATGTTAGATCGATTGTAAATTGAGACAATCCTCAGATGCTTTGCCTGTGACTGGGTTCCCGGCTGCATTGTTTAATTAAACAAACTGTTCCTGTTTTGCCAAACGGCTCAAGTCTCTTGTTTTTTTAAAAGGTATTTCATGTTCAAGCAACATATTTATAGCCATTTACATGCAGCACAACCATCAGTCCAATGTGGTCTCTTGTTGCTGGCACCTGTGGTTAACTGGGAATAAAATCTGACAGTGCAACTAATCTTTGAACAGAAAGATTTGTATGGCTTTTCTGAATTTCAGTAAACATGGATGAGGATGCTGATTGAGGGGGGTAATGCTGAAGATGATTTCATACATTCACATTTTAACGTTTTTTCTGTGTGTGTTTAGACAATAATGGTTTAAAATTATTTTTGAGAGGCATGTGCATACATGCAAGTGGGCTGGTGAACCCGGGACACACACTAGTGCACAATTTATAGGAACACCAAGAAGCTTCCAATGTTGCTGGTATTGGTAATTGCAGTATTATCGTGTGCAAGTGGACTCTAGAGTAAATTTTATTACAGGCAAGCGTAAAGCAAAAACCGAGCTAAAACGCAAAAGATGCAAATGTACCATTGCAAGCCCAGGTAAAAAATAATTGAAAACTAGGGCATTAAAATATAGAGCAGGAAGTTAGGAGAAATATAATTAGCTATAGAGATAAAGAATGGAAAACAATGTTTTGTAATGATTAATTCGCATTGTATTTCTTTATGGGTACGTTTATTGAATTAGAGCCAGATCTGCTCAATTAAGAGAATTTGCTTCAAGGTTACCTACTCTCTACAGTTCACTCAGGCAAGCTATTGTATTGTTAATGTAAATTTCAAGAACAGAGACACGACTTGAGAGTCTTAATTCTGAGGAAAAATAGAACTGAAATCTGAATATGCGAATAGATTCCTACATTGTCTTTGTCAATGTCTTGAGCTTTAAGGCATCGGGAGGGGGCACAGAAATATACAACGTGATGGAATGTTTCCCACGACAAGAAAATATGTCAAAGGCGTTTTTCGTAAAAGGGGCCTTCTATCCATGGTAATCTCCACGAAAATGTTCTGCAGTGGTCACTATGCAAGAGCTTGTTAGTAACATAACACGACACAACATAAGAAAAATACATAATGTAACATAAAAGAGTAGAATTTAGCATTTCACATTAGAATCTAGCTTGTGATGTCTGTGGATTCACCCGGAGAATGTGCCGCCTGTTTCATTACGTTACTACCATAAATAACAATAATAGCGGCTGTCTACACACTATGGGGCTTATTTACAAGGCCCTAGCGCCATTTTTGCGTCATTTTTAACATGGGAAAAGTGACGCAAAAGTGGCGCAAGGGGCTTGTAAATCTGCCCCCATATTTTTAGAGCTGTCCTCAAGTGAAAAAAATAAAATAAAGAAAAATAAACTTTTGTTGGCCACCAATGAAAAGCAACCGGCGTCCCTGTGGGCATGCTGTATGTCTACCCACATCGTCTGTGGCTGACCAGACGTGCTGGCATACGAGAATTGCGGATTTTCCCATTGTTTTTTGGCTCGAGTACGTCTAGAAATCTGTTATTAATCGCAGCCAATAGAAAGGGAGGGCCGGTTCTGTTACACAAAAATTCCTCTGCTCCGCAGAACAAGAACGGACGGGTCCGGCTCTCAGTGAACGCAGAGAGGCCTGCGAGCAGCAGATTCCCACCGCGCACGGATGTGCCCGGCCGGTTTCCCGCCAAGGAGCGTGGAGTCCGCTTTTCTTTGCCCGCTTGCGTCATGCATCTTCCGGCATGTTCCCAGTGATACATTAAAGGAATTAATTGCTTATAATGATCTCACCATCTGTTAACAGAGGTTCATACCTACGGGCTGGTGGCATGTGGTGGTCCCATTCAGCAGTCAATGGGCAATGCCGGGAGAGCGCGTTCCCACATTGCCGCCCATTGCAGCCTGAAAGGGGGGAGGAGAGTTCGGCCGTGGCCATCTGCTCCTCGTCTTTCTCTGGGAGACCCTCGCGCTGCTCAGCACAGCTCTGATCTGACTCCAGTCTGCTTGGAATGTGGCTGATCTGAGAGCCTCTCAAAGCTCTGAAAGTGAGTCAAAAGGAGTTCCTCATTGTCCTGCGAGAGCCTGAAAGAAAATGATCACTTTAAAATTCATAACTCCCAGGTGCCTGCCATCCATTCATGGGAAGAAGAAGAAAAAATCCCTGTGAACTCATTCTCTTCATTAAGAAAATAGAGGGACGTTTCCTTAGAAGAGTGAAAAGGAAGTAGTTTGTGGGAATGTGCAAGGGATTTTCGGGCTAAACAAATGAGGAATTTGGAGTTTTGGCGCACAATCATTAGAGCAACGAGTTCCTTTCATTCCTCTCCTCATCTGTATTCAGGCATGCAAGAGTTTGTATAGGGAACTTGGTTTCTCATAGGTTTACCACATTAAAGCAATGTCACCGTTTCCATTCAAATGTGTGCCCTGGGAAACGGGTTGTTTGTCCATCTCCATAAATGTACGTATTGTAATTGTGTTTATATAGCGCCTACTACCCCTGAGGAGGTGTCTATCACATATACTTATACCCAATATATTTGAAAATGAATGTGTGTGCATACATATATAATTGTACAACATAAATATACATACTTATATATAGTTATATTTTTTGTGTCGATATGTTTCTGTAAGCATTCTCTTTTTATACTGATAAGTGGGTTAGTAAGACAGACAGACAGACCTATAGATAGATAAATAGATAGACGGACAGGTAGGTAGATGGATAGATAGATAGATAGATAGATAGATAGATAGATAGATGGATGGATGGATAGATAGATAGATAGATAGATAGATAGATAGATTGATTGATTTTCTGTCTGAAAGCTGAAATAGTAAGCACATCAACAATTTAATGAGTCTATAATCACAAGGGGCCAAATTCACACTGCAAGTGCTATATTAAAATAAATAACTATTATTTCTTGGTATCATTGCTCAGCAAAGAAACTTATCTCTTGCAAAGTTGCTCCCTGTGCCTCCCTATTCAAAGAAAGGGATTCAGTTGTAATGTGACAGACAATGCACAGGTGCGGGAGCCAGAGGATTAGCCAAGTATGGTTTTTAAGATAAAACACCCAACTTACAGAATTGGTCCTGGGGAGATCCCGATTGCTCTTGAATAGGTCAATGGACGTTTGCCACAGTTTATGAATGGATCTAGAATAAAACATAAACTATGCATATATCATCGACAGAAGAATTTAAAATGTTCAGTCAATGATGAGAGGTTGGTGAAGGTTTCCACGCCTTTATTTATCTTAAAAGATTCCTATTGTTTTGTCATCTTATTCAGATTGGTCGGTTTACAGAAATATGAGAAAAGATTTATTAGTGACAGCATAAATCAATACACGGTGTTCCATAAAGGAAAACGTCACTAAACTGGCTAAGGGACCTAACCTATTCTAAGTAGAACCCATGAAGAGTCCTTTTCAGAAAAGAGTAAGAGTGATAATAAAAGAAGAACTTCCCATAAAAGAGTCATACTGGAAACTCAGCCGCATTCCCTACAACTGCAGTAGCAACCGCCAATGATAGAATGATCTCGGCAGTAGCATCGATCAGAAAAGGGTAATTAGATAAAAAGAAGTGACACCTTTAGCAGTAGCTGTCAGTAAAAAGCAAAAGATCAACTCTCCAGGGCAAGAGTCGCAAGGTAGGGGAGATAGGTTTGGGTCAGGAACCTCGCACAGTCTCTCTTCCTCAACTAGCTAAGAACACTCAGTATTATAAAATCATACAATATTGTATCGAAACTCTGTTAGGCGTCAGCTCTTCCAGCCAATGATAACCGCTCATCCGATGGTGTAAGTTAAACAACAATGGGGTGACCCTGTGTCCCTCAGAACCTGGGTATGAATATATAATCAAAAACAATGGTTCTGTCGGGTATACAAAGTATTTCTTGTGCAAGCAATTACTTCTCCTGAGTTATTTAAACATTTTACAAGCAATGAGATGCTCAGAACTATGGAACACACAAAATAGACGCAAATTGGTGAGTGTTGAGTTATTTTATATAAATTAAGGCATTTATATATACTCACACATTTGTCAGCTAGGCTGTCAACACAAGGTGAAGCTTAAGGTGATAAGTGCTAAAGTGACATTAGTGCTCAGTGATGGAACTTGGTGCGTATACTATATACAAGCGATTTAAAATATGTACAAGGGAAGGAAGGGAAAAAAGGCCAGAATATTGTAAAAACACACAATGACTCTGCAGCTTTATACAAATCAATCAATCATTTGCACGCAGAGCCTTGGTAAATCTGGACCATAGGTGATCGTCGACGTTTCAACCCAATCTATGCTTAATTAAGAAGTCAAGGCGGGTCTTCATCAGGACAGGTGCGGGGGAATAGGGAATGACAGCCCTCAGTGAAACAGGATAAATCTTGGTTGGTTGATCAACTAATGAGCGAACAATATGACTGGTTGCATCAGTGTTTAATCTTGGCGCTGGCGTGGGAATTCAAGTCGACGCTTGCCGCCGGCGTGTAGAATCTGTGGTAATCACTTTGAAAGAGGCGCTTAGAAAGTCAATTCACAGAGCGAAGCCAGGCGTGAGTCCTGTGTCGACGCTCCCACTCTCGCAAGTCTCGCAAGTCTGTGTGATTTATCCTGTTTCACTGAGGGCTGTCTTTCCCTATTCCCCCGCACCTGTCCTGATGAAGACCCGCCTTGACTTCTTAATTAAGCATATATTGGGTTGAAACGTCGACGATCACCTATGGTCCAGATTTACCAAGGCTCTGCGTGCAAATGATTGATTGATTTGTATAAAGCTGCAGAGTCATTGTGTGTTTTTACAATATTCTGGCCTTTTTTCCCTTCCTTCCCTTGTACATATTTTAAATCGCTTGTATATAGTATACGCACCAAGTTCCATCACTGAGCACTAATGTCACTTTAGCACTTATCACCTTAAGCTTCACCTTGTGATGACAGCCTAGCTGACAAATGTGTGAGTATATATAAATGCCTTAATTTATATAAAATAACTCAACACTCACCAATTTAAGTCTATTTTGTGTGTTCCATAGTTCTGAGCATCTCATTGCTTGTAAAATGTTTAAATAACTCAGGAGAAGTAATTGCTTGCACAAGAAATACTTTGTATACCTGACAGAACCATTGTTTTTGATTATACATCCAATGGTGTAGTCAACTTCCGATGTCTCTTCTCCCGATTCCTATGGTAAACATTCATGCTGCTATAGTGTTAGACTTTGTTTCAAGACTTTGTTACATGGGGAAAGTTCTCATGAGAACCTTCTTACCTAAGCTAAAAGATGCTCTATGAGTTCCAATGTGAAGACAAAGCTTGTTAGAGATGCGGAGGCAAACTAGCAACAATATTCTGATGAAGCATACATAGTGGGGCCAATTCCGATTCGGGCCGGAAATCTCACCGACCGAGTCGGATTCGGAGAGATATCCGACCGAACCGGACTCTAGCAGTCCGACCGAACGAGTACGATGCGGACGCATGCTATCGGACTCGATTCGGTCGGACTCCCATTGAAGTCAATGGGAGCCGGTCGTACGACGCGTACACAGGCTCCCATTGACTCAATGGGTGCGTCGCGAACAAGGGCCCCCCCTACAGCGGGTACGCGTCGGTGCTACTCGCGCCGTACATCCATGTGTAGGGGGGACCCATGGGTCCCCCCTGTGTGCGACTCGCGCGGCTATGCGTACAGGGGGGTCCGACACAGACCCCCGAAGTCCGGCTCCGACTGCCCTTTCTAGCCGGACGGCGCGAGTCGGTCGGACTGTTTGAGGCGCGCATCGTACTTGCCCGGTCGGGGAACGTCTCCATTGCGTGGTGCGAGTCGAGTCCGTACGAGTCGGTCGGAGCCGGGAACGAGTCGGTCGGGGATTTCGCGTATGCTCGCATCGTACTTGCTCGCGCGGACGGGTGTTCAAATCGGTCGGAAACAGGGCGTCCGAATCGGATCCGGTGAAGCCGAATCCGATTCGGTGCCCTACCGGCCGAGATCAGAATCGCCGCAAAATGTCTAATCATTATTTATTATAACAATCTCATCTAGTCTCATTGTATTAGGGTAAATTACCTAACCTGGGGTGAGGGAACTGAATAAAGCACACGTCTTACGTCAGCATATTCTAAGCAATATGCTGGTGCTAGGCAAAATATTCTAATACACATCTATAAAGCTATGAGCAAAAGTCGAAAAAAAGGGCTTTGAGGCCTAACTAAAAGTACACATTCAAGAATGATAGCTTAGTACAAACATTTTCAATTATACTATTTCATAAGCTTTTTATAAGCACGTTTCCTGTATATATGAAGAATTAATATATCTATTTGCAGTATTAATAAGGATTCTATCAAGTTATGAAATGGGCACATTTTATCTGCGTGTCTTTTTCTATGTGAAAACATTTCTGCAGCAGTTTAAACGCATTTCTAAAGTGCAATTCTAACATGGTCTGCAAGGCGAATTATAATTGTAAAACTCATTTCTTCATGCTCCCTCCCTTTTGATGATTTTTAAATCATCACACAATCAGGTTTCACGTTCGAATTTAATTCTAAAAAGCACTCTCATCTTCAGATGCGTCTAGTCTTTTTATTTTATTCCCCTACAATGTTGGAGTGATTTCAGATAGTCGTCGTTCATTATTCCCCGTAATCCCATTTCTTTCCCGTACTCTTTTTCTGAAATTTGTCCTGTCTTTTGTACATGAAGTATTTGCAGCTCAGAAATAGGACATAAAGAAATATTGAGCAAAGTCCTATTATCAATATAGGCATTAGTATAGCTTTAAGTATATCCTTCCCAGCTGTTGAACACCAATTGTCAATCCAATTCTCATACAAGCTTAGTGTTTCCAATTCATGTAATTCAGGTTCTAGACCTGATATGTTTCTTGCAATGCTTTCAATCTGTTTGCTTTTATCCAGTGTAAACGCAGAGCAGTGAGGTTAATTTCAGAATGTGACAGACTCCTCCCTTTTCTGCGTGTAGGAAGTCTGAAGCAAGACGGTCTTGCAAAACCATAGGCCTTATAGTGATTAGTTGAGTGTTAATTAACAGTAAAGCTCCAGATGTGATCATTGCCATTTCATCATCTACGGTAGCTAGCTTTCTGATCTTTTTATCATTTAGAATGATCCCCACTTGTGGTAAAACTGCCCCAAATATGTCTCCCACCAAAGCAGCTCCTGTTTCTGCATTGTGTTTTTATCTATGTGATGGTGCTAATGTTAATGCTTCTGTGCTAGTTACGTGATACATCTTTAGAATTAGTATAACTAAATAGCAGGTTTCTTCCCAATCAGCAGACAACAGGAAGTAAGCAGTCAGTCCACAAATTTAATAGACTCCTGGTATTGCATTTTCGTTTCCCTGTAAAATTTGCTATGATCCTCCCATCAGCTCAAATGTGTGTTCACAACTACTGATCCCTACATGTGTAGTCCTTTTTAATGTGCGTCTCCTGTAAAAACAAGCCTTTCTTTTGTGTTGCTGTCTAGTCTTATTTTAGGATAAACCATTTTTTTCTGATTTCATTTTCTTCTTTTTTCCATGGATTTTCTAAAACGTCTCCCTTTCTGTTTGCTGTCTTTGTCATGTTCATGTACCTCTCTTATAAAGCCATAATGTAAGCCTTCTCTGCAGGTCGCATCAAGCATGTTAAGTTACTCTTATAAGCTTTCACACTATCTACAGGCAAATGTGGAAAGAAATAATACCAAGATGCATCCATTGATTTTACTTGCAGGTGTAAATTCACGCTCTCTATTGAAGGCACTCTAGATAGTACTCATTCATAATTTGAGTAAAAATATTCAGTGTTCTCGCCTATAAACTAATGAAAGCAGAATACTACAAGAGAGTGCATAAGACAAAGGAATGTGATAATATGTGACTTCCTCAGAAACAGAAGTCAGCAAGTGTGCAGAAACATAATAATCCTTAACATCTAAAGCATTAGTGTATTCGTGTACTAGTCCAGAGTATATATTAGTAGAGTAATCTTCTTTCTTATAACTCACAAACATTTTAGTAAAGGTACTACTCCTAAAATTTTGTGTGCGTGTATTTGTGATGTTGGTACTAGGTGACTCCAGATTGGGGGTTAGGTAAATTCCTACTAATACTATTGTGATAATTATCACTGTTATTACGAAAATCATACACATGATATATTTACACTTATTTCTTATGCAACACATAGCTCTTAAGTCAGTACTTTGCTATTTTGTGTAGAGGATCAGCATAGTTAAAATAAAGGAGGGACGGAGGGCGATTAAAGGTCCAACATACACGCCCCCAAACAGGTTATGTCAAACAAAGGGTATGCAGTTCCTTGAAGAGAGGGAGGAAAGGGACGGTTGGAAAACCTGGGGGGTCATATAGTGGGATTTGATCCCTCAGGAGCAAGGGTCGTCACACACTCAGATGGGTGTCATGCTTCATCATCGGGCAGCTACTCGGGACCGGCACTGCAATAGCCAACGTGCCCCGCAGGGGGGCTCTTTGCCGGAGTTCTTTTGATTGTTGTTGCTGATGTGAAGAGTGAGGTGCAGTGTGCTTGTGATAAAGTGAGTAGTGTGGTATAATTAAAGGAGACCCACAGCCACATTTAGTGTCTGGGTTCCTATGTTATAAATGAAAACAGAGTGTAGCTAGAACTAGATATGATGGTCTACGCTAGCTCTAAGGATTAAGTGGAGGTCAACTTGTTTCTTGCCTTTTGAATGCCTGAAAAAATCACAGCAATTCATCAGAACCAATAAACTGGGCTACTCAGGCGGTGGGTCAGTGAAGTGGCAAATCTTAGAAACCGTACCCAACTATAATCAAAAAGGTGTAATGTATACCTACTGGGATAAAAGACCGATCTTTGAAAGATGCACCACTGCGGCACTGCCACGCTGCCCGCCAGACCGCTTTTAAGTCCTAATCTGGCAGGCGAGGGGCAGTGAGTCTCGGCTGTGCACAGGTTTGGTGGTGGCGTACCGCCCGCTCCCGCACTGCCGAAACTCAGAATAGGGCCTTTTGTATCCGTTTTCTACCAGGTGGTTCAATAATGCAATAGTGTCATATTTACAGGCATCACTGACATCTGAGGCTACCAATAAATCACCCATATACTGTACTAGGGTAGACTCACAGGGCATCTGCAGGGACTCAAGATTTTTCTTTAAGATTTGATAGAAAATTGAGGGGCTCTCTGTATATCCTTGAGGAACGTGACACAATTTGATTGTCTTCTGTTGGAAGTCAAAGGAGAATAAGTACCAGCTATCTTTGTGCAAGGGCACTGAAAAGGAAGCCTGTCATAGATCAATGACTGTAAACCATTTTACAGTGCATGGAATTTGGAAAAGTATGTGTCAGGATTTGGCACTACTGGACAACAAGGCACCACTATTTCATTGATCCGCATTAGGTCTTGGACAATCCTATACTTGCCGTTAGGCTTCTGCAAACCCATTATAGGAGAGCTACATGGGCTCCCAATCAACTCTTTTAATATGCCTTTCTGAAGCATGTCTTCAGTCACTGGCTGTATTCCTGCAATGGTCTCTGGGGACAAATGATAAGATGGTGTTCTGGGAAAAACAGCATTTGGTTTTAATTTGATTTGGACTGGTTCTACACCTTTTATAAGTCCAGTGTCTTTCCCTGTAAAATCCCAGACTTCAGCTTTTACTGTGTCTCTGAGATCTTCTGGCAATTCAGAAATAGTTAGTAGAGGGAGCATCTCTACTTCAGCATTTCTACTTAACATCTTAAATTCGGCATCCTCATCATGGGTATGAAATGCAACACCGTACTGCAACACGTATATTGTGCAATTTAACTTACACAACAAGTCTCTTCCTAACAGATTCCTGGACTGGTATAACAAACCACAAATTGGTGCTTTTCTTTAAAGGTTCCTATTTTTACAGGAACTTATTTTGAGATAGGATTTTGCATCTGTTTGTTTGTAACCACAACTACTTGGATTGTTTTCCCCAATAGAGATGAGTCTGGTACTTCCACTGTTCTAACTGTGGAACGGGTAACTCCTTTGTCAATCAAAAAGGACACATCATGACCACAGACGTTTGCGACTACACAGGGGCCACTTTGATCTACCTCTCAGACTGTGTCAAGTATGCAATCTCCTTCCTCTAACAGGCACCGTCATTGGGAATTATCAGAACCAAACCTGTCTGTCTCAAACAATGGATTTTGTCCTACAATGTCCTGATTTGGAATCTGGAATTGTGTCGTATCCTGAAATGGATTTGCATTAAACTTTGACATTTAAATAAAATTTGGGGTTTCCCATTTGCGTGGGAGCAATGGGCACCATCTGTGCTTGATTTTGCATAGGAGTCTGCATTTGTGGAACAGGCATCCTCTGACCTGCCATACCATGTGAATTTTGTATTAATCCTCCAGTATTTTCAGGATTAAATCAACATTCCCGTTTCCAATGCCCCACCGATTACAAACATGACAAGCAGTAACCTTTTTCATGGCAGCAATGTCGGTCCCAGATCCCACACCTCTACCTTTGCCGTGGGGCATTCACATTCCATTCTGATTTCCTGTAAATCCAGATTACGGAGCAACCACTCCCTGCATCATTCCTTGATTCCCTACAAAAGAAGGATTCTGAAAGCCTTTCTGAGCCAGTCTAGTCTGAGCCAACATAAATTTCTCCTTTATGTTCCTCCGCTTCATGTCTAATTCATCACTGCAATACTTTGCATAATGCAAGATTTCGTCTAGTGTCTTTGTATGCCAGTACATAACACTTTGTATAATGTAAGCACTAATTTCAGGTTTCAATCCTAGAACAAACTGAGGCACAAAGATCCCCATATTCTTTTCTTCAGGATAGTCACTTCCACTGTGTTGTTTAAACACCTGCAACAACCTTTCGTAATGCTTATGCAGTGTCTCCTTCGGTTCTTGTGTGGTTCTCTTAATCTTTAACCATCAGTGTCTCTGGGAGGTATTTTTCTTTCAAAAAGGTCATTACCGCTTTGTATTTTTCCATCCCCATGGGTGAAGGTGCACCAGTTCCTCTTTCCCTCTGGGGTTATGCTTTTGGCCACTTTACTGCTCCCTTACATTCTGCCCATAAATCAGCTTGAACCACAATGTCAAGAAACATATCACAGTCTCTCCACAACACCTTCAAAATCTTTATAAATCTTTCCACTTGCGCATACCACTGCACTGGTTTGTCTCTCAGTTTTGGATATTTTTTTCTGAATGCTGTCAAATCACCCCTATTCCATGGAACATGTACATAGGCACCTCCAACTACTTCCCTCAATGGATATGCCACTGCCTCAACCAGCCTATCCTGTTTTCCCTCTGCTTCTCTCTTTTTCTTTTTGTGTTTCTTTGCCAACCTGAGTTCCAACTTTTCCACATCCTTCCACTTGTGTATGCATTTAATTAATTCAGTAATGTGCAGACGCATTTCTGTAATCCTCCTATTTTCTAGTGCTTGATCATCCAACTCAACTCTAGAGCTATGATGCATGTTCACATTATTAGAAAGATCCACATCGTAATTCTTTGCAATCCCAGCCAACCTGTCATGTACCATAGCAGCCCTTCAAGTAATCTCCTTACACAAGTATGTTAACTCATTTCTGTGATATTGATTTAGGTGGTCAAACTCCAGGCAACCAGTGCCTCCATTTCTACTTTTCATTTTGGAATGTCCAATGGTTTTTCTTTCCTTGTCTCTAACTCTTTAGTGGGCTCTGTTGCTTCTACCCTTCTCTCACTTGTAAGTTCTCCAAAACATGCTGGTAAACATCCATCTTCATTTCCAGTCAGTTTATTCGAAGCTAAAGGAGTCATAAAGACTAGATTTCCTCCTCCATCTACTAGAGCCTGCACATTTTGTGGGGGTCTCCACAGAACTAATTGTGTATTTTGGCTTGTCGGTACACTTTCAACAACTGATGTTGTCAAGACCTCTGGCCTTCTCTCAATTTGGGGTGGTGCAACTGGATCAGTATCAATGGGAACCACAGCTATACATCGCTTCACAACTGATGAAGCAATTTGTAAAACCTGTAATGGTCGTTCAATAGGAGGTGGATCTGAATCCACTGGAGCAGTAGCTACAGTCTGACCAGCACTTACACTTATCTCTCCTGGGTCAGTATATTTTACAGGTGGTGGTCGGGAAGACAACATTTGGTCGAATATCTATTCTTCCGAATCAGTATCAGAGTCATCCTCTATTTGCTTATCCACATCCTTACTCTTTGTCGTACTTTCTGAGGTAAGACCTGGATATAATCTGGTTCTTTCAATAATTGCCTCCACCCATTTATGCTGTTCTCTATCCCACAGAGCATTTGCATAATTTTTCTTCGCTCCCCCTGCCCTTTTCTGATATTTCTCCTCTTTTTCCCTCGCAACCTTCTCCCAAGCATTTTATCTACTCCCAACTAGCAATAATTCTAAGCCCTCATTTTACTCAAATTTTTATTCAATGTCTGGCAGAAGCTACAATTCCAGAAATTTGGAAGAAAGCTGTATTATAACCCTGGCTAAAAAAAACGGTATCAATGTGTCTATTCTTTCTATCGCCCGATATCTCTCCTTCTCTATAAGTCTAAAATTTTAGAAAAAGTGGTGAACAAGCAATTGTCCTATTTTTTAGAGATCAATGACCTTTTGGATCCCTCTCAGACTGGTTTACTGGCTAATAACAGCATGGAGTCTACGTTGCTAGCCGTGTTGGATGGTATCAGGTCAGTAGTGGATCGGGGCGGTTATGAAGGTCTGACACTACTTGACCTGTCGCCAGCTTTTGACACCGTCTTGCACAGTTTGCTGATCAGCAGGCTTCACAAGATGGGCTTACACTCTCATGCTCTTAAGTGGCTGTGCTCTTTCTTGCTAAATAGAACACAAAAAGTGCAGCTGGACGCCTGCAGATCTTGCTCTTTTACTTCTACATGCAGGGTTCCACAGGGCTCCTTGTTGAACCCTACTCTCTTCAATGCCTACGTAGCTCCGCTGGCAAAAATTGTCAGAAATTGGGGCTTTGAGGCCACTTCTTACGCAGATAATACCTAGTTGTTAATATCATTGAGGGAGGATCACAATGAGACCCGTAGTAATCTTCGGGGATGCCTCACCAAAGTGGCGGGATGGATGCCAAAGCATTGTTTAAAACTCAATGCAGAAAAAACAGAAATCCTGCTGTTTGTGATGTGCAGCAGATTTGGGATGCCTCCTGGTGGTCTGAGCCTTTAAGAGTGATGGCAACACCCAAGAAGTCGGCCAAAAACTTGGGGATCATCATTGATGACCAACTCTCCATGCAAGATCATGTCAGAACTACGTGTGGCAAATGCATCGGCATTCTCAAGCTTTTGAGAAGACTATTCAAATGAATCCCAGTAGCGTGGTGAAAAACCATAGTCCAGGCCTCATAATGAGTACATTGGACTATGGTAATGCTCTATTTGTCGGCATGGCTGATTACCTTTTCACTAAATTGCAGGTAATTCAAAATGCGGCGGCCAAGCTTATCTGCAATATGGATAGACTTGGCTCTGCTTCAGCCTGCTTAACTTTTCTGCATTTGATGCCTATGCGCAAGAGGGCCAATTTTAAACTTTTATGCTTATCTCATAAAGCTTTGCATGATGTGGGGCCGGGGACTCTACAAGTCAGAATGGAATTTTACAAACCAACTCGCAAACTGAGATCCTGTAGTTTGGCTTTAGCCAAAACTAAACGAGTAAGGAAGGCCAGATCAGGAGGCTGTTCCTTCTATTATTTGGCTGTGGTTCAATGGAAATCTTTACCCATGGGCATTTGTTTAATTGATAATCATACTAGGTTTAGGAAAGAATTGAAAAATTGGCTCTTTCCTGGTTAATTGATGGTAGGTCATTCCTGTCTTGGTTTACTGAATCTCGCACAGTGGACGGGTTGGGCATCTACCTAGCACCGTGACATCCCTTAGGGGATAAGTGTTGGGCTCTACAAATACGAAAATAAATAAATAAAAGCCTCAAATTGCATGGGTTGAGGTGGTGGCTTATTCTTGTACAATTGTCCCTTCAAATGATCTAGGATTCTGGTGTTAAATGTCCCATATCTCGGAAATCTCAAAAGCACCCTAACTTTCCGTAATTCTTTCTCATTGTTTTAGCCATAAACATGAATTTAATCCATGCTCGGTAGTCATAATGTATGCCGGAGTACCCTCAGGAGGTGCCTCCTCACCTTTTCATACAGGAATAGTGATGTCACCCCTAACAAATTTCTTAAAATCCTTAAGATATTTCATAATGGCAATCCAATTGTCCAAATTTTCACGTAACCCAAAATGGTTTGATTCTATTCTGTATATGTCAAATTTAATTTACCAATTAATTGACAGCTTAAATTTCATGTGATTCTTTATCAAATCTGAAAGAAAAACTCAAGTCAACAATGTCCAATCACAATGCGGCACAAGAAACCTTCTAGCCAATGACAGAGCAAAAGTACACCAACCGTCCAATCCCAGCGCGAAACACTATGACGTATGACTCAATCCTCAAAGCAGCTCACCCTCCTTCACAATTTGTTCACTTTCACACACACTTTCAAATAACCTCTTAAAAAGCTTCTTGTTTGCTCTTCTAAGGGAAAATTAAGTATCTCAATCACTCAAGAATATTCTACACTCGCAAGTGCCTTTTCAACCAGCGAAAATTCACACAAATTAATGAAGCTTCACCTGTTTGCACAATAAGGCTCCACTAACATTAACAAGGATTAATCAAACACAAGAGCTTGTCCCTAACGTTACCGATGGAAGTGATGGTACCTCATACTTCACATCAACTTCTTCTGCAAACAAGTTTATAACATTTGTTATTATCCCGGGTTCTTTCGACTTCAATGAGCCTGAAATCAATGTCTCCTCTTCAGCAACTCTTCAATATTTCTCATTATTCTCTCATACAACCTGCAAGGAAAAACACATACAACCATTACACTCACAACCACAACATATTCACCCTATGAATACTCGCACCTTCAAAACCGCAATCGCCAAACCGCAACCGCTTTCGGACATCGCTTCGCCGTCTAGATCTGGACACTGGAATCAGGGATTACTTTTAATGTAACTTGGGTACTGTTTTTAATGCTCTATTCATGGTGTGAACCATAACCCTGCTACCAGAAACTGCGGAAGCCAGAGGATTAGCCAAGTATGGTTTTTAAGATCAAACACCCAACTTACAGAATTTGTCCTCAGGAAATCCTGATGGCTCTTGAAAAGGTCAATGGACTGTTGTCATCATTTATGAATGGAGCTAGAACAAAACATAAACTATGCATATATCATTGACAGTAGAATTTTAAATGTTCAGTCAATGATGAGAGGTTGGTGAAGGTTTCAACAACTTTATTTATCTTAAAAGATTAGTATTGTTTTAACATCTACGCAAACAGTCTGTACTTGGGTCTGCCAGCATACCTGTTCAGGAAATTGCAAACTGTGCAGAACGCGGCAGCCAGGCTTATTAGAAACGTCCCGAAAAGGCACCACATCTCCCCTCATTTGCGTAGTCTCCACTGGCTGCCCATCAAAAGGAGAACTGAATTTAAGGCACTGACTCTGGCATACAGAGCACTTAACGATATTGGCCCGCAATATCTAAAGAAGAGAGTTCGCAAATATCATCAGTCAAGGACCCTAAGATCAAACCACCTTGAGCGCCTTGTCACCCCCCGTTTTTCTAAATCCAGAATAGGAGGACGGTCCTTTTCCGTCAAAATCGCGACCTTGTGGAACTCCATGCCGGATCACATCAGAAAAGCCAAATCGGAATCTACCTTCCGGAAGACTTTGAAGACCTGGCTCTTCAGCCTCCCTTAGCACACTGTGGCTCGACAACTCTAACTTGCCCCCACTTTCCACTGCCTCCGCTTGCGCCGGGACACCTCCGTTGGGGGTAGCTGAGCGCTTTATAAGCTTAAATACATACATACATACATCTTTATTCAGATCAGTCAGTTTACAGAAATATGAGTAAAGATTTATTATCTCTTTTTATACTGATAAGTGGGTTAGTAAGATAGAAAGACAGACTTACAGACCTATTGCTAGATAAATAGATAGACAGATAGACAGACAGACAGACAGACAGATAGATAGATAGATAGATAGATAGATAGATTTCCTGTCTGAAAGCTCAAATGTAAACACATCTACATTTAATGTGTCTATAATCACAAGGGGCCAAATTCACACTGCAAGTGCTTTATTAAAATAAATAACTTTTATTTCTTGGTATCATTGCTCAGCAAAGAAACGTATCTCTTGCAAAGTAGCTCCCTGCGCGTCCCTATTCAAAGAAAGGGATTCAGTTGTAATGTGACAGCCCATGCACAGGTGCGGGAGCCAGAGGATTAGCCAAGTATGGTTTTTAAGATCAAACACCCTACTTACAGAATTCGTCCTCGGGAAATCCTGATGGCTCTTGAAAAGGTCAATGGTCCTTTGCCACCTTTTAGGAATGGAGCTAGAATAAAACATAAACTATGCATATATCATCAACAGTAGAATTTTAAATGTTCAGTCAATGATGAGAGGTTGGTGAAGGTTTCAACACCTTTATTTATCTTAAAAGATTCGTATTGTTTTGTCATTTTATTCAGATTAGTTGGTTTACAGAAATATGAGTAAAGATTTATTAGTGACAGCATAAATTAATACACAGTGTTTCATAGAGGAAAACGTCACTATTATAGCTAAGGGACCTAACCTATTCTAAGTAGAACCCATTAAGAGTCCGTTTTCAGAAAAGAGTGAGAGTGAGAATAAAAGAAGAACATCCCATAAAGAGTTGTTCTGGAAACTCAGTCGAGTTCCTTACAGTTGCAGTGGCAACCATCACTGATAGAATGATCGCTGCAGTAGCACTGATCAGAAAAAGGTCATTAGATAAAAGAAATAAGTCACCTTTAGCAGTAGCTGTTGGTAACAAAGCTAAAGATCAACTCTCCAGGAGAAGAGTCACAAGACAGGGGAGATATGTCTGGGTCAGAAACCTTGCACGGTCTCTCTTCCTCAACTATCCAAGAACACTATTATAAAATCATACAATATTGAATCAAATCTCTATTAGGCGTCAACTCTTCCAGCCAACGTTAGCCGCTCATTCGATGGTGTTGTCAACTTCCGATGTCTCTTCTCCCGATTCCCGTGGTAAACATTCATGCTGCTATAGTGTTAGACTTTGTTTCAAGACTTTGTTACACGGGGAAAGTTCTCATGAGAACCTTCATACCTAAGCTAAAAGATGCTCTATCAGTTTCAATGTGAAGACAAAGCTTGTCAGAGATGCGGAGGCAAACTAGCAATAATATTCTGATGAAGCATGCATAAAATGTCTAATCATAATTTATTATAACAATCACATCAAGTCTCATTGTATTAGGGTAAATTACTTCACATGGGGTGAGGGAACTGAATGAAGCACAAGTCTGAAGTCTGCACATTCTAAGGAAGTTGCTGGTGCTAGGCAAAATATTCGAATAAACGTCTGTGAAGCTGTGAGCAAAAGTCGAAGGAAAAGGGCTTTGAGGACTAACTGAAAGTGCACATTCAAGAATGATATCTTAGTACAAAAAAAACTAATTATACTATTTCATAGACATTTTATAAGCATGTTTCCTCTATAAATGAAGGATTAATATATCTATTTGCAGTATTAATAAGGATTCTATCACGTTATGAAATGTGCACATTTTATCTGTGTGTCATTTTCTATGTGGAACATTTCTGCAGCAGTTGTAACGCATTTCTAAAGTGCAATACTACATGGTCTGCACGCCGAATTTTTAGTTTAGAACTAATTTCTTTCACAGGTTATTTAACCTGTTTCTTTGGTATCTCAGCTGACAGAGGACTCATTTTTGAAGAAGTTCCTCTTCCTCTACATAGATAGAGCATGGCAGATCTTTATGATAACTTTGAATTGGCAGCTACCAGAATATACGTGTTAGTCAAAGAATTAAAATTTTAACTTTCAGCCAGCCCAACAAAGAGTTGTGAGAAAATAGCTGAAAATTAAAGGGAGCATTTTCTGAGCTCATGAACCTTTGGACCATTTGATATCACAGTAGTCGAGGGTGCCTTTACAAAAAGAATATGTGACGAGGCTCTGTTAGTCCTCATTTGGGAGTGAAGCTGAGAGAGGTCTTAACTGGTGTTGGGTAGATTTTCTATGGTTCAGTACTATTACCCATTCACGGCATCTAACTCAGGATTTAGACTGACATTAAAAAGTCATGACGTTTTAAAGGGAAAGATCTGGGAAACCAGTGATGACTGAGGAGCCCTGGTCAAGCCAGGTAAAAAATCTTGCATGTGGCTGATCTTGTGCACTGATTCCAAAGTCCTAATGTTCAAACTGTATGGACTATAACTGAATATGACTGTGCACTATGCAGATATTAATATTTGCTACTTTTCAATGACCAGAGGCATCTTTTGTTTGATACCTGTTATTGTTGTGCGAACTGAAAAAGCCAATAAAATGTACCCTAAATAGTCCTAATATTCAAGAGAATCCTCCCCAAATCTATCTTTTAAGCATTGAAGAAGATTGCATATTAAGCGTCTACTAATCTGCATGTAGAAATTACAGCAATTGACTGGGTGTCAAGCTGATTTACAGAAATTTAATAGTTTAGCTTCTGGACATTTGAACCTGGTAGGGTAGGTAAAAAAGCCTCTGTGGTAATACAATCAAGAGAACGACAGAGAATCCATCCCGAATTAGCAGTGGGAAAGTCAGACATGTCAAAAGATGGGTGCAAGAGACATAAAGTAAGTGTGGTTAGGAATGTAAGGTGGAGGTACACATTATTGACCCAATTAATCTCTCAAACTTCAATTCTCATTATTAAGTAGGCAGTAAATGTGCAAAGTGGATCAAATGTCCAGGTTACCGAAAATTGTTTTCACTCTGGACAATTACAAACATCTCTGGTAATACAGGAGGTGACATATATAGGAAGCTCCACCTGGTAATTATCAAATATGTTTTGGCAGCTTTAATCCCTTAGACACAGGTTGCAGAAAGCAACAGTGGTAAATCTGGTAATAAGAGTCGTTCTCTAAAATATTGTTGCTGCTCAGAAATATGAAAGAAATGGCTTGGTACTTTGTTACTGGCTCAGATCAATCTGACAATAAAGAAACCTATTACGAAGAATTACATCAAGCCCACTACTAATAAACAATTACCAGATTTTCGTTTTATTATCATTGCTTTTTTCTGAGATGGAAACATTCATTTTCCACTTCCATCACCTTGACATTCCTCTGCAGGTGCCTCTATGCCATAATGCTTTCTCCTAATTTCTGGTTATGGTTTACTTGGTTTTTGTTCGCGTTAGTTGGTTTTTTGGGTTTGACTGAACATTTCCACATAATTCCACTGGCAATGCCAATTCTGACAAATTTTACTGGTCGAGTTTTTGGGTGAGGCCTAAATGTTAAAGCATAATTCCTGTTCCTACCCTAAAATCGTGCAAAGTCTCCACATTTTTAGAACTAGCTTTACATTGCAGCTATCAGCAAGCCCTAGTGTTACCAATTCTTTAAAAGATTAGTAGAGTAGGCTTTGGTTCTGCCCATAGTAGAATTTCTGTCTCACCTTATGCTAATGGTTGCATGGTGTTTAAATACAGCTTTAGGTGTCTACAGGCAGACTGATTGTTTTCAATATACACCATATCAGTAGAGAGGCCTTTGGGTCAGCCTCTTGCTTGTGACTGGATGGCTTTCTCAGTTGTCTGTTCTTGATTCAATGGCTTTTCTCCGTATTTTCGTGTTTGTCCACCCCAGGAGCATTTTGGTCTCACAGCGTTCTGATTAGTTGAATTGTACATATCCATGGCATACTAGAGAGGACTATTTGTTTATTTCTTACTGAGCATTCCATTGGAGACATGTGTTTCCCTGCTCTCTCCCTCTTTATTCTCCCTATCCACATGCCCTTTTTTTGTTCCACCGCCCGCTCTCTGTGTCACATATATATTTTTCTATTGTAATTATAACATTTCTTTTTTATGAGGACATGACAGCTGCCCAGTGCTGCTTAGCTGCTCGCTTTCTTTTTTGCACTTTGTACGCACTTCTTTTTGATTCCTGCCACCTGTACACACTTTTCACTTACCCCTGCTCCCTGCCCTGTGCCCCGTCACCCTTTCTGTGTTAAATTTATTTACATTATTTATTTATTGTTTACCAAAGACATAGCAGTTGCAAAGTGCTGCTTGGGATCTAGTTCTTGTTATCATACTTTTCACATAATTTTTCCACTTTTGTTCACATTTAAATTTACAGTTCTTTCTAAATTGAACATTTTTTATATTGAAACAGTGAATTAAAAATGTCCGTCATGCATCATCATGCATGTGCATGTAGGAGTCATGATGCCTGTGTTCGCATGTTCCAAGAAGTATGCATGCACATCGGCATCCATCTTGGAATCTTTTTTCTTTAATAGAACACCCATTCCTATATTGACAGACATGGGTGGGCATGCATTTTGATGCATGCATTTGCATGCCGGTGCCAACAAGCCAATAGCTATGTGTGGGCGTTTGAGGCCACGCCGGGTGTCCACCGTCCCTCCTACTTCAAAAATACAAAGGAAAAACCGGTTGTGGTTATGGGAAAAGGTTTCTTTTTATTTTCTCGTTATTTGCTTTGGGTACATCCCAGTACTTCCTGGGTGTGTCCTCTTTTAGTCTCTAGGGAGGTCCAATGTATGGGCACAATGGAGGAAGAATGGCAACTGAACGAGAGGCAGTCAGTATAATATGGCTGTCCTTGCTGGTGTCTGTCCCAGGTCTGGATCTTCTTTTCCTGGAGGGCTCCGTCCATCTCCTCTGGAGGGAATCAGAAAAGAACAAAGGAAAATAGGTCAGGCCGCTGTCCTAGCGATAAACATAAGGGGGGGTAGTGCTCCCTTCACCTCGTACCTAATCCCGTGAGGTGCCTAAGTGTAGGAAGGGGTTGAGGTGATTCAGAGTGAGGTGCCCCGTATTCCCGCCCACCAGCCCCTAAATGAAAATAACCAAGGCACTTGCCTGAACCCACGACCATCCTGGGCTGTGGGGAGGGGAGTCACAGCCTCCACTTCCCCCGCTGGAGCACCGGACTCGTGGGCGTTGCTCCTGGAGCTGTCACCTTCGGTGCGATCCTCCTCGCGTCGGGACGAGTTTCCGACCTGCTGTGGCTCCACGGCTCCTCCGACCTGGATGTAGGTGTCGTCCTTGCCCTCTTCTTGCTCCACATCTTCGGTCTTTCCTCGCGCTGTCCGTCCGTCGTCCCCAGTCCACTGCCTAAAAACGCGTCTCTCTGCCCCGCCTGCTTGGCTTGCTGCTACCGGCAAGGGAGTTCCGGCTTGACCTGCTGGAACGCATAGTCCGCTTCCGGTCGGGGTCTCTTCGGCTGCCATGTTGGGGTGGTCAGGGTGCTCCGTTACGGGAGAGAAACCACCACACTATGTCATTTGAATTTGAGACCTAGTGGCTTTGCCTGTGCTTGATATTCAAAGTAGCAGCATTTTTTTGCATGCTTTTGTCTGCACTCGAGTATGAGATTGACCTTAAGATGGCTGCCACATTGGCATGTCTCTTTTCAGATCTGGGCAGCCTTAGCTCAAACATGGTACCGCCAAGTCTCATGAAATCAGCAACAACAGACACAGTCTTGAAAGGCTTCAGCTATACAACTGGGGTCATGCTGTCCAACTCTTGGATTGCACCTCAGCCTGGTGCAGCATGCCTGGCTGCTTTTTAAAATTTTACTGCCAGATATCTAGTGTATGTCCTTGTGCCTGGCGATTCATTTTCATCTTGGCTTCTGGCCATTGCTGCTGTCAGAGTACTCAGTGTCTCCTTTTCAACCTGCCAGCGGGACCGCTGCTAACAACCATTGGTAAAGATAGTGGGTTTAAATTGTATATCAAAATGTAAGCCACACCTATTGCCTTTGCCAATAGTTGGTGTACTTATGGTTTAGCTAATTAGTAATCACCCACTATCTTGTATTGCCTATATGCCTATTTGCTCCATCTGGCATTACAGCACAATCAATTATTTTTAGATGATTCATACTCAGGTCAAAGAGCAACTGATATTCAACAGGCTTGCTGGAATATTGGAGAATATTTGACCTATTGGACATGTATTGAAACAGTGAGTGAACAACCAAAACTCTATACAGGGGCACTGCTTTCCAGAACAATCAGGTAAACACACATAACTCACTCAGTGAAGAGACACAAAAGTGACTAGTAGCACTCTTGGTGGCTCTTGTCACCCAAAAGCACCAATGAGGTGTCATTCCAATCTTCCTCTATCTCACCATGGGAAGGAGTGGTAAATACTTCTATATACTTGGAGTATTCCAACCCTGCTCTGGGGCAGCGGACCTTCAGCAGTGAGGTTGCAGTGGAAAGTGTGATCCGGTGTGAGCTGCATCCCACTGAAAGTCACTACCTGGAAACCATGCAGTATATGACTAGACAGTGAGCCCGTGCCATAAACTGAAGTGTGCCATCCACTTACTGCCCATCAGACCCCACCCAGGCAAACAGATGCTTCTGGGCCTTAGCTGTGGGGGGAGCGGTTGTTTGCTTCCGCTCTCCCAGAGTCCTTTTTAATATGGTCCTGTAAAAAAAATCCTTCAGCACTTAACTCTCAGTGGTAGCGATGGTGTGCAGCCACAGACTTCTCATTGAGGTAATGTGGGAGAGCACAAACTCCGAACCCAACAATCATCTATAAGCAAAATAACTGATCGTCCAACCCAGTGCTTTAATTTCCAGGCACAAATAAAGGAATTGGCGTAAGGGCCACTGTGCCATGGAAAACAGCCCACCCCGTCCCTTTACCCTGATGTCTCTCCTACGGTAAGGCTTGGCAGGTTTCGTCTGTGGTTAGAGTGTGTAATTAATACAAATCAAGGCCCAAGTACAGATTAACCCTGTTCAGCTTTTATAGTGCTGAGTTCAGTACCGTCCCTTTTAGAGTCTCACCAATTGCAGGTCTTTGTATTTAAATCACAGCCAGCAGAGAACTGGCAACATGCCTCTCCACTTGCTCCTGTTTCTGAGTGGAGACACCCTGTTTGGAGGAGAAAACTCTGTCAGCGCAGGCAGGCTGCAGCGAGAGATGACAGCAGAGGCTTCCGTCCGAGGCCTACGGTACTTGGAGTCCCAGTGCCCCTGAGGATTGGGCAGTCTCCATTGGCTTCTGACTTGCCTCTGGGTCATGTGGTGATATGTTGCAGGCGGGCCACACCACTGAAACTGAGGGTCACAGCAGCGCGAAGGAAAGATGCGGGCACACACATGATCATGGCTATGAGGAATGCCTCTGGCACACTTCTTGATCATGGTGGCAAGGGCCACCATGGACACACTTCTTGGTCACAGCTGCATGGTCAGTCGCAGTGACACTCCTTGGCACTTTAGCAAGGTCAGACACAGCTAAACTTCTTGACACAGAGGTAAGGTCAGCCGCAAGCACACTTCTTGACACTGCAGCAAGGGCGTCCAAAGTTACACTTCTTGACACATCATTGAGGTTAGCCACAGATCGGCAATTCCATCCCTGAACCACAGTACTGGAGAGACTGGGGCCCACCATTATTGGGGCTCACAGATCCCTCTCCTCTGTCTCCCTGGGGTCTCGATGATTCTGCCTCTCCCTCGAAAGTCACAACTTCTGCAGAGTTGGCAGCCTCCTTCCCTCTCTCTTAGCAAGCAGGCTGGCTTCTAGGCACATTACATTAGATAAACAGCTTCTTTCAGCAACGCAAGATTTCAGGTGATGTCTCCTCACAGCTGGAAAGCTGGCTGTTAGGCAGGCGCCAGCCCTATTTACACATCAGTTCTGTGAGTACTCTGCTGAGCACTCCCTTCCTTCATCAAAGAGGACATGGAACTGAAATATCAAGTTGTCATTGGCTCCTATTGCTGTACAGTCACAGCAGTCAGGGGATGTGGATTCCCTGACTGCGATTTCAGGACTAGTTTGGGGCAAATCTTCGGTCCACTGTCCTTCCAGGCTGCTCTCCTGACACAGCCTTTTTTGTAGAGCAATGCTCTTCATGGCAAGGTAGTTTCCACCCTAGAGAACCCACAGCAGAGGCACAAAGAGGTATGTGGTGCAAGCAGGTGGCTATTATCAGTCAAACAGAACAATGATCGGGGAAAGGCAAAAGGCTGGCCTCACCTAAAGGGTCACTTTCAACCTGAACAACATAGACTGCATTCTCACCCTTCCCCCCACCATCTAGCAAATGGCAGTGTAACGTCCTTTCAGCAAAAGGCCTAATGACATTTCTAAATTACCCTAGTCTCTCTCACCACTTCAGTATCTAGTTCTCTTCCCTCCAGCTTCAGGAATGTCAGCAGTATACTTCTGCTCTCTGTGAAAACAACCTCATCCCCACCTTGTGCACAGGAACAGCTGGAGGCATCCAAAATGGATCAACAATCCCCATAACTCTGGCTCATTCATACTTACACACAATGCATATACCATGCAGGCCCCATACACAAATGCACAACATACACTTGGGATGTAATTGGTATGATCTGGGTTAGAACATAAAAGCAGAAGTGGGCCAGTAGATCTCCACTCCAGTGGCACAGATAAAAAGGTTTGGTCACAACTATTGTTTCCCAAAAAATTGTTCACCCTCACCAATACATGATCAACCCATGACAGGGACAGTAGTTCACTAGAACCAAAATGAGGGCATGTTTTGTCCACTCCTCGAGGTCACAGGACTGGTCCAGGTACTCACGCATGTCAAGGGACACACACATTAGATTAGTACAAAGTTAGGGACAAAATCAAACAACATACCACATACAGTTAGGCACGCAGGACAGGGGAACACGACTATACACCATGCAGGAGACATTTGCGACCCAACACTGCCAGAAGTCATTCAATTTCTCTTGTGTGCC
Source organism: Calotriton arnoldi (assembly GCA_963921515.1). Taxonomy (NCBI): domain Eukaryota; kingdom Metazoa; phylum Chordata; class Amphibia; order Caudata; family Salamandridae; genus Calotriton; species Calotriton arnoldi. Next base: position 2,506,334 of record CAWUFW010001612.1, on the reverse strand, counting down.
TTGCATCTGCTGAAGATAGGCTGGGACCAGGATGACTCCCCAGGAAATCTGCCCACCTGCGGCTTCATCCTGGCTTAATTCCAGACCACCAACCTTTTGGTCCCAGATGGTCTGATCCAGTACGGCCGCAAACTGGTGAATTTGGTGGGGCAACGTGGGGGGGGAGGGGGTAGAATGAAAAAAACAAAATCTTACCAGCAGCCTGACGTCTGCCACCTCGTTTCCTCTTCAGACGATGCTCACACAGTCTCCCAGAGTCCCCAGCGCTAATCCAGACGCTACTCTCATTCTGGTATTACCAAGCTTGAGAGAAGTGTAGGGATTGGGCAGAGTGGGCTGGTTCCACACTCCAGCAGGGACTGGGAGCCTGTGCTCCTGAGCCCTGCCGATATCTCCAAGCAATAGCCTGGAGATATCCAAGTGTGCATGTCGGTTTGGCCGTCCTAAGATAGCCGGCCAAAGCAACATGCACACTGAGAGTGCCCTGAGCCCACCACTTCTCCTGCTCCTGATGGCCCCATCCTCAAGACTTGGCGGTGGCTCTGGAGTAAAATAAAATGATAATAAAGCAGTTTTATTAACTGCTTTATTATCCTTGTATTTTACATGCGTCTGCTGGTTCCAGCAGTGGGGCGTCGCTCCTCTGCCATAACGGAAGAGCCGCACCTGGTCTGATCAAATCTCCATGAAGGAGTCCTACTGTAATCTAAGTCCTCTTGAACGTGGATTTTAGCTCCCTTGCCCCTCACCCCCTACACAAGAACAGAAGTGCCAATGGCCACAGGGATGAGGCACACACCTGGATGACTTCTGAAAACCTTCCTAGCATATATACTCCAATATAACATGAACTCTCCTCTAGGAACACACCCAAGCACACCTCACTACAGGCACTGTAATTGACTCTGGACTCAGTGAAGTCATACCTTATTACCTCATCTTTCCTTCCTGACAAGAAATGAAATGTATGAGCTTCTTTCAGTGCTCACTTTGTCTGCAAAAAGAGGGCACCTTCTGCAAAAACGCCCTACATACATAACACAGTCTGGAAAGAAGGAAGTCCTATATGTTATCAGGAGAGAGACAAATTAAGGTTTTACATAACTTACTGAAATACTTATTCTCACAAAAAATATGCACATCTAAACAATGCTCTTTAAACAAGGTAGCAACACAGTCATGAATGTGAAATGCATAATTCTTTGAAACGTTGGGGCATATTATCAAGGAATAGCGATATTTATCGCTAACCGCGCTTAGCGCGACTTTGGTTAACGCCGCCTATCGCTGGAAAATATCGCTGAGATAACACCCTATTAGTAAGGTTTATCTCCATAGCGATATTATTTCCAGCGATAGCGGCAAAAAGCGAGAATATCGCTGGAAAACCAGCGATATTCTCGCATTAACGCTAAGGTGGATTCAGCATTAGAATCCACCTCCTATACTTTAAACAGGTAAGTCGTCCTCACTAGCAGGTGTTAGAATCTAGCGATAAACGCGCTTAGCGCGAATTATTATATCGCTTCGCCTGCCTTGCTAATAGGGGGTAGTGGGATTAGCGACTGTTTTCAGTCGCTTTTAGTAGGGAACGCCTTCCTTGCATGTCATTAGCGATAATTATCGCTGACATGCAAGGTGATGGCAAACGCAGCCTCTAACGCCTGAAAGCTGTCGCTAACGCCTGTTAGTGACAGCTTGCTAATAGGGCGATAAAATTATCGCCGCTTTAGCGGCAAAAAGTGCCGATAATATGCCCCGTTGTGTTTTTTTCTCTCCAGGAAAATGCTGCTAACCTTCAACAAGTTTTATAGTCCCTGCAGCTATAACTGTTTCTCTCTGCCTTACACATTAGGGATCTGTCACATATAAGACACAATGGGGCATATTAGCAACGTGATTATCGCCACTTTAGCGGGACTTTTTCCCGCTAAAGCGGCGATAATTCAATCGCCCTATTAGCAAGCTGTCGCTAACTGCTGTTAGCGACAGCTTTAAGGCGATAGCGACTGGGTTGGGTGCCGATTTGCATACCAGTGATATTTATCGCTAATGGCATGCAAAGTAGGCGTTCCCAACCTAAAAGCGACTGGAAACAGTCGCTAAGGTCGCTATCGCCTATTAGCGAGGCAGGGGAGGTGATTAACGAACCAGCGCTTAGCGCTTGTTTGTTAACGCCTGGTCCAAACCTGATTTAGCCATGTAATCCAATGGGAGGTGGATTACATGGCTAAATCCCCCTCGCCCTATTACCAAGCTAACACTGGTCACAGTGCGAATATCGCTTGTTTTCAAGCGATATTCACACTGTTCTCCAGGGTTTCTATCGCTTTGGAGATAAGCGTTGCTGATAGCACGCTATCTCCGCGATAGAAACCTGCAATAGCCGGCGATAATTATCCTAGCGCTAACTGCGCTTAGCGATAATTATCGCCGGTTATTGCTAATAGGCCCCAATATTCTTCTAAAACTTTTCAGGCCTCTTTGTAACTTTGGCGCCGACGCTGAGTCAATTAGCTGCGCCTAGGAAACCACAGACCTCTGCCCTTATCCACAGACCTCTGCCATTGTCCACTGCTTGTAGAGGCAAAAAAGAAGAGCAAACAGATGAGGAAGGGGCTGCAGTTAAAGCTGCTGGGAAAATGTTACAGGTGTTCCAGCTCAGCCGGGTGTGTGTTCACTATGGAGTGAAAGACCACTTAAACGCCCTTCCCTCCCCCCATTGAATCTCCCTTATTAGACGGGGTTTCAAGCATGAGGCGACTAATCACTGGATTAACATCTCAATACTGGAACAGCTCAGTGCAGGAATGAATCGCTAAAGCACGAGTTTCCTGTGTGAGATCTTCAAAAATGCTCTTTCACTACACAGTTCCTTTAATGGATGCTACAGGAACTGAGGAACACCTCGCTGCCCTTGGGACACAAGATGAAACGAATTAAAAAAAAGAAAAAAATTAAAATATTCTGCATTCATTGTTCGACGACTTCCCATGTTTGCTTTGAACACCTCCTTCCTTTAGCACTTCCCTGCTCACTAGTCCGAGACACCATTGATGGCAACTTCCATTTGTACTGGATTATGAGAACTGTGGCAAAGACGCATGTCACATTTTCTTGTAGTGAAAAACGAAACAAGAGAACATAACTCCCTCGAAAAATTATTGCAACCTACCCATTCGATCATTGTGCCTGGCTGACAAAGACATTTGAGCATGTAAGTTCAACTTACACTCAAAAATAAATTGATTTACCAGTGCAAGAAATTCACAAAAGATGACTTTCCTCTTGTAAATCGATTTAACTGTGCATATTACTACATCAGCAAGCATGGTGTAATGTAAAGTGTAATATAACGCATGGGTAAATCTACCAGAGGTGGGGAGTAAGTGTTCCAGGGAAAAGATGCCCTTGAAAGTTTGGGAACACTTTGTGGGTATTCAAAAAATTGCTCCTTGAGACATTAACACTGCAAACAGAGTGATTTACTCCTGTCAATCACATGGGTAAATCCATTTACAGAGTACATATGGGAGATCAACGCCCCGAAGAACTTTTGGGCATGTAGAAGAAGAGCTTTCTGTATGAGGAGAAATATTTTCCTCCTAGAGAAAGCAGAAAAAAACCCTGGAATTGCACTAATGGAGGGACGTGCACAATTATACAACACCTACAATTGTTCATGCAGATCTACTTCCATACAGACATATTTGGAATTCATAAAGCCTATCCAGGTGTACCCCTGAAAACCTGTGATTTCCAGAAGTAATCTGGGAAGCCTTTCTGAAGTCTTCAAATTAATTTTTTCAAATTCAAATCTGCCCCATTGTGAAGTAGTAAACCTTTCGGTGCAGAATTGCAAATGTCTTTGTGAGCCTGGCCAATTTTGTCTTCACTCAAGTGGGAATAGAGAAAATAGACACACACAGGGTGATTCTTGACTGTGTTCAGCGACCTAAATAAATGTAATACCACCAGTGTCGTAATTTTTTTTATAGGAGGTTCGTGGAGAAGATTGGAGTTCCAAGAGAACGCCACTCACCTAGAGGAGAAATAGCAGAGCAGGGTCCCAAAACTGTATTCTTTAAATTGCTGTGTGATATATTGGATTTAATATTAAACGGCCAATTATACAGGTTAGCAAGCTCAAATTGGCCAGATATAACTTGGCACTATCCCGTCTGATTCTTGTGCTACCACACTGTGCTGTCACTAGAGAGTGGGGGATTACTACTGCTCCTGCAACAGACCGATGATGTAATCAGAGTTGGGGCTCCCTCCCCAAGTTTGTTAAAATATTAAGGCATTGGCCGGGAATTTATGGGCTGGAGTGATTGGATTGCCTACTTTTGACTGGCATCTGCCTCACTGTATGACAAAAATAGACTAATGTAGGTCTATGATAGGCATAGTACCTTATTCTGTCTGTATCTCTACACTATAACAGCACAATTCATCAAGTTCTTCTTGAAAAGGACGGTAAACCTCACCCAGCCTCACTTTGCCATTTGGTCTGAGCAGTTGCAACCGGTTATACTTGATTGAGGATCTCCCTGAATGGATTTTTCCCTCTGAGTTGCCTTTTTGTGTGTACAGTATGATGTTGTTAAGCATGCTCTATTGCTGCCTTCCATTGGCGACATATTATGTTACAGTAGTTTCCCTCGTCTATGTTTATCTAAACCTGATAATGTTCCTTTAAAGAGCACATTACTGTATGAGTCTGACCGGAAATCCCCAATGCCAATTTTATTCATATTTCTGCCACATTTATCCAGTCCAGCTATTTTTAAACTCAAGGAATACGAAAATCTGTCCATCCTTTACCTGTGCTAAATCATGAGGCACAAATGGTCCTTATGTCATTGATCCATACGATTGGAGCTGAATTTGTGTGGAGCCCAGAGCTATACTGTGTGAAAGATAGGAGGTTGTGGTTTGATGGTGGGAGAGAGGTAAGAGACACTTAAGTTAGCACAGGAATTTAGACAAGGAATATGTTCTGTGGTCATTGGAAAAATAAAAACAGACCAGAAATATCACCAGGAGCTCTGCTACAGGCGATCCAAGTGCATCAAAGGGAATCAATAATCAATGACTCATGCCAATGTGATGCTCTCTTTAAAATTCCAGAGATTGAATGATTATTTCCTCATTGCACTCCTCATCTTCCTCAGCAACACAATTAAAACGGTTGTGACAATCCAACTCCAAGCCCACCTGGACGCATGGAACATCTGGTGGCATTACATGACAGGCTTCAAGCCTTGTTGTAACACCATCATTTGAGTGGTCGGCAATGCCTTCCACTCACTAGAGGGTGACTAGGCTTGCCTATTGGTCCTATTGAACTTCTTAGTCATATATCACACAAGTGGCCCAAACTGCACTTCTCGCAACTCACAGCCCACATCCAGCTGACAGTCTTTAATTAATTTGCCTTTCTACTTGCAGGATGCACCCAAATCGCACATCTGAAAACTTCCCAATCTCCAACACTTAGAGTCACTTGTGGGTTAGAGGTGTGCAACTGTACATTTTGTTTATATTTTTCCACAGTCTGACCATTCTAAATGTCCTTCATTCTGGGTTTTAGAAGGAACACATTCTAAATTTTAACTATTCCTTCTGTGCATGTCACACACCTGTTAGACTAAACTAGATGGACCCATCCTGTCTTGCAATGAGCCAGAGATGCTGTTCTGGACCTCCCAACTTTTAATCTCCTCGTTTTGGAAAGGTGTAGCAGTGTCTGGGATAAGGTATTTTATTTGAAATTGGTGTATTTAACGTTTCAGCTCTACTACATGCCAGGTTTCTGAGATTTGTTAAACTAATTTCTCATAGGAGGCACATAGTTAGCTGATTTTGACCAATTCTCCTAGGGTAGGTGGCAGAATGCTTACTCATAATGACACTGAAGATGCCTATTGCGAATTGTCTGAGGTTAATATAGATGTTGACTTGCCTGAGATCTGCACGTGTAGATAAAATGGTAGACGCACCATTATTGGGTGGCCAGAACATCGCGTTCTATGTGTGACACATCAAGGTGGCATCCCCTAAAGGCCAACATTGCTATGTATCCCAGTTGTTCCTAAATTTGTCATAATGTAGTTGTCTGTAACGTACTGCTTCACATTTTGTTTGCCAGCTACAGATCCTCAATAAATTGTTATATGATTGTTCATATGGACACTTCACAGTTGAGCCAACTCAGTTACATGATGTGTTATTTCTCGTCACACAAAAATGATACATAATCATTTAAAAATGTATTTTCTCAACTTTGAGGAAGGTCTGGCTGAAAATGTAAAGAGCTGGCCACCGTTATAATAGCCATGGACCCACTGGTCCGACACCTCCAGAAAGACCACATGCACTGTGGCCTGCAGTTCTGGCCCGGGTCCCTCCTTCTATCTCTCAATGCTGATCGTGAACTAATTTTCGTGCAACACCTGGAGGACAACCTTGCCCCAATCCTGCAAGAAGTGGTCCGCTTTGGTGGCCACTCCGGACTCATGATCAACTGGTCTAAGTCTGAACTGTTCCCTCTCATGGAGTCCCCTACCCCTTTTCAATGTGTATTCCCTCTGACTTGGTGAGACGGCCCAGTCAAATATCTGGGCATCTATTTACATCGCGATAGGAAGCAGATGGTGTGACTAAACTATAGCCCTTCAAAAACAACTTGGACAAACCCACTAGTAGATCAATAAGCAAGGACGACTCTACTGTAAATGTAGGAGTCCCAAGAACCACATAGGTCTTCATTATCCAACTGGTCCACATGTTTCAGCCTCTAAAAAATATTTTAGAGGCTTTCTTCAGGACCAAACAGCGTGAGAAAGTGGTGTTGTGGCAAAAATAAGCCACGTGTATTTTTTACAGCACACACGCTAAGAAGTGTGCTGTGCATGCAGTGGTGTGACCGTACTTACGGACCCACTGGTTGATTTTAAAACACTGTCTACGTATTTCTTGTAGCTTTTACAGATCCCGGAAGGGGCGAACGCCTGTAGTCACACATTCGTCAAGGCGGGACGCCCGCCGGAAACACCTATTCCGGTCTTCTTGGGATCACGAGTGGGTCCGTAAGTACCGACCAGTTGGATAATGAATGCCAATTGCTAGTCTTCACTTTATCCCCTTGTTTTCTTTTTAACCATGTCCTGGGCCGCTGGGAATAAAAAATTGGTCAGCAAGGAATCCCAGAGACATTTTTAATCTCACCACCTTTTGAGCACCACGCACACAAACACGAAAAAAACCTGCTCCGCTGTAACTCAGGCGTCGAAGCACAGCTGGGTAGCATTCGGCTACCCAGTTGGGAACCCCATGATGAAGCATGCCACCAACTAGGTTGGAGGGTGAGGGTTCTTTTTACAAACCTATGTGGTTCTTGGCACTCCTACATTTACAGTAGAGTCGTCCTTGCTTATTGATCTACTAGTGGGTTCGTCCACGTTGTTTTTGAATAGTAATTAGGGGATAAGGACGTTCCCCGAACATTGTCCTTGCTCTCTCTTTTGTTTCTTATATAAACTATAGCCCTGCCATGGACAACCACCACACAAGTGAAACGATGGATCCGATTACCAATGTCTATGGCAGGCCATATTGCAATATTCCCTTTCCACTCACCAATTCCTTCTTCATAACACTGCGTAGCCTGTTATTACAACTTATTTGGACCAGTAAACGTCCGCGGATAGGATGGGACTCATTGATCCTTTCATTCAAGAGGGGAGGATTCGGAGTATCACATTTGCATTTATATTACTTAGCACCGCAATGCCAGTTTGCACATCACTGGTTCCATGCAGATGACAGAATTTCCTACACCAAACCTGAACTCGACCTAGCTGCACCAGTGCCCCTGGCCTCCATCCTACCCAAAGGGATCCCTCAAGATCCCAATCATATACAAATATTGTCCACCACATGCTGGGCCTGGCAGAAGCTTCAAGGCGTGCTGGGGGCCACATTACTTTACTCACCATCGTTGGCATTGTCCGACAACCCCTGGCTTCCCATTACCTGCAAAACCTTGGTTAAGCTCACCATGACACACCATGCCCTTCACACATTCGGTGACCTTTTTCTGGATGGATACATTCTATCACACTTCACTCCACAGACGCTTGGTTCACCGAGGCCACAATTATGGATCACTTTGTGTTGCACCGTTTGCACAGAGTTCTTTGCACATGGCTCCCCACATACCCACTAGCACCAGACGAGTTTGCCCCACTAATGCTGGTGATTTATGATGACGGTGGGAACCGACTGGTGTTGAAACTATACCACACAAGTGTAGCCTTGCTACCCTCTCACGACTTAAAACTTAGACACACCTGGGAACAAGACCTGGGTTGCCAACTAACAGGCAAAATGTGGATGGCTTGCTGTGCACAAACACGTTTGGTATCACCCAATCATTGCTACAAGCTCCTACATTTTATGTTCTTACGTAGAGCATACTTTTCCCCTAAGGATCAGCATAAGTTCAACCCTACTTAATCTCCTGCATGCTCTAAATGCCACGCAATAGGGGCAGACTTCCTACACATCGCATTGATGTGTATGCATGTTGCATACTATTGGACCGAGACCTTTACCTGACTGGCCCAGATGGTAGAGGTTGAACGAGAATGCAATCCACTTCTGGCATTGCTTGTCTACGTGCAGAACCTCCCCAAAATGTTTTGACAATTCACAGTGACGGCCCTTCTCCTGGCCAAGCGGAACCAGCACTTCACTGGAGGAAGGGATGCCCATCTACCGTCAAAAGCTGGCTGCATGGTATGACCTATTGCGATACCACAAGTAAGCTCTACGCCTCACTCCAACCCTATTCTTCCAGACTGAAAGATTTGGGTAATCACTCTGCACCTACCTCCTATCGGTGAGTGATGACCCTCATACTCCCAGTCATACTCCTCACTCTATATCCTCCCATTCCACCGACGCATCAACCTCCCCCACAGGGCTCCATCCTGACACCTCTCACATACCCACGGCATGAGGTTCTCTTGACACACACTCACCTTCCCTCATCTCTCCCCAGAGACCACTGGCCCCTTGATTCCTTACACATCCTGTGCGCGATCCCTCCCCGCAATACAGACTCGCTGTGCTACTAGTAGGGCAACACATCTTTGTGTTTATTTCTGTTTTCTTCTTGTTGTTTAATAGAGATCTTCAATAATGTACCTGCATATTACGCTTTTTACCTTCTGAATCATAGACACCTACAAGGACCACTTGCTCTTGTAATCCTCCCCTCCTCTCTAAATGATGCTTTGATCTTCTGTTGGAATGTACTTGATATGCCACCTACATTGCCTCGGCGACTGCTGTACTTTGTCAAATGCATGTACTATGAAAAGCTGAATAAAAACATGTTAAATAAGAGTTGCCAACCATTTTCCTAGTGGGACTCCCACATGAATATCATGACATTTAAGATGATATATTCAATATTTTCATAGTCTTCTTATGAAATCATACTAGCTAAAGAGGAATGACTGAACAATGAGTTGAGAAATATGCTTCATCTTTTGATAAATTTGATGTCATAGACCTATAGTTAATGAACGTAGGCACAATCGTGCAGTGCATTCATTGCTGTGCAACAAGAGAGAAAGGCCACTTCTGATTTGTGCTTTTCCAGCTAATGTAGAAGTAGCATGGATAACTCTGTAGGTATTTCTGGCCTTTGGATGTGGTCAGCAGTGTACCCATTTATCCTGTGGACCTTGACCTTTTTTTAGGTTGAATCCATTTCAATCAATCAATCAATCATGTCACTTATAAAGCGCACTAAATCCTACCTTTTCCTCCAGTCCTGTTTTACCTTCAGTTCGCTTTCAGTATTTTTGCCAATCATTACTTTTTTATGTTTACTTTTTCCTCTAATTTGTAGAGCACCAGTAGGATCCTTAAGGTCTCAATGGAGGTGGTGACGTGTCTTGTCTTTTATGTGTGTAAATACCTGCTCAGGATGCCGTAAAGTGGGGCAAGTGGTGAGATTGTGCAATGGATCCTGCATCAGTGAAATATGTTTGTATGAATGTTCACATCCATTTATGGAGGATAACAGGAGTGTGGAATACCTGAAATCTGGCTGGCCAATGATGGGCAGACATCTTTGTGTGAGAACAAGATGTCAAGCAGGCTCAGTCCGTAGAGGTGCTATCACCATGTAGCCAGGGTGGCAGCAGCAGAATGGTAAGATGTGAGTCTAATGCCACCTTTAGTAGGAATGAGAGGAAAATAATGGCCACCACACGTCTTCCCTAACACTGAAAGAGTCTCCACATGTAAAAATATAGGACTGTTCTATCTTCTTGTGTGAGGAAACTCCACAGTCGTAAAAATGCTATTAGTAAAATACCTTTGTGAACAGCAAACAATCCTAAACTTACACAAAAGTGTTAGTTTAACTTTGTGAATCAGGCCCACACTGTAGTAATCTGACATAAAGATATGTGGATGTAAATTAGTTCATATGTCTTCTGTCACACTCCTCTGAATCAGGATAGAGGTCTTAGACTTTGTTCTTTCCAGCATTAGCCTAAGAAATTAATAGTTAAAATGATTAAAGGTCGATACATATTTGTATTTGTGGCAACCTTTCACATGATTAAAAGACCAAAGATAAGTATTCAGACCCTTCTGAACCTATTCATTCACTTCTAAATTTTCTGTGAAAAGTGTAACAACAAGGTGTGGGAAAGATAGAAACAGAGGTCTTTTTAGATGCACAGAAGCATCAGATTCTCTTGTCCTGCCCTTTCGTCCTTTCCAGTGTTACACTCACTAGATTGGTGGAGGTTATGGGGAGTCTGGAGACAGCATTCGTCCTCCCCTTGCAAGGTTAGCCTTTTGTCAGGGCCTCCTCTTTGGTACCCTTGGAGTAACTTTTTCAGAATGGCTGATAGGTCTGAGGTGTACAGGGTTCATTCCACATCGAACCCTTGCTTTAGGTTTCTCCCAGTGGTGGCTTCTAGCCTTAGCCCCTCCTGAACACCATCACCTGAAAACAAAGAGGGTGGCTGACCTGTCTGGTAATGGATTCACAAAGGGACAGAATCACGATGATCAAGTCCTAGAGCTACACCTTTGGAATTCACAAACTCCTTAAAACTTGCATACACAAATGACTTAAACTCCACATCAATGCTTCAGGACTTCTTACTGACCAGTTTAGATGACACCTAGCAGGGTGTTGGAGAATTCCAGTGCTGGTGTCTTTGATAGCCACCTTCCCAGTCATTTGAGGGGACATCACCTGAAGAAGTTTGTAACAATCTGCTGGAAGCACAGCGGGTTTAGCTAAGGAATCTACCTTGCCTGATGAGAGCCATAACACACTATGGGGACACCCGGTATCCCTGAGAACCTGGGTTCAATATACATTAATGACAACAACGGTTCTCTTGGGAGACGTTTATACGCTTAAACTTCTAAAGCACAGACACAGCATATGTTCCTCATCTGTAAGAGATTTAACACAATATTTCAATTACTGTCAAATCATATCAGGTGGATAACAATACATACGTTAGGTGCTCCATACAATGGTCCAGTGAAAGTGACTGGTGACAAGGGTGAATAAAATTGCGCTGGTGATAATCTACAAAGAACAATCCATCAACAATGTTGAGTGAGTATTGAGACAATTTCAAAACTGGAAGACTCAAAAATTCAAGTACAAGTTGAGTCAACAGTGTAACAATGTAACACACTGATGTTTCAATGCGCTGTATATATTTAGTGTGGGTTTTCATCAGGACAAAGGTAGAGGAAGCAATCTCCCTTTTGCGGAAAAATTCCACGTATGACCTCTAGATCTCAATTTTACAGAAAAACATGAGTGTGACCATTCAACCCAAGAGAACCATTTTAGTCATTAATATATATTGCCTGCTGAGAGAGCGGTGTTGCAGATATCCGTTTCAGAGGAGTCTGCCCAGAGGTCAAGTCCAGTCATAGCTGCCTGGTGGAGGAGCTGCCCAATGAGGCAAACTGTCACTAGCAACTGAAGTGAGAACTGCATCACAAGCATAAAGGGAGAGTGGAGCTATAATGAGACTTTTGGACTCGCTACAGCAGAGTAAGACCTCTGACCCTCCTGGTCAGTGTCACTTGCTCTCTCCCGCACAGCTCCACAGTTAAGGCTCTGCCCTTGAGCCCGAGCTCCTTCCAGGAAGGTGTTCGAGGCCCTCCTCCACCCGCACGATCCTGCCTGCGCCTCATCCCTGGTGGTCTAGTGGAAGAGCACCCTGCTCTTCTGCTATTCCGCACTGTGTCCTCTGCCCTCTTTTCCCTTTTCTTTGCCTCTTGTGTTTTGCCCTTTTTTCTTGCCTCTTTTATCTTTAATTTGCCTCGTTTCACTCATCCTTGCCTCTTGTGCTTTGCCCTTTTTTCTTGCCTCTTTTTTCTTTAATTTGCCTCGTTTCACTCTTCCTTGCCTCTTGCGTTTTGCCCTTTTTTTCTTGCCTCTTTTCTCTTTAATTTTCCTCTTTTCACTTTTCTTGGCCCTTTTCTCTCTCTTTTGCCTCTCCCCCCTCTTCCCGCGCTCCCTGCCGCTAATGCCCCCGCGGCCAGTGGCATAGCAAGGGGGGGCGGTGGGGGCGGCACGAGTTTTGGGGGCGGCGGTACACCCCCGCTCTTCCATGCATGTGCCGCAGGGCAGCAATCACAGGAATATCATGCCAGAACCCCCCCACCTCTTACTGTCATTGCGGGGCAGAAAGGCAGGGACCGCCATGTGCGGAAAAGTGGCTAGCTACGCCACTGTCTGGGCCCCTCCTCCCAGCGTGTCACTCCTGCTCCCGCCTCCCAGCTGATTGCCCTCCCCCCGACCACTTGCGCGGCTAGAAGAGCAAGAACTCTGACCTTCCTGGTCAGTGTCACTTGCTCACCCCCGCACAGCTCCACCTTTAAGGCTCTGCCCTTGAGCTGGAGCTCCTTCCAGGCAGGTGTTCAAGGCCCTCCTCCACCCGCGGGCTCCTGCCTGTGCCTCATCTCTGGTGGTCTAGTGGAAGAGCACCCTGCTGTCCTGCTATTCAGCTCTGTGTCCTCTGCTCTCGTTTCCCTTTTCTTGCCTCTTTTATCTTTAATTTTCCTCTTTTCACTTTTCTCAGCCCTTTTCTGTCTCTTTTGCGTCACCCACTCTTCCCACGTTCCCAGCCGCTGTTACCCCCGTGGCCCCTCCCCCCCAGAATGTCGCTCCTGCCTTCCAGCTGATCGCCCTCCCCCGACTCCAACTTAATGGCGGCTGCTGCACAGCCACGCCGCTGGCGCGCTGAAGGCCCGCCAAAGGCAAGCCATCTGTGCCCGTCCGTGACCAGCACTAGGGACCCTGGTCCCTGAACCCCCTGCCATTACAATGCTAGCACCCTCCACGCTCTCAACCCAGGAAGCAGCACCAACTGCCAGCTCCCGACGCCGAGCAACACCCAAGGCCTGTTCTCTTGCCGTCACTGCCGCCGCACCTTCACCCATCTCAAGGACCCCAGCATTAGCCCCAGCCCACCAGACGCCAGTGAACACAAGCCAATGAACTCCATCCTCCTTAACGTACGCTCCCTGCACAGACATGCCGTAGAAATCTGGGACCTCCTCAACACGCACACGCCCGACGTCACCATCCTCACTGAGACCTGGACCAACGCCAGCTCCACACCCGACATCGCAACCGCCATCCCCGATGGTTACAAGATCCTGAGAATAGACCACCCCACCTGCCCAGGAGGAGGTCTCGCCATCGTCCAAAAAAGCTCTCTCCGATTGATGCCTCACCCCGCATGGAACACATCCACTTCCAGATCCAGACCAACCCCAGAACGACGCTCCGCGGGACACTCGCCTACAGATCACCTGGCCCCCGCTCCCCGTTCACCAATGTCATCGCTGACCTCATCGCACCCCATTCCCTCACCTCCACAGACTACATACTATTCGGAGACCTGAACTTCCACCTGGAGAACCACAACGACCGCAACACCACAGCCCCTTACCAACATATTACTGAGACAACTCATCTCCACCCCCATGCTCACAGCGGGACACACACTCAACCCCATCTTCGCAGGAGATAACAGCATCTTCTTCAGCCACACCACGGAACTGCTCTGGACAGACCACCACTGCATCAATTTCTCCTTTCCTAAACCCACCGCACACAAGCATGTGAAACGCCTCCCTCACAGAATCTGGAACAAGGTCTCCGAAGAACACTTCACCTCCACCCTCACCTGCACTCCACCACCAACTACGACAGATGCCAACACCGTGGCAAGCAACTTCCACCAATGGATCGCCAACTGCGCTAACACACTTGCACCCCTCTGGAACACCACAAGACAACACAACAAGAAAGCAAACTGGTTCACCACGGCGCTCCAAGAATCCAAGCGCCCCTGCCGACGACTGGAAAAGACGAGGCGAAACAGAAAAACTCCGGAAGCACGCTCAGCCTACAAAACAGCCACCACGGCACACCACCACCTCATCAAATCCACAAGAAGAACTTCTTCAAGACAGAATCCTCTACAACGCCCACAACTCCAAGGAACTCTTTGCCATCATACAGGAATTTGCCAAACCCAACAGCAAAAAAACTGACGTCCCTCTCTCCCTCCCAAGACCTCTGCAACAAACTCAGCTCCTTCTTTCACCTCATGATCAAGACGCTCTACGACAACTTCGACGACCAAGACCTCTGCACCGCCCCAACCCCCACCCACAGCGATGCCACCCAACATACCCTACTTACCTGGACCCCACTCATGACGGAAGACACCCTAAAGACCATGAAGAGCATCCACTCCGAAGAACCTTCAGACCCCTGCCCGCCGCACATCTTACACAGGGCTGCCACAGCCATCGCACTCAAGCTACGGTGAACCATCAACTGCTCCCTTGAGACTGCCACATTCCCCGACAACTGGAAGTGCGTCAAAGTCAACCCGCTCCTAAAGAAACCCGCCGCAGACCCGACGGATCTCAAGAACTTCAGGCCCATCTCACTGCTTCCTTTCACAGCCAAGGTCATTGAAATGGCCGTAAGCACCCAGCTAGCACACTTCATTGAGTCCAACAACATCCTAGACACCTCTCAATCCGGATTCTGCAGCAACCACAGCACTGAGACTGCCCTCCTCGCCACCACAGATGACATCCACGCCCTACTCGACCAAGGCCAAACGGCAGCCCTCATCCTCCTGGACCTATCAACAGCCTTCGACACCGTCTCCCACCACACACTAGCCTCCAGACTCCACGATGCCGGCATCCGAGGAAAGGCCCTAGACTGGTTACGCTCATTTCTCACGGGCAGAACACAGAGAATAAGACTCCCGCTCTTCCTCTCAGAACCAACAGAGACCAGATACAGAGTACCCAAAGGATCCTCTCACAGCCCCACCCTCTTCAACGTCTACATGGCCCCCTCGCAAGCATTGTCAGAAACCACGGGCTCAACATCATCTCATATGCCGATGACACCCAGCTCATCCTCTCCCTCATCAAGGAACCCGACATCACCAGGCACAACTTTCAAGAAGGGATGAAAGCCGTCGCAACCTGGATGAAGAAAAGCTGCCTGAAACTCAACTCAGAGAAAACAGAAGTCCTCATCCTCAGCTCCACCCCCTCCGCATGGGATGACACCTGGTGGCCCCCTGTCCTCGGAAACCCATCCAACCCGGCAGACCATGCATGCAACCTCGGTATCATCCTGGACTCATCGCTCACCATGAATCACCAGATCAACGTCGTCTCCTCCGCATGCTTCAACACCCTCTGAATACTACGTAAAACATTCAAGTGGATCCCCTCCGACACCAGGAAACAGTCACTCACACCCTCAGCACCAGCAGACTGGACTACGGCAATGCCCTCTATGCCAGATTCAACAAAAAACTCCTCTGCAAACTCCAGAATGTCCAGAACGCCGCAGGCAGACTAATCCTCAATATCCCACGGCACAACCACATCACCCAGCACCTCCATGACCTCCACTGGCTCCCCGTCGAAAGAAGAATTAGTTTCAAGCTGCTCACGCATGCCTACAAGGCCCTCCATAACATTGGACCTCAATACCTCAACGACCGCCTCTCCTTCCATGCCCCCAAGAGAAACCTCCGATCAGCTGATCTCTCCCTAGCCACCGTCCCATGCCTCTACAGGACCAGAGCGGGTGGAAGATCCTTCTCCTACCTCGCAGCCAAGACCTGGAACGATCTCCCCCTTCACCTCCGGCCAAGCCCGACACTCCACCAATTCAGGAAGGACCTCAAGACCTGGCTCTTCGAATGACCCCTACGGAGCTGCCCACTTACTCCCTTCAGCTCCTTGAGACCCTAACGGGTGAGTAGTGTGCTCTACAAAACCCTGATTGATTGATAGATTGTTGCCGATCCCTGGTTTGCTCCAACTGGGCCTTGGGGTTTTCTCTGCCCTTCTATCTGGCATGGGAGAGTTTGGTGAGGTTGACAATGTGGGTGAGGATTGCAGGGTCCTCCGATTACAGGGACCCACTTGTGAACTGCCCGGCTGCTCCTGTGCCCCCAAGTCCTGCTGCACCAAAGAAACCTAAATCTGCAAATCCGTGGTGGCTTCTGCAGACTGAAATGTGCATCTGATGCTAACATGTGCACCCTGCGACCCTTCACCCCCATCAACATGCCCTCAGGGAACCTGGAACACAGGCTCTAGGGACATCTGTAGACCCCCTGATAAATGCCATAGTATCTTCCTCCAAGGATGTGCGCATGGGCCATGCTCCTTCATTGGGCGAGGTGGAGGTTATCTAGTCCTGAACACTAACTGAGACAAAGAACCATAACCACTCACCAGACTGGCCACAGTCCATCTGCACCTACTACATACCTTTGGGAGAAGAAGGGTCTGGGGCGGCATAGTACTGCAACTGTACTTTATAGCTCCAGAACTGAAACTCTTCTGCATCACACCCAGGTAAATCTGCTCTTGCCGAGAACATCCACGAAAGTGGGGATCTAATGAAATTGGACTAGATTATTTCAGGGGCCAGCACAACCACGGAAGCACTCAGAGACAGACCTCTGGGTCACAGACTAGAAAAGAAGCAGCTAACTAAGCTTCGGTGAGCTAGAACCAGTCTAGATATCCTGTATTCCTTATATTATTTGTGTACTCATTAGAATTACTTTAGCTTTTGGAGTCTCGCATCACAGAATATGTCTTCGTGTGGTATTGCATAGTGGTAGAATAAAGTACTTTTTTCAAGTGAAAACAGTGAGTGAACAAGCTGTTATTCAGTGATATTGTAAACACAGAACTAACCCTTAGACCTAACCATAAACAGGGTAATATATAAGATACAGATACAAGGGCTAGTGCGACCACATTAGGTTAAATATCAAAATTTGGTCTCCATTACATTCATTTCATGTTATTTTGCTACACTTACATGACTTCATTGATGATTTATTTACAGTCTGATGGTGCAATCTCCCCATGCTCTTCCTCATGCATGACCCCTACGGTGCCCTTGAATCTGCATTCTCTGTCCATCATCCAAGTACGGATGCCCAGTACCTACCTGCAGCTGAACCAAAGAAAGAAGAGAGAATTCATATGCAATGCCTGTTCGCAGTCAGTTTTAAAATGCAACATGTTGTAGACTGAATAAATATCATACTGGATATGTTTTATTTGGTAATAACATAATAACAAATCAACAAACTACATAGGCATCATTCATTTAAATCGTGAATTTGAGTGGGACTTAGCAGGAGCATGGAAGTACAAGGTTCAGCAAGATGATCAATTAGTGTAGACAGACAAGATACACACAACATGTAGGAAGGCAGCCTGGGGGGTCTCTGTACAGCAGAAACAGTAAGTGATAGTCACAGGGCTGGCATTGAAGTACTGGAGGAGGAGGAGGGTGAGCTGGATGACGATTGGGGTGGAAGATCTTACAATGAACTGCTGAACAAAGGGTATACATCTTGAAAATGCTAGTGTTTTGCATTTTCAAAAGGAAATTGCTAACCAGGGAAACTGGTAGGAGAAGGTTTATGGGTGGCTTCCCGCAAGTTCTATATTGAAAATGAGAAATTCAAAAATTAGGGAGAATGGAAAGACAAATAATGTGTGCCTCAAATTAATGACACTTCGATAAATATTGTTACTCAGTAACATATTGACTTTAATATTATATTTGTTTTTCTCTGGCTTATTGTTGCCTTGACAACATTTTGAGTGCACAAAAATGGTCATCGAGGATAGTTTTAAAAACAGCCTCCTTAACCAACAACACAAAACCAGCCAAGATTCAAGAATAGCAGTGCAACATGGCATCCCCATAAGCAACAACCTTTACTTCAACACCATTGCACAACAAAGAAGGCCTGGGAGCATCTCCCCTTCCTATACAAAGACTTACCTCCCTGAAATAGACTTCAGTACCCCTGGTACCTGGGTAGCCAGTCTGCGCTGGTTACCACTACAAGCCCACATCATCTTCAAGATCTGCTACAGCAAATATAACATAGTGATGGACAGTACCTGTCCACACACAGCAGCCACACTACATACAGCAGAAAATTAAAGTAGGTGAACCCCTTATAAGAAGACATTAAAAAAAACTGCAAGTACAAAACTGCCAACAACAGCTTATGGAAAGCCTTTCACAAATATACATCATAAATATGGAACATCTCTATTTATATAAGGCTGTATATGTAGGGCTTGCACCTTCACCCCTCCTGCTGTGGATGACAGCAGAGAACAGTTGATGACACTGTTCAGAGAGCATCTCGTAGATAAGGTACTTCTTAGCTACATCACAATGGTCTCTTCCCTCTGGCATAGTTGTTCTCAGTCCCTTGTTCTACACTATATTTAATCAAAAAACAATTCACTGTAAAGGAGTTTGAAATTTAGAAATGCGAACACATAAATATTCACCTATAAAGTCACGTGCAGACAGACACACATTCCCACTGCTCATGGATAGTATTTAGAAGCAATATCAGCCATCTGTGACTTTTCAAAAACATTTTCGCATGGTAGATAAAAAGACCTGAATACCATCATGGCGCAGGTAAATATAGTCCTGTCACTAAAATTCAGTAATTCTGTCAAACTTCACGTACCAATAATAACGTGTTCAGTAATATCGCGAATGGTTTATTCAGGATAAAATACATTTTGCCAGAAACAAACAATTATCAGACTTTTATTGCATATTTTTAATGAAGTCTGAACGGAATAGAAAAAAATAATAAAAAGATACTGAGGGCCAGATGTAGCAAGCCAAATTGCGATCGCAAACGCAGAAATTCGCAGAATTTCAGCGTTTGCGATCGCAATTTCGCTGTGTGCAATGTAGGTAAGAAAAACCTCGCAGAATTTGCGATTCCCTATTTTGCAAATGCATTCAAGGAATCGCAAACTGCGATGCCTTAAATGCAATGCAGGAAGCACCCAACTTGTGCGATTTCTGGTTTAAGAGATCAGCAAATTACCACCAACTTCAAGTTGGTGGTAATTTGTAATTTCTTTGAAAAATGCATATTTTGGCATTTTTCAAAGTGTCATGTGGTGCACAGACGTGCCCTTAGGGCATGTATGTGTGCCACATGTGCACACATGCACATTTCAGGGGTGCAACAGGGTGTCCTTTTGACACCCTTGCACCCTTGAAATTGCATGCGCAATTTGCGAGCACCTATTGGGTACTCGCAAATTACGCATGCAATTCCCATTCATTCCTATGGGCCTCCTGGCCCATAGGAATGAATGGGAAGGGATTCCTTAATTGCGAATCGCAGTTTGCAATACGCAATTAAGGAATGTTTAGGAATCGCAATTATTATTGTGATTCCTACCTACATAGCATTTTGCGAGTCCTTAATAGCAATTCTCTAAAAATTGCTATTAAGGGCTCGAAAAAAGGTTCCTTCCTACATCTGGCCCTGAGTATAGAAAAAGTCTAAGAAAGTGCCTACTGAATCCTATTCAGCCGAGTTCCAAATATATTTCATTCTAAGCGTCACATTATTCAACTGGATGCCTTTCCAATCACTTCTCTTGGTAGCGTTGTAACGTCACCAGTTTTACAGACGGTTTATGTATGCCCTGCATGTAGAGCCATCACAGTCATTCCAACCACCAGTCATGCTGAAAATCTTATACTTCTTTACATACTTTAAAGGGATATCGTCACTGACAAGATGCAACCCTTCCTCACTTTCCTCCTCATTTTGGGTGTCGAGTCAGGGGCGGCTCCTCCGTTGGAGTGAAGGAGCATCGTGCCACTGAAATTATCTCCAAAGATGAAAAATAAAATGGCAATTCATTGCCATTTTATTTTTCATCTTTCCGTCCTGAACGGAGCGTCTGGACAGACTGAATGACAGCAGCAGGGAGGAGTGTGGGCTGTTTGCGCACTTTTCAAAGTGCTCATGTCCCTTTGGCCGGCTGTCTTGCGACATGCTGGGTTAGAGAAAGTGCAGGCCTCCAGGGTGCTGGGGAGGGCCGAGTGAGGCCGCTCCCTCCAATCAGGGCGTTGCTCTCACAGCATGAGAGCAGCACCAGGATTGGTGCCCACACTGCATCCACTTCCTGAAAAGAGGTCCGGAGCGGAAGACGTCAGTTCAGGTAAGTTTTTTAATATTAATATTTGTGTGCGTGCCCACCCCCCCATAAATGCTAGCCGCCACAGGTGTTGCGGGACTTGTTATGCAGTATTTATACATGTAGGGGCTTATTTACAAGCCCCTTGCGCCGCAAGTGCGTCACTTTTAATATGGGAAAAAGTTATGTACCGGCGGTGCAAGGGGCTTATAAATAAGCCCCGTAATTTTCATAATTTAGGCTGTTTTCCAGGGACATATTCCAGCGGGTTTTCCTGGTGAATATATCCTCGGACATATTCATTCAAATTCAGCCGCAATGGAGAGATATTAACGCGTGCCGAATTACATCTCAGAATCCTGATTCGGCAGTTAAGTACCGTTAGCTATTCTATCAGGTATTAGGAGAAACTCACATTAAAGGCCTTGGACTCTTGCATCAACTTCATAATCATATACATTGCTTTGTGAATACGGACCCAAATACTTAACTGCAGGATTGATGTCAAATATGAGAAAGGTGTCCTTTATCAGTGGTGGTGAAGAAATTACCATACTGCATAACAGAGATGACAAGAGCTGACCAGTTTTGGATTAGGAATTTGAAATGTTGGCCTCAGTTAATCTCTCCTGGTCAACCCTTCAAATCCTCCATTTAGCCAACCCCTCACTACTTGTGTCAAGTACTCATCCTGGGTTCATTACATGCCTGTGGTTGTCCAACATGGGCCTTAAAGCAATAATGAAAGTGGGTGTGTAAAGGGCAGCAGAGATAGTGCGCTAAATTACATCACATGAACATTGATGTTTCTCCTAATGATGTGAAATTAAGCTTGTAGTCATATAAAAAGTTCTGCAACTGAAAATAATCTACCCATAATCATCATGATGTTGCTCCATAACTAGGCCTAGGTGAAATCTAAATTACACCACCATAATTCAGGTATGTTTGAGAACTTTGCGTTATGCTTGTCATGTGAAAGTCAAGAAATTATGTCATTATCCCACCCCACATAATTGCGCCATCATTCGTGGCAAAACTATAGCACAAGCAGGTCATGTGTCAGGTAAGCCGACAACTTTAGGTATCATTCCAATTTGGCGACTTCACGTTACTCTTGTACAGAGAAGTTCCTGCCAAACTCAGCCAATTGCCGCGTGGTGGAAGTTTTTCTTGCGTGAGGTTCCAGAACAATAAGTTGGTGAGGGCGAGTGAGATTTGGCATCCTCTAGCGCGATTTCCGGTAGGAGGACATCCAGCGAGATTTTTCTAATGCGGGGGTTGCGTGTGGTCACGAGCGTTCGCGGTCAGAAGGCTGCTGCTCAAGTAGAGAATCTACTCGAGTAGCAGCAAAGTCAACTTGAGTAGCTGTGCCCTCTGGAGCACAATGTGGTGCAGTTTGTGCTGATTTTTCAGCACAGAACGAGTTACCGGCGCTAAAGCACAGCACGAGCAGCGCAAAGTGCCTATTTCTGTCCATTGGCAGAACTCAGCGGAATCTTGTGGAGTTTGTATGTAACTCCGCGGAATTACACAGAGTCAGATTCTGTGAGTTCCGCCCACCCCTACCAAGGAATTAGCAGATGCTGAGCTATAAAAACTGTGTAACATGTCATGACATAGCAAAGAGTTTATGGGTGTTCCAGAAAGAGGTGCTAAAATGTTTCCAAGAAGAACATGAACATCTAAATGCACAGGAGGTTATTCCCATAACTTGTAACCAATTCCAGATCGCGGACAGAAACCATACTAGGAGGCATTTGCGGCTTAAGGTATTTGCACTGTAGATCAGTTGTTGAGACAGCAGGTTACTGGCCTTTGCTGAAGCACAATCCACCTTTAAACATCATAGGCCCCATTCCTGGAAATTTAGGAAACCATGACATTGTCTGTTCGCAGTCTTAGGTCCCAACCCTGTCAAACCTCCAATCTTCCTTTTTTCCACCTACCTGAAAATAGGGTGTCAGCCTTTTAAAAGAACAGTATCAGGATTGTACAAGATCCTCATAGTTTGATTTTTTCACTACCAATGATGTCACAATGTAGAAACTGGTGATACAATAGATTACAGAAGGATTGTACTGATGAAGAATTGGGTGGACATTTTCTTAATCATGATAGAGTCCAGGCTGAAGTTGGAAAATATAAGCTTTTATACAGATGGCATGGGTCCCCAAAAAGATTAACAAATGGCAATACTTCACCGCACTCAGAATGTTGGAGATGTCATCAACCACTTGGTGACATTGTCAACATAGTCTGGGAATGTGAGTGACTTGTTCAGGACATACTGAGATGATATTTGGAGAGAGATGAAAAATATCTCTGACATACAAAGTGACTTAAGGGCTTCAGAAGTAATGTTACACGACATAGTACTGATGGAGCAGGGTTTGCGTCATGTAAACCTGCTCAGATCAACGCCCCAAGATAACATTTATTAATCATGTGATTTATACTAATATGCATTATAACACACAAACACGGGGAAATGCTTTGCGCATGCGTGCATTGAAATTAAGATTAAGGCATGGAATGCTTAAATTGCATATCGCTTTTTCCATACAAAGTGGAATAATGCTTTTGCAAATAATAATGCTTTGCACATTAATGCTCATATAAATTAACATGGGATTAGTGCGATGGTGGGAGGGAAACAGTGTAAATTCCATTTTTTGTGTTATTAATATTCTTTATATTTCTCCTTCATCGTAGTTTTAAAATGGGCCTATGGTGAATAAATAGATACGCGTGTTAAATTAGCCTGAATAAATGAAAAGGCTACGAAAGGTTGACCCGAACATGAACTTTGGTGGGTGTCAGCGGCGGATGAAGGAAACCTTGAAGAGTAAAAGAAAGACGTGCAATATTTGAGGACGTCGAGATGCCTGGGAAAACTCAAATTGATGAACATTTTATGTCTAACCAATACATTGTTGCTAATACAGGGACAAGCCGTTCATCAGAAAATGTGACGTGATAGGGGATAGAGAATCGATTCATAAGCAGGAATGTAAATCGTGAGAATGAGTTAGGAACAAAGGAGAGCATGTAAAGCCAAATGAAGTAATGGAGGTGTGGAGTAACACCCCACAAATTGACCAATGAGATGTTAGAATTCTTCCTAATGTTGCTGATTAGTGGGATGGCCATGTCAAAATTAAGGTATAATTGGGGAACTCTGAGTGGGTGTGGTTCATCATTATTATTCGTCAGCTTTCGTAGGTCCAGAGAGGCAGAGGGTTATCGTCGCTGTCCGTCGGTTAGAGGCCTACCTATCCTGATCCTGTTACCTATTTCCTGATCCTATCCCTAACCCGGTTTTCTTTAATCGGGTCCCCTTCACTATCCTCGTGGCCAGGGGTGGTGATTTCCCTGAACTTTAATCGTTAGGTATGTATCAATAGGGAAATTTGCAATGTCTGCAAATGTTTTCTCTTTATGATTCTTATGTCTCTTCATCTATCCACTCCATAATATTCACTGTGATTCAGATGTTTGTGATTTTGTCTGCATATTTTATGATATTTCTCCTATAATGTGTATTTTCTTCCCCTGTAACTTTGTACCTGAGATTTCTTATAATTACTGAAGATAAAACAGATTAACGATATTTTGAGTTTGTGATTATTTCCTCATGACATTTGTTAAGATTTTAGTTGATTAGTCATGTCAATATTTTACACTACTCAATCAATATGATTCATCGCCCAAGAGGAAAGTGGTTGATAATATAGGTTAAAGGGCTAAATAAAGAAGAAACGATTAGATAAATCTGATTTTCCCTTTAGATGTGTAAAGAAAAATCAACGTCAAACAAACCGCATTCAGTGTCATTCTCGTAGGGTCTGTTAAATGGAGAGAAATTGTGTATTTGTATGTTTGGGGCCCGTTGTCTGCTGTGTCATTCAGAGACCCCCGGTTTGGCGCTGGATCAGTTTTTGGTAGCAGTATGATGGTTTATTATTGATTAGTTGATTATTGATTTGTTTTAATTTTTTTTTTAATTAGTTTTCTCAGAACATACAACAGTGAGACTCAGCATTGCAGGAGAACTGCGTACATTTCACACATTGTTCAGAGCTACAACAAAACGTAGGCATTGCAAAGAAAGTATACAACAAGACACCATGGAATAGGACCGGACTTCCCCAGAATCGCACCCATCACTTTCTTGTAGCTGTATGACAAGGCCACAGGTTGAAACTGTAACTAGCGGGGAGGTTGAGTGGTTACCACAGCCGCTTAGACAGCGGGTGATGTAAAGAACTGGGTGAGCACGTCTTATGTTCAATCAGTTGAAATGGCAACGTCACTAGCTATAGTGAATAGATGAGTTTTGTATAGCTCCCAGAAGTTTTTAGGTCTGTGCGTGGCGGGAGAAGTTCACTGAAAAGTTCCGTCTGCGTACTACAATATGTCATGTCACGCGTCCACTGAGCAATCGTGGGGACTGGACCTCTAGACCAGTTGATCGCCACCCTACGTTTAGCCATCAATAATCCCATATCAACCAGACGCCTGACCCCCTTAGGAAGTAGTTTGGAGTAGCCCAATAAAGCCAACGCTGGGTCGGGATGGAGGGTTAGCTTAGCAATTTGTCCTAATTCCTTGAAGACTGAGACCCAAAAGGCTGAGATTCCTGGACAGGACCAGGCGAGATGGAGGAAATCGGCTACTGGTGTTGCGCAGCGGTCACATGTGGGGTCGTCTCGTAGTCCGTATCTGTAGAGTCTGTCAGGGGTGTAGTATACTCTATTGAGGTATTTAAAGTGTACCAGTCTGTGCCTTCCGTTTAGTGGGATGCGTTTGGTGCTGGTACAGCAGTAGGACCACATGTCGTCAGTCATTTCTATAGTCAAGTCTCGCTCCCAGGCTAGACAGGCCTTGGTGTAATGGTTCGCTCTATATGCCATGGATAAATTATAAATAATAGATACTATTCGTTTTGGGGATTTCGCCCGTATAGTGTGCGTTAAGGCTAGAATTTCTGGGGGCTCAGTATATTCATCTCCCAGAGTGTCGCGTAACGCGTGCCGTGTTCTGTGGTATTGAAATCATGTCAGCAGCGTGGGTTCCAGTTCAGTGGAATTAAAATCCTCCCAGGCTTTAGACACCCCATCTTCAAATAGCTCACCCACTGTCTGTATGCCCAGAGTATTCAGTGCTTGTGTGACCCCTCTTTCCCTACATGGTGGAAGCCATAAGCACCATTCAAGCGGAGTAGACAGTGAATACAAAATCGCACCTGCTTGTAGATGCAATAGGTGGTGCCAGGCGTGCGTCGTAGCATTAATCGAGTCTAATATGCCCGTCCTCCGAACTGCAGTCTGAAACAGCAATGCCGGGAGTGGTAGCGGTGAGGCAACCTCAGTTTCAATCCTAAGATGTGGGATGTCTGGTGAGCCGTGCATCCAATAGTGTGCATGTGCACACTGCGCAGCCCTGTAATACAGATCGAAATCTGGTGCTCCCAGCCCGCCCATGTGGTAAGGAAGGACCAGTATTTCCCACTGAACGCGTGGTTGTTTACCGGCCCAGGCTAGTTTAACCATCAGCGTGGTTAGGCGTTTAAAAAAAACACGCGGGAGTACCATAGGGATATTCGTAAATAAAAACAGGAGACGTGGTAACACCACCATTTTCATGAGAGAAATTCTGCCAAGGAGGGATAGCGGGAGTCGTATCCACCGCTCAACATCGTCTTCTAGTTTGCTGAAGGATGTTCCATAATTTTCTCTGAACACTATCTCCGAGTCTGTGTGGATTTTAATACCCAAATATCTCACAGCGTCCGTGGTCCAGAGCGGAGGATAGTCCGGTTCTATTTGGGGAGTGTTCAGTGTGAGTGGAAATATAATGGATTTCGGCCAATTGACATGGAGACCTGACAGTGCGCCGTAGTGCACCACCTCACTGAGAACCGTAGAGAGATTATCTTCCGGGTGTCTAACGTATAGGAGTGTGTCATCAGCATATGTGGAGACCACCAGGCGGTAGCGCGGGAAGCATAAACCTCGATGTTGGTGATATTCCCTAAGCGCACAAGCTAGGGGCTCTGCCACTAATGCGTATAGCAGTGGGGATAAGGGGCAGCCCTGACGCGTACCCCTCGAAATGTGTATGGGGTCAGTCACTATATTGCCAATTTTTATTCTGGCTGTGGGTTTATTATAGAGTGTGCCTAGTAATTGAAGGAAGACAGGGCCCACCCCCATCCTAGTAAGTACTTGGGTCATAAACGGCCATTCTACAGAATCGAAGGCCTTCTCTATGTCCAGAAATACAGCTACCGCCAGCGTATCTGGCCTAGTATGCTGTAGGGCTCCGAAAACTGTACGGAGATTATAAGTCAGATTCCTTCCCGGAACAAAACCAGCTTGCTCCGGAGCTACTAGTATTGGGACTAGAGGGACTAAACGATTCGCAAGAATTTGTGCAAATATTTTCGTGTCCACATTAAGTAGTGACAGCGGACGATAAGAGGCGCAATCCACTGAGGGCTTATCGGGTTTAAGGAGGGCCACTGTCACGGCCTCAGACATGGTGGGTGGCATAGTACCGGAAATGCACGTCATCAAACAGGGCAGCTAATTGTGGAAGAAGTTGATCTAGAAAGGCCCTATAAAAGGAAACTGTAAGCCCGTCCGATCCTGGGGCGCTCCCCGCTCTCATACTAGATATTGCAAGGAGAATTTTGTCCCGTTCAATAGGTCTCATGAGGAACTCCCTATGCGTGTTAGTGAGCCATGGGAGTTTAATGTGTGACAATTAATCTATAATCTCTTCCTCCGAGGCAGCGTTGCGGGAAGCATATAGTTCCGCATAATATTGACGGAATCTTTCTGCCACCTCCGTTACTTCAGTTAAAATCTCGCCCGTTGCCGACTTAATTTCAACAGTCTGCACTCTGTCCCTACGTTTCTTAAGTAGTTGGGCTAATACTGACCCAGGTCATTCACCCTCACCATATGCCCTAGCAGTGGCATATTTACCCAGATGTTTAATTTTGTCATCAGCTGCCTCGTGGTACGCCTTTAACAAGTCCGAGAGTTCCTTCCTGACTGATTCGCATGGGCCTGTCAGCTGGCGGCGTTCTAGGATCTTAATATTACCCTCTAAGTCCGATAGGCGTTTTCGGATGGACCGAAGGACCCCCGAGTGTTTCGATATTGTGACTCCCCGAATGTAAACTTTGAAAGCCTCCCAGATCACCTGGTAGTCATCCACAGAGCCTACGTTCTTATCAAAAAATGTATCGATCGCCTCCGCCAATTCTTCTTTGAATACTGCGTCGAGTAGGGAATAGGGTGGGAAACGCCATGCGAATGGGGGAATTAGCCTGCTGGGGGTGTCCAGCACCAAAAAGATCGGCGAATGGCCCGAAAGTGTACGGGGTAGCACCTGGCATGAACGGACCCTGTCACGGAGTGTCCTATCTGCAAGCCAATAGTCGATTCGAGTGTGCAGATTGTGATATGCAGAGTAGTGAGAGTAGCCTCCCCTATGCGGATTCTTCAGGCGCCACACATCGCTTAGGTCAAACCGAACTATCACATCCTCTACTGCTTTAGCAGCCGTAGTAATACGTCTCTCTGGTCCACCCGATCTATCAAGACTTGGATTCCGTACCAAATTAAAATCACCCCCCCACAACTGTACCGTCCCACCGAAGCGGCCCACTCTGTCAGCCAATGTAGAAAAAAAACCCGGATTATCAAAGTTGGGGCCATATAAGTTAACTATGAGTATATCCATGCCCTTCCCACAACACCTGGTGAAACCGGCATCGTGTATGTTGCCTAACAGACCTCTGCAGCGCAGCATAAGGGAGCTGGGAGGGAGGTGCGTTTCTTGCAGGAGAGCTACGTCTATCGCTTGCCTCGTCAGATATGAAAGGACTTTTCGAACTTTTCTGTAGTCATTCAGTCCTCGACCATTTTATGTGAGTGCTCTGAGCGTGTCCAACTGTGCCTCCCGTCGGTCGCTGGCCATGTGCATCTTGGAGTTAGTCAGTGTCGCCATGGCGAAAGTGTGTATGATGCAGATTTATTGTATAACAGGTGTGAATGTCTGACGTCTTGCATATTGAATCGTCCGAGTCTCATAATCCCTCCACCCCCCACTCACATCAGGACATCCCCAACCATGACCTGACGAAAAACATCCAGAGTCCCCACTTGAACATAACTTATGCAATACAGTGCAGAACATTTGTAATCCATCCCACCCTCCCAAAAGAAACAATAATAAGACCCCAAAAGTGTGTTTCACTCATAGGCGGAGGTTGCCAACTAAGTTCAGTCAAACAGCAGGGTTTCAGCTTCCGAGCCCCTCCGCACTCCATCGAACTGATAGTGCGCATTGGCAGTAAGAGTCGCATATCCTACCCCCGATGGGTACATGTGCTGGGAGTTGACCAAGTCCATTCCACAGCAGGTCATAAGACGTCAAACGGGGGGGGGGGAGGGGGGAGAGAGCACGGCATTATCTCTGTGTTGCAGCTAGGCCCCATGGACCCCACAAGCACCCCTTTTCACATATGTGAC
This sequence comes from Calotriton arnoldi, assembly GCA_963921515.1. NCBI lineage: Eukaryota > Metazoa > Chordata > Amphibia > Caudata > Salamandridae > Calotriton > Calotriton arnoldi. Next base: position 2,477,142 of record CAWUFW010001612.1, on the reverse strand, counting down.
AAGCGCTCGTTCTATCCCCCACTAATGCATATTTCTTATCTGTTATGCAGCCAGGTTCGTGGTCAGTCCTGTTCTTCCAGGGGATCTCCATCTGCTCCAGCTAAGGCACCTCTGTCAGGGCCGCGACGTTGCTCCCTAGACCAGTCCTTCATGGCTTTCTGTAGAGTCTTGGGATCAGTGAAAATATGTGACTGGCCTTGGCGGTTAACACGTAGACGAGCAGGGTACAGCATGGCGTAGTCTATATTATGCTCCTTTAACTGCCTCTTGAGTGACGCAAACTGACGTAGTGCTTCCTGGACCTTCGCAGTAAAGTCTGGAAACAGTGAGAGGACAGATCCTTCGTAGTGTAAAGTCTGTTTCTCCCTGGCTACTCTCAATGCTGCGTCTCTGTCGTGGTAGTTTAGTAACTTTGCAATTATCGGCCTCGGAGGGGCACCCGGCGGCGGGTGCTGCCCCAGGGAGCGGTGTGCCCTCTCGACCACAAACATGGGCGAGAATGTGTCGCTACCAAGGAGCGTGACCAGTAATTTCTCAATAAATTGTTCCACATTTCCTGTCGGCGTCGATTCCGGGAGGCCAGTAATTCTCAGGTTGCTCCTCCGGGACCTCGCTTCTAAGTCTTCGGCTTTATCTTGCAGTACTTGAAGTGCCTTGTCCAAGTGTTTGTGGCCTGTGTCCAATTCCGTCTGCGACTCCTCCACCTCCGTGATACGCCGTTCGGCCATGTCTATGCGTTCCGCATGTTTGTCAAGTCTCTCGGACATCCTGTCCATGCGGTAGGAGAGGGAGTCAATCTTCGTGCCCAATACTGTTAGTGAGCTTTGAATGCCCTTTTCCATCGATGCAATCATGGATTTGATGTCGCCATCTTGTGCCTCCAATTCACGGCCTCTGCCATTGTCTCCTTCATCGGCTGATGTTGAACGCTCCCTTGGTTTGCGCTGCTCGAAGGACAATTTCGGCTGTGTGTTTATCCGATCTGCCCATGTCTGCCAGTCCAGGCGGGATTTGCTAATACAGGAGGTACCAGCGCGGTCTCGGCTAGTATGAATCCGGTGTGCAGCAGGGCTGTTTTTCTATAAGTCCCACAGATCTGTCACTGTCCGCTAGGCACTACCCTGGGGCAACTTCCCAGCAAGGACAGCTACTCCGATGTCCACCACACCGCTTGCGCAGGGTCTGATGCGTCCAAGCGCGCCTCTATGCGCTACGCCAGTTGTAGTGCTCAATATCACTCGCCCCCCAGGAATACTGGCAGATTCCCTGCTATTATGGGTCTGCAGTCCCCAGGCAATGTGAGCCTGGAGGAGCACTCCGCTTCCGCAGGTGTGGAATAGAGTATCCAGGGCGGTGGAATCTCTCAGCAACGGCGTTGGCCCAGCATCAGTTGACGCCTTTAATAATATCACCATAAGAACTGGGGTTAGGCCTGTGGAACAGTCAGACCCCGCTCAGTGCTCAATATAGAAGGCTTCTTCGCAGGTGGGGGTGGCTGGGTCGGTGAACACACCCATGTACCTTGACTTTCGGCTGGACCCCGTCAGCACCAGACTTCAGATCGGGTCAGTCGGGAAAGCCTCTGGATCCGGTAGTACACTCTATGCGGCCATCGATTCCCTGCTCTCACCACTCTGTCAGGCTGCCTCTGGACAATGCGCCGGTTGCCGGAGTGTGCGCCGTCCGCGGGCCCGTCTTAGGCCTATGCGCCGTCCCTCCACTCCACTCTACAATGCGGGAAAGCACCAGTAATGTTCCCTGCTCAGTGTCCAATGGCTAGCCTCCGAGGGCGGTCCGCACCGCACCTAAGCTCCGACCGGCTCCCGGGGGCACGGCTCCCCAGTGTGGACTCACTTCCGGCGGGCACAGGCTGTTACCAGAGTCCGGTGCTTGCGGCCTTTCCGCCGCTCCGCACAACCGATGTCAGCTGCTATTCTCACGCCGCACCTACAGGCGCCAGGGACAGATCAATCGGCAGCGGAGCTCCCCCGCATCAATCGGCACCGCGTTGGAAAATTGGCGCTTCCTGCCAATACCGGATAACTTCAGGATTGCGTGATAGTAGTGCGGAGCTCGTCTTTTAGGCGGCCATCTTCATCGCCGGCAAGCTCTGCGCCCCCATTATTGATTATTGATTATATGTGTTCTAACCCGAAAAGTTAACGTCACGTTTTTATGTCGTTTTGAATATACGGGCGAGAAGGTTGCCCGGGGTAAAGTCATAGCCTGAAGTAGGCTGGGAATTAGTGTGGATAGACGTATCCCACTACGGAAGTACTTTGTCTGTAGTCATAACACTGAACAGTGAAAGGCTGTAGGTGTTGCATTAGGGAATATTCGTATGAGAGTAGATTTGGAGTGCTTTAGCGAAGGGTCCACCTGTGAAACTTTTGCCTTATCCCCAGAGAAGTACCAAGACTCCTTTTCACACCAAAATGTCCTCTTGAGAAACTTTGGCCTTATCCCTAGAGAAGTAACAGGTCCTCCCGGAGTTTGATTGAGGGTGAGATAGCGTTGGGTCGTTATTCTTTCTCGTAGAGAAAATTCTCTTTGAAAAAGTGAAAACTATCTCTTTATTTAGAAAACAGACAAGGTAGCATTGTTTTTATGTCGTTATTAACAAGATTTTTGAGAAAAAGCTTAAGTAAAATTTTGCCGAGTCATTTTGTAAAGGGAGGGTCAGTAGAAGGAGTAATACTGACGTCAGAAAACACCATGCTGGCATTGGTCAGGCAGCTGGAGCTTCTAGAGCTGTGATTGGATGAGCCATTGTAAGCTGCATCTCTATTGGTTGAGACATTGCTGACGTAGCAGTGCTCTGATTGGTTGGTTGGTGTGAGTCGCGCTGGTATTGGATGACAGTTGTCTAATAGAAACTACAGAAGTACGAAGAGTTTGTTTTTGAGTCCGAGTCACATTTTGTAAAGTATCTCTTTTTCCGCTTTTCTTTTCTTTTCCCTTCTTTCCTTCTTTTCCTTCATTATGTTATGAGTTTGTTATTTACACTGGTCCAATGATTAACACCAAGATAAACAGGTAGCTCAAATGGGAGGAAGGAGTTTCTTCCCCGATTGGTATCATGGTTTAAGCATAGCACCTGTTTAAAGGAGTCTGTTCCAGGCTGGCAGCACGTCTAAGTCTTGGCTATGTTCTTTTTACATTCCTTCCATTGGGGAGAGGCCGAGATCTCCTAGTCAGATGCAGCTGCTTGGATCACTTGACACCTAATAGGAAATGGCAAATGAGGACTAAAAAAAAAAAAAAAAAAAAGATAGTTAAGAAAAATGAAGTTTATTAATAAAATCAGGAATTTCTTCAGAAAAGACAGACCAATAGTAACAAGGGAGGGAATTCTTATTCCGCCTCCAGGAACACCCGCGTCCTATATGATGCTAGAATGTGGATATCATACGTGCACTTGGTGGGAGAATTGGGTGAAGTATACTGAGAGCGATGGTGTTTTAGCTTTTCCGGAACATGGGACATTTAATGTGAGAATTTTACAAAATTTAAGAGAGCGGATGAATGTGTTGGAGCCTAGACCTAGACCGACTCAGTATGGGGCACTTGATGAATGGGAATATGAGGCTTTTGAGCGAGAGAAATACAGGGGTGGAAGAAAATACAGAAATATCATGTCCAGATATCCCTTTGAGAGTAGGCTAAAGAGAGAGTGAAAAGATGGAGAAGAGCTGTATTGACGGAAGCATTGTATCCTGTCTTGGTCAACGATGAGTCAATAGGAGGCAAATGTAAGGAGAAAAAGAATAATACTGAAATGCAAAGAGGGAGTTGTAGCATGAATGATTCAGATGACGAGTTAATGGAAGACATTATAACCAAAAGACCTCCACCATATCAGGAAAGTCCAAGAGAAGTAGTTCCAAATGCCCCGATAATGGAATCTCCACTGATTCCACAGGTTCCACAAATTCCAGTGGTTACGAGAGTAGTACCGGATAGAGAGACAGAGTTACAGAATCAAGCACGAGAAGAATTAATCCAAAAAGTGAAACAGTTAAACCTGAATGCAGAAGCATTATCAGTACCCGTAACGATAGGTCCTATAGTTCCGTTGTATGGGAATAAACAGAGTATATCAGGAGTACATGCTTTGACAGTTCCGACAAGTAGTATGAGGAATGAGACAATGACTATACCTAGTCCAGTTGAACGAATGGAAGAAAATGTTACCTTAATAGATCTTTCCGTAGGAGAAGTAATACATGAAACTCCTAAAAGAAATATTCAAATAAATCCTAGGAGAATAGCACAGAGTGGTGATTCTGCATCTGAGAGTTCAGTAGGTCCCACACCAGAAGAGCTGAATGAGTGGATAAAGGGAATGGAAAAACGAAAACCCCTACCACAAAGTAAAGATGTGTGTAGATTGAAGGTGGATTTGGAGGAAATGATAATTGGTACGATCAGTCCAGATAGATTGAGTATTTATAGAGATGAGGAATTATTGTTCTTGTGTAAGAATATTACCTGGAAAGCAAGGAATTTGCATGAGAAAATAGCAGAAGCTGCTGTTGATTATGGAATAGATATTGAGAGATCGAAGGTATTGCAGAAAACATACAGGATGGATTTCACTGACAAGGACTTGGAAAGTTTGAATGTGTCTGGTAAAAGGTTACAAATAAAAGAGTTGATGCTGATTCTGAGGAAGTGGGGAGATGTTGATCGTTGGCAAGGTAGATGGTTGAAAAGGAGAAATGAATTAAACCCTACAGAAGGTACTTCAATGTATCCATTAAAAACAAATGGACAGGTTGAAATGGTGTGTCCAATGAGAGAAGTTCCAGGTGGTGGATATGTTCATGTTCCCTGGAGTAGACAGGACATTTTGTCTTTCACGAATGAATTCCCCAGATTGAGAGAAAAACCCGTGGAATGGTATAAACAAGTAGAAAGGTTTGTGAAGGTGTCAAAGATATTGTTGAAAGACTTAGATGGTCTATTCGAGATTGTAGTTCCGGCTGATTTGTGGACAGAGTATAAAATAACTGTTGATTGGCCTAAAGAAAAATATCCAAGAGACCCTAAAACTGGTGCACCTTCAGATGAGGTGATGAAAAAGTACAATCAGGTGATTACTTTCTTGAAAGGAAAGATTTCCCCGAAGGAAACTGATTGGGTAAAAATAGACAGGACAACACAGGAGCCAAAAGAGTCAGTGCATGCATACTATGAGCGATTGTTGCAGGTGTTTAAGCAGTATAGCGGATTTGAGAATATAGGTGACAAGGATATGGGACATTTTGTGTATCGTTTTGTGTTTGGACTGAAACCAGAGATTAGTAATATGATTCAACAGCATTTGATTTGCTGGCAGAGTAAAACGATCGATGAGATTTTGAGATATGCAAAATACTGCAGTGATGACATTGATTCAAGACACAAAAAGCTTAAGGAAAAAATGATGTGGGCGCAAGTTAAGGTAGCAGAGCAACAGGAAGCAAATAGTATTGAGCAGATGAAAAATCAGAATCAAAATGGTCAAGTACTAGGTGTTGGAAAGGGTAAGGGAAAATTTGTTAAAGATGATTTGAAAAGAAAATTTCCTTGTCATGCGTGCGGCAAGCTTGGACATTGAAAGAACGAGTGTAGAAGCACTGTAAAAATTAATGGGACAACCCAAAATTTAAATTCACAGGTGCAGAATGAAGTGGTTGTGACCCAACAACAGCAACAGCCGCAGCAGATAGTTACACCACAGTTACAGGTGCCCCAAGATCCTATGCAGAGTAATGTAGGTGCTCAGGTACAGAGGTACAGTGTGAATACTGGATTTACTCCTATGGAACAACATGGTAAGAACCCAAATGTGCAGATGATTCCACAATATTGGTTGCAGTGTAATGAGAGTGATTCGGAGACTAGCCAATGACGGTGCCTGAGGGGGGAGGAAGAGTGCGTGCTTGGCGCAACTCTGGAGGTAGATCAGTCAGGTCCATTTGTTGATGGGGAGGTGGAAGGTAACAACATTACATTCCTAGTGGACACTGGTGCTACCCGTTCTACTGTGAGAGCAGCAGAAATTCCTAACCTACCCCTCTCGGGAGAAACTATCCAAGTTGTGGGAGTGTCAAATAAGCAGATTAAAACTCCAGTAACAGAACCAATTGAGGTTCACATTGGAAGGTTTAAAGACATGCATCGATTTGTGGTATGCGATTCGAGCCCAGTGAATCTATTGGGACGAGATCTACTATGTAAGATGAATTGCACCATCTTTTGTACGCCCGATGTAATTGCATTTCAGACACCTGATGAGGATGTCGAATTTAAGTTGATGCTAGCAAAGCAAGGGACGGAAGTGGATGAACTATATTCACTCTTAACAGAACAGAATTTGCCTGATGAGTTGAAAGACACAGTGAGATCTGATGTATGGGATTTAACGGGAAAAGAAATAGGGTTAATGAAAAATGTGGATCCCATTCAGGTTATAGTGAAACCTGGTGCTCATTACCCAAACACTCCTCCATATAAAATGAGACCTGAGACAATGGCAGGAGTTGCTCCTGTGATCAATTAAATGATCGAACAAGGCATTCTAAGAGAAATACTGAGCAGTCCTTGTAACTCACCTATTATGGGAATTAAAAAGCCAAGTGGAATATACAGAATAGTGCAAGATTTGAGAAAGATTAATAAGATAGTGGTACCTTGCTGTCCAATCGTGCCATACCCAGCAGTGATCCTTTACCAGATTCCATGTAATGCCAAATGGTACACAGTGATTGATTTGTGCCAAGCATTTTTCTCAATTCCCCTACACCCAGACAGTCAGTTTTTATTTTCATTTCGATTTGGAAACCGTGTCTTGGCATGGTGCCGAGTTCCTCAAGGTACACAGAAAGTCCCTCGATTTTCAATCACATTTTGAAAAAATGTCTGGAGACATTGGTAATGCCAGAAGATTCGGTTTCGGTTCAATACATTGATGACCTACTGTTGGCATCAAAAACTCGAAAGGCGTGTGTGACAGATACCATTGCCTTATTGAACCATCTGGCAGAAGGGGGACATAAAGTGTCACCTGCGAAATTGCAGTTCTGTAAACAAGAAGTACAATACCTAGGACACAGGATTGAGAAAGGAGTTAAAAAAGTGACACCAGAAAGGATTGAGGCAATTTGACAGATGAAACCTCCAAGAACTCAGAAAGAAGTGCGAATGTTTTTGGGAATGGTTGGTTATTGCAGACAATGGATAAGTGGATTTTCAGTGATTGCAAAACCTTTACAGAGGTTGACACATAAAGATGTGACTGATCCGATTGATTTGGATGATGAGAGTATGGAAGCCTTTGTAAATTTGCGAGACAGTCTGTGCCAAGCACCAGCATTGGGAATGCCTGATTATACAAAAGAATTTGCATTGCTCTGTTGTGAGCGAGATGGATGTGCGTTAGCAGTGTTAACTCAAAGACATGGATTGACTAGACATCCAGTGGCATATTTTTCTGCTACGTTAGATTCTGTGGCTGCAGCATTACCAGGATGCTTGAAAGCCATTGCTGCTACGTGTGTGAGTTTGGAACAAAGTGAAGCAATTGTGATGGGTTATCCAGTTAAAGTGTATGTTCCACATTCTGTTGAGATTCTTTTAACCAAAACACGAACTCAGCACATGACTCCTAGTCAGCTGATTAGGTACGAGAGAGTGATTTTGAGTGCTGAAAATGTGACAGTTGCGAGGTGTACCACCTTAAATCCAGCAACACTACTACCAAATCCTTATGGGGGGAAGGTAAAGGAAGAAGCAGATCATGATTGTTTGGATGTGACAAAATTCTGTACAAAACCTAGGGCTGACATCCAAGATGTGCCTTTAGAAGAGTCTGACAGTGTTCTGTTTGTTGATGGATCATGTTTGAGGAATAAAAGAGAATTGAGCGCTGCTTATGCAGTATGCACAGTAACTGGAACTGTGGAAGCGTCCTGCCTATTTGGAGTAAAATCAGCACAAATTGCAGAATTGTACGCTCTGATTAGAGCATGTAAAATTTCCCAAAATTTGAGGGTAACCATATTTACGGACAGTCAATATGGTTTCGGGGTGGTGCATGATTTCGGCCAATTATGGATGCAAAGGGAATTCATGACTTCATCAGGTTCCCCTATTAAAAATTGGAAAATTATGAGAGATTTATTGGACACCCTGCAATTGCTAAAACAAATTGCAGTGGTAAAATGCTCTGCGCATAAATCAGGAAATTATTATGTGACCAGTGGCAACAGATACGCAGATCAGTTGGCGCGTTTCTGTGCGGAAAATTCAGTTGCACTTAACAGGACAACAGAAAGAAAAATCACTGATTGCCATTTAATGTTTACATCAATAGACAGTTGGTATGAACTTAAGCAATTACAGGAAGAAGCTAGTGAAGAGGAAAAAGAGCTTTGGAGAAAAGCAGGATGTACAAGAACACCAAAAGATGAAATTTGGGTATATGTAGATGGCAGACCAGTTATGCCCGATTGCATGCTTTCTCACATGGCAAGAGTCTATCATGGGATCACTCATGTTGGGAGGGATGCAATGATCAGACTCTTTAAGCAGACCTGGTTTGGTCCCAAGTTTAGGTACATTGCAGAGAGTTTGTGCCAGAGGTGCGTTGTTTGCCAGCAGCAGAATCCAGGGAGAAAAACAATTGTGGGTACAGGAACTATTGGAAAAGCTGCAGGACCATTTACACGTTTGCAACTTGATTTTATCAAGTTGCCTCCATGTAATGGTTTAAAATATGTACTTGTCATTGTGTCTCTTTTCTCGTTGGGTAGAGGCTTATCCTACAAGGAGGAATGACAGCCTTACCGTGGCTAAATTGCTTTTGAGAGAATTAATACCAAGGTACGGATTTGCAGTCACTTTAGAATCAGATAGGGGAACACATTTTAATAATGAAATAATTCGAATAATCTGCGCAGCATTGCAAATTGAACAAAAGCTGCACTGTGCTTACCGACCAGAGGCTTCTGGAATTGTGGAGCAAATCAATGGCACTATAAAATCTAGATTGGGAAACGTTTGTGCATCCACAACACTGAAATGGCCTGATGCTTTGCCCTTGGTCTTAATGAGTCTCAGGAGCATTCCTGACAGAAAAACTGGATTGAGTCCACACAAGGTTCTCATGGGAATAGTCATGAGACAAGCAATTGTACCCGCAAACAAACTGATGAGCATTTCTGATGATCTGATTCTTGAAAATTGCAAAGGACTGGCTGATATGGTGCGTTCTGTGTCTTATCAGGTTGGAGCAGACACAAATGAAATACAGCTGAATCCAGTGCATGATCTAAGTCCAGGAGAGTGGGTTCTTGTCAAGAAACAGGTGAGGAAGTCGTGTTTAGAACCCAGGTGGCATGGACCGTACCAAATCATATTGATAACAACAACTGCAGTAAAATGTGGTGGCCTACCAAATTGGATACACGCCAGCCATACTAGAAGAGTCCCAAGTCCACTCGAAGAAGCTGAACGGCAACTGGAAAAAGAAAAAGAGAGACCAGAAGCTAGAGGTTGTGAGCCTGAGAAATCCAGAGAGGCAGATGTCACTGAGCCTGTGGATGATGAACAACCAAGTACCAGCTGAGTAGAGTGGGCACCAGATACTGGGACTGAAAAGACTGCTGTTGGAGAGAGTGAGGAAGAAGCTTCCGAAAATCAAGAAGGAAGCCAACATAAAGAGGAATGGATTGAGAGTGATATCCCGACAGAAGAAGTGATTGCTGGAAGCCTAGAACAAGGCCAACAAGAAAAAGAGTTGATTGAAGGAGACAATCAGCTGACAGAAAAAGCTATCTAAAGCCAAGAACAGGGTCAACAGAGAGAAGAAGTAAAAGAGGGTACTAGTCAACCGGAAATAGAAAGGGACTTTGAAAGTGAAAAGGAAGAACAGCCAAGAAAAAGGTTATGCAAAAGAACTGTAGAACGAGAAAATCAGGGTGAAGAAGGAGTTCAAACAAAAAGACTGAGATATAATAATAACTGGCAAAGTGGAGCAAAAAGACTGAGATATATCTTAGAAAGAAGAGGGCCAGAGCAAATAAATGAAATATCAAGTCAGTCAGATCAAGAAGACTCTCAAAAGAAAATAGTACGTAGAACAACAAGACCAAGAGCTGCAAGTCGAAAGTATACCAGACCTGAGTGGATTTACGTTATCTTAAAGGAAATTGAAAGCCCTGATCAAACAGAAGGAGAAGTTACAGATGATACAGAACGAATTGATGAGAGCAAATTGAAACCACCTTAAAAGAGCCTGTAAGTTCCTGGATGAACCTCCCTGTTACAAAGCCCTTCTGGTCAATATGGACCAGGTTTGGAACCAGTTTAGCCAATCTCCCTGCCAAAATACCCATAAAGATCTTATAGTCGGCATTCAGCAGGGAGATTGGACGATAAGAGTCGGCTTTTAAAGGATCCTTTCCAGGCTTTAAAATCAATACAATAGTAGCCTCCATCCAGGACTTAGGGACTTTACCTGTAAGACAGTATACTGAGTCGAAAGTAGTGCTCAGTGCTGGAGTCAATTCCTCTGATAGAAGTTTATAAACTTCATTGGAGAGTGCATCCATACCTGATGCCTTTTTATTTTTACATTTTTTTATTTGACCTTTGATCTCCTCAAGAGTAATAGGAGCGTCTAAGATGTCACGACACTCTTCTGTGAGAGTTGGTAGAGATTTACTCCTCAACCATGTTTGCATATGACCAATGGACGGGGCCAAATCTTCTTTATAAAGGTCTGAAAAAAGGGAAAGCAGGCAGGTTTGCATATCCTCAACATTGCTTGACTTATCCCCACTGCTGTTTATTATCAGTTCATTTATATTATTCTTAGAGCGGTCCACTCTTGCTTTCCAGGCCAATAGAGCACAGCTTTCTCCCCATACTCGAAATTTTGCATACTCTTAGTGAGCCACTGTGCCTTACACTTTTGGTCTAATTTACCCCTGTACTCTTGCCTGGCACAGTCCAGGTCGCCCTGGATTTGTGTCAGTTTTCCTGGATTCCCATAGCTAAATCTATTCCTTTCATTCTCTAAGTGGAGAATTCTCTCCTCAATATCATGGAGCACCCGGGCCTCGGCTCTATTCTTAGAAGATATAAGGCCATGAAGCCTGCCCCTCAGGTTAGCCTTAAAGGCATCCCAAATAAAGTACATGGTCGTGGAACCCATGTTTAAAGAGAAAAATTCTAGGGAGGATAGCTTAGTAGCCTGAATAATCTCAGGGTCCAGAAGCATAGCTCTATTAAGTGTCCATCTAGATTGTAGCTTATACGCTTTACTGAGATAAGAAAAAAGCACTGGGGCGTGGTCGGAGAGGTGACTTGGTAGAACTGAAATCTCCGACAGTCCTCCCGAAGTAGACCTATCTGTTAAAATGTAGTCAATCCTAGATGAGTGACCGTGTTTTTTACTATGGAATGTAAACCCCTGAATGTCTCCCCTCTTAGCCCTCCAGACATCTACCAGGTCCAAGTCATGCAACATATTGATCATTGCACGACGGACTCGGGGTGCCCCAACATAGTGACTTTGATTGGACCTATCTTTTAGTGGATCTAAAAGGACATTAAAGTCGCCACCTACAATTAGGGGGGGGTTGCCATAATTAATTTAGATTGTAACTTGCAAATATATGTCGAATCATCGACATTAGGGCCATAGAACGAAGCACAGACTAGCTCCACACCTCCAAAATCCAGCTGCGCTATTACCCACCTCCCAGTCTGATCCGTCTGCACTGATTTAATGGAACAAGAGACCCCATGCTTGATCAAAATTGCAACACCTCTACTATTAATCATCTGTTGTGAAGTAGAGTAACATTTTATCCAGGAAACTTTGGAAAAGGTAGAGCGACTTTCTAGAAAACTTAAGTGTGTTTCCTGTATAATACAAATCTGGGCTGGGGAAAGTTCTAAGTATTTCAGAATTAATCTTTGCCTGCGGGGGCATCTTAATCCATTAACATTCCAAGAGATAAATGTGACCTTACTATCTTTTAATAAAGTTCCTGCCATTCAGATTGCGGACCACTGGACCACTTATACCAGCAAGATGGACCTCCCATAGAATTAGGTGAGATGAGGTTTTTTTTTAATTTTCCCACTGCTCCCCACCCGATGTGCCCCTCCCTCCCTCCCTCTATCCCTCCCCTCCCCCCCCTCCATGAGGAACCCTCCCTTCCAATAGGCTGAGCCTATTCGGTCTCCACTCCCCCAGGGCATTTGGAGAATACATCTAACCTAAGGTCGTGCTGTCATGGATTCCCTTTACGTCAGCGACCCCCCTCTCTACCACCCGATTCTTTTTTGATTTTTACTATAAGAGCATCTGCCTCCTCAATTGTACGAATCTGGTGCATATGGTTATTCCACATTACACGCAACTTTAACTGAGCCTTAGCCCCCATTTTGTTTAGCTCCTCGAGCCTCTTCCCCAGCTCCCACTGTCTCGTTGCGGTTATATGTGAGATGTCGGATCTTATAGAGAAAGAAAACGGACTTGGACCTCCTGAAGTTATTGTCCCTTCCTTGAGAGCTGAAGATAGACTCAGCTCCTTTACAGAGTATGACAAAAAATTAACCAGGATTTTCCTGGTTTTTTGCCTGGCTGGATTCCTCTTGAAGGAATCGCGATGCACCCTTTGTATTTCACATGCGAGATCCACATCTGGTGAATTCTTAAAGACAGTCCCTTTTAATAAGGAAATCACGAACCCTTTTATATCTGATACCTCCAGGGCTTCAGGTACATTCAGGAGTCTTAAATTGTTCTTCCTTGAGTGGTTTTCCAGACGTTCGAGATCTTCCTTAAGTTCTTCATTCTGGGCCGATATTTTAGCCATTTCCACAGAGGTAGTAGACATAGTTTCTTTAATTTTAGGAATTTCCAACTCAATCGCTTCTGTTCTTAACGTGACATCATCTAATCTCTTAGCCAACACTTCGCAAGAGGCTTGTATGGCTGCCTGATTTACTTCCGAAACCAAGAATCTACTAGCAACTTGGCTTGATTCGTCTTGGAGACAGTGAATCTGCTCGTCATTTCGTCCTTTAGGGCGAGTAGTATGTCTATCAAGGAACGTGTCGTGGGGTCTGTAGTCTCATGGTCATCTATGGGTTTCAGGGCACTCTGTGGTGCTTCCACATAGTCATGGGTTGCCAAAACAGAATATCTATTCGAGATGCTCACTGCGGGATGTATATCTAGAGCATCATTAACACCTACTACTGGTTCTTCCAAGAGGGATTGATTACTTTGCCCCTCCTGGGCACTACACGCTCCCTCAGGCACTCCTTCAAGCGCTCCTTCAAGCACTATACTTATTTTCTTCTGAGTATTACTTAAGCTCACCACCGGTAGACTCAGAGAGCTCTGTACAGTTGCCAAAGGAAGTTCTTGACCCCTGCTCTTTGCGGGATCACATGCAGAAGTGGTTTGGGCAGTTGAGGTAGACATAACTTTATAGTACGTTTTCAATGAGGGAGTAATTTTCACTTTTTGGGGTGATGTCTTCTTGCCTCTACCTCTGCCTTTCCTCTTACCAGCCTCTTCCCCCTTTAAGACAGCACCGTCGTCCTTCGTGACCCCTCTCTGCTTGCGTTGTTTTACTGATGTTTTTACTTCAAAGATGGGAGGGGAGACACGTGGAGGAAAAATAGGCTTAGTGATATCGACGTTATTGGAGGTGTGCGCTACTCTTGCCCGCAAAGTATATCTATTTATTTGGGGTGGTGAGGCTTCCACTGTCGCTGTCTCACTTATCCCCCTTGTCTCCATACAGTTGAAAAAAACCTCCTCTGTATGTAGCTTAGAGATTATAATAGCCGTCTAACATTGCCATTAGCGTTCCCAGCCAGAAAAGGGTGCCTCTTACCTTCGTCCTCACTAACTTCTTCGCGGAGGATATAGCGCTGACACCGGCTCTCTACCTGGGCGTCAGATTCTGCCTTCCACTCCACTCGGACCCCATAGCTCGAGTTCACACCAGCACAAGTGCTGGCTCTGCCTCCGACGACCCGGAGCCGAAACTGAGCCAAATCCCGCCTCCAGCGCCTCCGCGCCGCCTCCTTCCAATACCAGCCGCTGGCCACTCCGTCATCCCCGCAGGCATCCCGGCCCGCATCCGCGGGGCACAGAGAAGGAAGCTCGTTCCGCATATCCTCCAAAGGTACGTGCTCAGAAGTTTTTTACAGTTTTAATATTTTACGAGTGAAGAGAGGGGGGGCTAACCTAATCTCGATGAAAAAGTGACGGAATCCTTGCAGCGAGACCCATTAAGAACCTATTAACAACCCCGGGGGAGCGGACCGCGGCCGTTTAGCTGGCGGCCGCCATGTTCCTCCTGTCCACCCTGACGCACAAAGGTTAACTGAAACCAGGAACAGACACAATTGTTAATAGGCAATATTGACTTGGCCTTTGGAAGATCTGACCTGTTGGCCATAGTGGCCTTGGATGCAGCCAAGGCCTTTGACAGGGTCTGCTGGGTGTACCTCTGGGAGGTATTAGAGGTAATGGGCTTTGGCCCCATCTTTATTCAAACTTTGAGGAACTGCTATCAAGGGGCCTCTGCCAGGATCCTTTTAAACGGCATGTTGACCTCTAGTTTTATCATCCAGAGAAGAACTCGACAGGGTTGCCCTATTTCCCCCCTCCTGTTTAATATCTACATAGAGCCATTAGCGCAAGCCATTAGATTAGACCATTTAATCCCCCCGTTTAAGTCTCAACAATATACTTGTAAATTAGCTTTGTACGCTGATGACTTAATCCTATATACCAACAACCCCGAGGTGGAAATCCCTCGGGTTGAAGCCCTGTTGGAGGAATTTGGCTCTCTTTCAGGCTATTTGGCCAACACCTCAAAAACTGAGGTGATGTGTTGGAACATCGACCAATGGGAAGGTACAACCAGCAAAGAGCTAAGATACTTGGGTATATATATCGTCAAAGATTTGGATAAAATCTCCCTGATGAATTTGAATAAAATCATTAAGGAGATAGATCGCCTCTTTAGTAGATGGAGGAATCTTCCCCTGACAATATATGGGAAAGTAAACTTGGTTAAGATGGTTATTCTCCCTAAATTGACTTACTTGTTTAATGCGATTCCCTTGGGGTTCCCTAGTAAGAGCATAAGTAAGGTTCAGGGTAAGATTGGGAGCTTTATTTGGAGGGATAAGGCAGTGAGGCTATCCTGGAAGAAGCTGAGGCGAATGCTTAATAAAGGGGGTCTGGCTCTTCTGGACATTGGCTGGTATTCGGTTGCATTCCAACTTAAAGGCATCCGGATGTTACTCTTAAAACCAGAGGATTCAGCGTGGGGAAGGTTGCTTGGTGAAATGGCTACGATGGAGGGTGGAGGTGGCGGAGAGGGCTTTTTATATAAGTTTGGGGCCCCGAGGTTCTTCAAGCGAGTACACCTGGAGGTCCTTAGGGCAGCCTTGGAAACGTGGTATAAAGTGAGACGTAGATGGGGAATCGGTTATTATTCAGATCTCGCACCGATTTGGGAATCGCATGGTACACCCCTAAGTCTTAGGGATAGTTTGGCTGTACCCATTAAGAGGGCGGGCATAAACATCTGGTCTGACTTATTAGATGCAGAGGGGATTTACCCATGGGAGTTGTTAAGGGCCAAGATCGGCACCGGGTTCTCCAAGTTCAAGTATCTACAACTTGTATCCTGGTTTGAAGCTGAAAAGGAAGATGTTAGAGGAAACTGGGAAATGGAGTTACCTCTTCAATCAGTGCGCACAATTAAGAAGGAGATATCTTTGTGGTACAACTTTTTTTAGCTGCTGAAGACTTGGAAATCCCATCACAATCCACGGTGTGGAAGCAAACTCCCCTTGAGCCCTCTATAGATGCCCTGTTCGAGCCTTCTCTGAACATACTATATAAATTCATCAAACCAGCAAGCCTGAAAAAGAACCACTTCTTTGTCATCAATAGGCTATATTACACACCAGCCAAGATAGCAAAGTTCGCTCCACTACCTACTCCTAAATGCCCTAGATGCACGACTCCCAATGCCAACGATATCCACATCTTTTTTGAATGTTCCGATTTAAGAAACTTTTGGAAGAGGGTGGGAGACACTATTTGTAGCATTTTTAAAGTAAGCATAAAAGTCAATTTGTCTCTAGTGTTTTTGGTGACGATGGACTGCTTAGCCATAATTTATCACAGACTCATAGGGGTTGTTGTTATACTTAGTGATATTAGCCCGGAGAGAGGTCTGCAAGAAATGGAAAGACCCTATACCCCGAAGAGTGATGATTGGCTTAAAGCTGTTTTTGCTATGGCGCGCTTAGATCAGGATGGAATAGAGGGGAGCTCGATAAACATTTGGCAGCCCTTTACGACTTGGGGTCGCAATTTGAGACTAATATAATCAGTCCTATGATTACACCAATCTCCTATCGAAAAAGAGCCGGTCCGGGTGACCTAAGCAAGTGCGGTAAGCTGAAGGGCGCATAGATCGAAACATCGGCTTTGTAAGATCCGCAGAAGCTTATTGGTGAGATGAGGACAAAAAAAAGAGACTGTAAGAAAAATTAAGGTGCATCATAATCCAGTCAAATTAAGTTGATACGTCAAGAAGATTTGAAAAGACTCGAGAAAGACCTTAAAAAAAAAAAGGCCGATAAAATATCAAAGTGTGTGGTTGTACAAAAGCAGATTAATTTTAAATTTTTTCCCCTAGAATTAGGTTTATAAGAAATTAATAGTGAAGTTCAATTTTTTTTAGGAAAAAATGGTAGAATCTACAGTGACTGAACGTCCGAAGCATAGTCTAAAATGTAAATGTATTAGAGCTTGCTTATGTGGTGTCTTATTAACTATGTCAGTGTGGTTAATATTAACAATTATTGTCCCTGTCTTGATGGTGACTAATGATAAAAATCAGACTAATAATAATACAATAAGTATGAAAGTGGAAGTTTTTACTAAAAGTCCAACTAATATAGTCCATAATGATGAAAGTATTTATCATCAAGTTAGATCAATTACTGATTTTTCATTAAACGTTTTTACTAAGTTATTATATGAATATGTTAATACGATGAATGTGAGTGACTGTTATGTTTGCATGCAATTACCATTGTCTGTCTCGGAGGGTGTGACATATCATCACCTTCCTTTAACATATGGTGTTTCGTGTAGGATACTAACTAGTCTGTTTTATGTAACAGGAAAATTAGAATTTTATTATTCTAACTTGGATGTGGTCTTTTCCGAACTTCCCATTAGAAAGAATTTAAATAAAGTATTTAGTAGCTTAGAAGCTGAATATATGGGAGAGTTTTTTCATACTACACAAACTTTGGATCTAATATATGCCCACAAGAATAATCTCACCTGTAGTTTACAAATAATAGAAAAGGATTTTATTAATATGGTAGAGAACAGAAGACAAGAATTTCATAAAAAGGCTGCTGAACAGAAAACTAATATACCACCTTGGGCTTTTAGAGAAGGAAATTATTAAAAAAAGGCGAGACTTATGCTGCAATGTCTCTGGATTGGGATCACAACGGGAAGCTTTGCCTACTAAGACTAAAGACTAACTATAACAACTATTATTTAGGTACTAATAAATGTGAACATAATTTCTTAATAACAGGAGGATGGGGATTAAAGGGAGGAACTGACCCTGTTTTCCCAGGTGTATATTATGTGTGTGGCAAGAATGCTTATTATAGATTGCCTGCCCACTGGTATGGTAGTTGGTACTTTGGGATCGTATTTCCTAAGGTATACCACGTAGATAGAAATAATAAGATTAATGAGATGAAACATGGACTAATACGTAGTAAGAGAGCAAGTTTTTCAGACATAGTGGGAGATATATTTGATGCATTAATACCTTCAGTTGAAGTAGTTCTTAATTCACATAAAATTCGAAAATTATCCACGGTGGTTGATCGATTATCAACTGATACTGCTGGAGGGTTCTTATTAATTGATACAGAAATGGTTGCGATTAGATCAATGGTTATGCAAAATCGACTTGCCCTTGATATATTATTGGCAAAGGAGGGTGGAGTCCATGGGATGCTAAAGGTGCAACATTGCTGCACTTATATTCCTGATAAAAGCAAAGGTATTGAAGGATATATTAAAAATATTACGAATTTACATAAAGATTTAACACAACTAGAGGTTGATGGTGTCTGGGAGAAAATTAATAAGAGTTTTTCGAATATAGGTTAATGGTTCACTGATCTTGGTAAGAGTTTATTAGGTAAAATAATAATACCAATAGTATCAATAGTGATAGTAACCATGTTAATAATAATGACTTACAAATGTTGCAAGAAAAGAAGAGGGAAAATATATATGCTAGGGGTAGATAACAAATGTAAAGGTATAAAAAGGAAATTAGAAGAAATAGAGCTAGAAAATATGAAGGGTAAATATTATGAAATGATGAAAGATTTAGGTGAAAAGAAGAAACTTAGAAGTGAAAGAAGTACGAGTTTCTGAGGAAACAAGAAATGGCAATGGGTGATGGGTATTTTATGATGGCTTAAAATGCCATCAAAGGGGGAAATTGATGGAGCAGGGTTTGCGTCATGTAAACCTGCTCAGATCAACGCCACAAGATAACATTTATTAATCGTGTGATTTATACTAATATGCACTAAAACACACAAACACGGGGAATTGCTTTGCGCATGCGTGTATTGAAATTAAGATTAAGGCATGGAATGCTTAGGTTGCATATCGCTTTTTCCATACAAAGTGGAATAATGCTATTGCAAATAATAATGCTTTGCACATTAATGCTCATATAAATTAACATGGGATTAGTGCGATGGTGGGAGGGAAACAGTGTAGATTCAATTTTTTGTGTTATTAATATTCTTTACATTTCTCCTTCATCGCAGTTTTAAAATGGGCCTATGGCGAATAAATAGATAGGCGTGTTAAATTAGCCTGAATAAATAAAAAGGCCGCAAAAGGTTGACCCGTACATGAACTTTGGTGGGTGTCAGCGGCGGATGAAGGAAACCTTGAAGAGTAAAAGAAAGACGTGCAATATTTGAGGACGTCGAGATGCCTGGGAAAAGTCAAATTGATGAACATTTTATGTCTAGCCGATACATTGTTTGAAATAAAGTTGCTAATACAGGGACAAGCCATTCATCAGAAAATGTGACGTGAAAGGGGATAGAGAATTGATTCATAAGCAGGGATGTAAATCGTGAGAATGAGTTAGGAACAAAGGAGAGCATGTAAAGCCAAATGAAGTAATGGAGGTGTGGAGTAACACCCCACAAATTGACCAATGAGATGTTAGAATTCTTCCGAATGTTGCAGATTAGTGGGATGGTCATGTCAAAATTAAGGTATAATTGGGGAACTCTGAGTGCGAGTGGTTCATCATTATTATTCGTCAGCTTTCGTAGGTCCAGAGAGGCAGAGGTTGATCGTCGCTGTCCGTCGGTTAGAGGCCTACCTATCCTGATCCTGTTACCTATTTCCTGATCCTATCCCTAACCCGGTTTTCTTTAATCGGGTCCCCTTCACTATCCTCGTGGCCAGGGGGTGGTGATTTCCCTGAACTTTAATCGTTAGGTATGTATCAATAGGGAAATTTGCAATGTCTGCAAATGTTTTCTCTTTATGATTCTTATGTCTCTTCATCTATCCACTCCATAATATTCACTGTGATTCAGATGTTTGTGATTTTGTCTGCATATTTTATGATATTTCTCCTATAATGTGTATTTTCTTCCCCTGTAACTTTGTACCTGAGATTTCTTATAATTACTGAAGATAAAACAGATTAACGATATTTTGAGTTTGTGATTATTTCCTCATGACATTTGTTAAGATTTTAGTTGATTAGTCATGTCAATAATTTACACTACTCAATCAATATGATTCATCGCCCAAGAGGAAAGTGGTTGATAATATAGGTTAAAGGGCTAAATAAAGAAGAAACGATTAGATAAATCTGATTTTCCCTTTAGATGTGTAAAGAAAAATCAACGTCAAACAAACCGCATTCAGCGTCATTCTCGTAGGGTCTGTTAAATGGAGAGAAATTGTGTATTTGTATGTTTGGGGCCCGTTGTCTGCTGTGTCATTCAGAGACCCCCGGTTTGGCGCTGGATCAGTACCATACTTGGAAATAACCCCACAATCAGGTAGATGGATTTCTAAGGCCTTTGCTGGTCCCAAACTGAGTGTGCCACACCTCCGGAAAATGTTAAAACCTGGCTATGTGAGATGTACCAAATGGCAAAATATGAGCAAATAATTTATATGTAAATGATTGCTTACATGTTTTGGACAAGATCTGGGTAGATCTATATAGGTGTGATATTGTAACAGGGCACATAGTCCGAAGCTGATACATAGGAAGTCATAAATAAACTTTATGATGATGCACGTGTAATGACAGCGAACAGTGTGAGGAGGTGCTGTATTGGATTTGATGTAACGGCTGTGCACGGATTGTGGTCCTGATGTCACTTTTTCTTCCATCTACTGAATAACTTAGAAAGATTGTACATGTTGTTGTAATATAATTTTTATTATTATTCTTTTGATAGTTATTTAGAGTGGGAAAATAAGATAGGGAGGGATGGGAGGGAACGTGGTGGGAGGAGGGACTGGCTTCAGTACACAATAATGCATGAATAAGACATGGATTGAGATTTCCTTGGGATAAGAAAATTGATTAGAGTTTAGATACCTAAAAGTGACCTAGTCTTGTTCGGCAATGTTTCTTCGATTTCTTATTTGTGCTATCCAAGTAACCTGGAAATAACTTAATGTAACATTGTGTATTGGTGTATAATGATACGAGCGTCACTTAGTGGTCAAACCCAGATTACTGATATAATGTGTTCATGTTCTTCCTGAACTGTCTTTCAATATTAAACTGGAATACAAAGAAATCAATAAATAATTTTTTAAGTTATTTAACCGTTAAACAAACAAGTAACAATTAAAATGTATAATAAAAATAAAAATAATTGGTTATTGAATGTAAAAAAACACTACCAATCAATCCAACAACCCAAAAATATACACCACAATATTATTTAATAAAAATAAATTCAACAACAACATTGAAAATAAAAAAATACAATAAAACACCATAAAATTATATTACAGGCATGTATATCTTAAGCTTTAATATTATAGTAAAATACTTAAAAATAACATACTTACTTTCAATATTTTGGGTCATGATATTTTTGTAGTCATGATATTTTGACTACAATATTAGGATCAGATGATATTTTTGATTTGTTTTATGGTGGAAAACCTCATTACTAAAGTAAATCCTATATACCAATTAAAAGTTTATTTGTACAGATATCACAACTGAAAATATTGGAGGAGTGTCCACCAAGTGAAGGAAATGGAATTGAACAAATGACTAATTTCCTTTCAGGAGAAAAGATTCCAGTAGTACCACCCATGAAACTACTCAAAACATCACGGAGTGTGGACCACAAATATTTCAAGAGGAACCAGAGGCAGAAATACACCCAAAGCAAGTGAAAAGTGAGTAAATCCAGCCCTTTAGAGACAGAGCCACAGTTCCCTTCCTCCTCCTGCACCTAAAGTCCCAAACCTCCCAGGTAGCATAAGGGAGGAAGCAAGAGTGGTAAGAGCAATTCTACCCAGACTCAACTGAACCCAGCACAAAGGGCCCAAGCAAAAATAAGAACAAAGAAATCAGCAGAATGGCAGCCACATTAAGAAGCCACCCATACTGCTCAAATGGAGCAAAGGGACTACAAAACCTGAAGCCACAAGAAAATGCAGAACAAGTGCCCCATAAATACACAAGTTATTAATTGCAAGAGATACTGTCATCCCAATTCTGGGACTGTGTGAATAGAAGATATGAAGGTAATAGGCCAACTAGAGGACCCATGTGCATGACCTAAGATTGGACGAAAGACTCACCAGGAAGCTACACAGGAGATCCCCAGACCAGAACACACCAGGTTCCTCAATGAACCAGTAGACCCAAGCCACTGGCAGAAACATTGATTAGAGCATGAGAATGTGTCCAAGAGATCTACACAAAAATAGGGCCAGAGTCATGAAGCGGACAGGCCACCACAACTCAAACTTCATATACCAGGAATGAAGAGAAATAGGTCTAGTAAAGGGAGAGCAACATCCCAGGTCCCTCGGAAATAACTGGTATAGGATAGGGAGTGAAAGAGTCAAAACAAAAAGAATCCATTGAACTACACTGTCAAGACAATCCAAAGCTGCCCATGGATATACAGCAATGTCAGGCCCAGAGCAACACAACCACAAAGAATATTGAGGAGCAATAGTGGCCATCACAATAGAGGTCGAAACAATAACTGAATGGCACAAAAAAAACCTGCATCAAGAACCTAAACACCCAAGCTGCATCAAAGCAGAATCTTCAGGAGAAAAAAAACACCACAGAGAAAGATACACCCACCAAATGTAGGGCCAGTCACCAAGGGGTACCGTGAATATCTCATCTCAACCCTGATATCCAACTGAAACCAGAAAGTAGGGGCAGAAATAGGGCCTCAGACGAGGTCAGGATGAGAAACGCAAAGCCCAAGAACTGCAAAGACCCAACGCAGATGCAGAGTTAGGACACAATTCCATAAATCCAAAATTCATCATGGGATCACAGAAAGGAGGCCAATGCCAGACTGTTGCTCCAATCACTGCAGGAGGGTTGACCCCACACTGCCTTCAAAAACTTGTCCAAGGCAGTACCTAGAGGTGGAACCCCATCCAGCTTTCACAGGGAATGGGAGAGAGAATGAAAGACTCACTTACAGGAGAAACTGCATTGCAGCCTCATGCCAGCAGGAATCAATGGAAGAACTGACCATGTGACAAACCCATACCAACCAGCCTCCAAGAAAAGTAGAGAAACAAGAGGTCAGAGATAGGACAACCAGTCCATATGTTCCAAGCCCCACAGAATCACACCGAGTTGCACATACATAAAACATATATCAAATGCCAAACAATAAATGTGCCAACTAGAAAATTTCTCTCTTCAGTCTTCCAGTTTTTTTGAATAGATATGGCTGTGTTCTTTACTTCCCTTGCTGCCTTATTCACGTTGATATGTCTTTTTTTCCATAGGGGATGGCCACTCTTGGTCAGGTACCTTACTACAGCCGATCATGGGAACCATCTTCCCGGATCCACCAATTCATGCCTGAATGCCCGACACTGACTGAACGCCCATCATCGACTTTACACGAGGCCACAGATCCCTCTTAGGGGCTCTCAGTGGTTCACTCCACCCTCATAAGGGACTGCCAGTAAGTCTCTTTCCAGTCAATCAACCCGGCCCCTCCTTGCATGGTTCCCAATTCCCAAGCTTCTGGTAGTGTTTTGAGTCACATAGCTACATTTTCACCACCATTATGCATGCTTGTTAGGCACCAATGCATGCACTCTACTAGCACAGTTCACCCTCTTGATAGATAGATAATAGCTTCTCAGCACGGATCGGCATGTACCACTAGACCCAACGTTACATATGACTGGAGGAGAGTATTTAAGGTTTTTAAATCCATTTTTCACCGTAACTGGCTCTGGTGATCGCGTGTTTTAAAAAAAATATGCTCACCTGTGCGTCAATCTCTGATGCACCTCCCAATTGTTTATGCACCAGGCTGAATGTATATTTGTATTTATATTATCCCTATAGGTACTTCGTCTTTAATTTGTCCTGAAGAGGCCTTTAGTTTTAAGGCCGAAACGCATCGACATTTCCATTAGGAGGAGTCGATCCAATTCTTAATCTGTTTTGAAAGACATTGTATGATACACACCAAGGATACAGAGGGCAAACCTGCCCTTCATGTGTGTACATTCCGCAGGCTATCTCCTATGTGGACTGTGTAAAAAGCAAAGAACACAGCCATATCTGTTTAAAACAACTGGAAGACTGAAGAAAGAAATTTTCTAGTTGGCACATTTATTGTTTGGTATTTGATATATGTTTTATGTATGTGCAACACAGTGTGATTATTGACCTTTTTACATGTTTGTTTATTTGTTTTTTTGATGTATGTTTAATGTGTCTTACATCATGTTTAGACCCCAGGCGCCTACTCCAGGAGTGAATGATTGTAGGCTCAGATAAAAAAGTTAAACTAAATTTGTATAAATTGCCAGTATATCTCCAGTGACTAATTAATATAACTAGGATATAATAATCCATTCTCACATTATACCACTTTTTGTTTACATGTGTTTTCGCCCAGGTTATGTGGGATTACTAGGGCTAACCCCTAAACATTTTGTTGTTGTCAAGGCCAACAGGAGTCATTGCAGCCTGGGATCAGAGGCAGATAGAATCATTGACGCATGACCTCCAAGCCCTGCAGGAGGCATAGCGGTAGCCAGAGATAGAGAGACTGGTAATCCATGCATACACTTCACACCAAGTAGAAAGTGGCAGTTTGGGGCCAGTGACAGAGAAACACAGTAACCAAACTGTGTGAACTACGAACAGTAGGACTCAGAAGAGATGACAAATGTGGCACATTCAAACCCCTACCAAAGGGTTTCCCAACATTGAAAATGTAATGACGTACAACCAAGCTTTAACCCAGCAGGGGAAGGAAAAGGCTGGCACAGCAGACACAAGATCCCACACAGCCCCCTAAACCCAGCAAGAGGCAGAAGAACTTACAGACAAGCCAGATACAAGGCACCAAGTAAGGGCTACAGAAAGGAGAGTGCACCAGTTCATTCCCAATCTAGAAGACAAAATAGGCCCAGCCCACCAACCGGTGCCATCGGGTTGAAACAAACAACAAAAAGACAATTGAGTCCATCAATTAGATACACAACAAAGGATGTTAGAGTGAGCAACAAGGCACAAAATCAAAAGTGCCTATGGAGCCCAAGAGCCAACAAATGTCATCCTACGAGGACTACCAGCATGAGACGAGCCTGACCCTGAGTAAGAAAGCAGCGCTGAACCAAATCTCTTCATCAGGGAGGGGGATGAGGTAGGGGGCAGATGAAAAGAAATAAAGGAAGTCCAGCAGGCCCAAGGCCAAGACACTAAGGGCCTCATTTACAATATTGTGACGCACGGCAGGGCTGCAAGCCTTCCAGCTGCGCTGCTGTGTGTCAAAAGAAAAGGGCAGGAATGCACAGTATCTACAAGATACAGTGTAGCCCTGTCCTTTTCCCCTGCCCTGGCGCACAATGGGCTGCCATGTGCCAACGCAGGCACCCTTGCGCCATGGCGCAAGGGTGTCTACATTGTAGGGGTGAGTGTTTTTGTGCAGGAAGGCACACCTTCCTGCCCAAAAACAATCACAAGAGGTGTTTTCCTCTTTCTATGTGGGCTGCAGAATGCAGCACACATGGAAAAAGGAAAATGAGGAGAAATAACGGTATTTCTCCTCGTTGAGCCTCCCTCACATCTCACCTGGGGAGGCGTCGGAATCTGACACATTCCCTGGTTTAGGAAACCTTGTAAATCTGAGAATGTGTCACGTTTCAGGGATGTTGCGTGGGAACACCCACAGCAACATCCATGGAACGCCCCTTTCACGCAAACTAGTGCTTAACGGGGCCCATATTTAGAAGGCCATGAAAAGTCACGCAGGATGACTTTACATGGCCTTGTAAATATGGGCATGCTCTCTGCGCTGCGGGTGTGTCAAAAAAAGTGACGCACCGGCGGCACACTGGCTTATTTACAAGGTTTCCTAAACCTGGGAATGCATCAGATGGGCGTAAGGGAGGCGCAACAAGGAGAAATACCTATATTTCTCCTTGTTTTTCCTTTTTCTATGTGTGCTGCATTCTCCAGCACACATAGAAAGAGGAAAACACCTCTCGTGATTGTTTTTGCTCAGGAAGGTGCCCCTTCCTGCACAAAAACAATCACCCCTAGAACGCACACACCCTTGCACCATGACTCAAGGGTGCCTGCGTTGGCGCATGGTAGCCCATTGTGCCCCATCGCAGGGGAGAAGGACAGGAATGCACCGTATCTTGTAGAAACGATGCATTCCTGCCCTTTTCTTTTTACGCACAGTAGCACAACAGGAAGGATAGTAAATGAGGCCCTCCGATTGCAAAATGAAAAAGTGCTGATAAAGTGAACAGTAGTCAAGCTAAAGACTGAGGCCCTAGAAGTGATCCAAACAACTTACCGGCATCTGACTCTAATCAGAGATCTACGCAGCCTGTTGGTTTGCAAAAACCAGGCTTAGGTGCCCAAAAACATGCAGGACCAACTCAACACCAGTTACTCAGAACCCACTAGCAAATACCATAGGAGAACTTCGTAGAACCAATGGACCAACACCCCAAAGTCGCTGCAGCTACAACCCTCGAACCAGAACCAGCAGATTTCAGTCCTTACAACCATCAGCCTACTTACTCCAGGATTAAGCTGTGCCCCCTCTAGGCATGGAACCAGCAGCCCACCTGGTGGCAGAGAACCCAAGATATCAGGCAGGAAGTTGTGCAGAGCCCACTCACCATCAACAGAAGAGAGATTCAAAAGAGAAGCAGCTAACATAGCACCTGGGCTGGGGAGATCTCACTGGCTGAGCGCACTGCAGATTCAGCTCACGTGCCAACGACGCCAGTAAAGCCCCCACCACTCCCATCTCTGAACTAATCAGAAAGACGCCTGGGAAGAGAGCCCTGCTCCTTGCAAAATGTTACTTCTTAGCTGAGAATAAGTTGAAAATTAAAAGAAACCAACTGAAACGAAGGCTAGAAAGAGGCCTGGCATCGAGAGGGCCGTGGATACCTCGGTGGGATGCAGACAACAAAAACAGGATGTTGCACAGGTAGGCCTCTCTCTCATGGACGCTGTCAGAGGGAGGGGACTGAGGAGGAATGTCAAACGAAGGGGGTACGTTTCTTTTTTTAGATTTAGCTAAGTGACATGATGCTGAGGGGCGGTGGGCAGACATCATGTAGTGAGGAATGGGATGAGAAAGGCTTGAGGATGTAATAAAGAGGAGGAGGTTGGAGGTTTAGTTGCACGTGCCTCTCTTCTCCTGACGTCAGGTCTGAGGAAATGCAGAGGAACGTGGTGGTAGGAAGTGCCTCGCGGCTGTCTGCCCCCTGATTCTCTCTTGTTTGTCGAGTCCCCGAGAAAATACGTTCATGAGAAGCTGAAGCATCTTCCCCCTCTGGGGTAAGTTGTACGGGTGCCCGCAGGAGCTAGTCTGTCGCTTCTCTTTTCTTAGGAATGTGCAGATCCGAGGCAGCTTCGATCCATGCGACGTCACAACATGTGACGTGAACATCAGCTGGTGGGACAGCTGCTGCCAGAACACTTCATCATGTACGGATGGATTCCTATGAACCCATGTGCAACAAGGGTCAGGGGTGTGCAATGTACATAATATAGCAATTATTATCACATCAACTAACTAGTTTAGTGCCACAGGCTATTCTGTTTGCGGGGCGTGCTATACAAATGTCCACTATTATTTTTATTGTCAGTGGTTAGTCACCCAAATGTCCAATTTTATTATTATTGTGAGTGGATAGTCACCCTTACATGAACAGATGAGCTGATTCACAAATGCTGGAAAATGGCTTGTGCTGGATAAAAGGAACTGTTCCCAGTTGCATCAGAGCTGATTCATGAGCACAGCACCAGCTGGTGCGGCTGTTCACGGAACAGTAACAGATGTAGCTGAAGGGTGCAGTGCAGCTGAAGCAAAAAACAACTCTGTGATTCATAGCAGCTAAGAACGAGAGACCAGGATACCATTATAAAGCATTGCCTCCACTTGGCCCTATAGAAATTTTTAAAGGTGTCAAATTGATAAGTACAGTAGGCAAACATTTAAGTGGGCCCATGTGGCTAACTCCACGCTCTCCTAAATAGTTTAATTGATTCCTTGCCTGGAACTCTTTATGCATATTTATCACCTTAAAAAGAGTAATGGATTAAATGAAAATCATACAATTGCCAGGGTCTTCTTGTGCATGTCAGAGTCTTGCACGCATTTCCTGTGTGACATCACTTTCAGCGAGTGCAATGGATTCTGTCGTCCTCTTGGCTCTTGGGGCAATCGGATCACTGACAGAATATCGACCACCACAATATCGACTTACACAAATATCGGGACATAAATATCGTTGTCAAAAATATCGACCTCCTATCTTTATAATGGTATGTACAAAAATATCGAAAAAAATATCGTTGTGAAAAATATTGATGTACAAAATATCGTTTTTTGTATATGTATAAAAATATTGTAAAATAAATTAAATAATAAATTTAACTTAAAAAAATTATTTAGATTTATTTGTAAATTTTAACAATTATAAGTAATACATTTAATTTAAAAAAATTAAACATACATATATAAAATGTAATATATATATTTACTTAAAAACAATTAATAAATAATAATTTTAATTAATTTTAAAATGTTATAAATATATTAAAAATTATAAATAAATATATATATATATACATACACCTGTAACATAAAAATGTATAAATAAAAATATATTATAAATTAAAATATTAAAATATTAACTATTTTTTAAACCTACATTTTGCACTACATTGATTGCAACAGTAGAGAAAGTGTTGGATAGCGGATAGGTAAAAAATACTATTTCCACTCCAGGAAATGCAACAGTAGGGAAAGTGTTGGATAGCGCAGGGGAATAATTTACTATTCCCACTCCGACGAGTGCAACAGTAGGGAAAGTGTTGGATAGCGGAGGGGAAAAAATTAGTATTCCCACTCCAGTGAATGCAATAGTAGAAAAAGTGTTGGATAGCGGAGGGGAATAATTTACTATTCCCACTCCGACGAGTGCAACAGTAGGGAAAGTGTTGGATAGCGGAGGGGAAAAAATTAGTATTCCCACTCCAGTGAATGCAATAGTAGAAAAAGTGTTGGATAGCGGAGGGGAATAATTTACTATTCCCACTCCGACGAGTGCAACAGTAGGGAAAGTGTTGGATAGCGGAGGGGAAAAAATTACTATTCCCACTCCAGCAAGTGCAACAGTAGGGAAAGTGTTGGATAGCGGAGGCGTAAAAATTACTATTCCCACTCCAATGAGTGTAATAGTAGAGAAAGTGTTGGATAGCGGAGGGGAATAATTTACTATTCCCACTCCGACGAATGCAACAGTAGGGAAAGTGTTGGATAGCGGAGGGGAAAAAATTACTATTCCCACTCCAGCGAGTACAACAGTAGGGAAAGTGTTGGATAGCGGAGGGGTAAAAATTACTATTCCCACTCCAACGAGTGCAACAGTAGGGAAAGTGTTGGATAGCGGAGGGGTAAAAATTACTATTCCCACTCCAACGAGTGCAACAGTAGGGAAAGTGTTGGATAGCTGTGAGGTATAAATTACTATTCCCACTCCAGCGAGTGCAACAGTAGGGAAAGTGTTGGATAGCGGAGGGGTAAAAATTACTATTCCCACTCCAACGAGTGCAACAGTAGGGAAAGTGTTGGATAGCGTAGGGGATAAAATTACTATTCCCACCCCAGCGAGTGCAACAGTAGGGAAAGTGTTGGATAGCGGAGGGGTATAAATTATTATTCCCACTCCTGTGAAGGCAGCAGTAGGGAAAGTGTTGGATAGCGGACGGGTAAAAATTACTATTCCCACTGAAGAAAATTCAAATTTAAAAACAAACAAAATATCAACTACAATACAAAAAATAATAAAAAAACAAAAAACAAAACATATAAAAATATAAAAAATTACAAAACATAGAAACATATAGGGGCCGATTCCGATCTCGGTCGGAGGCGCACCCAATACCATTCGGTCGGGAAAAAAGCCATGCGAAAGCCTGTTTCCCGACCGATCCGTACAGCACACCGAGCGAGTAAGTACGATGCGCACAACAGCACAGAATCCGGCCGAGCCGTACTCACCCAAACCAGGTCCTGTTCCCCGACCGAGGCGAATCCGGAAACGCCCGAATCGAGTCGCACGGAAGGAAAATGCAGCTCCGTCCGGCCGAGACGAGTACGATGCGCTTTCCGTACGCGCCGAACCCGTGCGCTACGCACGGCACGTCAAAGCATCCGGGAGAGGCGCACATAAGCTCCGATTCACGCCACAACACGATCCACGGCTACGAGGCGAACACGCCAGCGACAAGGACGAGGCGGCGGCGAGGACGAGGCGAAGCGACGAGGACGACGCGAAGCAACGAGAAGGACGAACGACACGAACCAACCATGAATCCCTTCATCCCGATCATACCAATATTCTACATTTACTACCGGAACAGGCACGGACGCGTACGGCGCAGAAGGTAAGTCAGACACCAACCACAAAACACATACAACACGTACACGACACATCACACACACAGAGGGATGCAGGAATATACTTACACCAGCAACAGCAGCACCATAGGGGCGGGATGCCCATCACCAATGCCACATATGCACACAGGGGCCTGAATGCGCACCACCACCCCTACCCAGGGGGCAGGATGCCTACCACTACTACCACCCTTAGCCAGGGGGCTGGATGCCTACCACTACTACCACCCTTAGCCAGGGGTGCTGGATGCCTACCACTACTACCACCCTTAGCCAGGGGGCTGGATGCCTACCACTACTACCACCCTTAGCCAGGGGGGCTGGATGCCTACCACTACTACCACCCTGAGCCAGGGGGCTGGATGCCTACCACTACTACCACCCTGAGCCAGGGTGGGCTGGATGCCTACCACTACTACCACCCTTAGCCAGGGGGCTGGATGCCTACCACTACTACCACACTCAGCCAGGGGGCTGGATGCCTACCACCACCCTTAGCCAGGGGGCTGGATGCCTACCACTACTACCACCCTCACCCAGGGGGGCTGGATGCCTACCACTACTACCACCCTTAGCCAGGGGCTGGATGCCTACCACTACTACCACCCTGAGCCAGGGGGGCTGGATGCCTACCACTACTACCACCCTTAGCCAGGGGGGCTGGATGCCTACCACTACTACCACCCTTAGCCAGGGGGGCTGGATGCCTACCACCACCCTTAGCCAGGGGGGCTGGATGCCTACCACTACTACCACCCTTAGCCAGGGGGCTGGATGCCTACCACCACCCTTAGCCAGGGGGCTGGGTGCCTACCACTACTACCACCCTTAGCCAGGGGGCTGGATGCCTACCACTACTACCACCCTGAGCCAGGGGGCTGGGTGCCTACCACTACTACCACCCTGAGCCAGGGTGGGCTGGATGCCTACCACTACTACCACCCTTAGCCAGGGGGCTGGATGCCTACCACTACTACCACCCTCAGCCAGGGGGGCTGGATGCCTACCACCACCCTGAGCCAGGGGCTGGATGCCTACCACTACTACCACCCTCACCCAGGGGGGCTGGATGCCTACCACTACTACCACCCTTAGCCAGGGGGCTGGATGCTCTACCACTACTACCACCCTGAGCCAGGGGGGCTGGATGCCTACCACTACTACCACCCTTAGCCAGGGGGGCTGGATGCCTACCACTACTACCACGCCTTAGCCAGGGGGCTGGATGCCTACCACTACTACCACCCTGAGCCAGGGGGGCTGGATGCCTACCACTACTACCACCCTTAGCCAGGGGGCTGGATGCCTACCACTACTACCACCCTTAGCCAGGGGGGCTGGATGCCTACCACTACTACCACCCTTAGCCAGGGGGGCTGGATGCCTACCACCACCCTTAGCCAGGGGGCTGGATGCCTACCACTACTACCACCCTTAGCCAGGGGGCTGGATGCCTACCACTACTACCACCCTTAGCCAGGGGGGCTGGATGCCTACCACTACTACCACCCTTAGCCAGGGGGGCTGGATGCCTACCACTACTACCACCCTGAGCCAGGGGGCTGGATGCCTACCACTACTACCACCCTTAGCCAGGGGGTGCTGGATGCCTACCACTACTACCACCCTTAGCCAGGGGGGCTGGATGCCTACCACTACTACCACCCTTAGCCAGGGGGCTGGATGCCTACCACTACTACCACCCTGAGCCAGGGGGCTGGATGCCTACCACTACTACCACCCTGAGCCAGGGTGGGCTGGATGCCTACCACTACTACCACCCCTTAGCCAGGGGGCTGGATGCCTACCACTACTACCACACTCAGCCAGGGGGCTGGATGCCTACCACCACCCTTAGCCAGGGGGCTGGATGCCTACCACTACTACCACCCTCACCCAGGGGGCTGGATGCCTACCACTACTACCACCCTTAGCCAGGGGGGCTGGATGCCTACCACTACTACCACCCTGAGCCAGGGGGGCTGGATGCCTACCACTACTACCACCCTTAGCCAGGGGGCTGGATGCCTACCACTACTACCACCCTTAGCCAGGGGGCTGGATGCCTACCACCACCCTTAGCCAGGGGGGCTGGATGCCTACCACTACTACCACCCTTAGCCAGGGGGCTGGATGCCTACCACCACCCTTAGCCAGGGGGGCTGGGTGCCTACCACTACTACCACCCTTAGCCAGGGGGGCTGGATGCCTACCACTACTACCACCCTGAGCCAGGGGGCTGGGTGCCTACCACTACTACCACCCTGAGCCAGGGTGGGCTGGATGCCTACCACTACTACCACCCTTAGCCAGGGGGCTGGATGCCTACCACTACTACCACCCTCAGCCAGGGGGGCTGGATGCCTACCACCACCCTGAGCCAGGGGGCTGGATGCCTACCACTACTACCACCCTCACCCAGGGGGGCTGGATGCCTACCACTACTACCACCCTTAGCCAGGGGGGCTGGATGCCTACCACTACTACCACCCTGAGCCAGGGGGCTGGATGCCTACCACTACTACCACCCTTAGCCAGGGGGCTGGATGCCTACCACTACTACCACGCCTTAGCCAGGGGGGCTGGATGCCTACCACTACTACCACCCTGAGCCAGGGGGGCTGGATGCCTACCACTACTACCACCCTTAGCCAGGGGCTGGATGCCTACCACTACTACCACCCTTAGCCAGGGGGCTGGATGCCTACCACTACTACCACCCTTAGCCAGGGGGGCTGGATGCCTACCACCACCCTTAGCCAGGGGGGCTGGATGCCTACCACTACTACCACCCTTAGCCAGGGGGGCTGGATGCCTACCACTACTACCACCCTTAGCCAGGGGGCTGGATGCCTACCACTACTACCACCCTTAGCCAGGGGGGCTGGATGCCTACCACTACTACCACCCTTAGCCAGGGGGCTGGATGCCTACCACCACCCTTAGCCAGGGGGTCTGGATGCCTACCACTACTACCACCCTTAGCCAGGGGGCTGGATGCCTACCACTACTACCACCCTGAGCCAGGGGCTGGATGCCTACCACTACTACCACCCTTAGCCAGGGGGGCTGGATGCCTACCACCACCACCCTTAGCCAGGGGGGCTGGATGCCTACCACTACTACCACCCTTAGCCAGGGGGGCTGGATGCCTACCACTACTACCACCCTTAGCCAGGGGGGCTGGATGCCTACCACTACTACCACCCTGAGCCAGGGGGGCTGGATGCCTACCACTACTACCACCCTTACCCAGGGGGCTGGATGCCTACCACTACTACCACCCTTAGCCAGGGGGGCTGGATACCTACCACTACTACCACCCTTAGCCAGGGGGGCTGGATGCCTACCACTACTACCACCCTGAGCCAGGGGGGCTGGATGCCTACCACTACTACCACCCTTAGCCAGGGGGGCTGGATGCCTACCACTACTACCACCCTCAGCCAGGGGGGCTGGATGCCCTACCACCACCCTTAGCCAGGGGGCTGGATGCCTACCACTACTACCACCCTCACCCAGGGGGGCTGGATGCCTACCACTGCTACCACCCTTAGCCAGGGGGGCTGGATGCCTACCACTACTACCACCCTGAGCCAGGGGGCTGGATGCCTACCACTACTACCACCCTTAGCCAGGGGGCTGGATGCCTACCACTACTACCACCCTTAGCCAGGGGGTTGGATGCCTACCACTACTACCACCCTGAGCCAGGGGGGCTGGATGCCTACCACTACTACCACCCTTAGCCAGGGGGGCTGGATGCCTACCACTACTACCACCCTTAGCCAGGGTGGGCTGGATGCCTACCACCACCCTTAGCCAGGGGGGGCTGGATGCCTACCACTACTACCACCCTTAGCCAGGGGGGGCTGGATGCCTACCACTACTACCACCCTTAGCCAGGGGGGGCTGGATGCCTACCACTACTACCACCCTGAGCCAGGGGTGCTGGATGCCTACCTCTACTACCACCCTTAGCCAGGGGGCTGGATGCCTACCACTACTACCACCCTTAGCCAGGGGGGCTGGATGCCTACCACCACCCTTAGCCAGGGGGCTGGATGCCT
Organism: Calotriton arnoldi; assembly: GCA_963921515.1. Taxonomy (NCBI): domain Eukaryota; kingdom Metazoa; phylum Chordata; class Amphibia; order Caudata; family Salamandridae; genus Calotriton; species Calotriton arnoldi. Next base: position 2,442,730 of record CAWUFW010001612.1, on the reverse strand, counting down.
ACCACTACTACCACCCTTAGCCAGGGGGCTGGATGCCTACCACTACTACCATCCTTAGCCAGGGGGCTGGATGCCTACCACTACTACCACCCTGAGCCAGGGGGCTGGATGCCTACCACTACTACCACCCTTACCCAGGGGGGCTGGATGCCTACCACTACTACCACCCTTAGCCAGGGGGTGCCAGATGCCCACCACTACTACCACCCTTACCCAGGGGGCTGGATGCCTACCACAACTACCACCCTTACCCAGGGGGCTGGATGCCTACCACTACTACCACCCTTAGCCAGGGGTGCCAGATGCCCACCACCACTACCACCCTTACCCAGGGGGCTGGATGCCTACCACCCTTAGCCATGGGGGTGCCAGATGCCCACCACCACTACCACCCTTACCCAGGGGGGCTGGATGCCCACCACTACTACCACCCTTAGCCAGGGGGGTGCCAGATGCCTACCACTACTACCACCCTTACCCAGGGGGGCTGGATGCCTACCACTACTACCACCCTTCCCCAGGGGGGCTGGATGCCTGTCACTACTACCACCTCTACCCATGGGGGCTGGATGCCTACCACCAACACCACCCCCACTCATAGGATGGACAATGCATGACACAACCAGCACACCACAACCTAGGGAATGCAAGAAAAAGACATCCCCCAACACCATGACAAGCGTGTGTAGACTGTGTCAAATGCCTACAACACTGAACATGACTTTGAACATACAATGTGACCCCCTATCACATGTGCCACACATATATGTGTGTGGCCCCCACAATGCAAGCAGGCCATGACCATTGTGGCAATGGGGTCCAAACCCCCATCATCACAGTGACCAAAAGGTAAGTGTGGGGTCAATAGCTGAAGCACATTTTGAACATTGTGGCAATGGGGTCCAAACCCCCATCATCACAGTGACCAAAAGGTAAGTGTGGGGTCCATAGCTGAAGCACATTTTGAACATTGTGGCAATGGGGTCCAAACCCCCATCATCACAGTGACCAAAAGGTAAATGTGGGGTCCATAGCTGAAGCACATTTTGAACATTGTGGCAATGGGGTCCAAACCCCCATCATCACAGTGACCAAAAGGTAAGTGTGGGGTCCATAGCTGAAGCACATTTTGAACATTGTGGCAATGGGGTCCAAACCCCCATCATCACAGTGACCAAAAGGTAAGTGTGGGGTCCATAGCTGAAGCACATTTTGAACATTGTGGCAATGGGGTCCAAACCCCCATCATCACAGTGACCAAAAGAAGTGTGTGGTCCATAGCTGAAGCACATTTTGAACATTGTGGCAATGGGGTCCAAACCCCCATCATCACAGTGACCAAAAGGTAAGTGTGGGGTCCATAGCTGAAGCACATTTTGAACATTGTGGCAATGGGGTCCAAACCCCCATCATCACAGTGACCAAAAGGTAAGTGTGGGGTCCATAGCTGAAGCACATTTTGAACATTGTGGCAATGGGGTCCAAACCCCCATCATCACAGTGACCAAAAGGTAAGTGTGGGGTCCATAGCTGAAGCACATTTTGAACATTGTGGCAATGGGGTCCAAACCCCCATCATCACAGTGACCAAAATGTAAGTGTTGACAAAGAAAAAGCTGCAACTGCCAAACTGCATGGATGATTCCTGGTCACAGAACAACAAACACATCAGTGGCAAAGTAGTGTATGTGTCCCATTGCAACATAAATTGGGGGAGCCAAATACTGCAGTGCAAATAAGACATACCTTTGGCCATGTGCAGACAAACAACACCCATGGGGGCTAACACCGTCAACAATCATCAATGACACAATGACAGAAGTGACCATCAGAATGCAGACCCACATATTTGCACCAATGGGCACACAAATGCAGATACCCTGTGGAGACTGCAGATGTGAGGTGAACAGATACCATACCATGGCAGCAATGGGACACACAAACCATGATCATTGTGCTGACCGATGACCTAGGAGTCCCAGGGACAGCAGGGGAAACCCACCAAACTACATACAGCCAATGGCACACCCAAGATATGCCAATGCAGTGGTGCAGATGCACAAACACAAACAGGCAGACCCACACTGCACATCATACACAACAGGTGAGGGGGTGCCAGTGTCCCCAGGCAACCACACAACACATGAGGAGACCTGAATACCAATCATACAGATGTGCATACAGTGCCACACAAAGGTAACTCATGGATCCAAATCCCCTATGTGGGCAAGCAGGCATTGTCAGATGAGAGGGAGCACAAATCACACATGTCACACAGGCATGTAGGGACAGCAACTGACACAGCAAGACACAGACACACCACAGCACCACCCCCAGGGCCCCCACAATGTGGTGACCCTGGGCTGCATTACAATCCCACTGTGATGACAAAGCTAAATGTGGTTCACACTGTGAACCACAGTCATGTGTCCTGAGCAACTAACTACCATCACACCTACACAAGCACAAATCAAACAGCATGGCCAGTAAGCCAAGGCCAACATGGAGGCAGGGGCCTAGCCGGGCAACAACTCTCATCTGCACACACTCAACACCACACCCCTCGACCTCCAATAATGTGCAGCAGTGAAGTACACATGCACTGGTGACATTGCACATGCACCCATGACTATTCCAGGGTGGTGGGTGGGAACCAAGGTGCAGAAACACATCACACATGGCCACTCAACAAGACTCCTGAATGTCTGACACACTGCACACTACGCTGTACATGGACATGACGGCAATACCACACCAACCAATGGGATCCCAGCCACAGTCACACACCAATGAAGAAGCCAAGGTCACCCACAAAGAACACACATAGACAACAACCAACATTGCAGCCCGGACCCTGAGGAGTGCCAGCAGTCACACACACAACGTGTCACAATCACTGAAAGATAACACAAACTGGAAATCACATGACAGGGGCAAACAACAAGAGCCATGGGGAAACCTGACTGTGACCCATCTGCGTCTGCACACAAACTCAGCCCTGACAGCAAACACACCTATGGGTGACACCCTGATGACCAGTAATGTGCCATGCACAAACATCACAGAGAACCCAGGGAGAAGACTTTGGGGGAACATAGCTCAACTCAGCTAGCATCACAAACAGGTACAACACTAGGGATCACAGCATGCACAGCTAAATGGAAGTGAACACACAGACATGCACATACAACACACACCTTGGGCGCAGGCAATGTCACAGGAGTACACACTGCCATGAGGGGACTCCACTCCTGTGTGAGGAAAGCTGTGCCATATGTTGCCTCAGTAGGGCCCCATCATGTCAGCTGAGCACTTGGTCACACAATCAACAATTAGCACCAAATGAGGGCTCCCGTAACATCAGCCTGGTCATGGAAGGGCCAACGGAATCATCAGCACAGATCCAACACACTTGTATAGCAATGTTGCACTGACAACACAGATGAGTCCTTCCCCATTGATGCCCAAACCTGCATGTCCACTGGAGATGGCCACACGGTCAGGGAAGTAGACGAATTGAACAATGGCAGGCACAACAGATGTGCAGGGGTGGAAGCCACAGATGTGAAATAGGCAATCTAAGTAGGAAATCCCATTGCCAAATACTGAACACATGACACCCTCAGATGCTGCTATGGATGACATGGATACACCACAGGATAGGACACATTCCCCCTGGACCACATGGGTTCCTGCACAGTAACACTTCATTATCATGAGACCAAATATCACCATCACTGCAGCAAGGGCATGGTTAGCATCATCAACATCATGTACATCAGAAGCAAAAGCACTAGAGAACAGAAAGTTGCTTTATTCAGCATATGTGGCATTAAAAGTAGAAGTTCGGTAGAAAATAAACAAAGGCCAATGGCCAGTCCATCAACAAAGTCACAAGTGGGTGACAGTGGCAGATGCCACCCTACACATGCCTGCACAAAACCAGGGACAATCCACTAGGAGGGGCAACCGGGGGTAGGCCAGGCACCGCAGGGACAGGATCAGGGCTCACCAGGAGGAAGCAGGGAAGGGGTGGTGGGTGCTGGAGAGTCACTGACAACTGCAGTGGAGGTGTCTGACATGGTGTGTGCCGGCACAACTGGGGGGCATGACTCAGATGTTGTGGGTGCCGGCACGACTGCAGTGGACCCTGCAGATGGAGTGGACAGGTCCGCCACTGCAGTGCCCAAGTCAGACAGGGTGGTAGTGGACTCCACTGCAGTGCCTACCACCAGGGGAGGAGAATGGGGAACAGGCAAGGTGGGCTGGACAGAGGGGGAGGACACCCTCACCACATCAGTGGCACAGACAAGCGCAGAGGGGGGTGTGGTGCCGGGAGAGCAAGTGGCAGGGGAGAAGGCCGGATCCTCTTGGGGATGGTATATCTGTGGGTGGGGAACCTGGGGCAGGGTGTGGTGGGGGCACCTGTGGAGTGGGGGCCTGAGGGATGGAGTAAGGAGACCTGGTGCTTGAGCTGCAGGGCGGCGGCGGGGTCTTGCTCTTACCACTCCGGGGGACTTGCGGGTGGGGGCCTCAGTCTGTCTGCGCCTGGGGGAGGGTGTCCGGGGGCGAGGGGCACTCTGCTCCGTGTGGGGGGCTTCCTCTTCCCCCTGGATGCTGGAGCAGCTGGATCGGAGGGGAAGAGGCCGAGGTCACTGAGGAAGAGGCGCTGGGTCTTTGGGGTTGCAGGTGAGGCAAGGGAGGGTGTTTTGGAGGGAGAGGCAACTGAGGACTGCGCAGTGCCCGTGGATGCGTGTGTGTGTACCAGGGCCCCATCCCCTGTGAGTCTGGTTTCAGTCCCCTGACTGTGCGTGCGTGTGCGTTTTGTTTGTGGCGTGTGTGTCTGTGTGCTGGACGTGTGTGTGCTGGTGTGTGCCTGTGCCGGTGTGTGTGTGCTTGGGACGGGTAAGGTGCTGGGGAGTGTGGATGGAGCAGAGGCAGGAGGGGTGAGGGACTGTCTGAGGAGGGACACTGCTGCCGTCAGGGAGGAGTCCATGGACCTATTGCCCCTCTGTAGGTCAGACATGCCCGATGAGATGCCCTCCATGAACGACACCAGCTGAGTCAACAGAGCGGTGTGCGCATGGAGGACACTCAGCATGGCTGTCTGCCCTACATGGAGCTGGCGAAGGAGGTACACAGACTCCTCACTCAGGGCAGCAGGGGACACAGGGGCAAGGGGTGCGGTGCCTGGCCCAAAGGAGACACGCTCCCGAACATGGGAGCCTCCACGGACCTGGGGAATGGGAGCCGATGGGAGGGCGGTGGTGGTGCTGGTGGTGGCGGGGACAGCAACACTAGCTGGGGTGTGGTGGCTGCTGACACCCGCCTCCATAAGGGAGTCATCCTCCGAGTTGCTCTGGTCCTCAGCTGAGGTGGATGGTGCTGAGGACTCCTCGGTGTGGCTCCCCTCGCCCTCCGTGCCACTGGGTCCCTCCGACCACTCTCGGCTGCTGACCCAGTCTGGCTCTCTGGCTCCTCCTGGTCCATGGAGCTGTCCCCTTCCGTGGCCGTGGATGTATCTGCAAACAATGGGGAAACAGACAGACATCAGTCACCTGCACCAAACGCACACACCACTGTGTGAGCACAGCACATTACAGAGCAAGCCCTGGCATCATTAGTTGTACATTGCTAAAAGTGCCCTAACTGAACAGGAGAAGCCAATTGTCAGTCTGATGCCAAGCATGGCACTCACATCCCACATGGCCTTGCACCCATCTGTCTGGTGTCTGTTGGATTGCAACACCCCAGTGTGGACACATGCACCAAGTACACAGTAGTTGGACAGTGCAGAGGACACGGTGTGGCATGTGGACATGCACACATCACAGCTCTTGCCACTGAGTCAGTACAGGTTTCCGGATGAAAGGGATGCCCAGAGTCAAATAGGAAATGCATGTGATGCATACCAGCGACAGACACCATGATGCACCCATGTCCTGATAGCCATCGCCACAATGGTGTGCATGTAGCACATGTCACTCCCCTGCAAGACCACCATTAAGTAGACACATGCCATGGCAGAGGCATGACTGCTAAGTCATACATCACTGTCTCAGTGATGTATGACTTGGCAGCCAGACAACAACACTATGCACTGTGTCACAATAGTAGGTCATGGGGAATGCAAGTCCTGGAGCTGCACAAGTGCACATGTACATCCCCCACACAACACATCATCTTAACCCTCATCTGTCCAGGTCATACCTATTGGACATATGGGAGACCTGTGACACTACCCTCTGAACCTGAGCCCCTCACAATCTGCTGTGAATGGGGAACAGCTGCCTGAACTTCACATTCGCATACCCCAGTCTGCACGGGCAGCTGATCAAACACCTATGTGACACACAAGTATCGTCTCCTATGGTCACATCTCCAGGGGCATGCTGAGCCCCTACCAAGAAACACCCCAGCAGTCCTGGCAACTAATCCACAGCACACTGACACAGAGGCAGACACCTGAGGGGTCAAATCACTGCGCACAATGTGTCAGCTGATACACAGGAGTGGGAGTACAGAGTGCATTGCATGGCCTGGAGTAGGCATGACTGTCCTGCTCCACATGAATGAGGGATGAGCCCTGGACAGTGGATAGCTGGCTATGTATGTGTGACACACGTAATCTGCACACTCCTGGGGCCCAAACATTGTTCCCACCCGCTGCATGGGCGTGTGCCACATACCCCAGGCACATGTGGTGGCTCAGCACAGCAAGTGGACCGCATATCAAAGCAACACGCAGATTACATGTCCGAACACAGGCGTAGTGTGAACAATGGACCCACCCATGATGCCCACAACAGAGTTAGGGAAACAGATGCTGTCCCCCACCTTTAGTGAAGCAAACTGCAAGGACACAGTCCCAAGTGACACAATTCCCTGAATGTAAGGGCCACACCTGGGTATCAGATGAGCAGTGGGCAGTGCACAATAGAGGGACATGGCTCCTGGACAACATGACTGCTGCACTGTGGCAGTTGAACCAGGCCAGAGGAGGGCACACAGCATGTAATACAGAGTTCACAGTGCAGTCTTTGACTCACCCCCTCCTTGCTGCTGTCTGGCCTTCAGCTGCCCATCCAGGTCTGGAAACACCACCGCCAGGATCTGGAGCATGTGGGGGTCAGGGTCCGTGTTCCGCCCCTCCTGCGAGGAGGCGACATCTTCAGCTGGACCCGTGCAATCCTCCGGGTCCAGCCCCGAAGGTCCTGCCACCTCTTCTGGCAGTTGCGGATCCGGCGCTTGTAGACCCCCACGGACCGGACAGCCCGGACGATGTCCTTCCAGATCTCCTGCTTCCGATGGGCATTTACCTGTCAGGATGACAAAGTGAAAAGGCCATTACTACACATGCAACATATCCATGCATGACACAGTTGTATATACATGTCTTAATCACAGGGGCACATGATGTACACAGGCAGTGCAAAGCTGCCCATGGACAGTTTGTCAGACGTCACTACATGGTATCATTGCATGGGAAGTAAAACCTTGTTCAAATGCACTGTCACTGCACCATACCTGTCCAGTGCATGTCACTACACACTATGGGGGTGACAACTACTCAGTGAGCCTGCTAGCCAGTGGCGTGCAGACTTTCAGCCTTGCTAGTCAGACAATATGCACATTCAGAAAGGCAGTGCACAGAACACTCACCTGCTCCCCTGGTGTCCCATACAGCTTGCTGTACTGTGGAAGTAGGCTGTCCAGCAGGGCCTGGTTCTCCTCAAGGCTGAAGGCTGGGGCTCTCTCCGCAGTACGTGCCATTGCAGGATCCAGAGGGGCAGAGACAGCAGCAGTGCAGTGGCAGATGTCGTCCTGGAGCATGTAGTGCAGGCAAGTGAGCTCTCAGGGGAACAGCCAGCAATATATATGTGCTGGAGAGGCAGATACTGTCCCTTGTGTCCAAAGTGATAGGTCCAAGTCGTTTGCATCTTCTGAATCTGGCCAATCCATGGAATAGCAGCACCAAAACACGCCCACAGCATCCTTCAAATCTTCAACTTCATGACATACATGATTTTGCAACATTGTTGTGGATGACCAACTGATTTTCCAGCAACCGACTCGCTCGAAATTCGAAAACGCGTCCGTTGCCAGGCAAGGCCATTGTCAATGGGTGCGCACCGATCGGTCCATTGCGGTACAACGCGTACAGGGGTACAACGCGTACCGCACACATTGAATGCAATGGGCCGGCCGGGGCACCGATCGGTCCATTGCGGTACAACGCGTACAGGGGTACAACGCGTACCCGCACACATTGAATGCAATGGGCCGGCCGGGGCATCGATCGGTCCATTGCAGTTCAACGCGTACAGGGGTACAACGCGTACCCGCACACATTGAATGCAATGGGCCGGCCGGGGCACCGAATCGGTCCATTGCAGTTCAACGCGTACAGGGGTACAACGCGTACCCGACACATTGAATGCAATGGGCCGGCCGGGGCACCGATCGGTCCATTGCGGTACAACGCGTACAGAGGTACGACGAGTACCCGCACACATTGAATGCAATGGGCCGGCCGGGGGCACCGATCGGTCCATTGCAGTTCAACGCGTACAGAGGTACAACGCGTACCCGCACACATTGAATGCAATGGGCCGGCCAGGGGCACCGATCGGTCCATTGCGGTACTAACGCGTACAGGGGTACAACGCGTACCACAGAACATTGAATGCAATGGGCGGCCAGGGCACCGATCGGTCCATTGCAGTTCAACGCGTACAGGGGTACAACGCGTACCCGCACACATTGAATGCAATGGGCGGCCGGGAGCACCGATCGGTCCATTGCGGTACAACGCGTACAGGGGTACAACGTGTACCCGCACACATTGAATGCAATGGGCCGGCCGGGGCACCGATCGGTCCATTGCTGTTCAACGCATCACTGTACATGTGACTGGCATATGTCAGCATGCCTGTCTCAGATGGACATATGCCAGCCACAGATAGCTCCCAGGGAGTGAGGGGCACACCTACATCACGACAGCCTGTCCAGACTTTATCATAAGGCATGTAAGGCTGCATTTCCTATTGTGTGTATGTTGGTGTACATGTTGTCCTGTGGGTGTCACCTGTGGGCAGCCACCCCCAGGCTGTGCACGTGTTCATGGGGACAGGATCCTGGGTGTTACGTGTACATGACCACTGTGATGTGCAACTGTTCATATCTGTGCATGTGCCATGGTCACATTTCACGGTGGTGTATGTGTATGTCATGTCACATACCCCGTGAGTCCCATGTGGGACGGTATGTTTGAGCCAGGGAGTCCCAGTGGCACAATAGTGATGGTCCTCCACAGTCTTTGTGCATGTAGTGTTTACAATGTCTCTGATTTCATGTGCACAATGGGAGACAGTCTCCACATCCACATTGTGTGTGCATGGACTTTGATGTTGTGCGTGTGTGTGTCACAGACGTCCATGTCTGTCCTGCCGTGGCAAGTGGGACCACTACCTGTGGGGGTCATGGTTGTTTTGCTGTGGTGTATACATGATACTCCATGTAATGCCAGTGTCCATGTGGCAATACAGGGTCCCTGGGAATGTACCTGTCGTTGAGCTGTGGTGCCTGGAGCACATCTGTCCTCACATGTCACTGTGGGGGTGATTGTGACACGGCAGCAGGAGATGGGAACTGTGACACGGCCTCATGATATCCAATGGGCCAACCTGGGACTAATTGATGCCACCTGTTGGACCGTGTTGACAGATGTTGGCCATGTATGTACCATACATGTCCTTACGGAACTGCACACTTCATGTAGTTGTGCCTCATAATGATGTGTGTTGGGATATTGAGTGTGTTCAATGCCGCATATGTGGGGTGACTGACAATCTTGCTTACTTCTCCTCTGCACTGCAGGGCTCCTGCTGTCCATCGACCATTCCCAGACCTGGCAACGATGGTGGAACGGGACAGCATCCGACGGTACCGCTTCACCAGGCAGCTGATTGAGGATTTGGCAGTGCAGTTGTCCCCACATTTGCAGCCTGGCTGGCCGTATCCTACAGCGCTGACCCCCAAGGTGAAGGTGATGGCAGCCCTACACTTCTTTGCCACCGGTACCTTCCAACATACTGTGGCGACTGCTGGTGGGATGTCACAGACCATGTTCAGCCGTGTGCTCCGCGATGTTTTGGCGGCAATGTTGCTATTCCTGAACCGGTACATCTATTTCCCTAGACTGCGATGACTCACTGACGTGAAGAGTGACTTTTATGCCCTGGGGAGGATGCCGCATGTCATTGGCTCCATTGATGGGACACATGTGGCTTTGGTACCACCACAGGCCCAGGAGCAGGCCTACAGGAACCGCAAGCACTACCACTCGGTCAATGCACTGGTGGTGTGTCTTGCAGACATGACCATCACACACGTGTGTGCCCGTTTCCCTGGTTCAGCACACGATGCCTTTGTGATGAGGAGTAGTCGCATCCCCAGGATGATGGCACAGATGCAGAACCAGCGTGCCTGGCTTGTCGGTGTGTACTGACTTTGTGCCATTGTGTGTGATCTGATCTGTAGTATTCCCCCCACTTTTCCAAGTCAGCTAATGTGCACTTGTCTGTCCGTAGGTGACTCGGGATACCCCAACATGCCGTGGTTGCTGACACCCTCAGGAACCCTGTGACACCAGCCCAGATGCGCTACAATGAGGCACATGGTCGGACCAGGAGAGTGATTGAGCGGACATTTGGTCTCCTGAAGAGCCGCTTCCGCTGCCTGGACAAGACCGGAGGGTCCCTCCCATATGCCCCTGCGAAAGTGTGCAAGATTATCATCGTCTGCTGCATGCTCCACAACCTGGCAGTGCGGAAGGAGTTGCCTCTCATCCAGGATGACAATGACCAACATCCGCCACCTGTGGAGGATCCTGGCCTGGACCACGATGCCAGTGACGATGATGATGATGATGATGAGGGTGATGTCCGCACACAGCTCATCACCAACTTCTTTAGCTGAATGTGAGTATCCTGAGGTGTCATGTCAATGATGTGAGTTGACATGATGTGTAGGTGGTGCTCTGGTGCTGTTGGAGTGTGTCCATGGGCTACTTGACTGGATGTGTGTTGCGATGTGTGCTTACAGGTGGGCTGTACTCCCCAACAGTGTTGACATGCTAACTTGGTTCTGGGTGGGTATCTTGTAACATGTATTGTGCATGAGTTTTGCTGTTCTGTCCTGTACTCCATTGCTTTTGACTGTGTGTCATTTCTGTCCTTCACAGGGTACTTTCAGATTCGTTTGGTCATCTGTGTCCACCGACGACGTGATTGCACTTCCAGGCTGGTAGCTGTTGTGTCCCTACAGGTGATGTGCGCCATACCCATGGACTTCCTTCCGTCTACAGTTGTTGACTGTGTGCCTGCTGCCAGGTGGGATTACCTTGCATCTGTAGTGGTTACGACATGTTGCAACTGTGTAATAAACCTGTGCTTCACTTTGTGATGTGCGTTGTCTGTGGTCACACATTTGACTGCCATTTGCTTACTGCACCTGTGGGCTACTTGACTACAACTGGGAATGGGTGTGGTGTCTGTGCATTGCACCGTCTTCCCTGGCAACATCAGTGTAGGCAATGAGTCAGATGGCCTAGGTGTGTATGTGTTGTGTAGCCCTGGTGGTGTGTCTCCCTCATATGTGTCACGTTGCCTTTACTCACATGCCTGTGTTGTCCTTGCTGTTGCAGTTCGCATACACAGTGTAATTTTGCAGTTCATCATCCCCATAACAGCACCCACGTTGGAATCACAACAGAGGCAAGTATGGTGTATTAGTGTGTTTATTGTGATACATTTGTGTGAATAGTGCATAGGATGGGTAGTGCTGTACATAAATCTTGCAATCCGAAGTTCCTAGGTGAATTGAAAGTCCTGGTAGACAGAATCCCCAGTATCGGGGCCACAGTTGTCTGACACATTGGTCCAACTTGTACTCCCCATGCAATGTGTGGGAGTAGTGTTGCCGTCAACAGGGTGAACAGTCTGTGCACAAAGGTGAACATCCAGAACAGGTTCAGGCTTCCTGGGAGTTGCGCTTGGCCATCGGCCTCTCACTTGCCCCTCCTCGGATGACCCCTCTTCTTGGGGGGGCCCCTCAAGTACAGGCTGCTGCGGTGCAGGGGACTCTCCGCCAGAGTCATCCTCCCTCCCTGTGGCAGTTGCAGTTTGTTCGGCACCAGATGTTGTTGGCACACAGGGAGGTGTGGACTGGTTGCTGTTCATCTGGCGGAGGCATTGTAAAATGTCCCTGTGCACCGCCGTCATCTCATGCAGTGCATCCCACTTGGACTCCACGCGGGACATGTGTGAGTCCACGTGGGACATGTGTGACTCCACGTGGGACATGTGAGAGTCCAAGCGGGCATGATGGGCAGCCTGCTGCTGTTTCATGTCTCTGAGGAGCCCCACTACCTGGCTGAGGTCTCCGGTGCTGGACTGGTACGCATCAGCTATGCGTACCAGTTGTGGGTCATCATGCACACCAGCAACCTCTGCAAGCAGCGACCTCTGTCTCCCACCCCCTCCCACCACCCCCTGCTGACATGTGCAGTGCGTGCAGTGGCACGCACAGATGACCCTGGTCCACCTTGGGGTTGGTGGTGGTGGTGGTGTCCATGGCCCCAGGTTGGTCCAGGGTCCCTGTGCTGGTGTTGCTCCTTGTTCTGTCCATGTCAGCAGGGATGGTATTTGTGGTGACAGTCGTTGGAGGGGTGGGTGCAGGGGTGCAGCTGGTGGTCCTGCTGGTGCTGCAGCTGGTGGTCCTGCTGGTGCTGCATGTAGACTTGCACCGGATGTGCCAGGTTGGTCTTCTTTGTCCGAGGAGGGCAGAGGCTGTACGACGCCAGTGAGCTCCGCATCCTCTTGAGCCTGGGACTGGGACTCCTCAGCGTCTGCTGCTGTGTCCCCATCATCACCTGTTTTTGGGAGACACACACAATGTATGTTATGTTTCTGCAGGCATCAATGGTTGACACACATGACAGTTGTGACTGTGCCTCTGGGTGCGGGCCTGTACATTGCATTGTCCTAAGTCATCACAGTCAGGGGTTGATATTGGTGTGCACATTGTCCTGCATTATTTGGGCATTTCTATGTATTTTTTGGGGTGTGAACATGGTCTGCATTGGTTGTGTTTGGTTGACAGCCGGCCCTCCTTCCCACCCACCCAGCCAGTCAGTTATCCCACCATGGACTGTGCTTGCATTGCAGGGAGTGGAAGTTGTCTCTCAGGATGTCAGTCAGTGGTGTCCTGCTGTTTGTTGGTGCACAGTTGCCAGCAGGGCCTTGTGTTCCCACAGCAGTAGCCAGTGTCAGCCATCTTGTGAGTCCTTCTCCACTTCCTGTGATGTGAGCATGGTTCAGGGTGGTGTTGATGGGACAGTTGTGGGGGTGACCAATATCAGTGACTACGACTCCCATCATGCTATTGCCTCCACCCCCCTTCCCAGCATGCCCATGCTTCCTTCCTTTTGACTCTGCTTCCCTGTGGGTTGGGCTGGCTGTGCTGACAGGATGGCTGGGAGTGTTGTCCTGGCAGTTGTTTGGCTAAGAGTCCCAAGAGTGTCCCTGTGCTTCACACAACATAACCCAGGGTGGTGGTGCTTTGTGGGATCTTGTGTTAGGATGGAGGGCATTGCATTCTACCAGGTGGGTACTGTGGAGTTTGTGTTGGGGGGGGTGTGAGGGGAGGTGCTGGTGACTATAGTCAGTGCTGCAAGTCCTCCTTCCCACCCAGCCAGCCAGATATCCCACCATGGAACGTGTTTGCATTGCAGGGAGTGGAAGTTGTCTCTCAGGATGTCAGTCAGTGGTGTCCTGCTGTTTGTTGGTGCACAGTTGGCAGCAGGGCCTTGTGCTCCCCACAGCAGTAGCCAGTGTCAGCCATCTTGTGAGTCCTTCTCCACTCCCTGTGATGTGAGCATGGTTCAGGGTGGTGTTGATGGGCCAGTTGTGAGGCTGAGCAATGTCTGTGACTACGACTCCCATCATGCTATTGCCTCCACCCCCTTCCCAGCATGCCCATGCTTCCTTCCTTTTGACTCTGCTTCCCTGTGGGGTGGGCTGGCTGTGCTGACAGGATGGCTGGGAGTGTTGTCCTGGCAGTTGTTTGGCTAAGAGTCCCAAGAGTGTCCCTGTGCTTCACACAACATAACCCAGGGTGGTGGTTCTTTGTGGGATCTTGTGTTAGGATGGGGGGCATTGCATTCTACCAGGTGGGTTCTGTGGAGTTTGTGTTGAGGGGGTGTGAGGGGAGGTGCTTGTGACTATGGTCAGTGCTGCAAGTCCTCCTTCCCACCCAGCCAGCCAGATATCCCACCATGGTACATGCTTGCATTGCAGGGAGTGGAAGTTGTCTCTCAGGATGTCAGTCAGTGGTGTCCTGCTGTTTGTTGGTGCACAGTTGCCAGCAGGGCCTTGTGCTCCCCACAGCAGTAGCCAGTGTCAGCCATCTTGTGAGTCCTTCTCCACTCCCTGTGATGTGCGCATGGTTCATGGTGGTGTTGATGGGACAGTTGTGGGGGGCAATATGTGTGACTGCGACTCCCATGATGCTATTGGCTACACTGACTTGGCCAGCATACACAGAATTCCTTCCTTTGAGTGGTCTTCACTGTGTGTTGGTGTTGTTGTGGTGGCTACATGTCTGGATGTGTTTGTTAGTTCTATTTGTGCCACTGCCTAGCTGTAGTTGTAGTTGTGTTTGTACATGTGATGGCACAGTTGGATGTGACTTTTTTGATGGCATGTGTTGTGTTTATCTGACTGACATACTCATTTTGGGATGATTCTGTTCTGGTTGCTGTGTAATTGCTATGAGTGCATGGTTTGACTCTCCCCTTGACAGTGATGTGTGTGTGTTTTGTGGCAGTATATTGTGTACATTTGTTGTGTACTCACCAGGCTCTGGGATGTCCTCTAGTCCATATATGCTCACTGGCGGAAGGATGGCCTGCACCTTCTCCTCCCAGGGCCTGAGGTATATTGGCTTGGCAGGAGGGCCACTGCCGGTGTATTGGCTGTTGATGTAGTCTTTCTTGAGCAGGTCCCGTACCTTCCTGCGCACGTCATACCACCTGTTCTGGATGTCGCTCTTTGTGCGCCGACATGGTGATTGTGCGTTCACCCTGTTGATGATCCTCTCCCACATCTTGGTTTTCTGGGAGATGGGGGTCTGTTGGACCAGTGTGCCAAACAGCTGTGGCTCTACCCTGAGGATCTCGTCTACCATGACTTCCAATTCACAATCTAGGAACTTGGGATTCTTCTTGGGGGGCATGGTGATGGGTGGTGATGGTGAGTGATGTGTGTGTTGGTGTGCAGGTGAGGGTGTGTGAGTGTGTGTTTTGCTGGGTGTATGTGAGGTAGGTATTTGTTGGTGTGCTGATGGTGTGTGGCTTGTGTGAGGGATGAGCTGTGGGTGTGTGGTTGCTTTCTCTTGGGTGCTGGCAGTGGAATGGCATTTGCAAAGGATCATGGTTGTGATTTGTGTCCTTTATATGGGTGGAGTTGTGGGTGTGTCTTTGTTCTCTGTCCCCACCCCCCAGTATTTATTGGCTTAGTAATTGCTTGTTTGGCCTTTTTTTGTGTGATTTTTCCTTTGTACTGTCTGTGCATGTTGGAAACGTTCTTGTGACCGAGTCGGACCCTGCATTTGTCTCGTACGGTCTTCTCCGTTTCGTTCACGCTGTGTTTGTGCAGTTTTCTATGCTGCGTACGCGTCGGTCGCGGTGTTTTGTGTTACTCGGCTCGGTTTTGTATGCGTGTCGGTCGTACGGCTTGTCCTCCGTCCGACTCGCTCGTGGTTTTCGCGCCTTGCATCGTACTTTGCGGTTTGGAGTTCGCGTGTACGTTTCGGTCGGATTTGTTCCGGGTGCATGTCGGTCGGTTGGATTCGCGTGTTTTTCCGACCGGATTGCTGTTTTCCGTGCGGCTCGGTCGTTCGACTTGGGTTCGGTACGTGTCGGTCGGATTTTGCACGCCTTGCATCGTACTTGGCGTGTCGGGCGCCACAGGTACGTGTCGGTCGGTATAATTTCCGGATCCGAGTCGGTCGGTGCTTTTTCCGGCCCGAATCGGAGTCGACCCCATAATGTTAAAAAAATCAAAAAATTACATACAAAGATTAATTTTTGAAAATGTAAAAATATTTTACAAACAAATAAAAATGTAATAGAAATTATTTATAATCAAAAAAATTAATTATTACATAAATGTAATATTTGTTTTCCTACCCTATAACACCACACAATTTACAACACACATCTAAATTAAAAAAAAGTGTACCTCCATAATTAACACAATTAATTATCAATTAAACAAATATTATTAATTAAAAAAACATTAAAACAGATAAAAATTAATGTACTAACTAAACGTTACCCCTATAGGACCAAAATACACAAACAAAATAAATAAAAGCAATTACCAAAAATATTTATCAAGTAATAAATGAATATTAATGATCAAGTATTGATTAATTAATTTAAACTAAATTACTTTCCACCCTCTACCCGATTAAACACCACAACACACACCTAAAAATAATTACACAATCGCCATATTTAAATTTTAAGTAATTAATTACCATTAATTAACAAATAATTAATTAATTAAAAATAAATTACCTCCCACCCTATTCCCCTATAAACCCCACCACCCATTTCTAAAAACATGACACAATTACCATAATTAACAATTAATTAATTAATTAATAACAATTAACAAGAACATTATAAATTGTTATTAATAAATTAATTCCCACAGTTAACACTATAAAATAAAATTAAATAAATATTATATAAAAAATATTAATAAATGTATTAAAATTAAATTACTTCCCACCCTACTCCCGTATCAACCCACAACCCGCTCCTAAAAAAATGACACAATTAACATAATTACCAATTAATTAATAATAATTAACAACTAATTAAAAATAATTAATAATACATTAATTCCCACAATTAACAGTATTAAATATTAAATAAATAAATATTAATTAATAATAAATAATAATATTTGAATTATAATTAAATTACTTCCTATTCCCTATAAACCCACAACCCGCTCCTAAAAAAATGACACAATTAACATATTTACCAATTAATTAATTAATAAAAATTAACAGCCAATTATTAATTCATTAATAATAAATTAATTCCCACAATTAACACTATAAAATCTAAATTAAATAAATACTAATAAATACAAATTAATATTTAATTTATTATAATTAACTTACTTCCCACCCTATTCCCCTATAAACCCACAACCTGCTACGGAACTAAAACGCAAAATATAATTAAAATAAAATTAATAACTACTAAAAATTTAGCACATATATTAAAAAACAAAAGCAATACTTAGACAAAAAAATAGAGCACATACATTTCAAATACATACTAAAATACATAACACTACCTAAAAAAACGATATTTTTAACAACTATGGGGCATATTAGCTAGACCGGCGATAAAATTATCGCCGTTTTAGCGGCAGGAAACTGCCGCTAAAACGGCGATAATGGGCTTGCTAATATGCGTTATAGAATTCCAATAGAAGCCCAGGTTAGATGTGCAGGACATCTAACCTGGGCTTCTATTGAATTCTATAACGCATATTAGCAAGCCCATTATCGCCGCTTTAGCGGCAGTTTCCTGCCGCTAAAACGGCGATAATTTTAACGAGGTTCTTGCTAATATGCCCCTATATTTTTGCAAACGATATTAATGACATCGATATTTTTGAAAACAATATTTCTTACCTTAAACTCGATATTCTTGACCACGATATTTTTGCTGTCGATATTTCTGTGTCTCGATATTTCAAACTCGATATTAGAGCAAGTCGACTTTTCCAACTCGATATTCTGTCTCTATACTGGGGCAATCTCCAGGAGGGTGGAGCAGGTAGAAAAGAATAAGGTGGCAAGAGGTTCCCGCTCAAACACCGCATACAGGCACCAAAAATAAGATAAAGAAGCAACACTAATCAAGGTGGCACACACGTAGCCAAAAAGTACAAACAGGCGCAACAGAACACTTGTCAACCAAGGAACAAATGGCCGGATGTACAAAAAATTGTTTGCAAAAATTGACTGACTTTTTGCTGATCTATTCTGATTTTGTGAACAGACCTATGTACTATTAGGCTGGTTTGCAAAGTCACCATTCGGAGTGGATCACAATTCGACCTACCTTATCAACATTCATAAGATAGGTCGCAAATGATGACTCACTCTGATTAGATGCCGTCACAACGATGGTGGCCTGCAGACCACAATTTCTGTGACAGCATTTAAAATAAGTATTTTTTTCGAAACTGCAGCTTGTTTTGCTTAAAGGGAAAGGGTCTGAATTTAAGATTATTTTTTTTAAAGTTTGTTTAAGAGTTGACAATGGTCCACTGGACCACTGCCCACTCCCAAACCAGCTATTTTTTTTAACAAAAAACAAAGGGAAAGCGGCCCCAAATGGAACCTCTTCCCCTTTGCAAATTGGTTACCACCTCCATTGAGGAATTGTTAACCTATCAATGGTTTGCAACCAAAACTGTGATTGCAAACCATTGATACTCGTGAATCGCAATTTGGAAGGGACACCCTAAACACGCCCCTTTCAAATTGCAATTCGGTATACATTTCTAAACCCATTTTGTTATTTAGTCACTTGTTACCATATTGCAAACTGGATTTAGTACATTTAAAAAAGCCATTTAGCGGTTGCAAACTGTGCGATTTAGTGAATTGCAGACTTTGCAACCTCAGTATGGCTTCGTACATATGGCTAGTGGCGACTGGTAATTTTGGCAGGGAGGGGGTGGGTGGGCCACAGACACACACATATACACTCACTCACACCCATGCATTCACAAACGCACACACACATACCCATTCACAATACTCACTCACAACAAATTCATACATGTTTACATATAGGCACCAAACATTCAAAAGCATAAAATGTACCTGCCTTGCAGCTCCCAGAGAGGAAAGCCTTGGAGGTCCCAGGAGGGTTGGGACTGCTGCCTTCTCTCATTGGCTGATCTTAGGTCAGCCGATGAGGGGAGGCAGCAGCCCCTCACTCGTCACAGAGTGGGATGGGGTCAGTGAGACTTATTGACCCCCATCCTACTCTGTGATGAGGTGTCACTGATTGACACTCTTCCCTGGGCACTTCAGTGCTTAGAACTGAAGGGTCCAGGTCTGAGGCAATCAGTGACGCTCCCCCTCGTCACGAGGGGCAAGGCCTCGAGTCACTTTTGCCATGCTGAGGAGGTCATACTCACAGAGCTGTGAATTCCTCAGTTTGACAAAGTTCAACTCAGGCAGCCAGGAGCTTGTGCATGTCTAGCTCCTGGCTACCTGACCTGAACAAGAAGAGTGTGTGCCAGGCTGGCCTTTGTTCAGCATGACAGATACACTTCTTCTCCAGAAAAAGGTGAGGGTGTGTGGCCCCTTCGACCGTATGGATGGGCCGCTGCTGTATATGGTCCTAGAATAACTTAGAGTTAACAAGCTTTTTCTCTAGACAATTGTAGGCAATGCCTGGGTTAGAAAAGAGGTGGCCAACATGTTTCAACATTTGAGAATTAAATGAGCGAGAGCAAGAGAGAAAGCGTGAGAGAAAGAGTAAAAAGTAGATGGTTTTAGAGGAAAAGAGAGTAAGAGCGAATGGAGACACAGGGAGTGCGATCTAAATGGAGATGTTGGGGAGGAGTAGGGGGAGAGGGCAGAGAAAGACAGAGTGAAAGGTAAAGGAAGATAGGGTTAGACAGTAGAGAAAAATGGGAGGCTCCAAAGGAAAAATGAGACGGAGAGCGACAGAACTCGAGGGAGAAATGAGAACAACTTCTGGATTTAGGTACTCAAGCCATTATTATATATCCAATTGCTTGCACGTTATCGCATAAAGAAATATCAGGTCATAGTTGCAGGTACATCCATGATAAGTAATAATCCCCTCTTTTATTGCTCTGAAATGACTGTCAAGCAGCATGAGAGCTATTAAAAAACTTCACTGTAGAAATAAATACAATATTTGGAACTGCATTTGGGGTTCAGATTTCTATATATCACCACACGTTCAACGAATGTTGAAAACAATATTCTGACAGATGTGACTGCAGTGAAAGTTCCTGAGGTAATGGTCTTTCTATATGCAGACCTGACTTTAGATATCACTTTTATTACTGCATGCTCTGTCTAGCTCTACAAACAAATTATTCTAAATTAAATCCAAATGATATGAAGTCACTATATATGTCTGATCGCCATTATGTGTCTATTCATCGTCCCATTTGTAAGTCTGGGTTCAGACAACTTGAGGTTTTTGGAGACCACATGTTATCAATTCTTCAAAAAAGTACAATATAGGAAGTACATAGGTGGAGAAAGAGGTCTTGGGGTCAGTCCCCTCAGTTATTGGCTTTTATGTGCTTTCATTGGTTTGCATTGCTTGCATGAGCTGCCCATTAAAGCTGTGGAATTTTGTGGATGATTACATTGTCCCATTTGTGTTCCCATTACGTTTTAGTTAAAGAGTAGCAGGTTGTCCTTTTGTTAGACTGCATATTCAAAATTATGTGTAGATTGTGATTGGTTGCTCTGTGTTCTTTGAAGTATTTTCTTTGTGGGCAGGAGGTGCCTGCTCTTTGGATGCCTTAGACTTTCATAAAGAGACAGTGCTAAACACTAATTGCCCTTTCCCATTCTTTATACTTGCTGCCATGATAGCATGCTGTTGGAAATATGTATTTTTGTTCACAAAGTAAAGAGGTGTTTGTACAAGCTTTCTAAAGAAGCAACAAAAATGCTGGCCTTTGTCAAAAGTATCTACTATGTAATATTTTGCTGCGTACGCCTTTTAAGTTCAACACTTACAATGCAAACGTCATCTTCTAACTAATTTTCATAACACTCTGGCAGTCATGCAGTCTAACTAAGCAAAGCGGCCATACTCCCAGTTCCTATATTGTTGTAGTCCAAGATGGTTCTTTATTATGGGATTCTCTTACATAGACAGCTGGAGAAAATACACACATTCACCCAACTACTAAACAATACATCCACTGGCAAAAAGCCAGACCTGTTGGTGTTTACAGTGCTCGCTAATTCCAGTTTAAAACCAAGGGGCTGATTATGATGGCGGGCGGAAAAGCATTCCGACCGCCGTGCTAGCGGGAAATTTCCGCCCGCAGGTACCGCGGCAAAACCGCCGGCCAGATTAGGATGCACCGCCAGAAACTCCCTACCGCGGCGGTCGGATTCCAGGATACACTGCCGGGAACGTGCGGAAAAGCTGAAAATCCGTCCGGGGCAGTCAGAATTGCAGCGGTAACACCCCGAACCGCCGTCCGAACTGCGGTCAGGAGTGTCCGGGAGTGGATCTTCGCTATCCGCAATATTGATTCCGCCGTGATTCGACCGGCGGTCGTAACCCCATTCCATACGGCGGTCCCTCTCTATTGGCTCATTCCGCCACCACTGCGGAAGGGGGATTTCTGGCGGTTCCCGTCACACCGCAGCGGACGGGAAATGGGCTATCTTTGCCCATCGTAATTCGGCAGACGCAAGGACCGCCGATGGAGTGCGGGAAAAAACATTTTCCGCCACCGCCAGCACCGCGGTGGTGCCTCCGCCCGCCATCATAATGAGCCCCCAAGTTTGTGTGGGGGGCGTGGCTTGACGCGCAATGGAGATGGCTGCTTTCCCTTGAGCTCCATGACACTGCTGATGCGGACGCTCATTTACTATGCACTAAGGGTGATTTTTAATCGCCCCTCAGCTCCGGAGAGCGGCGGAACAGCCAAGGAACATCAGAGAGTGTTTTATCTCTTTGTATCACTCAATTTGAGGCTGCGACACGAAAGTGTGGTGTCAAGATATTTTTCAAAATGGCGACCGTTGGTGAATTCTCCACACAACACGACGTATGGAAGCTGCATTTCATTATTAATGTTCCTATTTGCTATCTTGATGCTCCCTAAGGTATTGTACTACATTATTTTTGTTTGACTAATCGCTGTGACCATAAATATTGGGGCGCGGCTTATCGCACTGCGGATATGGCTGCATTCTCTTGGGTTCCGTGACACTGCCTGTACAGTCGCTTAAGTCCTATATACTACAGGGGATTTCTAATTGCCCTTCAGGCCCAGAGAGCAGCGGAACAGCTAAGAAATGTCAGAGAGTGTTTTTTCTTCCATCTTGTCACCTAATTTGAGGCTGCGAAATGAAAAGCGGTGTCATGATGCTTACCAAAATGGCGGCTGTTTGTGTAATTTTCCACATAACACAACATGTGGATGTTGTGTCTCACTATTAAAGCTCCAAAATATTCATTTGATGCTGCCTAAGGTACTTTACTGCATTATTTTCGCTTGACACAGCGCTGTGTTCCTAGTTATCAAATATTGCGCAAGGATGCTTTCTCTTCATAATTTGAGGCTTCAAAATGGTGACAGCTGACTGAAATTTCGTCTCATTCTGAACTCTTCAATTGAATGTCTATAATCTGGTATTGAATCTGGTTATAGTGCTGGTTGTTCATTCCATGTGACGTAATGTGTCCATGAGAGTATTTTGCTTTGGTGCTTCCTATTGATTTGTCGTCACAACAAAAATAATCTGGGTGGCTGCTGGAGAGTATATTCTTTACTCTGTCTTTAAGGTCATACATCGCTTTACCCGCCCCTTCTAACCATACTAAGGCTATCTAGTGGCGGTTGTTATGATCTCATCCAATGGGGGAAGGCATGGGTGTTAATGTCAAAGACAGAGACTCCAAGGGGAATTTAAAACGCTCCAAACAGACCTCTCCTGCTCCGGAATCACCAGCTAAGGGCAGTCTTGAGTCTACCTCAATTTTGAAAGCGATTTTACTTAAGCTCAATACTGTTCATGATATTGCACAAAGTACCAACATGAATACTGATTTGCTTCAGATAGAGGTGGCTGCAATTCGTAATGATCTTAAATCTCTCTATGTGTTTCTAACGCAGCAACGAGAATAAGTAGTGTGGAAGACTTTAAAAAAAACAAGCGAAGCACATTCAAAATTTGGAGCATTCCATTACTTCACTCAGGAGAGATCTCACAGAACAGGAAGATCGGAATCGAAGAAGCAATCTTCGTATTTTTGGATTACCGGAGGATTGTGAGAAGTCGGCTCCCTCAATAATTGTTTTCTTGCTTACTTGGATCCCAGATGCCCTGAATATTTCTTTCAATAAAGACTTTGAGATAGAGCGTGCTCACAGGGTCCCAACTTTTAAACCAAGAACGATGTTTTCTCCAAGACCCCTGATTTTTAAACCTATGCGTCATCAACATACAGATCAGATTCTGGCACAAATGAGGAAGATTAAGTCAATACATTGGGACGGTCACAGAATATCCATTTTACAGGACTTTGCCAGAGACACAGTAATCCGTCGCAAAGGTTTCCTGAATTTGCGCAAGAGACTCACTGATATGAATATTCCATTTTCCTTTTCTGTTCCCTCAAGATTCCGGATCACTTTCAAAGGTCGTCCACAGATTTTTTATGAACCTTCAGATCTTTCGACATTCTTGGATAATCAATTTGAATCGCAGATGGACTCAGATTCTCCTCCTGGTACTTCTCGCCTCTAATGATTTGTATTTATTGACCTGGTCTGTGCCTAATGTTTTTTCACTTATCTAGTACATACGGTGGTTCTTTTTTGTGTTTTGTCCACAACCTTTGTAGTTGTTGCTGAATTTTGAGCTCATTCCATAATTGGTGATGTTTAACCTGATGTTTCGCTCATTCTAGATTAGTCACTCTCTATTAATTGTTATTCTTTTTTACAGGACAATGCACTTCTTTATACTGTATTTAGTTCTACTTGGGAGTACATCCCTTGTTTTGTTCTGTTCTATGCTGGTCGACCAAATTCATATGGTTCTTTGCAGGTATATTGCTATAATTGAATTACTGTTTGCATATATTTATTCTCTTACTCATTTTTATTTTCCTCTTTTCGAATCCTTTGCTGTTAGTAGGTATTTGATCCTTTATTCTATTGCTTATTCGTCTTTTATTCTACTTCTTACTCTCACTTTTCTCTGTTCAGTGGTCTTTTTAGGCGGTAATCTATTTACATTGGATATATTGTTTCATGACATCATTGATCACCAATGACATGATAGTTGTACAATTGCTTTATCCTATAGTTATGATGTTTAATTTATGAAATGATATCTTATGACAGACACTCTATTTAATTCTTTTATAATATTTGTTCTAACTGTCTGGTATTGGTCAGGATATTTTTATCTCACAATTTTACAGTTGGACATTTATGCTATATATAATGCGTACCTCTTTAGATCTTATTTGTTATGAATTTTATAGATGGATTTGTAATAAGTGTAGGTTGGTATTTATGTGCTATTACTGTCTTGTTCGACTTATTTTTGGATAACAGTACTATGCAATTCTTTGTTTTGTATTTAGCTTTATTGGGGATTACTTCCCTATAAATCTGTACGATTGTATGTTTCTATTTACTCTTTGACTCATCATTATCTTTTTCTTTCTCTAATCCCTTTGATATAGGTAAGTATCCTATATTCTATTCTCTTTTCTTCTTTTTACTCTACCTTTTACTCTATTTCCTATTCTACCTGTTTATTCTATTTCTTACTTTACTCCTTATCTTTTTTTCGGTGCTCTGCTTTGGTGGTAATTTATTTAAATGTATATACTATTTAATGATATCATTGATCACCAGTGGAATGATAATTTAATTTGATGTTTTATATTATTATATGCACCAACTTAGAACCTATTCACTAATTTTTTGTTTTAGTCTTTTAAGTATATCTTACCTGAAGTTCTATACTATTATAGTTATAATGGTTTGCTTATGAATTACATCTTATATTAGATATTATACTTACATTTAATTTTTATTTAATACGGGCTCTAATTGAATGAGATTGTTCCTGACTTTTTTATTCCACCAATTTACAGTTGATTATCTATTCTATATATTGTGGTTATCCTGTTTAGAACTTATTTATATGAACTTTATGGACAGGTTTATAATAGCTTAGGTTATTATAGCCTTGTTTTATTTGCTTATGAAATCTTAACTTTTTTCATCAAATGTTCAAGTATACTACATTTATTGAGTCATATTATTTATTCTTATTAGCAAGAGATATAGGTAATATGGTAATACACCTGAGAATGTTATACTAGTTTCACCGCTCGGCGGCCTGTTTATCTTTGAGGGACATCCCTGGTGGGGTTGAACTTTGTTGTTGCTCCTTTTTTCTTGGAGAACACCTGTTCTTTCTTTTCCTCCTTCTATTCTTCATTCCTTTCCTTTCTCTCCACCTTAATTTTGGGACATCAGCTTCATTTCATTTTGAGATACATGCTTCATTTCCTTTAGTTTTTAATTATATTCTGACTGCCCTTGTACCCTTTTATCAAATGCATTCACTCTTATTGTTCCATACATGTCTATGTTTAGCTTAAATGTAGTTTCCCTTAATGTTAAGGGTTTGAATCACCCTGTTAAGAGGGCCAAGATTTTGGACTATTGTAAGAGTTTATCTGGTGATGTGTTTCTACTTCAAGAGACTAAGGGGCTCATTAGGATGGCAGACAAACTCAAGTCTGTCTGCCATCCTGGTGTAAACCGGGACCATCCGCCAAGCATGCGGCGGTCCCGCACACCGGATCAGGATGCGACTGCCACCGTGGCGGTCGGATCCTGCATTTTAACATTGCGGCAGTGGCTGCTGACAGCAGCACCCGCCACGATGCTAAAATGCCATGTTGTGCATTTCACAGCACTACGTGGCAGGCACCACACGGCGCCTGCCATGTAGTGCTGTGAAATGTAGGGGGGTACCATGGGTACCCCCCAAGTGCACCCTCGCCTCCCCCAACACAAGGGGGGCCCG
Source organism: Calotriton arnoldi (assembly GCA_963921515.1). Lineage (NCBI taxonomy): Eukaryota > Metazoa > Chordata > Amphibia > Caudata > Salamandridae > Calotriton > Calotriton arnoldi. The sequence continues at coordinate 2,416,765 of CAWUFW010001612.1, read as the reverse complement.
CAACGGGCTCCCAAACCCCGCCAGCCTTTCCATGGCGGTTCCACCGCCATGGAAAGGCTGCCTACAGCCAACATCGTAATTTGGCGGACAGTGCCTGCTAGGCACCGCCGCCATTTTACTGATGAAGACCGCTCCACCAGGCAATCATAAGGATTGTTTCTATTTACTCTTTGACTCATCATTATCTTTTTCTTTCTCTAATCCCTTTGATATAGGTAAGTATCCTATATTCTATTCTCTTTTCTTCTTTTTACTCTACCTTTTACTCTATTTCCTGTTCTACCTGTTTATTCTATTTCTTACTTTACTCCTTATCTTTTTTCGGTGCTCTGCTTTGGTGGTAATTTATTTAAATGTATATACTATTTAATGATATCATTGATCACCAGTGGAATGATAATTTAATTTGATGTTTTATATTATTATATGCACCAACTTAGAACCTATTCACTAATTTTTTGTTTTAGTCTTTTAAGTATATCTTACCTGAAGTTCTATACTATTATAGTTATGATGGTTTGCTTATGAATTACATCTTATATTAGATATTATACTTACATTTAATTTTTATTTAATACGGGCTCTAATTGAATGAGATTGTTCCTGACTTTTTTATTCCACCAATTTACAGTTGATTATCTATTCTATATATTGTGGTTATCCTGTTTAGAACTTATTTATATGAACTTTATGGACAGGTTTATAATAGCTTAGGCTGATATTTATCTGTTATTATAGCCTTGTTTTATTTGCTTATGAAATCTTAACTTTTTTCATCAAATGTTCAAGTATACTACATTTATTGAGTCATATTATTTATTCTTATTAGCAAGAGATATAGGTAATATGGTTATACACCTGAGAATGTTATACTAGTTTCACCGCTCGGCGGCCTGTTTATCTTTGAGGGACATCCCCTGGTGGGGTTGAACTTTGTTGTTGCTCCTTTTTTTCTTGGAGAACACCTGTTCTTTCTTTTCCTCCTTCTATTCTTCATTCCTTTCCTTTCTCTCCACCTTAATTTTGGGACATCAGCTTCATTTCATTTTGAGATACATGCTTCATTTCCTTTAGTTTTTAATTATATTCTGACTGCCCTTGTACCCTTTTATCAAATGCATTCACTCTTATTGTTCCATACATGTCTATGTTTAGCTTAAATGTAGTTTCCTTAATGTTAAGGGTTTGAATCACCCTGTTAAGAGGGCCAAGATTTTGGACTATTGTAAGAGTTTATCTGGTGATGTGTTTCTACTTCAAGAGACTAAGGGGCTCATTAGGATGGCAGACAGACTCAAGTCTGTCTGCCATCCTGGTGTAAACCGGGACCATCCGCCAAGCATGCGGCGGTCCCGCACACCGGATCAGGATGCGACTGCCACCGTGGCGGTCGGATCCTGCATTTTAACATTGCGGCAGTGGCTGCTGACAGCAGCACCCGCCACGATGCTAAAATGCCATGTTGTGCATTTCACAGCACTACGTGGCAGGCACCACACAGTGCCTGCCACGTAGTGCTGTGAAATGTAGGGGGTACCATGGGTACCCCCAAGTGCACCCTCGCCTCCCCCAACACAAGGGGGCCCGCAACGGGCCCTCAGACCCCGCCAGCCTTTCCATGGCGGTTCCACCGCCATGGAAAGGCTGCCTACAGCCAACATCGTAATTTGGCGGACAGTGCCTGCTAGGCACCGCCGCCATTTTACTGATGAAGACCGCTCCACCAGGCAATCATAAGGATTGCCTGTGGCGGTTCCGTGGCGGACGGTCTTTGCGACCGCCACGGTCGCGGTGAGATTCCCCCCGCCATCCTAATTTGGCAGGGGGAAAATCGCGGTCGGAGGACGGAAGGACCGTCACCTCATGGCTGGCGGTGGCGGTCCTTCCTGCATCCTAATCGACCCCTAAGATAGGCTTTAAAGAGGCTCTTCTTATGAGGAAGGATTGGGTACTTGATGTTACATGCTCCGAGGCTTCTGGGAAAAGGAATGGGGTTATTACCCTTATTTCTAAAACTTCTGGTTTGTCTATAGTTACAGCTATACACAATATCAGTGGCAGATGGTTACTTACTCGTCTGACTAATGGTTCAGATGGTCTCTATATTATGAATTTATATGCCCCAAACGTGGATGATCCACTTTTCTGGCGAGCTATAAATAAAAAACTCACTGATATTCCACAGAATTCAAGAACAATTGTTGGAGGGGATTTTAATCTCCCCCTTGATCTTATTTTGGATGACACTCTGCCTTTAAATTTCGACCTCCTAGGGCGCACAAACACATGCTTAATATGTGCTCGTCTCACCATCTTGTTGATGCATGGAGATTACACAATCCTACGGGTAGTGATTTTATGTTTTTCTCCCCTCCACATTCTAGTTTCTCTCGTATTGATTATATTTTGGTTGATGCCTCTCTTTTAAAACACACTATAAATGTTATGATTCATCTAATAGTTGTTTCTGACCACGCTGCAGTTTCCTTAACCATCCTTAATCTCACGAATACTAGAGGTCCTCACAATTGGTGTTTAAATACAGAAATCTTGGAAGATAATGTTGAAGTTGAAGAGCTTAATGATGAGATTGAGCATTTCTTCAAAGATAATGAATCCTCGGTGAACTCCCCAATAGTATTGTGGGACGCATTTAAATGTACTATACGGGGTCACATTATTAAAAAAATGGCCAAAAGGAACAGTGACTTTAAAAAATCTCTTCAGTCTTTGGGGGATGACATTAAACAGAAAGAGGAATTATATAGACACTCGAACGACAAATTACTCCTACAGGATATAAAACATTTGAAATACTCTTTTAACTCCATAGTCACTAAAAGAGCCTATATTGGAGTACACGCTCAAAAATCCCGTCATTTATTGCTACGGAATAGAGCTGGTAAGTTGTTGGCTGCCACTCTAAAATATCAGAATACTAATACCAATGCTACTCATATTACTCATATTACTGATAAAAACAGATCGAAGAAGTTTCATACCCAAGAAATTCTTGGGGTCTTTCGAGAATTCCATGAAACTTTATATACACCTCAGGATCAATGTACCAAGAGTACCTGTCAACAGTTTCTTAATTCGATCCCTACTAATACTATTTCGCATGCTGACATGACTGAACTGGGGAAAAAAATTGATACTGATGAGATCATCCAGGCTATTAAGGCTACTCGTTCAGGGAAAGCTCCCGGTCCGGATGGGTTTCCTATTGCCTTCTATAAAACATTTACCCCTTCAATAGTCCAATATCTTAAGAAGATTTCTGATAATTATGTTCTTTCTGGCAAGGTTTCAGGCTCGGCTGCTGAGGCTACTATTGTAGTTATACTGAAAAAGGTAAGGATCATTCTGATCCTAAAAATTTTCGGCCAATTTCGTTATTAAACATGGAAGCTAAAATCTTTGCCAAAATCTTAGCTAGATGCTTAGAGAGTCATATTCCCAATCTTATCCATGATTCCCAAACAGGTTTCGTTAAGGGTAGACTTGCCAGAGACAATATTCAGGCTTTTTGTCATATTTTTGAAAAAGCTAAACTTTCCTCATTGCCATCGACGGCGATCGCCCTTGACGCCGAAAAGGCTTTTGACAACGTTTATTGCCCTTTTTTACAAGTAGTATTAGAATCACATAACCTTGGTGACTCCTTTATTAATATGGTTATGTCTCTCTATGCGCAACCAAAAGCTAATATCTGGATTAATGGCGCTATGTCTTCTTTTTTTAATCTTCGCCAAGGCACTAGACAAGGGTGCCCTCTCTCACCCCTTCTTTTGCTTCTATCCATAGACCCACTTCTTCGTCTACTTAACCTGAACCAGGGTATTAAGGGTTTTCAATTTGGATCATATACACTTAAAACACCCGCTTACGCTGATGACGTCCTTATTTTTTCAGAGGATATTGCAACAGCGATCCCCGTTATCTCTAATATCATTAGTGATTTTTCGGTCGTCTCTGGGCACACTCTTAACAAAGAAAAAACTGAATTGTTCCCCCTAAATTCTCTGTGTTTTCCTTCTCACATGGGTGATTCAGGTTTTAAATGTTATGTTATGTTATTGAGTTTTATAACGCGCGCAGCTACTCCTGGGAGTGTCCCGGCGCGAGCCTGTGAGGTGCAGGTAGAGGAAGTGATTAAAACAGAAAAGTTTTGAGCTGTTTCTTGAACTGCCCCAGATCCCGGATGCTACGCAGAGAAAAGGGCAGAGAATTCCAGGCAGTGGCTGCCCTAACGGCCAGGGACCTGCCCCCCATTCTTTGTAGGCGCACACAGGGGATCTGTGCAAGCAGCTGAGATACCGACCTCAAGTGTCTGGCAGGTGTGTAAAAAGCAAAACGCTTCCTGAGGTATTCAGGCCCACCAGCATGCAGAGCACGATGCGCTATGACCAAGGCTTTGAACTTAACACGTTTCGCGACAGGTAGCCAGTGCAGCATTCGCAGATGTTGCTTGACGCTCTTTCTAATGGGAATGTTGAACACAAGCCTAGCTGCCGCATTCTGGACCACCTGCAGTTTTCTGAGAGTATAATCAGGAAGGCCCATATACAAACCATTGGCATAGTCGACGCGAGAAAGGATTAGTGCCCGGGTCACTGTTTCCTTCGCTGTCCTCGGAAGCAGTGGAAGGAATTTCTTAAGGGATTTTAGTACCCCAAAGCAGCTCCCGGCCAATTTTTTAATTTGGGCCGAGAAGGACAACTGCTCATCGAACCAAACACCCAGATTTTTTACTGGAAGGCCAGAGGATGATGGCATAGGATAGTCAGGCGGCCAGAGAAAGTCTCTGAACCGGGGGGGGGGGAACTTTCCGTAGAGAAGGATTTCTGACTTATCCTCATTACATTTGAGCTGAGCAGCACAAAGCCATTGAAAAGCAGCTGTCAAACACTCTTTCGCCTTCACAGTAGAGAACTCCGATTTACCCCAGGTGAACAAAAGTTGAGTATCATCGGCGTAAGCAACGATCTTGGCACCCTGCTCTTCCGCCAACTGGACCAGAGGGGTGACGTAGATATTAAAGAGCAGAGGGCTCAGAGAGGACCCCTGCGGCACTCCAGTGGTCACAGATTGAGGCGGGGACGAGAAAGGCGGGAGCCAGACCTGTTGCGAGCGTCCCTCCAGGAAGGATTTCAGCCACCTCCAAGCCAGCCCAGAGATACCTATGTCCGCCAGCCGGGCCAGAAGCAGCGAATGGGGAACAGTATCAAATGCCGCCGACAGGTCCAGCATTACGAGGGCCGCACTTCCACCAGAGTCCAAACAGTCTCGAATAGCCTAAGAGATTTCGACTAAGGCGGACTCAGTGCTGTAGGCAGCTCTAAAACCAGATTGCGCCGTATGGAGTAGGCTAGCATCTTCCGCAAAATCAGTGAGCTGTTTGTTAACTGCCTTTTCACAAATGGCAATCGACTCGTATTAAATATTTAGGGATCTGGTTCTGTAAAGATCTTTCAGATACCATCACTTATAATGAATCCCACATCATATCTAAGGTTAAGGATCCTTTGTCTTCCTGGTCTCCCAAATATATTTCTTGGTGGGACAGATTACGAACTCTTAAAATGACGATAACCCCGTTTATCAATTTTTTATCCTCCATGCTACCTATAAAGCTTCCCTCTGCCTTCTTCCATGAGATTGATTTAATCTCTTCAAAATTTTTATGGAATGATAAGAGAGCTAGAATTGCTTACAAATACCTTAGGAAGCCTTCTGTCTTGGGTGGTTGTAATCTTCTGGATTGGAATCTATATCAAATTGCCTTTCTAGCGTCTCAAGGTGCACTTTGGTTCTTACCGGATTCTCAACATATACCTCCTTGGATTCATATTGAACGAGAGTTATGCGCTCCTTTATCCACTCCTTCCTTTCTCACAGCCTCTAAGCTTGTTTTAGCTCATTCTCAATGTATTATATTAGACACGGTTAGTGCATTAAAATATATTGATAAAAAGTATCCAAACCTATTCATAAATCAAGATGATCATCTTTGTGGGACAAAAAGTGGGGCAAATGGAACACTTACCGGGGGAGATATGTACCTCTCCCACTGTGGAGATGGAGTTGCGAGAACAACGATGGAATGGACATTTATGAGCAGGTGTATGGGGGTGTACCAATATACGAAAATTGTAATCCGATCCATATGCAAAGGTGTTTTATATGATATTGATACTGTATTAACTGTGACCGCTCAGTTCTATAAAATAATAAAAAAATCTTATAAAAAGATGGTCATCTTTATGGTTTAATCCCAAACTTTTTACTGACATTGATCCTAGCACGGCCTCTTCGTGGGCTGCCAAAGGTATCAGATTGGTGAAAGACCTCTATGATTCTAATCATGATCCTCTTCCTTTTTCGGCCAGGAAATATAACCTCAGCAACATGGATTTTTATTCTTTTTTTAAACTAAAGGTTAAACTTTCTAAAATACCCCTTTATACATATTGTTTCACTTCTTTCTATGTGGAGACATTCAGGCCATACTGCTTCTAAAATTTATAAATTCTTATCCGCTCCACTGCCTTCAGACTCTACAATTACTTATGTTAAATGATCTCATAATTTTGAAGACGACATTTTTAAACATATTTCACAAGACACCTGCTAATTGATTGGGAAATTATCCCTACGTAATAAAATTGCTCAGTCACTTATCCAATTTATGGGGGTTATTAGGATGGCGGGCGGATTGCCATCGCTGGGCCGGCGGTGGCGATCCGCCCGCCATCCCAACCCGATTTACCCCCCGCCATATTATAATGGCGGGGGTATCGCGGCGGACGCAAAGTGCGTCCGCCGCTTTTCCGCCGGTCGGCAATCGTTCCGATTGCCGGCCGGCCGGAACAGGGGCACAATATGGTGGCGGTGCCTAGCAGGCACCGCCATCCATATTATGATGCAGGGATTCAGAGGCCTTAAGGCTGGCGGGGATGTGCTTTGGGGGCCCGTTGCGGGCCCCCAGGGGGGTGGGGGGTGTACTTGGGGGGAACCCATGGTACCCTTCTCCATTTCCATGCACAAGGTGGCAGGCACCACGCGGTGCCTGCCACGTTGTGCATGGAAATGCACAACATGACAATTTGGCATTGCGGCGGGTGCTGCTGTAAGCAGCACCCGCCGCAATGTCAAATATGCGGAATGCGCCCACCAGGGTGGCGGTCGCATCCTAATTAGCGGTGCAGGACCGCCGCACGTCTGGCGGGCGGTCCCAGCACCGCTAGGGTGGTGGGCAGACTAAAGTCCGCCCGCCATCCTAATAACCCCCTAAGTTCTTCACATTAAATCTTCTACATTGGACCCCAGCTCGTTTACATGAGTTGAAATTACGTGATAGTGATCTTCGTTGGAATTGTAACTTAGTACCAGGCACCCACCAACATATGTTTTTTGAATGCACGTTATTAAATTCTTTTTGGGAGCTGATACAGAAACATTTATCATTAATTTTTAATACATCTATAGTTCTTTCTTTACCTATGATTTTGCTAAGTCCATGGGCTACAGTTACCCCTTTACCCCTTGACAATACGGATTTGGAGCTATTAGATTTACTTTTATCCATTGCTGTAAAAATTATACTTACAGAATGGAAATCTTTTCATCTCCTATCTTATCATACCTGGTGGGCATGGGTCTCATATCTTCGTGGAGCTCATACTTTTGTCGAGAAAAAGCATTACTCTGCTTCAATTTCTAGTAATGTTTGGCGGTCTTTGGACAACTATATGAATTTGTCCTTTCAGGGGTTGGTAACTCAATATCCCTTTGATTCCATTTCTTAACTTATTTTCTTATTAATGTAGCAGATGTCCCTTCCCACCGTTTTTATGCCCACCTTTTTTATCCTTCTGCCGTTCCTCTAGTATCCTTTCCTCTTTTTCTTTTCCCTGTTTTTTCACTTCTTTTCCCCTCGCTGATACAACTAATATATGTCTATGTTGTGATATATGTAGTTGCTTCACCTGTTCCATACTTCTGGGATTTAAACTTAATATTTGATGAATTTATAATATTTATTATTTGTCATGATATTTATTTGATCACTTTGTAAGATGATAATTTTGCTACCCCTTTTATCCCAGTCCAATGGTTCTTGGCTATGAAATCCTTTTTAAATTCTTCGTTACTAATTAATATATATTTAATTCTGATATGTTGTATTGTTATTGTATTTAAGCAATAAAGATACTTAAACAAAAGCCAAGTTTGTGTCATGTTTCCTCTCCTGCCTGGTTGTGCCTCCTCCTCAAGCCTCTTTCTTGCACCATGTTGTACTCCAAGTCTCTTTATCATACTCATACTTGTTCTTTGTTCTCCCTGCTTTCTCCCTTTGTCACTATTTCCCTATCTTTCGATTCCTTCTTTTCACTTCTCTGCCTTTCTCTCTCTCTTGTTTGGGTCGAAGGTTGATGATGAAAAGTAGGTCAATTGGTTCTGGTCCCCAATACTGAGCGCTTGGGCCCACCACCTGCAAACATCTGTAGAAATTAAGCACCAGGCCTAGGTGGACAGGGAGAACTATGACCTCGCCGAAGGCTAGTAGCATGTAATGCTGCAAACCCATGAGCTGCGGCTCTTGGCAAATTTGTCAACAGCTCCAGCTCTGATCATGATAATTAAGGGGATCAAATGAAGACAAAAGGTATTGAACCAAGAAAAAACGTGACCCCATTTCCGAATGTGTCAAATGCATCAACGGTCCATGAGGCAGATTTTAATGCATTTTGCATACCACGCAAAATAAAACTCTGGATGATCATAACATGGTTATCATAGGGAAGCAGTTTTCTTAAAGAGTGGTACTAACAAAACAATGGTGATACACCTGAACTCCACACATCATCACAAAGCTTGCACGCCTTAGCCAAGATCTGAGATGGAAACTAAAATTGATAAACATGACAGATTTAAAATGGAGTTCTTTGAGTACATAGAGGATGCCTAGGAAACACGCTTTTCAGTGGAGACTCGTTTTGGTTTTGACTTTTCCTTGGTAGTGGCGGCTCCTCCGCTATGGCGGAGGAGCATCGCCCCACTGCTTTTAAGCAGTGCAACGTAAAGGAAACATAAAATGATAATAACTTTGAGTTACTATCATTTGATGTGTCTGTGCAGCTTAGTTTGCAGGTGGGCTGGTCTGCTCTGCTCTCGGCGCAGGGCAGGGAAAGAGTGGTTTGGCCACTCCTAAGTGCACTTGACTGTTTGGCCAGCCCTCTCGGGCCACCCAAAACAGTCATGTGCACTTTTCCCATTCTCTATACAGGCATGCCCAGGCCCCCATTCCCTGGCTGAGCGTCGAACCAGGATGTTCAGACCAATCACAACGCTGCATTGCAGCATGTGATTGGTATGGGGAGCCTGGGTGCTTACCAATCACAACGCTGCATTGTAGTGTTGTAATTGGTCAGAGGAGCCTGGCTCTGCATCCTGTTCCTCGAGTCAGGACGAGGAGAGCAGGAGCAGAGATGTGGGACCCGGCGGAAGGTAAGTGGTTATTTTTTTTTCACATTGCCCACAACCCCCGGCGCCCTTCCTCCCCCCTCCATCCGCGCCCGCCCCACCACCCGCGAGCCATGCTGGCTGCCACTGTTCCTTGGTGGCTTTGATGTACTAGCTGTGGTGTGCTGATTACCAGTGCAGAGGATATAACAAAGTAGTTACCTTGAAGGACTATGCTTAGTTCATGCCTGGCTATCCACAGGAATCTCAGCATCACTTGCACCAGGGCATCACAACAACGATATCCCGTTAGGATGTTAATACATCCATGGTTCCATGCCATTCCCATTGCATTGCAGACATTCATCCTCTTTTGTGGAATTTTGGTTTTTACTCAGTGACCAAGATTTCGGGCATGCTCCTAATGTGATCAGATGTACATGATCTTCAATGCCATTACTTGTCTTGTATTCTGATGTTGTCATAGGATGTTGGAACAAGTATTGGTATTGAATGTCAAAACTGCATGCCTGGACATAAAGTGCTCCCTTCTCGGTCCTTGGGAAGGGGACATGCTCTGGAAGAGTGGTATAGGGGTTGGTGGCCATACAAGTACAGATGGAAGGTTGCCACTTGCACCTGATGGTAAAGGCCTTTTCTGATTTACAAGTACCTGGATTATGTGTCCATGAGAGCTTGGCCTCACAAAGGCTAATGGTTTCTAAGCAGTTTTTACTGGTCCTGATGAAGGACAGCCGTTAGACCACATGGGCTGACATGCACAATCAGACAGCTCCTCTGACTTGGCCACGCCTATGTATTTCATGGTTAAATCTTATTGTAGTGTATCTTTGGTCACCTAATAATTTTTCCAGTTTCTCCAATCATATCCATTCTGTTCTGCTTCTGGTATCGGGGTTGGTGGAATTTTTTAAGACTCAGTCCAACCATTGGTTTGAGAATACGTTTCCAAAGAATTCAAGCTTGCCGCACACGTACATCGATGTAATGTTTGCCCACAATTGCGGATTCATGGGAGTACTACACGTACACCGTGATGCTGAGATGGTTGTGCATATATTCAGATATTATCACTGGTGTTCATTACATCTTACAGACTTGTGCGGACCTCACAGATTGCATTCTGGGACACATCTGCAGGGAAGAAAACCACTTGCTGGCAGACTTCAGAAAGAGACTCAAGACCTGGCTCTTTGACGGAGACACAGCACCCAAATACCCCTAGGAGTGAGTGTCGTGCATTACAAATGCTGTTTGATTGACTGATTGAAAGTTCAGTCTTTGATAGTGCCTCAACCCTACATTTGCAGAAAAGGTGGTGATGTATCTACTAGGCCTGGGCGGTGAACTCCGCTCCGCTCGCGGAGTTTGCGGAGTTTTATGCACTCCGCGTTACGCGGAGATCGCGGAGTTCCGAAAAACTCCGCTTCGCGGTGCAGAGCGGAGTTTTTTTCCTCGCTCGCGAGGAAAATCAACCTCCCGGCGAGATTTTTCCTCGTTCCCGATCGTCAACATCAAGTTGGCGAGTGCGAGCGTGGAAAATCAACATCCCGGCGAGATTTCTCAACGCGGGGGTCAGGTTTCTCATTGTGAGTGGTCGCGTATGCTCGCGACCGCTCGCGTTGAGAAACTGCCCGTTCGCGTTGAGAAAGCTGCCGCTCAAGTAAAAATCTACTCGAGCGGCAGAAAAGGAAAGCTTGCGCTGTGCATTTATGCCATTCGCAATGATTGCACAGTGCGGACAAGCATCCGGCACTGTGCAATCACCGCGAACGGCATTTTTCTATCATACTCCGCCGCTCGCGGAGCTCTGCGTAGTGCGACGGAGTTTTCTATGCACTTCGCGGTGGTCCGCGTAGTGCAACTCCGCGAACTCCACCCAGGGTTAGTATCTACTGGCTTCTTCTGGCAGCAGTTAGTGCCAGCCAGTTTTTCAGTTTTTCCGTCTTTTATACTTGTATCATGTTTGTGCTCTTTGACTGAGACCAATTGGTTTTGCACTATGGTGATGGTATCCACATCAATGTCCAATCATTGTGTTCTGCCATTAAACCACAAACCTTCTTTGATGGGTAAGGTTCCATCTTAAGCACAATGCAGCTTTGGTTAAAGCTGTGGCAAACTCATTTGGCGGGGTACATTCAGTCACGTGCAGAGCAGTGCCTACTCCGTACTGGGCATATATTAGCTCTGAAAGCTTTAATCACACATTGACCACATGTCCCATAGGCCTGTTCATGCTATTGGTTACTACTATTCGGGGGCTATCATCAATTAAGCTAATGGCATTATCTGCATGTGGGAATAGATCATATTTTGGTTCTTGCTTGATTGTCATGTGTGCATAACGAATAAATGAAATAAAAAACACCAGCCGGAGGCCCGAGTAATTGCAACTTTAAAAAAAGATTTTTTTTTTATTTGGGTCCCATGTGGGCAAATTGGACCCCCCTTTCCCCCCCAACAAGGATTAAAGGGGCAGGGTAGACCTACACTGCCCCCTTATATCTTTTTTTAAAAACATTCTCAGGACAGGGAACTAAGGGGCCCATTACGATGGCGAAACGATCGCCACCGCCGGGCCGGCGGTGGCGATCGTTCCGCCATCGTCATGGGATTTACCCCCACCACATTATGATGGGGGTGGGCATTGCGGCAGACGGAAAGTCCGTCCGCTGTTTTTCCACCGGTGGCAATCGTCACGATTGCCTGCCGGGCGGAGCCGGGGCATTAATATGGGGGCGGTGCCTAGCAGGCACCGTCCGCCATATTAGGATGTCGAGTATGGAAGGCCTTTCCATGGCGGCAATGCCGCCATGGAAAGGCTGGCGGGGATTGCGTCCAGGGGCCTGTTGCGGGCCCCCCTTGTGTCTGGGGAGGTGGGGTGCACTTGGGGGTACCTATGGTACCCCCTACATTCGCTGCACCAAGTGGCAGGCACCGTGTGGTGCCTGCCATGTGGTGCAGTGAAATGCCAGGCATGCGATTTTAACATCGCGGCGGTGCTGCTGTCAGCAGCACCCGCCGCAATGTAAAATTGCAGAATGCGACCGCCATGGTGGCGGTCACATCCTAATTCGCGGTGCGGGACCGCCACATGTCTGGCGGCCGGTCCCAACACCGCGGGGATGGCGGGCGGATCCTAATGAGCCCCTAATTTCCAGAGTCCTGTCATAGCTGCCACAACATTTTTCTTCATGTTGTGACCATGCAATAAGTGCGCTCGCTCCTGTGGGAGCCTTACTCCAGTGGGAGCGAGTAGCCTTAACAAAAAAAGCCCCTGGACCAATCAGAGTGCTCTATTTTTTTTAATTGGGTTCGAAGGACTCTCATGAGGGTCTCTCGAACCTAACCGTCCAGATATACAAATATTTTTTATCCTTAAATCCTCTGCTTTACACCAGATAACAAAAAGCACACTTTCTGAACCAAGATCTAGTTTCCTTCCAAATTTGGAGTCATTACATTCAGCAGTTTTTGCAGTAGTGCTGCCTAAAAAGGTTTATGGAAAAAGGATGGGGATTTTGCGTTTTGAGACCCTCCTTTTTCTCGGCCCCAGCTTGACGGATCAACCTGAATCTTTTCATGAAGAAGTCAGTCATAAAAAGAGAACCTTTTGGAAAGTTTTGTGAAGAATCATGAAGCAGGATCAAAGTTATTAGCAAATCAAAAAAGGCATTTCCTTTGGAAATGCAGATCTAACTATAACTCCCCAATCGCAAGAGTGAGCTCTTTGATTGACTGACTGAAATATGAATATATATATTACTGAAAAACAAAGCTTAAAGTGATGTTATGGTTAGGTGAAAAGGTCAGTTAACATGTAACATTTTAAACTAAAAAAAACACTGACATTCACCAGTTATAGTTTACTGAGATAACTATAACAAGTGCCCTCACCATGTCCAGTGTCGTCATCACTGTTGCCATTTGAGATATCAGTAACGCCATCAATTATGTATTTGTACATATCATGAGTGATGCAATCTATGAGGTTAGAAGTAGAGCATGGTGCGCACACAAGTTCTAGTTAGCTCAGTAAACTATAACTGGTAAATTTCATAGGGTTTTCGAGTTGAAAATTCTACTTTTTAACTGACATTTTCACCTAAATATACCGTCACTTTCACCTTTGTTTTTGTCAGTGAATTTCTGAGGGGTTTTTTTGTAAAGTAAGATATTAATACAATACCTAATTTTAACATCACTTTAACCTTTGTTTTTTCAGTGAATTTCCAGGGTTTTTGTAACGTAAAGTTAGATCTTATTACCATAACCAACTCCCTGCCGTCCACAGCCTACGAGCCTGGAGTTGTGAGCTGGGCCTGGCCTGTGGTCAGGTCCTGTGGCCAAACCCTGTGGACGACCTTTCCCCCACCACACAGAGCCTATGGCTGTGCGTAGCATGCAGTTGAGCACAGGGCTGTGGCTTGTGGCTAGCCCATACACCCAATCACCTGCAGTCAGCAAACCCCCCCTCCCCCACGGACACCCACCCCACATATCTTTTTAAGTCATTTTCCTGGACCCTCAAAAGTCCTGGCTGGAGTGCCACAGGACTGCATTGACCTCTAAACATTTTTTTTACATTTAGGCACAAGGAACAACCCCCAACAAGGACCAGGGAGTCAGGATACCCCTACCCTGCCCTCTTATGTGGAATTTTTCAAACATTTTCATGACAGGGCACCAAGTCCCTGAGTTCTGTAATGGACGCACCAACGTTTCTGTTCAAGTTGTGGCAAGTTAATCAGAGCAATTACTCTAAACAAAACCTGCAAATCAGAAGAGTTGAATTTATGAATTTCAGCCCAACTGCTTACAATATCTATACATTTTGAATTTTAATTTCTCCAAAACTACTCAAAAGATTTGCATTAAATCACAAAAAGCACAGCAAAACTGCTAAGAGATTGCATGTAGCAATGACTTTACACAGGGAAATATATCTTCTAATAGTCATAAGGTCTCTTCAGTGTGTTTTTACAAAACTGTACAACTTTAACCCTTTGCATCCTGGCTTTTGTTAAATCATTTTTGTTAAAACAAGTACACATAAAAATGCCATGGCATAAACCATAAATGCAGATGCGCAGAGTATAATATGCTGTTTATTACCATTATTGTGGGAGGAGATGGGCATTGTGACTCTCATGAGCCAGAGGCCTGTAACGTGGTGGGCCTTAGGCCCATATATTGGAATAAAGGACAACACTGACGCTACTGTGATGGGTGATAACTGGCCATGAGCACGTGCACCTGGGCCCTTTTATTAACAGGGTCACCTGGCTGGTGACGCCTGTGTTGGATCGGTGTGGGGTGAGTGGGAGCACTGCCCCTTGGGAGGGGCTGCTGCATGACATGTCTTGCAGGACACTATATTCCTCCCAAAATCCAAAAGAAAAACAACAAGTCCAAACTGTGGAATCAAAACAACAACCAACTGGATACCACAGGGTTCATCAGTCTCTAGAGTCAATCAGTAAGACAGCAGTGTACATATAGGGTGAAAAGAACTGCATCAGGACATCTCCGCTCACATTCATAATTTAACCTGAGTGGTTCAAGACACAAACGCTGGCTCAGAAACATCAGGGACCTTCCAGCTGCATGCTGGTTGAAGTCAGGTCCCTTATGTGGAGTTGGCCCTCTCTGCTGATACTCCAGATGATTTGTGGTTAGCGTCAACAGTTCAAAAACAGGGTGTGTCAGGAGCGTTGTCGGAGTCTACCGGCAAGTATCCATCATGAAGCATGCTTTGGTGATATTGCCTGGCTCGTTAAACACGTCTGCGACCTGTTGAGGTCCCCACTGCAAGGCCATATCACCTCCTGGTATCCGAAGGTGGGGCAGTGTCAAGTCCATCTCTTGCACTTTTGGAGGCCTCTTGGATGTTTTGCTATGGGACTGCATGTGATCTGCACTCAGGCCGCGTATGTGCCGCGTCTGGGCCACTGCAAGACCGCCGAGGAGCCACTGCCTAGTCGTT
The DNA here is from genome assembly GCA_963921515.1 of Calotriton arnoldi. Classification (NCBI taxonomy): domain Eukaryota; kingdom Metazoa; phylum Chordata; class Amphibia; order Caudata; family Salamandridae; genus Calotriton; species Calotriton arnoldi. Next base: position 2,401,287 of record CAWUFW010001612.1, on the reverse strand, counting down.
CATGCACACCGCAGGGGTAGATGGGTCTTAGTCAAGACTCGCTCTCGCCACCGGTATCAGGGTGCAGGCAGGGTGAGCAGGTTGTCTCTGGTTGACTGACTCTTCCGAGTGTCACTAGTGCTTCTTGTCTGTAGTTCTGATAGTGGTGTTCGACTCCACTCAGGGTGTTCGATGGTCCGTGGATGGCAGTGATGACACACCAGACAGGGACTGGCATGATGGGGTTTCCAGTCATGTGGTGAACCTGTATGACAGGTGGCGACGACTTGCCTTGATGGTCGCAGCTTTCCTTCTCAAGTCGTCAACAACTTGGAGTGATGGCGCTTACATTCTTTCTTTGTGGTGGTACCTGTATCTTTCAGCCTGGATACTCTGTGGAGATGAGCCGCCGGTTACAATGGTGGGATGGTTATGCTGGGAAGCGTGGGGCAGAGACTTGGTTTGCGCATGCTTGCAGCTTTCTCTCTAGTCTCCGACTGGGCTTGGGGCAGAGACTTGGTTCACACATGGATTGTGGCTTACTCCCGGTTCTCATGCTGTGCTGTCACCAGGCTATCCTTGTTTCACCTCACTGGCTTCATTGTGTGGATAGATGCCTTCCATCTGTGCTCAAGTCCTCTCAAGAGCATCTTCCAGGCCTGGTCACTCTTGATCTTCCCTCCTTCTGGGTTTGGTCAGTCATTAGGTTTCCCATTGTGAACTGGCAGGTCACACTTCCTTCTCCTCTTTCTCCTTGGGGGCTTCAGCATGCACCTTCTTGCCACTTATGCTGGTGAGTGCACCATCTTCAGGACTATGCGGGTGAGACTACTAGTTGCTTGAGTCTCCTCTCCTTTTGGGTGCAGCGGCATGCACCTTCTTTAGGGTCGGCCAACAGTGCCTCTCATTGATCGACAATCTCTGTAGTCCGGCTACTGGCCTCAGCTATTGGCCTCCGGCTTAGAAATGATCAGGGCTGTCGCTGATCTGGTTCTCTTTTTCTTTTTGAGTGCGGTGTGGCATCTTGCAACATGTCTTGTGTTCCCTCATCAGAGAAATTTATGGAGCTCCTACTCGATAGATCAATATGTGTGGCTGGCCCCCTGCTTTGAGGGTCTGCCCTCTGCTTGACCCTCTTCTTCTCTGGGTCAAGGTGGCATCATGCCACATGTCACCCCAGGGACCTTTTTTGAGCTCCTCCTCTGGGGTGTTCCCTCTTCTGGGACCTTCTTCCATGGGCAAGCTATGTTTCTGACTCACTTTCTCTGGGCAGTGCAAGACTTGCGTCTTGTGGTGGTGTTGCCATCAGGCATGGTTTATGGGGTGTGGCATGGTGTGCCTTGATGGTGCAGGATGATGTGGTCTTGGTATATGGACCAGAGTCACGTCATTGTGTCCTTCTGGCCACCTTCAGGCCATGCTCTGCTTTCCTAGGGTTTTCCCTTGCCTTGGGGTCATGTCTATCTGGCAGGCATGGACGGTTATGGTGGTGTGTCTGGGGCATGTAGACAGTCTCTTTGTGACACTGGGTGGGTTGCCCCTTGTGATCTGGGTATCTTCCTTTGATGCCTCCCCTCATTCGTTGGGCAGGGTCAGAACATTCGTTATCCTTTCACTGCTCAGCTCCTCAAATCCTCGTTGGGGCAACAGGCTTCCGTTCGCTTCCTCGATGGAGCCAGCTCTTTGGTGATGCCACAGTGCAGTAGCAGTCTCTTCTTCCGGCTCATCAGACCACACCTGGGTGTCACCGGGGCGGACCACTGCTGCCAGCTGTTGGTTGGGGTGGCTTTGTAGGCTTTGCCACCCTAATTCGCTTGTGTTGTCTGTAGGAAGCTGGCTCTGTATATACTATACCAGAGTAAGGTATAGTGTACACAGAGTCCAGTGGATCCCCAAAGGCTTACAGATGTAAAAGTAGATAATATCTTACTCTCTATTTGTGGTAGTGTGGGCGAGCAGTAAGGCTTTATCAGAGGGTAGTGTTAAGCATTTATTGTACACACTCAGGCAAGAAACGATAGCACACACTCAAAGACTGAACTCAGACCAATTGTATAAAAATACTTCTTTGGTTGTATTTTATTTTTAGAACCAAGCAGCACTTGGTACAGGTAAATAATACTGTATTTTCACAGACAGGTTGAAAAGAATATGCAAGCTGAATGAATTTGATTTTGTTACAGGTTGGTACAATGTTTCAAAACAGTTGAAATTACTTTTGGATTACTTTGGGATTACGTTTTGGATTACTGTTTCTACTCAGTGTGATATGCCTAGATATCACACTGGGGCATTTCCTAGACAAAGGTAGGTAAAACACTTTTGCAATAAAACACAGTTACTTAGGTTTTTATACAAACACAACTCAACACTTGGAGATTTTTCAGACGAAAACAGTCAATGCAATCCTATAGAGGAAAATTTGGTTATCGGTTTGCAGGTAAGTAAACGGTATTGAGGGTTGAGTTTCTGGGGTTAGAACAGGGGTTCCCTCAGGGTCAAGGATGCACTCAAAGAGCACCCTCAGTGGCATTAGGGCGGCCGGGTGCAGAGTGCTGAGGCCGAATGTTAGCCTATGGGGCTAGGGGGCCGTCGGTTGGTGGCTGCTCTCGGGCAAGCCACGGGGTTGAGGGAGCAAAGCTCCTAGGGTTAGGCTCAGGGCAAAGGGGGATCCAAGTTAGCACACAAGGTGCACCCACAGCGGCCCAGGAGAGGCCGGGTGCAGGGTGCTGGTTTGGCGTGGGGTACCCTGTTGTTTCCAATGGGAGATCTCCGGTCGGAACAAAGACTGCAGGCTCGGACATTGAGACTTTCTGGAGGTGACCACCAGTTGGAGAGGTAAGTTGGGATGCAGGGGGATGCCTGGACACCATCATTTTGGCCACCTAAGGCCATGGAGCATGGGGTGCAGTGGTGTCTTTAGGCATCGGATTTCCTTACCAGCTCCGGTCGGGAGGACCCTCCACATAGAGGCTGCAGGCGTTGGCGGGAGGCTTGAGGTAGGTCAGGGATCACCAGATCCCAGGTTGGATTTGCCAGGGGGACCTCCTTGTGGTGTTGGGCCACTCGAGCCGAGGGCGTCGGGTGCAGAGTGGTGCAGACTCGTGGATTTGGCCAGAGCCAGAGTCTGGTTCTTGAGCAAGTCCTGTGCTCACGGGAGACAGAGTCTTGGTAGGGAAGGCAGGGCAGGTCCTCCGGGTTCTGGGGGTCTGCTGGCTGCAGGACATGCCGGGATTGTACTGAAGCAGGTCGAGGTCCGGACAGGCCAGTAGGGCTGGGGCCAAGGCAGATGGTGTCCTCCTCTTCTTCCTTCAGCACAGCTCTTCAGTCCGTCTTCTTTTTCTTGTTGCTTGTCTGGGAAGGCAAGGTTTGTGGTTGCCCCTAAATACTAAATTTAGGAGCGTTTCAGGTCTGTACAGGTCGGGACCAATGGGTCCCTTCCTTGGGGTGGGTACACCTCCTATTATGCCACCCTCCAGTGGGAGGGGGTATAAGCCTCACTCTGGTTGGCTGGGTCCCCCCATCTTCCAGATTGCGGGGACGGAGAGTTGTGCTTCACCTAGCCTCCCCCACCTGAGGGGTGGGGTTGGCAAAGGTGGGCACACCTCTACTCCTATCTTGGTTTTCCTGCCGATTTTCCCTCCCAAACTGGGGGTTATAACCGGTGGGGGCCAGTTGCTGGGAGCCGCAAAAGGCTGGGGCAGCTCATGAAGGCGGCAAGACTTAGAAGGTTTTCCTTTCATGGACCCTGCCCATCCTGGGGGATGAGGGTTGGCACCTCTGCCCCGGATGTCCTTTGTGTCAAGACCCCAAGAGCGGGAGGCTCTCAACCCAGGGGTCCAGGAACATGTCTGGGGTGGTAGGTGGAGAGCAGCCACTCAGCCATGACACTAGAGTTAAGTCATTTTTCAGGGGGCATCTCTAAGATGTCCTCTGAGTGCATTTGGCACTAAACCTACACTGGTATCAGTGTGCGTTTAATGGTCTTAGACGTTTGATACCAAACTTCTCAGAATTCAGTAAAGCCATTATGGTGCTGTGGAGTTCGTAATGACAAACTCCCAGACCATATACTCTTTATGACTTTACTGCACTTACAGGGGCAGATTTACAAGGAACTGACGCATCTACATAGATGCGTCAGTTTCCGTGCGTCAGCGCCAAATGTCTTTGCGCCACTATGGATGCGCTGTATTTACAATATAGTGCTCCATGGTGCAAGGATTAACAGATGCGTCAGAAATTCTGACGCATCTGCGGCGCAAAAGTGATGCATCGCTGGAGTTGCTCATGAAAGTGACGCAGCTCCAACAATGCGCCACAATAGATGGGTGAGCCCCATTCAAAAAGCCCTGCGTCATTCCTTACGCCTGGTCTGAGCAGGCGTAGGGATTTTGACTCAGTGAAGGCATAGGGTATCTTGTTGATTTCACTGCGTCAGTTCTACATGGCTTTTAACGTGGGAACGCCCACCCTGCATACATTATACCTGACACAGGTATAATGTGACGCAGGGCTTTACAACATGACTCATCTCCCTAGATGTGTCACGTTGTAAATGGGCCGCAACATTTACGCCGCGGCTGCGTCACAAAAGTGACGCAACAGCGGCGCAAAAGTCATGCAAGGGGCTTTTAAATCTGCCCCACAATGTCTAAAGATGGACTTAGATACTGTAGGGGTACAGTGCTCATGCAACTGTACACTCACCAGTGGTATAGTGCACCCAGCTAGAGGGATGTCTTACCTATACCATAGGCAGTGGTTTGCAGGCATAGCACACAGGTATGTATGCCATGTGGACTCTTCACTTTTCTCTGCACCAAAACACAGCCTACAATGGCACTGTGTGTGTGTTGAGGTACAGGGTCTCTAAGGGTGTCACAATATGTGCTGCAGCCCTTAGAGGCCTTCCCTGGTCTCAGTGCCCTTGGTACCCATGGTACCTTTTACAAGGGACGTACATGTGGCCAGAGAGGTGCCAATTGGGAGTACAAAGGTACAGTTTTAGTGAAAGAACATAGGCCCTGGGAACCTGGTTGGCAGGAACCCAGGGCACACTTAGTCAAGGAGCATCAACATCAGGCAAAAAGTGGGGGGCAACCATGCAAAAAGGGGCACTTTTCTACATTGTCTTTCTTTGCTGGTCTTGGCAGGCGGAGGCTTGGTGCAGTGCCACTGTTCGGTATTAGGAGTAGTATTTGATGCTGCGGCTGTATGCCTTGATGGAGGTGTAATATAGTCAGTTTGTGGACTGAGGAGAAGAGCGGCTCACCCTTTGCTCCATAACTGCCTGGTGGCCGTGGGACTGTAGTGCCCTCCCTTGTTTGTGACCCGGGGAGTCTGTGCCCACCAGCCTATGTTTCTCATTCGGATTTTGTGCTCCTCTCATCTGGTGTCCCAAAGTCTTTAGTTTGGACTTCTACGTTTTGTGACGGTTAGTGCTCACCTCTTTTCTCTGTTGCTAGAGTGTTGCAGGTGCCAAGAGCCTTTCTATTTATTGTACCTCTATGTGCCCCAGTGAGTTAGTGCTGACAGTACCTCTCTTGGGTATGCTGCAGGTGTCCAAATACGCTGGTGCCCACCAAGACTTTAATTTTTCTTTTTGTGCCTTGGCAAATTATGGTGGGGGATACTCTCTTTTTGGGCTGCCACCATGGTCCTATGTATAAAAGCTGTTTGCTGGTATCTATTTTTTTTAAATACAGCGCCATGTAGCAGTCACCTTCTGTCAGCATGTATGTTTGATTTGTTCCGCATTCCATCCATCATTTGTGTGTCTTTAGTTTTCTTGCCCTAAGTATGCCGGGTATGCCCAGACGTGGGTCCTGGGCTCACTGTGCCACTGAATTCAAGCTAGCCTGGCTGATGAGGGGCGATACCCCAAAACCGGTCCCAGGATGCTTGTTTCTGGTCCAGGGAGGACCTGGCTTGGCAGTTCAGGCTGGAATGTTCCCATGAGGAGCAGGGTCATGACTGATTTGCATTTGGCTGGGACTGAACAGGGATGGCATGGTGAGCAAAAGAACAATGGATTTAAGTTCAACCCAGATCTCTTGACTGTGGGTGAATGTTTGATTTGTTCTACATTTCGTCCATCATTTGCGTGTCTTTTGCTTTCTCGAAAAAAAGGAAAAAAAGTGAATGTGTCCATCTGTAACGCAACTGGTGCTCATATAAAGCATCAAAACAATATAGACCTGGCTACATGAGAGTTTCTTTACTGTCACCTTCAGTCACTGCATCAAAAGTGAGTTTCATTTTTACTCCCACTATGGCACCCCGTCCAATTGCCTGCAGTCCCAAACTCTGAAATCAGTACTTTAAAAAAGGAAGAATCACTGTCGATTAAGCCACCCCGCCAACTATTCCCTCCGTCACAACATGTGAGTGAAGAAAACTTACTACCAAAGTAAGTGAAAAGAGTGAGCGGGCACCTCACGTATGCAACACCAAGAAGGGCTACCAGCAGGTTTTCGCCAGTGTGCCCACGTATATCATCATCGGTTACCCACTCACTAGAACAAAGGAATTAGTGTCCAAAAAGGAGAGCAAGGAAAACAGAGAAAGGGAATCAACTGTTCCAAACCAAGAAACCCGTGCTGAGCAAAGAACCATGTGCTCAAATACTATTAAAAGCAAGTCAAGACTCACTATCGTATTACCCCCTTTAATTGAAAAAGTGAGCTTGCTCAAGTTAAAAGCACTGCATGTTGCTAACCTTTTCCAAGAAGGCCAACATGTTTCATTGCCAATCACATATATTATGGCAAATTCATCAGGGCGTGGGGTTCCAATCACTCGCCTTTCAGGACAATGTCTTTTTAATAATAAATGCGGGTTGGCTGAGAAGACAAAACAGACAGTGATTCACTCTCATTAAAAACCGGACCAGACACAGTCCCACTACGAGGTAATATATATCTTATTTTTAAAAAAGTCAAGCATATATAATTACCCAGTGTCAGCAGGGGGCTTTCATACCAGCCTGCACCAGACCAAGAAGGGGTGTATACATCACTATTATACCTTCTTTAAAAAGCACTGCCGTTGCTTGTCAATTTCACCTATGCAGACAATGTCATACATCAGCTGTATAATCGACAAGTACCTAACCTCATCATCTAAAAGTGCCTAAAATGTCATGGCATATCTCAGTCCCATAACATATACAAACGTTCATTTCTTGACACTGCCTTGTCAATATGTATATATCATTACCCAACTACAACTTGTCTACAACATGTCAGCCCCTTATCATTGGTCTCCTTCATAATGGCTAAAACAGACCGTCTCCTTTACTTGAATAAGAGACTTTTCACTCACATTCTTCCGTTCATCCTCCGGGAAACCTCTGCTAAACTTCCAAATCAATCACAGCCCCAGCCTACTCTTACCGCATCGAGAATCTCCTACAGCGGCATCTCGTTCCAGCCTCGCTGAAAACCGGCTTTCTGGACGAATTTAAGCCGTCGCTGTGTTGCGCGCCAGTAGCGCGTAGACCACGTGACCCCACGTTGTAATACAGCTCAACTCACTTTCCACCCCAATACGGTGGCCATATTGGAACGGCTCCTTTATGGGAGCTTTCTACAGGTGAGCATCAATCCTACGCTCCACATATCTTATTACCCAGCTGGTTTACTTTCTCCATTTTCGTTCACCCTATGTGTATTTTCTCTAGTGAACTTCCATATTAAACTGTTCTTTCACAACAATGGTCATCTCCATACTAATCAGTCTTCTACATCATATCTTTGATTACTGCCAACAGGAATTCATCGAGGGACGTAAATATACTATATATTTATACATATTGTTACAGTTTGTGTGTATTTCATAGTCACAATGTTTTGTTTTTATTGAAGTTCTATATTGTACATTCATATCTTTACTCAATGGACTAGCCAATCGTAAAGTCCTACCATCTACTGACTTTGTTCCATTCAATATGATCATCTGTAACGCAACTGGTGCTCATGTAAAGCACTCTGATACCTTTGGGTCGAGTTTGTGCTATATAAAAATGCAAATAATAATAATAAGTGCGCCAGGTATACCTAGACATGGGTTCCGGGCTCACTGTGCCACTGGATTCAAGCTATCCTGACTGATGAGGGGTGATACCCCGAAACCAGTCCCAGGATGCTTGTTTCTGGTCCAAGGTGGACCTGGCTTGGCAGTTCAGGCTGGAATGTTCCCATGAGGAGCAGGGTCAAGACTGATTTGCATTTTGCTGGGACTGAACTAGGGTGGCATGGTGAGCAAAAGAACGATGGATTTAACCCAGATCTCTTGACTGGGAGTGAATGTTTAATTTGTTCTGCATTCCATCCATCATTTGTGTGTCTTTTGCTTTCTCAACCTAATTCCACCGGGTATAGCCAGACATGGGTCCCGGGCTTACTGTGCCACTGGATTCAAGATAGCCTGGCGGATGAGGGGTGATACCCTGAAACTGGTCCCAGGATGCTTGTTTCTGGTCCACGGAGGACCTGACTGGGCAGTTCAGGCTGGAATGTTCCCATGAGGAGCAGGGTCATGACTGATTTGCATTTGGCTGGGACTGAACAGGGATGGCATGGTGAGCAAAAGAACAATGGATTTAAGTTTAACCCAGATCTCTTGACTGTGGGTGAATGTTTGATTTGTTCTACATTTCGTCCATCATTTGTGTGAATTTTGCTTTCTCGAAAAAAAGAAAAAAAAAGTGAATGTGTCCAACTGTAACGCAACTGGTGCTCATGTAAAGCACTCTGATACCTTTGGGTCGAGTTTGTGCTATATAAAAATGCAAAAAATAATAATAATAAGTGCGCCGGGTATACCTAGATGTGGGTTTCGGGATCACTGTGCCACTGGATTCAAGCTAGCCTGGCTGATGAGGGGTGATACCTCGAAACCAGTCCCAGGATGCTTGTTTCTGGTCCAAGGTGGACCTGGCTTGGCAGTTCAGGTTGGAATGTTCCCATGAGGAGCAGGGTCAAGACTGATTTGCATTTTGCTGGGACTGAACTAGGGTGGCATGGTGAGCAAAAGAACGATGGATTTAACCCAGATCTCTTGACTGGGAGTGAATGTTTAATTTGTTCTGCATTCCATCCATCATTTGAGTGTCTTTTGCTTTCTCACCCTAATTGCACCGGGTATACCCAGATATGGGTCCCGGGCTAACTGTGCCACTGGATTCCAGATAGCCTGGCGGATGAGGGGTAATACCCCGAAACTGGTCCCAGGATGCTTGTTTCTGGTCCACGGAGGACCTGACTGGGCAGTTCAGGCTGGAATGTTCCCATGAGGAGCAGGGTCAAGACTGCTTTGAATATGGCTGGGACTGAACTGGGCAGGTATGGTGAGCAAAAGAACGATGGATTTAACTCAGATCTTTTGACCTGCGGTGAATGTTTGATTTGTTCCACATTACGTCTATCATTTGTGTGTCTTTTGCTTTCTCACCCTAAGTGCTCCACGTATGCCCGGACGTGGGTCCTGGGCTCACTGTGCCACTGGATTCAAGCTAGCCTGGCTGATGAGGGGTGATACTCGAAACCAGTCCCAGGATGCTTGTTTCAGGTCCAGGGAGGACCTTGCTTGGCAGTTCAGGCTGAAATGTTCCTATGAGGAGCAGGGTCAAGACTGATTTGCATATGGCTATGACTGAACTGGGGTGGCATGGTGGCATGGTGAGCAAAAGAACAATGGATTTAACCCGATCTCTTGACTGGGGGGGAATGTTTGATTTGTTCTGCATTCCGTCCATCATTTGTGTGTCCTTTGCTTTCACACCCTAAGTGCGTCGGGTATGCCCAGACGTGGGTCCCGTGCTCACTGTGCCACTGGATTCAAGTTAGCCTGGCTGATGGGGGTGATACCCCAAAACTGGTCCCAGTATGCTTGTTTCTGGTCCAGGGAGGACCTGGCTTGGCAGTTCAGGCTGGAATGTTCCTATGCCGAGCAGGGTCAAGACTGATTTGCATATGGCTGGGACTGAATTAGGGTGGCATTGTGAGAAAAGAACAATGGATTTAACTCAATCTCTTGGCTGGGGGTAAATGTTTGATTTGTTCTGCATTCCGTCCATCATTTGTGTGTCTTTTGCTTTCTCGCACTAAGTGCGCCGGGTATGCCCAGACTTGGGTCCTGCGCTCACTGTGCCACTGGGTTCAAGCTATCCTGGCTGATGAGGGGTGATACCCCGAAATCAGTCCCAGGATGCTTGTTTCTGGTCCAAGGTGGACCTGGCTTGGCAGTTCAGGCTGGAATGTTCCCATGAGGAGCAGGGTCAAGACTGATTTGCATATGGCTGGGACTGAACTGCGGTGGCATGGTGAGCAAAAGAACGATGGATTTAACCCAGATCTCTTGACTGGGGGGAATGTTTGATTTGTTCCACATTCCGTCCATCATTTGTGTGGCATTTGCTTTTTTAAAACTACATTGATTGGCCCGGGATTGTTTCTCTATGTGTGGTGGGCCACCTTCCGCTGTCACTCTCTCCTCTACCTGGGTTGTTGCCACTGAATGTGTTGCAGTCACGTTCCTTCAGGGCTTCACACAGTGCTGCCTACTGTTCTTCTCATGGTGACTGTATGCAAACCGGCTCCTTCTGGGGCATCACCATAGGCAAGCAGGCTTGTCAGAACTCTCCTATTTTTCTGGGCGAATGATTCAGCAAGCAGGGCCGCCTTGTGAGGTGAAGGGTCTCCTTTCACTGGTGGTGCTAGCAGGTGGCCACTAGGGGTAGTGTGACACGCCCGTCGCGGCATTCTATTCGTCCTGCGGGAAGCTGCTCCCAGCGCTGCAGGTACTTGGGTGGGGAGAACAGTGCAGCTTTGTCCTAATGCCACTTTGTGAGTTGGTTGAGGCCCAGAGTCTTCCACTCGGCTCGATCACTCCGGCACAGGCCTTTCTCTCTTGGCGTATGTACTGGCACAGCTGGCCTCTCTCTTCCTCTCCAGCAGATCTGGTGCCCTGCCTCACCATGGGCAGCATCGCTAGCCCATTCCGCCCACCTGAGAGCCTCTCTGGAGGGCGTGTCTCCTGCGCTCACCTCCTTATCAAGGCACTCCTCCTTAGCAAGTCCCCTCCCTCAATAACATTAGTCACAGCCCCTCCCCTCACTCAACAATGGTAATAGCATATTACAGTATATATATATATATATATATATATATATATATATATGTATATATATATATATATATTCTCAACACACTGGTTCGCTCACATAGAGACGCACTCGAGCTTCCACGAGGTAACCAGCCTTTATTTCATCAGGTATGGATATGATTCAAAAGCAGGTGGGTAATGCAGCTTTCCTCCTTGCCGACGCGTTTCGAGTTTCCTCTTCTTCCAGGGCTTGTGGAAAGTTCGTGCTATGGTGGGTAGGGCTCCCATTATATGTACAAAGTCCCGCCCTCAATAGATGCATTACGGAGACTTGTGGGAGTCGTAGTTCCCTAAAATACACAAAAAATAAAACGCACTGATTACTGCTGGTTTAAGTCCTGGGTGGACCCCCGCCCTCCGACATATCCTCATCCTGCATTTCAGCCCCACATTCAAGACGGTGTATCCGTGCTTTGTGGCCCCTTTAAGATCCTTGGGTGGTGCAGTCTCTGGCGGATGAGCCTCCGCCTGGATTATTTTCAACACACTGGTTCGCTCACATAGAGACGCACTCGAGCTTCCACGAAGTAACCAGCCTTTATTTCATCAGGTATGGATATGATTCAAAAGCAGGTGGGTAATGCAGCTTTCCTCCTTGCCGACGCGTTTCGAGTTTCCTCTTCTTCCAGGGCTTGTGGAAAGTTCGTGCTATGGTGGGTAGGGCTCCCATTATATGTACAAAGTCCCGCCCTCAATAGATGCATTACGGAGACTTGTGGGAGTCGTAGTTTCCTAAAATACACAAAAAATAAAACGCACTGATTACTGCTGGTTTAAGTCCTGGGTGGACCCCCGCCCTCTGACATATCCTCATCCTGCATTTCAGCCCCACATTCAAGACGGTGTATCCGTGCTTTGTGGCCCCTTTAAGATCCTTGGGTGGTGCAGTCTCTGGCGGATGAGCCTCCGCCTGGATTATTTTCAACACACTGGTTCGCTCACATAGAGACGCACTCGAGCTTCCACGAGGTAACCAGCCTTTATTTCATCAGGTATGGATATGATTCAAAAGCAGGTGGGTAATGCAGCTTTCCTCCTTGCCGACGCGTTTCGAGTTTCCTCTTCTTCCAGGGCTTGTGGAAAGTTTGTGCTATGGTGGGTAGGGCTCCCATTATATGTACAAAGTCCCGCCCTCAATAGATGCATTACGGAGATTTGTGGGAGTCGTAGTTCCCTAAAATACACAAAAAATAAAACGCACTGATTACTGCTGGTTTAAGTCCTGGGTGGACCCCCGCCCTCTGACATATCCTCATCCTGCATTTCAGCCCCACATTCAAGACGGTGTATCCGTTTTTTGTGGCCCCTTTAAGATCCTTGGGTGGTGCAGTCTCTGGCGGATGAGCCTCCGCCTGGATTATTTTCAACACACTGGTTCGCTCACATAGAGACGCACTCGAGCTTCCACGAGGTAACCAGCCTTTATTTCATCAGGTATGGATATGATTCAAAAGCAGGTGGGTAATGCAGCTTTCCTCCTTGCCGACGCGTTTCGAGTTTCCTCTTCTTCCAGGGCTTGTGGAAAGTTCGTGCTATGGTGGGTAGGGCTCCCATTATATGTACAAAGTCCCGCCCTCAATAGATGCATTACGGAGACTTGTGGGAGTCGTAGTTCCCTAAAATACACAAAAAATAAAACACACTGATTACTGCTGGTTTAAGTCCTGGGTGGACCCCCGCCCTCTGACATATCCTCATCCTGCATTTCAGCCCCACATTCAAGACGGTGTATCCGTGCTTTGTGGCCCCTTTAAGATCCTTGGGTGGTGCAGTCTCTGGCGGATGAGCCTCCGCCTGGATTATTTTCAACACACTGGTTCGCTCACATAGAGACGCACTCGAGCTTCCACGAGGTAACCAGCCTTTATTTCATCAGGTATGGATATGATTCAAAAGCAGGTGGGTAATGCAGCTTTCCTCCTTGCCGACGCGTTTCGAGTTTCCTCTTCTTCCAGGGCTTGTGGAAAGTTCGTGCTATGGTGGGTAGGGCTCCCATTATATGTACAAAGTCCCGCCCTCAATAGATGCATTACGGAGACTTGTGGGAGTCGTAGTTCCCTAAAATACACAAAAAATAAAACGCACTGATTACTGCTGGTTTAAGTCCTGGGTGGACCCCCGCCCTCTGACATATCCTCATCCTGCATTTCAGCCCCACATTCAAGACGGTGTATCCGTGCTTTGTGGCCCCTTTAAGATCCTTGGGTGGTGCAGTCTCTGGCGGATGAGCCTCCGCCTGGATTATTTTCAACACACTGGTTCGCTCACATAGAGACGCACTCGAGCTTCCACGAGGTAACCAGCCTTTATTGCCTTTATTTCATCAGGTATGGATATGATTCAAAAGCAGGTGGGTAATGCATCTTTCCTCCTTGCCGACGCGTTTCGAGTTTCCTCTTCTTCCAGGGCTTGTGGAAAGTTCGTGCTATGGTGGGTAGGGCTCCCATTATATGTACAAAGTCCCGCCCTCAATAGATGCATTACGGAGACTTGTGGGAGTCGTAGTTCCCTAAAATACACAAAAAATAAAACGCACTGATTACTGCTGGTTTAAGTCCTGGGTGGACCCCCGCCCTCTGACATATCCTCATCCTGCATTTCAGCCCCACATTCAAGACGGTGTATCCGTGCTTTGTGGCCCCTTTAAGATCCTTGGGTGGTGCAGTCTCTGGCGGATGAGCCTCCGCCTGGATTATTTTCAACACACTGGTTCGCTCACATAGAGACGCACTCGAGCTTCCACGAGGTAACCAGCCTTTATTTCATCAGGTATGGATATGATTCAAAAGCAGGTGGGTAATGCAGCTTTCCTCCTTGCCGACGCGTTTCGAGTTTCCTCTTCTTCCAGGGCTTGTGGAAAGTTCGTGCTATGGTGGGTAGGGCTCCCATTATATGTACAAAGTCCCGCCCTCAATAGATGCATTACGGAGACTTGTGGGAGTCGTAGTTCCCTAAAATACACAAAAAATAAAACGCACTGATTACTGCTGGTTTAAGTCCTGGGTGGACCCCCGCCCTCTGACATATCCTCATCCTGCATTTCAGCCCCACATTCAAGATGGTGTATCCGTGCTTTGTGGCCCCTTTAAGATCCTTGGGTGGTGCAGTCTCTGGCGGATGAGCCTCCGCCTGGATTATTTTCAACACACTGGTTCGCTCACATAGAGACGCACTCGAGCTTCCACGAGGTAACCAGCCTTTATTTCATCAGGTATGGATATGATTCAAAAGCAGGTAGGTAATGCAGCTTTCCTCCTTGCCAACGCGTTTCGAGTTTCCTCTTCTTCCAGGGCTTGTGGAAAGTTCGTGCTATGGTGGGTAGGGCTCCCATTATATGTACAAAGTCCCGCCCTCAATAGATGCATTACGGAGACTTGTGGGAGTCGTAGTTCCCTAAAATACACAAAAAATAAAACGCACTGATTACTGCTGGTTTAAGTCCTGGGTGGACCCCCGCCCTCTGACATATCCTCATCCTGCATTTCAGCCCCACATTCAAGACGGTGTATCCGTGCTTTGTGGCCCCTTTAAGATCCTTGGGTGGTGCAGTCTCTGGCGGATGAGCCTCCGCCTGGATTATTTTCAACACACTGGTTCGCTCACATAGAGACGCACTCGAGCTTCCACGAGGTAACCAGCCTTTATTTCATCAGGTATGGATATGATTCAAAAGCAGGTGGGTAATGCAGCTTTCCTCCTTGCCGACGCGTTTCGAGTTTCCTCTTCTTCCAGGGCTTGTGGAAAGTTCGTGCTATGGTGGGTAGGGCTCCCATTATATGTACAAAGTTCCGCCCTCAATAGATGCATTACGGAGACTTGTGGGAGTCGTAGTTCCCTAAAATACACAAAAAATAAAACGCACTGATTACTGCTGGTTTAAGTCCTGGGTGGACCCCCGCCCTCTGACATATCCTCATCCTGCATTTCAGCCCCACATTCAAGACGGTGTATCCGTGCTTTGTGGCCCCTTTAAGATCCTTAGGTGGTGCAGTCTCTGGCGGATGAGCCTCCGCCTGGATTATTTTCAACACACTGGTTCGCTCACATAGAGACGCACTCGAGCTTCCACGAGGTAACCAGCCTTTATTTCATCAGGTATGGATATGATTCAAAAGCAGGTGGGTAATGCAGCTTTCCTCCTTGCCGACGCGTTTCGAGTTTCCTCTTCTTCCAGGGCTTGTGGAAAGTTCGTGCTATGGTGGGTAGGGCTCCCATTATATGTACAAAGTCCCGCCCTCAATAGATGCATTACGGAGACTTGTGGGAGTCGTAGTTCCCTAAAATACACAAAAAATAAAACGCACTGATTACTGCTGGTTTAAGTCCTGGGTGGACCCCCGCCCTCTGACATATCCTCATCCTGCATTTCAGCCCCACATTCAAGATGGTGTATCCGTGCTTTGTGGCCCCTTTAAGATCCTTGGGTGGTGCAGTCTCTGGCGGATGAGCCTCCGTCTGGATTATTTTCAACACACTGGTTCGCTCACATAGAGACGCACTCGAGCTTCCACGAGGTAACCAGCCTTTATTTCATCAGGTATGGATATGTTTCAAAAGCAGGTGGGTAATGCAGCTTTCCTCCTTGCCGACGCGTTTCGAGTTTCCTCTTCTTCCAGAGCTTGTGGAAAGTTCGTGCTATGGTGGGTAGGGCTCCCATTATATGTACAAAGTCCCGCCCTCAATAGATGCATTACGGAGACTTGTGGGAGTCGTAGTTCCCTAAAATACACAAAAAATAAAACGCACTGATTACTGCTGGTTTAAGTCCTGGGTGGACCCCCGCCTCTGACATATCCTCATCCTGCATTTCAGCCCCACATTCAAGACGGTGTATCCGTGCTTTGTGGCCCCTTTAAGATCCTTGGGTGGTGCAGTCTCTGGCGGATGAGCCTCCGCCTGGATTATTTTCAACACACTGGTTCGCTCACATAGAGACGCACTCGAGCTTCCACGAGGTAACCAGCCTTTATTTCATCAGGTATGGATATGATTCAAAAGCAGGTGGGTAATGCAGCTTTCCTCCTTGCCGACGCGTTTCGAAGTTTCCTCTTCTTCCAGGGCTCGTGGAAAGTTCGTGCTATGGTGGGTAGGGCTCCCATTATATGTACAAAGTCCCGCCCTCAATAGATGCATTACGGAGACTTGTGGGAGTCGTAGTTCCCTAAAATACACAAAAATAAAACGCACTGATTACTGCTGGTTTAAGTCCTGGGTGGACCCCCGCCCTCTGACATATCCTCATCCTGCATTTCAGCCCCACATTCAAGACGGTGTATCCGTGCTTTGTGGCCCCTTTAAGATCCTTGGGTGGTGCAGTCTCTGGCGGATGAGCCTCCGCCTGGATTATTTTCAACACACTGGTTCGCTCACATAGAGACGCACTCGAGCTTCCACGAGGTAACCAGCCTTTATTTAATCAGGTATGGATATGATTCAAAAGCAGGTGGGTAATGCAGCTTTCCTCCTTGCCGACGCGTTTCGAGTTTCCTCTTCTTCCAGGGCTTGTGGAAAGTTCGTGCTATGGTGGGTAGGGCTCCCATTATATGTACAAAGTCCCGCCCTCAATAGATGCATTACGGAGACTTGTGGGAGTCGTAGTTCCCTAAAATACACAAAAAATAAAACGCACTGATTACTGCTGGTTTAAGTCCTGGGTGGACCCCCGCCCTCTGACATATCCTCATCCTGCATTTCAGCCCCACATTCAAGACGGTGTATCCGTGCTTTGTGGCCCCTTTAAGATCCTTGGGTGGTGCAGTCTCTGGCGGATGAGCCTCCGCCTGGATTATTTTCAACACACTGGTTCGCTCACATAGAGACGCACTCGAGCTTCCACGAGGTAACCAGCCTTTATTTAATCAGGTATGGATATGATTCAAAAGCAGGTGGGTAATGCAGCTTTCCTCCTTGCCGACGCGTTTCGAGTTTCCTCTTCTTCCAGGGCTTGTGGAAAGTTCGTGCTATGGTGGGTAGGGCTCCCATTATATGTACAAAGTCCCGCCCTCAATAGATGCATTACGGAGACTTGTGGGAGTCGTAGTTCCCTAAAATACACAAAAATAAAACGCACTGATTACTGCTGGTTTAAGTCCTGGGTGGACCCCCGCCCTCTGACATATCCTCATCCTGCATTTCAGCCCCACATTCAAGATGGTGTATCCGTGCTTTGTGGCCCCTTTAAGATCCTTGGGTGGTGCAATCTCTGGCGGATGAGCCTCCGCCTGGATTATTTTCAACACACTGGTTCGCTCACATAGAGACGCACTCGAGCTTCCACGAGGTAACCAGCCTTTATTTCATCAGGTATGGATATGATTCAAAAGCAGGTGGGTAATGCAGCTTTCCTCCTTGCCGACGCGTTTCGAGTTTCCTCTTCTTCCAGGGCTTGTGGAAAGTTCGTGCTATGGTGGGTAGGGCTCCCATTATATGTACAAAGTCCCGCCCTCAATAGATGCATTACGGAGACTTGTGGGAGTCGTAGTTCCCTAAAATACACAAAAATAAAACGCACTGATTACTGCTGGTTTAAGTCCTGGGTGGACCCCCGCCCTCTGACATATCCTCATCCTGCATTTCAGCCCCACATTCAAGACGGTGTATCCATGCTTTGTGGCCCCTTTAAGATCCTTGGGTGGTGCAGTCTCTGGCGGATGAGCCTCCGCCTGGATTATTTTCAACACACTGGTTCGCTCACATAGAGACGCACTCGAGCTTCCACGAGTTAACCAGCCTTTATTTCATCAGGTATGGATATGATTCAAAAGCAGGTGGGTAATGCAGCTTTCCTCCTTGCCGACGCGTTTCGAGTTTCCTCTTCTTCCAGGGCTTGTGGAAAGTTTGTGCTAAGGTGGGTAGGGCTCCCATTATATGTACAAAGTCCCGCCCTCAATAGATGCATTACGGAGACTTGTGGGAGTCGTAGTTCCCTAAAATACACAAAAATAAAACGCACTGATTACTGCTGGTTTAAGTCCTGGGTGGACCCCCGCCCTCTGACATATCCTCATCCTGCATTTCAGCCCCACATTCAAGACGGTGTATCCGTGCTTTGTGGCCCCTTTAAGATCCTTGGGTGGTGCAGTCTCTGGCGGATGAGCCTCCGCCTGGATTATTTTCAACACACTGGTTCGCTCACATAGAGACGCACTCGAGCTTCCACGAGGTAACCAGCCTTTATTTCATCAGGTATGGATATGATTCAAAAGCAGGTGGGTAATGCAGCTTTCCTCCTTGCCGACGCGTTTCGAGTTTCCTCTTCTTCCAGGGCTTGTGGAAAGTTCGTGCTATGGTGG
The DNA here is from genome assembly GCA_963921515.1 of Calotriton arnoldi. Lineage (NCBI taxonomy): Eukaryota > Metazoa > Chordata > Amphibia > Caudata > Salamandridae > Calotriton > Calotriton arnoldi. The sequence goes on along the minus strand of CAWUFW010001612.1, from coordinate 2,382,847 downwards.
GTAGGGCTCCCATTATATGTACAAAGTCCCGCCCTCAATAGATGCATTACGGAGACTTGTGGGAGTCGTAGTTCCCTAAAATACACAAAAATAAAACACACTGATTACTGCTGGTTTAAGTCCTGGGTGGACCCCCGCCCTCTGACATATCCTCATCCTGCATTTCAGCCCCACATTCAAGACGGTGTATCCGTGCTTTGTGGCCCCTTTAAGATCCTTGGGTGGTGCAGTCTCTAGCGGATGAGCCTCCGCATGGATTATTTTCAACACACTGGTTCGCTCACATAGAGACGCACTCGAGCTTCCACGAGGTAACCAGCCTTTATTTCATCAGGTATGGATATGATTCAAAAGCAGGTGGGTAATGCAGCTTTCCTCCTTGCCGACGCATTTCGAGTATAATGGGAGCCCTACCCACCATAGCACGAACTTTCCACAAGCCCTGGAAGAAGAGGAAACTCGAAACGCGTTGGCAAGGAGGAAAGCTGCATTACCCACCTGCTTTTGAATCATATCCATACCTGATGAAATAAAGGCTGGTTACCTCGTGGAAGCTCGAGTGCGTCTCTTGTGAGCGAACCAGTGTGTTGAAAATAATCCAGGCGGAGGCTCATCCGCCAGAGACTGCACCACCCAAGGATCTTAAAGGGGCCACAAAGCACGGATACACCGTCTTGAATGTGGGGCTGAAATGCAGGATGAGGATGTCAGAGGGCGGGGGTCCACCCAGGACTTAAACCAGCAGTAATCAGTGCGTTTTATTTTTTGTGTATTTTAGGGAACTACGACTCCCACAAGTCTCCGTAATGCATCTATTGAGGGCGGGACTTTGTACATATAATGGGAGCCCTACCCACCATAGCACGAACTTTCCACAAGCCCTGGAAGAAGAGGAAACTCGAAACGCGTCGGCAAGGAGGAAAGCTGCATTACCCACCTGCTTTTGAATCATATCCATACCTGATGAAATAAAGGCTGGTTACCTCGTGGAAGCTCGAGTGCGTCTCTATGTGAGCGAACCAGTGTGTTGAAAATAATCCAGGCGGAGGCTCATCCGCCAGAGACTGCACCACCCAAGGATCTTAAAGGGGCCACAAAGCACGGATACACCGTCTTGAATGTGGGGCTGAAATGCAGGATGAGGATATGTCAGAGGGCGGGGGTCCACCCAGGACTTAAACCAGCAGTAATCAGTGCGTTTTACTTTTTGTGTATTTTAGGGAACTACGACTCCCACAAGTCTCCGTAATGCATCTATTGAGGGCGGGACTTTGTACATATAATGGGAGCCCTACCCACCATAGCACAAACTTTCCACAAGCCCTGGAAGAAGAGGAAACTCGAAACGCGTCGGCAAGGAGGAAAGCTGCATTACCCACCTGCTTTTGAATCATATCCATACCTGATGAAATAAAGGCTGGTTACCTCGTGGAAGCTCGAGTGCGTCTCTATGTGAGCGAACCAGTGTGTTGAAAATAATCCAGGCGGAGGCTCATCCGCCAGAGACTGCACCACCCAAGGATCTTAAAGGGGCCACAAAGCACGGATACACCGTCTTGAATGTGGGGCTGAAATGCAGGATGAGGATATGTCAGAGGGCGGGGGTCCACCCAGGACTTAAACCAGCAGTAATCAGTGCGTTTTATTTTTTGTGTATTTTAGGGAACTACGACTCCCACAAGTCTCCGTAATGCATCTATTGAGGGCGGGACTTTGTACATATAATGGGAGCCCTACCCACCATAGCACGAACTTTCCACAAGCCCTGGAAGAAGAGGAAACTCGAAACGCGTCGGCAAGGAGGAAAGCTGCATTACCCACCTGCTTTTGAATCATATCCATACCTGATGAAATAAAGGCTGGTTACCTCGTGGAAGCTCGAGTGCGTCTCTATGTGAGCGAACCAGTGTGTTGAAAATAATCCAGGCGGAGGCTCATCCGCCAGAGACTGCACCACCCAAGGATCTTAAAGGGGCCACAAAGCACGGATACACCGTCTTGAATGTGGGGCTGAAATGCAGGATGAGGATATGTCAGAGGGCGGGGGTCCACCCAGGACTTAAACCAGCAGTAATCAGTGCGTTTTATTTTTTGTGTATTTTAGGGAACTACGACTCCCACAAGTCTCCGTAATGCATCTATTGAGGGCGGGACTTTGTACATATAATGGGAGCCCTACCCACCATAGCACGAACTTTCCACAAGCCCTGGAAGAAGAGGAAACTCGAAACGCGTCGGCAAGGAGGAAAGCTGCATTACCCACCTGCTTTTGAATCATATCCATACCTGATGAAATAAAGGCTGGTTACCTCGTGGAAGCTCGAGTGCGTCTCTATGTGAGCGAACCAGTGTGTTGAAAATAATCCAGGCGGAGGCTCATCCGCCAGAGACTGCACCACCCAAGGATCTTAAAGGGGCCACAAAGCACGGATACACCGTCTTGAATGTGGGGCTGAAATGCAGGATGAGGATATGTCAGAGGGCGGGGGTCCACCCAGGACTTAAACCAGCAGTAATCAGTGCGTTTTATTTTTTGTGTATTTTAGGGAACTACGACTCCCACAAGTCTCCGTAATGCATCTATTGAGGGCGGGACTTTGTACATATAATGGGAGCCCTACCCACCATAGCACGAACTTTCCACAAGCCCTGGAAGAAGAGGAAACTCGAAACGCGTCGGCAAGGAGGAAAGCTGCATTACCCACCTGCTTTTGAATCATATCCATACCTGATGAAATAAAGGCTGGTTACCTCGTGGAAGCTCGAGTGCGTCTCTATGTGAGCGAACCAGTGTGTTGAAAATAATCCAGGCGGAGGCTCATCCGCCAGAGACTGCACCACCCAAGGATCTTAAAGGGGCCACAAAGCACGGATACACCGTCTTGAATGTGGGGCTGAAATGCAGGATGAGGATATGTCAGAGGGCGGGGGTCCACCCAGGACTTAAACCAGCAGTAATCAGTGCGTTTTATTTTTTGTGTATTTTAGGGAACTACGACTCCCACAAGTCTCCGTAATGCATCTATTGAGGGCGGGACTTTGTACATATAATGGGAGCCCTACCCACCATAGCACGAACTTTCCACAAGCCCTGGAAGAAGAGGAAACTCGAAACGCGTCGGCAAGGAGGAAAGCTGCATTACCCACCTGCTTTTGAATCATATCCATACCTGATGAAATAAAGGCTGGTTACCTCGTGGAAGCTCGAGTGCGTCTCTATGTGAGCGAACCAGTGTGTTGAAAATAATCCAGGCGGAGGCTCATCCGCCAGAGACTGCACCACCCAAGGATCTTAAAGGGGCCACAAAGCACGGATACACCGTCTTGAATGTGGGGCTGAAATGCAGGATGAGGATATGTCAGAGGGCGGGGGTCCACCCAGGACTTAAACCAGCAGTAATCAGTGCGTTTTATTTTTTGTGTATTTTAGGGAACTACGACTCCCACAAGTCTCCGTAATGCATCTATTGAGGGCGGGACTTTGTACATATAATGGGAGCCCTACCCACCATAGCACGAACTTTCCACAAGCCCTGGAAGAAGAGGAAACTCGAAACGCGTCGGCAAGGAGGAAAGCTGCATTACCCACCTGCTTTTGAATCATATCCATACCTGATGAAATAAAGGCTGGTTACCTCGTGGAAGCTCGAGTGCGTCTCTATGTGAGCGAACCAGTGTGTTGAAAATAATCCAGGCGGAGGCTCATCCGCCAGAGACTGCACCACCCAAGGATCTTAAAGGGGCCACAAAGCACGGATACACCGTCTTGAATGTGGGGCTGAAATGCAGGATGAGGATATGTCAGAGGGCGGGGGTCCACCCAGGACTTAAACCAGCAGTAATCAGTGCGTTTTATTTTTTGTGTATTTTAGGGAACTACGACTCCCACAAGTCTCCGTAATGCATCTATTGAGGGCGGGACTTTGTACATATAATGGGAGCCCTACCCACCATAGCACGATCTTTCCACAAGCCCTGGAAGAAGAGGAAACTCGAAACGCGTCGGCAAGGAGGAAAGCTGCATTACCCACCTGCTTTTGAATCATATCCATACCTGATGAAATAAAGGCTGGTTACCTCGTGGAAGCTCGAGTGCGTCTCTATGTGAGCGAACCAGTGTGTTGAAAATATATATATATATATATATACTGTAGTACTAACTAGGGGTTGGGGTCAGTTCAAGTTTTCTCAGTGCAAATTTCCCGGCACCAGTGAAATGAAATTAGCAAATGTCCAAAATTTCACTAAGCCTGGCGCAAACTGCCTAATCCATCTATAAATGGCAAAGAACAGATTGTGAGTATGTTAAAGAAACTATTTGATCAACAAACAAGGGGTTTTACTCTTAAAGTAGCAAACAGACACAAACTAAGAGGTCGTGGCTTCCATTGTGATTATATTCAATTATTTATTGATGAAGTAGTCCCTGTTAATGCAAGCATAATCACTCTAGCTTTAACACTGTATATAATAAATAAAATACATCAGGCCACTTTACAGGACTGGTGACATGACGCTGCCGGCCCGACATCTGCTCCTTCTAGATAGAAGTGGCGCGGGCACAAAAGAAATAAAAAGTCCGTGTGAACTTGTTCCTTGGGCTGTTATTCTGTCGCACCTCTGGAATTTCTGGTGCATAGATTTCCTTTTGAGGAAGCACTCCGTCTTACACTCTTTCTTCCCTTTTTACCGCCAGCGGCCTTTGTTGCTGTGTGTGAGAGCCGCCGAGGGAGAGGGGACGCCTGCTTTGACGGGGTTTGGCGCGCGCACAGCTGTGCGTCCGAAGCCCTCGGACAGGCTGTGGGTATTGTCCAGGCCTACCCAACGCCATTGAGCGCTGAAATCTGGCGGCAGAGCCGCATCAAAAGCCCTCCAGATGGCTGTGCATTCCACGGCCCCGCAAGCCTCATCTGTTACCAGAAGCCTGCAAGAGGCCTGGGAAACTTCCCGGAGAAACATTGTGTAATTCAGGGAAGCGTCATACACCTACCGCTCGTTATACCATTATGTAAGCAATGAATGCCAAATAATTAAATAAGGTCGACACGAGGACGGCAGGTCGCGTGAAACCTTTAAATTCCTAGACAATGTTACTGACTGTACCGCGAGGACACTCTTGACGTTTTAAAATACTTTCATCTTACGATATTCGAAGTCATTCCATTGTTCCAACGGTTCTGTGGGCTAGCTTAGAGAAAGAAAAGTGTGTATAATATATTTTCAAGAATATATGTAGAGCAAAGATCTAACTTCACGCAGCAGTGGAGGCTTTACACACAGTTGCGTAGCAGTGATGGGCCCTGGTGCAAGCAAGGAAAATGGCCATTTTGACTGCTGTTGGAAAGGTAAAGTACAACAATTATCAGGCTTCAATGGGATAATGAGCATGGGATTGGATAATGCAATAAATTAATAATTGTATGTAGTGCTTTATACCACACTGTTGCTCTTTCTCAGCACTTTAAATAACATACACAAACTGAACTCAATTTCAGGAAGTCCTTAAAAACATGGATTTTTGGTACCCCAGATAATATTGCTTGGGCTTTTCTCTGAACCTCTACTTTCTAAATCTACGTCAACTCTCTCTCCTGGTAGGTGCTCCCCTTTCCGCATACAGCGCCAAGATACTCCTTGGAGTGAACGTTGCGCTATACAAAAACTCATTCATTCATGTTTCATTCTTAACGAATTTAATGGTACAGAACTTTTACACTCTGCACATTGTATTGTATTGTAATTGCATTTATATAGTGCTTACTACCCCTGACGAGGCGTCAAAGCGCTTTTTCGGCTAGTAGCACGCTACTCCGGAACCCATAAAGGATTAGTGTTGAATTAGTATAATGAAAAATGAAAGTAATTTGAGTGGTGGATAGGTTAGTCAGTTATTTGGATTGAGAAGGATAGCGGAGGGATAGAAGAGGGAAAAAGGTTTGCATTTACATAGCGCTTGTTACCCCTGATGGGGTGTTGAAGCGCTTTTTTGGCGAGTAGCATGCTACTCCGGAACCCATAAAGGATTAGTGTTGAATTAGTATAGTGAAATATGCAAGTAATTTGAGTGGTGGATAGGTCAGTCAGTTATTTGGATTCAGAAGGATAGCGGAGGGGTAGAAGAGGGCAAAGGTTTACATTTATATAGCGCTTGCCTATATAATGCATATTACAAAGTTGGCAGCGGTGAATCTCTAGTTAAGTTAGTCTCTCAGCAGGAAATATGATTTATGACTGTTTAACAACTTTGGCACCTTTTAGCGAAACAGTATGAATCTTTCCAAAAGTTTGACAAAGCTCTGTCATGGGAGCAAATATAATAGGACATCTCAAAAGTGATTTTCCCCATGTTAATTTGTATATTATAAATATTGTTATGTGAAGTGCAAAAACAACTGGATGGATTTGCACCAAACTTGAACGAGGTGAAGCCTTCTGGCCTGCTTAAAACACGTTTTTGGTTTTGTGAAAGCCACCCTAATGGTTTTTGTAAAAAATAGAGGTCTAATAGGTAAAAAATGTATACATATTTCAAAAAGTTAAAATCCCTTATTTCAAATCTTAGGTCGTATCAATGAAATTTTGAATTTTTGAGAAAAGTGATTGTTGGAGGAAAGTCTTCAATTTAGTTTTCCCCCTATTTGAAATGACAATTTCAGCTGGAATTGTGACTTCACATTACAGAACCCAAGGGGCAGATTTATACTACTTTCACACAGCGCAACACAGCAAGCCACCTTGCTGTGAATGGGCAAGAGTGCACCGTATTTACCATTATATGGTGCATTGATGTCCTTTCCAAGAGTTGATCCACCTTTGGATGCCTAGCGCCAACACAGACACCCTGGTGGCATGTTGCAAATGTGCCTGTATTATAGGCAGGACTGTTTTTGTGCAGGAAGGAATACCTGCCTGGACAAAAACAATCCTGAGAGGCATTTTTCTCTTTCTGCGTGTGCTGCAGCAGAAGCAGAAAGAGGAAAAAAGAGGGCAGCGTAGCATTTTTACACATTCCCAGATCTACCACTAATGCTAAATCTAGGAATGCTGCAAAATCCAAGGGTGGATGCGTCGGAACACCCACGTTCCATCCATGGAACGCCTCCCTACCACAGAGAAGTGCATGGCAGCGATTTGCGCTGCCTTGCATTACTCTAGATTTATAAAGCCATGCAGAGCCACGCACTAGATTTATCAAGCCATTTAAAAAAAAATTTTTTTTAGAGTTTTATATAGCGCGAACTAGACCCGAGACATCGGGTATCAGAGCGCTTTACATGAGCACCAGTTTCGTTACAGAAGGACACATTCATTTTGTTAGGCACGGGGAGATTAAGTGATTTGCCCAGAATCACAGGATGTTGAGCGTCGTTGCCGAGACTCGAACCCGGTTCCCCAGCATCGAGGTCGACCGCTTTAGCCGTAAGGCTACATCCTCTCCCCGAGACTCTAGGTGGCAGTGGCAGCTGGCATCTGGGGGGGGCAGGGGCGGGCATGCAAAACAACATTAAAATGAATAAAAATGTACCTGAACGTGACGTCCACTGCTCCAGTCCTTTACTCACTACCAGAACTGGATGCAGCAACTCCCTTGACCAATCAGGGCGCTGTCTCACTCGGCGCTCCACTGCACTCCAGAGGCTTGCACTTGCTCTAATCCAACTGTCGTAAGACGGCCGGCCAAAAAGACATGCACATGCTTTAAACAAGTGCATTAGACTGCCCACCCTCCTCCCTGCTGCTGTCACTTATCTGCGCCCCCCCACCCCCGTCCTGACGCTCGGCTCGGGACGGGGATGAAAAATAAAATGGTGATAAATTACCATTTTATTTTTCAGGGTTTGGGGGGGATTTTAAGTGGGGCGATGCTTCTCCACTCCAATGGAGGAGCCGCCCCTGCAAGGTGGCCTTGCTTGGCTTGATAAATTTCACTTAGGTTTTGCGTCACCCTTGGGCCGCCTTGCATGGTGCAAGAGTGGCATAAAACCTTGATAAATATGGGCTCAAATCTCTGGGCCCAAACTGAGTTGAGTAATGACTACTATTTAGCTGTAGGGTGGGTTTTGACTGTCCCCAGAAAAAAGTCAGTTTGGAGCTGCAAAAAAGTAATCGTCGAATTTTAAAATCATAGCTGGTTCAATGGTTACATAGGCCAGACACAGGGCCTTTCTAAAGGCCAGGTTGTGTACCCAGTTGCGCGTGGCTAAAAGACAAGCACAGTGGACTCTGTGGAAGATGTCATACATGAGGTCACCAATCGTATCATTGATAGTGTCCTTAGTGATGTCATCCTTGATGCCATGTGTCAGGTCTTGAGAACTGAATTGATTGACTATGGTTACTCTGCTCACCATAACTGTAGAATGTCAGTGGGTTTTCGGTTTTGCTTTTCAAATCTGCATCAACTAGCACAAGTTGTTATAGATTTTTTTTAATGGAAAAACAAACCTACCAATTAAAGTTAAGGTTATAACGAGTGCAGAATACAGCACCTACAAAACCCCATAAGTATCTAAATGATTCAGTTATTTTATTTTTTTTAAAATAAAATATAAAAAATGCAGCAATGCACTACCCTAATATCTTAACTTGTGATGTGTCTGTCTTTTTCGGCATGTGGCAGGGACTATTTGGTGAATGCAGAAACCATCTTGGAAGAAGACGTTCTCCACTCAAAGCAATGCATTCTGAATGATAGTCAAATGCTTGATGTATAATCTAAATAAGCCTGCAAATGTGTGTGTTTTATTTATGCTACTTATTAGGTCGAGCCTAGCGGCAGCGCACATGCGCTGCACCCTCTGCGAGGCATGCTGTAGTAGAGTATGCTGTGGAAGCCTCGCCCACTCTCCTCCCATATTTTTCATTGGCTGGTGTCATTGTCCTTGGTAAATGCTGGCTTCCGATTCATTATGAGGCTTGTTAGTCCCTCCTTGTTATCGCCTTGTCGCCATTTGTTACCACCCATAAGGACTGGACCTTTTACTTGGCATGTTACACGGTCGACTTTATCTAGGGGGTCAGCACTATTTTGTTTATGGGCACTTATGGGGACAATGGTGGATGCTATTTTTTTGTTGTATTTGTCTCCTGAGCGCGGTGCCCGCTTTAGGGACACAGCGCTCAGTTTATTTATTTATTTATATTTAACTTTCATGTTGAGCACGGTGTCCACTTCTGGGACACCGCGCTCTGTTTATTTATTTATTTTTTTAAACTTTCATAGTGAGCGTGGTGCCCGATTCAGGGACACCGCGCTCTGTTTTTGTTTTGTTGTTTCACTTTAAAACTGAGCGCGGCGCCGCTTTAAGGACACCACGCTCGGTTTCTTTTTTTTTTTTTTACTTTAACACTGGGAGTGGCGCCCGCTTCAAGGACACCGCGCTCAGTGATAACGTTAAAAAAAAAAAATAGAAACCGAGCGCGGTGTCCTTGAAGCGGCGCCGCGCTCAGTTTTAAACTTAAACAAGCATTTGCAATGCAATAGGTCTCACATTTACGTAAGTTTAAGCTATTGGCATTGTAAATGACACTGCCTTTTATATATGTTTTAAAAAACTAAAATAATAGGCATTGTCATTTACAATGCCAATAGCTTAAACCCGCGTAAATGTGAGACCTATTGCATTGCAAATGCTTGTTTTTGTTTTAGTAGTGAGAGTTACCGTTCCAAGATGATGTCTGCAAATGTGGAACATAGCTTTAATAAAGAATCATTGACATTTTGGATCAGGCCTCAGAAATATTTATTCTTGATTACTGCTCTGCTTATTCAGCAGGTTCACATCCACGCAGACGTAGGTTGGAAACGGCTTCCAATGGCAGACTCCAGTTAAAGAGATCAGGCTTCCGAACCCAGGCACCATATCACTGTCATAATCCAAGCTATTTTCAGTTTAAAGAGGACACGGGGCAGAGAAATAGAAGATGGACATGCTAGGCTGGAGTCCGAACAGCCCACATTTTGCAATTGTAGCTGCCATCCGTGAACTGAAGATTCATCCGTGCAAATTGATGACAAAACACATACATTTTCATTCGATTAATGCAAAAAAATTATATTTAACAGTTTTTCACATATAAATTGTCTACATTCTTTTAAATGTTTTTATGATTTTTTTTATCTAAGAGTGGAATAACAAGTTAATTACTGTAGTCTTTCTTCAATGCCTCTAGGCTAGGTGCATGTGCGCTGGGAGTGTCTCTTACACATGCACACTGGGGGCTGTTAATAAAGGAGTTAACATAATATTCAGACATAAATTGTTTACATTTTGCTTTTAAATATTTTTTAATTTTTTTTTCACAAGTTCTATGTGTATAGGTAAGGTGTCTTTGGGCTGGGAGTGTCTCCCACACAAGCGACCTGGCGGCGGTTGATAAGGTGAGACTTTAAACTTGAAAGAAGATTTTACTCTTTATCAATTCAGGAACAGATCACCTAAGACCGAGTTTCATTGCTTCATTATGACATCTAGTCATCACTAACCGGTGTTACTGTCTTGACCAGAATGTGCAAAATTGGGTATTAAATTGTACGTCACAATGTTCTGACAATATCAGAGCAATTGTTTTCAATGAATGCTGATCCACAAGCTTGAAAAGTCCTTCACTAAAGATACTTGGCTGTAGGCATAACACTTAGGGGCCGATTCCGATTCGGGTCGGACAGCTCAAAAAGAGCCGTCCGGACGCTTACCTCCCGACCGACCCGTCCCGGGAGCCGGTCAGACCTGCCGATCAAGTACGATGCGTGCATGTGCTGAAAACTCGACCGACACGAACTCGCCAAATAAATACTCAATTCACCCTACGACCCGGTCCCGTAAACGCAGAATCGACTCGCACGGGGGCTAGGTCAGAGCTGTTTCCGGCCGGACAAGTACGATGCGCACTTCCTATGCGCCGAGCGAGTCGACACGTACGGCACGTCACAGCATCCGGAAAAGCTGCATGAAAGGAACGATTCGCGCCACAACACGATCCCCGGACACGAGACGTACAAGCCTGCAACTGGGACGAAACGAACCAACGACCAGTGCAGACGAGACGGTGTCGACATGAATCCCATCGCACAGGCCATACCGATCCTCTACATCCATGGACTGATCCGGAACAGACGCCAACGACGGAGACGGTAAGAGACACCCCCCAAACAAACAGCCGACACGCACCAGTAAACCTGTGACAAACACCCAGGCCCCCCTTGCCCATCACCCCCACCCATAGGGGCCTCTTGCCTGTCACCACTACCACCCCCACCCATAGGGGCCTCTTTGCTGGGACTACTCACACCCCCACCCATAGGGGGCCTCTTGCCTGCCACCACTTCCACCCCCACCCATAGGGGGCCTCTTGGCTGGGACTACTCACACCCCCACCCATAGGGGGCCTCTTGCCTGTCACCACTTCCACCCCCACCCATAGGGGGCCTCTTGCCTGTCACCACTCACACCCCCACCCATAGGGGGCCTCTTGGCTGGGACTACTCACACCCCCACCCATAGGGGGCCTCTTGCCTGTCACCACTCCCACCCCCACCCATAGGGGGCCTCTTGGCTGGGACTACTCACACCCCCACCCATAGGGGGCCTCTTGCCTGTCACCACTCCCACCCCCACCCATAGTGGGCCTCTTGGCTGGGACTACTCACACCCCCACCCATAGGGGGCCTCTTGCCTGTCACCACTCCCACCCCCACCCATAGTGGGCCTCTTGGCTGGGACTACTCACACCCCCACCCATAGGGGGCCTCTTGCCTGTCACCACTTCCACCCCCACCCATAGGGGGCCTCTTGCCTGTCACCACTCACACCCCCACCCATAGGGGGCCTCTTGGCTTGGACTACTCACACCCCCACCTATAGGGGGCCTCTTGCCTGTCACCACTCCCACCCCCACCCATAGTGGGCCTCTTGGCTGGGACTACTCACACCCCCACCCATAGGGGGCCTCTTGCCTGTCACCACTTCCACCCCCACCCATAGGGGGCCTCTTGCCTGGGACTACTCACACCCCCACCCATAGGGGGCCTCTTGCCTGTCACCACTCCCACCCCCACCCATAGTGGGCCTCTTGGCTGGGACTACTCACACCCCCACCCATAGGGGGCCTATTGCCTGTCACCACCACCAATAGTGAACTGTGTGAGTACCACTACCAATGCCCACACACATAGGATGGGTGATGTGTAACACATACCCCATACCCCAACATAAGGACTACAAACCAAAGGATATCCACAACAACCTCATGACCACAACATGTAGTCTGTGTACAATACCCACCACAGTGAACATGACCATGTACACACAATGTAACTCACAACACGTGTCTGCAATACCATAGTGTGGCTAACACAAGCCAAGCCTCACATGAGCACTGCAGTAATGTCCTCAACACCCATCACTTTAGTGTACAAAAGGTAACTGTGTGGTACTAAACAGCAGCATATGTAGAGCACTGTGCTAATGGGGTCTCAACCCCCATCAGCACAATGACATGAAGGTAAGTTTGGGGATCACACATGCAGCATATGTAGAGCACTGTGCCAATGGGGTCTCAACCCCCATCAGCACAGTGACATGAAGGTAAGTGTGGGGATCACACATGCAGCATATGTAGAGCACTGTGCCAATGGGGTCTCAACCCCCATCAGCACAGTGACATGAAGGTGAGTGTGGGGACCACACATGCAGCATATGTAGAGCACTGTGCCAATGGGGTCTCAACCCCCATCAGCACAGTGACATGAAGGTGAGTGTGGGGATCACACATGCAGCATATGTAGAGCACTGTGCTAATGGGGTCTCAACCCCCATCAGCACAGTGACATGAGGGGACTCCACTCCTGTGGAAGGAAAGCTGTGCCATATGTTGTCCATGCAGGCCAACAGCATGTCAGCAGTATACTTTGTCACACAGCTAACATATACCACACATTGGTGGCCCTGGTAACAGCAGCCTGGGCACGGGAGGGTCCCCTGAGTCAACTGCACAGAGTCAACCCACACATGTAGATGAAGTAGCACTGAGGAAACAGATGACTCCATCCACATAGATGCATACACTTGCATGTCCATTGGAGATGGCCACACAGTCAGTGAAATGGGCCAATTGAACCATGCTAAGGCCAACAGGTGTGCATGTGTGTAAGACACTGATGAGACATTGCTAACAAAAGATAGATAACACATTTCCAAAGACCATAATCATGACCCCGTTGGATTGCTGCAAAGGATGACATGGATACACACCCCAACAGGACATACCCCCCATGGGCCACATGGTCTCCAGCACAGTGACACTACATTTACCAGCCATGGAATACACCATCACTGGAGCAAGGGCATGTCAAGTATCAACAACCTCATGTACATCTGAAGCAAAACCACTAGTGAACAAAAAGGAGCTTTTATTCAGACGAGTTATTTGTGAAATGGAAAATCAAGAAGAAAAACATGAAGGCCTATGGCCAGTCCATAAACAGACCCAACAGGGTCAAGTGTCCAAATGCCACATTTGGCATGCCTGCACTGCCAACGGAAGGGGACATACCCCTGGGAGGGGCATACATAGAGGCCAGCCAGGCACCGCAGGTACAGGATCATGGGTCTACAGAAACAGGCAGGGAAGGGCTGGTGGGTGCAGGAGCGGCAGCTGCAGCGGAGGAGTCTGACAGGGTGGGTGCCGGCACGACTTGGGGGCACAAGTCAGGATCAGTGGGTGCCGGCACAACTGGGGGGCACAAGTCAGGAGCAGTGGGTGCCGGCACAACTGCAGTGGGCAGGTCAGAGGGAGTGGACACGGAACCCACTGCAGTGCCCAAGTCAGACCGGGAGGGCAGAGACTCCACTGCAGTGCCCATCCCCAGTGGAGCAGGAAGTGGATCCGGTGATGTGGGCAGGACGGAGGGGGAGGGCACGCCCTCCACAGCAGTGCCACACACAGGCTGAGTGGGGTGTGGGGTGCTGGAAGAGCAAGAGGCAGGTGGGGAAGGCCTGAGCATCTTGGGGATGCGGTAGTGGTGGGTGGGTGAACCTGGGGCAGAGTGTGGTGGTGGGACCTGTGGAGTGGGAGCCTGGGGGATGGCGGGTGGAGACTGTCTGGTGGAGTGTTGGGCCGGTGGTGGGGTCTTGCTCTTCCGTGTGCGGGGGACCTGCGGCGTGGTGTCTCAGCCTGCCTGCGCCTGGGGGAGGGTGTCTGGGGGCGAGGGACACCCCCCTCTGTGTGGCCGGACCCCCTCTTCCCCTTGTGTGCTGGTGTGGATGGATCAGTGGGGAAGAGTCCGAGGTCGACCAGGAAGAGCCTCTTTGCAGCTGGAGATGCAGTTGAGGCAGTGGAAGGGGCCGTGGAAGGGGCTGTGGAGGGTGAGGCATCGGAGGACTGCGGAGTGCCTGTGGATGCATGTGTGTGTGTGTCTGACCCATCCCCGGTGAGTGTATTATCAGTCCCCTGAGTATGCGTGCGTGCATGTTTAGACTTTGGCTTGGGGGTGTGTGTAGTGCCTGGGTCTGTTGTGTGCAATGATGGTGCAGGTGTGTGTGTGAGTTGGACAGGTAGGGTGCTGGGAGTAGGGGATGGGGCAGGGGCAGGAGGGGGAGGGACTGCTGGAGGAGGGACACTGCTGCCGTCAGTGAGGAGGCCATGCCCTGACTGGTCCTCTGTAGGGCAGACATGGATGATGACATGCCCTCCATGTACGACACCAGCTGGTTCAACAGACCCGTGTGCACATGGAAGACACGCAGCATGGATGACTGCCCCACATGGATCTGCCGCAGCAGGTCGACAGACTCCTCACTCAGGGCTGCAGGGGACACAGGGGTAGGGGGTGCGGTGCCTGACTGGAAGGAGACATGCCCATGAACACGGGCGCCTCCACGGACCTTAGATGTGGGAGCCATGGGGAGGGCAGTGATGGTGGGGGCGGGGACAACCTCAACAGGTGTTGGATGGTGGCTGCTGCCACCCGCCTCCACAAGGAAGTCCCCGTCACTGCTGCTGTGGTCCTCAGCTGCGGTGGTGTTTGCCGAGGAGCCCACAGACTCACTCCCTCGCCCTCCGTGCCACTGGGTCCCTCCGACTCCTCAAATTCTGACCCAGTCTGGCTCTCTGGCTCCCCCTGGTCCGTGGAGCAGTCTCCCTCTGTGTCCGTGTCTGTATCTGCACAGGGAAAATAGAATGAAAACACATTAGTCATCTGCACTGACCACACACACCACAGAAAGTACAGCACATCAGTGGCCAAGTGCGAGCATCAATCAGTTGAACTTTGCTAGGAGGGCTCACACAGATTTGCATAGGCCAATGGTCAGTCTGAGAGTCGAGCATGGCATTCACATCCCTCCTGCCCTTGCACCCATCTGTCTTGCGCATGTAGGATCCCTACACCCCACTGCAGACACAAGCACCACCTACCCATCACTTGACAAGACCTGAAAATACCTAGTGGTCTGTCAACATGCACACATCACATCTGCTGACAATGGACCTGTACATTTGCCTGGACGTAGGGATGGCCAGTGTTGCATCTGAGAGGCTGGGGCTGAGTACATGCACCAGACATCCTGATCCCCGCAAGTCCTGCATACCTTGGCACAATGGAGTGCATGTTGCACATGACACACTCCTGCTGGATCACCCCTAGGTAGTGTAGTCCCATGGCTCAGCCATGCCTGTGAGATCATACATCACAGTCTCCAGTCACAGGGGCAGGGCAGCCCTACAACAACTGTCACCACTGTGTCACATTCCCAAGACATGGGGCCTGCAAACTCTGTAGCTGACAACTACACATTACCATCCACAGTAACAACAGCGTCTGGATTCTGATGTGCCCACCCCAGATCCATTGGACGCATGAGAGACATGGGACAGGGCACTCTGAAGCTGAGCAACTCGCACGTTGCTGTGAATGACACCCAGCTGCTGGAACTACCCGGTTGCAGGCACCATTGTGCACGGTCAAGTCATCACATCCATACATGTCACAGAGGTATTGTCTCACATGGGCACATCTCAGATTGCATGCTGACCCCAAACCCATGTACACACCAGTGGGCCTGACAACGGTGCCACAGCACAATGACACAGGGGCAGACACCTGAGGGAACTGTTCACCTGGCACAAAGTGCCAACCGAGACACAGGAGTGGGAGTACAGACTGTAGCATGCCCTGGACTAGCCATGACTGTCCTGCTCCACGTGGAACAGGTGATAGCCATGGACAGTAGGCAGGTGGCTGTGCATATGTGACACACTTGAGGTACATGCTCCAGAGGCCCCAACAGTTTACCCAACCAGCAGCATGGGTGTGTGCCGAATGCCCCAGGCACATGTGGTGAGCCCGAGCTGTCAATTGGCCACATGACAGGAGTACATGCAGATAAATACCAGGACCCTGGCATGTACTGTACAATGGTCCCACCCTTGAAGCACAACACTGAGTCCCCTGAAGCAATGCTGGCCCACATCCCATGCACCTTCACATGTAAGGGCACAGTTCCCACGTGACACTATGCCCAGACAGAAACAGCAACACCTGGCAAACAGATGAGAAGGGGGCAAGTCACCAGAGAGGGACATGGGTCCTGGACTAACTGAACAATGTACTGTTGAGGTGTTACCAGGCCAGAGGGGGCACATAGCATTTCAGACACAGCACACAGTGCAGTCATGTACTCACCCCCTCTTTGCTGCTGTCTGGCCTTCAGCTGCCCATCCAGGTCCGGGAAGACCATCGCCAGGATCCGGAGCATGTGGGGGGTCAGGGTCCGGTGTCCGCCCCTCCTGCGTGGAGGCGACAGCTTCAGCTGGACCCGTGCGATCCTCCGGGTCCAGCCCCGAAGGTCCTGCCACCTCTTTTGGCAGTTGCGGATCCTGCGCCTGTAAACCCCCACGGATCTCACCGCCCGGACGATGCTCCTCCATATATCATGCTTCTTCTGGGCAGCAACCTGTGAGGATGACAAAGTGCAGAGGACATTACTACACTGGCAACATATTAGTGCAACACACAGGCAGTCACACATGTGGGCATCAGCAAGGCTAATGAGGTACACAGGTGGTGCAACTATGGTTGAGGGACCGGTGTCCAGCACTCATAGCTTTGAGACATGGCCTGGGAAGGGGACCTAGTGACAATACACCTTGCACTGCACTGCACCTGTGCTGTACATGTGGGTGCCCCATTTGTGGCAAGAGCAGTAGTCAGTGGGCAACCAAGCCACTGGTGTACACACTAATGCTGCTGCTGGTCAGACCAGTAGCACAATTAGCAAAGCAGTGGACAGCACACTCACCTGCTCCCCTGGTTTCCCATAGAGCTTGGTGTACTGCGGCAGGAGCCCGTCCAGCAGGGCCTGGTTCTCCTCCTCACTGAAGGCTGGGGCCCTCTCCACAGTACGTGCCATCATTGAAGCCAGAGGAAGCAGAGACAGCAGCAGTGATGATCTTGATGTGCTCCAGTAGCATGTGGTGCAGGCAAGTGGGTTCTCTGGGGGCCAGGCAGCCTTATATCTGTGCTGTGGAGGCATGTCTGCCCTGGGGTACAAAGGGATAGGTCCAAAAAGCTTGCATCCTATGAATTAGGCCAATCCATGGGATAGCACGACTCGTACACGCCTTCAGCATCATTTAAAACATCACCTCCATGACACACTGGCAATTGCAACAATGTTGTACGACTCAAACTGAATTTCCTGCACACGCCTCGTTCAAATTTCAGAGCCGCGTCCATCACCATGACAGCTCATGGCCAATGAGGGTGCAGGGCCCGGCAAATGACTGTACTACGCGGATTTTGAATGGCAACACACACCCGTCTCCATCAGATTCAATGGGCAAGACGTGCGCGCGGCTCGGCCATACACGACCGACGCGTCACACGCATCCATCGCCATTGCAATGTGTGTCCCTGACATGCGCGCGGCTCGGTCATGCACGACCGACGTGTCACACACGTCCATCGCCATTGCAATGTGTGTCCCTGACATGCGCGCGGCTCGGTCATGCACGACCGACGCGTCACACGCGTCCGTCGCCATTGTAATGTGTGTCCCTGACATGCGCGCGGCTCGGTCATGCACGACCGACGCGTCACACGCGTCCATCGCCATTGCAATGTGTGTCCCTGACATGCGCGCGGCTCGGTCATGCACGACCGACGCGTCACACGCGTCCATCGCCATTGCAATGTGTGTCCCTGACATGCGCGCGGCTCGGTCATGCACGTCCGACGCGTCACACGCGTCCGTCGCCATTGTAATGTGTGTCCCTGACATGCGCGCGGCTCGGTCATGCACGACCGACGCGTCACACGCGTCCGTCGCCATTGCAATGTGTGTCCCTGACATGCGCGCGGCTCGGTCATGCACGACCGACGCGTCACACGCGTCCATCGCCATTGCAATGTGTGTCCCTGACATGCGCACGGCTCGGTCATGCACGACCGACGCGTCACACGCGTCCATCGCCATTGCAATGTGTGTCCCTGACATGCGCGCGGCTCGGTCATGCGCGACTGACGCGTCACACGCGTCCGTCGCCATTGTAATGTGTGTCCCTGACATGCGCGCGGTTCGGTCATGCACGACCGACGCGCCACATGCGTCCATCGCCATTGCAATGTGTGTCCCTGACATGCGCGCGGCTCGGTCATGCACGACCGATGCGTCACACGCGTCCATCGCCATTGCAATGTGTGTCCCTGACATGCGCGCAGCTCGGTCATGCACGACCGACGCGTCACACGCGTCCGTCGCCATTGCAATGTGTGTCCCTGACATGCGCGCGGCTCGGTCATGCACGACCGACGCGTCACACGCGTCCGTCGCCATTGCAATGTGTGTCCCTGACATGCGCGCGGCTCGGTCATGCACGACCGACGCGTCACACGCGTCCATCGCCATTGCAATGTGTGTCCCTGACATGCGCGCGGCTCGGTCATGCACGACCGACGCGTCACACGCATCCGACGCCATTGTAATGTGTGTCCCTGACATGCGCGCGGCTCGGTCATGCATGACCGACGCGTCACACGCGTCCATCGCCATTGCAATGTGTGTCCCTGACATGCGCGCGGCTCGGTCATGCACGACCGACGCGTCACACGCGTCCGTCGCCATTGCAATGTGTGTCCCTGACATGCGCACGGCTCGGGCATGCACGACCGACGCGTCACACGCGTCCGTCGCCATTGTAATGTATGTCCCTGACATGCGCACGGCTCGGTCCGACCAAGTTATTTGGGTTTTGGGGACATTGAACGTGTCGGTCAGCCTTGCTGTCAATTCCTGACAGATGACATCCTCTGTCACTAGCTAGGGACTATGGGGCACACCAATGGCACCACTGCCTGTGCCACAGTGTGTCCCCAGTCATGTATGGCTGCCTCTTATGTGTGTGTCTGGGGGCACAGGATGTGTTTGGTCGTGTGCCACTTGTTGACAAGCACTCCCAGGCTGGACCCGGATGTGGGTGGACACATACATGTGTGGTGTGCCCATTGCCACAGGGGGTGCAGCAATGCAGTACAGGACATTGGCAATGGACACAGTCCCAGCCAGGATGTGCGTGTGTGTCGTGTCACATGTACCCTGTCTCATCAGTGTTAGTAGCTTCAACGCAGGGTGAACCAGTGTCGACATTGTGATGTCCATACCCTATCTGTGTGCATGTGGTGTGATCCAATGTGAGCTGATCCACACATCACATTGGTTTGTACATGCACAGTGTTGTTGTGTGGGGGTGGCACAGACACCTACATATATCCACTTGTGGCGACAGGGCACATGGACTGTGGCTAACATGCTTGTTGTGTGTAATGTCAACGATACGTCACATCATGCCTGTGTAACTGTCAGTCAGGGAGCTGTGATGTGGAGAAAATATCTGTCCTCACTAGTCACTGTGGGCTTTGTGTGGTAGGTGGCAACAGGGCAGATGTACTGTGCTAGGGCCCATTGCTTTGTCATGGCACAACAGGGGCCCTGTCATGTGCACATCTTGGGCTTCAATGTGCGTTGATGCCATGTATGGGACATTTGTGTCTGTAACCTGTGGCAACCACCTCAGCTCATTGTGTTATGTGTTTGTTTATGATGGGCTGTGTTGCTGTGGCTTTGTGACATTGCTGGAGGGTGTGCCTTCATCCTTTGTTTCTGTCTGTACTGCAGGGCCCCAAATGTACCTAGGCCATTCCCGGACCTGGCAACGATGGTGGAACGTGAGTCCATCAGAAAGTACCGTTTCACCAGGGCAGTGATTGAGGAGTTGGCAGGGCAGTTGGGCCCACACCTGCAACCTGGCCGGCCATACCCGACGGCACTGACCCCCAAGGTGAAGGTGATGGCAGCCCTTCATTTCTTTGCGACGGGTACCTTCCAGTACACTGTGTCTTCTGGTGGAGGGATGTCGCAGACAATGTTCAGTCGGGTGCTTCGGGATGTGTTGGAGGCCATGTTACATTTCCTGGACCTGTACATCTATTTCCCCACACCCCAACGACTTGCAGACATAAAGGGTGACTTCTATGCCCTGGGGAGGATGCCAAATGTCATAGGCTCCATTGACGGTACACATGTGGCTTTGGTGCCACCACAGGCACATGAGCTGCCATACAGGAACCGCAAGCATTTCCACTCCATCAATGCTCTGGTGGTTTGTTTGGCGGACATGACAATCTCCCATGTGTGTGCCCGTTTCCCTGGGTCTGCGCATGATGCCTATGTGATGAGGAGTAGTCGTGTCCCTAGACTGATGTCACGGATGCAGAATCTACGTGCCTGGCTTGTTGGTGTGTACTGACTTTTCCTCATTGTGTGTGCCTGCCAATTGTGTGCTACCTGTTTTTCTCCAACTCCTCTAATGTGCATGTGTCTGTATGTAGGTGACTCTGGATATCCCAACATGCCATGGTTGCTGACACCCCTGAGGAACCCTGTGACACCAGCCGAGATGCGCTACAACCAGGCACATGGTCGTACCAGGAGGGTGATAGAGCGGACATTTGGACTCCTGAAGAGCCGCTTCAGGTGTTTAGACAAGACAGGAGGTGCCCTCCCGTATGCCCCTGCTAAGGTGTGCCGGATCATCATCGTAGCATGCATGCTGCACAATCTGGCAGTGCGAAGGGAGTTGCCCCTCATCCAGGATGACAATGACCAACACCCGCCACCTGTGGAGGATCCTGGCCTGGGCCAGGATGCCAGTAGCGATGATGAGGCTGCGGAGGATGTCCGCACACAGCTCATCAACAACTTCTTCTCCTGAATGTGAGTATACAGTGATGTGTTGTAAATAAGCCTGGGCGTAGTTCGCGAAGTAGCGCTACGCAAAGCTACGCAAAGTGCAGTTCGCACTACGCGAGCTACGCGTAGCACTACGCGAACTGCGTAGTGCACTGTTCGCAATGATTGCACAGTGCCGGATGCTTGTCCGCACTGTGCAATCATTGAAAACGGCATCTTGCACAGTGCGAGCTGTCTTTACTGCCGCTCGAGTAGATTTTTACTCGAGCGGCAGCTTTCAACGCGGACTGGTAGTTTTCATCGCGAGCGGTCGCGAGCATACGCGACCACTCGCAATGAGAAACCTGACCTCCCCGCGTTGAGAATCTCGCCGGGAGGTTTATTTTCCACGCTCGCGATCGGCAACTTGATGTTGCTGATCGCGAACGAGGAAAAGTCTCGCCGGGATGTCATTTTGCTTGCTCGCGGTCGCCAACTTGACGTTGAGGACCGCGAGCAAGCAAAATGACCGCTGCACTACGCTACGCTACGCGTGTTTGCACTGTGCTACGTGCAACTCGCGTTGTGCGAAGTAGCGCAAACTTTGCAAACTACGCGAGCGTAGCGTAGTGCTTTGCCCAGGGTTAGTTGTAAATGTGTTGTGTGTGCATGTTTTGTGTGTGTGGTGCACCTTGCGTGTGGCTGTGTGCTACTTGTGTGGATGCCTGCAGTGATGTGTCCATCCAGTTTACCTGTACTCCCCACCAGTTGTGTGATGATTAGTATTTTGGGGTGGTGTAGTCTGTGATTTGTGTTTGCCATGTGTGTTGCAGTTGTATGGCGTCATGCAGTGTTAACAATTGTGTTTCTGTCTGTCCTTCACAGGGTACTGTGGCTGTTGTTTGGTGTACAGAGACCCCTGATGCCCATGCTCCACTGCCAGGATGGAGTCGATGGTGTCCCGACGAGTGATGTGCCAGGCACCCCAGGACTTCCGTAGTTATCCACTTGGTGACCGTGTGCCCACTGTCAGGTGTTGCTAGCTTGCATGTGTGTAATAAGGGACATGTGGCAATTGCCTGACAATAAACTGTGCTGCACCTTCTGATGTGTGTTGCTTGTGCCTACACATCAGACTGACATTGATGTACTGCACTTGTGGGCCTGTCACCACTGACTCAGGTTGGCTGTGTAGTTTGTGCATACCACAGGCTTGCTTGTCAACATTGATGTTGGCAATGAATTGGTTGGACGTGGTGGGCATGTGTAAAGTAGACCTGGTGGTGTGTCTCCCACATATGTGGCACATTGGCCTGACTGACATGACAGTGTACTCATCACAGTACAGGTTTGCATGCACAGTGTTCTTCAGCACATCCAGATCTACATGCCACTGGCAACCTCTCAATCACCACAGAGTCACGTCTTGTGTTTAGGTGAATTTATTAGCACATAAGTGGGGATGGTGCTCAGGATTGGGAGTGTTGTCCGTTGGCTTTAGAATCCAAAGTTCACAGATAACAAGTTAGGAGTGTTGGTAGATGAAATGTCTAGAGTACAGTCCACAGTCATTAAGCACATTGTTCCAACTCAGACCCTCCATGTCATGTGGGGGAGTACGATGTCGTACAACAAGGTGACCGGTTTGCACACAAAGGTCACTGTCCAGAACAGGTGTTGGTTTCCTGGGGGATGTGCATGGGCATCTTCGTCTCACTTGTTCCTCACCGGACGACCCCTCTTCTTCTTCTCAGGGGGAGTCTCACCTGCAGGCTGCTGCCGTGGACGGGGGCTTCCACCAGACCCCCCCTCACTCCCTGTGGCAGTGGCAGATGTTGTTGCCCGAGATGTAGTCGTCGCACAGGGAGGTGGGCTCAAGTTGGTGCTGATCTGGCGGAGGCAGGTCAACATTTCCCGGTGCACCACTGCTATATCTTCCATGGTATCCCACTTGGACTCCATATTTGACAGGTGTGTTTCAACACGGGACATGTGGGAGTCCAAGCGGGCATGGTGGGCAGCCTGCTGTTCTTTGATGTCCGTGAGGATCCCCACTACCTGGCTGAACCCTCCGGTGCTCTCCTGGTACGCATCCATGATGCGTTCCAGGTGGGTGTCATCCTGCAGACCCGCACCCTCAGTGGAGCCTCTGCTCGGCCTCCCACCCTCCCACCACCCCTCGCCACACGGCCAGCACCTGTGGTGTTCCGCACAGGTGTCACAGGGGGACCTTGGATGTTGTTGCTGTTGTCAGGTGCCCTGGTGCCCTGTGACTCTGTGCCGTCTGATGGTTCGGTGGGTCTGTCCGTGTTGGCAGGGGTGGCTTGCGGTGTATCAGCAGTTGCAGGGGTGGTTTCAAGGGGGCAGGTGAATGTTGCCGAGGGGCTGCATGAGGGCCGAGACCGGAGGGGCCAGCTTGGGTGTCGTCCGACGAGGTGTGAGACTGTGCGCCACCGGAGCCAGGTGGGCCCACCGGAGCCTGGGACTGGGACTCTTCCTCGTCTGTGGTTGAGTCCACATCTGCCCCTGTGTTTGGAAGGAAGACACAATGTTAGTGATGTATTCATGGACATCAATGGTTCATACACATGACATTGGCCACTGTGGTTGGTGTTGCATGCCTGTCCATTGCATCATCCTACTTTGTCACTGCGGGAGATTTCCATTAGTGTGGTGCATTCACCTGACACCCTGAGGCACTTTGGTTGTCAAGTCTAGCTGTCTGCCTGCCTGGCATCTTAATTGCACGCTGGATTGTACTGTGCCATTCCTGCACTGGTGCTGACACATGCCTGACACAGGTGTTTCATCCCTGTCAACATTTGTGCTTTGACGCTGGCATCCTTGCAAAGGCACCTAGTTTGGGATCTCTGTTTGGGGCATGTGTGATGCCAGTTTGTGTCAGTCAATGTGCATCACATTAGTGTGTCTGCACAACCTGGTCACAGTCCAGCGTGCCCGGGTTGTCCTGATGTTCTCTTCTGTGTTGTCTGTGTCCCCAGTCCACATCCCATTTCACACAGGTGATGGTGTCACTGTTGCTAATGGAGTTGTGTGTGAGTTTTGTGTTTGCACACATGCTTTGTGATGTCAATGTCCTCCATGGTGGTATGGACTGTTCGCTGCGGCTTTCTTTCTTTACTAGAGGCGTGACCAGAGGTGTGTGTTCGGTTGCTTCAGCTGTGACTTGCATGCCTGCTCCAGTGCAGCCCATGTTAGTCCTTGTGTCCCCAGTGTCCATGTCAGTGAGTGCTGTGTGGTGTGGATGATGCCTACAATACTGGACAATGTCTGCGTTTCATGTGGCTGACAACGGGTGTTTGAGTGTATGTCAGCATGCTACAGTGTGAGGGATGTTGGTAGGTCCATTGTAGTCAGTCAGGTGTCCCCTGTCACTGCTGTGTATGTGAGTTGCTGTGTGTTTGGGTCTCTGTGGTAGGTCTGCATTTCTGCACTTGTCAACTACAATGCGCGCCTACCTGTCCAGGCCAGAGGGGTTCCCTGGGACACTGCATCCCCGGAAGTTGAGTGCAAAGGTACATTTGCAATAGCTGGCAGTGTGACTGTGATTGGGTTGGTCGATGCGTGTGTGTGACTAGCAGCCTACTCATACATTGTATCCATGTGTCAGCCATCTTGCCCTGCTCTTTGGTTTGGCAGTGTGTGTTCCCAGGGCTGCTGTTAGTTTTTGCTGGATAGATGTGATTTGCAGCTGCCTCAATGGTTTTCAGTGTCATTGCAGTACCTCCTCCTCCCCCAGGGGCCAGGCAATTCACACAGAGACATGCTTCAATGTCGGTGAGTGTGGGTTGATGTTGAGGTTGTGAGTCAGTGGTGTAGTGGTGGTTGTACACAAGTGGCAACAGTCCCTGTACGTCACACAGCAGTAGCCAGTATGGTGGGTCTTGGGTGTTGTTTGCATGAAGTGTGGGTAAATGCCTTCTCCCAGGTGAGTTGTGTGGAGTTTGTGTTGAGGAGTGTGTGACAGCACATGGTGGTGGGCATGGTCAGAGCTGGCAGTGCTTCTCCCTCCATGGCCAGATGGGCCACTATTGTGTATGCTTCCCTTGCAGGGAGTGGCAGTTGACTTTCAGGATGTCAGGCATCAGGGTCCTGCATTTGGTATGTGCACATAGCCCATCAGGGCCTTGTGCTCCCCACAGCAGGACCCAGTGTCAGCCATCTTGAGGGTACATTTCCACTGCCTGTGAGGTGCGCATGGTTAGAAGTGGTGTTGTTGGTCCATTTGTGAGGGGGACTATTGGCTGTGACTACAACTCCCATCATGCTTTTGGCTACACTGACTTCCCCAACATCCCCGAGCTTCCTTCCTGTGGGTCAGGTTCCCTGTGAGGTGGTGTGACAGTGGTGGCAGACTGTGTGGCAGTGTCTGTTGGGGGTTTTGTGGCACTGAGTTGCTCTGATTTTTGCTAGGTTTGTACACGTGATGACATAGTTCAATGTTGGTATGAGATAGCAGGTGTTGTGTTGCTGTGCCAGGCATATGGCTGTAGGGATGACTTTGTTTGTGTTACTGTGGCTTTGTTGACGGAAGTTGTTTTGCCTGTCCCCTTGACGGTGACATGTGTACATGGCCCCACAATCTTGAGTCTCTTATTTGTGTACTCACCAGGCTCTGGGATGTCAGTCAGACCATGTATGCTCTCCGGTGGTAAGATGGCCTGCACCTTCTCCTCCCAGGACCGGAAGTAAACGGGTTTGGCAGGGGGCCGCTGCCGGTGTGCTTGCTGAGCTTATGGTCCTTCTCCAGCAGCTTCTTGACCCTCCTGCGCACGTCATACCACCTGTTCTGGCAGTCGTCCTTTGTGCGCAAACAAGGTGCTTGTGCGTTCACCTTGTTGACGATTATCTCCCACATCTTGGCCTTCTGGGACATGGGGGTCTTCTGTACCAATGTGCCAAACAAATGTGGCTCTACTCTGATGATTTCATCTACCAGCACTGTCAACTCACTATCTGTGAACTTTGGATTCTTCTTGGGGGGCATGGTGGTGGTGGTGGTGGTGTCGAGGGTGGTGGGTTGGTGGTGGTGGTGGTGAGGGGGGTGGATGTGGGAGTTGGGGTAGTGGTGTTGGGGTGGGGGTGGTGGGGGTGGTAGTGGTGAGGGGGGTGGATGGGGGAGTTGTGGTAGTGGTGTTGGGGGGTGGGGGGTGGTGGTGGTGGTGGTGGTGGTAGTAGTGGTGAGTGGGGTGGATGGGGGGTTGGGGTACTGGTGTTGGGGGTGGTGGTGGTGGTGGTGGTGGTGGTAGTGGTGAGGGGGGTGGATGGGGGAGTTGTGGTTGTGGTGTTGGGGGGTGGGGGGTGGGTTGGTGATGGTGAGGGGTGAGTGGATGGGGGTTTGGGGTAGTGGGGGGTGGTGTTGGTGGTGAGGGTGGGGTGGATGGGGGGGTTTGGGGTCGTGGTGGGGTGGTGGTGGTGGTGATTGGTGTGTGTGTGTGTGAGGGTGCAAGTGAGGTTTGTGGGTGTGTGTGTGTGAATGCTGTTGGTGAGATGGCAATGGTGTGTGTCAGCAGAGTTGTGTGTGTGAAGGTTCTCAGGAAATGGCAATGGCTCATGGGAGTGATTGGTGGCCTTTAAATATGTTGAGTTGTGGGTGTGTCTCTCTTAATTGATCTTTTTTTTTTTATATATTTTCGTTGTCAGTGCTTGTTTGGTCCTTTTTTTGTGTTTGGTCAGCTGTTGTTTGTGTGTGTGTACGAGATGTTCTTCTGACCGTGCCGGACGCTGCTGGTGAGTCGTACAGGCTTCTCCGAGCCTTTCACGCTGTTGTTATGCTGTGTTGTGTATGTCGTGTGCGACTCGGTCAATGGGCGTTCGACTCGGTCGTGGGCGTTCGTTTCGCTCGCGGGAGTTCGAGTCGGTCGCGGGCGGAGTCCGTTGGTTTGAGTGTTTGTATCGTGTGCGTGTCGGTCGTGCGGCTTGTGCTCCATGCGAGTCATTCTTGTTTCCCACGTATGGCATCGTACTTTGCAACTCGTACGTCACGGGTACGTGTCGCTCGGCTCCATTCCGGGAACGTGTCGGACGGTACTGCTCGAGGGCTTTTTCCGGCCGGAGGCTATTTTTCCATACGGCTCCGTCGCCCGGTTCATATTCGGGTGAGTCGGTTGGAATTCACAGGCTTTCCATCGTACTGCGCGGGTCGTACGGCGGCGAGACGTGTCGGTCGGTACTTTATCCCGGGACGTGTCGGTCGGTTCACTTTACAAACGGAATCGGAATCGACCCCTTAAAGTACATTTTACTGGCACTGCCTTCTTTAATTATTGGTGTGCACCAGCTGTGAGTTTTCACATCAAATTTAAATTGAGGAAAATTCGAGTTTGGAGTCTGACTCCCATTGCTTTATAACATGCACATAAAAGGGAGTACATCTTGAAATACATTACTGCACACTTTCCAATACCATTTGATTTTTAAAAATTCCGTTTTGAAAAATCATTCCACTCACTATGGCAGAGCAGCAAAACCATCACGTTTGTTGATTTAGATGGTGTCTCTTTGCATTTGTCCCTTTAAGTAAGTTGCTTTTATGGTAAACAAGAGTATGTCAGAGTACTTGTAGTTATTTTATGTGTGTTTGTGTGCTCTTGTCTGTGAAAGTGTCAACGTTTTATGGGACGTGTAAATGAATGCTTGAAGTTATGTTTCTGTGTGTGTGTTTGTGTTTGCCTGTATCTTTTAATCTGTGCAATTGTACCTAATTGTATGTGGAGCTGTTTGGGTTTATGAAAACCTTTAGTTGTTATGCAGTACATTTGAATGTCCATGCAGGTGTATGTTTTTTTGTGTGTATGTGTGTGTGTGTGTGTGTAATGTATATGAGTATATGCATATTTTGACTTTGTGTGCATGCAAAGTCAGATCTATTGGCTTTACCAATGCTTGATTTGGCATTTTTGAGTAATCAGACTGATAGAATGAGATATGGGTTTTCATTCTAAACCACCTCAAATGATGTATCTCAATACTTTTGAGATGACCTTTGTTTTAATTATTGTTATGTAGTATGCACTCGCTGTACCTTTCCTTCCATTGAAACTGGTATAATACATGGTTGACAGTGAGAACGGAAGTAGACATATACTGTCCTCAGTAAAGATTTGTTCAGTGCTTGACAGTGGAATATTATATTTTGTCTGAATAAACATGGTTTCTTTTGTGGGACTTTCGTTTCGTGCATGTTTGATTGACTCCTGTGAATGTATCATCTGCGGATACTGTAAGAATGCACATTAGTTTATGTGAATGCACATCTATTACTTTAAATATGCGTTCGTTGATGTGACTGTGTATTTGTAGACGTAGATGTTGGGTGTTTGAGCAAATGTGAACTGGTTTGAACGAATCTACATTTCAGTGTCAAAATCAATAGAACAAATGTGCATTAATTTAGACTCAATTCTTGCTGTTCCACGTAGTTAATGATGTGGATGACTTAAAACCACCTTTATCACTTGGTGTCCATTTTATTTTGGCTGGATGGTAGCAGCCTTTGAGAACTTCCATTGCTTATGACTTTATAGAACAGTGAGGTTGGCATACTGAAATCACAAATATGTCTTGACCATATACAATGTGCTTTACTCCCGGTCAGTCTCCTATATTTTAAGCCCGGCATGAGCTTGTCAGGACTGGTAAAATTTGATGCAACTGTGAAAAATGTTTGCTTTAAGTTGTTCTATGACAAACCCCATGTTAAAATAGTGCTCAACGGGTGACTTCAAAACCAGATTTTAATCTATGATATTCTTGAACATTGTTCAGGAAACTACAAATGTGAATGGCTCTTCTAGGTAGCACTTGGAAATTGGTTGAACTCTAGTCAAGGACTTCAAAAGTATTGTAATTGTATTTATACAGCGCTCACTACCCCTGACGGGGCGTTGAAGTGCTTATCGGCGAGTAGCACGCGACTCCGGAACTTAAAAGGATTTGTGGAGGATTTGTATAGGGAAATATAAGTGGTTAATTTGAGCGGTGGACATGTGTGTCAGTCTGATTGAATAGGATAATGGAGGAATAGTGGAGGGAAGAGTCCAGAAAGTGTTATTTGGGATATCATAGTAGTAAGATGAGGTTGGTGATGAGTCAAACGAGGGATACATGAAGGAAGAGTTTAGAAAGGGTTATAGTAGTAAAATGAGGTTTAGGGGTGGCAAGGAAGGATAGAGAAGGGAAGAGTCTAGAAAGGGTTATGTGGGAGGTCATAGCAGTAGAATGAGGTTTGGGATGAGTAAGAGAGTGGAGGTAGAGGATATATTGAGAGAGGTATAGGATGAGACAGAGTAGTGCATTGGAGAGAGTCGAATATTTTTTTCTACAGTAGAAGTAAAGTAATAAATATATAGATACATAACTACATAGAAAAGGTATTCATGTATAAGGAAAAAATCTATTGAAATATAAAGTTGTATTGTATAAAGTCCCATATGTGCATGTGTGGATAGATAGTTAGAAACTCAGTCTTTCAAGTGTTGCTGTACTTGAAGCTAATTTTTGTAATCTGTTTTATTTTTTATATTTTCCTCAATATTTCAAAAGTGAAGCACTTATAGATACAATTGTAAAAGTATACAATTTTAAAAAGTATACTAAAATTAGATTTTGAATTCCCTATGGAAAGTATAACATGACCATGATATCTCTGCTGTAAGAGTGGCTCAGTGAGCTAAAACTCTCACTGCTGACATTTGTAGCGAAATACAGGCCACAAATGTGAATCCTGGCAATGTCAACTCACTCTTCTGTCCTTCTGAGGTCAGTAAGTGCTACTCAAATGGGTAACAGAAGCATCTGTTACTAATAGTGCTTACAATCACAGAATTGCAGTATGAAACACTATCAAAAAGATATTATTGTTGTGCTGCTGCCATATTTGTGTGTGTGTATGTGTGTGTGTGTATATATCAGGATATTTCTGGCAACATCTTACTAATTTTTAGGAACATGCTTTCGAAATAAGAAAGTGTGTGCTGAAAACTATATTAATGAATGTAATTGTGTCTTGTAGTCTGCTGTACTAATGACTAGTTTACTAGGATTAGCTTTTGTTTAAAATCTGTGATTCCGAGGAATAATGGAATTTCCATTAATTTTGGACAGTAAATAAGGGATAAGTATGACAACCACAGATGTTTGTGCAATAACTTTAGCTACACTCCATACATGTTTCTTAAAAAAAAACATATTAGAAGGGACATTATGGTTTAGGTTAACACCCAAACACTAAATTTGTTTAAATGCATGTCCTGTACCCAGTAACCTACCTGTGGCACTAACTGGCCACTAACTGGACCGGCTAAATCACCTAGTGGCACAGGAGATGTCCTATGCTAGATTTCTCTGTCCTTAGCCCCCTCTATATATGAATGAGTGTACACAGTGGGCATGTGGCATAGGGCATGGCCTGGACTCAAATCGGACGCCCAGTTCGTCTACAGTGTGATATGACTGCATCAAAAAACTTGCGCAATTTAATTTACAAAAGCTATTGGATCGATTCGGGCGAGAACTACTTTTTGCCCCAGAAACCGGATTGCCAGACAGTACTTTACCTTTGAAGCCAATCAATGCATCTTAAGGGACGAATCAAACATATGCATGGTCCTGTCAGGTGCAGATCCCGGTATATGGGCCAAGGGGCCATGAATGATTGATAGTGGAGCGAAGAGCTTGCGTAGGACCTGACGTAGGATTTTTGGAATAGATGTAGAACCGTTTTTACATGATTTGCATTCACCTCATGGGGTGCAAACCATTATTATATATACAAAAGCTTACAATACGCCACCCTGTTTTCGTAAGTTAGAGAATAAAATTAGATCTCCCAATTTTCGAAAAATGAGCAACATTATTGTTTAATCTTTTTAGTTGTTTATTCTCCAGTTTATAAGATTGTTTATTAAGTGTGGTATAAATACTTCGACTTTGATGCCACTGAATAAAATGCACGCTCCTTGGCTCTTTCTGTGCTATACTATCAGTCACCCATTCAACAACCTTTTGAACATAAATGTGCAAACAAATGAAAATGTAAATAACAGAGCACCTAATGAGTCAGTACTTCCTCTATTTGGGGTCAACACTGAGTCAGATTACAGTAAATTAGGTGAGACATTTAACAATGTGACGTTGCAATCCATTGATCTTATTGTCTTGGGGAAATTAATGCCCACATCTGTTGACTCAAACCCTTCTTTCTCTCAGATCATGCTCTTTTCTTCCACAATCTAGCCACATGTGGTGTCAGAAGAAGAGCACAGAGTTGTGGGTGTGAGGCAAATACTTTTTTGTGGATCGTGCTGCAGGCCCAGCCATTTTATTAAACCACCACCAAGGTTACTATTATCTAGATACAGCAATATCTGTAAAATATTCTTGAGGGCAGTAAACTAGGTGCAACAGCTCTGAAGTTCTGCATCACTAAAATGCGCAATAGTTTTTTTGTTGTTAAGAGCATCCTTTCTGTGTGTACTCTATGGCTGAACAGTTTTTGAAATGTTATTTGAAAACAGTATTAGAAGCTGTTCAGTTACCTTTTCAAGATTTAATTCTTGAGATCTGTGGCCACCTGCCGAGACAGTCGTTGCAAGCCCATGAAAATCTGTTAAAGTAAGAGACAGCATTCTTTAGTCTCATTCTCTGATAACTTCAGGTCACTGGGTGTGCTGAGTGATCCACGATAGACAGTAAACGGAAACAGGGGCGGCTCCTCCGTTTGAGCGGAGGAGCGCTGCCCCACTTAAAAATCCCCCCAAAGATGAAAAATAAAATGGTAATTAATTACCATTTTATTTTTCATTCCCCCGTCCGAGCTGAGCGTCAGTACAGGGGCGGGTCTGCTGCTGAGTGACAGAAGCATGTCACTCAGCAGGGAGGAGGGTGGGCTGGTATGGCACTGGTTAAAGTGTGCATGTCTTTTTGGCCGGTCGTCTTGCGACGGCCAGCCACACATGCGCACTTTAAACATCTCTAACTCATCTGTCTTAAAACAGCTGGATTAGAGAAACCTAAATCCTCCAGAACACTGTGGAGCACCAAGTGAGGCCACTCCCACTAAATCTAGGGCTGCTCTCATTCTGGTGAGAGCAGCCCAAGGATTGGCCGAGGGAGTTGCTGCTTCCAGTTTCTGTTTGGAAAGAAGAGGTCTGGAGCGAGCCAAGTTCAGGTAGGTTTTATTTTTTTCATATCTATTCATTTAAGCGCGCACATGCGCCCACCCACCCTCCCTCGTAGATGACAGCCGCAGCTGAAATGGAAATGCTATTTATAAGATGACTAAAAGAATAATTGAACAGAGGTAGTATAGGCGTAGATATGCTGGCTGTGCAGAGTGACGTCATAGCCCTAATTGTGCAATCATTTAAAAATACTTTTCCACTAACAAAATAAAATAATTTAACTATTTAGTAAACTGTGAATCTTCAAAATCATAAAAAATGTTATGCTATTATATTTTTTTATTTCAGGAGATGGCTGTGCCCATGGAGCAGTGGCACTGTACCTCTTTGCTCTTCATTTAAACATTTCTGTCTGTCCCCACTTATTTTCCTCTTCTGGTGGTTCGTGTCACAAGGCCCATGGCAGGTGCTCTACATGCTTTGGAGCAAGGTGTTCCCCAACAAGTCATCCACTCTGGTGTAGGTGAGGCCCACTCAAAGTGAACCCCTTTTTAGGTATGACCTGCCGACACCTCATGCACTATTTGCTGTGAGGGGTATTGTTTACTATAAAGGGCTGGGGGCCTGCCAATTGCTTCAATATCACTAAGAGAGAAAGAAAGGCTGAGATCGACCCCACGCCTGCCTCTAGTAATACGTCAAAACACAAATTGATGCGGTGGCCGGCTGGATAGGCACATCTGTGATTCATGCTCCTCCAAAGATTCGTGTTTACCTACACTACTTCCCTATTTCAAAACTGGGCAATGCCATGAATTGGATGAGGTGGGCTCACTCACGTAATGTGGCATGCTTCATCATAGGCCACCTCATCCCAACCTGGTAAGATGATGCTACCAGAGTGGTGATCCAGCGCTATCAATAAAATGTCTTCTCCTAGATGCTTTTGGACGTCCAGGTACAATTATCCCTCTTAAACACAACTATATCCATATGACGGTGGGGCCCATAACACCGCATATACATTCACTCTCTCATATATTCCCTGGATTTCATCCGTCCTTACCTAGGAGAAAAACAGTTAAATGATTTGCTGGAAGGAGACGGGATACCTTTTTATAAAAATGACATAATACTTCTCAAGCTCTAAGGTATTCCGCTCATTGGTCGATGGACCAACTAGTAGGAATCAGTTGATGGTGATTAAGACCAGCTCAATCACAATAAACCTTTAAACATTTACATTTATCATTGAGCTAAAAAACCACTGACTTATTGATTTAAAGATAATAAAGTTTATATAAATTTTAGAAGCATGAATAAGTTTCAAATTTATTATTCAGGTTATTACATTTAGCATTATTATAAGAATAAATTGAAATTGCAATGCATACCTATTAGATGGAAAAATAAAGTTCGTCACAGCAAGAACTCCCGAAAGATCTATCTATCTGTCCTGGAAAACAGGCCTTCTCGTTCCTTTCCCCTTTAGTATCTTAAGAATAAAAGTCTAATAGTTTAAATGGAAAAATCTATTAGGAGTAAAAAGGTTCTCCAATAGCAGCGTCTCATGCTCAATCAAAAATATAAAATAGCAGCAGCAGCCGCAGCATCAGTTCGTAAAAACGGCAGCGTTGAAAACAACAGCATCAATAGCAGCTAGCAACCCCTTCCCCTCTAAGAGTAGGTCTTCTTATACCCTAATACTAGCTTACTAAGTGAAAATGTTACATCTTTATGGCGAGATTCTCTCTAATTGGTCCATTCGGGTCAGTATACATCTCATTATGAATATCCTTGTTCCAACCAGTTCTTTGTGGAAAGTTCATACTTCTGTCGTTTCTCACGGGTTCATGACATTACCCATCCGCTCTTACATTTCAAACTGTATCCTTTTCTGATACTTTTAAGTTGAACAGTTCATTGTCCATTCATCTATTCACTGCCACTTCTCACGCTTTTCGCTGTCCTTCTTTGGCACACGTTTATATGATAAGGTCATCACAGCCTTGACCACGTTTCCATCCTAGGCTTTGGAACGATCACATGATCCCTCTTGTTCACGGCCTTTCTCTCTTTCGTAACCCCTCTCGTGCCTGCGTACTCTAGCTCATGGCGGCCATTTTATATTGCTGCTCAACAGGCCTAAGCGCACTATTATAAAGATAAACAAACATAGTTAAGAATAAAGAATATAAGCCTTTTCGTTTCCCTCCCGTCATTCTACGTACCCCAATTTAGGTATTACCTAGCAAAAGCAACATATAAGCTATCCCTTACTTACCAACGCTTTACTTTGCCACCACACTGTTTATTTCCAAGCACGAATCATGCATTTATTATTCTAGTTAATACGCAAATATTAGACTTATGTTATCCACGTTAACAATTGTAAGTAAATTAGTTTGCACATAAATAGCGTGTTACCTTTAACCCTTTACATGTAACATACATGGTTGGTTATTTACTAAGACGAACTTGTGTGTTATTTAACGTAAATATTAGGAGGTTAAAAACTTTTCATTTACCCTGCTCCATCAACTCCCCCCTTTGGTGATTTTTAATATCACCACAAAAACCCATTGTTACACAATTCTATCAGATAGCATATTTCTTTGTCCGTTTGTTTTTGTTAGTTTACACAACTGTATCTCTTTCAACTTGTCTCTTTGTCTTTTTATACATGTTTTCTTTTATTTCTTCTAGCTCTATTTCACCCATTTCTTTTTCTCTTTCTTTGTTTATCTTATTTTCCTTTTCTATTTTGTTCTGCCTTCTTCTTCTCTTTATACATGTAATGATTAGCTTCAGTACTAAAACTATTATGATTATCATGGTCGCTACTATTATGACTTTCCCTACTATTAATCCACTCATTTTAGTAAACCAATTTATTACCGAGGAAAAACTCTTACCAAGTTTTCCAAATGCATTTTCAACCTCCAGTGGAACAAGTTCTTTGTGCAAATTTGTAATATTCTTTATATACTTTTGTATATTTTCACTTTTATCTGGAATGTAAGTGCAACAATGTTGGACTTTCAGCATTCCACAGACTCCACCCTCTTTTGCCAAAAGAATGTCAAGGGCAAGTCGATTTTGCATCACCATAGCTCTCATGGCAACCATTTCGGTATTTACCATCAAGAACCCTCCAGCAGTATCTGTAGATAAACGATCTACTACTGTGGATAATTTCCGAATTTTAAATGCATTCAAAGATATTCCCACTGCTGGTATCAATGCTCCAAAAATATCACCTACTATTTCTGAGAAACTTTCCCTTTTTCTACGTGTAAATGTCTTTATCATTTCGTGTGTTCCCTTTTCTGCTCTATCTACATGAAAAATCTTTGGAAAGACCAGGCCTAAGTAACATGATCCATACCAATGGTCCGGCAACCTGTAATAAGCTCTGTTACCACAAATGTAATAGATCCCAGGAAATATTGGATCTTTTCCCCCTTTGAATCCCCATCCACCTAAAATGTTATAATTGTCATGGCAATCACTGGAACCCACGAAATAATTGTCATATCTTGTTCTATTTCTTCTAATGCACAACATTCCCTGTTGGGGCCAATCCAGAGTCATAGCTGCATTTGTCTTTTTCTTGTCAAGATTTTCTTCCTCAAACGCCCAAAGAGGTGTTTTTGTCTCTTCTATCACTTTTCTTTGAAATTTCACTCTTCTATCCTCAACCATTTCTAAAAATACCTTTTCTTCATTTCTTAACTCACAGGTAAGGCTGTTTTTAACTATATCATCTAATGTTAGAATCTTATCTTGTATGAAAAATTCACCAAATGTTTTTGCTTCTTTTACTTTGTTTAGTTCTGAAACTACAGGAATCTTTGCAAAAATCTTATCTATATTAGTGTAATAATATTCTAATCTTCCTGTCTTATAAAATAAACTTGCTAAAACACTGCATGTTATTCCATATGTCAAAGGAAGGTGATGATAGGTCACACCTTCTGAAACAGACGCAGGCAATTGCATACAAACATAACAATCTCTTACATCCATTGTTTCTACATACTCATATAATAATTTAGTAAAAACATTCTGTGAAAAATCTGTTATTGATTTGTCTTTATGCAATTCTGCACTACTTTTAAATATAGTTGTTTCGTGCACATTAGCTCCTTTTTATTTCTCTGTGTTGTTAGACGTTTCTTCTACAGCTAAACTAATTGGAATGGTGATTGCTAAAATAATCCATACTGTCATTAATAATCCTGTACAAAAGAAGCACATCTTACACCACCTGCTTAAGAACTCACATCTACACTTTTTATTTTTAGTATCTTCCATTTTGTTCTATAACCTATTTTATTATGTACAGGGAAAATGTGTCACCACACCTCAGAAATGACCTCTTAGTCACCCTGCACTTTCACTTTGTCTTCGTTTGGTACTTTCTTTTAATTCTTTTCAGAACTCTTTCTTTGTCAAATCCAGTGTTTCGTCAAATCCGGTAGAATTTGTTCAAATTTCTTCAAGTTTGTTGCACTTCACCTTCACCCATTAGGTTGCAGCTTTCTTCTAGCTTTTCGTGAGTGATCTCTTCTTCTTTGATATCAGTCAATGCAATGTATAACCATTCAGGCGATTTATACTTCAGATTTGCTTTCTTTACTCTTTTTGTTTTCGGCAAGTGTTTTCCACCTTGTTTCTCTTGTTCTTTTTGACTTATCTCATTTACTTGTTCTGCACTTTTTCCATCTAGCCTTATGATCTTGTATCTCAATTTTCTAACTTCGTTGGGCCAATTGTCTCCTTTTCTTGGCCTTTTTGGTTCACTTTCTTTTTCCTCTCTTTCTGTTCTCCAAGTTCTCTTTCTCGACTCTAGTTTCTGGTTTCCTTCTTCTCCACTTTCTTCTGATTCTGTTTCAGTTCTTCCTTTATTGTCTCTTATCTTA
The DNA here is from genome assembly GCA_963921515.1 of Calotriton arnoldi. Taxonomy (NCBI): domain Eukaryota; kingdom Metazoa; phylum Chordata; class Amphibia; order Caudata; family Salamandridae; genus Calotriton; species Calotriton arnoldi. The sequence continues at coordinate 2,345,551 of CAWUFW010001612.1, read as the reverse complement.
AATTTTATAATTTCATTTCTTTCATCTATTTGTGGTTTTTCTCGTGTTTTCTTTTGATCACCTACTTCTGTCCCTCCTCGAGGTTCTTCCGAATTTGTGTCAATCTCTCTATCTGCCTCTAAATTTCCCTGTTCTCTTGTTCGCCGATCTGTCCCTATTGCTCCTCGGGGATCTTCTGATTCTTCTAACTTTCTATTTGAAACTCTCCCTTCTTCGTCTATTAATATTATCTCTGAAGGATTTTCACCACAACTTGTACTTGGTTGCTCACTGTTACTGTCTTTTTGCTCAGTTTCTTCTTTTATACTATCAAATTTCCAATTTCTTTTCAGATTTTCCTCACAATCCGAATGCTCTGTATCAGATGCTGAACTGGTGTCTGATATTTCCAGATGTCGACTCACATGTCGATCTTCAGATTCTGGAACTTCTGCTATTTCCTCCACTCCTCCTGTTGTTGCACTTGTAGTTGGGTCTTCCAGATGTCGACTTACAGGTCGATCTTCAGATTCTGGAACTCTGTTCGTCTCTTCCTCTACATCCGATGCTGAACTGGTATCCAATACTTCCAGATGTCGACTTACAGGTCGATCTTCAGGTTCTGGAACTCTGATGGTGTGACTGGCATGTACCCAGTGTTTTACTCCTGCACATTTGACTGCAGTCGTTGTCACCAAGATCACTTGTCGTGGTTGGTCCCAGCGAGGAACCAAACAGTTTCTTCTTCGGTGGACTTTTATGCGGACCCAATCTCCTGGATTCAAATCGTCAGCCGGTTTTCTTTCAAGAGTGGTCGCATCCGGTCCAACCTGATGAAACACAGAACGTACCACATCAGCCAATCCTTTGCAATAATCCAGCACCAGATCATCAGTTATAGTCAGTAGTTTGTTGACAGGTACATGTGCTTGTCTCATTGCTCGTCCCATAATTATCTCGTGGGGACTGAGTCCTGTCTTTCTTTCCGGTATACTTCTGATTGTCATTAATACCAATGGCAAGGCATCTGGCCATTTGAGTCCTGTGGCTTGACACATTTTACCTAGTCTGTTCTTAATTGTTCCATTCACTTGCTCTACTATTCCAGAAGCCTCTGGTCTGTATGCACAGTGCAGTTTCTGTTTAATACTAAGTGCTTCACAAATCAGTTGAATCAATTCGTTTTGAAAATGTGTTCCTCTATCTGTTTCAATCGTTACTGGAAAACCATACCTTGGAATGAATTCTCGCAGCATTAGTTTTGCTACCGTAATTCCATCATTCCTTCTGGTCGGGTATGCTTTCACCCAACGGGAAAACAAACAGACGACTACAAGGACATCCCTTAGTCTATTGCTCGGAGGCATTTCTATAAAATCCATTTGCATTCTCGTGAAAGGACCTCCCTCTCGTCCTATTGTTCCTAGACTCACTACTGTCTTTTTTCCTGGATTTATCTGTTGACAAATGAGACACCTTTGACAAAGACTCTCAGCTATGGCTCTGAATTTTGGATTATACCATGTTTGTCTAAAAAGTCTGATCATTGAGTCTCTCCCAATATGAGCTTGTCCATGGTACATCCGTGCCATGTCAGAAATCATGCTATCAGGCATAACTGGTCTTTCATCCCTGTAAACCCAAACATCATTTTTCTCATGTTTTCTACATCCTGCTTTTATCCAGTTATCTTTTTCCTCATCATCTGCTGCTTCCTGTAATTGTCTCACCTCATCCCATGTTTCAACAGGGTTAGTAAAAAGCAAAGGACATGAAATATGCTCTCGTTCTTGGTTTCTGTTCAATGAGACCACATTTTTGGCACAGTACTGTGCAATTTCATCAGCAAACTTATTGCCGACAGTTATGTAGTCTTCCCCATTTTTATGTGCATTGCACTTCACTACTGCAATCTGTTTAGGCAGCTGTATCGCCTCAAGCAACTTTTTCACAAACTCACCATTTCTTATCGGTGTTCCTGCAGACGTCAAGAAACCTCTCTGAGACCAGATCTGCCCAAAGTCGTGCACCACTCCAAAGCCATATTGGCTATCCGTAACAACTGTGATTCGAACATTCTTTCCCAACTTGCATGCTTGAATTAGAGCTACCAACTCTGCTACTTGGGCAGAACGTATCCCTTTCAAACAAGATGCTTCCATTACAGCAGCTACTGTGCAAACTGCATATGCTGCACTTAGTACTCCATCATCCGTTCACAAACATGAGCCATCCACGAATAGAATAGAATCTGATTCCTTTAAAGGCTCATCCTGTATGTCAGGTCTCGGTTTTGTACAATACTCGAGTACATTCAGACAATCATGATCAACTTCATCCATTTCAATCACACTCTCTTCATCTGGCAATGATGTTGAAGGATTCACATTCATGCATCTGTCAATGGTCACATTGTCTGCACTCAAAATTACTTTTTCATACCTAGTCAGCCGACTATGTGTCATGTATTGGGTTTTGGTTCTTGTCAAAAGAATTTCCACAGAATGAGGGACATATACTCTCAGTGGATATCCCATCACTATGCCTTCACTCTGCTCCAGACTTACACAAGTGGCAGCAACTGCTTTCAAACATCCAGGCAACGCTTTCGCTACTGGGTCTAAAACAGCTGAAAAATATGCAATGGGTCTTTTCATGTTTCCATGTCTCTGCACCAGGACTGAAAACGCACACCCATCTCTTTCACTGCAATACAACTCAAAATCTTTTTCATAGTCAGGCATTCCCAATGCTGGAGCTTCACACAGTTTCTTTTTTAGTTCTCTGAATGCTTTCATTTCCTCATCATTTCAAAAGGATCTTTAACATCCTTCTTTGTCAATCTCTATAATGGTTTTGCAATTAATGAAAATCCACTTATCCATTGTCGACAATATCCAACCATTCCTAGGAACATTCTTACCTCTTTTTGTGTCATTGGAGCTCTCATTCCTTGGATTATTTTTATTCTTTCTGTCGTTACCTTTCGCACTCCCTTCTCAATCTTATGTCCTAGATACTGGACCTCTTGTTGACAAAACTGCAATTTTGATGGGGACACCTTATGTCCTCTTTTTGCTAAATGATTCAGCAAAGCAATTGTATCATTAACACATGCTTCCTTTGTTTTTGATGCCACCAGTGGGTCATCAATATACTGAAAGTAAAAAACAAGGGAGATACCCTTCTATGTTTTGAAAAGGGACAGGGCAAGTATACATCAAAAAACAAGAGTCCCTAATCGTTATAAAGCCTAATTGGGATCATGGGTATTACACAGTATTGTGACTATTAATAAAAATAAAAATTACATGTAAACCTACAATATTCAATCAACAGAGTCAGTATTCCACAAAAAATCAATAACAAGCTAAATGGGACATGTCAGATTTATTTCATAAAAATACACAAGTAAAGTTAAAAACATTTCATGGTAAAATACAGAAATATACAAGAAAACAGAAAAGTCGACGCTGCGTTTCGGTGAATCGGTAATCAGTCACCTTCTTCAGGACAGTTTTCTATGTAACAAAAACATTATATTAATAACAATCTAATATACATTGTCTCCATCTCACTTAATCTACACATCCTACATAGTGAAATTTGAACATCTGACTCTAAAGAACACGAAATGCGTGCATGACTCAATTATACTGTCTATTGTATGTCACTTGTGTCAAGTATTATTTAAACATCACCCCTAGATATGATCTTCTATATTATCTACAGAAAACACATATAACCTATTGGTTTAGTCACTACCCATGATCCGTATTTGGCATAATACAGAACATTACTAATTAAAACCTACCGGAGGTAGGAGGGTGCTCGGATGAAATTCACTAGGCACTTGTGGATATAATGTGCCTTGAGTTGCAGACGGGGTTTGACAATATCCCGCTACGTGTTTAAAAATTGCTGTAGCAACCCTACAACAAATAAAAGAAATTAGAAGAAGGGAGAAGAAAGAACAATGCTATCAGTGGTAATGCCAAAGACATATCGACTATGGCTTACATACCTTAAAATAAAAGCCAATAGGCATTTGTTGAGTTCTTTGGTGCCACCGCTATATATATGTTCACTGGTTAAAAAGTCTAGGGGAAAAATGTTTCAAAAAGAATTACTACTAGATTGTCTCTACCAGATCAACGAGTATAGATAAGTATTTAAGCAAGCAGGCTTACCCAAAGAAAAGAAATGGACTGGTGTCTATATACCACCAATAGGTATGCCGTGATTGGAGATATCAAAATTTAAAACTTCCTCGCCGGTTTTACTTGTAGTAGCAAGGGGACTATCATAAGAAAAAGAAAGGAGAGTATCGTCACTTCGAATTATAGTTATAAAACCACCTACTAGTCAAGGTTTATTAGATTTTTATTTTTAATTTTTGATTTTACCTGGTATAGTTGCTGTAATGTTCATGCAACCAGTGACTTGAAGCCTGGTATAATCGTTTTACTATTCATGCAAGCGGTCAATTAAAACCTGTAATAGAGATACGCCAAATTGCTTATCTATATCGTATAAGATATATGTAATCCAATCAATTCATCATTTTAGCATCATACATGGGCTGTGCAACATAAAGGGCCAGTATTTCTCCTGGGGTCAGAGATTCGGGCGTACGTAGTTTATAATGGAAAAAAACCCATTTCTCTAAGTGTGTCTTCTTTCTTATCGATTATAACAATCATTATCCACCCCACTCAAATAGTTACACGATGGTTATGTATTTGTCAAAATATAAGATAAAGCTCCTCTATCTATCTCATCTCAATGTATTAGCAAAGTTATATGAGTAAAGTGAAAAAGAATTTTTAATAATTGACGACAAACTAAAATGCGCACATAGGCCAATATCACTTGGACCCTCCCCAATGTTCGAACTCCTAGATATAATGTGGAGCCAAAGACATTATCGATACCATAAAAAGCAGCCAGCCACGGGACAGTCGCGCTTACTTGTTAAAAATATTACGGCCTCCCTGCACTAACGAACAGCTTCCGGGTCAGGATACACATTGGTGTCAGACCCGGAACTCCTTTATATCTGTTTTTTTATGTAAAACAGAATGGTCACGTGATTGTAACACCAAGTGATTAACAAATGTACAACAGCTCTCTCTATTTGTCTAATGTACCAGAATAGATCTATAAAATAGCAATATTCTGGTTTGTTCTTCATTACAAGGCTGTCAGTATGTGAAAATAGAAGCGACATGTATTGTCTAAAAGTCGCGTAAAGGACTGAAAACCGATCGGCCATTTTTAAAAAGGATTCGCTTCCTCATAAAGGCGAATAATAATCAAATCCATATATATATAAACGCACTATATAATATAATATAAATCTAGAAGTGTCATGACTTGTTAGAAAGCCTCATAAAAAGCCCGTAAATACATCAGCCATTTTAAAAGAGGGATATACCCGTCATCGTAAGGGCGAAAACAAAAAGCAACTAAATATATACCTACTCTTCTGCATATGGCAGTTAGTACTCCTTATATGTTATACCAACACAGTTATTGGTGAAAAATATGCAGAAGAGTAGGTATATATTTAGTTCCTTTTTTGTTTTCGCCCTTACGATGACGCGTATATCCCTCTTTTAAAATGGCTGATGTATTTACGGGCTTTTTATGAGGCTTTCTAACAAGTCATGACACTTCTAGATTTATATTATATTATCATCACGGTCTGTATTTTCATCAATAACCGTGCTGAAATAACACATAAGTAGCACTTTCCGCCACATGCAGAATAGTGCGTTTATATATATATGGATTTGATTATTATTCGCCTTTATGAGGAAGCGAATCCTTTTAAAAATGGCCGATCGGTTTTCAGTCCTTTACGCGACTTTTAGACAATACATGTCGCTTCTATTTTCACATACTGACAGCCTTGTAATGAAGAACAAACCAGAATATTGCTATTTTATAGATCTATTCTGGTACATTAGACAAATAGAGAGAGCTGTTGTACATTTGTTAATCACTTGGTGTTACAATCACGTGACCATTCTGTTTTACATAAAAAAACAGATATAAAGGAGTTCCGGGTCTGACACCAATGTGTATCCTGACCCGGAAGCTGTTCGTTGGTGCAGGGAGGCCGTAATATTTTTAACAAGTAAGCGCGACTGTCCCGTGGCTGGCTGCTTTTTATGGTATCGATAATGTCTTTGGCTCCACATTATATCTAGGAGTTCGAACATTGGGGAGGGTCCAAGTGATATTGGCCCATGTGCGCATTTTAGTTTGTCGTCAATTATTAATTTTATTTTTCACTTTACTCATATAACTTTGCTAATACATTGAGATGAGATAGATAGAGGAGCTTTATCTTATATTTTGACAAATACATAACCATCGAGTAACTATTTGAGTGGGGTGGATAATGATTGTTATAATCGATAAGAAAGAAGACACACTTAGAGAAATGATTTTTTTTCCATTATAAACTACGTACGCCCGAATCTCTGACCCCAGGAGAAATACTGGCCCTTTATGTTGCACAGCCCATGTATGATGCTAAAATGATGTATTGATTGGATTACATATATCTTATACGATATAGATAAGCAATTTGGCGTATCTCTATTACAGGTTTTAATTGACCGCTTGCATGAATAGCAAAACGATTATACCAGGCTTCAAGTCACTGGTTGCATGAACATTACAGCAACTATACCAGGTAAAATCAAAAATTAAAAATAAAAATCTAATAAACCTTGTCTAGTAGGTGGTTTTATAACTATAATTCGAAGTGACGATACTCTCCTTTCTTTTTCTTATGATAGTCCCCTTGCTACTACAAGTAAAACCGGCGAGGAAGTTTTAAATTTTGATATCTCCAATCACGGCATACCTATTGGTGGTATATAGACACCAGTCCATTTCTTTTCTTTGGGTAAGCCTGCTTGCTTAAATACTTATCTATACTCGTTGATCTGGTAGAGACAATCTAGTAGTAATTCTTTTGAAACATTTTTCCCCTAGACTTTTTAACCAGTGAACATATATATAGCGGTGGCACCAAAGAACTCAACAAATGCCTATTGGCTTTTATTTTAAGGTATGTAAGCCATAGTCGATATGTCTTTGGCATTTCCACTGATAGCATTGTTCTTTCTTCTTCCTTCTTCTTATTTCTTTTATTTGTTGTAGGGTTGCTACAGCAATTTTTAAACACGTAGCGGGATATTGTCAAACCCCGTCTGCAACTCAAGGCACATTATATCCACAAGTGCCTAGTGAATTTCATTCGAGCACCCTCGTACCTCCGTTACGTTTTAATTAGTAATGTTCTGTATTATGCCAAATACGGATCATGGGTAGTGACTAAACCAATAGGTTATATGTGTTTTCTGTAGATAATATAGAAGATCATATCTAGGGGTGATGTTTAAATAATACTTGACACAAGTGACATACAATAGACAGTATAATTGAGTAATGCACGCATTTCGTGTTCTTTAGAGTCAGATGTTCAAATTTCACTATGTAGGATGTGTAGATTAAGTGAGATGGAGACAATGTATATTAGATTGTTATTAATATAATGTTTTTGTTACATAGAAAACTGTCCTGAAGAAGGTGACTGATTACCGATTCACCGAAACGCAGCGTCGACTTTTCTGTTTTCTTGTATATTTCTGTATTTTACCATGAAATGTTTTTAACTTTACTTGTGTATTTTTATGAAATAAATCTGACATGTCCCATTTAGCTTGTTATTGATTTTTTGTGGAATACTGACTCTGTTGATTGAATATTGTAGGTTTACATGTAATTTTTATTTTTATTAATAGTCACAATACTGTGTAATACCCATGATCCCAATTAGGCTTTATAACGATTAGGGACTCTTGTTTTTTCATCAATATACTGAACCATCACTGACTTCTCTGGCATTTTCAAATCTTCCAATCATTTCTTTAAAATTTGATTAAAGATCGAGGGGCTTTCTGTATACCCCTGAGGAATTCGGCACCATGCCAAAATACGCTCTCCGAACCTGAACGCAAATAATGGCTGGCTATCTGGATGTAATGGAATAGAGAAAAATGCATGGCACAAATCAATAACTGTGTACCATTCTGCTTCGCGTGGAATTTGATATAGAATCACAGCAGGGTTTGGTACTATTGGGCAGCAAGGCACAACAATTTTGTTTACCTTTCTCAAATCCTGTACAATTCTATATGTTCCATTCGGCTTTTTCAGTCCCATTATCGGCGAATTACATGGACTGCTCATTATTTCTCTCAGAATCCCTTGCTCAATCATTTTGTTTATTACTGGTGTTATTCCTTCAATTATTTCTGGTGTCAATTTATACTGTGGCGTATTTGGGTAACTCGTTCCTTCTTTAACAGAGATTTTAACAGGGTCTACTTCTTTCATTAACCCTATATCTTCTCCCGTAAAGTCCCACACTTCCTGTTTCACTGTTTCTTTCAGTTCAACTGGGATTTTCTCTACATTAAATATGGGAAACAAATCATTCACTTCTGATTCTAACTTTACCATTGTCATTTTATACAATACATCGTCATCTGGGGTCTGAAATGCAATTCCATCTGGAGTACAATAGATGGTGCAGTTCATCTTGCAAAGTAGATCGCGTCCTAATAGGTTCACAGGACTGCAATCACACACCACAAATCGGTGCATTTCACTAAATGGACCAATCTTTACCTCCACTAATTTAGTAAGAGGCGCCTTAATTTGCTGATTCGAAACACCCACTACTTGGATATGTTCACCTGAGAGAGGAAGGTTTGGAATTTCCACTGACCTAACAGTAGAACGGGTAGCTCCAGTGTCCACAAGGAATGTTACATTTGCACCATTCACTTCTCCATCCACAAATGGACCTGCTTGATCTACCTCTAGAGTTGCGCCAAGCACGCACTCTTCCTCCTCTCCTAGGCACCGTCATAAACTTTCATCCGACTCATCACCATCCTGTAGTAGCCAGTACTGAGATATGGCAGCTGCGCGCGGCAATTGTGTTACCTGCTCTCCTCCGTAGAATCCTGTTTCTGCACTGTATTTCTGTTGATTAACACTCTTGGGAAGTGGTGGTTGTGGCACCTGACTTTGTTGGGTAACTACCTCACTCTGCACCTGTGGATTTAATGATTGATTTTCCGTATTAGGTTTTGGAGGAAATTTACACTTGTTTCTCCAATGCCCTAACTTTCCGCAGTTGTGGCATGGCCACTTTTTCTTTGCCTCTTCTATGCTCATTTGACCTTTTCCTTTACCTATATTTGGTCTAAATCTAGTCGGTCCTGCCTCATTAACGGGATTACTCAATTGAGCTTCTTGCTTCTCTGCAACTTTCACTTGTGCCCACATTGCTTTCTCTTTCAATTTACGCTGTCTACTCTCAATGTCATCACTACAATATTTGGCATATCTCAAAACTTCATCCACTGTGCTATTCTGCCAACAAATCATATGCTGTTTAATCATTTCACTTATCTCTGGTTTCAAACCATAAACAAATCTATATACAAAATGACTCATATCCTTCTCATTTAGTGTCTCATAGCCACTATACTGTTTGAAAACAAACAGTAGCCTCTCGTAGTATGCGTGTACTGACTCTTTACTTTCCTGTGTTGTTCTGTCTATTTTTACCCAATCCGTTTCTTTGGGCGGAATCTTATTCTTCAAAAAGGTAATTACTTGATCATATTTCCTCATTACTTCTGGTCCTGGCGCTCCTGTTTTAGCATCTCTTGGATATTCTACAGTTGGCCAATCAATAGTAATCTTACATTCTGTCCACAAATCAGCTGGTACTACTATGTCAAACAACCCATCCAAATCTATCCACAACACCTTTGAAACTTTAACAAATCTCTCCACTTGTCTGTACCATTCTACTGGCTTTTCTCTCAATTTTGGGAAGTCATTTGTGAACGACAATATATCCTGTCTAGACCATGGAACATGCACATAACTACCTCCTGGAGTTTCTCTCATCGGATACTCCCTTACAATTGATTCCTTGTCTGTCACCGCAAAAGCCAAAGACGCTTTGTCTGTCACTTTCTCATTCCTTTTAGTCCATCTGCTTCTCCATCTATCCACATCACCCCATTTCCTCAGTAAAACAATCAATTCTTTTATTTGGGTTAATCGTCCTGATGTGTTCAAATTCTCTATATCTTTCTCGCAAAAATCTACTCTATATGGTTTCTGCAACGTTCTCACTTTTACAAATTCTACTCCTAGTTCATTTGCCGTTTCTAATTTGTCATGTAAATTTCTAGCTCTCCATGTAATGCTCTTGCATAAGAACATAATCTCGTCATCCTGATAAGATTTCAGTTTTTCTGTGCCAATTGTCCCTAAGATCAATTTTTCCATGTCTATTTTTAACCTAATTACATCTAATGGTTTTGATTCTGTCTCTTTCGTTTTTAGAGTTTTCATCCATTCATTCAATTCATCCGGAGTTAGACCTACAGGCGTACTATTTAATTCTATCCAATTTTTACTTCTTTCTGGTGTCTCTGATGCAGACTCAGTTACCATAGGTATTCTCCTAAACTCATTTTCATTTATCGTCAAATTTGTAGGTGGGCTTGGTCTATATGTACTAACCAAGTTTCTTGCACTTTCATTGTCTAATTCCATCTCTTCTTTCCTTCTTTGCAAGTGTGAATTCATAGGAATGACTAAAGAATGCTCGTCAATTTTCTGATTCTCAAAAACTGGTATTACTGGACCTATCGTTACTGGTACAGTTACAGCTTCCATATTCATTGTTAATTCTCTTATCTTTTCAGTTAATTCTCTTGTGGTTTTTGCTAATTCAGTTGCATTGTCACTTTCTGTCTTCTCATTTTGTGGAGTTTTCAACTGATCTTGTGACCTATTTATCTCATATCCTCGTTCGGGATTTTTATTCCTCCCAGTTTCCATTGGCGGTGCATTAGGTGTCACCACCGCAGAATTCTGTTGGTATGGAGGTGGGTTTCTGTTTAAAATATCTTCCAGCAATTCATCTTCTGTCTCACTACCACCATACCCACACTTTTCAGTAACCACATGTTTCTTTTTCTCTGTACATTTTCTCTTTGCTTCTTCCTCAACTGTAAAAGCTGGAAACAAACCTCCTGTCATATTAGCATATCTCCAACGCTTTATTCTGTCCTCATGATTCACTCCCCACAACCTTCCGGGCACAAAATCATGATTCCTTAATCCTCTGAATCTCTCTCGTTCATACATCTCATCTTCCCATTCACTTAAAGCTTCAAATTGTGTCGGTCTAGGTTTAGGTTCAAGCATCGCCATTTTCTCTCTCAAATTCCGAAATACAGCTACACTAAATGAACTATTCTCAGGAAAAGCCAATGCTCCATCATTCTTAGTATATTTAGTCCAATTTTCTAACCATATGCAGGTATGATATCCGTACTTCAACATCATGTGTGAAGCTGGTGACTTCGGCGGAGGAATTACTTGTCCCTCTCTAGTCACTACCTTTTTGTCTTTCTTAAAAAAGTTCTTAACTTTTGATATCCACGACGTTTTCTCTCTACCATACTCATAATAAGCCATGATTCACAATTTCTTTCCCTTCTCAAAAGTCCGCGATTCAACACTGTTCTCTATGCGTTATTCGGACCTATCCCAGCGCGACTCACACCAACGCTCCAATCAGAGCGGCTTCTGTATAACAGCGCACTGTCCAATCCCAGCGCGGCTTTTGTCTACGTCAGTTCTGTATGACTAGCGCACTGTCCAATCCCAGCGCGGCTTTTGTCTACGTCAGTTCTGCTCCTGACCCCTCCTTTACAAAATTTATCGGCAATTTACTTTTCAACAGTTCTTTGTTAGTTACAACATTAAAAAACACATTTCCATTGCCTGATTTCGCTAAACAAAAGTGACAGTTTATTCTAGCTCGCAAGAATACAGTTTCGTTCGATAAGTGTAGCACTTCCCTCTACCTTACCCTTCTTTCGAGCAAGGAGTAAACCCGTTTCTCTGGGGATAAAACACATGTGGAGACTACACTGCTCCTGAGAATTAAGGCCAGAGTTTCACAAGAAAACCGGTTGCTATTTCACTCATACACCTTTTATACGGAAAATGTCCCTATCATAACACAACTTGTGTTATCACCAATATGAACTCAGACGATGCACTATTCCATGTGACTTCTCTTGCCACACGTGTTCCACTTCCTACTTCCCGGAAGCGTTAAAACTTTGACTTACATATAACATAACGCGACTCAACATAAAATGTTAGACATGAAATAATCAATAATCAATAACCAATAATCACCAAACTAATCTATAGTAACCATAACTCTGCTACCAAGAAATCTGATCCAGCGCTATCAATAAAATGTCTTCTCCTAGATGCTTTTGGACGTCCAGGTACAATTATCCCTCTTAAACACAACTATATCCATATGACGGTGGGGCCCATAACACCGCATATACATTCACTCTCTCATATATTCCCTGGATTTCATCCGTCCTTACCTAGGAGAAAAACAGTTAAATGATTTGCTGGAAGGAGACGGGATACCTTTTTATAAAAATGACATAATACTTCTCAAGCTCTAAGGTATTCCGCTCATTGGTCGATGGACCAACTAGTAGGAATCAGTTGATGGTGATTAAGACCAGCTCAATCACAATAAACCTTTAAACATTTACATTTATCATTGAGCTAAAGAACCACTGACTCATTGATTTAAAGATAATAAAGTTTATATAAATTTTAGAAGCATGAATAAGTTTCAAATTTATTATTTAGGTTATTACATTTAGCATTATTATAAGAATAAATTGAAATTGCAATGCATACCTATTAGATGGAAAAATAAAGTTCGTCACAGCAAGAACTCCCGAAAGATCTATCTATCTGTCCTGGAAAACAGGCCTTCTCGTTCCTTTCCCCTTTAGTATCTTAAGAATAAAAGTCTACGGGGCATATTTACAAGCCCCTTGCGCCACTTTTGCGCCGCTGTTGCGTCACTCATGTGACGCAGCGGCGACGCAAACCATGCGCCGCGTTGCGCTATATTTACAACGTGACGCATCTAGGGAGATGCATCACGTAGTAAACCCCTGCGCCACATGAAACCTGCGTCAGGTTTCATGTGGACGTACCGGCGCAGGGGGGGGCGTTCCGGCGCAGGGACGCCTCGGAAAAGTGACGTAGTGAAATCTACAAGATTTCACGCAGTCACTTTTCCGACGCTGGTGCGTCAAATCCTTACGCCTGCTTCAAGCAGGCGTAAGGATTGACGCACCATGTTAGGGATAGGGAAGGTTGGAACAGTGCTGGAGTTGCGTCGCGCTTGCGACACAACTTCAGCACTGCGCCAACCTTCCGCCGGCAGATGCGTCACGCATCTGCTTATCCTTGCGCCACGATGCGCCGCATTGTAAATGCGGCGCATCGGACGTGGCGCAAGGGTAAACTTGCGTGACGCATTTTCACTGGCACATCCCTGCTGATATGCAGGGATGCGCCAGGGAACGTAAATATGCCCCTAATAGTTTAAATGGAAAAATCTATTAGGAGTAAAAAGGTTCTCCAATAGCAGCGTCTCATGCGCAATCAAAAATATAAAATAGCAGCAGCAGCCGCAGCATCAGTTCGTAAAAACGGCAGCGTTGAAAACAACAGCATCAATAGCAGCTAGCAACCCCCTCCCCTCTAAGAGTAGGTCTTCTTATACCCTAATACTAGCTTACTAAGTGAAAATGTTACATCTTTATGGCGAGATTCTCTCTAATTGGTCCATTTGGGTCAGTATACATCTCATTATGAATATCCTTGTTCCAACCAGTTCTTTGTGGAAAGTTCATACTTCTGTCGTTTCTCACGGGTTCATGACATTACCCATCCGCTCTTACATTTCAAACTGTATCCTTTTCTGATACTTTTAAGTTGAACAGTTCATTGTCCATTCATCTATTCACTGCGACTTCTCACGCTTTTCGCTGTCCTTCTTTGGCACACGTTTATATGATAAGGTCATCACAGCCTTGACCACGCTTCCATCCTAGGCTTTGGAACGATCACATGATCCCTCTTGTTCACGGCCTTTCTCTCTTTCGTAACCCCTCTCGCGCCTGCGTACTCTAGCTCATGGCGGCCATTTTATATCGCTGCTCAACAGGCCTAAGCGCACTATTATAAAGATAAACAAAACATAGTTAAGAATAAAGAATATAAGCCTTTTCGTTTCCCTCCCGTCATTCTACGTACCCCAATTTAGGTATTACCTAGCAAAAGCAGCATATAAGCTATCCCTTACTTACCAACGCTTTACTTTGCCACCACACTGTTTATTTCCAAGCACGAATCATGCATTTATTATTCTAGTTAATACGCAAATATTAGACTTATGTTATCCACGTTAACAATTGTAAGTAAATTAGTTTGCACATAAATAGCGTGTTACCTTTAACCCTTTACATGTAACATACATGGTTGGTTATTTACTAAGACGAACTTGTGTGTTATTTAACGTAAATATTAGAAGGTTAAAAAAATTTCATTTACCCTGCTCCATCAGTGGACTCAACCTCATGTGGGACTATCATGAGGGAGTTCTTAGAAATTACTAGTCTGGATAAATCTGATGTCCAGGTATCTAAACTAAAAATACCTAGGGTAAACCACAAGGATTCCTTTATTGGGGGGAATCCCTGGTATGTATAAAAATACTTAGGGGCATTAGCGGCACTTTATCGCAGCCAAAGTGGCGATAGATTTATCGCCCTATTCACAAGCAGGTGCTAACAGCCGATATCGCCAGTTTTCCTGCGATAGCAGCCGCAAAATACATCGCCACGGATGACACCGGCAACTAACGCTAATGAGATGCAGAGTAGGCGTTCCTGTGCAAAAAGCCACGAAAACACCGCTTCGCAATATTCTCTACGACCAGCCAGATCGGTGATAAGATCCCAAAACAGGCAATAAGGCGCGTTAGCAGCAGGGATTTAACACCTGCTCCTACCTGGTGTTAAGTCGGACGACAACCTGCACCACAAAAGGGAGTCCAGACCAGAGCCACACCTGAAGAACAACAGATGCCATGTAGCTACTGATCATGTAGCTCGGAGCCCCAAGAGGGCCACAACACCCACCGCCACCACACCCAGGCCCACCACCCCCCCGTCCCCCACCCCCGGACTACCACAGAGGCAGCGCAGACAAAGGCAGCGGACCTTCAGAAAACGCACCAGCCTCACAGACTTAACACCAGAGGATGTCATTGCCCACTACAGGCTAAAAGGACAACCATCCTCCGCATCCTGACCATCATTGCCCACAGGCTGACGGTACCAACACAGCGGACAAACAACATCCCTCCGCAGACAAAGCTGCTGGCTATGCTGCACCTGTTGGCCTCTGGTACCTTCCAACCAACAACTGCCAGAGTCGGAGGAGGCACACAGCCAGCCCTATCCAAGTTCCTCACACCTGTCTTGGATGCCATCCTCAGCTTGGTACCCCAGCACCTTCACTTCCCCAAACACTGCGCAGGAACAGCTGGAGACCAAGCAAGGCTTCTACGCCATAGCTGGCTTCCCGCACGTGTTGGGGGCAATCGACTGCACACATGTACCCCTCGTGCCCCCTGCACCCCTGCACACAATTACCGCAACAGGAAGCACACACATTCCATCAATGTGCAGGCAATAGTGGACCACCGGGGACTCTTCACCAACGTCGTCGCCAACTACCCAGGCAGTGTGCATGATTCCTTCATCTTCCGACAGTTGGCATCGAGTTTCTTCTTGGTTTTGCCCTTCACATCATTCCAGCGCCTCTTGACCTCTTCCATTGTCCTCCTCAACTCTGCAACTGCATTCACATGGTCCAAGATAGTCTGCCATTTTTGCGTCTTTGTTGCCAATGACACGATGGAGGTGACGAACAGTTGTTGGTAGTGTTCTATCACCTCTGTAACGATGATCCTGTTTTCCTGCGGACTGAACCGCGTCTTCCTCTTCCTCTTCTCCTTGGCCTTCCACGACCCCGAGGTTCCTTGCTGGTCGTCTGTGGGGCTTGTGGGATTCACGGTCCAGGTGCATCCATTGTGCTATGCAGTTTGACTTTTAAAAAAAAAAATATTTTCTGCTTTTATAGTGCATTTTCCCGCATGACGCGTGGGAATTGCAGGCCTGTCGCTGGTTACCACTGATTTTTTTATCGCGGTTGGCCACATCGCAACTTTTTTCACGTTCGTGTTTCGTGTTTTTTTGGCGTCGCATTAATTTTAACGCGGGCATTTGGCGCGATGTCGCGATGTCGTGGAATTATCGCATGGTGCCGCCGGGTTGAGAAAACAACGTTAACACAGTGTTATTTTCCCGCAATGGACTGCGATGTGCAAAGTTGCGTTAAGCTAAATTTGCGATAATTATCACATGTTCTTGAGAATATCCCCCTTAGAAAAGTATATTCAGGGGCCTTTCTTAGGTGTCATGGCCCTTGCGTACCCTTGCGGTGCCAACATGTTTCTGCCCTCTGCTAGGATAGATAGATCTCGGGCATACGTCAGGGCTTATCTTAGAATCACTATGGGTAATCTTTTTGATAAATCAAAGGAAATGACCTACCTCTCTTTATGAGAACAAAGGTAATTTTACCTAATTCAGGGGTGGACACTTTCGTCAAGGAGAACCGCCCTCTGCATTCCTACCCTGCCCTTATGAAGATCCCTTATGAAGATCCGTCTGGTTACCAATTACTTACCGTTCATTGGCATCATTGTTATTCTTCTTTGTTGCCTCCTAATTGACTAGCGCCTGCTGGCTGTCACTTCCCTTTATTTCTATGGAGCATGGATGAAGCATAGATTGATTCATCTTAATAAAGGTCCATCCGATGCTCGCACTGTGATTGAGGTGCTATTTCTTCATCTCATCCCACCTCTCTTGTCAGTGTTGCTTCTTCCTCTTCCCACCCACCCCCTCTCTGTGTTGCTTCTTTGATCCTAGCATCTGAGAGAGTTGTCATGGAGTTCCCCAACTTTCAACTCTGGAATATCTTTGGTTTAAACCTACGACAGTCTGTTCTGCTCTCTTCACCTCTTCTCACAACAAGGTGATTGTTACTCACTATCATGATTGAGTACTAAGCACATCTGCTACTCCAGTTTGGAAACAGCTTTTACCATTTGTAGCTCCTAAACACTGCCGCCACCGGGCGCCAACTCGTTCATCCCCAATCGGAACGATATATGTTGCTTCCTCGCCCACTAGCCCTCTAAGTCTAAAACAAATGTATTTGTAAACAAACCAGTTCTCGCAGAAGTGTTGAACATGCTATCAAGCTCCTGCATTTGATCGAAGGCATCAGAAGATTACATAGATCGCAGGTTGAGACAATAGGCAACATATTGTATTATTATTACACTTATACAGCACAAGACTTTAAAGCACTATAGGGCTATTCAACGGCAATGCATGCAACTTTCCATAACACACAATTTCAATCCACACCATGCCACAAAATGCCACTCCATCCACTCCACACAATACCACTCTGTTGGAAATCAGCACCTGTTTGCAGTGTCCCCCCCACTTTGTGCTCCATTTGAGACCCCTGGATGCTGGTTTTCTGACTCTGAGAGTGCCCTGGGCTCTGCTGGGCAGGCCCAGGGCCTGTGCTAGGTGAAAAAACACTCAGTGCTATGTTGAACACAAAGTGAGACCACACACATGCATTAGGGTACACTATTAATTGGCATGACCTACCCTATAAGTCCCTAGTACATAACAGGGCAGGGAGAGTAAAACTACCTTTAAGACCCTAGTACATAATAGGGAAAGCATGTTTAGAGGCCAGCAGCCTTTTCTGCACTTGCATGTGTGCACTGCTGAGAGCCTGAGGTCATTTTAAAACCAGCCCTGTGTTTCAGCACTGCTTTTAAATGTCAATTGTGCTCAAACTCGATTTTGGTGGTAGGGGCACTTAAAAAGTGATAACATACAATATTTTGGAATTTTAGGTACCCCCAGGGTCTCCAATAGGTGTCCCAGGGGTGGGGGTCATGTAATTATAAGGAGGGCCCTTACAAAATATGTTTTATGTGCTCTGGGGATAGAGAGATTTCACATTTCACTTACCCCATTGTAGCAAAGTGCCTCCCAAAATCGACTTCGGTGCAATGAGCACTCTGGAGTGAGGATAAACACTATGGGCCCAATTCACATAGGTAAACTGAGACGAAAGTCTAACTTTACGACTTTTGGTATTCACAAAGGGCATTTACTGCTCGTAAGTGCCCTTTGTGAATACCAAAGTTGAACTTTACGACTTTCGGTATTCACAAAGGGCATTTACGAGTAGTAAATGCCCTATGTGAATACCGAAAGTCGTAAAGTTAGACTTTCGTCTCATTTTACTTTGTGAATCGGGCCCATTGTTGGCATATTCGGGACCCCTAAAGACTCCCCTAGGTGTCCCAGGGATGGGGGTTACTGTATCTATAAGCAGGGTCCTTATAAAAGATGTTTTATATGCCCTGGTGTTGGAGAAATTGCACATTGCAGATTCCCCATTGTAGATGCCTAGCCCTATAGGATAACATGGCAATAGTTTATGAATGCATAACTAAAGCTAGGAATCAAAGAAAATATCATTCAAGGAGAAAGGTATTGATAAATCCAACAATATGCTATTGTTGAATTTATCCTAAAGTGTACAGAAAATAAGTTAAAAGACTTTCTTGTCTGTAAGTCAAAATTCAGCCTTCCTGACCTCTTCCCTAATTGGTCAGAGTTAACAGGATTAGCCAGGTTGCTTTGATGAAGTGATAAGTGGCTCACCCAGAGAGAGGCTATCTGGTAGGGAGAGATTTGCTACACAGGAATGCCAGAGCAGGGGGGGAGGGGTCGTAAAGCATGGAGATTCAAAGGGGGATACCAGGAAATACTAGGCCCATCTACTCCCCAGCCCCTCTGACCCAGCCAGATGGCAGGCATAAGGCAGGAATTTGCAGATGGTAGGGGGAGGAGAGCTATGGAAATTAGCCAATGCAGGAGGTTGGTTTAACTAGTTCCTGCTCCTCTGCTGGGTTTTCAGCCATATTGAATTTTGGAGGAATTGTGTTTTCTGGTAGAAGATTATGCCACACTTTGGAGGAACTGGTCATGCTCTGGAGTGTTGCCTCATTGGACAGGAGTGCTCTCCTGCTTGAACCCAGAGAACACACGTGAGAGGTGCAGAGCCTCTCAGTTCTTCTGCTTGAAACTAAGAGAAGAAGAAGGATTCCCAAGCTGGAAACGTGATTTGCACCATCAGCCCTGCATTCTGACTGATTGTGACTGCTGCATTATCTGGAACTATAGCCCTTTGGATGTACTGTGCTTCAAGAGGAATAAAGAGTGGACTCCCTGCAAGCTACAGCTTAACAGGGCTTACCTGCATCAACTCCACCAGGGGTCCCCTGCCTGGAGTGCCTCCAGTGGACTTTTAAGGGTTTTGGCCAGGTGCGTTGTGGGAATTGTGGTCCCAAACCTCTGCGGACCATCTTGGAGCTTCCAGACCCTTAAAGTGTGTTTTGAACCCTTTGGACCCTCAAGAAGAACTTCAGGAAGAAGTTCCAGAAGTTTGGAGAAGTTTGGAGCAACTTTGGGAAAAAACTCAATAAGGTGACTGAGTACTAGAAAGTGTTTATTCTTTAAAAATTCATATCTCTGGTCCCCTACACTGGATATTTGTCATTGTGGTGTCATTTTAAAGATAAAAATAGTTCCTATTGTTATGAATTGGTGTGGGATTTTTATTGTGTGTTGTGTCTTAATTATTTACTGAATTGGTGTTTTTAAATGCTTTACATACCTGTCTCCTCAGTTAAGCCTGCCTGCTCACAGCCAAGCTACCCAGGGTTGAGCATGGGAATAATTTATTTAGACCTATACTGAGGCCTAGACCGTGTTAGTGGCCCTATTGCCAGTGGTAGATGCACCTTTACCACTTCTAATAACCCACTTTCCAACATTTGGTGTTCAGCGGTGTGGATGATGTGTTTAAAAGTACATCTTTCAGTGAAGCGAACTAAGATTTTAAAAATCCTTTAAATTATCTTAGAACAAAGCTTTTGATTTTTGAATTTTTGAAATTTGGACTAAACTGATTTTTAATCCATTGTTTTGATTTTTCTAAAATTGTTCTAAGTCTGATTGCTAGTTGTTGTGACCCAAAACTAAGGATACCATGGAACTGGACCTAGCTAAACTGCCTACACTCAAGATGGCTGAGCCTAGGGTACAGTGTAGGCTTGGGGGGCTGCCTCCATCCAAGAAGATTAGGAAGACAGGGTTGCTTAAAGCCCTGAAGGCCTGGGATGGGGCAGCGGCAGAGCTCCAAAGGGAGGGGGAGGTGGGCCTCCCTGATATCATCCAGGGGGAGGGGGAGGATGATGTCTCCTCCATTGTTTCTGGTGTTAGCTATGTAAATCCAGATGGTGGGAGTAGGGCAGAGTCCCCCACTCAGGAACCACCACTGTCCCTTGCAGAGTGGCAGCTTGAGGCCCAATTAGCTTTGACAGCTTTGGAGCAGAGGAAACTGGAACTAGCTAAGGAACAGTGGGGGGAGAAGAAAGCAAGAAGAAATGGTAGCAGCGAAAATGATGAAGAAATTGAGATGTCCAGGGGTGATGGATCTGACTACAAGCTTTCTAAGGGTATAGTACCCAGGTACACAGAGGGGGTTGACATTACCAAATGGTTGACTGCATTTGAAAGGTCCTTGGAGATGTGGGGGATCTGCCTCAAGCACTGAGGTGCACTCTTGTGGGAATTTATTCTAGTAGCTGGGAGGCATAGGCTCCTGACTCTGCAGGGGGATGAGGCGAAATCCTATTCTCACATGAGGCAATGCTTAGTCAAGAAGTTTGGTTTAACTCCAGAGCAGTACAGGGGGGAAGTTCAGAGAAACACAGAAAGTGAGCATACGGTCTTGAATGGACTTTGTGGACATTTCAGTGAAGGCCCTAGAAGGCTGGATTGTTGGTAACAAAGTAGACACATATGAGAGATTGTATAATTTGTTTTTGAAAGAACACATTTTGACTCATTGTACTGAAGAGAAGTTACGCCAGTATCTAGTGGACTCAAAACTGTCGGATCCCAGTGAGCTGGGAGAAGCAGCTGATGAGTGGGTGAGGGCCTGGGTTCTCACACAGCCCCCGGGGGAAGACTACAGGAAGGGGGGCTTAGGCCCACCAAAAGCTGTTGATGGAGGTGGTAAGCACACCCCAGGGATTCCCTCAGTACCCCCGAACTATAGAAAGAAAGAGAGTGGCTCCCACCCCACCCCACCTCTGAGAAGCAGAGGCAGGGGGACCCAGGGCTGAAGAAGCACTAGGATAACAGGGTGTGTTATGATTGCCAGCAGTCAGGGCACTTTATGGGTGACCCCGCTTGTTCCAAGAAGGTGGTTAGCACTGGGCTGGCCAGTGTAGCCATGGAGGAGACTTCCTCAGATGAGGAGATCCTCCTAGCATTTTGTTGGGAGACAGGGGCAGTTGGTAAGCTGGTGATCTCTGAGGGTGGGAGCTTCCCATACAATGGGAAAACTGAAATGTGCAAATTCTCCATCACCAGGGCATGTAAAACATCTTTTATAAGGGCCCTGCTTATAGTTACATGACCCCCACCCCTGGGACACCTAGGGGAAACTTTGTGGGTCCTGAACATGCAAAAATAGTGTAGATCCTCACTCCAGCTTACTCATAGCACCAAAGCCGATTTTGGGAGGCACTTTACTACAATGGGAGAAGTGAAGTTTTCAATGTATCTATCCCCAGGGCATATAAAACACCTTTTATAAGGACCCTGTTCATAATTACATGACCCTCCACCCATGGGACACCTAAGGGAGACCCTGGGGGTACTGAACATGCAAACATATTGTAGATTATCACTTTTAAGTGCCCCTACCACCAAAGTCAAGTTTGTAGATAATTTACTTTTAAAAACATTGCTGCAAGGCAGGGCTGCTTTTAAAATGCCCTCAGGCGCTCAGCAGTGCACACATGCAAGTGCAGAAAGGGCTGCTAGCCTCTAAACTGCCATGCCCTATTATATATTAGGGATTTATAGGTAGCTTTAATCCCCCTGACCTATTATCTACTAGAGGCTTATAGGGTAGGTCATGCCAATGGTAAGTGTACCCTAATACATACTGTACCCTACTGCATGTCTTTGTTCTGACTGTGTTTTCAACATAGCACTGGCCCAGGGCCTGGTTAGACAGAGCCCAGGGACAGTCAGAGTCAGTTACCACCAGTACCAGTCAGCAACAAATGGGGGTGCACAGGGCACATAGGATGACTTTGCAACATACCCCCTCACCCAAACGAAAGGTGATGGGTCACTAACCTGCACACTGGTACTCCTTATCAACTAAGTGGAAAAGCCTGGAAAATCCATCCGCATTGGCATGGGCGATCCCAGCTCTGTGTTCTACTGTGAGGTCCATTCCCTGTAGGGAAATGGACCACCTCAATAGCTTGGCCATCTGCATGAGCCATCTGAAAGGTCTGTGGTCAGTTTTAACACGAAAGTGAGAACCAAACAAATATTGTCTCAGCTTTTTCAGGGACCAAACCACAGCAAAGGCCTCTCTCTCAATGGCACTCCATCTCTGCCCTCTGGGGAGACGTTGCATGCTAATGAAAGCAACTGGCTGATCAAGGCCCTCTTCATTCACCTGTGCCAGCACTGCCCCAATCCCTTGTTCTGAAGCATCTGTCTGAACAACAAATTCCTTTGTGTAGTCAGTGGCCAGTAACACTGGCGCTGAACACAGCGCAGATTTCAGAGTGTCAAAAACCTCTTGAAACTCTGGGGTCCAAGCCACTTTCTTAGGCCTCTTCTTAGAAGTGAGTTCTGTCAGGGATCCACAATGGTCCCATAATTCTGAACAAATCTTCTATAGTACCCAGTCAGACCAAATAATGCTCTGACCTGGGTCTGAGTTGTAGGAGCTGTCCAGTCCAAAATGGTTTGGATTTTGGCATGGAGAGGCTATACATGGCTTCCACCTACCAGGTGGCCCAGGTACACCACAGAACTCTGCCCTATTTGGCACTTACTGGCCTTAATAGTCAGGCCTGCCTGCTGCATGGGCTGAAGCACTTCCCTCAGGTGGCTTAAGTGATCCTCCCAGGCAGAACTGTATATGGCTATATCATCCTGACAGGCTGAACGGAACTGCTCCAACCCAGACATGACCCTGTTCACAAACTTTTGGAAGGTGGCAGGAGCATTCTTTAAACCAAAGATCATTAACTTGAACTGATAATGTCCCTCTGGGTGGAGAATGCTGACTTCTCCTTTTCTCCATCTGTGAGGACAATCTGTCAGTAGCCTGAGTTAAATCAAATATACTCAGGTACTTATCAGCCCCTAACCTATCAATGAGCTCATCAGCTCTAGGTATAGGGGCAGCATCAGTCTTCGTGGCTGCGTTAAGTCCTCTGTAGTCCACGGGGAACCGTAACTCCTTCTTTCCCCCCTGGGGATTAGGTTTGGACACCAGCACCACTGGGCTAGCCCATGTACTGTTAGAAGGTTCGATTACTCCCAACTCCAGCATCTTAGCCACCTCAGCCTTGATCCTGGCTCTGACATGGTCAGACAACCTATACAGTTTATTTTTGACAGGTGGGCTGTCACCAGTGTCAATGTGGTGCACACACCCCTCAGTGATACCTGGGTCAAAGAGAACAGGCCAGCAAACTGCTCCAGCACTTGCTTGCAGTCTCTGTGCTGCTGGGAGAGAGTGCCACTCACTCCACTGACCCATCTTGCACATTGATGGAGAGGAGGTCGGGCACTGGCTCAGTCTCTTCCTCCACTTCCTCATCTGTGACCAGTAACATGGTCATGTCTGCCCTGTCATGGTGGGATTTCAATCTATTATATGCAGGACCCTATGAGGGTTCCTGGGGGTGTTAAGGTCACCCAGGTAGGTAGCCTCACCCTTCTTTTCAATGATTGGATAGGGCCCACTCCATTTGTCTTGGAGGGCCCTAGCAGCTATAGGCTCCAACACCCACACCAAATGTCCTAGAGTATACTCAGGCATTGCAGCCTTCTGATCATAACAGTGATTCATGAGCTCCTGGCTGGCCTCCAGTTTCCTGCTTGCCTTGTACATGTACTTTGCCATTTGAGATATCAGCCTAGCACACAGCCCAGCACATTGTCCTTTGCTTCCTTGAGAGGCTTCTCCACAGACTCCCGCAGCAGGCAAAATGGCCCCTTCGCAGGGTGCCCAAACAACAGTTCAAAGAGACTGAAACCCACCCCTTTTTGTGGAACCTCCCTGTAGGCAAATAGTAGCCATGGGAGGAGAATATCCGACCTCCTCCTGAGTTTGTCAGACAACCCATTGATCATGCCCTATAGGGTCTTGTTGAACCTCTCCACCAGACCATTAGTCTGGGGGTGATATGGGTTGGTGAACTTGTAGTTAACACCACATTCATCCCACATCGCTTTCAGATAGCTGGACAGGACACTTGTGCTCCTATTTGAAGCAGCCTCTTTTGGGAAACCCACTCTGGTGAACACATCAAGTAGTGCCCAAGCCACTGCAGGAGCATTGATGGTTCTGAGGGGTACTGCCTCAGGGTATCTTGTGGCATGGTCCACTACCACCAAGATATACTTATTCCCAGATGCAGTAGGTGGGTCTAGGGGACCAAAAAAGTCTACCTCCACCCTTTCAAAGGGAGTCCGAAACACTGGCAGTGGTATTAACCCCTTCACTGCTAGGCCTTCCCCCATCCTGTGCTAAGCCTTTTTTTTTACTATTTGGGGTAGTTCGCACTTCGGCCCCTGTAACGTTTTGTCCACATAAGGTATCCACGCCACATTTGCGTCCTTTACTTCCAACATCTTGAGGATTCTAAAGGTACCCAGGGTTTGTGGATTCCTCTGG
Source organism: Calotriton arnoldi (assembly GCA_963921515.1). Lineage (NCBI taxonomy): Eukaryota > Metazoa > Chordata > Amphibia > Caudata > Salamandridae > Calotriton > Calotriton arnoldi. The sequence continues at coordinate 2,320,591 of CAWUFW010001612.1, read as the reverse complement.
AGGGAACTGAGAAATTGGCCAAAATACAGCTAGTTTTAGTTTTTTGTTTTTAAAATGGAAAACAAGTGCTGCAGAAGAAAGCATCTGGTTTTTCTCTGCAAAAGATATCAACAAAGGGTTTGTGGCGTTGAAATCACCATCTTCCCACATTTCAAAAACAGGCAGATTTTTGTCAGAAAACCAAACTTTTTTACACAGTTTTGGCATTTTACTGGGACATAGCCTATTTTTCCTATTTTTTGTGCTTTAAACCTCCTTCCAGTTAGTGGTAGTAATGGGTGTGAAAGCAATAATGGATCCCAGAAAACTATACATTTCTGAGAAGTAGACAACATTCTGAATTTAGCAAGGGGTCATTTGTGTAGATCCTTCAAGGTTTTTCAATAGACATTAACAATTGAAATAAAAACATATTGAAATTAAGATGAAAAAATCATCCATTTGTGCCAACATTTTCACCTGTAACTTCTTCTAAGTACGGCAGATTTTTAAAATCAATATACTGTTATGTCTGCTGGACCCTTCTGGTTGCGGCAATATATAGGACTTGTAGGTTCACCAAGAACGCAAGGTACCCACAACCAATAACTGAGCTGTGTCTTGCAATGGTTTTTCATTGTGTACCGGGTATATAGCAATTCATTTGGTAAAACATAAAGGGTGAAAAATAGGTACCAAGGAAACCTATATATTTCCAAAATAGCAACAAAATATAGAGTTTAGAAGCTGTGGTTATTTGCACATCTCCGCAATTGTGGGTACCCATACAAGCATATGAATTAGAGGAAATCTTTCAAAATGACTTCTTTTTTACACAGTGTCTTACTTTTGGAAGGCAGAAATGCAAAGAACGTCAATTGGTAATAACACTTGTTCTACTATTCTGTGTTCCCCTAAGTCTCCAGATAAAAATGGTGCCTTACTTGTGTGGGTAGGTCTAGTGCCTGCGACAGGAAGCGGCCCAACACGCAACGTTGACACATCACATTTTTCTAGTGAAAACTGACTCTTTTTTTGCAATGTGCCTAGCTGTTGATTTTGAACAGTAGCTCAGCTGGCACCTAAGGAAACCTGGCAAACCGATACATTTTTTAAAAACTAGACACTCAGGAAAATCCAGGATGGAGTGACTTGTGTGGCTCTCACCAGGTTCTGTTACCCCCTTGCAAACCTCAAACTTTGTCAAAAAAACATATTTTCTCCAATTTCTGTGATGGAAAGTTCTGATCTGCGTGGAGACACACACTTCCACACACCCAGCATTCCACAAAGTCTCCCGATAAAAATGGTACCTCACTTGTGTGGTTAGGCCTAGTACCCGCAACATGAAACGGCTCAAAACGCAACATGGACACATCACATTTTTCCAGTGAAAACGGACTCTTTTTTTGCAATGTGCCTAGCTGTGGATTTTGGACCCTAGCTCAGTCCGCTCCTAGGGAAAACTAGCAAAACTATACATTTTTGGAAACTAAACACCCAGAGGAATCCAAAATGGGGTGACATATGTGGCTCTCACTAGGTTCTGTTACCCAGAATCCCTTGCAAACCTCAAACTTTGTAGAACAAAACCACTTTTCCTCATATTTCTGTGATGGAAAGTTCTGGAATTTGCGGGGAGCCACACACTTTCACTTACCCTGCATCCCCCAAAGTCTCCCGATAAAAATGGTACCTCACTTGTGTGGGTAGGCCTAGTACCCGTGTGACGAAACGTCCCTCAACGCAACGTGGATACATCACATTTTTCCAGTGAAAACTGGCCATATTTTCGCAATGTGCCTAGCAGTGTTATTTGCACCCTAGTTCTGCCGGTACCTTAGGAAACCTAGAAAACCTATACATTTTTGAAAACTAGACATCCAGGGGAATCCAGGATGGGGTGACGTGTGTGGCTATCACCAGGTTCTGTTACCCAGAATCCCTTGCAAACCTCAAACTTTGTAAAAAAAAAACACATTTTCCTCACATTTCTGTGATGGAAAGTTCTGGAATCCGCAGGGAGCCACAAACTTCCACCCACGCAGCATTCCCCAAAGTATCATGATAACAATGGTACCTTACTTGTGTGGGTAGGTCTAGTGCCCGTGACTGGAAATGGCCCAAAACGCAATGTGGACACATCACATTTTTCCACAGAAAACTGACCCTTTCTTTGCAATGTGCTTAGCTGTAGATTTTGGGCTCTAGCTCAATCGGCACCTAGAGAAACCTAGCAAACCTGTACATTTTTGAAAACTAAACACCAAGAGGAATCCAGGATGGGGTGACTTGTGTGGCTCTCACCAGGTTCTGTTACCCAGAATCCCTTGAAAACCTCAAACTTTGTAAATCAAAACACATTTTCCTCAAATTTCTGAGATGGAAAGTTCTGGATCTGCGTGGATCCACAAACTTTCACACACCCAGCATTCCCCAAAGTCTCCTGATAAAAATGGTACCTCACTTGTGTGGCTAGGCCTGGTACACGCAACAGGAAACGGCCCAAAATGCAATGTGGACACATCACATTTTTCCTGTGAAAACCGACCCTTTTCTCGCAATGTGCCTAGCTGTGGATTTTGGACTCTAGCTCTGCTGGCACCTAAGGAAACCTAGCAAACCTATAATTTTTTTTAAACTAGACGTACAGGGGAATCCAGGATGGGGTGACTTGTGTGGCTCTCAGCAGGTTCTGTTACCCAGAATCCCTTGTAAACCTCAAACTTTGTAAAAAAAAAAACACACATTTTCCTCACATTTCTGAGATGGAAAGTTCTGGAATCTATGCGGATCCACAAACTTCCACCCACCCAGCATTCCCCCAAGTCTCCCAATTAAAATAGTACCTCACTTGTGTGGGTAGGCCTAGTGCCCCTGACAGGAAACGGCCCAAAACCCAACGTGGATACATCAAATTTTTCCATAGAGAACTGACCCTTTTTTTGCAATGTGCCTAGCTGCGGATTTTGGGCTCAAGCTCAGCTGGCACCTAGAGAAACCTAGCAATCCTTTACATTTTTTAAAAATAGACACCCAGGGAAATCCAGGATGAGGTGACTTGTGTGGCTCTCACCAGGTTCTGTTACCCAGAATACCTTGCAAAGCCCAAACTTTGTAAACAAAAAAAACAAATTTTCCTCACAATTCTGTAATGGAAAGTTCTGGAATCTGCAGGGAGTCACAAACTTCCACCCACCCAGCAGTCCCCGAAGTCTCCCAATAAAAATGTTACCTCACTTGTGGGTTAGGCCTAGTACCTGCGACAGGAAACGGCCCAAAACGCAACGTGGAAACACATTTTTTCACAGAAAACTGACCCTTTATTTGCATTGTGCCTAGCTGTGGACTTTGGGCTCTAGCTCAGCCGGCGCCTAGGGAAACCTAGCAAACCTATACATTTTTGAAAATTAAACATTCTGGGGAATTCAGGATGGGGTGACTTGTGTGGCTCTCACCAGGTTCTGTTACCCAGATTCCTTTGCAAAGCCCAAACTTTGTAAAAAAACAAACACATTTTCTTCACATTTCTATGATGAAAAGTTCTGGATTATGCAGGGAGCCACAAACTTCCACCCTCCCAGCAATCCCCCAAGTCTCCCGATAAAAATGGTACCTCACTTGTGTCGCTAGGCCTAGTACCCGTGGAAGGAAACGGCCCAAAACGCAACGTGGACACATCACATTTTTTCCACTGAAAATGGACCCTTTTTCGCAATGTGCCTAGCTGTGGATTTTGGACCCTAGCTCTGCCGGCACCTAAGGAAACCTAGCAAACCTATACACTTTTGAAAACTAGACATCCAGGAATATCCAGGATGGGGTGACTTGCGTGACTCTCACCAGGTTCTGTTACCCAGAATCCCTTGAAAACCTCAAACTTTGTAAAGAAAAACACAGTTTTCTCACGTTTCTGTGATGGAAAGTTCTGGAATCTAAGGTGAGCAACAAACTTCCACCAGCTCAGCATTTCCCCAAGTCTCCCTATAGAAATGGTGCCTCACTTGTGTGGGTAGGCCTAGTCCACGTGACAGCAAATGGCCCAAAACGTACTGTGGAGACTTCAAAATTATCGATTACAAAAAGACATTGTTTTACGAGGGAGTCACCTGAGTTTTTGATCACGGGCTCGGCGGCCATCTAGGGAAACCTACCAATCCCAGATATTTCTGAAAACTAGACACCCGGGGGAGTCCAGGGAGGTGTGACTTGCATGGATCCCTCAACGTTTTCTTACCCAGAATCTCCTGCAAACCTCAGATTTAGCTGAAAAAAATAAAAAAATTCTCACATTTCTGTGTGGGAATGTTGTGGGATCACCGGGCTGACAAAATGTCTTACCACCGAGCATTTCCCCATGTCTCCTGATAAAAATGGTACCTCACTTGTGTGGGTGGGCCAAGTACCCGCGACAGGCAAGGGCCTAAAACATATTGTGGAGACATCAAAATAATCTATCACAAAACGACCTGGTTTTGCAAGAGGGGCACATGCGTTTTTGGTCCCGGGCTCAGAGGCCATCTGGGGAAACCTACCAAACCCACCCATTTCTGAAAACTAGACACCGGCGGAGTCCAAGGATGTGTGGCTTGCATGGATCCCCCACCGTTTTCCTACCCAGAATCCCCTGCAAACCTCAAATTTAGCTAAACAAATAACATTTTCCTTACATTTCTGTGTGGGATCACCGAGCCGGCACAAATGTCCTACCACCGAGCATTCCCCTTGGTCTCCCGATAAAAATGATACCCCACTTGTGTGGGTGTCCAATGCAGAATTGCCTAAAAACGTATATTTTAAAAATATAGTGCTTAGAGTTCGCTGTGCTATCCCCTCAATCGCTATGTTTTTGGCCCATTCCAGTCGCAGGCCCCTGGCCCACCTAAACAAATGAGGTAATTTGCTGTGGCGAAATTTTATTGGAAGACCGGAGGCTCTTATTATGGTTTTCTGATCTTGCTTTTATTTTGATAGCAGCACAATACTTATCTTGACTGCGAGCAGCAGGAAAAGAGGACTGTTCGCAGTCAAGATAGGTGTTATAGGTTGTGCTGTTACCCCATTGGCCGGGCTTTGCATTATGTTTTGGTTTCCCATTGCCTAGCTGTCTCTATGCCTCATGGGATTTGTAGTTTTTACAGTTCTCTTGACTGCTGCTTCTAAAATAAAAGCAAGATCAGAGAAGCATAATACTCGCCTCCGTGTCTTTAATTACTTGGAAAACCTACATTACATGAAATACAGCAATTTAACGAGATTAGGCAGAATTATGCAAGGAATGTAACCCTGCATTTGGTGCTATTTTTTTAGTGGAAAATGTGCCCATATTGCACCTGGGGATGCATTTTGTACTAAGAAAATAGCACTAAATGCAACAGAACACGAACAGCAGCAGCCACTCATGCTCTAGCGGCAGGCATTTTCTCCCCAAATTACTCTGAATTACTAGTGGGGGCATAACCACATAATTTGTGGTAATTTCATGTTCAAGAGTAACGTAAAATTACTCTGATTACTCCAGCATAATTAAAATTTCACCCATGCTAGTTGAAATTTCCTTGTGATAGTGGCTGAAGGATCACCTGGACCAACTGCTTGACCCACTTGGCATTCTTTTTTATTGTTTGTACCAGGTCTTTGAGAAGGAGAAACCAGACTTTACTTTTTAATCTGACTTTGGCCTCCATGAGCCCTCCGGAGGACAACTGGCTCTTAGAAACTATGCCTCTAGGGTTGCAGCCTGCTCATTCCTCACATGGTGCAAAGAGTTTAGAGGCTGGCCACCCTCCATTGTGCAGTGTGAGTGGTCTTGTATAATGGCCTTCCAGGATCCTTCACAGATTGCTATTTGCAGGCAGTGATTGCCTGTGATAGCTGTTAGGGTGAATATCAGACTATATTTAATGTATAAAAACCCCTTACCGTATCTCCCTTTACCTCTGCCCACCCCTGAATCTAAAAACCAGTACCTCACTTTACCTCTACTCGCCCCACAACCCTGAAGATCCTCTTACTTCCCTTTACCTCTACCTGCTCCATAACCCTAAAAAACCCTTATCTACATATACCTGTACCCTTCCATGAACTCTAAAAATCCCTTACCTCTACTCTGCCCTAAACCCTAAAAACACCTTACATTCCTTTATCACGGCCCTCCATTGCCCTTGCCCGGGGAGTAGTCAGAAAATTAAAACACCCCCCTTCGATTCATACCTTAAATGTCATAGGGTGAGTGAAGCGAGTAAGCCCTACTCACCCTAGAAGAGGTTTTGTCATGCCTCTTTCTGTCCATCTATCTCCACACCCTTTAAACCTTTCATCCATCCATCTTTTCACTCTTCCATCTGTTCTTTCACCATTCCATCCATCCATCCTTTCATCATTAGTCTTTCATCCATCCTTCCACTCACACTTCCAACCATTCATTCACCCTTTCACCTATCAGTCAATTTTTTCCATCCATCCATTATTTCACCCTCCTTTTATCAATCCAGCCGTCAATCTTTTCACCCTTCTATGCAGCTTTTTATCCATCCTTCCATCCATTCATCCATCTGTTTATCCAGCCTTTCAACACTCCATCCATTTTTTTTCACCCATCCATTCAAATGTTTTTTACCTCTTCATCCATCAATCCTTTCACTCTTGCATCCATCCTTTCATCATTTTGTCACTTCCTACTTATCAAGGTTTACTCCTTTTGTTGTATGTCCTTCCGCTCACCCTTCCTTCTTGCCCCCCCCTTTCTCTTTCTGTCCCTTTTTGTTGGAATTTCATCTTCTGGGCCTCCGCTACTATGGTTCGCTTCACAACTCTCTCCTCTGTTATGGTTTTACGTTACTTCGTTTTTTTAAGAGCTTTTGTCTGCAGAGGTGAAGACAGATCAGGCTCATAAATAACTGATCAGCATTTTTCTAGTATCAACACCACTCCCGCTTAAGGTGCTAAAGAGGGGGGTCCACAATGCCTCTGCCCATTCCCATCCCTTAAACCTTGTCCATTCCTTAACCCTTAACTATCCCTTACTCCTTAAATGTCCCCTTTTTAAAATGACATACTATAATTTAAAAAAAATATATACTTACTTGCGTGATAATGTACCGCAGGCTAAAGTAACAAAAAAGGGCCTGCGAGGTGCTTACCTGTGTAGAACTTACCTGTGTGGTAACATCCTGTGGGGTAAAGACCACAGGGTAAAGATTGCATTCAGTTAGCACATCAGACAGAACATCTGTAGAGGTTGTCATTCTTGTACCACCAGCAATACATATTCTTCCATCTCCTCAGCAACCTCTGCATCTGTGTCAGTTATGGGATGAAGGTTTCTGTGAAGATGTCTGCCTGGTTGTTGGAGCCTAGCAGATAAATGACAATGAAAGAATGCTCCTGGAGTTTTAAAATTTACTTTTCGATCCATGAAGGAGAACTTGAATGATGAACCTTGAAAGAGTCGTACTAGAGGGACAGATGAATATGTCTGCATCCCCAGTGAATTGCAATAGCTTCTTTCTCTGTTGAAGAATCTCTCTTCTGAAGGTGTGAGTGCTCAGCTGGCTAGGTAATTGGGCTCATTGTCAACATGTTTGCTTTGTGAGGAGAACCCCTTTAAGTCCTTCTGGACTGGCATCGATGACAGTTCCATAACCATACTAGTGTCAAAATATTGTAGCATGGAGTCTGTTCAGAGAGGTTCTTTGAAGGCTGGAAAACCTTGTGGGTGTGGACTTGCCCCGTCCCAGGCATGCATAGATTTTAGGAGATTTCTCAGTGGTTCTGTGAGAGATGTGAAGTTCAAAATGAAACTGTCACACTACATGACCATGCTTATGAAGCTTTGCACTTCAGACACTGATGATGATGAGGCAACCTACTTGATGTTGTGTACCATACATAACTTGAGATGGAGGTGATGCATCTTCATTCTGGGTTTAGGAGGAGGTGGCGGGACCCTAACTTGTGGCTCACTTTGGAGACCTAGCAAACTACATCACATTAAGCAGCAAGGTGTTGTCTATGGTTGGTTTGAGGTTGTGTTCACTGTCATGGTCTAGCGAGCACATTCACCTGTGGTTGAGGGACAGGTGTGGAGATGCACCCTTTGATGGGTGTGCAGTTCTTTTAAGACAGAAACTGTCAGTGGTGCATGTAGAGTTTGGCATTGCATGGAGTGAGGCAGCTTTTGCGGTGCACACTCTACCTGGCTGGGGTCAGGACAGACTACAAGTCCCTGAGTACCAAGGGACTCTCACAAGACTTGCAATGGTGGAAGCCATCCAAGTTGCTGCCTTGCAATACTCTGTGTTGAGAAGGCATTCCATGGGTAGAGTGTGGGCGTTCCCAAACATCTAGCAACGGATTTTGGTGCATTACCAGATTTACTATGAATAGTAAACCTGGGAATGTGTCAAAATGGTACATTATCCCAACAGAGGTGTAACAAGGAGAAATATGTGTATTTTTCCTTGTTATTTCCTCTTTCCTCTGAGGGTGTTCTTTCCTGCACAAAATCCTGCTTCTAATGCAGGCACACTTGCCCAAGAGTACAAGAGCACCTGCATTGGCGCTAGGCTGCACACAGTGTGTCAGCGGAGACATATGGAGACTATCTCCTTTTGACACAATGCAGCACAGCAAGTTGTCTTGCTCCGTTGTTTTGCATTGTGTCAAATGTTAATAAATCTGTCCCCCAGTGTTTCTGTTTCTCTCTCTCTTGTTCTACTCCTCTTTCCTCTGACCCACTGGTGACCAGCATATAACCCTGGCATAGTTATCCTCTGGTTCAGGAAACCGAGGAGATTGGCACTGCTCCATTTTGATCCAGATTACCAGCTTAGTTCAAATTTGACATTCACATTTGATGCTGGTGCTTGAAAAACATTTGTCTGCCTAGAGGCAGACTTCATCTGTTTTTTTTAAAAACTTTTTTTTATTGGCTTTTAACAAATTCATGATTTTACTGTTGAGCATTGTTTTGCGGTTTAATACAATACAACATACGTGTCCATCACTGACTCGCACCCTCAAATGTACTCTAGTCTAAACATCATATAAGCTGCGAGGTGCCCTTAGGTCCACTGATTTTCCAGCGCAACAGGAGAACAATAAATCTTGGCACCGTAAAAAGATAAAATGAAAAAAAAAAAAAAAAAAGGGGCTAGAAGCATTGTCTAGTATTTGTCAGTGAAGACGAAGGGAGAGACAGGGGCAGCCTTAAGACAAGGCACCCCTCGGTTCCCCTGCCTCTTCAGGCACCTCCGGTTGACTCAGCGGACTTCTTGGGTGTATATCGGAGCAGGCGGGGGACCTGCGCTCTCTGCCTCTGCATGGCGGTGCATACCTGTGCCATAAGAGTCTGAGCCCACTAGTTAAGGGTCACAATCTTGCTATGACTTTAGTCTAGAGGGAGTATGCAGGATAGGCCTCTTATCGAACACTAAACCAATTTAGGGTAGTGTACCTTTCTGATATGACTCTATGTGTGCTGGGGGCCACTGGGACGGGCGCCACAGAAGGAAGGTGGGGAAAGCGACTGCTCATTGATCTGGGGACCTTCTGTCTGTATCTTGTAGGGGAGTGTGCCACAGCACACAGCAGGTGCAATAAGAGTGGGATGGACTGCCACCCTTGCCCAGGGGACCTTGGTGAGCCTTCCTGCCCACTAAATCAGGGGTAGTGCTTTCGACCTTGCTGTCCCCTCAGGAGCCGTCAGGCGCACTCATAGTACCCGAGGGGTGTTCCCATTTGGTGAGGGATTGGCCCTGTGGCAGGTCAGACTGTGTGGCCAGGTCCTCTAGCGAGATAAGGGTGCCCATATGGTAGCAATCGCTGACCTTCACGATCCCGCTTCTGTCCACGCAGCAAGTTGCCCTGCAGTAAAGAAAGATATAGAATCCCCATGTGGCAGGCCCACCAATGGCAGTGTGGGTGTGTAGATTACCTTGTTGCTTGAGCATTTGACACAACTATTCCAACTGAGCAGTGCAGTGGACAGCAGGAGGCTTGGCCGTGGGATCTTCAGGGCTGGCTTGAGCAGTTTGCCCAACAAGGTCTCCTGGTTCGGTTCCACACCAATCGGGCCTAGCTCCACCTAGTTAGCCCCATATAGCCATTGGACAATCCACTGGAGCTGTGCAGCGGCAAAATACAGCTCAAAGTCTGGGGCTCCCAACCCACCCTTCATTGGTTGGCAGGAGAGTTTCAAGCGAGACCCTGTGACGGTTCTCCGTCCCAAACTAACTCCCAAAGTAAGGAGTCTAATTGACTGAACGAGGGAGCCAGCACCCTCACTGGGAGGTTTGAGAAGTAGTATAGGAGCATCACAATCTTGGAGACTGCTATGCACACCATGAGGGGTAGCCAAAGCAATCTCCAGAAGGGAACACAGGACCTGCCTGATCGCATTGCCACTCCCAGATTGCCCTCTCACAAGTCTTTAATCTCATGAAAGATAAAGATAACCAGGTGGCATCCAGAGTATGTCAGAGGGAAGCCATGTGGGCCGGGGGACATCACGGACCACCGGAAACACACAGGTCTTCGTCAAATTCACCCAGAGACCCGAGTAGGTCCCAAACTCCTCAAGGAGCTGCAGCATGTATGCCATGTCTGCTTCCCAGTTCAACAGGTAGATCAGCAGGTCATCCCCATAGAAAGAGATGATGTACTCACTCCCCTACACTGTGATGCCTCTGCCCCTACCTGCCAACCATTCCTCTGTAAAACCAAAGGGGATGATGGATGGAGTGTTGAACATTGCAAGCACTCACCCCCAGTCAACTGATCTGGGTTTAATCCATCATCATTCTTTAGCTCACTCCGCCACCCCAGTTCAGACATGGCCATATGCAAATCAGTCTGACCCTGTGCCTCATGGGAACAGTCCAGCCCGAACTGCCAAGCCACGTCTTCCCTGGACCGGAAACAAGCATCCTAGGACCAGTTTCTGGCTTACAGCCGTCATCAGCCAGGCTATCTTGAATCCAGTGGCAAAGTGAGCAAGGGACCCACGTCTGGGCATACCCTGCCAACTTAGGGCGAACATAGCAAAACCAAAGGGGATGATGGACGGAGTGTTGAACATTGCAAGCACTCACCCCCAGTCAACTGATCTGGGTTTAATCCATCATCATTCTTTAGCTCACTCCGCCACCCCAGTTCAGACATGGCCATATGCAAATCAGTCTGACCCTGTGCCTCATGGGAACAGTCCAGCCCGAACTACCAAGCCATGTCTTCCCTGGACCGGAAACAAGCATCATGGGACCGGTTTCTGGCTTACAGCCATCATCAGCCAGGCTATCTTGAATCCAGTGGCAAAGTGAGCAAGGGACCCACGTCTGGGCATACCCTGCCAACTTAGGGTGAACATAGCAAAACCAAAAGGGATGATGGACGGATTAAACTCAGATCAGTTGACTGGGGGTCAGTGCTTGCAATGTTCAACACTCCGTCCATCATCCCCTTTGGTTTTGCTATGTTCGCCCTAAGTTGGCAGGGTATGCCCAGACGTGGGTCCCTTGCTCACTTTGCCACTGGATTCAAGATAGCCTGGCTGATGACGGCTGTAAGCCAGAAACCGGTCCCAGGATGCTTGTTTCCGGTCCAGGGAAGACATGGCTTGGCAGTTCGGGCTGGACTGTTCCCATGAGGCACAGGGTCAGACTGATTTGCATATGGCCATGTCTGAACTGGGGTGGCGGAGTGAGCTAAAGAATGATGATGGATTAAACCCAGATCAGTTGACTGGGGGTGAGTGCTTGCAATGTTCAACACTCCGTCCATCATCCCCTTTGGTTTTGCTATGTTCGCCCTAAGTTGCCAGGGTATGCCCAGACGTGGGTCCCTTGCTCACTTTGCCACTGGATTCAAGATAGCCTGGCTGATGACAGCTGTAAGCCAGAAACCGGTCCCAGGATGCTTGTTTCCAGTCCAGGGAAGACATGGCTTGGCAGTTCGGGCTGGACTGTTCCCATGAGGCACAGGGTCAGACTGATTTGCATATGGCCATGTCTGAACTGGGGTGGCAGAGTGAGCTAAAGAATGATGATGGATTAAACCAAGATCAGTTGACTGGGGGTGAGTGCTTGCAATGTTCAACACTCCGTCCATCATCCCCTTTGGTTTTGCTATGTTCGCCCTAAGTTGGCAGGGTATGCCCAGACGTGGGTCCCTTGCTCACTTTGCCATTGGATTCAAGATAGCCTGGCTGATGACGGCTGTAAGCCAGAAACCGGTCCCAGGATGCTTGTTTCCGGTCCAGGGAAGAAATGGCTTGGCAGTTCGGGCTGGACTGTTCCCATGAGGCACAGGGTCAGTCTGATTTGCATATGGCCATGCCTGAACTGGGGTGGCGGAGTGAGCTAAAGAATGATGATGGATTAAACCCAGATCAGTTGACTGGGGTGAGTGCTTGCAATGTTCAACACTCCGTCCATCATCCCCTTTGGTTTTGCTATGTTCGCCCTAAGTTGGCAGGGTATGCCCAGACGTGGGTCCCTTGCTCACTTTGCCACTGGATTCAAGATAGCCTGGCTGATGACGGCTGTAAGCCAGAAAACGGTCCCAGGATGCTTGTTTCCGGTCCAGGGAAGACATGGCTTGGCAGTTCGGGCTGGACTGTTCCCATGAGGCACAGGGTCAGACTGATTTGCATATGGCCATGTCTAAACTGGGGTGGCGGAGTGAGCTAAAGAATGATGATGGATTAAACCCAGATCAGTTGACCAGGGGTGAGTGCTTGCAATGTTCAACACTCCATCCATCATTCCCTTTGGTTTTGCTATGTTCGCCCTAAGTTGGCAGGGTTTGCCCAGACGTGGGTCCCTTGCTCACTTTGCCACTGGATTCAAGATAGCCTGGCTGATGACGGCTGTAAGCCAGAAACCGGTCCCAGGATGCTTGTTTCCGGTCCAGGGAAGACATGGCTTGGCAGTTCGGGCTGGACTGTTCCCATGAGGCACAGGGTCAGACTGATTTGCATATGGCCATGTCTGAACTGGGGTGGCGGAGTGAGCTAAAGAATGATGATGGATTAAACCCAGATCAGTTGACTGGGGGTGAGTGCTTGCAATGTTCAACACTCCGTCCATCATCCCCTTTGGTTTTGCTATGTTCGCCCTAAGTTGCCAGGGTATGCCCAGACGTGGGTCCCTTGCTCACTTTGCCACTGGATTCAAGATAGCCTGGCTGATGACGGCTGTAAGCCAGAAACCGGTCCCAGGATGCTTGTTTCCGGTCCAGGGAAGACATGGCTTAGCAGTTCGGGCTGGACTGTTTCCATGAGGCACAGGGTCAGACTGATTTGCATATGGCCATGTCTGAACTTGGGTGGCGGAGTGAGCTAAAGAATGATGATGGATTAAACCCAGATCAGTTGACTGGGCGTGAGTGCTTGCAATGTTCAACACTCCGTCCATCATCCCCTTTGGTTTAACCATTCCTCTGTGCCAATGGTTCGATGGCAAAGACAAATAAAAGGGGAGGCAAATGGCACCCCTGTCTCATTCACTGGTGAATGTCACATGGGCCCAAGATTGTGCGTCTTGTTTTGACCCTGGCAATGGGACTCGTGTATAGCAGCCTCAACCTTTTGACCCATTGCCCTCCCAGCCCCATACGGAGCATAACCTCCTAGAGAAAGTCCCACCATATGGTGTCAAAGGCTTTCTCCAGATCCACCGACAAGATCATGACCCGCAGGTTGGTCCTCAAGTCATGGTTGTAGATTATGTTGTACAGCCAACGAAGATTAAGCGAGGTGTTGTGAGCCAAAAGAACCCATTTTGGTCTGTATGGATCAGCTCTAACATATGCGGCAGCAGTCTGGTCACCAGTACCTTGCTAAGTATCTTAAAGTCCATGTTGAACATGGAGAGGGGTCGGAAGGCTGAGCCCGTGGCCCCCGGCCATTGGATTTGGACTGTGGAACCACCAGCACCTCTCTGGTTGAAGCTGGAAGGAGTCTCGGAGCCAGCACACTGGCATGTGTTGCATAGAACTCCAATGGCAGTCCATCTGGACCCGGCAATCTACTGGTAGCAATGTCTTTGAGGGCACACTCATTTTCCTGAGTCCTGATTAGGCCTCCCACGCCATTGGGGAGGCATTGGAGCGTCAATCGGTCCAAGAGGGCACCGTGAACGCCCAGGAGGGTGGTGTCTATTGGTCAGTATAGTGTGACGTAGTAGTCTCAAAATGCCAAGTTAATGTCTTTGGGAGCATAGAGCGCCACTCCCTCTGGGGAAAGCAGGCTGGTGATGGGGTGCCTCTGCCTTCTGGTCTAATGAGCCAGGCCAGCAGCCTCCCTGCTCTGCCCTCCTCCTCATGAGCTCGGTTAATGTATTCTTTATAGTTATGGCATCTTAAGCACTTCAGGGCTACATTGTATTGTTCCCTAGTTTCCAACATCCGGGGTAGAGTGTTTGGGGCAGTGCCTAATTCATTATCCAGCCTATGGAGTATCCTATATGGGCATGTTAGTTCCTGGTCAAGCTTGTGGCAGACCCCCACTGTCTGGTTCAAGCAATGTCCTCGGACCACCACCTTGAAGGCCTCCCACTAAACTAAACCAGGCTGTTTGAGGTGGTCCCTTGGTTCATTGCAAAATATTGCACTATCATGTCTTGCAGTGTGTTTCGGTAGGGGGTGTCCACGAGAGCTGCCGATTGCAGCCGCCATACTGTGATTGCTGGGTGCTCATCTACAGGTTGAAATGTAAGTAGGAGTGGGCTATGGTCTGAAACAGTGCAGCCAAGATATTCTGTGTGGGTCACATACCGGCACAGCCCTCTTGAGCAGACATAGTGGTCGGGCCTTCTGTGGACCCTATACATGCTAGAGTGATAGAAATAGTCCCTGATTGAGACATACTGCATTCGCCAGATGTCCTCCAACTCCCAATGTGCCATCTAGTATCTCATGCCCTCAGCCATCCTGTGGACAGGCGCCACAGGCAGTGGAGGAGTAGAGCATTCCAGGGTGGTATCCACTACGCAACTGAAGTCCCCTCCTAGAAGCAGGCCCCCCTGGGCCAGGTGGCCCAGCTGTGCAGAGAGTAATATCAGAAAAGGGACGTGGTCCTGATTGGGTACGTACACACTGCCCAGCACCACTTGTCTGCCCCACAACTGGCCCTCCGTTAGGACATATTGTCCCTCCTTGTCTATCTTGGCAGTTGTGACCTCGAAGGGGTCCCTGTCTCACCCAAATTTGTGCCCCCTAGCATAAGCCAAGTAGGTCATGGCATGAACCTGCCCTCACCAGGGACGCTGTAAGCGCTCTACTTCCACCTTTGTGAGGTGTGTTTCTTGGAGCATAGCAATGTGTGCTCCCCTCTGTTAAAGGTACATGTGAATTTTGTGCCACTTGGCCACTGACCCCATCCCATGGATATTCCAGGTCATTTTTCTGATGTTATGCTGTGTGCCAGCCATGGGAGGTGATAAAGTCTGATACTGCCCACGTCACCCCCCTCGCCCCTGTCCCCCATTACCTCCAACCCGAGACAGTAAACCACAAATGCAATTGTCCCAACACATCGACCCCAGGACAGTGGAGCAACAGCTGGCCGCCCACACTTTAACATTCAAAAGTGCAAGTAGCACCCTTCACTGCTGTTCCAGTTCCCAGTGAAAAGCAATGCGGAGTAGGTTCAGAAAGAAACCAGTCTTACGGTCCCCTTTCCATATCGGCCCCAGTGTACAGCCTGCTGCACCTGAGTGAGTCAGGGATCATATGCTGAAGGGCGTCCCACCATAGAGGGGAGTTGGACTCTGGCGGGGCACACAGCAGTATTTCCCTCATACATGTAGCATCAGAAGCCCCCTCAGTCCAGGGAAAGCAACGACCGGGGTGGGGGGTATCTGTGGGGGGGGTGAACTGTGCATGCCAGGGTCAGCCTCGAGGGATGGGCAGTGAGCCCGCAACCACCGCCAGGCCCATGCAGCATCTGCCCATGTCCCTGGTCTGAGCTCTCCCCGGGCAGCAAATATCCTATAAGAGGTCGTCTGCAGTCTGAGGGTTATCTTCGGGAGGCAATCATCTTCAAGACTCAGTGTCCCCAGAATGATGCTCATCTGGTTGTTTAGGTATCTGGCTCCTGCAACTGCGGAGACCGACGAGTTTGGGTCTTCATCCTTGTCAAACATGGCTTTTGAGTTCTGCTTCAAATGTGGACCACATGTGTCCTTGCTGCAGGTCCTACTCTT
The DNA here is from genome assembly GCA_963921515.1 of Calotriton arnoldi. Lineage (NCBI taxonomy): Eukaryota > Metazoa > Chordata > Amphibia > Caudata > Salamandridae > Calotriton > Calotriton arnoldi. The sequence goes on along the minus strand of CAWUFW010001612.1, from coordinate 2,304,407 downwards.
TGCTATTGGGAAGTAGACTACCCCAGTCCCTGTCTAGCCATGCCACTGCAGGGTTATCGTTTACTGTCCAGGCACATTATTGTTGTTTTCTTTATGGGGATATCAATCAGTGTTAATTCCTGAAGGCATTGCGAAATTCTACCACAAAGGGAAACTGCTGGGCTTCACTATCTGAGGCAATATTGATAGGCCTTTGCCCTCTGCAGCAGGCCTTTCCATGCCATCTACCAATAGCAATCTCTCATCCATTCATTTTTGGCCAGAGTTGAACGTGAAGGTGCAAACATGGATAAAAAGGCAAATAACAGCTATGACAGTAATAGCTTGTGGCATTATTATTTTTTTCTGCATCGAGCATTATTGAAGTTTACTGTCTGGGTTTATTAAAACAATCTGTTGATGGTATTATTAAACTAGCACCTAATGAGCAGTGGTATTTAGTTGGGTAAATGAAGGCGCCACTCGGGAGAGATAACACAAATATTTGATATTTACTTGCTGTATTGATCACGGTGCTGCAAGGTGAAGAGAACCACTGACCTCCTCAAAACACAAAATGGCCTTGGCCAATTGACAGATATACAAAGGAATTCCTCAGCACACGTCTGTTATGTCACAATATACATAAACATGCTTGATGTGAGCATAAGTAAAATACAAGTAGGTAAGTTCTTATTTCTTTTTCCTTTTTATTTTCCGATGTTCAGACAGGCTGTCTGAACATCGGAAAATAAAAAGGAAAAAAGAAATAAGAACTTACCTACTTGTATTTTACTTATGCTCACATCAAGCATGTTTATGTATATTGTGACATAACAGACGTGTGCTGAGGATTTCCTTGGTATTATTAAACTATACTGACTGTTTACTGTCCATGACCATTACTGAATTTTATATTTCGGGTATTAATAAACATTGCTCTAGGGGTGAATTATTGATTATTAATGTTTGGGAACATTATTCAGTATTACTTCCTGCATCGCTATTGCAGTGCTAAATTATGGACATACACTAAAAAGGGCAATCATGTCTCAGTTAGGCAAAGCAATGTGCAGGCATTACTGAATATTTCTGTCTGGGGCGCTGTTCTGTTTCAGTCTTGGGGCACTGCTGAATTTCACTGTGTGGGGCATGTTAGGCTTTGCAGTCTGCATGCCCAGGTAGGAAGGGGGCAAGTAGTGTACACTTGCCTCTGGGTTGCTGTGGCCTTCGCTCACCTACACGTGTGGCGGGCATGGTCGGATTGGGATCACCATTTGGCCCGGGCACTGACGAAAAAAGTGGCCCACATTCACGGGGCGTGGCCCACATTCACGGGGCGTGGCCCACATTCATGGGGCGTGGCCCTTTCATGAAACACACAAGAAATGTAAGTGGGAGGATATTGTTCTTGGGAAGGACAGAGGGCCAAGGTGACAATGTCCTACAAGCTGAGCAACTGAAAAACAGCAAGGCCCCTTTCTATTACAAAATTATTCCCCAGCCCTCCAGCGCAGGAGCACCTGAAAAACAGCGAGGCCCCTTTCCCTTAAAAAATTATTCCCCAGCCCTCCATGGCAGGAGCACCTGAAAAGCAGCGAGGCCCCTTTCTATTACAAAATTATTCCTCAGCCCTGCAGGGCAGGAGCACCTGAAAAACAGCGAGGCCCCTTTCTATTACAAAATGATTCCCCAGCCCTCCAGCGCAGGAGCAACTGAAAAACAGCGAGGCCCCTTTCTCTTAAAAAATTATTCCCCAGCCCTCCAGGGCAGGAGCACCTGAAAAGCAGCGAGGCCTCTTTCTATTAAAAAAATATTCCCCAGCCCTCCAGGACAGGAGCACCTGAAAAACAGCGAGGCCCCTTTCTCTTAAAAAATGATTCCCCAGTCCTCCAGGGCAGGAGCACCTGAAAAGCAGCAAGGCCCCTTTCTATTACAAAATTATTCCTCAGCCCCTTTCTATTACAAAATTATTCCTCAGCCCTCAAGCTCAGGAGCACCTGAAAAACAGCGAGGCCCCAGCTATTTGTAAATTACTCAGACCTCCCCAGCCCTTCACTGCCTCAGGGCAATGGCCTGGCAGGAGAGGGGATAAAGCAAAAAACACAGCTGATGGGCCATCCATGTGGGGGGGGAGGCTAAGGTGAAGATGGTGCCAGTTCCCAACATTACCTGGCCCCACAGCGAGACCCATTCTTCCTTGCCCACTATGCCCTGAATGAGAAGGGCTGTGGGCGAGGTGTTAATGCAAACACTGTTTCAGGGCTGCGTGGGCCCCAAGAGGGCCGAGGTGAAAATGGCTCAATTGCCTGAGCAACGCCTGGCCCCCTGGGAGGCCGATTCTTGCACACAATCACCCCTCCCCAGCCCACCATCAGTGTGATTGCTTGGCAGGGCAGGGCATCAAGGAGAGGCCACAACTAATCATCGCTGAACTGCCGCACAGCGAGGCTGCTTTCCTCTCCCTTTCCAGTGCTCTCTGTGGACTGGGAAAGGGGGTAAAAAACGGCCCACAGAGGGCACTGAGACACCGGCCCTTCGGCCAATGCCCGAGTGCCCGCAGTACCAATCCGTCCCTGGTGGCGGGTATGCTTTTCCGAGTCTCCATGGAAGCACTTTGCTGCGGCCTGCTCCAGAATCCTGTGTGGCATTGGCACTCTCCATCCTTAGTCCTTCTGTCTTCCTGCAAGAGGTGGTTTAGAGCTTCTTCTGCTGATGTTCGCATCCTGGTCTTGTGGAAAGAGTTACTCCAGTCTTGCTGGGAATGGGGAGCTGGGATGGTGGTCACGTTTGGCTCCGCAAGTAAGGAGTAAACACATATAGTGACCATGAAGCGTATCTCCTCCGAATCCGATTTTGGTGTATGACAATTCCTCCACATGCCCCTCCACTCACTCTAAAATTATTATTGCAGCAATTTAAGGAATAGAGAGTTTGTAAAAATTGGATGGGCACCTTAGTTCCGGCATCTTATTTCCTCTTCATTTAAGTTGCATTTCCAGTTCGAGACCTACAGAAAGTACCACTGACCAGAAGGCATTTGCATTCCAATACAGTCAAAAGTGATTTTTCCTCAGGTTTAACGCCTCCTTTTCTCTGTATTTTTCTTCTGTAATTACATGTCCTTCAGTAGGTCAAAGAAGATTAAAGAATATTTTAATTCCCATTTCCTTTTCAGACCTTTTAGGGCTTCTCAGTCTCAGTGCTTGGCACTTCCCTCATCCTTTGACCTCAGTTCACCTTAGCTCTTGCCAGTAAGTGTTTTGCCCTTGCGGATTTTTCCTCCTTGTGACCCTTTCAAGGAGGCATCTGTTTCTTCCACATTGTTTTCAAAGCTTGGTACAGCAAAGTGCCTAATGAAAGGAGTCACCCTTACCTCAGACAAACTAAACAATGATATATGGCGAGTATTGCACGATAGAGCAGTATTGCATTTTAACTTCCTTATATTTATTGAATATTGAGATCTGGTGGCATTATCCAATATTAATAATGGTGAATGAGTGAATTTTGCGTATTAATGAATAATTCTTTCTAGGTTGTTATTCCACTTTGTAACATTATTACCTCTCACATTTTGGGAACTCGCACATTTTGCTATCAAAGAGCAGTAATACATTTCAATGTCTGTATATTCATTGAATTGTATTGTCAAGTACTTTATTGAACGTCACTGTCTGGTGTAACACTGCATTTTATTTCCTGGAGGCATCATTCAATTTAACAGTCTAGGGCATTCTTATATGTTAACCTGTCAGTGGACACTGAGGACCTGATTCACAAAGGACCTCGGCACTCGTGGCGGAGGCCTTGCAGTTGTGGGGGACTCTAAGCACTCAGGCGAGATCTGCAATGAGAATTTTCGTTGTGGAGTTTCCGCCCCGAGTGCGGAGACTCCCCCATGACTGTGGGGCCTCTGCCAAGAGTGCGGAGGCCCTTTGTGCAATAGGCCCTGAGTTATGTTGTCTATGTGCAATATTTGAACGTCTTGTCTGGGAACATTATTGAATTTGGTTCCACCTTTTTAGCCAGTTGCTGTGTAAATAGTGAATTTTCTCTACCATTTACCCGGCCGCTGGTTATATGGTAGCAATTATGCACTGTATGTCTGACAGCAAGGTAATGAAAAAAAAAGTCACTATTTTTCTGACTGCGAGCTAGAATGCAGAGATTGTTTACTGTTTGGCTAAAAGCTATGAAAATGGCAGAGAAACCTTACTATATACCTGGTCTGTAGCTAAATAGCAGACATTATGTACCTTTTGGCTGGCAGCCGTACAAATAGCAAAGAAACGTCACTCTTTTCCAAGGGTGCAGCTTTGAGGACTGCGTGACTACAAGCGCCCCTTCCCTCTCGTGCTGAGCTCATGGGGCCTAAATTAGGCAATAACCATATCTTATTCAAGAAATATACCTACTAGGTATTATATTTGCATGATAATATTTCGTTTCACCTTAATATTAATTAAGAAAACCAATAGGGTATTGTTATAGGAGTGGTACTAGGGATCATTTAGTCTGGCCCTGATGAAAAGCCTTAGGTGATAGGCTTGAAACATGTAGACCAGGAGACACACACCCATCACAGAGTGTTTCTCCTCCTCCTCCATTTTAATAATACCAGCTACAGGATTTAATAAAACTTAGGTTCCACGTAGCCAGGTATTTTTTAACTCACCTGTCTGACCCTTCCACTCCCATATCACTAATCACTTTATAGTCCACACCCTACAAAGTGCTTCCACGTCTCAGTCGGTGGTAGCACGCCTCGTCCCGCAGCGGGACGGGAAGAACCCGATGATGAAGCATGCCAACAAGCGACATTTTGGTGGGTGAGGGTTATTTTAAGAAAACTCATAGTTTTTCTTAAATACTATAAAGATCACTGGAAGGATAGTTATTTTCAGTACGGGTGGACTCTTTCTGGTTGTTAATGATAAAGATGGGCAGAGCCTTTCCAAGACTAGATGAAGTTGCTTTCTCCTCTAGAGCTCTATACTCATGCTTACTCACAAACCAGATATACGGTTACCAAATTGTTCCATATTAATAGAACACATCTTTTTCTGCACAGAGCTTTCATGTAATAAATCAATGCATTTTGTAATTTGTAATTCTGGTTCAGTTCAATTACACAAATCAGTCTAAAATACCTAAAAACAATGAACAGTGCTCCAAGGGGTGAGGTAGAGAGAGAGGTAATGTTGAAAAAGAGATGAATTAGAGAGAGGGAAAGGCAGCAAGAGATAGAGGTTGACAGAGAGACTTGAGGGAAAACAAAGAGATACAAGGTAGAGAGAGAAAATGAGAAGAGGTATGGAAAAACAGGCCAGGCAAAGAGGGTAGCGTGAAATACAGAATGGGAGAGAGAGGGTTAAAGGGTTGTAAGAGAAATGTGGAAGGAAAGAGGAAGTTGAGTAAATATATGTGAAATTGAAAAGAGTGGTGAGGTTTATACTGATGTAAACAGTTGCGAGAAGAAGAGATGTGGAGTAAAAAGCTCTAAAAAGAATGAGATCAGGAGAGTGATAGTTGAGGTGAAAGAGGTGAGTTGAAATGGAGAAGGAGGTCTAGAGAAAGGTGTGTTCGTGTGAGAGAGAAAGTGACAGAGAGAGGAAGAGGAGTTGATGATAGAGAAAAAGAGGAAGCCAGAAAGGGGTAAGATATTTGTTGATGTAAAGGCAAGTGATCAGAGGTAGAATGAGAGAATGTGTAGGTGGAGAGGAGAGGTGGTGAACTAATGGTGAGGTAAATAAAGAGGTTAGCTAGTGAGAGAGCAAGAGAGAGAGAGAGACAGAGGGAGTTAGAGAGAGAGTTGGGATACAAAGTGGTGAGGTAGTGAGGGAGAAGTGAGGTGTAGAGAGAAAGGAGGTAGGGAGTTGAGGGGGCAGTGAGGCAGAGAATGGGCTGAGAGAGAGGTAAGGTAGTAGAGACATGGGAAGAGAAATAGAGAGGTGAAATAAAGATAGTTATGGGGTTGTGGGAGAGGTGAAGTAGATGGAGGAGAGATACAGGGAGGTCAAATGGAAAAGCAATGAGGTACAGGGAAAACAATGATGTAAGGAGAGTTGAGGTAGAGAGATGGGATTGAAACCAATTGAAAGTGATAGATAAACATCTAGGAACAAAGAGTGATAGAGAGAGAGGCATGTTCCTGACGAATATGACTCGTTACATCGCAAGCCATTACTCCGCGTGCCATTACAACGCGGTCGTTACAACGACCGCGTTGTTACCACGCAAAGCCATTACTATGCAAGTCATTACATCGACTTGCAGTAGATGGCGCGCTGACATTAGAAATGTATAATTTACTATTCCAACTCCAGCCTACGTAACAGTAGGGAAGGTGTTGGAATAGTAAACTATACTATTTCTAATGTTAGCACGCCATCTAACGCAAGTCGATGTAACGACTTGCGTAGTAATGGCATTGCGTGGTTACAACGCGGTCGTTGTAACGACCGCGTTGTAATGGCATCGCGATGTGATGCCCGCGTTGTTAGGGTTGTTTCCCGTTCCTGACAGAGTTAGAGGGAGATGAAATATAGTGGGGTATGTTAGGTATATTTAGAAAGACGTGAGGTAGACACAGGTGACGGAGGGATTGCTGAGACAAAGAGAGAGGATGTAGGTAACTCGAAAAAGAGAGATAGAGAGAACAAGGATAAGATAGAGGGTCAAGGTAGAAGAGGTGAGGTGAAGTAAGGAAAGAGAAATAATACAGAAAGATTTTTTTTTTATCTAATTGCCACCACCTGCCTGAGAGTGCGAGAGTTAGGGCTGAGCAGGCCAGGCATGCACACTAAGGGGCAGATTTATTATTTTTTAGTGCAACACATCACATCAACCAAAGCTGTCACGCTGCAATGTGCAAGGGGAAGAAAGCATTGCAGAGCCATATGTATTAAAATGGCCTGCTGCCGCTTACTGCTTTTGTTCAGGTGCACAAGCATGCTGCCTAGTGCCAAGCACAAAAACGAAGCAGCATGGTGCAGAGGTGTGTGCATATTCTTCCAGTACAAAACTCTCAGACTAGACTATTCGTAAACATTCCATGTATTGTACAGTGCAGCACAATGCAATTTGTGGAATGTTTGGAGAAACTAAAACATTTTTTCATGCTTGTGCCTGCTTGAAAGAGGCATTTTATTTTATGAGGTTATCTTAATCGATCAGGCTTTGCATAAGAACCATGGGTGCTTGCGCTAATCTGCCAAATTAACTCCTCCTTGATACAAAGTGATGCAAAGCAGTGTAAAGCGCTAATTGCGCTGGTCAAATGTCAGTCTTCCAGCCAGTGGCGTAACGAAATTTGAGAGGGTCCCCCTGCAAAGTACATGGCGGGGGCTCCCACGCTCCAGACCCAGTCAAGAGCCCACAGCCCGCCGCCCGTGCGCAGTGCAAGAGGGGGCCCTCTGGGGCTCAGGGCCCCCCTGCACTGTGGGGACTGCTGGGGCTATTGTTACGCCACTGATTCCAGCACAAAATACTTTTTGAGCTGGATGCTAACTACCCTTGCAAGAGTTTGCTCTGCTTTGCATCACACATCACTTTGTGTGACTTTGCCCCAGCCCAAACCCTTAGTAAATATGACTCTGCATATACGTAAACATGTTCAGCTGTCAAATAAGAAAAAGAAGCAGTTTTTGAGCAACAGTACTATGGCAGGAATTTTGACTTTCCCATTTACTTTTCCATGGGGCCCCTTCGAAGGTGGGGGGCCAAGGTAATGGCCCACTTTGCTCATGCCTTAAAATGCCTCTGCAACTTGTCTGAAAGAATGATGGGGAGGTGGGACTTTTTTACATGTGTTTAAAGGAGATGCAATTATGAGGTACTTCGCCAGTTACTTATCATCTACAATGCTGAAAAGCAGCATGTTTGTCTCAGAAGGACTTTGGTAAGGTATTAGTGTATTAGCAGTAAAATCAAGATGACGAGATGTTTATAGAAGAACATCGGGCAATCACTCCAATAGCAATTGGAGCTACACCACGAAATAAGCCATTTAATATAGACATAAAATAGAATTCATTGAAAAGAACAAGCATTGGCATAGCCAATAGGTCTCGCTTTTGGGACATTATAAGTGTTTAGCCATGCAACAGTTGATGTTGCACCAAGGATATTGAGCTGCAGAATTAAATACTTATAAGGTCCCAAAGGCGAGACCTATTGGCTATTCCAATGCTTGTTTTATATGCTGGTGAAACCTTATTGCGCACTGGGGTGAAGCTGCATTAATTGGTATACATTGGAAATAGTGTGAGACCACTCAAACAATACATCCAGTAACATCACAGAGTGATTAAAAATGGTAACTTCGAGCTATCTGCTGGCAACACATTTTCAAGAAGTACATCCAAAAGAATGCACATTTTGGTTTCATGTAGTTGAACATATTCACATTCACAGCAGAATGTTGTTCACCGTTTGTAAAGCATTTGTAATGAGTCAGACTGGGTTTCGCCAGATGATAGTACGGAAAGAAGGGGAGAGGAAGGGAGGAGAGGGAAGAGAGGGCAAGAGATGAAGAGAAGAAGAGGGAGGGCAGGGCAGAGAGACGTACTGAAAAGCAGGAGATGGGGTGAGGAAAGAGGTGGATTGAGGGAAGGACAGGCAGAAAGAACTTGATTTTATATAGTGTCTCGGACTATACTGCAGTTGTTTCTAAGCGCTGTAAATAATGGGTGTTACAATTATACAATTAACAGTACTCAAAACAGAGCTTCAGGAGCAGAATGCAGTGGAAGGGATAGGGCACGAGCGTGATTTATAGCAAGAGTAATGTGAGGTAGCGGAAGGTGCTGGGGAGAGGGAGGAAAGAGGAGAAAATGGACAAGAGCAAAACCAGAGGGGAGAGTGACGGGGCTGAGCATGCCAGCAAATGGCGACTGTAGAGTAAAACGATGCACTATGAAAAGGAAGCGTGGAGTAGACGAGACAGGTGAGAGGACGAGCTAATGGGGGCGCGTAGATTAGAGGAGTTGGAAATTATGGGCGCCAACGACCTGGAGAAGCAGGTGCAACTAAGAAAGGAGGACGCGCGGTAAGGTGAAAGGTCAAGACAGAAGGGAAGATAAGAAGGAGAAGGTGTAAGACAGAAAGAGAGTCCGAAAAGACGTAACAAAGAATATAGAGAGAGAAGGTGACTCAATGAAGCGTCTGGCGAGGGAAAGTAGAGCAAAATAGAGAGAGAAGTTAAACGGGGAAGAAGAAAGTAGGCGAGAGTTGAGACAAAGGGGGAGGGGACAGTCACGGTGGAAAGAATACAGAAAGGAGACAGAACAGGTAGAGGACAGAAGCCACAGCACAGGGGAGGGGGAGAGAAAAGGGAGAGAAGAGAAAAGAGAGAGGAGAAAAGGCATGGGGTGGTATGAAAAAGAGAAACAAAATGTGTGACATAGAACGATGACACGAGAAGGAACATCGGAGAAAAAAGCTGGATGATATAAATAAGAGACGCTTTGGAGTCTGAGGAGTGCAGAGGACAGCACACAGACGACACACAGGTATGTACAGCGGGGACGAGAAACAGATGCGCAATACATATTCAGTGCAAGGGGAGAGGGGGGGAGGGGGCGAACGTACAGGCGCTCTGGGCGGCGGGAGCAGAAGGTGCCGGCTGTTGTACAGTCAGACATCTGTTGACATCCAGGCGGAGAGTCGAAGGTAAGGAGTGAAAGATGAGGGTGGATGAAAAGGAGAAAGGGCAGATAGGAGGGTGAAAAGGATTTTAGGCAAAAGAGAGAAAGAAAAAAATAAAACGCATAGACAGCGTAGATAGGGAAATGAAGGGAAGCAAAATGAAAGGTGAATGTGGAAGTCATTAGAAAAAGTAGAGAACGATAAAGGAAAATTAATGAAAATGTTTTGGGAGAGAAAAGGCGATGAAGAGACAAAGGTGAAAGCAAGAGTCTAGAAGAAACGAGGAACTGGAGAACCAAATAAAGTAAAATGCAAAAATGACTGAAAAGAGGGAGTTGGGGGGAGAATATTTATTTATTTTATTTATTTATTTTATAGTTTTATAGAGCGCGAACCAGACCCGTGAGGGTATCAGAGCGCTTTACAGGATTAAGGGTGGTATACAAAGCGTTAGGAAGGGAGGGATCAATTGGGTACAATAGGGGATACATTATACAAGAGAAGCACGCAGTCTAAAGTCCCAGCTACATGTGGGATAAAAATTAAAACAAGTAGATACATTATACAAGACGGCACGCAGCCTCAACTCTTGGGGGATGCCCAAGGAGTTCAGGAATAGGTATCATCCGTAGAAGCTGTGGATAATGCCGAGGTGGAGGGTGGAACATGTCACTGAGGTGATTGTGATGTATTCATTAGACGAGGTATTTGCCCATTAAGAAGGTTTTGGTCTCCTTCTTAAAGTGTACAAGGACGGAAGTCTTCTGATGGCGGGTGGGAGAGAGTTCCAAATTCTTGGAGCGGCCCCAGAGAAGGCCCGGTTGTAGGTTTTTTTCTTCCGGAAGCGTGCTGGTTGCAGCAACAGGTCTTTGGCAGATCGGGAGTTTCTGGCTCCTCCGGATATCACGAATTTTTGGGTGAGAAATGTAGGGGAATTGGAGTAAAGAGCTTTGTGAGTAATGCAGGCCAGTTTAAATTGGATTCTGGCCTCTAGGGGAAGCCAGTTCAGAACTTTGAGGTGGGGAGAGATGTGGTCGAATTTCTTTGAGCCAGTTAGGAGTCTGGCGGCGGTGTTGAGGCAGGCTTTCAATGGGGCCAGAGAGTTCTTGGGTAGCCCTGCGAGAGTAGAGCATCCATATTCTAGTCTGGAAATGACTAGTGCCTGGATTGCCGTTTTAAGGTCGGAAACTTCGAGGAAAGGTTTTAGGCTTCTTAGGTAACTCAGGTGGAATCTAGCCGTTTTGGCCATCGAGTTTATATGGCCACGCATGTTTAGGCTGCCGTCAAGGGTTATTCCAAGGGATTTCGCCAGAGTCAACAATGGTAGGAGGGCAGTTTAGTGCTGTGATGGTCTTGATCCATTCCTGGATGTCTGGATTGGGTTTGGGTGGGGAGATCAGAAGAAATTCAGTTTTGTTTGTGTTGAGTTTAAGCTGGTTGGTGGTGAGCCAATGGACTGTCAGCTTCAGGGCCTCGTTCAGGGAGAAGATGTCCTCCGGGGAAGAGATTTTTATGTAGATCTGTGTGTCGTCGGCATACATAAGGTAGGAGATATTGGCGGCACGTAGCACCTCGGTGAGAGGTTCAAGGTAAAGATTGAAGAGGGTAGGGGAGAGGGTTGATCCTTGGGGGACTCCAACCGTGACCGGAGAGGGGGCGGATAGATTACCGTTGATGAGGACTCTCTGTGAGCGGTTTTGGAGGAAGGATCTAAACCATTCAAGGACAGTGCCATCCAACCCCATCCTGAGTTTGAGGCGTTCAAGGAGAATTTCGTGGTTAACCGTATCAAAGGCAGAAGAAAGGTCTAGGAGGATTAGGAGACAGGTTTTGCCTTGGTCGAGGGCTTGGAGGGCGTCATGCACAATGTGGAGGAGGGTGGTTTCCGTGCTGTGTCCAGGTCTGAACCCGGATTGGAAGTCATCTAGCAGGTGAAAGTTGTTGATGTGTAGGCTCAGCTGCTGTTGCACACATTTTTCCAGAACTTTGGCTAGGAGCGGGATGTTGGATATGGGTCTATAGTTCTCAGCGGAAGCAGGGTCCAGCAAGGGTTTTTTTAGGATGGGGATAACTTGGCCAGCCTTGAGCGAAACAGGAATTGAGCCCTGTAGGAGGGAGGCGTTGATTATTGAGGTCCAGGAAGGGATGATAGCCTGAGAGGCGGCAGCTAGGCAGTTAGAAGGGAGAGGATCATTGAAGTGATTGTTCGGGTTTAAGGAGGCAAGAATTCTCGAGATAGAGTGTTCGTCGTAGATTTTAAAATTGGACCAGTGCGCTAGGTTTTTGACTGAGGTTTGGGAGGACAACGCGGAGAGAAGAGATAGAGCTGGCAGATTTTGATTTTGGTGGTGAGTTGCGGATTTAAGTTCATTTCCTAGGGCAGAGATTTTGTCGCAGAAGAAGGAAGAGAATTCCTCGCTTGATATTAAGGGTTTAGGTGTTTCTTTGGAGGTTTTCGCTAGTTTGTTGGATTGGTGTTTGACCAAGTCGAACAGCTTGCGAGGTCGATTTTTGGCGTTCTCAAGTTCAGTTCTGAAAAAATCTTTTTTAGAGTTGAGGATTTTCTTATTGTAGGCATTTCTGGCCTGGCGGAGAAGTTTTATATGTGCTGCGGATGGGTGTTGTTTCCAGTTTCGTTCCGTCTGTCGAAGGGATCTCCTTTCCTTGTTGAGGGATCCGCTGAACGAGGGATTTCTGTCTTTGATCTGGGTTCTTTTTAATTTTAGTGGTGCCAGGTCATTGAGAATGTCGGATATTGTTGAGGAGTAATGATCCGCTAGGTTATCGACCGAGGTGCACTGAGGGGGGGGGGGGGAGGTCGGTCTCACAACGTGCTGCCAGTTTCTCGTGATCAAGGTTCTTGGTGTCTCTAACCCATCGTTTGGGAATCACGGGTTGAGGTGTCCATGTCTTGTGGGTGCTGGGCAGGAGGAAGGTGATGGTGTGGTGGTCAGACCAATCACAAGGGTCAATAGAGATAAGTTTGACCGCTGATTCCTTAGCAATGATCCAGTCTAGAGTGGCACCTTTCGAATGAGTAGGGAGGGAGCAGGCTTGGGTAAGGGCTTGATCGGCCAAGAAATCTCTGATGGCATTGACCTGAGGGTCCTTAGGATCGTTCCAATGCAAGTTGAAGTCGCCCAGGAAAATGTCATTAGAGTTTGGAGAAACCTTGGCTGTGATGATTTCCATGAGGAGGTCCGTAAAGGTGTCATTCTTGCCTGGGGGGTGGTAAAAGATGTGAAGTTTGCACAGTTGTGAGGTGTTGTTGGAGATGGAGAGTGCGAGGTATTCGACAGGAGTCTGTAGGGTCCACCGGCAGTTCCGTAACAAGGAGGTTAGAGCGGTAGATGCAGGCAATGCCACCCCCTTTTTCTTTGAGTGCCTGTCCATCCTTACGATGTTGTAATTGGGCGGGACTAAGAGGTCTAGGTAGGGCGATGAGGATTCCTTGAGCCAAGATTCAGTCAAGATCGCTAGGTCCGATTTATGTCTTAGGATGAGGTCGGCGACGTCAGATGCATGCTTTACAGCTGACCGGCAGTTTATTAGGAGGCCGGCAAGGGAGAGGTAGGAGTGATTGTCAAGGGTAGAAGCAGAGATGGGAACTCTAGCTTGGTTGCTATTGACCACCCCTCTGATGCGGAGGGTAGCAGGTCTGTTATGGTTGGTTGCAACTGTACAGATAGGGTGTTCATCCATCAGGTCAGAGGGGCATGGGGTTGTCCAGGCAGAATCATAGCTACTGAGGAGGTCAGCCACTTCTTCCTCCGTGAGTTCTGAGGGGTTAAGTGTGCCAGGGGTGGGTTTGTAGGTATGGAGGAGAGCAAGAATTTCCTCCTCCGAGAGGTGGCAGGGTTGCTTGAGGGGGCGCAAGTGTCTCAGGGATAGTGGGAGTGGGTGAAGGAGGGGCTTCGTGAAGGGGATGTGGGTCACGTTCTGCGAGAGCCAGAGATTCGAGAAGGAGAGTTCGGTGATGTGAAGGAGGTGCTTTAGGTCCAGAATGGACTTCTGGATGCTCCGTGTTAATTCGGTGGCTCTGCGGTGGAGATTATCAATATCTCTAAGAGAGGTAGGTTCTGGCAGGCAGGGGGCCAGTTGCACGGGAGCGGTTCTGATAGAGTGTGCTGGTAGCCTAGAGGTGGGTTCGGGCGGGCCGAGGGCCGGTTGCATGCGAGCTATTCGGATGGAGTGAGGGGGGCTAGGTCGATCAGTGTCCCTATGAGAGGGAAGATCTTGCGGGCAGGGGGCCGAAAGGGTGGGAGCGATTTCATCGGACTGAGTTTGCAGCCTAGTGGTGGGGCTAAATCGACCAGAGTTCTGGGCCCTATTAGACGTTTCAATACCAGTGTTGTGGGCCCTAGTAGGAGTTTCAGTAGCCCGGAGTGCAGGAAGATTACATAGGCAGGAGGTTAAGGGTTTAGGGACGCTTCTGATGGAAAGTGCTGGATGCGTGATAGTTGGGCTGGGTTGGCGTGTGATGTGGGCCCTAGGGGGAGTTTCGGAAGCCGACAGAGTGGGGATCGCTTGAAGGACTAGGTTCAGTAGTATGGGCGCGCATTGGTTGGCGTGCGTTGGTGACAGGGTGACAGGGCCGGGTCGCCCAATGACGTGGTCACTGGCATGAGTGGTTAGTGAGAGGCATGGTACCCTTGGCGGATTGGGCGAGAGGTGGACTGGCGGGAGCGTGGACTGGGACGGGTTGTGAACATATTTTTTAAGGAGGGTGAAGAGGTCCGCAAATTTGATGAGGTTTTTGGGATGCCCTTGAATTAGGATAATGCCGCTGTTGTATAAGGTGATGGTAAGGTCAGCCCGCAGGTATGCAGATGGAGTGATTGTGAGTTTTTTTCCGTGAGGGATGTTCCTGGCTTCCTGTACTTTGAGGAGGCTCAAGAAGGCATTGCGCCAGAGAGACGTTTTTCTTGAATGGAAGATGAGGTCGTTAATGACAGTGCCCTGGTTCACGGAGAGACGAAGGTCAGATATCAGGGTCTCAGGATGACTTTTCAGGATGGAGTGTTTAAGGGATTTAGAGGCGGATTTGGAGAGATTAGGAGGGTAGATAACGGTGTAGTAGTTGTCTCCCGTGTAGGTCAAGCAGGGCTCTGCCATGCTGGGGAGAGTGATGAGACTACCGTCCCAGCGGTCGGTTTGCGTGGTGAGATGTATCCGCAGGTCTGCGCTACTATCAAGGTTTGCTTACGGACAGTGCTACTGCGCCAATATGGCCCATCTGAAATGGTTTACCAGGACTATTTCAGTAAAGTAAGTTGAGAGGGCTGTTGAACAAAAGCCCATGCCAAGATGGCCACTGTAGAAGTCCTCTTACTGTTATTATGGGGAGCTTCTGGCTCAGTCCTCTTTCTATTGTTGTGAAAGCATGGATCAGTCCTCTTTCACTTACTATGAATAGGGCAAGTGAGGACAGTCCTTTTTCTATTGTTGTGAAAGCATGGATCAGTCCTCTTTCACTGACTATGAATAGGGCAAGTGAGGACAGCATTCTATTATGAAATGCAAGCGTCTTCAAAATGGATGAACCAGCACCTAAAAGTCCATCTCAGTACATGGCCATCTCAGTCAGATTCATTCCAGGGTGTATACAAAGCAAGCGTCTCCCAAGAGGTTAAGTCGGCACAAATAAAGACCATCCCAAACAAGTTCATAGTAGAAAGCGTGGCGCTCACCGTTTGCTAGGTTAGGCAGGCAGCCAGCGGACTATGTCACAAGCAGGCAAGCCGGGATCCGAAGTCAGAGGGACCCAGGCGAGACGCCCTGCAGGGCGCTCCCCGCTTCTACTAGGCAACTTGGGTCAGGGCGGTCCGGCGAGTGAAATAAATTGCAGGACTCGCTCGTCAGCACCCTCGAAGAAACCCACAGCCGATCCGCGCACCAGCCAGCTCTTCGCTGGGGCGCCGTGAGGAGAAACGGCATCAAAGGCGGGCGGAAGGCGGGCTCAACACCGGCATCAAACTCCGGTATCAAACGGCATCACAGGCGGGCGGAAGGCGGGCTCTACACCAGCCTCAACTCGGCATCACCGGCGGGCGGAAAGGTGGGCTCAGCACCAGCATCAAAGGCGGGCGGAAGGTGGGCTCAACACCGGCATCAAGCACCAGCCTCAGCTCCGGCATCAGAGGTGGGCGGAAGGCGGGCTCAGCATCGGCATCCACTCTGGCTGAGGACGTCGCGGCATGCGAGGCCAGCTCCTCACCGGGGCACCACGAGCCCGATTGAAGTTTCACTGGACGATCCCTCCGGTAGAACAATCGAGGACCCGCTTCACACCCGGGCGCCGCGGTGTCTCCACGGGAAGCGATCAAGATGGTCGGCGTCGGAGGGAATGCGTCGACCTTCTCCCAGAGATCTTCGATGCAGGTAAGCCCAATATCACGAAACTTGTTGCTCAGGGATCGCAGCTTGCGGTATTTCTGTGGAGTGCTGCAGCGAGAGGTGGATGGCAGGGTTATCCGGGGATAGTTACCGATATTGGTGATCCCCAACCCGGGAGCTCTGAGGCAGAGCTCCTACCTAGCGGCCATCTTTTTCCTTGAATATAATATATATAGAATATAAGAAGTAGTAAGCGAGAAGGGGTATGAAGGACCAGGTGGAAAGAAAGGAAACAACCCTCCAAGAAAGCAAGATAAGAAAGAGTAAGGAACACGGAAATGGGAGAACGAGGAAAGAAAATCCGAAGATAAATAAGGATGGAAGAATAAGAAAGAAACATGAAGAAAAGTGCAGCCGCCATTGTTGCCGATTAGGAGCGGTGTTGAAGATGTGGAAACAGAGTTGGGCGAGCTGCGCGACAGGATGTGTGGGCAAGGAAAGAGGCGCGCGCGCGCTTGGGAGAGCAGTCTGCTCTTTTTCAAAGCACATACTCGTGCTTGTGGCGCGCCACTGCGCACTCCCGCAAGGCGTATGCCGCCACAAGCACGAGTATGTGCTTTGAAAAAGAGCTGCACGATGGCTAAAGGTCTCCTATGCAGCGCATGCGCGCTGCGTAGGCGAGACCTAAAAAAGTGTTACCCATCTGACCAAAAATACCCTCCCCATGATTGAGGAACAACACAGATATACAAAGAATGCGATGGGTGGAAAATTACTTACATATCTAACGGTAATTCAGTTGCTCCCCCACCCCAATTACCTTTCCCTTATTATGGCAATCAGTATTAGGTAATAAAACACTGAAAATGCTTTCTGAAAAAATAAGATTGATACTTTAAAGACTTCTCTCCCAGTGTTATCTTATTTGTGCAGCATATTCAACTTGAATCGCTGGGGAGAACTTTGGAAATATCAAAATAGTTGGTGTGGAATACATATATCCAGCTATACCAGTTCTCGATTAGATAGATCTTGAAAAGCAGAAACCAACAACTTTTAAAATATTTATCTTTTATTGTGATGATTAATACTGTAATCTCAAATATGGACTCATTTGACATGGACAGCCTGCAATTATGAACATGAATAAGATTATAAGGAAAACATATTCATATTTAAAAACAAGTCTTTATTATAATTTGATAGACTTTATACATTTTGATCAAGAAAACAGTTTAGATTGGGTCTATACCAATGACCTGCAGTGCTAAGGCTTTGGGCCTAATCACAAAGAATTTAATGCACAAGTTGTAAATTGGAAGCTCAAAAATATCAAACTTAATTCCATATCTTGATTCATAGAAACAGGATAGGTGGAAGTTTACTCTCACGAGGTCCACTTATGCATATAGAAATGCTGCTGGTATGATGGATTAGCCCTATTCACAAGTGAAGGGCAAGAATGTGGGTGTTTCAGGGTGGGGCACTTCAAGAACACCCACAGGTTCATACAAATGTGTATATTCACATACCTTTAAAAGTTAGTGCACAATCTTATATATGTACTAATATGCCCCTGTCAAATGCAGGAGGAAAATATTTTTCTGGGTGGGAAAGTGGAGGGACCCCCCCAGCATTTTATGTGTGTGCATTATCAGGATTTCACTGGAAATCAGGCCAGGAACAACAATGCTAACCCCACTCCTTCCCCTTTCAGTCAAATAAGATCTGCAATGAATTCCAGAATCTGAAGTGACTGTACAGGAGAAAAATCAAAAGAAAGATAGAGAGGAAAGAAACACTTTGTAATCGTCTCGACTCGCTGACCTCGGGAGCATGGGCTGATGGAAGGCATGCAGCAAGGTCCCTCAGTCTGCAATGGAATGATGGGCATCCCAGGAAATCCTATAAGACAAGGTACCATTAATGTAAATATACTGGTGCACAACAGGATGCAATGTTTAGTGAGCAATTGCAGAATGGCTTACCAGGGGATGGAAGTGGAGAAGCCTTGATTAGCCCGCAGATGACTAGGGTACAATCTGGGATCCGAATACGAATGTCCACCTCCAATCATAGAGACGCCAGGAGTCAGGATGCCTTGGAGTGTTTAAAGTTAGAGCAGCAGTTCTGGAAAGGTAGCAGGCAAAGCTCAGTATCTGTGAAGGAAAGGGTTAACCTGAGCTGCTCTAACCGCCCGAGGAAACCAAAGGGGAGTAAAATAAAACAATCATTGGTAGATGCATTAGGTTTCATCTATGTTACTTGTATATGATTAAGAGGCATGCATGTAAAAGGCCTTGGCAAGTGCAATATAAACAGCAGTTTTAAACGTGTACAATGTAACTACCAAGACCAACTGAAAATGCTTCAGAGACATCAGAGGGTCTGGATTCCAGTTTGACGAATGTGGAATAAAATAATTGTAACTGACCTTAACAGCCTTCCCAAAATCCCAACACATTCATGGATCATGTGCTCTCAATAATACAGCCACTCCTATTCTGCCGCAAAGTTACCCTGAGCTGTTTCCAATAAACACCAAGAAAAAGTTGTGACACACTGAAAAACTGAGGGGCATATTAGCAAGAACATGCGATAAATATCGCAAACCTTGCTTAGCGCGCCTTTTTTTATCGCCGGCTATCGCTGGATATTACCGCGGAAATAACATGCTATTAGCAAGGTTTATCTCCATTGCGATAAAATATCCAGCGATAGCGGCGAAACCCAGCTTTAACGCGAGAAATCCAGCGATAAAATCCTATCGCTAATTCTGGGGACTTAACCTTACAATCCACCTCCCATTGACTTTCATTGCTAAGTCATGTTTTTATCAGTTCTAAAAACAAGCGCTAATCGGGGTTAGCGCGCGTTTTTATCGCTTCGCGGGTATTGCTAATAGGCGATAGGTATGTAAGCGACTGTTTTCTGTCGCTTTTAGTTGGGAACGCCTACCTTGCATGTCATTAGCGATAATTATCGCTGACATGCAAGGCGATGTAAAACCCGGCCGCTATCGCCGGAAAGCTGTTGCTAACGCCTGTTAGCGACAGCTTGCTAATAGGGCGTTAAAAATATCGCCGCTTTAGCGGCAAAAAGTGCCGCTAAAGCGGCGATAAAGCCCTTGATAATATGCCCCTGAATTATAGAACATTTACGACATTACTCCGAAACTGGTGAAAGATATAAAACATACAAAATGTCAACTACAAACGCGCATATATTAGTGGTGTGAAGACAGGGTTCTCTAAACACATGCCAAAAATCTACAGACGCCAAACACAACGGTGCTCTTTTAAAACTTGAAATGTGCTGCATTACACCGCATAATTTGCCTCTTCTTGCCACCTCATTAAGTCAAACCTCCTGCTTAATTTGGCCCTCTCCTGCTGCTTAGTTCTAGTGGACCTGAATACTGACCTTAAGATGTTCAGTGTATATTACATTATTCATTTGCATCTACCTGCTTTTTTAATAGCAAAATTGCTACTGACTTTTGGTACGTGAATAACAAATTGTGCATGCAGGGCAGGAGCAAGCAAGCACCTCAAGATGAGTCTCATGCTATTTCGGAACCCAAAAGTAATAGTTAATCCAGAAGAAGAGGCATTGAATTAGGGCACACCTTACAAATCCAGAAAACACAAACATGCCATTGGTATGGCACAACAAAGCATTGACAATCCAGTGCGACTTTGCAAGTGATTCTGAGTTTTTACCTTCTCTGTGTAGTGTGAGATGTATGTTAGAAACTCTAATGTGTTTTGTTGGAAGAAAGCGCAGGTATGTCCTATTGAGGGAGTGTTCACCTATTGAGAGCACCGTGAAACCCAACTACTGGCGCAGTGTTTGGAACAAAACAGCATTGTTGGCCACTTAGATCACAATGCAATGCAGTGTTGTATTGTATTGTATTGTAATTGCATTTATATAGCGCTTACTACCCCTGACGAGGCGTCGAAGCGCCTTTTTGGCGAGTAGCACGCTACTCCGGAACGCATAAAGGATTAGTGTTGAATTAGTATTTTGAAATATGAAAGTAATTTGATTGGTGGATATGTTAGTCAGTTATTTGGCTTGAGAAGGATAGCGGAGGTATAGAAGAGGGAAAAAGGTTTGCATTTATTTAGCGCTTGTTAGCCCTGATGGAGTGTTGAAGCGCTTTTTGGCGGGAAGCACCCTACTCCAGAACCCATACAGGATTAGTGTTGAATTAGTATAGTGAAATATGAAAGTAATTTGAGTGGTGGACATTAATCAGTTATTTGGATTGAGAAGGATAGCGGAGGGACAGAAGAGGGAAAAAAGGTTTGCATTTATATAGTGCTTGGTACCCCTGATGGGGTTTTGAAGCGCTTTTACCGCGAGTAGCACACTACTCTGGAACCTTTAAAGGATTAGTATAGTGAAATATGAGTGGACATGTTAGTCTGTTATTTGGATTGAAAAGGATAGTGGAGGGATAGAAGAGGGAAGGATTTAGGGGCATATTACCAAGGATTTGCGATAATTATCGCAAAGCGCGCTTAGCGCTGTTTTTTTTATCGCCGGCTATCGCTGGATTTCATAGCGGAGATAACGCGTTATTATCAACGCTTATCTCTAAGGCGATAAAAAATCCAGCGATAGCGGCGAAACCCAGCAATAGCGCAAGAAATCCAGCGATAAATTCACTGCGCTAATGGAAAGCTTGCTAATAGGCAGGTGAGGACTTAACCTTACAATCCACCTCCCATTGACAAGATGGTTAAGTCAAGTTTTTATCCGGTGTTAAATTCCAGCGATAATCGCGGATAGCGCGACTCTTTTTATCGCTTCGCTGGCATTGCTAATAGGGGGTAGTTGTGTTAGCGCCTGTTTCTGTTGACTTTTGGTTGGGAACGCCTACTTTGCATGTCATTAGCGATAAATATCGCTGACATGCAAAGTGGCAAGACGGCCGCTATCGCCATTAAGCTGTCGCTAACAGCTGTTAGCGACAGCTTGCTAATAGGGCGATAAAAATATCGCCGCTTTATCGGCAAAAAGTGCCGCTAAAGTGGCGATACTGCCCTTGATAATATGCCCCTTAGACTTTTTGTGTGTTTGTTTTGGAGGTCATAGCAGTAGGAGGAGGCTTGGGATGAGTCAATGGGATGTGGAGGGGAAGAGTCACAGAGAAGGGTTTAGAAAGGCTTGTTTTGGGGGATCGGTATAGTAAAAGAGGTATGAGATGATGCAAGGAGGTATAGTATAGGGAAGAGTCTAGAAAGGGTTATTTTGGGGATCATAGTAGTGGTATGGGGTTTGGGATGAATGAGAGTGTGGAGTTAGGGGATATATTGGTAGAAGTATAGGGTGAGAAATAGGGTAGTGCATTTGAAAGAGTAGTAGAAAGAGGTTTGAGATGAGTCAGAGTTGAGGTAGAAGATATATTGAGAGAGGTATAGGGTGAGAAATAGGGTAGTGCATTGGATATGATGAATTAGAAGAAAAGGAATAAATATATAGATCCATAAGTACATGGAAAGTATTTAGATGCATAAAGGAAGTAAGTATATGTAGATTAAAGATATTGATAGAGGTATAGGGTGAGAAATAGGGTAGTGCATTGGAAAGAGTAGTAGAAAGAGGTTTGAGATTAGTCAGAGAGTTGAGGTAGAGGATATATTGAGAGAAGTATAGGGTGAGAAATATGGAAGTGCATTGGATATGCTGAATTAGCAGAAAAGTAATAAATATATAGATCCAAGTACATGGAAGGTATATAGATGCATAAAGGAAGTAAGTATATGTAAATTGAAGATGCATTAAATAAATTCCGGCTTTCGAGTGTTGTTGTCATTAAAAATTAATTGTATTCATTTGTTTTAGAACATAATCATTCTACACGTTTACACAAAGCAATACACATATATAGGTACATATCTATAGTACAAATACATTCTTATATACAGAGGGATATGCTGTATATTTCTGTTTGCGTATGGTGCCTATGTGGGGAAGAGCCAATTCTTGAGTAGTTTTCTGAAGATAATGCTAATAGAGTGTAAAAACAGACATACAAAATATTAGCACTTCTTTCGAATATTTAAAATACAGATCGCACGACCTAATGAAAAATACACCTGCCGGAAAAGGTGAGCAGGGTGTCTCCTGAGCCTATAATCTGTCGGAGGCTTCACACAAAGGAACACTCACTGAGAATCAATACATCTTCTGGCTCATTCCAGAGGCCGCTTAAACAGACAGAACACCAGTAATGGTGATTCTATTAGTAGAGGCTAGGCGGTCATTTCTTTAAAGAGTCAGTTAAGAAACCATGGGCTTGGTAACAGTGTTAGCAATTGAAAAAAGTTCAATGTTCCCTAGGCAATGCACCTAACAAATGTGCTCCACCAATCCGCGTGAAGAAAAGGGCGGAGAACGAGTGGCGAGAGTAGAACAAAGCTAGTGTGAGAAGCAGTGATGTTGAAATTAAACCTTGTGTTGCGGTGGGCCGACCCTTCAGTACCTGCTTGAGGCTCGTTAGTCACATGATTACACAAAAGCAATATATTGCTGTCCAGACAGCCTCGTTAGTGCAAGTTTTCAAACCAAAGCCTTCACAGACGCATGGTAGACTCTGTCTTGAAAAAATTTACCCATTTGATCAGTTCCCCGTAAACCACTACTTAAGTTCCTATGAAACCAAGCGAGAAAACAAACTCAAGTTCTGTTCTAACATATTGTAATAGAAGAAGATGAGAAACATCCTTCTTCACACACACAGGCATTGATCGGGATTATGCACGTTTGGTTAATAAGGAGTAAACATAGAACTTGTGCATTTCACTGTTCTTGTGGAACACACATGAAGAGAACAGCGGCACATGACTCTTCCAGCCAATGAAAGGCAAAAGTGCAGCAGCCTTCGCTTTCTTCCTCACAATAAACACTGGTTGCAAACAGGATTGAGCCGCTTCTAACAAAGGGTAGAAACATCAGGAAACTAGAGAATCCTGTGTAGACCTGGGTCTGAGTGATTTTAAAGTGACTCTATGTGTGTGTCAAAATCAAAACCTTTCAGGGACAAAAGTGTATTTGGCATGATATTCTCAATAATTAACTCACTGTGTGTACAATTCCAGGAGCATTGTCGAGCCATCTAAGTCGGCCGCCATGTTGGATTTGTTAAATACGTGCGTTGGTGTTATTACCATGCATGAGTACGAAGGTGCTGTAAACATGAAAAAAAGGCTAAAACGAAGTATCTTAACATTAAGTGCCATTTTAGAAAGATGACAGCAGCATAAAATGTGTAGAAAAAGGGTATAACAATATTTCTGCAGTGTGCATCAACTTGATTCAACCCTGTTATAAGCATGTTTCTTATATTGATATCAACATCTATTAAGAATGTGTGAAACAAATAATGAAATGCTAAATACGTGCGCTGGTGTCAGGTGGTCATATTAAAGTCAGGCTGTGTGAGTTCCACAAAAGCGGATGGAAACAGTACTTTGGCGACGAGAAACTGATAAGAGAACATGAGGAACAACACAGTACCAAGCATTGGTAAATGTAGGAAACTGTAGGGCTACAGCCAATAGAAATGGAGGAAAAGTAAGTTGCAAGCACAGGAACCATTGAGAAGCAAGGAAAACAAGGGCGTAGGATGTAAGCCCCTTTTAAGATATATTTAATACAATAGATTTCACAAGCGCTGTGCTGGCGAAACCTAAAAAGGGGGCAGGGAATGCGAAGGATGCAAACTATGCGACCGGAGTAGAGAACCCATCAACTGCTGTTGTCAGGCAAGGTGTAACATTGTGACTGGTGCTTAAATCTTCCCAGCTCTTACTGACCCAGATGTGACCCAGATGTGACCCAGATGTGTCTGATGCCTTCTGGCTCCTTCCAGATTGTTCTGGCTTTTCTTGAATGTACCGGCTCTTGTGGAATGTTCTCGTTCTTTCCACCTTATCCCGGAAGTACTGTTCTGTATAGCCCTGTGACTCAACCCGCCTTCACCTCCCTAGTTGCCACTGAACTGTCTGTCACAGTCTACTAAGCTGGATCATGGCAAGCTTGTATCATAGTGCCTGGGAAATGTGATCATATCCCTGCAACACTGAACATTATCCCCAGAGAGCATGGTCACCAGTACTCCTGACATTATGGAAAGTGGTTTTCCACTGGACAAAATATTTTCTCCCAGGAAAACGAAAAAATTAATTACACCTGCTAATGCTAAGTCATACTTTGGTAAAGGGCAATACGTACAAAGATGTACATGTGGAGCATGTTTTCAACTCTTTATTTAAGCCCTTTCCAAAACGGGTCATTAGGAATTCACGTGTGATTCATCCATCCATTAATCTGCCTTCACTCTCTCATAATGCACAGTGTGTATCTCTTATCTTGTCAAATGAATTTTAGGGTATGGCAGAAGTGATCGGCTTAACACCATGGCTACAATAATATGGATGGATCCATTACAATCTCCAGAGTGGAAAGCGAGGGAAGGGATAGACGATAGGAGAATGACTTTTTGGATAGAGAGTATAATTACAGTAAAGAACAGAGACTTTGCCTTGGCACTGTGGAGCTTCAATCTAGTACCATGATTAAGTGTATAGTTGGTTGTTCATGTACAACACTGCACGTAGTGTTTTGAGTTTTAATGCATTTTTACTGTATTTCAGATTATAACATGTAAAAATAAAACATTTCCTTGAACTCCATTCACCCCATAATCAAAACCTCTTCCCATCCATCGAACCCCAGCATCTAATTAATTTGTACTGCCAAAATATAATCTGATGACTTGATTACAGTTTGGAGTAAAATCAAAATAGAGTCCTTTTTAGTCTCCAGTGTCTTTCTTTTTTGCATAGTAGAAGTTGAATTTGGAATCTTCCAGTATATATAGGGCTGTCAGTCTTCTGGGGCATGGCAGCTCTCGAACGTCCCTAGACAGATAAGTCAAAAGTAGGCCCCACTGCTTCTCTAACTCCTGTTCCTATCAGTGAGCTTTTTTGACATTTTTTCTATTGTCAAGATCCGCAAATCCTCCCCATCCAAACCGCCTCCCTCAGAACTCCTGTAGTACCCCACAAGGACAGGATGCATTGTTTCGCTACTAAGAGTAAGTAAAAGATAATTTAGCTTTTTCTGACCTATAATGGGTACATTTCCTCAGATGGAGATCCAAGCAGAACCACCTAAGGGGAGTGTGCAAACTCAGGACCCATTACATCCTTAATCGTTTTAAGAACCACCTGCCAGAGAGGACCAAGCTTTGGGCATGACCAGACCACGTGGGTGAGCGCGTCCGTTCCCACGCATTCTCTCCAACAGTAGGCACCCTTTGGGTATCCCATAGCTCTAAATTTAGTGGGTATGTAGTACCCGCAGGACTACATTTTCAAAAGTATTACTCTACCTCCTCTTCCTCTATGACTGACTATCGTGCCCTTCAGATATTATATCTCCCCATCAGTCATCATCTAGCTTAATAGAAAGTTCTCGCTCCCAAGCATCTTGAAACGGAAGTCTGTCAACGGAGTTAAGTCTGTTGAGGAGCTGATATATCTTAGAGACCCCCTACTTCCCATTATCAATATTTAAGAAGTCTTAATTGCTCCCTAAGGATGTAAGTGGGGAGAGGAGGAGGGAGGGGAGTGTGGATAGGCATCTCAGTTCTCCTTGTCTGCCCCAGACTGATCTTCCGCAGGGTGTTGTCCATGAAATGCCAGTCGACACTGTCATACAGTTTCTCAGTATCCAGAGAGATCCTCACTTGTTACTGATGTCAATGCACATAGAATATTTGTATGAGAGTAGATTAAGACTTTGATGAAAAGTTTAGCTTCGGCAGCCAAATCAGTAAATTGACAGGTACCTGTTTCGGTATTCTGAATCTACTTAAAAAGTTTCTGCCTCTTCTCCCCTTAGCAGCAAAAGAAATGGTTACTCGTGCGCTGGTGACCTCCCGTATTGATTATGCTAATGCACTTTATGTGGGTCTACCGGGCTTCCTGCTGGACAAACTACAGGTGGTCCAGAATGCTGCTGCCAGAATGATCCTTGGCCTCCCCAAACGAACCAGTGTCAGGCAGCATCTGCGAAGTCTTCATTGGCTCCCTGTGAGAGCAAGGGTTACGTTCAAGGCCCTAGTAACGGCCCATGCTGCCCTGTATGAGTATGGCCCCGTCTATCTTAGGAAGCGTTTCCAGTTTTATGTCCCCAGTAGACACCTGCGCTCGTCAAACATGCTAAGGGCAATTACGCCCAGATTCCGCCTGAAAAGGAAATGCGGCAGCTCCCTGGCCTTTCTGGCCGCGGAGGCTTGGAACTCTCTCCCGCTTGACCTACGCAGCCTGCAGGATCCCATTCAATTTAGAAAGAAACTAAAAACTTTCCTTTTCAACTGAATTGTCTTCTGTTTGTTTTGTTTTTTATTTCTCTGTTTTCCGTGGGTTCGCGCCGGGACACTCTTCTGAGTAGCTGCGCGCGTTATAAACTCTGCTAACATAACATAACATAACATAACAAGACGACTTGTGTCATGGAGTGGCATAAAAAAGACTCAAAAACAAATCTATGCAGTCCTTACCAAAATTCCGTTATTGAACAGTCCAATTAAGTGCCTTTGCAAACTCAAATTCAATGCCACAGCTCCCATTCAACCTGCCTCATCCACACCAAACCCTTTCCACAACTCCATTAAAACTTCTTCCACGCCTCTTTTAAAAAGTCCCATCCATAAGTGCTTAATTAAATGCTATCGGAGTATCTCTGCCACATCTTTTGACCCTGTAAGACTGTCTGCTGGTGCACCAGTATCTCCTTCTCGACCTCACACAATGCTTTGATTATCTAGGGTCAATCTTCAGAACTCCCCTGCCAATCTTTAGAGGCCATCCTACCCTTTCTGTTAGCACCACGGACCTTCAGATGTCCCTCAAACCTCCCATCATCAGAAATGCTTTTACCACTCCCTCCGCTCATGGCCAACAGAATCCATCACATCTTAAACCACTCCAATAAACCTCAGCCATATTACCTCGTGCGAACCCCATCTGGCAGACCCTTCAGACCACACCTGATGGCCTCTTCCAGAATGCCATCACTGGACTTCAGACCCTTACCCTGTCTGGATTTATCTCCCCTCACACTAACACTTAAAGACTTTGGCCTTCTATGATGATCGTCAGATCTTCAGAACACCTCTCCAGGTTCTCTCAGACCAAATATTAACACTCAGTGACTCTCTCTGACATTTTCTGATATTTCACCAAACCTCAAAGCAGCTAAGCCAACAACACTGTCTCTCTGAAGCCTTGGTGGTGCACGGACCCTTCCCAATTGCCCTCAGAATTCACCAGACCCTCCCCACTGCCAGTTCTAAAACTTTAGCTGACCCTCCAACTCTCTCTTTCTGCTAGGTTTTACAGCCCTCTGCTGGCACTCAGCGTAGATGACAGGTGATCATTGTCATGTGGGACAGGCCTGGCTTTTTATCTAACAGTGCTTTGCACCCTGAGGTTTTTTAGCCCAAACTTACCAATGGTGCTTTAGGTGAAATGAATAATATGGGGGTCTATAATGAGGAACAGTGTGGGAAACATGATTAAGAACAATATATGGAAGACATATCATAAAACATGGGGCCTACAATCATACAGGCCTTCTTCTCTTCCGGGTCCTCTTTCTTTTATTCTGGGTCCTAGTCTGCATCCTTGTCTTGTTCCACCTCCTTTTCTGGGCTGTTCTAGTCCTCCTGGTCATACTCCTGGCCCAGGTTCCCTGGTACTGATCTCCTAGATCTGCTTCTCTTGGTTTTGGCTGCTCCAGGCCCTGCGCTTTTCTGCCAGTTCCAGGTAATGTCCCTTCCTAGTCTTGGCCCATCCTTGCCCTCCAGGCCCTGGACTCTCTTGTACTGGTCCCCCAATTACGTCTCATCCTGGCCCTTCCAGTCTGCTGATTCTGGACCCAAGACCCCATTTGTCTTGGTCCTCCTAAGCCTGTGGCCCTCCTAGTCCTTATTGTCCTGGCGTGGGTCAACCGGTCTCTCCTTACCCATGTCCTTTTACTCTTAGTCCTCCTGATTCTGCATCCTCTGGTTTGGTAGACCTTGGTCAGGTTCTATTTGGTCTGGTCCTCTCTGCCTTGGTCCTCCTGGCAATCCTAGTTCAGTCCCCTTGGTCCTCTAAGCTTTGGTTATTCTGACCCTCCTGATTCTCCTCATCCTGGTCCTGCTATCCCAGGTCCTGGCAAGCCTATTCAACTTGGCACTCCTGGCCCACTATTCCTGGTCCTCGCACTCTTCCTCCGGATTGTGCGCCCATTCACTTAATTCCTCTTTCTTCTGGTCCTCTATGTTCGAATTTTCCAGTACATTGGACACCTGGACCTAGTCTTCTTCTGCTGTTCCTTTTTCTCTTTGCCAGGCTGGTTATTCCAGGTCCCCATAGTCCTGACCCTTCCTAGTTCTGATCCTTTCAGGTCCTGTTGCCCAGTGTCCGCTTGTCTTAGTTCTCCTGATCCTCCTCACCCTATTCCTCCTAGTCCAGGCACAGAAGACCCTTGGTCTACTGGTAGCCTTGGTCCACCTGCCCTCTCATGTCCTGGTCCCCCAAGTCCTTTTTTCCCCTGGCTTGAGTGCTTCTGGCCTCCTCTTCTTGGCCCTTTTGGTGCCACAACCAATGGCCCTGGACCTCTTGGTCCTGGTACCCCTTGATCTGGGCCTCAGTGAGCATGGCCATATGGTTCTGGTCTTCTTGATCAGGTTCCCTTGGTCATTCTGGCTCTGATTGTCCTGGTTCTCCACATTATGCTCACTCTTTTCTACAAACCCAGGCCCTGGTCCTTCTGACCATGTGATACTTCAGGCACAGGACACTATGGCCCTGGTCCTCTTGGTCCTCCTAGCCCTGTTCTCAGTCTTCCTAATCCTGATCCTTCTAGACCACCCAATTCTACTTGCTTAGGTCAAGTTTCTTCAGGCCATGGTGCTCCTTATGCCCTTGATCCTGGTTCCTCTGGTTATCCTCATCCCTGTCCTGCTTATCCTGGTCACCTGTTCACACTGGTCATAATCCTCCTGAACCTAGTAACCCCATTCCTGTTCCCACGGTCTGGTCCCTCAACTCAGCTCCACCTTAAATCCTGGGCTCTGGTCCTAAGGTCCTAGTCCCCCTGACTAGTGAAAAACAAAATTCCCTTCTGTGTCGTGATGTATTTCAAATGCGGAAGTCTAAATTAGTTTGCATTGAACCAAGAATTATAGAATTTTAATTCTTATTTATTATCACACAACGTAATTCTTTTTGCCCACTATTGACTATATTCATCACTTTATCAGTCAAAGCATAGCGTTTGGAAACCATTCAGTTAAAAACACATTATGAAAACATTTAATAAAAATCATTTATACACATAGATCTGTAGTTGCAAAAAACCAACTGATGTCAAGGCAAATATTGACTTGATATTATCTTGTATCACATCCAGGTTCTTCTATTTCAACAAATTCCTGCCTATATCCATTCTACATCAAAGGTATTATCATACTTTACAATTTCAGAAACCTATCAGGTTCTATACTCGACTCAAATATACACTTCTATGCAGGATGTGCAGTACTATCATGTGTAAATTACATATATTCTATTAAAAACAATATTTTATTGTTGTCCAAATGTCGACGCGTTTCGGTGTGTCTAAGAGTTCATAAACACCTTCCTCAGGACTCAGATTAAAAACATGAACTTTTTTCCAAAACCAGATCAAGTATCTACAAAAATAAATAATAAATACAATTAAATTCAAAATATACGCGTGTGAAGCTAATACAATTATTATATTGGTTCAGTGCCTCCTCAATGTATTACACATACGACCTGCTCCTTAAACAGGTTGCAAACTAAAGGAACAAAAAGTGGATGATTACTTCATCCATTTTTAACCAAAGTTTACTATAGTTTCTTATTTTGACTATGGTTAATAAGATCTCTCACCCTCAGTATTCTTTATAAGGGGATCTCAATAGAACGGATGGACTTGTATCAGTACTCCATCTTCTCTCCTCAATTATCTTTAGTTAGTGAGGAACACCCACCTAAAAAAATATTTCATTTTATTATTTGCACTTAGTGTCCTCTATTAAACATGTCTAGTGGGTTGCAATTTTATCCTTATACTTACTCAGTAAGCACTTGAATGATTGCATGTACCCTGAAGTATTGGCAAATTCTGTGGAATTCCTTATTCCTGTGTGTAAAATTAGTGCGTAAAATTAGTGTGTAAAATTAGTGCATCTCATTAATCATGTAGTCCTTATCAGTGGAAGCTTCTAGGTTAATTTAATATTGTGGGACACTTACCACTACTAAAATTTCTTGTCACCGCACCCTTGTATCAATTTCCAAGCTTATTATTTGGCTTTGATTGATAATATGTTTTAAGTATGAAATCCGGATCGAGTAATGCGGTTAGTCACTGTATTATGAAGGGTCCTTAAAAAGATGGCGTGTGTTTTGTTTATGGCACATATTTTACTTGAGGGTACAACATTAGAAATAGAGAAGGTTCGAACTAGAGTACCGTTTTGCTAAATTGTGTCTTGGGAAATTTAGATCATGAGGGTCAATTTATATGTCATGACATATGAATATAAACTTTGCACGATTGTTGTTTTTAACTAAAAACATAATTGGAAACATTCAGCACTACGCCCGTGTACGCTATTTTAATGAGTGAGACTACCAAAATGGCCGCTGCCTACGTAATCATAAGGGGCGACGTCGCGGTTACGTATAAATAGAGGAAAGACTGCGAGTGGTTCATTTTCAATTATACCAGAACCCCGGCGAGACGGAACGCTGCTCCAAAAGTTAAGGTGAGACATTGACTGGACGATAGACGTCCTGTAAAAATAGTTAGTTACTCTACAGGTAAACTGTAGGTGTATCGCGGTTTACAACCGAGCTAAATTGAGGTTCTCGCTGTACAGGCTTTGTAATTCGTTCTGTACAGAAACCTAAAGAGCATGACATATGATGTATGTGCAATAGTATACGCCATAATTTGTGTCAGCAAATATATCTGTGGGCGGCTATATCGCTTATGGGATGCGACAATGTAATACATCGTATTTCCCTTCCCGTCTTTTTAATCTAGTAAGACTGAGGTATATTACTATACTGATGAAACTGCAAAACCGTTAGATAGAGACTACAGGACGTAAAAAGGGTATTGAATACTTGTGAGGTAATGAATAGCGCATGCTCACCTCTTGGCCTTTCAAATGAAGGGCAGAGTTTAAGTAAAGGTATGTAACCCGGGAATTATGCCTGTTAAACAGTAGCACTGAAACTGAGATCTGTCCGCTTTATTAAACTATGAGCGGTTTTACAAAATAGTCGAGTACGAATAATAAGGAGGCAATAGCTAGAAGTATAAATTCTTTGGGCCCCTAATTGTAAAGTAGTATAAGGGACACTAAATAAATTTATTAAGAAATGTCATAGGGTAATATCTAGCATTCCATATTCGTCTCTTGGTTTTAATCAGGAATACGAAACCGACCCAATTGATGAAAGGCGGCTATATCATCTAAAGGGTAACTTCTAGCATTCCCTATTTTTTCTTGGTTTTAATCAGGAATACGAAACCGACGCAATTGATGAAAGGCGGTCGTACTATTTAAAGGAGCTCTTTGGATAACATCGTCTTGATCCGCCAAATAATAAGCTTGGAAATTGATACAAGGGTGCGGTGACAAGAAATTTTAGTAGTGGTAAGTGTCCCACAATATTAAATTAACCTAGAAGCTTCCACTGATAAGGACTACATGATTAATGAGATGCACTAATTTTACACACAGGAATAAGGAATTCCACAGAATTTGCCGATACTTCAGGGTACATGCAATCATTCCAGTGCTTACTGAGTAAGTATAAGGATAAAATTGCAACCCACTAGATATGTTTAATAGAGGACACTAAGTGCAAATAATAAAATGAAATATTTTTTTAGGTGGGTGTTCCTCACTAACTAAAGATAATTGAGGGGAGAAGATGGAGTACTGATACAAGTCCATCCGTTCTATTGAGATCCCCTTATAAAGAATACTGAGGGTGAGAGATCTTATTAACCATAGTCAAAATAAGAAACTATAGTAAACTTTGGTTAAAAATGGATGAAGTAATCATCCACTTTTTGTTCCTTTAGTTTGCAACCTGTTTAAGGAGCAGGTCGTAAGTGTAATACATTGAGGAGGCACTGAACCAATATAATAATTGTATTAGCTTCACACACGTATATTTTGAATTTAATTGTATTTATTATTTATTTTTGTAGATACTTGATCTGGTTTTGGAAAAAAGTTCATGTTTTTAATCTGAGTCCTGAGGAAGGTGTTTATGAACTCTTAGACACACCGAAACGCGTCGACATTTGGACAACAATAAAATATTGTTTTTAATAGAATATATGTAATTTACACATGATAGTACTGCACATCCTGCATAGAAGTGTATATTTGAGTCGAGTATAGAACCTGTTAGGTTTCTGAAATTGTAAAGTATGATAATACCTTTGATGTAAAATGGATATAGGCAGGAATTTGTTGAAATAGAAGAACCTGGATGTGATACAAGATAATATCAAGTCAATATTTGCCTTGACATCAGTTGGTTTTTTGCAACTACAAATCTATGTGTATAAATGATTTTTATTAAATGTTTTCATAATGTGTTTTTAACTGAATGGTTTCCAAACGCTATGCTTTGACTGATAAAGTGATGAATATAGTCAATAGTGGGCAAAAAGAATTACGTTGTGTGATAATAAATAAGAATTAAAAATCTATAATTGTTGGTTCAGTGGAAACTAATTTAGACTTCCGCATTAGAAATACATCACGACACAGAAGGGAATTTTGTTTTTCACTAGTGTGAATTGACCCGGTCCCTTTTGGTCTAACCTGGGTAACTCTCTAATTTTTAGTTCTGTTGACAGCTCTTGTGGCTGGAGAGTATAGTGAGTGACATGGACACTCTACGAACGTTTGGTTTTTCAGAAGACCAATTTAATAAAATAATTAAAGGTACTTCTAAAACTATTAATACAGTCACCTTATCAAAAAATGATGATGAAAGGTGGAATAACCTATGGAATCTTAAAAAGAAAATAATCCGTATGGAATTACACTCCGATTTTATAATAGAGTACTGCAGAAAAGGAATTATCCCTAAAGGGCTACAAATTAAAAATGAGCCTGGTCTCTTTGTGAAAAATGAGAAGTTTAAAGAAAACTGGACGCTGATTGCCAATCGCTGCAGTCGCGACTGGATGCTTTTAATTATCGAGACGGCACAAGAGATAATCATAATCGAAAGAGAAGAAATAGAAGTTTTAGAAAAACAACTAAAAGAAAGTGTAGCACTAGAGGAGGCGAAACTCAAATTGGAGGAAATCCAGGAAGATATAACAGGCTATAGAGAGTATCTAATAAATAAGAAATCAAATAAGCTAAGAAAAGATATTGCCAAATTCAAGACTGAGTTGGTATATCCATACTTACAAAAGGATTATTATGATCAACCAATTCAAACAGGCTATACACCGAGAAATAATCAATACAATAGGAATAAGTATTTTAAGAAAAATGTTACATTTTCTGATACCTCGTATAACAGCTCTGATTCCGAAGGTGAAAGAAGCACAGATACAAGAAATAGAAATGATACTAGAGAAGAAGTGGCAGGACACAGTAGAGAGTACCCGTTTTTTTTAGGGCAACAACAGAGGAGACACCCCCAAACATTCAGATCACGAGGCAGGGGTCGATCAACAAACCAGTCAAGGGAGATAGGACTGAGAAGGCCCTATATGAAGTCCCGCAGTCAAAAGGAGTGGGAGTAAATAACTTGAAGGCACCAATCATAAATTTCTCAAGTAAAACTTTGTCTAGAGAGGAGACAACTATTTTAGAAAAAGGATTAGGGTTTGCTCCGAGTGCCAAAATATGTAAATTCTCAATTGAAAAAGACATACGAGATCTTTTTAGAAAGATCAGAATAAAAAAAGATTTTGAAGGGAAAGAGCGGATTCCTACTGATAATAAATCCGGTCTTAAACCATTATCAACTTGGACACCGGCAAGTCAATTGGTTGGCCAAGAAGTAGATACATTTGAAAAAGTGATTACTAAAGGACTTGAGAATTTATTAGAAGACAATGTATGGGTTAACAACAATTTACCAAAAAATCAGCGTGAGGCTCTAAAGGGGTTACAAGATTGTGACTCAATTGTAGTAAAACCTGGTGATAAGGGAGGTAGTATAGTGGTCCTAGATACAGCAGATTATAATAGACGTATGCAAAAATTACTTGATGTCCCATTGCACTATAGAAAATCCAATTTGGAGGAATGAAATAATTTAAAAACAAGAGTACAAAATATGTTACAATTAGCTAAGGAAGATGGCATAATTTGTGACGAGGAATATAGATTCCTTCGAAACGACCATCCTATGATACCAGCGCTATATGGACTCCCAAAGGTGCACAAGAACCTTTTTGATCCACCCATGCGTCCTATAGTGTCTGGGATAGATTCAATAACAGAGCCACTAAGTAAATATGTGGATTGCTTTATTAGACCTCTAGTTAAGGAACTCCCCTCATTTATAAAGGACACGACAGATATGATCTTAAGAGTTGAAGGTTTGAAATTTAATAAAGAACGAGAATGGTTAGTATGTTTGGATATCGAATCCTTATATACTAACATACCCCAACAGGATACAGTTGAAATGATTAGGGAACTTTTAAACCCTGAGGAAGGTGATTTGTCTCCCTTAATGAATTCATTGTGGAATGTATAGGAATAATTTTATTGAACAATATTTTTTTGTTTGATAACAACTTCTATTGCCAGATCAAAGGGACCAGCATGGGAGCCACATGTGCTCCCAGTCTGGCATGCCTCTATGTGGGGAGGTTTGAAAAAATACATATCCACAATGAAATCTGTCCCTATTACGAGAATATTAAACAATGGTCAAGATTTATAGATGACGTTTTTTTCATTTGGGACAGAGAACATAGTGATCTTTTATCCTTTTTAGAGTGGTTAAACTGTGGTGATACTAATTTGAAATTCACGTCAAGTATGAGTCAAAGTTCAGTGGATTTTTTAGATATAAAAATAAAAGAACAGAATGCCTCTCTACTAGTGGAACTGTATACAAAACCATCAGATAGAAACACCATCCTACATCATACGAGTAACCATCCTAAATGCCAAAAGGATAGTATCCCATTTAGCCAATTTTTACGTATTAGACGCAATTGTAGTAACAGGCAGGACTTTGAAGTTCATGCAGATAACCTACAACAAAAATTACTGTCTAGAGGTTATCCAAAAAGATTGGTGAGAGAGTCCTATAAGAGAGCAAAATACTATAACCGTGAGAGTCTTTTTGAAGGAAAGGATAATACAAAAGACTCGGAACAAGGGATAGTAATGGTTACAAACTACAATAGTGTGAGCAATAAATTGAAAAATCTGATAAATAAGAATTGGTTTCTTTTAAACAAGACCGGGACAATTCCCCTTCGGAAACCGATTTATGCATACAGGAGAAATAAAACAATTCGTAACCATTTGGTAAGGACATATAGAGAACCCAATATTAAATATCAGAGGAGCATAACAGATGGCTCAAAACTTAAGGGTAACTTTCCATGTAGCACTTGTATACACTGTAAATCAGTAGTGAAAGAACAGAAGGTGGCACTTAATGGCATCACACACTGGATGAATGACATGGTTAATTGTAGAACAAGGAATGTCATATACCTAATCATCTGTCCTTGTCAGAAAGGGTATGTAGGTGAAACAAGCCGTGAAATGAGAATGAGACTAACTGAACACAGATCGGCCTAGAAAAACAGGAAGAAAAATGCCCCATTGTAGACCATTGGGTTGAAAAAAACCATAATGAAGGTGATATGAGATGGTTTATATTGGAAAAAGTCAAAGTACCTACACGTGGTGGTGATATTGAAAAAAGGAGGAAACAAAGAGAACAGTTTTTTATGTCTAAATTCAAGACCTATTATCAGGGCTTGAATAATAGAGAGGAGTGGGAAAGATTAATCAGATGATAAACACGTTTTACCTGAATAGAACTAACAACTCCAGAGATAGGTTACTTGTTGTTAATATAACTGTTCTGGTAATAATTAACTAGAACATCTATTTGGGCGACAATGTACTGGCTAAGGGGATTTATAATAGAGTCAGAGGATCTCCATGTAGTTGACTCAATAATTGAATTAAATAGGCAAGGGGACAACAAAGGTATGTCATAGGTCTGGCAGTTATTGCGCAAAAAATACATTGTGTCTATGAGAGGGTCCAATGGCGTATTCACCCCTATGAGGTTTGTGTGGATAGATAGCTGTAGATTCCTAACCGGGAATATAGTATGGTGGTATTCAAGCTTTGATTGATAATATGTTTTAAGTATGAAATCCGGATCGAGTAATGCGGTTAGTCACTGTATTATGAAGGGTTCTTAAAAAGATGGCTTGTGTTTTGTTTATGGCACATATTTTACTTGAGGGTACAACATTAGAAATAGAGAAGGTTCGAACTAGAGTACCGTTATGCTAAATTGTGTCTTGGGAAATTTAGATCATGAGGGTCAATTTATATGTCATGACATATGAATATAAACTATGCACGATTGTTGTTTTTAACTAAAAACATAATTGGAAACATTCAGCACTACGCCCGTGTACGCTATTTTAATGAGTGAGACTACCAAAATGGCCGCTGCCTACGTAATCATGAGGGGCGGCGTCGCAGTTACGTATAAATAGAGGAAAGACTGCGAGTGGTTCATTTTCAATTATACCAGAACCCCGGAGAGACGGAACGCTGCTCCAAAATTTAAGGTGAGACATTGACTGGACGATAGACGTCCTGTAAAAATAGTTAGTTACTCTACAGGTAAACTGTAGGTGTATCGCGGTTTACAACCGAGCTAAATTGAGGTTCTCGCTGTACAGGCTTTGTAATTCGTTCTGTACAGAAACCTAAAGAGCATGACATATGATGTATGTGCAATAGTATACGCCATAATTTGTGTCAGCAAATATATCTGTGGGCGGCTATATCGCTTAGGGGATGCGACAATGTAATACATCGTATTTCCCTTCCCGTCTTTTTAATCTAGTAAGACTGAGGTATATTACTATACTGATGAAACTGCAAAACCGTTAGATAGAGACTACAGGACGTAAAAAGGGTATTGAATACTCGTGAGGTAATGAATAGTGCATACTCACCTCTTGGCCTTTCAAATGAAGGGCAGAGTTTAAGTAAAGGTATGTAACCCGGGAATTATGCCTGTTAGACAGTAGCACTGAAACTGAGATCTGTCCGCTTTATTAAACTATGAGCGGTTTTACAAAATAGTCGAGTACGAATAATAAGGAGGCAATAGCTAGAAGTATAAATTCTTTGGGCCCCTAATTGTAAAGTAGTATAAGGGACACTAAATAAATTTATTAAGAAATGTCATAGGGTAATATCTAGCATTCCCTATTCGTCTCTTGGTTTTAATCAGGAATACGAAACCGACCCAATTGATGAAAGGCGGCTATATCATCTAAAGGGTAACTTCTAGCATTCCCTATTTTTTCTTGGTTTTAATCAGGAATACGAAACCGACCCAATTGATGAAAGGCGGTCGTACTATTTAAAGGAGCTCTTTGGATAACATCGTCTTGATCCGCCAAATAATAAGCTTGGAAATTGATACAAGGGTGCGGTGACAAGAAATTTTAGTAGTGGTAAGTGTCCCACAATATTAAATTAACCTAGAAGCTTCCACTGATAAGGACTACATGATTAATGAGATGCACTAATTTTACACACAGGAATAAGGAATTCCACAGAATTTGCCGATACTTCAGGGTACATTCAATAATTCCAGTGCTTACTGAGTAAGTATAAGGATAAAATTGCAACCCACTAGATATGTTTAATAGAGGACACTAAGTGCAAATAATAAAATGAAATATTTTTTTAGGTGGGTGTTCCTCACTAACTAAAGATAATTGAGGAGAGAAGATGGAGTACTGATACAAGTCCATCCGTTCTATTGAGATCCCCTTATAAAGAATACTGAGGGTGAGAGATCTTATTAACCATAGTCAAAATAAGAAACTATAGTAAACTTTGGTTAAAAATGGATGAAGTAATCATCCACTTTTTGTTCCTTTAGTTTGCAACCTGTTTAAGGAGCAGGTCGTATGTGTAATACATTGAGGAGGCACTGAACCAATATAATAATTGTATTAGCTTCACACACGTATATTTTGAATTTAATTGTATTTATTATTTATTTTTGTAGATACTTGATCTGGTTTTGGAAAAAAGTTCATGTTTTTAATCTGAGTCCTGAGGAAGGTGTTTATGAACTCTTAGACACACCGAAACGCGTCGACATTTGGACAACAATAAAATATTGTTTTTAATAGAATATATGTAATTTACACATGATAGTACTGCACATCCTGCATAGAAGTGTATATTTGAGTCGAGTATAGAACCTGATAGGTTTCTGAAATTGTAAAGTATGATAATACCTTTGATGTAGAATGGATATAGGCAGGAATTTGTTGAAATAGAAGAACCTGGATGTGATACAAGATAATATCAAGTCAATATTTGCCTTGACATCAGTTGGTTTTTTGCAACTACAGATCTATGTGTATAAATGATTTTTATTAAATGTTTTCATAATGTGTTTTTAACTGAATGGTTTCCAAACGCTATGCTTTGACTGATAAAGTGATGAATATAGTCAATAGTGGGCAAAAAGAATTATGTTGTGTGATAATAAATAAGAATTAAAATTCTATAATTGTTGGTTCAGTGCAAACTAATTTAGACTTCCGCATTAGAAATACATCACAACACAGAAGGGAATTTTGTTTTTCACTAGTGTGAATTGACCCGGTCCCTTTTGGTCTAACCTGGGTAACTCTCTAATTTTTTAGTTCTAGCCCCCTGACTCCCCTAGCCATGTTCCCGTTCCTCTTGGTTCTGATCCTTTTAGTCCATCCAGTCCTCCTTGCTCTTGTTCTGGCCCCTCTGGTTTTCATAGTCTATCTCCTGCTTTTCCTGATCTCCTATTCCTACTGGCCATAGTTGTACTGCTCTCTAGTCCTCTTGCTCCTTGTGCTCATGGTTCTGCATCAGCAAGTGATAATCCTCCTTGTTGTGGTTTGGCCATCCTGTACCTTGTCCTTTGGGCTATCGTGGCCCTCCTGGCTATGGTCAAACTAGTACACAAAGGGAGTCACTGTTCCTTGTAGAGGAAGAAAAAGGAAGAAACTTTTGTCGTGGGCTACTCTATCTATGGGGGACAGTGTGTCCTCCTCATAATGCCCTCACACACCCCGAAGGATGTCATGCTTCATCATTTGGGCTTTGCTCCTCGTCGGGCCGGCGCTGCAATGCCCTACGGGTCCCCCGAAGGGTCACTTTATCGGAGATCTTTTGATGAGAAGCCGTTTGGGTGCGTGGGTGCAAGTGGCAGTGAAGTATAAAGTGGTGTATTTAAAAAATGACTGGAGGGAGGGTGGGTACTATTTATTAGGGTGATCCCTCTGTCATTGTTAAAACAAAGTGTGTGGTGCTGCTCTAGGAGATATTATGTCCCTCTGTAGCTGGATATATGTCCCTAATGGACATATATAACGGTCAACATGTTTCACACTGTATGTGGCCTCAGAAGGAGATCCAAAGCGCTTCTTCAGGACCAAAGGAAGTTCAATTTTAGTATCAAGCGGCGGCCTAAACTAACCAGTGCCGCCAAATCTGTAGATAGGAGTAGCGTTTCTGAAAAGAGAAAAGTGTTGGACAAAAGTATAGTGGCATTAGTATCTTGTCATGGTAGGTTCATATTGTCCGGGTCATCCATTGGAGGGCCTGGTGCGCATTACCCTTAGCGTGAGTATTATCGCTATAGGTTGGCGTAGGTGCGTGTATAATAACAGTGATGTGAATAATTACAACGATTTTTCTCAGCATAGTGACAGACATACATAAATAGGTATAAGATCAATGATAAGATTGTGCCAGTGTAGTTCTTTATCCATATATTTACTCTATCGTTCATACAGTACCCCTGGTTAGAGTATCCAAGTTGATGTGACTCTATGAAAAGGCTCATTCATAAGGTAAGTATATGAACCATAGCTGTCTAGGTAGATAATACAGTGAAAGTGGGCCCCACCATTCATGGCAAACCTCGAGACACTGTTGTATTGATTTCTGCAAAATACACCATGTTTCTCACCCTTTAATATTAGAATCAGGACCTCATGAGATCAGTGAGGGCACTCGGGAAGGTTCTCCCGTAGTAGCAGGGCCGATCCATCTGTGTGCCTCTCCCTGTCTCCGCCGGTAATGGGAAGTGGCCCTTGCCCCTTATATAGCGGAGGTGTGTTTCCAATCAGTGAGTTAATTACATGTTAATGGGAAAGTGTGCAACGTGATGCGTGGGCGCCATCTTGTAGTGGGGTGTTTGAGTAATTTTTGTTATCAAGCTATTATTAACAGCGGCTTTCATATAATGAATTTTTATTATTTAAGTGTGATTAAGGTGGTAAAGACTTACTCATAGATTTAGGCAGATAGGTTGTTAGACCATGGGCGCCATCTTTGAGTGGTGTAGTTGGCAGGTCGATTGTTTGACCATGGGCGCCATCTTTGAGTGGTATCGCAATGTATTATCTGTCACTATAAGGTGTGAATGGTTAAGCCCCATTTCTAATATTTTAACATGTAGGATTTTATTCGCCGGGGGGTGTCTGAGATGGCAACATAAGGGTGTTTGTGTTCGTTTGTCTCTATGGTTTACACATCATTGTGGTAATTTTGTCTGAAAAGTTGCAAGGAGAAGAGGTTGATGGTCATTAGCCTACACTACCTCAATCCATGGTATTTCGTCGTTTAGACCAAGGGTATTTGTCTGTAGGCGGTAGACCCATCTTTGTTCTTTTTTAAATAATGTCCTATTAGACCATGAAGGATTGGATTCTATGACAGTCCAGGTCATTTGATCTGGTGTATGTCCTGTTTCGATATAATGTCTGCTCATTTTAGTGGTGTTTTTCTTGCACCGTATATTACTTCTGTGTTCGTTTACTCGTCCTCATGGCTCTGGTTGTCATTCCTATATATAGGAGGTTGCAAGGACATCTCACCATATACACACAGTTTTTAGTATTACAGTTTGTATGTTTCTTCTGTGTCCACTCCTGGTTGCTTAGTTGCAGAGTTGTGGTATATGTTGTTGTTAGAGGGCAAATGTTACAGGTTCCGCATGGGTAATGCCCTTTGACTTTTGGGAGGTCCCACAGTGTCCTTTGATTGTCCGGTTGTTTACACTGTGGTCTTGTGTGCACGACCATGTCTTTGATATTCTGTATACGTCTGAAGGCAAATCTTGGGCGCTCCAGTTGCATTCCTCCTGCATGCAGGATGTTCCAGTGTTTCAGTAGGATTTTCTTTACTTGATTTGATTGTGGTGTGTAGGTTGTCACACATGTAATTGTCTCATTTTTTGGTTTTCAAGAGTTTCTAGTAATGCTTCCTGGTGATTATTACGTGCGCGTTTCTGCGCATTCTTTATGATTCTCCGTGGGTAGTTCCTCTGTTCCAGGTTGTTGCCTAGTTCTGCAGCTTGTGTTTCGTAATCCGTGGTGTTGCTGCAGTTTCTTCTGAGCCTCAGAAATTGCCCAAATGGAAGATTCTGTCTTAAGGCTTTTGTGTGATGACTATCGTAGGTTAGTAAACTGTTTCGGTCTGTAGGTTTTTTATATGTTTTGGTGAAAACTTTTCCATCTTGTAGGGTGATTAATAGGTCCAGAAAGGGGATCTCTTCACTTGAGACGGTCAGTGTAAATTTTAAGAAAGGATCCTGTTCGTTAATACAGGTGTGGAATTCCGTGCAGCGTTCTTTTGTGCCTGTCCATAACATGAGTATGTCGTCTATATACTGTTTCCACTCTTTTAATTCTGCTTTAAAGGGGTTGGAAGCTGGTAAGATGTGTTCTGCCTCAAAATGGGCCATGTATAGGCATGCTAAGCTCGGCGCAAAAGTGCTGCCCATACAAGTTCCGTGGATTTGTTGGTAGTGTTGATCTTGGAACTTGATGAAGTTATTCTTCAGGGCCAGTTCTGCGCATTCCAGGATGAAATTTACTGGTTGTGGTGTAGCCGAGTCGAGGTGCCTTAGACTTTCTTCAACTACTTTCAGTGTAGCTTCTTGTGGGATGTTGGTATATAACGCTTCCGCGTCGAGGGTCACTAGTAGGGTGATTTCCTCCGGTCCTCTTATGTGCTCAATTAAGTTGATGGTTTCTTTTGTGTCTTTGAGGTAAGACGGTGTTGCTTGTACTAATGGTCGTAGGAAATGGTCACAGTATTGGCTGAGTGGTTCAAGAATAGAGTTGATCCCAGACACTATTGGTCTTCCAGGTGGAGGCATGATGTTTTTGTGGATTTTTGGCAAGATTATATAGACGTATGGGGTCGTAGGTTTTGAGTTCACTAGGAATTCTGCTTCATTCTTGCTAATCCATCCATTTGTTTGTGCTTCAATCACTGAGATGGTTATTCATCTCGTGAGGGAATCTGTGGGATCTGTGTCTATTTTTTGATAGTAACTGTTGTCTGCCAGTTATCTGTGGCATCGTTGTTGTAGTCGTCAGTGTTAAGAATGACGATGGCTCCGCCTTTGTCTGCAGGTTTTATTGTAATCGTCTGGTCGCTGTTGAGATCTTCAAGGGCTTTTCTCTCTATTGTAGGTAGGTTGTTATAAACGTAGGCCTACGTAACCCATCAAAATTCATGCCTACCACAGCAATGACTAGCACTGAGATACTGACTTATGAAAAGGCGGTACTACGAGACATAAACGGCTTACAACTGAAAAAAGTTTATAACAACCTACCTACAAGAGAGAGGAAAGCCCTTGAAGATCTCCTGGGCGTAGTCCTCCTGAACCTGGTCCTTGTAGCTATCCTAGTCCTTGTCTCCTTAGGCCTGGCCCTCATTGTTCTGGTCCTCTGGTGCTAGTCATCCTGATTCTTGGCCTTCTGGGTCTTTCCAGTCCTGACCCCTCCTGGTTCTGTTCCTTCCTGGGCCTCTTCTCCCTGACCCTCTAGACCTTTTACACCTGCTCCTTCTCTTCACTGTTTCTCTAGTCCTCGTACTGCAGGTCTTGGTTAACCTGTTCCTCTTGGCCCACCTGGCCTCAGGTCTCCTGGCCATCCTATTCCTTGCCCTTATGGTTTGGGTCATCCTGGTTCTCTCTGCGCTCTTGTTTGTCCTCGTGGTCCCCCAGCACTGTATCCACTGGTCCTGATCCTCGTGGCCTTAGTCTCCTTGTTTTTGTCATTTTGGGCCTAGTGTGGTCTGGTCTGACCTAGGCAAATCTACTTTGGGGAATATATTTCTAATACAAAAGACTGTTTTATTTTGGGGGGGGGATGTTGTCAAACATTGAATCTTAATGTTTACCTTCCCAAAACCAACTCGTTCCTTAATACTGGCTGATCTAATAATGCATACCTTCAGTATGTTGAAATCTCATAGAGTAGTATCTACCTTTTGTAGTGGTAATTACCTTTCAGCAATGCATCTCTTCCTATTCATTAAAAAAAAGATTATTTTCTTAATCAAACATACTACAGATGAACAGGCCGTATAAACCTAATTTACATATTACAAAGAAGCAAGTGAGGATGCAAAACTGTCCTCAAAATTAGCTTGCAGTGTGATATAAATTGTTTTTATTGTGATCTAAAATTGACTTGCACTTCACTGCTCAGTTTGGAAACGGCTGGTGAAAAGCCCCAGCCGCACAGCTCATAGATTGCCCGCTCCTTTCATCATGTAAACAAACGCTTCAGATGTAAAGCTTTCCCATAATTGTTATGCTAACCTTGGAGCGAAACATCTCCATTTGCATTTGAAGGAGGTAAATATTAAGCAGGAAAGAAAGAGCTCCTTTTAAGAGCATGAGAAAATGTTCCTTCTTTTCACTCCGTCGCCATCTGGGAAGGCACCGGTCCCTTGCTGTCTCCCGTTCCCTCTCCGTCTGAGGCTGAGGCGGAAAAGGAGGAAAGGAGAGCGCGGGTGGCAGTAATCTTCCTCAAAGTGATTTAAAACATTCCTGCATTCCGTGAATGGGTGAAACTTCCTAAAGAGGCA
Organism: Calotriton arnoldi; assembly: GCA_963921515.1. Classification (NCBI taxonomy): domain Eukaryota; kingdom Metazoa; phylum Chordata; class Amphibia; order Caudata; family Salamandridae; genus Calotriton; species Calotriton arnoldi. The sequence goes on along the minus strand of CAWUFW010001612.1, from coordinate 2,260,159 downwards.
GTAACATGGCGTTCGAAGGCGAGAGGGCAGGCAGAGAATAAAAAAACACCCGTGGTGGAGCAATGCGACATACATATGCATTTTGTTGTTTTATGTTCGACGGCCGAAGAATGATTTATTTGTATGCTCCGCTGTCACTCCTAAAGAGAAGTGAAGTATGTGTTACATGTTCCTTGAAATACCTAATTATAACTGCTCCCTTCAGTCAGCTTCTTGAAGTTGCATGTTGCTGGGAGGCCTCCCACCCGCAGATTGACACACTTAGCCCAAGGACTTGGTATATCTTTGAGACAAAGCAAACACAAGGAGATGATGGACAGAGTGCTGAAACTTTTTAAACACTCACGCCAGTCACAGATCTGGGTTGAATTCATCATCATTCTTTAGCTCACTTTGCCACCCCAGTTCAGACACAGCTATATGCAAATCAGTCTTGACCCTGTGCCTCATGGGAACAGTCCAGCCTGAACTGCCAAGCCATGTCTTCCCTGGACCAGAAACAAGCATCCTGGGACCGGTTTCGGGCTAACAGCCCTCTTCAGCCAGGCTAACTTGAATCCAGTGGCAAAGTGAGCAAGGGACTCACGACTGGGCATACCCTGCCAACTTAGGGCGAACAAAGCAAACACAAGGAGATGATGGACGGAGTGCTGAAACTTTTCAAACACTCACCCCCAGTCACAGATCTGGGTTGAATCCATCATCATTCTTTAGCTCACTTTGCCACCCCAGTTCAGACACAGCTATATGCAAAACTGTTCCCAGGATGCTTGTCCATCATCTCCTTGTGTTTGCTTTCTTCGCCCTAAGTTGGCAGGGTATGCCCAGACGTGGGTCCCTTGCTCACTTTGCCACTGGATTCAAGCTAGCCTGGCTGATGAGGGCTGTTAGCCCGAAACCGGTCCCAGGATGCTTGTTTCCGGTCCAGGGAAGACATGGCTTGGCAGTTCGGGCTGGACTGTTCCCATGAGGCACAGGGTCAAGACTGATTTGCATATAGCTGTGTCTGAACTGGGGTGGTGAAGTGAGCTAAACAACGATGATGGATTCAACCCAGATCTGTGACTGGGGGTGAGTGTCTGAAAAGTTTCAGCACTCCGTCCATCATCTCCTTGTGTTTGCTTTGTTCGCCCTAAGTTGGCAGGGTATGCCCAGACGTGGGTCCCTTCCTCACTTTGCCACTGGATTCAAGCTAGCCTGGCTGATGAGGGCTGTTAGCCCGAAACCGGTCCCAGGATGCTTGTTTCTGGTCCAGGGAAGACATGGCTTGGCAGTTCGGGCTGGTGTGTTCCCATGAGGCACAGGGTCAAGACTGATTTGCATATAGCTGTGTCTGAACTGGGGTGGCGAAGTGAGCTAAAGAACAATGATGGATTCAACCCAGATCTGTGACTGGGGGTGAGTGTCTGAAAAGTTTCAGCACTCCGTCCATCATCTCCTTGTGTTTGCTTTGTTCGCCCTAAGTTGGCAGGGTATGCCCAGACGTGGGTCCCTTGCTCACTTTGCCACTGGATTCAAGCTAGCCTGGCTGATGAGGGCTGTTAGCCCCAAACCGGTCCCAGGATGCTTGTTTCCGGTCCAGGGAAGACATGGCTTGGCAGTTCGGGCTGGACTGTTCCCATGAGGCATAGGGTCAAGACTGATTTGCATATAGCTGTGTCTGAACTGGGGTGGCGAAGTGAGCTAAAGAACGATGATGGATTCAACCCAGATCTGTGACTGGGGGTGAGTGTCTGAAAAGTTTCAGCGCTCCGTCCATCATCTCCTTGTGTTTGCTCCGATATCTTTGAGACAGCCACTGTTACAGACAAGTCGAGTCCCTCATCAAATGTAGCAAGGCGAGGACATGTTGTCATGTAGACCATAGTTCTGTCACGTTTAAGAACGATCTGGACTGGGACACTTGCATGCACAAGACGCCAAATCCACGCTGTCACGTCCGCCTGCTTCCACACGCTCTGCCTCCTTCGTAAGATCTTCAAGTGGATCTCCACCGAGTCCAGAAAAATGGTCACCCCTGCACTAGTCAGCAGCAGACTCGACTACGGCAATGCACTCTACGCCGGCACCACCCAGAAACTCCAAAAGAAACTACAGACCATCCAGAATGCCTCATCCAGACTCATCCTGAAATATCCCACGCCGCAACCACATCACCGGCCACTTGCGAGACCTTCACTGGCTACCTGTCAACAAGAGAATCACCTTCAAGCTTCTCACGCACGCATACAAGACCCTCCACAATGCCGGACCTGCATACCTCAACCACTGCCTTTCCTTCTACACTTCCACCAGACATCTCCTCTCCACTCAACTGGCCCTGACCACCATCCGAGGATCCGCAAGACCACGACTGGAGGAAGATCCTTTGCTACGTCGCTGCAAAGACCTGGAACTCCCTGCTTCTGCACCTCAGGCAGTCACCATTGCTGCTGTAATTCAGGAAGGACCTCAAGACCTGACTCTTTGACTGAACTGCAGACCCAGGCCCCCCCACCCCCTGCCACACCTTGAGACCCTCACGGGTGAGTAGTCACACTTTCTAAGTCCCTGGTTGATTGAACAGGTATGGGCGCATGCCGGACACAAAGCATGACACCTGAGCATCAACTGAATTGATTTACCTGGACCAGACCATGGAGGCTAGAGTCAGCAGCCTCATTTGCCATTGAGCCTGCTCCCGATCCATAGCAAATTGGACCATCTAACACCACAGAGATTGTAACAGCTGGCGATGAGGGTGGGGCACTGCTGGTCACTTTCAGTGGAATCTGGGTGCCCCGCCTGGAATCAGAGAGTGTAACCAGTGTGTTTCTTCTAATGGAACAACAATGCCGGAGGAGTCCCAAAGTGCATAGACCAACTCCAGAAGACCCACATAAGCGTTTCTACCTTTTCTGTCTGACATCTTCCCTTCCACGAATGGGCCCAATATGGAAGCTTTGGCTTGCTATGAGGGGATCATGCTTAAAGTCATGAAGGGGTTGAATTGGGTGTTAAAAACATACATACTACTTCAATAGGTATGGGATGGCATTGCCACAATATTTATAGCACTACATACATGGGTGAGGATGATGACCATTAGGCAGTAGTCTGTACATAAAACATGCATTTTGCTCTACAAGTCGTCTCAGACTATGCTCCACAAAACTCACCAGGATGTGATGAAACTGGCTGGATACCATCTATGCCCACCTCAGAGGAATGGTAAGCACATCTATGGTGACAGCTCCTGAAGAAGTGAGGATGAAGATCCTTGTGGCTTGCCTCTCTCCCAAACTGTGGCACTAATTTCTAAAATTCACAGCTATTCTGTCTCGGGCTGGGGTATGGAGCTGCCACAGAACCGCTCACCCCATATTGACAAGTCCTTCAGAGCATTTGCCAATAAAGACCAACACATGGAGCGGGCCTGCAAAATAACCTTGGTAAGGAGTGTTGAGATCTAATGGCAAAGTGTGTGGCAAAGTAAGTCTATAGACCTGGAGATACAGCGGAGGCCCCTGAATGATAAGGACTGTTCAACAAAGGGTAAATGATGTTCCATGTGCAATAAGGGCAATCACTTCGTGAAGGTATGCAACTCCATTACTGTCGAGAGCTAATCCAGTTCTCACTATAGGAGAGCAACCACTCTCATGACTAGTCCTGGGGCTGGAACAACCTATGACCCATCGAAGGAAGGTGAGCGATAAGGATGTGCATTTGATTCCTAACAAAATAGAAAGGTGAAAGGGGCTGATGGATCATCCAATGCGCAAAATGATCATTCAAGGGTATCTTGATCATGTGTCCCATAAAAACCAATGCCACGGTGGCCAACTCATTGCACTACAACCAACATCTGGATCTTGGTTTTCGGGGATCCAAGATCCGTTATGTCACCCACACAAAGGAAAGCAGGTGCACGTGCTTGCAGGTGTGAGGATGGGAGGGACACTGGATGGTGCAACTGAAATGTGAACCAATGTGTGGGTGTTTAGAGATAAGCTCTATTGGTACTGCTGGGTGACGTGGATGCATGATACAAAGGATGCATGGGGAGATGTGAATGTTGAATACAAATGGAGCAATCAAGGGGTCAATCCCTCTGCAAGGAGACACAATGAAGAGTGGGGCCACATTATCCTTATGCAGTTCGATAGGAGTGAGATGATCATGTCTAATTTTTTCTCTTGTAACCGAGGGACATGTTATGGATTTTGGGGATCAGGACCAAACATATTTTGGGGGCCCCTGTTTGGAACAACTTTGAATTTATGATCCAATTTCATCTCTTTTGTGCCCTCTTTGCCTAGGTCACTGACAGTGCACATTCCAAATGTGTTTACATCTAATATTCAGGGATAGTGATGCGGGTTTTCAATATTGTAACACAGCAGCAGCTGACTAAAAATTGCAAGTAATATCTGTGAGCCCCTTCCCACTTTTCCTAAGTGAGGTCCTGTTTTGCTCTAAAAGAAACTTTTTTTATGGATGTTGCAGGAAATATCAACACAACATTTGTCTGATGGACTCCCAAAGATCACCAACCTTGAAAATAAATTAAAAGAAAACGGTATTTAAGACAGTTTGTTAAAGAATTATTCAAGGTCATCAGGGCAAGACTCTCTGCAGAAGAGAGCTGTCTCTATTACGGAGTGCCTTGAAAAGTTGGGACCCTGGGCCAGCGCCTACTTTGCCCGCGCCTTAAAACGTCTCTGTTGTAACCCCAATGTCACGCAGATGCATTGGAAGAGTAGAGTGTGAAACCAAATTGAAAGCTTTAATGAGGTCTAATAGAAGTGCTGCACCTCTTTTTTTGTCTACTTGAAACAGGAGGTAATCCGATGAGGTCATTTTGGAAACTTCTGACCCACAGCATGGGCTGAAACACACTTGGGCATCTGCTGAGCTGGTGAGCCTGAGTTCGGCAAGTTCTGCTCTTTCAATCAGTTTGCCTAGGAATGGCGCATTGCAATTGGGCTGTGGTTATTGGGGTGATTTCAATCAGAGCAAGGGCTTTTTGGAAGTGGCTTGAAGTAGAAACCTTTTAGATGTCTGTGTAGGTTCCCATGAGGAAGGAAGCGTTCTGAATGGTATGGTCTAAAATGAACACTGGACCAAATTCTGTTTATGGTTCAAGTCTTTTTTTTATTGCAAAGAATGCCATAAACAGCGAATTTGCATCATTACATGTGTCTCGAGTGAACTAGTGCTTGATATCGAGGCATCGGTTAATTTAAACATAAGAAGAAAACGAAAACATTCCCGATGCCCATCCCTCCCCCCACACCCGAAACTCGGTTCACATGTGCCATCATTATTGTACGAAGACAGTCCACACAGCGGTATGCCGTGGCCACTCATGGATTGGGGTTCACCTCTGGCAGACGCAAAAGGAGAAGATACTTCGGGCATGTAAGTTCCCTGAAATCATGTGCGAGGAGAGAGATAGGGGCGCCACAGTTCCAAATTCTGTTTAAAGGAACAACTCCTTCTGAAGTTTAGTGGAACACTTGAACCACTCAGCACTGCCATGCGTTGCCTGAGAGACATAACTCTATTGTGGTGATAGGGGCTGCTTCTAGCCAGTTGCTTAGGGGACTCTCAGAATAAGCATATATGACTCTCAGAATAAGATACTGGGTCATCACGAAGCTTACCAAAGTCCTTCTCTTGCAAGTGTTATATTATTACATAGTATAATTGATCTGAGCCCAGAGACTGTACTTCTTTGAATGTACTCCGTGAACCAAGTACACATACCATGTCTTCGGCCCGCAACCACTGTTAATGTTGTGCTCTCCTAGGTCCGCTACTGTTGACACCAAGGTGAGACATATTTTGTGTGTATTTATAAGGTTGGTTGACATTTGGTTTCTTTGACCACTCACCACAGAACTAGTCATCCTAAATGAGCTATTATCATTTGGCTGCTCCTTGTGTTTGCCCCGACGAATAGTTAGAGGCTGGTTCATTAAGGCACAGTTCTGGAGGGCACTAGCAGGTTTTTTTTTTCGGTCAGTCTGTGGGTTTGTTTGGTAGTGGCAGCTCCTTGAAGATAACAGCCAACTTTATGCCGGGTAAACGCGATTGAGCACTTAATGCAGTGCAACTGATTATACTAGTTAGAAGATCCGGGTCATCCAGCAGTGACGCAGGAGAGGAGTAGAAACTAAAACGATTACACATTATATCCCAAAAAATCTTGTTGGCCATTTGGAAGTGACTTAGGTGATACCTAGGGAGGCAGAGCTACCTGACAAAAAAAATGTGACTGATTATATTGCGGTCTTTCTAAGGGTTCTACCGTGCTGAGGAGCATTATGGGTGAGGCTCAAGAATACGCAGCACCCAGGAGAGTCAGGTGATTAGATCTTAGTCAAGCGAGTGGACCAACCCTAGAGTGGCGTAGCCGAGACTCAATGAGGTGCGTCTCCCAGGAGACACCACTGCTCATATCTCAAACTTAAGGAGTGGCAAGACCAAGGGAGGCACATCTCCCTCTAAACGCTTAAAAGCAGTCAATTATATCTCAATTTATGGACCCACCCAGGAGCAGCGCTGGTGAAACCCAGGCAGGTAGTAATGACTGGAGTATGAACATTATCAATCCTAGAGACTTTCCTGCCAGTTTCAAATTCAGTTCCTGCATTCAATTGTTTCTTTCACATGAATGTCTTCCTCTCCACAGCTCCTGGTCTGCTATGCATGACTTTGATGTGTGGAGCCCTACTCTTTCCAGGTCAATTGCATTATATTCTCCTGCTCTCCACTGTACACCAAGGTCTTGTAATGACAGGCAGGGGGCTGATTTCTTATGATCATTGAGGAGTCGCAGGCCTTTACTTTTATGTTATTGTCTAGCCTGGTGAACTCGGGATTGGTTTGTGTGATTGTGGTGAGCGAAGAAAAATACTTGGTGGACCATAAGGTAGGTGAGAAGCACATAGTGGGGGATTTTCAAAGTAAAGATAACTTCACATCTTCTCTATTTTACATTATTCATATAAGTTACATATGCTCCTCTCTTAAATGTGCATGCCTAAAATGAATAAACAGCAGGCAAACATTTGCGGCATATGATAAACACACACACATACACGCACACACACACCTTTCATTGCCTCTATTTCTCTCCTTGATACGACTCACTGTCTCTCACCTTCATTTAATGTCTGTCCTGATCTCAGTTTCCCATTTTCTTCTTAACTGTAACTTGTCACTCTACCTGGCTGAAATACCCTCCTCTCTAACTCTCACTCTCCTTGTTCATTGTCTCTCCTCAGTGGCCACCACTGTTGACAGAATCCTGCTCCATGGATTCTCTCTCTCGCTGTCTCTCTCATGGATGTCTCCTCCGCCTTTTGTTAGATTGCAGTGGACCATTTAAAACACCGGCACTATGAGGTCCTTGCGTTCTCATTCGATATCTCATCCGCATGGTGAAAACCTGCGCTTCTTTTTCCCTATTTAAAGCACTGGAATTTTTCATTGACATGTGCAATCACCCTTTTCTGCAGTAAATGTAAATGTTCTCAGGCAGAACGATTAATTATTTGTGCACTTGGCACGTTCCACAGAGTTGCATTTCATAATTAACTTGTCACTGAGTTTTCCCCTAGTGACAAGGGGAGGATTACAAATACTGTGATTGTACATGTTGTACTTGAGGGGAGAGGATAATAGATAAGCAGTTGGGGTGCAGAATCTGCAGGTTTGACTTAATCAGCTGAGATATTTAGGTTAGCATTCATTTTATGTTTATTTTTGGGATCTGTACCCAGTTTAATGATGCCACTTTCTTTGATGTCATGGGATGAAGGTCAAAGATCATGCGATAATGCCAACAAAATAAGGGGCATATTATCTAAAAAGTGCGCTAAACATCGCAAAGCGTGTTTAACGAGCACTTTTTTATCGCCGGCTATCGTCGGAATAATTTGCCATGCTAACGCTGTATTAGCGACATTTAGCGCTATGGCGATAATTATTCCAGCCATAGCGGTGTTTTCCATGAAACATCGCTGGTTTTCCAGCGATGTTTCATGGAAAACGGCAATAACCTTGCTGATACGACCCTGTGGTCGTATCAGCATAATCCACCCCCCCCATGTTAGATATGGCTAACACCTGCTAATTGCAGGTGTTAAATAAATGGCGATGACCCCGGTTTGTTCGTCGGGAACGCCCACTTTGCATATCGCTGACATGCAAAGCGGTAAAAACACGGGCGCTAATGCCCGAAAACTGTCTCTAACTGCTGTTAGAGACAGTTTGCTGATAGGGTGATAAGAATATCGCCGCTTTAGCGGCAAAAAGTGCCGCTAAAGCGGCGATAGTGCCCTTGCTAATATGCCCCTAAATCTTTGCCAAGAGTGGCAAAAATGCTTGCACTTCCCTTTCTTGGTCTGACTTCATTTGCTCCTGAATCCTAGTGTAAGTTAGGTAAGGTAAGATCCCTTAAGACAGTCTATTACCACCACCCATTGCTCAATTAGCACAACAATCTCTGTGAGACAAGCATATATCCTCTCTTCCCCACGTCCTATACTGAAAATATACTAAATACTCCCACCCCTCCCCTCAGTGGCCCACTTCACGCTCTTTCCAGCTGTGTGTGTGCATGTGTAATAGTATGCATCTGCAACTGCAAGATGCATGTGAGAGACCACAACTATGTCTTCAGTGCAGGTGTGAGCATGCCTGTGTACAAGTATTATTGAGTGTTAGTGTGACTGAGTATGAGCGAGCCAAAGTGTCAATGTGAATCAACATATGTGTGATAATACATGCATAAAGTGCAGCAGCTCACCGCCTCCCTCAGCCAGAACACACCCACCGACACAACGGACCCAAACGAAGCAGCCAGCAACCTCGCCAAGTGGCTGACCGCCTGCGCCGACGACCTCGCACCACTAAAAAACCCTCCCAGCAGACCCGGAAGCAAGAAAACCCCTTGGTTCACCAACGAACTCAAGGAATCCAAGAAGAACTGCCGCACTCTCGAGAAAACCTGGCGACTCGACCAGACCACAGACAACAGGACCGCCCTCAAGCACGCCACCCGCAAACACCACCAGCTGATCCGTGCCACCAAGAAGTCGGCACTCAAAGAACGACTGGACAACAACGCCCATGACAGCAAGGAACTTTTCAGCATCGTCAAAGAGTTCTCCAACCCCAGCGCCGGAAACAACGACATCACCCCTCGCAAGACCTCTGCAACTCACTCTCCGCGTTCTTCCACCGCAAGATCACCGACATACACAACAGCTTCAACGCACAAACAACGCACCCTACCGCCGAACCAATGCCCGCCACCACCACCCTCTGCAACTGGACCCCGATCAACACCGAAGACACCACCCGCACGATGAACTCCATCCACTCCGGATCACCAACCGACCCCTGCCCACACCACGTCTTCAACAAAGCCGACGCCACCATCGCACCCCATCTCCGGGACATCATCAACTCCTCCTTCCGCACCGCCACCTTCCCGGAGAGCTGGAAGCACGCCGAGCTTACCGCCCTCCTGAAGAAACCAACGGCGGACCCCACCGACCTCAAGAACTACCGCCCCATCTCGCTCCTTCCGTTTCCGGCCAAAGTCATCGAGAAGACCGTCAACAGACAGCTTGCCGCCTTCCTCGAGACGAATGGATCCCTCGACCCCTCGCAGTCCGGGTTTCGGGCCAACCACAGCACCGAGACCGCCCTTATCGCAGCCACCGACGACATCAGAACCCTAACCGACAACGGGGAAACAGCTGCCCTCATCCTCCTGGACCTCTCCGCGGCGTTCGACACCGTCTGCCACCGCACCCTAGTGAAGCGCCTCAGCAACATCGGAATCCGAGAGAAAGCACTGGAATGGATCATCTCGTTCCTCGCCGGAAGAACCCAGAGAGTCCGCCTCTCCCCGTTCAGATCCGAAGCCACCGAAGTCATCTGCGGCGTTCCACAAGGATCCTCACTCAGCCCGACCCTCTTCAACGTCTACATGAGCCCCTCGCAGCCATCGCACGCCGACACAACCTCAACATCATCTCCTACGCCGACGACACCCAGCTGATCCTCTCCCTCACCAACGACCCCACTACCGCCAGAGCCAACCTGCACGACGGGATGAGAGACGTCGCCGACTGGATGAGGAACAGCCGCCTTAAACTGAACTCAGACAAGACGGAAGTCCTCATCCTGGGCTCATCACCCTCCGCCTGGGACGACTCCTGGTGGCCCCCGGCCCTGGGCACCGCACCCAAGCCAACGGACCACGCACGCAACCTGGGCTTCATCCTGGACTCCTCCCTATCAATGACCAAACAAGTCAACGCCGTCTCATCTTCATGCTTCAACACCCTGCGCATGCTCCGCAAGATCTTCAGATGGATCCCCACTGAAACCAGGAAGACCGTCACCCAGGCACTCGTCACCAGCCGACTGGACTATGGGAACACCCTCTACGCCGGAACCACAGCCAAACTTCAAAAGAGACTCCAGCGCATCCAGAACGCCTCCGCACGACTCATCCTGGACATCCCCCGACACAGCCACATCACCGTACACCTGAAAGACCTGCACTGGCTCCCCGTCAGCAAGAGAATCACGTTCAGACTCCTCACCCACGCACACAAGGCCCTCCACGACCTGGGCCCAAAGTACCTCAACGACCGCATGTCCTTCTACACGCCCACACGCCAGCTACGATCAACCAGCCACGCCCTCGCCACCGTACCACGCATCCGCAGAACCACCGCCGGAGGAAGATCCTTCTCCTACCTGGCGGCCAAGACCTGGAACTCCCTCCCCACTCACCTTCGGCGAACCCAGGACCATCTCGCCTTCAGGAAGCAGCTCAAGACCTGGCTGTTCGAGCAGTAACTTACCCCCTCCCCCAGCGCCTTGAGACCCTCCCGGGTGAGTAGCGCGCTCTATAAATGCCGTGATTGATAGAGAGAAAGTGAGATCCACTTTTGAGTTTTAAAGCTCTATTCCTAGATATGTGTAAACTGTATCACCTCTTATTTTGCATGAGGTTACAGGCTATGGTTACTTTACAATTCATTATGTTGAGCACCGCATTACTAGCTACACCACTGCTGGCAACACACTGGAGAGTACAGAACAAACAGGAAAGACTGCAGTGGGATCTGCACCACCATGTAGTGGTTTAGATAATGTCTTGCTATGTTGCAAGATGGAGAAGCTACTTTTTCATAAAGAGGATTTGTGCACCACCTTTGCAACCAGTAGATTGTTCACTTTGCATGTATTTCAATGGAAACACACCTTTGTCAACACAAGAATATGTGATGGATCCAAGTACTTTCTGGTGTGAAGCCTGGTTCCTAAAAAATGCCACTAAAGTTATTTTCCCTTAGAAGCGCTATTGTGCCAGTAACTCACAATGAAATAAGGTTCCCTATTATTTATTTGACTGTACCCCCATTCAAGGAGTCTATTGACCAAACCATAAGAGTCACAGGCTTCTAATTGCTATTTGAGCAGAAGTCATACTAAGCTACTGATTCATATATCTCTCTGACACAGACATTTGTGTGCACCTCCATGGTTACCTGTTCGATGTTGGTAAAATAGCAGGGACGGGAGTGCTAATGCACCCCCTAAAGCTATCTACTTGTAACCTGCACCGTATAGTTTCAGAGAATCAATGTCCAGACGCATCCAGCACCTAAAGGCAGTTCACATTTGACAATTGCTCCATGCATATTGGAAAATTGACTCCTTCTTTCATGTTGTTTGAGATTTGTTTTGGATTAATCCCGAAAACTTGGGAAACAGCTTTCCTGAAGCTCATCAGACAATTGGTTTTGAGCAAGAGACTTCATACTAATTACCCACTAATCGTGTTTGGGTTCAGGAGTAGCACGCTACCCGCCGAAAGGCGCTTCAACACCTCATCAGGGGTAGCAAGTACTATATAAAAGCAAACCCTTCCCTCCTCTATCTCCACTATCCTTTTTCAATCCAAATAACCAACTCACTTGTCCACTGCTCAAATTAATTTCATATCTTCCTATACTAATTCACCACTAATCCTCTTTGGGTTAAGGAGTAGCATGCTACTCACCGAAAAGCGCTTCCATGCCTCATCAGGGGTAGTAAGTGCTATATAAATACAATTACAATACAATACAATTATCCTAATGGGTGGGAACAGGAGTCATTTTATGGGGAAGGACACTCCTGGTCAAAGGAGTGATCTGTGCAAATCTGTGTGTACGCCCTCCAGCTTAAAATCCTAGTATGATAACTCAGTGGGTTAATGTGCGCACTCCATCGATCTTTTTGTAACTCAGTTGTGGAAGATAAAAGAACTGCAAGACATTGAGAGGAAGGGATTTGCCCTAGATTTTACAATTTGTTCAAGTTTAGGACTCTGCAAATCACCTAAGTGAACAGAGACTGGCGCTTGATCTTCAGTTCCATTTGAGGGGCAAACTGTCTTTTGAGCCATAATTGTGTTCTGGGTATTTGGCATGTTTCAACAGATTGTATCGACTTAGAATTCGAGGAGAAAATTAGCTGCCTGTGTTCCATGACAAAAGACTATGGTCAGTAAGGAATGAAGATAAATTCAAGTGTTATGTTGCTGCTCTAGATTTAATAGGTTTTCTACAGTTAGGAGCTGTTGGATAATTGATTTGGTCACCAATATAATATTCACTGTAAGCAATCAGACATGTAGTTTCTGCCTAAAGTAACCTTTTGGCCTTCAGATGTTTGGAGGTGATAGACACGGAAACAGGGTTAGCGTCCTAGCTCTCATGTTCTAAATCAATCTAACAATTACAACAATAATAGTATGTATTTTTCCATGGTGCTCAGTTACATATACTCCTCAAAATGATATGCATTGCTATTTGTTTTTTTGATGCAGGGGGACATTGCGTGGGGGTCCCCCGTCAACATACCTTGCAGGGGAAGAGGTTCAAGTTTCGTTACAGCACTGAAGTGAACTAGTATTCATCTTGTGTGGGAGGCAGAAAATGGTTTATTTATTTTCTAAATATTAGGTGAATTTTGATCCTACGTGGGACGTTGGAGTTGGATCCAGGGGCGTGGCTTAGACAGGGAAATTTGGGGGGCTGAATCTCAAATATCCCAACTAAAAAAGCAGTGGGCTGCAGAGTGAAAGGGGGATATGACCAAGGTTCGGTAAGAACTATTTTCATGAGGAACGGGGTCAGTAATGGTTTGCATTAGATGGGCCTATGTCTAGAGTGGCACAGTGGATAAAAAATGATGTGTTGGGCTGATATGGTACCCGAGTGATTGTCACTGATTAAACTATTTGCAAGCATTCATCCCATCTCCTTTTGGGTGTTTGATTGCCAGTAGTATGCCTGGAAGCAAAGACTGCAACAACTTTCTAAGTCTACTACTCCCACTGTTTGAGAATTCCAGAAAGTAGAATTTGCACCTATTCAAGTAGTATTTCTATGGGTGCCAGATTTACTACTATTCTGGTAAAACCAGTAACTACATATTTATGTTTGTAATCCAAAAAATGAACACGATAAAAGATCTTAGTGAAATGAGAACAATGAGAAAAACTGACACAGACATAGGAGTCGTGACTCAGGGCCCCCACACCCAACTACCAAGCCTAGAATTCCTTTGGGGGAGTGTCACACCCTAAACACCACCCCTGAAGCTAGCCTGGCTCTAAGAGTCTGTGCACGAGCCAAGCCATGAAAACATTTGGAATTTATATTGTGCAACCAACATAATGTAAAAATATGATACAGTCTCCCCCAAATTGAACAAGCATTGGCATAGCCAATAGGTCTCACCTTTGGGACCTTATAAGAGCAAAAGCCATGATACCCATGGGAAGTAAATGAGGCTTTGGGAAGCATCCTATTTACATGCTGATACCTCTGAACCTTTTTAAATTCTGTGCAGAGGTTTTTGATTGGGCATGGGTGAGAGGCTGTGGCCTTAGGGCCAGAGCTGCCGACTTTGGAGCTGGGGAACCAGGTTCGAGTCCCGGTGTAGGCTCAACATCCTGTGATTCTCGGCAAATCACTTAATCTCCCCGTGGCTCCCAAAAATGAAAGTATCCTTGTGTAAGGTAATTGGCGCTCTTGTAAAGCACTCCAATACCTTCGGGTCCAGTTCACGCTATATTACTTCTCAGTAACCTGCCCTGAGAGAGTGGAATGAGGGCGCACATGGACCATGGAACACGGACCCCCCCACCAGCCCCTGCTGGTGATAACTCTTCTGTGGCTTCCGGGAGAAGAGGCTTGGAAAGCTGCTCTGCTGGGAGGACAGATAAGGCCATGCCCTGTACACCCCCCACTCCTTCCGCGGGCACGTGCTGCCCTCACGCACCCTACATCCGCTGCTCTGTCACCGATAAGCGCCCACGTCCGCCCGTGAGTGACAGGGCTGGTGTGACGAGTGCACCCGCACTATGAGCAGGCAAACACAAGCAGGGACTGTACACCAATGTAGGAGCGTGCAACAGACACCTGAAGGATGAAAGGCTGAGCTGCACTGACGCCATGAGCAGGCAAACACAAGCAGCACCTGTGCACCAACAGACACCTGCCCACAAAAACATGGAACAATAACTTGCCTTATACAGGCAGAGTGTAGCGACCCCTGAAGAATGAAAGACTGAGCTGCACCCACACCACGAGCGGTCAAACACAAGCAGCTACTGTGCACCAACCGACACCTGCCCACAAACACATGGAACAATAACTTGCCTTATACAGGCAGAGTGTAGCGACCCCTGAAGAATGAAAGACTGAGCTGCACCCGCACCACGAGCGGTCAAACACAAGCAGCTACTGTGCACCAACCGACACCTGCCCACAAACACATGGAACAATAACTTGCCTTATACAGGCAGAGTGTAGCGACCCCTGAAGGATGAAAGGCTGAGCTGCACCCACAATATGAGCGGCCAAACACAAGCAGATACTGTGCACCAACGTGGGAGCGTGCAACAGATATCTGCCCACAAACACACGGAACAATAACGTGCTTTATATGGCAGAGTATAGGTACCCCTGAAGGATGAAAGGCTGAGCTGCGCTGACACCGTGAGCTGAAAAACACATGCAGCTACTGTCCACCAACGTGGGAGCGTACAAAAGACGCCTGCCCACAAACACATAATAATAACTTGCCCTGTGGTAAGGCAGAGTGCAGCGACCT
Source organism: Calotriton arnoldi (assembly GCA_963921515.1). Lineage (NCBI taxonomy): Eukaryota > Metazoa > Chordata > Amphibia > Caudata > Salamandridae > Calotriton > Calotriton arnoldi. The sequence goes on along the minus strand of CAWUFW010001612.1, from coordinate 2,244,973 downwards.
CTGAAGGATTAAAGGCCAAGTTGTCTCTGGACTGGAACGTGTGATAGTGCAGGTTACCGGAAGATCTGAGAAGTGAGTGTTTTACACATGGTGCGGGAGCATAACACAATGGAGGGAATTAAACATCAACAGTAAAAACATCGACAACAAAACCATAGGAAGGGAAATATGATGTGTTTAATTTGTGGTGCAAAACTGCTGAAGTTCAGCTTGAAAAATTGATTTTGCATTTCACTTAAAAAAAGAATAAAACGGAGTGCGTCGATCGCATATCGTCTGCACGGGAGACAATTTGCATTGAAATGCCGGGCAGTGGCACCGCCGCGCTTTCTTCAGTGGGAGTGGCTAATGCGTCGAGGCCACAGGAAAAACAAGTTTGACGAGGAGAGGAGGAGAGGAGGAGGCAGCAGGGTGAGGGGAGAGAGGAGGGGGCCTGCACCTGTTTCCCTTGCGGGAGCGAGCTTTGAAACCATCTGTCAGATGGTTTCAAAGCTCGCTCCTGCATGGGAATCGCCAAACGTGCACGCGTTGCCATTGAAAGCAATGCAATGCGTGCACGTTTAGGGCAGAAAAACCGAATCGATTTCAAGAGGTCTCCTCCTATGCAGCGCATGCGCGCTGCGTAGGCGAGACCTAAAAAAGGGTATTTCTTTAACACACTGAAGCATTTCACCCTAGTACATCAGATTATATCACTGCCTAGAGAGACATTTATGAAAAGTGATAGTTTTTAAACGTGAACTTAGAAGCATTAATGGCTCACCCCCAATAACAATGCCATTAGTCAACTAAGAGGCAACTCAGTAGTCATGTAAACCTTAAACATAGCTTAGATTGTTGTTATAGCTGGAGCCATATTATAGCCTAATAAATGAAACATAAGAGGTGCTTGTACAGTGCACATCCTAAACTAAAGTATTTAATTGTGCTTTAATGTGTGATGAGAAAGAAAAGTAGGCTCTGTGAAATTAAATGTTTCCCTAGGCTCACACAATTTGTACAAGTAGGGAAGTGGGTATTGAGTCCAGGTTATCTGGTTTCACAATTTGAAATATAGCTACCATCTGTATATATCTGTCTCTGTGTCTGTGTCGGGTAACACTAACATTTTGAGCCTGACGATGGACCATATATCGAGGGATGCTATCTTTCAAACAGCAGTTGAGGTTCTCAAGTGTCTGGGGCACCCGTAGGACCAGGAGCATCTAATGGCCCAACTATGTCCCACTAGCACTTATAAAAAAAGTCTGCTCAATTATACACTTTAGGCATATGGACCAAACCCTTTTGGGACTTAGCTACCATCCACAATAAATAGGCTGGAAAGGAAAATGGTATGAGCGTCTCAGGTTGGAAATGGATCCAACAAAATTAGGCAGGGTTAATGACCAGTCCAGGCTCACTTCCAGGTACAGCCCTTCATTGATGCAACCACATCTTCACAACCAAGATGTTGTCAGGGTTTGAATGTGGATTTCCCAACACCCTCCTCCCCAGACTGGACGCAGAACTCTCAATGTCATAAAAGGTAACCTGGAGCTGCGCCTCCATCTTGTATAATAATCAGTGTGTATTCTGGTAGTATCCACACAACACTTGTAAACTCAGCCGTGTAACATAGAATACAGTATGAGCCACATAAATGTCACATGTCACAAGTCACCACATACACACAAGGCCAGTGAGGGGAACCGGTCAGCGAGACTGACTGGATTTTATAGAAGAGTATTGATTGGCTCCTCTGCAAGGGATACAGTGACTAAACCCTGTGCTTCTGACTAATAACCTGTTTGCCACCAACACCAGTAGAGTGTCAGCTGCCCTGTTGCCTGGTAACCGACAGTATATTTTCAAGGATAAGCGAAACCCAAGGATATTAAGGGACTGAGGGCATAAGTATTTTTAATGGAACAAAGGTCCCTTAAATGCAAAGTAACACCAGGAATTGATACATAGAGATACAATGAGGTCTTTGTTCCTTTAAAAATGGTTTCGGACAGTAGTCACACTCTACTATGGGTGGGCCTACACCTTGGATGCAGATGTCGTGTTCATTCGGTTAAGAATACATGGTCCATCAGAAACTTGAAAGAAATGGCAGAGTCCACCAAACTGTTCGCACAATGCAAGGACTTCCATCCCACACATATGGGTCCGTGGATTTCTTCAAAGTTTGGCTCCTGTTGTAAATAATGAGTGATTTTTTGAAAGTTAAAAGCCCTGCTAGCCTGTGCGCGTTAAATATAAGCCCACGTCACTATTTAAAGGAACCTATCTAAAGACTGCCGACTCGATGTAAATGAAGGCACTCCCTTCAGAGGGCGAAGACTCACCTTTAGCTTCTATGTCGTGTCTGCTCATTGACCCCACAAGGCCTTCTAAGTTTACCTGTGAATATAATAACTGTGATGCTGGAGTAAGATGCTGCAGCTTGCCACTAGGCCCCAATGCTGCTGGCAATTGATGCCATGCTGCTCTTCGTGTTTCTTCTCTCTGTCCTCCTACCCTGATTCTCATGTCTGGAGAGCTGCCTGGCAGTGCCCTTAGCAACACCCATTGTGGGCTGCCGAAGTCTGTGCCACTGGGGATTGCGCCAGTTTGGCAGCGAAAGGCCACTCTGGACTTGAAACCTATTCTCTGCCTGGTCCTTTCCCTAGGGAACGAGGGCTTAAAAGAATAACCCCCTTGTATTAAAAGATAATAATTTTATTTCCACGACATGATGTCACTTGATGGTAGATAATGCTCTAACATTCATCCGTATAAGACGCTTGTCCTCCTGATCTCAGAGGAGTGCAGTTTGGGATGCTCAATGCTAATCATGTTGCCGTGGCAACTAATAATTCACATATTCAGCTCCACATCACTGGCGCTTTAGGATAAACCACATACCACCTAAAACTCGGAGCTATACTTGTATGTCCCTTATTTAGACATTTTTTTGAAACATTCACTTGTGACAAACCAACTTATCAGTGAGTAAAAAAAATCACACATTTGTACACAAGCCTCCCTAGCACCCAAAAAAACACTTTGACTAACTTTGGTCTGCTAATTGGCGCCACTACGTAGTCGAGGAATCTGGACTTATAGAATTATTTCTCTACTGACTTTGTTTAATACAACGCACGCAACATGAGTGTATTTTCATGGCGCTGTTAGAAATGAAATTCGACTAACAAAGTTACTTGTATTTTTCTTAGCCTTATCTGAAATTCGAAAATTCCACGCTGCCCTTTTTTGTGCAGGGCAGCAGTTATTCTTTTCCCTTCTTTTGTGCTGGGCCTAGATTGTTAAAAGGGATGTAAACTATGGTATTTGGCATGGTCCCTCTTGAAACAAATACCCTGTTTTGTGCTGCACGTGATGCTTATGTGTCTGATCTGTTATATTGATCATATGTTGTTTAAAAAAAAACAATAAAAATAATTTCGAAAAATTAAAAGTGTCTCAAGGTTTTCTTTTCAGCTTTACCACCGTGCCTCTCTTGTCACTGTTCTTTAACTATCAGGATGACCCATGTCTGGGAAACAGTCAACCATACTATTCATTTAAACAATAGCATTGTGGCAACTCCTCCTACTCTGTGGACATGAAAACCTTACCTACAATTTAAGGTGTGGACTGAATTAAATGAATTACCTGGTAATTACTTTTGCATTGACATTAGGTAGATATCATTTGTAGCTTTGCAATATGGGTGTGGGTCAGAATATCAAGGACAGAAATATTGTCCTGCAAAAATCAAGAATGGAAATATTGTACATCCTGCTGTACATTTTTAGGATATTGCAAGTCGCAGAGCAGTTCTGTGACCATATAGAGGAACAAGACTAAAGGCAGAGTTCCTTTATAAGGTGATGGAAGTCCAAGTAGGGAGGCTCAGTTGCCTAAACACACCCCTGGCTGGCACCAGAGAAACCTCCAAGGTGCTGCCATATTGAATTTACCTCAAAATATTGCACTGCGGGATAGTTTGCAGTATGGCAAGCAGGATTTGTTGCAAAAGTGGGAACCCCCTGGGAACTTTTTTCTCATTGGTTAGGGAGTGTCCAGGACTCATCCTCAACACCTGGCTAGTGCATCCTACAAAAGCGGCACCTTACCCAAAGCTCAGCTCAACAGAACACATTTAGACCTGAGGAAGAACAGAAGAGAACTGGACCTGCTGCCTGTGACCTTAGGGGAGACCTGAAGAGCTGGACCTGCCTCCACTTGTCCCCAGGACTGAGAAGTGGACTCCGATGGGTCTTTTGGGTAACCACCTGTGTGGCTACTGTGACACAAGAAGCTACAAAAAGCCTGCTTACTGAAGAGTTCAGATGACCAGTAGCACCTAGACCTTGACTGGCACCTGTCGGAGTGAGTCCTGGTCCCTAAGTGCTGTCCTAATGCCCTAAGAGCATTAAAAGAAGAAAAATGTTTTAGACTTCCAAGACCTCTGGAACATCAGCAGGACCTTGCAGAAAAGGCATCTGAAATAAAGAGCAGTTTGTTGGGTACAGCTTAAGGCTTGCCCTGCTGACGTATTTTGAGCCCCATAAAAAGTCAGAAGGCAGAAATCTTGACCTAGTGAAGATGCGAAAAGTACCGTACTGATAATATTTCGGCTGGCGCGAGGTTTAAATTTTCTCATTCTGAGCTTTTCCGACTAAAAGCAACTGCTTGGGTGGAACCTCCTCCAATGGCCATCTGAAATCGAGAAGGCTTCAACAGATACAGCCTTGCTCTGCTGGGGGATTTCGGGTTCTATTTTAGAGACTAAATCAGAAGGCACATTTTTTGACTGGGTCATTTTGCTTCAGGTACCCAACCTCTGGCGCCATCGTGGTCATCCTGAAATCATGCTTAGTTTCTGGTCAGTCCCAAACAGAGACGTCTGATTGCTGCATTACTTTCTTTGGTGCTTTTGCCCTAAAAGTGTAAAAAAACATTTCTCTGGTGCCCCAAATTTGATTTTAGTAATTTTTGCGTGATTATTCTTATTAAAATGTTCTCTATTTTTAGAATTTGGTTGTGGGATTTTTATTGTGGTGTGTTTTGACTTTTTAATTGTTTTGGTATAGCTAAATGCTTTACACACTTTTCCTTAAGTTAAGCCTGTCTGCTCTGTGCTGTAGCTCATAGGGGTTGAACCCAGCCTCATTTATTGAACTTGTTGGACCTGACAGACTTTTGAACTTATGGACTCATGTCTTCCCCAACTAATGACCCATTTTCTCACAATAACTAGCAATGTTTTCATCTTTATACCTCACAATACTTTATATTGGATTTAGGGCATCCCATTTGGAGCTACCTATCACTTTTTATATATCTACAGTGTCTGTTGAGCAATCATTGGGGATGGCTCCACAAACCAAAGCCCTACATCCTATGTACAAAGCTAAACAAAACTTGATCTAATATATCAGCCATGAATAATGCAGAGGATTTCATAATATCTGAGCAGGATCAAATTCTACACATACTTAAATAATTTTGGGTAGATTTATTAAAATATAGTGCAATGAAGCTCAGCAAACAAAGTTGCAGGGCTGTGTTGCTCTAGCGGGAGAGAACAGTGCAGAGCCATATTTACCAAATATAGCCTGCTTTTCTCTTCTCCTGCGCAGGAGCACTAATAGTCTGCCTGACGCCATACACACATCTTTGTACAATTCACAATGGAGTAATCTACACAGTGCAGCACCCATGATATAAGTAAAATGTCTGAAGAAATAAATACATTTCTCTTGCTTTACACCTGCCTCAAAGAGGCATTATGTTTGATGCAAAGCCAAGATTGACATACTTTGTAGATCTGGTTCTACATCGAAAAAAAACATGATTGGTAGCGTTGGAATGCCCAAGTACCATCCGCAGAATGCCCCCTTGATGCAAAGTCGTGCAAAGCCCTTTTTGTGCTATTTCAAGGGCTCAAACGTTTCGTGCTGGAACGGAACACGGGGCTCACGGTTCGATCCCCGGTGCCGGCGGCAGGTTAGCCCAGCACCTTGTGACTCTGGGCAATAGCTTGCTTAATCTTCCCGATGGCCCCCAGCGCCGGGACACCTCTCCGAAGGTAGCTGTGCGCTTTTACAAATGCTGGTATTTCATTTCATTTCATTTGTGGTGGTTCACAATCTCGATAAATTCGACCCTTTTCGGTGATCTATATAAGGGCCAAGTGCTAGTCCTGAGCTTACCACAGGACAGTTATTTTCAGAATATGTAAATCCTCCAGTGATACTTCAGCAAGCTGTTGTAGACCTAGACTCAAATAGAACCCATGCTAGAAGCACAGACAGCTATCAAATTAATCCATAATGGAAAAGCAGCTGGTACCGATGGACTTCTAGGCGAGTTAACCGTCTAGCTGCGAGTGGTATTGCCCAGTTTCATAATGAACTTATACGAGTATCAAAGGGCCACAAATACTAATTTTCTAACCTAATAACCAAATTTATGGAATAACATTGCTTTGGATGGCGTCACTATTTGTACCCACTAGTACCCGTGTAAGGCCTTTAACCCCAGAGAATAATTTGTCAAAGCTGTATGTGGGATGCCAACACCTAGCATTAAAGATCAATAATATGACAATTCATTTATTAATTTGTGGACACACTATGTGTAGGTCATATGATGAATTTCCATGTGCGGTTTAATTTTTATATTGTGGACAGAAGACAAAGATACAAATTGCTTACATAGTTATTCTTGTATTTCAAGCGATGAGAGAAAGATTACATCTGTTAGTCACATGAAACAGAGGAGTACCTCTGATAGCCAACATGTTTTTCACCCAATATAGGCATGCAGTCCTAAGGCTTTTTCAAAGCTTAGAAGGCTTGGTTGATGGTTGGTTTCGTCAGAGTTTGAATATCTGGTCTGTCTAGAAATAAACTAGAGTGAGTTCCAAATAGCGCTTTCTAACAAGTCTGCCTGGCATCCCGGTGGTGTCTAAGCATTGACTGCAGCACTGTAAGACAATTTTTTATTTCTGTCATACAACTGACAATATAAATGAAGGGAGAGGTTAATATGGGGAATGTCTCAGATGTTCATGCACCGGGGTGCAGGGAGTGCATATGGTTTTTTGCTTGTGCTTCTTTGGAAAACCATTGGATGAACATGTGTCAATCACAAATAAAGGGCTAAAGCATAGTTCTTTATACATTTGCAGTCATGTTTGCGGTCGGACAGCCACAGAGTAAATAAATAAGTAAATAAATAAATAAATACATTGCAAAATAAACAGAAAAGAGACAGGAATTGGATAGGAGAAAAATGTTTTACAAAAATGGGGGTAGGAGAGAGTCTCTTAATCCCTTCGGTGCTTGGGACAGCATTGAGCCGTCCTACGCCACGGTAGGCGTGTGCGGAAGACAGCTCCATGCCGTCCCGGCACCGACTCGTGTTAGGAGCGCTGGCGCCCCCCATCCATGGGCCCCCCTCAACATGACTACATTGGGGGTGGCAGCGAAGCGCTTCCGCTGCCATCCCGATCCCTCCCCTTGGCAATCTGATGACGTCGGTGCGCACGCCACGCGCCAACATCATCAAAACACACCGGGAACACGCTGGAAGCCATTTCCTTCCAGCGTGGTGAAGGAGGAGAGCAGAGAGGCATCGGGGGAAAGGAAAGAATGTATCTTTTCCCCCCGGTGTCTCTTTGCAGTGCATTCCTGCTGCACAGTTGTGGGTGAGGCTGCAATCGCGCAGCAGGAATGCACCCACAAGCCACCAGGGATTTTATTTTGTTTTTGGGAGCGGACCTTTGGGCAAGGGTCGCTCCCTTTTATTTGGGCAATGTTTTGGTTGTCCCCCACCCCACCCCCCCGGGCAGATCGGCCATATTTTTACACCAGGGATTTATATATGTATATGTCGGGGAGCGGTTCCTTGGGCAAGGGTCACTCCCCTTTATTGGGGGCAATGGTTTGGCCATTTTCTGCCCCCCCCAGGATGGGTATGCCCAGATGTGGGTCCTGTGCACACGATGTCACTGGAACCAAGCTGTACCCGACTGATGAGCCCATAAATAGGGCGAAACCAGTCCTGGGTTGCTTGTGTTACGGTTCAGGGAAGACCTGGCTTGGCAGTTCGGGCTAGACTGTTCCTCTTGGAGCAGGGTCAAGACAGATTTGCACATAGCTGGGTCCCAACTGAGGTGGCATGGTGTGCAAAATAACAATGGATTGGGGTGCGGCCCGAGGGATTACCAGTGGCTGAGATTAATTTAACCATTTCATCCATCACTGTTTTGTGTACTTATTGTGTTCCCGCAAGTGGGACGGGTATGCCCAGACGTAGGTCCCATGCACACTGTGTCACTGGAACAAAGCTGTACCCGGCTGATTAGCCCATAAGTAGGGCAAAACCGTTCCTGGGTTGCTTGTGTTCTGGTTCGGGGAGGACCTGGCTTGGCAATTCGGGCTGGACTGTTCCTATTGGAGTAGGGTCAAGACTGATTTGCATACAGCTGGGTCCAGACTGAGGTGGCATGGTGTGCAAAATAACGATGGATTGGGATGCAGCCCAAGTGATTAACAGTGGCTGAGATTAAGTCAAGCATTGCATCCATCACTGTTTTGTATACTTATTGTGTCCCCCTGGGGGCAGATCGGCTATATTTTTAGTCCGATCTGCCCAAAAAGCCGCTATACACCAGGGATTTGAATATTTATATGTCGGGGAGTAGCTCTTGGGCAAGGGTCTCTCCCCTTTATTGGGACAATGTTTTGGTCATTTTCTGCACCCCCAAGGGCAGATCGGCCATATATTTAGGCCATCTGCCCCCAAGGGGGCAAAAAGCCACTAGACACCAAGGAGTTTCACATTTATATGTTGGAGAGTGGCCTCTTGGGCAAGGGTCGCTCCCCTTTATTGGGGCAATATTTTGGCCATTTTCTGCCCCCCCCGGACAGATGGCCATATTTTTAGGCCCATATGGCCCCAAGGGAGGCAGAAAACCACTAGACACCAGGGGAAGTTTCTGTGTGTTTGTGAACTGGAGTTCGACTGATGGTTTGCTGGTACTGGCGTTTGGCTGGCTGTGTGTGTACTAGCATTTGGCTGGCAGTAAGTGTGGCCTGACTTTTGGGTGATGGTGTGTTTAAACCGGGGATTTTTCTGGTGGTGTGTGTCAACTGGCTTCTGGTTGATGGTGTGTGTTGACTGGCTTCTGGCTGACGAAGTGTGTGGCTGCATTTGGATGGTGATGGGCAGACTTCATTTTGTTTTATAATGTTAACTGTTTTATTTCTTGTCATCTTTTGCATTTGTTATTGTAATGTTTTATTTCTCCTTTTTATTATAGTGCGACGCTTTTGATTTCCTTTGCTGTGACTCCTGCTTGCGGTTTTGGCACTGGTAGAGCTGCCGTTTTTGTAATTGCATGTATTTGGTAAGAAAAGGTTTTTTGTACTGTTTACTCCAAATGAGTTTCATTGCCATGCATGAATGTGTTTTTGTAAAAGTTGTAATAACAGCAGCATATTTAGGTTCTGTTTTATTGTGTGCCAAATTCTCCTTGGATTAGTGCAAGATGTGTATTGTGTTGTCTTGTGTGTAATTTTCTTTTGTTTTTCCTTTCTAGTGGGATATTGTTGGTGCTTGCTGTGTCTCTGCAGAGTAGGTGCAGGTGATTCTCAGTCTAGCTGTCTTTGACAAGTGAGTGGTATAGTTTTTGAGATTATAGGTATTTGTGTGCTTTGTATTGATTGACGTTTCCTTCCAGAATACTATATGCCGGTAGTTTTACTTTCAGTTTGATAAAGCCACACTTTGTTTATTACTTACTTTACACAGTGTTAGTTACTGTTGACTTATCAGTTGTGTTACTTTTATTAGCGAGGATTATGGCCAGCCTCAGGATTACTGCTCTGCAGGTTTTGGTTTGCTGTTTGAATCTTCCTCTGACCATGGTTTTGAGACTGACTCTGCATCTAAGGCTGAGGAGGAAGTCCAAGATTCTGGCAGTGAATTATCTGTCTGAGAGGAATCATCTTATGATGAAGACACTCTCAGTGTGGAGGAAGTGCCTCTTTTAGAGGAGGACACTAATATGCCAATAGTGCAGCAAGAGCCATCTGGTTTGCAGTCTGGGAATGAAAGGCTTCCCATTGGAAGTGCTAAGCTCTGGGTTGCCCCAAACATTGTGCAGCCAGTGTTGTCTGCCTTTAATAATGTTGCAGGACGTAAAGTCAATACTGAAAACATTTTGCTTATGAATTTTTGTTAGTTGTTTGTGGACGATGAATTGTGGATGAGATTGTTGACCAGACTAATTTGTATACTGAACAGTATTTGAGGGACAACAGTGCCAGACTTAAGGCCCCACTAGAGATGCAGTTTGAGCTTTGCACGGGATAAAGAAACCTTGTAAGAGACACACAAGTCACCCCACCATGGACTTTCCCTGGTGTCTAGTTTTTAAAAATGTGCTGGTTTGGTAAGTTTCCCTAGATGCCGGCTGAGCTGGGGCCCTAAATCCACAGATAACCACATAGCAAAAACAGATCATTTTTCAATGGAAAAATGTGATGTGTCTGTATTGCGTTTTGCACCCTTTCCCGTTGCGGGCACTTGACCTACCCACACAAGTGAGGCACCATTTTACTCGGGAGTCTTGGGGGAATGCTGGGTGGTAGGAGATTTGCAGGCCCCTACAGATTTCAAGAGTTTTCATCAAATTAATGCCAGGAAAATATGTTTTTAGGCAAAGTTTAAGATTTGCAAGGAATTCTGGGTAAAAAAAACCTGGTGAGAGCCACGCAAGTCACCCCACCCTGGACCCCTCCGTCTGTCTAGTTTTAAAAAATGTGCTGGTATGGTAAGTTTCACTGGGTGCCGGCTGAGCTGGGGCCCAAAATCCACAGCTAGCCACCTTGTAAAAAACATGGTTTCTGCTGGGTGAAATATGATGTCTCCTTGGTATTGTTTTGTGTCACAGGCGCAAAGCCCAGCCACTCAAGTGCGGTACCATTTTCATCGGGAGACATATGGGAATACAGAATAGGAGAATATTTGTTATTACCAATTAAATATCTGTACTTTTGTGCCTTTCAAATGTAAGCAAGTGTGTAGCACAGAAGACATTTAAAAAAAAATACCCTCTGAAACACATGCCAGTATGGTTGCCCATAAATTCAGAGATGTACAAACAACCACTGCCCCTAAATTCAGCATGTGGTGTACATTTTTGAAATACAGAGTTTTCTTTCACACCCTTTTTCCATTCTTTATAATGTACCATATGAATTGCTAAATAGAGTAGGCAATGAAAAACCATTGTAAGGTGCAACTCGGTTGTTTGCTCGGGGTACCTCAGATTCTTGGAAAACCTACAATCAATCACGCGTTTGTTAAGCGCTACTACTCACCCGTGAGGGTCTCAAGGCGCTGGGGGAGGGGGGTTTCGCAGGTTCCAGTCCATCAAGGAGGGGGTCTGTCGAAGAGCCAGGTTTTGAGGTTTCTTGTGAAGATCGGGAGAGATGTTGTCTGTCTGAGGTGGAGAGGGAGGGTGTTCCAGGCTCTGGCCGCGAAGAAGGAGAAGGAGTGGCCGCCCAATCTGGTCTTTCTGGTGCGGGGGACCACGGCGTAGGAGAGCTGGGCTGATCGTAGGGTCCTTTGGTGTGCGTGGAATTTGAGTCGGCTGTTCAGGTATGCTGGTCCGGTGTCGTGGAGGGCCTTGTGAGCGTGGGTGAGCATCTTGAAGGTGACTCTAGCTTCGATGGGGAGCCAGTGGAGTGTGCGTAGGTGCTGGGAGATGTGGCAGTGTCTTGGCAGGTTGAGGACCAGTCTTGCGGCGGCGTTCTGGATGTTCTGTAGCTTGCGTGTGAGATTTTTGTTTATTCCGGCGTAGAGTGCGTTGCCGTAGTCGAGTCTGCTGGTGACCAGGGCGTGAGTGACGGTCTTTCTGTGTTCGAGGGGGATCCATTTGAAGGTCTTGCGTAGGAGGCGGAGGGTGTGGAAGCAGGAGGACGAGACGGCGTTGATCTGGCGGTCCATTTTGAGTTCAAAGTCCAGGATGATTCCCAGGTTGCGTGCGTGGTCCGTGGGGGTGGACGGACTTCCGAGGGCAGGGGGCCACCAGGTGTCGTTCCAGGCGTCGGGGTGTGGGCCCATGATGTGTACTTCTGTTTTGTTGGTGTTTAGTTGAAGGCAGCTGTTTTTCATCCATTTTGCGACGGCTTCCATGCTTTCTCGAAAATTGTGCGGTGTTGGGTTCGTTGGATAGGGAGAGGATGAGTTGGGTGTCGTCTGCTTATGACACAATGTTGAGTCCGTAGGTTCTGACGATGGTGGCGAGCGGAGCCATGTAAACGTTGAAGAGCGTAGGGCTGAGGGATGACCCCCTGGGGGACTCCGCAGGTGGTTGGTGTAGGGTCCGAGAGGAAAGGGGGAAGTCTGACCCGCTGCGTTCTGCCGGAGAGGAAGGAGCGGATCCAGTCGAGGGCCTTGTCTTGAATCCCTGCGTCGTGGAGTCTGCGTATTAGGGTGCGGTGAGAGACTGTGTTGAATGCCGCTGAGAGGTCGAGGAGGATGAGGGCTGCTGTTTCTCCTTTGTCCAGTAGAGTGCGGATGTCGTCTGTTGCGGCGAGGAGGGCGGTTTCCATGGTGTGGTTTTTTCTGAAGCCGGATTGGGAGGAGTCGAGGATGTTGTGCTCTTCGATGAATGTGGCGAGTTGGCTGTTGATGGCTTTCTCGATGACTTTCGCTGGGAAGGGGAGCAAGGAGATGGGTCTGTAGTTTTTGAGGTCGGTGGGGTCCGCCGAGGGTTTCTTGAGGAGGGGGTTGATCTCGGCGTGTTTCCAGTCATCGGGGAACGATGCGGTTGCCAGGGAGCGGTTGATGGTGTGGCGGAGCATGGGTGAGATGGTGTCGGCGGCTATGTTGAAAATGTGGTGGGGGCAGGGGTCCGTGGGGGCCCCAGAGTGGATTGAGTTCATCGTCTTCAGTGTGTCTTCGGTGGTGAGGGCTGTCCAGTTGTTGATCGTTGGCTTCATGGTGTTGGTGAGGGTTCAGTGTGTTGGTTGTCTTCATCGAAGTTGTCGTAGATGCTCTTGATTTTGTGGTGGAAAAAGGTGCTGAGTTTGTCGCAGAGGTCTTGTGAGGGTGGGATGTCGGTGGACTCACTGGTAGGTTGGGCGAACTCCTTGATGATGTTGAAGAGTTCTTTGCTGTTGCGTGCGTGGGTGGAGATTCTGTCTTCGATCTCTTTTTTCCTTGTTTTTCTGATGAGTTGGTGGTGGACTTTGGTGGCGGCTCTGAAGTTGTTGTGGGCTTCTGTGGATTTGGTGTTCCTCCAGTCCTTTTCGAGGTGGCGGCAAGTGCGTCTGGACTCTCGAAGTTCGGTGGTAAACCATCTAGCTTTCTTGGCGCGGGTGTTGTTGTTTTTCTTGAGGGGGGCTAAGGTGTTGCCGCTGTTGGTGATCAATCTGTGCAGGGTTCGGGCTGCGGTGTTGGGGGTTGTCATTTTCAGCGACGGTCGGGGTGGAGTTGCTGAGTGATGAGGTTAGCTGGTCGTCGGTGATTCTGGTCCAATTTCTTCATGGGAGCAGGTGCTGGTGTCTGTGGATGGTGGGTGTTCTGAAGGTGAAGTGGACGCATCGATGGTCGGTCCATGGGAGTTCGGTGATGTGGCTGAAGGTGATGGAGTTTCCTGTTGTGAAGAGGGGGTCGAGGGTGTGTCCTACTGAGTGTGTGGGTTTGGTCACGATCTGGCAGAGTCCAATGTTGTGGAGGTTGTCCAGGAGGGATGTGGTGCTGGGGTCCCGTTGGTTGTCGAGGTGGAAGTTGAGGTCTCCCAGCAGGGTGTAGTTGGTGGATGCGATGGCCTGCGGGGAGATGATGTCCGTGATGGATTCGTCAAACGGTCTGCGGGGTCCAGGGGGTCGGTAGATGAGGGTTCCTCGGAGGGTGGTGGTGGGGCTGACCCGTATCTTGAAGTGAAGGTGTTCATTCAGGTCTGTGGGCTCATCGGAGAGTGTGCTCAGGCGGAGAGTGGATTTGTGGACGATGGCGATTCCTCCTCCCGGGCGGTTGGGGCGGTCCTTCCTGGAGATCTTGTATCCTTGGGGGATGGCGATGGCGATGTCTGGTCCCGAGGTGGTGTTGGTCCATGTTTCGGTGAGGAACGCTACGTCCGGGGTGGTGCTGTCGAGGAGGTCCCAGATTTCAGTGGCGTGTTTGTGGAGGGATCGGACATTGAGGAGGATGCATTGCAGGGTCTTCAGTTCGGGTGTGTTCTTGCGGGTGGGTTGCGCTGGGTCCGTGGTCTTGGCGGTGCTGCAGGTGTGCCGGCAGCGGTGACAGCTAAAGGGTCCGTGGGTGTCGGCCGGTGATGCTAGCTTGCAGTTGTTGTTGCTGCCTGGGTTGAGGGCGTGGAGTGCCGCCGGGTCGTAGCGTTGGCGATGCGGAGATCCAGGGTTCCTGGCGCTGGTTGCGGTCGGGTCGCGGACGGGCACAGACAGGCTTGCCTATGGCGCGCCAGCGGCGCGGCCGCGCAGCGGCCGCCATCAAGTAGGGGTCGGGGAGGGCTGGACAGTTGGGAGGCGGGAGCGGGGAGGGGAGAAGGATTGGTCGTGCTGGTCGTGCTGGGGGGAGGGGCCGGGGGGCAGCAGCGGTGGGGAAAAACGGGCGGGAAAGGAGGAATAAGAGGGGGAAAAAGGAGAAAAAGAGTGAAATAAGGCAGAGAGCAGGGAAAGCACAGAAAGCAGAAAAGTGCAGAAACGATTTGAAAAAGGGTGAAAAACGAGTGAAAAACAGACCGGACAGCGGAGCGAGACAAAGGAGAACAGAGGTCCACTGGACCACCAGGGAGGCTAAGGGAATAAGGAAATAAGTGGAAAAATGAGAGAAGGCAGAAAAAGTGCAGAACAGAAATAGACAGAGGGAGCAGCAAAAACGAGTGGAAAAAACAGAAAGGAGAGCGGAGCGAGGCAAAGGAGAACAGGGGTCCACTGGACCACCAGGGATGAGGCGCAGGTGCTCCTGCGGGTGGAGGAGGGCCTCGAACACCAGCACACACGAGAGTGCAAGTGCAGGAGCAGGCCTCACTTAATGGTGGTGCTGCGAGGGAGGGGGAGCAATTTCACTGACAATGAGTCAGTGGTCTTGCTCGCCTGTCCCCGCAGCGGCCGCCATTAAGTAGGGGTCAGGGAGGGCTGGACAGCTGGGAGGCGGGAGCGGGGAGGGGAGCAGGATTGGTCGCGCTGGTCATGCTGGGGGGCAGGGGCCGCGGGGGCAGCAGTGGCGGGGAAAAACGGGCGGGAAAGGAGGAATAAGAGGGGAAAAAAGGAGAAAAAGAGTGAAATAAGGCAGAGAGCAGGGAAAGCACAGAAAGCAGAAAAGTGCAGAAACGATTTGAAAAAGGGTGAAAAACGAGTGAAAAACGGACCGGCCAGCGGAGCGAGACAAAGGAGAACAGAGGCCCACTGGACCACCAGGGAGGCTAAGGGAATAAGGAAATAAGTGGAAAAATGAGAGAAGGCAGAAAAAGTGCAGAACAGAAAAAGACAGAGGGAGAAGCAAAAACGAGCCATATATAGCCCCACAACCAGAAGGGTCCAGCGAATGTAACGGTATATTGCTTTTGAAAATCTGCCGTAGTATGAAGAAGTTACAAATTAAAATGTAGACATGAAAGGATGTTTTTTAACTCAACTTCAATATTTTTTATTTCAACTGTTAATTTTTATAGGAAAACCTTAAAGGAGCTACACAAATTTCCCCTTTATGAATTCAGAATGTTCTCTAGTTTTCAGAAATGTATAGCTCTCCGGGATCCACCATGGGCTTCACACCCGTTTCTACAACAAACTGGAAAGAGGTTAAAACACAAAGAATAGGAAAAATGGGCTATCGCCCAGTAAAATGCCAAACTGTGGTAAATAATTTGGGTCTGCCTGTTCCTGAATGCTGGGAAGATGGTGATTTTAGCACCACAAACCATTCGTTGATGCCATTTGCAGGAAAAAAACAGACGCTTTCATCTGCAGCACTTTTTTTCCCATTTTTAAAAAAAAACCCTGGGTACCTTTAGAATGCCCAGGATTTTGGAAAAAAAGGCTGCAAATTTGGCATGGATAGCTTATATGGGCAAAACGTTATGGAGGCCTAAGTGTGAACTACCCCAAATAACCTAAAAAGGCTTAGCACTGGGGGGTACTTAGCAGCAAAGGGGTTAATATTAGGAAGACCAGAGAATATAGACCACAGGATGTTTTCTTATTCTCCCCAACAGAAAACTGCACCTGCAGTGTGATTCACAATATTGCATATTTGTTTCATAATATGCACATTATTTGGACATTTTTCTCTCTTCAGCTCTACATTTTAATAAGATTTTGTTACACATAGTAGTGTGTTGAAGGAGAAGTATGTTAATTGTTTAATGCAAAATGATTCCTTTCCAGCATCATTTTGTAGCAGCGAGTAATGATGTTTGTGAATTTAAACTGATACCTCAATTTATACATGAAAGGTGTGATGTGAAAATCTCCACGAATTTCGTGAAATAGGATAACTTTCTCACAGATGTTGATGTATTGTGCACAATCCGAACTTCACACACCACTAATAATAATAGCTTGTTTTAATATAACATTTCATAACATAGGTTTGTCGTTTCTGACCATTATATGCTTCAGATCTCACCTATTATCAGCTGAAAACGCTTAATTTACTAAGCCATCTCGCCAGCAATTTCTTTACTCTCCCACTAAGCCTGGCAAGCTCCTCTCTCTCCAAAATATTTTTATTCTCAGAGACTACACCTCTTCCCCATTCACGTTATCCCTCTTACTTATATTTTATTCTCATTCTTGCCACGAGTTGTTAATTGTGTGCTCCATATACTGACACACACATCACCCTCTTTTCTTTCACTGCACTTTATTTTTTACTTTTACAGCTTTCATATGCAGCTTATTCCTTTAAAAACTGTTTCATAGGACTTTGCCTCTGGTAGTATATGTTTTGATTTGCAAATCTCTGCTCATTTGAGACATAAATCAAACGTGCTCACTTTCTTGTGCATTTTTCCAAAAACCATTACAAGGCAGCAAATATAATTTGTTGGAGGAAACTGACTAAGCACAGGAGCTCTTAAAGGCAGGAACTTTTTAAATTGCCATTTGGAGGCAAGGATTGACTTTTTCATTACTTGGTAATAATAATACTGAATATTATTATCGAAGTTGCGCAGTTACAATCCTTCACAATGTGAGAATATATATATATATATATATATATATATATATATATATATATATGTATATACATGTATATATATGTATATATATATGTGTGTGTGTGTCTACCTACATATATATATATATATATATATATATTCACTGAAAAAACCATAGGTTTCAGGGACGTTATAGTTACAAATTAGCATTTAAAAAACCTTTGAAATTCACTGAAAAAACCATAGGTTTTAGGGACAGTTATAGTTAGTTGGACATTGCACTCGTACAAAACCCGTGAAATTCCCCCGTTATAGTTAGTCCAGCTAACTATAACTCGCGCCCCGCAATGCACTGCTGATGACGTCACATATTACATCACTCATGACATGGTCAGTGACATCACTGATGACATCACTGATGACATCTCAAATGACATCACTGATGACATCACTGATGACATCATCCAGTGACTGTGTGTTTCTGTAAAGTTTAAATATTTTTAATATATATAGGAAAAGACGTATTGAAGAATGAGTGGGTGTGTAAGTGTCTGTATGGATGATTTAGTAGGTGCGTGACTGACTCTATAAGTGAGTGATTTAACGTATCTTACTGAATGCATGGGTTTGTGACTAAACTGGGTGAATGTCTGTATCCGTCTGTCTGTTGCTGTGTAAGTGGCTGCATGTGTTTGTGAATAGCTACATGAGTGTCTATATGAGTTATTGAATGCTTGTCTGAGTATCTGTATGGGTGCCTGAGTGTTTGTGTGGGAGGGGTGTGTGCAACTCTGTGCATAGATGTGTGAGTGGGTGATTCACTGGGTGGATGGTTTCAAGAGTGCAACTGTGATAGACTGTATGGGTGGGTAAGTGTGTGTAAGAGTGTGTTAGTGAGTGAATGTATGTCCCAGTGGTACATGTGTGAGTAACTACATATGTGAAAGGCAGTATATATGTGTGTTGGAGTATATAAATAGCTATAAGCGAGAGTGAGTGATTGTGATAGTGGCTGTATGGATGAGTGTGTGCTTGTATCAGTGATTGTATAAGAGCGTAAGAATGTGCTACTATTTGTATGAGTAAGTGAGCTGGTGTGTGTATAACTGTATAGGTGAGTAAATGGTAGTGTGTTTAATTATTTGCATGACTGACTAGGTGTGTGAGTACCTCTATGGATGAGTGGCGGTGTTTGAGTGTCTATATAGGAGTATGAGTGCATATGATAGTCCTGTACTGAGTGACCGTAAGTATGAGTGACTGTACGGGTGAGTGAGTGGATGTGTGCGTAGACCTAAGAATCAGTGAGTGGGTATGTAGTTATTGGTGTTGGAGTGTCTATGGTTTTGCGAATGGCAGTCTGTAATTTAGAGTAGGTGTATCAAAGGTTATATTAGAGTGTGAGGAGGTGCATCAGATTATCACGTGGATGATGTCATCAGTGATGTCATTTGAGATGTCATCAGTGATGTCATCAGTGATGTCACTGACCATGTCATGAGTGATGTAATATGTGACGTCATCAGCAGTGCATTGCGGGCGCGAGTTATAGTTAGCTGGACTAACTATAACGGGGGAATTTCACGGGTTTTGTACGAGTGCAATGTCCAACTAACTATAACTGTCCCTAAAACCTATGGTTTTTTCAGTGAATTTCAAAGGTTTTTCAAATGCTAATTTGTAACTATAACGTCCCTGAAACCTATGGTTTTTTCAGTGAATTTCAAAGGTTTTTTAAATGCTAATTTGTAACTATAACATGTCTGAAACCTACAGTTTTTTCAGTGAATTTCAAAGGTTTTGTAAATGACAATTTTTAAATGTATTAATTGTTATATACATTTTTTCATATTGATTTCCAAATTTTTTAGAAACAATTTTTCTTTTACATATTTTATTTTTTAAATTACATTGTAATTACATTATACATTACATTACAAAAAATACTTTCTCAGAATGAATTACTTTAGTTTAATTACTTTGCACATAGGCAATAGACTTTTAAGTACAGTAGTTACAGTTGTTGCAATGGGCAACACATTTTCAAACACAATGCAACATTCAGCTCAATGTGAATTTCTAGTTAAATGCAATTAGTTACTTTATGGATTACTTTTCTAACCACATTACTGGATCCTAGATTCAGTCCTGGGACATCTCCTGTAAACAGTTGAGTAAAAGCGTTTTGGTTACAGTCGTGATTTTTAAGGAATATTATTGTACTTTAAAAGTTCACACTTAGAAACTTTTCTCATAGAATCACCAATGTTATCCTATGGAAGGAAATTCACTTAGAAGTTAAAAACTGTTATCGTTACTTTTTCTTACTCAGTGTTGGATCCTGGATCCAGCACTGGTGCATCTCCTGTAAACAGTTGAAATAATGCGTTTAAGTCATACAGGCGATTTTTTTAGGAATATTTGTAGTTTGTGAAAATCGACACTTTGAAACTTTTCTGCTGAAAACCAGACAATGGATTCCTATGGAAGGAAATTCAAGTTACTGGTAAGTACGGTTAAAATTACTTTTGAGGATCAGTACTGGGCTGAAAGATGCAGCACTGAGGTCTCTCCTGATAACAGGTGAGTAAATCGTAATTCGTATTTCGGCTGATTTTAGAGGACTATTTTAAAGTTCCAAAACTCCACACTTAGAAGAATTTCCAAGTGAAACCAGTCAATGTTAGCCTATGGAAGGAAATTCAAGTTACTGGTAAGTACGGTTAAAATTACTTTTCAGGACCAGTACTGGGCTGAAAGATGCAGCACTGAGGTCTCTCCTGATAACAGGTGAGTAAATCAGAATTCGGATTTCGGCTGATTTTAGAGGAATATTTGTATGTTTCAAAAATCAACACTTAGAAACTTTTTCAGCAAAAAGCAGGCAATGATATCCTATGGAAGGAAATTCAAGTTACTGGTAAGTACGGTTAAAATTAATTTTGAGGATCAGTACTGGGCTAAAAGATGCAGCACTGGGTTCTCTCCTGATAACAGGTGAGTAAATCGGAATTCGTATTTCGGCTGATTTTAGAGGAATATTTTAAAGTTCCAAAACTCCACACTTAGAAGAATTTCCAAGTGAAACCAGTCAATGTTAGCCTATGAAGGAAATTCAAGTTACCGGTAAGTACGGTTAAAATTACTTTTCAGGACCAGTACTGGGCTGAAAGATGCAGCACTGAGGTCTCTCCTGATAACAGGTGAGTAAATCAGAATTCGGATTTCAGGCTGATTTTAGAGGAATATTTGTATGTTTCAAAAATCAACACTTAGAAACTTTTTCAGCAAAAAGCAGGCAATGATATCCTATGGAAGGAAATTCAAGTTACTGGTAAGTACGGTTAAAATTACTTTTGAGGATCAGTACTGGGCTGAAAGATGCAGCACTGAGGTCTCTCCTGATAACAGGTGAGTAAATCGGAATTCGTAGTTCGGCTGATTTTAGAGGAATATTTTAAAGTTCCAAAACTCCACACTTAGAAGAATTTCCAAGTGAAACCAGTCAATGTTAGCCTATGAAGGAAATTCAAGTTACCGGTAAGTACGGTTAAAATTACTTTTGAGGATCAGTACTGGGCTGAAAGATGCAGCACTGAGGTCTCTCCTGATAACAGGTGAGTAAATCGGAATTCGTATTTTGGCTGATTTTAGAGGAATATTTTAAAGTTCCAAAACTCCACACTTAGAAGAATTTCCAAGTGAAACTAGTCAATGTTAGCCTATGAAGGAAATTCAAGTTACCGGTAAGTACGGTTAAAATTACTTTTGAGGATCAGTACTGGGCTGAAAGATGCAGCACTGAGGTCTCTCCTGATAACAGGTGAGTAAATCGGAATTCGGATTTCGGCTGATTTTAGAGGACTATTTGTATGTTTCAAAAATCAACACTTAGAAACTTTTTCAGCAAAAAGCAGGCAATGATATCCTATGGAAGGAAATTCAAGTTACTGGTAAGTACGGTTAAAATTACTTTTGAGGTTCAGTACTGGGCTGAAAGATGCAGCACTGAGGTCTCTCCTGATAACAGGTGAGTAAATCGGAATTCGTATTTCGGCTGATTTTAGAGGAATATTTTAAAGTTCCAAAACTCCACACTTAGAAGAATTTCCAAGTGAAACCAGTCAATGTTAGCCTATGAAGGAAATTCAAGTTACCGGTAAGTACGGTTAAAATTACTTTTGAGGATCAGTACTGGGCTGAAAGATGCAGCACTGAGGTCTCTCCTGATAACAGGTGAGTAAATCGGAATTCGTATTTCGGCTGATTTTAGAGGAATATTTGCACAATGGTGAAGGGAGGGGGCGGGGCCTGAGGTGGCATCTGTGCAAACGCGCCCCGTGGCGCGTTTTAAGTTGGGGAATTAAGTCCCCTTGAATCATGAGGGTCCCTACGGGCCAACTAGCCCACCAGGAACCTCCAGTATGCGCCAGGGGCTGCGTTGCAGAGACATGTACAGAGGCCACACCCCTTTACACCTCTCTGCAACGCAGCTCTGTGGCGCTTTCTGGACGTACCTGTTGGGCTAGTTGGCCCCCAGGGACCCTCAGGATTGAAGAGGATTTAATTCCCCATCTTAAAACGCGCCACGGGGCCTGTTTGCACACATGTCACCTAAGCCCCGCCCCTCCCTTCACCACTGTGCAAACGCGCCCCGTGGCGCGTTTTAAGTCGGGGGATTAACTCCCCTTGAATCCTGAGGGTCCCTGGAGTCCAACTAGCCCACCATGTTCCTCCAAAAGCGCCACAGAGCTGCATTGCAGAGAGGTGTAAAAGTGGCGTGGCCTCTGTACACCTCTCTGCAAGGCAGCCCCTGGCGCATACTGGAGGTTCCTGGTGGGCTAGTTGGCCCTCAGGGACCCCCAGTATTCAAGGGGAATTCGTTCTCCTCTGCAAACGCGCCAGGGGCGCGTTTGCAGAGTGGTGAAGGAAGGGGGCGGGGCCTGCGGGCCCGATCGTTTTTTTTTCCCCTGAAGGGGGGCCGTATGGCCCCCCTTCCTTTTTCCTATTTTTAGGCCCTGGGGACCCCATCCCCCGGGGCCTGGCCTCTCGTTGGGGACTGTGGGGGTCCCCAAACCCCCACAGTCCCGCCGGCTCCCCGTGTCCTACGGGAGCCGGCATTGCTTTACACATGGGGAGCAGCTAACATGCTGCTCCCCATGTGGAAAGCAGTCGGCTTTGGATATTGGAAGAGAGAGCAGGTTTCCTGCTCTCTCTTCCAATATCCAAAGCAAGTTTGCAATGACAGGACGGGAGCCGCGAGGCTCCCGTCCTGTCATTGCAAACAGCAGTGTCCCGGGGGTAGGCACCCCGGGACACTGCAGGAGCCGGCCCTGGGAGGTGGCGGTCCCCAGGGCCATCAAGGGCTCCAGGAGGGGGCCGCGCGGCCCCCTCCCTACATCGAGAAAGCCCCGGGGAGGTGGTGGTCCCCGGGGCTTGGGAGTCCAAAACGGACCCCCATTTTCATTTTTCTTAGTGCCCCGGGAGGTGGTGGTCCTCGGGCGTGTGGGGGCTGGAGCCCCCCACACAGGTTTTTAAATATAAAAAAAGAAGCCCCGGGGAGGTGGTGGTCCTCGGGGCTGCGGGAGGGCTCAGAGTCCTCCTGCACCATTATCCATAAAGCCCCGGGGGTGGTGGTCCCCGGGGCTTGGGGGCCCTTAGAGGCCCCCACACATAAAATTAACCCCCCCAGCATGCCCCCGGGACTTGGCCCACCCGGGGACCACTATCCCGAAGCGCGGGAGACCGCGCTTCGATTTTTTTCCGGCAGGGTTCGCGCTCCCTGAGCGCATCCTGCCGATTTTATTTTTAAAGAAAATTTTTTTTTTTTGCCCAGGGGCTCCTTGTGGGACCCCCTGAGCAGCCCTAGGGGGTCAGGGTGTTTCTACCCTGCTCCCTTTGTGCGCTTTGCGCACTTGTTTCTGTCCCTCGGTTCTACCGAGGGATAAAATGGCTGCCAACACTTCCTGATTTGGAGTGTTGACAGCCAATTAACATAAAGCTCGTGCTCGGGAGGATCCGCGGCCCTAGATATACCTATCTTTTTTCTTTTGATTTTCTCAGCAACTACTGAACGGATTTACACCATTTAACAAAAGGGTTCTTTCTGAACCAAGAACTACCTCTTTGCCAAATTTGGTGTAATTCCGTTCAGCAGTTCGGGCTGTAGCCGTGTCTAAAGTTTCCTATGGAAAATTGCATGGGGAAAACGCGTTTTGGGACCCCCTTTTTCTCGGCCCCCGCTTGACGAATCCCCGAGACTTTCAGGGTAGGAGCGGACCGGAGCGGGCCACAAAGTTTGAAAATTTTGCGAAGATACGTCAACCGGCAAGAGAGTTATTTCAAATAGAATGTCGCGGATTTCCTATGGATAATAGGTTGTAACTATAACTATCTACTGGCGACCGCCAGTAGATTATATATATATATATATATATATATATATATATATATATATATATATATATATATATATATTTGTTTGCTGAATATCATTACGTCCAGAGGAGAGCTTAGATATGCTATGGGCACAACTAAGAACCTTCCGGTTTAACGATACATAATGGGGGGAAAATTGATGGTAAGTGGGTTGTTATTCATCATTTTCTGCTCTGATCATCACAAAAACATATCCAGTATTACAGAAGATGGAGTGATAATGCAGTGAGATTACGGGTAATAACACTACATCTCCTGGAAATGCTCTGCATTTTCTGTCGCAGCTTTTTGCTGCCAGAGAAAAATTGTGGAAAAAAGAGATGAGGAAATAGTGTTTTCACTGGTTGTATTCCGAACTTCTGGGCCCAGATCCAAAAACACCAGAAAAGGTTGCTGGTACAGGTATTAGCAGCATAACCCTTCCCACTGTATTCACCAGTCTAGTTAATATTCAGAGTGTGTGATTTAGGGACACTGGATGTAGGGGTTAGTACTAGTGGGTGAAGGGGTTGATAGACGTGGGTGTAAGGGTCAGTAGAGAGAGGGGAGTTTTCAGATACAATAAGGTCATGTGTGAGAGCTGTTTGGCTGTGTGGCATCATCTCTAGGGCAAAGATTGGGGAGAGGATGTGGCCTATCGGCTATGGTGGTCAACCTAAAATCTGGGGAACCGGGTTCGACTCTCGGCAACGACGTTAAACATCCGGTGATTCTGGACAAATCACTTCATCTCCCTGTGCCTAACAAAAATGAATGGGCCATATTATCAAGAACGGCGCAAACATTATCGCCGCTTTAGCTCTATTCCAATCGAAGCCCAGGTTCTGGTGTCAAGGACATCAAACCTGGGCTTCTATTGGAATTCTATAGGGCATATTATCAAGCCCCTTATCGCCGCTTTAGCGGCAGTTTCCTGCCGCTAAAACGGCGATAATGTTTGCGCCGTTCTTGATAATATGGCCCAATGTGTCTTTATGTAACGCAACTGGTGCTCATGTGAAGCACTCTGATACCTGATACCTTCGGTTCAAATTTGCGCTATATAAAACTCCGGAAAAAAAGATGAAAATGTTCCAGTGGAGAGTGACAGTAGAGGAAAAATCTGAATCTTAAGCTTAACCACTATGGTATCAAGGAGTGATAAAACGATTAGGTCTCGCTACAGACAGATAGGAGAATGCCTCATCCTACTCATACGTGTAAAATGTTGCTGTAAAAAGGAGTACAGAGAGTGCACTTATGGACAGCCCACCTCTGCCTATGGCTCTCATGTTGTAAATGGTTTGCCATTACCTGAGTGGGCCGTTCGTTGATCCCATGGCATTTTACAAAAGGTATGGTACTGGAATACCAACTCCAAAATATTGTTTGACCATAATATTGAGGTCAAAATCGTGACTGTAAATATATTGTTGGACATAATATCAATAGTAATTATATTGTTTTTGTTTATTACAATAATATTGATACTTTTCAAAAATTGTTTAGTAAAATATTGTGGGCGACAATAGCAAAAGGAACAAATGATAAACAGAATGCTGAACAATGCAAACATTCACCCTCAGTCACAAAGATCTGATTTTAATCCACTGTTCTTTTGCTCACCACGCCACCCCAGTTTGGACCCAGCCATTTGCAAATCAGTCTTGACCCTATTCCTCATGGGAACAGTCCAGCCCGAACTGCCAAGCCAGGTTCTCCCTGGACCGGAAACAAGCGTCCAGGGACCAGTTTCGGGGTAACACCCCTCATCCTAATCTTTATAATACTTTTATATTGATAGGTTGAATTTTTTAATATTATGTTTAATGTTTTTATATGTTGAAATTGTAAGATACGAAAAATTGGAAATTTTACATAACTGTTTCATGCTATAATTTTTCACATCTTTAGTAGAATAGTAAATCTCGCCCCTCCATTTTATGCATTTTCCAAAATGTTTGTGAACCTGTATTTAGAAACTTGAAATAGTAAATACTGCCCCCTTTAATATAAGCTCTTTCTAAATGTATTGTTGGATTGGAGCTAGAAAAGTAAATCCAGCCTCTTTTATTTATTCACTTTGGATACATTTAGTTGGATTGAAGTTAGAATAGAAAATCTAACCCCTCTGATTAATGCACTGTACCAAATGTTTGTGAGACTGTAGTTAGAATAGTTATTTTACCCTTCCCCGCCCCCAAATTGTAGGACTGGAGTTAAAAAGGTAAACCTAACCCTTTCAAGTTATACATTTATTTCACTTTTAGTAGAATTGGAGTTACAGTATTAATTATTAAGCCTTCCCTCTGGATTTATGGACGTTCAGTAATGTTTATGAGACTGTATATAAATAGTAAATAGAACAAACACAAGGAGATGATGGACGGAGCGCTGAAACTTTTCAGACACTCATCCCCAGTCATAGATCTGGGTTGAATTCATCATCGTTCTTTAGCTCATTTCGCCACTCCAGTTCAGACCCAGCTATATGCAAATCAGTCTTGACCCTGTGCCTCCTGGGAACAGTCCAGCCCAAACTGCCAAGCCAGGTCTTCACTGGACCGGAAACAAGCATCCTGGGACCGGTTTCAGAGTAACACCCCTCATCAGCCAGGCTAGCTTGAATCCAGTGGCAAAGTGAGCAAGGGACTCACGTCTGGGCATACCCTGCCAACTTAGGGCGAACAAAGCAAACACAAGGAGATGATGGACTGAGCGCTGAAACTTTTCAGGTACTCACAACCAGTCACAGATCTGGGTTGAATCCATCATCGTTCTTTATCTCACTTCGCCACCCCAGTTCAGGCTCAGCTGTATGCAAATCAGTCTTGACCCTGTGCCTCATGGTACAGACCAGCCCGAACTGCCAAGCCAGGTATTCACTGGACCGGAAACAAGCATCCTGGGACTGGTTTCGGGGTAACACCCCTCGTAAGCCAGGATAGCGTAATTTAATTCCTATAAACCTATATAGGATCTGCGCGTTTAGACAACATAGACTGTGGGATTGGTGTCCAGACTGATTCCAGACACCCCCACTGGGTATGTTTGCCTGTATACCACCTAGCTCACAGTGCCACTAGAAACCCCTCTTACCAAGGAGAGAATAGTTCTTGGCAACTATCGAACATGACAACTCTGTCCCATCAGGGATCATGGAAACAGTACAGTACTTTTCGCTCAGTTACTCGTACTCACTTTGTCTCAGAGAGATACACAGAATAAACGGTGGGGACATTTTCCAATAAGCATTTATTGAACCAGCGTCATTCTAGTGTAAAATAGGTGTGCTGAAACAACTATCAGACAGAAACAGATATAAATGAATAAATGATTATAAGCACCAACAGAGTAAAAGAATGGTAGATTTCTACCATAGTGCTAAAACAATGAATACAGGCAGGTATAAAAATACATGACAGTAAAAATGCATACTCCTTCGATGCGACCCTAACTAGATGAACCTAAGTGTACCTAGCATGTATGTAGGTGTGTAGCCAAGAATACCTCTAGGATAAAGTCAACCCCATTACCTGAAGTGAGAGACTGTGGGACCCCATCTTGGTCTCGAGATGTCAGAGCACTGCGAGCTGGAGTGTCTGCGTGCAGGAACCTCAGCGTCTCGCGTCAGTGTGTCAGCATGGAAGTCCTTTTCTCCTCTGCCTACCTCAGCAAGATATGCTGTTTATATACCCAAAGTGGTATTCTCAGGGGGTTCTACCTTGCTGTGTCATGTCGGACTTAGGATGACAGAAGGAATTACCCTTACACATAGTTATTATGCAGGAGATGGTAGTCCTGCTGAGTTTCCAAGAATCCTCATGCATAATGGATGAGGCTAGTTTTCAGGGAAAACCCCATGTCCTGTAAGCAGTACCGTAACTAGGTAAAAGGTCAGTCCCAAGAACCGTTATGTAGTGTAATGGTAATGGAGAATATAGGTGAAAGGTTAGGTGACTACCTGAGCCTATATTGGGGTACCTATATGAAACATAACACCCACTCCTCATCCGACTGGACGACATATTAAAATTCTAACATATTTGTAGGCATTGTACGCAACCAACTAATAAATCCATAAAAATAGGGTTTAAAAAATGTAAACAATTCTTACAAAATGCTAAAATAATAGTTTAAGCGATAGAAGTCTTTACTAAGATATGTTCGCATATATAGTTCGAACAACTATGAGTGACTGAAAGCCATGCAGCTCAGCAAAAGTGTCTATTGTTTAAAATTCCAAATTTGGTTGTTTTGAAAAAGGCCAAATTTTTCCCAGCACATGATGAGCCAAATGTTTATGTGTCCTGGCTGGGAGACACAACATCACTGTTGCTTGCCATCGCAGAGGACGATCCCTGCAACACTTCACAGATTAGGTCAATCAAGCACAGATGATCTTCTGCACTATCCACAGCCGATGCTGGGGAAGCCTGTGTGACATCCAAGGCCTGAGTATTTGTTGAGGAGCCGGTATCCATTCCAACAGGAGCTGAAGCATCCTGTGGTGGCTCTAAGAATGCAGACATCAACTTGGGAATACGCTGAGGACACAGCAGAACATGGGCCGTTATCTGTGTCCAGTAAAGCATCAACGTCTGGTGGCGCAACCGATGAAAGTGTTAGACAGAGATCCACCACGCATACTTGTCCGCAGAACAGGCATCGGAGGACAGGCAGAACACAGTCAATCCAGACTGGTCTAAATGACAGGAACCAAGACTCGCTCAGTTCGTGGAGGCGAGGTGTGCCCAGATGGAATACCATGCGATCATGGTAACGGCACTCCAAGAGCGTTTTTTCCATCTCCTTGGTGACTGGGACGTCCATTGCGTAGCAGAAAAATGACATTCAGGATACCTGCTATTGGGAACAGGATCAGCGGAAGCCCTCCAAAAATGCTTCTGAATACAGAGTGTATGAAGTTGGGAATACTCCGAAGACTGTCTGAAAGGTGCTTAACAGTCCAGAACCTATGGTCTTAAATAGGTGTACTATACCCGTCGTATCAGACATGTTAAAGATACGTTGTACCATTTCTGTGAAATGGAAAGGGCAGTTTGTTAGTACTAGTGCCTGTATCTCAGCCGAGGACCTTGCGACCTGAAGATCATAAGTTTCTCGGGTGGAGGTAAGGGCACGGTTTTCTGTAAAAGCATGGCTTTCAGTCGACTCAGAGTATCAAACCGTATAAAGGAAACATTCAACGAAGGCCGTAATGGAGCCTCCCTGACTTTGTGGGTCAGTGGAAACAATACTTGCATACAACAAGTAACCCTGGAGTTCACAGTGACAAGAAATGCGATGCCCGGAAGCATCCCACAACAACCTTGATCATTCAGCATCAAGCAACTCCCATTCCAGAGCAACCTGAATACCGGATTAATCACGGCAGCCGGGGACCCTTTCAAGTGACAGGATAAGTTAGCAACTGAACCATTACAGGCCCCGTGAAGCATGATATCCTGGCATATGAGAGATCCACTTAAAGAGTTCTCACAATTTGTACAGCTTAGAAACACTTCCGTTTCCCCACTCCTGCATCGAAATCTGTATGGTAATTCCCAAGATTCCTTGATGAATTCCATACCCATCGTCTCATATCTGTCTGCTGTTGTTCTAGGCAATACTGAAACTGGAAAGTGGTGACCGGTAATGTTATATGGCCATGGATTAACCATTCTGTGGATGGTGACTCTGCCACAGTGAAATGTAACTTGTCCAGTTTTTCAATACACAGCATTGTATATTTTGCTCCCCTTTGTGCCATTGTTAATTGTTTTTCAGTTAGATTGTATGCAGAGAACAAGGACGTACTGTTGATAAATCACCAAGGCACATAACCAGCACGCAATGATTGCAGCGTCCAGCTCAACAACATAATAGAACGTAGTTGAGATTGTCCGTGCTGTAGTATGGACAGATCCTGTTCTAGTATATCTCTAGCAGAAGATACAATGCTGTCCAGTGAATAGATCCTGGATGTTAATGTAGTCATACCATTGTCAACTACAGCTAACGCCTTTTTCTAGGTTAATTCTATCTATTTCACGAAGTCTCTCCGCAGCTTCTTGTTGAGAGATTTTTCAGATTTCATTATAGACAGCATATAAGAAACTTTTCTGACTTGGCTTTCGGGGACCTAATAAAAAATCCCTTAAATCCACCTCATCTAATAGTAAGGATAAGTGCTGTTTCACCTGGGACAGTGTCGAGGTTTTTAGACAATCGAGGCATAACTTCCCAACACTGTATGATGTCACCACCCACCGGATGTTCTCTTTGTACATAGCGTTGGTCTGGCCTATGGATACTAAACCCTTCGATGGTGCCCCTGATTCTTTGTTTGACATCTGTTTGTGTCTGTGGGCCAAACTAACCATCCCTTCCAATTGGGGTCTGATGAATTGTACTGTATGATGTCATCTATTGTATCCCTTCCACGTGAGGTAAAGTTTTGCCACCCCTCAAAGTGTGATGGTGTTGGAATCCGAGGTGTGTTCAAATCCTTGTTCTTGGGTATTCCAAGACAAGAAGTCTGTTGCACAGTGTTTTTCAGAAATATTATCTGGTGTGGAATGAGGCATGCTCTAAATAGTGCTTCTGTTCCCGGAACTTGCAATTCCTTTGAACCCCAGACTGATTTTATGTCTATAGAGTCCTTCCATAAGTCGAAACCCTGTTCAGACAGTTGGGAAATAAAGGATGCAGAACAAATTTGTTTGGTGTTAGTCAGCATATTTTTCTGTACAGTTGTAGGTGCAACCTTATAGTAATATGAGGTCGGGTCAGAATTGTTAAACCCTGAAAAATAAGAAAATTTCTGTGCGAACGTTTTCAAACTACTTTTTGGTGGTGTCGGGAAATGTTCCCATTGGTGGTATGTGAAAACATTTCGTGGGATACTGGATTTATGTAAACAGTGATGACCATAATGTTGGTAACAGTACATAGTGTTATAGTCTAATGTGTCTTCTAACATTTCAATGCTTGAAAATGCAGCGGATTGTTCTAAATCAGACAACATATTATTTACAGTTTCAAAATCCCAATCGTCAGAAAATGTACTGGAGGTAATGATATAATTTAGAGAAATCTTAAATACATAAGGTATTTTTAAAAGTTCAGTGGGACCAAATACATCATAATCAACCCTGTCCCAAACTATAGCATCAGGAATTGGAACAGCTGTAATGTTCACGAAGGACAGGTCTCTTTGTTCAAGATGAGATGACAAATGAGGTTTCAGGACCAAGTTCACGTTTGAAACTGCAGAGCGTTCTGGGAGATAGTTTCCATTCATGAGTAAGCAAAAGAAAGTCACTAGGCCAATCCATAACAGAAAAAACAGTATTCCAGTTATTATCCAGAGCTGGAGCCAAGGTAATACTAGGTAAGTCTTTTTTAGAAAAATGTAGAAGTCACGAATTTGTTGCTTACGGGAAACTGGAGCTGGTGTTGTTTCAGGTTCACTGGGATCCAGAGAGAAGGTGTCAAAATCGATGAAGTAGCCAGATGCAGTTCGATCTATTTTTGGTAGCTCAGCAGGTTTTGTTGAACTGGCAGACGTCTCTTGTAGAGGCATATTGATGTAGACATCGGTGTTAGGCCAAATTGATATTTGTCTTTCATTTTGGTTTTGAAGTTCTGTTTCCAGAGGAACGAGTTCCATTTTATTGTTGGAAATTCCATTACTTTGTATTGGTGATTCTTCAAAAGTTATGAGTCTTTCTGTCTGAACTTCCTGTATGGTAGCGAGAGGAGAGCATCAGCTACCGAGGAGCCCATGAGGCCTACTGTTCAGTATCGCCAACATAGTGTGGTTTGATCAGATCAATGGAAACAAATCTCTTTTCTTTTTTTCCGGCAAGAGGCTGAAGAAGTACTGTTCTTGTTCCTTCGACAGCCAGGACAGGTACAGGCTTTCTGTATGATGGCCCAAATTCTTTCTTGTCCACAATCTTTTCTCTGACCAGATCCCTGACTTTTGGGATCCAGGCAGTTCTTGCCATGACTGATTTGACTTCCCCAGTGGCGGTGCGTTTTACTTGCACGTTGCTTTGTAGTTCCCGAAACTCATTGAGATCCTGTAAAACAGCCAAACATTTATTGATGTCAAATGGTTTCTCATCCGCCACTGTGCTTTCATAATCGAGATCAGCTACCCACATTCTCATCCCAAATAGGACTTCATAAGGAGTGACACCTCCTATGGAATTTCTTGACATATTGTTAAGGGCTCTTTGGACCCCGTATAAGTGCCAACTACCACCCGAACCTAATACTCTTGCTGTTAAAGATTGCTTTAAGTCTCGGTTTTCCTCTTCACAACCAAATTTCCCTCAGGATGGTATGGAGAGGAGTACCCCAATGCAACACCCAAACTTCCCATGGCTTCCTTGTAAGCCCTCGAGCTAAATGCGGGGCCATGGTCATAATGTAATGTGCCAACTGTGTATGTCCCTATAAGGACTCGCAAATCTTTTATAACAGTTCGAGCGTCAGCCGAGCGCTGAGGCCAAACCCACAGGAATCTGGAGCATGAATCCACTGCCACCAAGATATACCTGTAAGCCCCATCCCATTGTAGGGGGCCGCAGTGGTCTAAATAGACACAAGCGAGTGGTCGGTCTGATATTAGTAATGGTGTCTTCCCTGGACGCGCCACTGTGGAACCCTTCATCTGCTGACAGATGTCGCACTTTAAGACAATATTCTTCATCTGTTTTCTTAACGCCGGCCACCAATAGCGTTGTTTCAGTAAAGAAACCGTCGCGGTAATCCCCGCGTGTGCAGTACCTAGACCCTCGTGTGAAGCTAGTATTAAGCCTAATCTGCGATCTATATTTGGTATTACTCTATCCCCCACTCCTGGAATTTGAGCATACGGAATGTTATTTGCATCTAACTTGTAGGAGTACTTGAGTGGAAAACCTTTCGGTAAGGCTGTGCTGTTTTTTTGCGTGAAGCAATGACAGCTACCATTATCTGTCCGTCTATTCTCGGTTTAGAACGAGTGATTGCAGCTACAACAGCAGTTCGTACTGCCTCTTTTACGGCTTCATCAGCCAATGAATTCCCTTCAATGTGAACGCCATCACATTGATGATTCAGCATGTGTATCACGTGAGCTCTCGTTAGTTCTTTTTTCAATTCAGCTATCTGTTCCCATAGCATTTTATGCTTAATTGTGCCACCTTTTGAGTCTTTAAACCCATTTTGACCCCAGTAGTGACGGTATTCATTGTATGACTGGGCACAGTAAAAGAAATCACACACTATCAGTGTGGGGAATTCTCGATCTGTATTTATAAGTGCCAGTAACAGGGCTTTTAGTTCTGCCAGCTGCGCTGTGCAATCTCCTAGAGACTGTGTCTTCGTACTGCTCGGATGGAACTTGCCTTCCTGCATATGACCCTTCACAATCGCACATGCGGTGCTGTATTGTTGTTTACTGCCTATGGCCGGCTGAGCAGAACCATCAGTGTAAATAATGTATTCATACTGTTCTAGAGGCATTATTTTATTCGGGTGAGGATATTCTTGTTCATATTGCAGGAATGCTTGTGTTTTAAGAATAGAGTCAAATTTGTAATCTGCATCTGTTGCAGTGAGAGAATTAGCCCATTGTATCCATCTAGGATGTAAGGCTTTAGCATTTGGAACGCTTGCCTTTGTAACAGCCTCTAAGGCTGGTACTGGAGTTACGACAATTATCCGTTTCCCCTGAGCCAGTGCTCTTTCTCTCACTACAGCAGTCTGTACTGCTGTCAGAATGTTTTCTGTAGAAGCAAAACGCATTTCAGCGTTTGTGTACAAGTGTGATTTGTATGCTATGGGTACTGTTTTGCCTTCATTGAAGGTTAGGTAAGTATACCCAGATTGACCCGCTATAACACAGATCACCAAATTTGTGGTGTTTACAGGTATGTGTAGGTGTTTGGAAGCTATCATTTCAGCTTGTAGGGAACAAAGGATATCTGTGTGTTCCTGTGTCCAATGCCTAACTGAAAAATAAGGTCTTATTAGGTCGTAGAATGGTTTTACTTTTCCTGCGTAATCCAAAATGTATGTTCTGCCAAAATTGAGGAATACCAATATGGATTGTACGTTTTTCAACGATTTAGGAGCAGTGCACACTTTTCTAAAAAGCTAGCTGCCAGGCTTTTCCCTTCACTTGAAAGATCATATCCCAAAAATAGGACATTGAGGTGGGCTATTTTTGATTTTTTAAAGTTGAATTTGTAGCCCTCAGCGGCAAACCCCAAAATTATGTTGCTCACCCTGGTCAAGTGTTCCTTTAAATCACCATCCATCAGATAAATATCATCTACATAGGACAATGCCTCTTCATCCAAATTCTAAAGTAACTCTGTTACCCTAGCTGAGAACAACCCAGGGCTATTTTTATACCCTTGGGGGAGTCAACAAAATTGTTGCTGGGAACCTAGCGCTGAGAATTCTGTCAAATACCTGCTTTCAGGCGCTATATTTTGGCAGAAAAATCCATTTGAGAGATCTAGTGTTGTTTTGTATTTTTTCCGCACAATGTTATTCATTAATGCGGCACTGTGTGCATTCTGTACTGCAAATGTTTTAGTGCATGTGTTCAGATGTCTGTAGTCTAAAACTAGACGGTATGAATTATCGGGTTTATTTACAGGAAACAAAGGATTATTCATGGAGGAGGTGCAAGTTTCAATTACACCTTGGTATTCAAGTTGATCTAAGATCTCCCGGACCTGTTTTTTCGCTTCTTGTTTTATTGGGTACTGTCTCAGTGGAGTTGGAGTCGTTTTTACTGGGATTACATGGTGAGGTGACTCAGCATCCCACCCAACAAGGTTGCGATATAATGCTGGAGCAAGTGCTATCGCCCACTCCTGCGAGTATGTATGTTTTAAGTATATGGGAACGAGGTTGGAAAAAGCCGGCAAAATTACTGTTTCTACCTTTGGGCAATCCATAACAATTGCAGGCGGCCAATCTTTTTCAGCTAAAAGGATGTCATATCCATATGTCAGATTCTCCCAAAAGAGACCTTTAATGTTTCTTGGTCTGTCCCCCTCCATCTGGAGTGTTATTTCATGTAACTTATGTGGGACACTTACTCGTGTATCCGGTGTCTCCACCGTGATGTGTTCATTCAACTCCGCTGTCACCAGAAATTCCATCAGGTTCTGGTGAGCTATTGTTACTTCTGCTGCGCTGTCTAGCATCGTTGAGTCCTCAGAATTCTGGGCATGTCTAACTTTAGGACCTGCTACCTTCTTTTTAAATTGATGTTTTGACTTTTGTTTTTGGAAGTATAGTCTGAAACGCGTTGCCTGTCTCTGGACTTCGTACGCTCTTCTTGTCTGTGTTCTGACTGTCCTTCCCTCTCCGAGTTTTTTGATGAACCCTGAAAAGGAATGAGAGGAATGTGTATCAGTATCCTGATACCTATCAGGTTTTTTAATGTTATCACGATTCCTAAGGTTGTACCTCCTTTCGGAGGGCTCCTGTTGAGGAGACCCACCCCTGGATTGTGATCCGTTCTCTCTATTCTTTTGTTTTTTATTATTATCCCATTTCTTCTTGGAAGAATCAGGTGCTTGCTTGATGTTATCCATTTCAGGACCACCCATGAATTGAGGTTTTGTTGCTCTAGCTCCCAAATTGTCTCTACGTAATTCAGCATAGGTGTCTTCGATAATTTTAGGTAATTCATGTTCCTGTTGTAAAGGAGTGAAATCCCTCCGGCGTTGGCGTATTGCCACTCCTGCTGCCTCCCCTTTTACGTTTGCTAATACGCTAGCCGATACCTGGGCAAAATTACCTAATAATTTCATCCCTAAGTTCAGGGCAGGTTCTGCTCCATACTCATTCTGTATTTGTCTTAATACATCTGGTATTACTGCTGATGAAGGGATACCATGAGTTCTGGTATATATGGCAGCGACAACTGTGTCCCAAGAGGTACAAACCTCTATCTGGTGAGCTATCCCCATTGGCAAGCAAATTGTTAGCATTCTGTGTTTTTTTTAGGGCTTGTGTGTGGAAATACTGCCTCTAGCTGTGTTATTTTTTGAGCTATCCAGAATGGCATTTGCTCACGTTTAGTGGGCATCTTATCGATAACTGCGTGTAGTGTGTGTAGTGTTATTTTAGTTGTAGATCCCTGAATTTGTCCTGCTTGTGTAGCCCTTGCCGGCTGAAGTGTGAGTGTTCTCATCACGAACTGTGGCAGGTTTCTGTAAAGTTTTATTATTTCTTTATGAAGTGGACGTAAGTCTGCTACTGACATTGTGTCAATGTCTGGATGTGGTGTGTAGGCCGCTAGGACTGGCCAAGTCGCTCCATCTCTTCCGAGCGGACCGAGTCTCACTTTTTCTTTTGTGTGTGGGAGGGCACCTTTAAACCAGTTTATGTGCTCCTGGTAGGTGAGCGGAACTTCAATGTCCTCATACGGACAGTATTTGTCTGGTGTTTCATTTTCAGTGTAAGAGTGAAATGTATTTGAATGTGCATCTGCTTGTGGGAATTTAACCTATGAATAGAATACCTCTATCCTATATGATTTGTGTGCCTCAATAACGAATGTGACTGTCCCACCCCTAGCTGTGACTCCATAGTCTGCTAGTTTTAGAGTAAGGGCAGTTCTAACATTTTGTGAAATGTTTATTTCACGTTCTTGTTCTTCCTCCCTTGCTGCAGCACGTTGTTATTTTGAAAAAGAAGCGTTTTCAAGGAAACTGAGATAAGGTTTTACGCACAATAGGAACTGTTTGTCCTTCAAGCTTGATAAACCTACAGCCAATACATAGGATATGCCTACTCAGATGTGGCGGATAGTTCCCTTCCCACTCCAGACGTCTCTGAGTAGGAGTCTCTGAGAATAGCACGACTGAACTACTCAGATTTGACCGTTAAATAAGTACCAAACCAACGTTGGCGGCGCCATGTCGTGTAGTTTCTATAAACCTATATAGGATCTGCGCGTTTAGACAACATAGACTGTGGGATTGGTGTCCAGACTGATTCCAGATAACCCCACCGGGTATGTGCCCCTAGAAACCTCTCTTACCAAGGAGAGAATAGTTCTTGGCAACTATCGAACATGACAACTCTGTCCCATCAGGGATCATGGAAATAGTACAGTACTCTTCGCTCAGTTACTCGTACTCACTTTGTCTCAGAGAGATACACAGAATAAACGGTGGGGACGTTTTCCAATAAGCATTTATTGAACCAGCGTCATTCTAGTGTAAAATAGGTGTGCTGAAACAACCATCAGACAGAAACAGATATAAATGATTATAAGCACCAACAGAGTAAAAGGATGGTAGATTTCTACCATAGTGCTAAAACAATGAATACAGGCAGGTATTAAAATACATGACAGTAAAAATGCGTACTCCTACGATGCAACCCTAACTAGATGTACCTAAGTGTACCTAGCATGTATGTAGGTGTGTAGCCAAGAATGTCAACCCCATTACCTGAAGTGAGAGACTGTGGGACCCCATCTTGGTCTCGAGATGGACACCCGGCAAGGGATGTTAGACCACTGCGAGCTGGAGTGTCTGCGTGCAGGAACCTCAGCGTCTCGCGTCAGTGTGTCAGCATGGAAGTCCTTTTCTCCTCTGCCTACCTCAGCAAGATATGGGGTTTATATACCCAAAGTGGTACCCTCAGGGGGTTCTACCTTGCTGTGTCATGTTGGACTTAGGATGATGGAAGGAATGACCCTTATACATAGTTATTATGCAGGAGATGGTAGTCCTGCTGAGTTTCCAAGAATCCTCATGCATAATGGATGAGGCTAGTTTTCAGGCAAAACCCCACGTCCTGTAAGCTGTACCGTAACTAGGTAAATGGTCAGTCCCAAGAACCATTATGTAGTGTAATGGTAGGGGAGAATATAGGTGAAAGGTTAAGTGACTACCTGAGCCTATATTGGGGTACCTATATGAAACATAACACTAGCTTATATCCAGTGGCAAAGTGAGCAAGGGACCCACGTCTGGGCGTACCCTGCCAACTTAGGGCGAACAAAGCAAACACAAGGACATAACAGGGGGAAAACACATTTTGGGACTCCCCTATTTTCTCTGCTCCTGCTTGATGGATCACCCCGAAACTTTCAACACAGCAACCAAACCAAAAAAGGGACGCGAAGATTCATCAAGCAATGCCAAAATTATTGGTAAAACAAAAAAATGTTTTTCCTATGGAAACTTTGGTCCTAACTATAACTCCCTACTGGCAACCGCCAGTTAATAATATATATATATATATATACACACCCACACACTCATATATATATATAATTACCAAGTATATATACATATATGCATATATATATATAAGTATATCGTAAGTATATAATATCGATATTTTTGTCTTTGGTACTTTGAACACAATATTATAGTGTCTCAATATTTCTTTCAGAAGTTGAATCAGTGAGAACGCTGCATGCCGCATGTTGAAACCGCGCAGGAGGAGGAGCGAGCTGCCAAGCGAGCTGCCGAGTTACAAGCCACAGAGCTGCTGGAGATGCTGCTACTGATGGCGGAGACACCGCTACCGTGAACCGAATGGGGGCCTGAGATGGGCTTATGGTTGCAATGACGGTGGTGAGACTGCAGTGGTGCTAAAGCAAAAAGAGTCTAGGGCTCGGCCAGAGCAGCCCACCATTGCCGCTCGCCGCTGCCTGATTGCCACTGCAGTCCAGCGATAACCGTCTCTAAACGACTCGAAAGGGCTTCAAAATGCTTCAATGCTAAAAGGCACTAAGGCTCTAAAAACTCTAAAGTGTCCATCTAGTTCATCCATTTAACCCCCCAGTTAATCCATTTAAGCCACTTAACTCATTTAAATCAATTTAACTCAACTGACTGGCCACTCACTTTGAGCCCTCTTGGCTTGCTCCTCACGCCACACATTTGTTGACCACACGCATGGTTTGCTGGGGAGGACCAGCAGGGCCACAGTGCCTCCTTTTGCAGAGGTGACCATACTTCTTGGGGCTCAGAGAGTGGCACTAAGTATCACCTGGCAGTACTGGAGCTCTGCCATCTGGAGCCAGAGCCCCTAGCAGCAGCAGTAGGGGAGCGTATGGCTGCTATTGTATCCAGAGCTGGGTGCACTGTGGCAGAGGCAGAGGTAGAGGTAGAGGTAGCAGCAGCAGTGAGGGGCAGAGAGCTAGATCTTGTTGCACGGTTGAGCCCCGGGTTGCAGAAGCGACCAGACTAGACTCAGGTGCGGCTTGCGGGCCAGGTGTGCTCCCTTCCCCATGACCCAGGCTACCAACTGTGAGCCTCATCAACCAGCTTAGCCTTACAGTGCTACCACTGACTGGATTGGATGACACTCATGATAGCCAATCTATCAACGAGCCAGTGATGGAAAAATATCCCAATATCATAATAAAGAGACAAAATGCCTCTCTTGTACACCTGATGACATCCCGGCATTGGAAATCACGTCAGCGAGGGCAGTCGTCGGTGTTCTGCAACAGCTGGAAGCTCTCCCACAGAGTGTTCCAGTCATGCAGGCTCAATGCCAAGAGAAGAAGAGACTGGATGAGAGCAGTACTGTGGTTCACTTTAATACAAAATGAAGCAGGTGACTTGAAACAGTTTCCTGCACACGATGCAACCCTTGAACAGCCTAAGCTGGGCAGTACACCTGGAAAGACCATGAGAGGATAGCAAACAGTTGGGCAGGAGCCCCGGCAGCAGACCAGGCTGGGGGGGTGGCGCGGCAAGCATTGCCCTAGTGAAGAGAAAGTCAGCTCCAGCACCTGGACCCGCTGGCACCAAGAACATTCTTCATAAGTACCTTGCATGGGCAGACTCGGCAAATGCCTTGGCGGGTAACACTTGGCAGCCAAAGCAAAATGATGAATTGCCCTCCGCAGCAGCCAGCCTCACCCTTTAAACAGCCAAATTAGCGGAGATGGAGGAAAAGATGAGCAAGCGTACAAAAAATGTCTTTAACTTAAGCGTCCCCTTTGAGGTAATAGAGATCTCCTCAACGATGACCGTAGAAGACACAAGCCCAAAAGCCTTCAACCATGACCATACACAGATCGACCAAGCAGACGGCTTAAATGGGGAAATCCCCACTGGGCCACCAAAAGGCAGGAAATAACGGCGTTGGTCCAGGTCCACCAATCAGCCAAACACCAGTTTGACAAAACACAGTGAAGAGAAATTGAGAGATATAATCAGGAATGTTCCACCCCCTTAGACAACTTTAAGGGGGCATGATGGACTTTGCACAACTCCTACAACTCCCACTAGCTGGGTTTCGCTGGTCCCCTGGGCATACCACAGGTCACAAACTTTGGAATCATCTGGAGTGGAGAACCCCATAAGCATAGAGAGGGCAGAGCCTGGAAGAGCTTCGGGGGCTACACTCCTAGGGGACTATGCTCCGCGACATTCACCAAGCAGCGAAGATGTACCTGACTCCATAAATACCATCAATTCCTCTTTACTAGCTGCGGTTAAGGCTCAGACTTGGCAGTCACAGAAGCTAGAACTCCAAGTGGAGCTCATACAAATGCTGGCCCACCACTGGAAACTGGATACGCTCAATCAGAAGATAGACCTCAGCGTAAATAAACACAAGGAAGAAGACAGAGCGGCTGATAAGCTAGACCATAAAAGTAATAAAAGGCAAATTAACAACAGTCAAAATGGAATGCACAGTCAACTACAAAGAACAAATACCATAACGAATGGGAGGGGGAAGGGTGAGGATAGTAGTGTGGAAGAACTGGGTACCTATCCAATCTTACACTCAAAGACAGTGCTAAAGAAGACCCATAAGCACACCACACAAGAAGGTCAAGGCATAAAGACCCCTGGATGCACCCTTGCACAAACAAGCATTAATCCGGCGCCGCACATAAAGGTACAAGAAAAGGAGACACACAACCAATGCATGCACTGGGTTCGGGCAATGTCCTTCTCACAGGTTGTGGCCACTAACATCCTGTTGTGTAGTTCCTATATAACCTATACAGGATCTGCGCGTTTGGATAATATAAACTGTGGGATTGGTGGCAGACTGATTCCGTGCACCCCCACCGGGTATGTTAGCCTGTCTGTATCAGCTAGCTCACAGTGCCACTATAATCTCCTCTTACCAAGGAGAGAATAGATTCTGACAACCTCAGAACATGACAACCCTGATCCATCAGAATCGTGGAAACAATGTACTACCTTTCGCTCAGTCACTAGTGCTCACTTAGTTTGTCTCAGAGAGATACACAGAATAAACAGGCTGGGCGTTTTCAATAATAGTTTATTGAACAGTTGTTATTCTAGTCTAGAATAGATGAGCTGCAACAACTATTAGACAGTAGCAGATATATATGATTAGAAGTACTATGAAAGTAAAGGGATGGTAAAGTTCTACCATCTTGCAGTAATCCTGAATATATACAAGTACATAAAACACATGATAAAAAGTGTGTACTCCTACGATGCCTCCCTAACTAGATGTACCTAAATGTACCTAGCATCTGTGTAGGTGTTATGCCAAGAATCCCTCTAGGATCTAGTCAACCCCATTACCTGAGATGAGAGAAATAGGGAACCCCGTCCTGGTCTCGAGTTGGACACCCCGCGAGGGTTGTTAGACCACTGCGAGCTGGAGTGTCTGCATGCAGGAACCTCAGCGTCTCTGGTCAGTGTGTCAGCCGGGAAGTCTCGGTCTCCTCTCTCCTTCTAAGCAAGATGTGATGTATATATACCATAGGTCTCCCCAGGGGGTCCTACATTGCTGTGTTACTGTGTCGGCCTTAAGGATGACGTCGGGCCTGAACTTTATACAGAGATATTATACAGGAGATGTTAGTCCTGCTGTGCTTCCAAGAAGCCTCATGCATAATGTATGAGATTCGAACTAGGGAAAAACCTGCGTTCTGAATGCAGTGTCGTATCTAGGTAAAAGGTCAGTCCCTAAGAACCGTTATGTATGTAACGTAGGGAAGAATATAGGTGAAAGGTTGCAATGTTACCTGCGCCTATATGGGGTACCTATATGGAATATAACACCCACTCCTCTTCCGACTGGACGACATATGTAACTTATTACCGTACTACTAGCCTAACTAAATATTGGTACGCACAAAGTTTATAAAAAACATTTGTTTTCGCTAAAATGTTTAAAACTTCTAAAAAGAAAATCTAAAAAACTTAAAAATGTTTAAAAAAATAAAAATAAATTTGCAAGCCATACCTCTAAAGTGTCCGTAGTTATAGTCCGAATCACTATAAGCATTAGAAAGCCATGTATTCCCAATAAATGAAAGGAATAATCATTTTGTTTCTGAGTTCCAAATTTGAGCTTGTTTAAAAAAAGGGCGAATTTCTTCCAGCACACGACGAGCCAAACGAGTCAAAGGTTTATGTGTCCTGGCTGGTAGACGCAACATTTTCATTGCTTGCTTCCGCAGTAGACGGCCCCTGTAGAACCTCGCAGAGTACGTCAATTGAGCACAGATGATGTTCCACACTGTCCGCAGCCAGTGCTGGGGCAGCCTGTGCACCGTCCAAAGCTTGGGTGTCAGAGGAGGAGCCAGTGTCCATACCAGCAGGTGCTATTACTACCTGTGGGGGCTCAAGGAATGCCGCCATCAACATCGGAATACGCTGAGGACACTGCAGAACATGGGCCGTTATCGGGTCCAGTAAAGCATTCACGCCAGGTTGCGCACATGATGGGAGTGTCAAACAAAGGTCTAACATCCATTCTTCTCCTCAAAACAGGCATCGGAGGACAGGTAAGATGCAGTCCATCCAGACTGGTCGAAATGACAAGAACCAAGATGCGCTTAGTTCTCTTAGGCGAGGCGTGCCTAGATGTTGTACCATGGGGTCACAGTATTTATGCTCCAGGAGTGCTTTTTCCATCTCCTTGGTGACTGGGACGTCCATTGCGTAGCAGATGGAAAACAATCAGGATACCTGCTACTCGAAACAGGATGAGCGGAAGTCCTCCAAAGATGCTTCCGAATACGGAGTGTATGAAGTTTGGTATAACTCCAAGTACCGTCTGAAAGGTGCCCAGAAGTCCGGAACCTATGGTCTTAAATAGGTGGACTATGCCTGTCATATCAGACATGTTAAAGATACGATTTACCATTTCTATGAAATGGAAAGGGCAGTTTGTATGAATAAGCGCCTGTATCTCTGCCGAAGACCTTGCGATCTGGAGATCAAAAGTCTCTTGAGCGGAGGTTAAGGGCACAGACTTCTGTAAAAGCATGGCTTTCATTCTGCTTAGAGTATCAAACCATATTAAAGAAACATTCAGTGAAGGCCATAACAGCGCCTCCCTGACTGTATGTGTTGGTGGAAACAATACTTGCATACAACAAGTAACCCTGGAGCTCACGGTTAGCAGATATACGATGCCCGGGAGCATTCCGCAGCAGCCTTGACTGTTCAGCATCAAGTAACTCCCATTTGAAAGTAGCCTGAATGCTGGAGTAATCACTGCAGCTTGGGCACCCCTCAAATGGCAGGACAAGTTTGCTACTGAACCATTACATGCCCCGTGCAGCATTATATCCTGGCATATGAGTGATCCACTTAAAGCGTTCTCACAGTTCGTATCGCTTAGAAACACTTCTCGATAACCACTCCGGCATCGAAATCTGTATGGTAATTCCCATGATTCCTTAATGTATTCCTTACCCATTTTTCCATATCTGCCTGCCTGCTTTTGTTCAAGGCAATACTGAAACTGAAAAGTAGTGACCGGTAGAGTTATGTGGCCATGGATTAGCCATTCTGTGGACGGTGATTCTGCCACTGTAAATGCTAATCTATCCAGTTTTTCGATACGCAGCATTGTATATTTTGCTCCCCTTTGTGCCATTT
Source organism: Calotriton arnoldi (assembly GCA_963921515.1). Classification (NCBI taxonomy): domain Eukaryota; kingdom Metazoa; phylum Chordata; class Amphibia; order Caudata; family Salamandridae; genus Calotriton; species Calotriton arnoldi. The sequence continues at coordinate 2,201,488 of CAWUFW010001612.1, read as the reverse complement.
CAATCTGTTTATCTGTTAGATTGTATTCAGAGAACAGAGACGTGCTGTTAATATAACGCCAAGGCACATAGCCTGCACGCAAAGATTGCAGCGTCCAGCTTAACAACATAATAGAATGTAATTGAGATTGCCCGTGTTATAATATGGCCAAATCTTGTTCTAGTATGTCTATCGCAGAAGATACAATGTTGCCTAAGGAATATATCCTGGAGGTCAATGTAGTTAACCCATTGTCTACCACTGCTAGAGATTTTTCTAGATGTATACGGTCCATTTCAAGTAATCTCTCTGCGGCCTCTTGTTGGGATATTTTCCATATTTCATTGTAGACAGCATAAATGAAACGTTTCTGATGTGGCTTCCTGGGACCTAGTAAAAAATCCCTGAGATCCACATCCTGTGATAGTAAGGATAAGTGTTGTTTCACCTCTGTGAGTGTTGAGGTTTTTAGCCAATCAAGGCACAACTTCCCAACACTGTAGGATGTCACTACCGCTGGATGTTCTTTCTGTACATAACGTGGATCTGGCCTATGGATAGCGAAACCTTCGGTTTTACCCATGAATATCGCCTGACAACTATTGGTGTCTGTGGGCCAAATTAACCATTTCTTCCAATTGGGGTCTGATCTGTTGTATTGTACAATGTCATCCAACGTAATCTCTTCCTGTGATGTTATGTTACCCTCGGTGTGTGATGGTGATGGCAGCCGAGGTGTGTTCAAGTCCTTGTTCTTGGCTAGTCCAAGGCAAGACGTCTGTTGCACTGTCTCATTCAAAAACATGATCTGTTGAGGGATAAGGCATGCTCTAAACAAAGCTTCCGTTCCCTGAACTTGCCATTCTCTAGTACCCCAGACTGATTTTACGTCTATGGTGTCTTCCATAAGTCGAAACCTTGTTCAGACAACTGGGCAATAAAGGAAGCAGAGTAAATCTGTTTGGTGTTTGTTAACAAATTTTTCTGTGCTGATGTTGGTGCACCTTTATAATAATATGAGGCTGGGTCAGACATATTAAACCCTGAAAAATATGGAAACTTTTGTGTAAATGTTTTTGAACTGCCTTTCGGCGGTATTGGACAATGTTTCCACTGGTGGTAAGTGAACACATTTCTAAGTTTAGCAGATTTATGCAGAAAATGATAACCATAGTGTTGATAACAATACATTGTTTCAAAATCTGATGTGTTTTCCAATGTTTCACTATTAGAAAATGCAGCAGATTTTTCCAAATCAGACAACATGTTATTTACAGTTTCAAAATCCCAATCATCGGAAAATGTACTTGAGGTAATGATATCACTCAACGATATTTTAAATAAATGAGGAATTCTTAAAAGTTCGGTCGGACCAAATATGTCAAAATCAACCTTGTCCCAAACTATACCGTCAGGTATAGGAACTGCTGTAATGTTCACTGATCACAAGTCTCTTTGTTATCGATGAGATGATTGATGTGGTTTTAAAATTAAATTAACTTTTTGGGCTGCAGAGCTTTGTCGAAGGTATTTTCCATTAACAGGCATGCTAAAAACTATTACTAAGCCTACCCAGAAAAGAAAGAAAAGTATCCCCATGATTACCCATAGTTCTACCCAAGGTGACACCAGGTAAGTCTTTTTAAGAAAGTTCAGCAAGTCTTTAACTTGCTGCTTGCGTGATTGTTGGGCTGGCATCATTTCAGGTTCACTTGGATCCAAAGAAAATGTATCAAAGTTTATGAAGTAGCCAGAAGCAGTTCGATCAATTGTTGGTATTGCATCAGGATTTGTGGAAATCGTAGTTTGCTCATGTCGAGGCGTGTTGATGTAGACCTCTGTATTTGGTCGAATTGAAATTTGTCATTTCATTTTGATTCTGAATTTGAACTTCAGGTTCAAGGGGAACGAGTTCCATGACATTATTGCATAGTCCATCATTCCGTGCAGGAGACTCTTCGAACGTGATGAGTCTTTCCGTTTGAATTCTTGAATTGTAGCGAGAGGAGGGCGTCTGCTACTTTGGAGTCCACGTGGCCTACTACTCAGTATCGGCCACATAGTGTGGTTTGATTAGGTCGATTGAGACAAATCTTTTCTCCTTTTTTCCGGCAAGAGGTGGTAGAGGTACAGTTCTTGTTCCTTCAACTGCTAGGACCTGTACAGGCTTTCTGTATGAGGGCCCAAAATCTTTTTTCTCCGCATGATGGACTTTGCACAACTCCTACAACTCCCACTAGCTGGGTTTCGCTGGTCCCCTGGGCATACCAAAGGTCACAAACTTTGGAATCATCTGGAGTGGAGAACTCCATAAGCATAGAGAGGGCAGAGCCTAGAAGAGCATCGGGGGCTACACCCCTAGGGGACTATGCTCTGCGACATTCACCAAGCAGCGAAGATGTACCTGACTCCATAAATACCATCAATTCCTCTTTAATAGCTGCGGTTAAAGCTCAGACTTAGAAGTCACACAAGCTAGAACTCCAAGTGGAGCTCATACAAATTCTGGCCCACCACTGAAAACTGGATAGTCTCAATCAGAAGATAGACCTCAGCGTAAATAAATACAAGGAAGAAGACAGAGCAGCTGATAAGCTAGACCATAAAAGGAATAAAAGGTAAATTAACAACAGTCAAAATGGAATGCACAGTCAACTACAAAGAACAAATACCATACTGAATGGGAGGGGGAAGGGTGAGGATAGTAGTGCGGAGGAACTGGGTACCTCTCCAATCTTCCACTCAAAGGCAGTGCTAAAGAAGACCCATAAGCACACCACACAAGAAGGTCAAGGCATAAAGACCCCTGGATGCGCCCTTGCACAAACAAGCATCAACCCGGCTCCGCACATAAAGGTACAAGAAAAGGAGACTCACAACCAATTTATGCACTGGGTTTGGGCAATGTCCTTCTCACAGGTTGAGGCCTCTAACATCCAAGGCAGCGCCCCAGCGCACCTAAGCCCCCTCGACACTGAAGACCAAAAAGAGCAGCCCACGGAAACGTGGGTGAATGACACACAACCAAACCCAACAATTAGGGTGGTGTAAAGAGACCATCAAACCACTCCTAGTAAGCAAGGAAGCAGCCTGGCTAGGATGGTGGAGAACCAACAAGGATCTATCTTCCATCAATCCCGCCCCAATGCTGATGAAGAAGAGGATGTAAAACTACCTAGAGCAAACATCAGCAGCACTTATTGTCGCCCCAGATTTCAAATTGAGAGGGGTCTGGGATACTGTAAACAGGTTGAATATCCTACACCTTCTAAGCAACATACACTCACTATCACACCTTACATCGGAGCATCTTAAACTAGTAAAGTTTGAAACCTACTCATGGATCAGTCACAGAGAATCCACATTAACAGAGTGGACAGATATCGCAGATGTTAAAAATATCATAACGGAGAATACGCGATTTAAGGAGTGAGGCATTCTCATCAACGAGCCAGTGATGGAAAAATATCCCCATGTCGTAATAAAGAGGCAAGATGCCCCCCTGAAGCACAAGGTGGCTCACAGCATACTGAGAGGAACACAGGAAATAACCACCCATGTATGGGGAAAAAGTCACAGTACACCTGACAAGCATTAAGGGGTGCAGGCCTTTAATTGGTGCTTCAAACACCAACACCAACACAACAAAAATCTAACTGGGGGTGGATCCCGGCCGCCCTTACAACTAAGGGTCAGACAAATCCCTAGCAGCAGGGAAAACACCAAAAAAGTGACTAAAGAAACCATTAAAATAATAAGCTGGAACGTGGCAGGATTAAACACTGTGATGGATAATAAAGGCATCCTGGAATACTTGAACACAGGGAACATCCTATGCTTTCAAGAAACATGGACTACTGAGCCCACCTCTATTCTGGGTTACCATGCAATCCATACAGTAGCACAGAAGAAGAATCTGTTTGGGAGACCCACCTGTGGCCTTTCCATCTTCGTGAAACTTAACTTGGAGCTAAAAGCAAAGGAACTAAGAAACCTCACCCATGATGTACAGGCTCTTGAACTTGAATGCCTAGTAATGGATTGGAAAGCCACTCCCTTCATGGTGATAAACTCGTACATCAATCCACGCAGGGACAAGAAAAGAAAGGTTTTTATGAATATTACTGACCAGATAAAAACTCTCCTTTATGAATATCCAAGGCGCGAGTGCATTGTGGCTGGAGATTTTAATACACGTAATGTGCCAACCTGGGGGGGGGGGACCACAAGGATACAGCTCACAACATACTAGAGCTCTGCATCAGATAAATTGAGCTGTGCTTAGGTGACCAGAAAGGCCCCCCGGAGGATAAATCAAAACCCACATTTAGAAATATTTCAACATTGGACCATATCTTTCTGAGCAAACATCTGCTGAGCAAATGTGAGGCATACCAAGTTCAAACTAGAACTGAAAGCGACCATCATCCGCTATCAATCGTGGTCAATGTGAGCTCAACGATTCACAGGGGCTTCAACCCGGCTGGCCAACCGCTTCCAACTAACGTCTGTCCATTGCTAAAAAGAATTAAAGGGGGCCCAAGCAGTAAAATCTTATACCAAATAAGGAAAGCAACCTTCACACCGCCTGGCCCTGGTCATAAAATTACCCTAGTAGAGAAACACTGGGGGGCTACAATTTGAAAGCTACACACAGCCTTAACAAGGCCCAAACCAAACCTCGCCTGCCTACAGGATGCAGGTCCTTTCCATATCTGGCAAATAAAGAGTTCAAGGACAGTAATAGGAAGTGTTGCTTGGCAAAACTAAGACATAGAAGAGAGAAGGGCGCTAAAAGAGGCAAGAAGAAAACACAAAAAGACAGTCTGGACTCTAAAACAAAAATACATAGAGTAGGAGTGGAAACAAATATGTACTCTGCTGGCAGCAAGCAAATTGATGGAATTCTGGGGCTACATCAATGGTCTAGAAAGCAAATCTACCAGTAAAGCCAATGCTGTCTCCGCAGGAAAATGGGCTGACCACGTGTCAAACCTCTACGTAGACAAAACAAGACCAAGGGTCACAATTGAGAATCTACTCGCTGGAACCCTAGAGGGCTTAGAGGAAAACTCAATGGTAGTTACTGAAAATGAGACAGTAAACATCCTGAAGTCAATTTGCAAGGATGGAGTCCCGGGGCCAAATGGCCTACCAGGTAGCATCTTCAAGAAGGACACGAGCTATGGTCACCCTACATGAACTAACTTTTTAATGAATGCATCCTGCTGACTGCCATCCCCGAGTCATGGAAAGGCTCCATCCTGCACCTAATCCACAAAAAGGGGGCTAACACATTACCTGAAAACGACAGGCTAATCGTGCTTCTAGACGTAGATGGAAAAGCCTTTGCGAAGGTGCCCCTGTGTGAGTTGGAGAATTGGATCAAGGACAATAGTATCATCCCATATTACCAGATGGAATTCCAGCCAAATCCCTCAACAATGGACAATGTGTTGGCCCTCTCCTATTTGGCGGCCAAAGTCGTCAAAAAATCTATGAGCCCGTTTCATTGATTACAGCTCAGCGTTTGACGGAATCAACCAAAATATACTGTGGGCAAAACTCACCGCTTGGGGAATCCCAATACAACTTCTGGCAGCTATTAAAGCCTTGTATAGAGACATCTGGGGCCATATTAAGATAACCCAAACCCATGTCACCTCAAAAATACATGCAAACAGAGGCTTGAAACAGAGATACGTCGTTGCCCCTATCTTGTTTAACTTGTATACAACAGACTTTGGCTCGGAATTGCTGAAATGGAATCTTTTCCCACTGAAGCTAGGTCTCAAAAAATTACTTATTATACAATATGCGGATGACCTGGTGATACTGGACCATACACGCATTGGTATGAAATGGGCACTGGGCATATTACATACCTATAACAAAACCAACTCCCTGCTTGCAAATTCCACAAAAACTAAAATTTTGATCTTTGGACAAAGGCACAAAAAACATCTGCTGGTATGGCACCTAGGCTCCTTAACCATAACCACGACTGGCAAATATAGTTATCTTGGCGTCTGGCTGTCGGACACAGGCAAACCCTTTCTTCAGGTAAATGTCCTTGAAGAAAAAGCAGCCGAAACATTGTTTGCCCTAACCAAACTCTGCCACAAATTACAGAGCCCAACAGCTGAGGGGATCCGAATAGTAATGTATGCCAAAATGCTGCTCACCAAGAGCTATGGGGACCTTGCATTCCCTGGCATGCTCACAGAAATACTAAGGGGCATATTATCAAGAGATATATCGCCGCTTTTTCGGCACATAGCGCCGAAAAAGCAGCGATTTTTTAATCTCAATATTATCAAGGCGTCGCTAACATGCATTAGCGCATGTTAGCAGCCGATTTTATAACGCATCTCATGACAGCGATAGATATCGCTAATGAGATGCAAAGTAGGCGTTCCCTCCTAAGACAACATGAGAAATGATCGCAAAACCAACATCGCGGTATTAACAACGCGGCCCCTGAACAGCGAAGCGATAACAAAAGGCGCGTTTAGCCCCCATTATCGCATGATTCTAACGCCTGCAAAAAACCTGACTTAGCCTTATTGCCTATGGGAGGTGGATTGTATGGTTAAGTACACACTATCGTATCAGCGAGCTTTTCTATTATCGCTGCTCAGTTATCTCTGGATTCCTCGCGATAATGGGTGTTTTCTCCGCTATCGCTGGAATTCTTATCGCCTTTGAGATGAGCGTTGATAATACCGCGCTATCACGGCGATGAAATTCAGCGATAAGAAAAACAGCGCTAAGCGCGCTTTGCGATAATTATCACAACTCGCTGGTAATATGCCCCTTAGTTTTTAGAGACAACGGTCCCTTTAAAAGGAGAATCAATCTGAATACGCCAAATTATCACAATCAAGATTGGCTCTGTATATGTCTTAATTGACAGTATCAAGAAATGTATTCATCAATAGTGAAAACACGACAATACATAAAAGAGTGAGTGAGCTGGATGTGACAGGGTAAAAGGAAATCAGCCGATTTCCTTACCACAGGCAGGTGACTTAAAAGTGACTTTTAGGCAAAAAGTGTCAGACACTTACATCTTAACTCTATACTGTTAATTATTATATTTGTGGAGTATAAGATGTATTTCTGATTGTGACTTTTGCCTAACTACACTTTTTGCCTAAAAGTCACTTTTAAGTCACCTGCCTGTGGTAAGGAAATCGGGTGGACAAAATTGCATGTCCTTCATTTTAAAGGAGTGCTATGTATGGGTGCCAAAGGTCTCTGTAGGAGTCTCTCTGGGCAATGAGAACCAGGGTAAGCTTCTCTATCCCCAACACATGCCATAACCGAAGGAGCCGCCCAAGGTGTGTCAGACGTTTATCTGTATCCCAATGACTGAGGATATTCTGGAGGGCCGTTCCCAGCGCTAAGCATATCTGTTATCCCTTGCGTGATTTGAGTTGAAATGTAAGCGCATTGGAGAGGCCTAAGACAATATATTCAGGGAATCAAGGTAGTTGAGTATCGAGGTAGGTATCGATATCGTTCAAGACCCACCCCAGTATTGTTGGCGCTTGGGGCATTCCCACAGGAGGAGTATCAGTGTTCCCAGTGTCTCCAGCAGTCAGCACTTCATGAAGGGTTGCCCTATGCACTCGCACAGGTGTGAGATACCAATATGTACCTATTTTTGAAGCAGTCTCAGTGCGGGTCATGTTAATTGCTGTGTGGCGTGCCCTGTAACATACCTTTTCCCATTCCTTTGTCGTTAACTGCCGTCCCAATTCTTGCTCCCAGCGTTTCTGCCCAGGGGTCTTAGTCATGAGTGTAGCCTGATGCCTAAAGCTGTATAGTTCAATAATAAGGCGTTGGTCTGTGGTTTTGGTGATTAACCACCTCTTGAATGTAGAAGGAGGACGTTGCGCTCCCGGGCACACTGTTGGATGAATTACCCAGTGTCTAACCTGCAGGTATCTCAACCACTCTGTCTCTGGGAGGTCGTAGTCCACCTGCAGTTGCTCAAAGGGGAGAGGATTCTCTTCATCGAAGAAGTGGCCAACCGATCGACAGGCCGCACTCAGCCAGACTTTGAAAGCAGCCTGCTCAATGCCAGGATGGATTACTTATTGCCTATCACTGGTGTGAGCAGGGAGGGAAATGACACCAGACCCTGGCAGGTGTCAATGGCTCCATCAGGATGGAATTAGTAGCTGGGTAGGAATAAAGCTCCCAAGCTCTCTGTGGGAGGGTCAAGAAAGGAACCTTCCATAGAGAAGTTCCCGCTACAGCCCTATCCATGAACAGCCAAGTTTTCGCAGATCCCTCCCTGGACCATTTGACAATATTCCACAGCTGGGCAGCTTGGTAATACTGCATGAGGTTGGGGATTCCCAGGCCCCCCTCTACTGAAGGGTGGTAGCTCAGATCTCTGCTCATGTGAGGCCGTCCCCTCTGCCCAGCCTGCGACTTCTGGATATTTTCCCGAAATCCCACTGCCCCACTGAAGGTCTCCATTTCTGCACTAAAGGTCGGGAGGGCGTCCTTGGGGTTGTCTAGTGCCACTATGACATCATCTGCATAGAGGCTGATTGTGTTCTCCTCCCCACAAAAGGCAACCCCAGTGATGCAGGGATTGTCACACACTTTTTGAGCAAAGAGCAGGGGTGAGAGTGGACACCCCGTCTTGTCCCCCTACGGTTCTGAAATGGGGCGGACCTCCATCCGTTCACTGTACTGTTGCTCGAGGTTTTCCATAGTTGCCGAATATCGAGGTGTGGAACCAAGGCTCAAAGCCGAAGTGCTTAAGCGTCGCCGCCAGGTACTGCCAGTGCACCCAGTCAAATGTCTTTTCAGCGACTATGGCCAAAAGCATAATTTCCCCTTTGAAGCGTGCAGACTTGTTGATCAGATGTAGAATTCACTTGGTATTTTAACTACATTTGCTATGTGTAACGAATCCTGTTTGATCAGGATCGATAAGCCCCGGCATAAGTGGGTTTAGGCGAGCTGCTAAAATAGTGGTAAATAGTTTGATATCCGCATTGAGGAGGGATATGGAGTGGTAGGAACAACGCTGTTTGGGGTGTCTGAGGCAAGGGCGGGTGTGATAATGTGAGGGAAACTGCTGAGTGGTCAGAAAGGGAGGAGGGCTCTATCTACACCACAGTGAGGGGGTTCTGCAGCTCCTTGGTCCCCAGGAAGTGGTCAAGGTGGGCATAGGTCTTGTGAGCGTGGGAATAGTCTCTTGTCTGGGAGTGACATCCCCTCCAGAGGTTCCTCAGTCCCATCTCCCTTAGCCATTGTATTTCCTCCTGGAAAAACAACCCCGAACCTCCATATTGGAGCATGGATCTATCGAAGTTTGGTCAGCATCTCTTTTAGGGAGCGGTCATTCTTAGCATGGGCGGTAGCCATGTCCGACCCAGGTTTCTTGTCTCCTGTCCGAATAGGAGACCACTCCCCCATGGGTCACGGGGCGAATGAGAGGGGTCCTCCTTGTCCGGTATCTAGGTTGTGTGTGCTGCACTTCAGAGGTTGGCCAGGCCTGGTGCCTCACCATAGATCTCCTTTGGGGCATCCCACGTGTCTCTCAGCACCCCGGTACCCTGCTCCTCTCTCCCATGGACGGGCTATCTCATTCGTAGAGCTTTGTGCCTTCATCTTCATCCCTTGGGCTCTGTCAGGTAGGCCTTGGGCAGGAACACGAGGTCACTCCCCTCTGAGCTTTGAAGACTCCAGGCTAATTTCTCTGGCCGGATGCAACCAGGCCCTGAGCCCTCCCAATGAACAGAGATCAGTCTGGAGCATCCAACGTTCGGCCTCGAGCCCCATCCATGCCAGAGCGGGGTTCTAGATCACCAGCCGGCACCTCACTGTGGTGTGTAGGGCCCTTCACTCTAACCTCGTCTCCCAGCCGGTCAGCACTTGTACTGGCACAGGTAGGTCTCTACTGTGGATCAGCGAGTTCTGTTGCAGAGTGCATGGGGGGCCCGCAGGGTAAGATTGAGTACCTTGGTGATGCGGGCGCTGTGTGAGGCTGCTCAGGGCTCTCTGTGGGCAATCTGTGTCCCCTGTAGTGCCTTACCTGAATGTGTGGCTTCCGCTGTAGGTGCCAGAGCTGCCGTCTGTCGAAGGCCACCAACCGACATGGCTGCAGTCAGGGGGAGTCTCACCTTTGCCTCCGCTCCCATCTGTTGCCTCCTGGTGCTACTGCTCTCCTGTGCACCGTAAGGGCAGGCGCTCCGTTATACCCATGGCCCCACCATTATCTCCTCCGCGTGGCTGCCGGCATCTTGCTGCCATGACGGCTTTGGCACGGTGTGTTGTTGCTGTGGGGACCCGCGGTAGCTGTCATCCTGGAGCGCATAGGCAGTAGCAGTTTAAGCAGCTGGGGTCCACTGTAAAGCCGGGGGGAGCCTCACCTCATTCTCCGCTCACCCTTGCAGTTACCAGGTACCATTGCTCAAGTGTGCACCATGGGGCTAGGTGCTCCACTAGACTCCAGGCCCCGTAATTCACTTCACCGCCCTTAGGGGGCTGGCGGGTCACAGGTCCAGCAGCCGATGGCTGCTGCAGCACCAGGGGGTCATATGCAAAAGAATCACTTGATGGACGGAATGCTGGACAATGCAAACATTCACCCCCAGTCACAAGGATCTGGGTTAAATCCATTATTCTTTTGCTCACCACACCACCCAAGTTTGGACCCAGCCATATGCAAATCAGTCTTGACCCTGTTCCTTGTGGGAACAGTCCAGCCCGAACTGCCAAGCCAGGTCCTCCCTGGACCGGAAACAAGCATCCTGGGACCGGTTTCAGGGCATCACCCTTCATCAGCCAGGTTAGCTTGAATCCAGTGGTGTAGTGAGCACGGGACCCACGTCTGGGCATACCCTTCCCACTTAGGGCGACATATGCAACAGAATCAATTGATGGACGGAATGCTGGACAATGCAAACATTCACCCCCAGTCACAAGGATCTGGGTTAAATCCATCATTCTTTTGCTCACCACACCACCCCTGTTTGGACCCAGCCATATGCAAATCAGTCTTGACCCTGTTCCTTGTGGGAACAGTCCAGCCCGAACTGCCAAGCCAGGTCCTCCCTGGACCAGAAACAAGCATCCTGGGACCGGTTTCAGGGCATCACCCTTCATCAGCCAGGCTAGCTTGAATCCAGTGGTGTAGTGAGCACGGGACCCACGTCTCGGCATACCCTTCCCACTTAGGGGGAGCTCCCCCTCACAGTCACCAGGTGCTGGTGCCTCTGTGAGTTAGGCACCTCAACAGGCCAGAGGCTCTGCAATGAACTCTGACGCATCGCCGCAGCCATTTTAGCTGCTGCGGTCGGCCCCAGCGTGATGTAGCGCTGCATGCATGCTCCGGGGGACGCCCCTCCTTCTCCAATGCCTTCCCAGGCAGCTGCAGGGTCCTGTGGTGTGTAATGGCTGCTTTCGGGCTTAGGGCAGGTGGCAGGTGGCAGTGCCAGAGGATGGTAAGGGTATTTGGTGGTGGGCACCGAGGGAAGGAGAGTGTGTTCTACCCGTCCACCATCTTGGCCACACCCTAACTTGTGGATTTTAAAGGATTTATTGTCTGCTTCCTGTAGGTATTATGATGGAACTGTAAAGATTTTAATTAATCATGCAATAAAAACTTACTTAATATTTCTGTAATCAATATTTTGTCATACAAACTTGTGGAAGGCTACATAGTCCCGTTACTATGCCCATTATGTTTTGGTGATGGATCATCAAGAAATAGTTACACACACGAAAACACACCCCCACACACACACACACACCTCTCACACACACACACACATACCACTGCTCTCTGATTGAGCATGACTATTGAGAATGATCTTGCTTGATCAAGTGTACTCATTAAGTGTGAACTAATATACATGACTAACAGTGTGGTAATTTCTAAACAAGTGAGAGTTTTAAAAGTGCAACGTAAAAATGTGCAGGAGTGACACAACACATTTAGAATTCAAAAGCTGCAAAGAAAAGCAATGCAGAAAGGATGCAAACTGGTAAAATGAGAGACGTTTATGTCACGAGAGAGAAAACTTACTAAATGTACTAAAGAATATAGTTCAAGAGTAAATTTCAAGTAGTAATAGGGAAAAATGATGATGAAAATGCTTAAAGTAAAAACGATTCTTGCTTATGTTTTTCCCTGAACATGAAAGTCATATTAGAAAAAGTGATTTGCTTATACTTCTTCTTTGAATATCGTAATTAGACTATGCATATGAGTTTAATTAAAATAATGTTTTCATATATTGTTTATTATGCTTTCTTTATTTTCTCATACATTACTAATAATGGTGTGTTTTATTCTTTAGAAAATGATGATTTTTGGTGTGTGATTTTAGAAGGCTTAGTAAAAGATACTGAATTGATAGGCAGGACGGGTGTATCGTATAGTTTTACTGTGGGGGTAAACAAGATTACTATGAATTTAAAGCCGGTTGTTACTAAAGCTTGTATTTTGGTAAATATTTTAATAATGGTAGTTTTTAAAGTCAGGGAAATGTTTTGGGTCTCGAAACTTATAGTATGTTTAGCGTGAGGTTCTTTTCGACATATATTGACGAAATGTCAAGAACTAAAATTGTAATTAACGTTTTTATGGTATTTTATGCATTATCTAATGGTGTTTTATTGTTTCTAATGTTTTGTGTATAACTGTGTGCTTTTATGACTGAAAACGTCGAATAAAGCTATTTGATGATGATTATGATTTTTGGTTTATCCATGTAGGCCCCAAAACCTGTTAGTGTATTATTTCTTTCCTAACGTAGGCCTCAGAAAAAATTCTTTTGTCCTTCATTATTTCTAAAATGCTGATTTATTTGCTTTAGCTGTGAATGTTTATCACTAGAGTTTCCTTCCTACGGTTAGAGTATTTCTCTCTATGAATAATTGTGTTGACTATGTTGCAAGCTATTGTGGAAGCGAGCGCCTGGATATGAAAAGTTTAAATGTGCTTCCTATTTCCGAGGTGACGTGACGTTTCGTGAATAAACAAAGGCATCTTGTTAAAGTTCTGGATGAATTAGGCTGGAGAATGATCGTACCATGGATCCTAACAAATGAGAGCGTGTAAATTGTGAAGAAGCTCATTTGGGGGCTGGAATTATGAACAGTTTGAGGTATAACGACCCCGTGAGAAAGAACGAAAAGGAGCTGGCTATTTATTCCTGCGATTTTGGGCGTGACATGCTGTCAGTCTAAACTTTGACTTTCCCCTGAACTGAACTATCCTGATTTTCCATGCACTTCATCAGCTGATGAATGTTGCACAAGTTATACCTTTCCGGCTGAAGGGTTGGCTATTTCAAGACTTTTTGCATGCTGTGCATTAGGTCATTGATCTTAGGTTCGTATGAATCTCGAATTGCATACTGAAATTGCAATGTGTATTCTTTTCTTTGTCTTTCTCTCTCTCTCTCTTTTCACGCCAGTTATTGATATTTGATGTATTTTACCATGATTTATATTTTCTGTTGTGAATTTACCTGTATTCATTGAAATATCAAAAGTACTCACAATTCTAATGTGCTTTGTGTATTGACCATTCATATTTGATGATTTAGATAAAGGTACATTGATAAATATATAGAGTTTGTCTTTATTGACATGATATGTATTTTGACTGTTGTTATCAGTTAGGCATTTTCTTAATTACAGGTCCTCATGAAGGAAAGAGCATCTGTCTCTAATTATCTGAGTCCCTACTAGCTCTTACAAAGATCTATCAGAGGACCTCATGATTTAGTAAGTGGTTGTAGAGTTTCTATGGGCCAAAACTCTTTGGTATAGTAAATGATCGAATTTTGGTTTATGGTGTATTGGAGGTTTTGTGAATGATTATACAATTTTACACCGTTTCCGCTGGATCACTATGCCCATTATGTTTCGGTGATGGGACACCAAGAAGTAGTTACACACACACACCCCTCACACACACACACATACCACTGCTCCCTAACCTCTCCATGCTTTCACTTGAACTTTCCCCAAGCTTTATTCACAACCTGTTCTCTCGCTGCTCGAACTTTCCCGATGCTTCCCATCTTCCTCACTCTCCAGGCTTTCACTTTCACTGTACACTAGTTTTGTCGCTCCCAGGCTCTCACTTTCCCTCCCTGTATTTCGCTCTCAGTTTCTCTCCCCATGTTCTGCTCTTTCACTTTCTTACTTTCCCTCCTCTCCATGCTTTCCTTACCTTCATTCTGTGTGTTCTCCCATTCCCTCATCCATTCCTTGCCGTCCTCACTCTCCATCTCCCACTGTTCACATGCTTTCACTTTTACTCTCATACTTGTTTCCATCTGTCATATCCCCACACTCTCACTTTCCGTCTCCTCATTGTTCACAGCTGCTGACCCCGCACTGGTCACCACAGCATCATCTGAGTCTCAGTAGGCTCTCATCCTTCCTGCATCCACCCTGTCCCAGCAACCCTGCTTGTTTCCTAGCCCTATAGCCTGGTGTCTACTCTGCCCTTTGTACCAATTAAACAGCTAAAGAGCTGTTATAGAAACAAAATACAGCTACTTTCTGCCGAAAAATACCTAGTAATACCTAAAGATTTTAGGTTGACTTTCTCCAGTACATAAATGAGGTGCCCTCAGAGCCTTGATAATGGCAATCACAATTATAACACAGCATTATCATATTTATTTAGGACATGGAAAACAAGTAAAACTCATTAAGCTTGCAAAATTTTATATCAATTTTTTGTTGAAGCCACTCCCTCTTTATGATATGGTACGCTGAAAGCAAAAGCACAGTCAAGCTTTTTTGCAATTGTTTCTTTTCACTTTTAACAAAAGAAGGCATTGCATGGCATATGCTCTGTTAATAATTCCCTGGTAACCTTGGTTGAAGAGGGCTGGTGGGTGCCAGAGGGATATCTAATAACTGACTATGATACTGTAGCCTCAGTACAGCAAGGACCTATGTCTGATTCCAGAGACCTCTAGCAACAGCCTGAGATATTGTAGCCAGCTAGAGAAAGAACCGCGTCAGAATCCAGGGACCTCTAGTAACAGCCAACAGGACCACCGCTTGCTATAAATTGGACCTATGTCTTACTCTAGGTATATCTAGAATTGACCTAAGGTACAGCAGCTTCCATCAAGAAAATGCTAATTGCTGCTCTAAGGGGGTGCAAATACTACATTTGTCTGTTTTTTTGTTTTCTGTTGGTCATTGTATCTTTGGCTGAAGCAGTGTACAAAAATTGTAATTAGTGGTCCTTAAAATGCAATATGAACAAGTGGTGGCAAAACTGAGAAGTCTGGCTCACATTTTCAGATATTGGCCCAACCAATTTCCTTTGGCAATGATTGATTAAATAAAGTTAAGACTATGACTTATTGGCTTTGCCACTGCCTGTTTTCTTTTTGTTTGAGATCAAAGCTGACTGCCACAGTGCACAGTGAGTGGGACACTCCATGTACAGATATGAATAACTAAATAATACAGTGGTCTTCAAAATGTGAGGTCAGCACATTTCAGGGGTGGTGCAGGTGGATATTGTGAAGACAGAGTGGGGTCTGCCAAGAATGGCGGATGTGGCTGACTTAGACAATTTTCAAGTGTATCCGAACACTTGTATAGTCTTTCTTGTATACCTTGGAACTTGAACCTTATCACAATGCCTTTACTGTTAAATATGCTGTTGTGAAAATATGCTGTGAGACCAGAAGATAATGAAAGAACATTATCAACTAATGTAGTTGTCATACTTGGACAGTTTGCTGACCTGAAGTGATTTAATTTTCAAGTGCATTTGTGATTTTTGTGAGAAAAAAAACTGAACTAAATGTATTGCTAACCTCTACGTCCCCTAGAAATGTGTTCGATTACTTGCAATGCTTTAGAGTTCCTATATTTATTGGGAGAAATGTAAAAATTCCACTAGATGTGCTCTACATTTCATTAGTGGATTTTACTGTAGCTCCTCTGTACTGGTGTGTTAGCTTGCTTGCTGTTTTTACTCGCACTATTTGTCATTGTTCACACTGGTTGTTAGAAAATAGGGGCATTCGTGGTTTTTTCCAGTGGACCTACCAAATTGTTGTAGTCAAGGGAGAGGAGAGGTGGACCAGCATGAAAATGAAAACACCTGTAGGTTTAGATGGGTGGAGCAGAAGAAGATAAACAGAACATTGATGGATGTTCAAAGTAATTGAAGCAGAGAATATTGCAGGACACTGGATGGACGTACAGAGGCTAGGGAGATGTATGCAGCTGGTCAGTGCCTGTTAATTTTTCAACAGTGTAAGCATCCACAAATTGTCTAAACCCAGCGTAGATGCATTTCCTTTCCCAATAACATCTTAAATTGCATAAAAAGATATCATCTTTAATCAAGAATTATATAGTTTATGGATAAAAATAATCATAAATGCAAACATAAAAGAGACAAATAAAATCTATCTTTCCACCCCCATAAAGAAAAAGAAACGTAGGAAGCCTTTAAGGCTGCTTTTATTGTTTTTCATGCCAGTTCCAAACCGGGCTGTGGGCGTGTCGCGTCATGCATAATGGCGCAATCAAGAAAGGGTTGGCTCTCAGCGCTGTCAAGTACCTGTTCAGTTCACCTCCCTGTCCCTTGACCATAATGAATGCAAAAGCGTTAGTCATAATACACACGCCGAAATGAAAAGCGCCCTTCATCCTGGCGTGTGAGAGATTTGCAATCACAGTTTGATTCTTCGAGTGCCGCTTGATTGGAGATGGCGGCGTGGGCGGGGGGGTGACCTTTCCCTCCTGAACTGCGGTTCTTGCACCAAAGGTGTAGAAAACAAATTTAACGCCCATGACCTATGGCACACGTCTTGGAATTCGTGTTGTCACCCATGGTAAATTTCTCAGTATGGATGACCCCGTCCAAATGAAACTTGCAAGGGCATCCTCAGCTGCCCCCATGGCCCCATCACTTTTGTGAGGCCAGATTTTTCTAAAAGAGAACATGGCGCTGGTTGACTGAAAAGTTTTACCTTTATGAGTAGTCTGCAAAGCAATTGTAGTTTGCAAGGCAACGAGTGGCTTTTTCCAGTTATTTACCAAAAAACACGGGAACAAATCAAAAGTTAAAAAAATACAGTTGAAGGCTATTTTGATTAAAAAAAAACACAATCAAAGCAAACTTCAAAACATGTTGTCAGCACAGGATCTGAAAGAAATACCTGATTAGCTACATGGCAAAATTATGCTCTTTTATTTTTCTGTGAAGGAAGGCATTTACACAGGTACACACCACAAAGTCACCCTGAAAAGTGCTATTGTTGTAACACTGCTTGAAGAAGAAGCATTGTTCACCTGTAGATTTCACCTTGCAGGAAAATTGAAGGTAATCTGGCCAGAAACAAGAAATATAAAATATTTTAGATGCAATCACTACATCAATGCACTTAAGATTTTTATTTTTTGGATAATAAACTGTGTTTGGAAGGTTAATTAAACCTAACTCGGTCATTAAAATGTAAGTGTAAAAAAGTACTGGATATGAAAATAAAACAAGAGACTAAAATAAATAGTATTTTACTACTATGCATGATTTCAGCGATTTTCAATTACTAGTTTGCTGCTCGCGCCAGGCTCCAACTAAGTCCAGAGTGAACAAAAGATTTCAAGATGACAGCATTGATGTCACTCACAAAGGTTCAACTAGTCATTCACAAAGGTTCAACTAAGGCGTACAAAAACATATTTTCTGTGGAAGTGGTGTAGCTAGAGATTTTGCTGCCCGGGGCTGTACCTGAGTTCGGCGCCCAGTGACAGCCAGTGCAGGTAAGGTGGGGGGTGAGGGGGTTGGTTAGACAGACGACAACGAGGGAAAATAAAATTTAAAAAAAGTAAACTATAGCCCCCCCGCCCCCTCCAGCTTCGCCACTGTTCTCTGGGCAAATTAACAAAACTAGAATGACACAGCGGGGGCGTGGCCAAGCACGGGCTGAAGATGGCCGTGCTGTGAGAGGGCTCCGCCGTTCGTCCTAGCCCACGTCTATCCTGAGTGCAGATCCGTTGTACCCTTCGACAGTTTCTGCAACCGGAACACTAGCGGAGCCCATCCCGCCGGTTCCGGTGTTTGGAGTGCGCCCAAAAGTGGAGAAATTGCCCCCGGAAGCTTCGGCCTGCGGTGGGGCCTGCAGCCGGGACGCACTTTGGCGAGCCAGGCCGGGTGAGGGGCTTCGACCGGCCCTTTGGGGCCCTGCGGTGGCGCCGCGGCTCGAGGAGCCGACACAAAGACCCTGGGACCCTGAATCGCTTGGGCAGTGGAGGCGCAGACATATGGCAGCAGCGGCGACGGCGAGCAGGGAGCCGTGATAGGGCTCCGGAGAGGCGGTGAGGCATTCCGATTGGGGCGAGACGGGGTGAGCAGGCCGTGAGATGTAAGATGGCGGCGGCGCGTCCCTAGCATTGGGCGCTTCCTGTCTCCCCTGCCTGGTCGAAACTTTGATTGCTCCCAGGAGTGCTAAGACCTGCACCGGGGCCCTAGACTCATACCTCCTACCAGCTGTGACCCCCGGGGAGACGCTCTTGGCCGACTGCTGCAGCCCGGAGCGCTCGGTCTCTAAATACCAGCAGAGACTGTGGTTCAGCCAGCGCTAGTAGCCTTAATAGGAAGCCCATTCAGCTGGAGGGAAGACTGGCGAGGGACTTGGGGCTTGTGCAGGGCCCTCCCCATCCTGGTGGCGGGTGAAGGTGCCCGGGAAGACCCAGACAAGCAATGGCGTTTGCCTCTTTCCTGCCATTCGAGGGACAATTGCCTGAAGTACCCGGGGGGATCTAGAGGACCGGTGGCAGCGACAGAGACCGGGCCCTACTGAGATGCGCCAGGGAGGAAGTGGGGCGCATGGTGGTGTACATGGTGGACACGCCGGCCGTGAGGTGGTACATCCCCACTGGTGAAGAACATCCTCCGCCGGCCTTGTCTCTGTCGACCTCGCCCATCCGCAGGAAGGACCTTGGTTTTCTATTTAGTGACGCTTCACCGCTTCTTGTGATATACCAGCTACAGTAGTTTGAAGCAGGTCAAGATGGAGCGTACCAAGACCATGGGTGCCCGGGGATCCAAGACTACGCAGTCAAACAAACTGGACCGATATACTGTCCCGAAGGATTCGCAACAGGCCCGGGCGCCCAGAGACTCCGGATCCGGGGAGCTGGGCGAGGGGGAGCAGGAAATTTCGCTCAAAGACGTTATGGCCGCCATTACTGGAGTCAAGACTTCTCTGGACACTGTGGCTATTGAGGTCAACCATATCAGAGCGGATATGGGCAAACTGAACGAAAAGGTCAAGCAAGTGGAACTCACGACAGCCAGCCTAGTAGCAGATGTCTCACAGCTCCAGGGAGCGATTAGGGAACTCCAGGATTTCCGCAAATTTACCGACCTCAAGTTAGACGATTACGAAGGCCGCCTGCGTCGCAATAATCTACGCATCCTTGGGGTTCCAGAGAAAGCGGAGGGGCACACACCAGACCTCTTTGTTGAGGATCTCATCCTTAAACACTTGCAACCTAAAGGCCTCAGTAAGTTCTTTGTCGTTGAGCGCGCCCACAGGATCCCGGGCGGCCGTCCCAAGACGGGCGCTCCCCCGCGGCCCATGTTGGCACGGGTCCTGAGTTTCCGTGACAGAGACGTTATCCTTCAGAACTCCAGGGCTGGCACCCCCCTGCGCTATGAGAACTCAGACATATCCTTTTTTCCGGATTTTACTCAACGGGTACAGCGACAAAGGCGATCATTTATGTCAATTAAGCGCGTTCTCAGGGACCAGGGTATGAAGTATTCCATGCTGTTCCCTGCCCGTCTCCGGATTGAGGCGGATGGGCGAGTGTGGTTTTTCGACCATCCTGAGGCAGCAGCAGACTGGATCGAGAGCAGGGGAGTGAGAAACCCGGCGGACCGGGGTGGGGGTGGCACTGATAACAGTCAACCGGCCTGAGAGGATACTTGTCCAGTGGCTGGGCTCGTACTTTTTGCAGTATGTGGTGGGTGCAGGAAATGGGTGGGGGGCTTCTAGATTTAATATCGTGCGGTAAGTGGACTTCAATGGACCTGTGGCATTTGTTTTGTATGGGTATAAAGTAGATCTGTTGGGCTGGGATGGGGCGGACTCTGTCCCCCCCCCCCCTAGGTTTTTTCTTTTCTTTCTTGAGCACTTTTCTGGGGCGACAGGCACTCTGCAATTTTTCATGGGCAGTTCTAAGCCCAGAGGGCAGGGCAGCAGGGTGGGGGGTGTTGGGTGGGATTGTTAAATTTTTTGTTTGAAGTTTTGATTTCATCAGCAACTGCTATGGACACATTGATTGGGGGAGTGGCATTGCACTCAGTGAATTTCAGTATACATGGATATGGCACCAGTCGGAGACAGTGGGGTTAGGCTGTTGAGTTGGAATGTCAATGGGCTGGGGGACAAGATTAAACGAAGTGTTGTTCTTCAGAGCATCAAGCGCCAGGCCCCTGACATCGTCCTACTGCAAGAAACCCATTTAGTTGGAAGTACATGTAGAGCGCTGCATAGAGGGGGTTACGTCTTACGGGCTCCCGGGGGGCTGGTATTTTGATGAAAAAATCCTTTCCCCTTGTGGTGCAGGACACCTGGTCGGATACTAGAGGGCGTTATGTTGGAGTCTCGGGCACATGGGAGGGTCACCCTGTCACCTTCCTTTCGGTTTATGTACCCCCGGGCCTTCAGGCAACCACATTTAGGGATTTGGGTACGCTGCTGTTAGAGATCCCGGAGGGTCTCTTGGTGCTGGGAGGGGACTTAAATTCGGTGGTCTCTGGGGATCTGGATCACTACCCTCCGTGTGGTCTCCCTCGCGCGCAGAGCTGGCTGCCTGACTTCCTAGACTCCATGGGGCTGGCGGATGGGTGGAGGGTTTTTCACCCTGACACTTCCCAATATACCTTTCACTCCGGGGCCCACGGGAGTCTATCCAGAATCGATTACTTTCTTTTACCTGCATCCCAAATTCCCCATGTTCGTGAGATAAAACACTTAGCTAGGGGCATCTCAGACCACTCGCCGGTGTGGCTCCAATTGACGCTCGGTTACCAACAGGTGGGACGTGTGGCCCCCATCAATCCGTGGTATCTACGCGATCCCCATATGCGACGAGAGCTACTTACGGCCATTGATAATTATTTTAATGAGAATGAAGGCTCGGTGGAATCCCCTCAGGTGCTTTGGGAGGCATTTAAGACAGTGATACGGGGCCAGGCCCTTTCTTTAATTTCGGGGAAAAAGAAGGAACAGCGCAGAGAGTTGGTGGCACTGGAGGCAGAGGTGGGGAGACTGGAAGCAGATCTGGAGTTGGACGTCACACCCGATAAGCTCCACCTTCTCAAACTCAAACACAGGACTACAGGGCACTAGCGACAGATCAGGCAAAGGCCATAGGGAGAGCGGTTCAGGGACGGCTGTATGAGGTGGGCGACAAGGCCGGGAAACTCTTGGCCTGGTTGGATAAGAGAGAGTGGGCAAGCAGATTAGTACCTGAACTCCGAGGGCAAGAAGGCAATTCCCTGTCGGACCCGCAAGCTATTGTGGACTCTTTCGTGGCCCACTTTAAGGTTGTCTACACATCGGTAGCCCCCTACCCTAGAGAGGATTCCAGCCAGATGCTTACCGATATTGCTCTGCCTAAACTGTCCGGGGTTGATCACGACTTCATGGACAGTGACATATCCAACGATGAAATAGCGGCAGCAATACGGTCGCTCAGGCCGGGTAAAGCCACTGGCCCTAACGGACTACCGATTGAACTGTACAAGCTTAAACCAGACACATTGGCCCCGTACCTGAGAGCCATGTACGAGGACTCGAAACAGGCAGGCATACTGCCATTAGACCAGCGTACTGCCACTATAGTTACCATCCACAAGGAGGGAAGGCCAAGACCGAATGTGGTTCTTACCGACCGATATCCCTGTTGAATGCGGAGCCCAAAATCCTGGCTAAGCTCTTTGCTACTCGCCTCGTGACGGTGATTGGGACCCTGGTCCACCCGGATCAATCAGGTTTCATACCGCACTGTAACACGACACTGAACCTGCGCAGAGTTCATGGGGTATTGGGCAGGGCGGCCTCTATATTGGAACCGGCAGTTATAGTCTCCTTGGACGCAGCCATGGCATTCGACACCATCGAATGGTCGTACCTGTGGGCGGTATTGGAGAAAATGGGGTTTGGTCCGAAATACATTCAATGGGTGAAGTTACTATACTCCCAACCTATGGCCCAAGTGGTGGTTAACAACAAGAAATCAGCCGCCTTCGGGCTGGGCAGAGGGACCTGCCAGGGCTGCCCCCTGTCCCCATTGCTGTTTGCCCTGGCATTGGAGCCACTGGCAGCTTGGATACGTCAAGATCCAAGGATCAGGGGTATGCGCTGGTCTTCAGAGTGGGAAGACCGGATTTCCCTTTACGCGGACGATATCCTTCTGTATTTGTCCTCCCCTAGGAGATCCTTCATAGTGGTATTGGATATCTTCACGATCTTTGGACGCTATTCCAGATATTCCATAAACTGGAGCAAATCCCTCCTGTTCGTGGTGGCGGGCGAGCCTCCGCTCCCGCCGCGTGGGTGCCCATTACAAACCTGTACCGAAGGGTTTACATATTTGGGTGTCTTCCTTTCTTTGGATCCCTCTCTTCGCTATTCCCGTAACCTTCAGCCCCCGTTGATCCAACTGCGCAAAGATATCGCCAGGTGGAAGTCGCTTCCTCTTTCCCTATTAGGTAAGGCGGCCCTTTTTAAGATGATGTCCCTACCCCGGTTCCTGTACGCCCTGCAGAACTCCATGGATCCGATACCTGCGTCATATTTCCGAGAGGTCGAGAGCCTCCAACGAGACTTACTCTGGAGCGGTAAACCTCGTATTGCTCTTAGCAAACTTTCCCTGAACTGGTATGACGGAGGCATTAGCCTCCCAGATATAAAATTGTATTACTGGGCGTCTCATCTGTCCTCCATTAACCACTGCACCTATGCCCAGCCTTGCGACCCGGGAAATAACATGGATAGGTGGCTCCTCTCTGGAGGGACCTTCAGTAGAGCCCTTTATTCCAAGCCCCGGCGATATCCACTTACGGGCCCCACCAAACATGCAGTGCACGTTTGGCACGCAGCTACCACTCGCCTAGGCTGGAGACGAAAACTAACACTCGCAACGCCACTATGGGACTCCGAACAACTGGGTGACCTGTGGAGGAGTAAGGGATTCGACAAATGGGAACTCATAGGTATTGCATGTATAAGGGATTTGTGGGACAAATCTGATATTAAGCCTTTTGCAGCGCTGCAGCAACAATATAACATGGCCGAATCAGAGCGCTTCCGATACACACAGGTTCGACACGCGCTTCGTACACACTTACAGCCCGGGACCACACTGCCGGAATCATCCCCACTGGAAGACAGAGTGCTGGATGGTCATCTCCCTGACAGCACCATTTCTCTGATATACAAAAAGCTGGTCAACAACATCTCGGACCCTCTCAAGGCCCTCCGAGAGAAGTGGGCTAGGGATGGTATAGAAATGGATGACGAGGAATGGCAGGAGGCAGTCTCCTCTCCCAGAGTCGTAGCAATACCAGCTCGTCTCCACCTTGTCCAGCTAAAACTTCTCCACCGTATTTATATAACGGGACCCCAACTGGTACAAATGGGAAGGGTGGAGGAGGGCGTCTGCAGGCGGGGATGTGGCCAGCTGGGAACCTTTTTCCACATAGTTTGGGAATGTACCCAGATCCAACCTTACTGGCGTGACATTCATGACACCATCAACACTGTTCTATCTGTGCAGCTCCGTGTGGAGGCCCGTAGGTGTCTCCTCAACATCTGGGAACCAACTAATTTAAATGTTTGTTTGACGCAGTGGGTAACGCTGGGGCTAATGTTGGCCAAGAGGAATATTGCCCAGCGGTGGGGGGCGCGAGCCCCGCCCACGGCACAGGAATGGGAAAAAGATATGGACTGGGCAATGTTTAGAGAGAAGACTATATATGTATCACGTGGATGTCCCAAAAAATGGTCTCGTGTGTGGGGCCAGTGGAACTCCTATCATGGAGAAATATGTCAGCCTCCTTTGTCCCCTTCAATGGATGTCCCCCAGTCTCCCTAGATCTTCCATCATATATGATTGTATTCTGTAATATTATCTATTGTACCAATGATGCCTGGCGTACTGCTCCCTATGTACTGTCATGCTATTGCTGATGTGTGTTTTTTCTTAATAAAAAATGTTTTACAAAAAAAAAATAGAATGACACAGCGGCGGCTCCTCCGTAATGGTGGAGGAGCGTCGTCTCACTGCTCAGAGGCAGCAGATGAAAAATAAAATGATAATTAAACAATTTTATTATCATTTTATTTTTCACTTACTGACTGAGCTGATGCCAGTCCATGGTGGGGCCGGGCCATGGCAGGAAGGAAGAGTGGTGGGCACTGAAAGTGCGCATGTTTGTTTGGCCGGCAAATCTTAGGACTGCCAAACTGACATGCACACTTATATTTCTCCAACCCAGCTGCGTTGCTCAGTCAGTGGAGATTAGGCACAGGCTCCCTGTACCTAAGTGAGCGTCAATCCCAGCCCACTCAGGGCAAACCCGGCGCTTCTCTCATACTTGGTAATAGCATGAGAGACGATTCTTGTTTGGGTGGGGGAGTCTGGGAGCCTGTGCTGTATGGCAGAGGAGCACCAATGCGGCCAGCAGGTAAGTCTTTTTATTTATTTATTTATTATTCCCACCCACACTGCCCACAACTTTATATTGTAAGCAGCCACCACTGGAATGCATATTATTAGTCCTGTAAATTGAATTTTCCAACCTAGGAATTATGCAACCAGTTGAAATGAAATGAAATATTTAGTAAGCACACTGATACTCCTACGAAGCATACTGGTTTTAATCGGAAAACACAACAATCGGCCCATAACCATCACTTGACTAAATAGAGAAAATGGTAAGGAAGAAGGTGGGAACTAAAAAGACCGTCCTAAAACTCCTTAGGCAAGATGAATAGCCAAGTTTCAATTTAAGACATTTTCTGAAAGCAATCTCATTTTCAGCTTGGCTCAACGAAAGGGGAAGTTGATTCCAAGCTTTTGCTCCTAAAATAGTGAAAGATCTTCCACCTCTACTACTGAATATGAAATTTGGAACTCAAAGAAGAATAGTATTGGTTGATCGTTGAACCCTTGGCCTGCTGTAACAGATAAAATAATCAGAAAGATATTTTGGACCAGTCTGTTGGAAGGCTTCGAAGACTGTCATCAAGGATTTACATAAAATGCATTTATGTACATGTAACCAATGGAATGAGCTCAACCCTTTGTATATGGAGCTCCTGCGAGGGAGCTTGAGTACTAATCCTGAGGCAGCATTTTGTGCTTCTTTTAATTTATTAAATAAGTATTTTGGGATGCCTAAATAGAGACTGTTATAGTAATCAATCCTGGAAGTGATGAGAACATGAACTACCAACTTCCTAGCCACAAGAGGGAGGAACTTAGAAAACTTTTTAAAGGATTTGGTAAGAGAGAAGCATGTTCCAGATTGTTAGACCTGGCATCCTTGGCATGGCTTCCTCTGACTTTTTGCCTTCTGACCTCCTGTTTTGCTGACTTCATTTTTGCTGGCCTTTGTATTCTGGGCACTTTACCACTGCGAACCAGTGCTAAAGTGCATGTGCTCTTTCCCTAAAACATGGTAACATTGGCATTTCCACAATTGGCATATTTAATTGACTTATAAGTCATTGATAAAGTGCACTACATGTGCCATGTTCCTGTAAATTAAATGCTACTAGTGAGCCTGCATCACTGATTGTGCCACCCACTCAGGTAGCCCTTCAAACATGTTTCAGGCCTGCCATTGCAAAGCCTGTGTGTGCAGTTCTAAACTGCCATTTTGAACTGGCAAATGAACCCTATTGCCAGGCCCAAACTTTTTAATTAATACACATATGTCACCCCTAAGGTAGGCCCTGGACAGCCCAATGGGCAGGGTGCAGTGACTTTAAAATATTGGACATGTACTTTTAATGTTTACATGCCCAGGTAGTGAAAAACTCTTAAATTAATTTTTCACCACTGCAAGGCCTATCTTTCCCATAGGTTAAAATTGGGATGACCTTATTACATTTTATAAGTATAATTTCCAATTTGTAAAAGATAGATATTTCGAGTTTGGTGTCTCTGAACTCACAATTTAAAATCACAACTTATGGTAAAGTTGGATTTTAAATTGTAAGTCTGAAATGCCGCTTTTAAAAAGTTGGTCTTTTCTTACTTTAACCCTTCTGTGAAGCTGCCTGTCTCTGAATAAATGCCTGGGGTGGGTGACAGCTGGGCTTTGTGCATTCCTTCTAGACAGCCACACACACACAGAGCTTTGGTGTGCCTGATGGGCCATTAATATCCTGATGGGCCACCACTGGGATGATAGGCCAACCTGTGCAGGATGGGAGGGAGGAGCTGACACTTGCACCTGAATAGGGCTGTGCCTGTCCTCACACAAAGAGCAGCATACCCCCCTGTAGTGAGTCTGGAGCCAAGGCAGGAAGGACAGGTACCTTTTGTTCTTCAAAGACCTCTCTTTGAAAACTCCCCCACTTCAAAGGCACAATTGGGTATAAGTACTGGACCCCTGGCACCACCAAATCAGTACATTTCGGGACCTGAGGACATTTTGCCAGGAAGAAGGACTGCTGTGCTGCTGAAGGGCCTGTCAGTCTGTTGGAATCTATTGGAATTTGCTGGACTCCTGCTTTGCTGTACCTGTCCTGCTGCCTGCTGCCCTCCTTGCCTGGGAGTGAGAAGGACTGGACCTTATTCTCTGCATTCCCCAAGACCAAAGTGACTCCAAGGGCTTGCTGGCTTGCCTTCTGTTCTGAAGTCTCAGGTACATCAAAGACTTCCAACAACCGTTCTGCAGCCTCTGTACTCTGTCAACTGTGAGTCCTGCCTTGCCAAGTGGTGCCAATCCAGTTCTGGGCCTTTAGAAGTGGTTTTATGGCTGCTTTCTATCAAAACCCAGGCATCGCCTTTGTTGCACGTCAGAACCGAGTCATCTACCCTCGAAGTCGCCACATCGCCCCTGAGCACAAAGACATTGCATCCCCAGCTGCTCAGCTCGATGATGACATATCGCCTTCATCGAGAGGGGTTCATAGATGACGCATCTCCGACTGCGTTGATCGGAACTGACTCATCGCCTACATCCAGCTGGATCGATGATGACGCATTGCATCCTCTCCTCCTCACATCAGGTCTTCGACGATGACGCATCCTCCATCCAAAGGTACTTTTCCAGTGGAGTAAGGTTGTATCCGACCCATGCTCCCTCGCGGTCGGCTTTAACTTTTGAATTTACCCCAGTCAAGCCCAACCAGATGACCCCGGGTGGCACTCTATGCTTTCAAGCACTTTATTTTAATGTAATCTTTAAAAATTCATAACTCCGGTTCTACTTATTGGAGTTTTGAAGTTTTGGTCTTGTTTTGTTCATTAACTTGAGCTCTATTTTACTAATCTGGTGTGGGTTATTTTTGTGTGGTATTGTCACTGTTTTACTGTTTTAAGTGTTGCACAAATACTTTACACGTTGCCTCTTAAGTTAAGCCTGATTGCTTGGTGCCAAGCTACCAGAGGGTGAGCACAGGTTAATTTAGGGCAGAGGTATTCCAACTTTTTGATGCCAAAACCCCCCTGTCAAACTTTTTTAGGCGTAAGGACCTCCTCCTGACAAAAAATTATAGAAGCTGGTACTTCTCATCATCGACAACCATAAACGCCCCCAATTCCCACAGCAAATCATTTTTACAGTGGGGAAATAATATTAAAAAGTGTTTAGCAAACCTAAGGTTTGTGGATGACTGTGGTTTGCTGTCAGAGGCTTTCCACACAGTTCAAACAAAAAGTCTCCAAAAAGAATTACCCAAAAATGCCCAATTGTACTTTATTTTTAACAAATAAAACTTAATTTGACAAAACTTATTTGGATGATAACACCTTTCTGAACTAATGTGATAGGTGTGCCTGTTTTTCTCCAGAGAGACAGTCAATCTGTGGTTGCACCTCATTGGTACCAGTTTAATACCCAAATATAGCAATAAGCAACAAAAAGGTGACCAGTCCAGCTTTGCAAAAGGCCTTCTACTGCGTGGCAACACGTGTGGCTGCTTTTTAATAACTTTTGAATGGTTTGAGCTATGAACAAACATTTTTTCTGTTAAAATCAGCAGATTATGCGGCTGATGATGGATTATGTGGCAAATGCGGCAAATCTATAATTATGTGTAAATCGCCATGGTTGCATAAAACACATACTTCTAGTGGTCCTGGGTATAATGGCTGGAATGCCCGGGCTGCAACTTTAGTGCACGGCATCCGAGGAGAACCATGCTATATTTCATGGGATTCTGACTTTGATAATGAACTGTAAGGTCCAAATAGGATGCTTTCTTTATTTCCAGGGGAGGAAGTGGTCCCTTAATCTTCTTTCACACTGTTTTTCTAAAAGGGTATTTATTTTTAACATTATGAAAACAGACACTTCTATTTTAAACATGTGCAAAATGGGCTATAATTAAAAAGTTTTTTATAAAAATATTGAAAAATTGATGAGGCATACATTTTTTGTGCATTTCACATGCTTTTTTTTTGTCAAGCATTATAATGAGCCACAAATTTCATTGTTTTCAACTCTCTAGTGAGTTTTGTTACAATATTCTTCTTAAGGATCTTGTCATGTTCATTGTCACAGAGTTCAATTAATCACTCATCAGTGAGTGTTATGGACAATGTCTCTTTTCTGCAGAATTTTTATATCCAATTATCATTTTACTGTGTCATATTGATACTCTCTAGTGAGCTTGTCGTTCTTTAGCGATACTAGTGAAATATTTGACAGGTCTTGTCCTACCGGAGAGGTCACGCACCGCCCCACATTAGCAGCGCCGGTATTCTAAAGGAGGACTTCAAACGGAACACACATATATATATATACATATATATATATATACACACATGTGGAGAATCATTTCGGGCAATCCCAGAAAGGAAACAGCGGCACACCAGAGGACAGCACAAGTAGTTTATTGTGCCCACAAACGACGCGTTTCGGCGAAGCCTTTTTCAAGTTGGTGACCTGTGCGCAATCCCCCATAGAAATACAGGGTCAGCATTCAAGGAAAGTGAAGAAATACTACAATCCAAATCTAAAACGATGTGTGCAATATCATGTTACTTCATACAATATAAATATACCTGATTAAATTAAACAGTTATCACGTAACATCATAATTGATGAATATGATCGCCCACATAATTATAACAATACTCATGGGAGTTCCTAGTCAACCGTGGTCGTTACAATTCCCATGCCGGTTAGAAATGTGGTTCCGTTCCAAGGAAAATAACAATGATATTGGGTAAAATACCCCAACTTATACATGATTAGGAAACAGATAGAACATCAATGTAGCCGTTCAAATCGAGAACAATCAAATAGTAACTAGCCTATTCAGAAAAGACACGGCGGGCAATACTTTGCTTCATGCAAAGAGCAACCACCCCATGCCCCTGCGCAACAGTATTCCATACGGCGAGCTTCTTAGGGCCTGCCGTAATTGCAGCACAGAGTCTGGTTTCAGAAAAGAACAACAGACAATGGAAAGGAGATTTTCTCAACGAGGTTATGGTAGCAAAACAATATCTGCAGCCATTAGAAAAGTCAAAGAGGTAACACGCCATGATGCGCATTTTGCAGCACACATAGAATAAGGAAAACGCCTTTCGGGATTGTTTTTGTGCAGGAAGGGATTCCTTCCTGCCCAGAAACAATCCTGCCTGCAATGGAGGCACCCTTGCACCATGGCACAAGGGTGCCTAAATTAGTGCTAGGCAGCAAATTGTGCGCGTGCTTCATATTTCATATATACGGTGTATCCTGCCCTTTCACATTGGCATAGGGAAGCGCAGCAAGAAGTCTTGTGGCACAGCCTACGCCAATTCCTCGTAAATGAGGCCCCTAGTGCTATATGCACTGCAAGAGTGGAAGGTGGTACAGTAAAGTAAAGTTGAAAGGTACAAGTCAAATGTTTATTGGCAACAGCAATGCAGACTGTATATGCATATGCAATTGAAGAATTATAATTTCTGTGCACTCACTCTCGCGCGTTCCTTCTCACTCTCCATCCCTCCGCTCTATCTTAATCTCGCTCTCTCTTTTCCTTGTACACTACATATCCATTTCTCGCCTGTCCTGAAATAACAATGTCTTAATTAAATTATAACTATTTTGAAAATATCTATTTTTGAGTTTTATTACTTTTACTTTGTTGACCTGTGCATCAGTCGGCTTTTCATTTCGGATTTAAATGAAGTGCAATCCAGAGTCATAGAACAGATGCACAAGTGGGTAAAAGTATGCTTTGACTTTCTGAAGAAGCACCAGCAAAGCCAATAGGTATGGTTTATAGCTGAAAGTGGCTCTTCACTGATTGACAATTTTACGTGTATGATCTTCTGAATTGGAAAATGTAAGAGTGAGTCAATGGATGATGAATAGATGCTTTCATCAGTCAACTCATTCTCACACTCATTTGTTAGCCATACAAGCATCCACCCATTAACTCAGTCTTACATTCACCAATCTAGAATACCACACAACCCAAAGTCATCAGTCAATGAAGAGGCACTTGCAGTTGTAAGCCAGACTTTTTGACTTTACACAAATAGTTTTACTATTTTTTGGAAAGTTAGGGTGCAATAGGTAGAGGGCACACAGATGTTCAATTGTGTGTATTTTGGTCACTAAGCAGAAGTGTAGAAAGTGACAGAGTTTAGATGGTAGCTATTTCACTGTCCACGGTGTAATGTGCTTATGACTTTCCACAAATTTATTGATCCAGTGCACCAGATGGGCTACCACGGTTGAGGTGGAGTCTCTCATATTTTCATCACTGTTGATATTTATTTATTGATTGAAATTGTTACTAATTCATCCGTAATTTTCATACAATACTATCTCTTCCCTACAGGCTTCAGTGAGATTCTGGCTGATTGGAAATTCTCAGCTTATTTTACTATATCCCATTGCTCCTCTGGTTGCAAACCAAAGCACCAGGAGAAGGAAGAAGTTTACTTGGGCCAGGTCCCCCCGGGTTCCACACATGGCAGTAATTTAAAACTATATTTGAAATAGGCCCTATCGGGTCCTAAAATAATATCATTTACAGGGAAAATAACTTATCGATTTCGCAACATGACTAGCTCAACAATAAGTAATCTACATCAGTGAGGGAGCTCCTGTTTACATGTCGTGTTTTACTTAATGTGGGTCCCTATGAGTATTTACTTTTTTGAAGATGTTGTTTTCCAGTAGCTTTTTTCATGCATATTATTAATCTGGTATTGTGTTGTTGTATCCTGCTTTTTCTTCTTCCTTGTCCTTTCTTAGTGTCTTGTACTCTGCTGCCCAGCCAGTCTCTGTGAGGTCATCCACTGTTCTATTTGTGTATGTTTAAGTGTACTGTCAGTTATTCCTGAGGCTGAGCAGCAGGGTGGCTGCTCCCGGTGGGGTCTTTACTGAAGTCTTTACTAGAACTTATCATCTATATATAAGCTGTACCTGTCACCTTGTAACTTCATTTAATCAATAAACTTACCTTTGGACACAGCAACTAAGGATTCATCTTTATTTTATTGTATTTTACACTGGCGACGATTGGAGAAACTGAACTACGCGTAACAGAACTACAAAGAAGGAACTACTTAAGAAACTTAGAGGAACTAAGCCCATTGCTCAACGCTTTCAATGCCCCACCGGTGTCTTCAATATCAGACAGCCTACAGAAGTAAGTTGAGTGTTGGTATTTGGCTTGAGATATGTTAAAAGTCTCTTTACACCTTGGATGATGCACAAGCGTGAAGTCTGAACAGCCTACTGAAGTGCTTTTATCTGCCTTGAGAGTGAGATCGCTTATTTGGATTGGAAAGTGCTATTTTCACATCTGCTAATTGACAATGCGACTGAGGGGAGCCGGAGAAGGAACCCTGCTGTGAACCTACATCTTTGGGAGTGTTTCTTTCTTACTACTACGTGCAGCTGTTTGGCATCAAGAAGCACAGTGACTAAGATAGTATATGTGAGGAGTTCGTACACAGAGGGTGCACTTTCATCTTTGTGGTGCATGAAGGGAGAAGTCTTACTTAACCGTGAGTTTGGGTTTTGTCTTTCATTGAGGGGCTACGCTGAGACTTCTTGTCTGCATTCAACCGACACTATCGCATTTGAACACAAACGAAGCCCGTGACAAGTACTGCACGCGCTTACCTGTGCGGCTTTTATCACGTGCAGTCTTTTCCATGTTGTGCCCCACGTCATTGTGACGAACCTTTTCCCTCATCTACGACATTGCTTTTTGCCGTTCGGGGGCACGCTGCTGCCGTGAGCCACCCGACGCGGCGTAGCACTACGTGCTGTCATCTTGAAGTTGGCTTTGTGGACAGTTACTCGTATGTTCTCAGCTTCAACTTGCCAACCACGCTCTCCACATTTATACGGATGCAGCACATGCGGCCTGAGAGAGCGTTCCTGTTAGAGAACGTGGTGACTGACTCCTGATCTTCCCACATTTTAAGTTATATTCACATGCCACTTCGACTTTGTTTTGTGATAAAGTAGTTTTGCACCACTGCATCTACAAAGCGGGATCCGGAACTAATCGGGGAGGAAGTTCCTTCCGAGGATTGACTACGGTGACTACCTTTTTTGTTTTAATTTCTTATGTTTAAAATGTTGTCACCTGCATCTTGCATGTTGACTAATTTACTAAGTGTGCTTTTGGTCTGATGATTAATTACCTGTTATGTGATGCTTTTTGCAGGCCATTTCATGCATGTTAGTACTATGCTTTCTTTGAAGTTAGGGATGGATCAGAGCTGAGCATCCTATCCTTTTTGTGGGGAGCCATTTTGTGCTCAATATATATATATATTGAGGTGCTCTACCCTTTGTTTTGCAATTGTTTTGTTTACTGGTCCTTACCACTTTAGAGCTCTATTTGTATGAGCTGTTTAATGCCATTTATTATTACAGGTAATGAGCAATTGAGATGCTCTATTCTTTCTATGTTTACTTGTACTGTAATGAACCATTAGATGCTCAATTTATTTGAGGTGTTCATTTCCATTTGTATTTTCTGGTGATGTGTTTTTGAGGTATATGATTTTGTTAATGCATACTTGTGCGGAGCCATCTTTCATGCTCAATTTCCATTGAGGTGCTCAATTATATTTATTCTGGTGATTATTTGTAGGAGTTTTAATTCTGCTACGTTTGTTGGAGCCATTTATTGCTCAATATCTATTGAGGTGCTCCATTTTGGTTATGCTTGCTGTCGATGGGCCTTAGAGTTGCTCAGTATTGTGAGGAGCCGTAGATGTGCTCGATTTTATTTATACTTACATGTTGTGAACCACTTAGGTGTGAACCACTTAGGTGCTCTACTTCGCTAGAGGTGTTCTATTCTTATTGAGATACTCAGTTCTATTTATATTTACTGGTGATGAGCCCGGGGCTCAAATCTGTTGCTGCTTAAGTAAGCTGAACCACTTTGGTGCTCTATATTTATAGAGGTGTTCAGACTTGATTTATTATTGACGGTACTGAACCTTTATTGTTTGGTGTTCAGATTTTATTTATGATTGACGGTACTGAACCTTTATTGCTCAATTTTCATTGAGGTGTTCAGTTCCATTTATCCGGGGAAGAATGGTTTTCTTTCCTCCCATTTTTCATTCTAATGTTGATTTTGTCAAGTGGTGTACCATAACCACTTTTAGTCATTCTTGCATTCTTTTGTTAGCTCTTGGTGTTGGTACAATCTTGGTACCCTCGCCCTTACCTCTTCATTCCACCATTTTCAAGAGGGTGTTTATTATTGTGTGTTTATGTTCTTCCTTTCTTCTGCTCTTCTACTCTCTGTTTTTTTTTTTCTTCTTCTTCTCTTCGGTTAAAGGGGGAAGGTGTGTTGTATCCTGCTTTTTCTTCTTCTTTGTCCTTTTTTAGTGTCTTGTACTCTGCTGCCCAGCCAGTCTCTGTGAGGTCATCCACTGTTCTATTTGTGTATGTTTAAGTGTACTGTCAGTTATTCCTGAGGCTGAGCAGCAGGGTGGCTGCTCCCGGTGGGGTCTTTACTGAAGCCTTTACTAGAACTTATCATCTATATTATAAGCTGTACCTGTCACCTTGTAACTTCATTTAATCAATAAACCTACCTTTGGACACAGCAACTAAGGATTCATCTTTATTTTATTGGATTTTACATGTGTGTACTGTGAACAGGGTGATCGTGTGAGTTGATTGTGAATGGGTGTTTTTAATGGACCACGATTCAGAGCACTGGAGTTGAGGCTGAAGACAGTGTGAGTTTTACACACAGCTTGTCAGGGGGTCATCATAGGCAGGGCCACTGGAATTATGTGGCTGGAGAAGGGCAGATTATGTGGCAGGGTTGAGTAAAATATGCAGCAAGAAAAGGCAAATTATGCGACATAATGCGGCACATTTTGTAATAGTATTACTTCATTATTTCATCATTTTTGAACGTGGTAACACTCTCTGGGTATTGGTTGCTCCTCATTAGTATCCGTTTAACACCCAAATGTAGTAATAAGCAACAAAAAGTTGACCAGTCCAACTTTGCTAAAGGGCCTTCCACTGTGTGGCAGTACGTGTCGTTGCATTTTTAGTAACTTTTTAACGGTTTGAGGTAGACACAAAATTTGTTTTTTGGTAATATCTGCAGATAATGCCGCAGATGATGGATCATGTGGCAAATGTGGCAAATCTCTAATTATGGAAAAATCACTGCGGCCGCAAAATCACATAATTTCAGCAGCCCTGATCATAGGTGTTCAGAATACATGCACATCCAATCCCTGGACTTTCTACAGAGCACACATTTGTGGCAATTGTAATTGGGATTTTATTCTACATGTGGTAAGCATGTCCGTTAATTACATAGGACACACCTCTGGGAAAGAATTAATAGTTACGCTTCTTTGGCCATGCCCCTTCTAAAGACCCCCCCATACACACACCGTTTTAATCCTACTTAAAGCCCTGGGAGTGGGACAAAGGTTAGCATATGGCCAAAGTGAACTATACTAATTTTTTCATAGATCTGCTTCTCTTGTTCGTCGGAGAGACCAGGAGATCTTGAAAATATTTTTTCTTTCGTAATGAGCTTTGGCATGTTTAATAATTCATGAAAGCTTATTTCACAGTAGTGATGCTGTACACGCCAAACTTGGTATGTCCCAGCCTGACTGGCACAGCCCAGGTATGTGTTTACTGTTAAAATACATAGATTTGCCTACCGGCGAGGCCATTTTTGGGATGCTAGAATGGAACATTTTTCAGATGTAAAATATTCCCTCAAGTGTTGTTGTAATGGAACCACTTCCTAAGAGGCAGAATAACACACAAGAGTCAATAAATCGTAGCAGCAGTAGGATGCACAGAAAGTGCCAGCTGCAAGACTGCCGGATATGACAGCAGGACACTGAGTGACCACAGCTGGCCTTTCAAGGTGTGACAGAAACATCACTGACAGCACACTGAGTGAAAGCCAGAGATTTAATAGAGTGATCACAAGGGTAGTGACAGGGAATGACATCTGAATGAGAGTGGTGGCACCTTTTGCACATTCACATTGCCATGATGTACCTATTTTTCAAGGAAACAAAACATGCATTGCTACTGCCAGATTCATACCTGGCATGTGATGGGGCATCACCAACACACTCCAGACCTTCATTAAGACCTGTCTGAGAAAAATCCTCCAAATCTGCTGGCCAAACACCATCAGCAACAATGACCAATGGCAGCAGACTTTCCGACTCCCTGCTCATTAAGATAGGTCACACCCTCTGCAAGCCAGCATCAAACACCACCAGGCAAGCCCTGACCTAGTTCCCTCAAGGGAAAAGGAAAAGAGGAAGGACAAGAATCACCTGGCACTGAGGCCTCGAGGCTGACTTCACGGAGATGGTTACACTTGGAGTGAGATTGAAAGAAAAGCCAAGGGCAGAAATGGCTAGAGAGTCCTGGTTGATGGCCTACACCCCAGGAGGGGTAATAGATATAAGTAAGTAAGTATGTGATGGGGCATGTGATGGGGAAGCTTGCACTGCTGCTACTAAAGCTGTACCTGTGAAGGATGGAAGCTTGCACTCTTGATGCGGAAACTGCACCTGTTTTTGAGAAAGGGAAGCTTGCACTCCTGCTTCTGTTTTGTATCTGTTGTACGTCCACTGCTGCTGCCAAATATGTGTTCTTTCTATAAGGGCAGTAGGCTTACACTTTGTTGTACATATTCTGCGAGGAAGAAGAAAATGTGCTGTTGCTCCTTGTGTTAAATATATTTTGTGTTTGACAAAACTCTGTCCTATTTACCCTGTTACCTGCCCCACACCTATTCTTTTTGTTAGGGAAGGGTGTACTGTGGCTGTTGCCCATATTATACCTAGTGTCTTACTGAAGCTTGGTACACAATTTTTCATGATACAAAAGCCAAAATGATTAGCTTTGGCAATGTTTCTTTTAATGCATGATTTGAATGAGTGAACCCTCACAAAGTAGTCAGTAGTGTATTTTTCTGGCTGTGCATGTGAAACATGAACAGGTTTCGAAATGGCCTACTTTGTGTTGTAAATGTTTAAAATAAAGCTGCCAAGTGGTTCAATACCTTGTGTGATACCTTCAGGCAATTCTGTGTTTTTTATAGCCAACATCGCTTTGCATGTTGGGGCTTTTAGCTTATAATCAGTGTTAGAGGCAAACGTACAAGCCCCGAATGCAAAACGCTGTTGGCAGCGGAAGCCCCTCCATTAGGGCAGAGGAGTGCCGCCCCCCTGCCACCACCCTCAAATAAACCTGCTTTATTATTGTTTTATTTTAATCCCCCTGGACCCGCCCCCAGGACTCTGATGAGTCTTGGGGGCGGGTCCAGGGGGATGACACTGCTGGTGGGGGAGTGGTGGGCACTGTTACAGTGTGCATTACGGTTTGGCCGGCCGTCGCAGTCCGACCAAACCGTCATGCGCACTGAAGCTCTCTTCAGCCCCAGCGGCATTGCGTGGGCTGGAGAGAGCAGGCACAGGCTTCCAGTCTGCCTGGGAGCACAAGTTGACAGTGCTCAGGCCAATCCTGTCGCTGCTTTCATGCAGCGTCAGGATTAGCCACAGTGCAGTCTGGGAGCCTGTGCCCAGAAGAAGAAGAAGACTGGAAGAGCGTGATGCTGTGGCGTTCAGGTAATTATAATTTTTTGTCCCCCGAAGATCCCCCTTCCCCCCAACCTTCCTCCTCTGGCCCGTCCCCCGCCACTTTGGCTGGGGACGGGCCACTACTGGCTGTTGGCTGAAAAGCCAGGAATGTTCGCTGGGCATCACATGGCAAGGAGCCACTTTGCAGGATTGTAAAAAGCAAAAGAGCATTTCTATGGAGAAAATTCCACCGGCGGACTTATAGCTCTGCACCTCACGCTAGTTTCATCAACATATAGTCCTGCGCACTGACTCCCCAGCACCAGCCGTTGTGTGGTGCCTCTGTGTTCCAGATCCCAAAAAGCTGCTGCAAGCGGGAGTGCGCCAGGCAATGAAGTCCAAAACACTGTTGTAGTATCAAAAGTCTTTATTTCAAATTGATCTTTTCCTTAAGTAAATAGCACATACAGCTCAGCCAACGCGTTTCGTTCCCACAAGGAGAACTTCATCAGGGCTTAAATAACACGAAAGCTTAGATCATTGCGTTGCAAATATCCAATGTAAACGCTCCAGTTTATTGCGCTGAATGCAGTGGGAATTCCCAGGGCATAATCATGCCCGAAAGTGATAATCCTTTCAGTTAAAGATTTCGTCCGCGTCCTCGTAAGATGGAAGGTCAGCTGTGCAGAAAGCAATGGGGAGCAGTAGAGATGGCCCAGCTACTGAAAGCTCAGGCCTGGCTCTAGCCATATGCTTTGCTCAGGCTCAGCCCGAGATCCTCAGAGATTCTGGATCCAAAATTGAGCAGAGACGAGAACCAGTAGCTTATTACTCCCTTGCATCTCTCCGGTGCACAATCATATCATTTTCCGTGCAACCCTGGATGCAACAGAAAGTAATACACTAATTCATTAACTTAAAAGTAAAAAATGCCTTATTTAATTTTAAAAGACTACCCACACAATTCCCCAACAAACACCACAACCGGAATTCAAAACTTGGTGCATAATTAATAAAATTACAAAACATTTAAACAAATAAATAACAATTATAACATTTTGAAACATTACAATATAAATCAATAAACAATATATATTTAAAACATTACTAACCAAATCTCCCAATAAAACCCATAACCCTAGATTAATGTAACACATAAGTTAAAAATGTATTAAACAATTAAGCACCTAAGTAAAAAATAGAATAAGTAACATAATTATCAAATTGATAAAAATATATCAAAGCACCCACCCAATTCCCCCAAAAATAGCAACCTGAATCAAAATGTAATACATAATTTTGAAAAATTTAACATTTAAATAAATTATAATTAAAAACAAAATTAAATATGAAATTAATCAAGTAATATAATTAATATATAATAAAAAGCAGCTCTCCCTATCGAATTCCCCATAAACCTAACAAACCGAAAAATAAATATTAAAATATTGCTTATGCAAAAAATTTAACTTAACAGTGACATATGCAATAAAAGCATATTATCATACAATACAACGTCATACTGAAGAACGAGATTCAAGTAAACTATAATTTAAACTTCGTTATGATAATAAAAAAATAAAAACATAATATTTTTACCTTCAAAATTGTGATGCACAATATTTATGTAGTTACTATGTTTTGACTACGATATTATGGTCAGGTGATATTTTTGAACATATATTAAGGTGTAACTGAGGCCCTGCAGCTGGGTATGCACTAACTCTCAACAGCGATGACAACTAAGCCTCCGCAAGATTATGCATTAGACACATATTCATAAACAACATGAAATGTTTTTTACTTAAAAAACGACGACCTAATGATTTTGTCAATGCTTGTTTAAAACTGTTGTCCCTTGGTACAAACCCTAAACTACTTTATCTAGATTAAGATAGTTTACAAGCAGAAATTGAAGCCTCGCAGGACGCTCTCGTTCAACAACGCCGTTACAAATTTTAAGTTTCTCATACGCAGAAAGAAAAAAGTTATTTTTTCGTCCAGGGTGAAATGCTACTGTTCATGCCATCAAATACGTTTCTGAAGCCTTACATTACGGAGTTTGGGGGGTTATAGTTCCTGGAGGCCTGTGGTTGACCTGGAAGCTGGCCTCC
This sequence comes from Calotriton arnoldi, assembly GCA_963921515.1. Lineage (NCBI taxonomy): Eukaryota > Metazoa > Chordata > Amphibia > Caudata > Salamandridae > Calotriton > Calotriton arnoldi. Next base: position 2,162,096 of record CAWUFW010001612.1, on the reverse strand, counting down.
CATCTGTCAGCCGGTAAACACTATCAAAGCCTTCTCGTCTTTGTCAGACCAGACCGAAGCTGGGAGCATTACGTATGTTCCAAGTTCCTAGAGAGGCAACCGTGTAGCAGCGTTCGAGTGTCCCCCACCCCCTTTCTTCTGATGAAGACTCAGCCACAAAGGAGCTTTAATAAGCAGCGTTGATGGAAAGCTAATTTGCACTTAGCTTGAAGGCCAAGGCCTGCCTCGTGTATTGAGGGCCTCTACATCTGAAGTGAAAGTAGGAAAATCAAGGTTTATTAATATTGTTATTTCTGTGCATTTAATCTTTGTCATAAAGTTCTTCCACTTAACTGAGGAAAATATAGAAACATAAACCGCAAAGACTGCTTTGAATGAAAACAAGTACAAAAAAACATAGCCTTGGCTTTGGAAATAGCTCTACCATTACTGCTCGTAAATCGCAAGATGTTTCTCATTTGAGGCTTATTTTATGCCAAACGCTAAGTGCAGACTTCTGTTATGTAGCTCCTCACAACATCATGGCTATGGCGACCAGGAGCACGTTCCAGGGCCCATTTTGTAGATTCCGTTTACATATTTGCCGGGCTGCGTATCTCCATGCAGGGTAGAGAGCAACGGTATTCAATGCGATATGAAAACAACAAATGATCAACTTGCTTTTAGTGAGTCCTTCTTTTATTTCTGCAGACCGCTGTGATTGCCTGAATAGATAGATTTTAGTGTTCCTGTTGGGCTAAGAGAAGCTGGATAGCCCAGTTGATATTAGGGTGCGTTCTGTGGTTTGAACACTCATTCACTTGTTTGATCTGCTTGCTGAGCCATGCGACCCTCCTGTGATTGATGTTTGTGCTCCGGCCGAGTCACAGAAAAACTGTCGTCTGATTGCTTATGACGGGCTGCACGTGCTCTTTCATGGCAGACCATGTATCACGCGGCCAATCTGGACTCACCCACATCTTAGGGAGTGAGGTGTACGAGTCCCTGTAACAGGGAGGGGTGCGATTAGGTACACGCGTGTGATCCCTGTGGCATTCACAGCCTGCAATTAAGCACATTTTGTATTGGTATTCGCGAAGAGTTGATATGAGACACTGATCTTGTAATCTTTCCTGTATAAACTCCTTTTCTGACATCCTACTTATAGACAAGATAAGGCACTCCAACAAGCATCGATGACTTTTAAAAGTTTGCCAATGCTGGTGGCGTGATCGTTATGATTACTTTGACTTATCATGGTCCAAATTATATCAGAGACCTTATTTGGAGAACGTCAGGAGTGGAAAAATCGTGGTAAATGTGCGCTTGACTCATTTTTCTGTCTAGTGGCGATACTGTAGCATGTCAAGGGTATTCCTTGCTTTTTAGATCCAAAATAGATATTGTGTTAACTTTGCACCTTTAAATGTGGAAAGACCACAAAAAGCTCTGTTGTTCCCATTTAATTGTAAATTTGTGGTTATATTAAGCTTTCACCATGCCATACACAATTACCAAATAGTGGTATTACCACAACGAGGGCTTTAAGTGGGATGAAAAAACTGGTGGGGTCTCTCAAAGGGGCGTGGCCAATGTAATTAAGGGCGTAGCTTAAAAACACGTAAGCTAAAAATCTGTGCATATCATAGTGTGCCGCCCGACCTGTATTTTGCTGTTTCTGTCATTGCATCCAGATATATGATACAATAAGTAACATCATACCTACAAGTCAGGACCATTGGCTTTGTCAATGGTTGTTAGTTGCATAAGATAGATAAGCAGGAACTATGGCTTGTATATAATATTGAAAAAGCTTCCACTTAAAGCCCTGGTGACACCACGACAATGTTGCTGCTCCTGAGTTTCAAAAAGAGAAGGGAAATCCAGAGAGAAAATGACTCTTTAAAACAATTCCCTTCCCCTACAACGCTCACCTGGCATGACGTCATGCCGTAACTTCTCCACAAGTGAGAAGTGAGCAGTGTGAGAACCCGCACATCGATGTGCCTGCTGTCACTGCAGTCCGGGAAAAAACAGACCGCCTGTGCAAGGGCACGAAACAGCGCCCGATAGAGACCCGTTTTGAAGCCTCCTTTAAAAAACTGACGTTGCTCAGCACCGGTGAGACCTGGCCCACTTAAAGCTCTGACCACAACCTATCTTTCTGTAAATGAGAGTTTTTGTCTTTTATCGGTTGCTGTTTCTTCTGCTCGATGCTGCCATGGTCCTTCAGGTAGCTCCCCCCTTGCTGCCTCGTCAGCAGGACTCCCTTTTCTTGCTTCCTCGGCTGCCTTTTGCCGACGTCCTGCCTGTTCGCCCTTTGTGCTTTGCGCGGCTTTCAACTTCTAAGTATTCCGTCTGTGCGCATTGTTGTCGCTAACTGCCTGTCATTGCTGTTGCACTACTTGCCCCACTGTTGTGTGCCATTTTTAGTAGCCTGTTTAAAATCCATGTTTTCACATCTGTTGTCTTACATTGTCTAATATTGTTTAACATTGTTTAGTAACATTGTTTAGTAGCCCGATTTTAATCATTTACTTGCATCTGTCTCACTATGTTTAACATTGTCTCACACTGTCTAACATTGTTTAGTAACAATGTTTAGTAGCCTGTGTTTTAATTATTTACTTGCATTGTCTCACACTGTTTAACTCTTGTGACTGTTGTCCAATAAACCGGTCTCCTCCTCATCTCTTTGTTTTTCTTTGACCGCACTGCTCCTTCTTGCCCATTTGCCGCCCACTTCCCCTCCTGCTTGCCCCACCCACCACCACCCAGGGCCTCTCCCTCCCCCCAGGACCTACTTAATGGAGGCCGCAGCGTGGCCACACAGCAGGCGCTCGAAAAGCAAGCCCTTCTGCACCCGTCCATGCCCAGACCGCGCCCAGTGCCATGAACCCTGACCCTCCCGCCCTCCACAGTTACACCGCTGCCGAGCTCATAGCCTTGGGCCCCAGGCTCCGCAACAACAACTGCTGCTGCACCTCTCCATGATCAACAGTAGGACCTTTCTCCTCCCGCAACTGTTTGATGTACTGCAACACCGGAGCACCCACGCACACAACCACCACGCCTAACACGACTGCGTCAGAACAACTCCACTGCCTGCTCAGCACCGGATCACTCTGCAGGCATGCCGCCGAGATCTGGGACACCATCCCTTCCCTCACCGTTGATGTTGTCTTCCTTATCGAGACCTGGCTCAGCCCTGCATCAGTGCCTGACATCGCCTCTGCTATGCCCAACAGCTACAAGACAGGATACTGGGACCGCATCAAGAAACACAGGGATGAAATTGTGATCATTCACAAAAACACAACCACTGTATGCCTGGGCGGAGCTTGCGGAGTTTCAGTCTGTGGAATTCTGCGGAGTTACCAAAAAACGCTGGGGAATTCCGCGGAGTTCCTCGCGGAGTTGTACTTCTTTGGTGGCAACTCATACATTGTATGCATCATATAGCACATCAGATCAATGCCTGACCATGTGATGTGCATTTCCGGAGACCAAGCCTCGCTACTAACTAACGGTGCCTCATTCACTCTGTAATGTGCACCTGTCTGAATGCCCTCCTGGTGCGAGTTTTTAACCATCATTTTCTAAAGCAAATAACACTATCAGATAAAATCTTTGAATCATTATGATTGTCTAACCGGAGCTATATCGAGTGATTCTACTGTTTAGAATACACAACTCTTCTACTCACGGCGATGTTCTGACTTACACCTCGTTGTGGTTTTATTCTATTCGCTCTTGATGGTGGTTACCTGATTATGTTGTCTGTATAGGGCAGTGTTGTCCTGTTGCCAATGCCAATGGTGTTACAGATATGTAAGGAGCTTTTGAATAATGTTACGTTTTGCTGCTACATAATATCATTGTATAGCCATGATGTAACTATGGGGCCTATGGCGTTTATATTATCACATTAAGGGGAGGTCTTTTCCAAATCTTTTCACAGATTTATTTTACAACATCTCTCCTTGCCATAATAAGGCTGATACTAAGCGTCTGGGCGATTTTTCTCAAACATACTAAGGTATGATGGATTGCACTTTTGTGCTCATAAAACATGATTACATCAAATAATGTTGTCACTTGTGTCCTATGGAGGTATACTAAGTGTAGCCCTTTTCTTTTTTATGTTTGAAAAGCTTTATTTTGAAAAAGGCAAGAAATACAAGGCCAGCAAACAGATTAAACATAGTAAAAATAAACACAATAGAAAAATTGGCAAGTATATGAAAGGGAACAAAAGCTATTTAAAATTTTTCTTTTAAGGGGATGGGGAAGAGGGGGGGAAATCTTACACATTGATATAATGAGATAATGCATATTTACAAAGGAGTGTGATTAGAATGTCAATTGATAAATAGAAGCGATAAGCCAACCATGGTAAAAAAGCAGAGAATAGAGGAAATAAACATTCACGGAGGTTTAAAATTTTCAGAATGTAAACGGGATTTATCAGCCAAAGTCAGATTATCTAAATGAATCGTAAGAGGCAACCAGAAAAGGTCTCTATTAGCCATTGATTTACATGAGGAGGCGAAAGCAATGTCCAGTCGATGAAAATGGCAAAGATTATTCCACCAGTGTTGGGTCGAGAGGTTTGTAAGATTTTTCCAGTTCAGAGAAATGTGTTGGAAAGCTAGAGAAATCATAAGATCAAAAAGACCATGATTATGAGAGGGAAGATCTAAAGAATCAGATAAACTGCCAGAGAAGAGAAGAGGTATGGAATAAGGGATAGAAAGATGGAACAGACGAGAAATGTAGGACCAGACTTTCTTCCAAAAGGTGGAAACCGAGGGACAGAGAAAGAAAAGGTGAATAAGATCAGCAGCTGAAGAGCCACAGGTCCAACAGTTAGAGACAGTGGAGTGAGAAAATTTAGCGATAGAGACAGGGGTGAGATAAAGTTTATGATAAAGAAAAAACATAGATTGAGTAAGAGAGGCAGAGCGTGAGATTTTAAGAGAACGGGACCAAAGTTTGTCCCAAAAGGAGATGGTCCATTCGCACCCCAGGTCTGATTCCCAAGAAAGTTCCAATTTGTTTTTGTGCGTTCTAAATTAGGAGCGGAAAAATATTTATAGATAAGAGATGCTTTAGGTAGAGAAAGCAGTATCTTAAGAAGAGAATTTTGAACTACAGGAGGAGATGAAGAGGGAAGCGAATAGTAAGTGTCTAGAATAATTGTGGTAAGAGTAATGAATTTCTGTAAGAAGGATCGAGGACAATGAAATAAGAGTTGGAATTGAGGGAAGGAACAGGGAGATAACCCATCAAATAGGTCTTTAACCCAAATTATACCCTTCAATCTCCAAGATTTCCAAAAAATGGTCCTGTTGTTAATGAGAATAAGGGAATTGTGCCATAATGGAGATTCTAGAAAAGATTCTCTAGAAACGGGATTAGAGTGTAGCAAGGGTTTCAAAAGGGAGCAAGTGTGTTTAAACAGGGAAGAGAGGTAAAAGGGTTTTTGGCCGAAAAAACCATAACTTCTTTAAGAGAGAAGGGTAATGATAAAATTTGTTCAATAGATAGCCAGAGGGGGTGAAGGGGAGAGCTCGGAAAGGAGCCACTTCGATGCCTGCCGCAGAGAAAATGACTTATGATATAGACGAAAGTCAGGAAAGTTCACACCCCCATTAGACTTTGGCGTGCGGAGAGAAGATAAAGAGATCCTGGCCTTCTTGTTCTTCCAGAGAAACTTAGAGAGGCAAGAATCGATCTGCTTAAAATAATAGGAGGGAATATGGACGGGGAGCATAGAAAGAGTATAAATCAGTATGGGGGTGATCATCATTTTGATTGAATCTAAACGACCCCACCAAGAGAGAAAAGGGGGTTCCAAGAGGAAAGTAATTTGTCAATTCGAGATATAGCGGCAGACATATTTAATTTGACAGAAGTCGTGATAGAATTGGAGAACGACATACCTAAATATTTGATTTTTGAGTTATTCCATGCGAAACCAGTAGAAGAAAAAGAGTGGGGTAAACAAAATTTAGTAAGAGGAAGAATTTCAGTTTTGTCTGAATTAATTTTATAGCCAGACACAAGGGAAAAGGAAGTGAATTCATGTAATAAAGGAGGAATAGAAGTTTCAGGTGTAGAAATGAAGAGTAAAATATCATCCGCATAGGCGGAAAGTTTCAGGTGATGATCCCCATAGGAGAATCCTGAAATGGAATCGTTATTACGAATTGAAGATAGGAACGGCTCAAGAGCCAAGACAAAGAGAAGAGGAGAGAGGGGGCAGCCTTGGCGGACACCGCGTTGAAGAGAAAAATAAGAAGAAGTATAGCCATTAACTAATACTGAAGCTCTAGGGGCAGAATATAATAATGAAATAAGAGAAATTAACTTGGGACCAAAGCCGTGCCATTTCAAAGATGCAAACAAAAAGGACCAATCAACTCTGTCGAAAGCTTTTTCGGCATCAACAGAAATGGCCGCCAAGGATTCGGAGAGGAAGGAAATTTTGTTCAAGACATTAAGAAAAAGACGAGAATTATCTGAAGTCAATCTACCCTTGACAAAGCCGCACTGCTCCTTACCAATCAATTTGGGCATAAGAGGGTCTAGGCGTAAAGCAAGTGTTTTGGCAAACAGTTTATAATCAACATTAACTAGTGAAATTGGGCGGTAATTTTTACAAAACATAGGATCTCGACCTTCTTTAAGTATAAGACAGATTGTGGCCTCCTGAAAAGTGCCTTCCGTCTTACCAGCTAAAACAAATGAATGGAAAAGATTAAAGAGCTTAGGAAGTAATAGGTTAGAGAAATGGAGGTAAAATTCAACAGAGAATCCATCTGGACCAGGAGTCTTACCCTTCTTTAGAGAAAGTAAGGCAGTGGATAATTCATTAAAGGATAAATCTGATTCAAGGTTCGAGAGATTTAGATGAGAATTAGACGGAGTTGGGAGATTATTAAGGTATGTTTGGATAAGGGAGGAAGATGGAGGAGATTCTGGAGTGTAAAGGTCTTCATAAAAACGTTTAAACTCATTAAGAATATCCTGGTTTTTGTAGATGAGAGAACCATCTAAAGAGCAAATAGATTCAATCAAAGTACGATCTTTGCATACTTTAAGGTAATTCGCAAGAAGTTTTCCTGCTTTATTACGACCACCATAGTAGCGAGCGCTACTGCGGAGAAGTATTGAGGATGCATTATCGGTCGAAGATTTATTGAACGCTAATTTGGCTCGTATCAAATATGGTGGTATAGTGTCCATGGAAGAAGTATAAAATTTATGTTCTAAATTCTTAATATGTGTTAAGCAGACTTTTTGTTGTTGAAGGAACCGCTTCTTTTTTTTGGATACAAAATCTATAATAAAGCCTCTTGCAGTAGCTTTAAAGGAATCCCATAGTATATGAGGAGGGGTATCAGGGTCACTGTTAAAGTCAAAAAATTCCTTGGCAAAAGAATGAAAAGAGGAAGAGAAAAAGGGTCAGAAAGAAGGTGATTGTTAAAACGCCAACGGGAGGACCTGGGACGTGGAGGGAGCAAGTCGAGATCTGTCACAATTGGGGCATGATCAGAGATGACAATAGGTTCGATAGAGGAGGATATCAGATTTTGAGAAAGAGATTGAGAAAGAAATATATAATCTAAACGGGAAAGAGAGTTATGAGGAGGAGAGAAAAAAGAAAAGTCTAAAGTATCAGGATGGGAGAGTCTCCAAGAGTCAACGAGGTGTGTCTGAGAGATAGTGTTAAGAAAATGTTTATGAGTTTTGTGGGGAGTGAAGCGAACTTGAGATTGGCGGTCAAGGAAGGGATCGACTATTTGATTGCAATCACCTCCTAATATAAAGAGATCATCTCTGAACTGTATACATTTCTGAGTAACCAGAGGCCAAAAAGTACAATCAGGCTGTGTAGGACCATATATATTGAAAACAGTTAAAGGAACTTTATTGATCAACATTTTAACCAACAACCATCTACCCTCTGTATCAGTTTCTTGTGAAATAATCTTACAATTCAAATTCTTATGGCATAATAATATAACACCGTTTTCTTATTAGTGGTAGGTGAGAATAAAACTGAACCCACCCAACCTCTTTTTAATTTTAACGCCTCAGTATCTGTAAGATGGGTCTCCTGTAAAAGAGCTAAATCCGGGTTATAAGATGCCAAATGAGAGAGTATTCTCTGTCTTTTAATCGGATTAACAAAACCTTTCACATTCCAGGAGATAACTCTGAATGTAAAAACATTGAACGGACATAAAATACAAAATATGCATCATCAAAGGCATGAAAGATAAGAAAGGGAGGGAAAGAAGATAACCAATAGGAAAATGGAAAGTGTAAGACCAAAGAGGGAGAAAGAGGATTAGAAACAATAGGAAGGGGGAAAGGAAGGAAGGAGGGAAGAAGAATAAAAGAAGACAGCACATGTCAAAACGACGACTGTAATACGTACCTTAAGGAACAAGAGACAAAAACGAGATGCGGCAAGGGACAACGGAAACAGCACACCCAACAGGGAGCAACATACCACACCAGGACATCTATACAATAAACTCGATCAGGAGCGGGAGTATGAGATAGGGATAAAAACTAGTGATTACGGTGAACCTGTAAATATAATAAAAGATATATATAAGAAAAAGGGGAACAAATAATGAAATTAATTAAGCCATGACGGACCAAAAATAGAGTAAGAAGAAGAGGAAGTAAAAGTAGGAATATTTAGGAAAGCGATAAAACAAATAAAGAAAAAGATGGTGATGGACAGAAAGAATAATAGTATGAATAGCAAGGGGGAGCAGGTAGTATAGCAAAGTGTTTAATAATCACAGAAATAAGAATAGAGAATATGAGAGAGAGTAGGATAAAGCCAACAATGTACCTGTAAAGGAAATAGATGTTGATATATAGTAACAGTAGGAGAGAGGAGGAGGCAATAAAGAATTAGAATAACAACTTCAATATAATATCACAATGAGAAAAATATAAAAGTCAAGATCCAGAGGAAGAAGGGGTAGTTTCCATTGATGCAGAAGATTGGGATTGGATGAATCTGCGGAGATCAGCTGGGTCTTCAAACGTGGAAGTTTTGTTAAGGAAGGTAACTTTAAATAGACAGGGATGAAACAAACCATATCTTGCACCCAAGGAGCGGAGAGCAGGGCGAAGGTCCAGAAATTCCTTTCGACGTTTGGCAGTCACTGAAGAAAGATCCTGGGAAATGAACACCTTGGTGCCGTGCCAGGATAGGTTCTTTTTGCCTTTAGCAGCATTAAGAACCAACAGCAGATCAGTGAATTGTAAAAATAAGATAATTATTCCACGAGGGTTGGAAGGGGCAGATGAGGAAGAAAGACGAGGACCCAGTCTATGAGCTCGTTGTAGGTTCAGTTTGGTGGTAGTAGGGAGGCCCAGAAACTGCGGTAGAAAAGATGCAAAGTACGTAACTGGGTCATCACCTTCAAGGCCCTCTGGAAGGCCATAAATGCGTAAGTTATTGCGACGGTTCCTATTTTCCAAATCCTCAGTCGCCCTCTTCAGATGTAAAATTTCCTTCTCCAGCGAGGATATTTTAGAAGATGAGGCCTGTACTTCAGTAAGATGATCTTCCACCACAGTCATACGGGACTCCATAGAAGACCATTTATCGTCCAACGATTGTAAACGACATGTTGTTTCCTCCATAAAAGGACGGAGAGCGCGTAACTCATCCCAGACCATGTCCAATGACACCGGAGAAGAAGATTTAGGTGGTGAAGGAGGATCTTGCTTAAGCCTCTTGCCGGTGGTTGAAGACAACGATGCTTTAGATGCCATACTGATGGAGTTTTTTGTGAGAGTAGAGCAAGTCTCCTGAGACGAAAGTCCAGATAAACAAGAGAATTTATTGAAAGTAGAAACGTTGGCTCCAAAAGAGTTAGGATCATGCACTTCCACTGTTCTTGTGTAATGTAGTAAACGTCTACTCCTGCCCATGAAGTGGGGTAAGGAGAACGCCGAAAAATGGTGACGTTACACAGGAGAGACAGTACTTCAAAGGAGACACCCAAATCGGCGAAAAAGCAGTTTCCCCGGATAATGATAGTCAGGTAGTCAGGTAGGGGGAAATGCATAAAATTTGTAGAAATGTCAAGAAAAAGGGGCGTCAATGGAGGAAAAGTGAGGAGAAATCCCGCATAAAGTAGAAACAAGATGGCGGCCGTTGATAATACAAAACAGTCACCTGTATAAAATTATTTCAGCAAATTATTGACCATCTCTGTAAAAGGCATCCCTGGAAAGCGCCAACCTTCCGATTTAAGATTATGCCATTTTGGTGGTAAAACGAGCAGTGAAACCGCTCCGAAAATGCGGCAAAAGTCCGGTGGGAAACGGAGCTCCGATGTTAGGTGGCCATTTTAGGTCGCGGTGCGCGCGTTAGTGTAGCCCTTTTCTAAACTTCTTTACAGGCTTTTTCTTTTAAAACATTTGCTTGGTACAGGAAGCCTGATATGAAGCACCTGTGTATTGCATCTTAAACATGCGAAAGGTATGACAGTCAAACTAAGGGTGTTTTAATTTTTATGATTTCTATTATCCTCTGACTTACTTTGAGGATTCTCGCTTTCCATGATATGATTGGATATACAATGTATCGCTTTGACATAGGTTAAAATACTGGAGTCTATGAATCAACAGTGATTTTTATTTCTTTTGTAATAAATCATTAACTTACTTTGTGACAGGATATAAGTGACCAATTAGGGATATTATAAATCTCACTAGCATTTTTTCATAATATATAAGAGCGCCTCTTTTTTCCAATTTGAATAAGTGCAATATGTGATTTTATCATAAAAACCATAACTGTGTATCATGGAAATACTGCCATATATTATTGGCTTTAATTATTTTCGAATATGTTACTATATCGCATAGGACGTATGTTATCATTTATCAAGCTGTCTCCCGTGAATCGAATTGTGGGGGTGATGGGTTTCATTTCAACAATGAAGTGTGAACCATTTTCCCATATCAATGATTATCTGGAAAGTCTGGTTCAGCATGTTTTGCATTATATTGTAAATATGTTTTTAAAAAATGTGTATAGTTTGTGTATTAAAATTTGTCTTATATGTATTTTTTAGCCTTGAAGAAGTCCCATGTGGGACGAAACGCGCTGCGTCGGCTATCAATTCTTGTGCTGTGTTTTTATGAAAAGAAAATTTGAACAAAGAAATAAAGAATAAAGGAGAACATTTCTTAGCAATACAACTTGCAACGTGATTCATTTGGGAGACGCAAAAGTCAATACTGTTTATATTTGATTGTTGACATCTTCGTCCAGCACTGTACATCCCAAAAAAGTTTGGGATTTTGATTTTGGTTACTATTCGCCATTACTTTACAATTTACTGTAGTAGTTGAGTGCAGAGTCGTTTTGTGTTTATACTGTCTGATTTACTGCAACACCGGAGCACCCACGCACACAACCACCACCACCACGTCTAACACGACTGCGTCAGGACAACTCCACTGCCTGCTCAGCACCGGATCACTCTGCAGGCATGCCGCCGAGATCTGGGACACCATCCCTTCCCTCACCGTTGATGTTGTCTTCCTCATCGAGACCTGGCTCAACCCCGCATCAGTGCCTGACATCGCCTCTGCTATGCCCAACAGCTACAAGACAGGATACTGGGACCGCATCAAGAAACACGGGGATGAAATCGTGATCATTCACAAAAACACAACCACTGTATGCCTGGGCGGAGCTTGCGGAGTTTCAGTCTGTGGAATTCTGCGGAGTTACCAAAAAATTCTGGGGAATTCCGCGGAGTTCCGCGCAGAGTTGTACTTCCTTGGTGGCAACTCATACATTGTATGCATCATTTAGCACATCAGATCAACGCCTGACCATGTGATGTGCATTTCAGGAGACCAAGCCTCGCTACTAACTAACGGCGCCTCATTCACTCTGTAATGTGCACCTGTCTGAATGCCCTCCTGGTGCGAGTTTTTAACCATAATTTTCTAAAGCAAATGACACAGTTTTAATTAAGTGCACCAGACTTGTCAAAGTTTGCCCAGACGTACTATAATACACCACAGAAGTAACCTGCGTGTGGTTTTTACACTAGAAGAATTGTGCTTAATTGTTACGTGTGCACACACATTACCCCAATTGCCGAATTGAAATGAATCTTGGAGAGCTCTGTCGATTCTGCAGTGCCCTGTGTACCTCGTAATCGCAAGGCTCACTGAAGTAATTGTGCATCCACAGCCACTTCACAACGCACAGGAAGTTATTATGATCTGGAAGCAGTGGTCTAACAGTTACCCAAAACTTTGCTGCAGTAGCATGAACCACCGAGCTATCCCTGAAGCCTATCTCGGATATCCTGTGGGATTCTTAGCCGGGGTTTCTGAAGGGTCTTACATTTCTGAATTGTAACCCAATCATCTGTGCCACGCTGTGGTGAAATGCAAACCCAGTGGTAATTGGAAATGTTGTTGTGACTCCTGATCAGTAATCGCCAGGTGCGGGATATCAATGGAGTGCATACTGGGTAACCCAAGCCCACCCCCGCCCATGAAAGATTGAGCGGGAAGCCGAGGATCGAGGAGTAGACTTAAAGGTAAAGCCTAGGTAAAACACAAGAAACACTTTTTTGTACAGTCTACAGCATTCGTATCAAGATAGTGACATTTGTGATCTGTAGTAGTAACTTGTTTGCTTCCTATATAGCCATGACTACCACAGTTTTGCCGTGTTGTGGCGCTTTAAAGAACAGATGGTATTATTCCCATTTTATTGGCACTGAATGTATCAATCACAAAAAAGATGAATGGCTAAGTTGGCCAAGCTGGGAACTGAAATTCTGACCAACAGGTCAAACACAGACCTCAACAGGAAGCGCTTAACTCATTAAGCCACCTTGATTACCCCAGAAGAGGCTGTGCATGAAACCTGGGCATAAATAAAGAAAACAAGGCGCCACTTTTTATTACCTAATCTGCTTAGTTAGAAAACTCTGATCAGGAAATTGTGAACGTAAGACGAGGATCTGATCAGAAAAGTGGTAATAAGAGACGAACTTGAGCAGCTGTTCTGCTTTTTACACTTCTTAGCATGCTTTGCAGTGGCACCTATTCTACAGTGGAGACGCTCCAATGAAGTATAGCATATGTGTGCCGATTCCATTTACATAAAAGGCTCTTCTTTAGATATGCAAGCACTAATGACCAATACATTAAAAAAAGCACTATAAAAACTGCAAACGTTTTAAAATCCGTGCTTGGGCTGCCAGTCTATGAGACCACTGAATATTGTGTCAATATAACCCAGAGGTCACTTGCTCAGAGTTGGGGTTCGAGTTCTCCGTGCTGCTCTCTCATCGGATCTCGGTTATTGGCCTCTGTGCCCTCTGAGTAGTACATATACCAGGCAGACACCACTTCCCCCTGTGCCAGCCATGCACACTTTGAGCTGCCAGCAACTCGGTGCCGCTCCGTGAGCTGCAGCGTTGCAACAGAGTAGGAGAGAGCACCCGTGAAAATTAACCTGACACAATCCCTGCCAAGAAATGACGTTGAAGGGGTAAAGGCCGATACCACCTTCTGTTTATCGGTAGCAGTAGTCCCTCACAACTTAATGCACAGAGGAGCAAGCCTGCACATACATAAACAATTAATTCCACCGGCGGAGTGGCGGAATTTATTTAGTAATTGCACATTACAACCGTAATGCGGAATTACTAAATTCCTCCAATTCCACCAGCGGAATTAAAAATTCCGCCCACCCATAATCCACCGCACCACCACCGCAGACGATACTAACCCTGTTAGAAATGGGGGTCTCTAGTTGGCAGAGGTAGGTACCTTTGTCCAAATAGGGACCCTTGCTTCTAGTCAGGGTAAGGGGGATACACTTCTAAAATAACCCCTGCTCACCCCCTTGGTAGCTTGGCAAGAGCAGACAGGCTTATCTCAGAGGCAGTGTGTATAGCATTTGTGAACACATACAGTAATACAGTGAAAACACTACAAATGGACACCACACCAGTTTAGAAAAATAAGTAATCTTTATCTAAACCAAAACAAGACTAAACGACAAAAATCCACAATACAGTATTAAAAATAAGGCTTTCAAATGGTAGAAATAGTTCAGTTCAATGCAAGGTGTAAATGCAAAACTTTTCTCACAAAGTACCTGGGATGCGTCACGCAAAACAAACAAAATGGCCACAGGGAAGGTGATGCGTTGGTTCCTTACACGCAGGGAAGGTGATGCGTCGGTTCCTTGCTTCGGGGGAGGTGATGCGTCGGTTCCTTACTGCTGGGCAGGGGAGGTGATGTGTCGGTTTCTTACCGGAGAGGAGGTGGTGCGTCGTTTTCTTACTGCGTGGGGAGTTGATGCGTCTGTTTCTTACTGCGTCCCCCAACGATGCGACAGTCTTGGCGCCTCAATGCGATGTGTCGATCAGGTACGATGCGTGGCTTTGCGCAGCCGCACAGCAGGCTTGCGTCGGGATCGGTGCGTGATCTCGGACTTTGGAGATCGTTGCACCCGATGCGTTGTGCGGCAATTTCTCGAGCCGCGGCAGGCGCTGCGACGGTTTCTTCTGCGATGCGTCGAAAACAGGTGCGGATGCGTCACGCTTCTCCGATGTTGCGTCAATTTTCCAGCTCCCAGCGACAAACAGTCTCTAGAGGTCCTAAACAGCAGCAGGCACCGCTTTGCAGGTTGGAATTCGCAGCAAGGGAATTCAGGGGAGCTGGTGGTGAAGTCTTTGTGTCCCTGAGACTTCAGAACAGGAGGCAAGCTCAGTTTCAAGCCCTTGGAGATCTTTTCTTCAAGCAGGTGACAAAGCAAACAGCAAAGTCCTTATTCTCCTTTCCTTGGCAGCAAGCAGCCACTACAGGCCAACCCCAGACAGCAAACAGCACAGGGGCAATATTCCTCCTCAGCTTATCCGGCTCTTCTCCTTGGCAAAGGTTCCTCTTAATATCCCAGAAGTGATCTAAAAGTCTGGGGTCTGGGCCCGTCTTTTTATACACCAAAATCCTTTGTTCTCTGAAGGCAGAGAGTGTCTGTACCCAGCCAAAACCAGTTCTGTGGGGCACTTTGCAAGTGCACAACAACCTCCAATGTCAGTGTGAGCCCTGGCTCCAGACACACCACAGGCGGGCGGAGCCGTCATTGTGGAAGGCAGGCACAGCCCTATTCAGGTGAAGGTGCTACTCCTCCCACCACTCCAAATGCAGACCAGGCCTATTCAGCCCAGCCCTGACTCATCAGACTTCTGGAGCCACTGCCCCTCTCCAGCCCCTGTCATCCAAAAGCCAGACATGCAATACACAAACCTAGCAGAGGCACACTGGATGGTTAGGCAAGAAAATACCTACTTTCTAAAAGTGGTATTTTCAAACGCAGAATGTAAAAATCACCCTCACTAAAAGATGCACTTTAACATTCTGAGTTCAGGCATAATAAACTTTACTTTTCCATCTTGTTCCTAGGGTCAGTTATGTTTATAAGATGTTATAAACAAACTCCCCATTCTGCCCTATGGGAACAGGTAGCCTTGCAATAGTGAAAAATGAAATTGGCAGTATTTCACTATTAGGACATGCCACACACATCAGGGCATGTCCTACCTTTCACATACAATGCACCCTGCCCACAGGGCTACCTTGGGCCTATCTTAGGGGTGACTAATATGTAGAAAAGGGAAGGTTTAGGGACTGGCAAGTGGGTGCACTTGCCAATTCGACATGGCAGTACTAGACTGCACACAGGCTCTGCAATGGCAGGCCAGAGTTACATTTTACAGGCTGCTTCTGTGGGTGGCACAATGAGTGCTGCAAGCCCACTAGCAGAATTTGATTTACAGGCCCTGGGCACACACAGTGCACTGTACTAGGGTCTGACTAGTAAATCAAATAGCCAATCATGGAAACACCAATCCATAACAACAATTTACAGGGAGAGCATATGCACTTTAGCACTGATCAGCAGCAGTAGCGGTCGGTGGTGGGAGTGCCGCCGGGCGCTGATGTGGGGCAGGGGAGGCAGGGTGGGGGTATTAAACTACGGATTACGGCCGATTACAGGTAAGTACACATATAAATAAATAAAACGAATTTCGTGCGCGCTGCATCGCCAAATGCGATGCAGCGCGCAACGAAATTTGTTTTATTTATTTATATGTGTACTTACCTGTAATCGGCCGTAATCCATAGTTTACTACCCCCACCCTGCCCCTCCCCCGCCCCACGTCAGCGCCCGGCGGCACTCCCACCACAGACCGCTACTGATCAGCAGTGGTAAAGTGCGCAGAGTCATAAAACCACCAACAACAGGTCAGAAAAAAATGCAGAAGGAAGGCAAAAAGTCCTGGGATGACCCTGCAAAAAGGGCCAAGTCCAATAACCCCAATCATGGAATACCTCAGTTACCAACTCAAAACAGATGGCAAAACCACCCTTGTCTACAGACCTCCAGGACCACGCCCCGGCTTCTGCGACGCCATCTTTGAATTCATCACACCACTATCCATTGACTCCAAACACTACATTGTCCTCGGAGACCTCAATTTGCACCTCAACCATAACAACGCCAACTCAGCCAACTACCCCAAAAGCATGAACAACATCAGCCTCAACCAACCGTTGGGGCGGTAAACGCTTTGTGACCTGTACTGCTAAACTGTGGAATTCTCTTCCCTTTGAATTGAAAGATTCCTAGAACCTTCTACATTTCAGGAAAGCATTGAAAACGTGGCTCTTCTAATAGTTAAGGGGGTCATATTGCACCTACACCCCAATCAGATCACCCTTACTCACGGCAGCACAAAGACACCTTCGGGTACACAAGCGCTGTACAAAGCTCAATAACATAACATAACATCCCTCAACTACTACCACCATCTGCTGAAATAGACGAAAAGTAATGCCCTAGCCTACCGCATCAAAGTCGCCAACCACAGTAAAGAACTCTTCAGCATCATCAGGGAGTTCTCCAACCCCTCAGCCTCTGAAAACATCATCACCCCTTCCCAAGAACTCTACAACACCCTGGCGGACTTCTTCCACAACAAGATCTTACCCATCTACAAACATTTCAAACTCCAACCTACAGCCTCTGACATTCTCAGCCTCCTTGGTCTCACAGACGCAATCTCCGACCACCGGATCACCGCTTGGGACCAGCTCACCACACAGAACACCAGAGCTGTCATGCAATCTATCCACTCAACAGCACCCATGGACCCCTGTCCCCACCACACGTTCAACCGCAGAAGCAGGATGATCAGCAATGAGCTCACCACCATCTTCAACACATCCATCACCAGGGCCACCTTCCCAGAAGAATGGAAACACGCTGAAGTCAAACCCCTACTCAAGAAACCCTCCAGCAACCCCAAAGAGCTCAAGAACTACCGGCCCATCTCTCTGCTCCCCTTCCCTGCTAAAGTCCTTGAAAAGGCCATCAACTGCCAACTCAGGGAATACCTGGAGAATAACGATCTTCTGGAATCATCCCAATTGGGATTCCACACTAACAGCGAACAAAAACCATCCTGCTCACTGCTACCGATGACATCAAAACCCTCCTGGACAGGAAAGATACGGCCACCCTGATCTCCTTGACCTCTTGGCAGCTTTCAACACCGTATCCCACCACACCTTGATCAAGAAGCTCCATCAGATCTGAATCCAAGGAGAAAGCCTCAAATGGATCACTTCCTTCCTCACCTGAAGAACCCTGAGAATCTGCCTACTACCATTCATCTAGGAACCCAAGAACATCATCTGCAGCGTCCCTCAGGGTTCATCCCTCAGCCCTACACTGTTCAATGCCTACATGAGCCCCCGGCCAACATTGTCAGAACCCACGGATTGAACATCATATTCTATGTTTATGATACTCAGCTCATCTTCTCTCTCTATCTGAAGACCCCTCCACCACGATGGCCAATTTCCGCCTTTGCAGGACTAGTGTCGAACTCAACACAGATAAAAGGGAAGTACTGATCTTCGGAAAAAACACCTCCCCACGGAACAACTCCCAGTGATCCTCTGATTTAGGACCCTCACCCACTCCACACCCGCAACCCCAGCATCATCCTTGACAGCAAGCTCACCATGAAAAGCCAGATCAACTCAGTTTCCTCCGCCTGCTTCCTCACCCTTCGCATGCTCCGAAAGTTTTTCAAATGGCACCCCGCCAGCACCAGACGCACCGTCACCCAAGCCCTTGTCACCAACTGCTTGGACTATGGCAACACACTCTAAGTAGTGATTACCACACGCCCCCTGAAGAGACTGCAGACCATACAGAACTCAGCAGTCAAACTCAGCCTGACCTCCCCAAATGGGACAACTTCACCTCTTACCTTAAGAAACTCCACTGGCTCCCCTTGCACAAGGGTTGTCAATTCAAGATGCTGACCCACACCTACAAAGCCCTGCAAAATCCAGGACCAGCATTCATCAACCACCATCTGAGCTTCCACCAACCCTCTAGACACTTGCGCTTTGCCACCCTCTGCTTGCACACACAACCCGCATCTGCCGAAGCAACAGTGAAGGACGCTCCCTCTCTTACTTCATTGGGAAGTCTTGGAACAGCTTTCCCCCACACCTCCAGACCTCACCCTCTTTTCAGGATTTTAGAAAGGGACTCAAGATCTGGCTGTTCAACTGATTCCACCCACAACCGCAAGGCTTTCAGCGCTTGGATACCCTCACGGGTGACTAGCAGCACTTTAAAAATCCTGTTTGCTTGATGATTGATTGAATTGGGCACCAGAGTGTTTGAGTACGAGTATTTCTCTATTGTTACTCCAAAGGTCTAAAGATCTACAGCTACATCTTCATGGTGGCTCCAGACTCTCAAGGAGACATAGAAAAAAGACTGTGCGTGTCTAACAGGCAGTCCATCTTTGATCCATAGGAAATGTCAACTTGTACTCTTCAGAGCTCTGATACACAGCCCTCTGTTAGAGGGGTAGGGCATAAAATCACGGCCTGCACGAAAAAAAAAACAGTTTTAGGCTCTGAGGTCACGGCAACAGTGTGACTCACAACAAAGGTCCATAGTATAGCCAAAGACAACTTGTTGAGTGAACTGCCCTGAAAGTGTAAAGCAAGGCCTGCCATTTGATAGGTCCAAAAAGAAGACAGAGCGGGAAACAGATAAGAATTCGAAATATTAATCATGAAATCTATCTATCTATCTATCTATCTATCTATCTATCTATCTATCTAGATGTCCAGGATCCCCCCCCTGTGTCCACAATGTCTAAGTCGGCAAATCGGGGGGGAGGTCACTGCACTCCAGGACCCAGCAACACTCACCACATCCCAAAGCCGACCCACCTTAAGTCCAACAGGGTGTCACCAGTCGAGGAAAAGGGCATTCAACAGAGTCCAGGCCCCCGGGGGCCCAGTCCAACAGGCCCCCTCAATGTCCTTATGCCTGATGGTGGCGGGAGAAGTTGGGAAAACAGCAGATGGCTAGTTTGAAGCACTGGGCCACCGGGGCCTCGGACGTGGAACAATCAATCCAACTACACAGCTCCGCAGAGTTGATTCAGCAAACAGGTTCTGGTGCAGGGAACCACCTGTCTCCTTCGGGTGGGGGGGGCCGCCGTCCGTCATTATGACGTGCTCCACCAGCAAGTCCCCCCAGAACCCCCCAGCAAGCAGCATGGTACAGGAGACTGCAAAAAGCAGACTGGTTCAGATGGCAATTAGGCTCCTGGAGCAGCCAAGAATGTCTGCCATGATGGGAGGGTCCGCTACCACACGGGAGGGTCCGCTCTCACCTGCTGAGCCCTCCACAACATCTCTCCAATAGGTAATGAAGAGGAGGGGAGAGGGGGCCACAACAACAAAGATGCTGAGGCAACTCGACCCCTAGGCTCCATGGGGCCGCGCCCAAGTGCCACCATGAAGAGAAAGCACTGAGGGGAGTCACGGCTGATTTGCTGAGGTGGCCGAAGCTCCACAGTCCACAAGATGGCGCTGACGCACCAGAGGCCTGAGGCCGTGACCGCAGTCAGCAGTGCGGAGTCCCTCTGCCTTCACAGGGACGCCCCCCCCTTGTAGGGCCCCCAGTGTCTGTATGGATCCGAGGGACAGGGCCGCTTCATCTACAAAGGGTGTCGGGCCGGGTAACCTCTGTTTGATAGCTCCTAGCAATCCCCCATCTTGGCCACACCCACTAACACCTTCATTTTTAAACACATCTTGCAACAAAAGCATGAGGGTATCACCAAGTCTGTTCAGAATTCAGTACTGAACTCCTTGCAGGTATATATACACCCAGTGCATGCACTCACCAAGCACGTACTGCCTAGCACTACATCTATCATGTACTGTACTACCTGCAGGTACACATAGACTCAGCACATAAACTCACCTTGCAAGTACTAAACAGAACTGCTCTATCCTTGTATTGAACCCTTCCCAGGACACACATTGATCAGTGTAGAGTCACCACTCCTCCACTGCACTGTACTTCACATCTAACTAATGTAGGCCAAGTGTAAGTTAAGCAAACAGCAGTGGAACTTTAAAAGGTGAGTAAGCTTGTAGGCATTACTCCAGTGAGCTTAAAAAGGACCTGTTCACTCCTGCTGATCACTACATGTAAGCTGCCACCATGGCGCTCGTGTTGCTTAACTCCTTGTGAAGGCGGTAGCTTTCTACAATTATGAGGGTAGCACTTTGGGTGCCCCTCCCTGTCCAAGAAGACAGCACTTATTAAGACAGGCCTATGTAATGGTGCACACATATGATCAGTGTATGCCTATGACACCAAAAAATCAGCATTAGGGATCCAGACATCAGTACAGTTGGGAACTCAGGGCAGGGGTACACATCCTTTACCATGCAGAGGACTTTTCCATCCCAAAATTCCTTGATCACACTTCATTTGGACAAACCAAAGCAGGAAGCACTCCCAACAAAGTTACCTGCTTGTCCGAGTAGTATTTATGACTGCACAAAGAAAGACAAGCCCATCCCCCTCCCTCATCTACTCATATTTAACTGAGGGTCAGTGAAGTGTGAAGGAGCACGTAAGAGCCTCAAAATATGATATGGGAAAGGATTGGTGGTTGGAGTTATTGGAATTTAGGAAAAGCCTAGGGTAAGAACTAGAAGAGTAATGCTGATTGAACCTTGGATAAAGTTAAGATCATGCAATTTGAAGGTCAAAAGCAGAGAGGTATATGGTCAGAATACATGGGCTTGTTGGAGGGATCTTTAATCCAATAACTATTTTTGTGATAATTGTGACCCCTGTGTGAGATTACAAATAGGCCACAATTTTATTGCCTCACAAGTAACACATATTGGTTTATTAATATTAAAGATGCTATAATTAAGAATGATTATAGC
Source organism: Calotriton arnoldi (assembly GCA_963921515.1). Classification (NCBI taxonomy): domain Eukaryota; kingdom Metazoa; phylum Chordata; class Amphibia; order Caudata; family Salamandridae; genus Calotriton; species Calotriton arnoldi. Next base: position 2,140,727 of record CAWUFW010001612.1, on the reverse strand, counting down.
TCCAAGGCACACTGTATATAGTGGATAATCACCCCTTAATCCAATATAAACTCTTGTGTAGAATTTTCTTTCCCATACATTTGTTGTGCAGTTTCAACTCAATTCAATTGTTGTATAACTCCTTGATTCTGTATATATTTATATTCCATTGTTGCATCGTAACTCTCAATGCATTTCGGACAATCTTTTATCATCTGGGGAATTTTCATAATGAATCTGAAATTTGAAACATGATTCCTCTTACATAAAGAAAGCAAAACGCTGGCAAAACAAGATTGAAATACAATCAAAAGTAATCAAAATGCTGCTTGCATAAGTCATAATGTGATGACTAACTTGTGGATAACAAAATCTTGAGAAAACAGACATACTTGTGAATCTATATATAATGCAAGTGGTGTGAAAAGATGTGTTAAACTAGCCCTTGCATGGAGCTCATACAGTGTTGTTGTCCCAATAATTCCCAATCAAAGGAAATAAAAAAGGTAAACCACGGATACAAAATAACATAAGTGAACACCCATGTTGTGTAAAGATGCTAAACCATTACTTCAAAAACATCTGCACAACTGTGAATGCATGTGTGCACTATAAAAGTGATCAGTCTTGTGAAAGTCACCGGTACTTGATTCATATGGATCAAACAATATGGCTCAGGTTCTGCAAGTGGATATGCGTAACATGAAGGTGAGCAGCGTTGTAAAAAGTGAGGCTTACCTGACTCAAAACGAATGTTAGTTCCTGATACGTGGTCCATACGAGTTAATGAAGTTTAGCACGGAGACAACATTCTCCCTCCGTACAACGTCAAGACCATCGGAGAAACAGTTTTACACGGGACAACAGCCATCTTTAAATGGTCGATATAATCTTACGAGGTGCAGCGGCCATGTCTAAATGATGAAACTAAGTGGTTTCTGAAACATCTAATGGAAAAATAAAGAATATGAAAAAACAAAGTGCTAACAGAAAGACTGCACATTCAAAAACAATAGGAAAACCATTGTGAAGCAAAGAAGACAAAATAAAAAAAGGCGAACTTGTGTATTCTCTGTCTAACACAAGTTATCCAGAAGAAAAATCTCACCATCTTTTAAACATGCTCCTGAAAGAGAGTACCTACAATGTCTAACACAAGTCATCAAAAAGAAAAAGATCGTCATCTTTAAACATGATTCTGAAAGAGAGTATCTACCATGTCTTATTACCTTGGGTTTCGAAGCAGTGGAATGGTTAGTATTGAATACAGATGATATACAAGCTAACAGTGTGCTCATTTTCCAACTACTACACTTCGCCTTGCATCATAGTTATTTTAAGTGGCAAGAAAGATGTTACCTACAAATCAGTGGTATGAGCTTCTCCGGAGCACCCAGTTACACTAATGCATTCATGGCACAGTTTGAGGATGAATATTTTTACAAAGATGTCTCCTGGACATATGGTTCAGCATTGTACACCAGGTATATAGATGACATTTTTCTAATTTGTCGAGGTGCCAGAGATAACCTTGAAAAAAATATCCAGGTGTTGAATTCCACGTGCGAACAGATATCTTTCAGTCAAAGCATCAGCACAGAACAAATTTTGTACTTAGATGTACTCATATGTTTGCAGAACCGGAGTATCATTACAAACAAATATAAGAAATCAACAGACAGAAATAATCTCCTTCATTATACAAGCCTTCACCCAGAACCTCTTAAACAAATCTTACTGTTTTCTCAATTCACTTATATGAAGAGAATAGTATCTGATTCACTTGCCTTAAAGAAAACAATGGATGAACAGACAATAGGATTCTCACAAAGAGGTTACACTCAACTGATTCTACAAAAACATTAACAAGAATACAACAATTTACAAGAGATCAATTATCACAGAAACAACCAAACCCTCACAAAACAGAATGATACGTGCATCCACCTACTCAACTAAAAGTTCAGCTATTAAACACATCATAAAAAACAGATTAAATATTTTACGAGTTGAACCAGACTTCGGATTTTTGTTTAAAGATTTACCATTGTATGTTTACAGAAGAACAAAAAATCTCAAATAACTCATCACTCTGAAAACCTTGGAAAGCAAATATTTCAAGAAATCATGTACCTTTCCATGTCATAATCGCATGCAATAATGTTACCACTGGACTGTTTCTTTTTCATCCACATAAGGGTACACTGATTAAATTGAAACAAACTAGCGACTGCAACACAAATAATTGTATTTACTCTCTGAAGTGTCCCTGCAAGTCATTATACATTGTCATGACTGAAAGAAATATAGGTCCTCATTCAGAAAAATCCTCAATAACTTCACACTTCAATACATTCAAACATAATATTTCACAGCTTAAATTCCAGACCATCGAAAAAATCGAGTTTAATCTGGAATTTGACCCAAGGAAAAGACTTCTTCAAAGAGAACTATGTTGGATTAAAAGACTCGATACACTACAACCTAAAGGCCTCAATGACCATATTGAGATGTTTTGTTATTTGGATGATAGATAATCACAGAAATGTTGATGAACTATTCAATTTGTTTTTTGTATTAGTCATTATTGTTCCAAATGTGGAAAGGATTAGTCATCAATCTGGTTGTTGATATACGGTGATTTTCAATGTCTTAACATGTTTCTTTAATTTAAGTGTTTCACAGTGTTCAGTTTTCTCACAATGATACCATATTGTGTACTTTTGGGAGCATGTTTAATGATAGCTGATATTTTTCTTCTTTTGCTTACTCTGACAGCCTACCGGAGTCCTGGCTGTCGGAATAAGTACATCAGACTATCCACCTTGTTTATGGATGATGTCACAATGTCCTTTTCTCCTGCCTGTCACTGCCAGGGAAAACCTAGTGGTGATGACCAGAAAAATACAAATAATGACCGCACACACGTAAGAAAAAAACAGTCCCTAGGTTTGGGGTCCATTAGTTATTGGTTTTATTCATTTTTCAACAACACACTCTCACTTTGGGTGTTTGTTTCTGAAAAACAAAAAGTTTGGTGGACAGCCTTCAAAACCAACTGCAAGTGTATATGATATGAAAAATGTTATACCTTCAGAGGAACCGCTGTGATGGCAGTTCCTCTGAAGGTACAGAGATCACCTCTGGGTAGGAGATGATCTCTAAATTTGGCAGGTGGTAGTCCGTCAGGGTGGCAGAAGTAATGTCCTCTGCCACCCTGACTGACAGTCTACCACCTGCCAAACTCTAAATGTAACCCCTCATCTTGCATTAGAAAATAGACAACATAAGTAAACATTCCAGCACATTTACTTGTGGAGGCTAACAGGAAGAGCTTGAAATGCTGTGACTTACCCTTGAGTTGAGAAAAATGAGCTACCAGCTTCCCAAGAACGTATGATCTCTGTAATTGTCCCCCCTTCAGAATCAGCTGAGTCAAACCATAGTGTAGGGCTACCAAACCAATGTATGATCCACCATTGTAATTGGCAAACAAAACAAAATGCATACAATTGGCATACAGAAATATGTACCGGTATAGTGTGCACACAAATGAGTATCTAATGTTTAGGAAATAGTATGTTGTATAAACACATGTATCAACAAGAGCTTTATTCCTGAGAACTAGACAGCTATGCACGTCTACTAGTACATTATGCTTGCAAATTAGTATAGTATAGATGCAACACAGCAAGGTATGCATGGGAATGAACACATCATGCATGCAAACCAACAGGAATTAATGATTTTAAATCAAAAAGTTGTAAATGTAAGCAATAGATCATGTGTACAAACCAGTATGCTACATTTGAGAACTAATATATTATGTACATGAACTTTACAATTATGAATGTCTGCCAGAATATCCCTGTAATTCAGTGTGCATGAAAGCAAACCAGCAGGTTATGCATGTGAACAGTTTATCGTGCACGCAAACCGAGAGGAAATGCTTTAAAAACAGTAGGCTGTCCATTTCAACCAATATGGTGCTCATGCAAACCAAATTGGACCAACAGAATATGTAAATGAACCAAGCAGTTATGCATGTCTGCTAGTACATTACACACGCTTATCAGCATGTAATGCATGTAGCACAGGAGGGTGTACCTGGGAACCAGTACGTCATATATGTAAATCAAGTGTGTTGCTTTCCAGGTGAAAGGTTGCAAATTTAAATCAATATATTAGACACACAAACTAGATTGAGCCAATTAAGTATTTACACGAACCAGTGCCTTTAACATTTGATCCTTGTGTTATTCATTCAAAGCGCTATGATATACATATGAACCAATGTGCTTTGCATACAATCAGTACACTATCAGGGCAAACCAACAGATTACATTTAACAACCTATATGTTAAACATGTGAATTAAGCAAAAAAAAAAGATTTTACAAACTAGTGTTATGGAGTACAAGCCGGTTTAGTATATGCAAACCATGATAATATGTGTGAACCACTGAAGTATTCCAAAGGTACATTGAATATGTTTTATGCATAAATCAATGGAAGTGCAATGTGACAAATATGTCACATACGAGGCAATAACATTTTGGCCTGTTTGACATCTCACACAGGAGCCACCACTATCACAGAAATAGTTATTGGATTAAATATCCCTCCAACAAGTCCATGCATTCTGACCATATCCCTCTTTACTTTCGACCTTCAAACTCCATGATGTTAACTTTATCCAAGACTCAGTCAGCATCACTCTTCCAGTGCTTACCCTAGGATTTTTCTAAATTCCAATAACTCCGACCGCCAGTCCTTGCCCGCCTCATATCTGGAGGATCTTATTTGACTCTTCACACTTCACTGACCCACAGTTGTAGATGAGTAGATGAGGGGGTGGGAAGGGCTATCCCTAAATGCAACTCGGGCAACGCAGTGAGATTTGTTGGCAGTGCTTCCCGTTCCCTTGAACTTCCAGTTTAGCACTGGGATGCAAGACAAAGGAACTGGTAAGAGAATGGAAATTTTTCTGATTTTGTTGTTACATATTTAACAGAAAATACCATGTATTATTAGAAAATGAAGACATTTTTCAAAATACTGATCTACTGACATCTGAGGTTAGGCCCCTGCTTACTGATACTCTATAGAAAAACTCCATGTACTATTCTGTTGTTTTTTAAGAGTATTCTTTTAGGATTATTAGAAGATGCTGTGTTTTCTTTAATCTACTGAGAGATGCTAGCAGCCATAGTTAGGCCCCGGTTCGCAGGGATAGATTTTAGCAGTTGCAGAAATGACGCGCCGCATGCTGCTTTTATCCACAGCCAGAGAGTGGTAAGGTACGGCAGTTTTCCGTGACTGCCTCTTTAGCTGTTACAAATGTAATAATCTTGGGCATTAAGGGAACAATCAGGCGCCATTGTGGCGGGTAATAGCTCTGCGTGCATTATTCTGCCTTCCAAATGCCAGCCCTGCTGTTTGTGAATTCGCTTCTTTCAAACGAGGCATTCAGGGCCGTATGGCAGCGCAATCCGTTTGTGATCATTTGTGATAAGATTACACGTGTTTCACAGCTTTCTAGAAAGGGGAGAAATGTGGGATATGTTTGAAGGATCTTTGAAAAAATGCGTACAAAGCATGTTTACAAATGTGTTCATGCATGTCATGGAGAGGGTGTAATGTATTTTTTCCAACATTTTCGTATGAAACCATACTTAATGTGCACACTTTAAACAGTTATTGGCAGAGCCCACATGTCTGGATTTCATGTAATAAAGCATGCCAATGTTGTTGGTAGTAATGGTGGTGGTAATAATGGTCATGGTGGTAATGGTGATGGTGGTGGTAATGGTGTTTAATGTTGGCAGAAGTAAATGTGGGGTGGCAAAGGCTCCCATTCGAGTCCTGTCAAAAACATTTAAAAATGCCTATTGCAATAAAAAATACAGAATAAGGAATGATTTTGGTATAACATTCTTATAAGAGATAAAGGCCTTATTTAGAGTATGTTGGACAGTGGTGGCTGGCAGGGGATGGTGGTGGCGAGTCGGGGAGCGGGCCGGCCTGCCATCTCTCCCCTTCAATCTCTTCGGTCCCTTCAGCCGCCTTCTCCTCTGCTTCCGTAGCAGAAGGAAGCAGGAAGCACACAGGCTCCTTCCCCATAGAATGAATGAATGAATGAAGTAGCATTTATAAAGCGCGTGGTTACCCGCAGGCATCCCAGCGCTGTGACAGCGGTGATGCTATAAGACACTCAGAGGAAAAGAGAGGTTTTCAGAAGTCTCCTGAACTTAAAGTGATTAGGCTCAGAACGTAGGTGGAGAGGAAGATTATTCCAAAGTCTGGCTGCATTGTATGTAAACAGACGACCTCCACTCCGGGCACGTTTGATCTTGGGAACTACAATAAGGCCTTTATTCGCCGATCTAAGGAGTCTGTTAGGGCAATAAGATTGAATCCATGAACGAATCAAACAGGGGCCGTTGTCATAAAGTGCTTTATGTACAATACACATTGCCTTAAATTGAATTCTTTGACAGACCGGAAGCCAGTGCAGAGAGGAGAGAGCAGGTTTAGCCGAGATACGTCTCGGAATATTCAACAGCATGCGCGCCGCACAGTTCTGCACTGTTTGAAGTCTTTTAGTAGTAGATAGCGGGGCTCCCAGATAGATAGCATTCGCATAGTCCAGCCGTGAAAGAATAAGAGCTTGGACTAGCAGACATCTGGCCATAAAAGGTAGTAAAGGAAGGATCTTCCGAACCATTCTTAAAAGGCCGTAGCAACACGCCGCTACTTTACGTGATTGTTCATTGAAATTTAAATTTGAATCAAGCCAAACTCCTAGGCTTTTAATTTGCTGCTTAGGAACAGGGGGAGGGCCAAGACATTTGGGCCAAAAGGAATCAATGTTTAGGGGGCAGACTTCCCCAGCAGCATAAGTTCCGTCTTTGCTCCATTGAGCTTTAAAAAGAATTGTTCATCCAATAAAAACCTTCTCAAGACAGGCAGCTAGATTGTGGCCTTGTTGGGACTGTTGAGTCAAAGATACAATTAACTGAGTATCGTCAGCATATGTGACAATCTGTATACCAAAGAGGTGTACAGTTTCTGCTAATGACCGCAAATATATGTTAAACAAGGTAGGGCTAAGGGAAGAGCCCTGGGGAACCCCGCATGCAAGAGGTATTCGTTTAGAGGAGGATTCTTCTTCAAAGACTGTGAAAACTCTATTTTGGAGGAAGGATTGTAGCCATTTTAAAGCTAATCCGGCCACTCCCACTTCCCTAAGTCTTTGAATCATCAACTGATGGTTTACCGTGTCGAAGGCTGCGCTAAGATCTAATAAGATCAGAGCAGCACAGCCTCCGGCATCAAGAATCTTCCTAGTTTCTTCCACCACGGCAATCAGGGCAGTTTCCGTGCCCTGTCGAGGTCTGAAGCCAGTTTGGGTGTGGTGTAAGCAATTATTGTTTTCTAAAAAAGTAGATAAGATAGAATTAATATATTTCTCTGCAAGTTTACTTAGTCCGGGTAATAGAGAGATAGGACAATAGTTAGCCCAGTCTTCAGGATCCAAATTGGGCTTCTTCAGAAGTGCTTTGACCCTAGCATGTTTCCATGAAGCCGGTACTATGCCCGATTTGAGAGAGATATTGATCACCTCAAGGATCACTGGTGCGACGACCTCACAAATCTGATGGAGAACAGCGGGCGGAGCGGGATCTAAGGGCGAGCCCGATTTTAGATCACTTAACAGCTCTAGCAAGGTAGGAAGATCTAACGGCGGGAAGTCCTCCAGCAAGGTTTGGCCTTCCGGAATGGCTACATTTTCTGATGGAGAGGAGTGTTGGTCTACAATTAAAGGGAACAATTTATATATAGCTTGAATTTTCTCCAAAAAAAAGTCCGCTATTTGGTCACAACGCAATTGGGCTTTGTCCATAGCCATAGGAGGGGCAGGAGGTGTAAGGAGAGCTTTAGTGATTTTGAAAATTTCTCGCGGTGAGTTTGCCGCTCCTATAATTTTTTCCTAAAAGTAGAGGGCTTGGGCGTTTTTTACTTCAGTTTTATAAGTTCTAATAGCTTCTCTATATATACCTTTCCTAGAAATAGAGAAATCCTTTCTCCAACTTCTTTCCAGTTTCTTACATAGCTGTTTCTGCTCCCTTAGTTTTTTTGAGTACCAGGGATTATTTTTCCCTCCGTCCTTTTCTGAAATCGCTACTTTGTGGAGAATGCGATTAAGTGATGTCTCAAGCCAGTTATTAAAATTCTCATTTGCCACATTAGGATTTAAATGAGGTAATGGGATGGAATTGGTTAAGTTATCTATCCATGCCTCTAAAGGGAGTTTCGACCATTTACGCGCAAATTTCCTCATTCGCACAGAAGGCGACATAAAATCAGTTAACATCCAACTGAAAGGAATTAAAAAATGGTCGGACCAGGGTAAAGGGACTGTATTGCCCAGCTGTAGGTTTGGTATATTAGAAAAAATGGGGTCCAGCATGTGGCCTTTGATATGAGTAGGGCCAAGTCCTTTTAAAAACAGTTGAACGGTAGAGAGCTCCTCAATCAGTTCTAAAGGGGAAGCAGCTTCCGCATCATCAAAATGCATATTAAAATCTCCCAATATAGTGAAATTGGGAGAAGAACTGACATGATGTACTACACATTCAAGTATGTCCTTATTGAAAAGACCAAGAGGGCCCGGAGGTCGATAAACTAAGATCCCCGAGAAAGTAACACTAGGGGAAAGATTGATTGTAAAAAGCATACTTTCACAGTCAGGAATAGGGTTAATCGTAAACCGGCATACAAGGTTGTCCTTGTAAATAATAGCTAATCCGCCTCCTCGTCCTACATTTCGATCAAGTCTCTGGATAGAGTAATTAGGAGGTAGTGCTTGAACAATATCAGCGTCTGCCTCTTTATTAAGCCAGGTCTCAGTTAAAAATAGAACATCTGGCTTCCTCTCCTCTAGAAGTAAAAATATTTCAGCCGAGTGTTTAGGGAGTGAACGGCAGTTCAATAGAAGCAGCGTAATCAGTTTTGTCTTGCCAGTATCTGTTCCTAAATGATACATGGGTAGAAGTCTACAATGCAGCGTTGTGATTGGTCTGAGCACTGTGGTTCGAAGCTCAGACGGGGACTGGGAGGCTTTGCATGTTCCTTACCTGGCTGTGTAAAGCAAGTCTGGTGAGGAAGATGCAAAGGGTGCATGACTGTTTGCCCGGCCCAAGAGGGCCTGCCAAGCAGTTCATGCGCAATTGAAGTGGGCAAACCACTCCTACCCTGTAACCCCAGCTCCGCCCTGCCCAGCCCTAGCCGAACCTGTAGTGAAAAATAAAATGATAATAACCAGGTTATTATCATTTTATTTTTCCGCCGCACTGCTCCTTAGGCAGTGGGGCGACACTCCTCCTCCTTAGCAGAGGAGCCGCACTGCTGTTGGATAGAGTATTCTGCCACAAACGTGGAGGTGTACCCTGTCTAGAAAACTTACAGTGTTGAGTGAACCAATATGTTTCCGCCAGTGAAGTATCTGCTGTATCCCCCAGCAGATACCTTTCACCGAGGGCCTGTCTGACATCCGACTGTTAGTCAAAATACGTCACACTGTCTGCCCTACTTTTATCTCTTCAGGACCCACCAGAAAAGCCTGGGGATCCTAAACAGGAAAGTGAAATGACTCCCACACGCTGGGTGAAAACTCCCAGCATGTCAGGGAAATGTTTTTTTGCTTTTCAAAATCAAACTCTGCTTTGGGAGTCTTCTTTTGTTTGAAGAACAAAATACTTTGTTACATGCCCTCATTAGGCCTTCTTAGTCTTTCACAAGGGCGGCAGAGTAAATCCCTCCACTCTCCCGGCGATCAAAGAACTGGCAGCCAAACTGTAGATAAGTTTGAAAGAATTGAATCCGTGATGACTGACTATATTTCATAAGTAAAATAGTCCTTCATGCACTGCAAAACAAGCACTCCATAGGTGGCGGAATAGTACACCGACTAGTGAATAGTATTAGCCGATGGGTTTTTGTCCTCTGAATAGAGCCAAAGCTTGCTCTATGTATATTTCAAAGAATTTATAATGATGTGTCTTACATAGCGGCCAAGTTCTCAGATTACTTTTGAGTGAAATTCCATTGCCAAATGTGTGACAATTCGAGTGACAGATTAACGTGAGTAAATGATGCTATTCAGTCTATGTAGCCAAACATCACAAATGACCCCCCTTTTGGGCAATGGAAAGGTCTAGAAAAGGACTTTGAATGGCTGCAACATTCTTGAAATGGAAGGTCACTTCTCCAGTTCCACATTCCAACATGATTCTATACTGTAAACAATTATGGTACCATGATATAAAAAAAACACAAAATGTCACTGACTGAGGATCCTGACTACACTGTGAGGTCTTCCTTGAGGAGGTAGTGAATGGAGGCCCAGCCTCCGATGCTACCATAACAGTGCACCATAAGCTCTTCATTGAGGGGGTAGAGAGTGAATGCAAACAGTTGCCTCTCTCACTGAAGACAGCCACTGTACCCTGGGACCTTAATTAACTCATCTGGTTTCTGCTTAGCTTGCTCCACATGATTTGGAAATCAGTTTCCCCACTTGCCCAAACTGTGTGATCACAAGAAATATTTTATTTCACTGAGCCTCCTTTTTTTCATTTAAACTCATGAGATCGCCTTCAAATATGTGAGTTCACATTGGGTACTGTACAAAAAACTCCTGCTTGTTTGCAAGATAAGAGAAGAACAGCTGTCCTTAAATGGTGCTTGTTAGAAATGGGGGTCTCCGGGTCTCAGGTTGGCAACGCTTTGCACCTTTGTCTAAGTAGGGACCCTTTTTCCTAGTCAGAGTAAGGGGATAAACTTCTAAAATAACTCCTGCTCTCCCCTTGGTAGCTTGGCACGAGCAGACAGGCTTATCTCAGAGGCAATGTGTAATGCATTTGTGCACACACACAGTTATAGTGTGAAAACACTACAATTCGACACCACACCAGTTTAGAAAAATAAGTAATCTTTATCTTAACCAAACAAGACCAAAACGACAAAAATCCAACATACAATAATCAAAATATGATTTTTAAAAGATAAAAACAGTTCTGTCCATAGAAAACTATAGAGGCAACACTTTCTACAGAAAGTACCTTGGATGCGTCTAAATCATAAACAAAGACAGCCACAGAGAAGGTGATGCGTCGGTTCCTTACGCCCAGGGAAGGTGATGCATCGGTTCCTTACTCCAGGGGAGGTGATGCGTCGGTTCCTTACTGCCATGCGGCGGGGTGATGCGTCGGCTTCTTACTGCAGCCCCGGCATGCTTGTAGAGTCGGCGCCCCGGTGTGATGCTTGGGGATCGGGGATGCGTCGATTCTCGATGCGGCAGCAACAGCGCTGCGTTGATCTCTCCAGCCACGGTCACACGATGCGTTGGCTCTTTCAGCCACACGGCAGGGCCTGCGTCGGAATCGGTGTAGTGATCTTGGACTTTGGAGATCGGTGCACGGCAATCGGCGTGCAGCAATTTCTCCAGCCTAGGCAGGCGCTGCGTCAGTTTCTTCAGCAGCACGGTGGCAATGCATCGGAAACGGGTGCGGATGCGTCACGCTTCTGTAGTTGCGTTTCTTTTCCAGCTCCCAGCAGCAGGAACAACCTCAAGAGGCCCAACACAGGGACAGGTACCTCTTAGCAGGTCAAAACTCCCAGCAAGGAAACTCAGGGGAGCTGGTGGTGAAGTCTTTGTGCCCCTAAGACTTCAGAACAGGAGGCTAGCTCTACTTCAAGCCCTTGGAGATCTTCTTCAAGCAGGATACACAGCACACAGAAAGTTTTTGTCCTGTCCTTGGCAGAAACAGCCACTGGAGGCCAACCCTAGACAGCACACAGAAAAGGGGCAGTACTTCTCCTTCAGTTTTCCCAGATCTTCTCCTTGGCAGAGGTTCCTCTTTAGTCCAGAAGCAATCTAAAGTTCTGGGGTCTGAGCCCCAATATTTATACAGCATTTCTCTTTGTTCTCTTGTGGCAGAGAGGCTCTGTGCACAGTCAAAACCAGTTCTGTCCTCTCTGGTCCAGCTTCCTGGCAGGAGGTGGATACAACATTGTGTAAGGCAGACCAGGCCCATGCAGGTGAAAGGAAATCTCCTCCCACTACTCTAAATGCAGCCAGGTCTATTCAGCCCAGCCCTGACTCATCCAGGAAGGCAGGACACACCTCAACCCCCCCAGTGGCTGTCTACAGTGAATGCACATCCCCAGCCCCTGTCACTCCAAAGTCAGATAGTCAATCCACAAACCAGCAGAGGCACACAGGATGGCTAAGCAAGAAAGTACCTACTTTCTAAAAGTGGTCTTTTCAAACGCACAATATAAAAATCATCTTTACTAAAAGATGCATTTTATATTCTGAGTTCAGGCATACTAAACTCCAGCTTTCTTTCTTGTCCCAATGGGAAGTTATACTTATAAGATGTTATAAATAAACTCCCATTCTATCCTATGGGACAGATAGCCTTTCAATAGTGAAAAACGAATTACACTGTATTTCACTATCAGAACATGGCACCCACATCAGTCCATGTCCTACCTTTCACATACACTGCACCCTGCCCACAGGGGTGCCTTTGGCCTACCTTAGGGGTGACTCACATGTAATAAAAGGGAAGGTTATGGCCTGGCAAGTGGGTGCACTTGCCAGGTTGATGGCAGTAGAGACTGCATGCAGTCACTGCAGTGGCAGGTCTGAGACTCTTTTGAAAGGCTGCTTGTGTGGGTGGCACAGTCATTGCCGCAGACCCATTAGCAGCAGTTGACTTACAGGCCCTGGGCACACTCAATGCACTGTACTAGGGTCTTAGTAGTAAGTCAAACAAGCCAATCATGGAAACAGCAATGCATATTCACAGTTTATAGAGGGAGCACTTGCACTTTGGCACTGATCAGCATTGGCAAAGTACCCAAAGCATCTAGACCAGCTAAAACGAGATCCAGCACACAGCAAAAATACAGGAGGCAGAGCCAAAAAGACTGGGGAAAACCATGCCAAGGATCCCCGGTCTAACAGTGCTGATGGTCGCAGATGATGTAACCTGTCACTCATATATGGTGACTATGATTCATTTTTCCTCATCATACTTTGACTAGGGAGCAAGACAGAGAAAAGCAGAAAAGGGGGTAATGGAGGAAGAGAAAGATAGGAAAACAGAGATGCCGAAAAAACGTAGGGGTGAAAAACAACCTGTGAAATTGAGATAAAGAGACAAGAAGTGTTCAGTGGTGGAAGAAAGAGGCATGAGGTTGGTTGAAGACTTGATAGTCTTGGCATTCAGCAACTCCTGTATGTGGCAGAGTCACAACAGACTCGTAAGAAAAGCTTTGTGCTTCTGCACTGATATTTTTGAAAATGAATCACAGGACTCCCCTCCTAAATGGGCCCCATGGATCTTAGAAACAAGTAGATGATCAAGAGAGGGCAATTCAAGTGAGTGACCCTGGACATATGTACTAAAATGCTTCGGTAGAAAAATCAGTCCTGCGCTATGCACACGACTCAGTGGGTTATGCAGAGATTTTCTCAGAGGTAGCCACTGTAAGTTTGTCCGAAAGGCTGATAATTATACCCAGTGGTGAAGGACAAGGATTAACAGAGCAGTGGCATTTTGGAAGACCTGGAATCTGCAATTTAAAAAATTAGGCCTACCCAAATACTGTATGTAGGAATGGTTGAGGCAGGATAAAATGACTGTTTGATCCAAAGTTTTTAGGCCTGGCCTTGGAGATAGCATTAGCTGTGTCATCAAACTATTGTTCCATTCAAAAAATCATACATAGCGTATATAGATAAAGGGGCTTTTGGTCAGGGGGCTTCACCGATTGGTCTTTTAAATTGTCATTCACATTTTGTTTCTGCTCACCAAACATATGATGTGGGGTAGTGGTTCTGCCCACTTTACCCCCTGGCTTCCTTTACTTGGACTGGCAGCCCAGAGCGGGTGCACATTGTTCACATCCCAGCCTAGAAATAAAATAAATCTCTTCTTTGACAAATCTGGTTTAAAACATATTTTAAAATGTATGTATTTATTTGTTATCTGTAAATAACTGCTATTTATTTTGCACACATTTTGGGTGATCTATTTTGCCTCTTTCTTTTCTAAAGTTGCTGTTATAAAGTGTGAAAGTGACATTGCAACATTGTAGCTATCTGAATTTTGATTCCTTGGTTAGGTGGTGTTTTATTCTTGTCTCCTTCACAAATAATAATATTAACATGCATGGCACACTGAAAGACTTGTTATTTAAGAAAAAAAACTCACTAGTAAAATGGCCACATAAGTGAATGTTTTTTTAAGTTTCAAAATTTTACTGCCAGCATATGGCGGCACCTTTAAGGTGAAAGCATGTATTTTTCTTTTTCTTTTATGGCACGTTCTTGCAATAAAACAATAAAATAAAAATTAACGATTTCACCAGCCTGCCAGAAGCGAAATCCTTAGGTTTGTGTAACAATGTGAAGGAAAAAGAGGTATTATGTCCTTCAAGAAAACACAATTAAATTTCAATATAATGAATCCTTTTAGTTTGCGACTACCTAAAAGGTGCTGCCTATACGTTTTATTCTATTTATGATATTTATTGAGAATGGACCTGGCCAGGGAGAGCAGCTGAGTACGTTTTGCTGAACAAGGTCAATGTGCTAAGACATCTAATAATAACTTGTACTTCATGCCACAATTGTGGCACTTCTAACAATGGTCAATAACAAGTTTACTAAATAATTTAATGATACTCAATTTGCCGACCTCTGAAAGATAAAAAACTGGGGAGGCCTTGTTGGGGCTCAGTGGACTAATGCGTCCACTGCAGGTGCCTGTGTTCAACCTAATGGTCACAGGTTCAAATCCCGGCTGGTCCACTGAAACTTTCATCCATCTGAGGTCGCTAAAATGAGTACCATTGAGTTGGGTAACAATAAACATCTGTTATTCAGTGCCAAGATGCCTCCGGGTGAACATGCGCTTTACAAGTACACGTTATGTTATGTTGGGGCCTGCTGATCAAGCAGACATCAGAAGTGAGTGAATACCTCCATGAGACATGTAGCTTCCTACTTACTCGCTTGTAACATATCAGAGATGACTGTTTACCAACATCCAAGACAAAAAAGAGCAATAGGGTAACAAAACAAAAGCAGGATTGCAGAAGAGATCATGTTTAGACAGAGGAAACAATTGATAAATTTAAACAAAATAGAGAGAGCGATGATCAAAAAGAGCTTGTTCTTCTCCTCTATCAACTTCAACAATAAGGAAGGGCTCGAGAAATTCAAACTGCATCCAAAAACAATCGCGTGAGAAAAAACAGTTAGTTTTTTTAGAAGAACCCTCACCCACCAACCTAGTTGGTTGCATGCTTCATCATCGGGTTCCCACCTAGGGTGCAGAGTGCATCCTAGGTGTGCTTCGATGCCTGATTACAGCGGAGCAGGATTTTAGTGTGACAATTTGTGAGAGAAGGTGAGTTAAAACTGTCTCCAGGATCCCCCTCCTAGCCAGCAGAATTTTAATAATGGGTTCCTGGGGCAGTATGAAAAATGAACTGCGGATGTGAGAGAGATATGATTGATCTCGCACATCCTGAAATAGGTCTACATGTTTCAGCCAATTGGATTGGATTAGAAAGGCTTTTTTTCAGGACCAGAGATGGGACAGAAAGAAGGAGTGGGCCCTTGGAGGTGCGAGTGCACACGCGTTAAGGTGTGCAAAAAAGTGGAGATATTATCTCTGTTTCTGGGGTAAACCAGTGACTTACGGTTTTCACCCAGAACGCTGTACCTGCAAGGAAAAAATGTGACAAGATGATTGGTAGTCACAAAACACGGTTATTTGAAATGCAGTACTAGGTGTAGTGCACTCATGCAGTGTTGCATATACCTCAAGTGGTTGCATGCATGAAACATTCCTCCTTGCATGCCACAAGTGTTACTCTTTTGGACAGTGCATTCGGGTTATTGAATGATTGCACAAGGTCTATCAATCAGTGAGCATGCACGTGACTCACTCAATTCCATACATGAGTTTCTATTGGCACACGTACTGTAAATACGTGTGTGATAAACCATAATGTGTGCCTGTTATCAGAACTTTCTGCAACAGGCATCCTGAAGGCCAGTGCTCAATTCCGAGCCTGTGACCTCTCCTTTAAATATCAGCAACATGTGGTCACTTATCCGTTTGTGGGGAAACACAGTTTTAACTCACCTTCTCTCACAAATTGTCACAATAAAATCCTGCTCCACTGTAATCAGGCATCAAAGCACACTTAGGATGCACTTGTCACCCTAGTTGGGAACCCGATGATGAACATGCCACCAACTAGGTTGGTGGGTGAGGGTTCTTCTAAAAAACCTAACATTTATTTCTCACAAAATTGATTTTGGATGCAGTTTGAATTTCTCGAGTCCGCCCTTATTGTTGAAGTTGAAACAATTGATAACACATGTTCAAGGCATTTCAAATGATGTCCAGGTGGAGCAGACAAGCCATCTGGAGTGACAAGGGTATTGTTGAGGGTGACTGTATGCTCGTTCATCCAAGCCATGTTCATGGCAGAGAACAATATTACAGAGATACAAAAACATATGTCATAGACATTATATAGATACTATGGGGCTATTTACAAACTCCTAATGCCGCCGGAATGTCGCTTTTTCTGATGCTCCGGTGGTGTTGCGCCATTCCCCATATTTAGAAGGTGGCGCTATGCCACTTAGCGTGGCTCAACGCCACCTTGCAAATATGCCCCTTTCCGCCGCAGTCTGCTGCAGCAAAGGGGCGAGCAATGGGTGTTGCAGTGGGTGTTCCACCACAACACCCATTGCTTTTTGACGCTGCCTCAGATTTACAAGGCTGGGGTAGCGCCAAAAATTAAGGCCAGGTAATACCTTGTCTTAGAATGGCGATACGTGGAGAAATCACTAGTTTCTCCTTGTTTTTTGCTCTTTCTATGTGGGCTGCATCGCCATTTTTGATTGTTTATGTGCAGGAAGGATTTCCTTCCTGCACATAAACAATCGCCCCTGCAGTGTAGCCACCCTTGCAACATTGCGCAAGGGTGCCTGCGTTGGCACTAGGCAGCTTTTTTAGCGCCAGTGCTATGGGAAACACAGGGGTGCACTGTATTTTTGTAAATATGGCGCATCCCTGCGTTTTCAAACTGTCAGAGCACAGCGTTGCCAAATTTGGCGTAACACTGCGCTCAGGCATTTTCTTGTAAGTATCCCCCTATATTTCTAATTTGGAAAGGTGGTATAAAAGAACTAGAACTGTATAATATTTTTTTTTATCAGAACTGTGTGACTGTTCAGCTATTATTAGATGACAGTAAGGTTTCAAGCACATTTTTAGACTGTGCAATCTATCTTGAGTATCAGACAATGCTCAAGATAGATTGTCCCTAGCAGGCCACCATCTCTGTGTTTTTGCCCATTCCCAATGGGTCGCGACTTGCAACCTGCAACATGAATATTGATGAGGCAGGTCCATTGCTACCCATTTGGGAATCGCTAATGTATGAGACACATTAGTACATTTCATTTTGCGAGTCTCTAATTGCGAGTCATAAAATCGCAATTAGAGACTCGTAAAGGGAAATGGTCGTGCATCTGGCCCCTGGTCACTCAGCCCCATTCCCCTTCTAATTTTAATACTGTGTGTGATTGATATTAATTCCGCAAGGTAGAGTGCTTCTGTTGCACTATGGAATCTATTGTATATATAAAATATCTACCTGGCTACCGGTACCTAGGTCTGTGAATTGCACTAATGTCATGAACTTAGAATTCAGAAACATCTAGCCTGCATGTATCAGGCCAGGTTTTCGGAGTACATCTATCACCACAATACTTTCTATTGGAGGCTACTGCAGGACCAATGGTTGGCCATGTGTGATGGAGGGCTTACTCCAGGTCTGAGTTGAGTATGTTTACTACTGGTTTGGGTCTGTTTTGACTGTAGTAACTATAGAAGGGTAATGTTTTAATAACAATGGGCTTACTCATTTGTGGATGCATGACCCTCTTTTAACCACTTCCAAATCCTTCCCTAACCCCTCTTAACTCCTCCTTTAAGCCTTCCAATTCAGAAGTGGGTATTCTACATTTTCCAGCTACTTCACTTGTCCCTTCTGCATTTGCTACTAAAACATATGTGTACATGTGCAGAGTTCTCCGCAGTTGTGCGGTGAAAAAGAACCATTTTAAATGTAAAAAGCAGCAGAAATAGTGCCAAGACCCCAAAGGTCAACCCTATAGGCCAATTGGAATCAATATAATTATTTGTTATTTCGTTCATATTTCTTGACAGTATTTTATAATGTAATCCACTCTCCATGTGCAGTGGAAAGACTTACATCAAAACACAGTTGGCAAAACGGGGATAAAAAAAACGTGAGGAATCAGTGAGAAGCAAAAATGTGCTACTGAAAAGCTGGCCCTCCTCTCAGGTGAGAAGATAGGGAGCCAGTTGAGTTTCTTTAAAAGGAGTCCCCTGCTCTCGTCGTAACACCTGTGAAGGCTTGATTGAGAAACAAAACTTTCTTGAGGAATTTCTAAATTGATTGCCACTTACTTACCTTTGGTGTTTGGGGGACTCTCTACACAAACACAGGTGTGTTTCTTTTCCAGGAAGGTTATGGTTGTGTATAGGAAGAAGGCATTTTCGGGAATTTTTTTGCCATAATATTGGGATAATTTAATTACATTTCTTTGTTCTAGTTATTAGACGCGCAGCTGAATGGAGTACAACTTTCAATGTATTGAGGATTTAGGGGCACTTACCACGATAGCCCTGGCCCAATCAATACATGAAAAAACACACAAAACCTTTACAACTGAACAGAACTCGGCGTTGGTTATTGTAGGCTTATGAATACCGAAAAAGGAACTCGAATTTCATTTTTTCAAAACTAAAATGATAATATCTGTCATACTGACATCTGCACATGACTTCTGCAATTCCTTTTTGCAATATTTCAAAAGCACACATTTAAAGTGCCGCTTTCGGCATTCTGCATGGGCCAGGACACTCTCTTTTATGCTTTACAGCCTCTGACCCCTGAGGATCAGGGGACAAAACATCAGAGAAAGTGGCTTCACGTGACCCTGAATAACTTTGAAAATTATGTAAAAATGATGTGAAGAGCCCAATTGAGTTTTGCCCAAAAATTCTATTCCATCAGGCTAGTGGACCTCTATTCCAGCCTCACTTCTTTTTTTTCAGGAAATAATTTTCATAGTCTTACAACTTTACCTGTAATGCCCTCATGAAAACACACCCATTTACAGACCCCTGTAATATTGTTCCCATTTCATTATATCACCATTGATTCTTAGAGTGGGCAGAAGCAGAAGAAGCACCTCCTACACAACAACGCTCCAGATCTCCTCTTCCTTACAGAAACATGGCTGACCTCCAAGCGGCACCCAACATGGCCATGGCTATCCCAGCAGGATAGATAGCAGACTTGCTCACCGAGACCACCAGCACAGTCCAGGAGGAGGAATCACAATCGTATTCTAGGACTCCTTCAACTGCTCTACAACCAAGAAGCTGCAACCTCCTACATGGAACACCTGCACTTCAAGTTACAGACGTCAGCAACATACACTCTAAGTGGAACCCTCATATACTGACCACTGGGGCCCAGAGCCACTTTCGTAAACAACATTGCTGACTTCATCGCCCCTTTCACCATTGACTCCAGCAACTACATCCTACTAGGAGACTTCAACTTCCAACTTGAAGACACAAATGACCCCAACACTACCAGGTTCCTGAGAGCCTAGAGCACCTGGGACTGACACAACACGTCACCGGACCCACACACTCCGCCGGACACACATTCGACCCAATTTTCATCACCTTCAACAACATTGAAATCTCAACAACCACCTTGCTCACCTGGACTGACCACGCAATCATCCAATTGCTCATTGCCATAACCCGCCCAACAAGACCCGCCACTACAAACATAGCCAAACGAAGCTGGAGCTGCATCCAGGACCCTCACCGATATCAACAAATCTCCACCAGCAACCTAAACAGCAACATCAAACACCTGGATTATTTGATCACAATTTGTGCAAACTCCATGACACCCCATAAACACAATGCACAGAGAGGACCACTGAAGCAGGCCAGTAGGTACACTGAGGAACTCAAAGCAGCAAAACAACACTGCAAACAACTGAAAAGAGGGAAAGAAAATGGAGAACGAATCATCTAGAAAATGACATATAAGACAGCCCTGAGATGTTCACTTCACGAGCTGCCACCACTAACTGCATCACCTCCTCGCAAGAACTATGTGACAATCTCTCAGAATTCTCCAGCGACAAAATCAAAACCATATACAACAATTTGGACCCACAACAGAACCCCTACGCCCTCACCTCCAGCCTACCCTCAAACACCCATGAAAATACCCTGACAGCCTGGGAAACACTCACCACAGAAGAAACAGCCAGCATCATGAGGACCATCCACTCCAGGGCACCGATAGACCACTGCCCCCATGACATCTACAATATGGGAGCCACCCCTATCAGCAAAGCCCTCAACAACATCATGAACACTTCCACTACTTCTGAGATATTCCCAGATCCCTGGAAACCCATGATGGTCAGCACACTGTTAGAGAAATCCTCTGCAGACCCCATGCAACTAGCAAACTACTGCCCGATCTCCCTTCTACCGTGCCTGGCCAACTCTCCCAACACCACAGAGCATATCAGCTCCTGGACAACACACAATCAGGTTTCCAGCAGATTAACAGAACCGAGACTGCCCTCAATGCAGCAACTGAAGACATCAGGATGGTCCTAGACTGTGGAGACACAGCTTCCCTTACGCGACCTCTCCGCAGCCTTTGATACGGTCTCCCACTCCACCCTGATCAAAAGACAGCACAAGACAGGCATAAAAGGACCCGCCCTCAACTAGATTTGTTCCTTCTTCACAGGAAGAACACAAAGAGTCAACCTGACACCCTGCAAATCAAAGTCCAATATCCCCATATGTGGAGTCCCTCAAGGATCATCCCTAAGCCCAATGTTATTCAACATCTACTTGACTCAGCTAGCAGACTTCATCATATCTTACAACATCAACATACACTCCTATGCAGAAGATGCCTAACTGATACTCTCTCTGTCAGACAAGACCCCTGTTACAAAAAAGAAATTAGCAACATGCATCAATGCAGTAAACACATAGATGAAAAACAACTGCCTCAAACTGAACACAGAGAACAGAACTGCAAAACCAAGTATGTAGTCAGAGATGGTAGAAAGACAACGCAAAGTCAAATACTAAGTAAGGGTGTATGGGTGATGCATTAGCTAGGGAAAAAGATAAAATATATCACCCTGGTGATCTTTTTCTGCTTTGTCAGTATTTGGATCTACGTACACAGAATTGATGGAACATAAAGGAGTGGCAGCCGGCAGTTGTAGCTTCACAAACCATACCAGATCAGACCTGGTCACAATGGGGTTGAGATAATTACGAACGTCCGTCATAGTATATGCAGCGTACCAAGAAGGTATTGTATTAGTACAATCAACGCCCATAGACTATGTAGGTTGTAGCAGAGTGTTTATGAAAATAGAAAACCACAAATCAATGCCACAGAAGTATTGGGGGCTTGGAAAGTGGTGTGCTGAGACTGGGTGATATGATAACCGTTGATCGGGCATGACGAGGTGCTGGAAAAAAAGTAGCAGTTAATGCACAAAATGTGACCCCTGCAGAACAGACCTGGAAGAGAAGGTGGCAATGGACTGTGCTGCAGCATCCAGATTTCGCCAGGATGCAAGCAAAGTGAGACAGAACATGGTCATCTTCAGCTTGTATTTAGAATGGTCAATGAAGGGCTAGAAAGGCACAAAAATGAATGTGGTGCAATTGCTGTCCTCTGCCACTGTGGTGCATTCTTCTTCTTTGTATAATGGAAGTAGCTGTGAAGTGGATCCATGACATCTGTGGCACTAAGGAAGTCCTGACTTTTTACCCATCAGCAGTTTGCAAGCTGGAAAATGTAATGGCAAAAGTGAAGCTACAAATCCCAGAATTCAATCTTCAGCCTTCCACACCCCCAGCATCAAAGGGATGTTAAACAATTGTGATACTGAATAAGTACTTCTAGAACTAGCCACACCTTTCTGGTGTAGAAAGAATGTCATGTAGTGGTGCATTTCATCAGACGTTTTTCCAAAAATGTAGATACAATTTGTAATATAATGCTGATTAATTGATAGCACATTCACTATTGAATGGCCTCCTGTTGAAGCTGAGAAGTCAGTAGAAACAGGCAATGGAAATCGAACTCATTGACTTAATGAGGTACAATATTGCATCTCTTTTGAAGATAGATCTTAAAATGACTAATCAACAGATTGTGGGCTCCATTCACATACTCACTTGTGCTCATGAATCAGACATACAAGTGCAGTTGGCTAGATTTGCAACTGCAAGGAATTCTCAAAGGTGACATTGGATTCATAAATCCTTTTACTTCGACATATTATTACCCCACAATCACATAGTGTTATGCAAAAGTAAATGTCATGCAAGGTGGGGACAAGGGATTCAAGGCATGAATGCCTTGAAAGTTTGTGAATGTCCAGAAACACACAGGTTTGTGGTCATTTGCAAATTATATCAAAGTCTTTCCAACACTGGACATAGTTACAGGTTTACTCTTGCCCAGGGCTTGGTTAAATTAATTTCCTATACAGAGTGGAGAACAGAACTCTCCAGTTATTATTGGAGTGCTGAGGAATGCATTTCAGTTCAGGGTAATATTGTCTCGGTGGAGAAATAAATACAAAGAAATCATTGACCAACAGGTGGACTCAAAGCCCATGCTAAGTCTATATTGAATTCAACAGGTCGTCTTGCCAACAAAGAGTTGACGCTATCTGGAGGCAAGACTTAGAACAGAGCCTCCAACCAGCGCCGTAGCGTGGTTTGCCAGCGCCCGGGGCAAGGCAAGTATTGAGTGGTGCAATTTGCGCCCCCAATTTTGCACCCCTAAGAATTTTGCACCCCGGGCAACTGCCCCTGTGGCCCTGACCACACTTTGCCACTGCCTCCAACTCCTGAGCTCCTCTGTATACTGCTGAATAACTTGTCTTTCTGGATGTACCGGGTGCCACTGTTGTGCTTTCCACTTTGGGACCAGGCAGTCAGCAAACAAACTTGAATACAGTCAGCCTTACACCTGGTTTTTCATTAACACTCAGAGGTCGGAGCTGAGTGGACATACAAAAAAATGAGCAATGGCGCACAAGCCTGTCAGACGCCCGACTGCATAGAAATAATTGCATGCGGTCTGCAACTGAATTACCAAAAAACATTTGTAAAATTGTGGATGTCAAACACCCATACCCACGATGCTGCAGCACGTATTATGAATGCAATTCTGCAGATTACATTTTTGCAGTTCACAGGCAAACAGCAATTAGAAAAATAAGCCAAGTCTGATGGGTGTCAAGGTCTCTTAATAATGTTTTTATGCGACCTCAGCTGAGAGAAGTGTGCATGCACAAGCTCTTATATACTGGAAATGAGATTTCAGCATTGCAGTCAGAAAATAAGGCCCGGATTTAGTGAGCACTTATGTTGGCCTTGCATCACGCAAGTGCTTGTGTGACATTTACAAAGCCATGCCAAACTTTATTTATGTTGCATTGCATCACTTGTCACCTGCAAAGTAATGCAAGGCAGCGCTTGGCTCTGCCTTGCATAATTCTTCATGGGGGAGGAGTTACATCGGTTGAGCATAGGCATTCTCATGTAACCACCCATGTATTTTGATGATTCCCAGATTTACTCAAGTCAGTAAACTTGAGTTGCCACCAGTTTGGTATGCCTATCTAACCTTGGCATACCAAATAGAAATATATTTATTTCTCCTTGTTACTTCCTCTTCTGCAGCACACATGCAAACAGGAATACGCCTCTAAGGCTTATTTTAGCAGGAAGGTATCCCTTCTTGCACAAAAACAATCCTGCCCACGACACAGGCACTGCTGCACCATGCCGCAAGGATTCCTGTTTTGGCACTCAGCTGCCACACGTGCTCCAGCACAGGGAGAGAGCTGAACAGCACCATATATTTATAAAGATGATGCAGTTCAGTTTTCTTCCATTCATGCAATGCTGTAGCAACTTGACTGGCTGAGCTGCATTGCATTGGGGGAGCTGTTATTGAATCGGGGCCTGAGTGTCTGAGGTACCTTACCCTTTCAAATGTTCTCCAGTTACTTGTAAGCTGGATGCTGGTGGGCTCTTATCCAGTTCCAGACATACTTTTATTTAGCATTCATTGCAGAGCTCCAAGAACCGAGTGGAGGAGTGTGTAGCTAAAACATCTGAAGACCCTTCCCGAATTGGAGTCACAGAGGTTGTACTACAAGGAAGTACTACAGGTTGTAATGTTAATAGCATAGATGCCATCGCCAGGAGAGTTCTCATCCGGGACATAGGTCTGTAGGAGGGAACATGGCCCATCTACCCACTCAAGTGCAGTGCTGCACATCTGCTCATTTTAAAGGGGCAGAGCAAGAAAGGTGCAATCACTTTTACACAACAAAAAGAAATTATACAACCATAGCGTAGAGATTGTAATGGTGCCTCTGTAGTGCGAGACACTTTGATGCTGCTAGTGCTTACCACCTCCACACCGTTTTAAGCCCTGTATCTCACATTTTCAGTCTTGTTAGATCCAATCACTATTTCTGAGTAACGATCCATAAAGACCTACTTTCGGGCCTTCGATCACCCTTAACATACGTATTACAATATGAGATGACACAGGTAGATACAGGAGAACTCTTTATTTCATCTCTCCACCACCACAGGTTCCAGTCAGCTGGAGTCAGCTGTGGAATGTTGGCAAACAAGGGCATGCCACATGCCAAGCGGGGAGAAGGGGAGGGGGAGCGGAATGTACCAATATACCTGAGATTATAACACACCTCCTTTACATAGGGTGACAAAAAGGAAAGGAAGGAGGAAAAAAAGAACAGGAAAAGAGACGGGGAGGAGAGGGGGAAAACTGGAGAAGAGATGAGGAGAATAAAGGGCGCGCAAAAGATAACACCATAGTAAAAGAATCACATTATGCTGTACTCCTAAACCACATCAAAGAAGAAATCATATTATACTGTAGTCCTTAAACCACACTGGTGATGACTTGGTTCTCTGAGATCTCCTAGGAATGTAAGGTTCATCATTCCCCTTCACTCCACGAGTCTGTGTGGAATAATTTTGTCCATGCCCCAGGTTTGACCATTTTAAGGATGAACCACATTCCTGCCTACCCTGGCTATCCTGATGGGTTTGGAAAATCTGGAGTCTACCCTCCTGCATGGTTTAGGAAGGTCAACATGGACCCACTCTCCTTCCTGAAACACCGTGGATTTCACATGCTTGGTCTGATCATATCTGCTCTTATACTTGACCTGGTGTTCACAAACTCTCCTAGAAATTTTGTTGCGGTCCACCACACACACTCCCTGCTTCCTCACCCATGAAGGAGATAATCTGGTCTTTGGAGCTCTGCCCTTCAAGGACATGAATGGGGAAACACCAGTAACGCTACTGGGAGTAGAGCGATATCCCCATACGGTTTCCTGCAAGACAGAAATAGCAGGGGTGCCTAGTAATTCTTCTCTTTGTAGACACTCTTTGAATATGCGGTTCATCCCTCCACAACCCATTAGCATGGGGCAATACAACACAGTTTTATGATGAGTAACACTGAAATCGGATAAGAACTCTTTCATAGTTTCTGACGTGAATTGTACCCCATTGTCAGACACTAAGATATCAGGAATACCTTCTTCAAAGAATGCCCCTTTCAAGAACTGTATAAGGGCCCCCGTATTGATCCGGTGCATGCACTTGAAAACCACCCAACGAGTGCGGTAGTCCACCAATACCAGAATAAAGCGCTCATTCAACATTTTGAGATTGAAAGGGCCAATAATGTTGAGCACTAATTTGGACCAAGGGCTATCAGGAACCTCTACTGGAGACAGCTGGGGCTTCTGGGCTTGGTGTGTTTTGTCACTCCTACTACACTCCAAGCAATCTCTCACAATGTTCTCCATCATGACGTCCATGCCTGGCCACCAATAATCAAGGCGTATTTTGTTCTTGGTGAGTCTACGCCCTAAATGACCAATATGGGCCAATTCAACAATTTTCTCCCTTAACTTCTCTGGTGGGACATGCAAACAGTTCCCTCTTCAAGCTAATTAACTTTAGTATGACATCTTCACACTCCCCAACATCAGATTCTTCATCCACATTAGTCAGAGAACGGGACAAAAAAATCTGCGAAAGGATCATCCTTTCCGTAGATGAGGATGTCATCTTGAAAACATAATGTCCCTGGGAGGTCCCTCAGCACATGCTGCATGATCCTCTGGAAGGCAGCGGCAGCCAATGCCAACCCAAAAGGCATTTGTAGGAACTGAAACACCCCTAAAGGGGGTCACAAAGGAGGCAAGGTGACGGGAATCGGGATGAAGCTCTACCTGGTGGTAAGCAGAGGAGAGGTCCAGAACACTGAAACAACTCGCTAACTTAATTAAAGTGAGCACCTCATGAATGCATGGAAATGAGTGTCTGTCCACCCAAATGTTCTCATTGAGATCTCTCAGGTCAACGCAAAGTCTACTGTCCTTACCAGATGCTTTAGTAGTGAGAACAATCGGAGCCAACCACTGGGAGCTCTCTATAGGTTCAATAACACCTAAGGTTAGTAACCTGTCCAGTTCAACTTGGAGAAGAGCTTGCATCATGTGAGGGATGGGCCTAACCTTAGGTGCAACAGGTTTAGCGTTAGATTTGAGTTTGAAGGAGTGTTGGTATTTTTTGAGTAACTCGAGCTACTCAGAGAAAACCTTGGGAAAATCATTGCAGACCTCCATTCCCCCAGCAGAAGGATCCACTAAAAGAACTTGGTCAGGACTGTTGGGATCCAACTTGATTTCAATTTCCTTTTGGTGCCTCCAACCCAATAAATTGGATCCCTTCTGCGTGACATAAACTTTGCCCACAGTACTCCTACCCTTGAACCCAATTTCCATGGTAGTCATCCCCAGCAATGGTATGGGGTCCCTATTGTAACCACCCGATTGAATGTCTGGGAATTGTAGGACCTCCTGCCAAGTAGGGAATAACTCCGGAAAGAGTTTGACATCCACCAATGTGTAAGGAGAACAGGAGTCGGCAAACACTGTCACCGTTTTTTTTATCTAAAGTGATGCGACATGAAGGGAAACCTGCTACATCATTGCCACTTTGTAGTTGCAACACCAATTTGGTATCAGGAGGCATGTCATGTTCAGTAACCAACACTGGTTTGGTACGCTGTTCCCTGCAGACCCTTGCAAGTGACCCTTTTTGCCACACTTGTGGCACACAACTGTCCCAGCTTGGCAAATCACATTGCTCGCTAAGTGATCAGGACTACCACATTTGTAGCAGTTGGGTTTAGTGCCTAAGGGCATCGGGTTAGCATTTTTGTTCTTAATATCCTTCCCTACATCATGTTTATTTATAACATTGACATCTGCATGCTTGTCACCCCCTTCCTTCATAGCCAACATACAGTCTGCGGTATGTTCAATGCCAACAGCAATATCAATAGCTTCTTTGAGATCAGGGTTAGCCACCAGGAGTCTTTCTTGGATCTTTGGGTTGTTGGTACACCTGACTAATTAGTCTCTGATAAGAGAATCTTGAAGAGTCTCGAACTTGCATGTATTTGCTAGGCCTTTTAATGCAGCACAAAAGGTTTTACCTTGTACCCTAGAAAAGAATTTGTGCCACATTTATTTTCTTCCCAAAGTGTTTGTATCTAATCTGTTCACAGCCACTTTATAAACATTTTTGTCTTCATCGCTATCACCATTATGCACGGACACAGAATTGTTATCATATATTTTGCGACCTTCAATACCCAAGTTGTGGAGTAATGTGTGTAATTTGCGTAATGGAGAAAAATTCTGCACTCCGATAGCAATTAGGTAGGGCTCCAATAACCCACACCACTGTTTCCAGGGTAATAAAGGTTCTCCCACCTCGTTAAGAAAAGGAGGTGGTGGCGACATGTTTGTAGTGGCCATGGTAAAGTTAGCATTAAATATGAGCCGGATGGTAACAAGGGCACCACTTAATGAGGAACAGATGATGCGGGCCTAGAAACACCATATGAACCCAAAATAGACTCGACCTGTAGAAGGCGTAAACCAATCAAGTGTAAACTAGCAGGAAGGAAACCTGTTACTGGATCTAAAACTATGAAAACAATAATACCAGATGATATAATAAAGCTGGTAATTAATAGTAATAATTATGTAGCAGACACAATGCTGATGAACTTGGAACGAGAAAGTATAGGCTGAGCCCATCAGCGTGAAAAATAACTGACAGGCTGGAGATAGTACTTGAAGTGTTCCAAACTTGGAAAAGCTGTGCCTATCAGCATGGCTAAAAAGAACTGACAGGCAGCGTGTGTTCACACGCAATGATGAATACCACGATTCAGAAAATGCATGCTGAGCTCATCAGTGTAAAAAAATAACTGCCAGGCTGAAGATTGTATTTGAAGTACTCCAAACTTTGAACAGCTATGCCTATCAGCGTGGCGAGAAAGAACTGACAGGCTGTGTGTGTCCAGATGCAATAGTGAATAACGTCAGGGTAGGAAATGCAGGCTGAGCCCATCAGCATGAAAAATAACTGACAGGCCACACAAAATTTCCCAAACTAGAAACAGCTGTGCCCATCAGCGTGACAAACTGACAGGTAGCACAGGCATATGACTGCCCTAGACTGACGAGAGGAAAGCGGCACCACAATGGAGACAACCACCCCCGCCACGGCCACGCCCCGGAGGATGTACAACTTCAACGCGAAAGCAGGAGAAACTGGAGCCAACATGCCTTGCCAAGCAGTACTAGCAGCGAAGATCCCGGGAAAACAATGCCCAGCGGAGGCGACCTTCACGCTGCGGCAAAGCTCAATGAGAACGAAATAGTTACGGAGAGACGAGGGGAAATGGAAACCCCGCAGATCTGACGAGAAGACCATGAACAGCTGAACAAGGCGGCACACAGCGGAGACGACCTCCCACGCTGCGGCCCAAATGAACGGTCACCACTAACATGTGGCTTGTGCTGAAAAGGAAAGCTTCCCCGTACGTGAGTAGCAGCGAGCTTCCACAGCTAAAGAAGAAGAGTAGACCAAAAGGCTCGGCGTCCACAGGTCTACACCAGTGAGGGATACCAGGAGCAGGAATGTAGCACAACGGAGGCAGTAGGCAGCAGGAATCAGGACCCACACCAAAGTTAGAGGAAGACACCCTCAGAAGGTAGGAGATGACAAAATGTACTCACAGGCTTGTGGAACAACACAGTCTTGAAGAAAAAAGTATGGCTGGCACTGGAGAATAAGTTGGGAGTGGTGGTGAATCGTCCCCACACGGTAAATCGTCGCCAGTGTTACAAGCCTATTATGTGCTCTGCTTGACATCCTCTGGTCGTCTTTGTCACTGCGACTGGTCCTGTGCTCTAATCACAATGACCTCGCTAGTGTGTCGTTACCATCATAGACTGCATGTGCATCCTGAAATGTTTTGGCATGCGGGCCCTGTGCAGATATAATGCACAGGGAAGACTGCCTGCAGCATTGGCGCATAGAATATGGAATCTGCAGCACAAGTGTGCATTACGTCACTGTGCAAATGCCCAGGCCATCATCTTGTTGTGTATTTCAAAAAACACAAGAGCAACCCATACGTCCATGGAACTGGGTATTAGCTGTGTAGCTAGCAACAATTGTTCACAAGGAACTCATTTTGAAAAACAATGTTTTTTCATTTCTGCAAGTTTTGATCCTTTGCAAAGATCTAATGATAAACCAGAAATTAAGAATGCAGTAGAATATGTTACAATCCATATACCTAAATTAGTTAATTAATTGCAATATAACTTTATATTATGAAAAGGGTAGCCCGAAGAGTATATTGAGTAAATGAGTAATCTATTTATTCATCATTACAACAAGATTTTTTATCCAAAACACACATGTAGCGAAATGTATTTACAATGCATTAGCACTAGTTGAAAAACAGTGACAATTATGACCCCAGTGAAGTGACCATAACCAACTTGTATTAAAGCATAAAGGGCCAGATGTATCAAGCAAAATTGCGTTCGCAAACGCCGAAATTCGCAGAATTTCGGCGTTTGCGAACCCAATTTTGCTTAGTGGTATGTATTAAGGCAAAACTGCCTCGCAAAATAAGGCTGGGTTCAAACTGGAATGGCATGGTGAGCAAAAAAACGATGGATTTAGGCCCAGATCTCTGTACTGGGGTGAATGTATGACATTGTTCTGCATTCTGTCCATCAATTGTTGTTTTTGCATTTGTCACCCCGAGTGGGACGGGTATGCTCAGACGTGAGTCCCGTGCTCTCCATGCCACTGGAATCAAGCTATCCTGGCTGATGAGGGCTGAAAGCCCGAAACCGGTCCTAGGATGCTTGTTTCCAGTCCAGGGAGGACCTGGCTTGGCAGTTCGGGCTGGACTGTTCCCATGGGGCACAGGGTCAAGACTGATTTGCATATGGCTGGGTTCAAACTGGAATGGCATGGTGAGCAAAAAACGATGGATTTAGGCCCAGATCTCTGTACTGGGGTGAATGTATGACATTGTTCTGCATTCTGTCCATCAATTGTTGTTTTTGCATTTGTCACCCCGAGTGGGACGGGTATGCTCAGACGTGAGTCCCGTGCTCTCCATGCCACTGGAATCAAGCTATCCTGGCTGATGAGGGCTGAAAGCCCGAAACCGGTCCTAGGATGCTTGTTTCCAGTCCAGGGAGGACCTGGCTTGGCAGTTCGGGCTGGACTGTTCCCATGGAGCACAGGGTCAAGACTGATTTGCATATGGCTGGGTTCAAACTGGAATGGCATGGTGAGCAAAAAAACGATGGATTTAGGCCCAGATCTCTGTACTGGGGTGAATGTATGACATTGTTCTGCATTCTGTCCATCAATTGTTGTTTTTGCATTTGTCACCCCGAGTGGGACGGGTATGCTCAGACGTGAGTCCCGTGCTCTCCATGCCACTGGAATCAAGCTATCCTGGCTGATGAGGGCTGAAAGCCCGAAACCGGTCCTAGGATGCTTGTTTCCAGTCCAGGGAGGACCTGGCTTGGCAGTTCGGGCTGGACTGTTCCCATGGGGCACAGGGTCAAGACTGATTTGCATATGGCTGGGTTCAAACTGGAATGGCATGGTGAGCAAAAAACGATGGATTTAGGCCCAGATCTCTGTACTGGGGTGAATGTATGACATTGTTCTGCATTCTGTCCATCAATTGTTGTTTTTGCATTCGCAAAATAAGGAATCGCAAAATTTGCGATTCCCTATTTTGCGATTGCATTTAAGGAATCGCAAATTGCGATTCCTTAAATCCAATGAAAGAAGCACCAAAAAAGTGCAATTTGGCCTTAAGGAATCGCAAATTACCACCAACTTCAAGTTGGTGGTAATTTGCGATTTCTTTGAAAAATGCACTTTTTAGCATTTTTCAAAGTGCCATGTGGCGCACATACATATTTCAGTGGTGCAACAGGGTGTCAAAAGGACACCCTGGCACCCTTGAAATTGCATTCTCAATTTGCGATTCTCTAATTGCGATTCACAAATTGAGAA
Source organism: Calotriton arnoldi (assembly GCA_963921515.1). Classification (NCBI taxonomy): domain Eukaryota; kingdom Metazoa; phylum Chordata; class Amphibia; order Caudata; family Salamandridae; genus Calotriton; species Calotriton arnoldi. Next base: position 2,108,974 of record CAWUFW010001612.1, on the reverse strand, counting down.
TGTCTTCCCATTCATTCCTATGGGCCTCTACGCCCATAGGAATGAATGGGAAGGTATTCCTTAATTGCGAATCGCAATTTGCAATTCGCAATTAAGGAATATTAAGGAATCGCAATTATTATTGCGATTCCTACATACATAGCATTTTGCGATTCCTTAATAGCAATTCGCTAAAATTCGCTATTAAGGAATCGCAAATGCAATCCTTGATACATCTGCCCCAAAGTGACTGTATTTATTTTAAAATGACAGGTTATTGGAAAGAAAGGATGTCTTGACGATTCTGATTGAATATTCCAGATCAAGAACCAGATTCTTTTCTAGTCCTTTTAAGACTATCCTTAATGGTTGCTGACGACGTTTCGACCCAACTAAGGATAGGGGGGTCTCTTCAGGACTGGGAATTCCTGGGGACTGCAAGGCATTAATTGGAGTTAGTAAAAAATTAAAGAGGTGTGTGGGGGCTACTAAAAAGGGTATATTCACAGCTACTCACCTAGGGGAACTTATGCTCCTGTAGCAAGCAGTGTTTTGGCTACGGCATAAGTCTTCTTATTCACCATTTCTTTCAATAGGCAATTCTGGGTAGATTCATACCTGAAAGGAGGATAGGCAATTTAATCAACCTGTCCAGTCGAAGAGAATTGATGAATATGGTGGCAGGGAGAATTTAAAGACTCACCATGTAAATTGTATTTCAATTTCTAGCCCGGATCGTCAAGGAATGAGAGCCGAGTCTGGGGTTCTAAGGACAGAAGCGTCCGAAGTGACTTTAAATGAAAGTGCCAACTGTGCCAATTGCCATGATAAAAAACTCACCGCAGTCGGGTGATTCAACGGCTCACGAACGGGCGTAATCTATGAAGTCATAATTACAGTGATTAGTTATTGTAACAAAAAGGAAAGTCATAGTTACTCGGCTAACAGCCTTTACTTACTTGGATAAAGACGCCGGTTGAAGATTTCAATCAGCGAAGCCTCGGGAGATTCAATACTCCGTCTGTTTGGAAAGCTATTCAAGCCCGTAGTAGAAATAGAAGGGGAGTGGCCTCTTGCAAATCGTGCGCATGGGCGCGAGGGAACCTATCCTAGGGGATATTGATGGCCATTTTAAAGGGGAGGATTCTAGATTGAGTTCTTATTAATCCAACTGTTTAGTTGGTTAGCCAATCGGCCAAATAGCATACCTGTATTGCACTAGTTCACAGCAATCTAGTGACACATACTAAACTTTAAAAATTTAGTTTGATTAGATAGAATCAATGTGGCAGCTATCTGCAACATGATAGACTGTCTAATATTAAAACATTTCCTATTACAGCAGCAAACTCCTGTGTGCTGCTGGTGAGGATAACATTAGGGGGGATACTGAGGAGCAAGTATCGTATTTCCTCAACCCCGTTCATATCACACATAATACCACATTGTTGCCAATTAGGTCATGTTACAGGGGATAAGCAAAATACAAAATTTCATGTATGACAGCAGCAGGGGCGCGTAGTCAGCTTAAAAGTAACTAGAATGTTGAAACAATAGGGCAGTAGTAATTCATACTTTATAGGAATACAATTGACATATGTATCAATACTGATGATCTATCAACATCAAGAAACACTTCATCTCTAGTTAAGGCAGAGCCTGTACCCAATTCAGACTTATAAACTTGCGCCATTCTTCTAGACTGTCAAGCCCCTGTCAAATTAAGTTACATTTTTTTTTATATTGTCTTTATTGGTGTTTTCACAGGTTATGCATAATGCAATCTGGCAGCTTTATCATACAAAACAGTACAGTGACATTACACATTTGAAGCTTGGTGGGGAACCAGGCTACTCTGCGTGTTGGTGACATTAAAATAAAGAACTCATATCTAACCTTTGGTACATGTCTATGTATGTTGTCCACTTTGTGATCAGCAAATAAAACAACTGACTTTCCCTTTTTTTTTGTTACCTCTATACTTTCACACCAACCAATTCACAATGAACACAAACTATGCGACCTCAGCTAACCCACATGTACTATGTGATTTGGGTCATATTTGAGCTAGGGTGACTGCTTATGTGTATACATTTTGGAGGACAGCGGGAGCAGTGAAGAGAAGGAGGAGGGTGGGGGGAGAGAGAGAGAGGGGGGGATATTGCGCACATCGCGCTGTCGCGCACTTGCTAGAGCCGGAGATCGTGACTAATTAAACCGGGCCTTGCCTGGATAGGTGTACATCTCGCGCGCTGTTATATGTTAGCATGGTATTGCTAGTGCCCAACATGGGAAACCAACTCATCCTTGGGAGGGACTAGGTGCATTCAATTTGCCTTCCACAAAAGACAAGTATTCCTGCCATTGCATGGGGTTGGTCTGTTGGGGGTTTTGGGGTGCCTTCAGCGTTTGTGTCGTGTGCTCCGCCACCAATGCCTTTCGGAGATCCAGTAACCAAATGCGCGTGTTGGGAACTGTGCTCGATTTCCAAGACATGGCCATTCTTCGTTTTGCTAATACCAAAGCCAGGTCTAGAAATATATTGAGGTTTTTTCGCACTGCGGTATGCTTGGTGATGCCAAGTAAGAAGTGTAGGACTTGCGCTGGAATTATAGTGTCAGTTGCTTCCCCTAATGTCGCTGCAAGTTCGCTCCAGTAGGCCCCGAGGCAGGGGCACGTCCAGACCATGTGGAGGAACTTTGCGTCCGTACCTGAGCAGCGAGGGCATATGTCGACCGCTGTAGGATACATGCGGGCCAGTCTGTGCGGTGTTAAGTATGGGTGGTGTAAATAATTAAACTGCGTATATTCCAGTCTAGCATTCGTGGATACATTTTTGGGATACCCTATACATTGCGCCCACTGCTTATCACTCATGGTAGCTGACAACTCGAAATCCCAATACGCTCGAAGCTTTGCCAATAGTGGACTAGGACCAGGCCTTAGGGAGCTATATATCGCTGTCACCGCATGTCTGCCCTTTCCATGTGTAAGCAAAGTCTGCAGCACCTGTGATGTGTCCGGTTCTGTCTCGACGTTCCCCCATGTTTGGTGGAATTGCCGCGCCAGTAGTGCATAAACCATAAAAGTACCCTGTGTGATACGGAAGTCCTCTATCAGCCCTTCCAGGCTCTGCAGCTGTGCATCCGCAAATAAGTCGCCCCAGGTATCCAGTCCTACCTCTGCCCAGGACTCTAATTCCGGGCGGTCATGACAAGCAAATGCCCCCAGTAGAATCTCGAGTGGTATCATAGGTGCATATGGTGATGCTTGGTTTTTAGGCATCACATATCTTAGCCAGCTACGCCTGGCTGCCGTCATCAGCAGGTTGCCCTGCTTTTTTTGTATTGGAGTAGTGGAGCCCGATAGCCATTCTATTATGGCTGTATGTCTTAAGGGCATTGCCCAGCTGGACATCTCTGTCACCTGGGCACTCGCCAACCATCTCATTGGCCACTGGAGCTGTGCAGCAGCGTAGTAGTACTCGTAGTTTGGTGCCCCCAGTCCCCCATCTGTGAGTGGCTGGTACAGTTTACGGAGTGCCACTCGAGACCTGGAGCCTCCCATATGAGCGCCACCAGAAGCACCTCTAGTTCCATAAATATACTCCGAGGTAGCCTGTGTGGGAGTGCAGTAAAAAAGTAGAGAAGCCTCGGGAGAAGCAGCACTTTGGCAATGGCCACTCTTCCCATAGGGGACAGGGGGAGACCGCGCCAGAACGGCAGCATTGCACGTGCTCTGGATATCGCCTTACCCAGGTTCCCGTCTATGACGTCTGCGCTAGAGTGGTAGATCTGCACGCCCAGATACTTAAAGGTGTCAAATGCCCATTCCAGCGGGGTTCTGGGCATGCCCTGTCTCCGATCCGGTGGGATTACTTTCATGGGAAAAACTACTGACTTAGGCCAGTTAACCCGAAGGCCTGAGGCCTGTGCGTGGTCATCCAGGAGCGTCATCAGATCCTGCAGTACAGTGCCCTCCCCCCGGAGGTAGACCAGTGCATCGTCCGCATATAGCGAGATTATATGCCACTGCCTATCTGCGTGGATACCCCAGTCCAACACCCGTTGTCGCAATTTGCATGCTAAGGGCTCCATAGCAAATGCAAATAGGATAGGCGACAGGGAGCAGCCCTGTCTGGTGCCTCGCTCAATGACAAACTGTGGGGATATGCCGCGCTCTGTTCTTACTCGTGCCTGCGGGTTAGTGTATAGTATACGCACCCAGCGCAAGTATTTGGGCCTAATGCCGAATTTGCCCAGCACTTCCAGCAGATATTGCCACCCTAGGGTATCGAATGCCTTTTCAATATCTAAGGCTGCCAAACACGGGGTGTCAGCCTCCGCACGGGCCCAGTCCAGTAGCCTGAACAGCCGCCACAGGTTCAATCCAGTACTCCTCCCCAGGATAAAGCCGTTCTGATCCTCATGTATCAGAAGGGATGCCGTTTCTATTAGCCTATTAGCCAACACCTTCCTCAATATTTTATAGTCGGCATTTAATAAGGACAGGGGTCGATATGACGCCATCTGCAGTGGGTCTCTACCCAGTTTAGGCAGTACTACTAACAGTGCTTCTCTCAAGGATGCTGGGAGTTCTCCTCTTTCATAAGCGTCCTTATAGACATTCAGTAACTGGGGCACAAGTTTTTCAGAGTACATAGAATAGAACTCCGATGGCCAGCCATCAGTGCCCGGGGTCTTACCCGCCGCTAACTGCTTAATGGCGTCTGATATTTCGTCCTCTGTAATAGGTTCCTCTAGCGAGTCGTGTTGGGGTTTCGTGACCTGCGGAAGCTGCACTGGTGTTAAGAAGCGCTGTATGCAGGGGAGGTTATCAACTACTGGCGCCCTGTACAAAGTTGCGTAATATTTACAGAATGAGTTATTAATTGCTGCCTGTGTGTTTACTAGCACGTCTTCGCTATTATATAGCGCTGTGATTGGAGGTTGGGAGGCATCAGTTTTCAAGAGCCAAGTTAACATTTTGCCTGCTTTATCGCCTGCTGTGTGTTGTCGGGCTAGATAGTGTTTGTAGTCCAGGGCACATAGACTGTCTGAAGCCTCCTTATATGCTAGCCGCGCCTTGGCCAGCAGAGGAGTCACCAGAGGGTCCGTGGGCGCCAGGCTTTCACATCTTTGGATTTCTGCCTCATGTCTGCGTAAGTCCACCGTCAGTACCATGTGTGATCCGTATGTCGTTTTGATGGCGTGTCCCCTAGTAACCGTTTTAAACACGTCCCACTCTACACCCCTAGTGGAGGCAGTGCCCGTATTCTCCTGGAAGTATTCAGTGATCGACTGTGATATGGTAGAGCGGAACGCCGTGTCCCTAATCGCAGCGACAGAGAGACGCCAGGTCAGGATCCTAGCTCTGCAAGTGCCCCATGCAAGGTGCAGTTGCAATGAATTGTGGTCTGAGAGCGCCCGCGCTAAATATTCCATTTGCGTTACCCTAGTCAGGGCTTCCATGGAACAATATATTGCGTCCATCCGCGTATGCAAATCATGCAGCGAGGAGTAATGGGAGTATGTGAGTGATTCAGGGTGCTGACTACGCCATGCGTCTTTCAGCTGCATATGATCTGCCCAATCCCTGAGGTGTCTTGAAGTCTGAATAGATTGCGCTCCCAGGAGTGGCGGGCGTGAGCGGTCCAGGTCGAGGTCATATGTGCAATTGTAGTCCCCCCCCATAGTGCCGGCGCTGTAGGGTCAGAAAGCAGGGATGGCGTGAGTGATTGTAGGAACTGTGCTTGCCCAGTGTTCGGGGAATACAGGGAAACTAGTGCCAGCGGAGTTCCATCTAGCTGGCCCTCCAGCGTCACGTAGCGGCCCTGAGGGTCAATTCGAGTATGTACCACCTTAAGAGGTGTGCCTGGCGCCACCCATGTAAGGGCGCCCCTAGCATATCCGGAGTATGTGGTGCCTATGACCGCGCCCCTCCAGCGCTTGCGCAGTGAGGCTAATGTCTGTGTGGTGAGGTGCGTCTCCTGTATTAATGCAATTGAGACCTTGTGGGTATGCAAGTATTGGTATATTTTATGTCTTTTAACACATCCTGCTAGCCCCTGCACGTTCCAGGTGAAAAATGAGCACTCGTTGTTAGCCATTTTATCCCTGCAAGCAGAAAAGCTGTCAGCATGCCTCCCCCCCCGGTCAGCTACCCGACCCACACTCCCATCCCCCCGCCCCACAGTCATCCCGTTGTACACCACATTGCTCAGTTGCAACCCCTGCTCTGCATAATAGGAAATAGAGATCGCATTAAATAATAGTAACATTCCCCCAACTCCCCACCCAAGGCCGGCTTGCCAACGGGCAATTGGCCACATGCACTGATATGCTATTAAACTTCTTGTAGAACAATTGCTATCTCAGCTACATAACGTTTTCTGGAGGCGCAGCTGTAATCTGTCCCAAGCTGACTCTTGGCTGCCATTTTTGATCAACATTATGATACCTCATAATTCAGTCCCCTGTATTCGGAGCGGAAAAAGTGTTAATGACTATGGCAACCCCCCCATTAGTATCTGGTCATCTGAGCACCAGCTGTGTGTACACATAAAAAGGATATTCAGGGAGTCCCCCAAGTTCTCTTGCCAACTGATGATTGGTGATTGGTCACGGGCTCACTGTCTCAGAACTCTGCATACTTCTGAGCTTCACCCGATGTCGTTTGCCATTTGCGCGATCATCTCCGGACCTTCTCCTCGTAGTTCTGCACTTTGTGAGTCTGTTAAAGACAACTGGCGGTCTTGTCCGTTGTCCGATTCCGATCTTGTCGGCGCTGTGGCTTTGTTGAGGTGTTCCGCTGTCTTTATGGCCTGTGCCCGCTCCCCTGCCACCTGCTTCTTGGTGGGCCGTTGTATCCTGCTCCTCCCCCGCCCCCTACATGCGCCTACTAATCTCCAGGGTGGTCAGGAGTCTGCAAGAGTAGTGGGTGGAGGGTGTGTGAATCCATTTTGGTCCATCCAGGACCAGGCATCCTCTGGAGTGGAGCAGTATATATTGGACTCCTTGTGACGGATGCGCAGTTTGGCCGGGTATTGCAGCGCATACTGTATCTGGTGTTCCCTCAGGCACCACTTGACCTCCGTGTAAGAGGATCTACGGCGCTGGACAGACAGTGTGTAGTCCAGGTAGATATGTACTGTTGCGTTCTCTACCTGCCAGGGGCCCTTGGATCTGGTCACCTGGAGGATATGGTCTCTGTCTCGGTAATTGAACAGTCGTGCCACCACTGGTCGCGGCAGGTTACCTGGACGTGGAGGGCCACCCGGGACCCTGTGTGCCCTTTCTATGGAGAAGAATTTTGAGACCTTACCCTGTAGGGTTTCGTTGGTGATCCAGGTTTCCAGATACAGGTCCATGGCTGGTCCTTCTATGCGTTCCGACAACCCCACAATGCGGATATTCTTCCTGCGTGACCGGCCTTCCTGGTTCTCCAGCCGATTTGCCAAGTATTCCACCTCTTGCTGCAGGGATTTGAGTTGGTCGGTGGTCGTGGACACAGTGGGGCACAGAGCCGCCAGCGAAGATTCGGACTCTTCCACTCTGGCCTTGAGTTTCTTGTGATCCTCTCTTAGGAAGCCCATATCGAGACATAGTGTGTCTATTTTGGGTCCTAACGTGGTCTTAATGTCCAGTATCGCTGCCATGAGTTCATCGAACCGGTGCGAGTGATCTGGTGGGGCACTTGCATGGGGGCTCCGTGTTGCGCGGCGTTTCCTCCATCCACTGTAGACGTCGATGTTTCCGCCTGTTGGGGTTGCGATTTGTCCGCTCTCGATTTCCCCATTGTGTGTTTGGGCTCTGGTTAGTCCCTCAAGCAATGGAGGCACTGGTCTCATTTCCCGCGGCAGGCCTTCGTAAGCTTTTGCGTATTCTTCCACCCGCACCTCACGGGATATCGTACTATGCCACCCTCGCTCTGTTGCTCATGTTGTGCACAGTATACCGTTCCTCCGCTCCTGTGTCCCCTGATGGTGGGTAGAGAGAGCACCTGCGGTGCCTCAAGACATGTGGGGGGCACTTGCGGTTCCCTCTCTGCACAGCAGTCTGCTTCGTATGTTAAGGTTTGTGTGCACTCGCACCGTGGGAGATGCCAGGCTGCCCAGGATGTGTCCTCAGCAGGTGTGGCAGGGAGGGTTCACCACGTGTCCCTAGGCCCAAACTTCTTCCACCCTCCCAGGGGCGCCTCTTCCACCTTCTTTGATCGCCCCAATGGTGGCCTCGGAATCGCTGAGGATATCAACAGCAGATCAGGGGCCCCCGTGGTGTCTCTTTGTAGGTTTCACTGTGCTGCGAGCTTCTGTACTCTTTCTATCTCTTTTAATGATCTCTAGTGAGCAGCGCGGGTCTCCGGGCCTCCTTCACGGGCAATATTCCAGGTGCTCGGGGGAGGGGGGGATGCGCAGCATCGACAGCAGCGGGGCCTTGCAGCGGAAGCGGTCGGGCCCTCCAGTAACGCGCTGCATTCGTTTGCGCGTTGTGGGCCGCTTGGCACCCGTTGCGCAGCTTCTTGGTTTCGGTCTGGCCCCAGGGGAAGGGAGAGTCTCCGAGTGCAGCCGCCATGTTCGAGGTCGCCGGCCAAGCGGCCCCCAGGGACCGGGAGGGAGGGGGGAGGAGAAAATTGAGTTACATTTGTCTATCCATTTACATTCTAGAGTCTGTAAAATCAAGGATAGGTCACCACCTCTATGAGGGATTTTGGCTTTTTCAATGATCTGCCAACGCAAATCGTCGGCTGAATGAGATTTGTCTTTGTAGTGTTGTACTAATGGAGCATTATCTACTAGACATCGTGTTTGACTCCTATGCTGTCCTATCCGTGCCTTCACTGGTTGTGATGTCTGACCTATGTATATTAGGTTGCACGGACACCAAATACAGTAAATAACATGAGGTGGAACAATTTGTATGGTCCTGTAGAGTCATCTTAATATCCCAACGTACAAATTCCTTTGTGTTACTTGTGTACTAGCAGGCTATACATCCCCCACATGTGAAGTGACCTTTCATAGATGGTAAACCCCACATGTTTCCAATAGTGCCCTCCTGTTTGTAAATGCTGGTGTCTGAGTGTACCAAATGATCCCTAATGTTTCTACCTTTTCTGTATGAAAACATTGGAAGATCTTTAAATATCTTCATTGTATTCAGAATGGGCCAGTGCCGTTTGATAGATTCGACAATTTGTGGGCTGTGTGGACAGAATATAGTCACACAAATATTTTTGTCACAAGGTGGCTTTTGTCTAGGTTTTAGTATCTCTTCTCGTGGGCTATACCAGGCTCTTTTAATAGATGTTATGACTAACCTTTTCGGATATCCTCTATCTCTTAGTTTGTCACTTAGTATGCTTTCTTCTTTGAAAAAATCGTTTTCGGTACAATTTCTGTACAATCTCACAAATGGAAGTCCATCTTTTAGCGCTCTGGGATGGAAACTCTTGTATTGTAATAGCGTATTCCGTTCAGTGGGTTTCCTATATAGGCTCACAATCAATTCATTCTCTTTGTTTTTTATCTCCAGATCCAGAAAGGGAATCCTTTCTTTATCGATGTTGTAGGTAAAGGTGAGGAAAGATTGACAGTTATGTAAATATGTTAGGAACTGTTCAAGTTGGTCTTCAGTACCCTTCCAGATCATAAAAATGTTGTCAATATAACACTGGTAGTGATGTACTGTTGTTCCAGGTTACAAGATACAGATTAGCCAGATTTGGGGCAAAAATGGCCCCCATTGATGTTCCTGAGCATTGTTGGTAGTATGTGGAGTTAAACATGGAGTAATTAGTGGTTAGTGCAATTTCCAAGAGATCCGTAATAAATGCCGTGGGAACATGACAAGGGGCAGGGCGTAAATCAAGGACTTTTTTTATTACCTCAATACTTTCGCTTTGGGGAATGTTCATGTACAAGGATTCTATATCTAGTGTAACTAGAATGTCTTCTGCAGGATTGTATTCTGACCCTTCAATGAGGTTGATCATGTACGTACTGAATCTCATGTACGTGTCCAGAACAGGGACAAATTCCTTGATAAAAGAATTTATGTATTCACCAACCGGTTCTAGGATTGAGCCGCAGCCTGATAGAATTGGTCTGCCCGGTGGATTGGTGGTATCCTTGTTTATTTTCGCCAGCGTATTTAGGACCGGGGTTCTGGGACACTCCTTTTTTAGGAATTCAAATTCCATTTTGGTGAGGAAACCATCATCAAGGCCTTTAATAGAAACGTCTTGTATCCACTGCTTTATCTCTGCTTGTGAATTCTTGTTGAGATTTTTGTAATGACGAGGGTTATTCAATTGTCTAATTATTATGGCCTCATAGTTGGTTCTTTCCTGGATAACAATGCCCCCACCCTTATCCACTGGTTTGATAATGATGGACTCCTCTCTTTTAAGACTGAGTAATGACTGTCTTTCTAACAAGGAAATATTGTAGGGAGTGAAGGTCTTAGTCATTTTCAAGTCGTTAATCTCTTTCAGTACAGATTTTTCAAATGCAAGGATCTCTGGGGGCATCAGAGCATTTGTGGGCATGAATGATGACATCTGAGTAGTCGATCTGAGTAGTCGATCTAAGTTATGACTTGGTAGATTACACCCATTCACGAGCTGTTGCATCACCCGACTGCAGTGAGTTTTTATCACGTCAATTGGCACAGTTGGCTCTTACATTAAAAATCACTTTAGATGCTTCTGTCCTTAGAACCCCAGACTCGGCTCTCATTCCTTGACGATCCGGGCTAGAAATTGAAATTCAGTTTAGATGGTGAGTCTTTAAATTCTCTCTGCCACCATATTTATCAATTCACTTCGACTGGACAGGTTGATTAAATTGCTTATCCTCCTTTCAGGTATGAATCTATCCAGAATTGCCTGAACTACTGAAAGAAATGGTGAATAAGAAGACTTATGCCGTAGCCAAAACAGCGCTTGCTACAGGAGCTTAAGTGCCCCTAGGTGAGCAGCTTTGAATATACCCTTTTTAGTAGCCCCCACACACCTCTTTAATTTTTTACTAACTCCAATTAACGCCTTGCAGTCCCCAGGAATTCCCAGTCCTGAAAGGACCCCCATATCCTTAGTTGGGTCGAAACGTCGTTGGCAACCATTAAGGATAGTCTTAAAAGAGGCTTGGCGCATCGGCCAGGGCGGCTGACTCCAGAGTACGGGGCTCACGGTTCAATCCCCAGCGCTGGTGGCAGCTCAACCCAGCATCATGTGACTCTGGGCAATATCTCACTTAATCTTCCTGACGGCCCCCAGCGCCTTGAGACCCATAGGGGTGATTAGTTCAAGCTTTACAAATACCAGGTTATTATTATTATTAAAAGGACTAAAAAAGAATCTGGTCCTTGATCTGGATTATTCAATCAGAATCGTCAAGACATTCTTTCTTTCCAATAACCTGTCGTTTTTAAAATAAATATAGTCTCTTTATGTTTTAATACAAGTTGGTTATGGTCACTTCACTGGGGTCACAATTGTCACTGTTTTTCAACGACTGCTAATGCATTGTAAATACATCTCAATATGTGTGTGTTTTTGATAAAAAAACTTTTTGTAATGCTGAATAAATAAATTACTCATTTCGGTTGAAGTGAGTAGAAATCAATATACTCTTCGGGCTACCTTTTTCATAATATCAAGTTATATTGCAATTAATTAACTAATTTAGGTATATGGAATGTAACATATTCTAGATGCATTCTTAATTTCTGGTTTATGATTAGATCTTTGCAAAGGATCAAAACTTGCAGAAATGAAAAAACATTGTTTCTCAAAATAAGTTCCTTGTGAACAATTGTTGCTAGCTACACATCATTTTGTTGTGAGCTGCAAGGAAACGGGGTTGGGGAGGCGGCACTCTATTAACACCCCACATCCCACACACAACCCTGCCAAGTTTCCCAGGGCCATGTGTGATGTACTGCTCCACTCCAGGAGTTTTCTTTGAATTCTGGGACTTGTAGTCTTGATTATTCCATTTTAAAACAGGACTACAAGTCCCAGAATTTAATGGAAAAAACCTGGACCGGCGCAGCACTTCGTGGATGGACCTGGGAAACTTGGCAGCTATGCACACAAAATGAACTGTGCCTGAGGTCATAGACCTTTTATGTGGATAACAAACTGTACTTGTTACAAGTCATAAGAAGGCACTCTGAAGCTAAACAGTACTTGGTATAATGTTGTATTACTGCATGAATGGCTAATAAGAATGGTTGGTAATGTCTCGGGCTCACTCACACCACTCTTAAACATCTTCATGAATGCAGGTCTGGTGACATTGGGCACTAGAAAGTGCCATAGATTCTACTTCGATACCAAAGGGGATGATGGACGGAGCGTTAGAGCAAATCAAACACTCACCCCCAGTCAACTGATCTGGGTTTAATCCATCATCATTTTTTAGCTCACTCCACCACCCCAGTTCAGACATGGCCATCGCCCTAAGTTGGCAGGGTATGCCCAGACGTGGGTCCCTTGCTCACTTTGCCACTGGATTCAAGATAGCCTGGCTGATGAGGGTTTTGAACCCGAAACCGGTCCCAGGATGCTTGTTTCCGGTCCAGGGAAGACATGGCTTGGCAGTTCGGGCTGGACTGTTCCCATGAGGCACAGGGTCAGACTGATTTGCATATGGCCATGTCTGAACTGGGGTGGTGGAGTGAGCTAAAGAATGATGATGGATTAAACCCAGATCAGGTGACTGGGGGTGAGTGTTTGATTTGCTCAAACGCTCCGTCCATCATCCCCTTTGGTATCGCTTTGTTCGCCCTAAGTTGGCAGGGTATGCCCAGACGTGGGTCCCTTGCTCACTTTGCCACTGGATTCAAGCTAGCCTGGCTGATGACGGCTGAATAGCCAGAAACCGGTCCCAGGATGCTTGTTTCCGGTCCAGGGAAGACATGGCTTGGCAGGTCGGGCTGGACTGTTCCCAAGAGGCACATGGTCAGACTGATTTGCATATGGCCATGTCTGAACTGGGGTGGTGGAGTGAGCTAAAGAATGATGATGGATTAAACCCAGATCAGGTGACTGGGGGTGAGTGTTTGATTTGCTCAAACGCTCCGTCCATCATCCCCTTTGGTATCGCTTTGTTCGCCCTAAGTTGGCAGGGTATGCCCAGACGTGGGTCCCTTGCTCACTTTGCCACTGGATTCAAGCTAGCCTGGCTGATGACGGCTGAATAGCCAGAAACCGGTCCCAGGATGCTTGTTTCCGGTCCAGGGAAGACATGGCTTGGCAGTTCGGGCTGGACTGTTCCCATGAGGCACAGGGTCAGACTGATTTGCATATGGCCATGTCTGAACTGGGGTGGTGGAGTGAGCTAAAGAATGATGATGGATTAAATCCAGATCAGGTGACTGGGGCTGAGTGTTTGATTTGCTCAAACGCTCCGTCCATCATCCCCTTTGGTATCGCTTTGTTCGCCCTAAGTTGGCAGGGTATGCCCAGACGTGGGTCCCTTGCTCACTTTGCCACTGGATTCAAGCTAGCCTGGCTGATGACGGCTGAATAGCCAGAAACCGGTCCCAGAATGCTTGTTTCCGGTCCAGGGAAGACATGGCTTGGCAGTTCGGGCTGGACTGTTCCCATGAGGCACAGGGTCAGACTGATTTGCATATGGCCATGTCTGGACTGGGGTGGTGGAGTGAGCTAAAGAATGATGATGGATTAAACCCAGATCAGGTGACTGGGGGTGAGTGTTTGATTTGCTCAAACGCTCCGTCCATCATCCCCTTTGGTATCGCTTTGTTCGCCCTAAGTTGGTAGGGTATGCCCAGACTTGGGTCCCTTGCTCACTTTGCCACTGGATTCAAGCTAGCCTGGCTGATGATGGCTGAATAGCCAGAAACCGGTCCCAGGATGCTTGTTTCCGGTCCAGGGAAGACATGGCTTGGCAGTTCGGGCTGGACTGTTCCCATGAGGCACAGGGTCAGACTGATTTGCATATGGCCATGTCTGAACTGGGGTGGTGGAGTGAGCTAAAGAATGATGATGGATTAAACCCAGATCAGGTGACTGGGGGTGAGTGTTTGATTTGCTCAAACGCTCCGTCCATCATCCCCTTTGGTATCGCATAGATTCTACTTCAGCACCAAAGGTATAAATGCTGGTTTAGTACTTGATGACTATGGGATCCCTCAATGGGCTTGAAGGTCCGCGAGTAGAGAAAGGTGCAGTACCAACACCACCTGCAGCCTGAAGTGTTGTGGTACAGGATCAAGGTCGCACTGGCCTATAGGGCAATCAGACAGTGCCCGACGGGCTGGTTTGACAGGTCAGTGTGTGGGACTTTTTGTGGCTGTTAGTGGGCCTGTTTTATGGGGTTGCTGGGCCGATTTTTACCATTGATTTCCCCAATATTAAAACAAACATCGCCTGCAATAAGCTCAAACCCATGCCGTCTTCCATACATGGACGTCATACATGGACTGTCTGAGGCCAGGGGTCGCAAACGAAGTGCCAGGAGTAGCAGCGAGCAAGCTAGAGGTCACAGCTGCAACCCCTGACTTCCCCCAAATGACATCCATGCTTCCATACCTTGAAAATAATTATAAAGTGTGCCTTTACAAGTTCAAAACTGCACCTGCACCTGTACCTTTCTAATTCATTAATGGGAACAATTTTATTTTGGTGCCGGGGCCTGTTTTCTGTCCCTGTCCGACCCTGTACAGAATTGCACCACAGTGGTGCTTGCCACTGGAGGGCACCTCAGATGCTGTCGCTCCACCATTGCATGCCATATCTGGTGCTACAGTCACAGTCCATTTACATAATGTCTTTAGCTTCACCCTCGGGACACACTACCGCTCCCTGGAGGGATGGTTATATGTCGCTGAGCAGTAGTAACTGGAGACAGACTACTTTACCTCGTGCTAACTCACCAATTCCAATGGGGACTGACTCCTAAGATGAAAAATACAGTTATTCACAATGCCTGATATTCCAATAACCAATGAGTGTCAAGTGAGCTGGTCCACAATGAATATCACAGTAGAGCAGTGTATGAAGAAGGCTGGCCGTGAACTATTGAAAATCTAACTGCCACTTCCAGTGAGCAATGGATGGGCAGGATCGACATTAAGGGCCTTATTTTGACTTTGGCGGTCTCGGAGCGGGGCCACCACGCCACTGCCCCCTCCGAGACTGCCAAGATAGACCTCCCGCCAAAGTACGACTTTTAAAGTCTCTGGGAGGCAGTTCTTTGGTGGTCCCAAGGCGGTGTCTTTGAAATAGGGACCGCAATGGGAGCATCAAAGGCAGTTCCTGCAGGGCATGGACTGTCAAGTTCATACCCTGCAGGAACTGAGGTGCATGCATACAGGTGGGGCACAACATGTGCCCTCCTGCATGCACCCCATGGTGCAGCAGCAACAGGGGGCCCTGTAGGGCCCCCTTTGTTTTCTCACTGCCACACTTTTCATGGTGGGCTCACCGCCATGAAAACTGTGGCGGTGAGGAAACTAGTAATATGCTTGCGGTGTCGCAGCAGCACCGCCAGCATATTACCAGGCCCACACTGCTGCAAGACCGCCAGGGATTACGGATCCCTTACGGCAGCAGGGGTTCTGTGGCAGTCTGACTGCCATAGTCAGAATATGGTGGGTGGACCGCCACCACGACTACGGCGGTCCAATGGACGCCGTTGTCGTAATAAGGTCCCTAAGCCCCTCTTTGTATTATCCTTATTTTTTATTGTGTATTTACATTAATGTTTAAGAGACAGCAAACACTGTCTCCAGCCTAGACCTAAAAAGAGGTGAAGTATACTAGTTTCACTTTTGGTAATAAAAAAAGACTCCCTTGATCTATCCATTAAGTAATACAAATTAACAATTTTCAGGTAAATGCATTATGTTCTTCAAGAGTGTTTTATCTGGAGGAAAAACAACATTAATGTCATACACCCACCCCTGACGGAAAAGGGCAAGCACACTTGAATATCCATTTACATGTCCGCTTGAAAAGGGAAAAAGCATTCCTTTCACCCATGTGCTTACTTGTTTCATTCTGAGTGTTTACAGGAATATTCACACACCATGCATTTAATATTATCGGAAGATTGGACTCCATCTAACAAAGGAATAGAGGAATATATGATGTTACTTAGCATACCGTTACTCCGCAGGTATTTACTTCGAAGTTTTAACTTCGCCAATACCTTTACTACTCATGATTTTAGTGCGCATGCTTGTACTTCGCAAATATATACAAATACATTAAAAATGCTTTTACTTCTCAGTTAATTATTACGCATACCGTTACAACGCGTTATTGGTACTTTAAAACAAAAAATTAATCGTAATAGTAACCTATCCCCTGGCACGCACCCTGAACCCTAAAAATACCCCCTACACCCCAAAACCCTATCTCACCCTGACCCCTAAAAATATCCCAGTACCCCAAAACCTAAACGCACCCTGAACCCTACAATTTCCCCCTACACCACAAAACCCTAACCCACCCTGACACCTAAAATTACCCCAGCACCCCAAAACCTAAACGCACCCTGAACCCCAAAAATACCCCAGCACCCCAAAAACCTTAAACGCACCCTGTACCCTCAAAATACCCCATGCACCCCAAAACCCTAACCAACCCTGACCCCTAAAATTACCCCAGCACCCCAAAACCTAAATGCACCCTGAACCCCAAAAATACCCCAGCACCCCAAAACCTTAAACGCACCCTGAACCCTCAACCCTCAAAATACCCCATGATACCCCATGCACCCCAAAACCCTAACCCACCCTGACACCTAAAATTACCCCAGCACCCCAAAACCTAAACGCACCCTGAACCCCCAAAATACCCCAGCACCCCAAAACCTTAAACGCACCCTGAACCCTAAAATTTCCCCCTACACCCCAAAACCCTAACCTACCCTGACACCTAAAATTACCCCAGCACCCCAAAACCTAAACCCACCCTGAGCCCCAAAAATACCCCAGCACCCCAAAACCTTAAATGCACCCTGAACCCTAAAAATACCCCCTACACCCCAAAACCCTAACCAACCCTGACCCCTAAAATTACCCCAAAACCTTAAACGCACCCTGAACCCTAAAATTACCCCCTACACCCCTACACCCTAACCCACCCTGACACCTAAAATTACCCCAGCACCCCAAAACCTAAACCCACCCTGAACCCCAAAAATACCCCAGCACCCCAAAACCTTAAATGCACCTGAACCCTAAAAATACCCCCTACACCCCAAAACCCTAACCAACCCTGACCCCTAAAATTACCCCAGCACCCCAAAACCTAAATGCACCCTGAACACCAAAAATACCCCAGCACCCCAAAACCTTAAATGCACCCTGAACCCTAAAAATACCCCCAACACCCCAAAACCCTAACCCACCCTGACCCCTAAAAATACCCCTGTACCCCAAAACCTAAACGCACCCTGAACCCCAAAAATACCCCAGCACCACAAAACCTTAAACGCACCCTGAACCCTCAAAATACGCCATGTACCCCAAAACCCTAACCCACCCTGACCCCTAAAAATACCCCAGTACCCCAAAACCTAAACGCACCCTGAACCCTAAAATTACCCCCCACACCTCAAAACCCTAACCAACCCCGACCCCTAAAATTACCCCAGCACCCCAAAACCTAAACGCACCCTGAACCCCAAAAATATCCCAGCACCCCAAAACCTTAAATGCACCCTGAACCCTAAAAATACCCCCTACACCCCAAAACCCTGACCCCTAAAAATACCCCTGTAACCCAAAACTTTAATTTGCACAGTAACTCCATTATGCGTAGTAAGTGCATGCTAAGTAATGGAACATGCGTAGTAAATGCATGCTAAGTAAATGCATGCTAAGTAATGGCATCTGCGAACTAAAATATGCGTAGTAATGGTAATACGAAGTAATGACCGTGTAGTAAAGGTAGAATACCGAATATAGGAGCATATTAGCAAGACCCACGTTAAAATTATCGCCGTTTTAGCGGCAGGAAACTGCCGCTAAAACGGCGATAATGGGCTTGCTAATATGCGTTATAGAATTCCAATAGAAGCCCAGGTTAGATGTGCAGGACATCTAACCTGGGCTTCTATTGGAATGCTATAACGCATATTAGCAAGCCCATTATCGCCGTTTTAGCGGCAGTTTCCTGCCGCTAAAACGGCGATAATTTTAACGTGGGTCTTGCTAATATGCCCCAGAGTTTTAATTTTTAGTTCACATGTTGCTGTCTTCCAAGAATCATGTGATGTGTTTCATATTTGCTGATGTAAAGCATTTCCAAATTCAAGATTGTTTGTGAAAAATGTCCTTAAATGTATATTTGTATAATTCCCATTATTGTTTGTGTAACCATTTTTTTGCACTAAAATTTGAAACATCGAACTTTCTCATCACTGTTTTTTCTCTCATTCACCCTCACTCCATTTCTGTCGCCTTTCCCTCATTCTGGGCCCAATTCTACACAGTTACATTCAACACAGGTGGGCAAAAATGAATATATTGATTGGCAGAAATGTAGCCCAACAAAGGCATTTGTGAATGGACTTTTTCTGGTTGTATGATGGACTTTTAAAAAATCGGAAGCAAGGGAGAACTTGTGGGTGTTTCTGGGTTAACCTACTGGCGAAAGTGGATGAACACACACAAACTCGTGGGATTGAAGGTATTTATTCACCACTTGCAATAGTGTTCCACCCTAGAAACACAAACACACATAGTCCTTTGAAGTGCAGGTTGAAGTTTGTTTTCAGCAGTGGTGGCTCCTTGTCAGTGGCTCCAAGGCGCAGCACCACCTGCCTCCTGTGAGGCCACCAGGTGCGGCCCATGCAGGTAAGAGCAGTGGGGCGGCGTGGGGGGGGGATTCGACATACGGGTTGTACATAATTTTCTTTTTTTATAAGTTTCCCTCGTAGTATGTCAAATCCCCTCCACCCGCCGCTCTTACCTGCGCGGGCCGCGCCTGGAGGCCCCGTGTTCATGAACACTGCCAGTGCGCAGGTCAGCCCTCTCGGCCTCCTCTCCAGGCTCCTAATGACAGGTGGAGGATGAGGAAGGGGTTGGGAGGGCTAAGGCTCGATCCAGCTGCAGAGTACTGTTAAAATACAACACTCTGGGGCTTATTTACAAGGCCCTTGCGCCACTTTTGCGTCATTTTTAACATGAGAAAAGTGACGCAAAAGTGGCGCAAGGGCCTTGTAAATCTGCCCCTCTGTAGGTGGATGTCTGGACTGCACATGTCTGAGGGGTTTAGTCTGACTACGGTCCCTTCACACGGGCACAATCCATTTTATTTAGCAGACATACTGCGCATGCCTCAGACAGCACAGTATATTTGTAAAAATGCGGCTGACAGGACTAACATCAGTGCATCCCTGAGGGCACACAGAGCAGCAGGGGCAGAATCCCCAGCTCTGTTCCAGTTTCTTATAGGTAGAAAAAGTTTTCCCTTGGTTTCTTATAGGCCTGTGCTTCCAGGCATATCAAGAAGCTGGGAGAGAGACTAAAGTGGGTATTTCCCCTTTTAAAACCTGCCCTTGCTGCTCTGGCTGGTTCCTTGTTGGGAATAATGGGTTGCTAGTTCCAGTGGTTCCAATGTCCAGCACCAGATTCCTGCTCTGCTACACAAGAAGCAAGGTAACCCCAAAAAAATTTGTTTTTACATTCATGTATGAATGTGTTTATGAGTGTGCTTGTGAGTGATTGAAAGTGAATGGGATTGAGTAAAAGTGTGTGTGAGTGTGTTTGTGAGTGTCAATGAGAGTAAATGTGAGTGTGATTCTGAGTTTGAGTGTGTATGAATAGGTGAAAGGGAGTATGAAGGGGTGAGTGAAGAAGTATGAGTGAAGCAGGAGTGAGTGATTGGAGATTGTGAGAGGGAGTAGAAGTGAATCAGGGGTGTAGTTTTTAATGGTGCAGCAGGTGCTGTTGCATCAGGGCACAGAGTCAGTGAGTGTGAAAGGGTGAGTGTATGTACGTAAGTGTCTTTGTAAGTGAGAATGAAAGCCAGTGACTATGAGTATGTTTGTGTGTGAGTAACAATGAGTTGAAATGAGTATGAGTGAGAATGGGTGAGAGAATGTGAGTTAGAGTGAGTGAGGTGAAAGTGAGTAAATGTGAAAGTGAGTGAGCATGAGTGAGGCAAATTTTGAAACAAATAGAGTGAACTCTTGGCCGCTTTTATGCCGCATCACTTTCAACACCACCAGCCGCTACTGGTTTCCCGTGTAGGAATTTAGGGGCATATTTACAAGGACGGCAATAAATAATCACAAAGCGCGCTTAGCGCTTTTCTACTTATCGCCGTCTATCGCTGGATTATATCGCCCTGTTAGCGCGTTATTTACAACGCATTTCCCCAGGGCGATATAATTACCAGCGATAGCGGGAAATAGACATTTGCAGGAACATCGCTGGTTTTCCAGCGATGTTCCCAGCAAACGGCGATAACCTTGCTGATACGACCCTGTGGTCGTATCAGCACAATCCACCCCATATTAGGTATGCCTAAATCTGCATTTTAGCAGACGTTAGTTTTCGGCGAAAACAGCGGTTTTCGCCCAAAACTAACGTCTGCTAAAATGCGTTGGCAGCCTTGTAAATATCGCGATGTGCACATCAGCGATATTTACAAGGTTATACTGCCCAGTGACGCTCACTTTGCATCTCATTAGAGATGCAAAGGGAGGCGTCGGGTAAAAGGGTGCTAATATGCGCTAATGCATGTTAGCACCCTCTTGTTAATAGGGCGATAGTTTTATCTCCGCTTTTTTGGCTTTAAAAGCCAAAAAAGCGGAGATAAAGCCCTTGTAAATATGCCCCCTGGAGAGTATACCTCTACGTTTAAAGCTGGAGCAACAGAAGAATTCTCGTCACAGGAAAAAATAAAAACATTTAAAATGTGCAAATCTTCAACTGTGTCATATTTTTCCATGCACGTTTGCGGGCGATGCTGGCTATCATAATCTCACTTTAGGAAAAATAATTCATGGTGCAGGGCAACCTTCGGACAGTTTTTCTCAAGCTTGTAGCGCACTAGCACACGTGTTGCTCCCTGGGTAAGCTGTGGCAGCAGTCCTACGATGGAAGATCGGATTTATCAATGGTTTAGGGCAGTACCTATTGTCTTCTTGGGGGCTGGGTGCCTCTATACTCAAGGATACCAGTTTGTTGGCAGTGTGCATTCCTTCTGTTTTGGTATGGCATTTGGGAGCAAAGTTGAATAATTATCATAAACAAAAGAGTTTAACGCAATACATCCTCTACTGTGCAACTTTTACACACTCTTCCTCACTAATTCCCATTCTAAAATGGTTGATTCTATTTACTAGTGTCTTTTTTTAAACTCCACTTTTCCTTCCCTTTATAAAGCTTCAGTTTCCCCTAAGGCACTGGGGGGCATATTTACAAGCCCCTATTGCAACAGGATCATTTTGGCGCTATCCTCTATTTACAAGGGTGGCGTAAATTGGAGGCAGCGCCAAAATTAAGACCAGGGAGAACCTGGTTTTTAACATGGCAAAACGAGGAGAAATGCTTAATTTCTCTGCGTTTTTGCTGTTTCTATGTGTGCTGCATTGTGCAGCACAGATAGAAACAGCAAATCCCCATGAATGTTTGTTCATGTGCAGGAAGGTGTCCCTTCCTGCTCATAAACAATCATTTAAAAATGATGATTTGCAACTTCTATGTGTGGTGCACAATGCAGCACACATAGAAGTTACAATTCGCCATTCTGGATTGTTTAAGTGCACCATGGGGTGCCTGCGACAGGGTGCAGGGTTTTCCGCAAACACCCCATTTCCCCATAGGAGCCTGTGTTATGGCCGGTTGTCAGGCGTAACACAAGCTCCCATATGAAACAATGAGGATCCGACCGAACAGTGTTCGGTCGCATCGTAATCCGGCGGTCGGAACCGCCAACCACAAGTCGGTTGGTCCCGATTCCGAGTCGGTGCCGGGCGTAGGCTTTCCGCCCGACATCGTACTCGGCCCTTAACTGTAGAAATTAGGAATTTTGGAGACAGGGCAAATGACATCTCATTCTATAAAAATGTGTAATTTTTTCCTAGAGCATTATCAGACAGTACATTGTGTTGCCAAACTCTCTTCACACCTTAAGCATGTTTTTAATGAAGTGGAGAGTGCCTCATCCATTTCCTAAGGATAAGAATATTGCAGTTATTAAACCTAAAAAATGTAACACAGAAGGGGAAAATGATCTCCCAGTAGAATTGCACAAAGCTCTTTCAGTTTAACTAATCCTCTGGCAAGAAATATTATTCAAGTACCTCTCGAAATGGCAGAATCCCACAGTCCTTTCACATTTATTAGCAAATTTCCTAAAACCAGGAAAATCTCCATTAGAACCAGCACATGTTATACCTAATATTCTATTGAATGTAGAATATAAACTGACAGAATTATTAATTAATAGTTAATATTATGATGGCCTCAGCACACTTCTTGATACAAAAAGATCAAAATGCCTTCATGACATTTACCAGGGGACCAGCAGGCAACTGGGGGAATACTGGGTCTGAACCGTGGTGGTTGAAGTCGCTTGCCATTGGTGTCCTAGGATGCACCCTACTACAGCTATGTTAACTGGGTCAAGTACACTCTTTAAGCTCTTGACTCTTGGGGTAGTGAAGGCGAGCTGTCAAAGACTCCTCAGGGAGATAGTGGGAGAAGGGCAAGAGGTTAGTACTCAGCAATCAACCAAGAGACACATTAATATAATGTCCAGCCCAGTGTTTATCTTTTAGGTAAAAGAAAGTACTTTAATCATGCAGCAAAACATGGTTAGAAATATCTCTACCAATCCCAGTAAAATGATGATACTCTCTGTGGTGCCCGTTTCCTTCCTTCTCTCTCTGTAGGAAGTTCCCTTCCCTAAGGCATCTCTGGCAAAGATACAGAAATTGGTACATATTAGCTACATAAAATCTTACTATCAAAAATCCTAAATGCTGACTTGCAGGTTTAGTCAATAATCTGTACCCCAAATGTTGGGACAGGAATGTCCCCTGCATGGCGAGCGAGCTTATTCCCCTCCCCTGCGTGTCCAACTTCTTCTGAAACTGGTATGATGGTTTTATATTGATCCTTGTGTCATGTTAATCTAGCATGTGCACAGGGGCCTGACCGGTTCCTGGTACTGCAAGGTCCAGAACTTTGAGGGGTGCACCAAGCATGCCCTCACATTGGACATTTGACTACTGTCTATGCCCTGGGTACATCATGTATAGCAGTGTTCGCAACATACCATATTCTTTGAAACTGTAGTGTAACCAGACCTTTTTCCATGTGTTAAGGAACGGTGCTCCTATTGGCTCATCTAGTGTAAAGTTCTCCTGTTATGTGAAAACCATAACCTTGCGCTGGCATCCCGTGTACATGTGGAGTGTGTGTATGTGCAGTGAGTGTGTAGCACAATTAAGGTAGTATGACCCTGTGTCTTGCATGAGTCTCAGTTCTGAGCCATTGGAATTTGTTTTGGATACTCCTGGTTTTTCTATAGCACAAGATAGAGGATAAAGACAGTTTCCCTAAGACATTTAAAGGGTAATGTCTTAATTCCTGTAGTTGGAGGATGACGACCGAGGCACAGAAGTGATGGACGATGCAGACGGGCTACCTTTAGAAATGTAACAAGGACCTTGTTAGCAAAGAGCTGCTGATTAGTTCTTCCTGAGCACTGCAATTTTGTAGGTAGTAAGGGTCAGAGGTGGAACACCAGTTTTTGTTGTTCAAGATGAGGAAGTTTCTAAGCAGGGCCTGCACTTTTGCCTGTTTCTGATTACTACTTTGGAAGGCTGATGACAGCCAGGTTCAGAGACAACATACTTCACGGTGCCACTGTTTTAGGAAGTTCTTTCAGCCATCATCATTGCTACCAGCAGTGAAAGCCATCACTTTACAAAAAGGCTGTCTTAGGAGTTGTTAGAAATTACATTTGAAAGAGAACCAACGCAAACTGGTTCTGAGACTGTAGACACTGGACCCACATTCCCCATCTGGAAAGTGTGAATAAAAGTGGGATCCAAAAACCACTCCCCTTTGTTTCAGCTCCAGGTTCTCCTTGACCAAGAGTACTTGAAGAACTGTTGTGTCAGCACGGCTGATGTCTGCTTGGCAGCCAGTTGCCAAGAGGTGAAGGGACATCACCTGAAGTCTGCAACTTGCTGGAGAAGCTGAGGTTCTGCCTGCTCAGTGAGGGAAGGAGAGTGCCTGGCCCAGCAGAAGGAGAAACTATCTAGTAGGAGAAGCCCAGTTTTTCCCAGTGTGTGGAACACCTAGAAGTAACTGACTAATGACAGGGAGCAAAGCCAAAACAGACTTGACATGTGAGGGGTTCTCCCGTCTCCCTCTGCAGTTACTGCTGTGAGCTGTGGAAGAAGTTGTTTTGCCAAATTGACATTGTGTTGCCAGGATTCCCTCTGATGACACAAACTCCAAGTACTGCGGCTGCCATCAAAGGTGAGTGTAGTGGCACACGTTGTATACACAAGAAAATGATACCAAGACCCTTCTATAAAATAATATGTGATAGAGGTTTGCATGCAAAGATTTATTGCGAAGAACATCATAGTTCAATCCCTAGTATTCTTTAATTGCTGGACATTTTTATCATTGTATATTGAACGATAATAAAACAATATTCAAATGCATAGTACTAATTTTATTTATTTCAGGAACTACAAATAGTTACTTTTTTATTTTAAGTGGACTAAATAGACAATTAACGTGACAATCAGTTTTAAGCACCCATAAAGATGACATGTACTGAACTAGGTAATTGCAGTTCAATAATGCATTTGTTATTTATTAGCGGATTAACATTGGTGTCCAATTTGCTGGTTGTAATTGCTCCTCATTCTGTTTATTTGTGTTGCTATACAAAGCCTTTGATATAACTCATGAAATGTTTTACATTTTTTTTGTTTCAGGGGTATTTACATGACATGGACATGGTATAGATTGGAAGTACGCACATTACAGCAGTAGCGGCTGCTACGGGACAGTAGTGGTGGAGCGGGGAGAACGGATAAAAAAAAGAATCAAATAAAAGGAAAATAAGAACATTTCTCTTACCTGCCAGCCGCTGCCTCTCCTCCATCCTCTTCAGTCAACACAAGAAGCACACAGGCTCCCAGACTCCCCTAAGCCAATCACGACGCTGCTGTCATCAGCATGACAGCGGCGTCGGGATTGATCTGAGCTGCCTGGTTCAGCTCTGAGAGAGGAAGTGGGAGCCCGTGCATGTTCTCCACCTGGCTGTGCAATGCAGCAGAGTAGAGAACATGCTAAGTGCACATGTCTGTTTGGCCGGCCCAAGACGGTTGGACAAACCGTCATGCGCACTTAGAAAGTGCCCACCTCTCCTCCCCCTGCTCTGTGGGAATCCCAACTCCACTGCGCACCTAAAAGAAACACAACAGAGCCAGTACTCAAAAATAAAATGATAATAACATGGTGTTATTATCATTTTATTCTTCCTGTGGAGCGACACTCCTTCGCCTTAGCGGAGGAGCTGCTGCTGCGTTACAGGCAATGAGATGTTCACGCGAGGCAGGTTGCCTGGGTTATTTACATAAGTCAAAAGTGTTGCAAGTTTGGATATATGTGAAGTAGACTAGAAAGGAAGGTCAATAAAGAAGATGGAGCTGGAGTGGCTACTTTCTGAGTTGTTTGGAAGAGGGGGCAGTCCAAAGCTCTAAGGGAGATTGTGCCAGCGATGGGTGAAGAAGACTTACCTCCTTGTCCTTTCCTTTTGGACATGAGGAGCTCCAGTCTTCCCTTGTGAAATTTATATAACCATGATCTTTAGTTCTGCCTGCTAAGGTATTGCATATGAGGCCTTCTATCATATCTACAAGAATGTGTAGGACAAAGGCAATGATGTGGATAATAAAAATAAACAGGAAAAATATGTACTGTAGAAAATAATATTTTCCCAATGATCAGTCAACCCATCAGTCTTGCGGTACTTGACAAAGAATGTAACACAAGTATTAAGCTATACATAGAACTTACCACTGATCAACCTTGTCTGCAATGATTCCATAGTAAATATCAAATACTACTAATAATAATAATGATAATTAGCACATTCATATTGCACACTCTACTACGCGAATCATCTGAAGGTGCTGAGACAGTTGCTGTGAAACCCAACTCAGTAAGACCCATTCGGTTAGCCCTGGTACGATGAAAGACGGAGGGGCATATTTCAGAAAAAGTAACACAAAGCAGTGCAGCGAGTCACCTTACTGCGCTGCGTTGCAGGAAAAGGGCAGGAATGTGCCGTATTTATTACATTAAGTTGCATTCCTGTCCTTTCCCCAGCGCTGGTGCACAATGGGCAACCTAGTGCCAACACAGGCACTGTTGCACCATGATGCAACGGTGCTTGCGTTGCATGCAGGATTATTTTTGTGCAGGAAGGGGCACCTTCCTGCACAAAAACAATCCTGAGAGGCATACTCCCCTTTTTATATGTGCTGCAGAATGCAGCACACATAGAAAAGGGAAGTAACAAGGAGAAATAAAGATATTTCTCCTCGTTACTCCTCCCCTGAGAACTCTTATATTTTTGGCGCATTCCCAGTTCTACCAGTGATGGTAAATCTGGGAATGTGTCAAAATCCACGGGAGTTGCGTGGGAATACCCACGCAATCCCCATGGGATGCCTTCCCAGGGCGGAGTAACGCAATGCAACGATTTGCACTGCGTTGCATTACTCCAGATTTATGAAGGAACTCAGGACCATGCATGGTGGCCTTCGTGCCTTCATAAATCCATTTTGGGCTGGCGCTGCACTTGCACCACGTTGCATGGTGCAAGAGCGACACGACTCCCCTTGTAAATATGCCCCTAAGTTTAAGCCAGCATTCAAATATGTGATCTGTAGTTTACACTCTTGTTTTTATAGGGGGTGCATTAGGGAACTGAATTGCCACTTAGCTCTTCCATTAAACGGTGGAGCCCCTTTAAATGTGAGTTTTTGGACCAAAGAAGGCAGACAATTCTCAATGCTGTTCACCAGTTACATCTACCGTTCATCCTGCTGTCCAGGATTCTGATTCCAAGCTCCGGAAGGAAATTTGATCAACTAGAGTAAGAGTATATTGATGCGAGATGCATTGCAAAAATGGAAAAAAGATGAACTTGCCACATAAAGACTGAGAAAGTGAATACAAGTAGTGAGCTAGGGTCTACCCAATTCTTACAACAGCTAAACAACGAACCACCTCCCACAAGGTAAAATGCACTGCGTGATTTGCATTTTTTTACCCTCAGTGCCCCTGGTGTAAATTATGCTTTCAAGAGTAGTGCCATGGATGTGACAGGCTTATGTTTTGCTGCATCCCATATTCACAAAGGGTTGTAGCAATAAGTACACCTGGCGCAGAACCTATTCCCCTGCTGAACTCTGTTTGGGTGCTGAAATGCCCAAGTCTAACAAAGGGCAGAAACGCCCCCTGTCAGTGCTGCAAACCCCTTTACTCCACTGTTTTCGAGTTCCATGAGCAGCAGAGTAGTGTAGAGTACATGTACGAACGTGTCAATGTTTCTCCCATGGGTAATGTGGGTACAGTTGAAAGAGCAGTCTGATAGCAGCAAGAGCCGGTGGCTATAACAACATAGCACTCAGGAGATAATGCACATTATAGCATGACATCCAGCCTGAATTATGGAACACCTTTTGTGAGAAGTTGGCCTGGTATATGCTGTCCACTAATTAAAGTGGGCACCTTGTACCAGTCCAAACAACCCTTATGGTGATTAGGTCAAAGATAACCTTTATTGAAAGCTATCCTAGTGGTAGCTATGGAGAGCAGCCTTCAGGCTAAGTCTTGAAGGAATGTTAAGCACCTTGTTTTACCAGAATGCAACTTTATAGTATTGGTTAAATGAAAGGGAAACCACACAGTAGTTATAAAAATATGTATTTATTATATATAACACTCTCTAGTATCCTCTACACGAGGATAGAACACAAATCAAATAACACAGTTGCAAAGAATCAAACGTAAGTAGCACAATACACAGTGGACTCCCGGGGGAGACCAAACCATATACTAAATAAGTGGTATAAGAACCACGACACGGGCCTAGACTTAGTCTAGAAGGTGTAGAATCGCTGGGACCCCAAGGAACCACCCAAGGTGAGTGAGTAGGGACCCCACGGAGGACGGGTGCAGTGTGAGAACACGACCGCGTGCTCCGTACAATTCAATGGGAAAGTCGCGGTTGGAAAATCAGACTTTAAGGACCCTTCCCAGCAGATTCCGAAGACAACCCTTGGAACTTAAGAGTTTGGAGAGCCACCCCACCCGTGGATACCTTTGTACCAAAGTTACCTATCCCAGAGGAGCCGGGTGCATAGGTGCGAAGTGGCGTCGGAAACCCTCATTGTTCTCTATGGATGTCATCAAAGAAATGCTGCTGCTAGAAGAAAGAAAAGTGTCCGGTGGAATCCAAACGTGGATTCTAGATGAAAAGAACCTAAAAGCAGAGGGGACAGAGTCTGGGTCACTTTGGAGTGACCAGGGGCTCGGTAGACGAATGCCCACCGATGTCGGGTGCTTCAGGTGTGTTGACGGTAATCTTGACTCTTAAGCTGCGAGGACCCGGAGACGTCTAGGACTACCAGGAGCCGGAGGCGAGCTGTCCCACAAAGGATGTCAAGTGCTGATGGGTCGGTGTCCGGCGGGAGCACCAACAAGCCTTGGCAGCGGCAAACAACGGAGATGGTCAAATTCGGTGTCGATCTGGCCCAGCAAGGACCAAGGGACTCACCACGGCAAGGGGAGTCAGGGCAGGCCTGGAGCAACCAGGGGAGCCCAATTAAAGCAAAGTTGACCCTCAAGTGGACCCACAGGCCGAAGGCACAGGAGTCGCAAGGGGACCTCAGGCGGTTACACAGGGTACCAGCTAGCAGGGCACAGAGTGCAAGGATGCCAGAGTCCTTCTCAGAAAAGATGCGCTGGGGTCAGGGCTACAAATGGCCCAATGCATGAAATTATTGCACGACAACAAGCATGTGCAGCTGCAAATACACGCGGTGCACAGGGGTACGGGAATACGGTCCCCACGAGGGATATCCACCTCAAACTCAGTGAAAGGGCAGCTCAACCTCAGAGACCTTCAGAAACCCACCTCCTGTGTTGCTGGAGCCTTCAGAGTCTGCAGGAGCTCAGGATCAGCAAACAAGTCAGATGCATTACGGTGCCTGCGTTTGCAGGGGAGTGACTCCTTCACTCCACGGGAGATTCTTCTGTAGTCTTGGAGGTACACAGGGTCCAGCACGGAGCCTGTATGGATCACGGACAGTGACGAGACTGGGGACGGCAAGGGAAGACAAAGTCGAGCCCAAGGGAGGTCCAGCGAAGTCCAGCGTGTCCAGACAGTCGAAGTGTAGTGGTATCTTCTTGCAGAATCTTGTCCACGTAAAATCTAATGTCCTGTAGCCAGGTAACCCATTTTATACCCACGGGAAAGGGTTGGACAGATTCTAGGGACTTTCCTAGGGGAGGGACAGGACAGAGGGGTGGCTACACCCATGTCCTTTGTCCAATTTCGCGCCAGAGCAGGAGCAAATGGCTCCTAGAACTGGTTTGAACTGGACTATGCACAGGGATACCAAGTGTGCCCCTCGTGCAGACTTTCTGGCACTGTAACAGTGCACCCACCCAGCCCCAATACACTAAATCCTGTCTGGGAGGTGGTCACACCTCCCTGTGACAGAATGCCTATTGTGCTGCCTTCCCCTGCTCGAGCTTGGCTCAGCAGCAGGAGGGCAGACTCGTGTCTGTGGCTGGCAGCATCCATTTTCTGCTGTAAGGCTCGAGAAAGTTGGTACCGGTAGACTTAGGTACCCCCAGAACCTCGGTTCTGAGGGGAGGAATCATACCTCCCACACCAGTTACTGGTGTGGGGGTATGATTCCAAGGTGTTTGACACCAAACACAACATACTTCGTTGCAGTCGTTTTCAAGTTAGCATTTACCGCAAGGTTATAATGCACCTCTACCTATATGTCTGGTAGTATCATGTACTGCCCGGGAGAATGGTCTCCGAATACTGCAGAGGGGCCCTGCTCATGCAGGAGCACCCTCTCACGTAAAACCCAGCACCCTGCCTACAGGATTGTTAAGGCCTGCCATAGGGGTGACTTATAAGGTTTTAAGTGTAGTGATATATATAGATATAGTGAACCTATATCTCTCGTAAGTGGTGCAAGCACCAGCTTGCACAGACTGCAATAGCAGACCTAGGGTTCCATTTTGCATGACCTCTCAGGGGTGGCATAATACATGCTTCAGCCCATGGGAGGCCTCTGGGGTACCTATGCCCTGGGTACCTGTGTACCATATACTAGGGACTGATAAGGGTACCCCAGTATCCAATCTGGAGTTGTACCAAAGTACATACATATCAATTTAAGGGAGAAAGCAGATAGGCTGGGGTCCTGGATAGCAGGATCCCAGCCAGACTAGTCAAAACAGTGGGTGCAAAAAGCAAAAAGTGGGGGTAACCATAAGAAGCAGATCCTACTTTCCTACACCTTTCTCCAACCCACAAGTCCTGATTGTGAATCATCATAAAATACATCTGCAAACTTAGAATGCGCATTTCCCCCTTGCAAATGTACAGCAGTTTTTTGCTTTTTCTAGGCCTATTAGCCCTACGCAGGATCTACTATTTGATCTACTTATGTTAGTACTCACAATCCATACCCGCCTGCTAGAAATAGGCAGCAATTTTATTAAATGGATTGTCTCACCCAAAATTCCCCATCACCCATATGAGGGAACACATAGAAAGGTTCTTTGATAACTGCAGTTCTTGACTACAACTTGTTCACGCCTCTCCATCTCTATGCATTCTGAACCTACTAAATGTAGAGTTTCTACTCCTGTAGAAGGTATTGATAAGCAATATAATCTTTACCTGAACAGTTAGGCAAAAGATTTTGGTCTTCAATTGCTCCTTGCCAGAGTCCTTCATAAACACTTTAATGCATGCACACACACCTTCCCATATTTGTTCCTTAAAGCTCCTTCAAGCATGTCTTTAAATTGGATTTTTTCCCTATGTCTAGAAATATTTATGCAGCACACATAGAAGTTACAAATCTCCATTACTGATTGTTTATGTGCAGGAAGGGACACCTGCATTCATTCCGTGCAACGCAGGCCCTCATGCACTATGGTGCAAGGGTGCTTGCTTTGGTGCTAGGCAGCTAAATTAGCACCAGCGCTATGGGAAATGTAAGGGTGCACCTCATTCTTGTAAATACAGCGCATCCCTGCGTTTTGAAACTGTCGGAGCACGGCGTTAGCAATTTTGGCTTAACACCGCGCTCCGACAGTTTCTTGTGAATATCCCCCCTGGTTCTCCTTCTGCTCGTTATTTTAAAGTTAGAATGACATGATGTAAACAGGAAAAGATTTCCAGAAGAGGACTAAAGAAATGGATTGGAAACACTGACCATCTTTTCCATATTTTTCAAGGTTGAAATTACAGTTGATCAGTTACAAATACGTTCACATTTTTTCAGCTTTTCAGCACGCATGTTCATGTCGGCTGAGGAACTGCCAATAAGAAAATTCCATTTGATTCGATTGGAATCTTGGAATTGGTTATTGATGTGTAATGGTGCCTATTTGATTCAGTGGGTGTTTTTTCTAGCCATTAGAACTTGTCTTTTCCACTGAACACATACACTCCAAGCCACACTGTTACTGATCTTGTGCAAACTATGTGGAACTGGTCATCTAAAATTCTGCTAGGTTTCGCAAGTCAGATTGGTACCTTTTCATGCCAAAAGCCATTAAAGATGACACATAACTTAAAACATGTCCACACCCACACAAAAAGATTCCAGAACCACAGTTCAAACTCTGATCATCACACACCTGGTTCAGAAAAGCCAAAAAGAACGGCGAGCGAGGCAAAAAAGAGCCCCCACTGGGCATTCAGCTGTTCCTACAGTGCATTTTCTGCACCAGTGGGTGCACTGTAGATGCAGAGATCCATGCCAGGCAGGCGCAGAACTCTCAGTCACTTATTTACAAGCCAATTGCACCGCCGGTGTGTCACTTTTTTTGACGCCCCGCGGCACAGTGTGCCTGCCCATATGTACAAGACCACGTAAAGCCACCCTGCGTGGCTTTTCATGGCCTTGTAAATATGACCCCCTTTCATGCATTACTCTGATGAAAGGGTCCTTCCATGGATGTTGCTGTGGGTGTTCCCATGCAACACCCATAGAACCTGATGTATTTCCAGATTTACAAGTTTTGTAAACCTGGGAATGCGTCAAATTCCTACGCCTCTCAGTGGAGGTGTAAGGGAGGCGCAACAAGGAGAAATACCTTCATTTCTCCTCATTTTTCATTTTCTGCGTGTATTGTTCTGTAGCACACATAGAAAGTGGAAAACACCTCTCTTGATTGTTTTTGTGCATGAAGGTGTACCTTCCTGCACAAAAACAATCACCCATACAAGGCAGGCACCCTTGCGCCATGGGGCAAGGGTGCCTGTGTTGGCACATTGCAGCCCATTGTGCGCCAGAGCAGGGGAAATGCAAAAAGAACAATTGATGGACAGAATGCTGATCAATGTCAAACATTCACCAAACTGGTCCCAGGATGCTTTTTTCCGGTCCAGGGAGGACCCGGCTTGGCAGTTCGGGTGGACTGTCCCCATGAGGGGCAGGCTCAAGACTGATTTGCATATGGCTGGGTCCAAACTGGGGTGGCATGGTGAGCAAAAGAACGATGGATTTAGCCCACATCTTTTGCCTGGGGTTGAATGTTTTATTTATTAAGCATTCCGTCCATCATTTGTTGCTGCAGCACTTTTCGCGCAGGGGAAAAGGACAGAAATGCGTAGTATCTTGTAGATACGGTGCATTCCAGCCCTTTTCTTTTGATGCACGGCAGCGCAGCAGGAAGGTTTGCTGCACTGCCATGCATCAAAATATTGTAAATGAGGCCCTAAATATGGTGGATGAGTCTCTGCGGTGGGCCAGAGGTAACAGCCTCCACTGCAATGACAAGCTGCCTGCTGGTACACTACCATCCAAAGTATATATCAAACTCATCATTTTTTGTATCATTATCAGGGGTGTGTGAAATTCATGTTCCTTTCTTTCAATTATGTGATATTTTGCGTAATTATGTGAAATGCAAATCTGTCTTTCAGCAATATATTGTAGCATGAAAAGCATCCAGTAAACCATTTTTGACCAAGGACTCATTTATCACTATAAAAAGAGTGTAAAACCAACAACTGCCGCAAACTACAGGTGATCACATTCTGGTTGTTTGCGTTGTTTGCGTTGTTCCAGCGCTCCCATGCTACAATTTTGCCACGAACATGATATGGCGTAATGGCATCATTTCTGGTTTTTGCGGGACAAGTTTAACGCAAAATTCCCGAAATTAAGCCAGCATAATTTACACTTTGCCGCAACGGGCCCCCGAACCCAATCCCCGCCAGCCTTTCCATGACGGCCTCGCCACCATTGAAAGGCCTTTCTTTTCCCACATCCTAATATGGCGGACGGTGCCTGCTAGGCACCGCCACCATATTAGTGGCCCTGCTCCGCCCGCCAGGCAATCAGTGCAATTGCCACCGGCGGAAAAGCGGCAGACGGACTTTGCGTCCGCCGTGATACCCACCGCCATCCTAATATGGCGGTGGGTAAATCTCATTGTGATGGCAAAACGATCGCCACCGCCGGCCCGGCGGTGGCGATCGTTCCGCCATCGTAATGAGACCCCTAGTCACAACCTTATCCAAACCAATGAAGGACAGTTCTTATTGTGTATTGGAATTTTCTGTTTAATTTCTTCACATGAGGATGTGCGGAATGGTGCTCAACCTCTTATGCCCTTTTTCAGCTACTGAACCAAAGAGAGTTTTTGGTTTGAGCTGTGACCCAGTTGTGGTGCTAAGACATTTCCATCATCAGTAAACAGGATATCCCTCTCGTCTTGATGTTACCATGCAGCGCTATGTATTGGTTTCTGGTGTGGTTCTACTAGGCACTATAGATCAGTGCAACCTGGGTGAGAAGTAAAGCTGATTCTCAGTTGCATCATAGAGATAAAGCAGTCTCGAACTGTGCCTTTGGTGGCTCGGGTGAGACTAACACAACACACAGTCATGCAGAAATACTTGCTCTTGGTTTAAGAGATGAATTATTCAAAAACATTCAACAAGGTTTCAGAACGCAGGCTTGGCTTTGACTTCTTAGTTGCCGAAAGGACGCAGCACGAAGACACATTCTAAAGTGCAGAAGAAAAAAAAAAAAAAGATTTCTGAGTTGCCACTGGAAGGAAAAGGCTGATTTTTAAATACCGGGAAAACAGCGCCTGGCCAGAGCTCACCTCCCTTCCCCTCCTCGCGCGTGAGGCTGCTTTTAGACAGTCATAGCCGAAGGATTTCTCGGTATAATTCCCCAAGATTAAAAAATCAGGGGGCATATTAGCAAGACCCACGTTAAAATTATCGCCGTTTTAGCGGCAGGAAACTGCCGCTAAAACGGCGATAATGGGCTTGCTAATATGCGTTATAGAATTCCAATAGAAGCCCAGGTTAGATGTCCTGCACATCTAACCTGGGCTTCTATTGGAATTCCATAACGCATATTAGCAAGCCCATTATCGCCGTTTTAGCGGCAGTTTCCTGCCGCTAAAACGGCGATAATTTTAACGTGGGTCTTGCTAATATGCCCCCAGGTATTTTTGAAGAGAGTATGTTGCCGAGCAGCCCGTGATACCACTAATGGATTTCAAGAGGCTGCTAATGCATTGTAGGAGAGGATGAACTGCGCTCTCTTGTCATGTAGGAAGCGGGATTAGAAAACATAATTATGAGAGAGCAACGGTAGCCAAACCTGAACAAAATGGCGCCGCTAGGTGGGTGCGACAAATAACATGTTTTGATGAAAAGAATGAAGGGCCCGGCAAGGAACGTGCTGATGGCTCAAAAGGGGCATTTTGGGAGGTATCATTGAAGCACGGACTCGGCGAAGCAGGAAGTGCCAATTAAATAGCGTATGGCGGAGCCTGACAAACCCCCATGGGGGTCTTTCATTTGCAAGAACAGTTGCTGAAAGAGTTCCAGGGTTTTAAATCAAAGGCTGCACGTAGGGTTTGATTAAGCATGATACGACTGTCAAACGGGAGCGGAAAACATGATTTTTGAGAGTCTTGGAGAAAATCAAGACAGTTAATAATTCATAGCACCCAGCAGGATGTGCGCGTAGGATTTAAGATTTAGCAGAACCCTTGAAGAGTCTATTGAATAACAATTGTTGTTGTGGACGTGGGGGCGGAAGCACGTCAGGTGATTGTGGCAGTATCCAAGACTGCCTGTAGAAATGTGGAAAGTCTTAGGCCCAGAATATTAATGTGGACAACTTTTCACTGTGTTTGAGCCTGGCCAGATTAAAGGCTTCTATACAGACATATCGAGGCAGGGTCGGGCTGGGACAGTAAATACCCCCAGGCACCAAAATGAAGGCGGCCCCCAATAGCGAATCAGTTAGCTTAAAAAAAGTGGCCACATTTGGAAATCGGAGCAGTTTTTAACTTGTAAAGAGTCGCTATATAGGCGTTTTGCAAGGTATGGGAGACCGAATGTTTTCCTGCTTGCTGCAGGCAAAGTTTGGGTAATTTTAGGGAAATCAACAGAAAAAAACGCCCCACCGGACAATAAAACAGGCCCACGAACAGCCAAGAAAGCGACCCTCACACAGATTTGTAAGAACAGCCCTCCAGGCACCGACTGGTTGATCAATCAGGCAAGTCTGACCCTGTATGTTTGTGATAGATAATATAGCTTGACTCTATAGAGAGAATCAACAAAGGGGTGAGTTTCCATTGATAGATTCCAGATGATGTACAAAGAGAGTGAAGTTTGAGTTTTCTATGATGTCACTCACAACTCAGAGGTGGAAAACGGTACCCTCTGATACTTACATATGCTTGTAGGGATTCTGGGGCAGATTTACAAGGCCCTTGCGCCACTTTTGCGTCATTTTTAACATGGGAAAAGTGACGCAAAAGTGGCGCAAGGGCCTTGTAAATAAGCCCCTCTTTCTCTATAGGGATAATTGTTCTTATATTGTGTGCACGCTGGAGAGTACCATGTATTCATGCTCTTGGGGGGGAGCAGCTGCAGTCAGTGTGCCTGGGATGAGATTTGCATGAGTGGTAGCTTGCTTGAGTGCATGACTGGAGAAATAACTTCGGAACTGTGGTTGTGAGTATTTTTAACAGAGAATGTTTCAGTGCTTTCAGTAACAGTACAATAGTGAGTTAACAGTACTTGAAGTTCTGCTCAGGCACAGCCTTATCACAACTCTGAGGGGCTGAGTTATGGTCCTTTGGCCTCAAAAGGAGGGCAAAAGAGACATCTGCTAGAGGGACCTCACCTGGGACTATTGTTTGGAGAAATAATGGAATGGTACTGGGCAGGGCAGAGCAAGACTAGTCCTGAATCACTGGCAGGCAGATTCCCCATCAGCACTCTGGTCCCACTCCATCTCTGAAGCACAGCTTGATGCTGAAGAAGAAGAGGAGCAGTGGAGAACCTGGATCCCCCTGTCCCCTAAGGGGTAGTAAGAGGTGATCTGCAAAAGGCACCACTTGAGGGGAACCACAACAGCTGGGGAAAAGGGCATACGTGAATCCTTCTCGAAGTACATGGGGAGGGACCTGCTTAGGACGCAGTATAAATCAATCTGATTATTTGCAACTTGCCATTCATGGGGTTTGGGTTTGCTTGGATGAGTGTGCCCTCAAAGGACACAGGATGGCTAATCCCTCATACTCTTTCTCATGGACCCTGTTGCATGTTAGTTAGTGTGAGGAAATATACACGTAATGGAGAAACAACTGAGAGGGTGTGGAGGACCCTCGCACCATGTGAAGTCTGATGAAATGTAGCCAAGCTTTGTCAGGATTGTGAGAGGTCTACTAGAACCTGGTATATGAAGGAGTGAATGGTATTCTCTGAGTACCAGAGTCTGGTAGGCATTTCCCTAAGCTGTCTGGATGGCTAAAGTGCAGGACTGTTCCCTTCAGTTTTTCTTGTTTCCCTCTTGCCAGTTCTTGCAGGCAGCCTCTCTATCCGCGACATTTAATTTGATTTTTTAAATACTTGATCATGCCACAGTCTGAGCCATTGTTTTACATCAGAAGATGGGTCCTGAACCATGAAACACCAGGTGGAGGCAAAGGAATGCATATTAAGAATTACACAAATTAATCAGGATTGCACAGAGGGTCCTTGCCCACATGAATCTTATCCCAACACTCTGGACTAAGTTAACTTGTGAGCCTTCTTCCTGTACATGTTGGCACCAATCATTCACACAGTTAGGTGCCATGGCAGGCAGGTGTTGGGTGGTCCATGGGATTATAGTGTACTTATTTTATATGCTACCACCTAGGATCCTTCCATACACCCCATGGATGTTTTCATGGAGTTCTTAAGTATAGGCTGGGAATAGAAAACAGCATTTACAATGCGGCCGGAACCACGCTTTCCGTTACAACGCAAACGTTACCACGCTTGCTTTTACCATGCATATGCCTTTACCATGCATCTGCATGGTAAAGGCAGTCAGCGCTCTAGATTCAGAGTGGATGGGCAGGGAAAATGGAAGGAACAGGAAGGTTTGGGACAGTAAGGATTGGGACGCAGCTTGGTGAGTAAGGCTGGGGCCGGATTTTAGGAATAAGGGTGGGGGTCGGAGTAGTTTTTAGGGCTGGGGGCGGTTTTAGGGCTCAGGGAGGGGTGGTTGGGGCAGGTTTTAGGGCTGGGGGTCCGGTTTTAGAGCTTAGGGCAGGGGCTGGGATCAGGGTCGTTTTTAGGGCTGGGGGGCAGGTTTTAGAGCTCAGGGTGGGGGTCGAGGTAGTTTTTAGGGCTGGGGGCGGGGTTGATTGCAGGGCTGGGAGCCAGGTTTTAGGGCGAGGGGCTGGGGTGAAATTTTTACTACACATTTGCTTTACCAATCATGCCTTTACAATGAAATTAATTGTAAAGGCATGTGTGGTAAAGACGTGGTGGCAGTAAAGAACGTGTTGTTAAGGCATGCGATATAATCGCATGTGTGGTTCCCTCATAAAACCGGTGGGAACAGTTGGTACGAGGGGTGTCCTAAAGCACATATAGGGGACATTGTGGAATCTAGCTGTAAACACAGTTTTGTCTCTGCCACTGAAACAAAATTGTCACCTGCAGTGATGTCACAACGGTTAACAACTGCTACCAAAAATGTGTCTTGCATAGTGACTTCCTATGACGGCATACACAACATGTGGAATTATGGTTGGGTGGATGTCAAAAATAGAAAAGCTGCTGCTATAGACTGCACACGCTCACTTTACTATTCTCTGTTTTGAACTTCTACAGATGTTCTTTCCATAGGCCACTCTTACAGAAGACTGTTCCGGTGAAGTAAGTTGTAAGCAGGGCAATGAAGGTCCTCATTAGAGGGAGGAGTGATGCTCAACTCAGCCTCAAAAGAAGCACACACATCGGAGTGCCACTATTTACATCAAAACTGAAGGTCTGCTGTAGAATGAATGTGTCCACTATTCTACTCTCTCTTTTGTACATTTCCTGCTGTTCTGCTGACTGACCCATTGCAAGAGAGTCCATCCCTGCAGAGTGTGTGGTAAGCGTGCAGTGGAGATCCACACTGAGTGGAGGAGTACTGCCTCTGAAACTGTGCTTTCATTGGCTGACTTTAGTTCAGGAACAGCACACATGCCGAAGTGAGGTAATATGCACAAATACTGAAAGCTTGCTAGAGACTGCACTCTCACTGGAGTGGCAATGAGGCATCACAACAAGTGTTTGATGTTGTCCAGGGTTTATATACGGTGCATTAATAATGATAATTAATCTGACTTCCCCCCCTTGATTTTCCTTATATAGGTTTAATTGACATTATTGTAGTTGAATCAAATTTTAAATGATGCCTAGAATTGCGTTTATTAATGGGTTATACTTATGCTACATATTCTGTTAAAATACCATCTTGGACAAGATGGATGCTATCTCTGTCACTTGCTTCTGCTTCCCCCCCTAAAAGCATGCAACTTCTCCCCCACAGGCTCCCCAGAGCACAGTCAAGCAGATGTATAATGGTTTATTTCACTGTTAGATCACATTGCTTTCAATTACATTTTTGCCTGTTGTCTACGATTTAAAACAATCCCAAGGCCTCTTCCGCTGTCATTCGTTGAGAATACTAGCTCATTCATTCGCTGAAAGTAGCATTGTTTTAATGTTTTATATTAGTTAGAACATTTCCGGATGATGCCAACATGGAGAGTGCTAAATATGTTTTCAATATAGGATGGTGCTTATGTGCTAAGGTAATGACGTGTATTTTTCTCTAAAGTCTGATATGCCAAAGCGATGATGTTTTTCACTCATACCATGATGATTTTGCAGTTTAACTAATTTGTTATGTGACAATTGTGTATAAGAATACCTGGAGTTGGGGGTGAGCCAGAAGACTTTCCTGTTCTACTAGGGATGCTGTCCAACTTCTTTTTGATTTTGCTGCTCATTTGGGATTTAGAATAATTCAGATTTTGCATACTCTATATGATTTTGCATCTGAGAGCCTTTATGGCATTATTTCTGTACTGTTTATGTTTGAATTTTGTACTTAAACCCCTTTAACTTTTTGCTGATCTAGAACTCAATTATAGAGGGGGGCTATTATTTGAACTGTTTAACTCTGCTAATTGATGTTGAAGGGGTGTCCTAGTGTGCAATTCAACCCGTGGGAGAACCAGATGAGGTTACATTTGGCACAAGATTTTGGGGTGTACAAGATTTTGAGGTATGGTTTTGCTCCAACAAAATGATATGATATGTGACGCACACAAAGTGCTCAAGGTGCCTTGCTGTTATGGTGTCCTGCTGGAAGACCAAGATGCATAGTGGCAAAACTGCTGTAACAATCACATTATAGCCATGGGTTCCATACTTTAAAAAATGGTGCTCTTTCTCTCAAGATATGCTAGGAGAATACTCCGCCCCAAGCTAAAGCAAAGACTGCCAAATCTCCACAGAATGAAGGAGAAGGGGAGTAAAAAGAAATCAGTGGCCCTTATTAGCCAATGCAGCGATCCTCTCTTTCAGTTGATAAACACAGATTTTTTAAGAATGCCATCAATTCTCAACATTCAGTGGAAACTCCAATCTTCATAACCTGTCGGGCTGTGAGTTCATGTTGATACAGGGCCGGCTTTAGAGCTGATGACGCTTGGTGCAACAGACTTTTTTGGCACCCCCCCATGGCCTCCTGCTACATGGAGTCCCTCACTACCACTCTCCACCAGTGCACCTCACCTCTCCATAGCCTCTCTCTGACATACATTTAATTTTTTTGGCACTACGCATAGTTTACTCACACTCAGTTCTGTGATCCGCATGGTACACATTCTTTGCAGCAGGCACATTAATCCTCCATGCTACTTTAGGATGAATCATAACTGCCACTAGACAAAATTCCGATATCTCGCCAGTAGGAACATTAATCACCAGAGTTATCTTGGAATTTGTATTCTTGCCTGAACTGCTGGAAGCAAAAGGAAGTTCACATATTTTTAAACTAATAATTATTTTTAAACACAGTGCCCCCCACCAAAGTCAGCGCCAGGTGCGGCTGCACCGGTCGCACTGCCCTAAAGCGGGCCCTGTGTTGATGCTAAGGTGGAGATCTCAATCTATTCAATTCACATCACATCACATCAGATGGCAATTTTATGAAAAATCGAAGAG
This sequence comes from Calotriton arnoldi, assembly GCA_963921515.1. NCBI lineage: Eukaryota > Metazoa > Chordata > Amphibia > Caudata > Salamandridae > Calotriton > Calotriton arnoldi. The sequence continues at coordinate 2,068,150 of CAWUFW010001612.1, read as the reverse complement.
AAAGTTTAGGTACTCCAAGACTTTTTTAGAGTTTGATGACATGTTACTCCATCACAAACGTGGCAGATGTCCTTCCACCCTGTTGAAAGTGCATTATAGCCAAAGCCACTTGTATTATGGCTAGTGATACAGGACACATGCCATGTTTGTGATGGAACACCCTATCAACAAAATGCTAAATAAAGCCCTCTGTTCCTGAACCTTCACTAAGGAAAGTGAGTGAGTAAGAGGGGCTCAGTTTACCAGTTTCTATACGTACATCTGCTTTTATTCCTCTGACACTGAATCTTACCAGAGAAAAATCAGTGATGTCATTTGAGATGTGATCAGTGATGTCAACAGTGATGCCACTGACCATGTCATGAGTGATGTAATATGTGAGGTCATAAGCCATGCATTGGGGGGGGGGGGCATAAGTTATAGTTAGCTTAGCTAACTATAACTGCTGAATTTCTCTGGTTTTGCACAAGTGAATTCTGAGCATAACCATAACGTCCCTATAACCTTTGGTTTTTTCAGTAAATTTCTACATTTAAAAAAAAATTATATTATATAATGTCCCTGTAACCTTTGATTTTTTCAGTGAAATTCTAAGGTTTTTTAATCTTGTTTCCTAACTATAACGTCCCTGTAGCCTTTGTTTTTTTAAGTGACTATCTAAGGTTTTTCACATTTTATTTCCTAACTGTAACCTGTTCCCTTTGAGAGTGAATGTGTGAATGAGTGCATGAGTGTATGAGTGAGTGTGTCAGTGTCTCAATGGGTGTGTGGGTGGGTATGTTAGGGTCAGTGTGGGTTTGGGAGTGGCTGCATACGTGTCTCACTGGGTGTGTAAGTGGGTACGTGGGTACGTGCGTGTCTGAGTGGGTGTTTGAGTGGGTGCATAAGTGTCTGAGTGGGTATCTGAGTGGGTCCTGAGTGAGTGTCTCAGTGGGTCTGTGAGTGGGTGTGAGAGTGTCTCACTGGGTTTGCGAGTGCCTCCATGACTGTGTGAGTCAGTCTGTGAGTGAGTGCATGAGTGTCTGAGTGGGTCTGTGAGTGGGTGCGTTAGTCTCTGAGTGGGTCTGTGAGTGGGTGTGTGAGTCTCTGAGTGGGTCTGTGAGTGGCGTTATGAGTGGCTGTATGGGTTTGTGAGTGGGTGCATGAGTGTCTGAGTGGGTCTGTGAGTGGGTGCACGTGTCTGAGCAGATCTGTGAGTGGTTGTGTGAGTGGCTGTATGGATCTGTGAGTGGGTGCATGAATGTCTGAGTGAGTGTCTGAGTTGGTCTGTGAGTGGGTGTATCAGTGACTTAGTGGGTCTGTCAGTGGGTGTATAAATTCCTGAGTGTGTGAGGGGGTCTAAGTGTCTGTATGTGTGTATCAGTAGCTGTGTGAGTGACTCAGCCACAAAGGAACCACACCTGCCCTTTTATCCAACAAGAGTCCACAGTTTCACACAAAATATCTACCCAAGTGGAGTACTTTCTACTGATTAATTACTGTTGCCTCCTTGGGTAAATGTCCAGTATGTATTCTACACTACAGCTGCGTAATGGAGCATGAGGAAATGTCCCCAGTGACCTTGTGTGGATTTTGGCAATGTGAATGTTCCTGGTGCATCTTTATCCAGAAATATGTGATAACATGAATCCTCCCATAGTGAAGACAACAAGACTACAAAGAGGTAAATCTCCACCAAACAATGGTCTTTCCTCTTAACTACATGAAGTAAATGCATCTTTGTTTGGTGGAGATGTCCTCATTTTCCTCGGCATCAACAACTCCTCACCAAAATTTTGTCTGGAAACGCGCTGGGGGGAGGGGGACGCTTGGTAAGTTGTGCATCATCCTGGCAAAAGGCATGAAGACCTCTGCATACTACTAAGGTGGGCAGGGTCAAATGGGCAAAGCTTCCAAGTGATTTACACATTTGCATACTCATAGTAATTTAAAGGGAGAACTATGGACTCTGCTCTCACCAGGACAAGACAACAAAGAACCCACTTATCACAGTCTCATACAGATTGCGCTCCAATAGATCAACAAAGCAATCTCCTCCACAAAGGATTTCAGATCGTTTTTCAATGTGGAATTGCTGAGAAAACACACTTGCTTTGCGTTCCCCAAACCCAGGAGTTAGTATCATTTGTCCTTTACAGAAGTCGAGCTTCAACAGGGGCACCTGCTATGTTTATAGTTGTAAGTGCCTCACATTGAGGTTTAATTTCTGTGAAAAGAGCTTAGGGCCAAAATGGTCCTGCAAAAACTTAATGTCTGTCATGCACCTGCAGAAGTTTGTCATGGCGGTGGATGGGTCTTCTGAGAGAGAGAATGAACTGGGAGCTGTCTGCGTAGGATATGATTTTTAGTCCATGGGTTATGACGATGCTGGCCAAGGGGGTCATGTAGGTGTTGAACTGAGTGGGGCTGAGAAACGAGCCTTGAAGGACACCGCAGATGATATTCTTGAGGTTCCGAGGTGAAGCGTAGTAGTATGATTTTCTGGATTCTTCCAGTGAGGAAGGAGGCGATCCACTTGAGGGTGTCTCCTTGGAATCTGATGTGGTGAAGTCTCTTGATGAGGGTGCATGATGGGATATGGTGTTGAATGCCGCACCCCAGTCAAGAAGGGTTCGGATGTCATCTGTGTCTGCAATCAGGGCTGTTTCAGTGCTGTAGTTAGAGCGGAATCTGTATTGGGAGGCGTGAGTTGGCAGTTGATGGCCTTTTCGAAAGACTTTCCACCAATCACTGGTGGTGTCTAAGCTGGGAGGTCAAGAGCTGCTGATTACAATGGCTTCACTTAACCAAGTCAATAAGTTCAGAGTTCATACAATTTTGATATGCACACATTCAACAGAAGTTACTGGAATGGGCAGCCTCCCCTCTGTAGGCGTTAAACTGTAAAATGTTGCTGCAAGCAGTGAGCAAACTGGCAACCTAAAGTAAAGTTTGAAACTTGTGTTCTCCTTATCAAACCATTCTGCTGTCTTGTTTTTGAGGGTTTTCTTAGATTGAAGTGGTGAGGCGTGACATAGTCAGCCACGCTGAGAGTAACATTTTGTCATAACTCAAGTGCATATGTGAATTTCGGGCTATCATTTTAGAGAGGAAACCATTTCCAGAACAAGCTGCTTTGCCAGTGACCGACCTACTTTTGCCACTCAGAAGGAGAAATGGGATTCCCTTGGTGAGAGTCAGCAGTTGGTCAGAATTTATTTGGGTTATATTGGGCCACTCAGTGTTGGATGATTCATTTAGTCGCATATCCTTGATATTATTTGGTGGTATTGCTTATGTGTAGGAAAATGTTCAACCATGACTTCAATAAACAAGATCTTGTCTTAGTGAAAACTTAAATCCCGTACCTCTAAGGTATAAATAAAGATCCAATGCCCAGTTTCAAACACTGTGAGAGGGTTCTCAAGAAGTTATTTATGTAATGCAAAAGTGAGAGTTAATATAAGAGATCCATTAAACATGGGTGTAAATTGATACTGCTAAGATATAAAATATGTGACTCCTCTCCAATGGATAATTCGCACCTGTGACCAATAGTGAATTTATCATACTTATTACACATATGATTTTAATAATAATTACTTTATTATTATTTTCTATTTATTTTACCTTAAGGTTCAAATTTTCACTGTATGCTCGCCCACAAGTTTACCTTTGTTTGAGTTTCACTCTGTTAACTTGGTTTGCTTCTCAATCGAGCCACTGCTTTGCTTCATGTTTGCAGTCCTATTTCAATACATTGCCTCAAATTATCAAAGATCAATGCACATCAAGAGTGAACATGAAGCTAACCAATCAATAGGCTAGGGTGAATATTGCAAGAGCACACTAATATTGTGTTATATCTTTATTCATTTATTTACATATTTTGCAAGATGCGGCGTGTTGTCTTTTGTATACATAAGAATGCTCCATTTTACAGCATGGCGTGAAATGTGCAACCTAGCTTGGCATGCAGAATCCAATGAAATTCAGGCTGGGATCCCAAATTGATATTGATGAGCAGCTGCCTTTGATGTGATGGACGTCAGTTCAGGGAGCGCTTGAACATTTCAGTTTCCAGGAGTCTATGTGGAGGCATAAGTAGTTTTTTTAAACTGCCTAATCGAATGGGATTAGTGTGTTCCAGAGCCCCGAACCTAAACTCCTTGAGATACGCCCTCATGTTTTGTCACTCAAAAGTTCATTGGTGGATCTAATTTTAGGATTCAGTTGTAGGTTCCTGGGGGCATATTAGCAAGGGCACTATCGCCTCTTTAGCGGCACTTTTTGCCGCTAAAGCGGCGATATTCTTATCGCCCTAGCAGCAAACTGTCTCTAACAGCAGTTAGAGACAGTTTTCGGGCATTAGCGCCCGTGTATTTTACCACTTTGCATGTCAGCGATATTTATCGCTAATGACATGCAAAGTGGGCGTTCCCGACGAACAAACCTGGGAAACACCCGCTAACAGGCCTATCGCCTATTAGCAAGGTGGCCATGGCCCCAGTTAGCGACGTGAAAAGTCGCGCTAACCGGGGTCATCGCCATTTATTTAACACCTGCAATTAGCAGGTGTTAGCCATATCTAACATGGGGGGGGTGGATTATGCTGATACGACCACAGGGTCGTATCAGCAAGGTTATCGCTGTTTTCCATGAAACATCGCTGGAAAACCAGCGATGTTTCATGGAAAACACCGCTATGGCTGGAATAATTATCGCCATAGCGCTAAATGTCGCTAATACAGCGTTAGCATGGCAAATTATTCCGACGATAGCCGGCGATAAAAAAGTGCTCGCTAAACACGCTTTGCGATGTTTAGCGCACTTTTTGGATAATATGCCCCCTGGTTCGTTATTAGTGTGATGCCAGTTTCATGAAAAAGCGATAACCTTATTCCCAGTAAGCCCAATGAACATTACAAAGTGGTTTTGAATTGCACAGCAACCTTCACCGGGAGTCAGGGCTTTTTTTCAGGTGATCATGCCTCCGATTGTTCAAGGACTATCTAGTGAGCTGGTTTCGAAGAGTTTGCAGCCTATTGGTAAAGTTCATGATAAGTTCCATGTAGAGGAACCGGCCAAGCGAGCCATCATAAGGTTTCCCGTTTACTCCACTCCATGATGAGAGGTTTGATGGAAAATGTGGACTTTCAGCACCATGGACAGTTCAAGTCTTGGCATTGTTTTGGAGAGCACACATAAGATTTGCCTTGAATTTGACTTCCAAATTGAGTAGATTTTGTTGATCAAAGTTTCATGTTCAGGGCTCATTCCAATTGGAAAGTGATGGGGCCTTCTCCGCCCAGTATTGGGATCTCAAAGTTTGTGCTACAGCTTATTTCCTTTACAGAAAGAAACACTATGGTCTTTAAGCTAGTAAACAAAGGAGAGATTTTTGTATGACTTACATATCAGACGTCATCGTCTTTTGTCAGATATTATTACCTGCCTTGCATTTACTTCAATTTGACAAAAGTCAAATTCCCTTTTTAAAGAAACAGGCTGTAAACTTGTGTGAAAGTTAAAATTACAATTGTTTCATCCTATTTTTTCCTGCCATAACTCGTTCTTCGGCACTTTGCAATTATGACGACGATAAACAATCAGTCCACACGGCCTGTCTGCGGTTTAGTGGAGTGTTTTCCTCATGTGTGTTATTTGATTCTCTCCCCTCACAGGGGGGCTCCAGTCTTCTCCGTGACCACCTGCCCTCCTCATTACAGCGCTGCAAGTCTGAACTTGATTAGGCAAGCAGTGTTTCAACGAGAGCCGGAGCTCTGGGGTATCGACCACAGCGCTTCTGCAAATCACGGGCGCGTTCTTGGAAATACTATTTTCAGTTTCTGCCTTTACAACGGCGTAGCTCTCATTACAAGATAAATGTTTGTTAAAATATGAATGGAGGTTTTTCAGTACGCTTTTACATGTACTGCAAGACATTCAACTAGTCGAGGGTGACACCGCTCGGCCTTCTATTACGGAAGCGCCACATAGCTGGTGTAATTCAACAAAATTGTTGAAACGATCATTCCTTGAGACTTTTTTAAAGACAGGTGCATATTAAAAACGCGTTTATGGTATAATTTGCCGCCATTTTAGGTTCATAGTTTACTTCAACTTATCAGAGTCGCAAAGTTTCGTTCATGGCCTTTCCTTTTACAAACCAATGTAATCAGGCATTTTAGTCCAATGAGTTCAATTGTGTCTACACATCTCAGGAACCAACAGGTTCTTAAATGAAAGGACGCAGATAAAAAACTACGTCTGAGAGTTATCTGTTTAGGAGGACTTCAAGAAGTTAGAGATAGGCCCAGTCTAAATGGCAATGATTCTAATTGGTAATTTTGCCTTATGCTTGTTAAGTGAAATTCCTGAAATTATGCCAAATACTTAAGGCATGTGAGCGCAGGAGCACGGCAACAGTGTAAACAACCAGAACATGGTCGGCTGTTGTTTGGGGTACTTGTGTTTTTGGTGTTATTTTTTAGAGCGATATACGCCATCACTTCCAAAGTGGACGTGAGGACACATTTCGCACTAAAATACAGCGCTAATGCCAGATTTGCAGTTCGCATAATTTCATGTAATTTCTCATAATTGCCCTGAAATCACACAAAAGCAAATTATGCATATTTCGCACACCCCTAGTTAGAGATTTACTAATAACACTTAATAATAAAACTGCACAGAATAGGATGGGGGATACTGTAGGGTGTTGAAATTCAAGCATCCTGATGCTCTCACAGCATTCCTAGATGTTCCTCAAAACGGCCTTACTCCAATCGTGCACAACACCTCATTAGATTGCATCAATGACAAATCCTTCAACTTACATCATCCACTACATGCCTTCAAATCTACCAACACTAGCCGTCAGCCCTGGATAACTCGAGGCAACAAGGCACTCAAAACTAAAATGAAGGCAGCATTATGGAAATGGTGAAACTACAAGGCTACTGCTAACCTCATAGTCTACAAGCAAGCTCTTGATACACTATGCAATGTTCTAGTCAATGCCAAATCTTCCACTTTCTATGACCTCATCATCTCCCTTCCACCGCGCCCCAAGCTCCTTGCACAGACCATCATTTCTTTAATCCGCCACCCTCTGCACACATCAATAACCTGTCATTATCTGCTACTGATTTCGCACTATACTTCTACTCAAAGATTAACAGTGCTAGGGATAATTTGTCCACACTGCTCAAGGTCTCACCAATAGCATATTACTCTCCCATTCCACCCAATCCTGCATAACCACACTGTCTCCTCCTCTGGCTCATTCATTCCTCTTACCACCAAACTTCTGGCTCTTCCATCCAACACTTTCCTCTGCCTTACATTTCTTTTGAACTTTTCACTCCACATTGGCCCCTTCCCCTCATGTTTCAAATCTACAGAGGACATTCCCCATCTAAGGAAATCCACTATTGACCCTTCCTTTCACCTAGTATGATTTCTTTGCTTTTCAAAACTTGCTGATAATTGTCTCACTGATCATCTATCCTCTAACAGCCTACCCAACCCTTTCCAATCACCTGGATTCTGCACCCTTCATTCCACCGAAACACTGCTCACATCTGTCTCCAGTTTCATGCACACTCAACACCACAATCACTTCTCATCTCTTCTCATACTCCTAGATCTCTCTGCTACTTTTGATACTTCTCACCCCTATCTAAACACACTAGGTATCAGCAGAGTACTCCTTACTTCTCCAACTGCTCCTAAACTGTAATCTGGAACCATAGGTGTACTATAGCCACATCTACTACTATTATGCTCTGATTGATATGGTCATCGAGTTTGCAACCTGCACTCTCTTTAATCTCTTTAGGCGCACTCTCACCTCTAGTTACCCTCAAAAGATTGAGGGGGATATTCACAAGATCGTGTGCTAAATATCACCAGAAAATGTTAACGCAACTTTACACATTGCAGCCTATCACGGGAAAATCACCCCGTGTTAACCTGGAATTCACAACACGGCGGTACCATGCGATAGTCTCCCGAAACCGTGGCCAATGTCCGCGATACAACCACCTCGATGGAGATAAAAACACAAACCCCAACACCAAAAAACATGCAGTGAGCCCATTCGCGAGGAGGAAAGCAGCGATAAGCAGCCCAAGGCCCGCGACACATATACGGCATGCGGGAATAATACAACAAAAGCAGGAAAAAGAAAGACAAACCAAACAAAAAACAGCAAAGCACAATGGAGGCAGTCGGAGCCAGCACACAACCCCTCAAGCACCATCGGCAACAAAACATTAGACATGGCAGGCCATCTTGGACAAGGTGAATGCAGCCCGAGAGCGGAGGAGGACAATGGCAGAAAACCAGAACAGCTGGAATGATGCGAAACGCACAAACAAGCACAAACACGCCAACAACCACAAGGCAGCAATGCACACCGGAGGTGGGAGTCCAGCGCCACACCAGGAGCTGGATGACATGGAGGAAATGGTGTCCACCACATCAGGCTGGAGATGGTGGCAGGACTCGGGGCCCGGAAACTGCTTAAAATCAACAGACACAACAGCAACAGGGAGAGGAACCACCAGGGACTGCGGGGACGGGGGGAGATGGCCACAATGGCACACATGCACAATTAAGCACAGCACAACTGCAGACAAACCATACCCAAGAGGAACAACACCAACCAAGAGCACAAGTCACACAAGTTGGCAATATCACACCACTGAACAAGCACAGAAGTGAAAACCACACTTCCTGAAAGGGAGAAGGGTGAGCCAAATCTGAGCTGAAGGGACATCTCACACACAATGCAGCACACACACATAGGAAGCAGAGCACCCCAACATCGAACACAATGTGGAACAAACACCAGCATTTGCACAACCGAACACAGGAGACAAGTGCACCCGCTTGTGGCCGGTAAATGGCCATACGCATCTGGCAAACCACGAAACAGGGACATGATAATGCACAAGTACCAACCCACAGCCCTGATGGGGCAGCAATGCATGTAAGGCAGTGACCCAGATAGGCCGTGACACACACATTGGCATACAAATGAACACTCAACACAGTTGGAGACAAGTGAACGTGCGGAAACTTTATCAACAATTGCGTGTCAGTACGGCCAAGGGAAGTGCTACGACATGCAGACCAATGCAGCAGCATGTCTGAATGAGGAACGTTGGAAAGCGACCATGTCCACCCCGGGGGAGTCCATCACCAACACAAGTCATTGCCAAACCGCATATGTTGTCCGCGCATGGATCAGGAGTCCAGGCCAATGCAGCCATGTCCACTGTCTCCCAGGGACATGTGACCAGATCCCCAACATGCAACCAGGCGTCGGGACACGTGCAATGGGTCACATGTAGTCCTGGCTGCAGGTACCTGGTCACTCGTCCATGAACGCGAGTGCAGCAGCGTAGGCCAACAGTTCCAATGTGAGATCGTTGTCCACCACATCTGACATGTCGGCGACGTAACCCATCAGCTGTCCCAGACAGATGTGCTCACTCCAACCCCTGGCCCCAATATGCACGAAAGTCCAATCAGGGAGCGGCTCAATGTGGTCACTGCACACGACGACTCCTGCAATCTCCCAGGTCCAGTTCCCAGCATGCATGCCAAACATCCAGGCATGCCATAAACGGGCATCACAGTGACACTCCTGGTCGTGGTTCAACAGGGGGCGCACACACACGTCGAAATCCAGGTCAGCTACCGTTACGTTGGAGAGGCAGACATCCATGGACCACTCGAATATGCACGAGTGACAGTGCAACACAGGCTGAACGCAGGTGACGTTGGCAATGCGGAAGCTCAGCCTGTAACTGATCCGCAGCACTGCCAATGGCAGTGCCCCCAGTACATGCAGCAGACGTGCACGGTACAGGTCCACGTGATTGGAGTAGAGCATGTGTCCGGGATGGTCTGCCATTGCGTCAGTGGCTCTGCTTGAAGCGGCACTGTGCGGACCTGCACCAGTCCTGTGGATGAAACGCCACAGCTCGGAGCAATGAGCAGTGTCTGTGTGCAACGGGTGCAGGCCTGGGGTGCGTTGGGAGTACGAGTGAAGGCCATTTCACGCACGCAAACTACGACCAAGGACTTCTGCGTGTGGGATGTGTACACGTTGGCCTCATGTCTGGCAGTGCGTAGTGTGGGAGTTGCCTGGAAATGCTATCCTATCTGTCAGGGGGTGCTGGGCACATGCAAGTCACATCTAAGAGCTGCAGATATGCTACCGTCAGATAGTGCGGACAAAGGACCATTCATCCCTACAGTAACTGCACCATCTGCATGCATTCAGGAGACGTACTGAGGCCTGCCGTGGGTGTAGTGGGATGTTTGCGACCCTGGGAATCATGGATGATATGCCCAGCACGTGGCACATGTGCGGCCTCACTGTGTGTTACGTTGCCTCACAGCTGCTCCACTCTCCCACGAGCCCCCACACTTGTGTGCCCTGCGCGGTTGTATCACATGCACTCCTACGGCACACCATTGTAATGCCTGTCCGCGCATGTCCAGCGGCATGCCACCAACACCGTGACGCTGGCCTTTGAAGGTGTGCGGCCAAGTGAGTGTAGGCCAATGCTCCGGACAGGGCAGACACAAGTGTACAGTCCATGGCTGGCTGTGATCACGCTGCGAATGAGGCTAGGCAACTGACTCATGCAGCCGCAGGACTGATACACATAACACTTGGCATGCATGTGCCAAGACCCCGAGCGGTCTTGCACTCCTACATTTCCCCGTCCGTGCGGGCCCGCCCTCCTGGTGCATGCTACATTGCAAACATCGACTACTGTGGCCCTGGTGGCAACAACACTGCAACACAGTGACACACTTACCGCACTTCCTGCCCAAGGCCAGGTCCGAGCCACGCCCTGCTCCCCCTGCCGAATCAGCACACCCCTGCACTGACCTGACATACGCCGGACCAGCACACGCCGCTTGTGCATGCAGGGGGGGGCGGGCGAAGCTACATGTCCAAGGTCACTGCCAACGCTGAGGTGACATGGTATCGTCCGCTGAAGACAGCACACTGTGATGTTGCAGGGTCCGTGCCCATCATGCTGACACAATGACCACACGGACACACTTGCTCAGATGGTGTGAATGGCTACAGGCATGTGCGCCCAGCCACATTTATTAGAAGGCACACATATCGAGTGACACCTGTGTTGGATGTGTGTGGGGTGTGTGCACACCAGCCGGCAAGGGCTGCCTGGTGCAGTCAGAAATTGACAACAGTGTACATCGTAAAGGACACAACCATTCAACCGTAAAGGACCCATGACCTGAGCTGCGCAGAGTTAGTGGCCCCGGATGCACAGCGTCCTGTATGGGCCTACCGCCACGGGCCGCTGACTTGCGGTGCACTGGGGCAGGGTCACGAGAGCAGAGCAGGTTCCCGCAGATGACTATGGGGGTTGTCGTGGAGTGTCTCGGTGGACAGTGGAAGGTGTACCCCCAGGGCATGATGCCGAGGGCAGAACCACGCTGAAACAGTCACCATGGTGGAGATGAGTGGAGCAAACACATGTCGGACACCAAGTCCGTCCCAGCCAGATGATGATGCAGACAACCCCCAGGCCATGGACTCAGACGCCACCTAAGTTCAACCAGAGAGTGCCCATGAGTCATTGCACACAGAGTTAGTGGCACCAGTGTTGATAGGGGATGCCATCTGCGATGAGGCGTGTCCAATGACGTGGACTCCTCCATATCTTACCCAGGACACAGTTCCACTTGTGTGGCCTACTGGACCGCAGTGTAGGCCTGAGGCAGTGGCCAGCAGGGGCCATTCAGCGCGTTTCGCAGGCTTAGGTTGGATGGTCCCACCGGCCTGCGTAGTTCAGGTTCAGTGGCACCACGGGACGCGGACTTGCGTTGCACAGGGTTAGTGGCACCAGGTCAGTTGTTGCTAGTGTTCGGTCACCTCCGTAACGAGGATCCGGCTTTCATCCGGACTGAACCGCATCTTCCTCTTACTCCTCTCTGTGCGTTCACTGGTATGGACTCTGCCATCCATGAATCACGACTGGGTGCTGGATGTGGGGCCTACTGGACCGCAGTGTATGCCGGGGGCAGCGGTCAGCACGGGCCCACAGACACGTGTCGTGTGCTTGTGATGCATTCGTTTGCTCCACTGATAGCAGGGAGTTTAGTGATATCACCCCTGCAGTAGACATCTGGTCACTGCCATTCATGACTCAGGACACAGTTCCACATGTGGGACCCACTGGGATGCTGTGTAGGCCTGTGCCCTCATCCACGTGTCGCCGGCTTGCGTTGAACAGGGTTTGTGGCACCACGTGTCGCCAGCTTGCGATATGGAATTATGCCTCACTGATTGAAGAGAGTCTGGTGCTGTGGCTGCTGCCACGGACTTGGGGTCACTGCCATTCATGACTCAGGACACAGTTCCACATGTGGGACCCACTGGGCCGAGGAGGACGCAGGTGGAGTATGTAAATGTAAAAGGAGTACTGTGTGCTTGCGCCGTGGAGGCCAGCGATGGTCTGCGGAGGCTGCAAAGGTCGCGGGCCTGGGGCCTGGAGCTTGCACCGGCATGTGGTGGGCCCTCTTTGGCACACGCCGGTGTCGGCAGGTGAGCGGAGCCTCGTTGGTGCGCTGGGGCAGGCATGACGGGTCTGGGGCCCAGCGGCCCGGGGTGCAGCAGGCGCACAGGGACGCAGGCCCCGCCGCGCTCGGTGCCGGACTCGTGGTGGGCTGAGAGGTGCCGCCCTGGCAGACGCGTTGTCCATTCCGAATGAGAACCACGCCCAGTGCGACGGGATTTTTGTTCACACCCCTACGCAGGCCTGGCGTACGCAGGTCCAACCCACTCCACCCGCGCATGCAGGGGGGGACGTAACGTGCGACATTTCCGCGTTCTGCCCCACAGCCTGTGGGGACATGGTAGCGTCCACTGGCCACTACACTCCAGGCACCAGCAGTTGATCTCCACATGGCCATTTCCATGATTTGCACGCTGTGGTCTGTCCGGCATCTCCACGCCACATCTGGCATTGGGTAGGTTCACATTCCTTAGTCACTTGCCGCTCTCGCACATGCCTGCTCCATGCCTCTCCTCACATCCTGCTATTGTGTGTCTGTGGTGCCATGCCGTGGCTGGGTTGTGGGCATGGCAAGGCCAAGTTCCTGATGGAGTCGTGTTGTCGTGTCTGGTCGGTTGGCATGTTGTGTGTCATGTTGAATGTAGTTGTGCTGCGTGTCCATTGCCGGTGTCGTGAGTTGCATGACTGTGGGCTGGAGGTGTGTGGTGTGTTCATTTTGGACTTACCAACGGGCACTGCATTTCCATGGGTGCCATCCTGGGAGCGCTGGGTGATGCTGGACTGTCCGGAGATGTGAGAATCATGCACTCGGCCTGGGGAGTTGGCCACGACATTGTTGAGGAGTCCCGGGCGGTCCACTGTTGCCTGCACATTCATGATATGCGTGTGCTTTCTGTTGTGGTAGTTGTGTGCAGTGTCCGCAGGGGGCACAAGGTGTACATGTGTGCAGTTGATTGGCCCTGGCATGTGAGGGAATGCAGCTATGGCGTAGGGGCCTTGCTTGGTCTCCAGCAGCTCCTGCCCAGTGTGGGTGAAGTGGAGGTGCTGGGGTACCAGGCTGTTGTTGGCATCCAGGTCAGGTGTGATGACCTTGTATGGGGCTGGCTGTGTGACTCCTCCGACTCTGGCAGTTGTGGGTTGGATGGTACCAGAGGCCGACATGTGCTGCACAGCCGGCAGCTTTGTCTGCGGAGGGATGTTGGTAGTCCGCTGGGTTGGGACAGTCAGCAGGTGGGGGATGTGGGTCAGGATGCGGGGGATGGTTGTACTTTTGGGCCTGTTGTGGGCAATGTCCTCCTCTGGCGTTGGGTCTGGGTGGCAGGTGCGTTTCAGGTGGGTCCGCTGTCTTTGTGTACGCTGCCTCTGTGGTGTTCCCGGGGGGTTGGAACGGGTCCTGGGGGTGGTGGCGGGCCTGGGGTGGGTGGGGGTGGGTGCTGTGTCCCTCATGGGTCTCGGAGCTGCATGATGATTGTCTCCATGGCATCTGTGGGTCTTCGGGTGTGGCTCTTGGCTGGGCTACCTTTCATGCTGCAGGTAGTCGTCCTGCTTAACACCAGCAAAAGGCAGGTGTCAAATCCCTGGTGCTACCGCGGCTAATCGCCTGTTTTTGGTTCGCATTGCAGATCTGGCAGTTTGTTGTGAAAGTGGTGTTGTGGTTTTTTCGGTTGTTTTTGCACGGGAACGCCTACTCTGCATCTCATTAGGGTTAGTTGGTGGTGTCCACCGTGGTGTTAAATTTTGGGGCAGTTGTTGCGGGAATACTGGCGATGTCTGCAGTTTGCACCCGCTTGTGAATGGGGTGTTAAATCTATCTCCACTTTTGATGAGTTAAGGTGGAGATAAATCGGAGATAAGTCCTTGTGAATATGCCCCTGAATGGCTTAGTGGCAAGAATTGAGACATCTACAAGTTACTCCTGTGAAGGTTCAGATCCATCAACAACCTTACTCCTCACTACTTATTAATGCAATTTCTCACTACACCCCTATTCGTAATCTCCGATTAGCTAGACAAATCCTACTGGCATCACTTAAGCTGCCCTTTGCCATGTCCAGGTTTCAAAGGTTCTACCTTTTGGGTCCCTTTCAATGGAACTCCTTACCGCCTTATACTCATGAAAGTCTTTGCCTTTTCGGATTCCAAGTTGCTCTAAAAAGTTATCCATATTCAGTAATGAGTAAAGCAATATCCATCCACCTGTATTCAAGTATATATCTGATACCGTTCATGAACTTCCTCTATGGTTGCATTCAGCAATCACCTCACTGGAACTGATAAGCGTGTGATTCACCAAGAACTTCCTGATATTGTAGTGTAGTTCCTATTTCCCTAATAGGCTCTGCACATTGGAATAATATAACCTATAGGTTTGACATAGGACTAAGGTCGGTATGTCCCTATCGATTATATTAAACTTAATTACCTGCGCCAGCTAGCTCAGAGGCCACTAGAAACTCATTGAGAACAAGAAGGGAGTAGTTTCTGGCAACCGAAAAACATGACAACTTTGTTTCCCCTTTAGAAGCGGAACATGACTCAGAATCGTGGAAACAATAGATAACAGTTTCACTCATTCAATCGTGCATGCTTAGTTTCTACAGAGTTACACAGAAAGGAAAGACGGGCGTTTCAATAAAAGGGTTTTATTGAACAGTCTTGTTTCTCGTGTAAGAGATATGTGCTGTTATGATCACAAGACAGTATGCAAGATAAATAATGTACAGCGTAAGCAGTAGAAATAAATAATACTGCGCTAGCATTATCTTTTAGCATATATTCACGTACATAAATAACATGAGCTAAAAATGCGAGTACTCATTCGATGCGTCTCTAAGCTAGTTCTACCCCAATGTACCTAACCTAGTCTAGGTGTAGGGAAAGGTAGAAGTAGGTGGAGTATTCTCTAGTATGGTAGATTAAGAGTATGTTAAGTCTAGTATGCCAAGAGTCCCTCTAGGTTCTAGTCAGCTCCATACCTTGAGAATGAGAGAGGTGGGAATCTCCTGCCGGATCTGAAACTCTAACACCCCGCGAAGGGAGTCAGAACACTGGAAGCTGGATTCGTCTGCGTGCAGGAATGACAGCGTCTTCTCAGTGCGTCAGGCCGGGATACGGGCTCCTCTGAAGTCGAGGTCTCCTCTAACTTGCTTGGGCAAGGGAAGGTATATTTATACCTGGTAGGTGTCGTGGAATGTTAGCATTGACGTGAAGTCGGACAGAGGAAGACGACAGGAATGAACCCTTAAGGTATAACGGTTCATACATAATAGATGAGTTCTTGGAGAAATCAATAGTCCTGTGCTAGGGGAACTCCCGAAGCTTAAGGGTCTGGTTTCTAAGAACGCGTTGTGACGTTAGGGTGGACGGATGTCGGTGACCATGCCTGTATTTGGAGTGCACGGTTAATGCCTAAATAAGGACTGGGATTCTATGCCTATATAAGGGCAAGGCGAATTGTGCCTATATAAGGACATGATTCAGGAAAACCTATATACGGACCCCTAAAGCGGAATACAACACCCACTCCATCTTCGAGTGAACGATAATACTAAATGCTAAACATTTTAAATGCTAAACATAAAATTGAGTATCACATGTTACTAAAAACCTTTCTAAAAGCATTGTAAAAAAAGCTCAAAACTGTTGAAATGCAATAGGTACTGTACATTTAAAGCATTGATTTCATTCTAAGCATATAACAGATGTGGAATGCAACTTGAATGAAACAGTAATATATACATATGATGAAATGGTCGATAAGTTCTTACAATCAAAGCCATTTGCATATCATGGAAGTAAATGAAATGTTAGACAAGTAAGGTGACAATGTGTCCCTGGAAGTATTCAAAGAAGTCCGTTTTATAAGACTAGTTCTACTGTAAGCAGATTGTTCATTTGCCATGTCATTACAAAAATCTAAAAAAGGAAAAGTTCAATTCTGGGAAATGTTCCAAGTTTGAAAAATATGCAGGCCAAATTTCATTGTTGCCCTGGTACACTGTGAGCCGAATCAAAGTCAGTGTAGGGGTCTGGTGTAAACATTAGATCATCTATGTCCGTAGCCAAAATATCATCAACCGAAGTCGGTGACAGTTGGAACACCTCGTTCAGAATGTTAATTGCACAGAGATGAGAAACATCGCCTTCAGCAGAAGATGCAATGTTCGCGTCCGTTGTTACCTGTGTGCCCGTTGATCCATCTTGTACCTCAGCAGCAGCCGGAAGCGTCTGTGAGATCTCAATGAATGCCGCCATCAGGATTGGAAGCCTCTGGGGACAACACACAGCATGGGCCGTTATCGGGTCCAGCAGAGTATCGACATCCGTTGGCATGACTGATGGGAGTGTTAGACAGATGTCTAGCACGCATTCTTCACCGCAAAACAGGCAGCGTAGAACAGGTAAGATGCAATGTTGCCAGATTGGTCAGAATGACAGGAACCACGTTGTATTAAGTTCCCGTAGACGAGGCATGCCCAAAAGCTGTACTATTCGCTCACGGCATTTCCGTTCAAGGAGGGCTCTCTCCACATCGCTCGGAGTGATGTTGGCGAAGAGGCTTGCCATAGCGTAGTAGGAGGAATAGAAACAGAATTCCTGCAACAAGTGCTAGAATTAATGGCACACCACCAAACACCGAATGTGCGAAGTTTGGGATGATTCCGAGGACAGCCTGGAAAGGTGCTAATAGTCCGGAACAGATGGTCTTAAATACATGTACAATTCCGCTTGTATGTGACATGTTAAAGATATGTCCTATCATTTCTACGAAATGTATAGGGCAGTTTGTACGAATTAAATTCTGTATCTCAGCCGAAGTCCTTGCAACTTGTAGATCATAGGTTTCTTTGGCCGAGGTCAAAGGCACTGATTGTTGTATAAGCATGGCTTTCATTCTGCTTAAAGTATCAAATCGTATAAAAGAGACATTCAATGAAGGCCATAAAGGCGACTCCCTGACTGTGTCTATTGGGGCAAACAATACTTGCGTACAGCAAGTGACCCTGGAGTTGACCGTTACTAGATATGGGATGCCAGGCAACATGCCACAGCAACTCTGATCATTCAACATGAGGTAACTCCCATTAGAAAGTTGGCCAAACGTTGGATTAATCACAGCAGCTGGTGTACCCTGCTGGTGGCAGGACAAATTTGCCACAGAACCATTACAAGCCCCGTGTAAAGATATGTCCTGACAAGTCTGTGAACCGCTTAGTGTATTTTCACAGTGTGTACCGCTTAGAAACACTTCACGATCCCCACTCCAACATCTATATGTGTATGGTAAATTCCAGGATGTCTTAATGTATTCTTTACCCAACCTTTCATATTTGCCTGCTTGCATCTGTTTAAGGCAAAACTGAAACTGGAAAGTAGTCACAGGTAGACTAATTTTGCCATGAATAAGCCATTCTGTAGCTGTTTTTTCTGCCACTGTGAATGGTAATTTTTCAAGTTTTTCAATGCTCAGTACTGTATACTTTGCTCCCCTTTGTGCCAGTTCGATCTGTTTATCAGTTAGATTGTATTCTGCAAACAGAGCCGTTGTGTTGATAAAACGCCAAGGCACATAGCCCGCACGCAAAGATTGCAGCGTCCAGCTTAATAACATAATAGAACGTAATTGAGATTGGCCTTGCTGTAACATGGCTAAATCTTGTTCCAGTATGTCGATAGCAGAGGATACAATACTGTCCAATGAATAAATTCTGGAGGACAAAGTTGTTAACCCATTGTCGACCACAGAGAGAGTTTTCTCTAAGTTAATACGATCAAGTTCACGTATTCGTTCTGCGGCCTCCATCTGTGACACCTTCCATGCTTCATTATAAGCAGCATAGATGCCGGCATATATGAAACATTTTTGACGCGGTTTTCTTGGTCCAAGCAAGAATTCCCTAAGGTCTGCGTCTTCTTTAAGTAAAGATAAGTGTTGTTTCACATCCTTAAGTGAAGATTTTTGCAGCCAATCGAGGCATAATTTTCCTACACTGTATGTTGTTACTACCCCCGGATGCTGTCTTTGGACGTATCGTGGGTCTGGCCTATGAATAGTAAACCCCTGTGTTTTATTCAGGAATCTTCCTTGACAGTTGTTTGTGTCTGTGGGCCAGATCAACCATTTTCTCCAATCAGGATTTGTTCTGTTGAGCTGTAGTATGGTGTCAACTGTAACCACTGCCTGTGTATTGTTATCACTTGCAGGTGTTGGTACAGAAGGTGTTTTCATGTCTTTGATCTTGGCTAACCCAAGGCAAGACGTTTGTTGCACAGTGTCATTCAAAAACATTATTTGTTGAGGGACGATACATGCTCTAAATAAAGCTTCTATCCCCTGCACTTGCCAATTTTTAGTACCCCAGACAGATTTTGTGTCTATTGTGTCTTTCCATAAGTCGAAACCCTGTCTAGACAGTTGGGCAATAAAAGCTGCAGAGTAAATCTGTTTTGTATTTGTTAACATAATTTTCAGTCCTGTTTTATTTACATTTCTATAGTAAAATGTTTCTGGATCAGATGTATTGTACCCTGAAAAATATGGAAACTTTTTAGCAAATGTTTTTGAACTACCTGTTGGTGGTGTAGGACAATGCTCCCATTGGTTAACCATAAACACATTTCTAGGTGTTGCAGATTTATGCAAAAAATGATGACCATAGTGGTTATAGCAATACAGCTGTTCATAGTCTGATGAACCCTCTAAATATTCATTATTAGAAAATGCAGCAGATTTTTCTAGGTCAAACATCATGTTATTTACAGTTTCAAAGTCCCAATCATCAGAGTAGGTACTAGATGAAACAAAATCACTTAGTGAAATCTTAAATAAATGTGGAATGTTCAAATGTTCCGTCGGGCCAAAAATATCAAAATCTGTTTTGTCCCATACTATACCATCCTGTATAGGAACGGCTGTGATGTTCACTGCAGACAAGTCTCTTGTTTCACGATGGGATGATTTGTGAGGTTTTAAAAGTAGGTTCACTTCTTTTCTTTCAGTGTCCAAATGGAGGTATCTCCCATCTATAAGCACGCACATAGTCATAACCAAAGCTAGCCAAAGCAGGAAGAAAAATATTCCAGAAATAACCCAAAGTTCAATCCATGGTGAAACTAGATAAGTCTTTTTCAAAAAATGAAAAAAGTCTTGTACTTGCTGTTTAAAAGTTTTTGATGCTTGCGACGTCTCGGGCTCACTTGGATCCTCAAAAAACGTATCAAAGTTAATGAAGTAGCCAGAAGCAGTTCTGTCAATTGTTGGAATTGCATCACGATTTGTAGAAATCGCTGGGATCAGTTGATCACTTGTTACGTTGGTGTAGACAGGTGTATTTGGACGAACTGTGACTTGTGTTTCAAGAGGGATGAGTTCCATAGCATTGTTGCTCAGTCCTTCATCTGTTACTGCTGAATTTTCGATGGTTATCAGTCTTTCAGTCTGAACCTCTTGGATAGTAGCGAGAGGAGTGCGTCTGCTACTAGGTTGGAGTCCACGAGGCCTACTATTTAGTATTGGCCACATACTGTGGTTTGATGAGGTCGATTGACACAAATCTTTTCTCCTTTTTTCCAGCAAGGGGCGGCAGAAGTACTGTTCTTGTTCCGTGGATGGCTAGGACAGGTACTGGTTGTCTGTAAGAAGGTCCAAATTCCTTCTTGTCCGAAATTTTCTCTCTGACTAGATCCCCAACTTTGGGAATCCAGACAGGCCTTGCTGGGACTGCCGGTTTTTCCCCAGTGGTGGTTGGCTGCAGGAATACGTTGCTTTGTTTCGATCTTAGTTCATTTAAGTCCTGTAAAACAGCCAAACGATCTTATCAAAGGGTTTATTTTCCACCAATGTGCCACTGCATTCCAGATCGGGCACTCACATTCTTGTCCCAAATAGGACCTCATATGGAGTGACCCCCCCCTAGAGAACTTCTTGGCAAATTGTTTAATGAGCGTTGGACCCCATATAGATGTTTGACCCACCCATCACCCGAACCTAATACCCTAGCTGTTATAGACTGCTTTATGTCCCGGTTTTTCCTTTCCACAACAGAATTTCCCTCAGGATGAAATGGAGAGGAGTACCGCAATGCAACGCCCAGACTGGCCATGGCGTCTTTGTAAGCCCTAGAGCTAAACGCAGGGCCCTGGTCAGAATGTAGCATGCCTATTGCGTATGTGCCGAAAAAAGACTTGCAAATCTTTTATAACAGTTCGAGTGTCAGCCGAGCGCTGAGGCCATATCCATAGGAACCTTGACTTAGTATTTGTGGGATTGCAGTTGTCCATGAGGACGCCTGTGCATAGATAGTCTAATGCTGTCCAACAATGGTGTCTGTACTGGGCAGCTACATTTGTAGCATGGTGTCTGGTGGCTTTCTCGCTGTAATTTACAGTCTATGCAGTTATTTATGAATATGTGTATTTCTGTATTCATCCCAGGCCACCAGTACATCTCTTTTAATGTTAATATTGTTTTAGAGATCCCTTGATGTGACAGACCCTCCCCCAGATGTGTTTCATAAATCAAAGCTGCTCTACGTTCCATGTTTGGAATTACCCTATCCCCCACTCCAGGGATTCGAGCAAAAGGAACGTTGTCCGCATCAATTACATATGAGTACTTGAGTGAAAACTTTTTTGGTAATGCTGCACCACTGCCTTTGCTTGTAGCATTGACAGCCAACATTATCTCACTGTCTATTTTCGTTTTTGAATGAGTGATCGCAGCTACGGAAGCCGTCTGAACAGCCCCCTTTGCGGCTTCATCAGCAAATGAATTCCCTGCAACGTGAACGCCATCACATTGATGACTCAGTGTATGGATCACGTGAGCCTTTGGTAGTTCGCTTTTTAACAGAACTACTTGTTCCCAAAGCGTTTTATGCTTTATTGTGCCACCTTTTGCATCTTTGAACCCGTTTTCAAGCCAAGTTTGTATATATTCATTATACGACTGTACACAGTAGAAAGAATCGCACACTATTAGTGTGGGGAATTCTCGATCTGTACTTTCAAGTGCCAGTTTGAATGCTTGTAGTTCAGCTCGCTGAGCTGTGCAATCTCCTAGAGACTGTGTTTTTGTGACCATAGGTCTGAATTTGCCATCGCGCATGCGACCTTTAACGATTGCGCACGCTGCACTGTAAGCTTGCTTACTCCCTGTTGCGGGTTGTGCGGATCCGTCAGTGTAAATTATGAATTCGTACTGATCGAGAGGCAGAATCATAGTAGGCAGAGGACATTCATGTTCATATTGCAGGAACGCTTGTGTTTTTAGATCGGGATCAAAAACATATTCAACATCTGTTGCAGCAAGAGAATTAACCCATTGTATCCATCTAGAATGTAGTGCCTTAGCATTTGGAATGCTCGCTTTAGTTACCGCCTCTAAGGCCGGAACTGGGGTTACGACAATAATGCGCTTCCCTTGGGCTAGAGCTCTTTCTTTTGCTACAGCGGTTTGAACTACTGTCAGAATTTTTTCTGTTGAAGTGAAGCGCATTTCTGCTTGTGTATACAAGTGTGATTTGTATGCAATTGGTACTTTCTCACCCTCATTAAATGTTAAGTAGCTGAATCCGCATTGACCCGAAATTATTCGGATCACTAAATTGCGTTGACTTACGCGTGTTTGTAAGTGATTTGTTGCTAACATGTTAGCTTGGAGTGAACGCAAGATTTCGGTGTGTTCTTGTGTCCAATTTTTGATAAAAAAATCAGGTTTGATTAATGCGTAGAGAGGTTTAACCCTTTCTGCGTAATTTAGAATGTAAGTTCTTCCAAAATTTAGGAAACCCAGGATGGATTGTAAATTTTTCAGCGTCTTTGGAGGTTGGAGCAGCGCACACCTTTCTAAAAAGTTGGCTGCCAAGCTCTTGCCTTCACTTGAAAGCTCATATCCTAGAAACAGGACATTGAGATGGGCAATTCTGGACTTTTTAAAGTTGAACTTGTAGCCCTCAGAGGCGAATCCCAGTATAATGGTGCTCACCCTGTTCAAGTGTTTGTTCAGGTCATCGTCTGTCAGATAGATGTCATCGACATAGGACAATGCCTCATTGTCATAAATTTGTAGTAACTCCGTTACTCTCGCTGAGAATAACCCCGGGCTGTTCTTGAACCCTTGTGGGAGTCGACAAAATTGACGCTGGGTCCCCATTATTGAGAAAGCTGTTAAGTACCTGCTTTCAGGTGCTATGTTTTGACAAAAGAAACCATTTGAGATATCCAATGTGGTTTTGTATTTTTTACGCACAATGTTATTCCTTAATGCTGTACTATGTGCATTTTGCACTGCAAATGTTTTAGAACAAGTGTTTAAGTGTCTGTAATCCAAAACTAGACGATAGGTATTGTCTGGTTTGGAGACAGGAAACAAAGGATTGTTCATTGAAGAGGTGCATGTTTCAATCACCCCCTGGTATTCAAGTTGATCTAAGATCTCCCTGACCTGTTTTTTAGCTTCTTGCTTTATTGGATACTGCCTTTGTGCAGTAGGTTCATTTTTTAGATGTATTTTATGGTGAGGTGAGTCCTCATCCCATCCTACATGATTTTTATATAATGCTGGGGCCTGGGCAACTGCCCATTTCCTGGCATAAGTATATTTTATGTGAATTGGAATATGGTTGGAGAAACCAGGCATGATAATGTCTTCACCATGTGGGCACTCCCTGACAAATTGTGGTGGCCAGTCATTTTCTGCTAGAAGTATGTCATAGCCCCTTGAAAGTTTTTCCCAAAAGAGTGCTTTCACCTGTCTAGGTATGTCTCCCTCCATCCGGAGTGTTATTTCATATAACTTTTGTGGAGTACTAACCCTGGTGTCTACAGTCTCAACTGTAATGTACTCATTCAAGTCCACTATCTCCAGAAGTTCCTTCAGGTTCTGGTGAGCTATTGTGACTTCTGCTGCACTGTCCAGCATTGTCTGAGCCCATTCTCCGTTCTTGAGTTGTGTTCTCAGTATCCTCGGCATGTCTGATCTTCAGACCTGCTACCTTCTTTTTTGAGAATTGAGGTTTAGATTTATTTTTTGGAACGTGTTTGTCGTCTTTCGATTTCACGCGTTCTTCTCTATGTTCTGACCGTCCTCTTCTTTCCGATGTCTGTGACGATATCTGAAAGGTACGAGAGGAACGTGTATCAGTATCTTGATACCTGTCAGGCTTTTTCAAATTATCCCTATTCCTGAGGTTATACCTCCTTTCAGAGGGCTCCTTTTGAGGAGACCTACCTCGGGATTGAGAACGTTTCTCTGAATTATTTTTATTAGTTTCCCACTTCTTTTTAGAAGATGTAGGAGTTTGTTTAATAGAGTCCTTCTCATGACTTTCAGATAGTTTTGGCTTCACTGGTCTTCCACCCAAACTATCTCTGCCTAATTCTGCATATGATTGTTCTATTATTCTGGGTAGCTCAGTTTGATGTTCTGTAACATCGAATTCCCTTAATCGTTGGCGGATTGCCACTGCTGCTGCCTCCCCTTTAATATTAGATAATATTATTGTTGAGACCTGGTCGAAATTTTTCAGTAATTTCATACCTAAATTCAGAGCAGGCTCTGCCCCGTATTCGTTTTGAATTTGTTTCAGGACATCAGGTATTACTGCAATTGATGGAATACCATGTGTTTTAGTATAGATGGCAGCAAAGACTGAGCCCCAAGTGGTACAGTCTTCCAGTTGTGGTGTGATCCCCATCGGTAAACAGATTGTTAGGATTCTGTGTTTCTCATACGGGCTATTATTTGGAAATACTGCTTCGATTTGAGTAATTTTTTGAGCTATCCAAAATGGAATTTGCTCACGTTTTGTGGGCATTTTACCCATGACTGCTTGTAAAGTCTGTGGTGTAATTTTTAGTGCATTCCCCTGTTGAGGAGTTTGATTTGGAATGGTTAATGGTGGTTGGACTGTGAAAGTCCGCATGACATATTGGACTAATTGTCTGTAAATTTTTATTAACTCTGTAAGTTGAGTAAGTAGTTCCTCGTCTGACATTACGTCGATGTCAGAGGATGAGGTGTGTAGCCGGCTAGAATTGGCCATGTTGCTCCTGGTCTACCTAGTGGACCAAGCCTGGTAATGTTTTTGTGATGTTTTAGGGCGCCTTTAACCCCTTCCATGCTCATGACGAGCTCAGCTCGTCATGCTGCGCAGTGCTCGTGTGCGCATGACGAGCTGAGCTCGTCATGAACCCGTCCGCTCAATGCAATGCCTCGCACAGGGCGAAAATCGGCCGCGCATGGAAGGGGTTAAACCAGAGCTGATGCTCCTGGTATGTTAGTGGAATTTCAATATCCTCGAAAGGAATATATTCCTCTGGTGGATCATCTTCTTTGTAGAAGTGAAACAGTCTTGTTACTGAATTTGATTCAGGAAATATGACCCATGAATAGAATACCTCTGTCTGAAAGGATTCGTGTGCCTCTATCACGAAAACTGCTCTACCGCCTCTCGGTGGTAGGCCGTGTTTTATAAGTTTTAGAGTGATGGCTCTTCTTAAGTTTGGATTGATGTCTATGACACCCTCCTCGGTTTCAATAAAACCTGTGATGTTATAAGCTGTTAAAGCTGGTTGACCCGCAACGTCACCGTTGTCGGAGTCAGGCATTTTGTTTTTAGAAAAATGTAGAACAAGTTTCAAGGAAACAAAAAGATAAGGTGCACAATATTTTGGAACACTGTATCCTTCAACGTTGAACAAACCAAACAACTAATATATAGGGTGCTTCCCTATTT
Source organism: Calotriton arnoldi (assembly GCA_963921515.1). Lineage (NCBI taxonomy): Eukaryota > Metazoa > Chordata > Amphibia > Caudata > Salamandridae > Calotriton > Calotriton arnoldi. The sequence goes on along the minus strand of CAWUFW010001612.1, from coordinate 2,042,856 downwards.
AGTTTTGGCGGATATTTAACCCTACCCACTCCGGACGTCTTATGGAGTATGTGAGTAGGGGTCTCTGAGAAAAGCACGAATGAGTTACTCAGTATCTAGCGATAAATTACTGCCTTACCAAACCGTTGGGCGCCATGTAGTGTAGTTCCTATTTCCCTAATAGGCTCTGTGCATTGGAATAATATAACCTATAGGTTTGACATAGGACTAAGGTCGTTAAGTCCCTATCGATTATATTAAACTTAATTACCTGTGCCAGCTAGCTCAGAGGCCACTAGAAACTCCTTGAGAACAAGAAGGGAGTAGTTTCTGGCAACCGAAAAACATGACAACTTTGTTTCCCTTTAGAAGCGGAACATGTCTCAGAATCGTGGAAACAATAGATAACAGTTTCACTCATTCAATCGTGCATGCTTAGTTTCTACAGAGTTACACAGAAAGGAAAGACGGGCGTTTCAATAAAAAGGGTTTTATTGAACAGTCTTGTTTCTCGTGTAAGAGATATGTGCTGTTATGATCACAAGACAGTATGCAAGATAAATAATGTACACCGTAAGCAGTAGAAATAAATAATACTGCGCTAGCATTATCTTTTAGCATATATTCACGTACATAAATAACATGAGCTAAAAATGCGAGTACTCATTCGATGCGTCTCTAAGCTAGTTCTACCCCAATGTACCTAACCTAGTCTAGGTGTAGGGAAAGGTAGAAGTAGGTGGAGTATTCTCTAGTATGGTAGATTAAGAGTATGTTAAGTCTAGTATGTCAAGAGTCCCTCTAGGTTCTAGTCAGCTCCATACCTTGAGAATGAGAGAGGTGGGAATCTCCTGCCGGATCTGAAACTCTAAGGGCCTGATTCACAGAACTAACTTACGTCAAAAACGTAAACGTAATCGTAAACGTAAAGTTAGTACTTTTTAGGTATTCACAGAATACAGTTACTCATTTTGGTATTCACAGAATGAACTTACTCATTTCGGTATTCACAGAAGTTAGTAGTCCTAACTTTAGGACTACTAACTTCTGTGAATACCGAAATGAGTAAGTTCATTCTGTGAATACCAAATGAGTAAGTGTATTCTGTGAATACCTAAAAAGTACTAACTTTACGTTTACGTTTTTGACGTAAGTTAGTTCTGTGAATCAGGCCCTAACACCCCGCGAAGGGAGTCAGAACACTGGAAGCTGGATTTGTGCAGGAATGACAGCGTGCAGGAATGACAGCGTCTTCTCAGTGCGTCAGGCCGGGATACGGGCTCCTCTGAAGTCGAGGTCTCCTCTAACTTGCTTGGGCAAGGGAAGGTATATTTATACCTGGTAGGTGTCGTGGAATGTTAGCATTGACGTGAAGTCGGACAGAGGAAGACGTCAGGAATGAACCCTTAAGGTATAACGGTTCATACATAATCGATGAGTTCTTGGAGAAATCAATAGTCCTGTGCTAGGGGAACTCCCGAAGCTTAAGGGTCTGGTTTCTAAGAACTCGTTGTGACGTTAGGGTGGACGGATGTCGGTGACCATGCCTGTATTTGGAGTGCACGGTTAATGCCTAAATAAGGACTGGTATTCTATGCCTATATAAGGGCAAGGCGAATTGTGCCTATATAAGGACATGATTCAGGAAAACCTATATACGGACCCCTAAAGCGGAATACAACAATATCTCCAGCTTTCACTGTAAATTCCAATCACGCTCGTCTTTGTACCACGTATGTTGGTATATCAGAATATCTGTTCACATTTTCTTGTTCGTATAGAAACAACAAATACATAATAATAAGCCAAGCCACACATGCAATGCAGAATAATAAAATGTTAATAAAATACACTAACTTGGCTTAAAATGAACAGAGCAATCAGTGGAGTAAACCATTCAGAATGGGTAGGGCAGGATGTATATGAGGGTGAAATCTATTGAAATACATGGTGGTCTATAAAGGGTGAGCTTACCTATGACTCTTTGTGCAAGGTGGCCAATCTGAGGTCCATCTGATTTTGAGCTTCACCATAGCTTTGCAAATGATGGGATGTGCCTGGATGTGCAACGGGAATGGCAACAATTCACCACTACCCCTTCCTCTTGGGTATCCAGTCATTGCTGTAGGCCCTGGGCCACATAGTGGGCACAAGGTCAGTGTGTGTAGAGTAGATTGGAGCTGCCCCATCCTGAGTGGCGCTGGAACAATTTTCAGAGTTGGGGGGGTGCTGCTGCCATCAATGTTACATAACCGAAGTCATAGGGATTGTGAAAAATTCAAATGTCACACAAAGAACAAGTATAGCAAATGAACCACACCACTTGAGCAGGAGAGTGGCAAGGGTGTGGTGTGCAGCCAGTAGTGCATTTTAGATCACACGGTCCCTAATATATTACTAAATCTTGGTATAGTACCGCATTTTCATTTACAAAAAGCATTTTTTTCCATTGAAATGGCAACAAAATTTGCACTGACATCCAGTTTTACAGATAAAACTGTATAGCACACAAAAGATAATGTGTGGAAATCTGGTTTTAGCATTTGCGCATCACCAAGTAAAGTGTCTTGGTTTGCTTTGACCCTATTAAATATTTGTTTTAATCACACTTCAGAATTACAAAAATTACAGAATACATTTGTGCTTTCCTAACTGCTGATATGTTTTGAAATAGTTTTATAGTTCATTTACAGGTATTTAAATGTTGTTGTGTTATGAAAGTTATGAAAAGTACTGACATCCTGTATCATTTTCAGTCACACTCAATGTGTCCCAGCAAGAGTGTCAAATATTTTGCTTTACAGTTTCTCTAAATTTGCAGTCAAATAAAGAAAAGTAAACACCACTCTCCATTTTAAAAGACTAAGCAGCATAGCCTGACATTTGACCTTTGTCTTTGAATGCATAGCAAATGTGACAAGATAAAAGCAAAATTTAAAGGCCTCTTTATAGCGCATTTACCTTCTAAACACCAGCATGTTTATTTTGGGGGTGCTGCAGCACCCCCAGCACCCTTACTTCCAGCGCCTATGCACGTCCTCTCATCTGGGCTGTGCAACAAGCCTGATTGCAAGAACCAGATCAAATCCCTTCACTGAAACAACAGGTAGTCTTTTGCAATGCTTAACCAAGAGTGCGGGGGCACTGCAAACCTCCTGCTTGCGGGTTCCGACACTGCGTTATTACTTCACTGACTTTCTGGTTTCTAGGCTGTGCTTCATCAGGCGGACAGCACCTGCTCTGGTAAGGAAAGCCCAGGGCTGGATGGGCCGTAGCGGTCATCGGGTGTTTACCCGGTAAATTGGAAGGGTGGGGGCCGGTTTTGCAGTGATGGGGCTCGGTTTTGTTACTAGGGGTCTTTTTCACAGAGGTGCTGCAATATCGGCCCCCAGTAACAACAGCAGCAGTGCTTCAAACTTGCAACCCCCCACAACCCGAGGGGCTTTCCAACAAAATTGCCAGAGCTGCGTTGGGTTCCCAGTCTGGCCCTGGGAAAGCTCACCTAGTTATGTGGTGGCTGGTGTACTTGCCTTTGTTTGGCAGTGCTTCCATTTCTGATGTGACCTGTGGTGCCAATTTGAGGTGCTCTGTATTTGCACACTGTCAAGAGGAAGCATTGTGGGGCTCAGTGTTGCATCCGAGATGTCAGCTCGTGTCTTTGTTCAGACATATATGGATTGTGAGGTAGCCATGCCATTAGGGCATATCTTTACTGAGTAAGGAACTGGACAAGGAAAGGGCTGCGGAAGTAATTGTCGGATTACTTACAGGTAGTCTGCATTGCTCTGATTCTCTGTTCCTTTTCCCAATGTTACTGTTAGGAGAGCGTTCACCTGTGGTCCTGAGTGAGGACTTTAGTACAGGTAGGAAGTATTTGTGGTGAGATGTCCCTTTACAAGCCACAAGGGGGTGTGGCCAATTTAAGGGGCAATAGAAAAAAATCATGATTTTATTGGAACCACAAACTGCTTTGGCAAAGGGAACTTGTCTTTTGGAGGCACACCCTAATCACAGAGTGCAGACTGGGACAAGAAAGGGAGAATCATAGTAATGAAGATTGTTTGCTACAGCTGCATAGGAAATGTAATCCATGATATCAAATGGAACTAACAGTTCTATTTAGATCAATTTTACTAGTGTTTTCTACCATAATGCAGTTCTTGAAAATTGCTTTCAGGATCAATGCATCCACTTAAGAACATTGAAAATGTAGCACTTTCAGGCCCTTTAATTTTGTGCACATCTCACTATTGTTGAGCCTGAAATAGATTCTCCTGTCCAGACATAGTACTTATATATTTAAGACATTTATAGAGCGCAACTGTAATCTAAAACGTATCCTGGCACTAAAGGCTGGGACTGTAGGGGATGGGGGAGAACGGGCGGAAGCTGAGAAAGAGGGATGAGGGAAGGGCGGGTGCTGGTGGATATGGTACATATTTCATATAATTCCATGTGATAGATCAACAGGGCATATTTACATGGAATTGGCGTAGAGCCGCATCGCAGATCATTTTGCTGCACAGCCCTACGCCAATTCGAAAGCACAGGAATGCACCGTATTTACAAAACACAGTGCATTCCTGTCTTTTCAGCCAGCGCTGGCGCACATTTTGCAGCCGTGCACCAACGCAGGCACCCTTGCACCATGGTGCAAGGGTGTCTATGTTGTTGGCACGATTGTTTTTGTGCATTCCTGCACAAAAACAATCACAAGAGGCGTTTTCCTCGTTCTATGTGTGTGCAGAATGCAGCACACGTGGAAAGAGGAAAAAACGAGGAGAAATTTAAATATTTCTCCTCATTATGCCTGCTCTAGGGAGGCACAAGGTTTTGGCACTGCCCCAGGTTTACCTGATGTTGTAAATCTGGGGCAGCATCAAATTCCATGGGTGTTGAGTGAGACTACCCACAGCAACACCCATGGAACGCCTCTTTCATGCAGAGTAAGGCAAGGCAGCGACTTGAGCTGCCCCACCTTACTCCACATCTACAAGGCCATGCAAAGCCACGCAAAACCAGAGCTCCCTCAGCTAAAGAAGAATAGTCGATAACATTAACTTTTGGTATATCGCAACTGACAAACATGATGACATTTTTATAAGTGACTTAGTACCAGAAGGACATAAGGAGACATGAAGACATAGTTTCATAAAGCATATGGTTATATATTGGCTGCAAAAGATGGGGAACAGCAAGATTGAAGCAAGAGACCCTATGGAAATGCATCCCAGGCCACCTTGATGCCGGTCCTCAGTGCCTGGCAGTCCTGGAAGCCATGATTCTCACTGCTTTGCTGTGGCTTAGAATAATTTTACCATCGTTTTTGTAGTGCTGCTTATCTAGTGTGTCTAGGCGCTCTGAACCCGCAGCAAGGCAGTATGACTGAGCTACACAGAATATTTTGTCTTAGTTGTTAGCATTAAATAGACACACTGACAAATACATTCTACTGAAACAGACCTAAAAGGTTACCATTGTTTTATAATAAGGTGCAGTATAGAACAAGCATTGGCAAAGCCACTAGATCTTGCCTTTGATGTCTACTGGCTCTGCCGTTGTTTTTTTTTTTTTGTGATGTTGTCCAGCTTCCCTGAGGCTGTGCGGCGTGGCTAAAGCACACAAAAAAAGGTGCCATTATGGGCTGCATCATTTTGGAGGCAACACGGATGTACCAACACAGATTTTGCAGGATTATCCTGCAGCCCAGATGCGTCTGCAAAAAGAATCAGGATCCGGAGATTCCGTAGGCCACTAATAGCCGGATTTTCCAGGTACGGGAGGACGTCATCTGCGTAAAGCGCTATGCGGTCCTCATGCCCCAGAGCCCATTCCCATCCCTGCACCTGTGCATCACAACATATAAGTCTTGCAAGGGGTTAAATAGGCAGAGCAAAAAGGATGGGGACGTACACCAATGAAATGATGCAGGCACTTTTATTTATTTATTTTTATTTCCCAATCCAAGTTGATTAGTGAATACAAAAAGAAAAAATCAGCATGAAAGCGTTTTATCTGTTTCCCAAAAGTGGGTGACGGAAGCAACATGGAGGGTGTTGGCAGTGGCGGCTGGCATCTACAGGAAGGGGAGGCACGTGCAAAATAAAATTTAAATAAATAAAACTTACCAAACATGACATCCTCTGCTCCGGTCCTCTTCTTTCTACAGGAACTGGATGCTGCAACTCCCTTGACGGATCTGGCACTGCTCTCATGGAGCATGAGAGCAGCACCCTGATTGAAGGGAGCGGCCTCACTCGGCGCTCCACAGTGCTCTGGAGGCATGCACTTACTCTAACCCAGCGGTCTGAAGACAGCTGGGTAGAGATGTTTAAAGTCCACATGTGTGGCTGGCCTCCACAAGGCGTCTGGCCAAAAAGACATGTGCACTTTAAACAGTGCATAGACAACCCACCCTCCTCCCTGCTGCTGTCACTCAGCAGCGTCCCCGTCCCCATCCTGATATTCTGTTTGGGACGGGGGATTCTAAGTGGAGCAACGCTCCTCTGCTCCAACCGAGGAGCCACCCTAGGCGTGGGTGGAAGGAAGAAATACAAAGGGCGTGGGTTGGGGGAGAAACACACAGGGCGCCAATAAGGATGAGCAACACATAGGGTGCTGATGGGGGTAGCAACCCAAAGAGTGAGGGTAGGAGGAAGCAACACAGAAGGGACATGTGACAGCAAGCAACGCGGGCGAAGGAAGCAACACGGGTGGTGACGCTACAAGGGGGGGCTGGAAACAATATGGAGGGTGGGAGAGGGCAGAAGCAACCCACAGGGTGCATGTGGGTTAGTCATATACATTGTTTTATTCCACTTGTAGAGCTAATAGGCCCAGTTTTTTGTTTTTTTAAAGTTGATTTTTTGGCTCGAGGCTCTGAGCAAGCTGTGAGTAACCTTAATAAAATGATATTGGTTACATTATGCCATCCAGGTAGGAACCTTTGAACACATATAGTGTTAGCACACGCTGCCTGTTACTAAAAGGCCCCTGGAGAGGCTTGCATTGGCAGTTAGCCCATTAGGGCATGGAGGGTAGAGCTCCATCAGTTCCCAGCCATCCTCATTCATTTACATCTGCAAACTAGGACCCTGAAATCAAGTCATCAGCTTAGCATTGAATCCCTAACACTTGTGCACTTCAGTGGATGGACAGTCTGCTTAGCCATCCCCCTCCTTCCAGGTGCAGAGTGCATGTAAAAAGCCAGACAACTTACCTACATGAGTACACTAGATCCCACTTTACGGAAGGAGTCCCATAATTTTTTTTAAAGGCAGCTTTTCCCCCAAGTAGTATTTGTACAAAATGCACAATTACACACTGTGGAAAATCCAGCCTGTGTCTGATGCAGCATATTTTAACCTATGGAGAAACCACTTACCCCATCAACCCCCACACACTGGGGGACATATTTATCAAAGTTTTGCTTCTCGCTTGCATCACGAAAAGTAACGAAAGGGCGATGCAAAACTTAAATACGATTTACCACCTTGCCTGGCCCTGCTGTGCTAGGTAAATTTGGAGTAACGTAAGCCAGCACAATACGCTGCCTTGCGTTACTGTACCCCAGGTAGGCGTTGCATGGGTGGAGCGTGGGTGTTCCTACGCATCCACCCATAGATTTTGGCACATTCCCTACTTTTTCATGAGTGGTAGACCAGAGAATGTGTCAAAGTGCTATGGTTTCTGAGGGGAGGTGTAACAAGGAAAAATATCTTTATTTCTCCTCGCTTTTTCCTCTTTCTTTGTGTGCTGAATTCTGCATTGAGACAAAAGCCTCAAAGGATTGCTTTTGTTCAGGAAGGTGTCCCATCTTGCATGAAAACAATCCTGCCTACAATGCAGGTACCCTTGCACCATGATGCAACGGTGACTGCATTAGCGCTAAGCAGCCAAAAGAGCCCCAGCACAAGGAGAGAGCACGAATACGCCATATCTTCCTTTCATGGAGCGCAGCAAGGGGTCTTGCTGTGATGCGTTGAGTGAAAAAAATAATAAATATGGCCCACGGGTGGAGGTATTCCATTCCCCTTTCCACCATGGAAGAGCAGTTCCCCCGCCACTTGGCTAGAGTTACATTTCCAACCATTTTCATGGTGGCAAGTGTTTGGAGAAGAGTTTATGAATGTCAACAAACTCACAAGTTTGTAGGCGTTTACAAACTTTCAAGGCAAACTACGCCCTGAACCTTCGGAACGGCCCATGCAAGTAAGAGCAGTAGGGAGGGAAGTCGACAGATGACAGCAAGGTAAAGTTAAATAAAGAAAGGAAAACCCCTTACCTTGCGCTCGCTATGCAAGGTAAGTGTTTTTTATTTTTTTATTTAACTTTACCTCGCTGTCGTCTGCCGCCACCCCACCGTTCCCCCCGCCCCACCGCTCTTACCTTCATGGGCCGCTCCTGAATTACAGGCAGTAATGGCTAACAATTATGCAACAGTAAACCCAATATCGTCAGTTATCCGTTTGTTTATAGTTGTTAGGTGTAAATGGAGCCATATCTGGTAAAAAAAAAAACATATGTTTGCGGCCATAATTGGCTTTGTGAATGGTGCCCAATATTTATATTCCTTCCATCTAATCAAACAGATGGCAGACATTGCCAGGTCTGCCAGGTTTTATACATAAACAAATGCATGGATCTATCACGGGTATGTACAAACATGGCAATCTACAATTCAGAACATTCGGGGAATTAAATGGATGTTATCACGTTGTTAGTTGGTGAATTTGAGACTGTGTTGACATTGCAAAGTCATGAAGTGCGTTTTGCGCAAAATCACATTGATAACAAACTGCATGCCCATTTCTTATTCCCAATGCTTTCACCCCTGCACATATGGTGCATGTTATTACCGATTAATTTTTCACTGATTGTTCGCTAATCAAGACTTGTTTAAAAATAACAGCTGAGCATGCACTGAAAGCAAATGCATATTTCTTTCTTTTCCGAAACACTTATGTATCATGTGCAAACGCCCATAGAGCAAGATGGGCCTAAAAATGTTTGTGAAGCAATAAAAGTGCACAATTTTCACCCACCTGTCCGGTAAACGAGCATTGTTAATTTGCTCATAGACTGGTTGCTGTTGTAAAAAGGGCTGTTTGCAAACATTAGTTCCATTGAAAAGTACAAATTGGATTAATTTTCAAAATGCATTTTTTGCTTCGTTTGTGGTAGGGTCAAGGGCAAACCAGGACTTCAGGATATTGAACTAAACCATTTGTTCGAGTTTTGTGAACCTTAAGGTTTCCATTGCCCTAGCCTCGTTTTGGGGTGTTTCCTTCATTTAAATGAAATTTCCTTGGGCATTCTCATTTTGCATATGCAAATGGATTGATTTAAATATAGTGTTCATCATAGGTCCAGGAGGGGCAGATCCGTGTCCGAATTTTGGATGTCCGAGGACTATGTAAATGAGTTTCATTGACTATAATTAGATGTAAATGTAGCTGATGCATATATTGTGCAAAGTGACGCAAGCAAATTTTATACCAGCTCGTCTTTAAAAATCCAGCACAATTTGCTCATACCCCGAATTTTCCTTTTTTCTGGACGCATGTTCATTTTAATGTGTTGTATTGCAGATTTTGAATTTCTTCCCACCCCGGAAGAAGGCCCAAAGCGCCTTGATGGTGATCGGGTAACTAACTAGTAAGCCCTTTGGAAGTGCCGGGTGCAAAGGAGTGGATCGGCACGCAGTATGGCATTTCCGGGACGTGTTTGATGTAAATCTGTCGCTATTGCTGTACAGATTCGCCGTCTTTCCCAGTGGGAGCTGTCCAAGTGCTGATCCTTTTTCAGACCCGTAACTTTGTCTGGTCTCTGGTTCTGGACTACATTGCTAAGTAATTCTCAAACCTCTTTTGAGTGACATGCATACTTTATCGAATGATACAATTTGTTTCACGTTTTAAAAATAAGTGCATAATATCTTGTTGCCATTAACAGCATAGAAATGAATTCACAAACCTTTTTAGGGGCAGCATCCACTTTTCCTCTGATCAATGCATTTCATTCATTTGATTCTCTAAGTTTCCCCCACATCCGTAGAGTGTTCGAAATCTTAAATAAATGCTTCTCGGGGTGGATAGGTCCAGGTGAAATACACCTCAACCCAAGAACTTTTCAAACACTTCTTGCAAAACCATACCAAGTTTGTTGCTGGTTGAAGATATATTTAACAACCAGGGACTCAATAATCATGCTGCTTAAACAGCGTTTCAGTTGCACAGTCTTTACTTCAAATTGGCATGCTGTTGCCTAACACAACATTGATTAAAAGGGACATTTGATAACAACATCACTAAGATTGTTTTATTGTGTCCCTTTGTAATCTGAGATTTTTCCCACAATTGTATGGTGTCTCGCAGTTTATAAGAGGTAATACCACATCCAATAAATGTATATTGGAAACTAACAGCCTTCGTATCATCGGCGGATCTGCTGGATCCTTCACAATATGGTTGCCGGAAAGGGCATAGCACGGAAACAGCCTTAGTCATGGCAGCAGAAGAGCTCTGAACAATCTTGGACTCTGGTGCCAAGGCCGCTCTGATCCTATTGGATTTATCTGCGGCTTTTGACACCGTGAATCATGATATACTGATCAGAAGGCTTTCAGAGGCAGGGGTTAAGGATTCTGCCCTCAAACTGATTAAATCCTATTTGAACAATAGGCTTCAGTATGTTCAGCTCGGAACATCCTTATCAGAGCATTTCATGCTTCCATGTGGGGTACAGCAGGGCTCTTCACTGAGCCCCACATTATTCAACATATACGTGACCCCCTTGGCTGATATAATTAGGCAGTTTGGCTTCTCTGTGATTTCCTCCACGGATGATACTCAGTTAGTGGTGTCCATCGCTAGTAATTTGGAGGAAACAGCTGACCGCTTTAACCGATGTATGTCCCCTGTGAATCAGTGGATGAGCTCGAACTGCCTAAAGCTGAACGGGGGAAAAACTGAGGTACTCCTGCTGAGTTCTGACACATCCTTTTGGACGCATAGCTGGTGGCCAGCCGGTCTTGGTGATTTCCCGGTCCCAGTCAGGAAGGTGAAGAATCTGGGCATCATCTTTGATGATAACTTGACTTTTCAACATCAGATTAACAAGCTTTCATCTATGGTCTTCCGTACTCTAAAGACAATTTGAAAAGTTTGGTCCTTCATTCCACCAAAGTCCGTAAAAACACTGGTGACAGTTCTAGCCCTGGCCAGACTCGATTATGGTAATGCCCTTTATATGGGCTTGCAAAAACAGCATCTGCTTAAGCTGCAACGTGTGCAGAACACAGCCACCAGATTGCTGCTGGACATTCTGAAATTCCAGTCAATCTCCCATGGACTGAGAAAGCTACACTGGCTCCCAGTGAAAAAAAGGTGAGAAGTTAAATCCTTATGCTTAGCTTTCAAGGCATTGCACAGGAATGGTCCTCATTACCTAAAACAACACTTTATCTGGTACTCTCCAGCCAGAAATCTAAGATCAGCGCAGTGCAAACTCCTACAAACCCCCAGATTCAACAAGGCGCGTTGGGGTGGAAGAGGCTTTGTTCTGGGGACAATGAAATTATGGAACTCTCTCCCGACCGATAGAAAGAATAGCCCGTCTTTGCTTTCCTTCAGAAAGGCACTAAAAACTTGGCTGTTCACTAACTAATTTTTTTCCATTCTCTTTCCGGCACCTCACTGCGCAGCGCCTGGACGCCTTAGGGCATTTGTGCGCTTTACAAATGCCCAAATCAAATCAAATATATACTACAGGGTGTGTGTGGTACTTGCTGGGTGCCCTATTATCTCTTAAACACACTATAAGTAGTAGGGAGTGAACGCACGTGGTGTTGTGATATAATGTGGAAACGTGCTGTGTGTTTTAATACTGCCCTCACTCACACCGAAGTGTGACATGCTTCATCATAGGGCTGCTTACAAAACACCCCGGCGCAGCCAACGCCTGGGGTGGAGCAATAGGGTTAGGGAAAACACACACAACATAAAGAGAAGAAAAAAAAACAGTATTTCCAAATTGTGACTGGGAACAGTGGAGGTGAAGGTGCAGTGTGGTTTGTGTTAAAACTAACTCGGAGGTATCCCTAAGTCTATTTTATTCCTGGATCCTCCGGTCAGGATTAAAAACGTGAAGGATGGTGGTGCTAGGGAGTTACGATGTGCCCCTTACACCCCCCTTACTGCCCGGTGGTCAACATGTTTTGGCCTTTTCAATGTGCCCAATCTTATGGTCACGTCGGCCTTCTTCAGGACACTCCCGGTCCCAGTACCTGTAGTTACACCCAATCCTCCAATCGAGGTTGTAGGTGTATTGTATCCTAGATCTTACTCTGAGGAATTTCCCACGAGAGATTCCTTGGGTTATACGAGTTTACCCCTAAGTCAAGCTCACAATGGCGGTGGGCCAGGAGAGACCCCTTGTAGTCACACTTACATCAAAGGTGGTGCTCCTCCTTGTATTCAGTGCTCGCCTCCTTGTACACGGCGAGCACTGAATACAAGAAAAAGGAAAAAACGAGGAGAAATGAAAACATTTCTCCTCTGTGTGCCTCCCTAACGCCACCCTTGGGGTCTGACGCATTCTCAGGTTTACAATTTCTCATAAATCTGGGAATGCTTCAGATTCCATGGGTGTTGCGTGGGAACACCCACTGCAACACCCATGGAACGCCCCTTTCACACAGTGTTCTGCGTGAAAGGGGCACATATTTACAAGGCCATGAAAAGCCACGTAAAGTGGCTTTATGTGGCCTTGTAAATAGGCTGGGGCACATTGCGCCACCGGAACATCTAAAAAGTGACATTCTGGTGCCGCAAGGGGCCTCATAAATGAATCCCGAAGTCTATATGAGAAGCTCAGATGCCTTGACCATGCGTCTTACAGAATGAAGACTCACAATGAGGGAAATAAAGCCAGTAGACTGTTGGTGTATATGATTAAACCCACTCACTCGCACAACATACTTACATCTATCGAGGACTAGCAGGGCCACCTGGTGCAATCAATGAGACATTTTTCCAGTATTACCACAGTTTGTACCAAGAACTTGTCAAAACCTTGTTCAAAGCTACAGATGCCTTAGGATAGATACAGTTCCCCCGTCTGGCCCTTGAACTGCAAGTTGGAATGGACGCAACCTCACTAACATGAGGTCAGAGGAAAGTCCCCAGTAATGAAGCAATCCCATCTGAATTTTACTCCACATTTTCCCCTCAGCCATCGCCCAGGTTGGTGGCCCTGTTTACTAGTGCATATCAAGAAGGTCTCCTGCCTCCCATGACTAGTGAGGCTCTCATTACCTCCAACCCAAACCCAGAGCACAACACTTTCGATATGGCATCATACGTCCACTTTATACTCTTGATGGCAAATACAAAATTCTTAGCAAACTTAGCTACCTGAATACTCCTTGAACTCCCGAACCTTGTCCACATTGATCGGTGTAGTTTTATCCTGAAGCATAGGATATGGTGTCTAAATTCCATCCTTGACTATGCACCCTGACACCACCCTAATTTTGCCTTCATTTCCTTAGACTTAGAAAATACATTTCACTCCCTTAACTGGAGTTACATGCAATCTGTCCTGAGTAAATATAGCTTTGTATGCCCCATCATTAATTGGGTCAAAATATTATTCTCCTGCCCATCCATCAGAGTCAAAATGGGTTACAGGGTCTCAGCCTCCTTCACTATCTATAGAGGCGCATGTCAGGGGGTGCCCCTGCTCCCCTTTAATCTTTGTGCTAGAAATTCAACCTCTGACAGAGATGCTGCAGCAGTAGGGGGCTGGCCTGGTTATTCCAATGTGTGGATGACACAGTCTCACTCTGTGGAGACAACAAGAACAAGTTGATTTATATTAGGGACATATCGGCCAACCTAGGTAGGATCGAAGATGTCTTGGTTTCACCAAGTCTCAGTACTACAAATGAACATGCATGGCAGTGCATGGTGGGGGATTGGATGAAGGCCTGGCTTGCAGACAGGCCCTGTGGCCAACCCGCCACAGGCTACCGACCTCCTGCAGCCTTTGGCTTTGGCAGCAGGGCCTGGCCTGCGGCTAATTCCCCCCAGACACCCAACCCCATTTGCGAGCCACGCACGCCCTTATGCAGCACTAAAAATAGAAAACTTCAGTTTATTGGCAGCTTTTTGCTTCCGCCAGGTGGCAAAGCATTGCATTTTCCCTGACCGCACCCATGGTTAGGGAAATAAACAAAGTCCCGGGGGTTGGAACCCCAGGACACCGTACCTAAGCCAGCCCTGTGGATGGCGTCACCGGAGCATCCTCAGGCTCGGAGAGGGGGGCCCCATGGCCTCCATCCCCTTCAATATAATATCGGCCCCAGGGAATGGGGTACCCGGGGACTTTTTAGGCTTGGGGAGGAGGGCCACATGCCCCCTCGCCTTTATTTATGATAAAGCCCAAGAGGATGGGGTCCTTAGGGCCTTTTTAGCTCAGGAAGGGGGGCGCGCGTGGCCCTCTCCCCTTTACTAAAATATTGGCCCCGAGGGATGCTGTCCCCGGGGCCTCTTAGAGGCATGGGAAGGGGGGCACATGGCATGGGGAGATGGGTGCATGGAAATGGATGGGGGACTATGTGCCACCCTCACCCGAAATAAAAAATGCACCTCCTCCTGTGCCCTGGCTCACCCACTGGAGTTTTTGCTAACAGCACGGCAACATTTTTTTTTTTTTTTTAAAAAGGCTTTTAGCCTCAAGTGGGTCCCTCTGGGACCCCACCACTAGGCCTAGGGTTCAGGGTATCCCTACTCTGCGCACTTATGTCTTTTTTAAATAAACTATTTTGTTAGGAATCAGGACTGAGTCCTGATTCCTAAGATGGCTGCTGCCACATCCTTGTTGATATGGTGCTAGCCAATCAGATCTCAGGTTCAGATCTGTTGGCTCTGCGATTCCTCTGCTGCATGATATCTACAAACGTTTTGAGCATTAATTGCTCAAAAACTACTGAACGGATTTACACCAAATCAGGCAAGGCACTTTTTCTGAACCAAGATCTAGCTTCCTGCAAAATTTGGTGCAAATGCGTTCAGAGGTTTGGGCTGTAGCTGTGTCTAAATTTCCTAAGGGAAAATGAATGAGGAAAATGCATTTTGAGACCCCCCATTTTCTCGTCTCCCACTTGATGGACCACCTTGAAACTTTCCATGTAAAAACTAGTCAAAAAGTAGCACTTTTCTGGAAAGTTTTGTCAAGATTCATCAAACAGGGCCAATGTTATTAGCAACAGTGATGTCATTTGAGATGTCATCAGTGATTTCATAAATGATGTCATAGAACATGTCATGAGTGATGTAAAATGTGAGGTCATAAGCAGTGCATGGCAGGGGCACAAGTTATGGTGAATTTCTGTGTTTTTTATTTTTTTTCTTAATTCAAAATGTTAATGTTGTCACTGACATATTCACCTAACTATAACATTACTTTAACCTTTGTTTTGTCAGTGAAAATATAGATAGATAGATAGATAGATAGATAGATAACAGTTTCTTTATTCTGCATCGTAGTACTCTAATGAGTTAATATGAGTGGAGGCCTAGAGTGTGAGCCCTCAGCCGTGCTATGGCATTTTCAACACAAATCCCTTGCTAAATTGAGCCTGCGGCGGAATAAAAGCCTTCACACAAAGAACTCTTTCAAAGCAGTGAGAATAGTTGGAAATCGAGGCAAAAATCGATCATCGAGAACTAGCTGCAAGAATTGAGTGGCTTGTCTTCATTGAAGATCCTTGTATAGAATACATAACCATCAGGCAATTTAGAAGGACTCTGAGATTGTCTGTGCTTTTGTGTTGTGTTAAGAAGATCCTTTTAATTACTTTGTGCTCTCGTTTGCTGCAAGCATACCAGCTAAGAATATCATTGTCTCCCACTCTCCTACTGTATTCTCTGTTCCTACATTTCTGCTCTTTCATGTGCTTTCACAAGTTTTGCTTTATTGTGCTTGCCAGTGACACACGTGTGCGCGTGCCGTGTGTATGTGGTTGCTAATGATTTTATATAAGTATTAAGAAAACCAAAGCAAATGATTTTTACACTTTATATATTTGGGTTCCATACTGAAATTTGGTGTATATTTCTTTTAACGTCTTTGTCCTTAGTGTAGGGATTCGCCTATGCCCCCTTGATCCTTGCATCTCATTTTCACAATGGATGTGTCAATGGATATGAGTGGCATTTTCAAGATTGTTGTACTTGTAAATTCATGCCACGCACTAGGTCACTAAATGTGAGTTTCACTTATTTAAGGTGCTGTTTTTTATAATCCAAGTTCCCCTTGAAATGTGAAACCCAAAATGCTCCTCTTTGGTCCGATCTCAAAAACGCACCCGTATCGAAAATGTACTCCTATATTTTACTATATGTTTCATTCTACATGTCTTTCGTCACAATAATTTTCTTCGAATTCATTTTTTGTAACTCATTCTCAGAGGAGTCATTGTATTTGTCTCAACGCCTTTTAGGAAAAAATATTCCTTTTATTTGGAGATGCACGTGTTTTATCCTAACAAACAAAGCAAACACATAATTCAATATTTATGGCATTCTTAAATCTAAAGCTTTTCCTAAATTAATATGTTTCCACTAAGGATACTAGTCCCGCATTGAATACCTATCGATAATCACTTCCTCTTCTGTGGAGGAGAACAGACCTACTACCTATGTTTGCCTGCCTCCGCTTTGCCCCCGTGTTTCTTCCAGTAAGTGTGTTTTACTCTTGATCTGCTCCTGACTCCCTCTTGAATTTCCAGGAGTAAAGGTTTCTTGTGTTGGAAAGCTGGCCAGTATTGCTTTGCAGTAATTGTGTTTTATACTTTGTGTTACTTTGCTCCTATTTTCCCAACCTGTGCTCATAAATTAACAATATATGTAAAAAGAGAATGACAATATAGACCTACATTGTTCGGTAACCTAGTGGGATGCTACATTATTGCAAAGGCTCCATAAGTTCTCATTTTAAGTGCAACGCATACAAAACGCCTCCGCACGCCTGATCCTCGATGTACCACGCCACAGCCACATCACCCCCCACCTGAGGAACCTGCACTGGCTCCCCGTCGACAGGAGAATCTCCTTCAAACTCCTCATCCACGCACACAAGGCACTCCACAAGACTGGCCCAGCCTACCTCAACACACGACTCCTCTTCTACGTCCCCAACCGCCAACTCCGCTCCGCCGACCTCTCCCTCGCCACCGTCCCTCGCATTCGAAGAACCACCACCGGCGGCAGATCTTTCTCCCACCTCGCCGCCAAGACCTGGAACACCCTTCCACTAAGCCTACGACAGACCCAAGACCTGCTGACCTTCAGGAGGATACTCAAGACCTGGTTGTTCGACCAGTAGCAGCACCCCCCCCCCCTTTTTTCTCCTCCCCCAGCGCCTTGAGACCCTCGCGGGTAAGTAGTGCGCTTTACAAATTCTGTGATTGATTGATTGATTGATTACTGAAAGCCATGTAGGAGACATATTTCTTATTTGGTAGGAGTGCTGAAAATTCTCGCATTGATCCTGAGGTCACTGCATATTCAGCCACTCATGCCTGACTCTACATTTCTGTGTGACACAAACTTGATCACACCACGAGAGGCCAGAGAGTGTGCACTTAGAGTCAGCATCAACACTGACAACGGAATTGTGAATACGAAAAAGAAACATTAGCCACAGTAAGAAGAAATATAACACTGTTCCAGGTCATACAGTCGGGCCCTTTCATGTTGTACTGGGCGTGGAACAATGTGATCCAGCAATTTCATATTTTAATAAGCACTGGCAAAACAATCAGATCTGACTTTAGAAACGTAAAGAGCGTTTATGTATGCCTGCATTAGCATTTGCTGCCACATTAAAGCTAGACCCACTGGCTTTACCAATTCTTGTAATGTATTCACTGTATGTACTGCACAGCACCTGCATCTGGCATATGCATCATTCACAATGTGTGTGATTAGGGTTGCAGTGAGCGACTCCTGCATCAAGTGTATGCATGCCTGTATCACATAAGCAATGTTCTGCAGAATCCTTTGCCAGGGTGTTGTAAAGTGTGCCTTATCTGTTAACTGGGCTTGTGCCATGCAACGCATGATGTCTGCAATGTTTGGCTTAAAGAAACCGTTCTCAGGGAGCCCTGCTTACTGGGTGAACAGACATCAAATCTATGAGTCACATATGCATTATGCACCCCATGCAAACAGCAAATGCGGATGTCACAAGCATGTACATGCACCCAGTCAGGTGCAGGATTCAAACATTTGCCAATATGTGCATTGTTTAGTTTCCCAGGAAATGGACGCGCCCTCCTCAGTGCACAGTAAGAATCTGTGCTAAATTGAGCAGACAGCTTTCTCAATCCATGTCCATGTGCAGGGTTCTGAATTATGCCAAAAGAACAGATGATGGACAGAATGCTGAACAAATCAAACATTAACTCCCAGTCACAGATCTGGGTTTAATCCATTATTTTTTTGCTCACCATGCCACCCCAGTTTGGACCCAGCCATATGCAAATCATTCTTGACCCTGCTCCCCATGGGAACAGTCCAGCCAGAACTGTCAGGCCAGGTTCTTCCTGGATCGGAAACAAGCATCCTGGGACCGGTTTCGGGGTATAACCCCTCATCAGCCAGGCTAGATTGACTCCAGTGGCACAGTGAGCACGGGACCCACCTATGGGCATACCCTTCGCACATAGGGCGACAAAAGCAAAAAGAACAGATGATGGACGGAATGCTGATCAAATCAAACATTCACCCCCAGTCACAGATCTGGGTTTAATCCATTGTTTTTTTGCTCACCACACCACCCCTGTTTGGACCCAGCCATATTCAATTCAGTTTTGACCCTGCTCCTGGATTCTGAATTATGTACCATTGAGATGTGTGACATGCTGCAGAGTGTGTGAGGATTCCTTGTGCCCTTTCAGGAGGAAAACTAATATGGCAGAGATTTTATAATGCAATAGCAATGGCCTTGCACCCCCTTTTATTACCTTTATTCATAACTCCTGGATTTTACAGAGCTGCTGACATCAATGGGGGATGGAAGGAGTAAACTGCCAGTGCACTTAACTCTTTGTTTTCACTTCTGTGGACAAAGTTTTGCCAGAGTTTAAGGACATTTAAGAGGTAGAGTAGCACTGCAAATGTAGTAAAATAACCATACGACTTTATGGTGTCATGATTCAATGCACATACTGTGTACACAACGAAATGTGCCTGCTATGCGTCTGCTTGTGTATTTGTAAGTAAATCCAAATAGGGAGATGTGCATGTGCGTGTTTTGAGTTGTTCTGACATTTGACTTTCAACATCGTACTCAGTTGACACTTAAACATTGAGGGCCAGATTTATCAAGGCTTTGCAATGCCCTTGCACCACGCAAGAGGCGCAAGAACGACGCAAAACCTAAGTGAGAGTTATAAAGCCACTCAAGGCCACCTTCAGTGGCCCTACATGGCTTGTTAAATCTGAAGGTATGTATAGCAGTGCAAGTCGCCGCCTTGCATTACTCTTCCCAGAGTGTTCCCACGCATCCACCCATGGATTTCGGTGCATTCTCAGATTTACCATTAGTGGTAGACCTGGGAATGCATCAAAATGCTATGCCTCCCCTGGGGAGGCGTAACAAGGAGAAGTATCTTTATTTCTCCTCGCTTTTTTCTCTTTCTCTGTGTGCTACATTGTGCAACACACATAGAAAGAGGAAAATACCTCTGAGGATTAATTTTCTGCAGGAATGTGTTCCTTCCTGCACAAAAGCAATCCTGGTGCAAGGGTGTGTGCATTGGCGATAGGCAGTCAAAAGTGCGCCACTGCATGGAAAGGACAGGAATGTATGTATGTATGATGTTAAATACGGCACATTCCTGCCCTTTCCCTATCACGTAGCGCAGCAAGTTGGCTTGCTGGGTATTGGGTTACGTGAAAGTTTGATAAATATACCCGAGCATTTTCATGAGATGAAGCCGGTGCATGTAATTTCGTTTAGGGGGGATAGTTGAATATGTTTTTGTACATAATGCTTTCGTGCAATTAGGTTATGTCCAGCAAATTTAGTTGGTATGATTGCAGAGCTCACCAATTCTGACTGTCCTGGCATTTACTGATCACATGTCAACTTTAATGAAATGTTTTGCAACAGTATGGATAGAGGTTGGCTATTCTCTTTGTGAGAGCAATAACTCCTGGGTGAAGGAAGGTTTTGTCTTTACCATTGGGACGGCCTGACCCTATGATAGCCTAACAAACTGCTGCATCATCATACCGTTTGTCATCTTCTAAGACTTCAGCATTCATCTTGGAGTCAGAACATCCTTATCTGAAGTAGAAATATACATTAATATGGCCATAATAGGGTCAGACTCCCATTCAAGTCCTAACAAGTTAATTTAAAAATGCCTGATGCAGAAAAAATTGCTGTCTGTTTTCATTGCATGTATTTTCCAATCTGCATTAAACTCAGGTCAGAATAACCCCTTGTTATATGTTATATTATCAATTAAATTGCACTCCATCACCAAAGGACTCCATTTTCATAATTAGACATAGGCAGATGACAGAACAACTCAAAATCCGGTTTCCTGTTTCAGTCGTTAGGTTGCAAGCGATCCGCCAAAGAACTAGGGGGCAGATTTACAAGCCCCTTGTGCCACTTTTGCGTCACTTTTCCCATGTTAACAGTGACGCAAAAGTGGCGCAAGGGGCTTGTAAATCTGCCCCTAGGATTTTAGATGTTTCCAAAACTCCAAAAGGGAGGATAACAAGCTTAGCGTCACAGGGAGGGAATTCCATACTTTGCCTGGTGGCACTGAGGTAGGTTGAGGCCGAATGAATGCGTGTTAAACCAGCACGCAGACCAAGGAGCTGCTTCCTCGCTGTTTAGGAAAGTGCGAAGGCAACTGTTTTTCTCGTGATTAATGAAGAGATAACTTTTTTTTTTGTGTACGACTTTGGCGACCTTATTTCTCCGTTAAAAGTCTCATTTGTGAGACATAGCTTCTTGCTTGGCCAGGTTGCTACATCTGTCCTGAAGAAGACCTTAACAAATCATTCCTTTTGGGGTCGAAATGCCGGCTAATATGTCTCAATCACTTATTCATTAATGAAAGTACCTTTTGTAAAACTATGATTTGATGGAATTTTCTGTCCCTCTGTGTCAAAATCAAGTCCTGTTGGTTGAGACAAATTCTGTGTTAAGCACACTGTATATTTTCATGCACATTTTATTCACTTTATTTCACTTGCAATGCGCCGTCACATGTAGCACCTTACCACTTGTTGGAATTGTCACATGATGAATAGGAGTAATCCAATCATTGAAATTGAATAATTTTCCATATTTGCTATCCAGACAGCAGGAGTGTTTTAGTACAACTGCCTATTCATTAAGGGTCTGATTACCAGTCTGGCGGTCCTCGGACCACCAGACTCGTGGTGGCGCGGCAGATCCAGCCAATGCCATATCCGCGGTCCGACCGCCCGATTACGACTCAGGCAATCGGACTGCACTAGGCTCACCAGCTCTGCCAAGGAACCGCCACTCCCTGGCATAAGAGCGGTGGTCAGAGGCCGCAATATGCTTGGTGGAACCGCCACGATCCCGCCAAGCATATTATGTGTTTCCTCTCTGCCAGGCTTTTCATGGCGGTTCCACCGCCATGAAAAGCCTGGCGGAGAAGTAACAAAGGGGGCCCTACAGGGCCCCCCTGTGCCTCAGAAATATGTGGATGCACACAGGGGGGCATAACATGTGCCCCCTTGTGTGCATGCACATAGGTTCCTGCATAGCATGGACTTACGAGTCCATGCAGTGCAGGAACCTTGTGTGGCTTTTCCATTGTGGTACCTTTTTTAAAGGCACTGCTGCCATTGACAGAGCACCACAATGGGAACCGCCATGCCGCCCACCCGCCAGAATACAAATATGTTATAATCTGGTGGACATGCAGTGAGAGCTTTGGCGGGTGTGGCACAGCGGTTTGCACCGCCGCGCCACCGTTCCGCCAAATTCTCGTAATTTGGCACTAAGTCTTTCAATGAATGAGTACCTTTGGAACATGTGTTGTATTAATGAATCCTTAATACCAGTGGAATCGAGATGGTCAATCAAGGTTTTTTGATCGGCTGTGTCAAATGTCTATGAAAGGGCCAGTAAGATCAGGGCATTAATCTGATCATTATCTGAGTCTTACTTGGTGCTATGGGTGGGTTTAAAACCCACCTGAAATATAGCCAATCAATTGTTATTATACAAACAATTAGCTAAGCTATGGCTGCTTGTTTTTCCAGCACCTTGGTGGCAAATGGAAGTAGGGAGGTTTTTAGTGTGAGCAGTGTCTGCTCCAGCTTCCTCAAAAGAGTGGTAATTATGCCAGTCTTAAAAAAGTTGGGGATTCTCCTCAGCTCAAAGATTCATTCACTGAAAATGGCTTTCAATGGCGTGGCAATTCCCGAGTACAGTGACTTAAATATAAAATAAGAACAAGGGTCCAAAGGAGAGCCAGACTTTGTATTATGTAAAAGACAAATAAGTTTATCTTCGGGAATCAATCAAAGGTAGAATATTCAAAGATGCAGAACAAAAGGGAACACCCACCTTAGCTCAGATATGAGGAGAAGCTTCAATTTCATTCCTAATGTTAGCGATTTTATCTATGAAATACACATAGATGGGATCAAAAAACTCCTGCTGGGGGACACGGCTGTGAGGTATTATTAAGTTCATTTAAAATTTGAAATACTGATTTTTGGTCATTGAGGAATTTATTCTCTGTGAGTAAAATAAACGATTGGTCTTAAGAATTAGCTAATTATATTTTTCGTAAAACATTTTTGCAATGCTGCTCTGATTTTTGGGTGGGTGCAAGCATCATTTTCGTTCTGCTTTCCTTGATCTAGTTTTTTCTTCCTTTAATTCTTGAGAAAACCAGGGAGCATGCTTGGTCTGGGTTGAAGCTGAATTTTATTTTTGTCAGTAAATGTGAATAGCGTTGTTCATCCATTTGAAAATAGGAACCACAAAGAACCTTCATACTGGCTGCTAAAGTGTGATTATAGTCAATAATGTCCTGAAAGACTCCCTCACAATTCCTCTAAGGCCCCTGTCAAATCATGGCCAAAGGTATAACTTTATGGGTATGTATACAATATATACAATTTAAAGCTCTTAATAATGAAATGTTCAGGCCAGTGGGAAGTTTCAATCAAGCTCTCCAAGAGTTGCACATCTGATGTCCAAAGTTGGTTTATTGTGTTGCCCTTAGTGTGTCTTGGCACCTAAATGTGTTGATCGAGATTTAGGGCATTTAATTTAGAAGGCCATTTAATTCTGCCACTTTAGGATCAGCTATCTGGAAACTACTCAGGGCGCCCATTATAAAAAGTAGGATGTTATCAGACTCTCCTCCTTAGATATCTTGCTGAACAGCAATTGTCATCTCTTTCTTCTAAATGGCCGTTACACCCTCTCCTATTAAGCTGAGGTTGCAGTTTTGAAAAACAACTTTGTATCCCTTAGGTGCTGCATTCATTACATCAGGTCATGAGGTGTCTACTAAGCATGTCTCAGTTAACAAAAGAACAACTAATCCTTTAGGTTAATAATAATAAGATTCTGAATTTCAAATTCATGCTTCCGAGGGGACTGGGTGTTTAAATAGGCACATTTCAATTCAACTACACCCTTACTAGTTTCAATATTACCTCAGCATTGGTTTTGCAACTCTAGCTCATGATCCTTGAAGATAATATTCCTTTTTAGTATACCACTAAGCTTTTTAGGTAGACAAGACGTCGAGGTATCCATTTCCTCTGAGGAATAGGTCCACAATCTGCCATGGCGACTGGCCCCTGGACCCGGCTGGGCACACACAGGTGCAAATGGGCTTGCCTTTGGTGCACTTCTGGTGAGCCTGGAGCATGCTATCGCTGTGCGGTCGCACAGCCTCTCAGTTCATATCCTCATATCAGGAAACAAACATGCTCAGAGCAGCGCCCCCGAACCAGGAAGTAGCAAATGTAGAAAGACTCATTGCACTTCAAGAACTTTTAATCTGTAAGGCTCATAACCCCCATTTCTCAGAAAAAAATCAATGAAAGGGTAGGTTTTAAGCAACTCCTGTTCAAGAATGCCCCCCTGAACGCTTTTCAACCAGGACTAAATTCAGTACAGGGACATTAAATTTTCCAAATAATGAATGATATTCTTTGTGCAACTGATCATGGCAAACCCTGCGCTCAGTCCTGCTGGATCGTACGGCAGTATTTTACACCATGTAACACTACTTTCTATTTTAGCCCCTGAATGGGAATTATGGGCCACATATTGAGCTAGTTTGCTTCTTTCCTCTCTTTTAGATCCCAATTTCTTTAACGAGGTCCTTCAGATCTCTGACCCTTCCAATAAAATGTGGTGCACCTCAAGGCTCCATCAACTCTTCCTCACTATTCAGTCTCTAAGTGGAACCTCTTTGTCAAAAGCAACAGGAAAAAGGAATCTTTATACACTAATACACTGATGATACACAGCTCTATCTCACAGTATCCAATCTATTGACGTTACAACCATGAAATATTTCATCAAAAAACTACTACTTGCATGAGTTTCTTCTCCTAGAGATAAAATCCCGAATTTCTCCTCATCTACTTAATGGAAACAGCCCCTCCTGTCCAAACCTACATTTTTCCATTCTCGCACCTGGGCATCACTCTCAAACTAATCCAATCTGCTACATTGCTCAGTATCACTAGCGACCAAAACCTCATAATGACACCACATATTGTGACACTTGCACAAAATGCTTATTCCCTACTATTCTTTCTAAATAAAATACAACTGTATGTCCCTAATACTGACTTCAGAAGAGCATTATAAGCTCTAGCCTTCTCTCACATTAACAGGGGCAACACTCTACTTTCAGGGCTTCTAAAATCCACTCCGGTGCCCCGCACAGACATTCTCTGTACTGCAGCTCAGTTTGCCAAAGGAGCAAAAAGATCTGGCTACATAATCTCAATTCTAAAATAATTATGCTGAAGCCAGAATTGACTTTAGCATGTGTTGTATTTCACATAAGACACTACAGCACAGATTTCGTAACATTTGATGCAACACAACGCATCAACAAGAGAGAGCAGGAATGTGCTATATTTACTAAGATATGGCATTTTCCTGCTCTCTCTCTCTCTCTGTGCTGGTGCATTGAGGGCCTGATTCACAAAGGTACACTTATACTTTTGTGTAAGTTTACGGTTGTTTGATATTCACAATAGGATCTACGAGTAGTATCTTTACGAGTGCGGAGTCTCCGCAACATAAAAAGACCTAGCTTTTTTGTTTGTGAATAGCAAACAATTGCAGTGGCGGCTCCTCGAGGGAGTGCTGCGGGGCGGTAGGGCGGGGTGGGGGGTAGTAAACTCCGGCATAAGGCCGAATGGAGTTAAGTACATAAATAAATAAATAAAACTAATTACATTGCGCGCTGCAACGCCAAATCGGCGATGCGGCACACGCAAGACAAGGTAATATGGAACAACAATACAAATGTTTAATTGAATTTAAGGTTGGGGAATGAGGAAGGAAAACTGTGTATGGGGGATGCTAGTGACAATGACAGTATACAGAGGAGATATATATGACGGGTAGAGCCATAATATATCCTACTCTACACTGCTTTTTATTGCCTGTTACATGAGTCCACAACTTCATCAGACATTTTTCTCTTGGTCCAGAATGCCATGGGCAGACAAAGATTACATGGTAAAGGTCCACTTTTCTCTTTAGTTCACCTTGGCATTTGTGAATTGTATTTTGGCCCAAACTCTGAGCACTATACAAGGTGATGGGTGTTTGCTCTAGCATGCATAAAGTGCCAGACATCTTCCTTAATTGTAATTGTTTTGGGATACTGGTGGATATTTGTGGTCCCTTCACAGACTGAAAGCAATGGGGTATACTTGAGCAGGTCTGCCCTCTCCATTGAATCCTTTTCTAACTCTCCATTTTAACCTTTATCTGCCAGATTTCTGTTTTAGTTTGGAGGGTTTGTGATTGCTAGGGCTAGGACTCTCGGATCCCAACCTCGTCAGCTTCATGGTCAATGTTTTTCAATGCAACACACTCTGTCAATAATGTTCATCGTAGATGACTAAAATCTTTAAAAACAAATTTCAGGGCTGCCTTTTTGACCCTGTTCTCCAGCACTCCATACCCGTAATTTGTGAATTATTGGGGGGGGGGGAATTCCTGAAGAATTTCTGTTATACTTTACTTTTCTGGTCTTTTTGCATTCTCTGAAGACTTCTGTATATCCCTGAAACATAAATAATATCGATTTTTCTTAGCTTGTTCTATGTTACATATCCTTACCATCGCAAAACAACAATTGTGTGGAGCGGTAGAACGATGGCACAAGCAACAACTCCCAAACAATAACACATTTTATGACTTATCGACTACTTAACTCTTCTGAATTATTGCATTTTTACTTTCCTTCACTAGGTAGTAAACCAGTTTGAAGTTCAGCTGTGACTAAAAGAAGAAATCCAAGTAGCACACATGACCTTTCGAGACAGCTCATTCTCAATAAAAACGTCTCTTAAAGAAAAACGAGCAATGGCAAAGCCAATTGGCCTCACTTTGCCAATGCTGTTTGGTTTCTGCTATTGGCTTTCCCAAAGCTATTATAACTGTGACAGCATTGGCAAAGCCATTAGCAGCAACAGGGCATCTCGAAAGTGTATTTGGTGTACTTACAAGATGGCCACCACATGGCATAACAAAGCAGGACAACCATTTTGAAAATATAGCAGATATATTTAATGCTTTCCAGATGGCCGGCACATTTTGACATGCAAAATGACATGACGCAACTTGGCAGCCATCATGACAGTAAATAAATATTATTTTCTATACCTTTAGCATGGCTGCCATTTTGTGTCTGCTCGCGTTGCGTTACACATCGTGTCATCCAATGTAAAAAGTATGAATAATGTCCCTATACATTCAAGCTGGCTCTCACATTTCATCATTCCATGTTGTAGGGCGCAACATTGTGGCAATCTTGAAAGTAATACAAATTCATTTTCAAGACTGCCATTTTCCGCTTTTGGCTTAGCCAATGCTGATGGGATTTTAAAAGCATCAGACACCGGTAAAGCCAATAGCGGTAGCCGTGTGGAGTGGGAGAGGGGCGGTGATAGAGGCAGGTGTGGGGAGGAAAAGAAAGCCAGGTGAGGGGAGAGAAAGCCAGGCAAAGGGGAGAGAGAGAGGCAGAGGACAGAAGTGAGCAACACTGAGCCACAGCAGTGCTTTGTGCTGCACACTCAGAGGGAGAATGAGTGAAGAGAAACAGGATGGGCAAGGTTGGGAGAAGGATGGGAAGAGCGTAAGAGTGCTGTAAAGAAAGTGACCCCAGGAGCAAGGAGCAATGAGAAAGATATGCACTCCCATAAAGTGCGTAATACAAACTAAAAGTTAAAAAAGCGAGAAAAATAGATCCATGACAACAGTGGAAGTATGCAACTCAGCCAATCAAATGCGTGGGTAAAGGTGGAATACTCCAGGCGGAGGTCAAACTCAGGAATAGGGTGAAAAACCGTGCAATTCAGAGCACGGAGCTGAGATAGACAACAAAGCCATCCGGCAATGACAAGGGACTGTTTGAAAGGCTATACAGTATGTAGTATTATACAGGGCTTTAGGCGGCCGGGTCCTTCCGGTGCTGAGCACCGGCAGTTCTAAAAAGCAGCTGCTGAGACGGGTCTATATTGGCCTCTCCATTTTTGCCCTCATGGTGAAAAAAAATCTTAACTCTGCAGCAGTACCACCCTTCACTGCCTTTGAGGTAGCTTCAAAGAGACTCATTATAGTTCTTTCAGTCTCATCATTTCAGAACTGAAGCATTTTCAATATTCTATACAACGAAGCCATAGTTTTTGCTTATTTTTCTTACACGACTAACAACCATTGACAAAGCCAATAGCCCTGACTTGTTGTAGGTGTAATGTTACTTGTTGTATTGTATATCTGTATGCAATGACAGAAGCACCAAAATACCAGTCGGGCGGCACACTATGCTAAGCACAGATTTTAACCTTGAGTATTTTTAAGCTACGCCCTTAATTACATCGGCCACGCCCCTTTGAGAGACTCCCTAGTTTTTTCATTCCACTTAAAGCCCTGGTATTATATCATGCAGTGATGTCTGCAACAGACAGTGGATGCTGTCTCTAGAGTGTAACCACAAAAAAACAAACCTTCGTGCTATGTTTCGTAACGAGAGTAAGGGTTCATGTATGCCGTTGTAGGCTTTACCATGGGTACACCTGTTTAATCAGATATTCAGTCACTAAGGGGCATATTATCAACGGCCAGCGATAATTATCGCTGGCCGTGCTTAGCGTTAATAGTCCTATCGCAGGCTATCTCTGGAAATCATCGCCCTGGTAGTGCGTTATTAACAACGCGTTTCACCAGGGCGATAAGAATTCCAGAGATAGCGGAGGTTATCGCCGTTTTGCAGGGAACATCGCTGGAAAACCAGCGATGTTCCCTGCAAAACGGCGATAACCTTGCTGATACGACCCTGTGGTCGTATCAGCAGAATCCACCCCTATGTTAGGGATGGCTAAGTCAGGATTTCAGCAGACGTTAGATTTTGGCGAAAACGGCCGTTTTCGCCAAAATCTAACCTCTGCTAAAATCATGTGGGCTGCCTTGTAAATATCGCGATGTGAACATCAGCGATATTTGCAATGTAGTCCATCAGGGGTATGCCCAGTAACGCCCACTGTGCATCTCATTAGAGATGCAAAGATGGGCGTTGGGGGAAAGGGCGATAATGCAAGGATTCACGCGATAGCGTGACCTTGCTGATTAGGCGATAACATTATCGCCGCTTTTCGTCCGAAAACGGACGCAAAAGCGGCGATAATTGTTTATCGCCTCGTTGATAATATGCCCCTTAGTGCTTGCAAGCTCTTGAATACATGATACATTTTGATGTAAACACTCATATCAGGCACAGATAATGTGTAAATTAAATTGCATTTCGGGACCCGGAAATCACGAGTAAATGAAGCATCTCCCCTGTACTCCTGAACTTCATGGCGTACATTCACCGAGCAGCATTGATTTTGAAGCATTTATCACCCTGTTCCCCTCCTTGCAGGCAGTTTATAGAATCCCGCTTCCCCCAAGTCTGCCATAAATCAACCCTCCAGTAAAAGCCTGCGTGTCATGTACAATTTATTGCACCGGCGCCATGGTGGACTTAAAAGTCATTTCACGTGTCGTATTACTTCAATCATCTCATTTAAAAGTTCCTTCCACATTTGTTGTTAAAAACCTAATTTCGCTCCAACTTAATATGGGATTTCGCTTTTATGGCCCATATTTCAGATTCATCTTTGCACTGTACGTCCCTTTTTCGCAAGAGAGTGTCAGAGGCGCAGCACAAAAACCAGAAGGCTGTTTGTTTGGTTTGCAACAAATAGCTCAGTATCTTGTCCCGTATTTACAAGGTCTTGGAATTTCTAGCTTTTAGCTCCACATGTCTGAAGGCATCTTAGCTGCTGTTACTGAAGCAATCTTGTCCTAGGGAGCAAAAGGACACTGGCTGATTCACTGGTGAATTCAATGTGTTACGTGCCTAGAATAATGATTATACCAAAAGAAAGCACATAGACAGACAGATATGGCAGGGAATACTGCAACACTTATGACAATACAGCATTGGTCCATGCCATATTTTTGGTGAGGTCATTTTGAAAGTATGCTTTTCTTCAGATTATTTATTTATTTATTTATTTCGTCATTCATTCATTCATTAATTAATTCATTTCATGCCTGTGTTTTACACATTGTCAGCACATTATCTTACATCCCCTTTGCAGTGCCAGGTCACCATTTATTTGCAAGGGAGAGAATGAAGTTTGAATGAAGAGGGTGGGTTGTCTCTTCAGCTTTCAAGGATAGCTTTGGGATGATCCTGCATCAGGTCCACCATGCCATAAAGTACCACAAATTGTGGAGTCCATTGCTGATTTTCCCTTGTTCTGTCGGGCGAGGTCCTCTCTGACATGCAGCACAGAGTTTGCCCCAGTGAATTCATCTCAAGAAGGATTAGCCTCTTTGAAATAGATTGTGTTTAGACTTTTCTCGTGGGAACGACAGGTTAATGACTAATTAATCATATCTTAAAGGGCCAAATTCCATCAAAATTGCTGAGTGTTACAGTGATGCAGTTTACCACAGGGGTAGGGTTTATCAATACCACTGGCAGGATTGGTTTGTCATTGAGTACTGTGGGTTCCTGCTTCAGGCATTTGAACCCCATGTTTATAAGCGCATCCATTTTCTCATGGTCTGGTCTTGATTTCCATTCTAACAGTATTGGACAATCAACTCAGATGGAAAATAAACTGCCAATGAAGTATATAAGAGCAAAATATATCAGTCTTTAGAAAATGGCTCCATTAGCTGGGGGCAGAAACATTTGCTTGCAGAGGTCCAAAATTTCCCAATGTTGGGGTAAAACGGCATTGAAGCCAAAAATGTAGGGCCCAAGGAAAACTTGCCAAAAATTAGATGTCAATGAATCATTAAGTAGGAACAATGACACAGATTCAGGCAAAGCCCCATTTCACACCAAAAGCAACCAGACCTGATCAATACGGGCACTACCTCTCAATATCTTTCCGAGAGGATATGGGAATTCATTTCATTCGTCCCACCAACAACGCTTCATTTTGTCACAGGTATTGTCTCAAATCTTTCAAGTCCGACTTATTTCAATTTAAAACATCCTTCAAATTATAAGTCACTGTGTCTATAACAAATACCCTCCACTTAAACAGGTGTATAAGAAACAAAAATTTGTGAAAAAACGAGATAGTACCTCACGTGCGCTACACCATAGGAGCTTGCTGGTTGGTTCTCACCAGTTGTGCCCACGTTTCTCATCATCGGTAGCTATCTCGCTTGAAAAAATAGGTGTCCAGAAAAAACAGTGAAAAGAATGTGTTTCGTGTATACCACAAACACCAACCAACCCCGTGAAGTTTAAAATTGAGATAGGCCCAAGCGCTAGGTGCCTACTTTATTCACAACTCATGGGCCTATTCAAAGTAAAAACAAACTGCATGCTTGCAGACCAATTAATGATGGGCCGACATGTTTCATTGCCTATTTAGCTTAGTGGCAATTTCGTCAGGGCAAGAGGTCTTACTCCACCTTTCTGGACCCTTTTCTTATATGCACAGTGACTGTAAAACAACCAAAAGAAGGTTCATTAAAAGGACGGCCAACCAATTAGATCTCCATATTGTCTCTTTTTACATAATTTTTGTCAATGGTCAATATTTACCAGGTGGCAGCCAAGGCCCCTCGTACCAGCTAACCACCTCATCAACAGGAACTCAATTCTACAGTGAGCCCTTTCTCCGGAGACCCTTATGTTGTCCTGATTCTATTAAAAAACATAACCAAGCGTTAGTCTCTCCTTTCCAATGAGCGTTCTATAAACACTCTAACCCGGTTCCGTATTCATACTGTTAATACAGCATTTCTTCGTACCCCTCTACATATCAATAGCCATGTTATTGCAATTTACACAAGGCCCACTGGTCTATTTAATTCTATGTAGCACCACTCGCTATTTAGCGTTGTCACTCAACTTTGATAGAAATCATCACTCGCACCCTTGAAATACGAAAATCTAATGACAGCAAAATTGCCGTATGAGAGCCCTCGCATGCTCAAAACAATTGTTGATAAGCTCTCAAACCACCCGGGATTTAAAAACCACTCACCCGTCTCTATAACTAGCTCTCCCCAAATCACCTTACTGCATGTGCAGACGGACGAGCGTAGTCTCGTTCCTCTGTTCATTTGCGGTTAGCAAGCCTATTTGACTCGGCGGTACGCGTACCGGAAACCAGCCTGTTTCCGTATCACGTGACCGGCCGAGTTCTAGGGGCACCATATTGAAATGGTGAGTTCATGTATTGTAACGCTGCCAAAAATTATACAAAAAGCCACTCGTGCCGTTAATTTTCGTGACCATCGGGCTCTCTAATTACCATTTCTGATATTTATGAAAGCACAAGTCATGGAATCAATCCCAAAGCATGGTTTCATTTACAGAGCTGCACCAGTTTATTTAAACACTGCGCATCAATTTACATAGATGATTTGATATCGAATTCTAAATATTCCACCCTCCTGGACAGCCCAGCTTGACTCAAGGGACAGAAGCAAATCCCTGTATAGGAAGACATTATAAACAAGCATTGAAAATGCAATAGGTCTCGCATTTCCTTGAGTTAGAGCTATTGGCGTTGTAAATGACAATGTATTTTATCCATGTGTTATGGAGTGTATGTATGTGATGTGTAGTGGAATTATGTGGATTGTATTGGTATTGTTAGTTGTGGAATTGTGTTGTGTGGAGTGGATTTGTGTAGTGGAATTATATGGTATGGTGTGTAGTGGAATTATGTGGTATGATGTGTAGTGGAAGTATGTGGATAGTAACTGTGTAAGTATGCAAATGGAGCTGGAAATAGGTATACTCAGCAGAAGTGCCTTGAAGCACAACACAAAGTGGCTGGCTGTGCTGGATGAAGATGCTTGTGTTGAGAGAGTTTGCCCAAGCGCTCTCCAGTTCAATAACCTCGCCTCGGTTTCTCACAAAAAGATACTTTGCATTATCCTCTGCTTGATGCTTTCATGTTAAAAATGTTCTTTAATTAAAGGTTGAAACAATTAATGGGTTGGTATACTAGTACATATTTTAATCAAAGAATGGCCAAGAATGGCCGAAAATGCATTTTATCATCCCAAAGTTATTACTGTGTTTACTACGGTGCCAGCTGTAACAAGCAACACAAAGGGGGAGGGAGGAATGTTTTCTTTTTAATAACTCTGATATCATTAGCCTGCGAGTCTTGGCTGACAGCACTGAGAAACAAAAGACGACCCATCTTCAAATTTTTGCATGCTTGTAAGAGTTTACAAGCTTGGATTTCATGTTACCACATAAAAACATCCAAAGAAACGCTCGGTGTCTAGGAAGGAAAATCTTAAAACTGAGATGAAGGTGGGGGGGGGGCAGGAGGAAAGAAAGAAGATCCTAGGCAGAGGAGAGAGAGATGTCTGTACACATAAAGGGAGTCTGACATCAGGCCTCTGGTGACATCACACAGAGGTTCAGGACCCGATGTGGTCTGGCCCCGGCAGTCTGATGAGACAGCAGCAGAGTTCCATGATGATGTCGAGAAGCTGTGCCCAGTGACGTCACAGCAATGGACAAATGTCCACTCAAAGTCACCGGCACGTTAGTAATGCACGTGGTACAATGTACTCAAACAGGTCTTGATGGCGAGGTACTCAATCCTGACGCGCGCACGCGTGTCTATATCTACTAATAAAATAATCCGCAAACAACCCAAGCCTGCAGTAGAGGCTGCCCAGACTAAATAAAACTGAGGCCAACATTACTCCTGCTATGAGAGTTACTCCTGCACAGGCAGTAGGATTGTCGTCCTTACAGGCACTAATCTTGCATGCCGAGCCCTCTTAACTGAGCACCAAACAAGCAGTAGCAATAAAAAACACCTGGCACACTTCCCAGTGGCTAGCAAGGGACTATGTTTAGGCTTTACGGTGCGATTCTGTGATGCCGACTTTTGTTTTTAAATGCACCATTTACTTCCTGCATAAATCATTTGGACTACGGTTCATTTAAAGAGTAACAAGCACGGAATCGAAAGCTGAGAGCACAGAGGAGCCGAACGCGGGAATCAATATACACAGTGTGTGAGCAGATAGATGGGTTCCCAACACGATCAAAAATGGAAAGTATGCCACTGCCCAGAAAGGAACTAAAAGTGGAAGCGACTAAGCAGGATGTTCAAACACAAGCAGCGCAATGTGAAAAGGCAAGAAAAAATACAACACCAGAAAAAAAGGTTGTAACTTTGAGCTCATCACTTGGAGTTGCCAAAGATCAGTGTTTAATAATGCAAAACTCAAGCAAAGCATTCCACAGTGTCTGCCAGAAGGAAGGAGAGGTCAAGGAAGTGGAAGATGCTTCTCCTTCGAGTCCTACTGCCGGAGCCCTGAAATCCATCATGAAGAGGAAAGATGGCTCTTCCAGGAGTGGGTCCAGCACAGGGAAGAAAAGCCTACAGTTTGTGGGCATTTTAAATGGAGAGTATGAGACATCCTCCAGTGAAGACTCCAGCGCCAACGAGGAAGAGGAGGATGATGACAGCTCTTCCGACAAAGCCTGTGAAGACAGCTCAGACAGCGACATCCTGAACTATGTTGATACATCAGAGGAAGAGCTGAACGTAAACATGGACGACACAGACAGTGACGTGGAACCTACGGCGCTGGAAAAGGAAAAGAAAAAGAAAACCTAAAGACATGTCAAGAAGGAAGCGAAGGCAGTACTCGGCCTCGGGGAGGTTAAACCGAAGTTTGAACTGAGTCTGAAGATGAAAGAAGCTTGCTTGCTTGTTAAGAAGCACCTTAGTGACCCTAGCGCCATGAAAACCAAGCAAGCTATCTCCAGCACACATACCATCCAGCATGAGTGGTTCAGAGTGTCCAGTCAGAAGACCTCTCATCCAAACACTGTGGCCAACTATCTGTCGGCGTTTGTGGAGGTCTCTCCTGCTGTACTCAGCTTCGTGGTCAATATTGCGGATGGAAACGGGAACACTGCTGTTCACTACAGCGTCTCGCACTCCAACTTCCAGATTGTAAAACTTCTCCTGGACACAGAAGTGTGTAATGTGGATCGACAGAACAAGGCGGGCTACACCGCCATCATGCTTGCAGCTCTCGCCGCCGTGGACATGGAAGAAGACATGAAGGTTGTGAGGAGACTGTTCAGCAGGGGTATACATGTATACAGTGACTCGATGTCAATCGTAACAAGGAACTCACATGTGGGGTCAAACTGGACGTCTTCCAAAATATTGAGTATGTTTGGCAGTATGTAGAATGCCGGGGCAACCATCATATGGGCAGGACACCAAGGACATACTCAATATTTTGGAAGACGTCCAGTTTGACCCATGTGAGTTCTTTGTTACGATTGACATCGAGTCACTGTATACCTGTATACCCCAAGATGCCACACTGGTGGCAGCAGTGCGGGCACTTGGGGAACAGGAGTGGTTCTATGACACTCCACAGTCCTTCGTGTTACAGTGTATTGAAATAGCTTTAACTAGGAACTATTTTTGCTACAAGAACGATCTATTCCTACAAGTATCGGGGACATCAATGGGCTCAACCTTCGCGCCGAGTCTGGCCTGCATTTATGTAGGCCAGTTTGAGAACAATTGCATCTATCACGCGTCTAATCCCTCCCAGAGGAATATTCTCCTCTGGAAGCGGTATATAGACGATGTGTTATGTATCTGGTCTGGAACTGAGAATAGGTTGCTTGAATTTTTGAATTGGCTGAATAGCTTAGATACTAGCCTGAGATTTACCTGGTCTTTTAGCAATCAGAAAGCTGTGTACTTAGATCTGGACATATTGGTAAATGATGATAAGCTGGGTACCACTGTACATCAAAAAGCCACAGACAGGAATTCTCTCCTGCACTGTCAATCATTTCACCCCAGGGCGTTACGGGATAATTTACCCGTAGGTCAGTTCCTGCGTTACCGCAGAAATTGTTCCTCTACAAGTGCCTACATACAGCAGTCGGAGGTTCTATGTAAGAAATTGGTGAAAAGGATGTACCCAAGGAAGACAGTGAACCATGCGAGGAAAAGAGCTTTGAACACTCCACGGAGTGCCCTTCTGGAAAAAAACTCGAGAACTAAAAGTGATTGCCTGCCGGTCGTGATGACGTTTGATCCTTTAGCAACGAAAATCCGCCAGGCGATCTGCAAACATTGGTCATTACTGTCAACAGCTGATTTTAAGATGCCACAACCCAGGTTTGCATTCAGACGGGCATGTAATCTAAAGGACAAACTGTTGCAAACCCGGCCTAGACCTGCCCCTAAAGAGTCATCGATTCCCCCTGGGCATTTCCCTTGCGGGTCGTGTTCAGTTTGTGATCTTACTGAGAAAACAACCAGTATTCGGTTGATGAACGGGAAAACCTGGTACTTGACAAAATTCAGCAACTGTAATACGGTGAATGTGATCTACCGTTTGACTTGTTCATGTGGGTTGCATTATAT
This sequence comes from Calotriton arnoldi, assembly GCA_963921515.1. NCBI lineage: Eukaryota > Metazoa > Chordata > Amphibia > Caudata > Salamandridae > Calotriton > Calotriton arnoldi. Next base: position 2,006,620 of record CAWUFW010001612.1, on the reverse strand, counting down.
AGGGCTCACATCGAGAAAAATAAAGATCCGCATTCAAGAGCACCTCAGCACAATTCGCGCAGGCAAACTTACCACCAGGCTAGTGCAACACTTTAAAGAAATGAACCATGATGCTAGAACACTGAAATGGATCGTGCTAGAAAAAGTGTTAGGTGACGCAAACAATATTGAGAGAACATTAATCAATAGGGCAGCACGTTGGATTTTTTCGGAAAAGGCAGACCAAACTGGATTGAATGACTACATTTTTTTTTTATAAACTTTATTTTTCGATTTTTCAGAAAACAATACATTGGCATCAAATAAATACGTATGCATACATTTCGTTGATAGCAATTATAGTCGCATGAGACACAAGGCCGCATCAAAAAGGGAAGGGACAAGGGGGACAGGAGAATCATCCACAAACATGTCCCTGCGAGGGGAGGGGGCGGCAGAGAAGGCACCCCTTCCCAATGCGGACCCTATCAGAGTTAAGCGTCGCGTTCCCCACTAGAAACAGACCCCCCGGGTATATCTGCATCACTCTGCTCACTAGCAGTAACATCCCGTGAGGACGGCTCCCCCTCCGCTAACCCAGTGGCACACAGGGCCCGCCAAGCCATCAGGTCATCCTGCAATTTCTCATCCCGTCGGGTATGTTTCATGTGTGCCTCTTCAGCCAGCGACCACTCTCGAACATCTTTGAGCCAAGCAGGAAGTTCAGGGGCCCTCTGCCACATCCAAGTTATTGCCACCCTGCTCCTGGCAAGCACCAACATTAACTGTAAGAGTTTATAGGGGAGTTTCTTCCTCTTGGGCCTGCGAACCATCGTGAGTAGACATTGCAAGGGTTCGAGAGCCACCTGAAGCCCCGTGGCGCTTACAACCCTAGTCACCACCCCCGTCCAGAACTGCGCAACCAATGGGCATTCCCATGCCAAATGCAAAAAGCCTGCATTCTCTGCGGCACATCTAGGACAGCCAGCGCCCCTGCTACTATCAATGCGTCTCAGAGACACCGGGGTAAGGTAGGTGCGGTGTAGGTAATTAAAGTGTGTTAGCTTAAATCTAGCATTGCATGAGACAGTGTGTGTAAGGGAGCCTATGCGCGCCCACTGTGCCTCCTCCAGCGGGGCAGCGAGGTCCCTCTCCCAGACGGTGGGACCGGGGGGGTGGAATCCTGTTTCATCGCTTTATATAGGAGGGAGATCAAGCCGCGCCCCTTGCCGCACGTGAGCATAACATCCAGTGTATGTGTCAGTGGTGGAATATCTGGCCTCTGGGGCCAGGTGATTTTCACTACATCTTGCATTCCCCTGAAATGCAAAAATTGGCCTTGTCCAAGGCCAAAGTTCTCCAACGCCTGCTCATAGGTGATAAAGGTTTCGTTAGGATATAGATCGGCGAGAACCTCGCACCCTCCCTCCCTCCAAATTTGGAAGGACATGTGACGTGCCATAGCTATAAATGGAGTCAGTATCCAGAGCGAGAGCTCCCTGTGAAAGGGCGCCCTTCGAAGGACCCTCTCAACAAAGCGCTGCCATATGCCAGCTGTATGTCGCACAGTATAGGGGAGATACATATCTGATCCCGCACCCTGCATCAGCACCTCCTGCAGTGTCTGCCCTATCAAGCAAAAGACGCTTCTCCCAGTTGTCAGTGTCGGTGAACCAACGGGCCGCATGTTGGAGATGGGCGGCATAATAGTATAGGTCAAATCGAGGGGCTTCTAGACCGCCCTCCTCGTAACTGCGGACAATGGTGCGAAGGGCTACCCTACTGCGCCGACCCGCCCAGAGCAGAGATGTGAGCAATGTGTTGAGAGTTTTAAAAACTCGAGGTGGCAAAGGGCAAAGTGAGTTCTGTAGCACATAGAGTACTCTGGGGAGCATCACCATTTTCGAGATGGCGAGACGGCCCATCAGTGAAAGTGGGAGAGTATTCCAGAAAGACACGGACTGCCGCAATGCCGTAGTGACGCAGTCCACATTCCGGGCCAGCGCTTGTTCGTCCGTCAGGGTCACCTGAATACCCAGGTAACGGAACGCCGTCCGCTCCCAACGCAGTTCCAGATCTGGCAAATCCTCCGGAGGCACCCCAGCTAGTCCTGCCAATGGGAAAACGAGGGATTTACCACGGTTCAGCCGCAATCCAGAGACCTCACCAAACTGATCTAGGTGGTGCAACAGCACCGGCAGGGCATCGCGGGGAGAGGCCAAGTAAAACAAGGCGTCGTCCGCGTATAAAGAAATGACGTGAGTCATGTCCCCCAGCTTAATACCCCACTGCGCCATATCCGCTCTAATCCGGACCGCGAAGGGCTCTATAGCCAGGGCAAACAAGAGTGGGGAGAGGGGACACCCCTGTCGTGTACCCCTCCCCAGTTGCCACTCTTCGGACCGCGCGCCCCCGAGCTTAACTCTAGCGCATGGGGCCGTGTATAAGATACGAACCCAGCGACAAAATTGGGGACCCATCCCCACAGCACGCAAGACCTCAAGAAGATAGCCCCAATCCACCGTGTCAAAAGCTTTGGCAAGGTCAATGGAGACCAACACCATCTGCTCCTCCCTGTCCCGCACCTCATGCAAAATGTGAGTCAGTCGCCGTAGATTCATAGCCATGTTTCGTCCCGGTATGAACCCACATTGATCCTCGTGGATTAGGCGGGTCATGTGCGGCACTAAGCGAGATGCCAAGAGCTTGCAGAGGATTTTTATATCCGTATTGATCATCGTAATCGGCCGATACGATGAGGGCTCGTGTGCATCTCCCCCTGGTTTCAAAATCATACAGATTTCCCCCTGTGTCATACTTGACGGGAGGATTCCTCATTTAAAGGCCTCATTGTAAACTTGCAGGAGGAGGGGGGGGCAGAGTATCGGGGAATGCTTGGTAGAACTCGGGCGGAAAGCCATCACTACCCAGAGATTTGGCCCGCGGGAGATGCTTCAACGCGGATTGAACCTCGCATAGCGTCAGTGGCTCATCAAGTTCCTGCCGCGCCTGTTCAGACATGGTACTCAGGGTCAACCCATGTAGATACGGGAGATAAGACGCCTTCCCCACCACGGGATCCGCGGTATACACCGCCTGCAGATGCGACTGAAGGACCCGCAATAATCCCACCTGTGAATGCACCAGGCACCCAGTGGAATCCCGTAAGGCCTCAATCGCAGCAGGAGCGTGTTCTCAGCGGAGGATCCAGGCCAAGAGACGACCTGATTTATCCCCTTCTCTGTAAAGGCGCTGTCTGTATTATGTGAGCGTGTATTTATCAAGCCTGTCTAAGATGTCATGGATGCGCTCCTGGAACTCTCGTTCCCCATCCCTCTCGGCTACGTCAGTAGCTATCAAAGTCTGTACCTTCAACAGGCGGCGCTCCTCGTCTTGCAGCTCTTGTTGGAGCTGCTTCCGAACCCCATACGTTACACTCAGACATGCCCCTCTCACTACCGCTTTCAGGGCCTCCCATTTGGTGGCCTGCAATAGGTCTGTCCCACCCCAATTTAGATTGACATAATCAGTAAGGGCAGTTTCTACATGGTGCCTCCCCACCTGATCCTCAAGAATCTCTGCCTGCAACCTCCAAGTCCGCGGGCGGCACCTCGGGGCTCCCCATTCCATCACGCATGCTACAGGGGAATGATCAGATAGGAATCGCGCTAGATGAGTCACCTCCAGAGACATGTTGGCATCGGGATTCGCGACTAAAACCCTGTTGAGGCGGCTATATGTGTTATGAGTAGATGAGAAACAGGTGTATACTTTCTGGGTTGGGTGTCTTTGACGCCATACGTCTTGGACCCCTAGATTCCCCATGACCTCCCGGAGTTTCACCGTCATTCTGGGTTTCGTGCCAGTGCAGGGGGGAAATCTATCCAGGACAGGATCAAGAACACAATTAAAATCTCCCATCCAAAGCAGTGGAACCTCTAGTTCCGATACCAGGACCTCCTGCAGGGACTGATAAAAGCCCGGGTCATCAGTGTTCGGCGCATAGGTGTTCACTATGGCCACGTCTCGACCATCTAGCTTGGCTCTGAGGAGCAGGTACCTCCCCTGGATATCAGCTTCCACATATTGGATGGCTAAAGGAACCCTGGGCGCCACCCACACAAGGACCCCTCTAGCATAGCTTGAAAAGGAGGAGTGAAAGATCTGGCCCAGCCACTTCTTTGCCAATTGTTGAGCCCCTTCATCCGTGAGATGGGTCTCCTGGAGGCATGCTAATGAGACCCGATGTGCATGTACCCAGCCCCCTCACATTCCAGCTTAAAAATTTAAACCCCATAGTGGTTGTAACGCCCAATCCCCGGGCAGTCCATGCCCCACGCAGCTACCTACATTCTGTGCCTCAACTGTGATGCACACGATGCCAACAAAAACCCAACAAAACCCCCTTAAAGCCCCCCTCCCCCCACCCACGAGCAATTTACTGACAACCAAACATGCAGAAATGCCCTTCCCGTGCTGGTGCCAGGACGTGCACAGCGATCCCATGAGCCCAACAGGGCCTAACTTCGTCTATGAATGAAAGAAACCCCCCCTCCCCCTCCCCAAAAGCCGACCCCCAACCCGTACCAACCGCTCATGTCATGAATTTGTGTCCCGGGCCACCCAACGAAAATCTGGTACACGTAGTGCAGAACAAAGCAAGCAGCGGAACCCAATAGACACAGCCATCATCATCTCTGTGATCTCGGCGAAATCACTGAAACCCCCAATGTGCCATTATCCCCGATCCCTCACAGCCCAGTCCCAACCACCCCAACTTTGGGAAAAACAACAGGATAACAGCCATGGGGGCCCGCAAGGAGCCCATATCCGAAGCAGGAAGTACACAGGCAATGTACAGGTGAGGGACCGGCAGCGGATCCCCCCGAGCCTCATCCATAACCACTGAGCCACCACGGACCAACTGCCTGCGTTACAAAAGTGAAGCAGAGGGCCACTGCGTACTCAGGGTGGGTCCGCAGCAGCAGGAGGCGGATCCATAATGGTTTCTGGGATCACTTGATTAGTGGATAGAAGGGTGTCCGGCACCAAGCTCTCCTCAGGTGGTCCCGCCATCATCCGCGGGGGAGAAGCGTCAGAGTCCGAGGAGTCCACACGCAGAGCACCATCATTCCCCACCGTGATCCGCTGTCGTTCCTCCCTGGCGCCGGCCATGGCCCGGCCCCCGCGTCTGCTTCTGCGTCTTCTCCTGGGTCTGGTCCCCCAGGTATTCCGGGAGTCCCTCCGCTCATGCTCGGGGAGGGCCTCTCCCCGGACCTCGAGCCACTCCCATACTTCCTCCGGGGAATCAAAGAACTGAGCCTTTCCCTGGGAGATCACTTTGAGTTTCGCGGGGTAGAATAGCATGTACTGCAGACCAAGTTCACGGAGCTTTTGTTTAACGCCCAGATAGGATTTTCGCTGTTCCTGAACTTGGCGGGTGTAATCAGGATAGATAGATATTCTGGCGTTATCATAAGTGAGGTCCGTTGCCTCCCTAGCGGCTTTCAGGATACAATCCCTGTCCCGGTAGTTCAGGATTTTAGCAATGAGGGCCCTAGGAGGGGCCCCAGGCAGAGGTGGAGGGGCCAACACCCTATGGGCCCGCTCCACCACAAAGACCGCAGACAGGCCCGTCGGGCACAGCTTCGTTCGGATCCATTCCTCCAAGAAGCGCTCCGCATTGCCCTGCTCCGCGCGCTCCGGGATACCCAGGACCCTGATGTTACTGCGTCGGGCCCTGCCTTCTGCCTCCTCCGCTCTGCGCTCCAACGCACCGGTCGTGGTGGTGAGCTGAGTAACCTGGTGTTTCAAGGAGGCCACCTCCCCCTGCAGATGGACGATGTCCCCCTCTGCCGTGGAGACCTTATCCGCCACCTTCCGCAGATCCGCCCGCAGTAGGTTCACATCAATGGACACTGTCTCTATTTGCTTTCCCAGGGTGGTGTGAGAGCCCCTTATAGCCTCCAGCAATTCGGCTCGGGACGGTTCGGTAGGGGTGTCGCCCTCGCTGTCTAGACCTGTCTGGCGAGTGATCCTCTGCGGGGGGAGGCGCTGCGTGGTGTACTGCGTGATCGTATTGGGGTTAGAGGCGCGTGGGGGCTTATCCTTACCCATGGTGCAGAACTCAGGCCGTCAATTGAGGTGTTCACCTAGCCCGGTCCGGCCTTGTAGGTAGTCTCACCCCCTCCGCCGACACAGGGTTCACAGCAGAACAATCCGGAGTCCAGGGGACCAGTGTCACTCCCCAGGACACCCACTCTGGGATGGCGTCAACCACGGGAGATCAGGCCGGCCAGTCCGGCTCCCCAGGACCACTTCACCACTGCATCGGTGCCAGGACGACGACGCGGGCCCTCTGCGCACAAACCACCGGGGTCCACGCCATCCCTCCCGGTTCCAGGATCGCTGTTCGGAGTGCCCCGAAAGAAGGGCCAGACACCTCCGCAGTCACTCAGGAGGGCACTCAGCGACCAAGGGTGGGCCGGACAGGAACGCCCACTCCACTCAGAGATGCAGAATCGCGCTGCTCACCGTGGCAGGCCGGCCCTCACCGCCACGTCCGCCACTCACCGGGTCAGCGCCGCTAAGTAGCCGCGGCCCACGCGCTGCGCTCTCCATCACAGGAGCTCAAGCCGGCGGGAGGAGCGCGCGACTCCAGCGCCCCCCAGGCGGCCGCCATGTGTCGTCGCAGGCCTCGCAGCTCAGGACCTCTCCGCAGGGCCCCAATCACGGTCCACTGCTCAATGCGGAACCAGGCAGGTAGGCACCGCCTCCCCTGGGGCTACGAAGATTCCGCCAGGCCCCTGGGCCCCCGTAGGTCAAGGCCCGGCGCCTGTCGGCGCGCTGCGCAGGCCTCCAGCCCGCAGGGCCGTGTCACGGGGATCAGGGCCAGCACCCCACCGGGAGCCTCCGGCGAGCAGGATCATCAGCCGGGCCGGTCCGATGGCCACAGCGCGATGTCAAGGGGAGCTCCCCCACTCAGGGCCCGAATCCCGCTCACGCGAGCATAGGCCGCATCCCCAGCCTCTCATAGGTGCGGCCCGCCGGGGCACCAGCCGCCGGGACGATTCCGCCGGTCTCCAGGTCGGGTTTGATTCCGAGACGGGTCCGGAGCACCGCTGCTCGATTCAGGGCTCCAGGCGCTCAGAGAGTGCTGTTGTGGGCGCCCGTAGTAGGGATTTAGCAGGATTTTTGCGGCTGGCAGGTCGGGAGCCGAAGGAGCTTACGTCCTGTCGGCCATGTTGCTTGGCCACGCCCCCTGGATTGAATGACTACATTGAGTGGAATAAGGTCAGTTTGTGAATCTTTGGTCCAGGGCTCTGAGACTGGTTACACGACTGAACTTTGAAATCTGAGATGGTGCTCTCAACCCCTCCAGAAAGCTTTTTTATAATTTCTTCCTATACAGGGATTTGCTTCTGTCCCTTGAGTCAAGCTGGGCTGTCCAGGAGGGTGGATTATTTAGAATTCGATATAAAATCATTTATGTAAATTGATGCGCAGTGTTTAAATAAACTGGTGCAGCTCTGTAAATGAAACCATCCTTTGGGATTGATTCCAAGACTTGTGCTTTCATAAATATCAGAAATGGTAATTAGAGAGCCCGATGGTCACGAAAATTAATGGCACGAGTGGCTTTTTGGATAATTTTTGGCAGTGTTACAATACATGAACTCACCATTTCAATATGGTGCCCCTAGAACTCGGCCGGTCACGTGATACGGAAACAGGCTGGTTTCCGGTACGCGTACCGCCGAGTCAAATAGGCTTGCTAACCGCAAATGAACAGAGGAACGAGACAACGCTCGTCCATCTGCACATGCGGTAAGGTGATTTGGGGAGACCTAGTTATAGAGACGGGTGAGTGGTTTTTAAATCCCGGGTGGTTGGAGAGCTTATCAACAATTGTTTTGAGCATGCGAGGGCTCTCATACTGCAATTTTGCTGTCATTAGATTTTTGTATTTCAAGGGTGCGAGTGATGATTTCTATCAAAGTTGAGTGACAACGCTAAATAGCGAGTGGTGCTATATAGAATTAAATAGACCAGCGGGCCTTGTGTAAATTGCAATAACATCGCTATTGATATGTAGAGGGGTACGAAGAAGTGCTGTATTAACAGTATGAATACGGAACCGGGTTAGAGTGTATATAGAACGCTCATTGGAAAGGAGAGACTAACGCTTGGTTATGTTTTTTAATATAGAATCAGGACAACATAAGGGTCTCCTGAGAAAGGCCTCACTGTAGAATTGAGTTGCTGTTGATGAGGTGGATAGCTGGTAAGGGGGGCCTTGGCTGCCACCCGGCAAATATTGACCATTGACAAAAATTATGTAAAAAGAGACAATATGGAGATCTAATTGGTTGGCCGTCCTTTTAATGAACCTTCTTTTTGTTGTTTTACAGTCACTGTGCATATAAGAAAAGGGTCCAGAAAGGTGGAGTAAGACCTCTTGCCCTGACGAAATTGCCACTAAGCTAAATAGGCAATGAAACATGTCGGCCCATCATTAATTGGTCTGCAAGCATGCGGTTTGTTTTTACTTTGAATAGGCCCATGAGTTGTGAATAAAGTAGGCACCTAGCGCTTGGGCCTATCTCAATTTTAAACTTCACGGGGTTGGTTGGTGTTTGTGGTATACACGAAACACATTCTTTTCACTGTTTTTTCTGGACACCTATTTTTTCAAGCGAGATAGCTACCGATGATGAGAAACGTGGGCACAACTGGTGAGAACCAACCAGCAAGCTCCTATGGTGTAGCGCACGTGAAGTACTATCTCGTTTTTTCACAAATGTTTGTTTCTTATACACCTGTTTAAGTGGAGGGTATTTGTTATAGACACAGTGACTTATAATTTGAAGGTTGTTTTAAATTGAAATAAGTCGGGCTTGAAAGATTTGAGACAATACCTGTGACAAAATGAAGGGTTGTTGGTGGGACGAATGAAATGAATTCCCATATCCTCTCGGAAAGATATTGAGAGGTAGTGCCCGTATTGATCAGGTCTGGTTGCTTTTGGTGTACGAATTGAGTGGAGGGCGACCTGATCAAAATTTCTTTCCCTCTGCAGCTCCTTATTGTGAGAGAAAGCCCCATTTCATGCCATATGATGATTGCATAACAAAAATCTTGTGACTTGCAATATTAGTAGCAAAAACAACACCAAAGCAAACAAACTTTGACAAAGCCAACAGGTCTTGCTTTTTGTTAGGGAAAATGTTTGGTACTATTTGGGCGACTTTATGTGTCTTGCCCCAGCTGTCCTAGACAGAAAGTCGGATGCTGAAGCAACATCTTGAGCTACAACAATATGGAAACTAGGTGTTAGAGCCCTTTCCTGAACAGATTGCATTAGCATTGTTAAGCTATACACTCAAAGAGGACTGCTGCGAAAATAAGTCAGAAAATGAAGTTTGCATTGTAAGTGGGGGACATAAAAAGCATGCACAGAAAAATATTGCATAGTAGATACGCTTCATAAAGAAACATTACTTTTGTTGCATCTTTAAGAAAGCATATATACAGTCATGCCCTTACTTTGTGAACAAAAATGTAGGAAATCCAACAACATGTTATCAGGAGAGCAAAGTAAAAGAAAATATCACACTAAAGTAGCCATGAATCGGCAATTAAAAATGTCATGGTCAGCATAGTAAATACATCAAAGAACACACACTTGGGCCCCAATTTATCAGAGTTGTGTCACCCTTGCGCCACGCAACGGGGCACAGGAGTGATGCAACACTTTAGTTAGATTTATCAAGCCATGCAGGGCCACCTTGCCTGGCCCTGCGTGGCTTGATAAATCTAGAGCAACGCCATGTAGCACAAATCACTGCATTGCGTTACTCTGCTCCAGGGAGGTGTTCCATTGGTTGAGCGGTGGTGTTCCCACGCATCCACCCATGGATTGTAGTGCATTCCTAGATTTACCATTACTGGTAGACCCTGATGGACAGCCCAACCAGTTGCAAAACATGAAAATGACATGAAAGCCGATAACTTGAGGGAACTGAACCTCTGTCTCTGCACTTCGTATTGTACTTTTTTGAAACATTCCTGACATGAGGTCTTCCAAGCACCTGAAGAAATCGGGACTCAGGCCTAAAATTTGGTCACATTACAAAGGTGTGCAGCAACATAGGATTTAGAGAGGCAAGATAAGTTAAAAGTGGTATGAACAAGTGGACAAACTAGTTCCTAATGGACATTTTGTGTCTGGTTGAAGATAGCTTTGGATAGTTCTTCCAGTTTAACTCAAACACACACAGGCACAAACACACACACATACACACCCACACAAAACAAAAAGGTTCTAGACAAATTTGTGTGCAGATGGCTGGGAGAGAGTATTGTCTGTTCAGTCATCCTTATGCATGCACCACACACCTACCATACAAGACCACCATCTTGTGCTAAGCCTGGGGGAACATCGGCCTCTCACAATATATCACATTCTTAGGGCACTAACATACCACCCTGGTTTTTTGGAGCACTAATATTCTAAACTCCACTACATTTTGCAGAAAGCATTCCACTACACCGTATGGCACCTTATTAACACAGTTGTGTGTCAGAATATCAAGCACAAATGTATTGTGCTACAAAAATATCGTAGCTAGAATATTAACTACCAAAATATTGTGGAGGTATGTATGCATTGATAAGTGTAGATTTACCATTCTTAACTCCATATTTACATAACTTGAAGATTTAAATATATTTTTGAGATACATACAATATATAAAACGTGACAGTCTTGTAGTATACCAGTAACACTATCAACCATGCTGGACCAAATCCCGTGATTGTGTTGCAACTTACTTGCAAAGCTTCTCTATATTCTTGGAGTGCTACCTACTAAGCTTCACTGCCTCATGGGAACAGTAACCTACCGAACTGCAGTCTATGGTATAGGCATTAACTTAATACAGTGTAACTTAGGGACACCAACCTACCACAGTCCACCACATTCAAGAAATGGCCATATAGCCCTCACACCAACCCACTAGCTGTGATACACATTAGGTACAGGAAACAATCATGCTGCAGGCATCATAAGGGCTCTCATCTCCACAACACACCTCTGGAGTACTAACACACCACATTGTACCATGTCATGGGAACACTAACACATCACATTGCACTATAACCTAGGGGCCATAATCCAACACATACCTCTGCAACCTAGAGACAGTAGTCTAACACTCTATACTGCACTGTAGGGATGCCAACCCATCACTATGTATGCCATAATAGAGTCTCTAACTCACCACAGCACCATATTGCTGCTACCTACTACACTCCATGATACCTGCATCCCACAAGAGGGATGTTAATCCTTCGGTGGGCATATTTGTACCTTTTATATTCATTGCTCATCAGAGCTGCTGCCAGCTGAAATAATGCCAACTATTTGTTGTTTCTTCTTGAATGTATAACATATGTTGACATGGATGACATTTCCCATCCAAAAGTGAAAAGGTGAATTTTGACAATTTTCCTCCTTGTGTGAGTTTCTTTGTTGATGGATACTTCATTATGGAGATGGTCAGTCACTTTCAACTTGGCTAGAAATGGCAGTATGCAGTTACAATTCATGGCTCTGAGTGTTTGCTTCACATCTGTGAGCAATTTATGTTATTTCTGCACCATCCGTGTACAATCAGGGAAAACTGAAAATCTTGACAAGTTACAATGCAAGTCCCTTTTAAGACAAGAGGCCTTTAAGATGTTGCCCATGTAGTTGAGGATTCAGGCCATATAAGGGATCTGGGTGGGGCTTGGATGGCAGTTTAACTGTCAAGGACTGATGAACCTGCTTTATCACGAAGCAAGATATTAGTGTGTTTTCAGGTGAATAAAGATTTTACATTATTTTACGCTTTTCACAAACATTTGTATTAACCAACACTACATACACACACAGAGCGTGATTTTCAAGTTGAGGTTGACCATAGTTAATGTAGCCCTTGATTTAAAATGACTCGTTACACTTGAAATGTTTTCATTCTTTCATTTCAGGATCCAAGCTGCAGCAGTATGAATGAACCTCTGCATCTGCAAGAAGAACAGGTTGACCGAACTGTATCATCCTACTTCAAGATATCCATTAAAGGTCATGCAACAGAGACTTCCATTGTGCGAGGGCTGGAAAGAAAGCTGAAACCTGTTTATCAAAAAATGTTCAATCCTCATTGGTTCTTTTCATGGGAACCGTAGGGAGTTGCTCCTCAGTGTAAGAATTGTATTCTATGGGAGAGGTAGGCCGTGCAGTGGTGAAAAATGAATGTAAGAATTTTTCACTACCAGGACATGTAAAACTTAAAAGTACATGCCCAACATTTTAAATACACTGCACCCAGCCCTCAGGGCTCTGTAGGGCCTACCCATGGAGTGACTTTTTTTTTTTTTTTGAAACATAATTTTATTAATTTTCTACATAACATCACATCATTGCCATAGGACACTTACATCATCATTATGCAGTTTACATGCGTTGAAACACATTGTACAACGAATTTTAGAAACCGATATATATGCCATTGTAAAATAATTTAAGAAAATAAGCATCCATACAGTCATATGTCGGCTGAATTAGCAATTTAGATGATGCAGCTCCCAATAACTACATTATGTACCAGAGCCTTTCCCATGTGCAGGCTACTAAGCTGAGACATCTAAAAATGAACAATAAACAAACCCTATTCATAGATACCCCCCTCCCCCTCCCTCCAGTCCTATGCACCCTCGTACAACTTATATGTATTCCGTATGGGTATGTGCGGCTCTTGATAAAACTACATACTAAAAAACATTCATCTCGTTTCACGGCATTCGGGGACAAAATCTCCTCAACGTACTGTCTATTGTGTTAAGCTAGGGGTATTGTAATGTTCTATGTCCACTGCTTTGAATGTCTCCAACATAACATCCCAGTCCAATGCTATTGGGACTCTGCGTAGGCCTCTGAGCTCCTCTCGATGTATGGCGGCACTCTCAGCACTGCCCCATCGGAGCAGTTCACTATACCAAGCATGTTCCGTAGGGGGCTTCTTTGACTTCCAGCGCATAGTAATGGCACGTATCGCTAAAATGAGCGCCAAGTCAATAAAACGATATTGTACTTTATGCTTGGACACGTGTTTGTGCAGACCTAGAATACATTCCTCCACAGTGTTTTGCACCTCGCAGTGTGTGGCCGTTCTAACAAGTTGTCTGACCGCGTCCCAAAACCCACGTAACATTGGACATGACCATATCATGTGTGTGAGGCCAACCCCCTCCTCCAGACATCTTGGACAACCGTGCTGTGTCAGCGGGAACATTTTGTCTAATCTATGGGGGGTAAGATAAGCCCTGTGAAGAATCATAGTTTGGATAAATTTACATTTTGCATTCCTTGATACTTTTGGTGTTCGACAATAGCCGCCCATTCCTTATCTTCCAAAGCTCTTCCTATGTCCTCTGTCCAGGTCGTGCGTAATGAAGTGAGATCAGCCTCTGTGTGAGAGCGTATCCCTATGTACAGCCATTTAATAAGGTGTCTGCCCCTTCCCATATAATAGAGCAGCTTGACCAGTTCATGCGTGGGAGGTTCCTGTCTCTGAGGGGCCCAGTGCGTTTTTACATACTGTATCAATGCGGCATGTAATAGATATAGTTGCACTGGTGCTCCCTTTTCGTGAACAAAAGTATCATGGTCCAACAGCATCCCATCTCCAAACAGATCAGCCACCGTACCGATCCCAACTTCCAGCCATGGTGCTAGCCTACGCTTAGTTATTTGGCCATCCGTCATTGGGATTCCCAGCAATGGGATGTTGCCTGCATAAGCGGAGGGCACGCCTGTATATTGTAGTGCTGCTTTCCAGCACTGCAGCACGGTGCGCAGCAGAGGAGGAAGACATTTTGGGATCCTGCTGTTGGGTAACAACAGGGTGTGTAACATTCCTCGGTCTATATCTCGCTCCATAAAACCTATCTCTTGTAAATTACGCCCAGCAGTCCAGAAGGACAACCATTGTAATTGACATGTGTAATAGTATGCTCTTAGATCAGGTACGCCCAGACCTCCCCTACGTGTGCCAAGCTGCAGTTTTTTAAGACTGATACGCCGTCTCCCAGTTTCCCATATTAGGTCAGTTAGTAATGTATTCATCAATTTGAATGTGGTATGTGGTATTATAATGGGCAAGTTGGTGAAGTAATAAATCAATCGCGGGAGGACCACCATTGTCGCCAAAGCCGCTCTACCCATAACTGACAGCGGTAGCGTAGTCCAAAAGGCAATACTGGATCTTAAGGCTCTGAGCGCTCTATGTAAGTTTCCGTCTAGCATATCCGTATGTGACCGGTAGACCTGTATACCCAGGTATTTAAATGTATGCTGTGCAACCTGGAGCCTTGTACCACCAAACTCAATATCAGCTGGACATGCATGTTCTGTGAAGAAAAATACACGTGACTTTGCTACATTGATAGCAAGGCCTGAAATTAATTTGAAGTGGTGGAACACCTCATAGAGCGGGCCTAGGGGCAATCGGAGATCACGGAGATACAAAATGATATCATCCGCGTAGGCAGAGAAGAGGTGCGTTGTGTTCCCTATCTTCATGCCCATATCAATTAGGTCCATACGCACTTTAAGTGCCAGCGGTTCTAGGGCCAGTATAAATATGAGCGGCGATAAGGGGCATCCCTGCCTCGTCCCTCTATAGATCGGGTATTCCGCTGATATATTACCACCAGTGCGTGCACGCGCCGTTGGAGCGTCATATAATAGACGTATCCAGGCAATGTAGCCCGCTGGTATCCCGAATTTCTCCAATGCTCGGAACATATAGTCCCAGTGAATAGAGTCGAATGCTTGACGCAAATCCAAAGACATGCAGCCTGCGTGTTCATACCGACTCGGGGCTTCCGTTATGAGATGGTGGAGCTTCCTGGTATTCAATGACGTGCTGCGGGCAGGCAGAAAACCAGTCTGATCTATATGGATCAATTTAGTCAGGGAGGGTAGTAATCTGTTAGCCAACACCTTACTGAGTATTTTGTACTCTGTGGTCAATAATGATAACGGGCGATAGCTGGCCATATCCGCGGGGTCTCGTCCCGCCTTCGGGAGTGATACCACCAACGCCTGTGCCGTCGTGAGGGGCAGGGAACCCTCAGCTAGTGCCGTGTTATATAAGATCTCCAGCTGGGGCACCAGATTATCAGCATATGTAGCATAAAATTCGACTGGTAGGCCATCTAATCCAGGGGTTTTGTTACGCGGGAGTCCCCTCATAGCGTTCTTAATTTCAGACTGAGTAATGGGCCCTATTAATTCTTTCTGAGCCTCTGTCGTGAGTTGTGGGTATGGGAGGGCGGAGAAGAAAGCATCCATATGTGCCTCATTGGGCTTACTGTACAGTGTGGCATAATATTGACGGAAGGCGACATTAATATCCTCTTGGGTAGTGGCTGTATCTCCTCTCATGGTAGTGACCTTATGTATTATAACCGCAGGAGGGGCATCCCTAATCAGCCTAGCAAGCAATGTCCCGGATTTATCTGCTTCAGTATGACATAACTGTGAGTATTTCCGATAATCTATGACCCGGAGAGTTTCGAGCAGTTCCGCATGACTGATTCTAGCCTCTTGTAGCAAGGCACGCTTGTCAGCGTCCGTTACGGCTTCCTGTTCCAGTCTTTCCATTTTATGCTCAACAGCTAAAAGGGACTTATGAATTTCTTGATGGGCGCCTACAGTCGCACTGATTGCCTTTCCCCTGATAACCGACTTAAAAGCGTCCCATTCAATCAACCTATTGGATGCAGTATTGCTATTTTCAGCAAAATATTGCTCAATAGTATTTGACATAGTAGTTCGGAACACCGAGTCCTCCAATATTTGCGGCCACATACGCCAAGTGGGAACCGGGGTGGGTACTCTGCCCCAGTTAAGTACTATCTCCAGCGGGTTGTGGTCAGAAAAGGTCTTTGCCAAGTATGTAGTCTGAGTCACTTGCATTGCAATTTTTTTGGAACAGTAAATTCGATCTACTCTGGTGTGAAGCACGTGAACAGGGGAATAGAAGGAATATTCTCTGTGCGTAGGATGCCGCATCCTCCACGCATCACATAATTCCCAGCACTCAGCCCACCTACCTAATGCCTCTGCTTGTTTAATCACTCCTGCTCCACGCAAAGGTGGGTGAGACCTGTCCAGTGTAACATCCATGACTGTGTTGCAATCACCCCCTATAATCCATGGGTGCAGCTCCCATCCCGTCAGTGCAAGATTTAATACTCCCCAGTACTTATCTTGGTCAAAATTAGGTGCGTATATATTGCCCAGAACTACATGCTGGCCATCCAGTGTCCCCCGCACAAATATGTATCGCCCCTGCTTATCTATCCGTTGCTCTAGTGCTAAGAATGGCACTCCATGTCTAACCCATATTGTGGCCCCTCGCGCATAACCAGAGTATGTAGTGGAGAAGATCTGTCCTCTCCATTTTTTACGGAGCTTCACAACTTCACTGTCCACCATGTGGGACACCTGTAAGTACACTATTTGCACCCCACGCCTCTGTAGCTGTGCGTGTATCCTGTGTCTCTTCTGCACAGAGCCCATTCCCCGAACATTCCACGTTATTATAGTGTATTTGCTAGGTGTATGCATTGCGTTGCGACATTTACCCACCCAACAGCAGGTATACCCATTGTGTAGCCGAACCTATCCAAACCAAGATCTGCAATAGGACTGTTCCCCCCCCTAAACACCCCAATACTCGGTCCAGTCACAAAACTATACCGGACCATACAACTAAACTGAACATATAAAAACATGTTAAATACATAATAGCGCCTTCGCCGTATGGGGGACATCGCTAGCGCTCTGTAGGCGGTGTACTTTCTATACATCAATACAAATAAGCTTCCATTGGACCTGGGCCTAATTTAAGAATGCTCCTTGTAAATAAATTCGCCGTTGCCGCGTGCATATTACAAGTGCTTATTTTACAGTTATAGTTCTGATACTTGCGGATACAGTCAGCCGTATAGTTCTTTAATGACTTGCGGGGTCACGGATGGAAACAGGGCCACACTGCCTTCGGAGTCTGATTCGTGCGTTACGTCTTCTTCATCCGATGTGGACTTAGCTTCCGCTCCTGAGGTGTGCATGAAAGTGGCCGCCGCTATAAGCGCCTTTGATTTACTCTGTTGCACCTGCTGCTTGGTGATATACTGTCGTGCAGGAGGCCGGCGCGTTCTTCGACCTCCTCGCCCAGAGGATATCCCAGGACTGGTCCTGCTCTTCTCCGTGCGTTGAGAGTTAGTCATTGCAGCATTCGTTAGTTCCATCACTTCCAGCCAATCTGCCACATCTCTGGGGCTGTCGAAGAAATAGGATTTTTGGTCGTAGAAGATTTTTAAGCGCGCCGGAAAAAGCAGCGCATATTTCAGGTTTAAGTCTCTGAGCTGCTTCTTAACTGTCATGAAGGAAGAGCGCTGTTTCTGGACCAACCTTGTGTAATCTGGATATAGTGAGATTTTCGCATTTTCGAAGTTTATCGGAGATGCGTCACGGGCTTTCTGCAGGAGAGTGTCCCTGTCGCGGAAGTTCAGTAGTTTCACTATGAGAGGGCGAGGTGGAGTACCTGGTTTTGGGCGACCAGTAGGAATCCTGTGTGCTCGCTCTATGCAATATTGCTCGGAAAGTCCTTCATTAGTGACATGATCCCGGAACCACTGCTCCATATATCTCGTTGCGTCTATTCCCTCACTCTTTTCGGGCAGGCCAATGACGCGGATATTATTACGCCGGGTCCTCCCCTCTGCATCTTCCACCCAATCCAGCAGGATAGCTACCTGTTCTTGCAGTTGTGCCACCTTGGTGTCGGTCTGTAATTTCCATGGGGTGACTTCCTCCAGTGTCGCAGCATTTTCTTTCACTTTGTCCGCAAGTTTAGCGTGGTCCGCCCGAAGCAAGTTTAGGCCAGTAGTCAGAGTCCCTACTTGCAGTTCTATTGCTTTTCGGGATTCACGCACTTCCTGTAGTATGAGATCCAACTTATCCGCAGGTGTAGGTGCTTCCGTCAGTGGAGTGCATTCTGCTCCAGTCTTATTGTGCGCGGGATCCACCGTATCCGGGACGTAGTCTTGTCCGCCTTGGTCTTGTTGTTTCACACCCTTGCGTCCCATCTTTCAAACCGGTCCAGCGACCGGTGTCTTGTGTAGGGCGGGTGTGGGTTTATAGTGTGCTTCCCTTGGATCTCTTATACACCTCCACCACGTTTCGCCCAGTGCTCCTATCACAGCGTCACTTCTCTCCCACGGCGCCAACTCCGATCAGTACCGCACAGCCTCTCTGCTTGTCCGCCACCCTTATGTCAGTGAGTGACTTGCAGTGCAGCAGCGGCTCCACACAGTGGACGGGTGGCTCTAGCATACCTGTACCAGTTCTGCCGCAGTATCAATCAATCCCGGCAGTATCAGCGTGTTGCTACTCACTGCGGCACCTCTCCCTCCGCGCTCCGCCTCCGTCCTGGCATCCGGTAACGATGTGATGGGTCACGTTAGTCAGGGAGCCCCGTGCTTCGCGACCCGTCCGAGAGCCACCTCAGACCTCGCATCACCAGCCTCCCTGTAGCGGTGTAGACAGGGCTTATGTCTTTGCCTCTGTTCTGCCCAAAATCATTGCCACCAATCACTGCCACCTTGCGTTCCCTTCTTCTCCCGTGTCTAAGGGGTGTGCTCAGGCCGCCTCACCTCCCTGTGCCTCACAGTTCAATTATGATTGTTCAGCGACGCCCACCGCCGCCATTTGCCGATCGCTGTCTCAGTGGCTCCAATTTAGGGTTGTATTATTTTCAGGCCTCCAGCATCAGACACCTGCACCTGTTCTGCCAATTGCAATGTGGTCAGTGCCAGTCGCCTCCCATCGACATCGGCACCATGTTTGAGGCGCCGTCTCTAGTATTGCGACCGAGTTTCACGTTGCGCCACAGGGGAGCAGGCCGCCCTGCATCCCCGAGCTCGCGTATGCTCCGGTCCCACTCTGCCGATACACTTCCCGCACAGCCTCACTTGTACAGCTTCTGTCGCCTCGGCACTCTGCAATGTCGTCCGTCCGCAAAGTAATCCAGTTCCCCCGAGCCACGCAGTTCTTCTGTGGTCTCAGTGCTGTTATCGTTTAGCTTGGGGGCATAAGTCTGACTCCCGTCACGGCCCTCCTTATTCAGCAGATGGCAGCGTCGTCATGCCTGTGGAGTCCCAATTTCGGCCGTGTTCGCCTCTCCGGCCTCCGGGTGGCACCGAGTCCTCCCGCTCGTTGCCGCTGCTCACTCCCACACTTTGGTGTCCGTCCTTCGACGGTTTAGCAGATTTATGCCAGGATTTTTGTCGGCCCAGGTCCGGAGCTCGGTTAACGCACGACCGCCATGTTTGGCTGCCAGCCACGCCCCCCACCCATGGAGTGACTTATAAGGGTTATTTTGCCATGTTGTATTGGCAAATTAAAAATGCACATGCAGGCTGCAAGGGCAGGCCTGAGACATGTTTAAAAGGACTACTTAAGTGGGTGGCATAATCACTGCTGCAGATCCACTAGTAGCATTTAACTTAGAGGCCCTGGGTACAGGTGGTACCACTTTACTCAGGACTTACAAGTAAATAAACGTGCCAGTTAGGTGGAAGCGAATGTTACAATATAGGGAGAGAGCAAAATCACTTTAGCACTGTTAGCAGCGGTAAAGTTTGCAGAACCCTAAGGCCAGCAAAAACAATGTAAGCAGAACAAGAGTATTGAAAGCAAAGCAAAAAAATTGGGGGAAACCATGCATAGGATGTCAGGTCCAACAGGGGTAATTAGTTTTTTTTTTCCAAAACAGCTCCTACTTTGGGAGTTTGTTTTTGAAAAATAAAATGCTTTGGAAAAGTTTGACATACAGCCAACATGTTTGATGGAGCCATCCATTAAACTTTTTCTACATTGACAGGAACTGCTTTGGCCGTGATTACCGCCAATGTATAGGGATGTTCACTGGGCAGAGTGAAGGCTATAAAAGTTCTCCACCATCCTGCCTGTCCTTATTCCGTCTGTTAAATCCTAAATCAGGCCCTCTGTTTAGAGTGGCACAGTGGGCAACAAACAGTGGTTTAGAATGCTACCCAGAGTTATTGTCAGTGGTTAGACTATTCACAATTATTTGTCCCATCATGTTTTGGATGTTTGATTACCAGTAGTATGCTTGGAAACGCGAGACTGGTGTAGCTTTCCAAACCTACAACTGCCAATGTTTGAAAATTCCAAAAAGTGGTGAATTTGCATCCATTCAAAGAGTACTTCTATGGGTGCATGTGAGAAATTGAGTTTTTGATTGAGGGGAGTGAAGACACTTCTCAAGCAAAAACCACAATCCTTGACAGGGTGAATAACAAAAGTCACAAAAATGACCAGTGCTGAACTGTCTGGTAGCTTGGCATGAAAGCAGTCAAGCTTAATTTAGAGGCACTGTGTTAAGTTTTTATGCAGCACACAAACAGTAATAAAGTGAAAACACAACACAAGAAGAACCCCAAACCAACATAGAAACAATAGGAAACATGTTAATGAACAAAATTAGACCAGAATGACAAAAATCCAATGAGTTGAACCAGAGTTATGGAATTTCAAAGTCTGAGGTAAGTATAGCGCCTAAAAGCACAAAGCGGCACTCTCGGTCATGTGGTCAAGCTAGTCTAGGGGAAAGTCACAAGTTCAGGCCGACCTCGATGGAGCCGGACTGGATACAGGGACCAGGGTAGTCACGCTGAAAAAGTTACCTTCTCGAATTCAGGCATGAGTAGTTCGAAGGTTTTGGATTTCACAGGAGGAGCTCTACTGATGCCAGCCAAGGTTCCAGCACCTAGGGAGGCACTTCTTGGGGATCAGGAACTCAATCCAGTAGAGGATTGGAGGGCTCAGGCAGGTCCAGTTGCAGGTCCAGGCATGTCCAGTTGTAGGTCCAGGCAGGGCCAGTTACATAAGGTCAGATGAGCAGTTGCAGGGGAGCCTCAGGAGCTTGTTGTGTCCCTGTAAATCAGAACAGGAGTTCAGCCAACTAACTCTTGGAGTCTCTCAGGTTTCCTGGGATGAAAGGAGCTGGTCCAGTCTTCTTTCACAGAGAGCAGGGCAGGACTCAAGCAGCACGGAAGTCCTCTGAAGAACAAGGCGAGCAGCAGGGTAGTTCTCTGGAAAACAAGGCAGGCCTCAAGCATCAATGCAGTCCTCGGAGGAACAAGGCAAGCCTCAAGCAGCAAGGCAGTCCTCTGGGGAACAAGGCAGTTCTTACTCTGTAATGTCTGCAGATCTAGGCCTGTACTGAAGAGTTTGTCTGAGGGTCCAATATTTATACCAGTTGCCAGCCTTTCAAGTGCGGGGAAACCTCTAGGCTACCCCCATATCTAGTTCTGGAAAGCTCCTTCCTTCCCCTCCTAGCCTTCAAGTAGTCTAGGGTGGCAAAAGACTGCTGTCATGTTCCTTTGTGAGTGGTGTGCTGGAGGCAGCCCATAGAAATATAACTGGGGCAGGGAACAGCTGTGCCTCACTCATCCTGGCAGGATGGCTCATCCTGCCAACACCTAATCCCCCTTTGTCTCACTGTCTGGGGGGAATACCCAAAGGCCAACTACCAAGCTATTCACAGTCATGTGACCCAGGACACAGGCACCAAATGGTTAGAACAAGAAAATGCCAACTTTCTAAAAGTGTTTTTTTCTTAATTGTGACTTAAAATCCGATTATACCATTAAAGAGGATTTTAAATTAAAATTCAATTGAGACCAAACATGACGTTTCTACCTGTTCCAATCAAAAGTTACCACTTATTAAATGTAATAAGATAACCTAATGTTATCCAATGGGACAGATAGGTGATACAGAAGTGAAAAACGAATGTAGGAGTTTTTCACTACCAGGTTGTGTAAAACTTAAAAATACATGTCCTACTTTTTAAATACACTGCACCCTCCCCTATAAGCTTAAGGACCTACCCTAGGAGTGACATATGTTTTAATAAGGAAGGTTTGAGCCTGGAAAAAGGTTTATTTTAAGTCAGGCTAAAAAGGGCAGTTTAAAACTGCACTATAGACTGCAATGGCAGGATGGAGACATGTTTTAAAAAGGCTACTTTTGTGAGTGGCATAGTAACAATGAGTGCTGCAGGCCCACTAGTAGCATTTAATTTGCAAGCCCAGGTGTACATGTAGTACCACTTTACTAGGGACTTAAAGTAAACTAAATGTGCTAATTGGGTGCAAGACAATTTTTTCATCTTTTAAGGAGACAGCACATGCACTTTAGCACTGGTTAGCAGTGGTAAAGTGTATAGAGTCCTAAAAACCAATGGGTTCAGAAAACAGGAGGCAAAAGGTTTGGGGTGACCCTGTAGAGAGGGCCAGGTCCAACAGCAAAGATATACTACTTTTTGGAAAATCAGTCTCAAAGGGGCATATTGGCAAAGAAGTGGTGCAATGCAGCCCAGAAAGCAAAGTTGCTGTGCTGCGTTGAGGGACCTGAAGAGTCCAAAACTGTTCCATATCTTTAACGAAATGGTGCAGTTCTGCTCTCTCCAAGCCCTGGCGCACTTTGGGCTGTCTAGTACCAGTGCAGGCACCCTTGCCCCATAGTGCATATGGTCAAGAATGCTTTTGTGCAAGTAGAGGTGTCTTCCTGCACAGAAACTAATCTTGGAGGCTATTTGATCCTTTTTATATGTGTGCTGGCACAGTGGAAATAACAAGGAGAAATAAAGCTATATTGCCTAGTTACATCAGCCTCATGCAGATGCACCATTTTGGTGCAAACTCATGTCTACAACTCTTTGCTTCAAAATCCATGGGTGGATGCACGGGAACAGACATGCACCACCCAGGGAAAGCCTACTTGATGCAAAAGGCAGTGCAATGCATTGTTGCATTACCTTTTCCTTCAATGCCACACAAACCGACGTTTCCGTGACTTTGGAAATAGCAAAAAGGATTTTGCGTTAGGACTGCATCAAAAAGAGACGCAAGCCAGAAGCAAAATCTTTGTAAATTTGTTCCTACGTGAATATGGGTTTACGTCAAAATCCATTGGTGATGCACGGGAACACCCATGCACCCATCGTTTAAAGCCTACCTGACGTAAGTAATGCAAGGCAGCACAATGCACTGCTTTGCTTTAGTGTTCCATACAAAGCCATGAAAATCGACATTTGGATGGGTTTGAAAATACCAAAAAGGATTTTGCGTCAGGGCTACATCAAAAAAGTGAGGCAAACACAGTGCAATATCTTTGTAAATCTGGGCCTGAATATATTTAAGTTCCTGACCTAAAAAATGAACAATTTGAAACCTCTTAGGGGAAATCAGGACAACACAGCAAAAATGACAATCACATAACAGACCTGACTCAAGGCTCTCAGACCCAACTAGGAGGCCAAGAATTCATTTATTTGGAGGGTGTCACACCCCAAACCTCTCCCCCCCACCCCACGAAGCTACGGCCCTGCATATATAGATGATGCCTTTCTTGGAGAAGACTAACTAGATAATATTGATAACTTTTTGGCGCACTATCACGGTGAAATTCATCAAGAATGTATACAGATGCCCGAATAATATTTTCGCAAAAACATTGTTCAAAAAGTAAAGTGGACACCTATAAAATAAAACAATATTGACAAAAATGATCTGCAAAAAGTGGTAAGTGCGTCTTTGAGAGTACATTGTTCTACCACAAGCAGATACATTTCCCCAGCCAAATAATGTTCATAATCTCTTTTAAAGAGCGTTACCATAGAAACATCCGTTTTTCTCTAACCCAATCTTTTCATGCTAAAGAGCGTGTTGCCCCGGCATGTCAACATAAATGTCCAATTTCCACCTTCTGGCTACTGAAGTTTTTGGAAGCCCAACGGGGAAATGGCACGCAAGATTGATTTTCAGCATGGTTATTGTCAGTTGTAAGCAGGGCTCGGCTGTCACCTCTCTGGTTCTTACCCCTAGTGCCGAGATGCTCATTCGAAGCGGTGTGGAGCAGTAGGCCGCAAATATGGCAGTGTGATGTTATTAACAGTGTGATGGCTTTCTGCAGCTCTGAGGTCATTATCCATTTAGGAGAGATTAGGGAGGGACGTGCTCCGGGGTGGCTGCACTTATGCCCAGGCCCATTTCTGAAATTTGCTCAGTCCTGTCCTTGTGAGGAGCGGAGGGGTCTCCACTCTCTCCAGCTATTGCGTCAAATTAAACCCGCGTCGAGAGAAAAGCTACCTCGGGGGGTTTAGCTTCATGGATGACTGCACATGAAGATAATGTAAACTGAAATCCCCAGGAGAGCAATTGAACATTGCGCTTTCTTGTTTTGAAGTAAAGGCGGAGTTTTTGAAAAGTGTCTAGGCCGTGAAACCTAACATTGCTTGTCTTTCCAAAGACTGATTCTCGACGGAAGCCCAGTGGTCAGTGGCGGGTCCTCGGCAGAATGTGAAGAGGGGACCCTTAGTTTCCGATATGACACAGATAGTCATTGAATGGGGCCCGCTGAAAGATTGGGGCCATACCAAAGAGTAATGCCACACTAACACCACATGTACTCACACAGTTGTCCCACAGAACCAACCTGGCCTAGATTGCCAGGCCATCACCTACAAGCACATAGTAAAGCATCAGCAATGGCTTTGGTAAGCCTTTTGTTTTATTAACAAACTGTTGTTTTTTTGCACAGCCTCAAAACAGTTGACAGACAGACTGCTAGCAATGACAATATACAATACAGTATCCTAGCCTGCCGGTTGCGTCATAGTGTCAGTCTTTTCCCCCACACCCTTTTGTGTTTTTGAAGGGCTTCCTCTGAACACATAGATTAGTTTCTCAAGTTTGGCGCACCAGTCCATCGCCGCTCTCAAAATCGCATGGGGTGGGTGGCAGAGGAACTCCAGTGTTTGTTAGACCTTCTTAATCTTACCCACAAATGCTCAAGCAATAGACCACCTTTCACCACTGTGAAAAGGACAAATGGCAATGCCCTCCTTACTTACCATGACACAAACATATACTTGAAAAAAAGGGAAGGGTGGGCGCACACTTTCTCACATCCCGGTACTCAGTTTACCCCAATGCACTTGCCCAATGCATTATGGTAAATGCAGTGCATGATAACACTTACATCAGTGGAAGTCTTTGGTTTTTCACCCTTGTTGGTGCAGCGGTGTCTAGAGATACACATCGCTGGCTGTACCAACAAGGGTAAACAAGCATTTGCAATGCAATAGGTCTCGCATTTACGCGAGTTTGAGCTATTGGCATTGTAAATGACAATGCCTTTTATTTTTGTTTTCGTTTTTAAAACATAGATAAAAGGCATTGTCATTTACAATGCCAATAGCTTAAACTCGTGTAATTGCGAGACCTATTGTATTGAAAATGCTCGTTTTCAATGGGACAAGGCGGACAACAAAACTCGGAGTGCCTGCAAACACCAAACAAACTCGACAGCCTTAACTCATTCGGTTATTTCCAGCAAGCCTCGTCTCCACCGAGTGCCCCCTCCCCCCACGGGTTATGCAGCAGCCATGTGAAAATAGACCCAAATGCTGCAGGTTTCACAAATTTCTCAACCAGAACACCAACTAGTGAAATAAACATTGGAATTAATTTTAAGGCAAGATAGGAAGTGCACCAGAAGGGTCGACCCTTTGTCACCACTGATACAGAAGCACGATCCTTAATGTTTGGAAAGTATTCCCTCACAGTGAACAGTTTAAAGAAAACAAACTGGAGCCCGGTGAGTGATTGCAAGGGAGGGAGAGCAGTGAGTGGGGTGGAGGAGCTGGGAAAGACAATAAAAGCAAAACCAGCGCGGCGCTGGTGAAACAGGCGCCGCGGTGATAATGTATGCAGGGTGGTGGCGGGAGGGAAGTGCATGGAACAAAACAGGCGCACATCAGTAGGAAGGAGAAAGTCCTTTCAGAAATAAAGTAAATACATAACATTTAATTTAGAGCGCAGACAGACAACAGAACTCGGAGTGCCTGCAAAGACCAAACAAACTCGACAGCCTTAACTTATTCGGTTATTTCGAGCCAGCCTTGTTATGCAGCACTATGCCCTGCTACTACTATCAGCTGCTACAACGTTAGTTGTATCATGTCCTGGGGGCAGTAGCCTTTCACGTTAAAAGGAGTACCATTTTGGGTAGTCCTGGAATCACCGAACTGAATCTAGCACTCTGTTGTTAAGCAGCATACCCCAATTATATAGAGAACCTCCCCTGAGACTTGTAACACGAGTCTAATAGAGGGCGGGTAGGTCCTTTTACGTGAAACTGCAGGAAAGAAAACAGAAGTACAGAGATTTATATGAAGAGAAGCGAGGAGGAGGTTAGCGTTTTAGAACTTGTTTCTTTTGACAACAGACTCCTACCCTCGCTCCGCCGAGTCTCCCATGTTTGCACCTTCAGGGCTCCAGCCCTCACTAGCACCTAGAAGCTGAACTAGGGCCCAGTTCAGCTGCGCCGGGAGGCTCTGGGTACCAGGGCCCTCTCCAGCCCCAGCGTGGCGCTCGGTGTAGCTGGCATTGCCGTTTAGCCTGGAAGGAGCGCCGCGAGAGCTTCACCGGAGCTGACCGACTTCCTGCCTACCCTTACACGGCCGTGTCAGGAAGCGGAGACTTTCACAGCGGTGCATAGCTGCCAGGCAGGGAGAGGGCGGCCGTCGCGTTTTAATGTGGGCGGGAGGCCCTTGGGAAGGTGCCCACCTAGGCCATTGTACATGGTGGGACACCCTTTCCTCGCAGAAGCGTTCCAAGCTACCAGCGCCGTGCCAGGGACATCCTCGCGACGGAGATCTTAGCATGTTCCTACACTGTCTACAGTCAGAAGTACCTAAAACAAGCACTGAAACACAAGTGCGGCCCCGCGCCGCGGCCGCGAAAGTGAAACAGTACTCTGGGTTAAAGAAGTGGGAGGGGTGGGGGGAGTGCGATTCCCTTGCGGGAGCGAGCGGTGCCAGGAGCGATAATTGCTACCATATGGCGCCAGCTGCTCGCTCCCGCAAGTGAATCGCCAAACGTGCACGCGTTGCCATTGAAGGCAATGGAACGCGTGCACGTTTTTGGCTGAAAAGCCGAATCGATTGCAAAAGGTCTTTTTGCCTATGCAGCGCATCCGCGCTGCGTAGGCGAGACCTAAAAACTAAAGACTGTCACTGAAGTAAGTGTTATTGTGCAAGGCATTTACCATGATGCACTGGGGCGAACTGAGTGCTGGGATCTGAGGCAGTATGCTCCTATCCTCTTTTTGATTGAAAAGGCTTACTTGAGCTAATAAACTGACGAGCTCTGGCTGATGCACCTATGCCCAGTGACCTATGCCCAGTGGTACAGACACCTCAGAAGACTTTGGGCAGCATTTACAGAACCTCCAAAAGAATGTGTTGCTCTCTACTGAAGAAGGACAACTTTCCTGAAACATGTATCTAGAGATACAGAGCACTGGCTGCACCAACAAGGGTGAAAAACTATAGACTGTCATTGAAGTAAGTTTTATCATGCACTGCATTTACCATGATGCATTGGGGCGAACAGAGTGCTAGGATGTGAGGCAGTATGCCCCCCCTCTTTTGTTTGAAAATATACCTGAAAAACTATAACTACAACTGGCAAGGCTTTTAAAATAATAGTAATCATCATAAATCACATTTGTGAACTGATGCATTTTGCAGTGAAGCTCTTGTGGACCCACTTTTGTTCTCCATTGTCACGGTGACTACGTCAACGTGAAGCCTCAAAAACAATAAACAACATATTGCCGGTGTCTGTGTGTTGTGCACTCTGCTTGAGCTGGGCATAACAGAAGTCATGCGTGAACCTCATTCACGACAGAATCTAATTTAGTTAGTTCGGGTGAGGCCAGAAGCAGTATTAAGGAGAAGCATGTGTGCAAGTTGGTTATCAAACCTGAAAACAATGATTTGTAGGTGTAGTTCAGGACTGGAGATAGTGTCCATAATGACCTGGAGTGAGGTCTAGATAGATAGATAGATAGATAGATAGAAAGACAGATAGATAGATAGATAGATAGATAGATAGATAGATAGATAGATAGATAGATAGATAATGTTACTAGAAACACATTCAATACAAAAAACACATTTTTAAAGATATTAAGGAATGTCGACACGTATGAAAAATATTTTGATTAAAAAAAATACCCAGAAAAACAATGTTATTGTAAAAGTTGTTTTTGAAAACTTATTTTGCAAAAGATGTTTTTTTAGAAATTATTTTACCACCTGGAACCAGAAGTTGGGCATGTGTTCGGGTCACAGATTTTGATTACTTTAGTGCTTCCATGTATGCAAATTATTCTGCCTTATTTCCCTTAGAATCTCCATGCAGTCATGGTCAGCTCAGCGGCTCTAGAGATCTGTTCAAGTACCTGGAGTTATAAGCTCCAAATGCCTTTCACTTCCTGCCACAAACTCCTGCAGTGTCTATTCCTGGTGGTATTAGCTGACTTCTGGTCATTGGATGTACCTCGATCCATATAACAGTTGAATTAGTTGTGAGGGTATCTAGATACATGCCTGGGGAGGAAAACGTCAGGATGGCCTTGGACAGGCATATATGTTCAATTGGAGCTATTTGCTCATGTTTCTCTGAGGGGGCCTTACTACTTCTTCACTAAAATCATTGGTGAATGTGCATTTCATACTTGCCTGTGCAATTCAACATACAAAGGCAAGTAGCAACTGCCACTATCCTCCAGTTGCAATCCCTTAGGTAAACAGGCTTTGTGTTGGTTGCTGCCCAACCTTGCCAGAGCAGTAGTTCTAGCAAGTGTAGGTTGGGGGTACCCATGGTAGCTAGAATCATTAGTCATCCATTAAAGACAGTCTTAGGAAGTGATAACACTGGATTCCACTGTAAAAGTTACTAGGAACCCTCGGTCGACTGGACCTTTATTACCTGCTGAGAAGTGTAAAGGGGAGAAACAATACATTCATGCCAAACTAGCATGAATCAATTTAAGTAAAACTCGGAAAAGATCATTGACTCCGAATTCCAAATTTAGGGGTTTATTACAAAACCAAAAATAACTGAACATACAAGCACCTCAGGACGAGGTTATAAAAATACATAGGCACTAATACAAAGTCCATCCTACGAACCAATCTAATCCGATACAACATAAAGAGAATAAGCAATTCCAAAAATACTAAACAGGCAATAACTGCACCAACATCTATATTAGTCTTCAATAGTGGCTGTGCTGGAAATCCTTTAATCTATCCCTACACTATCCTAAAGTGGCATCCCTACTTAACATTTCCCAAGCAAGATCAGGAAAAGATGTCAGCTCGTGAAGACTTCCTAAGAAGTACACTCACGTTGTAAAGGTCAGTAGCCCAGATTACAAAATCTTTCTAAGTCTTCATTCTAAGAATCGATCCCTTCCTTCTACCTTCTAACGGCTCTCTGCTAACTCATCCCTCGGGGCACTGTCCCTGATACAAAATGTACAATTGATAAACACGCCCCTGAAACACCTCCTCTGGCCAGGCACCTCTCGTATGTAATTTTCCACCAAACTTGTACTCGGTCCAGCGACGTTTGGTGTGTCCTTGGGTCTCAGGCTTCTTTAGCAAAAGAAAATATCAGCTCCCAATTATCGGCATTCCTGAATACTTTGTAACAGGTCTCCTCCATACCTAATTCTAAAAACAAAGGCGTTATTCTAACTAACGAGGACGGTGTCCTTGCATCTGCAACAGAAACATGAGAACAGAACAACCTTGCACGCACATGAATTTCGCTGACTGTCTCCAAATGAGAGCCTTACCAGGGGAAAATGCATTTCAGGCCTACATAAACCAGCTAACATAAGGAAAACGAATAGGCCTTTCTTAGCACGAAAGAGCAAACACTCCATCTAGGCCTTTGACATCAAATTAAACACACATTTAAAATGTTACATCTATAAGCACTACATTTCATCACATTTAAACACAATTAATCACTTGTACGTGTGCAACTTCAACATGATGCACATCTAAATCTAAGGCATTACATTACACATAAACTACTTCATTAAGCATTTGCAATGAACATCGAAACTTACATAATTCCCTCTAAATGCCATTTTACGTTTCCTGAATGGCACAACTCATCCTAACATTTCATTTACCACTGATTATTACAACACAAGTTCTAACTAAGATTAACACACAAGAATATATGCGGGTACAGACTATTCATGAATATAATGTACCCCTACAATTTTCAGAATATCACTGCGCTCTATCAGTTCCCCCCTCTGATGACTAGTGTCATCAACAAAATCACAACTCCCTGAAGAAAGAACCGACATAAACAGAGCTTGTAGTCACTCTTCCCTGTCGGAACCTTTCTAAATTCTTGATATTCTCATAATGACTGTCCTGCAGTCTAGCCATCCTTACCGCTCTCTCCCTAAAGGATCTTTCCACTTGATTCGCCCTGTACCACTGATAAGCCCTCACAAAACCCCACAGACAAACCACACAGACCACGATTATAATGATAGGTCTCAGAAGGTAACCAAGAATACCTTTTCCCAAGCTCGCAAACCAACTCCCCACTTTACCAAAACCTTTACCAACTTTCTCCCAAACTCCCTCTTCAGCCAGATCCTGGATCTCATGATGAATCTCAGTGATGTTACTTATATACTTCTTCAGATCTTTACTATTATCTGGTATATAAGTACAGCACTCTTGCACTTTCAGCATTTTACAGACTCCGCCCTCTTTTGCCAATAAGACATCCAAAGCAAGACGGTTCTGCATCACCATTGTCCTTATCGACAACATCTCTCCATCAACAAGCAACAGTGATTTAGCTGTATTCGTCGACAACTTGTCCACAACAGTCGCCAACTTTCTAATTTTCACATCATTCAAAATCCCTCCCAAACTTGGTATTACAGCTCCAAAAATATCTCCAATCACTCCTCCTGCACTTGCATCTCTCCTTGCTCTAGAATGCATTCCTCCTTGCAGGAGTTCTAGCTCCTCTACATGGTAAATCTTGGGGAAAACAGCTGCCAGGTAACAAGTACCGTACCAATTGGCAGGCAATCTCACATAAGCGTTTTTCCCACATACAAAGTATACTGTTGGCACCACTTGTACTGGACCCTGCAAAAAGTTCTTTGCTGACTCTTCCATAGTGAAAACGTGATCACACGCACTCTGTCCCACATAAACTTTATCATAATAGGTCTGGACACGTTTCACACACAACTTCCCCTTTTGCTCTAGATCTAATGCTATAGGGCCATAACTCCCTTTCGCTCTGTGAGCCATCTCCTCCTTTGTCCAATCTAATGGACTTTCTCCAGTGTTACGTGTTTGTGTTAGTTGTCTATATCTATCCTCTACTTGATCTACAAACTTCTTTTCTATCTCTGTTAGTGAGCATGTCAAATTATGTCTATGTGCATAAGCGGTATCTAACGTTGTAGTCGGTATGAAATACTTCCCAATCCTATCCTCCTGCTTATAATAATCATACTTGTTTAGGTGCTTGTATGCTTGAACCTCTGGAAGCACCGCATCATAATTGGAAAAGAAGTATTCATAATGACCTCTCCCATAAAACATGCTAAGCAACAAACTACATGAAATCCCATAAGTCAACGGAAGATGATGATATCTAATGCCCTCATCCACTGATGCAGGCAATTGCATACACACATAACAGTCTCTCACATCCATCGTCTCAACATACTCATATAGCAGCTTGGCATACGCATTAAGCTTAAAATCACCTCTAGACAAATCTACATGCAATCTACGACCATTCTGATCTAGCATATCCTTTTCAGCTCCTATGGTATCCTCTTTCTTGCTAGAAGTACTGGGTGTAGGTGTCCCTTTCACCTCTACGACTTCTGCCTCATGTGGAACAATAACTGACACTACAATAACTATGACTATTAAGACTATCACTCCTACTATGGAAGTACCTATCACACACTTGGACCTACGGTTCGGATTCCCAGACTCCATCTTCTCTTGTCAGAGCAGTTCAAATAGGATGATACACAAAAGTCTCTTCTTTCCACCTCAAATTGCTGCTCAAAAGTTCAAACAAAGGTCATTGAAATCCTGGAAATTCGTTCAAAGCTCAGTTCCTCTGGATTTATTTACACAGTCCAAAAAAGACTTCCCTAGCCCTCTTTCTTCTTCTACTGAAAAACCCTAATTTTATTCTTCTTCCACTCGGGCCTAGGTTATCGTCTTTGAAACACCTATTTACAACTCACAGTTCATTCACAATCTATGATAAGTTCAGATCCAATTGCAGCTAAAACATGTTGCAAAATTTCAAGACGAACATCTACCATTTTATGAGGTGGTGATTCAAATCCAAACGTTGGGAAAACTAATTTATGCAATATCAGAAATCGCACCTTGCTCAAAACTGGAAGTTTTGGGACCGTGATTGTCAACACCCCTTCAACTTCAAGTCCTGGAACTATCAGTCCCACATCAATTTTCAGTAGAGGATTCCTGCTGATCACTTGCATGGACCTCAGCCTCCCGGAACTCACTACTCCCGGCATCAGTTACTACGTAAGTCCACTCCGGGGCAGCGTATCTCTGACAAGGCACTCTTGTCCTTCTTGATCTTCTCAGGCCTCCTTGGGCTTGTTCTTCTTCACTCACTTCCGATTCAGATGTCTCAGACACAGGGGCAAGATCTCTTTCAGGGGCCAATCTTAGATTCAGCCTTCTCTGTCTTTCAGGCCATGATTCTTTTGCTCGGTCAGCCCTTTTGCTTTCCTCTCGAACACTCTGCACACCACTTCCTTCGGCTGAGCCTAACTCTATATCACTCGCAATGTTACCTTCTTCCTCAGAGTCAATACCTGGGTTGTGTGTAGCGTAACCCTCCTCAGCCTGGTCTGGTGAGCAACGAGCTTCGTCAGCAACCCTCACAGCTTGGCTTGTCCTCTCTTGTGGCCCTGCCGCCACAGCTGGATTTTCATTCTCGAGAAGAGCTGTTTCTTCCAAGGGTTCTGAAACTCGGCGGGTGTGGGAAGCATGTATCCAGTTCGGCAACCCTCCGCACTTCACCGCTGTGTTCGTTACCAGTATCACCTGGTAAGGGCCTCGCCACCGAGCATCCAAACAGCTCTTCCTCACTTGCTTGCAGGCAAGCACCCAGTCACCCGGGCACACGTCGTGGCAGAGATCTCTTGAAGCCGGAACAGCAGCAGCTTCCACCTGCTGAGACACAGAACGGACCACATCAGCTAGTCCTTTGCAGTAATAAAGGATTAAGTCATCAGTGATGTTTATCAAGGCTGCGGATGGTACTGCTGGCAATCACATCGCCCTCCCCGTAACGATCTCATGCGGGGAAAGACCGGTCCTCCTATCTGGGATACTGCGAACACTCATCAACACCAGAGGCAACGCATCAGGCCACTTCAGAGATGTAGACGAACACACTTTTGCCATCCGTGCCTTCAAAGTTCAATTAATCTGCTCCACTATCCCAGAAGCCTCTGGTTGATAGCTACAATGGAGTCTCTGATCAACATTTAAAGCAGCGCAAAGCAATTTCATGATCTCGCTGTGGAAGTGTGTTCCTCTATCCGATTCCAACGAGGTTGGAAAACCGAACCTAGGGATCAACTCCCTCAATAACAGCTTTGCTACTGTAAGGGTGTCACACCTTCGTGTTGGGTAAGCTGCCACCCACCGTGAAAAAACACACACCACCACTAGAATGTACCTCAGTCCATTGCACCTAGGCATTTCGATAAAATCAAGCTGTATCCTATTGAAAGGTCCTCCCGACCTCCCAATGTGACTCAGTGCGACCACAGTCTTCTTCCCAGCATTCATTTGTTGACAGGTAACACACCTATGACACACTGCTTCAGCAAACGCACGAAACCATGGATTGTACCACGTTTGTCTGAACACTCGCACCATCGCATCCCTTCCAAGATGCACAGCACCATGAATTTGCCTTGCCATCGGGCTCAATAGCTCATCTGGTAACACTGCTCGACCATCACTTGAAACCCAAATACCGACATCCCCCTTCTCACATCCTGATCTGATCCATACATCCTTTTCCTGCTCTGAAGCTCCTTCCTGCAGGCTCTTGAGTTCCTCCCAAGTGTCTGCCATGGCTAACATCATGCTGAGCTCGGTTCTTTCTTGGCTCTCTCCAGTGTAATCTCCAGTAAATATACACGCTTGTTCAGCGCAAAAATGTGCAATTTCAACGGCATACTTATTTCCAATGGAAACAAAATCTGTCCCCCTCCCATGTGCAGCGCACTTTACCACTGCTATTTCCCTGGGACGTTGCAACGCTTCCAACAGTTGTCTCACATATTCTCTATTCCTGATGGGAGATCCAGACGATGTCAGGAAACCCCTCTGCGACCATAGCTGCCCGAAATCATGAACCACACCGAACCCATACTGGCTGTCGGTGTAGATGGTGATTTGGATCTGATCAGCGGCCAAACAGGCACGAGTCAAAGCAATGATTTTGGCCACTTCTGCGGAGTATACTCCTTCTAAGCAAGCAGCTTCAACCACTCCAGTAATGGTACATACAGCAAATGCTGCTCTCAAATGACCCGCATTGTCTCTTAAACATGAACCATCGACAAAGAAAATTTCATCAGGGTCTGACAGAGGTTCATCAACAATGTCAGGTCTCGGTTTGGTGCAAAGTTCAGTCACATCAAGACAGTCATGGTCTTCACAATCTTCATCATCTACATTTGGCAATGGCATCAATGTAGCAGGATTTAAAACAGAACACCTTTTCAGACTCACATTCTCTGCGGCAAGTATAACTTGCCCGTAGCGTGTGAGTCTATTGTTTGTCAGGTGCTGTGTTTTAGTCCTTGTCATCAAAAGCTCAACAGAATGCGGAACATACACAGTTAATGGGTGACCCATGACAATGCTTTCACACCTCTCAATGCTGACACCTGTTGCAGCAACGGATTTGAGACATCCGGGCAACGCTGAAGCTACTGGATCTAAAGTAGCGGAAAAGTAGGCAACTGGTCTACGGACACCCCCATGACTCTGAGTCAGAACTGACAATGCGCAACCTTCTCGATCATAACAGAACAATGAAAAGGACTTGTTGTAGTCAGGCATTCCCAGAGCCGGAGAACAACATAAGCCCTCTCTCAACTCCAAGAACGCAATCAGACAGTCATGGTCCCATGGTACCGGATCACTCACATCCTTATGCGTTAGCCTCTGCAAAGGCTTCGCCTTCAGTGAGAAATTGGGAATCCATTGGCGACAGTAACCAACCATTCCCAAGAACATTCTGACTTCCTTCTGAGTGGTAGGCACAGTCATATTCATGATCGCCTCAATTCGATCTGGTGACACCTTTCTCTTGCCTTTCTCAATTCGATGACCCAAGTACTGAACCTCACTCAGACAGTATTGTAACTTGTTTGGAGACACCTTGTGTCCATTCTCCCCTAAATGATTCAGTAAGGCAATCGTATCGTGCCTGCAAGCATCCTCCGTTTCGGACGAAATGAGGAGCTCGTCAATGTACTGCACGAGAACAGAATTCTGTGGCAGTACAAGACTCTCAAGATTCTTTTTCAAGATCTGATTAAAAATTGATGGACTCTCTGTATACCCTTGAGGGATACGACACCACGTTAACACACGATCTTCCAGACGGAAAGCAAACAAAAATTGGCTCTCCTCGTGCAAAGGTATCGAAAAGAATGCTTGGCACAAGTCAATCACCGTGAACCACTCGGCTTCACATGGAATCTGGAATAGTGGATGGATTTGGTACCACTGGACAACATGGAACCACAATCGCGTTGACCTTTCGCAGGTCTTGCACGATTCTGAATTTCCCACTTGGTTTCTGTAATCCCATGATGGGTGAGTTGCATGGACTGCCCATTATCTCCTTCAGAATTCCCTGCTGAATCATGGAGTCGATTACAGGTTTAATCCCTGCAATCATCTCAGGTGACAGATTATACTGGGGCGTTCTCGGAAACTCAACATTTTGCTTAACCTGGATCTTAACTGGCTCAACACCTCTGATCAATCCAATCTCTTCTCCTGTAAAATCCCACACATCCAATGAAACAGAGTCTCTTAGGTCAAGTGGAAGCTCTTCCACTGTTAACATAGGGTACATCTCTATGCACAAATGCTGATTTGCAACCTTGAAGGTGGCATCATCATCATTTGTCTGTAATTCCACTCCCTTGGGGGTGCAATAGATGGTACAATTCAGCTTGCACAAAAGATCACGTCCTAGCAAACAGACTGGACTTGAGTCGCACACCACAAACTGGTGTCGATCTCAGAAAGTTCCTATTCTCACAGGAATCAGCTTGGTCAATGGGTTAGTCATCTTCTTATTCGCCACTCCTACTACTTGGATTGATTGTCCCAAGAGGGGTAGGTTGGGAACTACTGCAGGTCTCACAGTAGAACAGGTAGCACCAATATCAACCAAAAAGGTGGTGGGATGACCGTCAACATCCGCCTCTACAAACGGTCCCCTCTGGTCTACCTCTAAGACTGCCCCAAGAGTGCAGTCTTCCTCCCCCCTCAGGCACCGTCATTTCAATGGGTCTGAGCTATACTCATCGTAATCCTCGAAAAGGGGCATCTGCCGGTACGCTCGATTTTCCTGTGGAATTCTCGGAGGTTGCAGAACTTGCACCTGCGGGCACAATGTCCCCCCTTGCATGGACCTGGGTCTCGTCACTGTATTGACGACCTCAGATACCTGCACCATCTCTTCTTCTTGTTGCACTTGGTTTGCTGGATTCAATCTACACTCGCGCTTCCAATGCCTGATCTTGTGACAAAGGTGACATGTAGTGGTCTTTTTCAGTGTTGCCACATCCATCCCTGTCTTGGGGTCTATGGGTTTCCCCCTTCCTGGACCCTGCACATTCTGGGTCCCTCCTTGATTGTTTCCCTGTCTTCTCCCTAGCGTCCCTCCACTTGGCTGTGTCTGAACTTCCCTGTCAGCGTTTTGCATTTGGACCAGCATTAGCTTATCCTAAAGCTTCCTGTGTTTTGAGTCCACTTTGTCGCTGCAGTACCTGGCGTACCGCAGTATTTTGTCCACCGACTTGTTCTGCCAGCAGATCAAATGCTGCTGAATCATAAAGCTGATTTCTGGTCTCAGACCCAAGACGAACTTGGAAACGAACTGTCCCATATCTTTGGGGTCTAACGTGTCTAGCCCACTGTACTGCTTAAAGGCTTGCAAGAGCCTCTCATAATACTCATGTACGGACTCTTTTGGTTCCTGGACAGTTCGATCTATCTTAACCCAATCAATGTCTTGTCGTGAGATTTTGGATTTCAGCCATGTAATTACTTGCTCAAACTTTTTCATAACAATTGGTGAAGGACCATTGATAACAGAATCCCTGTCTGGTTCAGAAGTCGGCCAATCAACTGCAACTTTACAAGCTGCCCACAAATCACTTGGTGCTACAATATCAAACAAGGTGTTCAAGTCAACCCACAACACCTTCGAGATTTTAACAAATCGGTCGACCTGCTTGTACCACTCGACAGGCTTCTCCCTCAGCTGAGGGAATTCGTTCGTAAACGCTGCCAAATCACCTCTACTCCAAGGCACATGCACATACCCTCCGTTTTGTACCTCTCGCAAAGGGTAATTCTCCACTCCTATCATCCCCCCTCCTGGAGGCGGTGTCTCTCCTATGCTCTTTTTAGTGCTCTTCTTTTTAGACCACCTTTCCTCCCACTTGTCAAGCATGCTCCATGCACGTATCCCTACAATCAATTCTCGAATGTGAGTTTTCAACCCTATTACTCTCTTCTCTTCCAGTTCCTGGTCACTGTACTGCAACCTGTGACTTCCCTGCAACATCTTTGTCTTGGACAG
Organism: Calotriton arnoldi; assembly: GCA_963921515.1. Classification (NCBI taxonomy): domain Eukaryota; kingdom Metazoa; phylum Chordata; class Amphibia; order Caudata; family Salamandridae; genus Calotriton; species Calotriton arnoldi. Next base: position 1,968,667 of record CAWUFW010001612.1, on the reverse strand, counting down.
ATCCACCTCGTATCTTCTTGCCAAATCTGTCAGTTTCTCATGCGCTGACCTCGCCTTGCGAGTTACATCCTTTGCTACAAACAGCAACTCGTCTGATTCATAAAGCTCCACTCTTTCCAAGGGCAGGTTCCCGCTAATTATCTCATCTACCTCAGCTTTTAATCTCATCACATCCAACATCTTTGCTCTTATAGCAGTTCTAAGGATTCCTCGACTTGATGCACCACTCGACTCTCCATTCTCACTGCTCTGATCCCCACATCGGTTCCCTTCCACTATATTCCCTAGGACTGGTCGGCTTCCTGAATTCCCGCAATCCCAGTCTCCTGTCATCCTATCATTAGGGCTTCTCACTGGTGGTTCCCACATACTCATGTCAGATCTTGAATCGGCCAAAGACCTCGGTCTCGCCGTTTTTACATCTCCCTGTCCTCTGGAGGAGTCTGCAGTGGCTGGCAAAGGCGTACTTCATTCCATGGGTCTCGGAAGGTGACCTATTCCACTCACTATGCCACTCCCTCCTGAGCCAGTCCCTTCTCCTGCTACTGACTGTGCTAGACTTCCATTTCCTGCCTGATCTGGGTCATATACTGATACTATGGGGCCGATGGTAACCGGCACTGTAAGAGCATCCGGTAGCCTTGTAACAACTGTAACTCCGTTAGCTTCGGTGCTTGCTGGTGTCTGTGTTCCCATCCCTTCTGTTCCTGTTGAGATTCTTCCGACTACTCTCGCACTAGGTTGAGTCTACGATTCTCCAGTTTCCTCTGTTGATACTGCCTTTTCCTCTACGGAATCTGGATTATATGGAGGTGGTCTTTCTGATAGTAGTCTATCTAGCAAGCTGTCATCTGTGTCACTATCATCTTCCTCACCCCACTTCTTCTGGGTATCTCCTACTTTTACCATCAACGGGAATAGCCTATCCCCTTCAATAGTTTCCACCCTCCATCTCTTCTCCAATGCATCCCATCACGCATCTTGAAACGCCCTGATTGACTTTTTCACCCTTTCCTGACTTCGGTCTCTTTTCCTGTCATGTGCTGCCCTCATCCATGCATGTAGCGCCTCAAACTGTGTTGGTCTGGGTAAAGGTAGCAATGAAGACATCACTGTTTTCAATTGGTACAACACTTCCAACCTGAAAGTGCTGTAACGTGGAAAAGCCAATTCTCCCTCTTTTTCAGTCATTTTATGCCAATTTTCGAGCCAAATTATAGTATGCAACCCCACATTCGTAGCCATATAATGGGCTGGGGTATCCTCGGGTGGAGCTTCTTCTCCTCCTCGAGTAACCACTCTTCTGTCTCCTCTACACATGTCTCGTAAAACTTTAAAACATTTCATGATGAAATCAACGTTTTCTTAACTTGCTTTCACTCGACTTCCTGATGACAATCCACCAATACCAGCGCGGCTTCACACCAACCGACCTATCGCAGCGCGACACTCTCTGACATCACTCTTCCTCCTCATGCAGCAGTTCCCCTCCTTTACAATTCGTCTCTCGCACACTCACGCGTCTCACTCATACACTGAAATAACTGTTTGTCCACCAAACGACTGAACAGTCACTTCTCTGACTGTCTGTCCACAAAACGACCGGACAGTCTCACGTAATTGTCGACCTCAACTCTGGCAACCGTCTGTCCACGAAACGATCGGACAATTGCCCCAGACTATCTGCCCACGAACGGCCGGACAGTCATGTACTTAATCGATAGGATCCAATCACTCAATGTTCCACATGCAGTAACCCACGACCTGCGTCGGTTACTCACGCACGCACACACACGTTTCCCTATCACCGGTGGGTTAGTCAACGACGTCTCATGACTCCCACAATCACTGGTCAGACAATTTCAACTCTGGGTGTCTTCTACACCACAATCTCTTATCCCGGGATTTCAATAAATCAAATCTCATGGACCGCACGCGTTCGGCCCAAACCACAATCACTCAACTTTCATTCCAACTCCGCAAGACATCACACAATCAAAACAACAACACAATCTAACAGACATACATCCCTGTTTATACTCACTCTACCACGAACTGCTGTTTCCGCCGCACCGTCACTCGCCGTCGGTTTCCATCAGACGCCGTCGTCCTCCGCTCACAATCCACTGGATAACCATCACTTGGGCTCTATGGGGACTCAATGACTACCCTTCTCTACGTCTCCCCTTACTACAGAGGTAACCATGCTCTCACTACCAACTGATAACGTCGGATTCCACTGTAAAAGTTACTAGGAACCCTCAGTCGACTGGACCTTTATTACCTGCTGAGAAGTGTAAAGGGGAGAAACAATACATTCATGCCAAACTAGCATGAATCAATTTAAGTAAAACTCGGAAAAGATCATTGACTCCAAATTCCAAATTTAGGGGTTTATTACAAAACCAAAAATAACTGAACATACAAGCACCTCAGGACGAGGTTGTAAAAATACATAGGCACTAATACAAAGTCCATCCTACAAACCAATCTAATCCGATACAACATAAAGAGAATAAGCAATTCCAAAAATACTAAACAGGCAATAACTGCACCAACATCTATATTAGTCTTCATTAGTGGCTGTGCTGGAAATCCTTTAATCTATCCCTACACTATCCTAAAGTGGCATCCCTACTTAACATTTCCCAAGCAAGATCAGGAAAAGATGTCAGCTCGTGAAGACTTCCTAAGAAGTACACTCACGTTGTAAAGGTCAGTAGCCCAGATTACAAAATCGTTCTAAGTCTTCATTCTAAGAATCGATCCCTTCCTTCTACCCTGTAACGGCTCTCTGCTAACTCATCCCTCGGGGCACTGTCCCTAATACAAAATGCACAATTGATAAACACGCCCCTGAAACACCTCCTCTGGCCAGGCACCTCTCGTAGGTAATTTTCCACCAAACTTGTACTCGGTCCAGCGACGGTTGGTGTGTCCTTGGGTCTCAGGCTTCTTCAGCAAAAGAAAATATCAGCTCCCAATTATCGGCATTCCTGAATACTTTGTAACAGGTCTCCTCCATACCTAACTCCTAAAACAAAGGCGTTATTCTAACTAACGAGGACGGTGTCCTTGCACCTGCAACAGAAACATGAGAACAGAACAACCTTGCACGCACATGAATTTCGCTGACTGTCTCCAAATGAGAGCCTTACCAGGGGAAAATGCATTTCAGGCCTACATAAACCAGCTAACATAAGGAAAAGGCCTTCAATGGTGAGGTTCTGAGTAGAACCTCACCATGGGTTCCATATGGAAATCCTCTATGTAAAGTGTTCTTAAGTTGGATACAAGTGTCTGTAAGGAGCATGTCTTCTGGCACTCTGTCAGCACCACCATAGTCCATGGTGCACAGCTTTGTGTCTGTTTAAGTTCAAGATTAGATCTTCAGGCGTTCCAGCTTAATATAAATTTGTACGTCTGGGAGTTCAAGGGTATAAGGAAATGTCTCTTTTTGCATGATCACCCCCAAAGTTTTCGACTGATGCTGCAGGTTTTTCGACCCTTAAAGAAAGTATATGTCTAATTAGTTTACCCACAATTGGAATAATTTAACTTACTTATAAGTCTCTTCTATGTAGTACCTGGGGTACCCATGGCCTGTAGGATAAAGTGCCCTTTGTGGTCTGCAACACTTATTGAGCCACCACAAGTGTGACAAAGCGAAGTATGACTCCCAGCCTGCATTGCCAGCTAACGGAGCAGGTTTAAACTGCTAACTTGATTTTGCTGTTAAAAGTAAGAGCAAACCCGAACTTTCCTTTTTAATATTTATAAGCCACCCCAAAGACATGCCTACTGAGCCTTAAAAGGCAGGGTTCATTATATTAAAAAGTTGGACATGTCTTTTTGTAACTTTACATGTTCTAACAGTTAAAATCAAAACCTCACATTGTCTATTTTACTGTGGAAAGGCTTGTAGCCCCACTGGCAAGCACAGAGTTACAAGCTACTAAAAATGATACTTCAAGGTATCAAATGAATTGTTGTGTTGAACCCAACTTGAATTCCAAGTCAAAATTAATGTAACTTTTGCACAAATTGCTGGTTTAGAATGTTGCCACTTTGTTGCTTGTTGAGCGTTTATGGTTGCACCCAAGCTGCTGTCCTCGAGACAGCCTTCTGCCCTCCTGGGGAGAGGTGTGAACAACTCTAGGGAAGAAACACAAAGGGCCTGCCAAGGGAAGAGGTGTGACCACCTCCTGGAAAGATGCCAAGCAGGGTGTAAGCCCAAAAGCCGAGCTTAAAAAAAAAAAAAAGTGTAAGTCCGTTTTTATATAGCGCAGCTACTCACCCTTACGGGTCTCAAGGCGCTGGGGGCCGGAGTGGAAATTAAGTGAGCTATTGCCCAGAGTCACATGGTGCTGAGCTGAGCTGCCGCCGGAGCCAGGGATCGAACTGTGAACTCTGTGCTTTGAAGTCAGCTGCCCTGGCCGCTGCACCACACCTCTCCACTTCAAAAGGGAAGCTGCCTTTGAAGGGGAAATGTTAGTCACACATGAGAGGGGCTGCTCTTTTATTTTAACAGACAAACTGGCAACTTGGGCAGAGAAGGATAATCCGCTGCCAAACTAATTTTTTCCATGAACATATAGCCACCCAGGCATCCACACCTCTGGGATGGGCTAGGAAGCTCCATATTCCAAGAGAAGGGTTCTGCCATGTAAGGAGTGGACAGAATGGTACATTCTGGGATAGCCATCACTAGGCAGGAGGGGACATGGCAGTCCATTGGCTAGCAGTCGCCAAATCCCTAAGGGCTCTCTGAACTTGAAAGAAGACCAAAGAAGGACTGTCCAGCAATTACCTGGACCCAGCAAAGAGAGGCTGCACAAAAGACTGGACTGGGCTAGCAAAGAAAAGATTGTGCCTGTGGCATCCCACTCAAGGAAAATTCCTCCCCAAGCCCCGACAGAGAAGGTGACTCAAGGAGTTAGTTGGCTGACACCCTGTTACAGCCACAGGGCCATAACGTTGAGAAGCCTACTCCTTTAAGAGCCCAGCACCAAAAAACCTGACCGCCACTGAACACTGAAATGCAACCTGGGAGTCCTGACCCTCAAAAGTTGCACTGAGTCTGCTGGACCCGGGAGAGTCATCAAAGTTCAGTTTAGTTGCCCGGTAGGGCCGGACTGGCAGTACCGGGCATTGGGCGTTTCCCTGGGAGGCTGGAAGGGTGGGGGCCAGATTTGTTACTGGGGGCCGGTTTTGCAGCAGTGCTGCAATACCGTCCCCAGTAACAAAAGCAACAAGCAAGTGTTTCCAGGCTCCCAGGGTCTGGCAGTGCTTCCCCAGGGGCTGGTCTGAGAAAGTTGCCAGGGCTGCTTTGGGTTCCCAGTCCGGCCCTTTTGCCCAGAATAGACGTTACTGAATGTTAAAGTGAACCACTGGTTTTGCTGCAACCGCAGACCAGTGGTAACTGGTTTTGTGCTGGATTTCACGTAGGACACAGACCTCAATGACTAATGTCATCCCTCCATGTTCGTGGAACAAGGGGTGTCCAGAGGAAGACACTTGACACTGGCTCAGCATCCTTAGCATCCTTGAGCATCTTCATCATCCTGTATCCCTTGCATCAGGACCCCTCAGTTGATTCCTATGGCAGTTTGCCCAAAGACCCTGGAACTGGACTGGAGACTTTATTCCTTGTGAGGTAACTGTTCAGCTGGACCTAATAGGTCCCTGTGGCTGGCTCCCTTACAGCCCTTTTCAAGTTGCATGCTGGGGCTAACCCTAAACCGTGAGTTGCAGTAGATTACAATTATTTATTACGCTAAGTGAAAAGCTGTCATTTATTGTTTCTTTAGAAATTCATATCTCCAGAGTCCTCCAGTGGATTTTTGTCCTTGATGTGTCTATTTAAAGATAAAAATACAACCTATTTTTATAAATTGGTGTTGGATTTTATTGTGTTTCATTTTCCTCTTATTTAAGTGAGTGTTTTAGTACTTCTTAATGCTTGACATTTATTCCTTCGATAAAGTCTGACTGCACTGAGCCGCAGCTACCCACGACTGAGCTAAGGTTGTGCAAACGAACTTGACTGAACCTGATACGGAATTGTGACTTCATTATACTGTGAGGTCGCACAACATCACCATATTATAAACCACTTTCACATAATGGGCTCGCAGGTCTGTGCAATAGTGTGCTGTCATTTTAATCCTATGCAATTGTGTTGCAAGGGAGTCATGGGCCTAGTACGAAATGGGCCTCATCATGCTGTTTGAGAAGCTAAATACAGCAGTAGTCACGGTTCAGTGGGCCCTCAGCTCTCTCAGCCGCACCGCCACTCCACCTCCTGTGAGCCTCACCGCCACTCCACCTCCTGCACAATTGATGGCAACACCTCTCATGCTATGGATATTGCTTTTTTAATGCTGTGTTCTCGTGATTTTACGTCATTCAGTTCATTCAAAATTCATTTTCTGTTTGTTTTGCGTTTTTCTGCCTACAGAATATATGCTTCATTTTGCACATCTTTGAGTGCTTTTTTCCTCTGTAAATCACGTTGTGGTAAGAGTTTTGTTCTAATGTCTGGTAGATGTGCTTGGCATAATTTCTGTTTTGTGGTTTGTCCTGCCCATGTGTGGTAATGCAATCCAATTATTATTGCAGTCTCTAAGTTTTTTTGTTGCTATATTACAGTGTTCACCTGGATGAGCCGACATGTACATGAAAATATGCTTGTAACTGAACCCAGAGGGCAACAGCCCAATGTAGCTGGGGCAATCAGCGTAAGGGTATTACACCATCTGCTCTATTTAGGGTGGATGGTGTAATGCTTTTTTTCCTGTCCATCACTGCGAGGAAAAACTTGGAAGGGAGGATAGGAAACAACTCAAAATGGCCCCCACATCCTGAGAGATATCTCCCAGGCTGTGGGGGTTTTTAGTTTTTTTCAAAAACAAACTCCCACTATGGGATTTGTTTTCAAAACGCATAAAACTTCTGAAACGTTTGACAGCCATCAGTCATGGCTGACAGTACTGTCCATCAAATGTTTTCTGCATTGGCAGGAACCACAGTGATGGCAGTTTCTGTCAATGTAGAGATGTCCGTACGGCCGGCGGATGTCTCTAAATTTGGCAGCGAGAGGTCCCTCGCAATGACAGAGGTAATATAGTCCACCCTCTCTATGAAGTAAAATACATCGTCCGCCAAACTCTAAATCGGCCCTATAGTCTTCCATATGGATTGGAGATGGAAGTGTCTTTGTCATTGGCAGCCATGTTTATTCAATGTGGTATTTCATTTCAAACAGTGATTAGACAGGTTTTCTGTTTTATGGTCTTCCCGTGACTCCTTTTTGCTGTGATTAGAGCTCTGTTCTATTGGCCTCACACTGCTATCCTTCATGCTGTAAACATTCCCTCACTTCTCGGCTTTCTGTTGTTGGTTGGTTGTCATAGGTGCTCCTAATTTGCGACCAGCTCAGAAATTGTGGCTAAGTACCAACTGTTATTTCTTTTTTTGATAGTTATGACAAATACGATGATTGTTATGAGGGCAAAGCTGGCATTTGTGGGAGTCCTCTGACTCAAATTGTCGTGGCTAGTGAATGACGCCGTCAAATAAAATTCCTGCATTACAAGTTCGCCGATGTGTCGCCATTTTCGCTTTGAGAAGGAGAAGCTACAGCAGCAGAGCCTGAAACATCAGCTCCCTTCACTGCCAGCTCTTTATCACTCTCTCATTAAGATGCTTCTGTTTCTCTGAGCTTCTGTTCTCCTTCAGTCCCCTGGGCACTGCGAACAGATGCCAAAAAGTCAAGAATCACAGGGCAGTGTGAAAAGAAACTTTAGGATCACACCACCACTACCAGACTGCCACCTGCCACGTTAACAAATTTATTGACCCAAGGCGGTTTTTTTTCTTCATTTTTGTAACTGACGCTGCTGGCTTTTCAGCAAGCTGTTACTTTACAGTTCCATGAAGAGGGCATGGTGACATTGAAAACCTCTGATGTGCGAGAATAAAAACACTCGTTTTGAAACGGGGCATGTATCTGTGCACAAAGACAAACAGAATTATTTAGTGTTTACCAGGATGTTAAACGAACCTGGGCTTAGAATGAGTTTGCAGTTTTATGTTTTCTCTTGTTTATTTCTTTCCGTGGCTTGTTGTGTGCTAGTAGTGCCTGCATGGGCAAGGTAGGGCTGTTCAGCAGCAGAGTTCACCATTTGACATTACTGTCACTGCGAACTAAAATATGTCTTAGGTCTGACATCACACACTAACACAAATGGGTTCTGTCGGGCCACGTGGGCAGACCAATTTTTCCTCTTCCAAAAGACTGGTCTTCCCACGTGGTCTGACAGAACTCCTGTGACGCCTAAATAGGGCAGTGACTTTACTTTTTAAAATGGAGTAGTCCCTTTCTTGTTTCAGCTACCGTACCCATTTGTGTTAGTGTGTATAGTCCAGGGAGGACGTATGGTGCCGTTACCTCCCCCTTTCCATCTGTGTGATTAGAGTTAGGTCTGGAATTAGCCACTACTTATTGGGTCGTTCAGCCAGCTCTCTTCATCCTTTGGTTTGATGTTTTGACATTCTCATTTTAATTCCACCCACATCTCATACAGCATGGGGAGGTGGGTTAACCTACTTTAACCATTGGCTAACTTCCCTGTGAGTGACAATATTGTGTTCTTTCACATGGAACATATCTGCACACAAAATAATTTCCTTCTGTACCAGGACTTACTATGACAATTTGTGTTTTGAAAATTTTTTGTAGGTAGCTAAAGACAGACCTAGTTGCTTTCAGGGTTGGACTGGCCTATGGGACAATCTGGCAGGTGCCTGAAGGGCTGTGTGTGGGTTGATTTATTAGCAGTTTGTGGGTCTATTTCATGGATAAGTGGGTCAGTTTTTACTGGTAATTTCCCTGACATTGCCACAAGCATTGTCTGCAGCCAACACAAATGCATGCCGTCTCCTTTACTGTTGGACCGGACCCATTTTGTGGGGTTATACCAAACTTTTTGCCTTCCTCTACCTATTTTTCTGACCTTCTTTTTGTTGGCTTTCGGACTTCGGGCACTTTACCACTGCCAATAAGTGCTAAAGTGCATATGCTCTCTCCCCTAAACCCTGGTATGTTTGGTTTCCCCATGATTGGCATATTTGATTTACTGATAAGTCCCTAGTATAGTGCACTACATGTGCCCAGGACTTGTAAATCAAATGCTACTAGTGGGTTTGCGGCACTGATTGTGCAACCCACATGAGTAGCCCTTCCAACCTTTTTCAGGCCTTGTTAGAATTGAATGTGTCCTTGCCCCATCCTCTATATCGTATACTGTGTTATGTTAGCATTCATGTAGCTATTTTATTTTGATCGCTATTGCAAATGTGTGCGACCAGTTCCTTCTAACATTGTGCAGGCTAAAGTTGGCATCTGAGACGCCATTTTCTGCCATGTAACTGCCATGATATGATGTGATCGAAAACCGGCCTCTGTGCCCCTCTCTGCTTGCCTCAGCAGAAAGCTGCTTTTCAGTTGTTCCCTCTTATCGTATTCAAGGTTGAAACCCAGATGTACTAAATGAATAGTATATTCCGCTTTTGCATGCCTATCCCTGGTCGTATATATGCTCCCACACTGGAGAGAGCTGAGACTGAGCAAGATGACCTTGGGAGCCTGATAACGTGTACCCATTCTGCAGGTGGTAGCTCATCCTCTGTGCCTTCTTTGTTCAGCCTTTGCCCAAGCTGTATTTTTCCCACTAGGGGCGGGACTTGGGAGTTGTTGGAAAGCTTATTTTGTGCTACCAAGGGTCCTGAAGTCAGTCCCTCAACAGCTATCCCGTGAGGCTGGTCAGACTCCAGTGCACTTACTAATAAAAGTATTAGATTGTATTCTCCACTGTCATTCTGACTCGTCATTTCTGGGAAGGCCGAGAGGTGGTCGTGAGTGACCCGGGTGGCCCTTTTCGGGTCATTTCCTTCAGTTGGCGCCCGAACAGGGACCCCAACGGGCTGACCCATCTCGCCCGCAATCGGGTATGGAGGACGGGGCTGCGTCGGGTCGGATGGGCAGATCGGGGATCCCCACACGATAGAGCTTAGTTCTCGCAGCTGCTCCGCCTGCCTGATCGGACGGTGCCTCGCCCAGTAGTCCTCCCGGCTGGGGTCCTGAAAAGGCGAAACCCTTGGATCTGACCGTTTGGTCCGAAGAGTCGGTGGTGGAAAATAACTTTGCTTGACCTGTGTGCACCAGGTGAGTCTGTCTTGCTTCTTGGTAAATATGGCGCCATTTTGAATAATCTCGAATATGGTCTGAGGACCATTCCTAGCTTGTTTGAACTTGGTGGGTCTGTGGACCCTTGAGATACAGAGCGTTTGCGAACGCTCTGCCAGGCCACCTGCTGAATTTGGTTTATTCTTGGAAAGGCCTGGGGCTAGAGCCTATCTTCTTGTCTTGGCACAGTCTCCGGACTGTCTTGTCTTGGTACAGTCCCCGGACTGTCTTGTCTTGGTACAGTCCCCGGACTGTCTTGTCTTGGTACAGTCTCCGGACTGTCTTGGTTTTGGCGCAGTCTGCGGGCTGCCTCTTGGATTTCCTTCATTTGGTGTGATATTTGTTCGTGTGAACAGTGAATGTGTCTTATATTAAGATGCCTTGTCTGACCAAAATATGGTGTTTGGGGTGCTGCTGTTGTTCTGCCGAAGCTCGGCTGGAGGAGAGACAACCGGCGCCTCCGGAAGGCACCCCGAATTTTGACATGTATACCAAGCACGGCATTGGCCCTATTATGTTTAGTACACTATGGCACAAACATACGAGGGACAATGCTGAACTTCAGTGGCCACTGACAGGTACCTTTGATGAACAGAAATTGAACTATCTGCAGGATAAATTGTTTGCCAGAAGAAGTAGGCAGTCGATGTTTGATTCCCTCCAGGTATGGCAGAAGGAAGCTAGGCAAAGGCGCATGTGGGTGGAGAAGGAGGCCAGGAAAGGGAAAATGCAAACAGTAACTCAGAAAGCAGTAGCCTACGATAGAGAGAAAATTGAAAAAGGTATAGAGTGTGCTGATAGGAAGTTTCGATTACAATGTGATAAGTCCTATGTTGCCTGAGAGGAAGGTGACGCATTTGTGGATGAACTATTAGAAACTCGGCCCCCACCTCCCTACGCCCCGCAGAGGGCATACCCTGTTGTTCCTACATCTCAGTCTTCTGCTCCTCCTGTTTCTACATCTGGCCCTTCTACCTCTGATCTGGCTGCTTCCACTGCGGCCCCGCTTGTTTCCTCCCTGGCTTCGCAAGCTGCGAGTGCAGTAGCTGCAGGTCCTTCTGCCGTGTCTGCTGTCCCCGCTCATGTTTCTCCCCCTTCTCTCACACCTTCAACGCAGTCATTACTAACACTAGTGCCCGTCCCTACATCTATTGTGTCTTTCCCAGACATTTCATCCCTGGCATCGTTGGGTGCTGGGACACCGGTGCGTGGGTTGGTGAGGGGAATTGGGCTGCGGCAGGGGAACGAATGGGGCAGGTGCTGATTCGATCCGATGTGGGAAATGAGGAGAAAAAGATGGTCTCCGACCAGGCTGCACAGTGGGCAAGGAGTCCGATCTACAGTGTAGAGGATGTGTGGAGTGTGTTGAAAGATTTTTAGCCGTTTGTACAGCAGCATGCCCTCAAGTATATGTCGGCTACATTGATAGGGTTGTGGGAACAGTGTTTTGGTGGTGTAGCACCCCAAATAATTTATGACATTCAAGACCGTGTATACGCTACTGACATTGCCCCTAACGATGTTCTAGTAATGTTGCAACGATGATTGGTTACCGGGGTAGGCTGCATCAGAAAACACCGACGACTGTGTCCCAATGCCCAATGAGGGAGGTGCATCCTATTTTCCATCCGAGATCCCAGAACGGCGTAATGCGCAGGATATTGTAGTTCAACAACGGTGGAGGCTCGCCTTCAGGAACAATGGGTTTACGCTCTATGGAAAAGGAATGAGGTGCTAGCCCTTAAGAGTCAGCTGCCAGACCCTAGGAAAAATCCAACTGCATATTACAAAGAATTAACGGAGGCCGCCTCATCGACGGTGATGACACTGGCAGATATTGAGATGTTTTTCGGGTTGTTGGTACCAGTGGACATATGGAGGCAGGTGCATACGCAGGACCATGTTGTAGAGTTGGGTGGTACTTGGAATGAGATTAGGGCATGGGATAAAGAGCGAAATCCTGGTGAAAAGCCTAAGGCTGAGATACTAGCTTTGCCGATTCGTATCATTACTTACATGCATTCTCTCATCCCACCCAGACGAGTAGATTGGGATAAGTTAGCGGCATGTCGTCAGAAGAAAGATGAAAGTGTGTCCGATTTTTTCACTTGGTCTGAAGGGATGTTTCTGGATTTCAGTGGACAAGATCTGTCGGTAGAAGGAGGTGTCTGGTTGTTCATTAATACATTTGTTACAAACCTGCTTCCCGAGATCGCAGCTCGGTTGCAGGCTTCTGAGAGCACTTCGACTACCTCCTCCCCTTCAGTGATACTGAGTATGGCTCAGTATTATGAACATAGGGAAAATGAGGAGAAGGAAAAGGTGAAGAAGAAGAATAAGGAGTTGAAGACTAAGGTACTAATGCAGCAGGCAGCAAGAGGGTCCGACAGGGGACGTGGCACTGGTCCGGCCCAGCGGTCACGTGGCCCTGGCAGAAACAGCGTTCCTGTGGGGCCGAACCAGTGTGCGTATTGGAAAAAGGAGGGACACTGGCGGAGTGAGTGTCCGGAGTTGTTGCACAGGGTCGCGGCCCCCAGAGGTCGGGGTTCAGGTGGACGGGGCCGTGGCGAGAGTGGTCATGAGGAGGTCCAGGCTGGTACATATTCGTGCGTCGCTCCGATTAGAACTATTTTGATGACCCTCGGGGACGGCAGTACTATCACGATGATTATGAGTTGGACAAGGTGTCCGGGATGTCCTATAACTAGGACATCAAATAACAAATAGGAGCACCAAGGGGTAAGTAGTCAGGTCACCCCCCACTCAACAATATATTTCAATAAGACCTGACCTACTCAGAACAGTATCCTATAATTCCAAGGACCAGGGGTATAAATTCCCCTTACACGGCAGTACAGTTATTACTTGCCTGTATGTCCTACTGTTCATAATTTATATCCAATTTCATCATGTACCACAGTTTCCAACAAGCATAAAACAAAAACAAATTTTTACCCCCACCACATAACTTTATTAAGAAATATGTGAAAGAATGGGAAGTACCTCACGGTAGTAACACCAAGGGGGGCTGCTGGCATATATTTACCAGTATGCCCACACTTATCATCATCGGTAGCTTTCCAAGTGGAAAAAGAAGGTGAGAATAAAGAGATTCCTCTATACTGAGAAATCTATGAGAAAATGAGTGAAAAAAGATGACACAGTCAGTGCAAAAAATCACTGCGTGCCTACCGTGTCCCACACACAACACAAAAGAGGAGATGCAATCCTCAATTAAAAAGAGGTACCGCTTACTTGCAACAGGAATTTATTCAATGCAGTAAGTGTCCTCACTTAAAAACGGCATCTAATTGGCCATTCATCACCATATGGGCCAACATGTTTTGTTGCCTACTGTTATTCCGGCAACTTCATCAGGGCAAGTGTGGGACCATATAACACCTTGCTTGTTGGTCACTCATACCAGGTGGCTGCTGTAGTCCATCGTACCTGCACGCCACCTTCTAGGACAATACGCTAAATAGTCACAGTCCCACTTGTACCTGCTAGCGTCAGTCTCACCGCATCCGCGGTGTCTTTCTTTGCTCGGTGCTCCGTCCCGCTCCACAACTAGGACAGCCAAGGACAGGGTGAGGGACCAGTTCAAATACCTGTAGATCAGCGTGGTCCTTACGTCACGGCGGATTTGCAAGGTTCGGCCAAGAACTTTTTAGTGGATACAGGTGCAATGAATAGCTCTGTTTCTCGTTCACTGGTCCCCGGGGCAGCTCTGTCTGGCCATAACAATGTTTCGGTAGGTTTTTCAGGGGTATCGGTTTTGAGCCCCATTTCTGAACCCCTCACTCTAACTATTGGCCCTTTCACTGTGGACTCGCCATTCTTATTGACAACGAATTGTGGATAAAATCTAATGGGATTAGATTTGTTGAAAAAGTTGCATGCTACAATTTCGTGTTCTCCAGATGGCGTTTATATGACAATAGGACTAGATGTGGCCAGTACAAAACAGTGTTTTTCAAAAGACGCACCGCTTCCTGCTGAATTTAAAGATGTGCCGCCCACGTTGGGGGCAACAGGAGATACGGACATGGGGTTGTTGCAGATACCACCGGTCTCTATTATGATTAAAGACAACCCCGTGCTACCTCGTGTTCCCCAGTACAAAATACCGCAGGCGGGGGAACGGGCTTTGTTGCAGATTATCGGGGGTGGTTGAGGAGACAGTTGCCAATGTGTGTAATAGCCCTATTCCCCTCATCCTCAAAAAGACACCCTCAGATTCTGCTGATGCTCATCTTGATGTCTATCACTTTGTGATTGATTTGCGGGAGGTTAACAAAATAGTGGTCCCTCAGTTCCCGGTGGTACCCGACATTACTGCTCTTTTAACAATGATTCCTTCCACAGCCAAATTCTTTTCTGTGATTGACCTGAAAAATGCTTTCTTTAGCATCCCAATTCATCCGAATAGCCGGCACCTTTTTGGTTTTACCCTAGCGGGCCGAAGTTTCCAATTCTGTCGAGCTCCTCAGGGGTATACTGAAAGTCCTAGTATATATAGTGAAGCCTTGAAAAGTCAGTTGGATTCCCTCTCTCTCCCTTCAGGTAATGTATTATTGCAATATGTGGACAACCTTTTGGTGGCCTCCAATAATGAAGAGGGTTGCAAGGATGCCATAGTCAACTTATTGCTACATTTGGCACAGTACAGACATAAAGTGTCCCTTTCCAAGTTCCAATATTGTCGACAGGAGGTCACCTATTTAGGTCATCTACTGTCGAAGGAGGGAAAGAGGCTAACACCTGAACGAGTTGATGCCATTGTTAAGATGCCCGTCCCTGTGACTCAGAGTGCCTTCATAGGCATCACCTCGTATTGTCGTCATTGGATACCTGGTTACTCTTTACTAACAAAGCCTTTATTACGCCTAACGACTAAGGATGTGCATGAACCCTTACCCTGGACGCATGAATGTCAGCAAGCTTTTGAGCAATTAAAAGTTGTGCTTTGCTCTGCACCTGTGCTTGTTACGCCAGATTACCAGAAGCCTTTCATGTTGTACGTACACGAGAATGCTGGATGTGCGCTTTCTGTGTTAACACAAGCCTTTGGAGGTAAGCAGAGGCCGTGTGCTTATTTCTCTGCCCTTCTTGACACTGTCGCCAGAGCCCTCCCGAGCTGTTTAAGAGCTGCCGCGGCCGTGGCTGTCTCTATCTGACAATCGGCAGGGCTCGTCCTCAATACTGATCTCACAGTAATGGTACCCCATGCTGTGGACACACTTCTGAACAAGACAAAGACGCAGCAAAGACCAGTGCTCGTCTGACTGGCTATGAATTGACCCTGTTTGCGCCACACATCACCATTAAAAGATGTGCCACTCTGAACCCAGCCACGTTACTACCCCTCCCTTCGGAAAATGAGGACACAGATGTCCATGATTGTTTATTTAGAACGGAAGAGGAGACGAAGGGACGGGTAGACCTGACTGATGTTCCCTTATCTGACCCGCAAGGGGAACTATATGTCGATGGCTCTTGTTTCAAACTGTCAGATGGCACCACCAATGCAGCGTATGCTATTACAACGCTGCGCACTGTAGTTGAGACATCCTGTGTTCCCTACCAATCAGCACAAGCTGCAGAGTTGGTTGCTCTTTTGCGAGCATGTGAGCTAAGTGAGGGATTGGCTGTCAATATTTATACTGACAGCCAATATGCGTTCGGAGTAGCCCATAATTTTGGGCGGCTCTGGGCAGAGAGGGGATTCCTGACCTCCCATGGTACGAAGATACAGCACGGTCCTCTGATACACAGGCTTTTATCAGCCTTGACACTCCCCAAGAGATTAGCAATAGTGAAATGTAGTGCCCATACGACGATTACTGATGATGTGGGGAGGGGAAATGCGTTTGCAGATCAGACAGCTAAAGAGACAGCCAGGTCGAAGATGAAGAGAATGTTTGTGGCGGGACCAGCTAGATGGGTGCCTGAAATTGGGATGTTCGAGGACACACTGGAAAACGTGAAAGAGATACAGAGTGAGGCAACAGTTGAGGAGCTGGCAATGTGGCAGGAGAGTACGGGGCGTTTAGATGGGGAGGGTTGCTGGACTGACAAGTCGGAAAAGCAAAGATGGATGTTACCAGATGCATATGTATTCCCTATGGTTACAATGGCACATGGCCCAGCCCATATTAGTGCGAGAGGGATATGTAAATTACTGGATCCCGTATGGCGAAATGACAATATCCCTAAGGTAGCTGATCATCTAGTGAAGCACTGCATGGTTTGCCTGACGCATAATCCTGGGAACGGTACCCCTACACCTCCTGGTAATTTTGCACCCCCTTCCTTCCCTTTTGAGGTTCTCCAGATGGATTACATCGAAATGGAACGAGTTAACAACTTGAAGTATGTGCTGGTGGTTGTTTGTGCGTTCAGTAAGTGGATTGAGGCTTACCCCACTAAAGAGAACACAGCCATAGCGACGGCAAAGGCCCTTTTGAAGGAGTTTTTCCCACGCTTCGGCTTGCCCCGTTTGATTTGGAGTGACAACGGGAGTCACTTCAATGCAAAAGTCATTCAGGTGGTGTGCGACGGTCTGCACATTAAGCAGAAATTCCATGCAGCAAACCACCCCCAGTCAGCAGGTTTAGTTGAGAAGTACAATGGTACTCTCAAGTTAAAGCTGGCAAAGATCAAGGAGAGCACAGGATTGCAATGGCCAGACGCGTTACCCCTTGCCCTACTGTCCACGAGGGTGACAGCTCATTCTAGAATAGGATTATCTCCGTATGAAGTTGTTTTCGGCTGCCCTGCAAATGTTTGAGGCGTCCCCAGGCCCCGCCACTTTTCTGAAATTGAATACCCATTACTTGTAGATTACTTATGTGAGTTGACTAAAAATTTGCGTTCTATTCATCAACAGATTCATGAGGCATTGCTGCCGACGCCTGAGGGGCCAGGGCACTGCATCCAGCCCGGTGACTTTGTTTTGGTCCGTAACTACCAGAGGAGGGGGTGCTTGGAGCGAGGTGGAAGGGGCCTCTGCAAGTCCTGCTCGCCACACGGACTGCAGTGAAGGTGGATGGCCGTAAGCACTGGATCCACTCATCGCATTGCCGGCGAGTTCCGCTGCCTCTCCCCTACGACAAATGGGTCTTGGAAGGCATAGGGGACCACGAGACGGAGAAGGTGCCACGTTTCGTTCCTTTTTCTGATGCCCGACTGACCTGGGCAGAGACGGAGGAGGAGAACGACGCTGCTTTGAATGAGGTGGTCCCGCCCAGAAATAAGGGCTGTCCAGGTTTCTCCTTCACCTGGCTCAAAGGAGCTTGAGTCTCTGTCCCCTGCCCCCTCTGAATTTAAGATCCTTTTCCGTGACGAGACAGTGCCTGGAGTGGTGAGGTACAATTTGCGTCCTTGAAGGAGGGACAGTGCACCAAAGGAAAAGTCAGATTAGTAGGGATGGACTTCGTGGATGAAGAGTAGGGTCCATGTACCTTTTCTATGGTACCAACGGTAGATCAGGGAAAGGGAGATTGTTGCATTGTCTGAGACACTGGACAGGATAAGTGGGGGGTATCTTCCCAGGAGGGAGGGTGCCCTATCCGGAGCAAAGAGACAGAAAGGGTTGTGACCGTACAGACCCAATGTGAAGTGCTCAGTAGCACCATCGTTGACGAACAATAAGAATATATGGACACTGAACGGCGTGCTTTTATTTTTCATTTTTCTTTTCTGTAATTCCTGGCTCCATAGTACGGACCTTCCTCTGGTAGCTTGATATATAAAAATGTATCCCTTTGGCCGTATTGTCATGGAAGAGGAACAGCCTTTAACAGCACCCCGCTTAGAGCAAAATAGCCCAACTTGGTCGAGCTGGCCCACCAAAACTAAGATAGTGTTTCTAACAATAATTTTTGTTGCTTTGGCAGCAGCACTAGGGATTATATGGTTCCTCGAAGATAGGCATCCTGTGCATTCCTTGATTGGTACTACTCCTGTTCCCCCCAAACATGTATTTGTCACTTTGGCCCCTCATAAGGAAATGCACCAACAGACTTATGTCGACAATGTCTTTCTGCAGATGCTCCATCAGGCTCACCATACCACCAATGTCACAAATTGTTGGGTTTGTGGTTTACTCCCTTCTGTGATGCATAAGAATGATCTGTTACTGTCACTGCCATTCTCTTATCTGGCCAGCTGCGAAGCCTGGTTTCAGTTGTTCACCATGGTGTATATCCATTATCATGCTGATGCAATGAATATGACATACCTTGACTATAAAGCCGTATTGGGATATATAGTGACACACCAAGGATTTACCCCGGGGAGGGATGGGACTACTGATACTCTACACCCAGATGCCTGCATGAATGTTTATGAGGCCAAAAAGAATGTAACCTGGCTCCAGAATGAGATGATGGACTTCCAGGACTTTAACGTCACTGAGTATTTCAAGTCCTTTCAATTGTGCAACATTACCCAGGATAAGGCAATACCAGTACCAGTAATTAATACAACAGCTAGTTTCTGTGTCCAAGGTTTTGGGAAGGTTCCGGTGGGAGAGAGTACTTGCAACTATACCTATGATATAAATACCACTAGTAGTCCACCACTGCTTCCACCCCACAATGTGTATTTCGTTTGTGGATCCCAGGCTTACGTATGGCTTCCTAGGGGGTGGTCTGGTGTATGTTACGTGTCCTTCCTTTTGCCCCCGTATATCGCGCCATCCAATTATCACAAAGACCACAGGTTACAACGCAAGAGCTTGTATTTGTCCAGAGTTAGAAGTGTTCTTGACACGAAGGATATAGACCAGACAGACACTACCTTGCAGCAATTTACAGATGACATGAAGGGTATTTTGCCATTCTGCGGTCCCATGCACAACAGCCGTAGTATACGCAGACTTACAAGGGCTGTAGAAGGGGTTATCAATACCACAACAGGAATACTGACCAACATCACGGCTGAGCTTCAGGCTACGAGGCTTGTTGCCCTTCAAAACAGGATGGTGTTAGACGTCATCCTTGCTGATCGGGGTGGGGCTTGTCGCGTCACCGGTAGTAGTTGCTGTGTGTACATACCGGACCATGCTCCAAATGTCTATGCAGCAATACAAAAGCTCCACTGACTGGCATCTGATATCCATCAGGAGAATGGTACTAGGTCCCTGTCCAGCTGGTTTTGGGGTCTGATAGCGTCCTGGGGCTGGAAAATACTCTCATTCTTAGTAGCCATAGCAGGTGTTGTCTTCACTTGTTGTCTATGTATTAACTGCCTTCCTGCCTGCTGTACTTATTGTATACAAAAGTTTACGCCCCAAAACAGAGTCCAAGAACAAAATGCTAAGCCCTCCACTATGATGGTACAGGTTGTTCACGACTTAATGAATATAGATGAGGGCATTTCTGCTTCGATACATGTGCTCCATATAGAGGCTGTTACAAGCATGCGCTCTCCGTCCACCTATTCAGCGATGTATCAAGGTGGTGAACTACAATGCAATGTAAACCACGGAGAGATGATATGTCACAATAAGGTACCCTGATTAGACGTGTGAGCAGGGGGTCGTTACCTATGCGGCCGGAGCCAAAGTATGGAGAAAATTCTTCTCCTGTGCTCCCTTTGAAGCCAATTATTTTATTATTTTTCAGGCAAAGAGTCACCTAACTGTAGTGACACAGAGAAGAAGTGGCAAGTCTAGCTTGAGAGAAGACGTGCCATCTTTGGTCTCCCACTTTCCAGACATATGTATTTGTGAATGTTGTATGAATCTGTATGAGGGTGGATGTTTGTGTTGTAGTATGTATGAATTTCTTTTATGATCATTCATTCAGGGGTTATTTATGGTAGAATGTATTGCAATTAAATTGTATACAATAATTGTGTCTATCTGTATGTACATGTTGAAAATAATATTTTTATATTAAAAAAAGGAGAAAAAATTTAAAGAAAAATATATTTTTGAAATATAAAAATGAAGTAAAATAAACAATGACGAAATGATAAAATTATATAAGTCTTTCTTCTGAAACACATTGGGCCCGATTCACAGAACTGACTTACATCAAAATCCTAAACTTACAACAATTTTGGTAATCACAGAATGAACTTACACATTTGGGTATTCACAGAATGAACTTACACATTTGGGTATTCACAGAATGAATTTACTCATCCTAACTTTATGTCCGCACTCGGGCCGGAATTTCCGGCCCGGAGGTGGAGATTCCGGCTGGTGGTGGAATCTCCGCCACGGGCCAGAATCTCCACCATCGGCCGGAATCTCCACCTCCGGGCCAGAATCTCCACCTCCGGGCCGGAATCTCCACCACCGGGCCGGAATCTCCACCACCGGGCCGGAAATTCCGGCCCGAGTGCGGACATAAAGTTAGGATGAGTAAGTTCATTCTGTGAATACCCAAATGTGTAAGTTCATTCTGTGAATACCCAAATGTGTAAGTTCATTCTGTGAATACCCAAATGTGTAAGTTCATTCTGTGAATACCCAAATGTGTAAATTCATTCTGTGAATACCCAAATGTGTAAGTTCATTCTGTGAATACCAAAATTGTTGTAAGTTTAGGATT
The DNA here is from genome assembly GCA_963921515.1 of Calotriton arnoldi. Classification (NCBI taxonomy): domain Eukaryota; kingdom Metazoa; phylum Chordata; class Amphibia; order Caudata; family Salamandridae; genus Calotriton; species Calotriton arnoldi. The sequence continues at coordinate 1,947,850 of CAWUFW010001612.1, read as the reverse complement.
TTGACGTAAGTTAGTTCTGTGAATCGGGCCCATTGTTGTTATGACATTGTTGGTTAGCCCATGCTGAATTTAATTTTTGATCTGTGAAAGAAATATAGGTCACGAGGGAGTTTTTCTATATTGTTCGATTGCTTTCCCCTCTTCTCCCTGACCTCAAATTATCTCTTACAGAGGGGGTCCCCTATTTTTGCTTAAGCAGGTGGTAGATCATCCTTCTGTGCCTTCTTTGTTCAGCCTTTGCCCAAGCTGTATTTTTCCCACCAGGGGCGGGACTTGGGAGGTGTTGGAAAGCTTATTTTGTGTTACCAAGGGTCCTGAAGTCAGTCCCTCGACAGCTATCCCGTGAGGCTGGTCAGACCGGACTTCACTGCAGTGTACTTACTAATAAAAGTATTAGATTGTATTCTCCACTGTCATTCCGACTCTTCATTTCTGGGAAGGCCGAGAGGTGGTCGCGAGTGACCCGGGTGGCCCGTTTCGGGTAATTTCCTTCAGCCTGCAACTGCAGGGCCTGTGTGTGCAGTTCTAAACTGCCAGGTCGACCTGGCAAGTTCACCTACTTGCCAGGCCCAAACCTTCCCTTTTATTACGTGCAATGCACCCCTAAGGTAGAGTCTAGGTAGTCCCATAGGCAGGAAGCAGTGTTTGTAAAAGGTAGGACTTCTGCTGTTGAGTTTTACATGTCCTGGTAGTGAAAAGCTGCTAAATTCGTTTTTCACTACAGCAAGGCCTATCCCTCCCATAAGTTAGCATTGGAGCTGCCATGTAACATTCTACAAGTGTATCTTCCAATTGGGAACAGATAGAAAATTGGAGTTTGGTGCGGTGTCTTGGGCTCACAATTTAAAAACACATCTTTTAGTGAAGTCAGTTTTTAAACTGCAGGTCTGAAAATGCCACTTTTGGAAAGTTGGCATTTTATTACTTTACCCATTATGTGCCTATGCCTGTCCCTAGAATACACATCTGGATTGGATGGCAGTTGGGCTTTGTGAATTCACTATAGACAGTCACACACAAAGGGAGCTGAGGTGTGCCCTGCATATCCTGATGGCCCATCACCAGGTTGATGGGTCTTCCTGAGCTAGAGTGGCAGGAGAAATTGACACTTGCACCTGAATAGGACTGTGCCTTTCCCTACACAAAGAGCTACTTATCCCCCTGTAGTGTGTCTGGAACCAGGGCCATGAAGGGCAGGATCCTGTGCACTACAAAGACCTTTCTTTGAGGTCTCTCTACTTCAAAGGCCAAAATGGGTATAAGTACTGGACCTCTGACACCATATACTCAGAACACTTCTGGACTGAGGACATTCTGCCAGAAAGAAGAGCTGTTGTGCTGCCAGAAGGGACTGCCACTTTGCTGCTTGCTTTGCTGTGTTGGCCTGCTGCCTGCTGCTTCTTGCCTGGGAGTGAGAGGACTGGGCTTTGCTGTCTACAGCCTGCTTTCTAAGGTTATCCAAGGGCTTGACTGAGCTTGCCTTCTGTTGCTGAAGTCTCAGAGACATCAAAGACTTCACCTGCATCTTGCTACCAGCACCTGGGCTACTCTGCTGCGAGTCCTGACCTGCCAAGTGGTGCCAAACCTAGTCCTGTGCCCTTGGAGGTAGTTTTGGTGCAACAACCAACAAACCGATTCATCGACTCTAAAGCGTCATTTCAGAACTGGCACATCCCTGTAAAACTGAAGCATCACCGCTGCCTGTACCAAATTTGTGGACACTGCTTGCTGAGTGTGCGAAGCAACGCCCTCGACTTCAGCACAGCCCCAACTTTGCCACAGCGCCTCAAAAGAACCACCGCAGCGTGAGTCTCAACAACGCGCTACCCACGTCCGTGGTGCACAGTCTTGACTCTGATGCATCCCCGACCCTTCGTGAATCTCGATTGACACATCTCCTTTCCCCAGCGGTTCAACCTCGAAGCCAAACAATCGACGCTCAGCGCTCTTGACGTCGACGCATCATCGACACCGCGTCACCTTCAGGAACCAAGTCCTTGCACAGCAACTGATGCATCACTTGCTCTGCACAACCCATCGTCCCGGAGCAGCAAAGCTTCAACGACCCTTCCTTAAGGAACCAATGCCTCACCTGCATCAGTGACACCTCACATCCTCTGCGAGACGCATTGTCTTTGATTTCCAACGCGGGTAGGAGAGGATGTAGCCTTGCGGCTAGAGCAGTCGACCTCAAAGCTGGGGAACCAAGTTCGAGTCTCAGCAACGACGCTGAATATCCTGTGATTCTGGGCAAAACACTTCATCTCCCCGTGCCTAACAAAAATGAATGTGTCCATCTGTAACAAAACTGGTGCTCATGTAAAGCGCTCTGATACCTGATATCTTCGGGTGTAGTTTGCGCTATATAAAAGTAATAAAAAAAAAAAAAGGCACTGTAAGGGAGTCTGCCTGATTCTTGTACCAGCCACACACTCCATCACGGAAGGACTGAACTTTGGGATTTTTCCCGGTGAAGTGCGACCAGATAGCCCCAGTTGGAGCTATAGACTTCTAAGCACTGCATTTGGAATTAATCTTGGAAGATTCATAGCTTGACTTGTGTAAGTTGGATTTTTGTCGTTTTGGTCTTGTTTTACTCAGATAAAAATTGGTTATTTTCCTAAACTGGCATGAAGATCTTTTGTGGTGTTTTCACTGTGTTATTGTGTGTGTGTGTGTGTGCACAAATACTTTACACATTGCCTCTTTAGTTTAACCTGACTGGTCTGAGCCAAGCTACCAGCGAGTGAGTACAGTTAAACTTAGTGTGTACTGCACTTACCCTGAATAGGACTGTGGGTTCTTAATTGGACAGGGTACATACCTCTGTCAGCTAGAGACGCTATTTCTAACATATACCTTGCAAAATACCCATATAGCACGTCTTTACATGCGTCAAAAGTGGCCTGATAAGCTAATGTGGGCTACTTTTTTTAACTATCTGGTTCGCTATCTGGTTTATTAATGGCCACTTTTATTTTTGCGGCACAAGCCTACTTTTTGTCTAGTCTGACATTGGTTGCTTTTCAATGCTTGTATTATATGCAAGAGGGAAGAAAAACCCACTACAAAGTGAAGGGGGTGGGCTTATAATATTGAATGATAATTATTTTTTCCACTTTCAACATGGGTATACTTGTCCACAGTCAGCCATGCTCTCTGATCTCCATGGAACACAGACCATGCACCATGCTGACAGGCTCTCCAGGAGCAGTGCAAGACCCATACTGAAGGGAATCTGGTGATTGGCAAAGGCAGAGTGGAACTTCCATCTTCCTGTTTCCCTCAGATTTGTGGAAACTTGAGAGACGAGGACGAAAGTGTACAAGACCATCAGCCACCATTCAGCCATGTTCCTCGCATTTCTGGAGACGTGGTTTTTAAGAAGCGCAGACAAGTTAATTTATGTAGGAACTTTTATTAAGTTCATAAGCACAACCCCCAGATGCGTCCTCTCTCTGCAACTGCCAGCTCTCCTCCTCCAGGTCCACTCCAGAACCTGGCCTCCTGGTTACCATGGAAGGAATGCTGAGCGAGTTGCCAAGATACATGTTAAGATGCAACACATCTCCTTTCCTTAAACAACCCCAACAATTATATACAAAATAACATCACAAGAAAATAATACATATGAAGCAGAATTTGAATAGTGACATAAATGGATTCAACAACACTTTGCAATATGTTAAACAACAGATATGTCAATAAATTACATAGCAGATATGTTAATAAGTTACATAGTCATTGTGCCATTTTGGAATCATCCTGACACGTTTGTCAAAGTTCGCAACATCCGATCTCTTTTCCACATGATTGTGGCCTTCCTTTTCCAACCAGGTATTGACTTCCAATTTGTTGCACAAGGTTACACTGCGAATATTCCACACCTTGCCATCACTCAACAAAACACTATTACCCATGACCTTAGTTATGCATTTGGGTATAGACCATTTTGATAGACCTCTTTTTTGTAATCCCACACTGTACGTTCTTACCCAATCTCCAGCTGCAAAAACACGACTGTTCTTTTTCAACCTGTCATTATGCCTGTGCACATACTTGTCCTGATACATCTTTACTCTGCTCTCTAAACTCTTTTTACACACCGGTCGTGAGAAGTCTTTGAACATCCAACCCGGAGCAGCTTTCGTGCCAGGCTGCCTACCTTTGAGAAGTTTAAAAGGAGACTCTTTTGTAACTGAATGTGGTGTATTACGGTAGCTCCATAACATTTCCTTCACTGCCTCTTTACAATTTCCACCACACTGTTCAGACAATTGTATACATTCTTTTAATGCCCTGTTAAACCTTTCTACAAGACCGTTTTCCCTAGGATTATAGACGGCAGTGGTGTGGTGGATAACACCCATTGTGGTAAGGTATGTCTTAAATTCATTAGATATAAACTGTGGACCATTGTCCGTAGTTAATATGTCTGGATATCCTTCTCTGCGAAAAATTCTGTCACAAAATTCAATAACATTATATGCTTTGATGTCTCCAGTAAATGCCACTTCTGGCCACTTCGAGTGATAGTCAATGAGCACTAATGCATACTTGTTACTTAGTCCCTTGACCGAAAATGGACCACAAATATCCATGGCAACCTTTTCCCATGGTCTGCTAGGAAAATTAGTTGAAGCAATAGGTGATTCCTCTACCTTATGAGTTTTGTCACTGCACATACATTCCATGCATTCACGTACATGTTCTTCTATATTTTTGTCCATCCCTGGCCACCAAAATGTTTCTCTAGCTTTTCTCTTTATTGCTGACATACCGCCATGTCCTTCATGCAATAATTTCAATAGTCTCTTCTGCAAACTCTCCGGAACTACCAATCTACCACTCCTACGTAGCACACCGTCCACTACAGAAAGTTCTGTCCATACCGTCCAAAACTCTCCAAATTTTTTCTTGAGCAAACCATTAGAACTAGATGGATTGGACAGATCCATAATTAGTTCCTTGAAAGTGGTGTCGTTATTTACGGCTTCCTTCCACTCATCACACGATATAGCACCTTCACATGACTCAACTACACTTGCTACCACACAATCGTCATTAGAGTCAACTTCATCATCGTCACATTCTAAGGGTAAACGGGATAAACAATCGGCATTTACATTTCGAATCCCGGGAACATACTGAAGTGAAAAGTCATATCCTTGTAACCTGAATATCCATTTGGCAATTCTAGGTGTTGCTTTGGCAGCACCTTTAGTGGTAAACAATTCTATGAGTGGTTTATGGTCCGATCTTATCTCAAACCGTGTGCCCCATATGTAATTCTTGAAGTAATTTACTCCCCACCAGCATGCAAGTGCTTCTTTCTCAATGACTGAATAAGTAGCTTCCGCACCCTTCAAGGTACGGGATGCAAATGCTACTACTCGTTCGTAACCCAAATGCTTTTGCATCAGTGCAGCTCCTAATCCATAAGCACTAGCATCCACAACAATTATGCTCTGATGGGAAGGATTAAATGGTTTGAGCGAAACAGCCTAAACAATTTGTTCCTTTATGGAATTAAAATCACTTTGACAGTCGTCCGACCATTCAAACTTAACACCTTTTTTCATCAATACTCTGAGCCTGTGAACCTTGTCAGCAAAATGCTGCACAAATTTGGAATAAAATTCCGCAAGCCCCAGAAAAGAACGTAATTGTTCTTTGTCTTGAGGAGATGGAGCATTTGTGATGGCATCTAGTAATTTCTTTTTCGGTTTAACTCCATCCCTGGATAAAGTGTGCCCCAAATAGTCAATTTGTTGGACACCAAATTTACACTTCTTGACTCCCACTGTTAATCCTGCATTTTGCAACTTCCCCAATGTTTTAGTTAATGTTGCATCATGTTCAATACGGTTGGACCCCCACACCAACACGTCATCTTGGAACACCAACACATTAGGTAACCCCACTAATATTCTACTCATTACTCTTTGGAAAACTGCCGACGCAGATGCTAGGCCAAATGGCATTCTAATGAATTGGAAGGCTCCTTCCGGCGTGATAAAGGAAGTAAGATGTCTGGAAGAGGAATGCAATTTTATCTGATGATATGCATTAGACAAATCGATCAGTGAAAAGTATTTTGCATTATTTACAGAAGATATCATCTCATTAATGTGGGGTAATGGGTATCTGTCAACTAGAATGTTACGGTTGAGATCCCTTAAATCAATACACATGCGTAAATTGCCGTCCGGTTTCTGTGCCAAAACCACCGGACTAAGCCATTCGGACGACTCAATGGGTTCAATAACCTGTGCCTTGCATAACCTTTGTAATTCTGTTTTCAACTTTTCTCTAAGTGTAAAAGGTACACTTCTTGCTTTATGCACACATGGCACGTTATTGTGCTTAAGTACAATGCGGTGTTCAAATTTCACTAAACAACCTAACTTTTCTTCAAATAATTTGGGGAATTTTGTGCTCCAATTAATAGTCTCAGCATCCTCAGTGACTAATACTTGTTGTGGATGGTTGGGGTCTAGTGTAATACCCAGCATTTTCTGTTCACACCACCCAAGCAATGCTTTTCCCCTTTCTACAACGTATACCTTGCTGGTAGCTACTTTTCCTTTGTGAGACAATGAACATTTGAAAAACCCTAACAATGGAAGTTTTACCCCACAGTACCCTACTGGTTCAACATCAGGCAAACTTAGTTTGAGACTACCTACTCTCTCCCATGTGCTTTTGTCTATAATGGTATAAGGGGAGCATGAATCAGCCCACACAGTTATTTTGGTACCATTGATGCCTAAGTTACACTTGGGTGGGTTGTAACCTTCAGATACCTCATTAATGACGTTGTCACAAATAACCATTACTTCAACCTCCCCATCATTATCTGAATTCTCATCATCAGAATTCTCTCTAATGGTATTGACAGGGCGTCTCCATCTTGTGGTGGGTAACGAACCCGCCTTACACATGCGTGCTAAATGACCAATCCTTTTACATTTATAACACTTCTCTTTAGTTGCATAACATTTGTCTGAATCAGCAGTGTGTCTGGTGCTGCCACACCTGTAGCATACTTTGTTGTATTTGGGGATAGTGGTTTTGGTATTATTTTCTTTCTTTTTGGGGGAATTTTTTCTACAGCACACACTTTGGTGACATTGGTCTTTTCCAAACTTAATTCTTTAAGGTATTTGGAAGTGTTTTCAACTCGTCTTGCCATATGAATGGTTCTCTGCAATGAAGGGTCTTTCATTTCTAGTAATCTTTCTTGAATTTTGGCGTTGTTTGTTCTATTTATGAATTGATCTCTTATGATTTCTTCATGCAGGTCTCTGAATTTGCAAGTAGAAGCAAGAGTTCTCAACACGGAAATGTATTGCTCGACCGATTCCCCAGATAATTGGGATCGCGAGAAAAACTTATGTCTTTCTACTACTATACTAACTTTTTTCCGTAATTTTCTTCCAGTGCTTTAACTACTTCCATATATTCATCACTAAAAATTACCTCCTCATACTGTTGGCTTACATCAACCTCTTCTTTTTTACTCCCCTCTTCACTCTCTTCTTTACTTTCACCATCGCTGATATTCTCTTTGATGATCATCTGTTTCTTATCAGTACCAATAGGTAAAGTTTTCAAGACTTTTCTACCCTCAATACCCAAATTATGTTTAAGCAATGCCACCTTCCGAGAAGATATGAAATCCTCTCCACCAATGGCCTCTAAATATGTTTCAAATGATTCAATCCAATCTTCCCATGGTAAGGTAGGTTCTCCGGGGTTTTGTAAAAACTTAGGTGGCGCTGTAATAGATGACATATCCATATTATTGATTCCCTAGTTGCACAATGGACATAAATAAGTGGAGCAATAAAATGGACCAGCTATAACCAACAAAAAAATTAACAAAATTAGAGTAGTTGCAATTAGTACCTGAAAGAAACAGATTAATAAGAAGATAACAAGCTAACCCAATCAAAGTGGTCACCGTAGTCTTTTCGCGCTTGCAGAATGCAAGACTTCTCACTGTTGCCCTTGACTTCAGAATCTCCTCTGCTATTTGTATGATATTTCCAGTTGCTCACGGTAGCAGAGCAACTCCTTCACCTTTACTTGGATTCTCACTGTTGCCCTTGACTTCAGAATCTCCTCTGCTATTTGTATGCTATTTCCAGTTGGTAGCAGAGCAACTCCTTCACCTTCACTTGGCAGAAATGCAGCCTTCGCTTAATTTTATCTTTGCTATCACGTTGCAGCGATCGCGTCAGGTTGCCGTGGCAACCACAAGCTGAACACGGAAAGAATTGGCGGTGGTGCGTCACTACGCACAACGACTCCCAAAGTGCAGTGCGTTTGAAATGAGCTCCGTAGATGGACGTTCCACCACAATGACGCACATCAACAATGCTGGGACAGGAGTCACGAGCACCCGGTGAGTTAGATTTTAAATGCTAACAAAATGTTATGCAGCGTGAGCAGCACAGCTCTGGACCCAACGGCGACACGAACCCGCGACTGAGAAAGGGGAAACCGGTCTCCGCTCAGGACTTTGACATCACTATGTTCCCCTCAGTCAGCGCGCTCCCTCTCATTCGCCAATGTACATGCTGGACAAACAATTGCATGCGTTAAATATAAAGGTGCAGAATCCGTGCGCACGTCAGCACAGTGCACTCGTAGCAAGAGCCCGCAAGTCTATAGCCAAATTACACACGTAATGTCCGCTGCCAGGCAAGGTATTTCGTCTTTCTTACCCGAGCCAAGAAGATCGGTGCTCTGTTTTCCTTTTCTTTGGAAGTGGCCCTTTTACTCAGTTTTCTCTTCTGTGTAAGCACCAAAATTTAGATGAGGTTTTCAGGTATGGCGCTCGTCCTATTCTCCTCGATGAGGGTGCGTAAACAGCACAGCAATAGGGCTCCTTGGTGAGTTAAATCATTTCGCCGTCTGGGGGTTGAAGCAATCGTGTAATGAACATTACACACAAGTCTGCCTTCACAGGGAAATACATCCCATCCTCGTCGCCACTTTTAAGAAGCGCAGACAAGTTAATTTATGTAGGAACTTTTATTAAGTTCATAAGCACAACCCCCAGATGCGTCCTCTCTCTGCAACTGCCAGCTCTCCTCCTCCAGGTCCACTCCAGAACCTGGCCTCCTGGTTACCATGGAAGGAATGCTGAGCGAGTTGCCAAGATACATGTTAAGATGCAACAGTGGTCATAGTGGTAGAATACTCTGAAACAAGCACCTCCTCCTTAAAAGTCACAAAAGTAGAAAAACACGTTTTGGGGCTTATTTATGAGCCCCTTGTGCGGCCGGTGCGCCACTTTTTGTGATGCTGCAGTGGCGTAAAATATGCGCCACACTGCAACATATTTACAAAGTGATGCATCTAAGCAGATGCATCACTTTGTAAACCCCTGCGCTACATTATACCTGCGTCAGGTATAATGTATGCAGGGTGGGCATTCCCCCACAAAAGGGTCCTAGAAGAGGCGCAGTGAAATCTATCAGATTTCACTACATCACTTCTAGGATGCCACTGCGCCAAATCCTTATGCCTGCCTCACAGCAGGTTTAAGACTGATGCAGACCCTTTCACATGGGGCTTGCCCCATGTGAAAGGACACCTTGCTGGAGTTGCATCTGTTTTCAGACACACTCTAGCAATGCGTCAATTTTGCGGCTACAGAAACATCAGGAATACTGACATATCTGTAAATGCTTGCGACATGGAGGGCTGTACAGTAAATATGGTGCATCCATGTTGTCTCAAGGTCGCACTGAAAAGTGTTGCATCTCGGTTTTCACACAGCGATGCAACTCTTTTCATAAATGAGGCCCTTTGTTTTTCTACTGCTGTCACATAGCAGCACTGAATAACCAGATTTAGAATCCGGTGTTCATGATCTGTCTCTCCATGGGATCCATTTATAAGATTAGGGTATCAACTACTCCCTTACACAAAGTGAATTTTCTCCCTTGAGGCTTCTACGTGTTTAAAGGTCACTTGATCTTGTGTCCGAAATAGATACTATCCCCAGTAGGTGTAGGCAAAGTGTTTATCGCCGGTGAAGTGTTGCTTTCAAAAGTTGTTATGTCCATTGCGTGATCCTTTTCAGCTTGAATGCGAAATGATTTTCCTTCTAATCTAATTCAGCCCAGATGGAAAAGGTATGCAGACCTTTTCTCTGCTAGTTTACTTTTTGCTGAATTTTTCTATGCACGGTGCCAAATATATGCACACATGTTCATTGGTAGTGTACCTTTTACAACATAAATCGTCGCAAAAGTCATTGCTTTTTTCCCTGCAAATGTGGTAAATGGGAAAACGTAGTAAAGTGGCAACTTTCTAAAGAATGCCCCCCAACACATACAAGCACACAAACACACACGCACAAACACACACACATGCATGCACACACACATGCACGCACACACACCCACACGCACACTCTGCTGTGCATGCTATCCTAGGCTGTACCTCCATGATTTGCACCAAGCAAACAGCAAACGCGTGAATGCCAGGTATTTTGCTAGGAAAACCTGCATCCTCTGTGGAAGCCTCATGATTCCCACCTGCCCAGCTGTAGATGTCACCATTCCGAAATTAATCCAGAGGATTGTACTGCACAACAGGGGTTCCTCCATTTGGCACTTCCCTGTCTGTTCAATAACATGGTCAATACGGCTCGCCATGTAGAAACCACGTGCAAAATGTTGAGGAGATCTCCCAGGATTTAACTAGCCTGGGAATAGAGTGGGAAGGAGACATTTGCCAGCTGAGTGTGGTGGACCCAGTATCACTCCTCTGCCTCTCCCCATCCTCAAAGCCATTCGTTCTGTCATTTCAGTTCAGTGAGCTGGTGGTGGAGGAGGGTGTTGAGATGCTGCCATCACAGCAAGTCGGTCAGCCATAGGGCTATGGTGAGAGTTTGGTGATCAGATTACCCAGGTTCTTGAAGAGCATTGTTCATGGTACTGTGCTTTGCCAATGAGTCCTGTTGGTTAAAGGCCCAATATCTAAGTACATTGTTCACCAGAGATCAATTAGACTGAAACTTCTAACTTCCTAGAGTTCTGAACTCCCAGGTGCCTGTCTCAATTTTTCATCTATTTGAAGGCCAGGAGAGTGAGTGAGTTGATATTTTCAGTGCTCTGAGTGGTCATATATTTTTTAGGAAGTCCCACAAATCTTCAGGCCTTTTGTTCCAGTCGGACTTTTGAACTTCATCTTGGCATCCACCGAGGTACCAGTTTAGAGCTTTCAGAGGTAGTGTCACATGGTTGCACACCTTCAAACCATCTTGCCGTTAATGTCATTCTGGCCAACTGTTTTGTGAGTATTTTGAAGACCATCAGTAAGTTTCTTATGGATTTTGCTGTACATGATGTTACTGTAGACTAGTCATATATCACCTGTGCGCTTGTCGGCAAAGCCTAGTGTATAGATTGGAGGAGTGAAAGGGTGCTCCTCAGAACGACAGCTACAAGTTTATTCATTTTACCACAGTGTTAATTAGGGAAATAAACAAGTATTCACAGCCTCTTTCATTGACATGTATTCAAATTTCGTGTGGTGGAATGGGGGATTTTACCCCTAAATTAGGCAGCCACAGGAAGAACAGTTTGGAACCTTCTCACCCTGCACCAAAATGAAAATAATTTTCACATCCATTTCAGCTGTCCTACATTTTCAAGGAACGTGCAGAGGTTGGCCTGGTTTGCTGGCCAGTTTCCCAAAAGGAAATAGATTTGAGTGTTAGCCATAAGCATTTTTATGTCTACCTGGTATTGATCTAGGGCTGTGAAATTGGATGCATACAAACGTTAAAGGACAGGCAAGATAGGAATAATTCCTTTCCATCTCAGTATGATCCATTGTATAATAATTCAATTGACCCTATCAGAACTTCTTGACTGTGGTTAGAAAGGAACAGATCCTCTCTAGAACAGGCCCAGACACTCTAGTCTGGACCATTCATCGGGCCTTCATAAGAGTATATCAAGTTCCATGGTATGGAAGACCACATGAAGGTTAAAGAGAGAGTCGTAGAGTAGACATTCAGCTCTGATGCTATCCAGGAAAAATTCAGTGCCCCTTTCAAGCATAAACACAGATATGTGGTTGAAAAGAATTTTGTTCAGTTCTGGGTATTCGTGTACCCTACTCTCTGGAAAATTACCAGCGAGGCGGGAAAACCAAATGGCAGCACTGTCAGGTCATGAGACACAGTATGACATGGGATAGATAAATTTGGAAAGATATGGCACATAGGGCTGTGGAAAATCCATCGTTTCACACATAAAACTATGTTTCTGAGAGCTAGGGTTGCAGCCTCAGCCACCAGAGGATTGGCACACGCTGACATGTTTCCAGGTATATAGTGGCAGCTAGAGTATTTACTCCCGACGCACATTGAGCTCACTTTTCTGGCAATAGTGACTGTTGTCACTTCTGGCATTATATCTCACCCTGCTTGACTTGTTTCTTCACTTTTGTTATTTTTCCCCCGTTCGGTTTCCTTGTTCCTTTTTGTGCTGTTCTTTATCATGCTTTTGTTTAAACGTTTGTTGAGTTTGCACTTCCCATACAGTCTCCTTCCCCCCAGTGCTGCAGTGGTCTTCATCTTCAGCCCCTGAGTTGGTTTCGTGATAAATCAGGAGTTAGTTACTGCTTGCAATCTGTTTGTACTGGGTAAGTCCCAATCTGTGGTATTTGTGTCTCGTACTTACCTTCTATGTTTAGACCTCCTAGTAATTTGTATTCTCTCACCCTTAGATGAAGATCTAACATTGATAAATCTGACTCCAGATGCTGTGCCTATCAATCCAGTTCAGATCTTCCAACTACCTAACTGCAGGAGTGTTTCTCTCTCCATTCCCTCACCCCTTTTTCCTCTTAGCCTCGGTCTTTGCTGCCATCCTTGACCTCAGACAAGGCGGTAAATCAACATCTATGGGAGACAGAGGGATTGGCTTTGACAATATCACACTCACAATGCCATCCATGTCTGTGACAAGCTCTTGAGTTAGTACATACCGTTAAGTGTATGAATGTAGTAAGATGTTTTGATTCATCATGCAATTCCAAGCAACAGTACACACTGGCAGGGTCCACCAAGATGAATTTAGAGGCTCTCCCCCAAAATAAACATCACTTATGTAGGTTTGCAATGGATGACACCTAAAAAGGACTTTTGGCCACAAGCTCCTAGGATTAGTAAATAATCTTTCAGACCAGCACCGATCTTTTTCTCCAACTGTGGTTCATTTGCCACATTGAAAACTTTCTGCGACCCTTCCACATGTTCCTCCCACATCACAGTTCTTTAGTTTATGGTACAAGGACCAACCTTCAGTCTTAAGATCATCCATTGAATTTGAGCTTCACACTCATTCTCAACTCATGCTGGCTCGCCTTCTTACCCACATGTTAGAGGTACATCTTGAAACCCCTGCAGAAATTTCAAAACGCCTGTATTCTTCCATTTCTACCAATCTCTGCTCTCAGGACTGTGGTGTATCTTCCATTGTTCCAACTGCTGCAATACTGCAACATTTCCTCTGGTCCACAGATCAAGTTCACACTACTACTCACTGAAATCCTGTCTTGTATTCTTCACCTGGCTGGACATACTATGGCCCTCAGTATGAGAGGCCCATAATACCTTATGAGGTTTCTTATGAGGTCTGCTATATTACCTGAGAACTCTCTTGTTTCCCCCCAGAGATTTCGATTCCTGAAAGCAGCGGATATCTCTGGGTGAAACTGTGTGGGAGAATAACGAATTACTTGGGAAAGTGGGCCCACATTTAACGAATCGAACTATGGTTCCATATTATGCAGGGTATTCACAGGGTTTAACCTTGAATCCTTTTTGATTCTGTGCTCTGGAAGTGAATGGGACCACTGGAATTGTTAAATCTGTGGGTTAGCAAACAACACCACAGCATGTGGTGACCTGTTAATGAGGCCTTAGCTGGGGGCTTTGGAGAGTGCTTGATATCCTCACTGACTCTATGGGTTCTTAGAAATCTCGAGGCAGCCGATGGTAGGTGATGAAAAATAGTTTTATTCTTGGATACACAGGAAACATGCTTGGTTCATTGCTAAACTATTTATCCTGCCTCTAAACAAACCTTTCCTACATTCTAACATTCAAACATTCAAACATATGTGTGCATACACCACCACAAATCTTTCACTCCTACATCTTATCTGGTATAAGAAACCTCACTATTATATTGGCTTGAGATGGCCAGTGGCGGCTGCCACCGAGTAGCACGGGTTGGGCAGGGGGGTAGAAAATAAATAAAAAGTGACCTAACTTGCTGGCAGGCTGCCGCCTTGGTCCATCCTCTTCTGTTCCTGCTTGAAACAGGAAGCACACCCAGGCCCCTAAGCCAATCACAATCCTGCAATGAAGCGTTATGATTGGTCTGAGCGCCGTGGTTCGGCGCTCAGACAGGCAGTGGGAGCCTGTGCATGTTCCTCACCAGGCTGTGTATTACAGCCTGGTGGGGAACATGCAAAGTGCGCATGACTGTTTGGCCGGCCCAAGATGGCCGGCCAAACCGACATGCACACTTAAATGCCCACCACTCCTCCCCTTGCTGGGACAACACCCAAGCCCCGCCCTGCCCCATAAACCTGCCTGACAACGGAAAAATAAAATGATAATAACATAGTGTTATTATCATTTTATTTTTCCTTTTTTCACTGCTCAAAATGCAGTGGGGAAGCACTCCTCCGCCTTAGCAGAGGAGCCGCCGCTGGAGATGGCAATACATTTCCGGTCTTCTTTTTGCATGCCTAGCAAAATAGAGACTGCATGTCTTGCTACCCGAATGTCTACAAGGTATTTGTAAAATCCACTTGGTTAAAACGATGCATGGTGCACTAAGTGAAGTTTTTAGCATTAATTCATTTAAAAATTGTTCTTGATTTACTGCACTAAAAAGCATGATTGACTCCATTACTGAATTTTAGGATTGATGAGATATATATATATATTCACTGAAAAAACCATAGGTTTCAGGGACGTTATAGTTAGAATTTAGCATTTAAAAAACCTTAGAAATTCACTGAAAAAACCAAAGGTTTCAGGGACGATATCGTTAGTTGCACATTTCACTCGTACAAAACCAGAGAAATTCGGTCAATATGGTTAGTTGAGCTAACTATAACTTGCGCCCCCGCAAAGCACTGCCGATGATGTCACATATTACATCATTCATGACATGGTCAGTGGCATCACTGATGACATCACTGATGACATCGTAAATGACATCACTGATGACCTCATCCACGTGATAATCTGATGCACCTCCTCACACTCTAATATAACCTTTGATACACCCACTCTAAAATACAGACTACCATTTTCAAAACCATAGACACACCAATACCAGTTACTACATACCCTCTCACTGATTCCTGGGTCTACACACACATCCACTCATTTACCCATACAGTCACTCATCAATACATCACTATCATATGCACTTATACACCTATACAGACACTCACACACTGCCACTCATCCATAGAGTTACTCACACACCTAGTCAGTCATGCAAAGAATTAATCACACTGCCTTTTTTGGCCCCAAGAGCTGGGCACTACTCCAACACCTGTGCCAGCCGTGAAGAGTCTGGGCATCAGGCTGGACACTGGACTGACCCTAAAGACCCAGGTGTCTGTTGTAGTGGGAAGCTGCATCAGACTGATGCGACAACTCCGGAAATTGTCGATCTTGTTGTCACCCGCTACCATGCAGGTGGCGGTGACTGCATTAATTTTATCTCGCCTTGATTACGGCAATGCAGTCTACATTGGTCGCCCTGGTAAACTCTTGGGGAAACTCCAAGTGGTCATGAATGACGCAGCGAGGCTGATCTATAAATTGCCTCGAAGAGCGCATGCCACCCCCCTGTTGCGTCAGTTGCATTGGTT
The DNA here is from genome assembly GCA_963921515.1 of Calotriton arnoldi. Taxonomy (NCBI): domain Eukaryota; kingdom Metazoa; phylum Chordata; class Amphibia; order Caudata; family Salamandridae; genus Calotriton; species Calotriton arnoldi. Next base: position 1,931,914 of record CAWUFW010001612.1, on the reverse strand, counting down.
ACCTATTAAGCAAAGGGTAAGCTTCAAGGGTCTGTGCATTGCACATAAATCCCTGTTTGGTGAAGCACCCAAATATATCAAAGACCGCTTGAAGCCCTATGAGCCTGGACGTCACCTTCGTTCTTCACAGGCTAGCCTCCTTGCATGCCCTCGCTTCAATAGGGCCACTTTCGGAGGCCGAGCCTTTTCAGTCTCCATCCCCCAGATTTGGAACAAGCTACCAGATGGTATGCGTAAGGAAGCCAGACTGCTTCCGTTCCGGAGGAGACTCAAGACAATGCTGTTCACAGAGGCGTTTGGCCATGCTTATGCTGTTCCATGTTGAGTTCAGTGGCGTGAAAGAACTCTGGACTGTCTGATCCATGATGCAGCGCTTAGAGACCTTTGGTGATTAGCGCTTTATAAATGCAACTTAACATTAACATTAACCTATACAGTTATACACACCACTTCACTTATTCATATAGATACTAACACATACTTACTCTCTTATACAATCACTGATACAAGCACACACTCATCCATACAGCCACTCTCACAATCACTCACTCTCACATATAGTCATTTATATACTCCAACACTCACATATACTGCCTTTCACATATGTAGTTACTCACACATGTACCACTGAGACATCCATTCACTCACTAACACACCCATACACACACTCTGTCACTCAGACAGTTAAAGAAGGGATACACACAAGTAAACCAAGAAGGGAAAATGAAGAAAGGCAGGATAAGGGACAGATACAACAATATAAAAAAAACAGGCAGTTAAAAAAAGCCAAAAAATAGGTTTAACCAGGCAGACAGACAAATAAAAAAATGACGAAAGACAGACTGAAAAATAGAACAACCATTAAGCAGTAGGACAGAGAATGAGCAAACGGCACACAGACACAAAAGGGTAAAAAAGAAATTCAGCAAAAGACAAATGGAATGACAAGCCGATGGGAACTCAGACAGAAAATGGCAACCACACATTCGGGCAGCCATGCACAGCTTGAACATAGGAGAGTCAGGCAGACAGAGAGAAAACAAGAAAATCAGATAGAAAATGTCGAAAAGACAAGCGCTACTGATGTGCAGCGGATGATAAAAGGGGGGAAGATAGGTTGGTTGAAAGACTTAAAAAGCAGAAGACAGGCTTCTAGATAGATGGGAGGGCAAATAGAAAAATACATAGATTGAAAAACGTTTGCAGCTAGTGGATGGCAGAAGGACAGATACTACCATAAAAGGGAAATGGAGTGAAACCAGACTGAGATGATAACAGAAAGACCGGTGGGAAGCGAATAACAAAAAACACTCTTAGAAATAAAGAAAAAGAAAGACAAACAACCGAAAGCTAGAAGAAACACAAGTACATTTTGCAAAGAATGAACGAGTTGTGTGTAAAACACCAAATGCACACCCTACTCCCAATTCACAATGGAGGCAGAAATTTAGAATACAAAACTTTATCGAAAATAATTAAAAGCCCCTGTTGAAAATAATGTTCTACGGCAAAAAGTGTGGGTGTTTTTTTTGCCTTCTGCTTCTTTGATGCAGGCATGGTGTGCCTTCTGTTCCCCTACACATGCTGACCACGGGATTTGTTTTGCTTCAGCCACGAAAAGAATGCAGCAGTTCTTAATGTGCGTAATATCTATATAGTTACACATATATGTAGGAAATGGTTTCTTCGAAATGATTAACAATCTTAGCATACGAAGGGGTTCTATGGAACTGTATGGTATACTAGTAGATGTAATGTCCCTCCGAGCAGCTGCTAGTGTGCGGCGTGAGGCGATGTGCCGATAATGCAGGTGTATTGCCAGGTGACACGTATCACATGGTGCGTGCCAACGAAGGGGGCAGCTCGCGGAAAATCAGTGAGTTTAGGTGCGGTCGAAACTACCGCGAGTTTGGGGGGAAAAAAAACCCAACATCCACAGAATAGTGAAAGCAGTATCCACAGAGTAGTACAAGGGGTCAGAAATACAGGGGGAAATAAAAATTGGATAGCTGCTCTGTAAGTTAAAGAGGGAGTTTGTGCCTAACATGTCAATAAATTATTGCACAAAACATGGGGTAGAGTCGACTTCATCATCGCATATAACATTTAGCTAAACCATGGGCTGTCTTCATTTAATATTTACATTTTTAATGTATTGAGCCATAATAGGGGCATTCTATATATAATAAATGCCCTTTAAGGCTTAGTGTGCGACATAAATTATTTTTTGAAGAAAAGAGGAGGCAACCCGGGTTAGTTCCCAAGTTTCAGATGAAGAGCAGTATATATATATTCGTGGAATACTTATATGAGCACATGCCTTATGGAAACCACAAACAAAAGCACTGCCCACTGGAGGGAATTAAAGTAACATTGCCGGTTGGACCACATGTCCCAGAATGCAAGCATAAAAGTTATCCATTGGAGGATCAAGATTTAAATTAGGACATTAGGCTGTGGACACCAGCGATGTGTATGGTGCAGGTTTACCTTTGATAAAGGTCTTTGGAGACTGAAACGCGTCAGGAATGCCATGTTGCTTCACCAATTAAGAAATAAAGATCTATAAACAGCAAGTTACGAGTGCGGCTCACCTTCTTTACGTCAAGGGAGGATATGTTTATATATATATATATATATATATATATATATATATATATATATATACATATATATATATATATATATATATAACTCACGCCCTCGCAATGCACTGCTGATGACATCACATATTACATCACTCATGACATGATCAGTGACATCATTGATGACATCACTGATGACATCTCAAATGCGATCCACGCGTTTCGGCTCGTACGAACCTTGATACCGATACAAGACGTCATTGTAACTTCCTTATTTAAATGTATAAATGCCTCCAGTTGCCAACATTAACAAAGGACTACATATTACTTTAATCCAAAAAGCTGCCGGCCATATTGGCCTGGTCACGATGTGAAAATTCATGAATTGATACAATAAAGAAAATAAAACAAGTGTTAATATGCAGACAATGTCATTTCAGCATATCTTGCCCCGTGACCGCCGTACCTGTATGTTCGTCAACGTGACTTGTTCATAATAAACATACTTAGGATTGCAAACATCAACATAAACAATGGACTACACATTACTTTAAAGTGAAAGGCTATCGGCCATATTGAAATAAAAATAAAAAAAGGGGTGTTACTATACACACACTATCCATAAATAAAGTTCTAGCGATTATAGTTCCATTCCATTCACAGCTCATTTGAGATGTCATGAGTGATGTCATGAGTGATGTCACTGACCATGTCATGAATGATGTAATGTCTGAGGTCATAAGCAGTGCATTGCGGGGGTGTAAGTTATTGTTAGCTCAGGCAACTATAACTGCTGAATTTCACTGGTTTTGTACGAGTGAAATCTGAGTCTAACTATAACGTCCCTGTAATCTTTGTTTTTTTCAGCGAATTTCTAGGTTTTTTTTAACGCTAAGTAAGATGCCTATCACAATGGATGGTGGGGCGTTGGAAGCAGGGCCTGGCCTGGCATTGTGCTGCCCCCACCCAAGCTTGCTGCTCCTGCCTCCCCTCCTCCTTGCCATCTATTGTCCAAGTCCATGCCCCTGCTCCCTCATTACAGCCCTGTGTGGCCGTTGTTCTGCCACTGGCCTTCCTGTCTTCTCTGAACAGTTAGCTTGCTGCCCCATCCACCTCCTCTCTATCCTCTGTTGTCTGAATCCATGCACTAGCCTGGTCTGATGTGCTGCCACTGCCCTCCATTTAGCATGATGTCCCAGTCCACTCCTCCTGCCCTCCATTGCCCAATTCTATGCCCCATCATTGACCTCCTGCTTAGCCTCTGTGCTTAGCTTGCTGCCCCTACTCTCCTTCCCCCTGCCCTCCGATGTCTGTGTGCATGCCCCTGCTCCATCCTTTTTGACCACCATGTTCCATAGACCTGCCCCTCCTATCTACTCTGAGTGTTCTGTTGAGCTGCCACTCCCCTCCCACCTGCCTAGCATTGTCAGATGACTGTAACCTGTCCCTGCCACCTCCACCCTGCCTGTCCACGTTACATGTCCCTATCCCCTTCCTCCTGTCCTCCATGGTCCATTTTATTGCCACACCCTTCTGCCCTCCCTGGTCTGTTGTGCTGCAACTGCTCCTCCTGCCTGCCCCGCGTGGTCTGTTGTGAGGCCCCTTCCCCTGAACTTTCTTGTCTGTGCCCAGCTCCTACCCCTCCCTTCTATCCTCCATGGTCCTTTCTGCATGCACCTGCCCCCTCATGGCCATTGTGCTGCCACTAACCCTCCCGCTTGCCATGCATGGTCTTCTGTGCTGCCATGGCCCCTCCCACCTTCCCTGGGTGGTCAGCTAGCTGCCCCTGACCCTCTCCCACCTTCCCTCCATGGTCTGTGTGTATGCCATTAATAGTCTCACTGTTGCTCTCTATGGTGTGTCTTGCTTCTAGTGCCTATCCTGCCTGACCTCCATTGTCAGCTTGCTGCTCCTGCCCTGCCCCCTTGCCCCCTGCCCTCTGCCCTCTGCCCTCTGTTTTCCATGTGCAGACCCCTATTCTCTCCCTCCTGGCTTGTCTGTTCCATTGTAATGCCCCTGATCCCTACCTCCTGCACTTTATGGTCCGTTATGCTGCAGCTGTCTCTCCTATCTGTCCATTATGGTCAGCTAGCTGCCATTGCCTTTTTCCCCTCTGTTCTCTGTTGTCCATGTGCATGGTCCTGTCCCCTCCCTATTGCTTTCCATGGATTGTTGTGCTGCACTCCCGTCCCGCATGCCCTGTATTGTGTATTGTGCTGCTGCAAACCCTGATGCCTGCCCTGTAAGGTCAGTTTGGTGCACCTGTCCATGTCCCTCCTGTCCTCTGTTATCCGAGTCCATGTCCCTACCCCAATTCCTCCTGCCTTCCATGATCCAATGTACCATACTTGCTAACATTTTGAACTTGGTAAGAGGGAGATTTTGAAAAAAAAACTGGGGTATTGATTTTCCCCATTGACTTACATTGAAAAAGAGGAGATTGTAGACAGGAGACAGATCAAATAAAGCCCATTTAGGCTTAAAAACATTGGGCGTTTCCTGGCTGAATCGGGTCTGTTAGCATGTATGGTTGTACTACCACTGCCTCTTTGCAGCCGGATCCAGATCTTCCTTGATGCTCTTTGCAGCCTTCTCTCCTCCCTCTTCCCTTTTATTCTAAGTCACTGCAAGCACTTTATTTGAGACAGGGGGGACAGACACATTTAATCAAGCACAAGTCCTAACGCACGCTGCATCCTTGTTATAACAGTCGTTTGCTGGCCCCAATCTTCTAATGTGAGGGCCATCGCCTTATAAAGTGCTTTTCCTGTTTTTACTCATCTTGCACATTTAAAAAGTGCTCTGCTGGTTTTTACTCATCATGTACATTTGTGCAATGTTGCCCAGCAAATGGCGGCATGTTTTACTCTATATGTTGTTGTTTACCACATGGTGGTATGTTCCACCCTTATTTTTTTTTTTAATAACAAATTTTATTGGATTTCTTAGGAAAACGATGGGCATCAGCCCTACAATGACCTGTAGGAGGAAATAATAAGCTGTACTCTTAATTCCATCATTTTGTCCAAATATACACTCCTGCGAAACGTGCAGGACGATCAACCAATACAACTTGCAGACACCACAAGATCTTACAACTAATATATGCAATACATGGAAATGAACATCGATTCGTAACCGGTGATGGGACACCCAGATAATGCAGGTTGCGAACAGGGTATCAGTCATGGGTCCGCAGGCGGCAGTGGGGGGAGCTCGACTCCGCGGTACGTCGCCCATCGGGTCCAGACTTTTCTGTGTTTTTTGGGGCAACCTCGGGCTAAAAAGACTGCCATCTCGGCCCCCATGCATCTATCCAGCTCCTGCTTCCATTTGCCGAGTGACGGAGGCGATGTACCCTTCCAGCATTGTGCTATGTCTCGTTTGGCGACTGTGAGGGCAAGGAACAACAGATGCTGCTTGTATATGTTCCCCCCTATGTCCTCTGTGGCATGAAGAAGAAAGAGTAGCGGTCCAGTTGGAGTTCCCACGCCAACGCCTCCTGGAGGCATGACCTAATTTTATGCCAGTAGGGCTGCAGCGCCACGCAGCCCCACACTGTGTGTAAGAATGTCCCCTCTTCGCGATCACACCGCAGACACATGGGGGAGTGGATCACTCCCATCCTCCACAGTCTGACCCGTGTAAAATATGCCCGGTGTAGGTACTTAAACTGTATTAGGCGGTATCTTGTGGAGACCGCCGCCCCCCGCGGGCTGGCTATGGCCTCCGCCCAATCATCATCTCTCAGGTCAGGGACGTCGGCTGTCCAAGCCGATCGCGTCTTGTTGAGTGTCGTCTTGGTGTGAGTTGTTAGGGTCTGGTATATTTGCTTGATTTTGTGTTGGCCTAGGTCACCCATAAGCAGGCGGCCCTCTAATGAATGTAACTCTGGGAGGGTGTCTAGTGTGCGGATGAGGGGGCTGAGTGCATGGCGAAATTGAAGAAATTTGTAGAACTGTGTTTTATGAAGTTGGTATTCGGTTTGCAGCTGTTGGTATGTTTTCAGAGTAGTGCCCCGCATCACATCCCCGAGGGTCGATATCCCAACCATGTCCCATCCCCGGAAGCCCTGCAAGGCCGCCACCGAGCGGAGGTATGTACCCTGCCACAGTGGGGTTGCCCGGGTGAGCTTTCCACTCCAGCCCATCTGTCTCACCTTGGCCCGCCATAGCGAAACTACAACTCTACCCGCTGGGGGCAGGGCATCCAGTCGCGCCGTGCTATATAGGAAATGTAGGAGGGGGGTACGTTCCAATGCCGCGTGCTCAGCTGCGTACGCCGGGTCTGTGGGGGAGTTGTGCCACCACTCGTTTATCACGAGTATATGTGAGGCTACGTAGTATGAGTAAATATCCGCAGCCGCGATGCCCCCGCAGTACGTGGATTGCACGCATGTGCGAAGAGCAACCCTGATCGCTCCGCCGTTCCAGAGGAATTTGTTTTGTATGGCATTAACCTGTGCAAACCAGGAGTGTGGGATCGGATATGGGAAGTTTTGGAGGCGATAAAGAATCCGGGGTAGCGAGACCATTTTAAAGATTGCCGAGCGTCCATACAGGGACAATGGGAGGGAAGACCATTCAGTGGTTTCACTATTGAGGCCAGCGAGTAAAGGAGTGATGTTATGCGTCCAAGAGATTTTGGGACAGGCTGAAATGAAAATTCTGAGATATTTGAAACCATCTGTCGCGCGAAAAAGCTGTGACGCCCAGGCATCACGGCCTTGAGGGCCGCATACTGGGAATAGGACGAATTTAGACGGGTTCGTATGTAACCCGGTAGTTTCCCCGAAGACTCTGAGGATCTGTAGCACGCGTGGCCCGGAGAACCAGGGGTCTGTAATAAAGAATAAAACATTGTCCGCGTAGAGCGCGATGCGATCAGAGTGCGATTGTGACCAGTCGAAGCCCCGGAGAACCGGTTCTGACCGGACCCATGCAGCCAAGGGCTCGACTGCCAGAGCAAACAGTAAGGGGGACAGGGGGCATCCCTGCCTGGTGCCCCGTTGGATATGGAAGGGGGTCGAGCGATGTCCCGCTATGCGCACCGAGGCAGTTAAGTCCGTATATAAAAGACGCACGTAAGCGAGGAACCGGGGCCCAAAGTTGCAGGCCTCCAGCAATTGAAACAGATAGACCCAACCCAGGGAATCGAAGGCTTTGTGTATGTCAGCCAGCAGGATGGCCGCCGGCCGGCCAAGAGCTGGGGCTGCGGCCAGGGCATTATGTACTCAATGGATATTATGGCGGGTGGCTCTCTGTGGCATGAATCCAGCCTGTTCGGGGTGGATCAGGTCCGGGACACAAGAGCAAAGGCGATCGGCAAGGACCTTCCCTAATAATTTGGGTTCAAAATTTATAAAGGATATGGGACGATAGGAAGAAGGTGCTTCTGGAGGGCGCCCGGGCTTGTGGAAAAGCACAATTTTGGCATGCCGCCAGTCTTGGGGTAATATAGCAGAGTCTATGGCCTCCTGAATCGTCGCCAATAGGTGAGGGCCTAACAAGTGTATGTGCGGTCGCAGGAACTCCATCGGGAACCTGTTAGGGCCAGGGGCCCGCCCCGGGCGAAGCGCGTTTAGTGCGCCTGTCAGTTCATCCACTGTAATTGGCGCTTCCAGTCGGTCGCGTAGCTGGTCTGGGAGCTTCCTCTGCGGAATGTCTCTGAGAAATTCCGCTATAAGGTCGGCAGAAATCTGCTCGCGTTTAGTGTACGGAGTGTTCTGCATTCCGTCCATCAATTGTGTGTCTTTCGCGTTTAGTGTAAAGGGCAGTGAAATATCGCGCAAACTCTTCGGTCACCCCCACTGGTGAGGAATTGAGGGACCCGTTTGCACCCCGGATTGTGGGGACCATCGCTGGGGACTTATCTGCCTGACAAAGCCGGTGGAGCATTTTACTCGATTTGTCTCCCCATTGGTAGACCCGGTGTTGTGATGCCTCCCAGATTTCTTTGGCCTCCCCCAATAAGTATTGGCGTAGTTCTTGTTGCGCCAGCAGCAGGTTGCGCCTAATACAGGGGCTAGGGTCAGTGTTCAGTTGCTGCGCGAGGGCTATCTGATGCGTTTCCAGAGCTTCGAGCTGTTCCCGCCGCAAGCGCTTTTCGTTGGTACAGTAACTTATTTCAACGCCACGGATAGTGGGCTTGAGGGCTTCCCATAAAATGCTGCGAGAGGGGGCGGTTGGGCCGTTAGACTCCAAATATGTGGAGACTGCAGTACAGAGCATTTCTTGATACTCAGGGCATCGCATGCGCCAAGGAGACATCCGCCAGCGGAAGGGGGGTCTGCGGGATCGTGTATGGAACCGCATAGCAACCGGGGAGTGGTCGGACAGTCCGCGGGGATGATGGATTACTTGTGAAAAACGGTGGAGGGAGGTGTGCGGGACAAAAAAATAATCCAGGCGGGATTGTGTCCCATGAACTGAAGACAGGAATGTATAGCCCTGCTCCGCGGGACGGTATTCCCTCCAGACGTCTGCCCAGCCCAGTGTGGATGCAAGGGAGTACAATTTAGTGGCGCCAATGGGCTGCTGGGGATCTATGTGTCTTTGCCGGTCCAAGGGGCCCATCGTGTCGTTCCAGTCACCCCCCAGGAGCGTCAGGTCTTCGTGGAGGTCCCCCCACTCGGCAGTAATCTTGTCGATGAAAGTCGGGCCCAACGGGGGGGGGGCGTATATGCAGCCGATGGTCACTCGTTCACCATATAATGTACAAGTCACGAAGAGGAATCTGCCCCCGGGGTCTGCCCTATGGGCTATGTAGTGGAACTGAACCCTGCGGTGAATCAGAATCGCCACCTCCCTGGAGCCCCTGGTGAACCCTGCATGCTAAATATGGTGGAAGCCGAATCGGGCCAGACATGGGACCTTAGTGCCCAAGAGGTGGGTTTCTTGCAGTAGGAGGAGATCCGCCCCATACCTCTTCGCCTGGCGTAGGACAGCGCCCAGTTTTATTTTATTATGGAGACCTCGGACATTCCAGGAGACCACCGTGAGGTCCCCAAGAGGGGTTGCATCGTCTGGTGCCATTCAGCCGTTATCACGGAATTTGTAGCAAGAGAAGGATGGTGATCTGTGTGACGTGTCTGCGTGCAACATGTAAAATATTCTAACTTGAATACTACCCACTGTCCCCCCACCCCCCACCCAACGCTGCCTAGAACGAGGAGCATCTGTCGTGGTGCGGGGGGAACTGAGCCCCCAACAGGGGAGCCCCGAGCCCCGGCACCAACAATACCCAACCCTCCCACCAAACATATCAAACATGGGGGTGCTCAATGAGAGTCTGTGGCTTGGAAGTCTCGTGGCCAGTCTCCACGCTGCTCAGAGGAGGAGTGTGCTAATTAGGTTTTGTTTTGCTTAAGAGAGCGTATGTATACTTGCGGTTGCTATCGATCTCATGCCCCACTGTTCAAGAGATTCGTGCAAACATATCAAACATGGGGGTGCTCAATGAGAGTCTGTGGCTTGGAAGTCTCGTGGCCAGTCTCCACGCTGCTCAGAGGAGGAGTGTGCTAATTAGGTTTTGTTTTGCTTAAGAGAGCGTATGTATACTTGCGGTTGCTATCGATCTCATGCCCCACTGTTCAAGAGATTCGTGCTGGACTTGCTGAAAGTCTGTCGGATCCTGAGCCGTGTCGTTTCTTCGATTTGGTTCGACGGGACCGACTGCACAGCGATCCCCGGGAGGAATCAGAGTCCCGGGAACCCGGCGAGCCCGGCCGCAGCCGGGGGCGCTCCTCGGCCCAGGCGAAGACGGCCTCAGGGGTGTCGAAGATGAATGATTGGGAGTTGAAGATTGCTCTCATCCAGGCCGGATACAGCAGCATATATTGCAGATTCATGTCGCGCAGCTTGCGCTTGGCTTCTGTGAAAGACTGGCGCTGTTGTTGGACAAGGCGGGTGTAGTCCGGGAACACCATAATGGTTTTTGAATCGTGCTGGAACAGGTCTTTATGTTGTCTGGCGCATCGTAGGATAGCATCACGGTCTGTGTAGTTCAGTATCTATGTTCCACCCTTTTATGATTTTAACAAATCAAATAAAAGTATTTCTTTCTTTCACTGCCTCTTCCTTCTGCCCACAATGGTCTATTATATTGCCACAGCCTCTCTTGCCTGTCCTGTATTGTTGGTTTGTTGCCCCTGCCCCCCTTTCCACTGCCCTTCATAGACTGTTGTGCTGCCACTGCCCTTCCTGCCTGCCCAGTGTGGTCAAATTGTTGCCTCTGCACCCTCCTACCTGCCTTCAATTTTCTGAGTCCGTCCCCCTGGCTCTGCCTCTCAACAGTATCCTAATGAACAACTAGATTGCTAACATTCTATATTTATTACAAAAGTGTGGCACGCCTGACGTCATCTTGATGTAATCAAAACTGTAAACCCTAGAGCATTTCCTTTAGAAATTACAGAAATGAGAGGGTCTTATTTGCATCGAAATTATGGTTAGTGCTCTAAAAAACTAAAATGAGGACATATTTTCTGAGTTTTCAAATAGCGACAAAGCACTTTTTAATTATTTGTTATCTTTATGTTTTTTTATGCAGTTGACCACTTGATTAAAGGTTGCACTTAGGGGAGAGGATGTGGTATTATTTCCAGAGCTGCAGACTTTGCAACTGGGGAACCAGGTTGGAGTTTCTGCTTCAGCTCGACATTCTGTGATTCTGGTCAAATCACTTAATCTCCCCATGTCTACAACCAACATGAATTTGTCCTTGTGTGATGTAACCAATGCTCATGTAAAGCACTCCAATACCTGACCAGTCTGCACTATATAAAACTGCAAAAAAAACAAAAAATAAAAAGTGTTTTGCACATTTCTGTCATTGGGCTATACGTGGGCTACATCTGGGTGATATTTGTGCTACATTTGGGCTCTTTTGTCTCTGGTGGCCATCTTGGGAGATTTATTTGTTATGAAGTTTCCTAATTTCCTCATTTACTGCAGTCTCCTCAGTAGGAAATGCTTTCAGTTTTTTACTTTGATTCCATCAAGAAGGCATTCAGATGTGTCACACATTCGCCATAAATTCTGAATGTTAGCACTCTAGTTGCTCATTAGATCACTGTAGTAAAGCTACTGCTCACTAGGGAAGTCTGCTGCTGGTATTGAAAGTGCATGTTTCAGTCTGCATGTCAGAATTGTTTAATGAAATAGAAGAGGATTTGAAAAGTCACTCAAAATGTGCCCTAATATTTCTTTCTTCAGCACTAATCATAATTTCTATGGCAAATGAACCCCCTCAGTTTGTTCCTTTTTAAATTAAATGTTTTAAGTGTTACCAGTTTATTCCAATCAAGATGGCTTCAAGTGTGCCATACTTTTGTCATAAGTAAGACTGTTAGCACTCTAGTTGTTCTTTAGAACACTCTGGGACATTCTGTCATTGGGCTATACGTGGGCTACATCTGGGTGATATTTGTGCTACATTTGGGCTCTTTTGTCTCTGGTGGCCATCTTGGGAGACTTATTTGTTATGAAGTTTCCTAATTTCCTCATTTACTGCAGTCTCCTTAGTAGTAAATACTTTCAGTTTTTTACTTTGATTCCATCAAGAAGGCATTCAGATGTGTCACACATTTGCCATAAATTCAGAATGTTAGCACTCTAGTTGCTCATTAGATCACTGTAGTAAAGCTACTGCTCACTAGGGAAGTCTGCTGCTGGTATTGAAAGTGCATGTTTCAGTCTGCATGTCAGAATTTTTTAATGAAATAGAAGAGGATTTGAGAAGTCACTCAAAATGTGCCCTAATTTCTCTTTCTGCAGCACTAATCATAATTTCTATGGCAAAATGAACCCCCTCATTTTGTTCCTTTTTAAATTAAATGTTTTAAGTGTTACCACTTTATTCCAATCAAGATGGCTTCAGGTGTGCCATACTTTTGTCATAAGTAAGACTGTTAGCGCTCTAGTTGTTCTTTAGAACACTCTGGGAAGCTGCAGTAGAACACAAAGGAATCAACTGACAGTCTCTGCCCTTGTTGGATGTACATGTTTTACTGAGAATGTCAGACTTCATTCTCACATGACTGAGAAAGATAATGTGAATTTACAGAAAATATGCTCTCATTTTAGCTTCTAGATCACCTTCCAAACCTCTATGGGAAAAGTATGAGAAAATAGTTTTCTCTCAAACATGATTCCTGATATCCCAGCAGAAGGCTTTTTCACAGGGTAAAATCACCTTAGAACACACCACAATTCCTAAAATTAGTATGGTACCATCAACAAATGATTTATAATTTAACTAAAGTCTTATCACCCTTTTGGTGACCCTCAAAACCTTCCATTCACTACAATGCATTTTAATGGGGTGCTATCATGTATATTGGTCCCAAGATGGCTGCCAACACTTCTTGGATGAAGTGCTGACAGCCAATCAGATCTCACGATGAGATGTGTGGTTAGGCTCCGCCCAGATATATACATTTATTTTTCCTTTAATATTTAAAAAACTACTGAACGGATTTACACCATTTTTAAAAAAGGGCGCTTTCTGAACCAAGAGCTACCTTTTTGCCAAATTTGGTGTAATTCCGTTCAGCAGTTCGGGCTGTAGCCTTGTCTAAAGTTTCTATGGAAATGAACATGTAGAAAACGCATTTTGGGACCCCCCTTTTTTCTCGGCCCCCGCTTGACGAATTACCCCGAAACGTTCAAGACAGGAGCTGACCGGAGCACCCCATTAGTTTTTAAAATTTCGCGAAGATTCGTAAAACGGCACCAAAGATATTGGCAAAAGAAAAAACGCTTTTTGAATAGAAACAAGGTCCTAACTATAACTACCTACTGGCGACCGCCAGTAGGTAATATATATATATATGATTGTTAGACTACATAAAGAAGAAGGCCCCCTTGTGTTCATTTCGAGCTCACCTTTGAGAAAGGGCGTTGGCCCGAAACGCGTCAGGAGAGCTGAGGTGGGGCTCAGCGCTGGACCTTCCCTGATCTTTACGGAACCTCTGTGAGTGCGTCCCACCTAGGGGCACCCTCTTTCCTTTCAAATATTGCGGCCAGCACGGTCGCGGGATGTCACCACCGCGTCAGCAGCGCGGATCCGCTGCGGTCTTTGGTGGCCGCAGATTCCGGAGCAGAGGGTGATTTTTGCACTGGGGAGGGTGGCTGGCACTGTGCCCATGATGAACTGGATGTGCCTTGAAAGAACGCAGCCCACTTGGGAATGAGTTGGACTGCCAGTCCCAGAATGCTGTTGGAAACTCACCTGAGAGTAATTGAACTTTTTAAATAAAAGCGGGAAGAATACTGGAGGCCCCCTTGTGTTCATTTCGAGCTCACCTTTGAGAAAGGGCGTTGGGCCGAAACGCGTCAGGGGAGCTGAGGTGGGGCTCAGCGCTGGACCTTCCCTGATCTTTACGGAACCTCTGTGAGTGCATCCCACCTAGGGGCACCCTCTTTCCTTTCATATATATATATATATATATATATATATATATATATATATATTACAATCCCGGATGCTCCTCCTGGGAAATCCGCCCGTAGTTCGGTGGCGCGAAATGCCGGCAGAGCAGAACCAGCGATAATATTCCTAACCAGATTCAAATAATACGCGCTCTCAGGATTCAAAGAAAAGGATAAATTTATTGCTCTGAGCAATAAATTTATCCTTTTCTTTGAATCCTGACAGCGTGTATTATTGGAATCTGGTTGGGAATATATATATATATATATATATATATATATATATATATATATATATGTGTGTGTGTGATTGTGATGTATGTGTGGTATTTGATTACCACATGGTGCTAGAGATGCTGATAAACACCTCAACATGAGGCTTTGGCATTTATAACGATCTACGAAAAGGACCCAAAGTCACTCCCTGAGACTCCCTTGAACTATTCCGCTTGTGAATGTACTGTCTTCCTCTGTATTGTTACTTTGGCTCTACCTTCTTTCTTTTTCTGTAATAGGGTGACCAGATTTTTAAAACCAAAAAGCAGGAAATTCAACAAACATAGAAATAGGACTGCAATTCTACATCGAACAAGGGGGCACAGAATGACTTAATTGACAGCACTCACCACCAAAGAACACACAGACAGTGAGTTGCTAAGGGGAATTAAATTGAACTTTTAAACGCAGTATCAATGGTGGTAACTAATTTGTTTTCTGTTGGGGCCGCTTACTAAATCTACAGCGGTCACTCCATCTGTTGAGTATGGCCTGACCCAAGACCCCTTAACCCCTACCGTATCTATCCCTCGGACCCCCACCAACCTGCAGCGCTCTGTTGCTTCAGGAAAATAGGCCTGTGCATAAAAGTATCCCTAGTAAGGTAAACATATATTGTGACCTCATACAACAAATTTGCTGCTTAAATTATCGGAACCTGAATTTCATCAGTGTAAAAGTTACCCAGCATTCTTTACATTTATCTCTTGCAATAGCTTAGATGTTTACCATCGAGAGCCCAACACTCCATAAACACTTCACTCCCGCATTTATGACCTGGACGTCCAGCCGTGCCCAGAACATTACGTGACTGCCACGCGCATGTGCCCATTGGCTGCAAGCTGGAAAACAGGCACACCAAGCAAACCTGCGTTTCGCATTCCCTAAATGTACCACGCAGTAATTCTGCTGTCTGAAAACTCCGTAACGTCAATAATTGATGCACTTGAGAAGTGGTAATTAAATTAGTTAATTATGCTGGTAAAATTACATGCAATTATGTGACTGCAGGGTATGTTTAGTAAATTAGGCTTTCCTGTGCTCGCTACATATTGTGATGCCAATTCTGTTCTTTGCCGATTAGGGAGCTTTTGAAACTTCTTAATTGATTTAATACCTGAATCTTCATTAGGTCTTGATTGCTATGCATTGGATGCATGTCACTTCCTCAAATATAGATGAAATATCTCTGGGCTAATAAATAGTCTTTGGCGAATTTAACAAATCAAGGCTTTAAAAATAACCTGATATGCAAGCTATGTATGAGAGAAACGCAGGTTCGTGTGCATTTTGAAAATAGCTCTTTGAATCAATAATGTGCTTCCAATTTTGTGGTTTCGAAAAGATAATTTGTGCTTTTAGGCATGTTCACTGACAGCAATTACAGCGTGTCAAAAATAAATGTATTGTCTCACAATCTGTTAATGAATGCCTTTTCTTTAAAGATAGATAGACATTTTATTTTTGGGTGAAGATTTTTGTGTTTAACTGTTCTGCTTGGATGGTAGTCAAAATGTCCAATATATGAAAAAAATAAACTTCTCGAGGTCAACTGTCTCTGAGCTAGTAACACACCTAGACCAGAGCACCTTTGGTAAATAGATACAGGGAAGAAATATGCAGACCTGAGTAAAGCTCTTAGAAAATGGCTCATAAACATCTAATGGATTCCCATTCCATGACTGTTGTAATAAAATGCAACAGGCAAACTTCCCTGTGTGATAGAAAGGGAGCACGGATTTTGGTCCAATATGGCATGCCTTTTGTCTTTGAGGCAGCGCTGATGGCAGCAGGCATTGCCGCGTGCAAGAGTATTCCCCAAAACCAGCAGATGAGTCTGTCAAACTGGGTCACATTGAGTCCTGGCTTCCAAATTGTGTTGCACTGAGACCTGATGGCAGCCCATCCCATAGCCAGTTCTATGCCTTCTGCTCCACTGACAGAACCTTCAGGGGATGAGGCACATTGAGAAGAAGGCTGGATCTGGGAGGGACAGATAATGAAGAATTAATTCCTCCATATTCGCAAGCCTGTCTTTGCTTGTCCCCATTGCCCCTGTCTGATCAGTCCTGGCCTCTCCCCAGAAGCACCCCTAACTTTCTCCATTTAGGTGCTAGGCCTCCTTAGGATTAAAGAACCAAGATCTGCTCCTCTATGTCTCAGTCGCCTGAGCACTGGGAGGCACAAGGCTTTGTTGCCTGGTGAACAACACAAACAACAATTCAAAAGGGAGGGCCGAAGGCAGGGCCGGACTGGGAACCAAAACCGGCCCTGACAAAGTGCTCGGCCGGCCCCCCCCGGGGTGTTGGGGGTGCGGCCGAGCTCTTTGCCACGGCCGGTTTTTGGCCGATTTTGTTACAGGGCCGATTTTGCAGCTACGTTGCAAAAACGGCCCTGTAACAAAAACGGCCCCCAGGGGCCCAAAACCGGCCCCCACCCGTGCGGCGCACCGGGGGATTGCCCGGTGCCCGCTACGGCCAGTCCGGCCCTGGCCGAAGGGAAAAGTTTAGAGACCTGCGCGAATAGAATCCCCACTATCAACAGTCTATCACAACAAAAGAATACGCAGGTCTATCTGAACTCAAAAGAGCTCTTTGAGCACAGAACAGTACAGGCTTCTATGACCCACTCAAAAGAGAGGGAAGTCCTTTAAAGAGGACGGAATCCCATCACCCACCGAGGTGGCATGCTTCATCATCTGGGCTCTCCTCTTAGTTGCAACGCCTAGTGCAACCAAGGGCTACAAGCCCCTCACTGTGAGGGAGGAGCTCAGGGATGTTTTGATTTGATCAAGCAAGAGGATTATCTAAAATCCATGAGAGATGGAGCAAGCTCTACTTTTTGGGTGATGGTTGCAGTGCATGTGATGAAATGTGAAGTGATTTTAAATTGACTACCAACAGAGAAAAGATTTATTGGTTATCTATTAGTGCCAAAACTAAAACAAGCATTGGCATTGCCAATAGGTCTCGGCAATCCAAGAGCTATTGTCATTGTCAATGTTATTGTCTTTTAGCCATGTGTTATGGAGTGGCATAGCCTATTAGTTTTGCTTGCAAAGACGGTATAAACAATTTAACAGGAATGTCTAAAGCAGGCTGTTCGCAAGATGAGAGGGGCCTCAGGCCGACTAGAAACAAACTTCACATGTGCTCTTATCGCAGTCCAGATAGAGCAGCTGGCTTCAAGAGATGGTTGCAGCGAATGTTTATACATTCGGGCGGTGCTTTCTGAAAGAGCCCGGAGCAGCATCTGGGTGCAGAAGATGGCTTAATGAATGAATGAGTCAAACTTCGATCTGGCGCGTATAGGAGATACTTGTGCCCTAGGCTAAGAAGCCCAGTAGTGCATCAGCCTCCTGCAGATGGGACGATTTCCGATTGGGGGAGGGAAGAAGAAGCATATGGTGTACAAGTCGTTTGTTGTTTTTAACATGACGAGGGAAAATAAAGAAAAGGGGGCAGAAGTCCAGTCTCAAAAGATCATAAGTGCATTACTAACTAAACTTCGGCTCTGTGGTGGTTTGGGAACAGAGAATGCTGGGAGACGGAGGGGAAGAACGTACCTTACAGCAGCCATGTTACATGGTAAAGCTGTTAGCACTTCACAAATGGCACACAAGGTAATAAGACTCTGTTTCGGCTTAAAACCTTCTGCCTTGATCTAGAACAGGAGGGGTGGATAATGTCACATTCAACATAGACTGCTATTCAAGAACTGTTTTTAATTCCAGAAGACAATGGGTGCTTTACCATCCTAAAATGTCCCCAAACACGTTCTACTCGGTCCCTTATCATGCCAAGTACAAACTGCCATAAAAGCACAGGAAATACTCGAAGCATAAGTGCACACAGTCCAGCGCGCTCAAGGTTTCTGGATACATGCGTGAGTAGCTCATCAAGTAAAGGTTATTTGCATTGTATTCTGGGGCCTATCGTTCTATTCAGACCATTATTAAATCAGGACTACAATTCCCAGAATGCAAAGCAAAAAACAAACCTGGCCTGGATGACCGACACACGCATGGGCCTTGGAAAATTGGGAGCTCTGATTAATTCTTCCTTGATAAGAGATATTTGAAGATACCGATGCCCGGCGAAATCATAAAACAGATGTAAATGCTCAAAAATGCAGATAGAAGTAAGCCCATACATGAGGATTTGAATGATGTTTATATGAAACACTAAAGAGGTCTGTGTTTCTATTTACATTATGTTTTCCTTAGTACATACGAAACGAACCATTGCACTTTTAAATACTTTTTGTGTGTGGATTTGTAATGTGCGGCTCAAAACGTGTCAACATATTCATCACCCTAAATTGTGCACTATCAATACTTCACACACAAGAATTTCTTTTAAATGCCTGGCACTATTTAAGTCTATTTCATTCATTTGAGAGGTGCAGCTTCTGGGCTTGTCAGGCATCCCCACACGCTGTACAGTAACAGTGCAGCAGCCCCACAATACTGGCGTCGGAGTGTGCACGTCCGTAGCATGAGGATGTAAACACGCCCTGGACACTGGAATCTAAGGGAGCACCGAGCACCCTGCAACGGATCTGCCTGCTCTGAAAAGCCATCAAGGCAAGTTCGCCCCAACAGCCACCACCAATATTTACTTTGTTCTTAACATTACGGAGTTGCGAAGACCTGCGTTTTTAAACTAAAGTAATCCAGATTTTTTTTAAAACATAGAACAACAAGACGCGCGGCCAAGAAACGCGCTCTCTGGTGAGGGAGGGGGAGGAGGGGTGAGGGAGGGGGAGGAGAGGCAGATGGCGCCTCGCCAGCGATGCGAGGAATGGAAACGCGCTCTCTGGTGAGGGAGGGGGAGGAGGGGTGAGGGAGGGGGAGGAAAGGCAGATGGCGCCTCGCCAGCGATGCGAGGAATGGATGGCAGCTGTGCGCGTGCACGCCATCGTGAACGCAAGCTGGTCGTCGCCAGCCGAAAGCCAGTGGGTTTGCACTTCCAAAACCCGCTTACTAAAACTCTCGGCCAGACCAGCGCAAGCGCTGGTGCAGGCCGAGACCTAAACAGTGCAAGTGCAGTATGAAAAAATGGTAACTGCACTAGTCCTATAAAACAGGTCCTTCTCTCTTGGTAGTCAATTTAAAATCACTTCACATTTCATCACATGCACTGCAACCATCACCCAAAAAGTAGAGCTTGCTCCATCTCTCATGGATTTTAGATAATCCTCTTGCTTGATCAAATCAAAACATCCCTGAGCTCCTCCCTCACAGTGAGGGGGTTGTAGCCCTTGGTTGCACTAGGCGTTGCAACTAAGAGGAGATCCCAGATGATGAAGCATGCCACCTCGGTGGGTGATTGGATTCCGTCCTCTTTAAAGGACTTCCCTCTCTTTTGAGTGGGTCATAGAAGCCTGTATTGTTCTGTGCTCAAAGAGCTCTTTTGAGTTCAGATAGACCCGCGTATTCTTTTGTTGCCTGGTGCTCAGGCCCCCAACTCCTTCATCTCATATTGAACTGCTGCCCACAGCACAGACCCACAGTGGAGTCTGGGAGCCACAGAGACTTTGAGCCACTGTGCTGGGAGCCTGCAGCACCATTGTGCACAGTAAGTAAGTCAAGATCAGGCAGAGACAGAGCTAAAAAATATGTGAATGTGTGTGTGTGTGTTTGTGTGTGTGTGACCCAGACTCCCCTCAGGAAGACTGTGAAGCAGAAGCGGGAGGGTGGAACCATGCCAAACCCCCATTCTCTCATAAAAATAGATGAAGCACAATGCTAAAAGTCAACAGGGATTGGGGGGTTGGGGGGGGGTGAAGGACCAAAAAAGAGAAGAGGGCCAGCAATGCACAGAGCATTATTTCAGAATACAGAATGACCTGGAAAACACCAAAGGACAACCAAGTGTGACCAAGTCCGTGATTGCAAAAATCCAAAGTTAAGTGCCATACCATGGTGCATTGAATGAAATAATCAAGTGGTTTTTTTTAAAAAGCAACAGCTACCCATTGGGCATCACGGTGCTGACAACACAGGGTAACCGGAATGCAGCTAACAAACAGAATCATGCCTCAATGACAAGCCAGGTCCATAACTTTTCCAGAAAGATTTAAAAAAATATCTTCCGCCCTTAGATGTTTCGGATGTTCAGAAGAAGAATTCCAGAGATTGGGGCTTTGTAGAGAAAAGGCTCTCCCTCCCCACTTAACGAACCTGGTATGCGGAATTGCCATTAACTTTGCTCTTAAAGATCTTAAGGAGTGAAGGGGGGGGGTGATATTGCGCATTACAATAGTCAATGCGTGACAAAATTATGACACAGACAACCATCTTCCGGGCACTAACTGCTAGCAGAGGTAAAACCTTGTGAAGCATTTTCAAATAGTAGAAACATGTTATCTGATTAAATTAATTTGATGGATAAAAGAAAGGGGCGTATCTCTCATGATGCCAAGGAAGGTTAGAAAGACATCAAGGGTGCAGGAGATACCAGTGCATTCTGTATCTAGGGGAAGAAAAGTAGGATTGTGACGAAAGAGGGAGGAGTCAGGCAGTGGGAACCAAGAAATTAAGGGACATATTTACAAGACCCTTTGCGTTGCTCCAACATGGTGCAAGAGTGACGTAATGAAAAATTAGATTTATGAAGCCATTCAAGGCCACCTTGCGTGGCACTGCGTGGCTTCATAAATCTCGAGTAATGTAACGCAGCGCAAATTGCATGACTCTGTTCCCACGCAACAGCCATGGATTTTGACGCATCCCCGGATTTACAAGAACTTGTAAACCTTGGGATGCGCCAAAAAGGTATGCCTCCCCAGGTGAGGGGTAATGAGGAGAAATATGGTTATTTCTCCTCGTTTTTTCCGCATTTCTATGTATGCTGCATTCTGCACTGCAACCTACAACACAGGCACCCTTGCACCATGACGCAATGATGCCTGCTTTGGTGCTAGGGTGCCAAAACAGCGCCAGTGCAGGAGGAAAGCACAGGAATGTGCTGTATTAGATAAATTGGGCACATTCCTGCCCTTTCCATTTGACGCAGGGCAGTGCAGCAAGGTGACTTGCTGCGCTGCCCTGCACCACCAAACTCATAAATATGCCCCTAAGTGTCAGGGCCAGCTAACAAGATAAAGGCTCATAAGAGATCATCCAGGGGGCAAAAGATGGGCGAAAGATTGATTTCCTGTTTCAAAAAGAGGGCAAGGAAAGTGCAGGCCTCTGGGAAGGAACGTACTGTATTTGTTTCTGCAGTACAAAAGTAAGGGGACTAACAAAAGAGATAACACCATGAGTTCACACATTTTGCAAATGTTACTGACTATTCCCAGGAGCCATTGCCAGTTTGCACTGAAGGGGGTGCTTAGTACGAATTGCTTGCAAAACTCTGCTCTCGAACACTTGTGCTGCAGTGCGATAAACATGCCATTTATAGTATGGGCACGGCCGGGATGTCTATCTTTGGCACGCATCTCCTTGTAAATATGCCTCTGCACAATTCTTTTTTTTCCCGGAGTTTTATATAGCCCGAACTTGCCCCGAAGGTATCAGAGCGCTTTACATGAGCACCAGTTGTGTTACATAAGGACACGTTAATTTTTTGTTAGGCACGGGGAGATTAAGTGATTTGCCCAGAATCACAGGATGTTGAGCGTCGTTGCCGAGACTCGAACCGGGTCCCCAGATTTGAGGTCGACCGCCCTAGCCGTTAGGCCACATCCTCTCCCCAAACAATTGTTTAGGTGTGCACAACACAGTGCTGTAAAATGTCATGCTGTAGCACAGAGGTACCTGATTTTGCAGTAATTCTAGACATAAACTTAGGACCAGTGAAGAAATATTTAACCCTCATATTTGTCAAAAGATAATTGATATTCCACTGGCACACACTGCAGCCCTAACAAACTGCCACTCTCTAACTTTGGAAATCGGCGGTCCCTCTTTAAATTTGAAGCACGAATATTTCCCATCGTCTGCACTGAGAATTCGCAACTTCTCAGCGTTCCATGAAAATGCTTTCCTCCGGCCTCTGCCATCCAAGTCCGAAAAGGCACAGCATGATGTGAAATATTATGTTTAATATAAAAAGGCGATGCAGGTTTGACGTAGGACCCAAAAAAGATGTCAGAATGTTTAAAAATATACTTTGTTTGCTATTGCACTGGAGTATTAAAAATGACACTGTCACGCTTAGTTTGTTCTCATTTCTATTTTTAAATTGACTACTTAAATAAAATCCAGCTGTTTGTGAGCCTCCTTTGTGGAGCTCGATGCTGTTGTACTGTCCCTGCTAAATCTTGTTTGTCAGTAGTTTTCAATCTTTTTGACATGCAATAAAGGATATTTCATTCAGTCTTAAACTTTGCAGGGAGTCATTTAGTTTTTTTTTTGTTAATTTGATTATGTTGTTTGACCTGCAGTCTCCGCGGTCAAGAAATGAAAGCTGAATTTGAATCTGAGTTTTGGAAAGGCTGCCTGTACATACAGCATATGTATGTATGTATGTATGCGGTATTTCTAATTTAGGGGTGTGTGGAAATCCGTGAAGTTACCTGAAAACTGTGCAAGATTCCACAGAGTTCTGCAAGTGGCGAAATTTCGGTACATCACGCTGCTCGTGCTGATTTTTAGTGCCGGGAGCTTGTCCCGCCCTGTAAAATAAATGCTAATAGCATCATGTGGCATGAAAAACGGCACTGCTTCTTTCTGCTGCTTGAGTAGATTTTCTACTCGAGCGACAGCTTTCGCAAATGCAAGCAGCAACTTTCTGAACACGAGCGGTAGTGACCTGCCGCGACCGCCAGGGTTGAGAAATCTCAGCAGGAGGTGGTCTAGCGCTTGTTTAACTCGCTTGCGCTCACCAACTTAACGTTGGCGTGCTGCGTGCTAGAAAAACACCGCCACGTGGTGGTTGGCTGAATTTTTCCCGAATT
The DNA here is from genome assembly GCA_963921515.1 of Calotriton arnoldi. Lineage (NCBI taxonomy): Eukaryota > Metazoa > Chordata > Amphibia > Caudata > Salamandridae > Calotriton > Calotriton arnoldi. The sequence goes on along the minus strand of CAWUFW010001612.1, from coordinate 1,908,714 downwards.
CCGCGCTCCAAGCAGAGATAAACATGCTGGAGGTCCAAAGGTAAATGAACATTAAAAATTACTTTAAATTTGTTTTTATCTTGTCACATTTGCTGCGCATTCAAAGACAGAGGTCAAATGTCAGTCTAGTCTTCTGACAAATTGTTGCCTATTCTTTTTATATGGAGAGTGGTGTTAACTTTCCTTTCTCTTACTGCAAAGTGTGAGGATTTTGTGAACTATGTGGCAATCTTGCTGGTGTGAAAGGAAAGACTGTAGAAGGCCGTTTTCTACTTATAGCGAACAAAATTTCAAAGCCTATAAATAAACTGTACAAATATTTCAAAATAAACAGCTAGAAAAGCACAAAAAAGCACTTTTTAAAAATCTTATTACGAAATGTGACGGAAGCAAAGATTTTAATAGGATCAAACAAATCAAGAGTATTTACTTGGTGTTGAGCAAATGAGGAATACTGACTGAAACTCAATTTTCACACAATATTTTGTGTGCTGTATAGTTTTATCAGTAAAACTGTATGTCTGTGCAAATGTAGTGGTCACTTCAATGTAAAATGTGCTGTCTGTAAATGACAATGTACTACCACCCCATACTTTAATAATATATTTATGACAGTGTGCCCCAAAATGCAACACCAGCTACAGACCACACCCTTACTACTCTCTTTAGCAGAAAGACCGTGGCTCATTTGTGCCACTTGTTCTTTGTGTGATGCTTGGATTTTTCAGAATTGCTATGAGTTCAGTGATGTAACATTGACGGCAGCATCCCAACTCTGAAAACTGTTCCAGCACCACTGCTCACACATAAAAAACAAGTGGAGAAAATATATCACGCCCATTTAACAGGAGAGTAGTATGGGTGTGATACTTAGCCGGTGTTGCATTTTGAAGCACTGATGAGGTTGTACACTGTCTTTTACAGACTTCCAGACTGCCCATTTTATGTTGAGATGGCCAGAATATTTGCATAGACATGCTGTTTTTACTGGTAAAATTATATAGCACACAAACGATAGTGTAGAAATCAGGTTTCAGCAAATATTTACCGTTTGCCCATCACCAACTAGAGATCCATCACACTTCAGAATTACAAAAAAAATTAGCTGCTTTTGTGCTTTCCTAATTGCTGATATATTTAGATACATTTGTATAGTTAATTTATAGGTGTTTAAATGTTACCTGTTAGAAAATAAATTACTTCCTACAGCCTTTCCTTTCACTTCCTGTACTGCTTCATGATTGTCATCTAACTCACATGTACAAAATCCTCTCACTTTGCAGTCAGAGAAGTAAAAGTAAACTCGAGCTTTCAAATAAGCAGCAAATTGTCAGAAGACATAGCCTGACATTTAGCCTGTCTTTGAACACACAACAAGTATAACAGTATAAAGATAAAATTTAAATGCATCTTTATTGAACATTGACCTTCTGAACTCCAGCATTGTCATTTTTGAGGGTGATGCAGCACCCCCCGCATCCCTCCTTCCTGTGCCTATGATGGACTGCCAGTGCATTGTGATGTAGTGTTATTTGAAGCGTCTTCAACTCTTTTCTAAATTGGAGCAGCATTGGGGCGCTCCTGATGGATACGATGAATATTGTTCCAGATCCTGGGTGCATAGATGGGAAATGCCTGCTCCCTTTTTTATTTTGTACACTTCTTCATCTGCATTCTAACTTTGTCCTGGCTGTGCCCAAAACCACCAGATATGGTGAGTTTGTCTTCAAGATAAGCGGAGGTGCTGGCTGTGATGGCTTTGTAAATGATGCACCTTGTTTTCAAAATGATTCAGGCTGGCAAGGGGAGCTAATGGAGTTCCATTAGTATTAGGGTGATAAAATCTTGTTTCTTCTGGTCCTGGATGAGAGGCGGCTGCGGTGTGTAGGATCTCATTAAGGGCTGCCAGGGTGGACTCTGGGAGCGCATGAAGCAGAGTGTTACTATCATCCACATGTGAGAGCACAAAGGCTTGCACAGCAATTCCGAAGTGACTTTCTGGAAGAAACGTTTTATCTTTCTTTAGAAGGGAGAGCTGGTAAAAGACCTTCTTTGGTTTTTGACAATGTATTCTGGAGGGTGAGGTTGGTGTCGACAGTGAATCCAAATGACTTGGCATTCAGTGAAAGGTGGGGTTCAAAACCATCAAGGTTCATGTAATTGAGCCAGGCATGTATTGTGTCCTGTATGTTGTCACTGGCAAATAACAGGAATTCTATCTTCGTTGGGTTGAGCTTCAGGTAAGCATAAAACATCCAGGTCTGGATGATGTCCAGGCAGTGCTTGAGGTGATGGATGTCTGAAGCAGAGGAGGCTTTCAGGTAGAGTTGTGTATCATCAGCATATTCGTGATTTTTTTATGCCGTTATCTGTGAGAAAGCACCAAGTGGCTCCATGTAGAGGTTGAAGATGACAGGGGACAGTATGCAACCCTGGGGGGCTCCACAGATGATTGGGATCATTTGGGACCTGGAGGTGCCCATGTGAAGAAACTGGTGTCTTTTGAAAAGGTAGGAGGAGAACCAGGGATGTTACCAGTAAATCCCATTCGAGGTTCCAGGGTGCATATGAATGTATGATAGTTGACTGTGTCGAAGGCAGCTCAGAGGCCAACCAATATCAGGAGGCAGGAGTTATCTTAATCTGCGGTCAAGAGGGCATTGTCTACGATGTGTACAGTACCAGTCTTTGTTCTGTATTGTGATTTGAACCGAGATGGGAAGTCTTGCAGGAGATGGTTAGCACTGATGTGATCTTGGAGTTGAACACAGATTGATTTCACAATGATTCTGCCAATAAATGATAGGCAAGTGATGGGCCTGTAGTTGGTGAAGTCAGCAGGATGTAGTGTAGGTCTTTTTAGAAGTGGTGGTATCTGGTCTTTCTTGAGAGCTTCTGGGAAGATGCTGTGAGTGAGGGAAGATTTGACAATGGAGAATAGGGGTGAGAAACCCTCCCCAAAGAGAGCTTTGATGAAGCACAAGGGTAAAACATAATTTTCATAAGAGGTGCTTTTGTTAGAGTTGAGTTTATTAGTGATATCTGCAAGAGATATGGCTTTGATGGATGACCTTTGCTTTTCACCCAAGCACTTCTTTTGTAGTGACTTTATTTTGGGAATAAATGCTAATATTTTTAGCCACCTTTATTTCTTCCAAAGTTCCCCTTGTTTGTAGTCTAGAAGGGCTACATGATTATAATTCAGTGTATCTGCTGCTGACTGCCTCATGTTGAACTTCTGTGGAATAGAGGATTGTGATAATTGGGATCTGTGACTCGTAGGGATATAACAGTGGTTTAAGAGGAATAAATACACATTTATGACACCACAGTTGACCAGGAAAAGGGAAATAATAAAAGCTTTCCAACATTGTATGGTGCATGGAAGTGGAATGACTATGAAAAAATAGTCTGTAAAGTGTATCTCCACGACTCCTCCTGGGTACATGTCTACCCAGAACACTCCTAAATTAGCATGGGGAGCAAAAGTTCTACTGCTATGGGGGCATTGAAAGTCAGAAAAGGCATACGTTTTGTACCACTGTGTAGCCCCTCCCCGCCTTCAGTGCCAACCCAGCCTTCCTCATAATGCTGTAACATGGGCTGCACCTGTTTATCATGTGAAGGAAGCATGTTCTGCTGCTGCTGGGGTGCACCTCCTGTGCATCACTGCTAGACCCCTGAATGGAACAAGAGCAACATGACAGCTGTTGTTTCCCCATCCTTAATCCTTTAATAGGCTTCCATTCTTCCATCTTCCTTTCACTGAATTCTGCTTAACTGGTATCAATGTTCCTTGAATATTGGGTTTATACTAACACCCCCCCCATCACCACTCTTAAATTCCTGTCTACCTGTCTACCTGCTCTGTCATCTTACTATTGCTCTCCCTTGGAAAATGTGGTTTCTTTCATCTCTCTCTCCCTTGATAATAGATCTCTTGGAGTGCGTGACCATGTAAGAATTTGCTGCAGCGGCTACCTGAGATGATGGCTGTGAAACAAGCATCTGAGATTCAAACACACCTAACAGAGCAGATTGAAGTCACCAAAGTTTTTTAACTCAGTTAAAGACTCAAAGATTATTTGTGGCTGGAACATGGGCGATATAAATGCAGGCATGTTGTGCCTTTCTGGGTGTGGAATACCATTTTATGTCTGGAGAAGAGCATGTAGTTCAGACACCCGAATGAGAACTGACCTAAATATCTAGAATTGCGTTAATTTTATGGTCAATATAGGTATTATCATGATTTCAGATTAAATAATTGCTGATTACCAGATTCATTTCTATTACAGTGAAGTGTCTTTTTTTTAGATTAGGATAATTAAAATTCTTAGAGGCGCCTTATGAGTTGTGTGGAGTGGTAACCGCATGTGAAGAACACCCAATATAACCAGTTGTGTTTCCGCACACATTTTCTTCCTGATCGAATGAAGCAGGAGGAAAATGTGCTCAGAAACTGCCCCAGAATTGAGAAAAAATGCAGAATTGGATCCAGTAATTGAAGGTCCCATGCGTTTTCAAGATATTGAGGTCCAAAACTTGCAATGCCTGATAATTGGGAAAGTGGGTTTTTGGGGGGAGGGAGTAGTGAGAATCATTGGCTTCAGGCCTGGTATCTCTCCCTCTTATAACTGGGCGTCTCATAATTAGGCCAATAGTCATCACTCATAAATTGAAGGGCAGCTGGGGGGGATTGTTGCTTATGTGACAAATCAGGAGAACCCATTCATCATATGTTATTTCTAAGCATGACTCTTAATGACCTGAGAACACAAACAATAGGAATGCTAACTGAAGAAATTTCTAACCAGTATGTTGACAAATAGGGTACATTCATTCATGATTTTAATAGAAAAATAGACCAAACGTGATTTTGTCTTTGAAAGACATGTTGAATGTTAATCAATGATTTATTTTACCAGTGTATATATTTTTGTATAATTAAGTTTGTAAGATTTTAACTCCTAACCAAAACAAACTATCTATGTGTACTATATAAATAAATAAACAAAGAAAAGCTACATAAATAAAAATAAATATGCAGTTGAATTGTCAGATCGACACTGTGTCTGTAAAATCAATCAATCAATCAATCAATCCTGAAATTTATAGAGCTATAGAGTAAGGCATCCACTGATTATAGAGGACGACCTGGCTGATAGTAACAAAAGGCCTGATTACGAGTTCCGAACCTATGGTGGTGGTGCTGGCTCAGCTGCACCGTCTGTCTGACCGTGCTATTATGAGTTTTGCAGTTGGACTGCCGAAGGACCGCTGCAACCGCCGAGGATCCATGATCCATCACTGATGTTTCAGCTGTGTGAGGCTGTAATATGCTGGCAGTGCTGCTGTGGCACCGCCAAGCACATTATGTATTTCCTAACTGCAACCCCATGAAAAGTGAGGCGGTGACGAAACTAAGGGGCCCTACAGGGCCCCCTGTTGTCTCAGGGCCATGGGGTGCATGCAGGGGGGGTACCTGGTGTCCCCCCCTGAGTGCATGCACCCCAATTCCTGCACGGCATGGACTGTACCAGTCCATGCCGTACAGTAACGGGCTTTGGTGTTTCCATTGCAGTGCCTTTCTAAGGCTCACGCACTGGGACTGCCAAAGCACCACCCGCCAGACCAGGAGAAAACTCCTAATCTGGCGAGCAATCGGCGGTCGAGTTTGGCAGTGTGGGAGCATGGCACTGGCGTGGCGGTTGCGAAGGTAAGAAGGCAAACCCATGTAGAGGGCATTTGATAGTGCAGTCTAGATGTAATGGATGCACGTACAAGGCAGATAGAAGAGGGCTGCTGAAAGGGTTGCAGGAAAAATCAATCAAAACAGTTTCCATTTATCAAGTTCAACTTTGTGCAAAATTCAACCTGGTTGGGAAAAGACATGTCCTGGTACCAGGCCAGAAGGTTTTGCCACCTATATCTAGACTCATTCCTGTATGTGAAACATAGCCCAGTTCCTCCAGCTGGTAAGCATAAGAAGGTTCACTTCTTTGCCTCAATGGTATTTTCTGGCAATGCATCATCTCTACAACTCCACAGGAGAAAGGGTCCTAGGGAAAGTTTAACGACCAAACCACAGATTTAATCCTCAATACAACTAATAGCAACAACAAATGAATCTGGTGGTCTATAAAAAGGAGCCAATACTGAATTATTAATTAACACAAACAGTGCCAACACCCAAAATACCAGAGTACATAAAATCAAATAAATGACCTTTACGAACTTGTCAGGTTTCCATCAACTACCAAGAGAGGTCAGTATCATCATTTGGATACCCTTCCTTCCTACCACCACTCTTCTAAATCACAGAAGAGGATCATGTGGATCGGATTTCGACCAGGTCACTGAAAATCACAAAAGGAGGAAGTAAAGACAAGATGGAAGGAAAAGTGAGACCATATGTTTACCTTGTAACAGGCCTCAAACAAGAATATTCATTTATTTAGGGTGATGGAATTATAAGTGCAGTGCATGTGAGTGAAATTAAAAAGGATTTGGAAGAGAGAAAAACTCATTTTAATACAGATATCTCTACCGATCCTACATTAAAAATAGTGCAGAAGCAGCTTTGAACGCATAGGCCGCTTACAGTATGGTCAACAAGTTTCAGCCTAATGGGCCACTTGCCCAGGCTTTCTTCAGGACCTAAACAACAAATACTATCGCTACTGCATTCCCAATTTGGTCATAGAACATTTATGTGTATAAAGTTGTCATAAAATACGACCTTCTACATGGTCATTCATCCGTACAAGCGGAGAATTCTTCACACCTGTAACACATAAACACATAAAAACGATTGTGAAATAATAAGACAGTAGCACAAGCTCCCTTACATTAATTCATCTAAATGGATGACCTTATTGGTTACTCCATATACCAATAAGTTATTAAAGTTACACCGCTATATCCTTTATTCTGCTGGTGCACTCACCTGTCTTGTATGAAGTCAAAACCTCACCTCACCCGGTAAAAACTCAGGTATGGGAGAGCCCGCCCTGTAAATAGAGGAAAATCACTTTTAAGGGACTTCATTCATCTATCCCTTATTTAGTGTACTTCAATTTGTACTTCCCAGCTCAAGAACGAAAGCTCTTCTAAAAGAGGACACCTAGAATCACAGTTTTCAAAAATGCAAAACAAAGCTCAGGAAAACCTTCGCTCTGCTCTTATTATCTGTCCCATTGGTACCTCGATTCCAAAATTATCCAAAGATACCAATAATTGTCCCTCGTGTTCCTGAATAAACGGGCATGCCAGAGCGAATGTGGCACCCAAAACCAATCGGCTATCACTGTTCGTAAGCTGCTATGCTCAAAAACTAATCTTACACACACGAACAGTCAACGTGCGCATATGCATATGCTCTACAACCAGTGAGGAAGACGCATGGTGTACTATGTGTATTCACAAGACAGGTAAGGCTAACGATCTTTTAGTCCTACCAGTGCAGGCACGGCAAACCTGACCACAAAAAACAGTCTCGCGCTCCTTTCAAGCAAATGATAATAATATATGCAAACGCTATATGGTGCATTAACGCAATAGCGACGCAGGAGAATTTAAGATCCTACCTCTACGTCGGTGCCTCGAGCTCTCCTGAGTCTGTGGGAGGTGCGTCGGTGCCTATCAATCCTGACTATGTATGTTACGCAGGACTGCCGGCAATTGAAGATGGCGTCATTCTGAACTACAGAATGACGTCGTAATACCCGGAAACTGTAGTTCTTTACTGGGAATAGGGGGAATTAATTCAAATCTTTCCCATTCTCTCATATACGCACATGTTTATGTCTAATCATTCATTTATTTTTCACTTGTAAATGTATACAAAAATGTATACAAAAACACACAAAGACTACTTGGTAAATGTATATAAAGTGTATAAAAAATTACGGGTACAATACTTCTTTTTAACTCCATGGTGTCACTACAGGTGGAGACTCTAGTACTCTTCAATTATCTGAAATACAAAAAGTCTATTCAGGAGGATACATCTACATTCTAGATTCTTAGAAAAACCACATATACCATCTCACGTTGCTGACAAAGCCAGATTTCTCTTCAATAAGGAACAAAAGTGGGTGTTTAAACTGCATAGTGACACCAAAGGTCTGAATGATGGTATACCTTGGACTGCCTTATAACACTCTAGTTTAGACAAGAATGAGGCAGTCACAACCATCAATCATGTAGATTTCACAATAGCTATGACCATTTGATTCTGTAGCAGTTATGATCGTTTATTGCGATGTATCTACATCATTGAGATTGGCTAGCAGTGTTATGGATATGTAGATGTATCCTCCTGAATAGACCTTTTGTATTTCAGATAATTGAAGAGTACTAGAGTCTCCACCTGTAGTGACACCATGGAGTTAAAAGAAGTATTGTACCCGTAATTTTATACACTTTATATACATTTACCAAGTAGTCTTTGTGTGTTTTTGTATACATTTTTGTATACATTTACAAGTGAAAAATAAATGAATGATTAGACATAAACATGTGCGTATATGAGAGAATGGGAACGATTTGAATTAATTCCCCCTATTCCCAGTAAAGAACTACAGTTTCCGGGTATTACAACGTCATTCTGTAGTTCAGAAAGACGCCATCTTCAATTGCCGGCAGTCTGCATAGTCAGGATTGATAGGCACCGACGCACCTCCCACAGACTCAGGAGAGCTCGAGGCACCGACGGAGAGGTAGGATCTTAAATTCTCCCGCGTCGCTATTGCGTTAATGCACCATATAGCGTTTGCATATATTATTATCATATGCTTGAAAGGAGCGCAAGACTGTTTTTTGTGGTCAGGTTTGCCTTGCCTGCACTGGTAGGACTAAAAGATTGTTAGCCTTACCTGTCTTGTGAATACACATAGTACACCATGCGTCTTCCTCACTGGTTGTAGAGCATATGCATATGCGCACGTTGACTGTTCGTGCGTGTAAGATTAGTTTTGAGCATAGCAGCTACGAACAGTGATAGCCGATTGGTTTCGAGTGCCACATTCACTCTGGCATGCCCGTTTATTCAGGAACACGAGGGACAATTATTGGTATCTTTGGATAATTTTGGAATCGAGGTACCAATGGGACAGATAATAAGAGCAGAGCGAAGGTTTTCCTGAGCTTTGTTTTGCATTTTTGAAAACTGTGATTCTAGGTGTCCTCTTTAGAAGAGCTTTCGTTCTTGAGCTGGGAAGTACAAATTGATGTACACTAAATAAGGGATAGATGAATGAAGTCCCTTAAAAGTGATTTTCCTCTATTTACAGGGCGGGCTCTCCCATACCTGAGTTTTTACCGGGTGAGGTGAGGTTTTGACTTCATACAAGACAGGTGAGTGCACCAGCAGAATAAAGGATATAGCGGTGTAACTTTAATAACTTATTGGTATATGGAGTAACCAATAAGGTCATCCATTTAGATGAATTAATGTAAGGGAGCTTGTGCTACTGTCTTATTATTTCACAATCGTTTTTTATGTGTTTATGTGTTACAGGTGTGAAGAATTCTCCGCTTGTACGGATGAATGACCATGTAGAAGGTCGTATTTTATGACAACTTTATACACATAAATGTTCTATGACCAAATTGGGAATGCAGTAGCGATAGTATTTGTTGTTTAGGTCCTGAAGAAAGCCTGGGCAAGTGGCCCATTAGGCTGAAACTTGTTGACCATACTGTAAGCGACCTATGCGTTCAAAGCTGCTTCTGCACTATTTTTAATGTAGGATCGGTAGAGATATCTGTATTAAAATGAGTTTTTTCTCTCTTCCAAATCCTTTTTAATTTCACTCACACACACTGCACTTATAATTCCATCACCCTAAATAAATGAATATTCTTGTTTGAGGCCTGTTACAAGGTGAACATATGGTCTCACTTTTCCTTCCATCTTGTCTTTACTTCCTCCTTTTGTGATTTTCGTGACCTGGTCGAAATCCGATCCACATGATCCTCTTCTGTGATTTAGAAGAGTGGTGGTAGGAAGGAAGGGTATCCAAATGATGACACTGACCTCTCTTGGTAGTTGATGGAAACCTGACAAGTTCGTAAAGGTCATTTATTTGATTTGATGTACTCTGGTATTTTGGGTGTTGGCACTGTTTGTGTTAATTAATAATTCAGTATTGGCTCCTTTTATAGACCACCAGATTAATTTGTTGTTGCTATTAGTTGTATTGTGGATTAAATCTGTGGTTTGGTCGTTAAACTTTCCCTAGGACCCTTTCTCCTGTGGAGTTGTAGTTGATGTTCTTGTGTAGCTGATGGCTGCGGGTCCGAGATTATAGACACTTTTTTCTATACTAGAAGGATAGATAATTAGTGATTGTGTGCTGCAGCTTAGGTCCTGGACGCCTTTTTATAATAGTAGATACATACTAATTTTCCCTTGATATGGCAGAGTTCAGTGGTCTAGCATATGATGATGCTACTTATCAAACTATACTGGACAATACACCGAGCATACTAGATAGCATTTCTAGTTCCGGGGGTTCTAATGTTGATGATTGGGGTAAGGTTATGATATTGAAGAAATCCCATTCGCGCACTTTGATACATGGCGCTATAATGGCTGAGTATCTGCGAGGCAATTGTGCGCCCCCAGGCCTGATCGTCACAAATGCCCCCCGTCTTTTTCCTTCAGGATAAAGTTTTTTTAAAAGATTGGTCCCTAATAGCCTGGCGCTGTACGCGCGATTGGTTAATCTTGATAATTAGCACTGCAAAACGGATAGCTGATGCCATTCTTATTGAGATACAAGTAATGGAGGCACAAATTAAAACTACTATTACCGTTACCCTCTTTAAAAAGAACCAAGAAGAATCAAATAAGTCAAATAAAGAATTTAAAGATTCAATACTTGTATCTAAAATAGAGAAATTTAAGAAAGATCTGGCTAAGTTTAAACATGAGGTGGTTTATCCTTATACTAGCGAGAGCTATACCCCCCCAGAGTTTAACAGGAAAGGTAGGAGATATGGCTCTACATATTCGGGTAGTAGCTCCGAAGACAGTTCAAGTGACTCAGAATTTCCCGAAACTATTAGACAACAGTTCAGAGGTCGAGGGAGAAGAGCCACTTGGAGAGGACAGACAGCACCTCACTTCCAACAATGGTGGCCTCCTACACCATGGGGATTTCCGCCACAACACTTCCAACCACCAGGAGCTCCCTTTCAGATGTACCCACAAGACTTTAATAATCAGTCTTTTTTAGGGTCTGGCCCAGGCAGATACTGAGGCAGAAGATAGAATCGGCAATTACAAGTTCATTGGAACCAACCACCAACAGTGCTCCAACAAATGGATACGCGCAGCAAAACCAAGCAGAACCAACCACAACAAGGAGGAGCGCGGAAGCGACCTAATAGTGAATTTGAGCAAAAAAATCTTGACTCAAGAGGAGGAAGGAGTCCTCAACAAAGGTCTTGGCTTTGTAGTGACGTCAGATGGAGATGATTTTTTAGTACAATGTGAACTTGCTAGATTTTTTCGCAAGATACGACTGTACTATTTTTTCAAAGATAAGGATTTGACACAGCCCTCGACAGAAATGATGAACACTGGGCTGAAGAAGCGGTCTACCTTCAACCCTCCGCTACAAAGCGTACCACCACAAGTACTCACATTTGAGAGAACGGTGCAAGAAGAAATTACTGCCCTATGTACCAACAAAAGAAGGAATTACAGTAACTTACCTAAAAGTGAGCAAGCAGCCCTACGAGCCCTCACAGAAGATCGTGAGATAACAATTAAGCCCGCGGATAAAGGCGGAGCAATTGTGATCCTAGAGACTGAGGCATATCAAGCCGAGTGCTTAAGGCAACTGGGTGATAGGAGATTTTATCGTCCACTCAAAGAAGATCCCACAGAGAGAATCCGGAAAGCCATTACTGAAGTAGTGGATGAAGAATACAACGAAAGGTGGATTACATCACAGGAAACAGCATTTCTTCAAACTGCTCACCCTGTGATGCCGTACTTTTATACTCTACCAAAAGTACATAAGAGCCAACGACCACCGACAGGGAGACCCATAATTTCAGGGATAGGTTCAATTCTTGAGCCATTATCTACTTTTGTAGATTTTTCTTGAGGCCTTTAGTAAAGAAGATGCCGACGTATCTTCAGGATACAAAAGATGTGTTGCGCCTTTTACCTAAGGTGGAATTCGACTCGGAGAGAGACTTATTAGTCTCCTTCGATGTCGAATCATTATATACATCTATTCCTCAAGATGAGACGTTGGACACAATTGCCTCAATCTTGAATAATACTGACCTGGACTCTATTACACCTGTCCATTTCATTATGACCCTGGCCCATTTGGCCATGAAAGATAATTTCTTCAAGTTCGAAGAAACGATTTACCTTCAAATCTCTGGAACGAGCATGGGGAGTGTTTTTGCGCCGAGTTTGGCAAATCTATACGTCCACACTTTTGAACAAGAACATGTACTGAATGACGATAATCCCTTCCATGAGTCGATAAGACTATGGAAGCGATATATCGACGACATTTTTGTAGTGTGGCGTGGAGACCTTGAATCGGTAGTACAGTTCCAACAATGGCTCAATACACAGAATAATTTTTTGAGATTCACACTAGAGGCTCATAAGACCAGAATAGCTTTTCTCGACTTATTTATTTTTGTCACGCCAACAGGTTTAGAAAGTGAACTCTATCGGAAACCAATGGCTCGGAATTCCCTTCTTAGGTATGACAGCCAACATCCGAAGGCCCTGCGGGATAATTTGCCGTTTGGCCAATTTTTACGAGTGAGAAGGAATTGTTCTACTTCCGAGCAATATAAGCAACATGCCCAGAATTTGTCCCATCAATTGATAGAGAAGAAATACCCTAAAAGACTCATCAAACGGGCATATAAACGCGCTACTAATAATCATAGAGAGGCGCTTTTGGAACCACAGGCCAAGAAACCACCTTTGGGGCGTCTGACTTTTGTAAATACTTTTAGTACACTAACTAATGGTATTCAGAAGAGTATTCGCAAAAATTGGCGACTGCTGAACAGTTGTAAGGATAAAATTCCACTGCCTTTGTTCGCATTCAAAAGAGGGTACAATCTCCGTGACAAATTGGTGCACACACGACCAAAGGAGCATGGATCAAAGAAAGTTGGCACACTCTGGGACTTACCTGCGGTTCAGGGCCATTTCCCTTGTGGAGCCTGTGCGATTTGCCCACAAACAAGACATTCAAAAACAGTTGATATCGGAACTCAGAGACCTTGGGTGCAAAAACTTTCTCCAATTGTAATAGCGACAATTTGATTTATTTGATACAGTGCCCCTGTAAATATCAATATGTGGGGATGACGACTCGCAAAGTTAAGCTCAGGATGTTAGAACATAAAAGCACATTTAGATGCAGAAAAACCAACACTAAACTAACGAAGCATTTTGCTGAGTTTGACCATAAGGCAGATGAATTCATATGGACAGTCTTAGAAAAACCACATATACCATCTCACGTTGCTGACAAAGCCAGATTTCTCTTCAATAAGGAACAAAAGTGGGTGTTTAAACTGCAAAGTGACACCAAAGGTATGAATGATGGTATACCTTGGACTGCCTTATAACACTCTAGTTTAGACAAGAATGAGGCAGTCACAACCATCAATCATGTAGATTTCACAATAGCTATGACCATTTGATTCTGTAGCAGTTATGATCGTTTATTGCGATGTATCTACATAATTGAGATTGGCTAGCAGTGTTATGGGTATGTAGATGTATCCTCCTGAATAGACCTTTTGTATTTCAGATAATTGAAGAGTACTAGAGTCTCCACCTGTAGTGACACCATGGAGTTAAAAAGAAGTATTGTACCCATAATTTTTTATACACTTTATATACATTTACCAAGTAGTCTTTGTGTGTTTTTGTATACATTTTTTGTATACATTTACAAGTGAAAAATAAATGAATGATTAGACATAAACATGTGCGTATATGAGAGAATGGGAACGATTTGAATTAATTCCCCCTATTCCCAGTAAAGAACTACAGTTACCGGGTATTACGACGTCATTCTGTAGTTCAGAATGACGCCATCTTCAATTGCCGGCAGTCCTGCGTAACATACATAGTCAGGATTGATAGGCACCGACGCACCTCCCACAGACTCAGGAGAGCTCGAGGCACCGACGGAGAGGTAGGATCTTAAATTCTCCCGCGTCGCTATTGCGTTAATGCACCATATAGCGTTTGCATATATTATTATCATATGCTTGAAAGGAGCGCAAGACTGTTTTTTGTGGTCAGGTTTGCCGTGCCTGCACTGGTAGGACTAAAAGATCGTTAGCCTTACCTGTCTTGTGAATACACATAGTACACCATGCGTCTTCCTCACTGGTTGTAGAGCATATGCATATGCGCACGTTGACTGTTCGTGCGTGTAAGATTAGTTTTTGAGCATAGCAGCTTACGAACAGTGATAGCCGATTGGTTTCGGGTGCCACATTCACTCTGGCATGCCCGTTTATTCAGGAACACGAGGGACAATTATTGGTATCTTTGGATAATTTTGGAATCGAGGTACCAATGGGACAGATAATAAGAGCAGAGCGAAGGTTTTCCTGAGCTTTGTTTTGCATTTTTGAAAACTGTGATTCTAGGTGACCTCTTTTAGAAGAGCTTTCGTTCTTGAGCTGGGAAGGACAAATTGAAGTACACTAAATAAGGGATAGATGAATGAAGTCCTTTAAAAGTGATTTTCCTCTATTTACAGGGCGGGGTCTCCCATACCTGAGTTTTTACCGGGTGAGGTGAGGTTTTGACTTCATACAAGACAGGTGAGTGCACCAGCAGGATAAAGGATATAGCGGTGTAACTTTAATAACTTATTGGTATATGGATTAACCAATAAGGTCATCCATTTAGATGAATTAATGTAAGGGAGCTTGTGCTACTGTCTTATTATTTCACAATCGGTTTTTATGTGTTTATGTGTTACAGGTGTGAAGAATTCTCCGCTTGTACGGATGATGACCATGTAGAAGGTCGTATTTTATGACAACTTTATACACAAAAATGTTCTATGACCAAATTGGGAATGCAGTAGCGATAGTATTTGTTGTTTAGGTCCTGAAGAAAGCCTGGGCAAGTGGCCCATTAGGCTGAAACTTGTTGACCATACTGTAAGCGGCCTATGCGTTCAAAGCTGCTTCTGCACTATTTTTAATGTAGGATCGGTAGAGATATCTGTATTAAAATGAGTTTTTTCTCTCTTCCAAATCCTTTTTAATTTCACTCACATGCACTGCACTTATAATTCCATCACCCTAAATAAATGAATATTCTTGTTTGAGGCCTGTTACAAGGTGAACATATGGTCTCACTTTTCCTTCCATCTTGTCTTTACTTCCTCCTTTTGTGATTTTCGTGACCTGGTCGAAATACGATTCACATGATCCTCTTCTGTGATTTAGAAGAGTGGTGGTAGGAAGGAAGGGTATCCAAATGATGACACTGACCTCTCTTGGTAGTTGATGGAAACCTGACAAGTTCGTAAAGGTCATTTATTTGATTTTATGTACTCTGGTATTTTGGGTGTTGGCACTGTTTGTGTTAATTAATAATTCAGTATTGGCTCCTTTTTATAGACCACCAGATTCATTTGTTGTTGCTAATGCATCATCTCTTCCATCTTTATCCAAATCCTTGAATTTGTAGATGGGTTTTTGACTACGACCACGAGGCTAAAGTGTAATCAACATAACATGGGTGCAAATGCATGTTATAGGATAGATCCCATTGAAATCTCTGACAACTTCCCACAGTGAAAGTGCATTTGAGCACTGGAAGTGAACATAGAGGCCCGCCTTTGCAAAGGGTTGTGACAGGGGCAAAAGAGGTAAGTGAAAGCCACTTAACCAAGCGTGAGTATGTGAGAACATATACCTGATAAGCACTATCAAACACCCACCAAGTCTTCATACTCTTCTATTCTATTCATGGTGTCTTATATAGCGCACAGCTACCCCGAAAGGTTTCCGGGCGCTGAGACAGGCACACCTGCAGGACCTTGGCAAGTCAAGCTGAAGTTTAGAATAGATGGGTTTTTAGTAGTTTCCTGAAAGAAATTTCTGTCTACGTGTGTCTTAGTTTCACAGGGAAAGCCTTCCACAGTTTAGCAGTAAGAAAGGCAAAGGAGCGGCCACCACATCTGGCTCTCTTGCCTTAGGGAATGGTCGCAGAGAACAGCTCTCGGAGCGTAATGATATCCTTGGCACGTATGGGCAGAGTAATTTTTGGATCAGAGGAGGAGGCTTTCCCTGCATACTCGGTGGGCCATGCACAGGGCCTTAAAATGGATCTCCTTTTGTATTGGGAGCCAATGAAGCACGGCCAGCGCTTGTGCTACTGAATGGTGTTTGGGGATCTTGAGGAGTGAACGTGCTGCAGCATTTTGAATGACCTGTAGGCATCTTAGGATGTATTGAGGGCTTCCCAGAAACAGGGAGTTGAGCTAATTGAGATTGGAGTTAATCAGTCCCTGTATGACTACCCTCTTGGATAAGGACGGTAGCCACTGCATGATTTTCTTAGTGTGCATAGTAGTCCTAAGCAAGTTGCAGGAAACTTTTTGGCTTGAGTCTAGTGAATTTTCTGTCCTGCCAGAAACCTAGGCTTTTTACTGTCGCAGGGGGTACCGGCCACTCTCCAAGGCATTGAGGCCAGAGCAATTCTTTCCAGCAGGATATGTTGTTGCCGACAACCAACACTTCTGTCTTCCCACCGTTGAGTTTGAGGTTGCTTGCTGACATCCATTCAGTTACTTCCTTAAGGCAGGATTTTAGGTCACAGGATGCCTGTTGAGATTCAGGGGTTAGTCCAAGGACCAGTTGAGTGTCGTCAGCATAAGAGATGGGATCTAAGCTGTCTGCCTGCACAATTCTTGCCAGCGGGAAGACATAAACATTAAAGAGGGTTGGGCTTAAAGAGGAGCCCTGTGGGACTCCACATTCCATGGAGTAATTAGCTGAAAGAAAAGGTTAATCGTGGACCTGAAAACTTCTGCTGTTCAGAAAAACCTTGATCCATTTAAGTGCAGAACCTGTAATACCAGCATTTTCCAGTCTTTGGGCCAGGATGTGTCCTAATCTAAATGCTACAGCCCTGATAGAGTCTCCAGACTCTCTCTTACCATTTACTCCTGCTGTAATTGTTCATTTGGATTAGTTTCCCAGATAATTTTGATTGACTTAACATGGATAGCCGCATCTCGTGGACTCAGAGGTAGCTTCATGTGTTCACTTCATTGTCTTTGACAACATATTTTTTACTTTTATTTCCAAGCTTCTCTACTCCAGTTGCCTGTTGCAAGCTACAGGTATAGATAGAATCGACCATCCACTGGAAATGTCTGCCTTTTCTACTGTGCTTTCCTCCTTGATGAATTTGACTATATCCATCTCATTCACTCTGTTTTTTTTCTCCAGTTTATACAGAGAATTTCGATTTCGATTGGTGGCCTGCCTCTGACTCGTAGCTGAACTGTCTGTCTTGAGCGGTCATACAATTCCTTTTCTCACTCAACTTTATTCTTGCTGCACCCTGCTCTATGTCCTATTATTTAGTCATATTGATATCAACCTATAAATCCTTCTTCTGCTTTGTAGTCTTCAAAATGAATCTCTCACCCCGAGTTCCTGCAATAACTCAGCAGGCTTCTTTGTCTTAAATCAATCACAAGGCACTTGCTTAGTTGAATTTTAGGTGGTATCAATTTCCCACTGGCTCCTTTTTTTCAAATCAATCATCACTGTTCTCTGAACACTGTGGCATAAAATGCATTGAAGATATTTATATCAACAGGATGAGTACTTTCCCTTTTAAAAAAATATTTTTTAATTTTTTTAATTTAATTTAACGTAGTTATTGATGAATGAGAGTATGAAAACTACTACCCCCAAAGACTGTCCATTGTGTGACTCTTCTGCTCAACCTCTTTTAATCAGAGTACACTCCAATAACTTGAAGATGTGCTATCTGTCACTAAGGAATTCACCAAGGTTGGTTTCAAAGAAGGTTTTGTAATGATTTTATGAACTTTCTGCGTGTACCAGTATAGATGACTGTATAAAACCAAGTTTGATTTAATTTATCAGGCTCCACTAACCTAGTTCTCTCATCTAAGGGAGTAGACAAAAAATGTAAATACCTCCCAATCAGGCAAAGCAAGTGAGCCTCCCTAGAAGAGTTCCCTTGTCTCTTCCATCCAAACTTCTATCATTCATCCTGTTACCCTTCCATTCACCCTGATATTCACTATTTCACCTTTACATTCTGTCATCCATTCATTCTTCCATTGATCATTCAACCTTTCCCCATCCATCCATTCTGCCATTCATCCATCCACCCTGCCATCTATCCATCATCCCCATCTACTCTGCCATCCACCTTATCCATCCATCCACTCTGTCATCTATTCACTCATCCATCCACTCTGTTATCCATTCTCCCATCCTTTTACCCACTCATCCATCCGTTCCCTTTACTCTGCCATCCTTCACCTGTCCATTCACCGATCTATTCACTCACTCATCTTTGCATCCATTCATGCATGCCATCCTTTCAAATGCCCATCCACCCATCCATCCATCCATCCATCCAGTCATCTTTCAGAACACCTTTCAGAGGACCTCGGGGCAAGCAGGGGCAACTGGGCTCATCCATGGGGGTTGAGGCCTTTTAGTCCTGAAGTCCCGGGTTCTGACTTACTATGGCTTCCGAGCAACTGGGCCAAGGACCCCTGCTGTACTTGACTCTCAGGATAAGCGTGGTCCTAAAAGTCCAAGGCTCCCTCAAGGGTGGGAGGGGGGTGAGGGTGTTGGAGGTGTGGATGCAGGGGAGTGAACATAGGCTCATAAATCAAAATGCGTGCAGCAGCAGCAATAAATCATTGTGCAGCCAAATACTCACTTTTATGAAAAAAGAGAAGTATTTTATTCCTACAACAGCTATCAACACAAAGGAAAAATATGACATTCACAAACTACTCATTCCCACTGAGGTCAGGGCTCTAGTGTTTGCTTGGCGGTTCCCTTTCCCACTTCCTCCTTGCATAGGCAATAGTGGTTATCCCCCATTCACCATTGGCAACATCCAGTGTATGCCCCACTAGCAGTCCGAGTCTCAAGAGTCCACTATGACACTATTCAACAGTGTTCCAGAGCCGCAGCACTAATTAGCAGCAAGTTCCCCCTAAGCCAACTGGTCCGAAATCAGTCTTAACCACATCTTGCAGGATCAGAGAGAATGGAGTTCCTGAGCTTGCCCCTTCCACAGGCGCTGCAACAACAGCAGTAGATTCAAGTGAGTTTGATGCATGTGGGCCTAAGTGGGTTGCACACAGCAGTAGGAGAGTCTGCACATGCAGTCGTAGAGTCTTCACACACAGTCATGTCTCCACATAGTCTGGAGGTTCTCAACAACTCTTCTTCACCGGGAAAGGCTCTGGTTCCTGCCGCAATGGGGGAGGGGGTACTGATACATAGCCCCTGGTGAGAATCCTTTGTCCCAGGAAGGTGCCCAAGCTCCTCTGCGGCCTAACTCCTCTCTGCAATGACGCCGACCAGGTTAAATGACTTGCTGGTGATCCCCTCATACGAGCTCCCTGTATCCTGAAAGTACACGGGCTCCAGCCAGATTGGCACAGTTGGGGGCATATTAGCAACAACAGGCGAAAATTATCGCAAACCGCGCGTAGCGCGTTTTTTTTTAACGCCGCCTATCGCTGGATATTATCGCGGAGATAACATGCTATTAGCAACGTTTATCTCCAATGCAATAAAATATCCAGCGATAGCGGCGAAATGCGTGAATATCGCTGGAAATCCAGCGATATTCACGCATTAGCACTCATGGTGGACTTAGCCTGACAATCCACCTCCCATTCAACAAACAGGTAAGTCATGTTTTTAGCAGGTGTTAAATTCTAGCGATAATCGCGCTTAGCGCGAATTTTTTATCACTTCGCCTGCGTTGCTAATAGGGGAAGTTGTGTTAGCGACTGTTTTCAGTTGCTTTTAGTTGGGAACGCCTACCTTGCATGTCATTAGCGATAATTATCGCTGGCATGCAAGGGGATGGGAATGTGGATTTGGGGGTCTCCTTGGAAGACCACCCAAAGGTGCAGGGTCCACCCTTAGTCCACGGGTCCGGGATACAAACTGAGACCAACACTGGAGCGCCGAGAGAAAGGATATTTATTACAATCTCATGAGATGTAGAGAGAGCATCAGCAACAGACACCCGCAGCTTGTCTGAGGAGGCAATCTGCCAAGCACTTTGGTTCCACGTCTTATATATCCTTCATCCCCACCCCAGGCATGTATAGTAAAGAAAGAACACCATGGTTATGAAAAGGGGGGATGTATACAGAAAACGAACACCATAATTATACAAAGGGAGACGTGTATAGTAAAACAAGGAACACCCTAATTATACAAAGGGAGACGTGTATAGTAAAACAATGAACACCATAATTATACAGGCAGAGGTCAATCTGATAAGTTAGCAGATGGTCACTGTTGGGCCCCTGTAGGGGTAGGTGAAACTCATAATTACACAACAAGCAGAGGACAATCTGATAAGTCCGAAGATGGTAGCTGTCAAACCCTGTAGGGCGAAGGGCAGGGTGAGGACAGTAAGCGCAGGTGAACAGTCCTGTTCAACTGGGGTTAGCAAGAGTTCAGTCAGATTGTGGCAAACAAAGGCACGGACAGTCCTGCTCGGCTGGTTTAGCATGAGTTCAGGCAGGTGGCGGTAGGTCAGGTCAGATCAGGAACAGGGTGTTGGTGGCAGTGCAGAGGTGAGGTGAATCAAGATGTGAAGCCACAGAGCATTCGTGACCCCTGTAGAGAGGTCGCAATGGAGGATGAAGCGCAAAATGGCTGAGCTAATGGCAAGACAACAGACATACTTTTCCACAGTCCCTCCTTTTGCCATAAGCGAAATCATTTTTAGTCAATTGCAATGTCCATCAATAGCTGTATCTCACGGTCAATCATTATTTTATTGTTCTCGACATGAGTATTTATAGGGACTGGCTTGATAGCACTTGCGCAGAGGCCGCAAAGTGGGGGACCACATTGAATGCAAAGACAGCAAAAGAAAATCAATACAAGAGGTATCAGGACGATCATTAGGACTTTCCACCCCCAAGTCAGTAGAAGTTGCCACAACCAGGGGCCAAGGGACCATGAGCCGGTATCTTGATGAAGATCAGAGGTGATTCGATGAAGCGTGGAAATAGCCTCATAGACAGATGAGGAATGATCTGGGATGTACACACAGCAGCTGGTACCGATGATGCTGCACGCTCCTCCGCAATCAGCAAGGATGACGTCAAGGACCATGCGGTTTTGTAAAACGACGAGGCGTACCGCTTGGAGCTCCGCTGTGTTGTTGGCCAGAATACCAGCTTTGATGTTGACAGTTGCTTCCATGACCCTGATGAGGTGGCGAATGTCTCTGCTGTTTTCCATCGGTCCCCAGAAAGGAAGGATGCCTTTCATGGCATCCAGGAACAGTTGAGAGGTAGTGTCTGCTTGGTCGACCACTTCGTTGCTGCGGCGGACGCGATGATGAAGAGGAGGAGCAATATAGGCAGGAGGAAGGAGAAACGCTATATAACATGTGCCTCCCCAGTTTTTGTGAAGCCAGGTGTATGCTTTTGTCCCACACACAAAATAAGTGTTTGGGGAAGCAACAAGCGGTGGTGGAAATGTCATGTTCAGAGTTGCTGTTATGGCACAAGAGCTGTCCCCAACGTACTCAGTACCTAAGCCTTTGATGCATATAAGTCCAGGAATGCGAACAACGGATAGGGGCAATGTTCGCTTGGCGGGGGCCTTCTTTTTGAAGCTAGAAAAGCGAAGACGGTCAGTGGTGTTGAAGATCAGCATTTCCTCTTGCTCATCTTCCGATATTTTCATGGACTGTTAGTTGGACAGAAAGGGTTGATGGTGTTGCCTGTCTTGTTCCACCATAATTCGTCCCGGAATTCCTGGAGAATGGTACCAGCGATGTTGCTAGTCTGCTGGGCATCCATGATGAGCATCATCCAGGCAAGGCAAGAGGCATGTACAGAATAGGGGTAAGGAAAAAGCGATATTGGGTTTTCCGTGGATTGAGGCAGAAGACCACAGACCCAACAGTTCGTTTTGTTCAGGACCATATTATGTTGATGCAACATTTGAATAAAAGTGTTGTTCCAAAAGTCTTGTCTTCTGTGTTGGAGATAAGGGGGCAAGGACACCTGCGAGTGTTCAGTAGGTGTGGCATCAGTCGGCAATATGGTACCTTTTGCCGGCGCTTTTTCCTCTATAATCCAGAAGATGATGGTAAGAATGATCGTGAGGCAGATAAATACTGTTAGCACTATTGACCTTCGATTATACAGTCTGTTATGAAATGCCTTCTTCTGGTCTGCGTTTTTAGGCATAGTCAATCTTCTTTTGGGGTCTACAGCTGTCAGAGAGGGAGACTGAGCCCTACGCGTCGCCGGTAGCTGGTGGTTGCTTCACTGGCTAGGCTTCTCAATACCCCACTATAAGGAGTATCGATCCACCCCACCAGACTGTACTACCGCCCTGCAACTTTTGGCTCAGCCCTCCTGTCCAGTCGCTGGAGCCCCAGAGGTCGTGCGAGGACGGAGGTTGTATCTTCCTTTGGCTGGCACATTGTGGTCTTCGAACAGTTCGAGCTCTGGTTCTTGGAGGCCATACACTGGGCGGTCATGTGCCAGTACTTCCTTGTAGGCAGACAGAGTTGGGTCAGTCTGTGTGATGCTGGGGACCTTCCGGCAATGAACTGCATGCACCCACGATTTCTTGCCTTCCACTCGTAGGGCTGTTCGGGTCGTCAGGAGGACTAGCAGAGGACCTTTCCACCGGGGCTCCAACGTTTGCTTCCGAGCAAAGTTCTTCACCAGGATGTAGTCGCCTGGCCGGATGGTGTGTCCTGGCCCCGTGGATCGGTCCGGCAACGCTTCCTGAACCTGCTGATTAATAGAAGACAAAGTTCGTGTAAGTACAGACAAGTAGTCGCTCAGCATTTCACAAGGAGAATCCGACAAGGTGGTAGCAGGGGCGCGCCCCAAATGTTCATTGGGCGTCCAAAAACCACCTCGTATGGGGTCAACGAGGTGCGAGAATGCGGGACAGATCTTATTGATAGAAGGGCCAGTGGCAATGCGTCAGGCCATCTAAGCCACGTAGTCTCCACTATTTTGGCTAGTTTTGATTTGATGGTGGCATTGTATCTTTCCACCAGGCCTGCTGACTGGGGGTGAAAGACTGCGTGGAATTTTTGCTTGACCCCTAGTCCAGCTAATATGTGTTTGACTACCTCTCCAATGAAGTGGCTCCCGCTGTCACTCCAGAGTACCCGGCAAAGGCCATAGCGGGGAAAGAATTCTTTCAACAACATCTTGGCGGTTGTTAGGGCAGTGTTGTCTTTGACCGGGTAGGCTTCCACCCATTTGCTGAACGCGCAAACAACCACTAGGACATATTTAAGGTTGTTGCACCGTTCCATCTGGATATAAACCATCTGTAAGACCTCGAAGGGTGCCGTGGGGATGGCAAACCCAGCTCGTGGTACCAGGGTCCCTTTTCCTACATTGTAACGGAGACATACTAAACATTGCTGTACCAGCCTTGTGGCGGTAGACCGGAGTTGGTTGTTATCCCACACCTCCTGTAAGATTTTAGTTATGGTGGCAGCATCGGTATGGGCCGGTAAATGAGTCATGTTCAACAATGGGAGGAGATAGGCATTTGGCAATTTCCATAATTTTGTGTCCTTGGACCGCCAACAATTCTCCTCGTCAAGCATGACCTCCTTTTCCCATTGTTGAAGTTCTCCAGGAGTGGCAGTAGACTGGATGTCCCTGATCTGTTGTCTAACGTCACGCTACTTCTCTGCTTGGGATTTTATTATGTACATGGCGGTATGTGTTCTTTCTTGTGCAGTGGCTCGGGCTGTCTCATCAGCTAAGGCATTTCCCAGTCCTATTTCGTCTGTGATTTTCTTGTGGGCATTGCATTTGACAATAGCTAGTATTCGGGGCAGTGTCAAGGCTTGGAGTAATGCAGTCACTAAGTCACCATGCCGGATGGGCGTACCATGTGACGTCAAGAATCCTCTCTCTTTCCAGAGGATACCAAAACTGTGTGCTACTCCAAAGGCATATTGGCTGTCGGTGTAAATGGTGACCGCTAGACTCTGGCTAAGGATACAAGCGCGGGTGAGAGCTATAAGCTCTGCTGCCTGGGCCGATTTCTGAGGTATGCGTGCAGTTTCAACAATGGTGTTGGTAGTAGTGACGGCATAGTCAGCAGATGTGGTACCATCTGATAGTTTAATACAGGACCCGTCCACCCATAATTGCCCATCCTGTTCCGTCAGAGGGATGTCTTTCAAATCTACCCGCCCCCTTAGTCTGTTCTTCTGTTTGGAAGAGGCAGTCATGTGGAGTGTCTGTGGTGTCTGAATCTGGTGTGGGCAGGAGTGTGGCGGGGTTCAAGGTCGTACAGCGCTTTAATGTGATGTGGGGTGCTAACAACGTAAGTTCGTATCCTGTCAGTCGTGCACTAGTGAGGTGTTGTGTCTTTGTCTGGTTTAGTAGTATGTCGACTGCGTGGGGAACTAACACCGTCAGTTTAGATCCTAAAACAATTCCCTCACTTTGTCGAATAGAGACCGCAGCCGCGACCGCTTTAAGACAAGAGGGCAGACCTCGGGCCACAGGGTCTAGAGTGGCCGAAAAGTAGGCGCACGGGCGTTGTTTGGTGCCGGGAATTTGGGTCAAGACCGAGAGAGCGCATCCTGAGCGTTCATGGGTGTAGAGGCAGAAGGGTTTAGAGTAGTCAGGTGTGCCCAGTACTGGTGCAGAACAAAGAGCGTGGCGTAAGTCTTCAAAGGCTTGGTCGTGTTCATGTGTCCAAGGGAGGGGTGTGGGTGTGTCTTTTGTAAGTAAAGCAAGGAGTGGCTTAACTATGAGGGAAAAATTTGGAATCCATTGACGACAAAAAGAAGTGAGGCCAATTAGTGCACGAACATCTCTTTGGGTAGTAGGAGAAGAAAGGCGTAGTATTGTCTGGATGCGGTCAGGTGTGAGTGTACGTCCCTCCTTAGACAGCAGATGTCCGAGGTAGGTCACCTGCTGTCTACAATACTGTAACTTATTCTTGGACACCTTATGGCCCTGTGACGCCAGAAAGTGTAAAGTAGTAAGTGATGCGGTGCGGGCCAGGGACGGAGTGTCCGCAGCCAAAAGAATGTCATCGACATACTGAATGAGGACAGTGCCGGGTGGTAACTGTATCTGGTCGAGCTGTTGTTTAAGGGCTTGGCTGTATATGCTCGGACTCTCGGTGTACCCTTGTGGAGCCCGGCAGAATCTGTATGATCTGTTTCTTATGGTGAAACCAAAAAGGTAGCGTGAATCAGGATGTATTGGTATGGAGAAAAAGGCATTCTTGAGGTCTATCACGGTAAAGGTGGTAGCAGTTGAAGGGATCATTGTTAATATAGTTGTTATGTCAGAGACCACAGGATATTGCGGGACCACTATTTTGTTGATCGTGCGAAGGTCAATGACGAAACAGTATATTTTCTCAGAGGTGGACGTGTGTTTCAGGACTGGAAGGATAGGACTATTGCAAATGTTGGACTGGACTTCCTCAACTACCCCTGATGTAATCATATCCTGTACTATAGTCATGAGGGCCTTTTCTCCTTCTGCAGAAATCTTATTCAGAGGTAGGCGGGGAAGAGGTGCATTTTGTTTTACTGTTATTTGGACAGGGTCCATGACAATCTCCCCACATCGGTGTCCGTGACAGCCCACAGGGTAGCTGGTAATTGGGACAAATCCTGCTGTTCGGAATCAGTGAGACAATAAAAACGTGATTCATAACCGATGGGGCAATCATTGTCAAACAATATGACTCGGACATTTTGGGGAGAACAGCGAATGGTGGCTCTGTAGTGTTTTAACAGATCAATGCCCATCAGGTTATCTGGGCAATTTGGGGAGAGCAGAAAAGAGGCCATCGCTGTGTTCCCTTGTATGTCCAGGGGTACCTTAGTAGAAAGGGGGTTAGTAGAGGGCGTGCCGTCAAATCCTATGGAGGTGATCGATAAGCCGGACAGGGGTGCCCTAGGAATCAGTTCTTTTGATAGGGCACTTCTAGAGGCCCCGGTGTCAACCAAAAATTTGCCCTGCGTACCAACCACCTTAGCTGTGACATAGGGACCTGTTTGATCGACAAGAAGTTCTACTGGTTCCTTCCCCTGTCCCTGGCTATCTCATGCATACTCGTTGTCGGGGTACTGATCAGTGGTAAAATCTTGGGTAACAGCCTGCCTGGAATTATCAAAGACGTTTGGACGCTGTCCGCCAAAGGGTGGCGCAGGACCTCTCCCTCTTCCTCTAGGTGCTCCTCGCCCTCTCCCTATGGTATTTCGATGCAAAAGTGGACAATCTGCACGCCAGTGGCCTGTTTCTTTACAATACGCACACTGGTCCTGGGACAGTTGACGTGGGGGCTGGTGTGTTCTAGCAGCCGCAGGCATATAATTGTTCTGTTGGCCCCTACCGTTTCCTCCCCCTCCCGTGCTTATCTGGTAAAGCATCACCTTTTCTTTTAGGTCTTTTCTTTTTCTGTCTTTTTCCTCCTCTATTTTATTTTGCAGATGTTCGTAATATTGGGCCATTGTCAGGCCACGTGCTTTCGCTACTCTGTAACCTAGTGGAGATCGGTAGCAACAATCCCTTAACAAAAGTCTGAACTAGTAAGTGTCGGCCTGTCTCAGTCGTCTTGTCCTGTCCACTATAGTCAACAAACACCTGGCTGAGTCGAGAGAAGTAGTCAGACGTCGTTTCCTCAGACTTTTGCTTACACGCAGTAATGACTGTCCAGTCAACCTTTCTGGCCGGAATGGTGGCATTCAGCTTTGTTACTATGCGACCTGGTAGTGCTAAAATAGCTTCCGCTGGCCTTTCCCCTGGTTTTCTATCCTTATCCATTGTTACTAAATCTTCCCACTTGTGACCGAATACAGTCTGATCGTCTATTTTCCTTATTGGTCTCCAGATGTCTGGCGGCAGTATTAGCCCAAAAAATTGATCTATGTCTGTTAAGGTCATGGTGTAGGTGGCAATAACCGTGTCCAACCCTTCGTAGAATCCAATAGGATTCTTCCGGGGGTCGGGTAAGTCCTTTTTAAAAGCTAAGATGTCAGCTCGAAGCCACAGAGTGTACACCCAATTATATAACGTCCTGCTCTTTGTATCCGGACTATCTAATCCCTCAGCAGTACCCTGTCCTCGAGCAGGGACAAAAACTGGAGCAGCTTCCCTTATCGGTGCCATATGACCTCCCATCGCTCCCTCCACTACTGGTTCTTTTTCCTCTTCCTCCTGGTCTCTCCTCAAATTTTCCATCATTTGTAGTGTAAATGCTAACAAGCTGTGGCTTTCCTCAGCACTTCCTCGTCCCTCTGTCAACTTACGATACAATTCTGTAATATGGCCTGCTGGTGTTACTCCGTGGCGTTTCTCATAAAGAGAGAGTATTTCATGAGCAAATTGCTGTAGGAAGTAGCCCTTGCAGGGTGGTACATAGGCTTCATAGATCGCACGGATCTGGTTTGATGTGGAAAGATCCTTCAGGCAGGTGCGAACGAGATCATTCAGAGCCTGTTTCTCTGTAGGTGTAATGCGGGGTGTGTGGATCGAACAGAGGGGGCTAAATCGGGATCAGATGGAGCAGGAGGGGCAGTGTGGTCGGGAGGTGGAGGTGGAGGTTGGGCGTTAGGGGGTGGTGGGATAGGATGGGGAGGGACATGGTACGGTGGTGGCAATGGTTGGAGGAGAAACTCCTCCTCCTGGGGGTCCGTTCGTGACAAGGGAGCGTAACGTACAGAGTATTGACTGGACATATTTAACCTGTATTCCCTATCTGCACACGCGATGTTTGAAGCAACCTTTTCACGTCGCAATTCCTCTAATGCCTGTTTATCACTTTTCTGAGCCTCTTTCTGTAATCTAGCCTGAGCCCTTCTCACCCTCTCAGTCCCTTCCTTTTTCCACTGACCCAAGGCATCAAACATTGCTTGTCGGGACCTCCTCCTATGAAGTTGTGCCTCTACGGCCTCAAGCTTCTGGGGTTCGAAAGAGCCGTACATAGGCCATTGAGTCTCTGTATCCTTAGACGTGTATTTATGCCACAATGAGTTATACATTATGGGAGAAATACCGTACTTTATGTACATGTCCTTACTAGGGGTACCTTCCGGAGGAGCCGGCTGACTATCCTCCAGCACCCTTGATCGAGATGTGCAACAACAAAACCATTGTGCAAATTTACTACAGACGGGCATGCTTTTCTATGTTATCTTACCAAGCGTCTCCACAAGTTTCTAAGCCGGACAAAAAGTCCACATTACCCGTTTACTTTCACTTTCTGCAAAGAGTGAAGATTTTTTTTTTAAAACAGATAACCAAAACCAAACAAACAAAAGGTATCGCCCACCGGCGATCCTACCAGAATCCTTTGTCTCGTTCTCCAGGCGGTCTCTTTACTGCAAAGCTCATCCAAGTCTATCGGGGGCTCCAGTCAGGACCGGTGCCACTTGCGGGGGTCTTTTCAGATGCAGCGAAGGTCGGGTGGTGGCTACGAAGACGAGGGTCTCTTTCGCGTAGGTATACTCCACCACCGTCCGTTCAAACTTCCTCGTAGGGACCCTTCGACCGGGCAGCCGCGTCACTGATGGTGCCCCACGTTTGGGCGCCAATTGTGGATTTGGGGGTCTTCTTGGAAGACCACCCAAAGGTGCAGGGTCCACCCTTAGTCCACGGGTCCGGGATACAAACTGAGACCAACACTGGAGCGCCGAGAGAAAGGATATTTATTACAGTCTCATGAGATGTAGAGAGAGCATCAGCAACAGACACCCGCAGCTTGTCTGAGGAGGCAATCTGCCAAGCACTTTGGTTCCACGTCTTATATACCCTTCATCCCCACCCCAGGCGTGTATAGTAAAGAAAGAACACCATGGTTATGAAAAGGGGGGATGTATACAGAAAACTAACACCATAATTATACAAAGGGAGACGTGTATAGAAAAACAATGAACACCATAATTATACAAAGGGAGACGTGTATAGTAAAACAATGAACACCATAATTATACAGGCAGAGGTCAATCTGATAAGTTAGCAGATGGTCACTGTTGGGCCCCTTCAGGGGTAGGTGAAACTCATAATTACACAACAAGCAGAGGACAATCTGATAAGTCCGAAGATGGTAGCTGTCAAACCCTGTAGGGCGAAGGGCAGGGTGAGGACAGTAAGCGCAGGTGAACAGTCCTGTTCAACTGGGGTTAGCAAGAGTTCAGTCAGATTGTGGCAAACAAAGGCACGGACAGTCCTGCTCGGCTGGTTTAGCATGAGTTCAGGCAGGTGGCGGTAGGTCAGGTCAGATCAGGAACAGGGCGTTGGTGGCAGTGCAGAGGTGAGGTGAATCAAGATGTGAAGCCACAGAGCATTCGTGACCCCTGTAGAGAGGTCGCAATGGAGGATGAAGCGCAAAATGGCTGAGCTAATGGCAAGACAACAGACATACTTTTCCACAGGAAAACCGGCCGCTATCACCAGAAAGCTGTCGCTAACGCCTGTTAGCGACAGCTTGTTGATAGGGCGATAAAAAAATCGCCGCTTTAGCGGCAAAAAGTGCCGCTAAAGCGGCGATAAAGCCCTTGCTAATATGCCCCTTAATTCCTTATTAGCGGCCCCTCCTGGCATATGGGGTCGGGCCCACTACCGCATATGGGCTATGGCCCATATCACGCGGTCTTCTCATGGCAGCCCCTCCTGACAAGCGGAGTCACCGCTTAACCACTACATGCAGGCAGCGGCCAGATTGGCGCAGCGAAGCACACAGCGGCCCTCCTCTGGCATATGAGGGTCGCTGACTTCGTTCTGCACATGGGCAATGATGTGATTATTGCTGCAGCCATCTCCTCACACCTCGTACAGGGATTCCACTCAACAGGGCTTCCCACTGGAACCTGCTCCCTCCAACCTTCTCTTCCTCGCAGGGCAAACTGGTCTTGGCAAGCAGGCAGGCGCTGATGCTCCAGGCTCCAGAGCAGGTGGTCTTGGATTCCCTGGGTGATGTCCCCTCACTGAGCAGGAAGACTAGCAGTCCTTGCCCCCCAGTCCTGGTCACAGGCAGAAGTCTTGTAGAGCTTCCCCTCCTCTGCCTGTCCAGATGCTTGGTAGATGACCTTTATTGGGGTCTCAATCTCTCTTTCATATAGTCAGTTGCCAGACACCAAGTTTAATTTAGAGTCGGAGTCTTTGAGGTTTATGTTGGAGGTCTGCTTCTTTTGAAGTGCCCATTCCACTGCACTCTCCTTCCTCTTGAAAGCACTCTGTCACATCAGGATTGACTCCAAAGCCCCACAACACAGGACATGGGAGCTACTAGAGGTCACTCCTGAATGTCAGCCACAGTGCTATGTGTATCAAAGGTTTAGCCCTGGGCCCCAGCCCTATTCGTTATGATTCTCTTATCAGTTCGATCTCCTTTATAAGATGTGCCCAGACTCCTTCCTTGTGACCTCTCACTGAATCAAAGTGCACCTTTTGAAGTGTACAGGGGAAACCTGGCACTCCCCTCTCCAGTGCGTGTCCCACCTAGCTTACAGGAATGCAGCAATACCCACATCTGTCTGGGGTGATTTCTCTATGCCTTCTCCATGTTTCATCATACAGGCCTGGGTCTCCCAAAATGGAACCCAGGCCCCTCCATGTATTGTACCATCCACAGGCACACTTACACCCAGTGTATGTATACAACCTACGCCCACTGTACACAACTGTATCCTTCATGTACTGAAGGAAGTGACCCGAATCGGGCCACCCGGGTCACTAGTGACCACCTCTCTGCCTTCCAAGAAATGAAGACTCCAGAAGACAGTAGAGAATACAAACCAAGCAATTTTATTAGTCTGACCAGTCTCCTAAGATGACGGCCGAGGGACTGACTTCAGAACACTTGGTAAAACATAATATACATTTCCAATACTCACAAGACACGCCCAGGCTGGAAATTTCCAGCTGGGACCAGTTACACATGCAGAAAGAGAGAGGGATAAGTTTCAATTCTGAGTCTGAGCACACACTATCTGTGCACCAAGGTCACTCTGCCTGCCTTTGCAGCTAAACCAGTGGGAGCAGGCTTCCATCTCAGGGGAAAGATATGCAGAAGTACAAAACAATGTATTCATTAGCACAGCGAGGCCCAACCTTGAGAGACACAAATGCATCACAGAAGCTTTCTGCTGAAGCAAGCAACATGAGACAGAAGCTAAGTTTTAATCATAGAGCAAAATGGCGGCTACTAATAAAATGGCGTTATGAATGCTAACTTAACACAGCAAAAAGCATGAGCAAGGGGGCAATAACATTTTCAATTCCAACAGACCCTCCTTTTAGCATGCATGCTAAATTTTATTGTTGCCATCAGGTAAGGGTCTTTACAATTCTAAAGATAGGAAAAATTGCTCGAGTATAGGCAACAATGTATCAAGAATGGCTCATATAGCAAGGAAAGCATTGCTAGTATATCCTTATGCAAGCATTATTAATATTCAAAAATACTTTCATCAATATGGCATCATTTTAGCAGTCCTGCTAAAACTCAATTACAACATGCGTATTACAGACTTGCGCTAACTAATCTGGGATGAGACCTTTAACAGAATGTGCGCAACAAACTGGGATGAATACATATCGGGGCAAGTCTTTTTTGTGTCTGCAACTCTTTGGCTCGGGGCAGAAACATACTCTCACGGTGTAGCTGATAGAATGTATGATACATAGACGAGGCAACAAGTATTGGGGAAAAAGAAAAAAGAGGCAACATCTGTCAGACCATTCCCTCATAGGCCAAACATGAATTTGTGATCCATAGGTAAAGTAAACATTATGAAGAAAGATCCAAGGCAGACTTGTTGTCAAGCACTCTATATGTGAAGCCACATGTGCTCTTACCCACCTTAATCTCCCTCGCCCCCTGGATACAAAACAAACTGCCATATTAACTACCATTACAGACATCTGCCCAATTTACACGTTCATTTGCAGTGCGGAAATCAATAAATGTCATATCTGCAACAGAAGAAAAGGAATTGAATGTGCACCAATCAAAACAATTGAATTGTCAGTGTATGTCTTCCTGTGCTCCCCTCTGTGAGGAGCCAAAGTATCAAACATGTGTTCAGAGGGAACAGGCGTCATACCAATCAAAGAATGCACAGAATATCTTAACTGACCACCCTGACCAAACAGGCCCATTTTTCCCGGAACGCGGGCGGCAAAGAGCTGTTCTTCCTTCCTAATGGAGTGACCAAACGGGTAAATTTTTTTGTTCTTGAATCAGAGGAAAGGACATGCAATGGAGTCAATGGGGGTAAAGCAAGGAAATGGGACAAAGTTCCCAGCGTACATCTGGGTCCCGCTGGTGGACCCCTATTGTTCATCAGGCGTAGGCGCTGTTGAGCACCAGCGGTGGAGCTGTTCGTCTAGCTCAGATCCAGATCCCACGTTGCAGGGCAATGTATTTTCTCTTCAGAAACTCAGTCCATTCGCCCTGTTCGTTGACTGTCCAAACAATGCACCAATCTCCCTTTCCCTAAGCTATCGTTGGTACCACGGGCAGGGTACGTTCGCCCTATTCTTCAGCAATGCAGTCCATCCCTACTAATCTGACTTTCCCTTTGGCGCACTGTTCCTCCTGCAGGGGCACAAATTGTACCTGAACACTCCAGGCACAGAGGGGTCAGGAAAAAGGGGTCCAAGGGGCAGAGGCTCAGACACAGGCGAGCCCACAGGCTGGGGCTCAATGGGCTGGAACTCAAGCACAGGTGGACCAACAGGCCGGGGCTCCTGGATAGCCCCTCTCTCTTTTGTTTTTCGGTGGTACTGCCTCGTCCAGCACTTCATTGTGCTGCAGCTCCGTCTCAGTCTTATTTACTTCGAATTCCCCATAACAAGCAGCCAGGCTGGGCTTCGCGTCCGGGCCCCTCTGATGTGACTGCAGGGCGTCCCAGACCTATTAGTGGATAGAATGCAAACTTTCAGTTAACTGGCAAAGATAAAACTTTATATATATATTTTTTTTCTCTTTCAACAATGAGTAGTGGAGTAAGCCTCAATCCATTTACTAAACTCTTAAAGAACAATCAGGGCATCCTTCGAATTATTATATCCGTCTATTCCTATATTATTCATCTGAAGAACCTCAAAAGGAAAAATGTGTGGTGCGATATTTCAGGGGGCATACAGGTACCCTTCCTAGGAGTGTGCATCATGCGCACCATATAGTACACGGGCTGGGCAATGTGTCATCATAACCACGGGGAATACATATGTATCTGGCAACATTCTTTTTTCTTTCCTGGCCTATTAATTCACCATCCCTCGTCCCTTCAATTGTGCCGTACTTTCAACTTAAACATCGTGACTTCCAGTACCCACCCAGCAGGGCCTGCTACAAACATTCTTTTCATTTAATTTTTTATCATTTTACTTAGCTGTCTGATCTGCAAACACATTATCCCTTCCCACATCATCAATTACTTTCCGGTGGGCACTACACTTACTTACTATTCACAACCCGGTTACTCGGGCTAACTGATAAGGGACTCGTGATGTCTCTGTGACTGTATGTAGTGTTGCGATAACATGAGCAATAGTGGTGGTGCCACCTGAGAATTTAAACAAGAGCCATCGACATATAGTTCCCCTTGAGGATCAGATAAGGGAACATCAGTCTAGTCTACTCGTCCTTTCATCTCCTTTTCCTTTTCAATTCCATCATTTGGCAGAAGTGAGGGGCAGTAACATGGCTGACTTCAAGGTGGCACATCCTTTAATCACGATTTATTTTTTAACAATGCTGATTTGTAGCCAGTTAGACATGCACTGCTAAGGTGCTGTGTCTCTTTTTTATTCATGGGCGTGGTCGGGGTCACCAATTCTGTGAAACCAGTGGCTAAAACGAGGCCAATCGATTGTCTTATGGAGACGGCCACCGTCATGACCGCCCCTAGACAGCTCGGGAGGGCTCTTGCGGTAGCGTCAAAGACAGAGAGCGAACAACAAGCCGTCTCGTGTACTTACAACACAAAACGGCATGCAACAATTTGTGTACCAAGCACAGGAGCCGGAGAAAGCGCAGTTCGTTAGTCGTCCAACTGTTAGTTGCCCAAAAGACTGCTTCAGGCATTCAGGATAAAGGCTCATGCACCTCATGCACTTCTTTAATGTGTTAGTTCGCCAATGAGCTAATCTCCTACCCCCCTTCGACAGTAGGTGACCTAAGTAGGTGACCTCCTGTCGACAATACTTACCTTTTGAAAAGCATTCTTCATGGCCATTCGAAGCTAAATGCAAGAATTATTTAACTATACTGTCCCTACATCTTTGCCCTCTGTCTGAAACGATGAGCAAGTAACTAAGCACAACACATTATCCCTTCCCACATCATCAATTACTTTCCGGTGGGCACTACACTAACTTACTATTCACAACCCGGTTACTCGGGCTAACTGATAAGGGACTCGTGATGTCTCTGTGACTGTATGTAGTGTTGCGATAACATGAGCAATAGTGGTGGTGCCACCTGAGAATTTAAACAAGAGCCATCGACATATAGTTCCCCTTGAGGATCAGATAAGGGAACATCAGTCTAGTCTACCCGTCCTTTCATCTCCTTTTCCTTTTCAATTCCATCATTTGGCAGAAGTGAGGGGCAGTAACATGGCTGACTTCAAGGTGGCACATCCTTTAATCACGATTTTTTTTTTTGAACAATGCTGATTTGTAGCCAGTTAGACGTGCACTGGTAAGGTGATGTGTCTCTTTTTTATTCATGGGCGTGGTCGGGGTCACCATATCTGTGAAACCAGTGGCTAAAACGAGTCCAATCGATTGTCTTATGGAGACGGCCACCGTCATGACCGCCCCTAGACAGCTTGGGAGGGCTCTTGCGGTAGCTTCAAAGACAGAGAGCGCACAACAAGCCGTCTTGTGTACTTACAACACAAAACGGCATGCAACAATTTGTGTACCAAGCACATGAGCCGGAGAAAGCGCAGTTCGTTAGTCGTCCAACTGTTAGTTGCCCAAAAGACTGCTTCAGGCATTCAGGCTAAAGGCTCATGCACCTCATGCACTTCTTTATTGTGTTAGTTCGCCAAGGAGCTAATCTCCTACCCCCCTTCGATAGTAGGTGACCTAAGTAGGTGACCTCCTGTCGACAATACTTACTTTTTGAAAAGCATTCTTCATGGCCATTCGAAGCTAAATGCAAGAACTATTTAACAATACTGTCCCTACATCTTTGCCCTCTGTCTGAAACAATGAGCAAGTAACTAAGCTTTCAAAATTTTATTTTTTTATTTTTACCATAGATGCTCTGTCTTTCTGCATAGTCCTAAGAAGCGCAGCAGAACCTATGACTCCTACCATCCAATGTGAATCCGGACTAAGACCTATTATTGGAATTAATATTACTGCCAAAGAATGTATTTTGGATCAGTGACAGAAAAATATTGAGCAGCAGGAGGAACCATTAGCAGAAACATAGCAATGGCTAGAGCAGCAGGAAGTTGGAGAACCACATTTTCGTTAACTTCAGACAACTCAGTCACAAAATTGTAAACACAATCAAAATAATGGGGCTATTACAATTCAACAGTCGTCTCCTCAACCACGCCTTTCTCAACCAAATCCTGCAACATGCACAACAAGGCTCGCTGCCCCTCCCATTGTATCCGACAGTAAGGGATACGAGGCAAAGTAGCATTGCCTATTGCTTAGATCCAAACCGGCGATATCTGTAGCAATCCCACCTCTGCATCACCTGTTGCCCACAGAGTGAATGGCGCATCTGCAAAACTCAGGGGGGGGACAAACACTATTCACTACTTACATTAAGACCCATCATCAGACATTCACCTGCTGGAGAGCAGCAGTAGTAGGATGCCAAACCCATCACATTCTCACCACCATTAGACATTAACACAAATGGAGAATCCACAGTAAAAGGACCAATAGGCAAAGCAAGAGGGCGCAAAATGTGTGTCACAGATAATACATCCGAAAAAAAACCACCGAAACACTCATATCGTGCTATGCTAAATATGTAACAGAAAGAGGCAATGTAGACCAAATACTCTCAAATGCTAACAACCAAGCCGCCATTTCAGAAAACACATTAGAAACGAATCTGTGAACAAACAACCAAATCCCCTTTCAGGAGGCAACTCCTGCCCACTATAATCTAGGAACACCTTCAAGTCAAGTAAAAAAAACCACATCAGACACCCTCACATCTGTCCTCTGGCGACGAACCGTTAACTTACCTCCGTTCTTTTTCTCGGCGGGATAAGAGAACCCAAATGCATGACAATGCGGCCCAGCAAAATAAGTATACCTGTTAATATCACACAAAATCTGCGGCGCAGCATCTTTGAAAACACTGCTCCTAGAAACCAAGTAATATAGCCGTCATATTCCTAAGGACAAGCTGTTGCACAAAAGGCTCATAATTCTTATCACGTTCCACACACCTACCACACGAACCCACAGAGCACGTTTATTAGCTATTACCCTCTTTCCTTCATTTCCCACTTCAGAGCACACGTACGGACCCACACGTTCCTCCAAGTTCGTCCAGTCTCTATCCTCAAATCCACATACCTGTGTCCCATTACTCACTAATATCG
Source organism: Calotriton arnoldi (assembly GCA_963921515.1). NCBI lineage: Eukaryota > Metazoa > Chordata > Amphibia > Caudata > Salamandridae > Calotriton > Calotriton arnoldi. The sequence continues at coordinate 1,871,843 of CAWUFW010001612.1, read as the reverse complement.
TGGGATAAAAAACCACAGTGGGAGTAGCAACAGAAATAACAGACATTATCATCACTGTTGGCTGTGCAGCAAGTATAAGCGTTAGAGAAAAAGGACGCTGAGGCAATATGTGTGTCAGGGGTACTAACAGTCATAATGGCCACAGGTGGCGGAGACAAAGAAAAGCAAGATGTGCCATAGCCAACACAGTCTGAGCGACATGGCAGGAGCAGAAGCAGCAGAAATAGAAAGAACAGCTGTATAGATCCTCAACTATTCTCTCACAAAGCATATTGCACACAAAGTACCCCATAAAGGAAGAAAAAACTATTTCTATGGAAAGTGAGGCATAAAAGTCAGTCAGGACTGTTAAAGTGTTCAGGAAATATAATGCAAGGGTGTGTTCAACATATAGCTAGATCAATAATTAATAATTGCAATATCTCCCATGAAGAGAAATAAATGCATAGGACAAATTAAAACTGTACAATGCCTGTTAATCAAAACATAAAACTTAGACTTTTAGTAGCTCAACCTGCCCTCGTTCCACACTTTTTATCTCGGTCAGCCTCTCTGTGTCTTCTCACTGAAGCTGCCCAATCCCCCCTCCTTTTCCTTCTGCAGAACACAAGGAAAAAGGCTGTGTATTTCTGCATGCGTCCTTTCCATGAAGAGACAGAGCAGAGACGGCGAAAGAAATTCCATTCTTATCTCTAGGCTAAACAGTGAGCCTTCCAAAGCAGACTAAATCATGAGCTGTGTATTTCAGCTCTTCTCCTACACTTTAAAATGCGTTCTTATTCAGCACAAATACATACTACCTTGAAAGTTCAAAACACATTTCCTAAATTAAATGTACATTCTATAGTGAGGTCAAACCTAAATTAAACACACTCAAATCAATCATGATTTAATTAATTGAGCATCATTTTACATTAGCCTGAAAGTATCTGAGCAGGCCTCATTCATTCTCTTTTTTGTTTCTCTTGTCACACACCGAATTTCTGCATGTCACTTTTAGAATGCAATTTATATCTGCGACTCAAAGCAGCTTTTGTCATTGAACAATGCCTAAAGCTATATATGAAATCTGGGCGCCATCAACTCGCCCCCCTTTTTGGTTTTTTTTTCTTTCTTTTTTTTATCATGCACTGTAACTTTCTGACTTTGCATTCATCCTTTTTTGTGCATTCCTTCTTCCTTTCTTAAACCATTCGTCCTATGTAAAAACTCATATATATATATTATTACTATTTTTTTTCTGTTCAAAAGGGCTTATCAACGGCCATTTCAACTCGGCATTGTCCCTCATATATTTATGCCATAGTGTACTAAACATAATAGGGCCAAGACCATTCTTCGCGTGCATCAATATTAACAGTGCTTCCTGGAGGCGTCGGCTGATCTTCTTCCAATGGGCATCTGGAGAGCAACAACAACAACAAGAGACCAAATTAAGCTCATTCCAGGCATTTTCAAGAAGGGGCCAAATTCATTATTTTGCCTGGCAAAGCAATTGCGAGTGCTTTTTTCCCAAAAGACAGTCCTCAGACCGTACTGAAAACAAACCAATGGTGCACCATGTTCACAAGGAACCCAAACAAATTCAAGCGCTTGCTCCAAAGACGGTCCTCAGACCGCGTCAAACAAAGAAAACCACAAGTCAGTCCTCAGACTGCACCAGAGAGACAGGCTCAAGCCCCAGGCATTTTCAAGAGTAAGCCAAATTCACTAAGTTGCCTGGCATGGTATCCGCAGATACCCTGTATCTCTAAACGGTCCGCAGACCTACCAAGTACAAGTACGTCAAGAAATGGTCTCTAGACCACACTCAAAATTATTCAAGATGGCACCATATTCACCAAGAGTCAAGGCAAACTCACCTGGTGCACACAGGTCGAACAAAGTTATTCTCCACTGCCGACTCTTCGGACCAAACGGTCAAATCCAAGGGTTTTGCCTTTCCGGACCCCAGCCGGGATGACCGCTGGGCGAGGCACCGCCCGATCAGACAGGCGGAGCAGCTGTGAGAACTAAGCTCTATCGTGTGGGGATCCCCGATCCGCCCATCCGACCGGACGTGACCCTGTCCTCTCCACCCGTCCGCGGGCGAAGATGGGTCATCTGGTGGAGTCCCTGTTCGGGCACCAACTGAAGGAAGTGACCCGAATCGGGCCACCTGGGTCACTAGTGACCACCTCTCTGCCTTCCAAGAAATGAAGAGTCGAGAAGACAGTAGAGAATACAAACCAAGCAATTTTATTAGTGATGCGCTGCAGTGGAGCCCAGTCTAACCAGTCTCCTAAGATGACGGCCAAGGGACTGACTTAAGAACACTTGGTAAAACATAATATACATTTCTGCAGACCTACCAAGTACAAGCACGTCAAGAAATGGTCTCTAGACCATACTCAAAATTATTCAAGATGGCGCCATATTCACCAAGAGTCAAGACAAACTCACCTGGTGCACACAGGTCGAACAAAGTTATTCTCCACTGCCGACTCTTCGGACCAAATGGTCAAATCCAAGGGTTTCGCCTTTCCGGACCCTAGCCGGGATGACCGCTGGGCGAGGCACCACCCGATCAGACAGGCGGAGCAGCTGCGAGAACTAAGCTCTATCGTGTGGGAATCCCCGATCCGCCCATCCAACCGGACGCGACCCTGTCCTCTCCACCCGTCCGCGGGCGAAGTTGGGTCACATGGTGGAGTCCCTGTTCGGGCGCCAGCTGAAGAAAGTGATCCGAATCGGGCCACCTGGGTCACTAGTGACCACCTCTCTGCCTTCCAAGAAATGAAGAGTCGAGAAGACAGTAGAGAATACAAACCAATCAATTTTATTGGTGATGTGCTGCAGCGGAGCCCAGTCTGACCAGTCTCCTAAGATGACGGCCAAGGGACTGACTTCAGAACACTTGGTAAAACATAATATACATTTCCAATACCCACAAGACATGCCCAGGCTGGAAATTTCCAGCTGGGACCAGCTACACATGCAGAAAGACAGAGGGATAAGTTTCAATTCTGAGTCTGAGCACACACTATCTGTGCACCAAGGTCACTCCGCCTGCCTTCGCAGCTAAACCAGTGGGAGCAGGCTTCCATCTCATGGGAAAGGTATGCAGAAGTACAAAACAATGTATTCATTAGCACAGCGAGGCCCAACCTTGAGAGACACAAATGCATCACAGCAGCTTTCTGCAACATGAGACAGAAGCTAAGTTTTAATCATAGAGCAAAATGGCAGCTACTAATAAAATGGCGTCATGAATGCTAACTTAACACAGTATAAAGCATGAGCAAGGGGGCAATAACATTTTCAATTCCAACAGTACTGTAGCACTCAAAGGCACAAATACAACCAGCACATACATTTAATATGCACACACCACACATTACTGCATCCTTCATGTACTGTACCAGTCATAGACACAAATACATCGAGTACATGCATTTACCATGCCCACACTGCAGAGCACTACATTCTCCATGTATAGTACCACTTATAGGCACACATATACCCAGCATATGTATTCACCATGCACGCACTGCTCAGTACTACATTATCCCTCTATTGTACCCTTTGCAGGCACACATACACCCAGGGCAGATATACCACTCCTAGGCTGTGCAGCATGTTACAACAAACCGATGTAGGCCAAGAGTGAGCTAAGCACACAGCAGCGGAACTTTAAAAGTGAGTGAGCCTGTAGACCCCACTCCAGAGAAACAGGATAAAAAGGACCTGTTCACTTCTAATGATCACTACACAGTATGCTGCCACCACCACCTCGGGCTCCTTAACTCCTGGTAAAGGCAGTAGCCTTCCACCAGTAAGAGCGTAGCACTTTGGGCACCCCTCTCGTCATCAAGACCGCAATCCGAGAGACAGGCCTATGTGATGGTGCAGATGCATGATCCGTGTTTGCCTATGACAACAAAAAACAGCACTAGGGATCCAGACATCAGTACAATTGGACACTCACGGAAGGGGTGCATGTCCATTACCATGCATAGGACTTTTCCATTCCAACAGGCTCCACCCCTTTACTCTGCCATCCTTTCACCTTCCCATCAAAATATCCATTCACTCATCCTTTCACTCACTCATTCATCTACCCACTCATTCACCAACCACCTCATTCCATCATTCAAACATTCATTCATCCTTCCTTTCACTCTTCTTTCCTCCTTTCCCCTTTCTATTTACTCATCTTCTGTTCTTCCTTGCTCTTCTAGTGAAGGTGTATTCCTTTGTAGCGTTAACTAATGAGCTTTTGAATGGCGTGTTGCAGACAGAAGAGGCCCATAAAGAGCCTACCCCCTCTGTAGCTGCTAAAGAGGAGGGTTTACAACGCCCTTGCTCTCATTAATTTGTCAGATAATAACATTTAGATTTTCAGCAATTTAAATTAATAATTAACATAAACATATTTTTACTTTGGGGGGCGTGGCTACGAAAGCCATGATGGCAGACGTGTCTGCCTAGAGCTCCGTCCGGCGGCTCGAAAATCAGCAGTTATTGGTGCTGGGGGGTCCCTATCGGAGCAATGAGAAGGACCTAGGAACAGCAGTGACCTTAATGTCCGCAATCTGACAAGTTCCGTGGACTGGAACGACCACTGTGAACCTCGAAGCCGACGGACGAGCCAGAAGGTCGTGGTAAAATGGCAGTGCCCGGGGTGTGACAACCGACCACGGGAAGAACAAAGACTGTAACGCAGTACTGAGACTCCACACCAGCCCCCAGAGAGTTAACAATCAGCGGCAGCAAACCCGACATAGTACCCCGAGGGTGAGCGTGAAGAGCGTAGCCTGCGGCGGGAGGGACAAACCCAGAGGCTCTCCACAAAATGGCGGCGCCCGGAGGCGGACTGGCGGCTCCGCGAGAAACATAGACTACAGTGCAGCGGTGGAGGCCCCACACCAATGCCCAATGACTTGCCTGCCAGCAGCAACGGTCATGCTGATGATCGCCTGAGGTGAGCGCTGGGGGTGAAGCCTACTGCGGGAAGGTCCAAGCCAGGGGATTGCGTCAAAATGGCGGCTCCCAGACTTTAATTTAGAGACACCGGGAAGGAGATAGGCCGCAATGCGGCAGCAAAGGCCCCACACCCGCGCCTAGTAAATAAAGCCCCTGGGGCAGGAAGCCAGTTAAAGAGTGCCAGAGGGGAGAACCGAAGGGGCAGCCTGACGGACTCAGAGGTCCCCCGCAAAGTGGCAGCGCCTGGAGATGGACTGGCGGCTCAGATGGAAGTGTAAACCGCAGCGCAGCAGTGGGGCCCCACGCCAACGCCCAATGACTTAATTGCCAGCGACAGCAAATGAGTTAGTAAGCGCCTGAGGTGAGCGCTGGGGGTGAACTCTGTGGTGGGGGGGTCTGACTCGAGAGATCGCGCCAAAATGGCAGCACCCGGAATGTAATTAAAGGCACCAGGAAGGAGATAGACTGCAACGCAGCAGCGAAGGCCCCACACCAGCGCCTAGCGAGCAAATCACCAGAGGCAAGAAACCGGATAAAGACCACCCGAGGGAAGAGCCGAAGGGGCAGCCTGCAGCGAGAGGAGCCTATCGGGAGCAAATACAGTCACCAGCAATAGCAGGGTGGTCAAGGGTCACTATCACATACGGCAGGAGACATAAAGGAGGGCATCTACCTAGCCCTATCCCCCGGTCTCCCCCACGCATAAATAAACATTCACAAAAGTGGGGCAATCACAAGGAAGTCACTGGGGTTCCTTCATCCTTCCCCCTTCTTCCCCCCATCCTACATTTATCTGAGCATGACGGCTCTAGAGATCGGCGCCAGGACTCGAGGCGCTGGTACACAGGGGAAAGGGGACAAGCAAAGATAGAGAAGAACGGAGACAAGGGGACAGACAAGGAAAGAGGAATAAATCCCTAATACCGGAAAAGAAGACAAAAGAAGGAACAAAACGTACAAGGAAAAGGAACAGGTAACGGGAGGAACTAATCCGTCTTCCTTCCCTCCCCCCCACTCGCACTCCCCAGGAGGGAGAGAAACGGGGAGAAGGAATTTAAACAAAGGTCCTTCCAAAGCATAGCTAGACCCTATAAGACGGACCCCAACGCATAGACCAAACAAGACAACTCCCACTGTTGTACAGCGCAGGTGACAACAGGCACACAAGAGGTAAGCGCCCCAGGAGGAAAACCAGTAGCAAGGTGCGCCTGTGGAGCACACACACAACGGCGGGCGACACCGGCACAGCCAAACGCTGCCATAATACCCGGCGGAAGATACCAAGAGGGACAAGAAAAGAACCAAGCAAAAGGAGCCCAGGCAAGGGGGCCCCCCTCCAAACTTAGCCAAGCGTCACAGGGTGAACCCCGACATCACGACACTAGGGAAGGCCTATCACCCAGCATCGAGCAGTGCAAGACCATAGGGGTCTGGATAGGGGAACAAACAATCAAGACCAATACGCTGATGCGAGTAAAGTGCACCCAGTGGGAAAACGCCAGAGAAGAGCCCCACAGCGGGATTGAGCTCAACAACAACAGAGCAACCACTAAAAGAAATTAGGGACCTCAATACAGTACCCAGGTATCCGATGCACCGCCCGGGCACGAACAGCCCAGAATGGACAGAGTAGCACCCTTACCCACCCCGAGGATGGGCAGACAACGTACAACCGTAAATTCGCAAAAACAGGCCCACACAAGACAATCCTCCCCCACAACTAAAGACACCAGGACTGAAGGGAAAGCAATGACAACAGCATCAATGTCAGATAAACTGACAAAGTACTAGTGGCCATCGAACACTCAAGAGTTACGATGGAGGACAGGTTCGGAGCGCTGGCCACAGACCTTAATCTACTTAGAGACGATCATCGGAAACTAGCAGATAAGGTAGCACAAGGAGACAAAACAATCCAGAGCATAGAACCCCAAGTCAAAACCCAACAGGAAACACTGAAAGACCTCCAATTCCGAGTCAAAGCCCTAGAGGAAAAAACAGATGACTTGGAAGGCCGCTCTCGACGGTGCAATATTTGAGTGATAAACCTACCAGAAGGAGTGGAGGACCCTAACCCAATTGAATATGTAGAATCTTGGCTCAAATCGTTCACCCCGGAATCGGAACGGACTCCCTACTTTTCCCTACTTTTCAGTGGAAAGGGCGCACTGAGTTCCAGCACGGAGGCCACCTCCAGGACGCCCACCTAGACCTCTGCTACTAAAACTCTTACATTATAGAGACAGGGATGCAGTACTTAGAGCCGCCAGACAACAAGGACCCATACGAATAGAGGACAAGTCAGTTATGCTATTTCCAAATTACTCCCGGGCGGTACAACGACAGCGCGCATTGTTCCTGGAAGTTAAACGCATGCTGCGGCAAAAAGCAGTTCAATACTCCTTGCTATTCCCTGCACATCTCAAAATAATATATGGTCGCACTAACTTTTTCACATCCCCAAAAGACGCACACGACTGGGCAGAACAGCACCTACAAAATGTGAGACCTCATGAAAACATGCGCGAGAAGCGAGAATCCAGAGGCAAGCACCGACAGCCGAAAAAGCCTACCCAAACGCAGCCTGAGCCTCGAAAAGGGACACCAACAAGAGGCCCCCCGAACCTTGAGCAAATAATCGCGGAGCGCCGGAAAGCCTTGCAGGCGGCGGCAGAATTAGGCCCAACCATGGGGAGTTCAGATGGAGAAAGAGGCCCCCATATCTTTTCCTCAGAAGAAGTGGATGACACTAACACCTCCCGAGAAGGTTCGATTACCCCGCCGGAGGTGACCCCACAAACTGCGGACACTTTCATCTCAAAGAACTGTTTTGATGCGATAAGGTCTGTAATGCACCACACAAACTTCGCCCTCACCTAGCGAAGACTTAAAGTAACATTTTTCAACTCAACCACAGCCAAGCATAAAATACATTTGGAAAACATATACACTAGTGGGGTCAATGAGAAATTAACGGAGGGAACCACCGGCACCACGATTATATCACTAGCCGACTCGGGCTACATAGAACACCACAAGAGCTAGGAACCACGATTCCCCCCCCTTACAACGAATTAACGTAATTACAGTATGTATAGTTTGGACGTACCGCCAAGCGCGATAGGTCCTCAAAGTTGGGACTGTGTCCCTTTGTTATGTTTAACCACTTCCCCCCACAGAACCATACAACATCTACCAAGAGCATTAAACAGGCGGGTGGCACACAGAAATAACCTTGACCACCAACACGGTGGGGAAATGTCGGGCACCCCCAACCAACCTCACAGAAACCGTAAAATGGCTGACAAGACTATGACCATGGATATCAGCCTCTTAACACTAAATGTGAGAGGCTTGCACACACTGAGCATAAGGTACGCCATATACTCCTATACCAAACAACAATGCGCACAGATAGCTCGACTACAAGAGACACACTTAACTGCACAGGAGCTAGACAGGTTGCGTAATAGATGGCGAGGAACCATATGCACCACATCATACTCTGCTTATGCGCGAGGCGCATTGATCTGGGTTAGACCAGGGACCCCTTTCCAAGAACTCAGGAGGACGGTGGATAAAGAGGGGAGGTACGCACTTATGGAGGGACTCTTGGAGGGGCAACCGATACTCTTGGGCAGCATATATGCCCCAAACACTGAGCAGGAAAAGTTTTGGGATCACCTCACAGGAGTCCTAGCCCAATACACAACCATACCAAGGATATTAGGGGGTGACTATAATTGCATGCTGAACCTCACCCTGGATAGATCCCACCCCCCACCTGCACACTCTCCCGCTCACAAGCAAACAGAGCGATATCGAACATGGGTCACACACTGGGCGCTCACGGCTGCATGGAGAGCATGACATCCACAAACCAGATTGTACTCGTTCCACTCCATCCCACACAACCTACGGGTGAGACTGGACATATTTCTCTGTTCAGCAACGATAGTCCCCAAAATTCAACATTCCGATTATCTAGGTCGGGTCCTCTCAGACCACGATGCCCACATACTAACCTTCAGATGGAAACCCCCCCACCCTCCAGTACCTACCTGGAGACTACCGCGAGAGTGCCTGACCAACCAGGTGTTTAAACATGAACAGGGACAAAGCATATAGGAATATTTTTCTAAAAACACAGGTACAGCGACGTCCAAATTATTGGAGTGGGACGCATTCAAGGTGGTAGCCCGGGGGAAATGTATAAAGCAAATAGTGGGGGACAAGAGGACGCTGGAACATGCACTAACACAGGCCGAAACCAAGCTAGCGGCCCTGACAAAAGAAGCGGATGCGAACAGGGCAACCATAACTCATGTAGCAGAAGCAAAAACAGTATACGCAGCAACCGTATTAGATCTGCGCAGATATCATTTTAAGGCACATGCAGCTAGAGCACACAGAGAAGGGGACAGAACTGGGACACTTATAGCCTGGCTAGCTCGACAGGACACAGAGGTCAAACCAATTACTGAACTACTTGACCCAGCCGGAAACCCAGTCCAGTCACAAGCGGGAATTTTGCAGCTGTTCCTAAATTATTACACCAGAGTATATAGGAACCCGGCACAGGCCATGCAAAGAGCAATGGGACAATTCCTATACCCGCTGGTCATACCACAGATCTCTGCAGCAGATAAAACCTCACTAGACACAGAGATACAATCAGCCGACATAACCTAAGCAATTCATGCCCTAGCACGCAATAGAGCTCCGGGAATTGACTGTTTCCCCCTAGAATACTACACCACCTTTTCCTCACTACAGGTTCCCCGCCTCACAGAGATGTTTGCAGAAGCCTTAGAGAAGGGGGAGCTCCCAGGATCCCTCAGGGAGTCCGTTCTGGTGGCATTCCCAAAACCAAACCGAGACCCAAAGCAGCTAGCCTCCTATAGGCCCATTACACTGCTGTTGGCTGACTGCAAGATATTGGGGAAGATATTAGCAGACCGATATACACAAATCCTGCCAACGCTGATCCACCCGGACCAATGTGGATTCGTCCCGGGGAGGAACACATCTCAAAATGTACGCCGGCTATTCCACATACAAGATAAAGCGAGTGCCACATTCCCAAGAGCTGCCTGTCTCATTCTAGACCTAGAGAAGGCATTCGATACTCTCACATGGCCATACCTTTTCACGGTCCTACAACGGGTAGGGATAGGCCCCACTCTGGTAGCATATACACTGCTTTTATACACTAAACTTACTTCACGAATACATATAGGGAGATACATATAATCTTCATTCAAGGTGGAAAGAGGCACAAGGCAGGGGTGTCCGCTTTCACCCCTACTATTCGCCCTAGCGGTAGAACCACTGGCAATACGCCTACGCCTGGAAGGAGAAACCTGGGGTATCCCCATAGCGGGCACCATGCATAGCATATCAATGTACGCGGATGATTTGTTAATATATGTGCAGCACATTACAGCAGACTTAACTTCTATATGGACAACACTCGAAGAATTTGCGGCGGCATCTGGACTCAGGGTGAACTGGGGTAAATCTACGATATACCCGTTGAGCCCGGGCCTTGCCCCCCAGAACGTTAGTATAGGAGAACAAGGCATAGCCTGGAGCGAGAGTGCCCCTCGATACCTAGGGGTCTGATTATATCACTCCCTATCTGACATATTTGAGGGTAATCACCGCAAAGCACTGGCAGGGATAAGAGCGGCGGTGGGCTTCTGGAAGACCCTTCCCTTAGCCCTGATTGGACGAGTGGCCTTAGCCAAAATGATAATAGTACAGCGACTATTATATCATTTCGCCAACCTTCCTGTCATCACACCCCGAGCATTCTTCTGGGACTTGGACTCTCTACTGAGCTCATTGATCTGGGGTACAGGCAGACACAGGGTTGCACTAGCCAAGCTGCAGCTAGCCACCAACCAGGGAGGGTTAGGGGCACCATCTTTTGAATCGTACTTCTTAGCAGCACAACTCCAGTGGCTTTCCTACTGGACTGCAGAACGGCACATAGGGAAGACCCATACGGAGACCGGCCCTATACCAATACCGGAGATCCACCGATTGCTCCTACCCGGCACAAAACCGAGGCGAACATACCCATTACAAGTGTCAATAGCCCGCACATGTATGCAGAGGATACATCACATGTCCGCAGGGACGCCCTTTTACTCCCCATTGTTACCGTTGATAGGATTGCCCAGACGAGAGACATATTATACAACCCGCATGCTACAGGTATGGACAGAGCACTCACTGATGGAGATGGAATCCATATTTGAAGACGGACAATTACGACCGTTCAATCAGATAATGGAAGAGTTTGACCTTCCCCCTGGGCAATTCCTACTTCATAGGCAGATCATAGCAAGTTACCTCCCATATTATGACCTAACAGAAGGGGAACCCACAACACACCTGGTCATACACATAATCCTTCATATGGGAACAGGCAGACACTTAGTTACCTGGCTATACAAACCCATACGAGAACTTATAAACAAACCACTAAGCACACTATGTGACACATGGGAGGAAGAAATTGGGCGCCCATTACACGACAAAGAGAGGGAAAAGGCACTTGAATACCCAAAGAAGGTGTCCCGCAATGCACGGTTTAAAAACATACAATTTTACATATTACATAGGGCATACCAAACGCCGGCGCGTCTTCAACGATATTATCCAAACACGCAGGTTCTATGTCCCAGATGTCAATCGTCAGACGCAGACTTCCAACATATGTTTTGGAAATGCCCCACAATACAACCATATTGGAACACTATACATGAAACACTAAGCGAACTCACGGGCCTATTAGAAATGAATACCTGGGAGGCCTGTGCACTCGGAGTGTTCCGGCAGCGGAAACAGCACAAAGTGCAGGTACGCTTTGCGTCGCTAGCAATATTAATAGCCAAAAGAGGAATAGCTATGCACTGGCGGGCCCCGGCAGGACCCCCAATAGCAGCATGGGTGGGAGCAGTGAACAAATGGGGTGCAGCAGAAGAGGAAGCAATAAGAAACGAAGAAGTGAAAGGAATATGCAAACATCACATATCCATGGAATGGACTTTACTCTTACATCACTTCAAACAACAGACAACACGAGACAGATTGAAACACCCCATCTCAAACCCCCCCAGTTTCACAGACTCAGACCCCGATCGTAGACACGAGCTTTAATCTCCAAGAAGCCACAAACACGTAATATCTTGTGACAATAAGGCCATTCACTAAGCATGTGAGTTAGACGTGTAGAGACCGACATAACCGCCCTGAACATACGAAGCCAAATACAATTATAGGCATGCTGACACGTATTTATAGCGCCCCGCCTGAACAAAATTCTTAGGTCTCACGAAAACCACCCCAGTTAAACTCCCCAGTTAACAGTTGAGAACCTATACCGGTAGTTATCAATCCGGTAATTAACAGGAGGTACATTTCCATATGCAAACGAGCATATAACAACGTGACTATACACATGCATACACTTATATCATGCACAACGTAGGTACTATCCCAAACGAACAATTGTAATTACAAATGATATATAGGAAAAATGCAAGAAATGTATGAAACAAATTCGATTTGTATGTACTAATGTGTGGTATATCAAAATATAAAAATGCTAATAAAAATATTTTACAAAAAAACATATTTTTACTTTTTTAAGTTAAATACATTATTTAATTTTGTCTATACTTTACCATAAGACACTCCACAGTTGGGATAAAGACCTCCATATGGTAAAGTATAGGTACAATGTTTAAAAAGTTTATTAAACTTTATAATAAATTAGTAAAACTATTTGTATGTTAAATATTAATATAAATTAATGTTAACAAAACACAAAAATGTTAGAGCACTATTAACCTAATTCTGAATTAAACCTTTAATTAATTTAACTATATTGAATAAAACACATTTTTTGGGGAGTTTTAAATTAAAAAATAAATTCCCACCTAAAGTAAAAAATAATATTTTATGTATTAGTAATTATCAAAGGTGATGTATAGTATTAACTAAAATATTTTAATTATATTTTATTAAAAAGTAATGTTACATTAGTTTGAAAAATAAAAAAGTCTTTAAAAATATTTAATATAAAATTAAGTTATATTAGTATATTTTTTTAACTGTTTTAAATAATTTAATTTAACGTTATTTCCTATGGGTTTTTATTTTTAAGTCCGTACCTCCATTATTTTCTATGGGAGGGTGTTGCAGAACTAGTGGCTGACCATGTGTGCTCCTGAACTTACTACAGTTTCTTTTTGGCTGCAGTAACTTACAGTTACAAATTTTGCTCCATCCCGTTTCACAGGGTGAAGATGTGTAAGTCTATACTTTTGCATAACTTTACGCTCTGATTTTGTGAATAGCCCAAAGTAGTAGAGTTTCTCAAACGTATAAGCGTAAACTTACACATGTAACTTACTCACAAATGAAAGTTACCTTTGTGAATAGCCATGTTTGTTTAGGTGGCCAATTTAAAGTGTGTTTAGCAATGTGCATTGTTTCTCCTAATGAAGTTTAGCCCTCATTTTGGGCATTCTGCTCAAAGCACCATGGGGCCAACTACGAGTTTGGCGGTGCTGCGCCGGCTCTCCGCCAACACAGCACCACCAAAGCTGCGCAAGGACTGCCAGCCTTATTACGAGTTGAACTCATATAAGGCGGCCGGTCCTTTGCCTTTCCCATGGCGGTGCCTGCAAAACAGGCACCGCAATGGGAACGGCAAAAAAAGTTCCTGCACGGCATGGACAGTGAGGTCCATGCCCTGCTGGAACTTTGAGGGAATACACACATGTTGTGACCCCAGAATGTATCCACATGGTGGGGGGGAATGGGGACCCTGTTGGGCCCCCTTTGTTCCTGCACCGCCGGCCTTTTCATGGCGGTGCTCCCAACATGAAATGGCTGGCAGTGCAGGAACTCATAAAATGCTCATCGGGACTGTGCAAGTCCCGCTCAACATGTTACATTGTGATGCAGCTCTGCCATCTGCCAGGGAACAACTGTTCCCTGGCACAGCTAGTGGTCCTCTGCCGCAACAACTTTCAGAGTCGTAATGTGGTGGACGGAGAACTGCCAGTGCGAGTTCGGCGGTCGTAATCAGGCCCTAAGTTATCAGTGTGCTGCATGATTGTGTGTGCAAGCACTACGATTTATCCAAACGAGTCTGGGAGCCTGTGCCCAGATGCAGGAAGAGCGCGATGCAGCGGGAGACGGTGGCGACTTTAAGGTAGGGCAGGGGTTTGGCAGGGGATGGGTCGCTACTGCTTCTGGGAATGTTTGTGAATTGCAAAAAATGGAAAGGCACACTCAGGGCTCTTCCGTTGGAGCAGGGTTAAGACTGATCTGCATATGGCTGGGTCCAAACTGAGGTTGCATGGTGTGCAAAGTGGCAATGGACAGGGATGCCGCCTGAAGTAATTACCAATCGCTTCGATTAAATCAAGCATTCCACTCATCACTTTTATGTAAACATTAGCGTCTTGCCCTAAGTGGGATGGGTATGCCCTGACATGGGTCCTGTGTACACTGTGACACTGGAACTAAGCTATACCTGGCTGGTGAGCCATAACTAGGGTGAAACTGGTCCTGGATTGCTTGTGTTCTGGTTTAGGGAGAGCCTGGCCTGGCAGTTCAGACTGAACTATTTCATTGGAGCAGGGTAAAGACTGTATTGCATATGGCTGGGTTCAAACTGAGGTGGGATGGTGTGCAAAATAATGATGGACTGGGATACGGGCCGAGTAGTTACCAGTGGCTGAGATTAATTCAAGTACTCCATCCATCACTTTTTGTAAACTTTATTATATTTTACTGCTTGTTCAAAAGTGATACTCAATAAATAATTCAATATCTCAGGACCTGCTACAACACTCAGGAGCATTGTTTTTCACAATATCAAGTCATGTATGTGCCTGTAATATGTGTGTGCCTCCCTCAGGGATGCTCAGAGGAGGCTGGATGGGCTGAGCCCTGAAAACAATACCCTAACTTCTAACCCTCCGTGGTCTAGATCAATCTCCCACTCATGAACACTTGCTATGCCATAACAAAGTATACCACATGTTTGCAGACAATGTGATCCAATTACTTATTTGCACGTTTGCCAAATTCAGAGACCAGCTGCTTGTGTTTCAATTACAACTACACTGCAAAATTACTTCTTATAAGGGAAGTCTAAACGCTTTGGCAGCTTAAGTTAGATGCCTAAGGCCGGTTTATTCACTGCTCGACTATTTTAAGTCTTCAATGAAACCTATTATCGCTAGATATCATCTCATGATTTTACAGCAATTCAGTTAAGGACATTTACGGTCTCTGGACTATGGACCACTTTTGTCGATTACCTTAAGTCATACAGAACATCTGGATTTGCTTTTGGCTCATAGTTTTCCTACATCCTTCACATTGGTGATCTGAGGTATCATTTATACTGCATAAAGCAAATTGCAAATCCCCCCAAAATAAATGTAAATCAGTTGAATTACGTTTGCTTAAAACGAGATTTATTGCTATTTTACCAACACACTGTCATCTGCTGGGTGGTAGTTTCTGGGGGTGGATCCAGAACTACGTACCGATAAATTTATAGTTATAATTGCACTATTCACAGATGTGGTACTTCCCTGAAGCTTTGCAAATGTGCAATTTGAACTTCATAAACATGACATGGACTCAATCTAATTTATATTTATTTGAAAATAGTGTGCCATCTCTACTGTTGCAGTTAAACTATAGAATTTGAGATGCATGTTCCGGGATTTCACTTCCTGTTTTGCCACTAATAATATTTGCATAGTACCTTCATCAGCATTTGGTGCCATATTGTAAAGACTGCACCAATGCAGTACAATTTAGTACTAACATTCATGATTCCACCTGGTGGCCATCAGAGCTAGAACAGACACCCATCCCCACCACACATGCCAAGAACCTCGACATCGACAGCAAACTCAATATTCCTGCCCAAGTCAACTGAGTCACTGCCTCATGCTTCCATACCCTGACGATACTGAGAAAGATTTTAAAATGGCTATCACTTAGCACCCGGAAAACCACCACCCATGCCCTGGTCACAAGCAAGCTGGACAATGGGAACAAAGTCTATATCCCGGGATCAACATAAAACTTATCAGAAGGCTGCAGACCATTCAGAACTGGGAGGCCAGAATCACTCTCAACCTCACACACTGCACTCACATCACACCACACCTGAAGGCTCCCTATACACAAATGAGCACATTTCAAGCTCCTCGTTCACACTTTCAAGCCAATACATTACACTGGGCCAGCATACCTCAACAATCACATCTGCTTTCACAAACATTGCAGATACCTCTGCTGGTCCTGACTCCTACTTGCACACATCCCATGCATACGGAAAACTGGTCTGTGTTTGAGCCTTCTCCTACATCGCTCCTAAAGTGTGGAGCAGCCTGCAGTTACATATAAGAGCCTCCTCCTCAGTTATTGAATTTCACAAGAAGCTTTTTGAGTAATATCACTAGGCTCTAGGTTTTGCTAGACTCACACCTGTTCAGTGCCTACATACCCTCCTGAGTAACAGTGGGCTCTACAAATCATAACATTACACAGGACAACATAACACACATCCTACAAACTGAAATCAATTTCTTGCTTGTCAGTCATTTGTTATTTTTTGCCAAAATATTTTAAGTACAAAAGGTGTGTTGTTGAAAATAAGATGTTGAAGTGAAACATTGAAACAACAGCGTTTTTGTTGGTTTTTATGAAGCAGAATTTTTAATAGTTGGCATTTTCGAC
This sequence comes from Calotriton arnoldi, assembly GCA_963921515.1. Classification (NCBI taxonomy): domain Eukaryota; kingdom Metazoa; phylum Chordata; class Amphibia; order Caudata; family Salamandridae; genus Calotriton; species Calotriton arnoldi. The sequence continues at coordinate 1,855,088 of CAWUFW010001612.1, read as the reverse complement.
CCAGTACTTGACCACCTATTCGATATTCAGCTAATGCTAAAATGATTTGTGGCAAATAGGTGATAAATGAATCCCAAATGTGCACAAATACACATAAATAGTTTATTTGCCCTTAAAAATGGAGCCACAATGTAAACAGGTGATGATGGAAATATCTAAATAACTGACCTGCAATTCAATAACTTATCAGTATGAAGCCCCCAAACTAAATTGTTCCTTTGAAGGGGCCTTTGAGCTGTACGTAGTGAGTAACAGAAACAATACCCAAAATACACATCTTTATCTATGTATAAACATCCTACAAATATGCATATTTATGCTTCTTTTGGCTCACCATGATGGCATGAAAACATCTTGTTTTCAAAAGGCAAATGGAATGTTATCCCTCAGTAAATCCTTAAAACCTCTTTGTCTTCAAAAGTCAAGCACCAGATGAGTCTCTTGAGACAGTCTGAATATAGAAAAGATTTTCCAAAGCGTACATTCATGTTTGTGAGTCTCTCTCCCATTCTGCCCTCAGATGATCGGTGTTCGACCATCGAGCAGGAGATGTCCCGTTGGGGCTTGTTAGAGGCCTGCAAGAGACCAGCGGACCTGCTGCTGAGGCCACCAAAGGCTGATCAGGTGCGCGCGCCCCACAAGTGCCAGCTGTGGCACCACAGCCTCATGCCATATGGGCTACCACGCTAATGATGTCCGCAGGACAATTACGTAGTATTATTAAATGAGGATAACTCCGTAGAGAGTTTGCAAGTGAGCCCCAGGTTGTTTTCATTTTCAAGGTAGAGTGTGAGCCTTCTCAGCCCTGTTAATTAACAGGTTTCCAGTGGTCAGCAGCATGGCTAAGACAAAGAGCTGCTGGCCTGCCCATGGGGACAAGTGCAGCATTGACCGACCTCTATTTCCATGTGTTTGTCTCTACTTCTCCATATCCTCGATAGTTTATGACAGATCTCATTGCTTATGCGATCCTTAATCAAAATAGAATCACCCTACCAAATTCAATGACACCGGTTCTCATGCAGTTATTTTTCAAACTGCATAAACTGGCTAAGCAGAACCCCAAAGTCCTCTCATACCTCTGTAAATATTTGTAATCCTTCCTCCTGAAAAATGTGTCTCATCCCAACAACGACTTACCCTTCCCAAAAGCTGTGGTTCACATTCGTAGAACATTTCCTGAATGGTTCCTCTGTCACAGTTAAGTGGTCAACTGACTTGCCCAACTGTAGCTTTTTGCTTGCCTGTAAACAGCAAAGGTAATCAGTTTCCATGCTTTTTTGCTTGCACTGGAATATGTTAAGTTGTTATGTTATGTCATGTTATGTTTAGGTATATTATGTTATGTGTATTTGTAAAGCGCTTTATCACCTGAGAGGTTATCTTGGTGCTGAAGCAGGAGCAATTATGGCCCAGCATAGGGCTAGCTTAGTGGAGCTAGTCAAAGAGCAATGTCTTCAGCTTCTTGCGGCATTCGAGACTTGATGAGGCAGCTCCGATGTGCCATGGCAGGTTGTTCATTGCTCTAGGAATGAAGTAGGAGAAGGCCTGGCCATCTGTTCTGGATTTGCATATGTATGGAATGTGGACGAGTATGAGTTCTACTGATCGGAGGTGTCTGGTGGGTTTGTGTAATCCGCTGCGGGTTTTGAGGTAGGCTGGGCCCATGTTGTACAGGGATTTGACAGTGAGTGTGAGGAGTTTGAACAGAGCTCATTTGTGTATGGGAAGCCAGTCGACTTTTCTGAGGTGAAAAGTGATGTGCGTGAGGCGTGACAGGTAGAGTGCGACCTTGACTGATGAGTTCTGTATGGTTTTTAGTTGACTAGTCAATTGTGTGCTGATTCCGGTGTATAGGGTGTTCCAGTAGTCTAGTTTGCTTGTGATGAGTGCTTGGGAGACGTTTCTGTCAATGGAAAGCCATTTCAAGATCTTCTTCAGCATCTTTCAGGTGTGGAAGCAGGAAGAAGAGATGCTGTTGACTTGGGTATTTATGGTGAGTTGATTGTCTAAAATGATGCTGAGATTCTTGGTGTAGGTGGAGGGTGTGGGTGTGAGCCTGTGTTCTGCTAGCCACCAGTTAGAGTCCCATGGTGTGGAGGGGCTATCAAAGTTTACGATTTGGGTATTGTTAGTGTTTGAGACAGTTGTTTTTCACCTCGTCAGAGACTTCGCTCATGCAGGTGGAGAACTTTGTCTAGATGTTAGGTGTTTTGTCAGAGAGGGAGAGTACCAGCTGTGTGTCATAAGCGTAGGATAAGACGTTGACACCATGAGCGGAAATGATGCTGGCAAATGGTATTATGCATACCTTGAAGATGGTCGGGCTGAGTGATGTGCCTTGTGGTGTTACACAGATAAGGTTGTGAGTGTCTGAGCAGCAGAGGCCAGGCTGACTGACTGGGTGCGGCCAGTCAGAAAGGAGCATATCCAGGGAGAGCGCATCCTGACATGCCAGCTTTGTGCAGTTGTTGGATGAGGATGGGTGATAGATGGTGTTGAAGGCTGCAGAGGGTCAAGGAGGATGAGGGCCAGGGTGTCTCCTCTATCCATCATCATGCGGATGTCGTCTGTTGCGGGGTTGAGGGTTGTTTCCTTGTTATGGTGAGGTATGAAGACCGATTAAGTAGTGTTGAGGAGATGGTTTACTTTGAGATGGGGGGCTAGGCATTTGCAGATCAGCTTCTCCATGACTTTGGCCGAGGAGGGTAGCACAGAGATGGGTAAATAGTTGGCTGGCATAAACAGGTCCTCAGAGGGCTTCTTGAGGAAGGAGAGTACAGTGCTGTGCTTCCAGGTACTCAGATAGGTGACTGTTGTGATGAAGGCATTCAGGATCAGGGTGAATGCTGAGCTGATCGGGTGGAGTCTGGTGATGAAAACTTGGTGGTGGCAAGGGTCCAATCGGGTCTGGCGTGGATGGACCGCATGGTGGTAGTGGTTTCATCTGTGGTGCAGTTAGTGAGATTACTTGGGTGTTGGTCGAGATAGGAAGGCGGGCTGCGAGGCTGGAAAGGTCAGATTGGGAACTGAAGTTGTAGTAGATGCTGGTTATCTTGCTGTAGAAGAAGTGCAACAGCTTGGTGCAGAGGTACTCTGAGTGGCTGATGCTGGGGAGCCGGCTGCAGGGGAGGTAATGTTTTCCGTAATGACTTTGATATTGTTAGTGTCAGACTTGAAGCAGTCTGCGAGCGTGGGGTGTTTGGTAGCTTGGATCAGCTGGTGGTAGTGTCTGAGGGTGGATTTGAAGTTGTTCCTGTCCACGTTTTCCTGGTTTATTCTCAATCTGTGCTCCAGTTGTTTCAAGTGGTGTTTGGTCATCCTGAGCTCCTTTGAGTACCAACTAGCTTGTGGCCTGGTTCTTGTGGTTTTGTTGGATTTGAGGGATGCTAAGGTGTTGGTGCAGGTGGTGATCCAGTCGTTGAAGTTGGAGATGGACTCAGGGAGGCTGCTACCATGAGTTGGCTGATCTTCCAGGAGTTCAGTAGTCCAGGGTTTTGAGACCATGTTCCAGTCTCAGTGAGTGGATTTGACGGTGATGGATCTATGGTTATGTGCAAAAGGAATTGTGAAGTTGATGAGGGCATGGTCGGCCCAGGTAAATACACTCTGGCTGATAAATACATTATTTTCCCAGTCTCTTTATCTGATAACTAATGTGTCATGCATTTTGTTTTTGCTGCTATATAATTATGATGAGCTGATGAACAATGACCTGGTAGTCAAACACCATCTGTCTCACATGGTGTCTTGGGAATCTCAGGGCACTCCGATCTAGTCCAGTTGGGTCCTTGTACTAAATTGCTAAATATTGTATCCAGAATGTTGTAGAAAGTGACTCTGAAAAAAAATGGTGTGTACTTGAATAGAGTATGCTTCATTTTGCTCAATGCCATTCAACCAATTATTGAGAGTTGCTGTCTAAGCCAAATTGTTTTGACATATTTTTGACTTTGCACAGCCCTGGTTATATTTGATTTCAGTAGATTATCTTGAAACGATATCTTGAGCTCACCCGTCCACTTTAGGGCTGATTCGCAAATTGCAATACTCCCAACGTAGTCAGCTGAACCCAGGCAATGTAACAAAATATTTTTCTTCCGTTCATTAGACATATCATCATTATCAATCGCTCTCATATCGGTAAAAAACTCCTCCTTCCATTGCATGCAAGGAGTTGGTGGATCTCCTTTGTTCTGAAGAAACTTGGTGGGTGGGTCAAACTACATATTAATAGGCATACATGTAAATACGCAAAATTGCTAATCACTGCCAACATGAGAATAGTGTGCAAATCTCTGAAAGGAGATATAATGAGATATGCACTAGCTGTGTGCAAATCACTGAAATATCCCCAAACTAAGATTTTGCAAGTGTTGGGAAGTTGTCGTTGAAATGACTACAACTACCATGATGCCCTGTTTCGGTTTTGTCAGAATAATATTGCTATCTCATATTGCTCATTCTCCCTTGTCTGATTTCAACATATGGTAAAGTGTCATGTAGTGATCAATCCCTATTCAATGCTCTCTTCTGAAAATGGTTTGGGTTGTTTCGTGAATGTTGTCCTGTTCTTCTCAACCAATTGAAATGATGCCATGAGTTTCACAAATCAAACTGTGTTAACACAAAAATGTAAGGTATGTAAATTACTATGCTGAAAATAAGTGCTACTTGCAAAAATTGTCTGTGCACTGTTCACATGATGACTAAAGCCGAAAACCCATCCAAGTTGTAGAAATGTCTGTTTTGAAGTCAGCAAGGCCTTGGAATTATCAAGTACACATTTCACCTCTCCACTGTGCTAGGCTGAATGGTTGGGAGATTATAGATATACTTCCTGCTTATTTGATGTTGTGTTGTTTGAAATTGCCAAACATTAGGGTAATATGTGCAATACCACTGAAAGTTATCATCACAATATTTTCTACCTATTTTTTGTTCTAGGTATCTACATTGTTTGTCTCAAAAGATTTGAATGTACAATACACACTTTTACTAATACAAATTGTCGTGTAGTTCCTATAAGACCTATATAGGATCTGCGCATTTAGACAACATACACTGCGGTACTGGTATCCAGACTGATTCCAGACACCCCCACCGGGTATGTTGGCCTGTGTACCAGCTAGCTCGCAATGCCACTATAACCTTCTCTTACCAAGGAGAGAATAGTTCTTGGCAACTATCGAACATGACAACCCTGATCCCTCAGGACCGTGGAAACAGTAACTCACTTTTCGCTCAGGCACTCGTGCTCACGTTTTCTCAGAGAGACACACAGAATAAACGGTTGGGACGTTTTCAATAAGTATTTATTGAACAGTCATTATTCTAGTGTAGAATAAGTGTACTGAAATCACCAGTAGACGGTAGCATATATAAATGAGTAACAGCACTAAGAAAGTAAACAGATGGTAGCTTTCTACCATTTTGCTAAAATCATAACCACAGGTAAGTATATAAAATACATGACAGTAAAATGCGTACTCCTACGATGCAACCCTAACTAGATGTACCTGAGTGTACCTAGCATGTGAGTAGGTGTAAAACCAAGAATCCCTCTAGGATAATGCCAACCCCATTACCTGATGTTAGACTACGGGACCACGTTCTGGTCTCGAGTTGGACACCCCACAAGGGATGTTCAGACCACTGCGAGCTGGAGTGTCTGCATGCAGGAACCTCAGCGTCTCGCGTCAGTGTGTCGGCATGGAAGTAGTGATCTCCTCTACCTATCTCAGCAAGATGTGGTGTTTATATACCCTATGGTATCCCCAGGGGTTCTACCTTGCTGTGCCAGTGTCGGACTTAGGATGACGTCGGGAATGAACTTTATACATAGTTATTATGCAGGAGATGATGGTCCTGCTGTGATTCCAAGAAACTAAGAATCCTCATGCATAATTTATGAGGCCAGTGTCCAGGGAAAAACCCTACGTACTTGTGTGTAGTATTGTAACTGGGTAAAAGGTCAGTCCTTCAAATCCGTTATGTATGTAGTATAGGAGAGAATGTAGGTGAAGGGTTATGATGTTACCTAGACCTATATCGGGGTACCTATATGAAATATAACAAAATGTTCTCAATTTCTCCTTAGGTCCAACTGGCAGAGTACGTGGCCAGGAATCAGACACTGAAGAAACCTCCACTCCAGCCCAGGATCAAGCCGTCAGTGAGGACAATATTCCTGGTAATCTGGATGAGGATGAGGAGCCTGATTAATCTGGTCAGCATGGGCTGACAGCTCCAGTGAGACTCTCTGCGCCCACACCAACACCTCCTACCTCAGCTGTAACACCTCTGCTACCCGAAGACTCAATTTCCTGTGTTTCTACCACTGTGATACCGATCCTGTGCCCCCCCCCCCAGTCCTTGGTATTGTTGAGACGACAGCAGCACCAGCTCCAGCTCCAGCTCACCCAGGAACCAGTCAGATGGGGAACGCTAGGCCAAGGGCACAGGGTAGTGGGGTTAGTGGTCATGGGAGGGATAATGTGGGCCAGCAAAGTGAGGCCACTGGGGTCACTCTCACCCAGACCACAACTGACCAAGTCTTGGGAGCCTATCATCAGTCCCAAGACATGATGGGCCAGGTACTCACTGAGCTCCAGAAGATATAGCAGTTGCAGAGTGAGCTCAATTATCAGATGGAGGCTCACAATTCCAATATGGGCTCCCTGACTGGTATGCTGCAGGGCATTTACACTGATTTCCCAGCACCATCTACCCCTTCTTGTGGGCCTACAACATCTGGCCCATCTGCATCTGCCACAGCCATAGGAAGGAGGCCTTGCCACTGGAAGAACCACCTGCAGTGTCTCCAAGCCCTGCAACTGTGGATCTCCGCTTCCTCGCAGAGGGGGCGCCCACGCATACTACCAGGTAGTGAGGATGGCAAGATCTCTACCACCACCAGCAAGAAACTCCAACCCTAATTTCCTCCAGCGGGTGCCTACCATTAACTATGTGGACTATTTCTGGACACATTTGCCTTTCTGATGCCTGTTGTATTTTGGACATTGGACTTCAAAAATTCTGGCTCTAGAAGGAACTGTACACTGAAAGAGGATTACTTCCGTGAAGCCAAAGTCCTAAGTAAAAAATTGACAGCAAGAGGTTACCCTCGCAGATTAGTTCGCAACTCCCTGAAAAGAGCCTGGTATTGCCCAAGGGATTGCCTCCTAGAACCTAAAACAAAACACTCACAAAACCGCATATTATGTGTTACAACCTTCTCCCCTGTTTCACATATCATACGTAAAAGCATTCTTAGACATTGGGAGGTCATCAATGCAGGCATATTGAAACTGGAACGCCCATTGTTTGCATTTAAAAAGAACAAAAACATAAAGGACCATTTGGTCAGAGCAGCCTTGCCAACTTCAACACGCACAGGTACACTCAATGACCATTGGGACTTGGCCCCACTCACTGGGCATGTCAAGTGTGGGAACTGTATTGCATGCAAATTTACTATTGAATGCAAAGAATTTGTCTTTGGCAAAATCAAAATTGGATTGAAAGATTTTTCGAACTGCAACACTTGCAATGTTATATATGCAATTCTATGTCCCTGCAATAAAATCGATATTGGCCAAACCACACAAAAAGCACAAATAAGGATCTGCCAACATCGCAGCCGATTACGTTGCAGAACACCAAATGCCCCCCTTGTGGAACATTTTCCGGCATCAGGCCATACAGAGGACGACATACGTTGCACCATCATCAGCGTGATCAAGCCACCTCCAAGAGGCACGGATCTCTCACAGCTCCTCAACAAGGAGGAACTCAAGTGGATTTTACGAACTGGCAGCATACACACTGGCCTCATTCGTCTTCAGGATTGGACTACGTTAATTTAACCTGTCTTACTGTGCCGTTCTGTCACCTCTCTCTGATAACTCCAAACTCTCTGTACAATATCAGTAATTGTTCTGTAAACCCCCTGGGGGTTAACTATTTTTCCTCTATCTTTCTTACATCTCTTTCTGATTCTTTTATGTAGTGTCTCGCATAAATCTAAGCGTAATTATCACTTCCTTAACATTCACGCTATACTAGTTCCTTCTCTCATTCACCACCACAAAATGGCTGCCTCCTTTACGTAACCTTGTCTGTTCTTTATTTTCCTTATTTTCTTGATTCTGTCACATGACCTCATCACCCAATTAGCTCCCTGCCCATTTAAACTGCCTCCTCACCGGCAACTCGTTCCTTCATATCCCCGATCCCGACAGGCAAGACATGTTGTAACAGAGGTTGTTCACAGGTAAGCGCGCCCTGCACCCAATTCCCCTTGCCTCACCTCCTTACTACCTAAATACTAAATCTCCACAAACTTTTGTTTAGATTGGCCTCAACCCCATTCTTTGTCACTAGAGACCGTGGACGCGGCTCACAGGTTACTGGTTTGCCGTCCCTGATATACAGCAGCCCACTGCAATAGGTAAGCCCCATTGCGCCTGCAATTGGTACTGCCCCGCCCACCTTGATCTCACCCTTCTTTAATTGGCCACTCTCCTTCATTTAGGCCACTCTGGTTTCGAGACTGCTCCGCGTCGCGAACAATTCAAACGCCTCCTTTAAGCTGTTACAGCCCTTATTAGGTAAGCTCCTTTCCTCCTTCGGCGCCCCGCCAACCTCTACGATCTTCTCTTAGATCCACATCACTTGTCTTTTTTCACGTAGGTCGACTCTGACCCAGCATCCAACTGCACAGACCGCGGCCGCAGTTGTTTGTATCCTTTACTCTCTTTGTACTTGGCCTGGACTTCTACTCGGTCTTCGCCTGAAACAAACCTCCTCCAAGTCACTCTGACCTGGATCTAGGTATTACTTTAACTATCTTTCGCTCACTGCCCTCAAGCACTCTACCCACTGGCACTGTTTTTACACGCGCTTTACCAGTGCATGCGTTTGCCACTTTTCAAATTATTCCTTGTTTCTCTTACACAATCCCACGCCTATTTTGCTTTCAACACCGGCGCTTTACCGGCACTCCGCTAGTTTCATGGATTTTTCACCACTCACCAAGCTCTCTACCGTATTGCGCATTTTATCACTGCACGCATATGACTATGACTTTTAGCAAACATTGCTCGTTATTGCGTAATTCTTTTAATCTTGCTTAGCAATTTTATACGTTCTGCTCACTCTCCGGTATCATTGTACTCACATGCGATCCTCTTACGTTGGTCTGACATATATTCAAATTGTTTTCCGCCTGAGCTAACTTTCATATGTCTCTTTTTCTTTTTTCATCCTTTATTCCCTCCTACGGTTTTATTTATTACAGGCAAAATGTATACAGGCATACCATTGTTAATGTCCTGATGATGATCCTATATCTTTTGTAAGGATCGAAACACCGTCGACTTGTTGTACGCCATATACACCTCTTTATTTAATACTTATTATGTGTAATTGTGTCTCCACTATAATTTGTTTGTCCTACCAAAATGTGTCTCATACAAACAATTTACTCTGCCTGAGCCTTTTGGTTTCATGTTGTATGTCCTTCCCACTAAGTTGGATACAGGCTTGTGTCCCACTTTATTTGTTTCTTGCTGAATTTTGTGTATATTTAAGCAACTATATATTAAAAACACCTGTCCGGCTGGGCAGCTGTAAAATATAGTACTGATTGGGTCTATATTTATTGTTTGTTCCCATTAATCCTTGTCTAGGGACCACTGTCTTTAGAAATAATTGATTACCCAAGGTCCCTGACCAACCTTATTTGGGTTCCCTTGTTCTTCATAACAAAACATATATCCTTAGCAGCCCAAATTTTGAGGTGTGCTTAAAATATGCCCCTGAATGCTTTTAAATGGACAGCAGTTGAAAGGAAGAGTTTCCTAACTTCTTGAGCTATCACTTCATTTTATTTTACTCACATGTCAAAGTATTTCATGTCCAAACTGCAGGCCCCTTACTCACAGTGGTCACTTGTAGGAAAGTAGGATCTGCTTCTATGGTTCCCCCCACTTTTTGCCTGGTGCTAAGCTGTATTTGACTAGTCTGACTGGGATCCTGCTAATCAGGACCCCAGTCTATCTGCTTTTGCCCTAAATTGTTATGTTCAGTACTTAGGTGCACCCCATATTGGATACTGGGGTACCCTCATAAGTCCCTAGGATATGGCACCCATGTACCCAGGGCATAGGTACCCCAGAGGTCTCCCAGGGGCTGAAGCATGTATTATGCCACCCATGAGAGACCATTCAAAATGGAACTGCAGACCTGCCATTGTTGCATGTGTAAGTTGGTGCTTGTACCACTTACTAAAGATATAGGTTTCCTATATCTAGGGTCACTGCACTTAAAACCTATAAGTTACACCTCTAGCAGGCCTTTGCAATCCTGAAGGCAGGGTGCTTGGTTCTAAGTGAGAGGGTGCCCCTGCATGAGCAGGACACCCCTACAGCCTACGGAGTTCATTCTCCCGGGTTGTCAGTCAAGCAGCCATATACTATATAGAGGGGCACTGCGTAATTACGCGATGACCTTCTCGAAACCTGCTGCAACGAATCCTATCATGTTTGGTATCAAACATGTTGGAATTATACCCCCACACCGTAAACGGTGTGGGAGGTATGATTCCAAGCACTGGAAGAGGCCTCCGTTAGGCTCTCAGTGTTCCCGGTACCAGCCTTCTTGACCCGGACAGCACAAAATGGTTGCTGCCGACCAGAGACACGATTCTGCCCTCCTGCTGCTGAGCCAAGCTCGGGCAGGGGAAGGCAGAACAATAGGCATCCTGTCACAGGGAGGTATGACCACCTCCCAGACAGGATTTAGTGTATTGGGATAGGGTGGGTGCGCTGGCCAGAGCAACTCAGTCTGCATTAGGGGCACATTTGGTGTCCCTGTGCATAGTCCAGTTCAAACCAGTCCTGGGAGCCATTGGCTTCCACTCTGGTGCGAAACTGGACAAAGGATATGGGAGTAACCTCCCCCCTGTCCAGACCCTCCCCTGGGAGTACCCCCTGAATCGTCCCAACCCTTTCCCTAGAGTACTTAAGGGCTTACCTGGGTGTAGGTCCCTAGATTCGTCGTAGGACAAGATTCAGATCAGACACCACTTCTTCTTCTACCGTCTGGCACTCTGGACTTCGCTGGACTTCGTTTGGGCTCGACTTCGTCTCCCTTTCAGTCTGCTGCATCATCTATGCCTGTGCACCATACAGGAACCTTCCAAGGCTTGTGGGTATCAAAGACACCTGAAGGAATCTCCCTTGGAGTGAAGGAGTCACTTGCCTACATTTGCAGGCACCGCAACTAAGTCAACTGGTCTGCCGATCGTGAGCTCCTCCGGACTCCGTAAGGTTCTGCAACACAGGTGGTAGTTTTCCACAGATCCTGAGGCCTGCCCTGCCCTTTCACCAAGTTTGAGGCCAGTATCTCTCGTGGGGGTTGCAATAAACAAACCCCTGTGCAACGCGTCAACTTGCAGTTGCAAAGGCTTGTTGGCTTCCTTCCAAGAAGATCTTTGGGCTCCAAGTAGCCCCAACCTCAGGCACCTCCAGTGACCAGAATCTCAAGTCACACCACATCGTGTGCACTGTGGCCTGCATCTTTTGGTGAGCTGCTCAAGGTCCTCTCGTGACTCTAGTGCCTCCGGCTTGTGGGCCCATTTGAAGGTCACCTTTATTTCTTTTGGGCTCCCCTTATTGCTTTGGGCCTGCCCTGACTCCCCTGCTTGTGGTGAGTCCCCAGGACCTTGCTGGTCCCAACGTTTCTCCTTCTTCAATTCCTGCATTGGTTGCATTTGCCAAGGCTTGTTGGTGCTCCCGCCAGACACAGACCCCTCAGCACTCGGCATCCTTTGTGGCACAGCTCGTGCATGGCTCCTAGTCTTCCTCAGCATCGCCTAGTCCTCACAGCTGCAGAGTCAAGGTCATCATCACCCATCCCGCAACACCAGACATCGGAGGGCATTTGTCTTCCAAGTCTCCTGGTCACTCCTGAGTGACATAGACTCTGTCCCCTCTGCTTGCAGGTACCTCTAATCTAGAATCCACCTTCGGTTTCCACCCGACAGTTTCTCCTTCTTCAGCAGCAGCATTTTCCTGAAATCTTCCATTGGGTTCGACTGCGGTTTCCGACACCACTTCACGCGGATGCACCCAGCTTCTCTGGTGTAGGAAACATGGGTACAAGGGTATCCACAGATGGGGTGGCTCTCCAACCTTCTGTATTCCACAGGGTTTCTTCAGGGTCCACTGGGAAGGGTCCTTAATCTAATCTTTCAAAATCCAACTGCGACTTACACGTAGAGTTCTACGGAGCACGCAGTTGTGTTCCCACACTGCACACGCTCTCCGTAGGGTTCCTAGTCACTCACCTTGGGTGGTTCCTTGGGTCCCCAGCACTTCTACATCCTCTCAATATTGTCTTGACCCGAGTCGTGGTTCTTACACCACTTTCTTAGTATATGGTTTGGTCCCCCCCTGGGCCCAGCTGTGTATTCTGTGCTATTTACTGTATTTCTTTGCAAAGTATTGTGTGCATTGTGATTATCTCCGGGTAGTAGATATCAAAACATGTTAGAGAGTATTCTATAATAAATACATATTTTTATAAATACCTTGTGTGGTTCTTTTTCACTTAATCTATACTATAAGATTCCATTCTGGTAAAACAAGCTGTTTTACACTCCTTCTGGACTAAGCCTGAAGGCTGCTCTCCACAGCTACCACTTAGAGAGCTTTCTAAGGTTGTCTAGGACCACTTAAATCACCATAAGGGTTGTCTGGTCCAGTGCAATGTACCCACTTACATTAGTGGACATCATATACCAGGCCAGCTTCTCACACCACTATTCACTGTGCCATAAGCATTTATGTTTAGCCTTCAGTAGTTCACAATCTTTTGAACTGATCAGAAGTAGGTCACATCACAGAATATGTAGGAGCCCCCTGGGCTAGATGATGTCACAGGCCTGGATTTGTGAGTTTAGACCACGGCATGGGATGAGGCTAGGCAACAGGTCACTACAAAAGTGTGTATGAGGATATTGGTTTAGGTCAACATGTGACAATACACATGTTGTATGCTAGCTTATGAGTTATGCTTGTGATAGATGTCAACAAATTTTCTGACATCAATGCAGACAAACAAAAAGTCACAATACCATTTGTTTTCTTTCATTTTTTGTATCCATACAGGTTCATGCCCATTAGAAGCGGGATATATGGAAGGCCATCATCAGAATGGTGCGTCATTGCCGCAAGAGGTGGGAGGACCTATGATGCTGGACCCGAAAGTCAGCTGGAGTCCAGCTCGGGCAGTCCTCCCAATGTGTAAGGCATGCGCGCCGCACCCTGACCCTCCTAATGGCCTGCATTCTTAGGGTGACCTGTCTGGAGCTTGATGGGCAGTTGAGGGTCCAACAGCAGCAACAAGGGGGTAAGTTCTTCTCAGAGTTTCACATGTTACATGACTCATTTTTTTGTTGCAGCCAGGATTTTTCCCATCAGCATTAAGGGTGACCCATGTCCAACCCACAAGACGAGTTCTTGTGTGTGTACATTTTGCACAATGCGTATGATGATGTGCTTTGTCTAGTAATCTGTTGGAAAGGATCGCACCTGATTCCTGTTCATAACCAGTGGACTGTTCTGAGCAGACACATGGCTGCCTAAACTCCATATATTCATCATGTTGTTTGATGTCATGATGGATAGTTGTACCAAACAGGCCAATAGTGTTTATTGTGTCTGGTGTGATGCTCCTTCACTTATGTGGATGATGTAATGGCAGCCCTGTTACATGTGGCATAGCAAAGAAGGCACTTATGATGCAGTGAATGTACCAATCGTCACATTGGTAAGTTGGGATTCTACACAAGCAAGAGTGAGTATGTGATTCAAAATGACTAATGACATCAGTATTAATGGCTACACTTTAGAATCAAAACATATCCACATTGTGTTTTGCATCAGAAATACTGTTTCATACATGTTAAAAGTGACAGATTAGCATGACGCCTCACTCCTTCACAAATATGTGTGTGTAAGCCAGTCTGTTTTTTGACAAATAAAATAATTGTGATAGGCATACAATTTTTGTGGAAACACAGACAGGAATGTGTACACATTGGGGACGGGGTAACACACACCCTAAAGCATTTCCCAATGTCCTTTGTCATGCCCAGATGATGAAGCATTAATGGAGAGAAATGGCAAACTTAAAGGGATTTTCAAGATGGAAAGTTCCATCACATACATGTAGGAGTATCCCATCAGGAAAATTCAAAATCAGGCCAAACTCATGACTCATTAGGCAACTGTTGAAGTGCATCAAGGTGTGATATGTTGCATATTGTGATTTAAGTGTGAGTGTTTGAAGTATTATATATGAATTAATATATGGAAGAAACTACTGTGATGTTCTAAAACATTTTGCACTACAGTAAAAGCCAGCATATTTAGTGAAACAATTTCACTAAGACACAACAAATTTTAAACAACTATAGGTATTTATGAGTGAAATGTGAAAATGTGTTTGCTCTGTGTTGAAGTGTATTAGAAATGTTTCAAGGGCTGTGTATTTACCTATGCTGTTGAATTCATTTGTCAATCCCCTAAACCTTTGTTTCTAACTGTCTTCAACAGCCTAAGTATCTACATAGTATGTGATACATTGCTCGGCTACTTAAGCACAGAATTCATATATAATTTTTGCCAATTGACATATACTGTAGTGGCTTGAAGTAAATGTTATCATTGTGAAATGCCCAAAGGTAACCTGCTTTCAGTTTATGCTAATATTGGTACAACATTGCAGTATTTGTTGACACACATGTTTTCCTATTTTACTTGTTGACAATGAAAAGTATGCAGATTTTAGGGCCTTGTGAACACACTGCAGAAAGGTATTTTTAGTTGATATCCTTTTGGTGACATCAGTTCACTATACTCAACTACAACGGCCAACCATTCAGAGGTGTGAAACAGTTTCTGGAGATAGATAATGATCGATAAGAGACAAGATCATACATAATATTGGAGCTATCATGGGGAATGGCATAACTATGACCAAATCTTTTCTGAAAATGTTGCGTACATGCATGAGCTTATGCTAATGTTGAAACTAAGTTTGAGAGCCTTGAAGCAGGTGAAATCTGAAAACTTGAAAACTGTTTTGTGATCAAATGTCATGATCAGTTAGGTTCACACAGATTCACTAAAACTGTTGTATATGTCATTTCAGCATCATCCAGGGCTGGCAAAGGAGCTGGCTACAGTGGTTCCAGTGCTGACACCACCGACACCGAGGGACCCAGTGGCCCGGAGGGTGAAGGCAGTGCAGCAGAGGATGCCAGCTCCTCAACATCTTCTACCGAGGCATCCTCCAGCGAGCACTCCCTAGTGGTGGCGGACCCAACAGAAAGTCTACCAACAGCATCCTTGTCTGCCACCCTAGTACCATCTCTACCCTCCCTGTTGCTCCCCCCAGTTGGCCATACTTGCCCCCCTGAAAGGGGTGGCATCTCCTTCGCTCCAGGCACCTCACCCATTCCCCTGATGCCCCGACTGCACTGTGTGAGGAGGCTATTGACCTCCTCAGAAACATCTCAGTAGGCCAGACTGCACTACTGGATGCCATCCAGGGGCTTGGCTGCCAATTGCAACAAATTGTTGCCTACCTAGAATGCATACACAGTGCTATGTCTGGCCTACAGAGGTATTTTCAAGAACTAGCTTCCTCACTGACCACAGCCGCCCAACCATCCCAACCTTGTGCCCCACCTCCCTCCCACACATCCCAATCCAAATTCCATAATCCCAGACCTGCACCAAGCACACTCACACCTTTTTGCTGACCCACTCACACAGACACAAGCAGCACACCCACACACAAACACAAACAACACAGAAAACACAGGTGCACATCCAAATAGACTGACACCACCCCAGCACAACCACAGACACTGCACCCACCACCAACACACACCCAGACACAGCACCCACCACCACAGACCCATCCACCACCACAAGCACACCCCCAGATACCGCACCCACTACCACAGACACATCCACCACCACAGCACACCCCCAGACACTTCACTCACCACCACAGACACATCCACCACCACAAGCACAGCCCCAGACACCGCACCCACTACTACAGCCACAGTCACCACAACCATACCCAGCAACTCCACACCCACAAAACAAAAATGCCCACACTCACCCATACAAAACAGCAAGACACAGCCAAATGTTCACAACATACACCAGACCCGCAGACACCTGCACTCTCAAAAGAGACTTGCACACAAGACACTTCCAATTCCTCTACCTCAGAACCCCAACTCCCTCCCGACCATCTTACCCATTTTCCCTGTGAGAGTCTTCTTGTGCTTCGTGTCCGGGAATATCATACAGATCACAGCACGCTTATCAAGGTCCTGTAAACCAAACGCTTCACTGGCTAATACCAGCGAACTTACATTGTTGCGACTCTAGGAACATGGGGGCCCCAGGGGCACATTAACGATAAACAAGGTCACAGCAAGGGTGAGGCCCCTTTTGAATATTAACGATCACCCGTGTGGAGGCACTGGGGATCGAAATTCTGGAAACTGACGAGTAGTGCTGGACGCAAAAGCAACCACAAACCAATCTAGCCTTGAAAAAGTCCGGGTGGACGAAACACGTGTCGGCTGCTTCTTGTTGAAAAGCGATATACTCAGAATCGTCAATGAATTAAAAGGAGAATATTACACCATCCATGCTCAAGCTGGATTTTCTTATCAAGGATTGTGAAAAATATACTGCAGTGTTTGTGCCTCGGAGCCATTGTTTGTCTAATAAGAGTCTTCTGTTTGCCCATGCCCTGACCCCTGCCACACCCACCCCTCCCAAACGCACAACTACCCCTTTCACCTCCCAACCCATCCCTTCTACATCCCAACGCACCCCTCAAAAGACAGGAACACCCCCCTACCGCCCCCAAGGTACCCCTAAAAAAGGCAAAGGCCCCATCCCAAAACCAAGACCACCCCTCCCAAACACAAGACCGCCCCTCCTAAAACCACATCTCCTCCCAAATCCAAGACCACTCCTCCTAAAACCACACCCCCAAACCCAAGAGCACCCCTCTCAAACCCAAACACCCCCCCTCCCAAGTAACATCTTTGAGGTACCTTCTCTTCCCACTAGATGCCCCTTACTGGGGAGGTTCTCCTGGCAGAGAAATTGGAGTGCCACAGCACACCTGTGCACAGGACTTTGTGGGCAACATTTGGACTGGCATTTACCTTGTTTAAAACAAGTTTTGATTCTTATCTCATTGTGAATAAGTCACAATTTTTCTTTTCACCAAGTTTGTCCGGGCATGTATTTTATGGCAAGGCACAGAGGCCAATATTATGCATATCTCTTTAATTGCCAACTCACAGCAGCAACTACAAAACAATGTAAGAACTTAGAATAGGAATGAATAAGAGTTCTAAACGCTATTTAATCCCCTGTGAGGCAGCCATCTTCCTTCTTTGTTGCTGCTCACAGCTACAGATAAGTCACACATTTATGTTCTCTTATTAGGTATGATTGATGACCTTTAGTTTTTTTGAGATAATTGTATTTTGATGGTTCATGGGGACTGATGTGGTTTGGGTCACTTTGATGATTTTTTTGTATGAGTAAGAAATATGTATTTAGTTTGGGTTTGAATTTCAGGCATTTTAGTGTTCCCCTTATATGAAATAATCTTTTTACAGTGCTCTCCACAATTTTTTGACCGCCTTTTCACGCTCGCCTTTGGTTTTATTTATTTAGGGATGAAGTACTTCTTTTACTTGTTTCCGTTAGTGGCTCGAGCCGGGTCGAGTCCGTTGTGTTAGCTCGTGCGGACTCGACCCAGCCGTTAGGGGTGACGTTGTACGGCTTCTAGGATGAGTTGCGTGCTGTCTTTGAGCCGCGCGACTCGCTTCTGGCGTCTAGGACGAGTTGCGTGCTGTAAAGCCGCGTGACTCGCTTCTGGCGTTGTAGAACGCGCAGGGTGCGCAAGAGGACTGCTAGAAGGGAAGCAGATTGTTATGGAGTCGCGCGCGTTGCAAGAGACGCGCAACTCGTTTCGTAGTCTCTTGGTCGCGTGAAACGCAAAAATTTGGGACACGGGCGCATTCTATGTTTAGAGGCACAAATTTAAGACTTGTTTGGCACAGTTTTAAACACAATTTTAAGCAAGTTTAGAGAATGTAAGACTCACCTCATACCGGGGCTGTTGTCTTCTCATTGGTGAGCCTCAGGAGCCACCGTAAGGCGTCATGTGACGCAACGGCCATTTTGGATTGGGAAAATCCAAAGAGCTTATAGGTGTTTTAAGGCGAACATATTTTGGGATGTAATTTGTGCTCGGATTCGTTTTTTCTCCTCAAGAGTCAGTTGCCTTCGTGTGACAGTTCGAAGTAGTTGGGATTTTTTCTGAGGGAGGTAACATTGTATTTGTGGGCTATTTTAGGCAGAGAGAAGGGTTTAACAGTGTTGTTACTTGTGATTAGGCACTTTTAGTTTTAGAAGTATATTATTATTGTAATAATATAATTTTCATAAAATGGAGAAAGAGAGGAGTCTTGAGGGAGACGTTGAAGGGAAAGTCCAGGAATGTGTGGAGAAGGCTGTTTCTGTCCTGGCTTCTCAGTTAGGCAAGAAATTAGATGATTGTATGGATAGATTAGAGGGGAGATTTGCAAGGAAGGTTGATGAGGAACAGTTCTGGTCGGTGGAGGAGGTACCGACGGTTTGTGGTAATGGTAAAAAGGCAACGCAGAAAAGGAAGCACTTGCCTAAAGATGAACTCAGCAAAGAAAAAGGGGCCTTTTCTCAGAAAGGCAAAGAAAGGCTTGCCTCAAAGAAGGTGTATGGAAAGGCTATAAAGGCCACAAAAGGGGATCAAAGAGCGATCGCCTGTGATGAGTCCTCTTGTAGTAGTAGTATCTCCTGCTCTTCCGATTTTGACTCATCGGATGATGAGGTCATTGAGAGTAAAAGGATTAAGAAGGAGAGGAGAGAGAAAGAGAACGTGGAACAAGTAAAGAACCCCCTGGGTGACCTTATGTTTGACCCTAGTACTATCCAACACCCTTTATCTCCCCAATGGGTTCCAATAAAGCATGTGGCAGAATACTTTGAATTCTGGATTAGGAGAGAAATGCCAAAAGAGGTCCGTACTAGGTTATGTTCAGAGTGCCCTAGGCCTTCATTGGCGAATAAGGTGGCATTCACTCCAGAACTGGATGCAAAAATGTTGACTTTCCTGAACAAGTTGGGAAGAGACCCAAGAAAGGGTCTCGATTAAGGATTGAAGGGATGTCAAGATTGCCTTCTAGATGTTTTTGGACCCCTAACCAAAATCTTTGACATCTGTGAGGAAGCGTACCTTCAAGAGAGTTCAATGGATGTCTTAGAGTTAAGACAATGGGTGCAGAGGTCGGTGTGTTTGCTGGGAAATGCAAACGCATCACTTTCCTGTGAGCATAGGAAGAGCCTACTGATGAAATTGATTCAAAGTTGGCTGAGTTATCAGGAAAGGAGTCAGGCAAAGAGGCTAAGGGTCTCCTTTTTGGGGAAGAATTTGTGAAAGAAATGGCCCGTTATGCGGGAGCATTTAATTCGATTCAGAAGGTGCAGAAGGATATTAAAAAGGTTTTTGGAACGGCCGGGAGAATGCGGGGTCGATTCCCTTGCAGAGGTTATGGTGTTACGCTAAATTTATTCTCGCGTGGATATAGACCCGGAGGTTTCCAGTCCTCAGGGGGCTTCACCCCCAGCTTCTACCCACAGAGACAAAGAGGAAGAGGACGATTCAGGGGAGATGGAAGATCAAGACAAGGTATGTTTGGCAAAAGGCCTTTCATCTATTCCGGTAAAATTGGGTGGCAGACTCGCCCATTTTTTAGACAGGTGGAAGGAGATAAGTTCTGATTCTTGGGTATTACAGACGGTAAGTGGTTACAAGATAGATTTTGTGAGTATTCCAGTTCAGAAGAGAAGACCGACCCCTTTGAGGTTCTCGAAAAAGGAAGAGGAGATGGTAGAAAAGGAGGTTCAAGAGTTAGCAGAGAAAGGTGCAATAAAAAGGTCAGACGATTCATCTGCAGGATTTGTAAGCAACATATTTCTTGTAGAAAAGAAAGACAAGGGTATGAGACCTGTCATACATCTCAAGGAATTGAACGAGTGGGTGGAATACAACCATTCCAAGATGGAGGGAATTCACATGTTAAGAGACCTCCTAAGGAAAGGAGATTGGTTGAGCCGCTTAGACTTGAAAGACACTTACTTAACCATTCCGGTATGTCAGAGGCAGAGGGATCTTCTAAAGTTCCAATGGAAGGGTTCCATGTGGAGACTCAGAAGCCTCCCTTTTGGTTTAACCTCGGCACCATGGTGCTTTACAAAAGTAATTAGACCAATTGTAGCTTGGTTGCGCACAAGAGGAGTTAGGCTCATAGTCTCTTTAGACGATATTCTCATTATGGCAAAGAGCAAGGATCTAGCCCTCAAACATACTACTCTGGCTGTGCGACTGATAGAGGATTTGGGATTTGTAGTGAACAAGAAGAAGTCATGTTTGGTTCCAAGTCAGGAGACTGTGTTTTTAGGTTTTCAGATTCGGACCTTGGATTGTGTATTGAGGTTGCCGGTGGACAAAGTCAAAAAGATCCGCAAGGAGGTGTGGAGAGCCTTGGTAAGCGAGTGGTTAACTCTGAGGCACATTGCAAGGATCCTAGGACCTCTCTCTGCCTCAATTCAAGCTGTTTTCCCTGCTCCCCTGCATTATCGTGTATTACAGAGGTTGAAGACAATGTATTTAAACAGATGGTTGAGATATTCAGACAAAGTTCAGACAGATTCAGAGACAAGGGAGGAATTGAGGTGGTGGCAAGAGAATCTAGAGGCTTGGAATGGAAGGGCCATTTTTGGACAGATTCCAGACTTGGTCATAGAATCGGATGCCAGCCTTCGAGATTGGGGAGCAAGGTGTGGTTCAGTGACAACAGGGGGGAGATGGACAAGTCAGGAGAAAGAGATGCACATCAATTATCTGGAACTACTGACAGGTTCGTTTGCAGTGAAAAGTTTTGTAAGAAACCATGTGAAGTGCTGTGTCCTCTTGAGAATGGACAATGTGTCGGCGGTGAGATATGTAAACAAGCTGGGAGGTCCACGT
Source organism: Calotriton arnoldi (assembly GCA_963921515.1). Lineage (NCBI taxonomy): Eukaryota > Metazoa > Chordata > Amphibia > Caudata > Salamandridae > Calotriton > Calotriton arnoldi. The sequence goes on along the minus strand of CAWUFW010001612.1, from coordinate 1,833,896 downwards.
TCAAAGGCGCTAGCGGATGTGGCGAAGGATTTTTGGCATTTTTGTCTAGGAAAGAATATCATGATTCAGGCTCAATATACTTACCGGGGGTGAGCAACACTGTGGCAGACTGGGATTCGAGACAGCTGAGGGATTTCAGCGTTTGAACAGGAAAGTGTTCTCTATGATAGATTCCTTTTGGGGTCCGATGGAGGTAGACCTATTTGCCAACAGGGTGAATGCTCAACTTCCTAGGTTCTTCAGTTGGAGGCCGGATCCACAAGCAGTGGCAGTGGACGCATTTTTGCAACACTGGGGGATTTAAAGGCTTATGCTTTCCCGCCTTTTGCACTAATTCAAAGGGTTCTCCTGAAAGTGAGAAGGGAAGCGGCAGAGATTGTTTTGGTAACTCTTTTTTGGAGTTCACAAGTTTGGTATCCGGATGTGATGGAGATGTTGGTTGCCGACCCTCTTCTTCTTCCAGACATCCCAGATATATTAACAGATGCGTCAGGGAGGAACCACGAGTTAGTTCTGCAGGGGCACTTAAGGCTGATGGCATGGCTGATTTCGGGAGAATCTGGCAGGTGTCAGGATTATCATTGGAGGCTTCGAAACTCATTAAGGAATCATGGTCTCCAGGAACATCCAAGGCGTACAAACTGGCCTGGGGGAGATGGTTTTGTTGGTGTTCTTCGAGGGGTTTGGATCCCGTATCAACTCCTCTGGTAGAAGTGTTGAATTTTTTTAACAGAAATCTTCCTTGAGGGTAGATCTTATAGTACTGTGAATGTTGGCAGATCAGCTATTTCAGCAGGGCATGAGTTGATTGATAGTTTACCAGTTGGACAACATGATGTTGTGAAGAGACTTTTGAGAAGTATTAGAATTAAGGTGCCCCCAGGTCCAAGGTATTCATCTGTGTGGGATGTAGATCTTGTTCTCAAGGAGTTAGCCAGTTGGTCTGAGAATGAATTCTTGAATCTTAAGCAACTTTCTTTGAAGTTGATTATGTTATTATGTCTTGTGTGGTTTAGAAGGGTTTCTGATGTCAGGGCACTTGATATTTCAGGTCGAAGGTTTGTACAGGAAGGGGTGTGTTTTTATATCACCAGGAGAACTAAAACTATGTCTAGAACTATTTTCTATCCGAATTTAGATGAATGTAGGAAGCTGTGTGTTGAGAGGTGTATTCGTGAGTATGAAAGAAGGACTGAAAGTGTGAGGAGCAGTTTGGATTCTCAGTTGTTAATTTCTTATAGACATCCGCATAGAGCTGTTTCCACCCCTACTTTATCTCGTTGGGTCAGAGAAGTTATGGGGAAAGCAGGAATTGATTTGAGTAAATTTGGGGCCCACTCCTCAAGGGGTGCTATTGCGTCTAAAGCTGTTCTTCTTGGTGGTAGGCTCAATGGGATTTTAGCTGCTGCAGATTGGTCTTCAGATTCAGTTTTTAAAACATTCTATTTTAAGCCTGTGGAATCTTCAGTTAGGAATACTATGGCAAGGCTTTAAACATGCATAATATTGGCCTCTGTGCCTTGCCATAAAATTCAGATTTTCCACTGCTAGGTGGGTAGAAAATCATGATTTTATTAGAGACACAGAGGCTAATATTATCCCTCCCTGAATTCCCGCCCTATAATTTGTTTATGTTTTTTCTTTCAGGAGGAGACTATAAGAAGTGATCTGGAAGGAGTTCATATATTCTTCGATTTTCACGTCTGGAATACCTTGTTGGCTTATGATAAGTTCAGCGTGTTTTGTTATTTTGTAGTTGTTTGCATCAACAAAGAAGGAAGATGGCTGCCTCACAGGGGATTAAATAGTGTTTAGAACTCTTATTCATTCCTATTCTAAGTTCTTACATTGTTTTGTAGTTGCTGCTGTGAGTTGGCAATTAAAGAGATATGCATAATATCAGCCTCCGTGTCTTTAATAAAATCATGATTTTCTACCCACCTAGCTGTGGAAAATCTGAATTTTCCTTTGGAATTGTTTGATTCCTAGCAATGTTTCAATGTAAAATGTATAGTACATACTAATCTTTAGCATGATGGCAGGAACTACTACATACTTTTTAAATGTCTACTATATTCAGCGCTTACGCTGGTTCACATAGTATGTGATAGTCATTTGAATTTAGGTGCAGCCATTCAACATAGTAGTGGACACTTGCACGAACAAATAGATGTTGACACATTATTTAAGTATATTTTACTACAGGTGTGTTTGTTTCACCTTGATTACTGATAAGCATGTACACATATGCATTGCACCTTGTAATATAATGTGCAAATTGAACTTGTATACAATACTGAACTTGCACTAGACAAGGGGAAATGTTAGATGGATGATTATGTAGAGTGCTTCAAATTTGGGACTGACATTGATTTTCCTGATAATCTATGAAGTGACGGTTACTGCTTGCCTAGTGCAATTTCTACATCATGTTACATTGCACTTATCCCAGTGATGTGTGAGTGACTATTTTCATACTGTATTTAACATCTATATGGTGAGTTTTTGATTTGATTTCCTTTTTTGTGCAAGTGTCCTTTTTTTGGAAGGCAACTGGCACCAAATTTATGAACACAATCTGGTTATACAGGTGTGTTACTTTAAATTTCAGACACGTCAATATTAGAGATATATACATTGCACATTGGTATGCTATTGCTTTGTGAGTAATTTAAAAAATGCACAGGTTCTGAGCAAATGTGGACAGCCAAGTGAACAGGTAACAGGTAATGGGGGAGGTTACCTTCAGTTCAGGCGATGATGGTGTTGATTTGCATCGTGGTCAGCCAGCAGCAGCAGAGGCAGGACATGTAGGATCAGGTCCATGGCAGAACAGGAAGTGGGAAGGTGAGTAAAGGTGTGTTTGTGCCTTATATGCATTCTATTCCGCCAATACAGGTGTGGAAGTTTCTCTGCCACAGTTGCATCGGCGGAAAGGCACATCGTGATTGGCCCGCCAGACAAAGTGGCTGTACCGTCTCCGACAGCCGCTTTTGCCCATCCCACCATTAATACATTTGAGATTTAGTATCGTTGAAGGTGGGATCGTGGCGGTCTTTCGTCTATGCAATAGCCAACATCTAAATAGGGTTTGTGGATGCCCAAGCCGGCGGGCAGGACGAACACCAAAAAAGCCACGGCGGGACCCGGTCCCCTATGATCTAAATTAGGCCCTTTGTCACAAACAAAGGAGTACAATTTAAATCCCAGACAATGGAAATGTTTTTACATTTATTTGGTATCAAGTAATTTAACTGCATCGTTGTACAGCCCCAAGGAACTGGAATGAAATAGAATGCTAAAGGAAATTATTCAGGTGGATGCATCCACTGGTGCTGATGTTATGGAGGCAGACCAAGATAGACTGTGGAGTTATCACAATGCATCACACTCGTCTATGGGAGTGCCTCCATTTGTGTTGTTGAGGGGAAGGTATTCCTACTGCAAATTGTCTCCTAGTTGAGTTTTGGACAAAACATTTGCTGGCGACAGAGTGCCTCATTTACAAGATGTGTGTCACAAGGTAAAGAATGTTCATGATAAAAGCAAGGAGCGGTATGACAATTTGAACGAAGTGTAAGATGTGCAATTTCAGTAGGGGAGTTGGTGAAGATTAAAAGACCTTCGGGTTCTAGGAAAAGGAATTCTAAATTTTTTCCCAAAACACATATGGTGAAAGTATCTAAACATGCTATCTTGATGAAGAATGGGAAGTGGTGGAGCAAGAAGAGTGGTTCAGTTGTAGTCAAAGAGAAGGTGGATGGGTTAAATGGTGCAACTGAGACTGGAAGCAAGGGTAAATTAGGTGGCAATGGTGGTGGTAGAGGGGCTGCAGCTTGAAGCTTGGGTACATTGGATGGAGTTGGTGGTGCAACAGGGTCGGGTGCTTGGGGATGAAAGTGGTTTTGGATGTCCCATTTCAAGGGAAGTTCAAGATTCTGTTACACCATGTTCTGGGGAAGGAGAGAGAGTGGGTTGTCAGGATGTTGCTTGTGTGGTTTAGTATGAAATGGGAAACATGTTGGTTGGTGTGACAAATTCGTGAATTGAGAGAAGCGGAAGATGCACACGTGTTCCCAGATACTTGCAAAATTATGTTCTGAACAAGTATGTTTATTATTTTGGTTGTTCATCTAGCTAATTGCATGCGGGTTGTAGCTAATTGCATGCTGAATATTTTATGTCATGTATTTGGAATTTTATGTCATTCATGGTTTTTTAATATAAGTGTAGCTGGTTTACTGCTGGGTAAATTTGAAATAAACAGAATATAGCTAATTGCATGCTGAATATTTTATGTCATGTATTTGGAATTTTATGTCATTCATGTTTTTTTAATATAGGTAAACTGGTTTACTGTTGGGTAAAATTGAAATATATTTTCTCTTATTAGTTATATTGTTGTGGGGGAAAGATCTGTTATGTTTGTTATTACTGTTTCACATTGTTTTATATTGCCACATCACTTTAACATTTGGAACTTTGGCTCAGCATTTCTTGATGAAGGTTCCACATTCTGGCAGTTGTGGGAGTCTGCAGCAGTCACCAGGGAATGCTGTGTGCTGTCTATTTGATGTTCCTAGAATAAATCTTGACACCTTATCAACATCCTTTGACTGGATTCTTTTGGGACACAACAATTTCACACTAAAATACAATGCTAAATGCCAGATTTTCCTTTGGCATAATTTTAGGTAATTTCTCCGAAATTTCACACAATTACGCAAAAGGAAAATATACGGATTTTGCACATCCCTATTAAAAAGCCCCCAATTCATTTTTGATCTGCATAGCTTACCAAAACTACGCCTTCCTAGCCACATTTTCATCCTCCTCAAGGACGAATGTGCAGTAGTGGAAGCAACCATCAACTCATGACTCAAGTAAGCTAACTCATTGTATTGTTTCTTACCCAAAGACTGACGTATAATTGAATGACAGCTCGAATTCAATAAACCAAATAATTTCTAACCCTCTGCATAGCAGTGACTCATTCAGCGTGGAGGCCCCCAGGACTGTTAGGCATAACTTCAGTCTTTCTATTAGACGCCTGCAGTCTGTTGCACAGGATCAACCATTTTTCTCATCCACTGTGTCTTCCATCATATTCTCCTCTCCCTAATCTCGTCCTATCATCATAATCCAGTCCCAGTAAAATATTACTGAGCTCTTGGCTGATGTGAAATTGCATAAGCCATTAAGCTTCAGAAACATTTTCTCCTAACAATCCTCCCACATACTACGGGGAGTGAACATGTTTACCTGTCTTCTTGACCCTTTTCATATCTTGGACGGCTCTTTTATGATAGAGGCTGAGGTGTGACAGCTATGGCCCATTTATTAAAACTGGCCCTTAACATTATGCTTTCTACAAGTGATTCTAAATTACTGGAACAGCACTACTAGTATATTCTTACGAAAGCCATTGAACAGTTGGGAGCATTAAATGAATGAAAACTTGATATTTCTCATAGCACACGTGAGAGGACAGGATCTTTGCTGGCAGAGGCTATGTACAGTAGAAGGAAAACCACAATTAAACACTGACACTGACACTAGGACCCAGATTTACAAACATTTTGCATCGGGTTTGCATTACTTTTTTAAAGCAAACCATATGGAACGTGTAGTGGTGGTATTAACGAATCAATGCAAATTGCGATTTGCACTGGGTTGTAACTGAAAGTAATGCAAAGCTATGCGATGTGCTGACTTGCATTACTTTGTTCAAGGGGGGCGTTCTGTGGGTGGTGTATGGGCTTTCCCACACTTCTACCCTGGAATTTATATGTAAATCACTATCTCAGTCAGTCAAAAAGCTTTATTTCGGCCGTATGGCCATAAAAGCACATAGAAAGAAATAATACAATACATTTTGTATAACAAGAAAGAAACAAGGAAAAAAGAAATATTAAAATAAAATAAATCATCATAAAACTTTATATTCATTGGGGCTGTATTAAGAAGAAATACAAGTCCAGATTGTGCAGGGTTTTCTGGCTCGTCATTAACTGCACTCCCTCGCAGCGATTCTCGGTACTAAAATATATACAAGCAATGTTCAACAGTAGATATATATTCTATCTCGAGAACGAGAGGAGTTACGGTATCACATGTTTTAGATGTTGGCCAATACATTAATCTCTAAAAAAAACTCCTATCTCTTGAATAATAAAAAAAGCTTCTGACAATTACTAATAGCTCTAAGACGATATGAAGTAGCACATTAAAACAATTTAAAATAAAAACGTTAAAACAAAAAGAACAACCCGGAGGAAGAAAATTTACAAGAGCAGTATTCATAGACTAAATATATACAAACATGGCATAGCATCATATTTATTCAATGATGGGAGCTAGGGGTTTTCTGTCATCTTTTTCTTTAAATCCCTATCTACAAAGAATTGTAGACAGGGATTTGCTCCAAAATCCTGTGCACACTCGAGGCAGGCATAATAAAGCGAAATGTTTTTTTTTCTCATCGTTTTTCCGTCTTCGCCTGTGTGTTTCATTGTACAGCACTTATGCGAAGTGGGAAACACCTTACAACACAGTTTGTGTACTGGAAAGGACCCCTTTCTGTACAAAAACTACACTTACCACAACCAGGGAGAGAGCAGAACAGTGCCAACCCTTTGTAGATAGGGTGCTGTTCTGCTCTCTACTATTCACACAACGCAACGCAGCGCAGCAACTTTACCTTCTGCGCTGCTTCGTGGATTTCTTAGTAAATTTGGGCAAAAATGTATAAATCAACAGTGTTGCAAAAGGACTTTTCTAAATTAAATTTGAGTTAGCAGGAAAACACAACAAAACAATTTTTCTGAAAAGCAATTAGACAGCCTTCTGCATGGCTCAGAGGAAATTAACTCCTCGCCTAAACCGTCTGATAAGCTGCAAGATGTGCTCACAGGCGAAGATTCAGGCTAACATCTGAAATACCTGGGCACCAATAAAAAAAAATCTTCCATTGACTTGCCAGCCTCATTCAGACCTTATGATCAGTAAGATAATGTTGGAATGGACAAGACATACTTGTTTCTGACTGATGAAAGCAACTTGATGCAATGTTCAAGTGATCCCTGCACTTTTGTCTTTATTGAAGAATGCCTTGATTAGCTCATAACTGTATGTTCTTCATTTCTCTTAATGTCGTCATTTCTCTTTTCATGCCAAACCCTCTCAAACAAGCATAGGTGAGTCTGCTATTAGCACAAAGAGTTCTTTGGCCCACCATAATCTAGTAAATATCAAACAATTCCTAATGTGCCCTTTCATCTGAAGATCTGAAAAATGTGACTACTCACAGTCCAACTATACATGTATGTGTGATCTAATCATTTTCTTGGAAAGTGGTAATCATGCTTAGGTCTAGAAGGAGGATGGAGATGGCCTCACTTGGGCTTTCATTCCGAGTGGTCCTGTAAATGGGCTAGTTATTCCCACCCCCAGAGTTACTGATACCTGGGCATAAGCAATCCAGCTCATTATTAGATTGGTTATGTTGATCCAATAAGAGATTAGGACAATTAGTGATTATGGGTCCAATTTGCTTGGTAATTCATTTTGGACCAGACAGTCAACGATCGATTTCGAATGTTTTTTAGTAACTAAAGTCTCCGTGTGAAAGTAAACATACCTGTGGTGTTTCTGTAGATCGCATAATTTTGATGGGGCATGGTATCTTAAGTTTGGGTGTCATTTGGAGTTATCTATCTTCCATTTTTATAGCTTCATTCATGAACGTTATTTAGGGGTCGCAGCTGCGACCCGAGACTGCAGCTTGCGACCCCTGGCAGACTGTTTGCAACCCCTAGCGAGAGAGGGACCTTCTTTGGGTGTTTCACTCAGGATGGTATAGCTGTCAAGCTGTGAGCGTGAAATTGAGTGTTTTTTTAATGTGTGCTTTGCTGCATGTTTAATGAATGTGCTGTTGTGCCTTTATTATAATGTATTTGTGTGCATATGGGTTTTAGAAATGTGTGCCAGGTTATGTGCATTAAGAATGTGTGAATGGCTGTGACTATATTAGGCACTCATGTCTAACATGGTCACAGTCATACACACATTCTTGACACTCACAACCTGAGACACATTCCTAAAACACATACACACACAAATATATTCTAACAGGTAGAACCAGCACACATTCCTTAAACACGCAGCAAAGCACACATTAAATAAACTCTCAGTTACACTCCCACTGTTAGAGAGACATACCATCTGGAGTGAGATACAAAAACAAGGACACTCTCTCCCGGGGAGTCACAAGCAGCCTGCCAGCGGCCGCAAGCTGCAGTCCAGGGGCAATACAGAATAAGTGTAAAATGTGAGTAGGACGAGAGCCCAAAGTTGAGGAAGGATTACAGGGCACAGATTAGAGGATGCTTTGTACCTACCTATTAATGAGCACAAATAATTGCACATAATTGTGACTGGGGTCTGTGTGCCTGCATGTGAGAGGGGGCTAGGTGCACCTAGTTGGGGGCCTTGAATGCACACAGATGAGGTGGTGGTAGGTGCAAATTGGTCAGAGAAAGATTTGTCTATACAAGTTATAAGGCTATGTGCACACTGGTAAGAATGGTTAAAAGCCCACATATGAGAGAGGGTTATGTGTAAAGAAATGAAAGGGAACTACAGGCATACAGGGTTACCCCGGAAATCTCAAGCTGCCCAGTTTAAGTCTGAGTAGCTGGGGTGATTCTTTTGAAAGGCATGGTGCACACAGCTGAAGGCGATAGAGGCACACAAAAATGAGAGGCTCCTGTCTGCACACAGATGATGGATACTATGTGGATGTAGGTAATATGAATGTTTGCATACAGGTAAAAGAGGCAATGTGTACAAAGGGGAGATTTGTCAAGGTACACACAGGCAAGTTGTGGCTAGGTGCAATAGGCGAGTTGGTCCTATGCCCACACACAAAAAAGATGTAGCCAGAACATGCACACAGGTGGTTTGTGACTTAATGAAGAAAGGTGCTAAAGCACTAGCTGCACTCCAGCGAGACATGTCTACATGCACACATCATGGTGTCAAAGGTTTAAAATAAAAAAATAAAATGGGTTCCGTCGGGTGCCACCTATTAAAAAAGCCCCAAGAGACAATTCAGTTTGAGACATCAACTGTATATAAGGCAAACATGATTCATGTATGTAAGGGGTGCCCAAAGCAGATCCAAGAAGACCCACTCTGTTCCGTTTTTTTAATCTGTACACAAAATAATCATCCTGAAAATATTAACTTATTAAAAATATATATATATTTATTTAAAGGTAGGTATATTCTACACAAATAAGTGATTAAGCTAAAAAGCTTATCCCAGAATAGGCACACACATACCTGTGCGCGCAGTCAGTTTTGACTGTAGAAAAACCAAATGATTGGAACTTGTGTGTGAACAGAGTGACTGCAGTTGGTGGGTTTATTTGCTCTATGGGCTCAGCAGATGCAGTCTGTGTGCAGACATATGTACGAACCAGGGTCAGCCTTTGATTAATGGTTATGTTATAATGAGTCAGCGCAGGCATATTGGGTTTTGCCCGGCATCTACTGGTTTTGCCATGACACATGGAGATTCTGCCTGGGTTTTTTGAGTCTGTATTTTGGTCTTTAAGGCTTGTTATGGTTTACATAGACAAATTATGGTTGACATTTGAAGGCGGAGGCCAGGGTATGAATGAGCCTGTGTCTGAGCATTTGAAGCTATTGCTAAGAGAATGATGGCTGTACCTGGTCTTTGATGGCTGTTCTCTTGGTCTATGATGGTTGTTCTCCTAGTCTGTGATAGCAGTTCTCCTAATCTATGCTGCTGGTCTTTTTTTAGGAGAGCCCCTGGAACATCATCACAACAGCCTAGTGAAGTGTGCTGATAACTAAAGCACAATTTTATCCACTTTAATATACTTTTGTTGTTTTTCAATATAACATATTGTAGGTTTTATTTTGATCAATTTCTGGGATGTCACTTCTATTGATAACACCGGGGTCAATGACTGAGTAACATCACTTTCTGTAAAATCACCAGGGTCAAAGGTCAACTGATGTCACTTCCTTCGAGGTCACTAAGGTCAAAGGGCTTGTGATGTCACTTCCACTACCCCAGGCATTTTGGTGAATCGACGTCTATGGCTTCATTGTGCAATAGCTTCAGCAGTTACTGTTAAATGTTGGGGTCCCAAGTTATTTCAAACCTATAATTCACAAGAACAATATAAAATCTTGTTGGCAGCTGCTCCATCATTTCCATAAACTGATGGGTGTTAATGAAACCAAGACTTCATTTCTTGACTCTCCCAAGTTATTTGAATAATAATTCTACTCCCTGGCAATAAGAGTGATTTCATGATTTCTCTTCAGTCTAATACTAAGCCTGGGCGGTGAACTTCGCTACGCTCGCGAAGCTTGCGAAGTTACGGTAACTTCGCGATTCGCGTAGAACGCGAAGTTACCGTGCACTACGCAATTTGCGGCGTAGCGTAGCTGTTTTTCTTCATCGCGCGCTCAATATACGTTCTCGCGCGCGCGGTAACGACCTACCGTGATTCTGCGTTCGCCGACGCGACTTCCTATCCGTTCGCGGGCGCCACGAGATTTGGAATCCGGCCGCACGATCCCGCGAGAGTGTGCGACCGCGAACACGTCATTCGGACGCGCGATCTGACTTCCGGCGGCAGTGTTGGTAAGATCGCGATCCCGAACACGAAGAAACTACAATCTGGCGAAGAATATATCTCGAGCATCATAAAACCTTCTCGAAAATGATGAATTAGTTCATTTTGCACAAAAACTCCTCAGGTTGTCATTTAGAGATGTAGTTTGGTGAGCAAGGAGTCCTTTTTCTTTTTTTCCAAGAGGAAGGAAGTGCCCCTGATTCTCAAACTTCCTGTTCCTGTCCAGCAGGCTCCTCCCAGTGTTTTGTCCATGTGCTGTTCACTTTCATTTGGATTTGGAGCTGGAAGGATCACTTTTTGTGTCTGTCTGCTGCATCATATCATTGGATTGGATTTGAGGACTCTTGGATTTGAGATTTTACAAGTAAGTTGGAGAATTGGTGTACTTGTTTGTTTGATTGGGGCTTGTTTGTACCTACATTTTTTGGGGGGATTTCCATATTTTTTAAATGTATTGTTGTGGCCTGTAGTTTCGGCAGGGGCCTAGTTGTTTTTCTTTGATTGGAATTTCAGCCAGTAGGCCCAGACTAGAGCCAGAGGTACCCATGGGTGCATGTTTCTGTGGTGTCTGTTGAATTGAAAGTTTAAACATCATGTAGGCCGGGCATCCATGGATGGCATTGTTTTGAATTGGTAAAAGTGGTTTTTGGGGCGTATTTTATTTTTTGTGGTGTTTGTTAAATAAATAGGCCTTTTCAGCCAGTAGGTAACCCTGGACGTTCAGCTCGCGGACTTTGGGCAAGTCCGCACTGCGCGACAACGCGGACTTACACTTTTTATCTTCTTCGCGCGCTCAATGTACGTTTCGCGCGCGCGATAACGACAATTTGTGACGATCGCGATGCCGAACACGCAGAATTTACAATCTGGCGAACAATATCTCTCGAGCATCATTAAACCTTCTCGAAAAAGTTGATTTAGTTCATTTTGCACAAAAAACTCCTCAGGTTGTCATTTAGATGTAGTTTGTTGATCAAGGAGTCATTTTTTTTTTGTTTTACAATTTTTTCCAAGAGGTAGCAAGTTTCCCAGAGTCTCCAACTGCCTGGTCCTGTCCTTTGTCTTCACTTTTTGTTATTTTGGGTGGCCTGGCCATGTGGGTGGCAGCCATTTTGTGAAGCCAGGCATTGTGCTTTTGCCATAGGCCTGCATTGTCTGTCTTGTGTTCCTTTTCTTGTTGTTCTGGGTGGCCTGTCCATGTGTTGGCGGCCATTTTGTGTGAACAGCCACTGTGCTTTTGCCATAGGCCTCAAAGCTTGCGGCCTAGTGTGGCAGTAGGCCCGGCGGTAGTCATCCTCATGGGTGCATAAAAACTGTTTGTGTTGTCTGTTGAATTGTAACATAATTGAGGCCATGGATGGCATTGTTTTGAATTGGTAAAAGTGGTTTTTGGGGCGTATTTTATTTTTTGTGGTGTTTGTTAAATAAATAGGCCTTTTCAGCCAGTAGGTAACCCTGGGCGTTCAGCTCGCGGACTTTGGGCAAGTCCGCACTGCGCGACAACGCGGACTTACACTTTTTATCTTCTTCGCGCGCTCAATGTACGTTTTCGCGCGCGCGATAACGACAATTTGTGACGATCGCGATGCCGAACACGCAGAATTTACAATCTGGCGAACAATATCTCTCGAGCATCATTAAACCTTCTCGAAAATGTTGATTTAGTTCATTTTGCACAAAAAACTCCTCAGGTTGTCATTTAGATGTAGTTTGTTGATCAAGGAGTCATTTTTTTTTTGTTTTACAATTTTTTCCAAGAGGTAGCAAGTTTCCCAGAGTCTCCAACTGCCTGGTCCTGTCCTTTGTCTTCACTTTTTGTTATTTTGGGTGGCCTGGCCATGTGGGTGGCAGCCATTTTGTGAAGCCAGGCATTGTGCTTTTGCCATAGGCCTGCATTGTCTGTCTTGTGTTCCTTTTCTTGTTGTTCTGGGTGGCCTGTCCATGTGTTGGCGGCCATTTTGTGTGAACAGCCACTGTGCTTTTGCCATAGGCCTCAAAGCTTGCGGCCTAGTGTGCCAGTAGGCCCGGCGGTAGTCATCCTCATGGGTGCATAAAAACTGTTTGTGTTGTCTGTTGAATTGTAACATAATTGAGGCCATGGATGGCATTGTTTTGAATTGGTAAAAGTGGTTTTTGGGGCGTATTTTATTTTTTGTGGTGTTTGTTAAATAAATAGGCCTTTTCAGCCAGTAGGTAACCCTGGGCGTTCAGCTCGCGGACTTTGGGCAAGTCCGCACTGCGCGACAACGCGGACTTACACTTTTTATCTTCTTCGCGCGCTCAATGTACGTTTTCGCGCGCGCGATAACGACAATTTGTGACGATCGCGATGCCGAACACGCAGAATTTACAATCTGGCGAACAATATGTCTCGAGCATCATTAAACCTTCTCGAAAAAGTTGATTTAGTTCATTTTGCACAAAAAACTCCTCAGGTTGTCATTTAGATGTAGTTTGTTGATCAAGGAGTCATTTTTTTTTTGTTTTACAATTTTTTCCAAGAGGTAGCAAGTTTCCCAGAGTCTCCAACTGCCTGGTCAAGTCCTTTGTCTTCACTTTTTGTTATTTTGGGTGGCCTGGCCATGTGGGTGGCAGCCATTTTGTGAAGCCAGGCATTGTGCTTTTGCCATAGGCCTGCATTGTCTGTCTTGTGTTCCTTTTCTTGTTGTTCTGGGTGGCCTGTCCATGTGTTGGCGGCCATTTTGTGTGAACAGCCACTGTGCTTTTGCCATAGGCCTCAAAGCTTGCGGCCTAGTGTGCCAGTAGGCCCGGCGGTAGTCATCCTCATGGGTGCATAAAAACTGTTTGTGTTGTCTGTTGAATTGTAACATAATTGAGGCCATGGATGGCATTGTTTTGAATTGGTAAAAGTGGTTTTTGGGGCGTATTTTATTTTTTGTGGTGTTTGTTAAATAAATAGGCCTTTTCAGCCAGTAGGTAACCCTGGGCGTTCAGCTCGCGGACTTTGGGCAAGTCAGCACTGCGCGACAACGCGGACTTACACTTTTTATCTTCTTCGCGCGCTCAATGTACGTTTTCGCGCGCGCGATAACGACAATTTGTGACGATCGCAATGCCGAACACGCAGAATTTACAATCTGGCGAACAATATCTCTCGAGCATCATTAAACCTTCTCGAAAATGTTGATTTAGTTCATTTTGCACAAAAAACTCCTCAGGTTGTCATTTAGATGTAGTTTGTTGATCAAGGAGTCATTTTTTTTTTGTTTTACAATTTTTTCCAAGAGGTAGCAAGTTTCCCAGAGTCTCCAACTGCCTGGTCCTGTCCTTTGTCTTCACTTTTTGTTATTTTGGGTGGCCTGGCCATGTGGGTGGCAGCCATTTTGTGAAGCCAGGCATTGTGCTTTTGCCATAGGCCTGCATTGTCTGTCTTGTGTTCCTTTTCTTTGATGTTCTGGGTGGCCTGTCCATGTGTTGGCGGCCATTTTGTGTGAACAGCCACTGTGCTTTTGCCATAGGCCTCAAAGCTTGCGGCCTAGTGTGCCAGTAGGCCCGGCGGTAGTCATCCTCATGGGTGCATAAAAACTGTTTGTGTTGTCTGTTGAATTGTAACATAATTGAGGCCATGGATGGCATTGTTTTGAATTGGTAAAAGTGGTTTTTGGGGCGTATTTTATTTTTTGTGGTGTTTGTTAAATAAATAGGCCTTTTCAGCCAGTAGGTAACCCTGGGCGTTCAGCTCGCGGACTTTGGGCAAGTCCGCACTGCGCGACAACGCGGACTTACACTTTTTAACTTCTTCGCGCGCTCAATGTACGTTTTCGCGCGCGCGATAACGACAATTTGTGACGATCGCGATGCCGAACACGCAAAATTTACAATCTGGCGAACAATATCTCTCGAGCATCATTAAACCTTCTCGAAAATGTTGATTTAGTTCATTTTGCACAAAAAACTCCTCAGGTTGTCATTTAGATGTAGTTTGGTGATCAAGGAGTCATTTTTTTTTTTTGTTTTACAATTTTTTCCAAGAGGTAGCAAGTTTCCCCAGAGTCTCCAACTGCCTGGTCCTGTCCTTTGTCTTCACTTTTTGTTATTTTGGGTGGCCTGGCCATGTGGGTGGCGGCCATTTTGTTAAACCAGGCATTGTGCTTTTGCCATAGGCCTGCATTGTCTGTCTTGTGTTCCTTTTCTTGTTGGTCTGGGTGGCCTGTCCATGTGTTGGCGGCCATTTTGTGTGAACAGCCACTGTGCTTTTGCCATAGGCCTCAAAGCTTGCGGCCTAGTGTGCCAGTAGGCCCGGCGGTAGTCATCCTCATGGGTGCATAAAAACTGTTTTGTGTTGTCTGTTGAATTGTAACATAATTGAGGCCATGGATGGCATTGTTTTGAATTGGTAAAAGTGGTTTTTGGGGCGTATTTTATTTTTTGTGGTGTTTGTTAAATAAATAGGCCTTTTCAGCCAGTAGGTAACCCTGGGCGTTCAGCTCGCGGACTTTGGGCAAGTCCGCACTGCGCGACAACGCGGACTTACACTTTTTAACTTCTTCGCGCTCTCAATGTACGTTTTCGCGCGCGCGATAACGACAATTTGTGACGATCGCGATGCCGAACACGCAAAATTTACAATCTGGCGAACAATATCTCTCGAGCATCATTAAACCTTCTCGAAAATGTTGATTTAGTTCATTTTGCACAAAAAACTCCTCAGGTTGTCATTTAGATGTAGTTTGGTGATCAAGGAGTCATTTTTTTTTTGTTTTACAATTTTTTCCAAGAGGTAGCAAGTTTCCCAGAGTCTCCAACTGCCTGGTCCTGTCCTTTGTCTTCACTTTTTGTTATTTTGGGTGGCCTGGTCATGTGGGCGGCAGCCATTTTGTTAAACCAGCCACTGTGCTTTTGCCATAGGCCTCCAAGCTTGCGGCCCAGTATGCCAGTAGGCCCAGAGGTAGTCACCGTGGGTGCATAAAACTGTTTCTGTGTAGTTTGTGGAATTTTGGCATCATTTAGGCCATGGATGGCATTGAATAGATTCAATTGAATTGCGAAATGTGGCTTTTTTTGGATGGTCTGACTATTTCACTTATTGGGTGTGGTAAATAAATGCCTTTTTTGCGTGTGTACTGTGTCATTATAATTGTGTTGTTGTAGTGGTTGTCTAACTTTCCAAAGTGTTTTTAGCCATGTGGATTTTAGTTTTTGCATTAAAGCTGTGTGTGTTTTATAAGGCATCCTTTGTCTGCCCATATATAGGCCTGCTTGAGTTCATTGTTTGCCGTGCCTTGTGCCTGTGAGTCACCATGTTTCTGGGGGCCATTTTGTTGTGGTAGTTATTAGTGTGCTGTTTTTGCCACATAGGCCTGCGTGTCTTTCCATTTTTCCTCTTGTTTTACTGCTTCCAAATCCATCCCCATTGCCAGCTGCAGCTCCCTGATGCTGCTATATAATACATCCCACGTGATGCACAAATTTAGGCCAAACATGCTCCAGTACATTTTAGTTTTTGTTCTTTAATATTCTTATTCTTCCAGAGTGTACAGTAGCCAGGAAAGCCCTGGCCTTGTTGTCAACGTCTCATAAATGGCTACACTGTGTGTTGTTGTTGGCAGAGTTTCTGAAATTTAATAATTGAGGCCACCACACACTAAGTTCTATATTCTATTTGTTTGATTTGTGCTATGTTTGACTGATGTTCTGGCTTTTTTGCTTTTAGGTGCACAAAGACTGAGGAGGAGGTGTGTCTCTCATCATTGCCTGTTGCACTTCCAGACAGACATCCTGCTGCTGGACACACAACGTGATGTGTGACCTGACCAGACATCTCTGCAACTGAGTGCTGCTGACATCTGAAGAAGATGGGCCCAAAGAAAGCAGGTACCAGGTCCTCCAGTACCAAGAATGTTGCTATTGAGAAGAAGAAGGAACAGAAGAAGCAAGTGACACTGAAGTCTGGTGTGCCGGCCAGTACCTTTTTTGGGAAAAAAAATTGCGCCTGCAGCAGCGGTGTCCGGGGGCAAGCTGGGGGCAGCACATCCGCATCAGTGGACCCAACCCACCAACCCAGGGCCAAGCAAATGAGTGGGGAAGAGGTAGCCAGCCTAATGGTGGAAAGCAGTGATGCTGAGCCGGAGATAAACTTATCGCTATCTCAAAGTAGTACCCAATCAACGCAGGAGGAAACACAGCAGATAAGTGGTCAACAACAACAGCCGCAACCACCGCCCGCAATAGTAGTTGTTGTTCCTCCTGAAGTAGGGGCAGTTCAGGAAATTGAGCCTCATGCAGAGGTAGAAGAAGAAGCCACTCATTCAGAAGATCCATTGTCTTCCAAATCCCCAGCAAGGAAAAGGAGGGGTAGTCCATCGAGTTCTTCGCCAAGCCCCCCTTCTGATGATCTAGATGCCACTTGGAAGCCACAAACTGAGTCTGAGAGGGAGCCACGTTCCAAGACCAAGCTAGGGAAAAGGAAGGTTCCAGAAAGCCTTACACTTATGGAGGTCGATGTAGAACAGCAAGAGGATGATGATGATGACGACGAGCCAGTCATCACGAACATCACTCCCGGCCCCGAGGTGATGGAGACCAACATTCTTACTCTATCCAAAATCGCTGCGAGGGATGTAGCACGCATACCTCCACAGGTAACACCAACACGACCTACAGCTTCCATATTTGCATTAGCAAAGGCCCGGCAGCGACCTACATCCAGCACAACCACCACCTCTGTAGGAGTAGGTAGTGGTACAGCAGCACAGAGTCAAATTCAACACACACCCTACAGATCATCCGGCATTGGAAGTGGCACCTCCAGCAGGAGGCCAAAGTTAAGCTCCCCAGTTTGGGACTTCTTTACGGTTAGCGAAAAGGAGGAGAACATTGTTATATGCTCCATTTGTAATACCTCTGTTAGTCGTGGTAAGCTTGGTACAAACTATGGTACCGGAGGCCAAATGACCCATCTGAAAAAACACCACTTGATCAGCTGGGAGGACCACCTTCGCGACAGAAAAAAAACTGCAACCATTGGTGTTGGTGGGGATAAAGGAGTAGAAGAAGATCCGATCACGGTGGAAGAGGAAGGACAGGGAGACATTCTCTCTGGTAGTGGTACACAAGGTGTCCCTGACCCCAGCAGTGCAGTCTTAACGTTGCACACATCTTCAGCAACATCTCAGTGGCACAAGAGTAAGAGTCAGCCGGAGACACCAAGAAGTACCAGGTCCGCACTACCAAAAAGTGCTTTGAGCCTAAGAGAAAGGAAAACCATGCAGCCTACCATTATCAGCATGTTTGGGGGTGAGGGGCAGTACGAACGCAACCACCCAATAGCACGTTTGTACAATGCGAAGCTGGCTAAAATGTTAGCACTGGACCTTCTCCCTTTTTCTTTTGTTGAAGGGTTGGGTTTTGTGGAATTTGTGTCAACCATCTGCCCAAAATGGCATGTTCCCAGCCGCTACTATTTTGCCAGAGTTGCAGTTCCAGCACTACATCACGACGTGCTGGAATTGCTAGGAAAGGCCTTGAAGCAGAGTGCTGTTCACAGTATCCACCTGACTACAGACATGTGGACCAGTTGCCAAGCCACAGATTACATGTGCATCACTGCACACTGGATCAGTTTTGTGGGTGTTAGAGAACAGCTATCTGCTGGTGTTGATACTGCAGAGATTTTTCATGCCACTCGCAAACATGCAACTGTAGCCATGTTTGCCATGGAGAAATCTCATACTGCTGCAAACATTTTGGAAGAGTTTAACACCAAGGTCTTTGAGTGGCTGCGCCCAAGAGGGCTTACGATTGGTTTTGTTGCCACGGACAACGGCAGTAATGTAGTTTTGGCCATGCGCAATGGTGGCTATTTCAGGGTCCCGTGTTTGGCACACTGCATTAACATTGTTGTTCAAGACTTTTTGAAAAATGAATCAAAAGTCAGCAACTTACTGGTCACCTGCAGAAGAATATGCACACATTTCAGCCATTCTTTTAAAGCCCGGAAGCAGCTGAGGGTCATTCAACGTGAGCATAAACTGCCAGTCAAAGCGCTCATCCAGGAGGTGCCAACACGTTGGAACTCAACTTATTACATGCTTGATCGTCTGTTTGAACTGTACATACCACTCAATGCTTATGTCATGCAAAGAATAGAGGAACCTACTGTGAGAGGCATGACCGTTGAGATGGCTCAATGGGACCTCATTAAATGCCTGACTGAGATGCTACTTCCTTTTGAGATCTTCACACGTGAAGTCAGCAGGGAGGACTGTACTATGGGCCAAGCTATCCCATTGTTGCACATGCTAGAGCAACAGCTGAAGGATGTGTCTGAAACGTACGCAGGTGTGGATGACAAACAAGACGCATATCATTTGGCGGAGACCTTAGCCGCTCGCTTATCGGAAAATACAAGGATTAAAAATAAAATTTTGTCACAACCACATTACATTAGTGCCACAATTTTGGATCCACGGTACAAAGTATTTCTGAACAGCAAGGCAGTAATTCCTTTTTCGGAAGTGGATGTTGCCAACTACAAAACTTTGATAGCTAAGGAAGCAACTATTTTCGAAAGCGAACGGCTGTTAATTACAGGCCCCCCACCACAGGCCATAACCAGTACTACAGGGCATCCAGAGTCAAGTTATACTTCGGAGCCTGAGGGCAGTGCATTTGCCTCCCAGCAGTCACCTACACCAACAATAACATCAAGAACAGGATCATCCACAGCACAATGTGCAACTGATTGGTTTCTACAGCAGGGGTATGGTAAGTCCAGTGCTGATGCAAAGGCAAAACCGGCCGAGCACATCCGAGCACCCCTTAACATTGAGCGGATGGTCCAGGCCTATCTGGATGACCCAACAGAGGTCTTCATGGATGGAAACCCATTGGTGTATTGGTATGGGAAAAGAAGCCAATGGACAGTGCTCAGCAGGCTGGCGATAAAGTATCTCGCTTCCCCTGTCGCAAGTGTCTCTTCTGAGCGTGTTTTCAGTGCTGCTGGTGCCATTGTAACTTCGAAAAGGACCAGTCTCTCGGCCCAAAGCGTGGAGAGGTTAACCATGATCAAAATGAATCAGCACTTTATACCACCGGATTACAAAATACGTGAATCACAGCAGGAAGAGCAGAGCGACTTGGATGACGTAAATAGTGCGTTACAGGACCTACTTCTGTCCGAACCACCAGAGTTTGAGGACGAGCTCCTCTTCCCTGACAACTAGGCTTTCAAATTGTTGCTTTCTTCCTTCCTTTATGTGTCTGTGTATCTGTCTTTCTGGTTCAAATCAAATCACAACAAAACCATCACCAATGTCTTCTTTTTATTTCCCTATTGGAGTTGCACGTCTGTGCATTTAACTGTCCACTCTTCAGAGTCCTGCTTCATCTTCCTGTCTCGCACAAGTACATTTCCATCAAGCCAGACATTAGTACAAGAAATGTTGCCTTTACCAGTCCCGCCTCCATTAGAAGTGAAACGTGACTACTATAGCTATCCTCCGTTTTGTTTTCGAGCCGAAACTCATCAGTGTCCGAAGGCTACAGCCTCAGCAGGCATCCAAAGGTCCTCACTGTCAGGACAGAAGGTACTTGGCAGAGAAAGACAAGAGACTCTTCGAAGAAACTTGCTGACATTTGTGCAAACTCAAATGACCAGCAATGAGCACTACACAGGCCGCGGCCCATCATCACAGTGCTGACCATGGGAAGCAACTTAAACTGTGACAAAGAAGTGCCACAGATGAATAAGACGAAAACCGAAACAGCGCCTAACACTCAAAATGAATGTGGACTGGAGTAATGATGAGGCCACTGCCCCGCAAAAAAAAAAAAAAAATGTCAGAACTAGGCATCTGATGATCTGACAGCCAAAGAGAAGAGCAAGACAGGTAATGATGGAATGCATTGGATGTTTGCAGACTCTGAGCGATTGCTGTTGTTTGTTGTTGATGTTGTGCATGAAGTCGAACTCTACTCTACTAGTTAATCTACAAAGTGACTCAAGTAAGTCAGTGACAGTCAATGTTTCCCTTCTTGTTGTTTAATAACCAAATTGTACTCCTACTACTGCAGGTGCAGGCCAATATCTGTTGCAATTTTTTAATATGGAAAATGGACTTAATCGGAGTCTATACAGACTGAGTTGTAGTTGGACAACACGTACCACACCATGATGATGACCATACTATCTTTTCGCGCGCAGTCATTCAGTTGGATCGGAGATGATTCAAGGACTAACTGCATTTTATGAAGTGGCATAAGGTAAACATAAACACAACAATTCAACAAGAAAGTAGTAAACACAGCAGACCTACATGTCCATGTAGTGGTCTAGTCGAGTGTAGTGATGACTGACAGCGGCGCATTGATTTTGTCACTTAATTAGGAAAATGCTAAGTTGCTGTGTATGCCTTTTGTCTGGCTATGTCAAAAATTAAGGTAAATGGAGGTTGGGTCACGGGCTGGTGCTGTGGTGGGCCTGTTCTGTCCTGTTGTTGTTGTAGCTTAATGCTGTAAACAGAATCTACACGATATATCCAAGCCGCCTCACTCTGAAAGTGTTCTCTCTTCTCTTCTTGGACTCCACCGTAAATGATGTTTTTTTTTATTCATTGATTTCTCAATACCCCTTTTGTTTTTCCATCTAGACGTTACAGGCCGGCCTTTACCCTGTGCTTGCTATACTGGGAGACACAACTCACATTTACCTTACCAATCGGCATCAGGAAGGCCACCAAGATTGATGTGCGGAGCGTCCATGTAAGATAGGACCAAGAGGAAGGACGAGATTCAACTCCACAATTTTAGCATGATAATACAGTAACTTTAGTATCATTCATCATTCATCTTTTAATTAATTTGAATCCTTTTTTCTCTGCAATCATTAGGACTGTGTGTTGTGTGTTTGTTTGCTAATTGATCCCTACAAATGTTTTTTAATTGTCTTTGCTATCTTTACAAGTAAGCCCAGTACAACATGGAATTTGGGTCTCTGAGGGCATATTACAGGCAAGGCAAATTGCATAGAATATACTGGTGCCCTGTACTGTCTAATTGTCTAGTAGGAGTTATTAAGTACTACTCATTAACCATCAAGTTATCTAATCTTCATCATCATTAACGCATGCATTTCCCTTTTCTCGCTTTATTGATTTTTTGGATAAGATCATGGTCGTCTGCCAAGATTGCGCTTTGCTTTTGTTGTCCATGCGTACTGTTTTTCATTTTCAAACCTTTCCCCAAACCCCCTTCCCATCCATTCATCAAACCCTAACCCTCTTCCCCCGGGCTGTGATTTATATTGAGGTGTGATGTGACTACATAAAATGTACACCAATTGATCACACGCTTGCTGGGGCAGATGTGGTGAAAGCAACACTAATTCAATTGCAAGGCAGGGCGAGGAGCTTCTTCTGCTTGGCCACCCATGCTCAGTCTATGTGCATTGTGCAAGCCGTCACCGGCTAATAGTAGTACATCATAATTAATTGCCGTCATTGATTGGATTAATCATCAAACTCCTACCACACAGCAGTAAAGGTTACGAATTACGATTGTGTTAAGTTAAGTGACTCACTCGACAGCACAACTGCAGTTTATAACTTCTTGTACTAGGCTGTCCCCGCCACCATTATGTTTAATTTGACTTTAGCAGTTGCAACTGCAATATTGTTTGTTTGGCAGTCGTCTTCTGTACTGTATTTCACTTCGTTCGACTACTCCTCCCACAGTTTTTCTCAGGCAAGTGACTGTCTCTTTTTTTTATTTTTTTAGCAAATGCTACTGCCAGTGTCTACTCTACTACTACCACCACAACCATGGCATCTTCTACATTCTCTATGGAAACCATGCAGCCATCGCTGTGCCGAACGTAGTCATCATCAATCACAGGTAAGATAAGTTTGGTGGGAGGTAGAATACTAGTAGGACAAATAACTCAGTGAGGGGTACCGCATCTATCTGTTTGTTATACATCATCGGCAGATTATTTAAATCAAACACTGGCTGCGGCCCTGCAGCAGCAAGGAAACCAATGTGACGTTAATTCGTAAAACAGTAACCCCCCACAAAACATTAACATTGTATGTTTAAGTATAAATATAATTTATTACCCTAACAAAAATAAACTATCCCACACCTGACCCACCCCTCTCCCTAACCCCAACCAATGTCCAAAATGAAAAAAGTCCAAAGAATGTCCCGAAACCCCAACGCCCAATTCCCACCCACCAAAACAAGGAATAAAAAGGGGCAAAGCAACAGGGTCCTCGATGTTATAATCGGCGGGCTTTGAGGTGTTTGTCCACCAGGATTTTCACCCGCTCCTCCATTTGCTCCTCTTGCTGTGCCATCCGGAGGAGAATCTTCCTGCGGAATGCCCTGCAGTGGCATCCACAATGGGGGACAGCAGTGCTGGCTGCTAATGAATTGCGGCGGGTGGCTATCAGACCGCGGCGCCGTACCGCTGGAGTTGGGGCCTGGCTGGGGCCCGGGGCATCGGACGAGGCTGCAGCTGCTGCCGCCTCCTCCTCCTCCTCCGCCAGAGCCACCAGCCGCCGGTACTCCCGGCATATGGCCTCCAGTTTCCGGCGCCGGGCCCTGACTGCCAACTCCTTCCGCGATAGTTTGTCTTGGGAAAAGAAAGAAAAAAAATATTGTTGTAACCAGTACTCTTACCTAAACAGTAACACAAAATTAATTCAACACATAATGGCACAGTAGCACTAGCAAGAAGCACAGTACATAACATTTGTGGTAATAATCTATCTATCCTCCCACTTCCTCGGCCTCTAACATTTGTGGGAGTTTCAGGCATTATACTAGCACTATGGACTCCAACCAGTACACAGTACACCAGTGTTCTTCTTATCTCTAGTTTAGGGAAATGACATAACCTGGTTGTAGCCGGCATTGCCAGCTCGGTCATCTATGCTTGAACCCAAGACAAACATACGAGTCATGACGCAGAGTCACATTAGTTTGATTTACTACTGTTTGCAGGTGGGGAAGCTCGTATTTTTCTATTACGGGTGGCACTGGCCATACTCTCTCTGTTACATGGAGGGCAATTGCTCAATTTCACAGTGCCTTGGCTACTACAAAAAGGCAGATTATATATCTGATCCAATGATCGTTGCTTTTATATGGGACAACGACATAAGGTCAGTAGCGGTCGTTGGTGGGACTCGGGGAGTTTGGCCGGGCGGTGGCGTGGGTAGGGGCAGGATGGGGGTAGTAAACTATGGATTACGGCCAATTACAGGTAAGTAAACATATAAATAAATGAAACTAATTTTGTTGCGCACACTGCATCGCATTTGGCGGTGCAGTGCGCACAATGAAATTCACTTTATTTATTTGTATGTTACAGTAAAGTTACCTGTATTTGCCCGCGTAATACATTGTTTACTACTACCCCCACCCTGCCCCTCCCCACATCGGCTTTGGTACGCTGGCGCGGTTTCTTTAACATTCCCTAAAACTGTGCATCCCGTGACAGTCTCCACCTAGGCTGTCTATGATGAATACATACAGGCATCCATCCATTCTAAGTAAATGTCAATCATTCTTCTTAATCTCTCCACAAACGTTACTTTGTTTCACCAACAACAACGCATGCGTCCACTCACTCCGTTGCTTGCCTTGGCTTAGAGTTTCACCCAAACACCGCTGATGATTCTTGCTATCCACAGTATCCACCCATACTGTGTCTTCCACCCAGGCAGGCATCCATTCTTCTTTCACCTCCCACCCATCCTTCAACAACACATGCATCTGATTCCTATCAGCCACCTATCCATGCTTCCAACGTATCCTTCTCTGCCAGTCGTCATATTAAATCTCGCCCGCCCTTCCTCCTTCCACCCTTCTTTCCCTTTTTGTTCAACACATCCATCAAGGTCATCTGATCTGACTTTTAGTCTCCTCCATAAAACTTTCACAGCTGAGTTGGAGTCAGATATAAGAGGCCATTGGTTAATGAAGTCACGCTGGTAATGCTATTGCTACTGCATTGCTCATGCTAAGTAAAGGGTGTCTTCTTTATTAACCGTTGTATAATGTTCACTACAACTTCATACCTAATAAGTCTCAACAACAGTACAGTGAGTGAAGTCCACTCCACACACCCTTCCAGCTAGTGCAATGTCAATAAGTCATGAATATAACTTACCACCGCCCGCCACTGCTGCTGGCTCACCCCCTGTATCTCCTGCCCCCTCCGGAATGGCCGCAACGCCATCGCCGCTGGCCCCACCGGCACTGGTGGTCGGTAGTACGCCTAGAAAAAACATGACACATTTTTAGATGCCTGTACACCTCCCCCTATTTATTCTTTTTCACTAGCAAGATTGAAAAAAAGTTAATACATATTATTATTATAAATCACATTCAATAGTCCAAATCGGGTACTAGAGTACAGTCAGTAGACAGACACTAGTAGTGTTATTATGGTCCCTAGGGTCATTATTATACTATACTCTACTCTTTGCAAAGTTAGCCTGAGCCATGCAACCATTTTTCGCTTCATGTCTTTTGCGCATGTTACCTCGCAGCTTGTTGTGCAGTAACAGTAAGACGCCTTTTTGAGCCCACATGAGCACATACAGCTACTGTCTGAGCGTTGCGTACAAGAGGTCGGAAAACAAGCCACTTTGTTATGGAGTTCCGTTAGTCCGTATTACTTAGCCATAGGTAACATGTTACAGTTTTTTGGCAGGACTGACAAATGCTTGCATTAACACGCACCATTTTTCTCAGGCAGAGGATTCCCTTCTACGAACCAGAGATTTGCAGAGCTTATGAATGATGCATGTAACCAGTAATTCTACGTTCTACGGTGAGGAGTCGCCCAGAATTCACACAGATCTTTTGTCTTATATCATCATGCACTTGTTGCAACAATTTTTATTGTTTTAATCTTATGCATTTTGCTGTTGGAGCTGGCTGGAGTACACTGAATTTTATAGAACAACAACATACAGAGGTTGTCATTTGAAAATAAACCTTTTGAACTTACACATAGACTCTGTGGTATTTGGTGTGGTGGTTGTGGTGGACTTACACGAGTGAGTGAGCGAAAGTGTGTTATGTTCTGGGTTGTGGAATCATAATCATTGGGTATCTTCGGGTGGGGGTTCGGGGACCTAATGAGACACTAGCTAGTCGTTCAGGGGATTGTGGGTTCACTTCTGACTGAGGTGTGAGGAACGTCCAAGTTCCAAACTCTCATCACCAACATCCTCTTTCATTGTGCATAGTTCTGCATGGGGCTGTGCAGAATCCAAGTAGTATGTACTATATCCTATCAAAAATAGTCAAATATCTGGTTGTGCATTTTGTTTGTAGTATTTGTCAAAGCCTCAAGATTAAGAAGCCTAGAAGAGGACAACCGAAAGGACTGGACTCAGTGGCTAGAGCTATTAGTATTGGTCAATCTGAGTTTTATTCAAAACCGTACAATAAAGAGTGGCAGTGCAAACTGGGCAAGCTTAGCGACAGACTAATAGTAGTAGTACCGAGTACAGACATTCATAGCAGAGGCAGTTACAACTTAGAGGCAGGGATAACCAGAATTTAGAAACAGATAGTCAAGTCAAGATCAAAGAATCTTTTGTAAAAAATATAATTAGGGAGTGGAGCCAGAATTAATAGTTCTGAAAAAATAAGGTCCAGTAAAAGTTAGGGCAATATAATTGTTAATATAACCACTGGAGGACTTACTGGGACCAGCAGCAGGGCCCTCGGTAGAGGAGCGGTCCTCTGGTGGTTGTCCCGCCGACTCGGACCCCGTCTTCTTGCCCCTGGGTGCTGCAGATCAGTGATCATGTAAGATATAATAAAGAAAAAGAAAGACACAAACATTAATGATTGCTGTGAAACAAATAAATTATCTAAAAAAAACGCTCAAAAAACGTTTTAGGAAACAAAAATTGCAATAAAATTGACCTATCTAATCCGATCGCCTACTGGCTTGCGGGATTCACGGACAGTCTACTTATTTGGGAACACTAATTCACTGTTCCATTCTGATTGATTCAAATAAAATCCAGAACACTAACTAAGCCTAAGTACCACCTGACCTAGCCCACCTATTCCAGGCGGGCCAATTGTTCATTAAGCCTGCATTTCCATTTTTTTTTCCATCAAAAATGCATAGATGAGAAGGAGGACACATGCATAAAGTCAGTGCATAATGCATACACCAAATTGTTGGTTGGTTGCGTCTGATGTTCTGCAGCTGACTGACACTGCTAAGCTAAGCTTACCAGTACCACTCACTAAACAAACTACAAAAGGTTCTACCAAGGACTGGGGTAAGCAGCACTCAGTGACAGAGGATGCGTCACGCACACCGCTCAAAAATTATCAACTAATAGTAACTAAACCTAGTATCAAATCCATCCACCACTATTTGACAGGAGGACAAAGGAAGGACTACAGTCTCTCTAGCAATAGCATTACCTAACTGAAGTTCTCTAAAGTAAACTCTTACATAATAATGACAAGCGAGCGCAAAGTTGCAAAAAAGTAAGAGTACCGCCCAGCACCTGTGTCCTACAATCACAGAAGATTTTGAAATGTAATTTACCTGCAATGTAAGCAGCATTATTCTTGTTATTTGTAAAAAATGTATACACAAATCACAATACTTATACTACTATATATATTGGCTACTCACCAAGCCCCACGACCTCGACACCTAGCAGGTCCAACAGGTCCTTCTCCCGGTCAAGAATGTCTGACCACCGGTGGGCCAGCTGGTTATGTGTGCGCCGGACCGCGGAGCAGCGAAACACTGCCCGACGCACCTTCGCCCACCGGCGGTGACGCTCCTGGGTCGGGTAACTGGAGCCTGGCCTGCCGCCTGCTGCCAAGGTCAAGGGGAGGTGGCGCTGAATAAAAAAAACAAGGGCGGCCACCTCCTCCTCCGTAAACAGCTGGCGGGCTTGCACCCCTGCGGGGCGCAGTCTGCCGCAAGGCAGGCGGCGATTGGGCGCACGCGCCTTGCCCTTTGACCCGCTGCTGCTACCCTTCGCCATGGTTCTGGGGTGGGAGGAGGTGAAAAAGAAAAGTTAGAAGGGAAAAATAAAGTTAGGGGAAGAAGTAGGATCTTAAAGAACAAAGTTATATAAAACAGTTGAAAAGTAAAAAAAACACAGTAAAAAGTAGAAAAAAATGCAAAATATAGACTTAGGCAGAGAGAGAGATAGGTAAGAAATAAAGAAAAATTGAAAAACAGTGTAAAAAACTAAGGATTGCAAAGATTGAGGGAGGATAGAAAAGCAGGCCCAGAACCATAGCATAGAGTGGTAAAACAAGATGGCCGCGCCCATCGCGACCGCATGGGTAAGTTCGCGTGATATTTCTCCCCGAGCACGCAAAAAACGTCGCGAACACGTACAACGCGTTCCCGAACATGGAATGCGCATCGCGAGCACGCTATACGCGACCCGGAACAGGAAATAAGGGATCGCGAATGGGCGGGACAAGTGAAAACCAAAATGGCCGCGCCCATAGGCGACCGCATGGGTAAGTTCGCGCCCCCGAGCACGCAAACAGCGTCCCGAACACGAACAACGCGTTCCCGAGCAAGAAAAACGCATCGCGAACGGGCGCGCCAAGCAGCTACGCACGCTCGCGAAGCTACGCGAAGCTCGCGTAGCGCTTCGACGTCTTCGCGTAGCTTCGCGTAGCGCGACTACGCGAACTACGCCCAGGGTTATCTAATACCTGGTGTCAGTATTGACTCAGAGTTATTTATGGCGAATGGTATCAATGTAGTGATTGCCACATCCAAGTGTTCTATTTACTTGTGCAAAATCTGTGATTTGTTGGTGGAAGCATATCGACTCACCATTACGAAGAGCCTTTTTGGCTCATAAGTGTATTACTGCATCCATCATCCTTTCAGCTCTACAAAAAGAAAGAAACTCAGAGACTGTCAATGCTGCATGAGTCAGCTACCACATGCAGTGTAACATGGATCCCCAGATATTTGAGGCTAGACGATGTATTGGGATGCCAGATTGTCAGGAGTAGACACTCGCTCTATCGCTTATTGGGACCAACAGGGATTTAGATTTGATCATTCGGAGTACAGAGACCTCCTCACACAGGCCGAACAGATCAGACATTGAGGGCTCAAAGTTTGTGGGTCAGTGAGGAAAGGCAGAACATTGTCTGCATATAGTGTGACTTTTTTCCTTGGGCCTAGCGTCCCAAGACCACCGGTGAAGTTGTGCGTCACAGCGTATTAGTCTCGCAAGGGGTTCAATTACTAGGGCGATGAGGAGGGGTGAGAGAGGACAACACTGACAAGTGCCTCTATGTACGGGGGACAGGGTGGAAAGGGACCTGTTGATTTGGGCATGCAGTGTGAAAGCCCACAGGAAGCAACATATTTCCCTCTCAGGAATCTGAAAGCATAAAAGTATAAGTATAAACTAAAAGTTAAAAACTTGACCATCACCCACAAAACTGCTTTGGCAATCATTTGACTTACCTTAAGGTTTCCTTGAATTCTGTAACTTGGTCAGAGCTTTTTTTAGTACATTGACAAACGTCTAGTAGAGCTGAAGGGAGATAAGTCACAGTCTATGCCAGGGGCCTGTGAAATTCCTAGATTGAATATATCCATATAACACACTATCAGGTACTTGCCACCATATATGCCACGACCAGAGTTAAAATAGTAAATGAACCCAGTCCTAAAATATGAGGAAGTATGCTTGGCTAAATTCAGGTATTGAACACAGGTCAAAAATGTTCCATGGAGATATTATGTAAGGTTTATATGTTGGTGCTGTATATCCCATAGTCTATATGTTTATAAATTCTGGGGCATATTTACAAGGGAATGGCGAAGCATGCCGTTAAGCAAACATTGCTAACACAATGCTCCTCCATTCTGAAAATGCAGGGATGCACAGTATTTACAATGGTACGGCACATCCCAGCGTTTTCCCTAGTGTGGCGCTAAACTCAGCTGCCTAGCGCCAACGCAGGCACCCTTGCACCATAAGGCAAGGGAGTCTGCATTGAGGAAATGATTGTTTATGTGCAGGAAGGTGTCCCTTCCTGCACATAAACAATCCAGAATGGGGAATTGTAACTTCTATGTGTGCTGCATTGTGCAGCACACATAGAAGTTGCAAATTGTCATTTTTTAAATGATTGTTCATGTGCAGAAAGGGACACCTTCCTGCACATGAACAATCATTCATGGTGATTTGCTGTTTCTATGTGTTCTGCACAATGCAGCACACATCGAAACAGCAAAAACGAGAAGAAATTAAGCATTTCTCCTCATTTCACCATGTTAAGACCAAGTTTTCCCTGGCTTTAATGTTGGTGCTGTCTCCTATTTACACCACCTTTGTAAATAGGGGGCAGTGTCAAAAGCAATCGGTGTTTGCGGCGGGACGCCCAGTGCAACACCCATTGCACTCCCACTCCCCTTTCACGCTAAATGTAGCGTGAAAGGGGGCATTATTTACAAGGCGGCTTTAAGCCATGTTAAGTGGTTTAACGCCGCATTGTAAATAAGCCGAAGGGTTTATCGCCACAGGAACCTGACGTTCCTGTGGCAATAGGGGCTTGTAAATATGCCCCTATGTTTTGGCACTCTATTTTATCACATAGACCCACTTTTACAAACATAAGGAAAGTGAAGGACTGCACTTATGGGATAGTCTCTGAATGCTCTGTGCCCCTTGATGCCACAGAGTAAAATGTGCACTTTGGATTGTGTACCTTTTTCTGTAGGCCGTAGTAACATTTTGCTTATTTCCCTGTCTCATCAAAATAAATATTCATCTGTGACGCATTTGGATTTTTTCATGCATGTTCCTTCTGAACAGGCATTATTTTTTTATTTCATCAACAGCATTTGACATATCCCAAAAATGGTGTATGGAGCTTTGATCCGGAAGATTCACCTACTCAAAGAACACTATACATCTCAGAAAGCCCCTGACCTGTTACTGTTTGCAGTAGCACACCCACCAGTCAACCTTTTTTATTCTTTTATTTTAATAAATAAGCTTTGTTGTTTTCCAAACATCAAAAAACTACATACACAGCACCATTCTCACCGGTAGGACCACATTACAAATAGATGCTATTTCCGATTTTACAGATCCAAGCCATAGTATTCCCACCATCTTCCCCCTTTCTTCCCATGCCTCTGTGGGCAGCCCCGTGCAATATAGCTAGGTCTTTCCTGTTGGACGCACCTGTCCACCCATGCCCTGCACTCCACCAATGAGGGGGCCCGTGAGGAATTCCATCTCCAGGAGATATCACGCTTGGCAACCAGAGAAGCGACCCCAATGAAAGTCCATTCTGCCAGTGGGCCACCAAGTTCATCCAGTAAGCCCAGTAGGGCCACTGTAAGAGTAAGTTTCAGGGGTTGGTCAAGCACCTGTGAGAGTTCTTGTGTTATTTGCCAGTACTGGACCATCACAGGGCAGGACCAAACCACATGGTAAAAGTCTTCTTCAGGCACGCAACAGTGGAAAAAGGTGGACAGGGGGGTTCTGTCAGCTAGATGAAGTCAAACAGGAGGTCATGTAAGTCAAGTGAGGATAGTTTAGCTGGATAAGTCTAAAGTGTGTGGAGATGGCCAGCACTCAGGGGCCATCTTAAGCTTCCCTCCATTCTGCTTCATCCATTTTCCTGACCCATGCCTCCCACCTCTGTTTCAATGTGGCGAACCAGCTTAGAGCACTAATGATTAGATAGTGGTAAACAGTGCCCCAGGTAATCTTTTCCTTCAAAAATGTGTCCTTGAGAAGGCTGAACTCGGGGATGTCAGTGTCCAAGCGTGTCCCGGGCCTGAAAGTATCCTCAGGATCGAACCAATGCTCTTAGGGGTCCACCTCTCGACAGCCCCAAGTCTGGATATGAATACACGCAGACTTTAGGATGGTCAAGCGGGGGAAGGGAAGGATCGGGACAGCGGGGAGGGAGACCTGTGAACACAAAAAGGAAATATTATAATATGCGTTCATCCATATGAGGTATCTATGACTATGCCCTCAAAGACTACATGGACCCCATCTTCCACTAAACTGTAAAGAAAGAAAATGCTCCCTTGCAGAAATGGGTGGTGAGCAGGTGATCTTGCTGCCTTACACAGTATACTGCAATGGAACAAGATAGAAGAACCTATGATTGTTATACTGTCAACCTCACCGCTATATCCCTTAGTGTATGAAATGACTCTCCCTGCATGAAACACCTACCCTTAGTATCTGTGGAAGATGGCTGAGAACACTAAAGATAGAACCACCTGCCTCGTACCATCCCTGTGAATATTTAAACACAAAACGGAGCAAAGAGTGAAACGCTGCTCGTTGTCAAGAGGTTCAAAATCATAAGCCAGAAGTGATGTATCATACACTCATGTCATAGTTCATAACATCATTTTATACAATATCCATATGTGAAGCAACAGAGCCCAAAGTTATGAGAGTTCGTAATCACTCTCCGTGTGAGTCAAAAGCTTGGTTAATACTGAGGCAAACAGAACCCTCCCTGCATGAGTCTCAGCCATGGACTCGCCAACAGAGAAAGAAAGGAGAAACCCCCTTTATGCTTAAATGATACGAACAAGGTTTTTAAATGCAACAACCATCAATATATGTCCCTCGCATGAGTCCGTAAGGCAAAGAACTCTCCAACGTAGGGAAATATCAGAATGATAGCCGAAATGATCAGCCACACCGAGCGAGTTTTAGAAAGTCACTCCTCGGACTAATGCCTAATGGCACCCTTACCCAACCAGAATACACAAAGTCTGCCACCAACTCGAGAGCACGAAAGACAGGACCTTCACGAATAATCGGCAGCGTCTCCTGCCAAATCTTCTCTTTTCAGTGGTTTCCAGACGTCACGCACGACGGTGCGCCTGACGTCATACGTCCGCTGCGGCCGCTGGGAAATGTAGTTCTCCCGTGCTCCGTTTTCTGGTGCCTGGCAGTGACTACTTCCCGTGGCCCCTGACAGAGTGGATGTTGGCTGTGAGGGTGTGGGGTGATTGCAGATATTTATGAAATTGGGTCTAGACGAGTTGATAGTGTTCTCGTAGCTCTTGGAACATCTGCATATGGCTCCCTGCCCACACATCCCCAAGGACAGGGATGCCTATATTGTCCCATTTTTTGAACCCCTCCAGTACCTCTATGTTGCACAACACTTGACCCTCCACATGGGAGTCAACAGACCCAGCTTACAGTCAAGGCCAATGAGTTGGAGTGCAGCTCTCCAGCACAGGAAGACCACCCAGGTAATATCTACGAGGTATTGTGGGATTGATGTGCCATACAATATTTCCATTATATTGTCTAAGCCCAACAGGGCTAGCTTTTTGCGATAGGCTGGGTCATCTCACCAGCTATTAAGCCAATAGTTAATAGCAATGAACTGCGAGGCCCTATAATAACATTGAAGATCTACCATCCCCAGGCTTTTGTCGTACGGGGATTGCCGACACTTGGCAAATGCGATTCGGGCATGACCACCTGACCAAAGAAAGGAACGAATGGTGGAATTGAGGTTTTGGACCCACTGGTGAGAGATCAGGAGTGGAAAGTTTTGAAATGCATATAAGAAGCGAGGCAGTATCCTGATCTTGGTAAGGGCTACGTGTCCCAAAACATGGAGCGGGAGGCACGTCCACTTCTGGAGGTCTCTTTTCATAACAGTCACTACGAGTACCAAGTAAGATGCTTGTGAACTTTCAAAGTAAAGCAATATGGATCCCCAGGTATTTGAAGGATAGACGGTGTATTGGGATGCCAGATTTTCAGGAGTAGACACTCATTTTGTCACTTATTGAGACCAGCAGTGATTTAGATTTGTTCATTTGGAGTCCAGAGGCCTCCTCACACAGGTTGAACAGGGTCAGACTTTGAGGGCCCAAAGTTTGTGGGTCAGTGAGGAAAGGCAGAACATTGTCTGCATATAGTGCGATTCTCTCCTTGGTCCTGACGTCCCAAGACCACCCGTGAATGGGGTGGAAAGGGATCGGTTGATTTGGACTTGTGCAGGTGGCTGGCAGTATAGGATCTTAATAAGTTTACAAAGGTGAGTACCCAGCGCAGCGCAGGCCAGTACGCTGTGTAAAAAGGACCAGTCAATTGTAAAGGCTTTCTCAAAGTCTATTAAGAGTAGAGTGGCCGGGTGTTGGAGCTTGGACAATTAAGAAAGTGCAACTTTGACCCTCCGAATGCAATACTGGGTGCTGCTGCCAAGCATTAAACTGCACTGGTCTCTGTGGATCAAATAAGGTAGGGTGTTTTGTAAGCGGTTAGCTAGGATTTTGGCAAATATCTTAACCTTAGAGTTTAAGGAGATGGGCTTGTAAGAGGCACACTGATCTGGAGGATGGTCAGGTTTAGGGATAGCCACTTTCAAGGCCACATCAAGCCCCAGGCGGAAGGTCCAGTTAGTGGCTGCTTCCATGTAGAGAGCAAGCAGGTGGGGGGCCAGTGAAGCTTAGAACTTCTAGTAGTATTCCATGGGGATGCCGTTGGGGCCAGGTGTTGTTTTGGCCTTGAAATAGGAGTTGAGTTCGGACTCTAGGTATTCTGCGCATTTTTGATCACTGAGGTACCATGCATTGAGGCACCACATGGCCCCCTTGTTGGGTTCTATGGCTTCTATGCTTACTGTGCATGGGGCATGATCGGATATTCCCTGTGGGAGAATGTCAATTCCATCTACCTAGTAGATGTCTATGGCTGGAATTAGGAGAAGGGCTACGCATGACTCTGTTTTATGGGCCACTGAGGTGTGCGTATAGGCCAGATGATAAGGGTGCCAGATCCTCCATGCGCCACATAGCCCCAGTGAATGGACCAAAGCTGCAAGTTGGCAGGCACGGAAGGTGAGTCCTTGGCCGGGGAGGACAGTCAAGTCAACCTCTGGGTTAAGGACTGCATTGAAAGCACCTCCTACGATGATGGTACCCAGTGGCAGGCCTGAGCGGACAGTGGTCAGGGAGGTTACTGTGGAGGAGGGTGTGTGATTGATTATGTACACTGATACAAAGTTGTGCTGCCTGCCTTTGAGGGAGCCCTCCACCCTTATGTATCTACCATCAGGATCTGTGTGAGTAGTGACTGTCAGAGGGAAGCTCCTGTGTAGCAGGAGGGCCATTCTTTGGTACCCCCGGTCAAACCCAGAGTGGTGTATTCTGTTGTAGCCGAACCTTCTAAGGAAAGGACATTTATCACCCATCAAGTGAGTCTCTTGCAATATGAAAACTGTGGGCTGGTAACGTTTGGCATAACGCAAGACGGTGGAGTGCTTAATGAGGTCTAGCAGGCCATTCACGTTCTAGGATAATAGCTTCAAATTTGTCATGTGGGTTGTGAGTGTGGGAGTGAGTCAGAAACAATACTGGCAAGTAGGGAGCAGTGAGTTTGGAGGTGGTGGTGGCCTCGATTAAAGATTGTGTGTGTGGTGTGGTGGTGGATCTGATTATGGTACCTGGGGTGTGGGTGTAGTGCAATTAAATATGTTGCAACAAACAACTTTCCTTGCCCCCCCCCAAACCATATTTCTAACTCAGAAGCATATGTTGCCTGAACCTAAGCCACAACACAAACCATGGAAGAACAAACAAAACTGTAGTAATATGATGGGGACCTCCTACATTGCAGGATACAATGCCAGATGTTTAGTATTATATCTCAGTGTAGTTCTCAGTGGATTTAGCTCCCTCACAGGGCCCCGGTGCCTCCACGCCAGAGAGACGCATCTAGACAGTTCATCCCTGGTGGTCCACAGGGATCTCTGGCTGGAAGCTGAGGAAGTCTGGAGTACAAGAACTTTGATCGTCTCCCGTGTTCCCTCCTGTGACTATGTGGTCTGATTATGAGCCCGAGGAACCTGGGCAGCTGCAGGTACAGGCGCAGTGTTCATAAGTTCTTGTGCATCTCTTCCTAGGTGGCTTCAGGGCGGGAGAGATTGCATTACAGCCATTCCTTGACACATCCAATCTTGGCCGCACCACACAGCTCTCTTCTTTCCGCTGCCCAGTCCTAGGCCTGCTCGGGTGTCTCAAAGAAGTAGGTTTTTGAGTTAAAGAGCACCTTCAATTTCCCTGGGAAAAGAAGAATGTACTGAAGGTTGAGAGCACAGAGTTTTTGTTTGGCCTCATCGAAATATCGTCTGCGCTGTTGGACCGCTCTAATATAGTCAGGAAAAATCATGAAGTGAGAGTTTTGATAACTGAGTTTGGTGTGTTTACGGGCATCTCGGAGGATGGTGTCTCTATCCCAGAAATTATGTATTCGGGCAATTAGTGGGAGTGCCAGTGCTCAGAGGGGGGCTGTGGGGCCAGGGATCTGTGGGCTTGTTCCACCACAAACCATGGCGAGAGTTCACCTTCAGGAACCTATAATCGCAACCATCCATCGAGGAAGTTTACGGTATCTAAGGTTTCTGAACATTCCAGGAACCCAACAAACTGAAGGTTATTTCTATGTGATCTAGTCTCGGCATCCTCAGTATGTTCTGCCAGGGCTGTCGTGGAGAAAAGCAGCTTGGAGACCTGCCTCTTTAGGACAGCCACATCATCCTCCATGGAGGCTACCTGTCGTTCAGCTTCAGTGATACGGGCAGCAGCATTCCTGAGGTCTTGGAGGAGGAACAATACATCAACCTTAACTTTGCCCACTTTAGTCTCCAGCGTGGTCTTCGAGTCTTTGATAGCTTGTAGGATGGTAGCAAGGTCAGACTGTTCGAGCATCTGATGCGGCACCGGAGAAGATCAGGAGGGGTCTACTCCACTTGATGGTGCCGCTGTGTATTGGTCCATTATGGTTTGGGTCTGTGCAGGAGGCGGGGGCTTGTCCTTACCCATCTTGGCCTCGGCAGACCCAGTCCCGCTGGCCGATTGAGAAGGTATATGTGCGCCATGGCCTGCTTGCCCCAGGGCAGCATGAGCGCCAGGCCCTCCCTATTGAGGTGGGTCTTGTGGTGCAGCACCAGTGCCGGTCCCGGGCCCTGAGTATGCTTTGTTGCAGGATGAGTGAGGTCAACCCCCCGTGAGGGAGGGATGCATCTAGTCCAAAGGGCGGCCAGAAGGAATAAGGAGCACCCCGGTCCACTTACTCTTGAGCAGCATGAGCAGCTGAGGCAATGACTGCACAGCTGCCGCACCGGACCCCACAATCTTCAAGCCCTGGTCTCAGGGGTCCCGATCTTGTGGATGGAAAGGAAGCAGAGGCAGCCTCTAGATGTAGAAGATATGTCTAGGTCCTTAGCCACCAGTCAACTTTATTGGATCATAACCTTGACAGCTAAACATATACAGACTTCCATTGGTTCCAAATTGGTTTGCAGTCTATGAATACCCCCATACATAGCCAAAAAACATTCCATCATAACAAATAATAAAATACACTATTATGTGTACAATGAGACAGGGAGATAGAAATTACATGTTTACTCACAAAGGTTAGATTTTGCTTGCAGTAGAAATTCATATGAAATGGCACTTCAATACGTTGTAAGTCAAAAGTGTATGTGGCAGCTCATGGAGGGGATGTAGGCGAGAAAGAGGTGAAGAGAAGTGGAATTTCTATAATCTAAGGGTTTTTCCAATTACTATAAGAAAGAGTATTTTAGGTCATCCCTACAATAATAGTTATACAGCAGTTTTCAAGGTGTGCGCATGTGCAACTCTGGAGTTCTGCTAAGGCACAAGGGAACTTGCAGCAGTCGCTGCATATTCATCAGCGAATCAGTGGTGAAAAGCATGCAGATAACTCATTGTTTGTCAGCAGAAAGCTATCGTCAGGCAGCAGCTCATGGCATTTCCAAAACCATTCAATTTTACCCCAAAATAGTACATTCTTTCTCAATCGAGGCGGTCTATTTTTAAAGATGACAAGTTCAATGTGAATGCAGCACTATTTCAGGACTTGGCTTGTACTGCGCTGAGCTGTTCTTGATTTAAAAACTGTTCATTTATTGTTAACAGAGACTGGCCGCTTTTCACATCATTATGTTTACTGGTTGAGTTGAAGTTGTGCTGTATTTTCTGCTTCGTTCTGCTTTTCCACTTTCTTGTTCAGTCACATAATGAAAGGTGAGGGGAGCCAGCTGCAAATTATAGTGATGTGGTGCCTTCCTCTGATGTGGCTTTGATAATGAGGTAGGGTAAACGGATATCAGCCTTTACTGAAAAAGTGTTGGGGTAGGGGCTGCTGCTGCTCACTCAAGGCCAGACGGCCACTGCAGGGCATCTCCACCTTTCCATGGTTGCCCCTCAGGTGCCCATTCTCCAGCTTGTAATCACAATGACACTTGGTGACAGATATTGCATAAAAAGGGGAGCTGGGGGAAGGGGTACACACATGAGGCCTGAGGCACAAAAGGCATCTTACTCCAGTACTACTACATTACATAATAAAAAATGCAATTCACAAACCTATGCCTGGCGATCTTACTCTTTTTCTGTTTTTCTGTCTGGAGATTTCCACCACTGTGCAGAGATCTCCACATAGGTAGGTATACCATTTTGTAGTAAATGTGGTAGGTACCAAGGTGAGTATTGGATTAAGAGCAAATTAATGAGGGTGTACAGAGCGACATGGAAATACAAAACACCCACTCTCAAAACAGTAGTACCATTGCAATTTACAAAATATACTTCTAAATGTGCTACAGCCCTAATACTGTTTGAAAGGCTTACATGCAATCTAGTCCAGCTGTGGACTACTTTAAACACTACACATGGCCCACCACTGGTACTGCAACACATTTTCATAGAATACAATGGAAGGTGGGAATTAAACTAACACTCCATAGGAAATAATATTAAGTGATGGAACTTCAATCTAAATGTATATTGTATACATTTAAATTTGAGTGTTTACAAATTAAAGGCCCAATAATGAGTTTGGTGGTCTTACAGCCATACCACCATGGCAGCAGTCTGAAGAAGACCGCTGAGCTGGCAGTCTTCCACCCATCCCGTTATGATGCATGCAGCCTGAACTGCCGGCCGCGTCGACGGAGGGTGTCTCATCAGCGCTGCGGAGAACTGCAATGTTGGCGATGTGTACTGCATCGCCATACAGGGCCGGGGGATCCCGCCGAGCGGATTACGAAAAAACAGTTGCACTGGCGGTCCCCTAGCGGAGGTTCCCCGACAGCAAAGCCCCATAACAGTGGCCATTGGATGAATATGAATACAACACACCTGATGTCCATTGGCCAAGTGGATACACCTGCAAATCCTACTATAAAACACACCCCATTTCAGACCATGATCCTTTGCCACTCCACTGCAGCACAGAAAGTCAGACCCCAATTTCTGGTGCGGGAAGGAAGCTCTTTTTTACCCAATCCCTTTTACCACTCTCCACACACTTTTGTTGCACAATTTTCTCACAACCATTAGTGTTTTTTTTCCATTGTCACTTACTTTAATTTGGAGTTATGCCACGCCAAAAGAATCCACGTTTTTCAGAGGCTGAGTTGTCAGTCATAGTGGATGAAATCATAAAAGTAGAGCTACAATTGTTTGGAGCCCAAGTCCGACATACTTCTATCAGTAAGAAAAAGGAAATGTGGTCCAGATTAGTCGACAGAGTGAATGCTGTAGGTACCACCCTGCGCACACAGGAGGAAATTAGGAAGAGGTGGAATGGCATTAAGGGGAAGGTGCATTCTCTGGCCTTCAAACAATATCTGGGGCACAGAAGACTAGTGGTGGGCCTCCCAGCACCTCAAAACATCTGTTTCCCTGGGAGTAGAATGTCTTGGCCATCCTAAATACTGAGGGATTGACAGGAATACCTGGGGGAGTAGAGTCTGGTAAGTTACACCTCACTAACTGTCACAATACCTCAATGTCCTGTTTGCTCTTAACTCAGCTTTTGACATTGTGTTGTGTACCTAGTTTCCTAACATGCAATCCTCAAAGCATCAGAGATGTAGGTCTGTCTGTGTTAATGTGTATTGTTGCATTTTAGATCATATGTATCAATCTCCATTACATGCCACATGTTGGAATGGTGTCTGTAAGTGTATTACTATAAAAATATCATTCCAGGACCCATGATGTGGGTAACTCAAATATTTGTAAGGTATGAAGGTAACTCAGTAGAAGAAAACTACAGCTATATATAGGATTATTGGAAATATAAATACAATAAGCTCTGCACACCAATTCGGTAGATTCTCTTTCTGGAAACTTGGGTTCAAGTACCAGTACTTCGTTGATCGATTTACATTACGATCAAGTATAGATATGGTTTTTAGAAAATGTTATTACAAAGAAGTTGTCATTCAAATCAGTACCGGGTTCATCATCTATCGCTAAGCGGAGAATAGGTAATCATTATACTTTAACCTCTTTGGCTCCAAACATCAATTTTGGTTCCATCGCCAATATAGTTTAGGAATTTCTGTGGCTGTCCTGAAGAAGGCGCTTAGCACGCCGAAACGCGCGTAGAAAACAAGAAATTTCCATCATTAAGCCACGATGTTTCAACATGAAACCAACTTTTACATTCTTGTTTGGTTGTTGTACTAACGTTTGAAACACTTCTATTGAACAGTTTTTTATTTTTCTGTTTAATATATATATGTGTATTTTGTTTTGATAAGTATAGTATGTCTTATTTGTCTTATCATGTTCAGACAATCTATGTCTGATACCAATCACTTTTTATTATGAATTTGTATTAATAAAATTAAGTTTTTAACGTAAATGTAGAGTACACTGAGTCTATGTTTTTATCAATTTGTTAGCTATAGGTCTGCACATTAGATATGACCATTTAATTGCCTAGGGTTGCTTTTTTTTCAAATGTATTTTCCCTGACCTAGGATTTAGTATTCTTTGCAGGAGTCCCATTTATTCAATTGATTTAGCTCAGGATCACAACCATGTCTCAACAACACATACATACAAGTGTATTCTCATATACCATCTTTATTCCATTGTTCCAACAATAGTCTGGCATTATGTCAGAAACAAAGCAGATCACACATGACTCAAATATTCTGTGCCAGTGATCACATTTTCAGTGACAGACCTTAACAACATTGGAGAAGGGGATATTTTGACTATTGAATAGTCAAAATAAAAATGGTCAATGTCATGAGCTGGAGCCATATCGCCTAGCTCACAAAAGGAATCCCACATGAATAACAGCAATAGACAGACACATAGCAGTACTACATTTTCTGATCACAGGATCATTCAAATCCGTTGTTGCCGCATCTGGTCTAATGTCACAATCAAATGTCAGTGGTGTGCCACAAGCACTTTGCCCTACAATGAGGAGACACATCAACAGCGACATACACTTTACACACAATGAGGATTTTGCCAATGTGAAGGGAGACTAGCATGATTTGGGCCCACAACAACATTTTGTTGGAACACATGATGGCACACATATTGCAATAGGACCACCACCTGACAAGGTACAAGTCCAATGGATTCCCCATAACTTCCATCCTATCACTCTGCAAGCTGTCTTGGTACAGGATTTGTACACCCAAAGTATGTGACAGACATTCCCAGGAACAACCCATGTCCCCTTTGTACTTCCGAACA
Organism: Calotriton arnoldi; assembly: GCA_963921515.1. Classification (NCBI taxonomy): domain Eukaryota; kingdom Metazoa; phylum Chordata; class Amphibia; order Caudata; family Salamandridae; genus Calotriton; species Calotriton arnoldi. The sequence continues at coordinate 1,792,667 of CAWUFW010001612.1, read as the reverse complement.
GCATCATATACCCGCAAATGTCACAACTCTGAAATGTCCAAATGAAGACACCATGGTGAAGGTAGCTAAAGCAGACTAAAACAAAGACATTAGCTATCAAACCATACATATAAGACAATTCACATAGTCAACTTCTGGAGAACACAGTCCATGACAAAAAGTGAAAGCTACACAAAGCAACACAAACAAAATGACCATGTGTCAAAATCTTCCTCAACAAACACCTTTCAGCTGGATTTGCCAGAGCTTGACCTTCCTAATCATTAACCTTAACATACTCATCACAACAAGAGTTGCTGTAACAGTTAAAGTCATGACATTTCACAAAATCTTTACACTCACAAGAAGAGGTTGTCACCCAGTGGCACTTCAGTAGGCAGACAACTTGCACGTTGATAGAATGGAATTGCTTCCTGTTACAGTAAACTTGTTCCCTGGCTTGCAGTGGTAATATGGCAATATAGGTGCTATGAATGGCTCCAACCACATGTGGGAGGAGACCAAATCCATAGAAGTAAACCATCACAGTGGCTAAATCCTCACATCTGGGGAACTGGATGTAGCTGTCAATGTGTCTCATCATTGCTGAAAGCAGGTCTTGCAGTACACCACTGAACATTGGTTGTGACATACCACCAGATATAGCCACAGTGTATTGAAAGGAACCTGTGGCCACAAAATGCAATACTGCTATGTTTCACAATTGGTGGGATACATGTGGGATTAGTGTTTTGAGGAAGGAGATCAGGATCCAACTGATGACATAAATTAAGTATGGTTTGCCTATTCAAACAAAACTTCTTGATGATATCCCTTTCTTCCATGGTCTGAAGGACTGGAAATGTGCGATACACTGGAGGCTGTCATCTCCTCCCTCTCCCAGGGTAGCTATGTATGGAGTGAAAACAATTTTGAACATTGGTCACAGTGTCCAGAGTAACATTTAAGAAGAGTAAGCCAAAAGTCATGTGACAAAACATAACTGGTTCTGAAAGCATTACACATTATTCCCATACTAATTGTCTATTGCCCAACATCCACCTATAATTACCATTGTGTCTTCACACGTGTCTGTAACATAAATGTGCACATTAAACATCCAAAAATGTATTATGAGAACCAAGATCCTGTAATTTTTGAAATTTTCTGCCAAAATACCATCACCGGTGGTGTACATTGCACCGCGCTAATATAGCGTTTATGCACAGTAACGCACTACACAGATATTTGCGTAATGGAAATTACATGCCAATGGAGTAGTACATATGTAAACATGTAACACCTCATTTGGAGTGGTGGTGATGCACTTAACAGTCACCAAAACTGTACTTCCAACCCCTAAAATTCCGAATGCCTGACCTCGCATATTGGATATTCAGAACTGCGCAGTGGGCGCTTTCATCCACGATGGACACATCCATAGGCTAACAATGGTGATTGTGATGGTAGAGGGCCAATGGCGGTGTCCGTATATGCTGATGACAGCATACTGGGGTACATGTATGCAGCAGTTTGAAAAATAACTCTCTTGCCTCCTGACACTGCTGCAATCAACTCCTCCTCCACATTAGCTGCTGTTTGCCACCTCTGGCAGCAATCATGCCAGGCCAAGAAGGTGAGAGGGCACCTGCCTTCTCGCCAGAGGAGCTGGAGCTACTGGCTGAACAGGTTGTTTCCCTGTATGGCAAGCACTATAGCTCACCAGAGGAACAGGTAACTATCTTACATACAGATTTTGCTCCTTTTAACTCCATCATTTCAATTTTCACAGGCTACAATGTGCCTCTGAGTTCCAGAGTAAAGTCAGATTACTGTTGTAACATTTTGTGGTCTCTAGATAGGACAATCATGTAATGGATTGTTGAGCACTGTACATTGTTTACTTAACATAACCATTGTTATATGTGACGTGTGGTAAGCCCTACATTCTACTTGTGGTGCATGCACATATCTATGCATGTATACATTTAATGGCACCTATGATATATTTACTAATCAGATCATGGTAAATATGAAAACAATTGTATAGCCTTTACAGCATGAGCCGTGTATGCATACTGTAAGAAGCAGTTGAGGAAGATGTTAGCTATGTGTATAGTCCCACATATCTCTCAGCCCAGATCAGAGCTCACCAAACTGTTGTCTGGGAGCTAGCTGTACCTCACAGACCCCTTCAGAGTGCCACACAACCTTGAGGTCACTTATTGGATGGCCACAAAATGTACTTTTTATGTATTGAAGTGGTAGAAATGTGATGTTCATGTGGGATCACTATGCTCAGTCTGCAGAGAGCAAGGCCTGACAATGAGTTGTGCCCAGTCTGGGCCATGGGCCAGGCTGGGGCAGAGTTACAACTAATGCACAGAGTAATCCCCCTGTAGACCTACAGATCCTTGGATGATCCCAAAATGAGTTTTCAGATCCAATAGTAGCCCTGATTGCTTTTACATGTACTACATTTGGAATGGTGACTGAGGTAACCCCCTGATCTGATACTTCTTTCCATTGACCCACATTGTCAATGTGTGTCATTTACTTATGACAGGCCCTTTACTCCCACAGGTCTCTTTTCACTTTTCCATAAGTCAAGCTTGCACTGTACAGGCCTATCGCACATGTGACACATTAACAGTGCAGATAGTTCGTTACTTCAGAAGAGTTTTTGATATATGAATCACCAGCTTTGTTACATTCAACCAATCAAACAAGAAATACAATAGTATGTTGATATCTTTCCGGTAACAGTGTCGCATATGGCAAAAGGTGTGTCCTGTGATGGCAGTACATACCACACAAACTCAATCAGATGTAGTATGATATCCCATTAAGTAGTCCACAGGTTCACAGATTCCCAGAGACAAAGCTCTCAGTGACACACCTGGCAGCCCTTTCATAGAGACCTAAATCTTAGGATGTAATCTATACTATGGTACTAGACCATATGGACCGTATGCATCAAGTCAACGTGCCTACCTGTAAAGGTATCTGTAAAATAATGCACAGGTAGTTTACCCTTCAGAAGGTCATAATGGTGTGTCGTGTTTCATAGTAGCTCACATCAAAGTACATGTAGGATGGGCCTGGGCAACATTATGTTAGTGGGCTGGCTTAGTCAGTGTAGGGCATGACCAGGGATGAGAATAGTCAGCAGATGACTACAAAAGTGTGTATTCATGTCTCTGTATTGCATGTGAGAACTACACATATTGTTTGATTTATGCTTGTGCAAGATGTATCTATAGAACTTGTTTCTCAACAAAAGAGATATCCAAAAACCTATAGTGATAATCTGTTTATTCATCTCTTGTTTCCATACAGGTCAGCACCCATCAGAAGTGGGCCATTTGGAAAGCCATCGCCTGGAAGGTGCAAATCCTGGGGTTCTATGCAGAAAAAGGTGGGAGCACCAGAGGCTCTGGACCCGGAATATAGCGGAAGTCCAACTGGGGAAGTCCTCCCAACGTGGACAAGGCGTGTGCCACACCCTGACCCCCCCTAATGGCCACATACTGGCAGTGGCCTAACCGGAGCTTCATGGGCAGTTGAGGGCCTGACAGCAGCTACAAGGGGATGGATCCTGGCCAGAGTTGTACATGTTACATTGTCAACCTTTTGAGTTACAAGCAGGCATTTCACATTCAACATTGGGGGTGACCCATGTGCGACACACAAGAAGAGTTCTTGTTTGTGAAGGTATGGTAATAGGTGTATGAAGATGTGCTTTGCCTATTGTCTTTATGAGCAGGAACACAGCAGAGTCCAGTACACTACCAGTTTATCGTCTTGAGCAGACACATGACTAAGTGATAAATCACCTCATGTTCTTTGATGTTCTGGGTGATAAATGTACCAAGCAGGCCACTTGTCTTCAATGTGTAAGGAGTGATGTTCCCTCACTACTGTCGCTCATGTGATGGAAGCCCTATTACACGTGACATGGCATACAGTGCACTTTTTATGCAGTGACTGGACTACACTTTCCATTGGCAAGTTGGGATTCTACAATGACATGAGTGTGCTAACATCACTGGTGCCATCGGCATTAGTGCCTTCATGTTGCCCAGTGTACCTTTCCCTGTTGTTATTAAATCTGCAATGATGTTTCAAGATTCATTCACTGACTGGTGACATGCATCAGGGAGTGAGATGTAGAAATGTAGAGATCATATGTGAGTGTCTGCACTTACGGGGTCATTACAATGTAGGGCGGATCGCCACCGCCCGCATGGCGGTGGCGATCCGCCCTACATTTCCCTCCGCCCACCACCCATTTCCCCCCGCCATATTAGTATGGCGGGGGGACCCCGGTGGACGGAAAGACCGTCCGCCGGTTTTCCGCCGGTCGGCCAGTCGACCGGGCGGAAAAGGGGCTAGATATGGTGGCGGTGTCTGCTAGACACCGCCATCCATATTAGCATGGGTGCGGGAAGCAGCCTTTCCGTGGTGGCGATGCTGCCACGGAAAGGCTTGCGGAGTTTGCTGTTGGGGGCCCGTTGCGGGCCCCTAGGGTATTGGGGGGTGGGGGGTGCACATGGGGGGTACCATTGTCATGGACAAGGTGGCAGGCACCACGCGGTGCCTGTCACCTTGTGCATGACAATGCACACAGTGCATTCCCAGCATTGGGGCGGGCGGTGCTGTGATCAGGTGGCGGTGGCATCCTAATCGCCAGTGCGGGACCGCCGCACCACTGGTGGCTGGTCCCAGCACCGCTAGGGTGGCGGGCGGACGAAAGTCCGCCCGCCATCCTAATGACCCTCTTAGTCTTACAAGGCAATTTGTGCTTGCTATAGCAAACGGTGCTGTGATGTGCCATCCCATTAGGACTATAGTGTTCCCACCTCTTCATGCCATAGATATTCACTGACACACAACAACCTTTAAAGGTGTATTGGCTTGTAGGAATATAATCTAAGAATGGTGTTCTCACCAGTACCAAGCAGGATTGGGGATGTTCATAGGGATATAAGAAGTCTTATGCTGTGTGCATTTGGAGCATTTATCTCCCAAATCTTTGGCCCTCAATGTGTCCAGGCTACTTTTCTATGCTACATGTGTATGTAGCTAAACTACTTCAGTACAGCTTTCATTAGGCTTTTTTGAAAAGTGGACATATGATGAAGTTTCAAGTCAAATGTGTCATCAGTGTGCACTGAGCATTTGCAGGTGACATGATTTCTGCTACAGCACATATTGCTGCTGCATTGCTCTTTGAGTTGACCTTCATGACATCATGATGTTGTTTAAGGTAAATTAACATTTGGTTAAATGGGAGCCTTGTGTGAACAGTGTGGAAATGTATATTTAGTAGCCATCCTATTTGGTTACATTGGTTTACTATGGTGTACTACAAGGGAAAGTATACAAGGTGATCAACTATCCTAGTATGGACATAAGGAAGGAGTGTAGACAAGCCCATTAATGCATTTGGAGCTGTCTAGGGTTATGACGTCACTGTGACCACCAGTTTTCAGGTAATGTAGCAAGCATGCATGTGCTCATGCTAATGTTGAAGCCTATATAGTGAACCATGAAGCTGGTGTGATCTGTGCACTTTATAAATGTTTTGTGTTGATATCTGATGGTCAGGTGTGGTAACGTGGTTGCAATAAACCAATTTTATGTCATTTCAGATTCATTCCGGGCAAGTGAAGGAGAAGGGGCCAACATCGTTGGTCACAGTGGTTCCGGTCGTGACAGTACAGACACGGAGAGACCCAGTGACCGAGAGGGTGTGGGGAGTGCCACAGAGGACGCAAGATTGACTTCTTCATCTACAGAGTCATCCTCCAGTAGACACTCCTGAATGGTGGCAGACCCCATAGGATTTGTTCCACCTTCATCCTCGTCCGCCACCCCTAGTGTTATTGCTGCCCTCCCTGTTCCTCTCCAACCAGTTGGTAGGGCCTGCTCCACTAAGAGAGGAGCCATCTCTTTCACTCCAGGCACCTCAGCCCCTGCTCCTGTCCCCCCACTGTGCAGAGTGAGGAGGCTATTGACCTCCTGAGAAACATCTCTGTGGGTCAGATTGTACTACTGAATGCAATCCAGGGGCAAAGCAGCCATCCGCAGCAGATGGTGGCCTACCTGGAAGGCACTCACAGTGCAATGTCTGGCCTACAGAGATCTTTTCAGGGTCTGGCCTCCTCCCTCAGTGCAACCTCCAATCCCCCAACCTTATGTCCCTCCCCCCACCCCCACCAATTCCCTATTTCCAAACCTATCCAAAGTACACGCAAACAGTTACACACACACACTCATACAGACCCATGGAGCACATCCACACATAAGAAAAAACCACATAAAATCAGGTACGCATCCAAGCAGACAGACACCGAACCCACCACCACAATAACAGGCACCTCCCCACCATCACATCCACAACCACACTGACAACACCACATCCACATCCACATACTCACACCACTCCCTTATCCCATCCCCACATAGCACAGATAACAGCAAACATGCATGCACAGACAACACCCCCAATACCACATCCACAGCCAGCACAGACGACACCACACCCACCCACAAACACCAACACTTCCATACACACATAACACAACCACACCCACTGTCACCACCACATCAGCATCCACAACACCCACACCCAGCACTTCCACTGCTGCAACATCCACAGATACACCATTCACATTCTACACACCTAAGAAATACAGACACGCACAATCAAGCACCCAACAGACACCACAGAAACAAGATACACCACTACTTTCAGCACATACACCCAACACACATGCACCTGCACCCACAACAAGCCCAAGCACATCACACACAGTCACTCCCCCTACCTCCAAGACCCCACTCCATGCAATTCCCACTACCAAGTACCCTATGGATGATCCCTCATTTTCCCTTGACATCACCCCTCCCAAACCTCCAAACACCACTTCCAAGGACCTGACTACCGCTCCCACACCCAAGACCACAAATTCCACCTCCAAATCCACCCTTCTTACCTACCATTCCCCCTTCCACTTCCCAAGCCACCCCTGCCAAACGTTCCTCAACTTCCCATTCCAAAAGCCGCACATCTAAACATAAGTCCACCCTTTCCTCTTCCAAAGCCACCACTTCCCAACCAAAGGACACCCTTCCCAAAACCAAATGTTCCCTTCCCAAATAACATCTTGAGGTGGCTGCCCTGCCCAATGAATGCCCCTTTGTAAGGAGGTTACTGTGGCAGTGGCAGTCAGGGCAGGTTTTGTGGCACTGCAGTGTGCTATCCCACACCATTTTACTACGGACTGTCCATTGGCCCTTGGATATGTTAGGTCCCTGTGTTTATTTGGACTAAATAGAATCTGCTTTGTTTGTGAACATATTAGCTCTGGCATTACTTTACCTGGCTATTTTTCTGAACCTAGCAATGTTGCAGAGGTTAAATTGTGATGCATAATGTGATGTGTTTACACATTATGGCAGGTTATGCTACAAATATTTTTAGAGTGTACTTTATGTACATGCACAATTTGATAAGGTATGTGATAGTGATTACTTTTTATGGGAAGGCATTCATCGTAATGTTGACCATTGCACCAGCTACTTGATGTGATTTGATACATTGGAATGTGTGCCTACAGGTGTGTTTGTTTCACCCGGATTGGTGACCAATATGAACAGGTTTGTATATTTAGAGCTTGGAACCCGTGCAGGAGTCACACAGAACAAGGAGAAATGTTGCATGGATGGATATTTGGGATGATTTCAAATTGGGCCAGACATTGATTGGGGTGTTATTTTGCATGCCACCATGGCAGAGAGGACATATAGAGGGCCCTTGGTGCCTCACACCCTGTGGATTCACACAGGGGGGCACAACATATGCCCCCCTGTGCGCATGCACACCAGTCCCTCCAGACTGTAATGTCCATGCCGTGCAGGAACTTTGTGTGGCATTCCCATTGCGGTGCCTTTTTCAAGGCACCACTGCCTTTGAAAGGTGCACTGCAGTGGGAACCGTCATGACACCGCCACGCCCCCACACCGCCATGGGTGGTGGGGGCATGGCGGTGGCGTGCGCCCACCCCCACGCCGCCAAAAGTTGTAATCCGGCCCTTAGTGTCCAACACCTTCCCCAAATATGATTATATTGCAGTGGGAATAGTAAACACCACCTGTTTAGTATCAAAAACCTTCCCCAAATTGGTTTAGACTGGAGTGGGAATAGTAAATGTCACCCCTCTTGTGACCAGCACCTTCAACCAATATGGTAAGATTAGAAGATTGGAGTGGGAATAGTACATTTTACCCCTTTAGTGCCCAACACCTTCCTCAAATTGGTGTAGATTGGAGTGGGAATAGAAAATCTCATCCCTTTAGTGTCTAACACATTCCACCAATAAGGTTAGATTGGAGTGAAAATAGTAAATGTCACACCTTTAGTTACCAACATCTTTTCCAAAGTGCTTTAGATTGGAGCAGGAATAGTAAATGTCACCTCTTTAGTGTCCAACACCTTCCTCAAATTGGTTTAGATTGCTGTGGGAATAGTAAATGTCACCTCTTCAGAGTCCAAAACCTTCCCCGAATTGGTTAAGATTGGAGTGGGAATAGTCAGTTTCACCCCTTTATTATCCAACAACTTCCCTCAATATGGTTGGATTGGAGTGGAAATAGTATATGTCACTCCTTGAGTGTCCAACACCTCCCCCAAATTGGTTTATATTGAAGTGGGAATAGTAAATGTCACCCTTTTAGTGTCCAACACCTTCCCCAAATTGTTTTCGATTGGAGTGGAAATAGTAAATATCATCCCTTTAGTATCCAACACCTTCCTCCAGCTGTCGCGGCTCACAATACTCATGGGTTGGGGGTGTCACGCGGGGTTCGGGCAGGGGTGGGGGGGGTTAAAAGAAAAAGAAAAAAAAACTTACCTGATCGGGTCCCGTGTTTGGTTTTCCTGAACAGGAACAGGCATGCTCCCTCCCCTCCTGTGAGCCAATCACAATGCTGCAATGGCAGCGTTGTGATTGGTGCGGACAGCGCCCAGCCGGGCGCCTGTAGGGAGGCCATTTTCTCTATGTAGGCTGCATGCAGCCTACATAGAGAAAATGTAGAGTGCGCATGACTGGTTTGGTCGGTCCCAGAGGGCCGACCAAACAGTCAGGGTACTCAGAGTGGTACAAGCCACTCCTCCCAGACCCGCCCTCCCTCCCGCCCCCAACCAGGCATATCAAACGCCCGCCCCCAACCAGGCATACTCTGCCTTCTGCTTTCTCACAGTGCGAGAAGCAGAAACATAAAATGGTATTTAAAATACCATTTTATGTTTCTGCTTCTCGCACTGCGAGAAAACAGTGGGGCGACGCTCCTCGGCCCTAATGGAGGAGTCGCCCCTGTCCTCCAGTATGGTTAGATTGGAGTGGGAATAGTTAATTTCACCTCTTTAGTGTCCAACGCCTTTCCTAAACTGTTTTCCATTGGAGTGGGAATAGTAAATTTCACCCCTTTAGGGCCCAATTACGAGTCTGGCAGTCCACAGACCGCCAGACTCATGGGGGCACAGTGGTGGCGGTCTCCTGACCGCCCTATTATGTGTTGGGCAGTTGGACCGCCACAGACCCGCCACAGCCGCAAGGAAACCGCCGTTCCCTGGTGTGTTGCGGTGGTCGGGAGGCCGCAATATGCTTGGCTGGACTACCACTGTCCCGCCAAGCATATTACGAGTTTTCTCTCCACCGGCGGTGTCATTGAGGTTTTTACTCCATGAACATCGTGGCGGAGAGGAAACAAAGGGGGCCCTGCAGGGCCCCCTGTGCCTCCTCCGCATGTATATGCACAAAGGGGGGCACAGCATGTGCCCCCCCATGTGCATGCACACCAGTTCCTGCACGGCGTGGACTTTTCATTCCATGGTGTGCAGGAACTGGTTTTGGCATTCCCATTGCGGTGCTAATTTTCAAGGCAACGCCATGGAAATGTCAAAACAAAAGCCTGCCAGACACGAGTTACACTTGTAATCTGAAGGGCGGTCTGACCATGGCTTTGGTGGTGCGACGGCAGGGCAGACCCAGCGCCGCACCACCAAAGTCGTAATCAGGCCGTTAGTGTCCAACACCTTTCCCAAATTGGTTTAGATTGGAGAGGGAATAGCAAATGTCACCCCTTTAGTATCCAACACTTTCCGCTAGTATGGTTAGGTTGGTGTGGGAATAGTAAATGTCACCCTATTTTAAAAAAAGATTTACGTTGGAATGTAATAATTTAATGATTTCATTGTATTAAAAAAACGTGTATTTTACTTTGCATTAGAAATGCTTTGTCTTATTTTATTATTATTACTTGTGATTAACAATATAAAAATGTTAGTTGTATATTTGTAATCAATATTATTAATTATATATTTTTTAAAATACAGACATGTCACAAATGTTTCTATTTATATTTATGTTTTCAATTTTTATTTATTATATATTTTTACATTAATAATTATATCTACTTCAAGTAAGATAAAAAAAATTATATAAAGTTAAGTGAATAACACATTTTTCATTATTTTCTATCAATAAAAAATTATAAATTATATTTATACATACATTTTACTGTTGTACATTTTCAACTTTTACTTTCCATTGTTGAACAAATATTTTACATTTCGGAACTATTTTCATATACATATTTTCAACTTTATTTTACATGTTTTATTAGCATAAATTAAATAATCGTATATATTTTATACTAATATTTAATTTATACTTTACAATTGTTCGGTATTTGTGCATAACATTGTTTTATATGTTTTGCAGGTTTAATAAATTTTTACATTTTTGTTATCATTTAATCAACATTTTTACAATATTTCTCATTTATTTCTATGGGAAGATAGTCTTTTTTGTAGTTTTTTAGCAGCCATTTTTTTTATTGAGTTTGTTTTCAACTATCTTGGTTGGTGATAGCTACATATTAGATATTAATATGAAATATTATATTTGATGTATTATATATAGCTTAACATTTTTGGGTCTATAAATCTATATATAGATTTTTCAAAGGAACGTTGCGCACTCGTAAGCTGCTTATCAATTTTTATTAGCTTGCAACAAAACCGACAAACGCGTTTTAGCCTCTTTTCCTTCCTTAATGCCCAATGATTTTATGGACAATTTTGACTCGATTTATGGAAATGTTTTAATACCTCAAATGGCGTATAGAGATGTGACTATAGCTGTAGCGTGATTTTTAAACGTGATTTTTAAAGTACGGTTTGTGGATTAGTAATTTATTTTCAGCCTGATTTAGATCTTGGCAGAACTGGTCCCATCGCTGCTTTTTCAGCAGTCTTCCCGCCTGCTGCCTTGGTAGTCCGCCCGCTCGATTGAGATGTTGGCTGGTCACTGGAATGAAGACCGCCAAAGTCCTGCCGCCTCCATCAGAATCTTTCTCCCGCTTCAACTCTGTGAGAAGTAGAAGCTGCTGTTGGAGAGAGTCCTGCCAAGATTCCCACTGTCCAGATTACGATGTTCATTTCCATCGAGGCAAGAGGTGAAAACTCACATTTTTTCGGGGTTCCACCACCGATTCCATCTTGAACGCCATTGTCCAGGACCTTCATGTGCTGCTGCTACTTGACCAAGATGCTTGGCCACCCCATTGTCGCCGGAATCTAAGGTAGGCTTTTGTAGTGTGTGTGGGTGTACATTCAACAGTGTGTGTATGTTGTTGGTGTGCAATGCACTATGTAAAAAAATGGGTAGTATACATTGCCAACATATACATATTGACAGCTTCACAACATATATGTGTACTGAGATAAAAATAAGTAGTACTTACATGTCTCCACACCTCCATGACCTCACTTCATCAGGACTTTGCCGCCAGCACAATGGGAACATCTAAATTGGCTCAGCGCAATCCCGCTTGACTGATGGCGGCGTAGTACTGTTCGCCAGCACAGAAGACCATACATGTTTTAAGTATGTTGTTTTACAGGAATTTTGTCTTGATGACCAAATAAACAAATAAAAAAATAAAAAAATTAAATACTGCAATTAATTAGTGAGTGGCTCTGACTTTCAATTGGCTGGGCAGGTGACACTGGGGTTCCCAACAGGAAATCTTTGAGCACAGTGTATTATATCAACATTCTTTACAGAAGTTCACTCGATATCCACAGGTTTTATATATAATTTTGAATGGCAAATCGTGCAGTATTCAAATAACTTAGGATCTGAAACAATAGGCAGAAACATCCTGCTGTAGCAAATCATACATTTGCCATGCAAAAAATCGTTCTCATATAACAACAACAAAAAAAATCACAAAAAACACTTACTTTTGTCAGATGAGAGTATTGCCTTACACAGAGGGGTCGATTCCGATTCGGGCCGGAAAAAGCACCGACCGACTCGGATCCGGAAAAAATACCGACCGACACGTACCAGTGGCGCCCGACACGCCAAGTACGATGCAAGCCGCGATAAATCCGACCGACACGTCAGGAAACCAAGCCGACCGACCGAGCCGCTCGGAAAATAGCAATCCGGCCGGAAAAACACGCGAATCCAACCGACCGACACGCACCCGGAACAAATCCGACCGAATCGTACCCGCCAACTCCAACCCGCAAAGTACGATGCAAGGCGCGAAAACACGACCGAGTCGGACGGAGGACAAGCCGCACGACCGACACGCATACAAAACCGAGCCGAAGCAACACAATACACCGCGACCGACGCGTACGCAGCATACAAAACTGCACAAACACAGCGTGAACGAAACGGAAAACACCGTACGAGACCAATGCAGGGTCCGACTCGGTCACAAGAACGTTTCCAACATACACAAACAGCACAAAGGAAAAATCAACCAAAAAAGGCCAAACAAGCAATTACCAAGCCAATAAATACTGGGGGTGGGGACAGAGAACAAAGACACACCCACAACTCCACCTATATAAAGGACACAAATCACTACCATGAGCCTTTGCAAATGCCATTTCACTGCCAGCACCCAAGAGAAAGCAACCACACACCCACAGCTCATCCCTCACACAAGCCACACACCATCAGCACACCAACAAATACCTACCTCACATACACCCAGCAAAACACACACTCACACACCCTCACCTGCACACCAACACACACATCACTCACCATCACCACCCATCACCATGCCCCCCAAGAAGAATCCCAAGTTCCTAGATTGTGAATTGGAAGTCCTGGTAGACGAGATCCTCAGGGTGGAGCCACAGCTGTTTGGCACTCTGGTCCAACAGACCCCCATGTCGCAGAAAACCAAGATGTGGGAGAGGATCATCAACAGGGTGAACGCCCAATCATCATGTCGGCGCACAAAGACGGACATCCAGAACAGGTGGTATGACGTGCGCAGGAGGGTACGGGACCTGCTGAAGATAGACTACAGCAACAGCCAACAGACCGGCAGTGGCCCTCCTGCCAAGCCAATATACCTCAGGCCCTGGGAGGAGAAGGTGCGGGCCATCCTTCCGCCAGTGAGCGTATATGGACTAGAGAACATCCCAGAGCCTGGTGAGTACACAACAAATGTACACAATAAACTGCCACAAAACACACACATCACTGTCAAGGGGAGAGTCAAACCATGCACACATAGCAATTACACAGCAACTAGAACAGAATCATCCCAAAATGTGTATGTCAGTCAGATAAACACAACACATGCCATCAAAAAGTCACATCCAACTGTGCCAACACATGTACAAACACAACCACAACTACAGCTAGGCAGTGGCACAAATAGAACTAACACACATCCACACATGTAGCCACCACAACAACACCAACACACAGTGAAGACCACTCAAAGGAAGGAATTCTGTGTATGCTGGCCAAGTCAGTGTAGCCAATAGCATCATGGGAGTCGCAGTGACACATATTGCCCCCCCACAACTGTCCCATCAACACCACCCTGAACCATGCTCAAATCACAGGGAGTGGAGAAGGACTCACAAGATGGCTGACACTGGCTACTGCTGGGGGAGCACAAGGCCCTGCTGCCAACTGTGCACCAACAAACAGCAGGACACCACTGACTGACATCCTGAGAGACAACTTACACTCCCTGCAATGCAAGCACGTTCCATGGTGGGCTATCTGGCTGGCTGGATGGGAAGGGGGACTTGCAGCACTGACCATAGTCACCAGCACCTCCCCTCACACCCCCCCAACACAAACTCCACAGTACCCACCTGGTAGAATGCAATGCCCTCCATCCTAACACAAGATCCCACAAAGCACCACCACCCTGGCTTATGTTGTGTGAAGCACAGGGACACTCTTGGGACTCTTAGCCAAACAACTGCCAGGACAACACTCCCAGCCATCCTGTCAGCACAGCCAGCCCACCCCACAGGGAAGCAGAGTCAAAAGGAAGGAAGCATGGGCATGCTGGGAAGGGGGTGGAGGCAATAGCATGATGGGAGTCGTAGTCACAGACATTGCTCAGCCTCACAACTGGCCCATCAACACCACCCTGAACCATGCTCACATCACAGGGAGTGGAGAAGGACTCACAAGATGGCTGACACTGGCTACTGCTGTGGGGAGCACAAGGCCCTGCTGCCAACTGTGCACCAACAAACAGCAGGACACCACTGACTGACATCCTGAGAGACAACTTACACTCCCTGCAATGCAAGCACGTTCCATGGTGGGCTATCTGGCTGGCTGGGTGGGAAGGGGGACTTGCAGCACTGACCATAGTCACCAGCACCTCCCCTCACACCCCCCCAACACAAACTCCACAGTACCCACCTGGTAGAATGCAATGCCCTCCATCCCAACACAAGATCCCACAAAGCACCACCACCCTGGCTTATGTTGTGTGAAGCACAGGGACACTCTTGGGACTCTTAGCCAAACAACTGCCAGGACAACACTCCCAGCCATCCTGTCAGCACAGCCAGCCCACCCCACAGGGAAGCAGAGTCAAAAGGAAGGAAGCATGGGCATGCTGGGAAGGGGGTGGAGGCAATAGCATGATGGGAGTCGTAGTCACAGACATTGCTCAGCCTCACAACTGGCCCATCAACACCACCCTGAACCATGCTCACATCACAGGGAGTGGAGAAGGACTCACAAGATGGCTGACACTGGCTACTGCTGTGGGGAGCACAAGGCCCTGCTGCCAACTGTGCACCAACAAACAGCAGGACACCACTGACTGACATCCTGAGAGACAACTTACACTCCCTGCAATGCAAGCACGTTCCATGGTGGGATAACTGACTGGGTGGGTGGGTGGGTGGGAAGGAGGTCTGGCTGTCAACCAAACACAATCAATGCAGACCATGTTCACACCCCAGAGAATACATAGAAATGCCCAAATAATGCAGGACAATGTGCCACACCAATATCAACCCCTGACTGTGACGACTTAGGACAATACAATGTACAGGCCCGCACCCCGAGGCACAGTCACAACTGTCAGGTGTGTCAACCACTGATGCCTGCAGAAACATGACATACATTGTTTGTGTCTCCCAAAAACAGGTGATGATAGGGACACAGCAGCAGACGCTGAGGAGTCCCAGTCCCAGGCTCAAGAGGATGCCGAGCTCACTGGCGTCGTACAGCCTCTGTCCTCCTCGGACGATGAAGAACAACCTGGCACATCCGGTGCAAGTCAACATGCTGCACCAGCAGGACCACCAGCTGCAGCACCAGCAGGTCCACCAGCTGCACCCCCTGCACCCACCCCTCCAACGACTGTCACCACGAATACCATCCCTGCCGACATGGACAGAATAAGGAACAACACCAGCGCAGTGACCCTGGACCAACCTGGGGCCATGGACACCACCACCACCACCAACCCCCAAGGTGGACCAGGGTTATCTGTGCGTGCAACTGCACACACTGCACATGTCAGCAGGGGTGGTGGGAGGGGTGGGAGACAGAGGTCGCTGCTTGCAGACGTTGCTGGTGTGCATGAAGACCCACAACTGGTACGCATAGCTGATGCGTACCAGTCCAGCACCGGAGAGCTCAGCCAGGTAGTGGGGCTCCTCAGAGACATCAAACAGCAGCAGGCTGCCCATCATGCCCGCTTGGACTCCCACATGTCCCACGTGGAGTCACACATGTCACGTGTGGACTCCCACATGACCCGCGTGGAGTCCAAGTGGGATGTACTACATGAGATGACGGCGGTGCACAGGGACATTTTACAATGCCTCCGCCAGATGAACAGCAACCAGTCCACACCTCCCTGTGTGCCAACAACATCTGGTACCGAACAAACTGCAACTGCCACAGGGAGGGAGGAGGACTCTGGCGGAGAGTCCCCTGCACCGCAGCAGCCTGCACTTGAGGGCCCCCCCCAAGAAGAGGGGTCGTCCGAGGAGGGGAAAGTGAGAGGCTGATGGCCAAGCGCAACTCCCAGGAAGCCTGAACCTGTTCTGGATTTTCGCCTTTGTGCACAGACTGTTCACCCTGTTGATGGCAACACTACTCCCACACATTGCATGGGGAGTATAAGTTGGAACAATGTGTCAGACAACAGTGGCCCCGATACTGGGGATCCTGTCTACCTGGACTTTCTATTCATCTAGGAACTTGGGATTGCAAGATTCATGTACAGCACAATCCATCCTATGCACTATTATCACAATAAACACACTAATACACCATACTTGCCTCTGTCGTGATTCCAACGTGGGTGCTGTTATGGGGATGATGAACTGCAAAATTACACAGTGTATGCGAACTGCAACAGCAAGGACAACACAGGCATGTGAGTACAGGCAACGTGACACATATGAGGGAGACACACCACCAGGGCTACACAACACATACACACCTAGGCCATCTGACTCATTGCCTACACTGATGTTGCCAGGGAAGACGGTGCAATGCACAGACACCACACCCATTCCCAGTTGTAGTCAAGTAGCCCACAGGTGCAGTAAGCAAATGGCAGTCAAATGTGTGACCACAGACAACGCACATCACTAAGTGAAGCACATGTTTATTACACAGTAGCAACATGCCGTAACCATTACAGATGCAAGGTAACCCCACCTGGTAGCGGGCACACAGTCAACAACTGTAGACAGAAGGAAGTCCATGGGTGTGGCGCACATCACCTGTAGGGACACAACAGCTACCAGCCTGGATGTGCAATCACGTCGTCGGTGGACACAGTTGACCAAACGAATCTGAAAGTACCCTGTGAAGGACAGAAATGACACACAGTCAAAAGCAATGCAGTACAGGACAGAACAGCAAAACTCATGCACAATACATGTTACAAGATACCCACCCAGAACCAAGTTAGCATGTCAACACTGTTGGGGAGTACAGCCCACCTGTCACCACACATCGCAACACACATCCTGTCAAGTAGCCCATGGACACACTCCAACAGCACCAGAGCACCACCCACACATCATGCCAACTCACATCATTCACATGACACCTCAGGATACTCACATTCAGCTAAAGAAGTTGGTGATGAGCTGTGTGCGGACATCACCATCACCATCATCATCATCATCGTCACTGGCATCGTGGTCCAGGCCAGGATCCTCCACAGGTGGCGGATGTTGGTCATCGTCATCCTGGATGAGAGGCAACTCCTTCCGCACTGCCAGGTTGTGGAGCATGCAGCAGACGATGATAATCTTGCACACTTTTGCAGGGGCATATGGGAGGGACCCTCCGGTCTTGTCCAGGCAGCGGAAGCGGCTCTTCAGGAGACCAAAGGTCCGCTCAATCACTCTCCTGGTCCGACCATGTGCCTCATTGTAGCGCATCTGGGCAGGTGTCACAGGGTTCCTGAGGGGTGTCAGCAACCACGGCATGTTGGGGTATCCCGAGTCACCTACGGACAGACAAGTGCACATCAGCTGACTTGGAAAAGTGGGCGGAATACTACAGATCAGATCACACACAATGGCACAAAGTCAGTACACACCGACAAGCCAGGCACGCTGGTTCTGCATCTGTGCCATCAACCTGGGGATGCGACTACTCCTCATCACAAAGGCATCGTGTGCTGAACCAGGGAAACGGGCACACACGTGTGTGATGGTCATGTCTGCAAGACACACCACCAGTGCATTGACCGAGTGGTAGTGCTTGCGGTTCCTGTAGGCCTGCTCCTGGGCCTGTGGTGGTACCAAAGCCACATGTGTCCCATCAATGGAGCCAATGACATGCGGCATCCTCCCCAGGGCATAAAAGTCACTCTTCACGTCAGTGAGTCGTCGCAGTCTAGGGAAATAGATGTACCGGTTCAGGAAGAGCAACATTGCCGCCAAAACATCGCGGAGCACACGGCTGAACATGGTCTGTGACATCCCACCAGCAGACGCCACAGTATGTTGGAAGGTACCGGTGGCAAAGAACTGTAGGGCTGCCATCACCTTCACCTTGGGGGTCAGCGCTGTAGGATACGGCCGGCCAGGCTGCAAATGTGGGGACAACTGCACTGCAAAATCCTCAATCAGCTGCCTGGTGAAGCGGTACCGTCGGATGCTGTCCCGTTCCACCATCGTTGCCAGGTCTGGGAATGGCCGATGGACAGCAGGAGCCCTGCAGTGCAGAGGAGAAGTAAGCAAGATCGTCAGTCACCCCACATATGC
This sequence comes from Calotriton arnoldi, assembly GCA_963921515.1. Taxonomy (NCBI): domain Eukaryota; kingdom Metazoa; phylum Chordata; class Amphibia; order Caudata; family Salamandridae; genus Calotriton; species Calotriton arnoldi. The sequence goes on along the minus strand of CAWUFW010001612.1, from coordinate 1,774,075 downwards.
GGCATTGAACACACTCAAGATCCCAACATACATCATCATGAGGCACAACTACATGAAGTGTGCAGTACCGGAACGACATTTATGGTACATACATGGCCAACATCTGTCAACACGGTCCTACAGGTGGCATCAATTTGTCCCTGTTTGGCCCATTGGATATCATGATGCTGTGTCACAGTCACCCCCCAGTGACATGTGAGGACAGATGTGCCCCAGGCACCACAGCTCAACGACAGGCACATTCCCAGGGACCCTGTAATGCCACATGGACACTGGCATCACCTGGAGTATCATGTGTACACCACAACAAAACAAACATGACCCCCACAGGTAGTGGCCACACTTGCCATGGCAGGAGAGCCATGGACGTCTGTGACACACACGCACAACATCAGAGTCCATGCACACACAACGTGGATGTGGAGACTGTCTCCCATTGTGCACATGAAATCAGAGACATTGTAAACACTACATGCACAAAGACTGTGGAGGGCCATCACTATTGTGCCACTGGGACACCCTGGCTCAAACATACCGTCCCACATGGGACTCACGGGGTATGTGACATGACATACACAAACACCACTGTGAAATGTGACCATGGCACATGCACAGATATGAACAGTTGCACATCACAGTGGTCACGTACACGTAACACCCATGATCCTGTCCCCATGAACACGTGCACAGCCTGGGGGTGGCTGCCCACAGGTGACACCCACAGGACAACATGTACACCAACATACACACAATAGGAAATGCAGCCTTACATGCCTTATGATAAGGTTTGGACAGGCTGTCGTGATGTAGGTGTGCCCCTCACTCCCTGGGAGCTATCTGTGGCTGGCATATGTCCATCTGAGACAGGCATGCTGACATATGCCAGTCACATGTACAGTGATGCGTTGTACTGCAATGGACCTATCGGTGCCTCCGGCCGGCCCATTGCATTCAATGTGTGCGGGTACGCGTTGTACCCCTGTGCGCGTTGTACTGCAATGGACCGATCGGTGCGCACCCATTGACAATGGGCTTGCCTGGCAACGGACGCGTTTCGAATATTCGAACGAGTCGGTTGCTGGAAAATCAGTTGGTCACCCACAACAATGTTGCAAAATCATGTATGTCATGAAGTTGAAGATTTGAAGGATGCTGTGGGCGTGTTTTGGTGCTGCTATTCCATGGATTGGCCAGATTCAGAAGATGCAAACGACTTGGACCTATCTCTTTGGACACAAGGGACAGTATCTGCCTCTCCAGCACATATATATTGCTGCATGTTCCCCTGAGAGCCCACTTGCCTGCACTACATGCTCCAGGACGACATCTGCCACTGCACTGCTGCTGTCTCTGCCCCTCTGGACCCTGCAATGGCACGTACTGTGGAGAGAGCCCCAGCCTTCAGCCTTGAAGAGAACCAGGCCCTGCTGGACAGCCTACTTCCACAGTACAGCAAGCTGTATGGGACACCAGGGGAGCAGGTGAGTGTTCTGTGCACTGCCTTTCTGAATGTGCATTTTGTCTGACTAGCAAGGCTGAGAGTCAGCACACCACTGGCTAGCAGGCTCACTGAGTAGTTGTCACCCCCCATAGTGTGTAGTGACTTGCACTGGACAGGTATGGTGCAGTGACAGTGCTTCTGAACAGGGTTTTACTCCCCATGCTATGATACCATGTAGTGACTTCTGGAAAACTGTCCATGGGCAGCCGTGCACTGCCTGGGTACACCATGTGCCCCTATGATTGCGACATGTAAATGCAACTGTGTCATGCACGGATATGTTGCATGTGTAGTAATGTCCTTATCACTTTGTCATCCTGACAGGCTTCTGCCCATCGGAAGCATGAGATCTGGAAGGACATCGTCCGGGCTGTCCGGTCCGTGGGGGTCTACAAGCGCCGGATCCGCAACTGCCAAAAGAGGTGGCAGGACCTTCGGGGCTGGACCCGGAGGATTGCACGGGTCCAGCTGAAGCTGTCGCCTCCTCGCAGGAGGGGCGGAACACGGACCCTGACCCCCACATGCTCAGGATCCTGGCGGTGGTCTTTCCAGACCTGGATGGGCAGCTGAAGGCCAGAGAGCAGCAAGGAGGGGTGAGTCAAAGACTGCACTGTGTACTCTGTCTAACATGTTATGTGCCCTCCTCGGGCCAGGTTGAACTGCCACAGTACAGCAGTCATGTTGTCCAGGAGCCATGTCCCTCTATTGTGCACTGCCCACTCCTCATCTGATACCCAGGTGTGGCCCTTACATGCAGGGAATTCTGTCACTTAGGACTGTGTCCTTGCAGTTTGCTTGACTCAAGGTGGGAGACAGCATCTGTTTCCCTGACTCTGTGGTGGGCATCATGGGTGGGTCCATTGCTTACACAATGCCTGTATTCTGACATGTATTCAGCGTGTTACTTTGATCTGTGGTCCAATTGCTGAGCTGATCCACCACATGTGGCTGGGGTACCTGGCACACACCCATGCTGCGGGTGGGAACAATGTTTGGGCCCCAGGAGTATGTATATGACGTGTGTCACACATACTTAGCCAGCTGCCTACAGTCCAGGGCTCATCCCTCATTCATGTGGGGCAGGACAGTCATGCCTACTCCAGGCCATACAATACACTCTGTACTCCCACTCCCGTGTATCAGAGGACACATTGTGCACAGTGATTTGCCCCTCAGGTGTCTGCCTCTGTGTCAGTGTGCTGTGGATTAGTCGCCAGGACTGCTGTGGAGTTTCTTGGTAGGGGCTCAGCATGCCACTGGAGATGTGACCATAGGAGACGATACTTGTGTGACACATAGGTGTCTGATCAGCTGCCCATGCAGACTGGGGCATGTAAATGTGAAGTTCAGGCAGCTGTTCCCCATGCACAGCAGAGTGTGAGGGGCTCAGGTTCAGAGGGTAGTGTCACAGGTCTCCCATATGTCCAATAGGTATGACCTGGACAGATGAGGGTTAAGAGGATGTGTTGTGGGGGATGTACATGTGCACTTGTGCAGCTCCAGGACTTGCATTCCCCATGACCTACTATTGTGACACAGTGCAGAGTGTTGTTAGTCTGGCTGCAAAGTCATACATCACTGAGACAGTGATGTATGACTTTGCAGTCATGCCTCCGCCATGGCATGTGTCTACTGATTGGTGATCCTGCAGGGGAGTGACATGTGCTACATGCACACCATAGTGGCGCTGGCTATCAGGACATGGGTGCATCATGGTGTCTGTCGCTGGTATGCATCACATGCATTTCCTATTTGACTCTGGGCATCCCTTACATCCGTAAACCTGTACTGACTCAGTGGCAAGAGCTGTGATGTGTCCACACCGTGTCCTCTGCACTGTCCAACTACTGTGTACTTGGTGCATGTGTCAACACTGGGGTGTTGCAATCCAACAGACACCAGACAGATGGGTGCAAGGCCATGTGGGATGTGAGTGCCATGCTTGGCATCAGACTGACAATTGACTTCTCCTGTTCAATTAGTGCACTTTTAGCAATGTACAACTAATGATGCCAGGGCTTGCTCTGTGATGTGCTGTGCTCACAGTGGTGTGTGCGTTATGTGCAGGTGACTGATGTCTGTCTGTTTCCCCATTGTTTGCAGATACATCCACGGCCACGGAAGGGGACAGCTCCACGGACCAGGAGGAGCCGGAGAGCCAGACTGGGTCAGCAGCCGAGGAGTGGTCGGAGGGACCCAGTGGCACGGAGGGCGAGGGGAGCCACACCGAGGAGTCCTCAGCAGCATCCACCTCAGCTGAGGACCAGAGCAACTCGGAGGATGACTCCCTTGTGGAGGCGGGTGTCAGCAGCCACCACACCCCAGCTAGTGTTGCTGTCCCCGCCACCACCAGCACCACCACCGCCCTCCCATCGGCTCCCATTCCCCAGGTCCGTGGAGGCTCCCATGTCCGGGAGCGTGTCTCCTTTGGGCCAGGCACCGCACCCCCTGCCCCTGTGTCCCCTGCTGCCCTGAGTGAGGAGTCTGTGTACCTCCTTCGCCAGCTCCATGTAGGGCAGACAGCCATGCTGAGTGTCCTCCATGCGCACACCGCGCTGTTGACTCAGCTGGTGTCGTTCATGGAGGGCATCTCATCGGGCATGTCTGACCTACAGAGGGGCAATAGGTCCATGGACTCCTCCCTGACGGCAGCAGTGTCCCTCCTCAAACGGTCCCTCACCCCTCCTGCCTCTGCTCCATCCACACTCCCCAGCACCTTACCCATCCCAGGCACACACACACTGGCACACACCAGCACACACACATCCAGCACACTGACACACACGCCAATGACAAAACGCACACGCAAGCACATTCAGGGGACTGAAGCCAGGCTCACAGGGGATGGGGCCCTGGAACACACACACGCATCCACATGCACTGCGCAGTCCTCAGTTCCCTCTCCCTCCAAAGCACCCTCCCTTGCCTCACCTGCAACCCCAAAGTCACAGCAGCTCTTCCTCTGTGACCTCGGCCTCTTCCCCACCGATGAAGCTGCTCCAGCATCCCGGGGAAGAGGAAGCCCACCCACACGGAGCAGAGTGCCCCTCGTCCCCGGACACCCTCCCCCAGGCGCAGACGGACTGAGGCCCCCACCCGCAAGTCCCCCGGAGTGCTAAGAGCAAGACCCCGCCACCGCCCTGCAGCTCAGGCACAAGGTCTCCATCCTCCATCCCTCAGGCCCCCACTGCACAGGTGCCCCCACCACACCCTGCCCCAGGTTCCCCCACCCACAGATATACCATCCCCAAGATGCTCCGGCCTTCTCCCCTGCCACTTGCTCTCCCAGCACCACACCCCCGCTGCGCTTGTCTGTGCCACTGATGTGGTGAGGGTGTCCCCCCTCTGTCCAACCCACCTTGCCTGTTCCCCATTCTCCTCCCCTGGAGGTAGGCACTGCAGTGGAGTCCACTACCGCCCTGTCTGACTTGGGCACTGCAGTGGCGGACCTGTCCACCCCATCTGCAGGGTCCACTGCAGTTGTGCCGGCACCCACGACATCTGTGTCATGCCCCCAGTTGTGCCGGCACACACCATGTCAGACACCTCCACTGCAGTTGTCAGTGGCTCTCCAGCACCCACCACCCCTTCCCTGACTCCCCTGGTGAGCCCTGATCCTGTCCCTGCGGTGCCTGGCCTGCCCCCCGGTTGCCCCTCCTAGTGGATTGTCCCTGGTATTGTGCAGGCATGCGTAGGGTGACATCTGCCAGTGTCACCCTGTTTGAACTTTGACAATGGACTGGCCATTGGCCTTTGCTCTTTTTTCAGGACTTTGTTTGGCCTCAACACATATGCTGAATAAAGCAACTTTCTTTTCTCTAGTGCTCATGCTTCAGATGTACATGTTGTTGGTGCAGCTAACCATGCCCTTGCTGCAGTGATGGTGATATCTGGTCTCATGATTATGAAGTGTTACTGTGCAGGAACCCATGTGGTCCAGGGGGAATGTGTCCTATCATGTGGTGTATCCATGTCATCAATAGCAGCATCTGAGGGTGTCATGTGTTCAGTATTTGGCAATGGGTTTCCTACTTACATTGGCAATTTCATATCTGTGGCTTCCACCCCTGCACATCTGTTGTGCCTGCCATCGTTGCATTTGTCTACTTCCCTGACCGTGTTGCCATCTCCAGTGGACATGCAGGTTTGGGCATCAATGGGGAGGGACTCATCCGTGTAGTCAGTGCAACATTGCTATACAAGTGTGTTGGATCTGTGCTGATGATTCCGTTGGCACATCCATGACCAGGCTGATGTGATGGGAGCCCTCATTTGGTGCTAATTGTTGATTGTGTGACCAAGTGCTCAGCTGACATGATGGGGCCCTACTGAGGCAACATATGGCACAGCTTTCCTCACACAGGAGTGGAGTCCCCTCATGGCAGTGTGTACACGTGTGACATTGCCTGCGCCCAAGGTGTGTGTTGTATGTGCATGTCTGTGTGTTCACTTCCATTCATCTGCGCATGCTGTGATCCCTAGTGTTGTACCTGTTTGTGATGCTTGCTGACTTGAGCTATGTTCCCCCAAAGTCTTCTCCCTGTGTTCTCTGTGATGTGGGTGCATGGCACATTACTGGTCATCAGGGTGTCACCCATAGGTGTGTTTGCTGTCAGGGCAGAGTTTGTGTGCTGACGCAGATGGGTCACAGTCAGGTTTCCCTTTGGCACTTGTTGTTTGCCCCTGTCATGTGATTTCCAGTTTGTGTTATCTTTCAGTGATTGTGACACGTTGTGTGTGTGACTGCTGGCACTCCTTAGGGTCCGGGCTGCAATGTTGGTTGTTGTCTATGTGTGTTCTTTGTGGGTGACCTTGGCTTCTTCATTGGTGTGTGACTGTGGCTGGGATCCCATTGGTCGGTGTGGTATTGCCGTCATGTCCATGTACAGCGTAGTGTGCAGTGTGTCAGACATTCAGGAGTCTTGTTGAGTGTCCATGTGTGATGTGTTTCTACACCTTGGTTCCCACCCACCACCCTGGAATAGTCATGGGTGCATGTGCAATGTCACCAGTGCATGTGTACTTCACTGCTGCACATTGTTGGAGGTCGAGGGGTGTGGTCTTGAGTGTGTGCAGATGAGAGTTGTTGCCCGGCTAGTCCCCTGCCTCCATGTTGGCCTTGGCTTACTGGCCATGCTGATTGATTTGTGCTTGTGTAGGTGTGATGGTAGTTAGTTGCTCAGGACACCTGACTGTGGTTCACAGTGTGAATGACATTTAGCTTTGTCATCACAGTGGTATTTTTCTTCAGCCCAGGGTCACCACATTGTGGGGGCCCTGGGGGTGGTGCTGTGGTGTGTCTGTGACTTGCTGTGTCAGTTGTTGTTCCTACGTGCCTGTGTGACATGTGTGTTTTGTGCTCCCTCTCACCTGTCAATGCCTGCTTGCCCACATAGGGGATTTGGATCCATGAGTTACCTTAGTGTGGCAGTGTATGCACATCTGTATGATTGGTATTCAGCTCTCCTCATGTGTTGTGTTGTTGCCTGGGGACAATGGCACCCCCACCCCTCACCTGCTGTGTATGATGACAGTGTTGGTCTGCCTGTTTGTGTTTGTGCATCTGCACCACTGCATTGGCATATCTTGGGTGTGCCATTGGCTGTATGTTGTTTGGTGTGTTTCCCCTGCTGTCCCTGGGACTCCTAGGTCATCGGTCAGCACAGTGATCATGGTTTGTGTGTCCCATTGCTGCCATGGTATGGTATCTGTTCACCTCACATCTGCTGTCTCCACAGGGTATCTGCATTTGTGTGCCCATTGGTGCAAATATGTGGTTCTGCATTCTGATGGTCACTTCTGTCATTGTGTCATTGATGACTGTTGACGGTCTCAGCCACCATGGGTGTTGTTTGTCTGCACATGGCCAAAGGAATGTTTCATTTGCACTGCAGTATTTGGCTCCCCCAATTTATGTTGCAATGGGACACATACACGACTTTGCCACAGATGAGTTTTTGGTTCTGTGACCAGGAATGATCCATGCAGTTTGGCAGTTGCAGCTCTTTCTTTGTCAACAATTACCTTTTGGTCACTGTGATGATGAGGGTGTAGACCCCATTGCCACAATGGTCAAAATGTGCTTCAGCTATGGACCCCACACTTGCCTTTTGGTCACTGTGATGATGGGGGTTTAGACCCCATTGGCACAATGGTCAAACTGTGCTTCAGCTATGGACCCCACACTTACCTTTTGGTCACTGTGATGATGGGGGTTTAGGCCCCATTGCCACAATGGTCATGGGCTACTTGCATTGTGGGTGCCACACACATATATGTGTGGCACATGTGCTAGGGGGTCACATTGTATGTTCAATGTCATGTTCGGTGTTGTAGGCATTTGACACAGCCTGCTCACACGCTTGTCATGGTGGTGGGGGATGTCTTAATCTTGCATTCCCTAGGTTGTGGTGTGCTTGTTGTGTCATGCATTGTCCATCCTATGAGTGGGGGTGGTAGTAGTGGTAGGCATCCAGCCCCCCTGGCTAAGGGTGGTAGTAGTGGTGGGCATCCTGCCCCCCTGGGTGAGGGTGGTAGTAGTGGTAGGCATCCTGCCCCCCTGGTTGAGGGTGGTAGTAGTGGTAGGCATCCTGCCCCCCTGGTTGAGGGTGGTAGTAGTGGTAGGCATCCAGCCCCCCTGGCTAAGGGTGGTGGTAGGCATCCAGCCCCCTGGCTAAGGGTGGTAGTAGTGGTGGGCATCCTGCCCCCTGGCTAAGGGTGGTAGTAGTGGTGGGCATCCTGCCCCCTGGGTGAGGGTGGTAGTAGTGGTGGGCATCCTGCCCCCCTGGGTGAGGGTGGTAGTAGTGGTAGGCATCCTGCCCCCTGGGTGGGGGTGGTAGTAGTGGTAGGCATCCAGCCCCCCTGGCTAAGGGTGGTGGTAGGCATCCAGCCCCCCTGGCTAAGGGTGGTTGTGGTGGTTGGCATCCAGCCCCCTGGCTAAGGGTGGTGGTAGGCATCCAGCCCGCCCTGGGTGAGGGTGGTAGTAGTGGTAGGCATCCAGCCCCCCTGGCTAAGGGTGGTAGTGGTGGTGGGCATCTGGCACCCCCTGGCTAAGGGTGGTAGTAGTGGTGGGCATCCTGCCCCCTGGGTGAGGGTGGTAGTAGTGGTAGGCATCCTGCCCCCCTGGTTGAGGGTGGTAGTAGTGGTAGGCATCCAGCCCCCCTGGCTAAGGGTGGTGGTAGGCATCCAGCCCCCCTGGCTAAGGGTGGTAGTAGTGGTGGGCATCCTGCCCCCTGGGTGAGGGTGGTAGTAGTGGTAGGCATCCTGCCCCCCTGGTTGAGGGTGGTAGTAGTGGTAGGCATCCTGCCCCCTGGGTGGGGTGGTAGTAGTGGTAGGCATCCAGCCCCCCTGGCTAAGGGTGGTGGTAGGCATCCAGCCCCCTGGCTAAGGGTGGTAGTAGTGGTGGGCATCCTGCCCCCTGGCTAAGGGTGGTAGTAGTGGTGGGCATCCTGCCCCCCTGGGTGAGGGTGGTAGTAGTGGTGGGCATCCTGCCCCCCTGGGTGAGGGTGGTAGTAGTGGTAGGCATCCTGCCCCCCTGGGTGGGGGTGGTAGTAGTGGTAGGCATCCAGCCCCCCTGGCTAAGGGTGGTGGTAGGCATCCAGCCCCCTGGCTAAGGGTGGTAGTAGTGGTGGGCATCCTGCCCCCCTGGGTGAGGGTGGTAGTAGTGGTAGGCATCCTGCCCCCTGGGTGGGGTGGTAGTAGTGGTGGGCATCCTGCCCCCCTGGGTGAGGGTGGTAGTAGTGGTAGGCATCCAGCCCCCCTGGTTGAGGGTGGTAGTAGTGGTAGGCATCCAGCCCCCTGGGTGAGGGTGGTAGTAGTGGTAGGCATCCAGCCCCCTGGTTGAGGGTGGTAGTAGTGGTAGGCATCCAGCCCCCTGGGTGGGGGTGGTAGTAGTGGTGGGCATCCTGCCCCCCTGGCTAAGGGTGGTAGTAGTGGTAGGCATCCAGCCCCCCTGGCTAAGGGTGGTGGTAGGCATCCAGCCCGCCCTGGGTGAGGGTGGTAGTAGTGGTAGGCATCCAGCCCCCTGGCTAAGGGTGGTAGTGGTGGTGGGCATCTGGCACCCCCTGGCTAAGGGTGGTTGTGGTGGTTGGCATCCAGCCCCCCTGGGTTGGGGTGGTGGCGCGCATTCAGGCCCCTGTGTGCATATGTGGCATTGGTGATGGGCATCCCGCCCCTATGGTGCTGCTGTTGCTGGTGTAAGTATATTCAGATTCCCAGTGTATGTGTGTGATGTGTCGTGTCCGTGTTGTATGTGTTTTGTGGTTGGTGTCTGACTTACCTTCTGCGCCGTACGCGTCCGTGCCTGTTCCGGTAGTAGATGTAGAATATTGGTATGATCGGGACGAAGGGATTCATGGTTGGTTCGTGTCGTTCGTCCTTCTCGCTGCTTCGCGTCGTCCTCGTCGCTTGGCTTCGTCCTCGTCGCTCGCGTCGTCCTCGTCGGTGCTGTGTTCGTCTCGTAGCCGTGGATCGTGTTGTGGCGCGATTCGGAGCTTATGTGCGCCTCTCCCGGATGCTTTGACGTGCCGTGCGTAGCGACGGGTTCGGCGCGTACGGAAAGCGCATCGTACTTGTCCGGCCGGACGGGGCTGCATTTTCCCTTCCGTGCGACTCGATTCGGCGTTTCCGGATTCGCCTCGGTCGGAGAACAGGACCTGGTTTGGGTGAGTACGGCTCGGCCGGGATTTTTGCTGTTGTGCGCATCGTACTTGCTCGTTCGGTGTGCTGTACGGATCGGTCGGGAAACTGGCTTTCGCATGGCTTTTTTCCCGACCGAATAGTATTGGGTGCGCCTCCGACCGAGATCGGAATCGGCCCCAGAGTGTCCATTAGATCATTATTCCTTTGCTGGCTATTGGCTCGTCGAACTATATGTGCAAGTAATTAAAATACGAGAGGTACTGCTGTTATAGTATGCTATAATTCTGGGAGTGTTTTATTTTATAACACACGAAAATATATGACAGGAATAATCTTAGATTTCAGAGTATTTTAAATAAATATGCGTGCTGCTTGAAAACCTTGTCCTGTTGCTCAAATATCCTGATTAATAAATAACATGATACTTAGGGGGAGATTCTTGAACATTTTGCTCTGGGTTAGTGTCACAAAAGTGATGCCAACAAGCACAAAGGGGCCGATTACGATGTCGTTAGGAAACTGTCCCGAACGAATTGGCTCTGAAATAGTTTCCAAACAATTCGGGTCCTGTGAGTCCGGACGACGATTACGATGCTTCCCAACCTCGTTCGGTCGGACTCGCATTGTTTTCAATGGGAGCCTGTGTTCCAAACGAGAACACAGGCTCCCATTGAAAAAAGGGAGGGTTGGGGAAAACCTTGCACCCTGTGGCAGGCACCCCATGGTACCAAACTTGGGCAAACTAGAGAACTGTATACTTGCTACTTATAGCATCAAACCACTGGTATGGCTAAGATACATTGATGACATATTTATAATATGGAATGCAGGAAGTAGAGCATTGGAACAATTTACAGCTTATATCAACAATATCCATCCTACCATCAAATTTACCAGCAGCAATACTAAACAGAAGCATCATCTCCCTTTTCTGGATGTGCTACTCACCATTCATGAACAAAAAATTACAACTGATCTGTACCACAAGCCTACAGATGCTCATTTGTATCTAAACTGGACTTCATGTCACCCACACCACACTAAACTGAGCATCATCTACAGCCAAGTACTCAGAATAAGACGCATCTGCAGCAATGAGGAAACCTGTAAAGACCATCTACAGGAGCTTGCTACATTATTTAAAATACGTGGCTATCCTCTGCATATCATACAGCAACAAATTGACAAGTCTTTGCAGTTACCCAGAGAAGCACTTATTTGGAATACCAACGGCAGAAACAAAAGTGACAGAACTCCATTTGTGGTTGACTATCATCCATCAGCTCCCAACTACAGAAATATAATGCAAAAAACATTTCCCTTACTGTCTACTTGTGAAAAATTGCAAAAGGTTTTTCCAAAACCGCCAGTCATTGCTTACCGCAGAGCTCCAAATTTACGATCTCTTATTGTGAGAGCTGAACTCAAGCAAGTTGTAACAAATGCAGGGGTTCATTGCTGTGACTCTAAAAGGTGCATCACGTGTGAATACCTTTTACAAACATCATCAGTAACTAGTTCTGTTACAAGAAGGACCTATGGAATAAGACAGCATCTTACATGTCGCTCAACATGCATTATTTATGTGATTCAGTGCCAACAACAAAGCTGTAAAAAACAATATGTAGGCCAAACAGTGAATGACCTCCGTACACGATTCAGGAACCACAAATCGGCAATAATTAATAAGAAAATTGACCAGCCTGTAGCCAATCATTTTAACCTTGTGGATCATTTACTATCAGATTTGAAGATTTTCCCCGTGGAACATGTCTCAAAGGAAGAACTACTGGACTCCAGAGAAAACTTCTGGATGTACCGTTTAAAATCACTGCATCCAGATGGACTGAACATTACTGATAATACAACCTGATTACTGCATATCTCAAGAGCTCTCAGGACTGCATTGATTCCACATTCCAAATGGAATCTTCACTCATGATGCTTTTTGAAAATTCAGCTGTGTCATCTGTGCAGCCACTGAGCAAACCATCTTGTACTACCTGAGGAAGGCGGAAGCTGAAACGTTGTAGTTGAAATATATTTTTGTTCTTTGGTGAATCTATCTGTTTGAGTCACTTCTTTCTTGGATATATATATATATATATATATATATATATATATATATATATATATATAAACCAAGTTGCTCCTTCCGAGATGCTGGAACCCAAGAAGGGTGGTGTACCCTCCGGCGGAGCGCGCCGGTCGTTGCAATATCCAATTGAAAATCCCGTGTAGTACACTCTCAGGAAGAAACAGACAGAGCACAAGCTAGGTATCCAAGATTTAATCCACACAACGCGTTTCGGCAAAAGCCTTGATCACGTGTGAAAAGTGCACAAAACCAGCCGTCACTGATAACGTTTTTTGGCCACGATCATCAACAAAATCAACAAAGGACAACATATGCTTGATTACCACCAGTTTACATGGCCGCCATCTTGGACTGGCAAAAGAATGTCTATATAAATACATTACAACTTAGAAACAACAGGCAATTTGATGCTCTGCCACATAATGCTCTGTAACATATGTCATTAATATTTACATGGTTGCCACTTAACATGATTGTTGAGATCGGTATCAAAGTAAATTGAATCTCTATTTACTACGCAACTATTTTACAATATTGAAGCATCATGTGTGATGACATAGTGCCACTGCGACCATCAGAGAAATGAAGGTGTGTAAAGTGGTAAAGAAAATGCAAAGTGCGCATTGCCTCTGATTACATGCCTGAGCATAAACTAAAGTGAAGAGCCAAGTAAAAAAGAGAGAAAGGACTTTCCTGGTGTAGAATATACCAGGCTGATCCAAGCAACGTAATGCAGGAATCACATACCCACTAAGCTATCATACAAAGTGTACTGTCTATATACATACATTACGACTTAGAAGTAACGGGCAATTTGATGTTCTGCCACATGATGCTCTGTAACGGAATTACACCAAATTTGGCAAAAAGGTAGCCCTTGGTTCAGAGTCGTGCCTTTTGCTTAAATGGTGTAAATCCGATCAGTAGTTCCTGAGAAAATCAAAAGTAAAATCACATATATATCTATGGCCGCTTAGGGTCCGCGTACCCTCCCGATCACGAGCTGCATGCTAATTGGCTGTGAAGTGGCTGTCAACACTCCAAATCAGAAAGTGTTGGCAGCCATTTTGTCCCTCGGTAGAACCGAGGCACAGAAACAAGTCGCAAAACGCAAAAAGGGGGCAGGGTAGAAACACCCTGACCCCCTAGGTCTGCTCAGGGGGTCCCACAAGGACTCCCTGGGCAGAAAAAAGCATTTTTTTTTTTATAAATCGGCGGGATGCGCTTAGGGTGCGCGGATCCCGCCGTGATTAAAAAAAAATCGAAGCGCGGACTCCCGCGCTTCAAGGGGATTTTGCCCCCGGGTGGGCCAAGTCCCGGGGGCATCCGGGGCTTTAAAAAAAAAATGGTGCGGGAGGGCTCTCCGCCCTCCCGCAGCCCCGGGGACCGCCACCCCCCGGGGCTTCTTTTTTTAAATTGTAATCACCTGTGTGGGGGGGCTCCAGCCCCCCCACTTGCCCTGGGGACCGCCACCTCCCCGGGGCACTTAGAAAAGAAATGTGGGGGTCCGTTTCGGACCCCCAAAGCCCCGGGGACCACCACCTCCCCGGGGCTCAGTTGATGTTGGGAGGGGGGCCGCACGGTCCCCCTCCTGGAGCCTGTGGTGGCCCTGGGGACCGCCACCCCCAGGGCCGGCTTCCTGCAGTGTCCCGGGATGCCTACCCCCGGGACACTGCTGTTTGCAATGGCAGGACGGGAGCCGCACGGCTCCCGTCCTGTCATTGCAAACTTGCTTGCTTCATTGAAGCGAGAGCAGGGAAACCTGCTCTCGCTTCAATGAAGCAAAGCAGATTGCTTTTCCATAAGGGGAGCTGCATGTCAGCAGCTCCCCTTATGGAAAAGCAATGCCGGCTCCCGCAGGACACGGGGAGCCGGCGGGACCGTGCGGGTATTGGGGACCCCCCCACGGTCCCCAACGAGTGGCCAGGCCCCGGGGGATGGGGTCCACAGGGCCATTAGTGGCCCGGGAGGGGGGCCACGCAGCCCCCCTCCCAAAAAAAGGATTTTTTTTAAAAAAGACGCAAAGGCCGGCCCCGGGGGATGGGGTCCCCGGGGCCTTAAATGGCCTGAGGAGGGGGCCCACGCAGCCCCCCTGCGAATATTTTATTTAAAAAAGACAGTGGGCATGCCCCGGGTGCTGGGGTCCCCGGGGCCAATAGAGACCCAGGTAAGGGGGGCCACGCGGCCCCCTTCCCGTTTTTTTCTTTTAAAAAAATAAAAAGAACATGCTCAGGCCCTGGGGGATGGGGTCCCCGGGGCCAAAAGTGGCAGAGGGAAGGGGGGCCACGCAGCCCCCCTCCCATAAAAAAAAAAAAAAGGAAAAAAAAAAAAGACTGGCATCGTGCCGGAGGCCCCGCCCCCTCCCTGCAGCAGTCTGCAAACGCGCCCCCGGTGCGTTGTAAGAAGGGGAAGTAATTCCCCTTGAATACTGGGGGTCCCTGGGGCCAACTAGCCCACCAGGAACCTCCAGTATGCGCCAGGAGCTGCGTTGCAGAGAGATGTACAGAGGCCACGCCCCTTTTACACCTCTCTGCAACGCAGCTCTGTGGCGCTTTTGGACGTACATGGTGGGCTAGTTGGACTCCAGGGACCCTCAGTATCCAAGGGGACTTAATCCCCCAACTTAAAACGCGCCACGGGGCGCGTTTGCACAGTGGTGAAGGGAGGGGCGGGGCTTCAGGTGACATGTGTGCAAACAGGCCCCGTGGCGCGTTTTAAGATGGGGAATTAAATCCTCTTCAATCCTGAGGGTCCCTGAGGGCCAACTAGCCCACCAGGTACGTCCAGAAAGCGCCACAGAGCTGCGTTGCAGAGAGGTGTAAAAAGGGGCGTGGCCTCTGAACACCTCTCTGCAACGCAGCTCCCTGGTGCATACTGGAGGTACAGGGTGGGCTAGTTGGGCCCCAGGGACCCTCATGATTCAAGGGGACTTAATCCCCCAACTTAAAACGCGCCACGGGGCGCGTTTGCACAGTGGTGAAGGGAGGGGGCGGGGCTTGAGGTGACATGTGTGCAAACAGGCCTGTGGCGTGTTTTAAGTTGGGAGATTAAGTCCCCTTCAATCCTGAGGGTCCCTGGAGTCCAACTAGCCCACCAGGTACCTTCAGTAAGCACAACAGAGTTGCGTTGCAGAGAGGTGAAAAAAGTGGTGTGGCCTCGGAATGCCTCTCTGCAACTCAGCTCTGTGGTCCTAACTGTAGGTACCTGGGGGGCTAGTTGGGCCCCAGGGACACTCAGAATTCAAGGGGACTTAATCCCGCAACTTAAAACGTGCCACGGGGCGCGTTTGCACACATGTCACCTCAGGCCCCCCTCCCTTCACCACTGTGCAAACGCGCCCTGTAGCACGTTTTAAGAGGTAGTTTTAATCCCCCTGCCCTATTATGTACTAGGGACTTACAGAGGAGGTCATGCTAATCACAGGGGTACCCCAACGCATAGTGTTCCCTAGTGTATGTAGGTGTTTTCACTGTATTCTAAGTGTGTTTTAGCATAGCACTGGCTCTGGTTACTCAGAGTCAGTTACCACCAGTACACGTCGGAAAAAGTTGTGGGCACAGTATGATTTTGAAACAAGGCCTCTTTCTGCTCCTCTGTTGGTTCTTTCTGCACATCTTTTGCTTCTTCCTGCACTTTTCTTCATCTTTGTGGACTTCTGTTGCTTCTTTCCCCATTTCTTTTGCTTCTTTCTGTGCGTTTTTTCTTCTTTGTTCACATGTCCTACATCTGTAGGCATAGTTAGAAACTAGCATTTAAAAACCTTTGAAATTCACTGAAAAAACCATAGGTTTCAGGCACGTTATAGTTAGAAATTAGCATTTAAAAAACCTTTGAAATTTACTGAAAAAACCATAGGTTTCAGGCACGTTATAGTTAGAAATTAGTATTTAAAAAACCTTTGAAATTCACTGAAAAAACCATAGGTTTTAGGGAAAGTTATAGTTAGTTGGACATTACACTCGTACAAAACCCGTGAAATTCCCTCGTTATAGTTAGTTCAGCTAACTATAACTCGTGCCCCCGCAATGCACTGCTGATGACGTCACATATTACATCACTCATGACATGGTCAGTGACATCACTGATGACATCACTGATGACATCTCAAATGACATCACTGATGACATCACTGATGACATCATCCATGCGATAATTTCATGCATCTTCTCACACCCTAATATAACTTTTGATACACCCACTCTAAATTACAGACTGCCATTCTCAAAACCATACACACTCCAATACCAATAACTACATACCCACTCACTGATTCTTAGGTCTACACACACACATCTACTCACTCACCCGTACAGTCACTCATACTTACAGTCACTCAGTACAGGACTATCATATGCACTCATACACCTATATAAACACTCACACACCGCCACTCATCCATAGAGGTACTCACACACCTAGTCAGTCATGCAAAAAATTAATCACACACCCATTTACTCACCTATACAGTTATACACACACCAGCTCACTTACTCATACAAATACTAGCACATTCTTACGCTCTTATACAATAACTGATACAAGCACACACGCATCCATACAGCCACTCTCACAATCACACACTCTCACTTATAGTCATTTAAATACTCTAACACACATATATACTGCCTTTTACATATGTAGTTACTCGCACATGTACCACTGAGATATACATTCACTCACTAACACACCCATACACACACTCACCCACCCAAGCAGTCCATCACAGATGCACTCTTGAAATCATGCACCCAGTGAATCACCCACTCACACATCTATGTACAGAGTCACACACACCCCACCCACACAAACACTCAGGCAGCCATACAGATACTCAGAGAACCAATCAATAACCCATATAGATACTCATGTAGCTATTCGCAAATCCATGCATCCACTTACACACCAACAAACAGACGGATACAGACATTCACACAGTTTAGTCACTAACCCATGCATTCAGTAAGATACGTTTAATCACTCACTTGTAGAGTCAGTCACGCACGTACTAAATCATCCATTCAGACACTTATACACACACTCATTCTTCAACGCCTTTCCCTATATATATTAAACATATTTAAACTTTACAGAAACACACAGTCACTGGATGATGTCATCAGTGATGTCATTTGAGATGTCATCAGTGATGTCATCAGTGATGTCACTGACCATGTCATGAGTGATGTAATATGTGACGTCATCAGCAGTGCATTGCGGGGCGCGAGTTATAGTTAGCTGAACTAACTATAACGGGGAATTTCACGGGTTTTGTACGAGTGCAATGTCCAACTAACTATAACTTTCCCTAAAACCTATGGGTTTTTTTCAGTGAATATATATATATATATATGTATACCGGTATATATGTATACCATGAGCAAGGCCTTTGGCCGAAACGCGTCGGTGTGATTTACAGAAGAGGACCTTTTTGTTAATGAATAAATAATTAATGACCTGCAAACCCTGAGTGCAACATATCTTTGTTTAAAAAAAAAAATATATATATATATATATTTATATATATATATATGTATATATATGTATATATATATATGTATATATATATTACCTACTGGCAGTCGACAGTAGGTAGTTATAGTTAGGACCTTGGTTCTATTCAAAAAGTGTTTTTTCTTTTGCCAATATCTTTGGTGCCATTTGACAAATCTTCGCGAAATTTTCCAAACTAAAGGTTCACTCAGGTCAGCTCCTGTCTTCAAAGTTTCGGGGTGATTCGTCAAGTGGGGGCTGAGAAAAGAGGGGGTCCCAAAACGCGTTGTCCACATGTTCATTTCCATAGGAACTTTAGACAAAGCTACGGCCCGAACTGCTGAACGGAATTACACCAAATTTGGCAAAAAGGTAGGTCTTGGTCCAGAAAGCGTGCTTTTTATAATGGTGTAAATCCGTTCAGTAGTTCCTGAGAAATTCAAAAAATAAAAATATCGATATCTGAGGGCAGAGGAGGATTTGCAAACCCTTCCGAGCACGAGCTTCATTGTGATTGGCTGCCAACACTTCAAACCAGAATGTGTTCGCAGCCATTTTGTGACTCGGTTGAACCGAATCACATCAAAAAGGTAAAAAAAGGTTATAAATGAAGGAAAGGGGGCAGGGTAGAAACACCCTGACCCCCTAGGGCTGGTCAGGGGGTCCCACAGGGACCCCCAGGGCCAAAAAAAGAATATTTTTTTATTTTTCAGTGGAAGTCGCTCTGGGTGCGCGAATCCCGCTGAGGAAATAAAAAAAAGTGAAGCACGGTGTCCCGTGCTTCATTTTAATGAGCCCCCGGGCGGGCCAGGTCCCGGGGGTATTTGTTAAATTTATGCAGGGGCCCTGTGGAGGCCCCCGCAGCCCCAGGGACCTCCACCTCCCGGGGCTATGCTGATTACATGGGGGGGCACGCAGCACCCCCGGAGTCCTGGGGACCGCCACCTTCCCGGGGCTTAATTAATTATGGGGGGCCTCACGGGCCCCCCCAAGCCCCAGGGACTGCCACCTTCCCGGGGCTTTTGTTGGTTTTTGGGGCGGGGCCTCGCACGCCATTCCAAGCCCCGAGGACCGCCACCTCCCTGGGGCTTTGATTAATTATGGGCGGGGACCTCGCAGGCCCCCCCAAGCCCTGGGGACCACCACCTCCCGAGGTTATCTTTTATGTTGGGAGGGGTGCCGCACGGCCCCCCTCCAGGAGCCCTCCTTGGCCCTGGGGACCGCCACCCCCCAGGGCCGGCTCCAGCAATGTCCCGGGGTGCCCACCCCCAGGACATTGCAGTTTGCTATGGCAGGGCGGGATCACGGCTCTCGCCCTGCCATAGCAAGCACTGCTTTGCTTCTTAGAAGCGAGAGCAGGAAACCTGCTCTTGCTTCCAAGAAGCAAATCAGTATTGCTTTTGGACAAGGGGAGCTGCATGTTAGCAGCTCCCCTTCACCAAAAGCAATGCCGGCTCCTGCAGAAGGCGGGGAGCCTGCAGGTGCCGCGGGGGCATTGAGGCTCCCCCTGCAGTCCCCATCAAGGAGGCCAGGCCCCGCGGGATGGGGTCCCTGGGGCCAAAAGTGACCCAGGGAAGGGGGTCCACCCGCCCCCCTCCCTTTTGTAATTTAAAAAAATAAATAAGTAAAAAAATAAGGCCGGGCCCCGGGGATGGGGTACCCAGGGCCAAAAGTGGCCCTGGGAAAGGGGGCCACTTGGCCCCCCTCCCGCACTATTTTTTTTTTTCAAATAAAAATGAGGCAATGCCCCGGGGGATGGGGTCCCCGGGGCCATTATTGGCCTCAGGAGGGGGGCCACGCGGCCCCCCTCCATAATTTAAAAAAATTAATAAATGCTGGCAGGCCCCGGGGATTGGGTCTCCAGAGCGAATACCGAATACCGGAAGTGGGGCGTTTTTTAAATTTATTTTGGAGTCACGACCCCAACGCGGCTCCCAGCGCGGGCCCCCGTGTAACGTTGCATTGGATTCGCGAATCCACCTCAAATAAATAATTTAGTAGTATATAATTTAGAAGGTAGTGTTGTATTTGTGAAGTTGTTTTAAAGAGGAAGTGTGATTGAAGTTAATGACAAAATTAAAATTGATAGAGTTAGTAAAAATATATAAGATAAAAAATTAAACCTGAAAAGTGTATTGTGTTGTAGTACATTGAATTCATGCTTTTGAAGATTTGCGACGGGTGTGCGAATCCACCAAAAATTAAAAAAGAGTATGTATGTGTAAAAGAAATTTAGATTCACTATTGTTTTATAGGGTGGTTCTAAAAAGAGCCCTTGTTTTCATTATGAGTTTGTTGTAGCTACATGTAAGTGCAGATGCACAGCTTTAGGTTGTTGAGAAAGACTCTGTTTCCTTGATCTGTGAAGTGTACTCCATCACTTCTGTAGATGTCATCCATATCAAAACGTAGATTGTTGTTATAGATGGAGCCAATCCTATGGTCTCTGAGGTAAGCAGAAACAGCTTTATTGACATTCTTTCTAGCTTTCTCAATCTGTGGACAGAATTGATTTGACCACTTCCATTTCTGTCTTTGGCATATATTAGAGTATACAAAGACAGTTTGAAGTAAAAGCAACATCAATTGTGCAAAGGTGTCCTTCATTAGCATTTCCAGACCTACCCCAGTCAATGTGCCTAGGTCATTGCCACCACAGTGCACAATCATGAGGTCAGGGGTTGGAGATGCAAAAAGGTTTTAACCAAAGGCGTCAATTGGTGCCACTTTAATCCTCTCTGTGCAATCCATTTAATGTCCACATTTTGCAAAGCTAGGTCTTTGTCAATACCTCTGCGTTCAGCATACCTTTTGCACCAGAAAACATAGCTGTGTCCAACAATCCATACTGTAAGCATCTTGAAGGAATGTCTGGAAGTAATGAAAAGATGTCTGTAGCTGAGGTAGTCATTTGGTAGAATGAGAGGTATCTAAAATGGTGGACAAGATGCTGCTTTTAAAAAAAGTGGAGAATTGATTGGCTGTTTAAGAACATTGTACATTCAAAAATAGGGTGCATGTTACTTTCTTTAAAAAGCATGTTTCTTATTGGTTGGTAAAAAATGTTTGAAAGGTTCAGTAGATAGGATAAGGTCATATTTTGCAAACGTCAACCACACCTGCTGTTTGCATTTGTAACCTTGTGTGCTGAACTTGAAAATATGGTGAACTTATGACATGTCAGTTCAGTTACTATGGAAACTGGCATTAAGCAGAATGGGGGAAGGGTTGAAACTTAACTGTGGACTTAAAATGTGAAATTGTAATTTATATATAAGTGATATGTTATTATTGTATAATTTCCCAAGTCAGTATTATCTCTAGAAGTGGTGTGTTCTTAAAAAATAGTGGAATTTTTTATTTGTAATATATTTTTGAACTCTTGTATGGATTCGCGGCTCCATCGCGTTGGTGCACGGTGGAGTCGCAACTCCCAAAAATTCCAGAACTAGTTTGGGCACTTTTAGAAGTCAGTTGGTAAGGGTTAATATGTCTAACCAATAGAAATGTGTTTTACAATTTGAAATTATGTAGGAAGCAATGTGATTTGTTACTTACATTTATTTGTCCGGAGAAAGAGAGGGAAAGTTTGCCATTACTGTTTTTACCTTGTTGAGAGTGGTGCATTACATTGATTGTGTGCATAAAAAAATCTTTTATAAGTTTGTGATATTCCATATTCTACAAATCAATTTGGAAGGTGAGTTATAAATTTGTGAGGTGTATTATGTTTTAGCTTTATTTTTAAACTTTAAAAATTATTCAAGAACTGTGATGTTTGAAATATATTATTAAATTTAGAGATGTGTATTGTAGTTTGTTTTATTATACTTAAATGTTGTTTGAAATAGATTCTGTATAGTAATATGTGTATATTGAAAGATGGATTAGTGATTATGGTAGTTTGTTTTAGTGTGTGGATATGTACATTTGTAGTATACTGCATAATTTTAGGTGTCACTTTCAAATTGGAAGTGCAGTCTGTCAAGTTTTAAGGTGTGCATGGACTTGTGTCTGAAGTATGTCTCTACTTGTATATGTATTTTCATATGTCTTATACATTTGAAGGTGCATGATGTATAACAAAAAGATGTTGTTGCTTTTTATGTGGTAGGCTCAAGATTGTGAGTAGTACTAGATTGGTGAAGATGCAGCATAAAAGTGTGGTTTAAAAGATGTTGACAAAAGGTATTAGTGATTAGGCTACTTTTTATAAGTTTCTAGAGAGGTACAGTTGAAATATGCCACATCATTTTTGGTATTTGCTTGAAATTGGAAGTTTGTTCTGTGAAT
Organism: Calotriton arnoldi; assembly: GCA_963921515.1. NCBI lineage: Eukaryota > Metazoa > Chordata > Amphibia > Caudata > Salamandridae > Calotriton > Calotriton arnoldi. Next base: position 1,752,053 of record CAWUFW010001612.1, on the reverse strand, counting down.
TTTTAAGGTGTGCATAGAGTTGTGGTACAGACATATGCATGCACGCTTTCAGGAATGTGGTGAGACTTATAGCAGAGACATGTGAAGGGTTCCTGCTTTGTATTTGGCTAGGTGTAACATTATAAGTAGTTGTAGAATGGTAAAGCAGCAGCACAAAAGTGAGGTTTGAGATATGTTTGTAGAGATAATATTTATTAGAGTAATTTGTATGAGTGTGTGGAAAGCTACATTTCATATATACCGCATAATTTTTAGTGTCTGTTTGAAATTTGAAGTGTAGTCTGTGATGTTTTAAGCTGTGGATGATGTTGTGACTGAGGTATGTCTCTACTTGCACATGTATTATGGTACGTGTTATGCGTCTTAAGATGATAGATGTATAGAACACAGGTATACATCTATCTGTATATTACTTTTGTATATGATGCTGCTAGCAAAAGGTACAGACATATGCATGCATGCTTTTAGGAATATGGGGGCATATTATCAAGGCGGCGCAATAAAATTATCGCCGCTTTTGCGTCCGTTTTTGGCCGAAAAGCGGCGATAATTTTATCGCCATATCAGCAAGGTCACGCTATCGCGTGAATCCTTGCCGTAGCGCCCTTTCCCTTAACACCCAGATTTGCATCTCTAATGAGATGCAAAGTGGGCGTCACTGGGCGTACCCCGGATGGACTACCTTGCAAATATCGCTGATGTTCACATCGCGATATTTACAAGGCAGCCCACAGGATTTTAGCATACGTTAGATTTTGGCGAAAACGGCTGTTTTCGCCAAAATCTAACGTATGCTAAAATCCTGACTTACCTATGTTTGACATAGGGGGTGGATTATGCTGATATGACCACAGGGTCGTATCAGCAAGGTTATCGCCGTTTTGCAGGGAACATCGCTGGAAAACCAGCGATGTTCCCTGCAAAACGGCGATAACCTCGCTATCTCTGGAATTTTTATCGCCCTGGAGAAACGCGTTGTTAATAACGCGCTACCAGGGCGATAAATTCCAGAGATAGCCTGCGATAGGAAATTCGTCGCTAAGCACGGCCAGCGATAATTATCGCTGGCCGTTGATAATATGCCCCATCGTGAGACTTACAGCAGAGACTTGTGAAGGGTTGCTAGTTTATATTTGTGTAGGTCCAATAGCATAAGTACTTGCAGAATGGTGAAGCTGCAGCTCAAAACTGTGGTTTAAAACATGTTGGCAGAGGAATTAGTGATTAGGGTATTTTGTATGAGTCTGCTGAAAGGTATGGTTGAAATATATCACATTGTTTTAGGTGTCTTTTTCAAATGAGAAGTGTAGCTTCTTAAGTTTTAAGATCTGCATGGTTTTGTGACTGTGGTATGTCTGTACTTGCAGATGTATTTTCATATGTGTTATGCATCTGAAGATGCTAGATTTATAAAACACAGGCATAGATCTATTTGTATGTTTCTTTTATATATGATGATACTAGGAAATGGTACTGACATATGCATGCATGCTTTTAGAAATATGAGGAGACTTTCAACAAAGATAAGTGAAGGGTTGCTTTGCTGTTAGCTATGCTCAATAAATGATTAGTACTAGAATAGTGAAGCGTAGTGAAGTAAGTAGAAAAGTGATGTGTAAGATATGTTGGGAGAGGAATTATTGATTATGGTGCTTTGCAAGAGTCTGTGTAAAAGTTCACTTGAAATATGCTGCATAAATCTAGGTGTGTGTATGAAATGTTAAGTGTACTCTGTTAAGTTTTAACGCCTTTATGGTCTTGTGAGTGTGGTTATGTTTCTACTTGCACATGTATTCTGATATGTGTTATGCTTTTGGCAATAGGTACAGATAGAAGAATGCATACTTTTAGGAATATGGTTAGAGTTATGGTAGAGACATGTGATAGGTTGCTGCTTTATGTTTGGCTAGGCCCAATATTCATAGAATGGTAAAGCTGCAGAACAAAAGTGAGTTTTAAGACATGTTGGCAGAGGGATTACTGATTAGGCTACTTTCTATGAGTCTGGGGAAAGGTACACTTGAAATACACTGCAGAAATTTAGGTGTGTGTTTCAAATGCAAAGTGCAGCCTTTTTGTGTTTTTCTTTTATATATGATGATGATTTCAAAAGGTAGACACATATGCATGCATGCTTTTAGAAATATAGTGAGATTTATAACAGACACATGTGTAGGTTTGATGCTTTATTTTTGGGTACGCCCAACACCCTGAGTAGTTACAGAATGGTGAAGCTGCAGTACAAAAGTGTACACCATGTCATAAACTTAACTTGTGTGCTGCAATTTCACTATTCTGCTACTACTCAGGATGTTGGGTGTAGTCAAATATAAAGCAGCAATCCATCATATGTGTCACCTGTAAGTCTGCAATCGCATAGCCACTACTGATGCATTCATCCATGCACTGAGGCACTATGTATGCAGTCCTTCAATCAGCCAGGCACTACCCTTGCACTTTTGCAATCACTCATGCTTTACGCATGAAGTCCTTCAAAAACCCAGGCACTGTCCATGCAGTTATAAAATCACCCAGACACTACCTATGCACTCCTATAATCTTCCAGGCTCTACCCCTGCACTCATGCAATCACCCATGCAGTACCTATGCAGTCATGCAATAACCCAGGCACTATCCATGCAGTTATAAAATCACCCAGGCACTACCTATGCACTCCTCCATTCACCCAGGCACTACCTCTGCACTCATGCAATCACTCAGGCACTACCTATGCAGTCATGCAATAACCCAGGCAGTACCCTTGCACTCCTCTAATCACCCAGGCAGTACCCATGCAGTCCTTCAATCACCCAGTCAGTACCCATGCACTTACAAAATCACCCACGCACTACCTATGCAGTCCTCCAATCACCCAGGTACTATCCCTGCACTCATGCAATCACCCAGGCATTAGCCATGCACTCCTTCAATCACTCAGGCAGTACTCATGCACTTATAAAATCACCCAGACACTACCCCTGCACTCATGCAATCACTCAGGCATTACTCATGCACTCCTCCGATCACCCATCCAGTACCCATTCATATATAAAATCACCCAGACACTACCTATGCACTCATGGAATCACCCAAGCACTACCTCTGCACTCATGCAATCACCTAGTCACTATCTATTCACTCATGCAATAATCCAGGCAGTACCCATGCACTCCTCTAATCACCCAAACACTACTTATGCAGTCATGCAATCACTCAGGGACTACCCGTGCACTTTTCCAATCACCCAGGCACTACCCCTGCACTCACACAATTTGCCAGGTATTATCCATGTACTTCTTCAATCACTCAGGTAGTAGCCATCCACTTCTTCAATCACCCAGACATTACCCCTGCACTAATGCAGTCACCCAGGCATTAGCTGTACACTCCTTCAATCAAATGCGGAAAGGTATGCTTGAAATACACCATATGATTGTAGGTCTCTACTTGAAATGAGAAGTGCTTGAAATACACCATATGATTTTAAGTCTCTACTTGAAATGAAAAGTGCAGCTTAAGTTTTAAGGTGTGCATCATCTTGTGACTGAGGTATGTCTGTACTTGCAGATGTATTTTCATATGTTTTATGTATCTAATGATGGTAGATGTATAAATACAGGTATATATCTATTTGTATGTCTCTTTTATATATTATGGCACTAGGGAAAGGTAGAGACTCATCCATCCATGCTTTTTGAAATATGGGGAGACGTACAACAGAGATATGTGAAGGGCTGTTGCTTTGTATTTTGGTAGGCTGCACATCTGAGTAGTAGTAGAATGGTAAAGCAGCAGGAGCAGTAAAGTGATGTTTAAGATATGTTGGGTGAGGAATTACTGATTATGGTGGTTTAAAAGAGTCTATGTAAAACTTTACTTGAAGTATGCCACATAAATCTAGGTGTCTGTTTGAAATGTTAAGTGTAGTCTGTCAAGTTTTAAGGTCTGCATGGTGTGTGATTGATGTATTTTCTAGTTGCATATGTATTCTCATATGTGTTATGCATCTGAAGATGCCATATGTATAAAAGAGAGATATATTTTTATTTGTATGTTTCTATTATATATGGTAGTACTAGTAAAAGGTAGAGACACATGCATACATGCTTTCAGGAATATGGTGAGATTTATAACAGAGCTATGTGTAGGTTTGATGCTTAATATTTGGGTAGGCCCAATATCCTGAGCAGTTAGAGAATGGTGAAGCTGTACTAGAAAAGTGTACACCATGTCATAAACCACACTTTTGTGTTGCTATTTCACTATTCTTTTACTACTCAGGATGTTGGGTGTAGACAAATATAAAGCAGCAACCTGAACACATGTCTCAGCTGTAAGTCTGCAATGACCCAGGCACTACCCATGCACTCATCCATGCACTAAGCCACTATATATACAGTTCTTCAATCAGTCAGGCACTACCCCTGCACTTATGCAATCACTCAGGCACTACCTATGCACACTTTCAATAACGCAGGCACTACCCCTATACTCATGCAATCACCCATGTACTATTTATGCACTACTCCAATCACCCAGGCGCTACCTGTGCACTTATAAAATCACCCAGGTACTACCTATGCACTTCTCTAATCACCCAGGCACTATCTCTGCACTCTTTCAATCACCCGGGCAGTACAGATGCACTGATGCAATCACTGACGCGCTACAGATGCACTCATAGATGCACTCAGCCACTTCCCCTGCACTCATGCAATCACCCAAGCACTACCCATGCAGTTCTCCAATCATCCAGGCATAACCCTTGGACTCATGCAATCACCCAGCTACTACCTATGCATTGTTTCAATCAGTCAGGCACTACCCATGCATTCCTCCATGTACCAAGGCAGCACCTGTGCATTGCTCTAATCACGCAGGCATTACCCTTGCACTCATGCAATCACCCAGGCATTACCTATGCAGTTCTTCAATCACTCAGACAGTACCCATGCACTCCTCCAATCACCCAGGCACTAGCCATGCACTCATGCAATCACCCAGGCATTACCTATGAACTTCTTCAATCACTCAGGTAGTACTCATGCAGTCCTGTAATTTTATAGGCACTACCCCTGCACTCATGTAATCACTCAGGCACTATCCAAGCAGTTATCCATGCTCTCAGTCACGTCTTATGCACTCATTCCATTTACTGATGCACTCATCAAATCACTCAGGTAGTACTTATGCATTCATGTAATCAGCCAGTTACTATTCATCCTCTTCTGCAATTACCCAGCTAGTATTCTTGCACTCATACAAACACCTAGACACTACTGTTGCACTCATTCATTCATGTAGGCACTACTTATACACTCATTTATGCATTATGGGTCTATTCATGCCCTTATCCATGCACACAATCTCTACGTCTGCACTTATGCAACCAGTTAATCAGTATCCAATGTCTCCTGCAATTATACAGACATTACCCTTGCACTCATACAATCATCCAGGCACTACCCATGGAGTCATGCAATCACTGAGACACACCCATCATATATCTTAGCTGTAAGTCTTAACATATTGCGGAAACCATTTATACATATTTCTGTACCTTTTGTTAGCAATATCATATATTAAAGTAATATACAAATAAATGTATACTTTTGTTTTATATGTCTAGCATCTTCAGATGCATAATATGTATCAGAATACATGTGCAAGTAGAGATATACCTTAGTTACAACACCATGCAGACCTTAAAACTTGACAGATTGTTGTTCACATTTGTAGCAGATAATGAAAATTATATGGTATACTTGAAGTGTAGCTTTCCACAGACTCATACAAAGTAGCGTTATAACTGATTCTTCTCTTAATATGCCTTAAACCTCACTTTTGTGCTGCTGCTTCATCGTTCTATGACTACATAGGGTGTTGGGCCTAATCAAATATATAGCAGCAATCTTTCATATGGCTCTGGTGTAAGTCTCACCATCTTCTTAAAAGCATGCCTGCATATGTCTGTACCTTTTGTTAGTAGTATCATATATCAAAGAAACATACACATAGATGTATACCTGTGTTTTACATGTGTAGTATGTTCAGATGTATAAGACATATCACAATACATGTGCAAGTTCATACATATCTTAAACAGAAGACCATGAAGACGTTAAAAGTTGAGAGAGTGCATTTCATATTTCAAAGAGACACTTAGATTTATTTAGTGCACTTCAAGTGAACTTTTCCAGAGAGTTTTCCAAAGTATCATAATCACTAATTTGTCACTCAACATATGTCAAACATTACTTTCCTGGTGCTGCTGCTGTACCATTTTACTAGAAGTTAGGTATTGCACATAGTCAAAATAAATAACTAAGAAGCAAGAGAAGTGCAGACAGAAGCAACAGAGGTGCAGAAGGAGGCAAGAGAAGTGCAGAAAGATCCAAGAGCAGTGCAGAAAGAACCAACAGAGGTGTAGAAGGAGGCAAGAGGGGTGCAGAAGGAGCCAAGAGAGGTATAGAAATTTGCAAGAGAGGTGTAGAAAGAAGCAACAGAGGTGCAGAAGGAGACAAGACAACTGCAGAAAGAGGCAAGACAGTTGCAGAAATAGGCAAGAGAGGTGCAGAAAAAGGGAATAGGGGTGCAGAAAAAGGAAAGAGAAGTGCAGAAAGAGGGAAGAAGGATGTAGAGAGGTAAGAGGGGTACAGAAGGAGTAACAGAAGTATAGAAAGAAGCAAGAGTAGTGGAGAAAGAAGTAAGAGAGGTGCAGAAAGAGGCAAGTGTGGTATAGAAAGATGCTAGAGAAGTGCAGAAAGAAGCAACAAAGGTGCAGAAAGAGTCGAAAGGGATGCAGAAAGAGGCAAGAGAGTTGCAGAAGCAGACAAAATAGGTGCATAAAGAAGGAAGAGCAGTACAGAAAGAACCAACAGAGGTGTAGAAGTAAGCAAGAGTGGTGCAGTAATTTACACGAGATGTGCAGAAAGAAGCAAGAGCATTGCAGAAAGAAAAAATAGAAATGCAGATAGAATCAAGAGTGTTGCAGGAAGATGCAAGAGAGGTTCAGAAACAGGGAAGAAGGATATAAAAAGAGGCAAGAGGGGTGCAGAAGGAGTAACAGAAGTGTAGAAAGAAGCAACAGAAGTGCAGAAAGAAGGAAGAGAGGTGGAGAAACAGACAAGAGGGGTGCAGAAAGAGGCAAGAGAAGTTCAAAAAGAAGCAACAGAGGTGCAGAAAGAGGCAAGAGGGGTGCAGAAAGAGGCAAGAGAGTTGCAGAAAGAAGCAACAGAGGTGCAAAAGGAGGGAAGAGAACTACAGAAAGAGGCAAGAGAGTTGCAGAAACAGGCAAGAGAGATGCAGAAAAAGGGAAGAGGGGTGCAGAAAGAGGCAAGAGAGGTGGATAAAAGAGAGAAGAAGGGTGCAGAAAGAGGCAAGAGGGGTGCAAAAAGAAGCAAGAGAGGTGCAGAAAGAAGTAAGAGTAGTAGAAAAGAAGCAATAGAGGTGCAGAAAGAGGCAAGAGGGATGCAGAAATAGGCAAGAGAGTTGCAGAAACAGGCAAAAGAGGTGCATAAAGAAGGAAGAGCGGTACAGAAAGAACCAACAGAGGCGTAGAAGTAGGCAAGAGGGGTGCAGAAATTTACAGGAGATGTGCAGAAAGAAGCAAGAGCATTGCAGAAAGAAACAACAGAAATGCAGAAAGAGGCAAGAAGGCTGTAGAAGGAAGCAAGATTAGTGCAGAAAGAAGCAAAAGAAGTACAGAAAGAGGCAAGAGGGGTGCAGAAAGAGGCAACAGAGGTGCACAAAGAGGGAAGAAGGGTGTAGAAAGATGCAACAGGGGTACAGAAAGAAGGGAGAAAGGTGCAGAAAGAAGCAAGAGAAGTACACACACAAGCAACAGAGGTGCAGAAAGAGGCAAGAGGGTTGCAGAAAGAGGCAAGAGAGGTTCAGAAAGAGGGAAGAAGGATGTAAAAAGAGGCAAGAGGGGTGCAGAAGAAGTATTAGAAGTGTAGAAAGAAGCAAGAGAAGTGCAGAAAGAAGGAAGAGAGGTGCAGAAAGGGGGAAGTGGGGTAGAGAAAGAGGCAAGAGAAGGGCAGAAAGAAGCAAGAGAGGTGCAGAAAGACAAGAGGGGTACAGAAAGAGGGAAGAGGGGTGCAGAAAGAAGCAAGAGGGGTATATAAAGAAGCAAGAGTAGTGTTGAAAGAACCAACAGAGGTGCAGAAGGAGAAAGAGGTATGCTGAAAGAAGCAATAGGAGTGTCAAAATTAGTAAGAAAGGTGCAAAAAGAAGCAAGACTAGTGCAGAAAGAATCATAAGAGGTGCACAAACAGACAATAGGGGTGCAGAAAAAGGGAACGGGTTGCAGAAAGAGACAAGAGAGGTGGAGAAACAGGCAAGAGAAGTGCAGAAAGAAGCAACAGAGGTGCAGAAAGAGGCAAGAGGGATGCAGAAAGAGGAAAGAGAGTTGCAGAAAGAGGCAAGAGGGGTGTATAAAGAAGCAAGAGTAGTGCAGAAAGAGTCAACAGAGGTGCAGAAGGGAGAAAGAGGTATTCTGAAAGAAGGAGGAGGAGTGCTAAAATGTGTAAGAGAGGTGCAAAAAGAAGCAAGACTAGTGCAGAAAGAATCAACAGAGGTGCAGAAACAGACAACAGGGGTGCACAAAAGGGAAGAGAAGTGGAAAAAGAAGCAACAGAGGTGCAGAAAGAGGCAAGAGGGGTTCAGAAATTTGCAAGAGATATGCACAATGAAGCAACAGAGGTGCAAAAGGAGGGAAGAAAGTTGCAGAAACAGGCAAGAGAGGTGCAGAAAAAGGGAACAGGGATGCAGAAAGAGGCAAGAGAGGTGGAGAAAGAGAGAAGAAGGGTGCAGAAAGAGGTAATAGGGGTGTAAAAAGAAGCAAGAGAGGTGCAGAAAGAAGTAAAAGAAGTACAAAAAGAAGCAATATAGGTGCAGAAAGAGGCAAGAGGGATGCAGAAACAGGCAAGAGAGTTGCAGAAGCAGGCAAAAGAGGTGCATAAAGAAGGAAGAGCGGTACAGAAATAACCAACAGAGGTGTAGAAGTAGGCAAGAGGGGTGCAGAAATTTACACGAGATGTGCAGAAAGAAGCAAGAGCATTGTAGAAAGAAACAACAGAAATGCAGAAAAAGGCAAGAAGGCTGTAGGAGGAGGCAAGCTTAGTGTAGAAATAAGCAAAAGAAGTGCAGAAAGAAGGAAGAGGGGTGCAGAAAGAGGCAACAGAGGTGCACAAAGAGGGAAGAAGGGTGCAGAAAGAGGCAACAGGGGTACAGAAAGAAGCAAGAGCGGTGCAGAAAGAAGCAAGAGAAGTGCAGAAAGAAGCAACAGAGGTGCAGAAAGAGGCAAGAGGGGTGCAGAAAGAGGCAAGAGAGGTTCAGAAAGAAGCAACAGAGCTGCAGAAAGAGACAAGAGAAGTACAGAAAGAGGCAAGAGACTTGCAGAAACAGACAAAAGAGGTGCAGAAACATTCAAGAGGGGTGCAGAAAGAGTGAAGAGAAGTGCAGAAAGAGGGAACAGGGGTGGAGAAAGAGGGAAGAGAGGTGTAGAAAGAGGGAAGAAGGATATAGAAAGGGGCAATAGTTAGGTATTGAGTATAGGCAACTACAAACCAGCAACCCTTCACATGTTTCTGCTGTTTCACCATCTTTTTGAAACCATGCATACATGAGTCTGTACTTTTTGCTAGTGTACTATATATAAAAGATGCATACAAATATATGTATACTTCTGTTTTATATGTAAAGCATCTTCAAATGTATGACACATATGAGAATACATGTGCAAGTAGAGACATAGCTCAATCACAACACCATGTATGCCTTAAAACTTGACAGACTGCACTTTACATTTGATTTGGGTAGCAGTAGAGAAATCCTTTAGTTGTGCTCTGTGATTCTGTTGTAGAGGTTGTGATGTCTTCTAATTGTAGGAATTGTGCAGTGTCTGACATAGGTTTGCAATGCAATTAAAAATATGTCTTTATTTATTGATGAGAATATTTGTATATCATTATTTTAATAATATAAAATTATTTAACTGAACTATTTAAACTTTTCTTTGTTTTCAGATATTCACCATTATTAGTAATAAAGATTGAGTATGGCAAGAAAAGATCAAAAGAAAAGAAAAGAAAAAAAACAGTACTATTTAAAGGAAAGAGAAAAGCAGAAGTTAGATGAAGTACAACATGCGACATTGAAGAAAAAGACTTCTGGTAAGAGAACTCAAGAATTTGTTAAAAGACTTTTAAAGAACGTAATACATTTTCAAAATGGGGAAAAGAGAAAGAAAAGTACTACAACCAATCAGAAAGAAACGAAAAAAGGACAAATTAATGGAAATCAGGTTATGGGAAAACAATCCATGTTGAAAGAAGGATGAAAGAATATAAAGACATTAGGAAGAGAATGTATAAAAGTAGAGTACTACAAAATGTAGTGAAACATTGCAAAAAATATAAAAGAAGATCAGCATTTTACAAGAAAAAACAACAGATTGAAAGTGTAGTCGAAAAGGCTTTTGAATTGAAAAGAAGATTGCTTATATTAGTATTGGAGAGAATGAAAACATTGAATAAAACAATGCACCTTATGAAGGAGAAAAGTAAAAGAAAAAGACTGGTTAATAGAACTAACTTTTGCCAAAAAATCTCGGGAGAATGGAAGCACACTTCTAGTACTTTTTTTAATGAAGAAAGCTATTTTCAACAAAATTCATTAGTTCATGCAGTTGATACCAGTGGTCGTTGTTATGAAGTTAAAAATGGTTGTCCAATTGAAAAAGAAAAGATGGTTCCTAGAAATGTGGAAGAAGTAATAGCTGAAGAAGTTCAAGGGAGACGTACACAAGCTCCAGTGTATAAGTGGGATTGTAGTAGTATTTGTAGTATACGACAGGAATCTATTGATATATTACGAAATTTCTTACGAGATTATGGTAAAAAAAAGTGTTAAACAGAAGATTAAAATGTTGCAAAGACTAGATCCTTGTAAAGTGAGAAAATATACTAACATGCAGGGTCATTCTCTGGCTTGTCTTTCAAGAAAAGTGTGTTGAAGTACTTTTCATCATTTAAGAATGATAGCAGTACATCACTCAGAAATGCGGAAGTTAGTAAGAAGATTGTACTATGTGAAAAGTCCTGCATTATCTTTAAGTGAAATAAACACAGCTCTTTTGCATGGTTCAGTATTGGATGTAAAAAAAGTTTCTGATGATATACAGTTTCGTTTCTTTGGTCCTCAACAGGAGTGTACAGAAAGAGAGAGTTTGACAAGTGTAGGTGTTGAAGAAGAGGTGGAAGATAGTACTACTGAGAAGTTTGTAGAATAAATTACAAAGTTTAAGGTACTTTCTTATGAAAAACCAAACTATGGGCCATATTATTATAGAAGGTTTGATGTCCTTGACACCAGAACCTGGGCTTCTATTGGAATTCTCTAGGGCATATTATCAAGCCCCTTATCGCCGCTTTAGCGGCAGTTTCCTGCCGCTAAAGCGGCGATAATGTTTGCGCCGTTCTTGATAATATGGCCCTATGTTTGTATTTGTTGTCGACGTACTCACTATAGAAGTCAAACTAGGAATGTTGATGTGTATTTAAAAAGTGAAAAGGAAAACAATGATAAGTGTGAGCAATTTGGTGCTTATTTGCTGGTGGAAGGTCGATTTGAGTTGGGTAGTGATCAACGTATTTGTAAATATTGTTACAACAAATTAGAAGAGAACAAAATGCCAGCTAGAGCGGTACATAACAACCTAGAGTTGGTAGCTATTCCTCCGGAACTGGTAGATTAAAATACGTATCAGTCCATTCTTATTCAATCTGTGCATCCGTTTCAGGCTATAGTTCGTATGGAGCCTAAAACAGGTAAGCTGCCTCCAACAGATTTACAAAGAGGTTTAAAAGGAAGAGTTGTGTATTTACCTTTAGATTTTAAGAAAAATATTGAAACTGTTGGTATAGAGAGAGAGGAAAGTGAACCTGTAGTTATTCTAGTTAATGGTGTACCAACAAAGAGTCGGAAAATATGGCAAGAGTTAGTAGATTTCACCAAACTTCAAAAGGCTACTTTATATCTTGTACAAAATAATATTTATTATAAAAATGTATATGTGGAAGAACAAGAAATATCTTTAGAAGATGATAGAGAAATTTCAACTGGCCAAATAGAAAAAGTGGACAGCTCCAGGAGTGAAGAAATTTATGAACACAGTATACATACTCTACATTCAAAAGAAGTTATAGGAAACACTATTGAATTATTCCAAATGAAGAAAGTGAAGGGAACTCCCATGAGTGTATGGGAAAAAAGTTTAGAAGCTCGTTGTTTTCCACAGCTCTTCCCCACTGGAAAAGGTAGACGATATGATGAACGACCAGTACAGATTCCAGCTTCAGAATATCGTACAACAAGATTGTACCCAGAAGATCCAAGATTTCGACAGTGTATTCCATATTTCTTTCATCTTCTGTTTGAAAGTGACTTGTCTGGACTTTCATATGCAGTGAACCACATATTAAAAACGGGAGTTCATCTTACACATTTTTCTGCAAAGCAATTTTTGGACAAAGTTCAACAAAGAGACGATCATTTAGAATCTTAGTTAATTAATTTGATGGTGTGTCAACGTGGTACAAATGAGTATTGGTATCGTCGTCATGGAGAACTTAAATGTATGTTAAGAAACTTAGGAACCCCTACGTGGTTTGTTACGCTTAGCTGTGCTGAATACGCATGGGACGATTTACTTGAATTTCTACGACATGCAAATTCAAATGTAAAAAACTTTGAATTGAAGACAGCTGGAGAACTGTGTTCCTTGGATCCTGTAAATGTGTGTAGATATTTTAATCATAGGTTTCAAGCTATGATGGGGCATATTCTCAAGGACTTATTAGCGCCGCAAAAGTGGCAATAGATTTATCGCCCTATTCTCAAGTTGGTGCAAACTGCCGATATCGCCAGTTTTACAGCGATAGCTTCCGCAAAAAACATCGCCACGGATGAGAGCGACAACTAACGCTAATGATATGCAGAGTAGGCGTTCCCGTGCAAAAACACACGAAAACACCACTTCGCGATATTCTCAACGACCAGCCAGATCTGCGATGTGATCCAAAAACAGGCGATAAGGCACGTTAGCAGCAGGGATTTAACACCTGCCTTTTACTGGTGTTAAGCAAGACGACAACCTGTAGTATGAAAGGGAGCCCAGCCCAGAGCCACATCTGAAGACCAACACATGTCATGGAGCTACTGATCATGCAGCTCGGAGACCCAAGAGGTCCACAACACCCACCGCCACCACCCCCAGCCCCCTCTGTCCCCCCGTACTACCACCGAGGCAGCGCAGAACAAGACAGCTGACCTTCCGAAACGGCATGGCCCCTCAGCCACACAATTGCAGAATGTGGGGAGAGGTGGGAACCAAGTATGTGTGAAGGAGGCAAGTCACCCATGAATAAGAATGTACACAATGCCAATTGTGGCGGTGATGTGCTGGACAGACTTAAGTATTCAGAGCACAGACATGTCCATGTGGACATATACTGCTGGTGTTTGTAGTGTTGTGGACAGTGGACACAACCATGTTACCTCAGGCAGTGGGGAAGACCTCGGTCATGTAGCTGTGTCCCGCCCCCCTGTAAGCGTAAGCGGAGTGGACTTGTCTGGCGTACGCCAGTCCAGCGTAGGAGTGTGAATAAATAGGCTGGGGCTCTGGGCGTGGTTCACTTCCGGGATGGCCAACGCGTCTGCCAGGGCAGCGCCCCTCACCCTGCCACGAGTCCACCGCCATGACCGCCAGCCTCCTCAGCCGATCGCTGGCTTCCGTGACACAGGCCCCCAGCACACCCAGCGGCACAGGGGCTATGTGTGTGCTGACTACTGCCTTCGGCCTACACTGTGGTCAGCAGGTCCCCCAATTCAAAATGAGTCTTGATTTATTTATGGCACAGTCCAGTAGGCAACATACATTTCTTCCAGTGTGGCCCACCCGGACGACGCATCATCGCAGGCTGCACACCCGCTGAGCGCTTCAGGTGCCACTAACTCTGTGCAGCTCAAGTCAACGCCACGTGGCTGTGGGCCCTTGCTGACCGCTGCCTCCGGCCTACACTGCGGTCAGCAGGGCTCACACATATCAAATCCAATCCTGACCTACAAGGACACGCCATCATCGGTGGCTGCACACCCGCTGAGCGCTTCAGGTGCCACTAACTCTGTGCAGCTCAAGTCAACACCACGTGGCTGTGGGCCCTTGCTGACCGCTGCCCCCGGCCTACACTGCGGTCAGCAGGGCTCACACATATCAAATCCAATCCTGACCTGCAAGGACACGGCATCATTGCTGGCTGCACACCCGCTGAGCGCTTCAGGTGCCACTAACTCTGTGCAGCTCAAGTCAACGCCACATGGCTTTAGGCCCTTGCTGACCGCTGCATCCGGCCTACACTGCAGTCAGCAGGGCTCACACATATCAAATCCAATCCTGACCTGCAAGGACACGCCATCATCGCTGGCTGCACACCCGCCACCCCCGCCAGGACCACCTCCAACCAACAACTGCCAGAGTCGGAGGAGTCTTACAGCCAGCCTATCAAAGTTGCTCACACCTGTCTTGGATGCCATCATCAGCTAGATATCCTGCTCAGCTCTTCAGGTGCCACTAACTCAGTGCACCACAAGTCATGGACCCTTTATGATTAAATCTTGTGTGTGTGATGTCAGATCTGGTGCCCCTACCTCAGTGCACTGCAAGTCATGGACCCTTTATGATTGAATCTGTGTGTGTGATCCGATGATCACTGTTCTAGTTGTTGCCAGCACCAACCACTCCCTGAGGGCTGGCTTACACTCACCCCACACCCATCCAGCACAGGCGTCACTGACATGTGACCCTGGTAATAAAAAGGGGCCGGGCGCACGTGCCCATAGCCAGTTCCACTATCTATCTAAGTGTGTCCGTGTGGTCATTATGTATGCATGATGGCCCCGGGCCCTACCACATTACAGCGGACGCAACCATGCCACCTCAGGCAGTGGGTAAGACCTTGGACATGTAGCTTTGTCGCCCCCCCCTGTAAGCGTAAGCGGAGTGGGCTGGGCCGGCGTACACCAGTCCAGCGTAGTGGTGTGAAGAATTTGCCCGGGGCTCTGGGCGTGGTTCAGTGCTGGCCTGGACAAGGAAGTAACTAATGCGTGTGTCTCTGTCGTAGTGTCGGCGCCACCCGGCCCGCAATCGACAATGTTGCAATGTAGCATGCACCCGGAGGGCGGGATCGCACGAACGGAGAAATGAAGGAGCGCCAGACCGCTCGTGGTTTTGGCTCATACATGCCAAGTGTTGTGTGTATCTGTATTGCTCAAACATGAGGTAAATGCCTAGCCTTAATCGCAGCGCGAGTTCAGCCGGGCATGAACTCTACATCTGTGTCCGCCCTATCCTTACCATAGGCCTACACTCACGTGGCCGCCCACCTTCAACTGCCAACATCACAGTATCGTTGTCAGGCTTGTGGACATGCGCAGACAGGCATGACAATGGTGTGCCGTAGGAGTGCAAGTGATGCAACCACGCAGCGCACACAAGTAAATAGGCTCGGGGGAGGGAGGAGCAGCTGTGAGGCAACGTAACACACAGTGATGCCGCTCATTTGCCACATGCAAGACATGTCAAACATGAATCCCAAAGTCGCACACATCCCACCCCACCCCCAACAAGCCACATCACATTTCATGAATGCAAGCAGATGACATACTAACATTAGGGATGAAAGCTCCTTTGTCTGAACTATCAGGCGGAAGCACATCTGCACCTCCGACCTCGGAATTGCATGTGCCTGGCACCCCCTGACAGATACTATAGCAGCTGATGACGACTCCCACACTACGCACAGCCCGACGAAAGACCAACGTATACACACCCCACACACAGAAGTCCTTGCTCGAAGTTATCTTGCATGGAATGGCCTTCACACTTACTCCCACACCATCCCAGGCATACAACCGTTGCACACTAAAACAACTCATTGATCTGAGCTGTGGCATTTTATCCACAGAACTGGCGCAGGTCAGAACAGTGCCGCTTCAACCAGAGCCACTAACGCAATGGCAGAACATCCCGGACACATACACAACCCCTGTCACGTGGAACTGTACCGTGCACGTATGCTGCATTTACTGGGGGCACTGCCATTGGCAGTGCTGCGGATCAGATACTGGCTAAGCTTCCGCCTTGCCAATGTCACCTGCGTTCAGCCTGTGTTGCATTGTCGATCGTGCATATTCGAGTGGTCCAGGGATGTCTGCCTATCCAACAGGACGGTAGCTGAACTGGATTTTGACATGTGTGTGCGCCCCCTGTTGGCCCACGACCAGGAGTGTCACCGTGATACCCGTTTATGGGATGCCTTGATACTTGGCATACATGCTGGCAGCTGGACCTGGGAGATTGCACAACTCCTCGTGTGCAGTGACCACATTGAACCGCTCCCCTATTGTGCTGTAGTGCTAATTGGTGAAAGGGGTGGACGCAGCACATCTGTCCGGACCTGCTAATGGATTGCCTCGCCGTCCTGTTTGATGAAGTCGACAACGACCTCATGTTGGAAATGATAGCCTACGAAGCTGCAATCGCTTTCATGGACGAGTAACTACGTACCTGCAGCCACAACAGATTGGAACCCATTGCACATGTCCCAACACCTTGTTGCATCTTGGAGATCTGGTCACATATCCCACGACAACAGTGGACATGGCTGCATTCGCCTGGACTCCGAATACATGAGCGGACAACAACGCGGGTTAACACACACCTGTGAAAGGTGAGGCACTCCCCGGACTGGACAGCGGCGCTTGGCAACGTTCCTCATTCTGACATACTGCTGCATTGGTCTGCATGTTGTGGCACTCATCTTGCCCGTACTGACACGCATATGCTAATAAAGTCTAGGCACCTTCACTTGTATTCAACTGTGATGAGAGTTGATTTGAATGACAATGTGTGTCTCACTGCCTATCTGGGTCATGGCCATACATGCGCATTGATAGCATTACCCAGGGAGTACCTTTTTGTGGAATCACTGTCCCTACATTCATCCATACTTTAATACTTGATTGATCATAGCCATGACACATCTGTGTGAATTAGAATGTGTTATTCGCATTCAGTGGAGTGTTGAAGCTGGACAAGTACAGGGCCATGCAAACCCCACTTTACATTGTTTCCCCGTGGAGGGCCAGCCAGAGTCCTTTAGGGATTGACAAGTTTATCGGAAGAGGAAGACTTCAGTCCGCAGTGTGATTGCTGTGTCATTGGTAACCAAACACAACATGGCAGTCCATGTCGAGGTCCAAAGTGAGTGTCGCTGAGTGTATCGGGGGACAGGGGAAGGTGTTATTCCAGGGCATGATGCAGAGGGCAGAACCAAGCTGAAACAGGCCATACGGCGGAGATGAATGCTACCACTTCATTCCTACCACAAAGCCAGATTCATCATCATCTTCGTCCTCTGATGTGTCAGGTGCCTCACATGTGGGTGGTGGTGTTTAGTCTGCATCACTGTGTGGCACTGACACATCAGGGGGCAGAGATGTGGATGGAGTAGTAGCAGCAGCATTCATCCACGCCAGGCCTTGTGGCGGCAATGCCATGACGAGGATCTGCAGGGCATGGAAGATCACAGCTACATCTTGCTGGTGTGCAGCCGTGGCAAACATTCTTTCCGCCTGCATCCGCTCCAAGCTCTCCATCATTCTCCTTATGTGTCCCAACTCCCGGCTGACATAGCTGGAGCCACTCTGACTAGAAAGTTGTTCTTGGCTCAGAGTCATGACTCCAGCGATGTCAGCCATGGATTGTTGGAGAGCATGGAGCGGACAGTGGGTGTCTGATAGGGACTGAAAGTCGTCCCTGATGGGACTTAGACACCCACGTATGGCATCTAGTTTGGCTGCCATGAGGTCGAACCCCACCCGTAGCTGAACAGCCATCTTCTCCTGGCACCCTAACACACGGCGTTGGAATGCCATGTGTTGATCGTGGGGGTCCTGGGAGACAGCCGTGGTGGTGGGTGCTTCCTGCTGTGTGGTCTGTGCAGGGGGTGGGGTCTCCTCGATGCAGCTGGGCTGCCCTGCTCCTGGAGGTGGGGTGCCGAAGCTGTCCATGAGCTGTTGGAGGGCGTCGGTGTCGATGTTGGGGTGGTCCTCTTCATCATCAGTGATGAGTTGTTGGGTCTGCTCTGCAGGAGGTGTTGATTCTCTCTCTGCAATGTTAAGGGGAGATGCAGATTGACATTGTGTTCACATGTATGTTCACACATTGTAGAAGATTACTAACAGACTGCATGACAATGTACATTGTGACTGTTTGTGAGGAGATGCCTATTTGATGCGGGACAGTTGACATTTCTACACCATCAGGGATGTGAGGTTGTACTTGTACATTATCATCTCACAGTTTCCTGCTATGCCAAATGCGAATGGCCATTTTCTACACACAAGCGGCAGCAGTTGTGTCCTCTGTTCTGTTGTGAAAGTGTTGCAGTTTGTACCACATTGTTGTCAATGTTGAGGTGTTCTGATTCTTATGTGTGTGTGCTGCATTGTGGGTGTGTTGCCCCTTCAGATCTGATTTGGCTGACCCTTATCCCTTTCAGGCGGTGTGCCTTTCACTTCTGTGCTTATACAGTGCTGAGATGTTGCAGACTTGGGTAAATTGGGCTCTCGGTCAGAGTTGTGACTCTTGGGCATGGTTTGTCCGCGGATGTGCTATACTTAATTGTGCATGTGTGCCATTGTGCCCATCTCCCCTCGTCCCCCCAGTCCCTGGTCGTTACTCACCCTGTTGCTGTTGGCTCAGGTCATGTTGTGCAGTGTCCGGTCCCCCAACTCCTGCCACTGTCTCCCCAATGATGACTCTGGTCACCATTTCCTCCATCTCATCCAGCTCCTGGTGTGTCGCTGGACTCCCACCTCCAGTCTGCATTGCTGCTTTCAGGTTGGCTGCGAGTTTCAGCTTGGTTTTGCACTTCACATCAGTCCAGCGCTTCTTGCAGTCGTCCACTTCCCTTCTCTTCACTCCGACTGCATTCACCTCGGCCAAGATGGACTGCCATATTGTATTTTTAGTTGCCAATGACACAGTGGAGGTGATGAACAGTTGGTGGTGGTGTTCTGTCACCTCCGTAATGAGGATCTGGTTTTCCTGCGTACTGAAACGCGGGTTCCTCTTCTTCTTCTCCTCCTTGCCCTTCCCTGACCCTGAGGTCCCAGGCTGGTCCTCCGTGGGGCTTGTGGGGTTCTGGTTGTCCTCTGTACTTGCTCCGGCTACCTCCATGGTGCTTCGCAGTTGTTTGTGTTTTTTGTTGCCGCTTTTATAGGGGTTTTTCCCGCCTGACTTGTGGGACTTGCAGGCCTGGCGCTGCTTATCGCTGAATTTTTTATCGCAGTTGGGCCCATCGCAACTTTTTTCACGTTAGGGTTTAGATTTTTATCGCCGTCCCGGTAATTTTATCGCGGACATTTGACGCGTTATTGGGAAACTATCACATGTTACCGCCGTGTTGAGAATACGACGTTAACACAGAGTTATTTTCCCGCGATAGACGGCGATATGAAAAATTGTGTTAACCTATTTTGGCAATGATTATCGCACGTTCTTGAGAATATCCCCGATGTCTTTTAACTGCAATAAAAATAATCCACCTCTTGGAGAACTTATTGATTTCTTTTGGAGAAAGGAGAACCAAGCCAGAGGTGCTCCTCATATACACATGCTATTATGGATCAAGAATGCACCTACATTTGGAACCGATTCTGATGAAACTGTTTTGTCTTTCATTGAAGACTTTGTTACCTGTGCCATTCCAAAAAAAGGAGGTGAAAACATCTTAAGACAACAAGTTTTACGGTTTCAAAGTCATCGATGTGGAAAATATTGTCGACGAAAATACACGTCAAAGGGAACATTTTATACAAAATGTCGTTTTGGATTCCCATGTCCAGTAATTTCAAAAGGAAGAGTCAATAGTTTCATGTCAGCAGTAAGGCATACTATAACTCGAAAATCTCCAAAGAATACTTACAACATAAAAAGAACTGAAGATTCAAAGTATGTTAATGACTACAAGCCAGTGATTTTGACAATGTGGAATGCAAACATGGATACCCAGTATGTTGCAGATAATTCGATTGCTGTTGCTCGCTATGTTACGTCATATATAACGAAATCTGAAAAGACAGTTGAAAGAAATGTGGGAAGAAATTTCACAAGAGAAGACTCTTAATAACAAATTGTACAGCTTTAGTTTGAAGATGCTTTCTCATCGAGAGATTGGATCCTACAAATGTTCGGATCGGTTGACCTCTGCAAGTTTATATTCAAAGTCAAGAGGAATCATTGGGGTAAGTCTAGGTCTTGCTGCAACACGAAATTGAGTATCGAAATCTCTACACGAAATTGAATACTTAGCATTGAATGAACCAGAAAGTACAGATATTGTTAAAACTAATATGTTGGATATGTACTATCCTAAAAGGAGTCCACCTCTGGAAAACATATGTCTCTATGAAGTACTGCAACATTACAGTTTTAAGAAAAATGTTACAGAAAATATAAATGAAGACAAAATATGCAGTAATTGAATGTAATGGATGTTTGGTAAAACATGCTAAAGGAAATCTTATTAATCACAGGAAACTCAGTTGTGAAACTCCAGATAAAAGGGAATTTTCTATCTAGCACTTCTGCAACTCTTCAAGCCTTGGGGTAGTGAAATGGAATTACTTGGAGATTTTGAGTGCTATGAAGATTCTTTTAATGCATGTAAAGATAGCATTCAATGCACAATTTTTCCAACTTTTCTACAAATGTTAAATGAAGAGATTGAACAAGAAACTACTATTGTAGCTGAAATAGCTAGAGACAGTTCTCAAGATAGTCAAAGTTCTGCTCCACTATGTCAAGATCCACTAGGACAATCAATTGTTGAAAAAGAAGCAGCAATAGCCATGAATGAAGTAGAAACGGCAATGCAACAAGCACAACAGGATATTATTGAGTTGGGAAACTTAGAAGAAAAACTAAATATTGAACAAAAAGAAACATATCAGCAAGTGACACAACAGATACAGCATGGTTTGCTGCATGAAAAAAAAGAATACCAATGCACATCATTTAAACCTATTCGAATGTACATCAGTGGGCAAGCTGGAACAGGAAAAAGTTTCTTAACCCCTTGACCGCGATCGGAATTCCGCTCGTGTGCTGGACATTCCGATCGCGGGTGTGGTCGTGACGAGCTCAGCTCGTCATGCGCACAGCGGTACCGCGCAGCATGACGAGCTGAGCTCGTCACGAGCATCGAAGGGGTTAAAGCAAAAAGACAACTGTCTGTGTACCCTCTTTTTGCACCCCAGGTGCACTTTGGTGTGGCAAAAGGAGCTGAGTATGCTTGTGTGGCCTCTTCTGTAATACATATCATGCTTGTGCACATATAGTGCCGCGCAATCTCAAGAGGGTGCTCCCTAATTTACATGGTGGCGTGGTCCCAAGCAGATGAGGAATCTCTTTGCCTCTACACCCATGCCATGGATTAGAAATGGGTGCAGAGGCTAACAGGTTGCCAGAAGGTGCAGTGACTGTGCGTCACATATAGGTGGTGCAGTCAGTGCCCCCCAGAGGGCAGCAACTTAGAATAGGGAAAAGATGTCCTAAGGGCCCCCAGACATTTCCCTACAGGTGATTGCATTCACTCACTGCACCCACCAGTATGGGGATTTCTGCCACCCTTCCAAATGTAGGCTGAGTTGCTGCCTGTACTGCTTGTGCTCACTTTACATTGAAATACCCTACTGGCAACTTCAAACAGCCGGTTTGCCTTTGACTAATACGCTTCCTTCAGAGCAGTCCCGAGTTTGCAGCTGCTGTGGCGACAGGACATTCATTGTGATAGGTCTTACTGACACTGCCTGTGACCAGTGCACCCAGTTAAAGACCAGGACTGGGCACTGTATCTGTAATATGGGTCCATGGGTCCATATTGCTTTAGGGTTTGGCAGACAGGGACATACTAATGCACTTGTAATAAGGCAAATGGGTTGTCTGTCACATTTGTGATGGAGTACTCATCCGGCAAAATCTAAATCAAGGTCTAAGTGTCCTGGGGGGAAGTGGGGGGGGGGTCAACCAAGGTCTGTGGTATTGGAATTATAGAAGGGTCCACAGACATCTGCACTTGCTCTTCTGTAATAAAGATCACATACACTGGTAACAGTGCATTTCTTCTGATGTGGAGCACTGCCTCATTCTGTGCCCAATGCACCTTCTTAAGTGTGTGCCTTGGCGCAAGGTGGCACAGTGCGCTGTATCCATAATACGGCCGCTTGTACATCTGTCAATGCTAACATGCTTCCTTGTGGGAAAAACATGGAATTCACTAAAGAATTGCATAACAACTCCTAAGAAGTTCTGGGGCCGTATTACACAAAGTGCCCCGGGGGTGCGACGGGTGTTTGTGTCCACTTTGTGCACTCCCAGGGCACTTTGGTATTACAGAAGCGGCTGCAGACCCTTGTGCGGGCCCTTCTGTAATACCGATAGCGCTGGCGCGCATAAAGTGCCAGCGCTATCTTAAGGGGGGCATTCCCTCATTTGCATGGGGGTGTGCACTATGCACATGAGGGAATTCCTTTTCCTCTGCGCCAGCGCCATATTACAGATGCGGGTGCAGAGGCAAAGAAGCTCTCAGAAGGCCCACTAAGTGCACCACTTAAAAGGTGGAGCACTATCAGTGCGCCCCATGAACTGCACTTGCTTGCAAGGGGATCTCAAATCCCCCTTCAAAGTGCAGGCGGGTTGCCGCCTGCACTGTGTAAACATGGAGGGGCTTTAAAGCAGCTGCACCTTTTTCACATGAATGCGCTGCCCCCAGGGCAGCGCGAGTTTCCAGCTGCCCTGAGGGCAGCGCATTCATCATAATACGGAGCTTTTTCCTTCATTGCGTTAGGCACACCTTTTTAAGGGTGTGCCCAGTTCAATGAAGGAAATGCGCCGCATGTATAATGCGGCCCCTGATTGTTGCAGCTTTCGCGGACAGTAGAGTAGCAAGGAAACCATAGGCCCTAACGCAGGCAAAGTAAATTGGCCCCTTGTGAATTGTAGGGTAACACAAAAGAGCCATATCTAGGTGCAGTGGGCCCCTGGCACTACTGGACCCCGGTGCCACTATGCCTGCTGCACCACTGATGGCTACGCCCCTGTCTGAGAAGGACTCTTTGAATCCAATACATTTACTTCAAGTCTAGGCCACAGTTGACCGTATTAATTTTCGACTTTTTTAAATAATTAGTTTTATAGTGCTGGTTTCCTGTCTGAGCTGTCAGAGCAAACCTACGATTTGCTTATTATCTCTGTTGCTAAATTCAATTTACTGTCACCAGATACAGAGGGTAATAGCACAGGCAACAACAGAGACAGAGTCGTTCTCACAGAACATGTACAGCACAGGTAAAGGACTTGTATGGATTACTCTGACACAACAGGCACTGCACCGGAAGCAGAATAAGTGCCATCTTCATACTCAAAAAAGGCACAGCGTGGGTGGCAGCGTGAGAGTCCCTCCCTTGAAAAACAGGTTAGGAACAAGCATCAACGGGGTTAGATTTGTCTCATATGACATAAGGACATGGCTTGAGCAGCAGATGTGCAAACTTCTACAGACAGAAAAGTTACAATTTAATAGTAGAGCAAGCTTCTTCCACACAAAACAAGTAAAACATTGACAGATTCACTCACAAAGGCGCAACAAATGTAACAGTAGTGCTAGATTTTCCTTGTGCAACTGGCACAGTAATCCAAGCAGGTGCACAAGCTGCCGACACAGCACAGGAAAGGACTGTGCAAGGCTTCATCAGGGCAGCCTCCCTTGCAAAACAGATGCAAGACTCACTCAGACAGGTAAAGCACAGGAGTCGACACTGCAGGCCTCCCTCACAAACAGGTATCCCCTGGGAGGCAGCAGTGGTAATCTCCCTCAAAAAACTGGTTCAGCTTGGACAGGGTCTGTGCAAGAATCCTTTAAAAAAGACATGCCAATAGGAAGCAGCAGGGCACATCTCCGTCACAAAGCAAGAACACGTGAAACAGCAGGTTTCGTGAGAATAGGGGGCACAGCAGTGCAAGCCTTCTTCAGGGCGTAGTTGCAGCAAGGGTAATAGTTGTGTAAGCCTCCCTCAGCAACAGGTCCTCTACTGAGATGACATGGAGCAAGAGCCGGGTCCACATAAGGCTACGAGGGAGAGAAACAGAGGTTGAAACGATCGAAGGATTGGACAACAGGCTGATGATGGACAGGAGGATTGGTGGGTAGAGAGTGGAGAGTGAGATGCGGTGAGGAGGAGAAAAGGGTGAGAGATGATTAAGAGGTGTCGGAAGGATATAAAATGAGGGAGCAGATATATAGAGGAAACAAGTGGAATTTAATTGCTATCAAGGGAGCAGGAGAAGAAGAAAGAGGGAGTCAGGGAGATAGAGGTGAGAGAAAAAAACATACAGGAAGAGTAAAAAGATGCAGAGAGGGAAACAGGGGACGAGGAAGAGAGACAGAGAGAAAAAGAGAAGGTTAGCCACCAAGCAGGATCACCCTCATTGTAGGGCAGAGCTAAATGATTCATATCAATGCTGTTGTGAGTTAAAGGTAACTGACAACCTCGCACATTTTCTGCTCTCCTGCCCCATCAATGATATTGTGAGAAGAACCCACCTTCAGTCTTATGAGCGGAATCAGAAATATTTCCCATGCTTTCCAATATTTGTTTTCGTTGAAGCCGCCCTTCTGTCTAGATAGAGGTAGGAACATTTTTAAGATATGCTGCAAAATAATTGTTTTATATATTCAAGCTTTGGTTTATATGTTGAATTATTTGTGTGAA
This sequence comes from Calotriton arnoldi, assembly GCA_963921515.1. NCBI lineage: Eukaryota > Metazoa > Chordata > Amphibia > Caudata > Salamandridae > Calotriton > Calotriton arnoldi. Next base: position 1,727,156 of record CAWUFW010001612.1, on the reverse strand, counting down.
TTATATTGTTTGTAGAGACTTGAAAGCAGTGGCCCTGGTGATCTTTAAATATCGTGGGGCATTTTACTTGACTGCATTCCAGCGAGTAAGCAAAGTGAGTCTAACTTCTTTTACGACTCTTTCTAGGACGGGTGGCGGGCTATTCTCGAGTCTGCCTTGTACCATGGCCGACGCATATGTCAAAAATTACATCCAATAGGTAAGGGCCAACGTTTTCTCATTGTTTACCCTCCCCCTCCATGTGCCACAGTTACCCGCCTTGAGGCCAAGAATTACCTCCAATGTGCAAGCACCAGAAAATTGACTCCAGTATGCCAGGGCTCGCATTATGCCTGGGGTGCCCCCGTATGCCAAGAATTGCCTCCAGTATGCCATGCATTTTGCCACAGGTGCCTTCTCTTACGCCTAGATTTACTTCCAATATACCAGTGCCATAATTTTGCAATGGGTGCCCCCATAAGCCAAGAATTACCTTAAGTGTGCCTTCTCGTGCAGCAGACTCACAAGTCTAACATAAGCTCACACACACACACTCTCACTGACACTCACACTTACTCACTCCCCTCATTCACTCTTTCTAATTCGTTTACATTCCTCACTTCCATTCCTTCATTCACTCCCATTAATTCTCACTCACACCAACCTGACATATCTCCCCTAACTCATTCTAACTCAGTCACACTCACACTCTGTCATTAACACTGCCTCAATCACTCTCACTTACCTGTTCTCATTCATACTTATCCATTACCTCTCACTCATGGATTCTCACTGTCACTCATATACACACTCACTCTCACTCTTTCATACTCACTGACTCTCACTCACTCCCCATTCCATCACTCACACTCTCTCATTTTCCCTCACTCAGTGTTAATGCATCACTCAAATGCCTTCACTCTCATTCCCTAATTCTTACTCATAATCACTCCGACTAACTCACTCTTGCACACTTTTACTCTCATTAATTCCTAGTCACTTTCACTCACTCATAGATACAAACACTCTCAAAAGAACACTCATGCACACTCACACTCACTGTCACTCACACCCTCACTGATTTACACTCAATTTCATTCACCCACAAATACAATCACACATGGAGGTCCTTACTCGCACTATCATTCACACTTAAACAGAGCCTTTAACACTTTTTAGGTCGAGCCTAGACAGCGCATGTGCTGTCGCAAGACCTGTGGTAAACAGTATTCGGAGTGTAATCCCGCCTGCCGCTTGGCATTGGCTCACTCCTCCGTTGCTCAGCTTTCCTGGGTCATTATTGGCTCGCGCTCCCAAGACATCACTTCTGTTTATGGCAGGCAGGACCGACCGGGTACAGTTTCGTTTCGCTGCAGGGATGTTTGTTTTCATTTAGGGACTACTTCATTGCTTTTTTTTTTAAGCACCATGGCGCCTGGTTCACCCATAGCGGCCCGCGCCTTTCTTTTGTTTACTCTATTTTTTTAAACAGTGTATGTTTTTTTTTCTGACAACGCGGCACGACGGTAATGGTGCCTGTGCATCTTCTTTTTAAAATGTGTGGCTCGCAATGGCGCCCGTGTGTTTTTTTTTTTAAATGCGGGTTACGTTAACACAAAATATATATATTAATTTTTGCAGCACGGGACGCTTTAAGAATAGCGCCACGCGCCTTGCTTTTCTTCGGCTTTTAATACGCGCACACTAGGATCCTGCTCTATCCAGGTCAGCCGACGCTGCCTCACAGCCCCCTCCATGCCGATTCCACAACAACAAGAGGGCGTGAGGCACAGGATGGAGCGCGCGGGGCTCTGAGCAAGCCCCCCCTAAAACGGTATTCACCGGTTGGAGGCTCCTGGGGACAATGGAGCGCTAGTAAAGGGACGCTAATCACAAACCCAGCGAACCCCAATGAAGATCCCGATGGCTAGCCATACAAGGTTGTGGGAACGTACATCAGGTTAGTAGTATGATGGCATTTAGTGTGGACTGCAGTTATTTCCGTGAACGGTATATCTTGTTTTTCTTCTTTCCTTTCTCTTTCCGCCCACCGCTCGGTTGCTCCTTCGGGCAAAAGTTTAAACAGTTTCATCAGCATTTGTAATGAAATAAAGACATTTTTATGCTAACAAAGTATACTATCTGAATATACCTTGTGTATACTTGCTACTTCCTCGTAAGTGCAGCTGATTGGCTGGAGCTGAGTGGCACTGACTCTAGCTCCACGCAGAGCACTCTGTTGCTGTACCATGTTCCGATTACTGATTCCCGCAGCCGAGCAGCCACTCCCTACTCAGTGCCCCCACCCCCTTCCCATCTTGTTCGGCCGCTCCACCGTGGATGCAGTCACCTCCAAATGGGATGAGTGCATGAGGGTGGCCTTAACGCAGCTGCTGGGGCTTCAAACCCCCCGCCGGCAAGAGACTGGTGATCTTGGTAAGCTGGGTCCCCTTCGCCGGGAGAGATAGGTGGTTGTGTTATATGAACCAGAGAGGTTTTAATGGGTGATTGAATTGAATCCGAATACTTCATAGGAAAACGCCGTCACGTGACTTTTTCTTGCACTTCCTGGTATTGATACATGGTAATGGGGATAGTAGTGTCACCCTTTTCTGCACTCGGCAGACTGGGTGATGTCTTCTTGGAAGTGGTGTGCTCACAAGTGGACCAGCTATGCCACTCCTCCTTGAGCAATGAAATATTCATGGGGTAATACTTGCAATAGCCACTTGCTGATAAGGCTAGATTGCCCCACAAAAAATGAAGGTGATGGTCAAATTCGCAAAGCACTTTGTCTCCATGACTTATTTTAAAAATGTGCACCCACTCATCTCCTAGATTGTGGAAGGCCCCTTGGACATGGATTTGGGATTGAAGGGGAGATGCACGGCCCGGGGTCACAGACAGCGCAGATGTCAATGCTGGGGTACATCATGGCGGGGGTCACTGAGTGCGGCGGACGTTCCACAGTGAGAGAATGGACGGAGGGATGAATCTAGTGCACTGTTGCATGCAACACGGAGACGCCTCTTTCCATGTGTCTCTTCTCCTATCTCCCTCTCTGCGTCCCTCTCTTTTTCTTTCCCTTCTACCTCTTCCTCCCTATGTGTCCATGTCGCGCACTCTCCACTGCTGTCACACAGTCACTTCCTCTTTCTCTCACCCCCTCTTTGTCTCGATGGCTCTCTCTCACCTCTCTCACACACCACTCCTCCTTCCTTTTGTCCCTCCACCACTGTTATCTCTCTCATACCACCTTCTCCCTACCCACCTATCACTTCTCTCTTTCTGCTTCTACTTCCCTCTCTCTCGTTGTGGTTTTCGGGACTTGATTATTAAGAGTCACATGGAGTTAACACGAAACTGACAAGGTACCAGCGTGTGGATCACACAGGACAAACAAGCATTTTCAATGCAACAGGTCTCGCATTTACGCGAGTTTGAGCTATTGGCAGTGTAAATGACAATGCCTTTTATTTATGTTTTGGTTTTTGAAACAGAAATTAAACACATTGTCATTTACAATGCCAATAACTTAAACTCGCGTAAATGCGAGACCTATTGCATTGCAAATGCTTGTTTTATTTACTGTGCTTCCTTTGCTAGTAACTCAACAATGGCAGCAATAGGGCCGGAATCTAGTGCTGGACATTGAAGCCAGCAAGACACAATTTCTGTGCTGGGAACAAGGAGCCAGACAGAGCAGTAGAGCCTAGAATAATGACAAGAAGACCCTCCTCAAACCCTCCAGCAGCTTCTGCTTGGGCTGAAAGCACAACTCTATCAGAGGCTGGGACAGGGTTAAAAAAGCCACAGCTGCTGCTCTATGTGGACTCTTGCTGGGCATGGCAATGTGCTGATTAGCTCCCTGACAATGCAGTCTAAGCAGATTTGCCGTGTGGCCTGAGGCATGCACAGTATGTCTGATAAATAATATGGATGTGCCTGTGTTACGGAACCATAAATGAATAACACTTCTTGCACATGGACATTCCAGACATCTATGTGCAGGGCACTTCCTTTTTATCAGCACTTTGCAGATGGATTGTCGCTCAGCTCCCCTCAGCCTAACTTATGTGCATGGATGGGCTGAAGGGATTGACCTGCGCAGTGCAAAGGCTAAGGGCGTTATGTGGCAGTAAACAAGGGGCAGGGCACAGCCCAAACATCCCTGTTGATGAACCGCCACTGCTTGAATGAAAGAAAAAGAGAAACACAGAGAAGAGAGCAAGGGAAAGAGAGAGGAACAGATGACGGGATACTGTGATTACTAGATGGCTCCATGCTATTGGGACACCGCTTGCGTTTACTACAAATGTTCTTTCTAGAAGTTGCAGTCTGGACTCAGCCAGAATGCAGGAATAGGGGATATCTGGTTGCATATGGTAGCGAGTCTGTCCGGCTGATAGGTCCATTGCTGAGCATGATAGCTGCTCCCACCTCCTCAGAGAATACAACAGCCACAGGTGAGAGAGGTGCAGCATAGATGGAGGAGGGCAGGAAGCAAGGAATATTACTTTGTATTCCAATGTGGGGCGGTACTTGGCAGAGTAAGGAACACAGGCAGTGCTCCAAGCAGTTTATAATATTTCAAATGACGACATTCAGAGACTGATGGGGGAGGGTGGCAGAATGGCAAGCATACGTTTCTAAATGTGGAGGGGTAAGTAATAGGACACTGGTGGAAGCGAGAGTGTATAGCTCAAGGCTATGTAGTGTTCTTATGTTTAAAGGATGGGACTATTGAGGGCGAGCAGCAGAAGGCTAGACATATTTTTGTGGTAGAAGAGCCAGTAGCAAAGGCCAGGGATGTGCTAGGAGACCCTAATTCATTTTTTTACGTTATTTATGGCTGTCCTAACACACTATAACAGGTCTCCTCACCCATTACTTTACTTGCCAATGAAGAAAAATCAGTGGGGTGAAGAAGCAATGCAGGTCACCAGGTACCCATAAAAGGGACTCAGACGGCCCAATAATTGCTCATGTGGTCTTTGATGTCACCTAGAAAGTAGAGTATACAAAAAAGTCTGGGTCCAAACTGAGGTGGCCTGGTGGGCGGAAAACAATGATTGGGATGCGGCCCAGAGCGACAGCCAATGGCTGAGATTAACTCAAGCATTCCATCCATCACTTTGTTTTGATGACCTAGAAAGTGGAAGCATTTGGTGCAGGGGCCTAACTATCCATAGTGTAGCAGGTGCGGCATCACCGGGCCCAGAGTATGTGGGGCCCACTGCACCCCAATTATAGCTGTTTTTTACTGCCAAACTAGGTGATGGGGGACCCTTTTTTCCTCCTTGCATGAGAACTTGTGGCATCATTGCTAAGCTGCGGATTTGGTGGAAAGCATCCCTCTTGTTGATATTTATCCATCTAATTCTGTATGCTTTCAGCAATGCATGATGTTCTCTTGCAAGATCCTCATGCACAAAAGACAGCATTTGTGATCTCCCAGTTTTTTATTTCTGGTATCATTTAGTTTCACTGTATTAGAATTCCTCTGCTTTAATTACTTCAGTCATTATAGAACTGTAAAGTTCAGGTCCACGATGTACCAAAGCTTTAAAAATGAGGTAATTCACATACAAATATTCAAATTAATTGAAGTATACGATTTGAATTCATTCTGTGCAAAACCAAACTAAAGATGAAACACTTGCCTTTTACTTTAGGATTGCCACTCATCTGGATTTAGACTGGAGCGGCCATACTTGCGGTGCTGAATCCAAATGCCCACATTACAGCTCCTTTGTTTGGATTTTGGACTTTCCCTGGTGACTCCAAGCAAGCTTCCCCCTGATCAACACCAGAAAATGGTGAAAAAAAAGAAAGGGTGACACGCAGCCCACTTTGTAATGACACCTCTTGACAGGCAATTAGGGATGGATACCTCTTGTCAAGAGGCGGGTCAGCGTAGCTACAGTCAGCATAAGCACAGTTTCACACCTAGCGAGCGCCTCCATGCTGAGCAGGCCTTGGAGCACTCTACCCAAACGTTCACCAAGTGGGAAACCAAAATTAAGCCTAGGATGGGCTTGGAACTCTTGGCATAACCACAACTGGACAGAATTAGTATCCAATAGAGAACTCTTTGCATATGAACTGAATATTTCGGTAAATTCGTACATGGCACAATAAGCAAACAGCCAGATAGTTTTTTTATAAAGTTTTAATTTAAGCTTTTAGCTTCAATTGTAATGTTTTAATTGACAGTACAATAAACTTGCCTTCCCTTATCTGGTGACTCCATGCTGAGTAGGCCTTGGGGCACTCTACCCAAACGTTCACCAAGTGGGAAACCAAAATTAAGCCTTGCATGCTAGCTAACACATTTTGTGTGATAATACCGTAAGAAGAAGAAGAGGAGAGAACAGTAATTGCTTACTGCAAGATATACTGCGCCCAATAACATGGCTAACAAACACACACAAAGTGACGTGGCGTCCAGTCTGCGTACAGGTAGCAGGACGACTCAAAGAGATGAGCGCTCTCTGATCTGCAGGTCACACATTTGACTCCTGGCAAGGTCAGCTCAGCTTTTCATCCTTCTGAGATAGGTACATTGAATACTAGTATCAGGGTAATAGTAAAGCCTGCTATTTACGGTGCTTAGAAATGGCAGAGGTATAGTTTTAATTACTACCCAATCCAACAGTGCTCACTGTATCTACCTCAGAATGATGAAACATTTTGAGTTGGCCCTGCAAACATTAAAGTGCATACCTTCAACCTGCACAACAATCTCTTGAAAATGCTAAAACCCACTGGGATATGTCAAAGGGATTGAAACACCATCTGCAGGTTAGTCAAGCAAATAACCTACTGGTTAAAAGCAGATGTTCTGGCAGGTGCATAACTCACTGAAAGATTAACCAGGATATGCACTTGTGACCTGAAGGCTGAACGAGTTTCTGTTCAAAAGAAGCTGCAACTCACTGCACTTTATTTATTGGATTTGAACATATGATCGTAATGTACATGCACTGCGTTACAACAGACACACTAACCTTCTAAGATAAGTTTGATTATTCAAACCTGTCATCCACAAATTACACAGAGACCGCTTTAGCAAGCGCTAATAACCTGAGTTGTTTTGCCTGTATTATACTTAAAGTTGCTGAACACAGGCCTCTGCAGCAGGTGTTTTGATCCCCTGCATTATCTTACTAGTAGATCCACGTGGCCAGCAGGAATAGCTGGTGATATGTTTTGGTGGTCAGGGTTCCTAGCTGATGACAACCTGAAGGTGACAAGTTTGAATCTTGTTGCAGAAAACTCGGCCTTTCATATGACTCATGTAAATAAAATAAAAAACAAACTGAACTGATTGATGATAACTTCTCTTAACCTTTCTACTAAGCTGCAAGACTTTGCCAATAGGGAATGTAAAATCACATCTATGCGCCTACTGTTTTAGAAAAAAGATGCTGCAAGGGAGCATGTCACTTTCTTCTGGGCGTGGCTTAAACACCGGATTTTGCATAAAGGGAAAGAGGCAACTCTATTTTTGCTTCAGTGAATGTTGCTAGAAAAAAAGTGAATGGGGTCTCACGGTTGTAACATCAAACCTATCATCTTGAAAAGTAGAAGACAGCTATTTTTAGTTACTCTCTGGCAGTGTAATTCTGAGAATCAGGCGCACCTTCCGAAGCCAGGGAGGGTCAGATACCGTGGGCAGTTTGAATCATGCCACAAATGTGACTCATTAACTCACATTGTAGAAAATAAACACCATAAAGGGGGAAGACTCTGTTCTGCCTGCCTCTCTGAAGCAGTTTTCCTAGAATATTTACAGCTCTGAAGTCAGATTAATGTCCTGAAGAGTTGCCTCTGCCGGTGAAGGCTACACTCAAACACATCTGAACAAAAATATCAAAAACATAATTAACTGTGAAAGTAAGAAATGTAATATAATGATGTTATCACTTACATTATTCCGCATTAATAATTTTTTTTATAAAACTGCATGTAATTCGACCTTCATTAACCTTTGTTAAGTTCCTTTTCCTTAATTCTGACACCTGCAGGTTGAGGTGCAGAAACATGGCTGTGCAGTAACCAAGTGATGGGTAGATAATGTTTGAATTAATCTCAGCCACTGGTAATTTCTCAGGTCACATCCCAGTCTGTCATTTCTTCGCGCACCATGCCACCTCAGATTTGACACAGCCATGCGTAAATCAGTTTTGGTCCTGCTCCAATAGGAACAGTCCAGCTCAAGCAACACAAGACCGGTTTCACCCCACTTAGGGGCTCTTCAGTTGCGTGAAGCTTGGTTTCAGTGGCACAGTGAGCACTGTACCCATGTCTGGGCATACCCGTTGCACTTTGGGCATCGCTATAAAGTAAAAAAGTGATGGGTGGAATGCTTGAATTAATCTCGGGCACTGATTATTACTCAGGCTGCGTCCAAGTCCATCATTTTGTTGCCCACCATGCCACCCCAGATTAGACCCAGCCTTATGCAAATCAGTCTTAGTCCTGCTTCAATAGAATCAGCCATACCCAAATTACTCCCAAAACCTATCTGTGCTATCCTAATAATATCTAGAAATGTAAAAAATGCTGCACTGCTTTCTGACTACTTTTAAAAAAAATGCTGGAGTAAGTGGTAAATGTCATTGTCCACATTTCAATGTTGGTTTTTGCCCTAGCTCATTTCACTAGTTCCCTTTTTTCGACCTTTAACCCCTATTTTCTCCATGGCTCTTTATGTAATAGTTTAAATATGTAAACAATTTTCTTTTGTGCTTATCTATAAATAACCCCTACAACAGTGTAACTGTTCCTAGATATGGCTGTTTTATGGCCGCTGTCACAGTTGATGTCTTAGGGTCTGTGCTATTATTTGTCTCAAACTTTTTCTTTTCTAAAGCTCACTCACCTATACCCTCTATCAGATTAGTTTCCACCCTATCCAGACACCAGTGCTCAAGGACACTCTTGAATTCTGTCCGTCGTGGTCACCCTGCCGGTTCTATTTTCAGATCCCTTGCTTGAGACCCCCATCTTTTCTTCTGCCATCTACTCTGCTTGGACCCTCTTTTCAAGGAATCACTGCATCCTGCCCATCACACTTGCTCTCTCCCTCTACACCTACCCTGTCTTCCTCCTGTGTTTTGTTCTTTTCTAATACATCCCACTAGTCTACACCATTCTCATGCCTTGGATCACACTCTCGTGCACCAGTGGTTCCAATCCTTCGTGTTCTCTTCTCAACAGGCTCCCTCCTATCCAGCACCCTTCATTGTGACCATCTCTCACTCAGTTGAGCCATTTCGCTCAGTAGTGGGATTAGTTTTATGCTCTCTTCATCTGGCTGTCCCTCTTTCAAATATCTATGTCTTTGTCGCTTCATTGCTTCCTTCACTCTGGAAATATCATTTTGAATGCAAACATCTGCCTACCCCCTTTGAGCCTTTCTCTAATACAGATGTGCCTACCTCACCTTCTTCCAGGCTAGCATCCTCCAAAGGGGCTCCATCGAGCTCTTCTTTGTTATAAACCCAAACAACCATGTATCCCGACAACTGACTTGCCGTTGTTCGGTTCTTATGGGCCCTTGGCTTCCTGTCTCGGATCTGAGCCCTGTCTTGTGAATATTCACTGCCATACTCCCTGAGACCTAATTCACTTTCTACACCTGACCTCCACTTGCCTTCCCCTTCACCAATCAACATTTCAGTGTACCTCAGCTCAACTACTAATCTTTTTGAGACAAGGTGCTTTGTTCACCTTTGTCCTCTCTTACCCTGCGCAGATACCATACCATGCCATCCATCGCTTCCTGTCACTTTGCATGTGTGCGCCCTGGTAGACCTCCTTCTCGATCCTGGGCCGGAACTGACGCACTCAACGAGATGCCTGCCCCAACAATTGCCCTCAACCATCACTGGGACACCACTCACCTGAGAACTTTGCTCCAAGTCTAGTTGTCCTGCCATCGATACTTCTCCTCCCCATATTGTCTCTGCGATTCATTGGTTATTCCTGACTTCTCATCCCCAACTTCATGTTGTACTTTTAACCCCTTTCCTCATGCTTGTATGGAGTCAGCACTCATGGCCCTTCTGTGTTCCTGTAGGCTCGTTTTCTCCTCACCGCTCGCTAGTTCCAACGTCTGTGGCCCGGTATCCTGTGGGCTCGGCCTGCCATGTGACATACATCTCTGAGAATTTTCTTTTGTCCATCAGACCTTAAAGGCTGCAACTTGGGAAGTTCACTACCCCTCCGCTTGGATGTACGACATGCTTGCCGCTACTTAAACTTGGGGACACCCCTCTACTGAGGGTGCCCCCACTCTTCCCTAGCTGTGCAGGAAGAAAACACCATCATTATACCAGGTAGTCCCATGAATACCAGTTTCCCATGCCCACATGTGTTCCTATGAGCCGTGTTGGTCCCTTCTTGGTCTGGCAGCCAATGCCCTGCCACCCACAACTCCTTCATGGGGGCCTCAACATGCTGGGCAGATGGACCACTGTTCATTACTGCCTTTCTTCTATGTACGGACAAAGTGTAATTTATGTAAATTCAGGAATTTCTCTTTATGCTTGGTATGAGCGTTTCCCGAAATGATGGCGCATCATGGGGGTATGCCACCATTTGCAGCAACATTATATCATGAAAGGGCAGGAACAATGCAAACAATCAGAATGTTTGTGGCTGTTGGTCACTGCAATGATATTTTTTTAGCAATTTTTTATCGCAAAATCGGTTCTCATGCCAAAAAGTAAATGACAGGTTTGCATTTTGCGGAATTACATGCAATTTTGAATAATGTCCTCAAAGTTTAGCATAGATATGCAAATTATGCAAATTTTGCACACCACTACTTTCTTGTCATTGTGCAGAGAGATTAAGAGAATACCTTCCACGCATGCACGGCACAGCAAAGATGTGGTGCCCTAATGACCATATGCATCTAAAGGTATCACTCCTGCAGCCATCCTCCCCAAATATCCCTGAATAGAGGTTGTGGTTCCCAATGCTCCATGTGGGCCTTCTGGGGAGCTGCTTATATGGAGGCAGTGGCAATTATTGTTTTACTGTAATGCTGCTCAACTTCTCTGGCCCTCTTATCAACAGACTGACTGTGCAGACAAGTCACAGACAATCGAGTGCCAAACTGCAAGATTTTTTCTTCCACGTCTTAAGATGGTCAAGCCTGGCTAGGACTTTAAGGAGACCTTCAGCTGGAGGTAAATTCAAAATGTAATTCAGATTGCTAGATTTTTCCCCTCTAGATAAAACTACGACTCCTGAAAGTCACAGCGTTGCTGACTTTCTAATAGTCAGGCTAAGCAAAACTTCTATTCAGACGAATTCTGAGATCAGTGATTAATTTAAAGTCAGTCAATTTAATCAAAAGCAAACTATGCAAAAGCATACTAGTTTAAGTTCCATTTCAATTTAGTAAGACTGACACTAATAGACCCGTTAGGATAGTGATTTTGATATAAATGCATTCAGTCGTCAGGCTGTCAAGTATCTCTGAGAAGGGTATGACACTTGTCAAAAATGAAGACCACAATAGATTTCTTCAAATGTCAAAATGTCACCAAATTTAATTTGGTTGACCACTGGAGTCCTCTTGCAAGAAACACCTGGAAGCTCTTCAACAAATGCCTTAGAACGAAGAATGCCACCATGTTGGACATGGCCCTTTTTACAGCGTATCCCCCAAACCTTTTACCTTCCTCCTATTTTTTCTGACCTGTTTTTGTTGGCTTTAGAACTCTGGGCACTTTACCACTGCTATCCAGTACTAAAGTGTATATGCTGTGTGTAAATTGTATTGGTGGTTGGTGCATTCATGATTGGAATATTTTGATTAACTAGTAAGTCCTTAGTAAAGTGCACCAGGTGTGCCCAGGGCCTTTAAACCAAATGCTACTAGTGGGCCTGCAGCACTGATTGTGCCACCCACATGAATAGCCCTGCAAACATGTCGCAGTCTGTGAGTGCAGTTTTAAACTGTAATTTCGACCTGGCAGGCCACCCACATGCCAACGCCAATCCTTTCCTTTTCTTACTTGTAAGGCACCCCTAAGGTAGCCCCAAGACAGCCCCCTGGGCAGGGTGCACTGTATTTAAAAGGTGGGACATGTGCTGGTGTGTTTTACAGATCCTAATAGTGAAATGCTGCTAATTTTATTTTTCACTATTACAAGGACTATCTCTCCCACAGGGTAACATGGGGATTGCCTTGAAATATCTTTTAAGTGTAATTTCCCATTGGGAGCTAATGGAGATTTGGAGTTTGGGGTCTCTGAACTCACAATTTAAAAGTACATCTTTTGGTGAATTTGGTTTTTAAATTGCATGTTTGAAAATGCCACTTTTAGAAAGTGGGCATTTTCTTGCTTAACCATTCTGTGCCTCTGCCTGTCTGCAGAACCCACTTCTGGGTTGGCTGACAGTTGGGCTCTTGTGCATTCAGTCTAGACCACGGGTACTTGCAAACATTTTCCCAGGGGCCATAAAGTGTGGTCTGTGATGTGACTGAGGGCCGCATTGATTCCAAAGGGGTGTGGTTGGGCCGGGGTTGAGGTTGGGGGGAGGGCATTGGTGGTAAGGTGAGTGTAGGGGAAGGAAAGCATATACATCTAGTTTCTGAATTGCATAATGTGAAGCCAGAAAACCTGCGATTAATAATACCTAGCTTCCCCACTTTACCAAATTGTGTGATCCTAGGCAATAGATTAATTTTGCTTTCCCTCCTTTTTCTTCATTATCACATATACGAGGACCTCAATATGCAGGACTTAAGGATGTGTGCTGTACAAAACCTTCTCCTCTGTTTGATTTAATAAACTATAATGTCTTACTTGTATAATAGTCAGGTCACCCAAAGAGTGCTCATAACTAACTTGCCTCTTTAGCTCACTATTGCCATTGTTGTGAGGGTGGAGTGAAGATTTAATGCTTCTAAATTCATGATTGAAACCCATCACTTTTAAAATAATACTTCTCAATGCACTGATATAATGTGATGTACTAAAGTGAAAAGGTTCTGCATATTAATTAAATACACTTTTTGAATTTATCCTATTTTCACACTTTTGCTGCAAGATGGCTTTAAAAATGAAAGTGCTCCTAAAGTTAAGTGGTGCAGGACTCAATAGTTATTTCCTTGCTTTGACACCAATTAACCTTGAAATAAATGCTGGAATGTTTATTTAACATCTTTTTTAAAGTTAGCATCTCTCTAGTAAACAGCAGCTGAGTGCTGCTGTGCACCAGGGGGCCGCATGTTAAGGTCAGGAGGGCCGCATCCGGCCCCCGGGCCGTACTTTGAGTATCAAGGCTCTAGACTGTCACACAAAGGGAGCTGAGGTGTGCCTTGCATATCCTGATGAGCCATCTCTAGGCTGAATGGCCTTCCTGAACTAGAGTGGTGGGAGGAGTTGTCACTGACACCTGAATAGGGCTGTGCCTGTCCTCCCACAATGCTGTCTCTACCCCCTTGTAGTGTGTCTGGAGTCAGCTCAGGGAAAGGCAGGGTCCTTTGCACTACAAAGACTTTCCTTTGAAGTTTGCCTACTTCAAAGGCAGAAAGGGGTATAAGTATTGGACCTCTGCCACTTTTTTTTTTTTTTCAAATCAGAACACATTTGGACTAAAGGGAATTCTGCTAAGAAGAACAGCTGGATGCTGTAGGAGAGACTGACACTCTGCTGACTGCTCTGTTCTGCTGGTCTGCTGATTGCTGCTTCTGTCTTGGGCAGTGAAAGGACTTACTTTGCTTTCTGAATCATGCTTCCAAGGTTCTCCAAAGGCTTGTGTGTGCTTGCCTCCTGTTAAGAAGTCTCAGGGCCATCAAAGACTTCATCTGTAGCCCCTGAACTCCTTGGCTGGGAGTTCTGACCTGCCAAGTAGTGCCAATTCCTGTTCCTGGACCCTTGGAGGTGGCTTGGCTGCTAAGAAACAAGAAAATCCGTGTATCGGCTCTCAGTGCCCATTTTTTCAATGCAGCACCGCCGTACAGTTGAAAAACTAATGCATCGCCGCTGTGCAGCCGAAGAATCGACGCATCACTTCATCCACTTTGGTTGCACTAAGGAACTGAAGCCTCGTGTCCAGATGCATCACCTCCCCTCACAGTAAGGAATCGATGCATCACCTTCCCTGACAGTAAGGAACTGATGCATCACCTCTGTGCTGCAGTAAGGAACCGACGCATCACCTCCCCTGGCAGTATGGAACCAATGCATAACCTCCCGTGGGAGTAAGTAACCAATGCATCGCATTTCTTTTCCGGCACCTCACCTCCTCTGCACTTGTTTTCGTCTTTGATTTTGACACATCCCAGGTACTTTGTGCTAAAAGTGACACATCCATAGATTTCTATGAACTGAACTATTTTTAACCTTTAAAAGTGATATCTTTACTTGTGTATGTTGGACCTTTGTCATTTTGGTCTTGTTTGATTCAGATAGATATTGGTTATTTTTCTAAACTGGTGTTGTGTCCATTTTGTAGTGTTTTCACTGTGTTACTGTGGGTGTTTGTACAAATGCTTTATACATTGCTTCTGAGATAAGCCTGACTGCTCGTGCCAAGCTACCAAGGGGGTGAGCAGGGGTTATCTTAGTGACTCCCTTACTCTGACTAGAATAAGGGTCGCTACTTAGACAGGGTGCAAACCTATGCCAACTAGAGACCCCCATTTCTAACACACCACAAAGTACTTCAAGTGCCTATCAGTTAAGAATGTTTGCTGGGAGATCCCACAAGGATCTTCTTTGTATCTGAAAAATAAACTATCTTTGAAATATCCGAAGAAGCCTTTCAGTTTTCAATTCCTAACTAAAAAGCTTGCTTTTCCTGATCTTTGTTGACAAATATGCTACACAGTGGTTAGGTGGATAAAGGAGGAAGGAGGCTGGCAATGCACTATCGAAAAAGAATCTACAGAGAATGGGTATTAGGCACACCTTTGCTTTATTAAAAGAGTCAAAGCATCGATGGTGTTACCACTAGATAAGGGGAAAACAACCACCATGCCACATTGATCTGGAGCCTTAGACATGGTCAAGCCACGGGCAAAAGAGAATAGTCTCTGTTTGCTCAAACCCTCACTGCTGCAGACACAGATACACTTTGAATCTGGCTGTACTTACAGCGACTTGTATTACACCCTTAACTGCCTAAGCAGGATACTCTCGTGGATGATAGTGCGCTTTACAAATACACATAATATAACATACTGCTGCACCTAAATCTACACAAATGGTTACTGTTTGAAGTCCAATGTTACTGATAAAGCAGGCCAATCAACAGAACTCAAGATGGTCTTCGTCTTTTGAATGCTATATTGGGTGCGTCATTTTTACGATAGCTTTAATGATCTATCGCTAAACATTTGGATCTTGCTAGAGCACAACTGCATCACAAGGCACATTTATTTATTTATGTATACATGTATTTATTTATCTATTAGACACACCCAACAAACTTAATTGCACCTAGGCACAGTTAGTCACATTGTACTATTGGGTGGCACCACCCATAGGAAAATATGCAGTTGAGGATATATAACTAATCAGTCTCTTAAAAGGAACATGTCTACACCTTTTCTATAACTCACGAAGGTAGTTTTATCATTGCTACCAGTGGGAGGTGAGTTTCAATTTCTTGCACTGATTAGTGCGAATCTGCAGTCCACTTTGAAACGAAGCATAGTTCTGCAAAAATTTAAAAGAGGATCATTGCTTGCCTTATGAGTTCATTCAGACAGACAGTCAGTGATTCTTTCCCACAGTAAATTAGAGCACTGAGTATAGGTGCTATTTATCGCACATGATAAATAACAATACCACAGGGTATGTTATTTATTGAGTGGGATAAATGCAACTTATTATAAGTTGCTGGGGAACTACATGCAGATTGTAGTGCTTAACACACCAAAATCCGCATGATACGGTAAATGACATATGGTTTTACCCCCGTTAAATTTCTGCAGGTGTAACAAAGGTTGAGTTATTTCATACATCCGATAAATATTGGATGCGTTACATACATAAAAAACTTATAAACCCAACTCGCACATAAACAGGGGTTTACGCATGGGTCGGAATTAGCCGCCCAATTTGTAATCAGGCCCTTAGTGTAAAAGGCATATCCCTGCAGTATTGCTATCAACCATCCTTTAAATAAGAGCCAGCCTTGTCACTACATTTTGACCGAATTATAGCTTTGTAATTTGACCCTTCTGGAGCCATCTTTTTATGTCACTGATATTATATAGTTTAGAATTTATGATGGATCTAACTATGTTTTTTATGAGGTATTTTGTCGCAATGCTTGATTTAGTTTCTGTATGCAAAGGAAGACAGAGCATAGTAATTTAAAAGGAAAAAATTATACATTTCTTTACATTTCATGTTTGGGAGATCATAAAGAGGAACATGAGTCTCAAGTTGGCAATGTAGAGCCTTTGGTTGCCTCTCAATGCAGTACAGCTGGAAGACAGTGTGTGCTTTAGATATTCAGAGTAACGGCTGCATGAAGCAGGACAGTTATAGAACCAGATTTAAAACATTTGCACACTTTAGAGATGTTTATTTTGGGAAGATTTGTTACAAATGTAAAATCAAAGCATGGCATGTTCTTTTAGTGCTCCATTTCATTTGGACGTCTGCACATAAAGTTCTTTACATAGAGCAAGTTGGAAGTAAGCGAGGGTAGAGTGAAGGCAGAAAGAGCTCAGCAGATAGGAACTGGTTGGATAAGTGCATTTTTCTTAGTGCAGTGAGAGCAGGCTGCTCTTTAAATGAATGTATATGAGTGGCCACAGTGGAAAAGGACAGGCATTTTTCATTGCTATTTTGCATTTTATGGATTTGTTGCAGGAAGAATGAGATACTCCTGTATGGCATGTTGTGCAGCATTTATTGTGTTTCTTGGACAAGTGTGTGGTGGCGCTCTGGTCTACAAATTTGTGGATGATGGAAAGAGGTTTGCAGTACAGGCAAACTTTGAGAGGACCAATGCCCCTCCATTTTTTACAAGCCAAATAGATTTTGGCCCCCTGATCTTCCTCTCTGATCTTTAGATTTTCCTTGGTTGTGGACCCTTGTAGAAAGTCTGTGGGCTCACAGAGTGAGAAATAATGCCAGAGGTCTCATTGACCCCTTCTGGGATAAATTGCAGGGGAATATGGCAGTATTGAAACTTCTCTAGACTCACCAGAAAGTCTTGTTTATTGAGGCCCCCACTTTGGGTTCTGAGAAATCAAGAAATACAACAGAATGGTGTTTATAAATCGTTATTAATGTTGGTGTAAATATTAACCCAACCAGAGTAATGAAAATTGCTGGTAATTATGGTAACAATAATTAAAGTATTAGTGAGTATTAGGAATGTGAACATAATAATGAGGGGCTACTACAAAGCCTATTTATAGTCTCCGTCGATCTATTAGAAATGTACCCAAGTCCTTTATCACGAGATAGCACAACTATGTGTTTGCAGTGTTCTGAGTTGCCTGGGCGGAGTAAGCCTGGGCGGAGTTCCGCAAAGTGACAAAAAAACTCCACCAAACTACGCTGAGTTTGGTGAGCGGCGGCGTGGGTTGATTTTTAGTTTCGGGTGTTTGTCCCGCGCTGTAAAATCAGCGTGATCGGCATCTTGCACAGTGCAAGAGGGCGCCGCTTCTTTCTGCTGCTCAAGTAGAAGTTCTACTCGAGTGGCAGCTTCCTCAATGCGAATGGAAGGTTTCTAATCCGAGCGGTGGCGACCATCTGCGACCGCCTGCATTGAGAAATCTCGCTGAGAAGTGGTCTAGCGTTGGATTTTCCTCGCTCGCGCTCGCCAGCTTATCATTGGCGAGCGCGAGCCAGGAAAAAACTCCATGAGCTCCGCAGAGTGCGAAAAACTCTGCGAAGTTCACCGCCCAGCTTATTCAGGGGAATGGTGCATGTCAGCATCATAGTGTCTCGCGGAATCCAATGTTCTCCCCATGCGCTGCTAAATTTTTTGGGGCGTTTTTTTTGTTTTGCTTTTTGCAGTTTTATATAGCAGGAACTTGACCCGAAGGTATCAGAGCGCTTTACATGAGCACCAGTTGCATTACAGACGAACACATTAATTTTTTAGGCACGGGGAGATTAATTGATTTGCCCAGAATCACAGGATGTTTGAGCCTCCCGCCGGACTCGCACCCGGTTCCCTAGCTTCAAAGTCGGCCTCTCTAGCCGTTTAGCCACATTCTCTCATTGACCCCTTGTGTCACGGACTAGAGCGTGAGAAATATATGCAAAAGAGGCAATGAGAAAATAATGTGTGAATTGCACGTTATAAACACATCACAGAACGTCACGTGTAAGTGCTAAAAATGAGCATTAATAATAATTATTCACACATTTAACTTCGAGGAAAGCATGCTGTGAAGATCAGAGTTTGATAAAACACTCATAACCTAATTAATCAGTTATAAAAAAAAACGTCATTTCTTACCCTACCTCGCAGCGAATATCAAAGTCATAAAAACAGAGATTTGTGACATCATTAGGGGGAGTATTTTAGTTGGTTGAGAATGACTTTGGATTGTCCAAATCATGGGGTCCTGATGTAGGTCAAGTCATGTTAGGATCTCCGCTATCAGAGGCTGTGTGATTTATTTTGTCATTATCATGGTCAGGAGCAGGTGTTGGACATGGACAGCAGTTGGGAATTTATTAATGAGGAGTAATGTGCACAGACGTTTTTGCATTAATTTCGCATGCATTAAAATTATTAATTTGTGCTTTTTTGCACATGACCTGGCTAGTAGATAAAGGTTGGTGTAAGTGCCCGGCAAAAACTAGAGCGGGCACAATTTGTGCGCATTTCCTAAATGGTGCTCGTGCTAACATGTCACAAATATCCTTCATGCCCATTCTAGCTACGCGACCTGGTTTAAATGACCTTGTTGGTGATGCGCTTATCTAGCAGAAATATCTTGTAGCATCACGCCGAATAATCTTCCATGATTGTTTTCACTTGAATAGCTTCCACAGTTGGTTGGTTTTGTTTATGTTCTTATTTCTTAGAGTGTTTTTCTGTTCATGACTAGATGTACCCGGTTTTCAAGAAATACCTTTCAGAACTGGATGAACATTCACTTTGTCATGACTAGGAATCAGGTTTTGAGTTGGTGGTTTACGTCAGGAGTTCTGAAGGACATAGGCTTGTGTGAAATGGCAGATAGATGCATGTCACCCCTATACTTATGAGGTCTTCAAGCGTTCCCTGTTTAAACTGGTCAGGGGTGGTACAACAGATCTTTGGGGTGGATTGCAAGCAAATAAGGTGCCACTGTACAGCAGCGCCCTGTCTTTAAGGGGGTAGGGCCGCGCTCCTCCCACCTTTTGGCCATCCTAAAGAGTTTCTGTCAGGCTGAGTACAGGTTAGCCAGACAGTCTTTATTTTCAGGTCAGGCAGCCAGGAGCTAGACGTGCGCTGAATGTGCAGGCGCCCGGCTGCTTGAGCTGAACTTAGCAGGGCTGAGGATGTCACAGCTCCTGGGGGTATGACCGCTCCAGCACAGCACGGACCTCCCCTCATGACAAGGGGAAGCATCACTGATAGCCTTGGACCTGGGTGCTTCATTGTTAAGTTCAGAGTGCTTGCGAGTGAGTATATATGTAGATGAATGAGCGTGTGTGTGTGCGAGTGTGGTCCACCCGCCCCTCCCACTCCTGGTAAAAATTGCCGGTCGCCACTGTATGCCATTTACCAGAACAGAGGACTTAGGAAAAGCAATTTCTCAGTACATAGCCCGGTCTAACAATGACTCATAGAACAGTGCCTGTTATAGGGAGAGGTGTCTTTCTGCTGTAAACCTCTGATCGCAAATCTATGATGCGTATAATTCAGTCACTGATATGTGACCCGTGGGCAAGTATTAGCCCTTACTAAAGTGGGATACGGCCAAGCATTGGATCCGGTGAGACGTACAGGATATGCACTACAAAATTCCACACAGAAACACAATAAATATTTGTAGCGGAAATGTACAAACTAATGGACAGCCAGGTGCCAGCTCGTGAGTACAATATATGCAGGTTCAATCAATCATGTTTTAGCAGCAGTTGCTTAAATTGGGAGGCAAGCTTTGCTTTCCCTGTCACAAATGGCAATATACAAACAAAGACCTGCACTTTATTTTGGGCGAGGATGTGAAGCAAAACGTCGGAGCAGCTGCTTTGCTGCACTGTACAGTTTTTAAAACATGCTAGTAATTTTCCATATATTGATGTATGCACCAGCGCTAAACATTTCACACAGTTGCGTAGCCAGTGTGTCATGGCCCAAGGGCAAGGAAGGAAGTGGGCCTCCTAGCTGCTGTTTAAATTGTGAAATGCATCATTAATCAGAGTTCATAGGGGCACTTAAGCGTCTGGGCCCTGGTGCCATTGCACCTGCTGCACCAACAGAACTTGGAAGCGACGCCCTTAATATCACAGGTGCCTCAGACTGGCGTCCTTGTGCGCCGGTGAGGCGAACGAACCCTCACTGGAGTACGAGTCTCCTTTGAGGAATGCCAAAAACTGAAGGTGTAGCGCCATTTTGTGACAATTGCTAGGTTGTCATGACCATGAGTCTCTGGGGAATGCCCCATTTCAGTGGACTGCATTTTTGCCGGTACGATTATTCTTGCTCCTGTTTCTGCATTTGTTTGTGAAAGAATAACTTTTGTTTTGTTAAAAAAACAAAAGGTCAGATTGCCAGGGGATGTTGCTAACACAATTTGTGGTTGTCAATGCAATGAGGTTCCCCTCAGATTGTGCATGAATCATTTGCATAAAGTGCCAACAGATAAGAAGCCAGGTGTTTAAATGCACCACGTTTGTTGTCTTAAATTAAAAGAACATTTATATGCATTATTGTAAACATGATGACCACCATTACAAGAAAATAATGGCGATGTTATACGTGTATGATCACTATAGTTTTTAATCTGAATTCAATATATCTTCTTATGCGTTGAGTTTAAAGTAAAAATATGATGCCTGTAGCCAAGAATATTCCCTCATCCGTCTATGTATTAATTGTTAGATGGCATGGCAGCCTAAAGTGTTTTTAGGACACAGACAATGCTTACCTGTTTCCAAAAATATGTGCTGAATCTATAAATCCATTGTGGAAGTTAAGAACGATATTGCCATTTTGTATGAAAAGCCATAACTATATGCAAAGTTAAATCCATCATTTTAGTGTTAAACATACATTTTTGTCACTGAAAAGTACATGATGTTTAAGTTAATGCTAACGATGTGTGTAATGCCTACATAAATTAGAGGCTGGTCATTACGATGCATGGGATAAATGACCATTTAAAGGGAAGGCGGGGACACAGCAGCTTCAGTCACCACAGGGTCATAACTTTGAAGCACAGTAGGAGTAAACGAGGCCTGGGAGGGGACAGTTTGGCTCATAGGAGAGGTGTGCTGCAATGCCCTTTAAACTGCCATGTTTAGGTCTCACCTGAGACAGCACATGCTCTGTAGTTTGGAAACATTGTGTTTGCTTAGAAGGGCTTAGAGACCGCCCATTGCTTACCATTGGTTGGCTTCATCGCCACTCTCATTTCCTTGCTTCTCTTTGGTCAGCACATGCTGGCTTCACTTCCTCTTCATGTGTTTGCCCATCCAGGATCCAAGTGTTTCTTCCTTGCTCAGTATTCTTCCACTGCTCGTGCTTTTGGAGCTACTCTTTCCTTGTAGTTGCAGCACTCCATAAGAGTGAATGTGTTTTCAGGCTGCCCCCTCTCCCCCTCGATCCTGCACCAGATTGTAGTATTTCTGGTGTCCTCGGACATAATATGCTGTCAGGCTCCCTTCAAAGCACGAGCCACTTATGACTTTTCAGTTGAATAATGCACCAACTGCGGTGATCTGTTCACAATGTATTATTCACAAACTTTATTCCTGAAGTCCTCTCAGCCTTTCATCCTTCTAAAGTCAATAAAATGCGTACCTCGGACTTGGTAGGGTAATGAAGACCTGTATTATCAAGTGCTGTGAAGCTACAAGTCTTTGGCAGTAAGTGTTGTACTAAAATGATATCATTATTAGCATCATTCTGTGGTGGAAGAGTCCCACTGAATTAGACAGGTAGAGACTACACCTCCCACCCTATGGAGCTGAAACCACATTATATTGCAGATTACTTTTAATTGTGTCATGATACAAGAAGAAAGATCAGTTTATTCTGACGAGGCCATGAAAGGAATTCAGAAGCCGGGTAAAAGGTGAGCGAGCGCCAGCCATGGCCGATGCAGGTAAGAGCGGTGGGGCCAGCTGGGGGAGTGATTTCGACAGACGACGACGAGGGAAAATTAATTATTTATTTAATTTTCCCTTGTGGTCACCTGTCAAATGCCCCCCAGCCCGGCCTCACCACTCTTACCTGCACGGGCCGCGGCTGGCGAGCGCCCTCATTCTGCACTTCTCTTTGTATCCACTGAACTGCAGCCCCTGCAGTGCCTGTGCCCAGTGTCGAATAGGGATCACAATTAAATCCCGGGCACTCCCCCAAAAAAGTGGCCCACATTTCAGAATCGTTAATTTTTGTTGTAGATTTATATAGTGTGAACTCTGGCAGGAAAAGGAGGAGAACAACAGAGACTAATTTATGCCCCCCCTTCCATGAGGTGTGAGGGAGACAACCTGAGGATCTCCCTCACTGGCCCTAACCAGCCCCCCGCCACCATAACTTTGTAGTCCTCCTCCCTACCCCCATCCTCTGCAAAGTGAGTGCTACTGGCTTCCCATCAGCAGCTCCTTGAGGCCTTTGTCGCACCTGGAGGGAGCAAGGGGTCAGGGGCACCTCATGCTGTGACAGAAGGACCAGTCCATTGTCATTCTGCCTCTGACAATTAGCCGACCTGAGGTGGGTCAAGCTCCGTATATGTATGCAAAGGCTGTAATAACTGCCTTTTATGTTGTGCACTTGCAATGGAGACAGGAATGGCCCTGGCTGAGTGGACTGCTTAGTCCACCCAAAAAATGGCCGTCCAACTTGCCTGGGCAATTGGGCCATCGCCCATGTCCGATTGCCCGCCTTGCCAATCTGAGCCTGCCTGTGCCCTGTTTTGTTATGGTGCATAGGTGGGTTTTCAGCATGTTTCCAAGCATTTCAAACATTGGTGGATAAAGTAATTGAGGTACAGTGGAAAAGAAGCAGGCCAGGTTCACACACTTTGGTCAAGCGTAGGAGCCGGTCTACATTTCAGTCCTCCTAGTTCTACAGTGAACATGTAAACATGTAAAGCATTAGGCAATGTCCACGGTCCCCTGGCCCAGCAGTGGAGTCACTGTTCCTTGGAGGTAAGTCAGCCTGGGAGGTGAGTGCAGCTGTGCAACATGGCAGAAGGTTTGTTTTAAAATAGTGCTATGATGCAGCCTGTGCTGGCTCTGTTATAGCACTTTTGTTTTGGTGGAAAAGGGTTGGGTGGGGGGCATCTACACCCTTCATGTTTCACGCCATCCTTCCCTTCAAGATGCCTCCTGCCCAACCCTCCAGCCAGCAATTGAAATAAAAGCCCAATAACTCTGCCAGTGCTGGTCGCGTAATAGCGTTTTTTGAAAAACAAAATCTTTTAGCCATGCTTCAGAATGCTGTGGAGGTTGGGTAGTCAAGGGCTACTCTTTGGAAGTGGCAGTCAGGAGTAGAGGGGTGTTATGGCATCTCGAGATTTGGTAGGGATTCCCACCTTCCAGAACTCTCCCCCTCCGTTTTTAAACCCCTACACGGGGAATAACATTCGAGAATAAGAGAGATGTCAGGAGGAGAAAGATGGACCCACGTTTGGTGAAACTCAGTATGGAGTGGGAGGACATTCTGGACTTGTACTTCTGGGACGTTTGTCAGACTGTCTCCAGATCTGATGCCACTGGCTCATCAGATGCCACCCCCCCCCCGTCCAGGAGAGAGTGTACTTGCTGAGGACACTAAAGTAAGGAAGTCCTTTTGGACTTCCGTGGACTGTTTATGGTTGTGGGTACCCTAGGAGTAAGTGCCAGTCTCCTGCTGCACACACAGATACCCTGCAAATCACTGAAGCGCTTCGGTGCTTGGACAGTGCAGGTAAGGCGAGTGGGCTCCCTTGAGGACTGCGAGGTGTTGCTGCAGGAAGCCGCAAGATGTGTAATTTGAAATATTTATAGATGTCAGTTTGACATGATTCATGTGTAGGTACTAAGTTATGTGGATGTGAGATTTAATTTAAATATTTTTATAACGTTTAATAAAAATGTAAATTGTGATTTTAATTAAAATGTTATATATATATATATATATTGGTTTGGTGTTCTCAATGGAATTTGCAATGTATTTTTAATTCTTTTATGTTGTGTGGATGTATACGTGGCTATTGTATGTAATTTTCACTTTTTTGTTTGAATTCTAGAATATGTAGTTTTAATTTTATATTTATTTCCATCAAATGTCCCAAAATGCAAACAAAGAAACCATATGGCATACATTTTGACCTTTTGTTGTTTAATAATTTATGAAACCTGCTATTTATAGATGGTTTGCAGTTTGTTGATTAGATCAGTGATTTGGTTGTGTTTGACAAGTTGTGTTGGTTAATTTAGGTCAGAGTTTACTCAATGCTCCTTAACTACTCTAGCCCTTGAACATTATGAAAGAGTAGTACGCTCTGAGAGAGCATTTGTCTGATTTATCTAGAAACTTTAGGTGTTAGTGTTCGTGCTGGTCTTTGTGATATATTTTCGTGTGTTTATTTTAAGTATTATAAATATTTCTTTGCATACTTATTCGTTTGTAACTTTTCTGTTGGTGTTCTTATTGTTTTTTTTCTCCCACTTTTCTTTTTTCTTTATTTCCTTAACTGGCACATTTTGTGATGGGAAAATTGCAGTTCTAGTATAATAATGTGTTCACTCCTATGTTTAAATATTTAATATCAATATTTAGGTTTTTCAATTATATATTGTATGTTACAGACCGGTACTGTAGCGCTGTTACCTCGCGCTAGCTTGTTTAAAAGCGCAAGCTCTTTTTAAACTTTTAACTTGTTGTTACTTGCGTGCTCCTTTTAATCTTTTAACTTGTTTCTACTTGCGGCACTAATTCATTAAAAAAACTAAGTCCTACCTCAGCTGCACTCTAGACTGTTGTAGCCAGCCGATCACCTGACCGGGGTGCCCGTATGTAAGAGCGGGCCCGCCTGAAACCGGTCAGCGTGCTAGTGGCAGCAGCGGCGTAAAGGAGGGATAGAAAGGAATGGTGACGCGACCGCGCAGAGGATGCGCACAGTGGGTGCGCTGCCGGCTCGCCAAAGGCAAGCCCGTCTGCGCCAGTCGGTGCCCGGAGTGCACCCTGCGCCAGGACCCCTGCCCGTTTCGCTAGAATTACCTACTCAAGGAACCAACTATTGGCTCTGAACAATGGCGAGTGCAAGAATCACTCCCAGGACACTAACAGTCCTTTCTCGGCTCCCTTTATTTGTCCGCAATGTAAACATTTCCGGGTCAATAACACTCGGTTACCTTCAGCCAAGGCCACAAGCCCGCCCGTGGAGGTGCTCCAACCTCCGTATACCTTTAGCCTTAGCAACAACAACATGGCAGTTGAAGACATACCATCCGTCACCCCTTTACGTGACAATAACCAGATATCAACAAAAACAGTTACGCTTAAGGCCATCCTACTCAATGCAAGATCTGTCATTAGACATAAGCTGGAGATAGAATGTCTGTTGCAACTAACTAGTCCCAACCTAATTTTCCTCACTGAAACCTGGGCCACGCCCACCTCCGAACCAGATTGGGTAGAAGCTTTGCCCCCCTGGCTACTCGCTCGCCTCGGTGCCCAGAGTGGGACAACTGGGAGGAGGCATTGCTATCATACATAGAATTGAACACAAGGTCAAATTCGAGCAAGTACCCCTTCCCGGCGCCAAAGCCATGACGTTCTCCATCAAGATCAATAACAAGGCTTCATTTCCTGGTCTGCTCCTCTATAGGCCACCAGGGCCTAAGTCACCTTTTATTCAGGGTTCTCCCTCCTGGAGTCCTGCATATATACCCCTTCTTTCACTATACTTGGTGAATTTAACTTTCACCTAGAGCTCCTCACTAACCCCGCAACTGCGACACTTCTAAACAATCTAGAGAGCCATAGTCTATCTCAGATAGAAGTGGGCCCTACACTTAATGCGCTACACACACTGGATGGGATTTTTACCAACCACACCGCAATTGAGATCGATAAAATATTGCCGCTCACCTGGACAGACCACAGGGCAATATTTTTTAATCTCCCTGCTGAGCTTACTCTGTCCCCCTTGGCAAGGTGTCCACCCCCCATCCTCATACGGTCCTGGCAGAATATCTGCCCTGGCGCCCTTAACAAACTGCTGGCCAAAAATGTACCGAGGCTAACATCTAATTCCAACACTGATGCGGTTAAATATGATAATTGGGTCGGATCTGCCATTGACCAACTGGCTCCTTTAAGACCGGCTCCCCAACAGAGACACAAACTCACTTTGCCTTGGTACTCCTTAGAGCTAAAAACTTTAAAATCTAAATGTAGGCGCAGTGAACGTGAGTGGAGGATGGACTACAGCGCTGAGGCTAAAAATAACTATAATAAGACACTGACTGAGTACAAAGCGGCTATTATTATAGCTAAAAAGGTATTCTATACGAATAAGATTAAGGAGGCCAAGAACTCGACTAGAGAGCTCTTTAAGACTGTCTCAGAGATATCTAAGCTCCAACAGGGAAATCGGTTTTACCCTGATTAAGAACTGTGTGATCAAATGGCCTCGTTCTTCCAATCAAAAGTCCAAACTATTTATAGGGAACTGGAAAGTTTGGAGTCCGCTCCCCACAACTCACCTATACGGGATACGGAGGAGGGATTAGTAGCCCCCAATCTCCTGACCTGCTTCTCGTCACTGACTCCAGACTCTGTGAATGCTCTCATACTGAACACCAAGTCTGGCTCGCCAGAGGACCCATGCCCACCGAATATCATTCACGGGGTCTCGGAACTAATCAGCACAACACTCACCCCCTCCTAAACACTACCATAAAGTCTGGGACTTTTCCATCAGTTTGGAAAAAAGCGTGCGTTAGACCCATTTTAAAGAAACCTTCCTTGGACCCAGGGGACGTCACAAGCTATTGGCCAATATCCTGCCTGCCGCTTGCGGCTAAGGTGTTGGAGAAAGCTATAAATCTCGAACTGAATCATTTTATAAACTCCAATAATGTGCTTGATAGCTCACAACATGGCTTCCGCTCAGATCATTCCACCGAATCTGCACTGGTCATAGCCACGGAGGAAGTCTGTTGGCAAATTGACAGGGGTGGCAGGGCTGTCCTGATCCTACCTGACCTATCAGCTGCGTTCAACATGGTTATTCACTCAGTTCTAACGCAACAGCTGAAGGGTAGTGGGATTCGAGACAGCGCACTGGCCGTCCTCACCTCATTCCTGTCAGGCAGAGAACATAAGGTCAGTTGGGAGAATCTTAAATCAGACACATTCTATCTCCCTTGTGGAGTCCCTCAGGGGTCGGTGCTCTCACCCACACTATTCAACTTGTACGTTACTCCACTGGCCAAGCTAGTTAAAGTCCACGGCTTCTCGCTTGTGTCTTACGCCGACGACACACAAATCATAACTTCCATAGCTTCCAGGGAAGATGTGCCGTCGGCTAGATTCCATAGCTGCCTCGATCGCATCATACAATGGATGCACCGCAATTACCTCAAACTGAACACGCAGAAGACTGAAGTCATGGAGTTCGGTACTTGCTCACCCATCTGGAACTCTGCGTGGTGGCCGGCAACAGCAGGAGCCTGTCCTACACCAGCAGTTAAAGTAAGAAACTTGGGCGTTGTTTGTGACACACAGCTCAGTTTCTCAGGTCAGATTAACCAGGTCACTTCAGCCTGCTATTTCACACTTAAGATACTGCGTAAGATCCTACAGTTTCTTCCAATGGAATTGAGGAAAACCATTGTGGTAGCACTTGTGTTGTCTCAGATTGATTGCTTTGATCGAATGCTCTTGACCCGTTTCCGCCTGGGGATCCTGCACAGGCTTGTTAGTCATCCAATTACAAATGATTGGTCAAGAGATTTGGTTTTGTGCCCATGTGATGATATATCGCGCCAATCAAATCTGCATATTGTCTTATTTTGTCAATTTTACTCAGTTCCAAGGAAAAGGTTCATAATACCCATTTAAAATTTTTTAGGTCTAAGACAATGCCGTATATGAAATTACAATTACTGGATAATGAAATGATTATGGAATCCGTTGCCTTATTTTTAAAAAATGTTATTAGGTTTAGGAACTCTATGTGAAACCGACCAATGCTAATGGAGTCATGACAGTGTTTTTAAATTTTTTAAATTTTATATAATGAAATGTCATAAAGTTTGATGTATTCTGCTTTTAAAGCTTAGCACTTTTTCACTATATGTCTGACAACTATCTGTATTTGGGAAACCTGGTTTCTTTTAACTGTCTGTTATGTAATATATCTAAATGTGTACATTTTTTTAACTGTGCTTTTATGATTTATCTATAAATCGAATAAAGCTTATTATTGATTGATTGACTACTGTAATGCCCTTTATCTTGGGGTCGACAAACGGCAGCTAATTAAACTGCAATCTTTGCAGAATGCGGCAGCCCGTACCTTATTGAATCTCCCTAAATTCAATCGTATATCAGGGGCCATCAGGAACCTTCACTGGCTTCCAGTCAAAGAGCGTGTAGAATTCAAGGCACTGTGTTTGATTGATAAAACCTTGTATGGAGGCAGTCCAACGGAATACCATAAATTATTCCAATGGTACACCCCCAGACGCTCACTAAGTTAATCCAATCAGGCACTGGTTAATGTCCCTAAAATTAAGAAAGCCAAATGGGGAGGTAGATGCCTCTCTTATTTGGCTCCCAAACTCTGGAACAAGCTGTCAGCACACATTAGATCCTAGCCAGCGCGGTCGAAATTCCGGGGCCTACTGAAAACCTGGCTTTTTCCCACTTAGTAGCGATCTGACTTCCGGGCTCCACGTTTTTTCCTTTGCTCCCCTCAGTGCCAAGACGCCTCAGCATTCGAGCGCTTTATAAACTTTTACTTACTTACTTACTTAAGTAAGTAAAGAAATGTACAAATGCTTGAAAATACATTGAGCTGTTTCATTTGTTCAGAATCATGGGTTCCTCTGTAATTGGAGACGGTTGGCAGCAGTAAGAGTAGTGTTTGTTGGGTCCTCCTTTTATAGTGTGGATACGTGAATCCTCTTTCGTGTAACTGCTGAAAATCTGAATGTGATTGCTTATATAAGGTATTTAAATTTTTTCAGTTGTGCAATAAGTTGAACATGGCTTTTCTGTGAATTTGATATGTAAAATGTTTTTTTAAAAATTTTCTATGTATATATTTATTTAAATTTAATGTTTGAATGTTTGTGTTGTGAAATAATAAATTGTTATGTTTAGTTTTAAAGTTATATGTAAATCTGTTTATGTTGTCTTGGATTTTCTCATTTTCCTTATCAATTAGGAAATAAAATATTTTTGTTGATTATGTTTTGTTTTTCTATGTTATTTTCATGATATTTTTGATAGTCAATATTTGCGTTGTCGATATTTTGGTACTTGCATTGTGTCCATAGAAAGTTGATATTTTCCTCTGCGTTATTTAGGCAACTATATTTTTGGAACCCAATATTATTTATGTGGTCGATATTGTGACATACAACCCCTCCCTGAATCAGTTTGGGCTGCTCTACTTAATTACCCTGACAGTCAAGTACTAAAAGGAGTACTTCGCTCCCAGTTTGAAGTTCCACAGTATGGGGGCCCAGGACACCAGAAGTGAAAGACCCCGTTTGCCACAGTTGGAGCCCAGTAACTTCTGATTGCCTTTGGCCCCTCTGGCCTAGATTTATCATTTGTGTTACTACAGGAGCAGCCTTGGACACTCCCCTACTGTACGAAGCAAGGCCTTCACCCTAAAAAACTAAAATAGTTCTCACAAAGTAGGTAGGTGGGGTAGATTTAGGTGCAATGATGCATAAGCATAACTCGGATCCCATCGACAAGATCTGATTACCTGAAAGTTTTGGGCAGCGCTTATTTTGAGCAGTTGGTTGCAGGTGGGGCTCACCGGCACTTATTTTTTAGGACCGGCACTCAGGACCGGCTTTAGGGCAGTGCGACCGGTGCGGCCCCACTGGACGCTGACTTATGGAGGAGACCCCGACCTCAGGGGGGAGGCATTGTGTTTAGCAATAACTTATGATTGGAAAAATGAGGGGCACTTATGCCCAGTGGCAGTGAGAGAATCCGAGGAGGCGGTCATGGGGTATGGGGGTGCCAAAAATGATTGTCTCACCAGGCGCCACCAGCCCTAAAGGTGGCCCTGCCGGCACTTATTTTTACACATCAGACTGCCTTCTGGAGCAAGGGACAGAAAAACAGAAATAGAGGAAAGAGAAAGACAAAGAGAAAGACGGAAAAAGAAAGACAGAAAAACAGTGACAAATGAAGAAAGCAGGGATAAAAAAAGAACCTGAACGTTTGAGATAAAGAGGCAGGATGTGTCTGACTGTGTATGAAAGAGGTATGAGGAGGAATAAAGACTATGCAGCCTTGGTATTCAGCACCCTGACATTTGATAACACCAGCTGTGGGCTTTCTAGCAATACTTTGGGCCTGAGCACTTATTCTTTTACAAGAATCAGCACTGGTCTCGGGACATCCATGCTTGAGACCAGTCAGTTTACAAATAAAGTCCTCAGCTGGGAGGAAAATTTACCACTCCTTGCTTAACAGATTGCCTCATTATAGTTGGACTCTGTGGGCCTGGACACCCCTACAGAGACGCCTGATGCCACCAACCTATTTAATGAGGTGAAGAAATTGAAGTGTTTTGGAAAATGTGATCTTGTATTTTTATCCTTGAGATGAGCTGAAAATGCTGGTCTGGGATATTGCACTCCAGATCAACCAAGGAGGTCTTTTGCCTCACAGATTTATGGGTTGCATCTTTTAAAGAAAGAAAAATTACTTTTTAACAATCTAGTTGTCTGACTACCCACTTACATATTTTTTAGGGTGGTCACTGGTGTAAAGAACACTCATCCTTTTAGATATTGGTTTGGGCATTTTCCACACTTCCATTTTCTGTGTGCAGGCATTCAAAAACTGCTACAAGAGGCAGAATAAAAGTTTTTTTGGTTAAGCCATCCTGGGGAATGAAAATGTCGTAAGCTGGTGATTGTAGGAGGCAAAGGATAGGGAATCAAGGCACTGGGAAGATTTAAATGACCTTTTCATATTCAACTGAGAAGTGCAATCCCTCATCAGGAGAAAAGAATTGAGGACTGCTAAGTGGCACACGGTTTTAGAGATCTTCATGATCATGTTGTTGTTCCATTTTATGTTTCAAGGGCTTTGTCAGCAAGATGAAATGTTAGTACAAGACACAACCCGTTTTAGTTTCTACAGTCCTTGGTCTCATGCAATGATACCAGATTATAGCCTCCCTGCTTTTATTAAAAGTGTTTTTTGTTATGTCCAATGTTGGACCACACCTTCTTCTTTTGATAGATATTTGTAGCCACCTAATATGAAAGTCCTAAATATTTATATCGAAAGGAAGAAAATGCTAATGTACTACAAGTCCAGCCTTCTGGGGATCACAGTGAGCAGAAGGCTAATTCTAACACCAAAATGGCTGAAAAGTTAAATGCGTGGTTGACCTTATAGTTCCCCCCCCCAGGGCAACTGCCAGCATGAGTTTAGCAAAGTATTGTATTAATTGATGTATTGAATGATGTTTGTCACCCAAGTCCCTTTGGAATGTGGTTGAATAGTCCCTCAGATGCAAATAATGTTCTATTTGTGTATTTGTGGGACATACCTGGAATTACAACATACTTTTGTGTAGTTATTTCTGCCAATCAAAGGGTATATGCATGCCATCATCACATATGGCTGAAGAAGGGTGATGCCCTGAAACCGGTCCCAGGATGCTTGTTTCCGGTCCAGGGAGGACCTGGCTTGGCAGTTCGGGCTGGACTGTTCCCACAAGGAACAGGGTCAAGACTGATTTGCATTTGGCTGGGTCCAAACTGGGGTGGTGTGGTGAGCAAAAGAATGATGGATTTAACCCAGATCCTTGTGACTGGGGGTGAATGTTTGCATTGTCCAGCATTCCGTCCATCAATTGTTTCTTTTGCAATCATCACATATGTGGCAAAATGCTGATAATTTCTCCTTTACAGCCTTGAAATCCAGCGGTGTTCTAAATAAGACAGGGCTTTCCTTGCATTTCTTTAACAGCTAACTAGTGTGACCTGTCAGAAAAAGGTTCACATGAAAAGAGTCAGTATTGTCTCATCAGTTTAATTAAGTGGCATTAAGCAGAACACAAAAGACAGGTGGGCAGTGGACCTCAACAGATTGCCGCACCCACACCGTTATATCCCTAAAAGACAATATTTTGGACAATGTGTATCATACAGTGTACACTACCCTGTATACACCCTCTGGCCAAAGAGTGCTACCCTCTCCTAGGGAAACAATTTCAAACATTACAACTAGAGGTGCACCACCTTCAAAGAGTATTTATAATAATTATTGAAAATAAGCAATTAACCAAGAGAAGTTTCATAAATAGACCTCTTTTATTGATGCTTCTTGTAAACACTGTAAAAGCCAGCCAACGCATTTCCTCTAAAAGAAAATAGACTTCTTCAGAGCTGAAATTTAATAAATATACAACATATATAAAAATACACACACTAACACAAAATAACAAATCCTATCACACAACTAATCAGACAAAATAAAAAAGAGACAATGCATAGTGACAGAACACAACTTAGAATCTAATATGACTATAACGTTTGTGTACAAAAAGAAGAACAAACTATACATTGAACAAGGTCATACACCAAAGAGTCAAATTCTAAAACAAGCATTGCTGACAATGGTTAATATGCAATAGTACTTGCAAAAGGTGTTAATATGCTTAAGCCATCAAATGTATATACATTCTTTCCTTTTATATGGAAAACAATAGCATTATTCTTGTGCCGCTCGTGGTGTCCAGCACAAAACATAAAGTGCAATTGTGCCACCAGATGTCATATGTGATTGTTATCCTATGGGTTAGCTAACCTTCAGTGCTTTCCGTTGACCTGATCCATAATAGGTGTGAACAGTTATAGAGGTGAAAAATAGAGGAAAAGGAAAGAAACAATGACCAGTGGAGTCCTGACCCCCTGTTACGATAAATGAACACCAAAACAGAAGAAAATCAAGTATATAAGAAAAAGTAAGAATAAAAAAAGAGCATAGTCGTGAATACATACCATAAGTATGGTAAGATAAATGTATATCATTTGGTCCCGTTGTAAAAAGTATATGTGAATCAACTGCGTAATAAGAATAATATAGTTCCCACGGTAATTCGTCTAGTAGAAAAGAAAAGAAACAAGAGATGCAATGCGAGACCATGTAGGTTATTCTGTTGGGTATTAGTCCACAGAAAAGGGAAAGAGGGGGCAAATGCAGATGCAAGAATCTGCAGTTAATTTAGGGAGTAAAATCAGTAAACATACACACCCGAAGGAAAAACAACCAGAAGTCAAAAGGATAAATGACATTCCACCCAAATGTGGGTTCGGTATGTATAGGTTCGTATATTTCAAATCTACGTTGCATGGAGGGCATATCCACCCTACATCAAGCACCAGTGGTGTTTAAACACATAGGGGCAGATTTACAAGAACTGACGCATCTCTGCATATCAGCAGAGATGCGTCGGTTAATTTGCGTCACGTAAAAAAACCCTTGCGCCACCATGGATGCGGCGCATTTACAATGCGGCGCACCGTGGCGCAAGGATTGACAGATGCGTGACGCATCTGTCGGTGTAAAGGTGACGCAGTGCTGGAGTCGTGTCGCAAGCGCAACGCAACTCCAGCACTGCTCAGGGGCGGGCTATACTTGCTGTGCTGCGTCACTCCTTATGCCTGCTTCAAGCAGGTGTAAGGTTTTGACGCAGCGGCGTCGAAAAAGTGACTCAGTGAAATCTTGTAGATTTCACTGCGTCACTTTTATGAGGCTTTCCTGCGTGGAAACGCCCACCCTGCATACATTATACCTGATGCAGGTATAATGTGGCGCAGGGCTTTACAACGTGACGCATCTCCCTAGATGCATCACTTTGTAAATTTGTCACAACGTGGCACATTGTTTACAACGCCGCTGCGTCACAGAAGTGACACAACAGCGGCGTAAATGTGTCGCAAGCGGCTTGTAGATCTGCCCCATAGTTTACCCCATATATAAGGAAGAAAAAAAAAACCCGGATAGCGATCTCACCGGTATATCTCCTTTTATGTCTGCCAAGCCCAATGATATGGTACATTAGAGGTTCAAAGTCCACTATCACTTCTCGGGTGTGGGTTCTTTTTGAGTAATTTACTCACATTTGACAAAGCCGGCCACCTCGACAGGATTCATTTACAAATAGCCTCTGGTTGTAAAGTTTGTAAGTGGCATTAAGCATTTTGTCTAGAGAGCTGTTCTCAACACAGCCGGCTCTGGCAGAAAGCATGATGATGGCATAACTCAACTGTAATAAATTATTACAAAAAAGTAGTGATGCAGTTTTCTTATTACTGGTGAGCAGTGATGTCCCAACGTTGTTCCCACAAAGAAATGGGCATGTAGCAGCTTGATATGAATTTGATTTTTCTCCCTCTTTTTTGTCACAATATGATGGGCGTTCTATTTTTATTAGCAAAGAATAGTAGAAGGCATGCACGGAGTAAGTTACAAGCCTATGTGGGCAGGATTCAGCCAACATTCTAGGATATGTGAGCCCATATAGGGCATAAATCAGTACTTTTGCACTTTCTAACATGGAATATATGGTCCTTAGCACCGGCGCGATAAAGATGATGCAGTTTGTAAATGAATGCCCATTCAGGGCTATATTAGGGTGGAATAGTTTACACTGGCATCTAAAGAAGCTAGCAACTGTATGTAAGTAGCCTATTCAAGGTTAAACACTGCACTTTGCACTTTTTTTTACTTACATCTAATAGATTTGGTATATTTGTTTAGGACTGGTGCGATTACATTTTGCGATGATTTTAGCCATGATATGACACCCATCATGGGTGATAAATTGGTTTTAAAGTTCTTAATCATCGCTGCTATTGAAAGTGTTTGCACATACTGAAATAATGAACCATGTGAGTATATCTTATTCATCAGTACATTAGCCCATACAGGGCGTGATATAAGCTTTAAATGTTTTCATTTTTTTTCACTTTTTACTCTGTCCATGCGTAAAAATACATTATGTTGGAATGCAATGTGTTATATAAGGGAATGCTAGCCACGCCAAGATGGCGATAGCTGTATATCAAGCATACCTACCATGCCGTTGTTAATGTTTATAAAATTCACACACGCAAAGACGTTAAAAATATGACCGTTTCCGGCGCGCCTGTGAACATTGAGGAAGGCGACAGCCAAAACACGTTTGTATGCACACCCTTCATTAAAATGAATGAATTTACCCCGTGAGTGCCGATTCCTTTGTGGGAACAACAACAGAGTAGAGATTTTGATCGCGGATTCACCCTCACGCTACTAGGCACCAATTTGAGAGTGCACAGGCAAAGGTGGTTTTGGAGCGGTATATATATATATATATATATATATATATATATATATATATATATATCAATTTTTTTGCAAAATAAGCGCTCACTCAGGGTAAAGGTTCTCCAGCTATGATTTTATTCCACCAGGTTACGCGTTTCGGAGATCCACGTCTCCTTGCTCACACACTGGTATCAGTTCCAACCACAAATTTACATGTTTTGCGTATAGACATGAAAAGAGGACTACACAAACCTAACTCATAAGGTGCTGAGTTAGGAAAGCGGCCATTTTGTAATGGTGTATTTAACTTAAAGAACTTAAAAAGCATAGCATATACTTGCATTTTACACTCTTTTTACAGTCAAGTGACAATACATTCCTGTGTTTGTGTCCCATATATATATAAGGTATAGTACCAAACAGTTCTAAGAGAAATCCTAGATCATGTACATTATTTCTTGATATGATATAAAATTTACATGGTATAGTACCAGAAAACTTCGTTAGCCATCATAGTTCATACACCTGTGTTACAATTCTCATACAGTATATACATATCGCTGTTGGCCTAATAGGCCTACCCATATTGTAGGATCTAGGTAAGTAATAAATCACAATGTCTGATCATAGTCTTAGTTGATATAACACTTAGACACCTCGCCTTAGTGGCTTTATCCAATGAAGTATTTACCTCTACCTTCAATCAATTTTGCAAATGATCTGTCCATATCTGTGGGACATAAACAGGACTAGAAAGGCAAATTTCTAATGCCAGTGCTGTAGACGTGTGTGCTCCTATTTGCGGTCATTG
Organism: Calotriton arnoldi; assembly: GCA_963921515.1. Classification (NCBI taxonomy): domain Eukaryota; kingdom Metazoa; phylum Chordata; class Amphibia; order Caudata; family Salamandridae; genus Calotriton; species Calotriton arnoldi. The sequence goes on along the minus strand of CAWUFW010001612.1, from coordinate 1,690,678 downwards.
TAAAGCTTGTAGATTCAGCATCCGAGTTCTTTTTTCACCATGTTTTGCCCTACACCTGTGATCAAGAGCGCGTGATGCTCGAAACGCGTAAGGAGTTCGAATTGGGCAGATGAATTTCAAAGCAGTGATTGATGTAAGCAGTGCTGCCTTGCGGAAATAAAGTTACACACAAGACGTGCGGCTCACCAAGTCTGGTGTTCTTGTGTTGATGTTGAATTGCGGCCTACCAGGGTCGCGGTGAGCCCCCCCACGCATGCAGTGGTGTCCAGCGGGTTATTACACCCAGGCGATACGGAGCCTTGTGTTTTCTGCCAACAAAGGAAGAAATACAGTACTGCCACATCCGTTAACTGACTGAGAAACCTACTAAGGTGATTGAATTTTGGAATATGAATGTGGCAACCGCTATAATGCAAAACTTACCTGAAAAAAGAACTCGGAGTACCAAGAAGCACTTGGCGGATACGCCCAGTTGGAGAGACTAGAAATTGTGACTCCGAGTTGCGGAAGTATGCTGCACCATGTTTTGCCCTACACCTGTGATCAAGAGCACGTGACGCTCGAAACGCGTAAGGAGTTCGAATTGGGCAGATGAATTTCAAAGCAGGGATTGATGTAAGCAGTGCTGCCTTGCGGAAATAAAGTTACACACAAGACGTGCGGCTCACCAAGTCTGGTGTTCTTGTGTTGATGTTGAATTGCGGCCTGCCAGGGTCGCGGTGAGCCCCCCCATGCATGCAGTGGTGTCCAGTGGGTTATTACACCCAGGCGATACGGAGCCTTGTGTTTTCTGCCAGCAAAGGAAGAAATACAGTACTGCCACATCCGTTAACTGACTGAGAAACCTACTAAGGTGATTGAATTTTGGAATATGAATGTGGCAACCGCTATAATGCTAAACTTACCTGAAAAAAGAACTCGGAGTACCAAGATGCACTTGGCGGATACGCCCAGTTGGAGAGACTAGAAATTGTGACTCCGAGTTGCGGAAGTATGCTGCACCATGTTTTGCCCTACACCTGTGATCAAGAGCACGTGACGCTCGAAACGCGTAAGGAGTTCGAATTGGGCAGATGAATTTCAAAGCAGTGATTGATGTAAGCAGTGCTGCCTTGCGGAAATAAAGTTACACACAAGACGTGCGGCTCACCAAGTCTGGTGTTCTTGTGTTGATATATGTATATATATATGTCAGAATCAAAATCCCAACCCTCTCTTTACAGCAAGAGGGATTCCACAGGTACAGACCTCCGACTTTCTCCAGCAAAATTCAAAGACGCGGGCTCAAAAGTTCTTGATTGTTTTTATTTCATTTTAAGTAGCAGACATGTGCCCGCCCCAGATGCGTTTCGATCGCCATGGCGATCTTGATCACTAGAACGCGCTGGTGACGAATGACTACCTTTAAAGTGCGAACCACCAATCATACGTAAGATAGAAAAAAACATCAGTTAAAAACACAATAAACATTGACAAAATACTATAATGCAGAGCAAATAAACATACTTGACCTAGCTTGTAATTAAATATTGAATTTATAACATAGATTCCACGGTAAACTAAATATTCCTACTAGTTTGATCACCAATGCACCATATAATTCAATGTTAGTGCAAATAATAATAATAATATAGAACACTCAATTATATATATAAATTTCAAATTGCTTTTATATTTCTTTTCTTCCTTTTAATAAAGGTGCTTTGATCCTTCTTCTTGGCAAGGATATCTATCTCTGCAAAGTACATGGCCAGCAGTAGGGCTGTCTTTGTGCCATGGCACATAAGAAAGTTGCCCAGTACTGCCTAACCCCAAGCACCCATCATACAACAAGAAGATTTAAGAACTATATTCAAATAATTGTCCTGTTTCAGATGAAATGCTCATCTGGAGGGTCTTCAAATGCCCTCCCTGGCAAGAGTCATAGGGGCATATTTACAAGCCACTATCGCCACAGGAAACTTCACTTTTTCCGACGTTCCTATGGTGATAGGTGCTTTGCCTTATTAACATGGCTTAACGCAGCCTTATGAATAAGGCCCCCTTTCACGATACACTCAGCGTGAAAGGGGCGTGCAATCGGTGTTCCGCCGCAACACCCATTGATTTTTATGCTGGCCCATATTTACAAGGGTGGCGTAAATATGGGGCAGCCCCAAAATGGCAAAATGAGGAGAAATGCTTTATTTCTCCTAGTTTTTGCTGTTTCTATGTGTGCTGCATTGTGTAGCACACATAGAAACAGGAAAACACCATTGAGGTGTCCCTTCCTGCACATAAACAATCATTAAAAAAATGACGAGTTGCAACTTCTGTGTGTGCTGCATTGTTCAGCGCACACAGAAGTTACAAAACGCCATTAATGATTGCTTATGTGCAGGAAGGAACACTTTACTGCACATAAACAATCTTTCCCTGCAAGGCAGGCACCCTTGCACAATGGTGCAAGAGTGCCTGCATTGGCACTAGGTGCCTACATATACCGCCAGCGCTAAGGGAAAGGCAGGGGTGCACCGTATTCTTGTGAATACGGCTCATCCCTGTGTTTAGAAACTGTTGGAGTGTGGCATTAGCCTTCTTGGCTTAACGCCGTGCTCCGACAGTTTCCTAGTAAATATGCCCCAACTGTATTTTATGTTCAGTAGCTCGACACGAAGAAATCTGAGTGCAAAACTCTCATGTTGGCGGAACTTTGCTGGCTCCCCGGGGTATGACCTTCTTCGCTACCCAGCTGTCTCTCCCGCTAACTTGAAAGAAAAACTCACTCATTACTGGTGGCTTTAGATTGACCCAAGTAAATATTGTCTCATGCTGGAAATCCCTCAGTTGAAGAAAAGAATAGCTGACAAGTGTACTGTTGCCATCTGTGATGTTCTATCCAGTCATGGATTTTTAATCCCATACCGTTCATGAGGAAATTCAACTGCAAATTCCAGAATGAAAAGTGTTGCTGAATAAAAAGTCAAGGCTGGCTGACGGATTCAAACATCATATATGGCCACTTAACTGTTATGGAAAAGTAAAACCCAAAAGAAAGCATTCTCTTGATTCACCCACAGAATTAGAAACAGTCTCCCAGAATCAACAAAGCTCTCATTTCTGAAATTCCTTTAAACAAATGGCTGCTTTCTATGAGGTTGTGAATTTGCAATGAGTGAGTACTTACAGATATGTGATTTCTAATGAAAATTCTTGCAAAGTGCAAAGCTCATGAAGGGATGACTTCAGATGCCCTTTGCAGCAGCAGAAACGTATTTCTGCTAATACAAAGGGAATCCCGCTGCAATTAGTGAAATGCGGACACTGCAGCTTTTATCTGCCCCCTGTTCTTTACACATTGTAGGCAGGGGCATAACTTCAGAGGGGTGTACGGGGTGTTACAACTCCCTAATAAATGTATTCTCTAGTAAATAGTTGAGCACAGGTGCTCTCAGTCGGGTATGATGACGTGTCTGTCTGATTTCTCCTGGGATATTTAAATACACACTGGCGCACACACAAACACGCTCTCACTCTGCTTTGAAGGTATTCAAAATGCTTGTTGTTTTACAAAATATTGTGGGGCATATTAGCAAGACCCACGTTAAAATTATCGCCGTTTTAGCGGCAGGAAACTGCCGCTAAAACGGCGATAAATGGGCTTGCTAATATGCGTTATAGAATTCCAATAGAAGCCCAGGTTAGATGTCCTGCACATCTAACCTGGGCTTCTATTGGAATTCCATAACGCATATTAGCAAGCCCATCATCGCCGTTTTAGCGGCAGTTTCCTGCAGCTAAAACGGCGATAATTTTAACGTGGGTCTTGCTAATATGCCCCTGTGTTTCCTCCTGCTTGGAAGCTTTAACCATCCACACTCCTCTCCCTTGGCAGTGCCCCAAAAGCCCCCGTCATGCCGTCCTTGTAATACAATGTATTTTAACATGATTTGCAACCATGATTATTGGAAAATCTGAAGCTCACCCCCCCCCAAAAAATAATGGACCATGATATGCCCCTGTCTGTAGGAGTATCATTCCTTACTGCCCCCACTGATATCTACTGAGCCTGAGCTGCCCGTAATCTTTACAACCCAGACTTCCCTGTCTGCCTCTTCCTCCTTGCACACCTCTTGCCTCACCAGGGGGGGGTTTCAGAGGCTTCCTTTGGGAATCCCTGATGCACAAAAACCCAACTACATGAAACCTGTCTCAAGAAAATCCATAAGACACTCACAGGGAATGTCTAGCCCAGTCTCTTATGACAGTGACATCTACTGCAGTCAGGAAACATGTCATGGAAGCAAATCAAAGTTTCCTGAATCACCAATCCACATGAGTGTCAGTAAACTCTTTACCCATCCCTAACTTTTCCCCCTCTCATGACAGAATTTCTACTGTAGCTGCTCTATATCAGATATTTGTTTTATTGTAATATTCTTATGTCTGCTTCCTTCACGATTGATCCAGCGTTTTGGGCCTCCCCTCTTACCATTTGTCCTCTGAGGGACTTTTCCCATCCGTACTGAGGGGTGAGGAGAGTTAGTATTACATAGATCAATTTCAATTAACATTGTAACCCATTTGGTTACACAATAAGGACCAGGAATCAGTATCTATAGTTAAGGTTTATTACAAGTTAACAATGAAATTAAGGTAAACTACTGTTAGTACAATGCTATAAAGCTGCTGCAGAATAACAACAGGGAAGCCCAACCTCCAGAAGAAATTGAGGCGGACTAAGATTAGACAAACAAGCAATTCAGTCACAGCAATATAAAAGAGTAACACAAGAACGTAATGCTGAGAGAGAAGTTTCACGTTTAGGCGTCTTCACATTAGCAAATCTACATCTCCTAAACTAGAGTCCAAGCTAAGAGGATGGTTCTTTAGCACCTAAAGAATCTAAAAAGTCAAGGAAATTCCACAAAGGACATATAGAATGAGGCAGGAAAAATTAAGTAGGAAGGTGTCAGCATTTCAGAAGCTCAGTCAAGAGTTTTCTCGGGTCAGGGAAATAAGTGTTAGATAAGCCACACTTGAGAAAGAACCAGAGGGAAGCATAGAGGTCTGAACCTCTCAAAGTCCAAAGGAAAGGTGCTCTATAGAGTCTAGAAAGGTTCTGAAAGAAAATCTGAAGAAGTTTGATAAAAGTGAACACTAATTTCTAACACACAGGAGTCTTTGGGCAACACCCCTCTCTACACATCTTCAGGGGTCCATTGTCTTTCTCAGTTCTCACATTGCAGACTGCAACATTTACCAAGTATCCCACACCAGACATGGAAACGATATTGTCTTCTCACACTCAGTTTAGATGGCAACATTGCTGAATAGGACTTTTAGTTAATGCACAGGAACTCCATATTCTTTCATCAAGGTCTTCTTCTCAGGCTCCCTCTCTATCACTAGTACAGTAAAGTTGACACGCAATCCCACTCCCATAACAGAGAAATGGACTCCACACAAAGGTTCTCCAAGAGACAGCCAGCACACCGGCTGGACCACCATTCCTATTAGCCACCTGTCCCACCGACCATACCAAGCTCTCAACCCTTTATCCTCAATGGAAGTGTAATTACTTAGCGAATCATACATCATTGAAACTTCTCAAGTGGATCCCAAGCCCCCATACAGTATTCCTGTAATCATGAGCACTAATAGAATCCCTCGAGTCAACACTTTGCCCAGACCATCTGCTCAATATACCACTATCCAGACACAATGCACTACAACTAATTCTCCAAGCGCCCTAACCTGCATGCTTCTCAACTACAGATCAGCAGTTAAACACACCACAGAAATAGCTGAAACTATTCTAGCTGAAGGAATTGATCTTGCATTCCTAATGGAAACCTGGCTTAATGAACACTCTACACCTATTCTGGACTTGCTTGCACCACCTGGCTACTCCATCATTAAATGGGACAGACCAGAAAGAATAGAGGGGGAGGGCTAGCGATCATTCACACAGGCATAGCCGGTACAGGTAACAGCGGTGGCGAAGTGCGGGGGGGGGAGTCGACATACAATGGGATAGGGAAAATAAAATAAATGAATAAATAAAACCACTTACCTTGCGCTAGCCGCATCGCCGACTGTCAAATACCAAGACCAGTCCACAGGAGTCGATGATGGTCCCAATGCCCCACCACCTCAACCGCCACCCGAAGACACTTCTGGGTAACAGCAAAAGCAGGGGGGAAAGGGGAAGTGGAAGAAACAGAGAGACAGCCTTTGTGTTGGAGAACTGGAATTCTCTCCCGCTTCTGGGTCAATTGTGGTTTAGGGCGTCTTCTTAACCTGCACCTGTGAGAGGGAACAAAACTTATAAACATGCGAACTACTCTATTACATACTATCTGTATCCATTGAACATTCGCAATATTTACCCCTTTGACCTAGGCTATTGCTTCTCTCTTACACTTTAGGACGTTAGGATGTCTGTACTGCGGCACCTGTATTGAAAGACAAGATAACATAAGCAACTAACACTCCTAACTCCTAATTATTTATTTTATGAATCCTTTTTTTTAATATATATATTCTTACCCCTTAGTCCCTAGACTACAGCTTCTCATTTAAGATACATGAATGTCCAGTAAATATTGTTGACCTTACAGCATTGAGTTCTTGAGATATTTTCCCACAGTACGATTATTTTCCAGGAAAGATCGGGTTTGACATTCTCAGCAGTTTTGCAAATATAGTCTTCAAATGTGACACATTTATCATAAGAAGGAAATTTTGCCGTACCTTGTCTGTCGAGTGCTTCTGAAACACTGCTTACCGCAAGTCAGGAAACACGAGCTACCTCTGACTAAGAAAATACAATTATAGAAGTTGTTATTTCACCAAAGTTTCTCTATGGTGCCAGTCAATCTTGATCTCCTCAATACGTTTCTCGTCACTAATTTTTCCCTCGTTGCGCATGCGTTAGGTATTTCACTATCCGGGCTTACTTGAAGTAATTCTCCGCTCAAAAGACTCTACTCGCGCCTCAAATAAACATATTTCAGTCACAAGAAGGCCTGCGCGGTGAGGAGACACTTGCTCCACACCCGGCTACAGTTGAAGTGCGCAGTTCCTTCTCGGAACATGCGCATTGAGCTCTCTGCCGGTCGCGAGGCCAGAAACACTAGACCGCGAACTCGGAGTTGAGCGATTCGCACCTGTACTGCCATTTCTCATGTAGGAGTTTTTTATCATCCTCATACATTGCCTTAACATAAGTCTTGATACCAAATGTATTTTTCTCCAACGGGGGTACCTCATTAACCCTTTGAAACGTTTGCTCCTTTTCTTCCTAGTTTCCATTAAATGTGCTATCGCCACACTAGTCTTGACAGTACCTCCCTCCAAGAGAGATTCCCCCATTTTGGGTTTTGAAGGGTGGGCTTTATAGAAGTTTGTAATTAGCCTTGGTGCATGAACATTTGAGGAGGGCTCCCAGGATCTTTCCTCTGGCCCAAATCCCTTCCATTCTACCAAATAGTACAACTTATTTCTGGAGCTTTTTGAATCTAGAATTTTACTAACTTCAAACTCTTCTCCTGACTCTACTCTAATTGGCATAGGAGTTTCTTTGAGTCTTGCATTGGGGGGATTTTTTTTTAAAATGGAGATGTGAAAGGCTGGATGAATTTTTAACTGTTTAGGGAGTTGTAATTTGACCACTACTGGATTGATTATTTTTAAAACCTTGAAGGGGCCAATGAATCTGGGTTGACATTTTCTATTCCCTCTTAATCTCAGATGTTTAGTGGACAACCAAACCTGATTTCCCACCTCAAACTTAGTACCTACTCTCCTCTTCTTGTCTGCCTGTTTCTTGTAGGATTCTTTAGCTTTCTGCAAATTCTCCTGAGCCTTTTTATAAGAGTTCTTCAACTCCGACACCAAATCTGTAACTGCTGGTACAATCTCGTCTTTTTTCCCAATTACTAAACTAGGATGTCTTCCTGAGTTTAGATAAAATGGTGTATATCCTGTGGAGTCATGTACGGCATTGTTATATGCAAACTCTGCAGTCCAAAGTAATTCTGACCAGTTTCCCTCCTGTTCCAACAAATAAAGTCTCAGATACTGTTCTAACTCCTGATTTACCCTCTCTGTCTGTCCGTCGGTTTCTGGGTGGAAACTGGTAGAATACCGTGTGTCGATTCCTAAGTTGTGCATACATTTTTTCCAAAATTTTGATACGAATTGAGTTCCCCTATCTGAAATGATTATCTGAGGAACTCCATGGGCTCTGACCACATGTTGGTTGAACATTTGAACTAACTGCGGTGCGGAGGGAACTGTCTTTAATGGGATGAAGTGACTCATTTTAGAAAACGAGTCAACTAGAACCAGTATGGCTGAGTAACCTTGACTAGATGGAAGATCTACAATTAGATCTAAAGACACTGTGTGCCAAGGATAGGGGGCGTTTGGCAGGGGTTGCAATAACCCTTGCGGAGCTTGTCTGCTTGGTTTCCCTTTTATACATAATTCACAAGTCGAAACATACTGTCCCTCCTGAGCCGCCATGTCTGGCCACCCAAAAAGTCTTTTTATCAAATTCAAGGTCTTTTTAATGCCCTTGAGACCCGCCATACGATCGTCATGACAACCTTTCAGAGCCTTTTCTTGCAAGTCTTTAGTGGGAAGATACAAAATTCCTTCATAATATGGAAGACCATCCTTAATTGTTTTTCTGGCATCTTCACCGACCCAATCCTCTAGCTCCTTGACTGGACAATTTTCTCGAATTTCCTTGGTGAATTCTTCTAAATGGATTGCTCCAATGATTTTGTCCAAAGTAATGATAGGCTCCTTTGGAGGGACTTTCACATCGTCGGATATATTCATTCTGGATAGGGCATCGGCCTTTCCGTTCTTCACTCCTGGTTTGTACGTGATCACAAAATCAAATTCTGAAAAAATACAAGGACCACCTTAGTTGCCGAGGAGTGAGAGTTTTAGCCGATTTTGAAAACTGTAAATTACGATGATCTGTGAACACAGTCACACAATGTTTGGCTTCCAACAGATAGTGCCGCCAATCCTGAAAGGCTTCTTTTACAGCTAACAGCTCTTTATCTGCTATTGAGTAATTAATCTCTGGTTCCGACAGTTTCCTGGATCTATAGGCCACCGGATGAAGTTGTCCCGTTAATTTGTTTCTCTGAGACAGAATTCCGCCAGTAGCAAAGTCGGAAGCATCAGTCTCCACGAAGAAAGCCTGCTCAGGGTCTGGATGCATCAAAATCGGTGCGGTAACAAAGGCTCCCTTGAGAAACTGAAATTCCTCTTCTGCTTCTTTGGACCAATCAAATTTCTTCCCTTTCTTTAAAAGCTGAGTGATGGGGGAAACTTTAGCAGAAAAATTAGGAATAAATCTCCTGTAAAAGTTGGCAAAGCCAATAAAACTTTGTATTTCTTTTACATTTCTTGGTGAAGACCAGTCCTGTATGACTTGTACCTTCGATGGATCCATAGCTACACCTTCGGTGGATAAAACGAACCCAAGCAATTCTACTTGATCGGCATGTAAGGAGCATTTTTCAAGTTTGACAAAAAGATGATTCTCCAATAACCTTTGCAGAATGGCTCTCACATGCTTTACATGGTCCTCCATGCAGTTCGAAAAAATTAATATGTCGTCAATGTAGACAACTGCCACACGATCCAGAAACTCCCATAGGACATCATCGACTAGGTGCTGAAAGGCTGCAGGCGCATTGCTTAACCCATATGGCATCACTTGGTATTCAAAGAGGCCATATTTCGTCCTAAAGGCCGTTTTCCATTTGTCGCCTTCAGCAACTCTCACCAAGTGATAGGCCCCTCTTAAGTCAAGCTTAGTATACACCTTGGCACCTTTGACTTAATCCAGAAGTTGTGATATTCGAGGTAGGGGATACTGGTTCTTTACGGTCACCTGATTTAATGCTCTGTAGTCAATACAGGTGCAAAGAGTTCCATCCTTCTCGGGCCTAAAAAAAAGTGGCGACGACACAGGAGATTGGGATGGTCTGATAAATCCAATCTTCAAATACTCGTCTAGGTATTCCTTGAGATACACATTTTCAGCTTCTGTCAGAGCGTAAATGCGACTGCATGGCAAGGTGGCCCCAGGTTTCAACTCAATTTTGCAGTCGTATTCACGATACGGGGGAAGCTTCTGTGCATTACTTTTGTCGAAGACGCGGCGAGATCTTGATATTCTTTCGGGATTTTTTGTGATTCTATGACACCTATACGACTGGTAAGCTGAGCTAATTCTGTGGCTGGTGACCCTTCAATCTTTTTACTTGAACTCGAAAAGCAGTTCTTCTTGCAATGCTCAGAGGTCATATCCACTGTTCTTCTCTCCCAGTCTATTTTCGGGTTGTGTTCGGTCAACCAAGGCAACCCTAGAATTAGTTGAAATTGCGGGGCATCGATTAAATTGAATCTTAAATACTCGTGATGGCCCTGCAATCCAACCAATTCCAAAGTCTCTGTCTCCTCTGTGATGGGGCCTGAGGTAGATTGGTGCCATCCACAGCACGGACCACTTCGCAATGCTTCTTCTTGATGGCTTTGATTCCAATTTCTTTAGCGTATTTTAAATCGCAAAAATTACCCGTGGCGCCAGAGTCAATCATGACAGACACTCCCTTTACTTCTTTGGATCCATATCTTGCAGTAAACGATACTATCAAATGCGGAGCCGCTGATTGCAGGGTGTTGACTAATTGTTGAAGTTCCGGAGTTGACTCTTCCATATTTCCCACCAGGGCAACTCCCTCTACTGATGGGTTCTGTCTTTTAAACCAAGGTTGGTCTTGGGTTTCTTGGGGCAATCTTTCACCAAGTGTCCAGAGCCACCACAATACATACACAAATTTTTTGATCGCCTCTTCTCTCTTTCTCCCTTTGAAAGAGGACCTCTGATCGATCCAATTTGCATTGGTTCCTCTCCGGAGGTTGTGTCTGCCTTGTTGCCTTCTGACTTAACTCGATCTAATCGAGGAACAAAGGGGCGAAATTCTTTCTTTTTTTCAGATCGTCTTTCAAAAAGGCGATGATCTATTTGAAGGACCAGATCTATTAGTTCTGAAATTTCCTGTGGTGTCTTTGGTATTTGAGCAAGGGCATCCTTTAACTCGTCCTTAAGGCCTCGGTAAAAGATTGCTGAACGTTTACCCTCAGGCCAATCAGCTTCTACGATTAATTTGTTAAACTGGGCAATGTAGGCTACTAAGTCACGATTCCCTTGTTTAAGGTCCAGGAGTTCATTGTCTGTGGCTTGATTTGCAGTCCTTCTGTCAAAGATCCTCAAAAACTCTTTCTTAAAAAGCTCAAAATCATACAGGGCAGTGCCATTGCGAGATATTAAGGGCATAGACCATGCAGCAGCATCGCCGCTCATGTAGGACAGCATGAATGCAGCCTTCACTTGATCTTCCTTGAACACTACAGATCTACATAGAAAGTGTAAGGAGCACTGGGTCAGAAATATCTGGGCCTTATGTGGGTCCCCACTAAATCTCTCGGGATTAGCCAATGGAACAATTGGTGCAACCGAATGTATTACCTGAGTAGCAACCTCAGCTGCTGACCTTCGGTTTGTTTCTAACCCAGGCAATGGGGAAGTTCCAGCCAGAAATTCCTCCATTCTTTGCCTAATTTGGTGGGTTTCTTCTTGGGACCTCTTAACTTCTTCCCTAAGACTCCTATTCTCCTCAGCTGATTGAGTTAATTGACTTTGTAACCCTTCTAACACTCCTGTCAGGGCCTTAAGGTCTAAACCTTCAGCCATCTCGACTCGGGTGGAAAACGTCTGGCACTTCAATCTGTCAAATACCAAGACCAGTCCACAGGAGTTGATGATGGTCTCAATGCCCCACCACCTCAACCACCACCCGAAGACACTTCTGGGTAACAGCAAAAGCAGGGGGGAAAGGGGAAGTGGAAGAAACAGAGAGACAGCCTTTGTGTTGGAGAACTGGAATTATCTCCTGCTTCTGGGTCAATTGTGGTTTAGGGCGTCTTCTTAACCTGCACCTGTGAGAGGGAACAAAACTTATAAACATGCGAACTACTCTATTACATACTATCTGTATCCATTGAACATTCGCAATATTTACCCCTTTGACCTAGGCTATTGCTTCTCTCTTACACTTTAGGACATTAGGATGTCTGTACTGCGGCACCTGTATTGAAAGACAAGATAACATAAGCAACTAACACTCCTAACTCCTAATTATTTATTTTATGAATCTTTTTTTTTTTATATATATATTCTTACCCCTTAGTCCCTAGACTACAGCTTCTCATTTAAGATACATGAATGTCCAGTAAATATTGTTGACCTTACAGCATTGAGTTCTTGAGATATTTTCCCACAGTACGATTATTTTCCAGGAAAGATCGGGTTTGACATTCTCAGCAGTTTTGCAAATATAGTCTTCAAATGTGACACATTTATCATAAGAAGGAAATTTTGCCGTACCTTGTCTGTCGAGTGCTTCTGAAACACTGGTTACCGCAAGTCAGGAAACACGAGCTACCTCTGACTAAGAAAATACAATTATAGAAGTTGTTATTTCACCAAAGTTTCTCTATGGTGCCAGTCAATCTTGATCTCCTCAATACTTTTCTCGTCACAAATTTTTCCCTCGTTGCGCATGCGTTTGGTATTTCACTACCCGGGCTTACTTGAAGTAATTCTCTGCTCAAAAGACGCTACTCGCGCCTCAAATAAACAGATTTCAGTCACAAGAAGGCCTGCGCGGTGAGGAGACACTTGCTCCACACCCGGCTACAGTTGAAATGCGCAGTTCCTTCTCGGAACATGCGCATTGAGCTCTCTGCCGGTCGCGAGGCCAGAAACATTAGACCACGAATTCGGAGTTGAGCGGTTCGCACCTGTACTGCCATTTCTCATGTAGGAGTTTTTTATCATCCTCATACATTGCCTTAACATAAGTCTTGATACCAAATGTCTTTTTCTCCAACGGGGGTACCTCATTAACCCTTTGAAACGTTTGCTCCTTTTCTTCCTAGTTTCCATTAAATGTGCTATCGCCACAGTAGTCTTGACACCGACTCTATTGAAGACAATAATGATCTCTTACAACTGAAAAACAATGCGAAATGGATCAATTTAAAACCTATTACAGAAGGAGAAGTCTTTGAAATAATCATGAACTTGAAGCCCACATCCCACACTACTGATGCCCTACCTTCCACCCTAGTACAGAACCTCAACCACATCATCTCTCCGATTTGGACCAAAACCATCAACATCTCTATCTTGTCAGGCCGTGCACCCAACTCCCTCTAACTAGGCCAAGTCACACCCATCCTCAAAAAACCAGAGGTGGACCCAAATGACCTCAATAACCTCAGAGCTATCACCAACCTTCCTTTCCTAGCTAAAACAATTGAGAAGTCTGTCCTACTATAACACAACCAACACATAGATGGATTCAAACTCCATGATACATTCGTATCAGGTTTCTGGAAAGGTTGTGGCACAGAAACTGCTATGCTCAATATATCACATGACATTCACAGATCCTTAGATGAAGGGGACTCCTGCCTCCTAATCTTACTCCACTTATCAGTGGCATTTGATACAGTCAATCATCAAACTTTACTAGAGACACTCAAGAACCGCACTGGTATCAATGGCACAGTCCTGCAATGGTTCATGTCTTATCTTCAACATTGTTCTCAACAAACAAAAATCAACAGTTTCTCTCAAAGCCTACTCCAGTCCCACAAGGTGTACTTCAGGGATCGATCCTCTATCCAGCCCTATTTAATCTCTTTGTGGAACCCTTCACAGTTATTCTGAACCAAGCAGGGATCAAATACCCCCTATATGCTGACGACACACAACTGTACTACAAAATAACATCACCTAGTGACATCTGTCATCTGAATGCCACACTAAATAAGATATAAACCTGGTTAAACACCAAGAATGGATCAATAATCTGGATGCTCTAAACTGTTCTCTTTCACTTTCCAACTCTGTAAAATCCTTGAGTATCACCCTGGACAATAACATGTCAACATGTCAGTGAGGGAGCACATCAACATCTCAGCCAAAGGAGCACGCTACGCACTGAAACATCTAAAAAAAATCAAACCTTTTATTCCCCCTGATGATCTTAATACAGTAGTGCAATCACTCATCCTCTCAAAACTAAACTACTGCAACGCCATCATCACTGAAACTCCGAAATGCATCTTGTGCTCCTAAGAACAATTCTCAATGCAGCTGCCAGACTCGTCACAGGAATCAAACAGTTTGATCATATATCACCTGCCTTCAAAAGTCTCAAGTGGCTTCCCATCGAAGGAAGATGCACCTTTATGACACTCACAAAGCCCTTCATACACAGAACCCCAAATACCTAGAAGCCAAACTATCGAGAGCAAAAGGAAGCCGAGCACTGAGATGCTCCAATTCACTTCTTCTTGTACCTCCAAAACTGAAAAAGAAATCATCCCAAGCACGCTCTATCTTAGGAAATGCCCATAGGATTTGGAACTCACTCCCTAAGGATCTCTGCTCCAATCCCTCCTTTTCCTGCTTGAAATGTGACCTGAAATAGCTATTGCTTAATAACTACTTCGACACGCTCACAAACTGAGCTATGTTTCCCAAGGGGCCTAATGTTGTATCATTATATACTTTTGTGACTTATCATGATTATCTTAATGCTGTATTATTCTATACCCTTTTGCGCATGCTCTGACCTACACGAATCCTCACATATAACTCGAGTAAACGTATTCACCTAACATGTAAAGCGCTCTGATTCCTTTGGGTGCATCTGGCGCTATATAAAACTCAAATAATAATAATAATAATAATTCTCAAACTGACAATGGATGTGAATACCTGCAAGAAATGTCATGTTAGCAGAAAATGGAAAACAGGATTTTAGGCAGCATGGTGAAATATAGGCCTACCGAAGACAACTGAAAATATTAACTCAATGGTGCACATTTAATATGCGTGTGCATATTTAAGTGCAACTGAATATAGTTGGTCACTACATTAAAATCACATTACATGTGGCCTACAGTAAAATCTTAAATGTATACGTGTAAGTATGTCTAAGAACTACATTTTATTACAATATGTGAAATTTTAGTACACGCATTACATAAATCTTTTGTTTCTAAAGTAATCACATTGTACATATGTGAGGATGGTTTCTATTCAATCATCTAAACAATTCATGTTATTTAATATATTAAGGCAAACCTTATGAAAAGTGAACTCGGTTTTATAATGAGTGCATATCTACTAAGTAAGGATGGTTCATTAACATCTTATGCCATGCAGTTAAAGCATCCAATATAAGTAGATTTACTAATCATACAATGGATGCACTTTAGAAATAATACAACACTCATTTTAATGATGTTAGACCACACAAGAAACACATGCTAGGTGCACATTCAGGTTATACATCTGTTATGAAATGTGACGTATTTATGATGTGTAAAGGATGGACAGAATTTTTGCACTGCACCAATCCCCCCTCTGATGGCGAATCAAGCCATCACATCAACGTCTTATCATATGGACAAATCACAATCTGATTGTTTTCATCATCTTTCTTTTGGACTCCTCCAGAAATTTCATGTCATCATAGTATTTGCTCTGTCTATCTTCTAGTTATACATCAACTCTCTTTCTCTTCAATCCTTTCTTTGCTTGTGCAAGTTTATATGCCTTATAGATTACAAACAATATAAGCCACAAAGAGCAATTATCACTAAGGGTTTCAAAATGCTCCCAACAAGTCCACTGCCTAGGTCTCCGAACCATCTGCGTATTGCAGAAAATCCATTCCCTATTGCTTCCCAAGCACCTGTTGCTTCTAACCCTTTTAAATCTTTCTTTAATTCAGAAATTTTCTTAATGCATGTCTTCAGGTCCTTACTTTTGTCTGGAATGTAAGTGCAACATTATTGAACTTTTAACATCTGGCAGACTCCTCTCTTTTGCAAAAAGGACGTCTAAAGCAAGCTCTGATTCTGCAAAATCATGAATCGTATAGCAACCATTTCTGTATCTATAACTAGAAATCCTCAAGCTCTACCAATGGATAACTTATCAACTACAGTAGAAAGCTTTCCAATCTTCTGTGAGTTGAGTATCACTCCTACAGAAGGTATAAGAGCACCAAAAATATCTTCTACATTTTCACTAGCACCAGCACCTCTTTTAGTTCACCCATATTGTTCCCCTGTTGGATCATCAAGTTGTCCCACATGATAAATCTTTGGAAAAACTATCCCTATGTAACATGTTATACATCATCTCTCAGGTAACCTGTAAAATGCATCCTTCCCACAAATGTAACAAACTCCAGGAAAAACAGGATCTGCTCCATCTAAGTATAATCCCCAGCTTCCTCGAACTTCAAAGGTATGATCAAATTCACTGCTCCCTGCGAAAAGTGTGTCAGTTGTTGATTTCCTAAGGAATAAGCATTATTTCCCTTTGGGTTGCCAATCTAAAACTAATGCTGCCATATTTCCCACTAGTCTATGCTTACTTTCATCTTTAGCCCACTGGGGTACTTTTGAATGATGTGTTGCCTTAACCAGTATGTCTCTTCATCTATCTTCTACTGAATCTATAAATGTATTTTCTACGTCTGTTAGAGAACAGGTTAAGTGATGTCTATAGGCATAAGCAGTGTCTAATGTCATGGTGGGTATAAAGAAATGTCCCACCATCTCTGAGTTTTTAATATCAGGCTGACAATTCAAGTGCTTCGGTACAGGAACTTCTGAAAAGACCAAGTCATGATTTGAGTCGTAATATTGGAAATCACCATTTCCATAAAATAAGCTCAGCAATAAACTACAGGTAACTCCATATGTCATGGGGAGGTGATGACATGGTATCCCCTCAGCAACTGATGCAGGTAATTGCATGCAAACATAGCAATCCCTAGCATTCATAGTGTCAAAATATTTATAAACAACTTTGAATACACATTCAATGAATAATCTCCTCTAGAAGCATCTATATGTAAGTCTGTCTCATCTATTGCAGGTAAACTATTGTCAGTAGGAAGTGGTGTTTGAGGGACACTTGTAGACCTAAGCCCCTCTACATGTGAAAGATCGGGTAGACTCAAACTTACAAGCAAATCAATTAGTACTAATGTCACAACTACAAATACTCCTACACATAGACGTCTACATCTACTAGTATTAGATTATGCCCCATGAGTTTTCTGATGAAATACCTTTTACCTAGAAGATTGTAGCACAGTCTTATCCAATTAGTTTCTGTTTGCGCAAACAGCAAAGTAAAGTTCAAATGTCTTTTCCAGTAAAATATGTACAAGATCTTTGTGAGACTTCCTTAGCCCTACTCTGTGTTCTTCTAAGGGATGAACTTACGCTCCTTCAGCAGACTCAGGCCTTGGTACTCTTCTTTGTAGTTTGGACAAATCTATTAAGCTCTTCTTCTAGTAATTGCTCAGTTCAAACTTATTAATGATCACTTCAAGGATAAATTGACTCAGTCTGTTTTGTATCAATGTAATTTCAAAACTCAGATCAGCCACAAAGTTCAGTTCAAGGAGGCTCAATTGAATACAAATTGTTATAGCAAAAGGTGAAAAATGCTTTCTCCCTGCCAGCTAGGTATGTCCATTCAGGAGGAGAATACCTCCGACATGGTACTCCAGCTCTCTTTGATCTCCTTACTGTTGGCCCTTCTCCATCACTGTCACTTAGGCCAGATCCTTCAGTATCCTTTGGAATAGTGTGTGGCACATGCACTTCAGACAAATTGCAACTCCCTCCTGTCTCCTAGGCCACTGGACTCCAGGTACAACTCATGTTACTACTGCACTAGGCCCTTCACCAGGGTCTGAATATGGCACAGTCAATACCACAGGATGGGACCCTTCTGTACCGACTTTAACTGTTGACTCTCTCAGACCCTTCTCAGGCCAAACAAGTGCTGTCCCAGCTTCTTGCTGATCTCCAACAGCTTGACTCACTCGCTTCCATTGTCTCACTGTAACCACAGGCACATCAGGAACAGGTGCTGTTA
Source organism: Calotriton arnoldi (assembly GCA_963921515.1). Lineage (NCBI taxonomy): Eukaryota > Metazoa > Chordata > Amphibia > Caudata > Salamandridae > Calotriton > Calotriton arnoldi. The sequence goes on along the minus strand of CAWUFW010001612.1, from coordinate 1,672,617 downwards.
TATCATCAAGGGGTCAAGAGACTCTGCCAGTATGAGCGGCATCTACATAGTTTGGGAGAGCTCCACACTCCACAGCTTTTGTAGTGACCAGAATCACCTGGTATGGCCCACACCACCGAGGTTCCAAGCACGACTTGCGTACATCTTTCTCCACCATAACACAGACGCCTGGACTGAGGTCATAGTACTGCTCCTGGTGAGGCAGGACTGTTGCATCCTGTTAAAGGGACCTCCTGATCTCCCTATGTGACTCAGTATTACTGCTGTTCCTCTGCCCACATTCTGCTGTTGGCACACCACACATATGTGACACAATCCTTTAGCAATCAATTTGAATCTTAGATTACACCAGGTTTGCCTGAACAAGTGTACCATTGCGTCTCTCTCTGCATATGTAGCTCCATGATAATGTCTCACCATTGGGGGTAACAAGCTATCTGGCAACATAGGTCTTCCATCTCCTGAAACCCAAATGTCATCCTCATCTCTTTAGACACAACCTGCTCCAACCCAGCCTTGCTGTTCAGCTTCGGACACCTCATCCTATAACCTCTTAACTTCCTCCCAAGTATCAACTGCAGTTAACAACAGATTGCAATTTGTGCCATCCGATTTTTCATTGTGACACTCCCCATTAAAGGTGCAAATATTCAGAGCACGGTATCTGGCTGCTTCATTAGCATATCTATTGCCCACTGTCACATAATCAGTGCCGTTCCGATGTGCGGCACATTTCACAACTGCAATTTGGGCAGGTAACTGTAAAGCCTGCAAAAGGTTACACACATTCTCACCATTCTTAATGGGCGAATCTGATGACATCATAAACCCACATTGTGGCCATAACTGTCGAAAGTCGTGAAGGACACCAAAGCCCAGTGGCAGCTCCTCCACAATGGCCTGCCTGGCACAGAGCCAGCCAACGAAAAATAAAACAATGTTCTAGCATTGTTTTATTTTTTGTTTGCCAGCTCTGAGCCAGCTTGTGCATGGAGGGGCGGGGCATGGGAAAGGGGAGGAGGAGTGCTTGTGCTCTCCTTAAGCACGCATATTCATTTGGCCGGCCGTCTCAGGCCGACCAAAACACACAAGCGTACTTAGGTTTCTCCAGCCCGGCTGCATTCAGTAGCCGGGCTGGAGAAACACCACAGACTCAATGACCTGAGCAGAGCGTCTTTCCTGCTTGCTCAGGCCAATCCTGAGCTGCTCTGCAGCACGGGGATTGGATGGGGGTCTGTGTCCCAGGGGCTGCTGGGACCAGGAAGATGCCAGCAGGAGTGATGCAATGCTGGAGGCGGCCGATGGCATCAGGTACGTTTTTTTGTATTATTCTGATTCACAGGTCCCAGTTCACCCCCCCCCCATGCTCCCCTCACTCGTCTCACCACCCTTTGTTAGTGGCGGCCGCCACTACCCAAAACCATACTGATTATCAGTGAACATTGTCACTTTCTGCTGGTCTGAAACACAGCATGCTCAGTAAGAGCAATCAATTCGGCCACTTCTGCTGAAAATACTCCCTGAAGGCAAGAGGCTTTGACCACACCTGAGCCAGTACAGACTGCATAGCTAGCTCTCAAGTTTCCAACATGGTCTTGTAAACATGTGCCATCAACAAACATCACATAATCTGATTCAGGTAGTGGCACATCTTGTATGTCAGGTCTTGGCTTGGTGCATAGTTCAGTAACATGAATACAGTCATGCTCAACTTCACCCTCAAGAGATTCATGTCCAGGTAGTAGCAGAAAAAAAGCTGGATTTAGCACAATGTAACATTGTAGGCACCAATGATGACTTGCTCATACTTGGTGAGATGGCTATTGGTTAAGTATCGGGTTCTGGTGCATGTTAAGAAGACCTTGACAAAATGAGGGACAAAAACGGTCAAGGGATGACCCTTACCAATGCTCTTGCATTGCTCAATGCTGACACCTGTGGAAGCCACAGCTTTGCAACAGCCAAGCAACGCATGAGTTACTAGATCAAGGATGGCAGAAAAATATGCAGCATTCCCGTGCATCTGGGTTAGCACTGGGAGAGCACAGTCCTGCCTCTCACTGCAAAACAAAGCAAAGAAAAAACATTTGTTATAGTCAGGCATTCCCAGTGCCAGGGCACGGCAGAGACATTCTCTCAGCTCTGAGTAGGCACGCATGCAGCTGTCATCCCGGATCTGATAGTCCTTGTGTGTCAGCCTCTGTAAAGGCTTGGCCATTAGGGAAAAGTTGGGAATCCACTGTCGACAGTGGCCACCTTTCCCAAGAACATCCTGACTTCTTTCTGATAGGTTGGCAGATTCATTTTCAGAATCGCCGAGATTCTTTCTTGTGACACCTTCCTTGCTCCTTCTTCAATGTGATGTCCTAGGTACAGGACTTCTTTCTTACAGTACTGCAATTTGGTAGGGGACACTTTATGTCCATTCTCAGCTACGTGGTTCAAGAGAGCAATTGTGTCTTGTTTGCAAGCCTCCTGTGTATCTGACGCCACCAGTAGGTTGTCAATGTACTGAACTAGGACAGAGTGATAGGGCTTCACCAGGGTCTCCAGATTGTTTTTGAGTATCTTGTTGAAAATTGAGGAGCTTTCTGTATACCCTTGTTGGATTCGGCGCTTGCCAAAACACGGCTGCTGAAATGGAAAGTGAATAGAAACTGGCTATCCTCATGCAATGGTATAGAAAAAAATGTGTGACACAAATCGATGACAGAGAACCACTCGGCCTCACATGGAATTTTAAACAAAATCACAGCAGAATTTGTTACCACAGCACAACAAGGAACAACCTTGGAGTTAACCTTCCTCAAATCTTGTACAATGCAATATTTGCCATTGGGCTTCTGCAAACCTATGATGGGTGAGTTACATGGACACCCTATAATCTCTTTCAGAATGCCTTGCTCAATCATTGAGTCAATCACAGAAGTGATCCAGCAATGGTTTCAGGGGATTGTATTGTGGGATACTCGGGTACTCAGCATTAGGCTTCACTTTAATACAGACTGGTTCAACACCTTTAACTAGACCTAGGTCTTTCCCTGAAAGTCCCAGACTTCAGGTAACACTGTGTCTCTCAGTTCTGGGGCCAAGTCGTATTTTGTCAACATGGAGTATAGTCTGAATTTTGATCTCTGTTTGACAAGTTTAAAGGCAATTTCTCATCTCGAGTTTGAAATGCTATACCATTTGGGGTACAGTAAATGGAACAATTCAGCTTACACAAGAGATCTCGTCCAAGCAGATTTACAGGACTCGAATCACATACCACAAATACGTGATTCTCCTCAAAGGACTGTATCTTAACAGGTACTTCTTCTGAAACTGAGCTAGTTATCTGTTTATTGGCAACTCCTACAACTTGGATTCTTTGTCCCGAGAGGGGTAGGTTGCTGTCCTCACAGAGGAGCGAGTTGCACCAATGTCAATGAGGAATGAGACGGGATTCCCATGTACCTCACCATCCACAAATGGACCACTCTGGTTTACCTCTAAGGTTGCGACAAGTACGCAATCCTCCTCCCCGCTAAGCCCCGTCATTGAGACAGGTCTGAGCTGAAATCATCATCTGTTTGTATCCTTCAGTACTGTTAAGAAGTACTCTGATTCACAAAAGTATTGGTATTCACATTAGGAACTTGTTCTGCATTCTATCTCTGGACATTTGCATTTTGTTGCGGTATTGGGGCTTGTAAAACTGCACTACCTGAGCTTGGGGTACATTGGGATTGTGGATCCTTTGTCCTTGCTGTGTCTGAACCATATTGTTTCTTTGTGTTTGCACAAATCCACCATCTGAACCAGATTCCCATTAGACATGTTACAAGTATTAAATCAACATTTGTGTTCCACTGCCCCAACCTGCTGCAGACGTGGCACATATTGGTCTTCTTCAAAGTCGACACATCAGCCCCTGTACTAGGATCAATCGGGACACCAGGACCTGTACCCTGTGGTTGAAATCCATTACCTCCCTGCATCATCGGAACTCCCTGCTGTTACACCCCCTGCAAGGGACCATCATTCCCAACAAATTGCTGATTCTGACCTCGCTGTGCATCTTTCATTTGTGCTGCCATTAGCTTTTCCTTCATTTTTTTGTGTTTCATCTCCAATTCATTACTGCAATACTTGGTGTATCTCAGTATCAAGTCAATGGGCTTGCTCTGCCAGCAAATCAAATGCTGCTGAATCATGGAACTAACCTCAGGCTTCAATCCATACACAAATCGGTAAACAAAATGTCCCATATCCTTTCCCTCAATAGTCTCTGTCCCACTGAATTGTTTAAATGCCTGCAGCAATCTCTCATAGTAAGCATGTATTGACTCTTTGGACTCTTTGGGTTGTTCTGTCAATCGTGATCCAATTAATCTCTTTGGGAGAAATTATTGCTTTAAAAAATGTAATCACCTGATTATACTTTTTTGTTACTAATGGAGACAGAGCATGTGATTGAGGGTGTCTCATCAGCTCCATTTTGGGCCAATCCACAGCAACTTTGTATTCAACCCACAAGTCCCCTAGAACCAGGATTTCAAATAAAGTATTCAAATCCTTCCATAGAACCTTTGATTTTTTTACAAATCGATAAACCTGTCTGTACCATTCCACCGGGTTCTCTCTTAATTTTGGAAAATCATTTGCCAATGACACAAGATCAGTCCTACTCCAAGGTATGTGAATATAGCCTCCATGAGGCACTTCTCTCAAGGGAAGCATGTGTATATCACCCTCTTCCTCCTCTGTTAAAGACGGAGGCAGTTCTACTCGGACCTTCCTTGGTTCCTTTTTCTTTGCCCATCTACCATCCCATGTATCTAACTCACTCCATTTTTGAACATAGGCAATTCATTCCTTCATCTGTAATTTAATTCCTGGCGGTCGCATGTTTGCGAGAACTCTGTCACTAAAGGTTAATCAGTAACTCCTTTGTAAGGCTTTAGATTTCTGCAAATCCATTCCGTGTCTATGAGCCGATTCAGACAATCTTCCATGAGCCTGTCCTGCACGCCTAGTGATATCTTTGCACAGGAACAATAATTAATCTTCCTGGTAAGCATTTAATTCAGACAAATTAAGAGTGGCAATTATCATTTCTTCTAATTCAACTTTCAGTTCAGCCACATCCATTGCCCTTTCTCTCTTTGGGCCCAGAGCCTTCCTTCCACTTGTCCACTATCAGTCAGAGTGTGTATACCTCTGACCCAATCATCACGTTCTTGAGCAGTAAAACCGGGTTGTTCTTCTGGGGTATTTAGAAGTATCTCTCCGCTATAGGTACCACTATTTGCATTATGTGGCAAATTCAAAAGAGAAATGTCAGAAGTTGGCGTTCCCCCAGGCATCTCTGTCCTGGGAAAACTCTAGTTCACATTCAGAGATACATTTGTGTTGGGCATGAAAAACGGTGTTGATCTCTGAGAAAAAATTCTAGTTGAGTCAAACCCTGCATGATTTAATGTAGGGTCTGTATTCGCAGCACATGGTGTATTCCTTATTCTTGGAACCATAGGAGTCTGAGGAATCTGTCTCATTGTCAAGCCCACTAAATTGCTAGCTGTAGCATTCATCCCAGTAGAAACCGGCAAGGTATGTGTATTATTTCCTGCTAATTCAGATTTATACAAAGGAACTACAGGACCAATTGTAAAGGGAACGGTCAATGCATCTGGAGCATTCAAAGCAAGTGAATTTGAAGGGGCTATCATTCCTGAATTTTCTTCCATTGAATTTGGATTTGCTGGTGCTGTAGGCACATCAAAGTTCTCACCAATGGGTACGTTATTCGCTCCACCAGTCTGGGTTACATTGTATGGCGGTGGACGGTTCAATAATAATTTGGTTATAAAATCCTCATTTGAATCACTATCACTGTCCTCAGCTATGTCCTCAGTGTAATCTGTCTCGTTCTTCTTTTTCTTATCCTTGTTTTCACCTTTCCCTCCTTCCTTACTCGTTAATGCAGGATATAGTCTAGCTCCCTCGATCATATCAGTTCTCCAAGTTTTCTGTTCTGCATTCCATCTAGCATACGTACAAGTTCGTATGGCTTTCTTGACTCTTAGCATAAATTTCTCTCTCTGCCTAAGATGAGCTGTATGTTCCCAGGCATTAAGCGCTTTGTATTGTGTAGGTCTAGGAGGCGGTTTCATGTCATACAGCGCCCTCCTGAAATGTTCAATAATTCTCAAATTAAATGTCCCATAATGAGGAAATGTCAATTCATCATCTTTCTCAGTGATCCTATGCCATTGTTTGAGCCAAACACGTGTGAAGGCCCACATTTATCGCCATAGTATGACCTTGCATACCTTTAGGTGGTGCCTCTTCTCCCTTTCTAACAGTCACAGTCACATCACCCTTCACTAGATTTTGTAGTGCTTTAAAGAATTTAATTTTCGATCAACAATATGCAATATTCACAGATGACTTTTGTTTAAACCAGGAAATTATTTTTCACCCACAATTCTCTGGTCGACAATGACAACCAATACCAGCACGCCTCTGTATGACGTATTCAACCAATACCAATGCAGCTCTACACTAACCGACCAATGCCAGCGCAGTACACTGTGATGTCAATCTCACTCCTTGCAGCATCTCACCCTCCTTTACAATTTTCACAAGCGCGTTCTCTAAGCACTTTACACAAAAACAAATGCAAGCAATTTCAACAACTAACTTTGTCTGCTCCTCTAAAGAAATTAAAGTTTTTCATACACACAAGAGACAGTCTGAAGCAACACTTTCTGACCTATCCTGACATTCACTTCAAGTGAAACCTCGATCAGCGGGATCTCACTTGGATTAATACAGTTATTCCTTGTGCACTGAGATCCACTATACCAACCACACAATGCAAAGGTACAGTCCCTATCTCAATAATGATGTCAATAACGTCTCACGACCAGTACCACAACACAGCAGACAACTACACCCAGTGTTTTCTACACTGACTACTTGACTTTTAGTCACGACGGACCTGATAACCACTTCAACTTCTCTGCATCAAGTACCACATTCACACATCAACTTTAAATCTTCTCCACAAAACACCACACAGCCACTGCAAAATGCCGCTATCTAAGCATAAGCAACTGCAACGTGCAACCCGATCAATACTCACACTCCTCAGCTGCTACAATTAGTTTCTGAACCAGTGGAACTCCATCAATCCTCCGACCGAACCATGGGCATTTGGGGTTTGTACTGGTCTTGGACAATTTCTAAGTAGGACACCCTAACTCCCTCACGTCAGTGGATAAACCATCCGAAGTGTTACTAGATTTAGCCAGCATTTTGGGCCTTCTTTCTTACCATTTTTCCTCTGGTGGATGTTTCTTATCCACACTGAAGGGTGAGGAGAGTTAGTATTACATAGATCAATTTCAATTAACAGTGTAACCCATTTGGCTACACAAAAAGAACCAGGAATTGGTATCTATAGTTAAGAAGGCTTCTTACAAGTTAACAATCAAATTAAGGTAAACTACTCTTAGCAGCATGCTAAAAAGGTACAGAATAACAACAGGGAAGCCCAACCTGCGGAAGAAATTGAGGCAGACTATGATTAGACAAACAAGCAATTCAGTCAGAGCAATACAAAAGAGTAACACAAGAACTTGATGCTCAGAGAAAAGTCTCAAGGTTTCTCATCTATACATTAGTACATATAGATCTCCTAAATTAAAGTCCAAGTTAAGAGGATGGTACTTTAGTGTCTGAAGAATCTAAAAAATCAAGGAAAGTAGGAAGGTGTCAGTGTTTCAGAAGCTCGGTCAAGAGTCTTCTCTAGTGAGGGAAATAAGTGTTAGCCACACTCAATAAAGAAGCAGAGGGAAGCATAGAGGTCTGAACATCTCAAAGTCAAAAGGAAAGGCTGTATATAGGGTCTAGAAAGGTTCTGAAAGAAAATCAGAAAAAAAGTCTGAAAATGATCTGAACTCAGGCGGTGTGAACACTAAGGGCCCGATTCCGATCTCGCTAGGAAAGCCCTCCGTACGATTCGGATCTGGAGGGCTTTCCGAGCGAAACGAGCTCCGGGGGTCCGAACGAGCGAGTGTGATGCATCCGTATGCTTACGGACTCGGTTCGCTCGGACTCCCATTGAACTCTATGGGAGCCTGTGTACAGATGCGTACACAGGCTTCCATAGCAAAAAGGGGTGGGTGGGGAAAAGCGTACACCTGTGGCGGGCACCCCATGGTGCCCACCATACTGTGCATGCCTGGATCAGGGGGACCCATGGGCACACCCCTGTGACAGATTTGGAGAGCCACAAGTGCACGGGGACCTGCTACGGTCCTCCGAAGTACACTTCTGACAGCTGTTTCTTCTCACTGAGACCGAGGTGAAGCGGCTGTCCGAATCGTGCATCGTACTCGCTTGTCACGATTCGGCTACGAACAAGTCATACGGACAGGTTCAGGTCCCAGAAACGATTAGATCGACGCGTACGTGATCTTCGCATCGTACTTGGTCATTCGGACCTGTGTACGATTCGGTCGTAAACAAGGGCTACGAATCTGATCCGGGAAAGCCAAATCCGATTCGAAGGCCTTCCGAACGACATTGGAATCGGGCCCTAAGTTATAACACACAAGAGTCTCTGGGCAATACCCCTCTGTACACATCATCAGGGGTCCATTGTCTTTCTCCGTTCTCACATTGCAGACTGCAACATTTGCCAAGTATCTCACACCAGACATAGGAACGACATTGTCTTCTCACACTCAGGTTAGATGGTAACATTGCTGAATAGGCTTTTCAGTTAACACACTGGCCCTCCATGTTCTTTCGTCAAGGTCTTCTTAAAAGACCATATCGCATTACAAATGCTGCTGCTCTGGACAAAAATTTGGTAGAACCCTGAGGCTGCTCTTTGTAGGACAATATTGTCAGATTGTATGAAGCTGGACAACAGCTTAGACATACTTAGACATACCCTGGCTAAGGTAAGTAAATAATGAGCTTTGTTAAAATGGGTGTCATAGAATATTACACAAACCCCAACACCCTAAATAATGTTTCGTCTGCCTCTATTAAATTACTTTTCTACTGAAATCATGAGCAGGCAGATACTATATGTAATTTGACCAGTCACTCAGCCCTTTTTCCAGCCACAAAGGGAACCCGCCTTTTACTTATAAATTGATTTAAATGAAAGGCGGATATTTTTGCTGATTAGGCTGCGCCTAAAAACAATACATTACTTAGTTGCATTCTCTATTCAAGGTTCATGGTTTGCCTCACTCCCTGTATGTCCTTGTGATAGTTGTTCATCCCAAAGCACTACACACTTTATTTTATTCTACAGTTTTTATAACCCCCAGAGGAAACAGTTCATTCGCCCACTTTTACTTAAGGCAGGGATTAGAAACTACAAACTGGCAATGGAATATCCACTCTCCCTTAGAACAACCGAAATCATATATTGTATTTTAAACTATCTTTATAATGTTTTTAAGATTCGCAGCAAATATTAATTATTGCTCGAAACTGTAAATTTTGTGTATGTGGACTTGTAGGCTTTTTCAATGAAACTATGCATGTGCAATCTTTTATGGCTCTTTTAGAGTTGAATATTATTGACTGACTGACATAGGAACAACATTGTCTTCTCACACTCAGGTTAGATGGTAACATTGCTGAAAAGGCTTTTCAGTTAACGCACTGGCCCTCCCTGTTCTTTCGTCAAGGTCTTCTTCTCAGGCTCTCTCTCTATCACTAGTACAGTAAAGTATCCATTCTCAAAATGTCATGTTAGCAGAAAATGGAAAACAGGTTTTTATTCAGCATGGTGAAATATAGGCCTACCGAACACAATGCAAAATATTAACTCAATGGTGCACATTTAATATGTGTGTGCACATTTAAACACAAATGAATATAGTTTGTAACTACATTAGAATCACATTGCATGTGGCATACAGTAAAATCCTAAATGTATACGTGAAAGTATGTCTAAGAACTACATTTTATTGTACTATGTGAAACATTAATGCAGACATTACATAAATCTTTTGTCATTTCTAAAGTAATCGCATTCTACATAAGCGAGGATGGTTTCTATTTGACCATCCAAACAATACATGTTATTTATTGTATTAAGGCACACCTTATGAAAAGTGAACTTGGTCTTATAATGAGTGCATGTCTACTAAGTAAGGATGGTTCATTATCATCTTATGCGACACAGTTGAAGCACCAAATATAAGTAGATTAACTAATCCTACAATCGAATCACTTTAGAAATAATGTCAAGTGCAACACTCATTTTAATGTTGTTAGACCACACAAGAAACATGTGCTAAGTGCACGTTCAGGTTATACATTTGTTATTTAATATGACATGTTTGTGACGTGTAAAGGATAGGCAAACTTTTTGTGCTGCACCACCCTGTTCTACATAATTGTGGTATTGTTCAAGCTCATTAGTTTTTCTGTGAAGCACTCTTCCGCTCTCGTGAATAGATGTTCGTTATTCAAGTAGTACAGCAATTGTCAGTTATTTTTTACAAAACCCAAAATCAAATCAAATCAATACGTTTGTAAAAATGCAAAAATATATATGTGTTTTGTGTGACATTCGTTGATAACGAGAGCACAATTCTGGCTGGTCTTTGCATAACAGGGACTCCAGGCAGAGCTCCTCCGAGAGTCCTATGTCCGTGTTGTCAAACACAAGGAGAACAGGACCACGCACGAGTGATGAGCGTGTTGACAACGGTCCCGCGCCAACATCTTCAGTTGTTAAACAGAGCACATGGGAGCCATGACTCTTCACCCCCTTACGGAAGGCCCATCATCTTTGTGTGAATAATTAATTGCCATAACCACTCTAAAGTACACAAAATGTTGCAAGAAATTTAAATTATGTTGGTTTAAATGGTTTGGCACCAAACCAAGATGAAACTTGGGCCAAACAGATGTTGCTGCTTCAGGAGCAGCAGGCTGATGCACTAATGAATATGAAAGATGGCATGCCGACAGGGTATCTGGATAGGATATGAGCACAGACGTGAATTCATTAGCATCGGAAGGTTAAGTGAAAAAATCACCTGCAGCTTCAATTATTAAAGATGCCGTCCTCAGATGTCTATTGTGGTGTACCCCAATTTGCTCCACAGAACCCCATGGCCACTCTTGTTGGGATGGTAGCCAACCCACCTTGGGTTATGTGAACATTTATTTAGGGATGATATATGAGTATGGCTTAAGAACTAAGGGCCAGATGTACAAATGCATTTTCTGGTTGCAAACCCTGTGATTCACTAAATCAAAAGGTTTGCAACAGCAAAATATAATTTTTGAATGATCAAAAAAACATTTTTTTAGAGTAGGCAGTAGCCCATGGGACCACAGCCTATTCTTAAAAAATATTTTTAAAAACCTTTCTTTTTTTTAAAAGCATTCTGTTTTACTTTGAGGAAAACATGCTGCATTTAAAAAACAGAAAGACTGCTTTATTTAAAAGCAATCAAAGACATTGTGGTCTGCTGACTCCAGCAAACCATCATACTTGTGATGGCAAAGCATTGAAGTGGGTCACAATTTGAACCTACCTAATTATTATGCATGAGGTAGGTCAAATTCAGACCCATTGCGATTGAGTATTTTCTGAACCGGCCTATTAGTACATGGTCAAATCGCAAACAAACATAGGAATCACAAAAAGTCTGTGCGCATATTGTGACAACTTTTTGCAAATCCTATCTTAGTACATTTGGCCTTAAAATGCTAAAGAAGGTTTACTTTTTGTTCATCAAACAACACACAATGCCTCTGGATTAAGTTCAGACATTTTTTAGCCCTTATGAATGCTACAACTCAGTTTAAAGCAAAAGACACACAATTGATGGACCGAATGCAGAACAAATCAAAACATTCACCCCCAGTCAAGAGATCTGGGTTAAATCCATCATTCTTTTGCTCACCATGCCACCCCAGTTTAGACCTGGCCATATGCAAATCAGTCAAACTGGAATGGCATGGTGAGCAAAAAAACGATGGATTTAGGCCCAGATCTCTGTACTGTGGTGAATGTATGACATTGTTCTGCATTCTGTCCATCAATTGTTGTTTTTGCATTTGTCAGCCCGAGTGGGACGGGTATGCCCAGACGTGGGTCCCGTGCTCTCCATGCCACTGGAATCAAGCTATCCTGGCTGAAGAGGGGTGAAACCCCGAAACCGGTCCTAGGATGCTTGTTTCCAGTCCAGGGAGGACTGGACTGTTCCCATCGGGCACAGGGTCAAGACTGATTTGCATATGGCTGGGTTCAAACTGGAATGGCATGGTGAGCAAAAAAACGATGGATTTAGGCCCAGATCTCTGTACTGGGGTGAATGTATGACATTGTTCTGCATTCTGTCCATCAATTGTTGATTTTGCATTTGTCACCCCGAGTGGGACGGGTATGCCCAGACGTGGGTCCTGTGCTCTCCATGCCACTGGAATCAAGCTATCCTGGCTGAAGAGGGGTGAAACCCCGAAACCGGTCCTAGGATGCTTGTTTCCAGTCCAGGGAGGACCTGGCCTGGCAGTTCGGGCTGGACTGTTCCCATCGGGCACAGGGTCAAGACTGATTTGCATATGGCTGGGTTCAAACTGCAATGGCATGGTGAGCAAAAAAACAATGGATTTAGACCCAGATCTCTGTACTGGGGTGAATGTATGACATTGTTCTGCATTCTGTCCATCAATTGTTTTTGCATTTGTCACCCCGAGTGGGACGGGTATGCCCAGACGTGGGTCCCGTGCTCTCCATGCCACTGGAATCAAGCTATCCTGGCTGAAGAGGGGTGAAACCCCGAAACCGGTCCTAGGATGCTTGTTTCCAGTCCAGGGAGGACCTGGCCTGGCAGTTCGGGCTGGACTGTTCCCATCGGGCACAGGGTCAAGACTGATTTGCATATGGCTAGGTTCAAACTGGAATGGCATGGTGAGCAAAAAAACCATGGATTTAGGCCCAGATCTCTGTACTGGGGTGAATGTATGACATTGTTCTGCATTCTGTCCATCAATTGTTGTTTTTGCACAACTCAGTTTAAAAGCCTCTGGTTTTGTAACATGTAAACATGGAATTAATGCACGTCATTACAAAGCATGATTACTATTTATCAATGACATAACTATCTGTCTGCCTGCCATCCATCCATTCATTGCTTTGAGACAATTGTGGTTGATCTATCTATCTATCTATCTATCTATCTATCTATCTATCTATCTATCTGTCTATCTGTCTATCTGTCTATCTGTCTATCTGTCTATCGGTCTATACGTCTGTCGGTCTATCTGTCTGTCGGTCTGTCGGTCTGTCGGTCTGTCTCTGCGTAGTTAGGTGTCTACGTATTTATTGTCAATAGATTTATTGAATAATCAGTCTGTTTTTCTGGCACTGCAGGTTGTGAAATCTCTAACACAAACTCACATTTCTTACTGTGTGGTCCATGCATGAGATAAAGCAACACGTTAACCTGACAGCCCTACTCTCTATACACCAAAGAGAAAGTTCTCTTTGAGGGCCAAAGAAAAGTAGACAAATGTTTTTATATGTGAACATGTGCTCACTGTAGGATGTGAGCAGATTCCAACTCTATAGGCATTGACATAGATCTCTAGAAGTGTGTACGAATCCTGCTCCAATGTATTTACAGCGCTTTGAGTCAGTCCATTTCAGCCATTCAAAGGTGTAGTTTTCAAGAACTGCTATTGGTTGGACGGACTATCCTTTAAGCCCATAACATTTCGTGGAAGATTACATTGTCCCATTACTGATAGCTTAAGGTTTTGCTGATAGTGCTTTGGGTAGACCCATACACCATCTTCCTTGCTCTACCCCTTGCTCTACTGTACCAAGAATATCTGAAGCCAGAATGGGGGCACGCTCCTTCAGATACCACGCAGCAAAAGCATGGAACACTCTACCAATGGCCCTAAGAACAGAACCATGCGAAACTAAATTTCGCAAACAACTGAAGACATGGTTATTCCTAACAGCATACTAAATTTAGCATGCTGACCAGAGTGAGTGACCAGCTGTGATATGCAAATAATGTTGTTCCGTACCCGTTCAGAGTGCCTGTTCCAGCGCGGGGACACACCGGTGGTGTAACCATGAGCTCTATAAATGGCTAAACTAAACTAAACTAACTAAACTACCCTCTTGTGTGCCAGAAATAACTTACTCCCCAACCCCTCAGTCCATATCATCAACTTCTTAGCTCTCCCTTACTCCTCATTTCATCATTGCTTGCTCCTCTTCCCCCTCAATCTAGCCTGTCATCTCCGCATTTGGCCTACGTCACTCCACCTCACTCTTGCTCATCTCGCTTGCACTGTGTTATGCTCTCTCATCCCTGCCTCCCCATCATCCTCGCTTACCTGAAGTGTATAGCTGCACTAATGTATTGAAGAGAACCGTTTATATATATATACTACTAAACCCAGGAAACACACACACACATATATCCTTAAGAAATTAACCAATTTTCCCAAAAAATATTCCCATGTTGCCCTCCTTGTTATATGTAAATGCGGGCAAAAGCCTTGCGACAGATAGGTCTACAACATTCACATGCAAAGGTATACATGTGCAAAAGTGCATGTACACAGGGATGCTTGCCACACTCTGGAGAGCACTTAGATGTGCAAAGGCAAATATTCACTCATGCACAGATATGTAGTCAGTCATGCAGACATAAAGTCTCACACAAAGTTATTCACACAAATTTATACATGCACACAAGGAATGGCGCAGTCAAGCACACACACTCTCCAACTCACATGCACACAGTAGCATATTATATACAAGCACCCATTGTGTGCTCTTCTACTCACAACCACAGATGCTCCCTTACACTGATACATGCGTGCAGATACTAATGAGTGCACTCATACATGACAACATACTCAAGTTACTACACACACACCCATGCAAACACACTCATTTAAATATACACACTCGTGCAGACACACGCACACACACACACACACACACACACAGGCAACAACCCTAGCACAATAGAGTTAGAACAGCAGCGGGAATACTAATGCTTCTTTAAAAAAGTGACACTTTGCCAAAAAGTGTGTAAAATTCTGCAGAGCCAACTGTTTGGACTAAGAGAGGAAAAGTAGGGAAAAAGAAAACAATGATCAGGAGCGGGGAACTGAGAGAAAGGAAACGATTATTAGCGGAGAAGCAGAGAGAGAAATAAAGTATAGAATACATTTAAAAACAAACAAATCAAAAGATATTTTTATACATGGCTTGACCCGGGTCCTGTGCCCTAACTTAGACGTGTGCTAGGACCGATGGCCTTGTGTGGCATCTCATATGAGGATAGAGACAGATAATATGTGGGATTTCTCTGAGGGCAGCCATCTTATCAACACACAACGGATGCTTTCCGGTTAATTCTGCTTTGCTCTCCTAAATTATATAGCGCTTTGTGGAATATGGAGTTTAATTTTTCTGAAAAAGGTCTTTGCAATGTCCGAAAACAGGCTCTGTCAACAGTTCATTCTTATGTGTTTCTTGTCTGTCTTTTTTCTATCACTACTGTACCCTTATATGGCTTTGCGAAGATTTCCGTAGAGGACGGTACTATGGTAAGCAATATATTGTCATCTGCCTGACTGGGATTCAAACCTTTTAGCTTCTGCAGCAGACACACAATCCACTGAAGTATTTTACTGGCCTTATATGACAGATCCATCTTCCATTGCTGGTGTAAGTCAGACCAGGCAAACAGAACTGCTTGTGGTCTCATTTGTTCGCGCGCATTCGTAGCTAGAGAGGCCCCGGAGAAAGGATAATACGGTAAATACGCCATTTCTTGTATATGAGTGATCCAGCGCGACACCTAATCAGGGATCGATACTCATCAATAATTCATACAATGGCCCATACACATTCACCCAAGTCCCTGATGCGCTGGGGGTCAAGTTTTAATGACGTGAATTTTGGTTCCTTCACAGATTCATGTTTAACAAGTCTAAATACATAACTAGACCTGTATATCAACTCTCTTTTCTCACGGTCGATAGACCAATTAGTTGAGTAGTTGATGGTAATGATAGCACTTATCTAACTAACTATCTAGTCAGCTAAATAATCACAGACTCTTCGTAAGATTAATAACGTTTATCTCAAATTGAAGTAAATCATCAAAGCTCAAATGCATACGGTTACAAGTGCAAACAAATGAAATTTCACAAGAGGGAGAGAAAAATAATCGGCAGATGCAAACAGTGTCATTCTCATCATCAATATTGATTATGCACATGAAGGAGTGGATAGATTAAGAGACATCAGATTTCAGAGACAAGAATACATTTGCAAATAATTATGCTAAATACGAGTCAGAATAATACAAACCCAAAGGATCTGTGAAATACCACCCCCTTGGCCGAGGGGAGAGTGGGGGTTCCCCGAACTAGAGCCAGGGAACAAAGATTTCAGAGACAGGAACGGAACAGGGACAGGAACAGCTAGGCCTCTCTGCAAACCGACGATCAGCGACGCATCACCCCTCTCGATAAGCTAGGAACCAAGAGCGCACGCACCTTCTCTCTAACCACACCCCCAAAGGCACCCCAGTTATACCCTAAAACCTACATGTCCGTCCCACATCAGTTGAAACATTTCACGAAACTCAACAGTTCATTGGTGGACTTGGGAAGTGGTCTGTCACACCACTGTGATTTCATTCATTAGTTGTTCATGAATATAATTCTACATCCTTTCCCATTACCTAATAACTGACTCGTTCACATGATTTATTATATGATACATTTCAACAATTTTGCACATCTTTTTTCAACAATGTCCGCAGAAGCAGTCTTTAGCCACATCATTTTGGCAGACGAACAATGCTTTCAGTGCTGGGTATCCTTGAACTTCTTGTCCCTTCTTTACAGCACTCAGCACTTCTGGCTGCTCTGTCATGACATTTTCGCTCTCACTCCAGCCCCTCTTCTATCTGGCTAACTTAAGAATAATGGAGGCCCATTTCAGCTCACTACGGCAAATAAAACATAAACATTCATTAATTACATAGAAATGCACTTTTCACTGTTTACCACCCACCTTTGCACTATCCCCTGTTACATATTTTCCTAGCAGAAGCTTAAGGCAAAAGCGGCATTATTCATTATTATTTTTTTTTTAAAGCAAGATGCAAGATGTGACATATAAAATGCAGCTTAAACATGAATTAATTCTGTTTCTTTCTAAACGCATTGTAGTATGCGGCCTAGTTCTTTCATGCATTAGTTCACATTAGTGCACACATGCGTAAAGCGGTTTCCCTCGTGTTCATGTAATGTGTATGTTAAACTGTCACTGCACACTATTAGTACGTATTATGGGGGTGTTAATTCGAGCAGGTTTCATTTTTGCAAAACCCTGCTCCATCAATCCCCCCTCTGATGGCTTACTGGAGCCATCATAAAATACCTACCACACCAAGTGCCATCTTCATTTATCTAAAATTCAGTAATCTTTTCTCTTTTCATTAAGTTTTCATCTAAATCTTTCATCTTGTCATAGTAATCTCCTTTCATCTCCTCTAGTTCTATCTCAACTCTTTTTCTTGCTTTTCATTTGTCTTTTGATTCTATCATCTCTTTTCTTCCACACTTACACTTCCAACATTTCTATATTGTTATTATCACTAAGGCTACTCCAGCTACTGAAACGATTGGCATTATTATTTTTCCTAACAAACTACTTCCAAAGGTAGAAAACCATTTACTTACAGAAGAGAAACTCTTACCAAATCTCTTCCAGACACCGTCAACCTCCAGTTGGGTCAAGTCTTCATGTAATTTCATAATATTCTTTATATATCCCTCAATACTTTTACTTTTGTCAGGGATATAAGTACAGCAATGTTGAATTTTCAACATGCCACATACTCCACCCTCTTTTGCCAATAAAACATCAAGGGCAAGTCGATTTTGCAAAACCATTGATCTGATTGCAACCATTTCTGTGTCAATCATCAAGAACCCACCAGCAGTATCTGTTGATAAACGATCAACCACTGTGGGCAATTTTCGAATTTTATGTGAATTCAGAACGACTCCAACTGAGGGTAGCAGTGCACCAAAAATATCACCTACTGTCTCTGAAAAACTTGCTCTTTTGTTACGTGTTAGTCTTTGTTTTATTTCATGGATACTATTGCTGTCTCTGTCTACATGGTAGACCTTTGGAAAGACGATTGCAAAATAACAACTACCATACCAATGTGCAGGCAACCTGTAATAGGCTTTCTTACCACACACATAATAAACTCCGAGGAAAACAGGATCAGTTCCACCCTTCAATCCCCAACCTCCAGTAATTTGGAAAGTATGCTCACATTCACTAGTACCAATGAAATAATTGTTATAGTTAGTTTTCATTCTAAGCAAACCGATTTTTCCCTTTTGATGCCAGTTCAGGGACATTGCAGTGTATGACTCGCCTTTCTCATAATTTCCCTCTCTAAAAGCCCATGGTGGTACCTGTGACTTCTGTTCAGCAGCTTTTCTTTGGAAACTTTCCGTTTTTATTCTACCATATCTATGAATACTTTTTCTTCAACCCGCAAACTACAAGTTAGGTTGTTTTTGTAAGCATATTCTATATCTAGTGTCTTAGTGATATGAAAAAATTCTCCCATATAATGTGCATTTTTACTACTTAAAACCTTATTCAGCTCCTTTATAATTGGTATCTCTGAGAATACTAAATCTATATTAGAATAATGATATTCGAGCTTCCCCGTCACATAAAATAAACTGGTTAAAACACTGCAAGACACACCATAGGTTAAAGGAAGGTGGTGATAAGTCACCCCTTCTGAGACAGACGAAGGCAATTGCATGCACACATAACAATCACTCACATTCATTGTATTCACATACTCATACAGCAATTTAGCAAACACATTTAACGAGAAATCACTAATTGATTTATCATGATGGAGAATGCTTCCATCTATTTGTTCTATGACAGTATTAGGGGTTTCTTTAGTAACATCACTCACTCTTTCACTTATTACATCATTAGTACTGTTTTATTATTTGTTACCATTAGAATAGGTACAATGACTGTTAGTATTATCCACATAAATGTCAGTAAAAAGACACTACATAAACAAGTTTTAATACATCTACGTTTTAGACTAGATTTTGGATGTTCAGTCACTTTTGCTTCAGCCATTTCTGTATTCTACTAGAAAAATATATAAAAACATCTAAATCTATAGAAACTCTAAACTTTACTAAAAATAATTTTCCTGAAAAATAGTGAAATCCTACACTTCACGGCTTTCTTCTTTACCCCTTTCTTTTATTTTATTTTCTTTAAATCTTCTGAGTCCTTTTAATTCATTTCATCTGGCAACGTTGCACCTTAATTCTTCAAGGTTGATTTAAGGTGGTTTCAATTTGTTTTCATCCACTTGCTCAGTGTCAGCACTGTCTTTTTCTTCACTCGGATCTGAGCTTTCAATTTCTTCCAAGATAACGTAAGTCCATTCTGGTGCTGAATATTTTCTGCTTGGAATTCTTACTCTCTTTGTTTTTCGTATTGACACTTCTTCTGACTCTTCTTGTTCTGTTTGACTTGTGACCTCATTAATTTGCTCTGGTCTTCTCTTTGACTTTCTCCTCCTTACAACAGTGCATTTCAATCTTTTCACTCCACCTGGCCAATTGTCACCCCTTCTTGGCCTTTTAACTTGTACTACTTTTTTACCTTCTTCATCTGGTTCACAGGTTCTTTTATTTGACCTTCCTTCTACCTGCTCTTCTTCTTGATTTTCAGTAATTTCTCTTTCTTCTTGTTCAACAGCAGTCTCATGAGACCCAATAACTGGTGCCCACTCTACTTGACTTGTGCTTGGCTGTTCATCACCTGTTTGTTCTTCAGAATCTGTTACTCTAGATTCTTCAGCTTCACACACTTCAGCTTCTGGTCTTTGGCTTTGGTTTATCAGTTGCTGCTCTTCTCGTCTTTCAAGTGGACTTGGGACTCGTCTGGTATGGCTGGCATGTATCCAGTTTGGCAAACCACCACACTTCACTGCTGTTGTCGTCACCAGAATTACCTGGTAAGGTCCGTTCCACCTGGGTTCTATACACGATTTCCTCACGTGTTTCTTGACGAGAACCCACTCACCAGGACTCAGATCATGAGCTTAATTCGGCTGTGTCATAGTGGCATCTTCTCCAACCTGGCGAGACACAGAACGCACCAGACCAGCCAATGCTCTGCAATAATCAAGCACTAGATCATCAGATATATTCATCAGTTTGTTCGCTGGTATAAATGCTTGTCTCATTGCTCTTCCCATCAGGACTTCATGTGGACTCAAACCCGTCTTTTTGTCAGGAATGCTTCTAAGACTCATCAATACAAGGGGTTAAGCATCAGGCCATTTCAGTGTTGTGGATGCACACACTTTTCCTAATCGAGATTTTATAGTGCCATTAATCTGTTCAACCACTCCAGATGCTTCGGGTCGATAGGCACAATGCAGCTTCTGTTCAATTTGTAACGCTGCACAGATCATCTGAATTATCTCATTATTAAAATGGGTTCCTCTATCTGTTTCTAAAGTGACTGGAAATCCAAATCTAGGTATTAGCTCTCTTAGGAGCAGCTTTGCGACAGTTAGACTGTCATTCCTTCTCGTTGGATAGGCTTCCACCCAGCGAGAAAACAAGCAGACCACAACCAACACATATTTCAGCCCATTACAAGGGGGGAGCTCTACGAAGTCTAACTGAAGCCGGGTGAATGGGCCTGCTGCTTTTCCAATTCGTCCCCAGCTAACAATTGTCTTCGTGCCTGGATTCTGTTGCTGGCAGGTGACGCACCTCTGGCAAAGACTCTCTGCAATGACCCTGAACTTTGGGTTATACCATTATTGCTTGAAGAGCCTGATGATTGCATCTCTTCCAACATGTGCAATTCCATGATATATCCTTGCCATATGAGATAGTAAACTATCTGGCATGACTGGTCTTTCGCCTATGTACACCCACACTTCGTCCTCAGCTCTCTTCCTGCAGCCTGACTTTTTCCAGATTTCTTTTTCCTCATCACTTGCCTCTTCCTGTAACTGCCTAATCTCATCCCAAGTTTCAAAAGAAGATGAAAACATAAGATGGCAATTGGTATTTTCTTTTTCAATCCCTCTGTTTAGGGCAATTAAATTTCGTGCACAGAAACGCGCTACTTGATCTGTGTATCTGTTGCCCCTCGTCACATAGTCATTGCCTGACTTATGTGCGGAACATTTGACCACTGCAATTCTTTTGGGTAATTGTAAAGCATCCAATAGATCTTTTACAGTTTTGCTGTTTCTTATAGGGGAACCTGAAGAGGTCAGAAATCCCCTTTGCATCCATAGGTGCCCAAAATCATGGACAACCCGAATCCATATTGACTATCAGTAAATATGGTTACCCTCAGGCTTTTGGCAATTTTGCACGCTCTAATCAGAGCTATTAATTCAGCAATTTGAGCAGAGTTTACCCCTTTTAGACAGGATGCTTCTAGAACTCCCGCTATGGTGCAAACAGCATAGACAGTACACAATTCTCCCTTTTCATTTCTTAAACATGATCCAGCCACAAACATCTCACAGTCTGATTCCTCTAATGGGACGTCCTCAATATCGGGCCTGGGTTTTTTGCACAACTCTGTCACATCCAAACAATCATGATCCGCCTCCTCTCTCACTTCCTCACAATATGAATTCGGCAAAAGAGTTGCCGGATTTACTGTAGTGCACCTTTCCACGGTCACATTTTCAGCACCCAAGATCACTCTTACATACTTAGTCAGCCGACTAGAGGTCATGTACTGCGTCCTGGTGCGTGTCAAAAGAATCTCATTGAATGTGGCACATACACCTTGACTGGATGTCCCATCACAATTGCTTCACTCTGTTCCAGACTCACACAAGTAGCAGCTACTGCTTTTAAACATCCTGGCAACGCTGCAGCCACTGAATCCATAGTCGCAGAAAAATATGCTACTGGACGTCGTGCCATACCATGTTTCTGAGTTGAGACTGAAAGTGCACACGCATCTCTTTCACAACAGTACAATGCAAAATCCTTTGCATAATCTGGCATTGCCAATGCAGGTGCTCGACAAAGACTGTTTCGCACTTTAGAAAAAGCTTCCATACTTTCATCATCCAACACAATCGGATCTTTCACATCTTTTCGTGTCAACCTCTGTAGAGGTTTTGCAATCAGTGAGAAGCCACTGATCCATTGCCTACAGTATCCAACCATTCCCAAAAACATTCGGACTTCTCTCTGAGTTTTGGGTGGGCTCATCTGTTTAATCACACTAATTCTCTCTGGTGTCACCTTTCTGACTCCTTTTTCTATTTTGTGTCCTAGGTACTGTACTTCCTGTTTACAAAATTGCACTTTTGCTGGTGACACTTTGTGTCCTCCCTCTGCCAAATGGTTCAGTAAGGCAATGGTATCTGTTACACAAGCCTCTTGTGTCTTTGATGCCACTAACCGGTCATCAATGTACTGAACCAAAACTGAATTACCTGGCATGACCAAAGTCTCCAGACATTTTTTCAAGATCTGATTAAAAATTGAGGGACTCTCTGTGTACCCTTGAGGAACTCGGCACCATGCCAAAACACGGTCTCTGAACCGGAACGCAAAAAGATATTGGCTTTCCGGATGCAAAGGAATCGAGAAAAATGCTTGGCACAAATCAATCACTGTGTACCATTCAGCGTCACAGGGATGCTGATAAAGGATTACTGCTGGATATGGTACTACTGGACAACAGGGCACTACAATCTTATTTATTTTCCTTAAATCCTGCACTATTCTGTATTTCCCACTGGGCTTTTTGATACCTATAATAGGCGAATTACAAGGACTGCTCAGTATTTCTTTCAGAATTCCCTGTTCAATCATTTGATCAATTACAGGTGTGACTCCTGCAATCGCTTCTGGACTCATTTTGTATTGAGGTGTGTTTGGATAAACAGCACCCTCTTTCACCGTAACCTGAATCGGGTCTACATCTGTCATTAGACCAATCTCTTTTCCTGTAAAATCCCATACATCCGACCTTACTGCACTCTTTAATTCTTCAGGCAGATTTTCTTCTGTGAGAAGTGAAAACAACTCATCCACTTCTGTCCCTTGCTTCGCTAGCATCATCTTAAATTCGACATCCTCATCAGGTGTCTGAAATGCAATACCATCTGGCGTACAATAGATGGTGCAATTCATTTTACACAATAAATCTCTACCTAAGAGATTTACTGGACTTGAGTCACATACCACAAAACGATGTATGTCTCTGAAATTTCCAATATGAACTTCTATTGGATTTGTGACTGGCGTTCTAATATGCTTATTCGAGACTCCTACAACTTGGATAGTTTCTCCCGAGAGGGGTAGGTTTGGGATTTCGGCTGCTCTCACAGTAGAACGGGTAGCACCAGTGTCCACTAGGAATGTAATATCATTACCTTCCACTTTTCCTTCAACAAATGGACCTGACATCTACTGCCAAAGATGCGCCAAGTACGCACTCTTCCTCCCCCCTCAGGCACCATCATTGAGATGAGTCTGAATCACCCTCATTGCACTGCAACCAGTATTGCGGAACCATTTGCACACTTTGATTCTTACCAACTTGGTCACCTCCGTGAAATCCAGTGTTCGCACTGTACCTCTGCACCTGAGCATTCACATTATTTGGCATGGGAGCTTGTGGCACCTGTAACTGTGGAGTAACTACCTGCCGCTGCTGTTGGTTCACAACTACCTCATTCTGCATCTGTGGATTTAAATTTTGGTTTACCCCATTATTCTTTTGAGCAGATCTACACTCGTTCATCCAATGTCCAATCTTTCCGCACGCATGACAAGGAAATTTCTTCCTAGCCTCTTCTTTACTCATTTTACCTCACCTCCATTGGGTATTTGACCAATTTGATTCTGACCATTCATTTGGTAACCTGTTTGAGAATTATTATTTACTTCTTGCTGCTCTGCTACCTTCACTTGTGCCCACATCATTTTCTCTTTTAACTTTTTATGTCTTGATTCAATGTCATCACTACAATATTTTGCATACCTTAAGATTTCGTCAATTGTTTTGCTCTGCCAACAAATCAAATGCTGCTGAATCATATTACTAATATCCGGTTTTAATCCAAACACAAAACGATACACAAAATGTCCCATGTCTTTGTCTCCAATGTTCTCAAACCCGCTGTACTGTTTAAATACCTGCAACAACCTTTCATAATAAGCATGCACTGACTCTTTTGGTTCTTGGGTCGTTCTGTCTATCTTAACCCAATCTGTTTCTTTAGGGGAAATTTTCCCTTTCAAGAAAGTGATCACCTGATTGTATTTTTTCATCACCTCATCGGATGGTGCACCTGTTTTAGGATCTCTAGGGTATTCTTCTTTTGGCCAATCAACAGTGATCTTACACTCTGTCCACAAATATGCTGGAACGACAATCTCAAACAATCCATCTAGATCCTTTAACAAAACCTTTGAAACTTTCACAAACCTCTCCACCTGTTTGTACCACTCAACTGGTTTCTCCCTTAACCTAGGGAAATCATTTGTAAAAGATAATATATACTGTCTTGACCATGGAACATGAACATATCCACCACCTAGAACCTCTGTCATCGGACTCGCCTTTTCAACTTGTTCGGTTTCTTTTAACAGAAACATAGACACTCTTTTACCAGCTGCTTCTTCTTTCTTTCTCGTCCATCTACCTTTCCATCGTTCCACATCTCCCCATTTCTTCAAAATATTCATCAACTCTTTTATCTGCAACCTTTTTCCAGACGCATTCAAACTCTCTAAATCCTTATCAGTGAAAGCCAATCTGTATGATTTCTGCAACACCTTTGATTTTTCTATGTCTATTCCATACTCACTAGCAGCCTCTGATATTTTCTCATGTAGATTCCTCGCTCTCCAAGTAATACTTTTACACAAAAACAACAGTTCATCATCTCGGTAAGTCCCTATTCTGTCTGGACTTATTGTACCAATAATCATCTCTTCCAAATCTACTTTCAATTGGCTCACATTTATACTCTGTGGTTGCGGTTTTGGCTTTACCATTTCTTTTATCCAATCATTCAATTCCTCTGGCAAAGGACCTGCTGAACTCCCTGCCATTGGAGTGACATTTGGTCCTATTCTCCTTGGATCTATTTGTACACTTCTTCTAGGGGTTTCTGTCATCATCTCACAAACCGGAAGATCTAACAAAGTATTATTCATGTCAGCCTGTTCATCCTCATCCGCTACCGTCACCATTCCACTCCTAATGCTACTCCTTGGAACTGATAACGTATGTGCTTTTGATACATTCTGTTTTTCTCCGTACAATGGGACAACGGGACCAATTGTTACCGGTACCGTTAATGCTTCTGCATTCAGACTTAACTGATTTAATTTCTGGACATGCTCTAGCCTTCCCTTATTTAACAAACTTATTTCATTTTCTCGTACTACTTCAGCTATTTCCGTGACTTGTGGAGTTAATGGGGTTCCCAATTGTGGCACACTTGGGGATACCTCACTTGGACTTTCTTGGTATGGCGGAGGTCTTTTGGTCATAATATCCTCCAACAACTCATCATCAGAATCGTTCAGATCATCTCTTAAACTTGAAGTCTCAATATTTTTCTTTTTCTCTTTACATTTACCTCCTGTCTGATTGTCAGCAACTAAAACTGGGTACCAACCTTCAGTGACCACAGCTTTCCTCCATCTTTTCATTGTATCCTCTCTTCTCTCAAAAGGATATCTAGACCCAAAACCTCTGCATCTCCTACCACCTCGATATCTCTCTCTTTCGTATGCTTCTACCTCCCATTCCTCTAACGCTTCATACTGTGTGGTCTGGGATTTGGCTCTAATGAACTCATTCGATTCCTCAAATTCTGCAAAATCCTCATATTAAACGAACCATGCTGTGGGAAAGCTATAACACCATCATCCTTTGTATATTCCACCCAATTCTCTAACCAAGTACACGTATGGTATCCTCGCTCCAACATCATATAAGCGGCTGGCGTTCCTGGAGGTGGAACAAGAACTCCCTCTCTAGTCACTATTGGTTTATCTTTCTTAAAGAAATTCTTCATTTTCTTTAACAACTTCATTTTTCTGACTCTTTACGCAAATGTACCTCAACAAAATGCACAAGGAAAACCTTTCCGTTTTCTGCCTTTTCTATTTGTCAGTTCTTGTCCAATATCAGCGCGACTCACACCAACCGTTCAATCACGGCTCTCTATGTATCTGCTTTTCTCAACCAATGTCAGCGTGGCTCACACCAACTAACCAATCACAGCTCAGTACACGCCCGCTGCCTGACCAATGCCAGCGCGGCTTTTTCTGACGTCAGTATTACTCCTTCTACTGATCCTCCCTTTACAAAAGAATACGGCAATATTTTCTAAGTTTTCTTAATCAAAAAATTCTGTTAGTAACAACACAAAACAATGCTACCTTGTCTGCTCCGCTAAATAAAGAGATAGTTTTCACTTTTGGAAGAGAAGTTCTTTCACTTCAGGCAAAACGACGACCAGCGCTATTTTACCTTTCAAACAAGCTACAGGTGGACTTATTACTCCTCTAGGGATAAGGCCAAAGTTTCACAAGAGGACTTTTTAGTGTAAAAAGAGGTCTTGGTACTCCTCTGGGGATAGGGCCAGAGTTTCGGAAGTGGACCTTTCACTATTTCAGACACTCTTCTCACTTACGAAATTATCCCTAAATATAACACCTACAGCCCTCAGTAGCCTCGGTATTATAACAACAGACAAAGTACTTCTGCAGTGTGATTTCTTTATCCACACTCTTCTTCTGCCTACTCCAGGCTAATTCTTATTCCTCAGGTAACTCCGTACCTGTACTTCTAGACAACATAGAACAGGACACTAACTTTTCATGTTAAGAACATATAATCAATAATCAACAATCATTACCAAACTATTCAATAATTAAACCGTCCTCTGCTACCAGAAAACTGATCCAGCGCGACACCTAATCAGGGATCGATACTCATCAATAATTCATACAATGGCCCATACACATTCACCCAAGTCCCTGATGCGCTGGGGATCAAGTTTTAATGACGTGAATTTTGGTTCCTTCACAGATTCCTGTTTAACAAGTCTAAATACATAACTAGACCTGTATATCAACTCTCTTTCCTCTCAGTCGATAGACCCATTAGTTGAGTAGTTGATGGTAATGATAGCACTTATCTAACTAACTATCTAGTCAGCTAAATAATCACAGACTCTTGGTAAGATTAATAAAGTTTATCTCAAATTGAAGTAAATCATCAAAGCTCAAATGCATACGGTTACAAGTGCAAACAAATGAAATTTCACAAGAGGGAGAGAAAAATAATCGGCAGATGCAAACAGTGTCATTCTCATCATCAATATTAATTATGCACATGAAGGAGTGGATAGATTAAGAGACATCAGATTTCAGAGACAAGAATACATTTGCAAATAATTATGCAAAATACGAGTCAGAATAATACAAACCCAAAGGATCTGTGAAATACCACCCCCTTGGCCGAGGGGACAGTGGGGGGTTCCCCGAACTAGAGCCAGGGAACAAAGATTTTAGAGACAGGAACGGAACAGGGACAGGAACAGCTAGGCCTCTCTGCAAACCGATGATCAGCGACGCATCACCCCTCTCGATAAGCTAGGAACCAAGAGCGCACGCACCTTCTCTCTAACCACACCCCCAAAGGCACCCCAGTTATACCCTAAAACCTACATGTCCGTCCCACATCAGTTGAAACATTTCACGAAACTCGACAGTTCATTGGTGGACTTGGGAGGTGGTCTGTCACACCACTGTGATTTCATTCATTAGTTGTTCATGAATATAATTCTACATCCTTTCCCATTACCTAATAACTGACTCGTTCACATGATTTATTATATGATACATTTCAACAATTTTGCATATCTTTTTTCAATAATGTCTGCAGAAGCAGTCTTTAGTCCCACGGTCAGTCACATTCCTTTTGGCAGACGAACAATGCATTCAGTGCTGGGTATCCTTGAACTTCTTGTCCCTTCTTTACAGCACTCAGCACTTCTGGCTGCCCTGTCATGACATTTTCGCTCTCACTCCAGCCCCTCCTCTCTCCGGCTAACGTAAGAATAATGGAGGCCCATTTCAGCTCACTACGACAAATAAAACATAAACATTCAATAATTACATAGAAATGCACTTTTCACTGTTTACCACCCACCTTTGCACTATCCCGTTACATGTTTTTCTAGCAGAAGCTTAAGGCAAAAGCGGCATTATTTATTTTTATTATTTTTTTTAAAGCAAGATGCAAGATGTGACATATAAAATGCAGCTTAAACATACATTAATTCTGTTTCTTTTGAAACGCATTGTAGTATGCGGCCTAGTTCTTTCATGCATAGGTTCACATTAGTGCACACATGCATAAAGCGGTTTCCCTCGTGTTCATGTAATGTGTATGTTAAACTGTCACTGCACACTGTTAGTACATATTATGGGGGTGTTAATTCGAGCAGGTTTAATTTTTGCGAAACCCTGCTCCATCATGAGCAATGGCGGCAGTGGACATGCGCAGCATGAGGAAGTGGACGGTGTCCGAGCCTGGCCCATCCTCCAGCCAGACTGACACCTTTCTGATCTGTGCTAAAGTCTTTGGCAGCCCGTGCTCTGAGAGGCCACTTGGAGGAAGAGGGAGTCGGCAGCTGCCAAGCAGGTGAACAGCTCTGAGACAGGGCCGTTTGGAAGAGATAACGAGGGCAGTTGGCAGCAGATATCACGCAGGTGAACAGGTGAACGTCATCTCCCTTTCACCGCTGTGTCAAGTCGCTGCCTCTCCACTCCAGAGATGTTTTAAGGCATGGGCAAAGTGAGCTCTTGCCCAGGTCCCCAGCCTTTCAGGGGCCCCCTGATAGTCAGCTCAGTTCTGCAGAGAGTATTGCCCTGATGACCTTGAATCATTCTTAAACAGATTGTTTTAAATACCTTTTTAATAAATGTATTTTAATGTGTGTGCTGTGTGAAAGACAATTACAGACATTTTGCAGAGAAATGTTTTATGATTCATGCAACATTTATAAAAAAGTTCTTTTAGATCAAAACAGGACGTCACATATGAGAAGTTAGAGGATGCCACAGACATTATTTGCAGTAATATTAGTGTGCTGCTGCTGTGTTGCAATATTGGAAACACACCTCACTATCCCTGAATATTAGATGTAAGCACATTTAGAATTTGGACTAGTGTGCCTGTGAACTGTCAATGACCTGGCCAAAGACGGCGTGAGCGAGCTGAAACTGGATCATAAATTCAAAGCTGTTCCAAACAGGGGCCCCCAAAATACATTTGGCCCAGGGCCCCCAAAATCCTTAAGATTTCCCTACTCCACTCTGCCTCCAATGATGGCCATGGGCCAGCATGCCACGTATGCTGAAAATGTGTGTTGTCTGCAGCACTGCTGTTACAATGTGATTGAATCAGGCACCTCGAGGTCAGCACTTAGCTGAAGGTGCTGCCATCTAATTGGATGACTGCAACGAGCCCTTCAGCCGACATTGGCTTCAGCCAGAGAATATTTGCTTTTACTCAAACATGGCGGTGCACAGCATTCCTTGGACGGACTGAACAGCCTGCCTGTCCCCTCCTCACAGATTGTTTCAGCCCTTCCTGTTAGTGGTGCTGATAGCTAATGTACTACTTCTGGTTGGTGGTTACACAGTACTACGCCCAACTCTACCATAGCCGAAACATGCAACAGCAGTTTCCTCAACAGCAAACTGCCTGATAGATGCATATAGGGTGACCAACTGGCATGGGTGCAAATTCAGGATGGTGAGTGTAAAAATTCAGGACAAAGGGTCAAAATTCAGGACAAAAATTCAGGACAGAAGGTTAAAATTCAGGACAAAAATTCCAGGCAAAATGTACATTTTACAGACACATCAGAGGAGGTCACGCAATAATATATAATTAAGTAAATAGATAACCAACATAAGTGCAAGGCAAAATAAGTTTATATTAGGTTGAGACAATCGTGCACCTCACCGTTTTGGTATGTGCGCAGCTTTGAGCAACTGTGTAGGTCTTTTTGTGGTATTTCATATGACTATAAACTATTTATATGGTTACTGCACTGAGTTGTCCAGCCTGATATTTTGTTTACAGTTCATAGTCCTGAGCAGGCATGCTTAGGGAGAGAAGTGGTCCGGAAGACCTGCTTGGATGGTCTTTGTTACTAGCATCTCATATCGAAGTGCCATTGTGAGATGTAAATCTTAAAACAGCTGCAAAGCACCTGTTCGTACTGCAGACAGCGACTCACTGCAATGCAGAGCTCTCAGCTGTACTAACTTTACTTACGTGGCTGAGCTCAACTTTGTACAGGCTGAAGACAGTGAGACTGCTGCAATGTAGAGCTCACAGCCATAGCTGCCAAGTTTTCTGCTGGCTCATGAGCGACATTTTAGTGTTTTCAGTGTCCTCATGAGTGACATTCCAATGCCATTTGTCACACTATGAGCAAGACTTCATTGCAAGAAGAAAAAATGCATTATCCCACCCGCATTGAGATAAATTACAGCAATGGCTCTTTTTTGTGCAATGTAATGGTCTAGAAATGTCCATAACAGAGATCAACATCGTTCAATTGCTCATTTAAGGGCACCATCTTAAATCCTTCATCCAATAAGATAAGCCTGAGTTTTTAAAAGAGGGGTTCTGAAACAAAAACAGAATGGGGCTGTTGAGAGACAGATTGAGTTTGTGTACCCTGCCCTTTGAAAAATGTAATATAATTCATCCAATAAGATAAGCCTGAGTTTTTAAAAGAGGGGTTCTGAAACAAAAACAGAATGGGGCTGTTGAGAGACAGATTGAGTTTGTGTACCCTGCCCTTTGAAAAATGTAATATAATTTATGCTGTACGCAGGAGCGTAACACAGGCCCCCGCATCCCCCGCGGTGCGGGGGGGCCCCCAGCTGCAGGGGCCCCCTCAGCACAGTACTCAGTTCTGAGTGCTCCGGATAAAATCCAGAGCAGGGGCCCCTCCGTGTACATTGCAGGGGGCCCCTTAAACTTTCGTTACGCCACTAGCTGTATGGTGACAAAATGAGAGGGGTGCAATGTACCGCAGGCAAGAGAAAAACTGTGTGTTCTCTTTCAGAGCAGCACAATCACTAAGAATGTGTTACTCTTACCCATTAATTCTGTCCTAGCATTGCAAAGTGATGGTTCAAACCTAGCTACAGGGTAAAGGAGCAGTGCTTTACATAGTGCAGCTTCAGATAATTAAAATAAATGTCACCCTGTAAAATCGGCACACTTGCTTACCAGAACCAGCTGGGTGCACTGAAGCTGGTCTAGTTCTCCCCACTCTTTTTGTCCGATTTCCCTCATCCCATTCTCTCACTTGCTCTCTCTTTCCTTACTCTTTCGTTCACTCTTCCTTTCTCAAATGTCTCTCACTGTTTGCTTTTTCTTCTCTTCCCTTTTGTCCCCTGCATTCATCTTTCTTGAGCTTCCATCCATTCTTCTTCTCCTTTCTTGCACTGTCCTCTCTGCCGACTTTTCCTCCTTAACTTTTATTCTCTCCCCTGTGTTCTCCTTTCATCTGTCTCCCCTCCATCTACCTTTTCTCTTTCTCTTATATGGTCCTTTTCTACTTGATTTCCTCTTTTTATGAGTTCACCTTCTTACTTTCAGTTCTTACTTTTGCCCTACACTTTCTCACTCTTCTCCATCCTCACTCTCCTTTCTCAGACTCCTTATCTTACTCTCATGCTTTCTTTCATAGTTCTGTTCTCTCCCCCCTCTCCCTTGACTCCTCCTACATCTTTTCTTCCTCACTCCTTCAGTGTACTTCTGCAGCAGTGATGGCATTACTGATGCTCACTATAATCTGTGGTGGGCCAGTATGTTGTTTCATGCACCCCAGCAACAAACTGCAGAGGAACTAATAAACAAAAAACACCACTGCAAGAACCACTAACCTTTGACTCAAAGAGATCTCAGTTTCAATTAAAAAAATAAACTGAACCTCTACTGAGAGGACTTCTTGGTCTCTCCATAGCACTCAAGTGGAAATGAAATGCCTTTCTGTACTTGAAGTTGAAGGTATTGAATAAACTTAGTACTGCACTACTTCCATAATATACAAGAAATGCATTGCTCTTTTTTAAACTGCTTGTCATTGTTGGATTAAAAATAAAATCAAACAGGCCTGAGCACACGGAGCAAGTACTAAAATCTACAGAGCTCCTAAACTGGATGTGCTGTCAATGTCGAACCCCCACAGATTTGTAATTGCTGGACTGTAACCATCTCATAAGGAGACGGGCCTTTCTGTGTCACCAAAGTAGTAAGGAAAAAGAGTGCTGCATGCCGAAAAAACAGCCCCTAGCAACAGGGAAGGTGCCACCCCCCTCCCCCCACCCCGGGATTAATCTACTTGATTTATGTCGGGCTCTCAGTGAACAACATTGGCAAATTACACATGGCCGCAAGTTCCCCCACAGTACTCTGATTGGGGAAAGCTCCTCTGCTACAATCTACAGGCTCCAAGTGAGTCACTCGCCTCCAAGGCACTCACTTGCCTGCACATGATATGTTCTAAGGCAGACGGCCCATTGTCATTCTAAATGTGATAATCAGCTGCAGTCAGAATGACAATGGGACTGTCCACAACCTGTGCGAGGTCGGGGAGGGGAGCTGCATCCTGTGGAGTTCAAAAGAGAAGTGCAAGCTGGCCCCAAGAACTATTTAACTCCTGGGGCTTCTCGCAGGGGAACAGTACAGTTTGCTGAAATGCCCAGAATTACAGACAAAAGGCGTCCGTAAAAGGAATGATGATGAAATTTACGGATGGTTGGTCACCCTAGATGCATACCTTACCTCGTTCTGAAACATTCTCTGATAAAGTAAGATTTTGAGTTAAATTCCCAAAGAAATGTTGGGGGAATTCACAAGAAACTGTTGGAGTGCGGTGTTAAGTCAAAATTGCTAATGCCATGCTCCGACAGTTTCAAAATGCAGGGATGCGCCCTATTTACAAGAATGCGGTGCACCCCTGCATTTCTCCAAGCGCTGGCGCTTAATTAAGCTGCCTAGCGCCAATGCAGGCACCCTTGCACCATAGTGCCAGGGGGCCTGTGTTGCAGGGAATGATTGCTCATGTGGAGTAAGGTGTCCTTTCCTGCACATAAACAAGCATTAATGGCGATTTGTAACTTCTATGTGTGCTGCAAAATGCAGCACATATATAAGTTGCAAAAAGCCATTGTTAAATGATTGTTTATGTGCAGGAAGGGACACCTTCCTGCAAATGAACAATCACTAATGGTGATTTGCTGTTTCCATGTGTGCTGCAGAATGCAGCACACATGGAAACAGCAACAACGAAGAGAAATTAATCATTTCTCCTTGTTGCACCTGTTTAAGACCAGGTTTTCCCTGGTCTTATTTTTGGCGTATCCTATATTTACTCCACCCTTGTAAATAGGGGGCAGCGTCAAAAAGCAATGGATGTTGTGATGGAATGCCCACAGCAACACCCATTGCCCGCCCCTTTGCAGCAGCGGACTGCTGCGGTAAGGGGCATATTTACAAGGTGGTGTTAAGCCACGTTAAGTGGCTTAACACCACCTTGTAAATATGAAGCAGGGCATTGCGCCACAGGAACGTCATTAAAAGTGACGTTCCTGTGGCGCAGTGCCCTTGTAGATATGCCCATTTGTTTCCTTATCCGGCTCTCTGGCACATATGTTTCACTTTTTTTTAAATTAATTTGAAATAGCCCTTGAACATTTTTTCTCCAAATTGACCTGATTTTCTGGCAATGTTTTCCAGTTGTAACACATCTTTGCATGGACTTGCGATCTCTTAACCTTGGTGTGTCAATTCTGGCATTTGCCTCAATATTTTGTGTAAATACAATGGTGCTGCAAATATGTGAAGAAATAAGTTCTCAGTGGATGATGCAAATAGTCAAATCCATTTTGTTCCAATTTGTTCCTTCGTCCCCTGAAGCTCCCCTGTATTTTTCACTTTTGAGCTCACTTTGAGAACACTGCATTAGAGGGACCCAAACATCAAAAATGGTGCTTCCTAGGTCCACCCTTGGTGATCCCTCGTATTGGGCTGACAGTAGACCAGTCTCCTCACCCTTTTGTCTTGGAGGGTCTGTCAACATTTAACCACTTGCATTTGGTTAGTGCTGGTGGTAACAATTATAACATCTGAATACATTTGACTCGATGAGTGTTTGCTGCACACCTGTTGTTAGGATTGCAAGTCACTGATTGTGAACGCTCTTGTGTGCAAATTGCATGCACGAGATGGAGAATGGATGTTGCAGAAGGAAGGAAAGATGATCTGTCATTACAGCCAGGCTTGGCGCCAAACCCTCTTCATACAGTCCCATGGCCTTTGGAGTGGTTTTGATTAAACAAGTAACTGTAAAAAAGGCTTTGGCCAAGCCAATGTATTTTGGCAATTGTGTGTACAACACTTGACTCAAACAAAATACATGCTCATGCATGAGCGGCAATCTTTAAACTGGGTTTCTATGTAAGAAAACCCTTTCAAAGATGGCCACTGATGTGGACGCGATACATATATGTTCATGCACAATGACACCTGGAGGGCATTTTTATTTACCACTCTAATATGGTAAATGGCCATGTGAGAATAGTAAATTAAAATGTTCAAAAAGTGAAACGTGAGTGTCCACAAAGTGTAAAAAAGGATGCAAACAATCCACCAGCAATTTGCAGCTGCTGGGTCCTTGCAAAAAAAAAAAATGGATAACTAAATAAAAATTTATGTAACTTCAGAAACGAAAAGTGATGGAGAAAGGAATGGAGAACACGGCAGAAGCTTGGGGTAGGAGAGAGTTAAAAGAGAGCACGGATAAAAATAGCAGGGGACCAAGAAACATATGCAATTCCATTGAGCGCTCAATGGCTAATTGAAACAGCTCCTGCAAATATGAAATGGGATGATACAACTCATTAGAACACCTTGAGGCAAAATGTTTCTGGGCAGAGCAAACACAAGAATAGGGAGGAAAGCAATAACTCGAGCAGACCACGGAGATAAACAACAAAGTCATCGGTTCATGAGCAAGAGGCTTACTGTAAGTTGACGCTAAGTGTATCTTATGTATTGGAAGCAATAAGCCTTGACAACAGATAGCTAAAGCTGTCTGCAGCCAAGGCCTAAAAAGGAAAGAACCTGAATGATGGAATTGCTAGAAGGAAGTGCTCCTCTATGCATCAAGTGTTCTAGACTAAGACCTTTGGGGTCACGTGAAGATGTTCGATTCTGCATTCATCTTACCTCCTCCCTCCCTAATGGCTGTAGTAAATAGTCTATCATTTCAGACCTTTGAGTAATATGAAGTGATGCATTATCATACCTTGCATTAAGTTTAGCAAAGTAGATATAATTTATTAAAATATGTTTAACTTTCAACTGGGGACAGCAGTGGTAGAGATTTACTATGCATTCTTCTTTTTTCTGATGATCAATTTCAACATGTTTCTCAGAGTACTCCACTGCAGCACAGCAGCAATTCTCTGGGCTGTGGTAGCCTCAGTACTTCTCCCTTGGCCAGTTTTAAACTTTATCAAGATTAACATTATAAAGGTTTGACCCCCTACCACACTTTTTCACACTAAAGTGCACAAACATGTATACAAAACTTTTTTTTGTATACTTCACTTTTCCTCACTGCATCAACTGACGGCTCTCACCTCAAACTCCATCTCTCATAAACTATTCAAACTTTCTATATTTTATATTGAATATAATACATTTAACCTTATAATAACTTTTACCACAGCCTAAGAAAATTTGACAAATTCACGTGCATGGGTAGCTTATACCAACCAATGTAGGAATAAAAAAGGTAGTTTCAAAAGTATAATACAAACAGACTCTCTCTAACACTTTTGCAGACAGATACACACATAAACACACAGGGGTCGATTCCGATCCCGGTCGGAGGCGCACCTAATACCATTCGGCCGGGAAAAAAGCCAGGCGAATGCCTGTTTCCCGACCGATTCGCACATACGTCCGAACGAGCAAGTACGATGCGCACAACTGCCCAAATCCCGACCCAGTCGTACTCACCCAATACAGGTCCAGTTCTCCGACCGATGCGGATCCGGAAACGCAGAATCGAGTCGCACGGAAGCCAAAATGCAGCCCCGTCCGGTCGGACAAGTACGATGCGCTTTCCGTACGCGCCGAACCCGTCGCTACGCATGGCACGTCAAAGCATCCGGGAGAGGCGAACATAAGCTCCGATTCGCGCCACAAGACGATCCACGGCTACGAGACGAACACGCCAGCGACGAGGCGAAGCAAAGAGAAAGACGAACGAGACGAACCAACCATGAATCCCATCGCGCAGGTCCTACCAATACTCTACATCTATTACCGGAACAGGCACGGACTCGTACGGCGCAGAAGGTAAGTCAGACACCAACCACAAAAACAAACTACACGTACCCGACATATCACACACACACAGAGGGATGCAGAAATTACTTGCAACAGCAGCACCATAGGGGCGGGATGGCCATCACCAATGCCACATATACACATAGGGGCCTGGATGCCAACAACTAACACCACCCCTACCCAGGGGTGCTAGATGCCTGTCACTCCTACCACCTCTACCCATGGGGGGCTGGATGCCCACCACCACTACCACCCCTACTCAGGGGGTGCCAGATGCCTACCACTACTACCACCTCTACCCATGGGGGCTGGATGCCTACCACTACTACCACCTCTACCCATGGGGGGCTGGATGCCTGTCGCTACTACCACCTCTACCCATGGGTGCCAGATGTCTACCACTACTACCACCTCTACCCATGGGGGCTGGATGCCCACCACCACTACCACCCCTACTCAGGGGGTGCCAGATGCCTACCACTACTACCACCTCTACCCATGGGGGCAGGATGCCTGTCACTACTACCACCTCTACCCATCGGGGGCTGGATGCCTGTCACTACTACCACCTCTACCCATGGGGGCAGGATGCCTACCACCACTACCACCTCTACCCTTGGGGGCTGGATGCCTACCACTACTACCACCCCTACACATGGGGGCTGGATGCCTACCACTACTACCACCTCTACCCATGGGGGGCAGGATGCCTACCACCACTACCACCTCTACCCATGGGGGCTGGATGCCTATCACTACTACCACCTCTACCCATGGGGGCTGGATGCCTACCACTACTACCACCCCTACCCATGGGGGACTGGATGCCTACCACTACTACCACCTCTACCCATGGGGGGCTGGATGCCTGTCACTACTACCACCTCTACCCATGAGGGGCTGGATAGCTACCACTACTACCACCCCTACACATGGGGGGCTGGATGCCTACCACTACTACCACCTCTACCCATGGGGGGCTGGATGCCTGTCACTACTACCACCCCTACCCATGGGGGGCAGGATGCCAGTCACTACTACCACCTCTACCCATGGGGGGCTGGATGCCTTTCACTACTACCACCTCTACCCATGGGGGGCAGGATGCCTACCACCACTACCACCCCTACTCAGGGCGTGCCAGATGCCTACCACTACTACCACCTCTACCCATGGGTGCCAGATGCCTACCACTACTACCACCTCTACCCATGGGTGCCAGATGCCTACCACTACTACCACCTCTACCCATGGGGGGCAGGATGCCTACCACCAACAACACCCCCACTCACAGGATGGCTAATGCATGACACAACAAGCACACACCAACATAAGGAATGCAACAAAAAGACATCCCCCCAACACCATGACAAGCGTGTGTAGACTGTGTCAAATGCCTACAACACTGAACATGACTTTGAACATACAATGTGACCCCCTATCACATGTGTCACACATACATGTGTGTGACCCCACAATGCAAGCAGACCATGACCACTGTGGCAATGGAGTCCAACCCCCATCATCACAGTGACCAAAAGGTAAGTGTGGGGTCCATAGCTGAAGCACATTTTGCACATTGTGGCAATGGGGTATAAACCCCCATCATCACAGTGACCATAAGGTAAGTGTGGGGTCCATAGCTGAAGCACATTTTGAACATTGTGGCAATGGGGTTCAACCCCCATCATCACAGTGACCATAAGGTAAGTGTGGGGTCCATAGCTGAAGCACATTTTGAACATTCTGGCAATTTGGTCCAACCCCCATCATCACAGTGACCAAAAGGTAAGTGTGGGTCCATAGCTGAAGCACATTTTGCACATTGTGGCAATGGGGTCTAAACCCCCATCATCACAGTGATCAAAAGGTAAGTGTGGGGTCCATAGCTGAAGCACATTTTGAACATTGTGGCAATGGGGTCTAAACCCCCATCATCACAGTGACCAAAAGGTAAGTGTGGGGTCCATAGCTGAAGCACATTTTGAACATGTGGCAATGGGGTCTAAACCCCCATCATCACAGTGACCAAAAGGTAAGTGTGGGGTCCATAGCTGAAGCACATTTTGAACATTGTGGCGATGTGGTATAAACCCCCATCATCACAGTGACCAAAATGTAAGTGTTGACATTGAAAAAGCTGCAACTGCCAAACTGCATGGATGATTCCTGGTCACAAAACAACAAACACATCAGTGGCAAAGTAGTGCTTGTGTCCCATAGCAACATAGATTGGGGGAGGCAAACAGTGCAGTGCAAATAAGACATACCTTTGGCCATGTGCAGACAAACATCACCCATGGGGCTGACACTGTCAACATCCATCAATGACACAATGACAGAAGTGACCATCATAATGCAGACCCACATATTTGCACCAATGGGCACACTAATGTAGATACCCTGTGGAGACTGTAGATGTAAGGTGAACAAATAACATACCATGGCAGCAATGGGACACACAAACAATGATCATTGTGCTGACTGATGACCTAGGAGTCCCAGGGACAGCAGGTGAAACCCACCAAACAACCTACAGCCAATAGCACACTAAAGATATGCCAATGCAGTGGTGCAGATGCACAAACAGGCAGACCCACACTGCACATCAAACACAACAGGGGGGGTGCCAGTGTCCCGAGGCAACCACACAACACATGATGAGGCCTCAATACCAATTACACAGATGCACATACAGTGCCACACAAAAGTAACTCATGGATCCAAATCCCCTATGTGGGCAATCAGGCATTGTTAGATGAGAGGGAGCACAAATTACACATGTCACACAAGCTTGTAGGAACAGCAACTAACACAGCAAGAGACAGACCCACCATAGCACTACCCCCAGGGACCCCATATTGTGCTGACACTAGCCTGCATGATAATCCCACTGTGATGACAATGTTAGATGTCGTTCACACTGTGAACCCCAGCCATGTGTCCTGAGCAACTAACTACCATCACACCTACACAAGCTCCAATCAATCAGCACGGCCTGCCAGCCAAGGCCAATATGGAGGTAGGGGTCTGGCCGTGCAACAACTCACTTTTGCACACACTCAACACCACACACCCTGATCTCCACCAATGTGCAGCAGTGAAGCTCACATGGACTGGTGACATTGCACATGCACCCATGACAATACCAGGGGTGGTGGTGGGAACCAAGGTGCAGAAACCCATCACACATGGCCAGTCAACAAGACTTGTCAATGTCTGACACACAGCACAGTATGCTGTACATGGGCATGATGTGAAATCCACCACAATCAATGGGATCCTGGCCATAGTCACACACCAATGAAGAAGCCAAGGTGACACACGAAGAACACACGTACACAACTACCAACATTGCAGCTCTGACCCTAAGGAGTGGCAGCTGTCACACACACAACGTGTCACAATCACTGTAACCTAACACAAACTGTAAATCACATTACTCGTGTAAACAACAAGTGCCAAGGGGAATCCTGAATGTGTCCCATCTGCGTTTGCCCGCATCCCCAGCACTGACAACAAAGACAACCTGGGATGACAACCTCATGAACATTAGTTTGCCATGCACCCATATCACAGAGAAACCAGGTCCAAGATGCTGGATGAACACAGAACAACTCAGCAAGCATCGCAAACAGGAACATCCCTAGGGACACAGGCTGTGTAGGAAAAGGGAAGGGAACACGCACAGACATGCTTACACAACACAGGCCCACGCAAT
Source organism: Calotriton arnoldi (assembly GCA_963921515.1). NCBI lineage: Eukaryota > Metazoa > Chordata > Amphibia > Caudata > Salamandridae > Calotriton > Calotriton arnoldi. Next base: position 1,632,319 of record CAWUFW010001612.1, on the reverse strand, counting down.
GTCACCAGATTACACACTGCCATGAGGGCACACCACTCCTGTGGAAGGTCCGCTGTGCCAAACCTTGTCTGTGCACGACCCAAACATGTCAGCAGAACACTCCGTCAGTGAGTCAACAACCACAACACACAGAAGGCTCTGCTCACATCAGCCTGGGTACGGGGGTGTCACGTCAGTCATCTGCACACACACCAAACACGTGTCAAGCAAGTTGCACTGTATACACAGATGAGTCCTTCGACATTGATGTGCAAAACTGCATGTCCAGTGGAGCTGGGCACACAGTCAGGGAAATTGGAACATTGAACAGTGGTAAGCCCACCAGATGTGCATCAGTGTAAGACAAAGATGTTCATTTACCAATGCAAAAAGGACATCCCTATGTCAAATGCTGAACATTACACCCTCAGACTGTAGCAAAGGATGCCATAGATCCAGAATACAACAGGACACATATCCCATGGACCACATGGAGTCCATCACTGCAACACTTCATCGTCCTGATGTGAACACTATTACAACTGCAAATGCAGGATGCTACTCATCCACATCATGTACATCAAAAGAAAACCCAAAAGTAAACAAAAAGAGGCTTTATTCAGCAAATGTCAGGGTAAAAACAGAAGTCCAAAAGAAACTAAGGCCAATGGCCAGTCCAAAATCACAGTACCAACGGGGTGAGAAGTGACAACTGGTCACACATTGCTTGCCTGCACTGGTACGGTTGGGGGACATCACCCTTGGAGGGGCATACAAGGGGCAGGCCAGGCACCGCAGGGACAGGATCAGGGGATGGCAGAGTGAGGCAGTGAAGGGGTGGTGGGTGCAGGAGTGTCACCGGCAACTGCAGTGGAGGTGTCTGACTCAGGGGGCCGGCACCACCGTGGTACACAAGTCAGTTGGTGTGGGTGCCGCAACCACTGCAGTGGGCTGGACTGATGTAGTGGACTGGGTACCCACTGCAGTGCCCGAGTCAGACGTGGTGGTTGTGGACTCCACTGCAGTGCATGACTCCAAGGGAGTGGAAGGGTGGGCAGATGAGGTGGGCAGGACAGAGGGGGGACCCGGTTCCCACAACACTGCCACTAACAGGCAGAGCATCTGGGTTGGGGGTGGAAGAGCAAGTGGCAGGGGGGAGGGCCTAAGCAGTCTGGGGATGTGGTATCGGTGTGTGGGGGAACCTGGGGCAGGGTGTGGCGGGGGAACCTGTGCAGTGGTGGCCTGGGGGATGGAGGAGAGAGACTGGGCGCTGGAGCTGCGTGGTGGTGGTGGTGGGGTCTTGCTCTTCCTGCTCCGGGGGACTTCCGAATGGGCTCCTGTGTCTGCCTGTGCCTGGGGGAGGGTGTCCGGGGGCGAGGGGCACTCCTCTCTGTGTGGGTGGACTTCCTCTTCCCCTGGTGTGCTGGGTCAGCAGGAATGGTGGGGAAGAGGCCAAGGTCACACAGGAAGACCTGCTGTGTATGTGGGGTAGCAGGCGAGGCAGGGAAGGGGTCTTGGAGGGAGAGGATTTGGAGGACTGCGGAGTGAATGTGGATGCCTGTGTGTGTGTGTGTTCCCCATCCCCTGTGTCTGTGGTATCAGTTCCCTGAGGATGCTTGTGTGCACGTCTTGCCTTACTCTTGGGTGTGTCTGTGCTGCTCGTGTCGTGTGTGTGTGGATGACTGTGCAGGTGTGCATGTGCTTTGAACAGGTAGGGGGGCAGGAAGTGTGGATGGGGCAGAGGTGGGAGGGGTGAGGGACTGTTGGAGGAGGGACACTGCTGCTGTCAGGGAGGAGTCCATGGACCTATTGCTCCTCTGTAGGGCAGACATACCCGTCGAGATGCCCTCCATGAACGACACCAGCTGTGTCAACAGAGTGGTGTGTGCATGGAGGACACTCAGCATTGCTGTCTGTCCTACATGGAGCTGCCGAAGGAGGTACACAGACTCCTCACTCAGGGCAGCAGGGAACACAGGGGCAGGGGGTGCGGTGCCTGGCACGAAGGAGTCACGCTCCCGAGCACGGGAGCCTCCACGGAGCTCAGGAATGGGAGCCGATGGGAGGGCGGTGGTGGTGGTGGTGGTGGCGGGGCCAGTCAGACTAGCTGGCCTTTGGTGGCTGCCGAGACCCGCCTCCACAAGGGAGTCATCCTCCGAGCTGCTGTGGTCCCCAGCTGAGGTGGATGGTGCTGAGGACTCCTCAGTGTGGCTCCCATCGCCCTCCGTGCCACTGGGTCCCTCTGACCACTCGTCCAATGCTGACCCAGTCTGGGTCCGCTGCTCCTCCTGGTCCATGGAGCTGTCCCCTCCTGTGGCCGTGGATGTATCTGCAAACAATTAGGGAAACAGACAAACATCAGTCACCTGCACTGACCGCACACACCACAGTAAGTACAGCACATTACAGAGCAAGCCCTGGCATCCTTAGTTGAACATTGCCTAAAGTCCTCACACAGATTCGGGGAAGCCAATTGTCAGTCTGATGGTCAACCATGGGACTCACACCCCTCCTGCCCTTGCACCCATCTGTCTGGTGCCTGTCTGATGGTAAGACCCCAGTGTGGACACATGCACCACCTACACAGTTGTTGGACATTGCAGGGAACACGGTGAAGCATGTGAACATACACACATCACATCTCTTGCCACTGAGTTAGTGCAGGTGTCCGGATAAAGGGATGGCCAGATTCTAATTAGAAATGCATGTGATGCATACCAGCACCAGACACCATGATGCACCCATGTCCGGATAGTCAATGCCACAATGGGGTGCATGTTGCACATGTCACTCCCCTGCAGGATCAGTCCCAGGAAGTTGAATGCCATGACACAGGAATGCGTGCAAAGTCATACATTACTGTCTCAAGTCACATGGCCATGGCAGCCAGACAACAACAGTCTGAACTGTGTCACAATCCGAGGGCATGGGGAATGCAAGTTATGTGACTGACAAGTGCACATGTCCATCCCCCAAAAACCACATCATCTGTACTACTATTTGTCCACATCATACCAACTGGACATATGGGGGACATGAAACACAACTCTCTGAACATGAGCACCTCACAGTGTGCTGTGAATGAAAATACAGCTGCTTGAAAGTCACAGTCGCAAACACCTGTGTGCACAGTCAAGTGATCAGACACCTATAAGTCACAGAAGTATCGTCTATCATGGTCACATCTCAGATGGCATGCTGAGCCCCAAACGATGAACATACCAGTAGTCCTGACAATGAAGACACAGCACAATGAGACAGAGGCATACACCTGAGGGTACATTTCACTGACCACAACATGCCAGATGATACACGGGAGTGGGAGTACAGAGTGTATTGTATGCACTGGAGTAGGCATGACTGTCCAGCTCCACCTGTATGAGGGTTGAGTCCTGGACAGTAGGCAGGTGGCTAAGCATGTGTGACACACTGGATACACATACTCCTGAGGCCCAAATATTGTTCCCACCAGCAGCATGGGTGTGTGCCACATTCCCCAGGGACATGTGGTGAGTCAGAGCAGCAAGCGGACCACATATCAAAGTTACACGCAGATCACATGTCAGAACTTAGGCATTGTGTAAGCAATTGACCCACCCATGAATTGCACAACATAGTCACAGGAACAATTGCTGTCCCCCACCTTGAGCAAAGCAAAATGCAATGACACAGTCCCCAAATTAGACAATTTCCTGACTATAAGGGCCACACATATGCGTATCAGAGGAGAAGTGGGCATGTAACAAATGAGGGACATGGGTCATGGACCACATGACTGATGTACTGTGGAAGTTTAACCAGGCCAGAGGAGGGCACATAGCATGGCAGAAAAAGTGCACAGTGCAGTCATGGACTCACCCCCTCCTTGCTGCTGTCTGTCCTTCAGCTGCCCATCCAGGTCAGGGAAGACCACCGCCAGGATCCGGAGCATGTGGGGGTCAGGGTCCGGTGTCCGCCCCTCCTGCGAGGAGGCGACAGCTTCAGCTGGACCCTTGCGATCCTCCGGGTCCAGCCACGAAGGTCCTGCCACCTCTTTTGGCAGTTGCGGATCCTGCGCCTGTAGACCCCCACGGATCTTACTTTCCGGGTGATGGTCAGCCAGATTTCCTGCTTCTGGTGGGCATCAACCTGTGAGGATGACAAAGTGAAAAGGCCATTACTACACATGCAACATATACGTGCATCACACAGTTGGATATACATGTCTCAATCACAGGGGCATATGATGTACACAGGCAGTGCAACAATGGCTATGAACAGTTTGCCAGCAGTCACTACATGGTATCATTGCATGGGAAGTAAACCTAGTTGGAATGCACTGTTACTGCACTGTACCAGTTCTGTGCATGTGACTACACACTTTGGGGTGTGACAACTACTCAGTGGGCATGCTAGCCAGTGGTGTGCACACTGAAAGCCATGCTAGTCAGACAACATGCACAATTAGTGAGGCAGTGGACAGCACACTCACCTGCTCCCCTGGTGTCCCATACAGCTTGCTGTACTGTGGAAGGAGGCTGTCCAGCAGGGCCTGGTTCTCCTCAAGGCTGAAGGCTGGGGCTCTCTCCACAGTACGTGCCATTGCAGGAGCCAGAGGATGAATAAACAGCAGCAGTGTTGGTGGCAGATGTCGTCCTGGAGCATGTAGTGCAGGCAAGTGAGCTCTCAGGGGAACAGCCAGCATTATATGTGTGCTGCAGAGGCAGATACTGTCCCATGTGTGCAAAGTGATAGGTCCAAGTCGTTTGCATCTTCTGAATTTGACCGATCCATGGAATAGCAGCACTAATACACGCCCACAGCATCCTTCAAATCTTCAACTTCATGACACCCATGATTTTGCAACATTGTTGTGGCTGGCCAACTGATTTCACTGCATCAGACTCGTTGGAGCTTCGAAAACGCGTCCGTTGCCATGCCAGGCCCCAGCCAATGTGTGCGCACCGTTCGGTCCATTGCTGTACAACGCGTACCAGGCATACAACGCGTACCCGCTCATATACAATGCAATGGGCCGGCCGGGCACACCGATCGGTCCATTGCTGTGCAACGCGTACCAGGCATACAACTCGTACCCGCTCACATACGATGCAATGGGCCGGCCGGGTACACCGATCGGTCCATTGCTCTACAACGCGTACCCGCTCACATACGATGCAATGGGCCGGCCGGGCACACCGATCGGTCCATTGCTGTGCAACGCGTACCAGGCATACAACGCGTACCCGCTCACATACGATGCAATGGGCCGGCCGGGCACACCGATCGGTCCATTGCTCTACAACGCGTACCCGCTCACATACGATGCAATGGGCCGGCCGGGCACACCGATCGGTCCATTGCTGTGCAACGCGTACCAGGCATACAACGCGTACCCGCTCACATACGATGCAATGGGCCGGCCGGGCACACCGATCGGTCCATTGCTGTACAACACGTACCAGGCACACAATGCGTACCCGCTCACATACAATGCAATGGGCCGGCCGGGCACACCGATCGGTCCATTGCTCTACAACGCGTACCCGCTCACAGTCAATGCAATGGGCCGGCCGGGCACACCGATCGGTCCATTGCTGTACAACGCGTACCAGGCATACAACGCGTACCCGCTCACATACGAGGCAATGGGCCGGCCGGTCACACCGATCGGTCCATTGCTCTACAACGCGTACCCGCTCACATACGATGCAATGGGCCGGCCGGGCACACCGATCGGTCCATTGCTGTGCAACACGTACCAGGCATACAACGTGTACCCGCTCACATACGATGCAATGGGCCGGCCGGGCACACCGATCGGTCCATTGCTCTACAACGCATACCCGCTCACATACGATGCAATGGGCAGGCCGTGCACACCTATCGGTCCATTGCTGTGCAACGCGTACCAGGCATACAACGCGTACCTGCTCACATACGATGCAATGGGCCGGCCGGGCACACCGATCGGTCCATTGCTCTACAACGCGTACCAGGCATACAACGCGTACCTGCTCACATTCAATGCAATGGGCCGGCCAGGCACACCGATCGGTCCATTGCTCTACAACACGTCCCTGGACAGGTCACACGCATATGTCACCATGCTGGTCACTGGTGAACCTATGCCAGCCACATTTACTTTCCAGGGACTCAGGGGCACACCTACAACACCACACCCAGTCCACACTGTCTATGAGGCATGTGTGGCAGCATAACCTTATCTGTGTATGGGGGTGAACATGTGGATTTTGGGGTGGCACTTGGGGGCAGACACACCCAGGCTGTGCATGTGTTAATGGGGACAGGGTCCTTTGTGTGTTGTGCACCTGACCAATGTGGTGTGCAACTTTTCATTTCTGAGCATGTGTCATGGTCACATTTCCAGGTTGTGTATGTGTATGACATGTCACATACCCCCAGGCTTACATGTGGGAAGGCATGTACATCACAGGGTGGCCCATTCCAACAATAGTGATGTCCCTCCACAGTCTGTGTGCATGTTGTGTATCACATGTCTCTGACTCCATGTGCACAATGGGAGACAGTCTCCACATCCACGTGGTTTGTGCATGAACTTTGATGGTGTGTGTGTGTGTGTCACAGACGTCCATGTCTGTCCTGCAGAGGCTACAGGGGCCACCACCTGTGGGTGTCATGTTTGTTTTTCTGACGTGTACATGATACACCATGTCATGCCAGTGTCCATGTGGCAAGACAGGCTCCCTGGGAATCTACCTGTCAATGAGCTGTGATGCCTGTGGAGCATCTGTCCAGACATGTCACTGTGGTATGTGTGTGGAACGTGAGAGCAGTTAATGGGTACTGTGACACAGCCTAATGGTGTCCCATAGCACACCCTGGAACCTGTTGTCAACACTTATTGAACAGAGATGTTAGATGATGTCCATGTAGGTGCCATATATGTCCAAACGGAACGACACACACATCAAGTACTTGTGTATGTTGATGATGTATCATGTGAAATTGAGTATGGTGAACGGCACATAGGTGGGGTGACTGACAATCTTGCTTTCTTCACCTATGCACTGCAGGGCTCCTGCTGTCCATCGACCATTCCCGGACCTGGCAACGATGGTGGAACGTGACAGCATCCGACGGTACCGCTTCACCAGGCAGCTGATTGAGGATTTGGCAGTGCGGTTGGCCCCACATTTGCAGCCTGGCCGGCCGTATCCTACAGCGCTGACCCCCAAGGTGAAGGTGATGGCAGCCCTACACTTCTTTGCCACCGGTACCTTTCAACACACTGTGGCAACTACTGGTGGGATGCCACAGACTATGTTCAGCCGTGTGCTACGCGATGTTTTGGGGGCAATGTTGAGATACCTCAATCAGTACATCTATTTCCCAACACGACAATGACTCCCTGACGTCAAGAGTGACTTCTATGCCCTGGGGAGGATGCCACATGTAATTGGCTCCATTGATGGGACACATGTGTCTTTGATACCACCACAGGCACATGAGCAGGCATACCGCAACCGTAAACATTACCATTCGATCAATGCTCTGGTGGTATGTCTTGCAGATATGACCATTTCACATGTGTGTGCCCGTTTCCCCGGTTCGGCACACGATGCCTACGTGATGAGGAGTAGTCGCATCCCGAGGGTGATGTCACAGATGCCGAACCAGCGTGCCTGGCTTGTTGGTGTGTACTGACTTTGTACCATTGTGTGTGTTCTGCTATGTTGTTTTCCGCACACATTTTCAAATCGGCTAATGTGCAATTGTCTGTCTGTAGGTGATTCGGGATACCCCAACATGGTTGCTGACACCCCTCAGGAACCCTGTGACACCAGCCCAGATGCGCTACAATGAGGCACATGGTCGGACGAGGAGGGTGATTGAGCGGACCTTTGGTCTCCTGAAGAGCCGCTTCCGCTGCCTGGACAAGACAGGAGGGGCCCTCCCATATGCCCCAGCAGAGGTGTGCAAGATTGTCATCGTCTGCTGCATGCTACAGAACCTGGCAGTGCAGAAGGAGTTGCCTCTCATCCTGGATGACGATGACCAACGTCCGCCACCTGTGGAAGATCCTGGCCTGGGTCACGATGCCAGTGAAGATGATGATGATGATGATGGTGATGTCCGCACACAGCTCATCACCAACTTCTTCAGCTGAATGTGAGTCTCCAGAGGGTTGTGATGTCAATGATTTGAGTTTGCATGATATGTGTGTGTGGTGCTCTGGTGCTGTTTGAGTGTGCCCATGTGCTACTTGACTGGATGCGTGCAGCGATGTGTCCTTGCAGGTGGTCTGTACTGCCCAACAGTGTTGACATGCTAACTTGGTTTTGTGTAGTTATCTCGTGACATGTATTAGACATGAGTATTGCCGTTCTGTGCTGTTCTTCATTGTTTTTGACTGTGTGTCATGTCTGTCCTTCACAGGGTGCTGCCGGAGTTGTCTGATCAACTTGGATCCCCCGAATCCATGATTCAACTTCCAAGGTGGAAGCAGTCGTTTCCCTACAGGTGATGTGCCACACACCCCTGGACTTTCTATCTTCTGTTTTTTTGACTTTGTGGCCACAGCCAGGTTGGATTAGCTTGCATTTGTAGTGGAAACAACATGTTGCAAATGTGTAATAAACCTGTGCTTCACTTTGGGATGTGCGTTGTCTGTAGTCACACATCTGACTGACATTTGCTTACTGCACCTGTAGTCTAGTTCACAGTGACTGTGAATAGGTGGCGTGTCTGTGCATTCCACTGTATTTAGTTGCAACATCAGTATAGGTGATGAGTCTGATGGCCCTGGTGTGTATGTGTTGTGTGGCCCTAGTGGTGTGTCTCCCTCATATGTGTCACGTCGCCATGACTGACATGACGGGGTTGGACTTGCTGTAGCAGTTAGCATGCACAGTGTCATTTAGCAGATCACCATCTACATGACAAAAACCACGTTGGAATCACAACAGAGGCAGATATGGTGTATTGGTGAGTTTATTTACATACAGGTGTGAGGATGGTGCACAGGATGGTGGGTGCTGTACATATTAATTGGAATCCAAAGTTCCCATGTGTATTGGAAGTCTTGGTAGCTGACATGTCCAGAGTAAAGTCCACAGTCATCTGATGAATTTGGCCAACTAGAGCTCCCCATGTCATGTGGGAGAGTTGGGTTGGCTTCGACAGGGCGTGCAGTTTGCACACAGAGGAAAAGTTCCAGAACAGGTGTTGGCTTCCTGGGGGATGTAGATGGCCATCGGACTTTCAGTTTGGCCTCTTCGGACGGCCCCTCTTCTTGGGGGGGACCCTCAGATGCAGGCTGCGGCGGTGCAGGGGACTCTCTGCCAGAGTCCTCCTCCCTCCCTGTGGCATTTGCAGTTGTTTCAGCAGCAGTTGTTGTGGGCACACAGGGAGGTGAGGCCATGTTGGTGCTGATCTGGCGGAGGCATGTGAGTATGTCCCTATGCACCGCTGTCAGTTGTTCCAATGTGTCCCACTTGGACTCCATGCCAGACATGTGTCTCGACACGTGACATGTGTGTCTCGACATGTGACATGTGTGTGTCGACACGAGACATGTGGGAGTCCAAGCGGGCATGATGGGCAGCCTGCTGCTGTTGTATGTCCTTGAGGATCCCCACTACCTGGCTGACCTCTCCGGTGCTAGTCTGGTACGCATCCGCGATGCGTGCCAGTTGTGGGTCATCATGCAGTCCAGACCCCTCTGCAAAGAGCGACCTATGTCTACCACCCCTCCCACCACCCCTGGCGACACGTGCAGGACCTGCGGTGGCACGCACAGGTGACCGTGGGCCCACTTGGGTGTTGTTCCTGGGCTCGTTGTCACCAGCTCCAGTTTGGGCCTGGGTCCCTGCGCTGTTGTCATCTGTGGTCCTTGGTCTGTCCGTGTTGGCAGGGGTGGCCTGTGTGTTGGCAGTTGTTGGAGGGGTGGGTGCAGGGGTGCAGATGTTGGTCCTGCTGGTGCTGCATGATGACTCACACCGGAGGTTCCAGCTGGTTCTTCGCCATCCGAGGAGTGCAGTGGCTGATCCACACCAGTGAGCTCAGTGTTCCCCGGAGCCTGGGACAGGGACTCCTCCTCGTCTGCTGCTGTGTCCCCATCATCACCTGTTTTGGGGAGAGACACAGATTGTATGTTATGTTTCTACTGGCATCAATTGTTCAAACACCTGACAGTTGTGACTGTACCTCTGGATGTCGGCCAGGACATTGCATTCTCCTAAATTGTGACAGTCAGAGAGTGATATTGGTGTAGCACATTGTCCTGCCAACCTGTGGCATGTCAATGTGTATGTTGAGGTGTGTGCATGACCAGCATTGGTGGTATTTGGTTGCCATCAAGGCCTCCTTCTCCCCCAGCCCAGTTATCCCACCATGAAGCGTGCTTCCATTGCAGGGAGTGCAAAATGTCTTTCAGGATGTCAGTCAGTGGTGTCCTGCTGTTGGTTGTTGCACAGTTCCCAGCAGGGCCTTGTGCTCCCCCAGCAGTACCCAGTGTCAGCCATCTTGTGAGTCCTTTTCCACTCCCTGTGATGTGAGCATGGTTGAGAGTGGTGTTGATGGGCCAATTGTGAGGGTGAGCAATATCTGTGCCTACAACTCCCATCATGCTATTGCCTCCACCCCCTTCCCAGCATGCCCATCCTTCCTTCCTTTTGACTCTGCTTCCCTGTGGGGTGGGGTGCCTGTGCTGACAGGATGGCTGGGAGTGTTGTCCTGGCAGTTGTTTGGCTACAAGTCCCAAGAGTGTCCCTGTGCTTCACACAGCATGACCCAGGGTGGTGGTTCTTTGTGGGATCTTCAGTTAGGATGTGAGGCATTGCATTCTCCCAGGTGGGTTATGTGGAGTTAGTGTTGAGGGGGTGTGTGAGGGGAGGTCCTTGTAACTATGGTCATAGCTGTCAGTCCTCCTTCACACCCAGCCAGATATCCCACCATGGAACGTGCTTCCATTGCAGGGAGTGCAAGTTGTCTTTCAGGATGTCAGTCAGTGGTGTCCTGCTGTTGGTTGTTGCACAGTTCCCAGCAGGGCCTTGTGCTCCCCACAGCAGTACCCAGTGTCAGCCATCTTGTCAGTTGTTTTCCACTCCCTGTGATGTGAGCATGGTTCAGAGTGGTGTTGATGGGCCAATTGTGGGTGTGACCAATATCTGTGCCTACAACTCCCATCCTGCTATTGCCTCCACCCCCTTCCCAGCATGCCCATCCTTCCTTCCTTTTGGATGGACTTCAGTGTGTGTGAGTGTGACAGCAATGGCAAGATGGCTGACAGTGTGGTCCTGTTGTTTGTTGGTGCCCAGTTCCCAGCAGGGCCTTGTGCTCCCCACAGCTGTGGCCAGTGTCAGACATCTTTGAAGTGGCTTTTGACTCCCTGTGAGGTGTGCATGCTTCAGTGCTAACTTGCTGGGCCATGTGGGTGTGAGATGTTGATCTGTGACTACCACTCCCATCATGCTATTGCCTACACCCCCCTTCCCAGCATGCCCATCCTTCCTTCCTTTTGAGTGGACTTCAGTGTGTGTGAGTGTGACAGCAATGGCAAGATGGCTGACAGTGTGTTCCTGTTGTTTGTTGGTGCCCAGTTCCCAGCAGGGCCTTGTGCTCCCCACAGCAGTAGCCAGTGTCAGCCATCTTGTCAGTTGTTTTCCACTCCCTGTGATGTGAGCATGGTTCAGAGTGGTGTTGATGGGCCAATTGTGGGTGTGACCAATATCTGTGACTACCACTCCCATCATGCTATTGGCTACACTGACTTGACCAGCATACACAGAATTCCTTCCTTTCAGTGAGCTTCCCTGTGAGGTGGTGTTCTAGTGGTGGGTAAATATCTGGGAGTATTTGTTGGTTCTATTTGTGCCACTGCCTTGCTGTATTTGTTGTTAGGTTTGTAGATGTCATGACACAGTTACATATCACTATGGGATGGCAGGTATTGTGTTTGTCTGACTAGCATTCACATCTTGGGATGGATATCTTTTGGTTGGTGTGTATTTGCTAAGTGTGCATGGTTTGCCTATCCCCTTGACTGTGATGTGTGTGTGTAGTCACACCATATTGTGTATATTAGTTGTGTACTCACCAGGCTCTGGGATGTCTGTTAGTCCGTATACGCTCACTGGTGGTAGGATGGCCCGCACCTTCTCCTCCCAGGGCCTGAGGTATACTGGTTTTGCAGGAGGGCCACTGCCGGTGTGCTGGCTGAGGAGGTAGTCCTTTTTGAGTAGGTCCCTGACCCTCCTGCGCACATCATACCACCTGTTCTGGATGTCTTCCTTTGTGCGCAAACATGGTGATTGTGCGTTGACCCTGTCGACAATCCTCGCCCACATCTTGGTTTTCTGCGACATGGGGGTCTGTTGTACCAATGTACCAAACAACTGTGGCTCTACCCTCAGGATCTCGTCTACCAGGATTTCCAATTCACAATCTAGGAACTTATGGTTCTTCTTTGGGGGCATGGTGATGGGTGGTGGTGGTGATTGATGTGTGTGTGTGTGTGCAAGTGGGGGTGTGTGAGTGTAGGTTTAGCTGGGTGTGTGTGAGGGTGCTATTTGTAGGTGTGGTAATGGTGTGTGGCTTGTGTGATGTATGAGCTGTGAGTGTGTCTGTGGTTGCTGTGTGATGGTGTTCTGTCTGGCAGGTCAGTGGAATTTGCAAGGGATCATGATCGGGATTTGTGGCCTTTATGTAGGTGGAGTTTGAGGTGTGTCCTTGTTCCATTTTTTTTCCTCCCTGTATTTATTGGCTTAGTGGTTGCTTGTTTGGCCCTTTTTAAAAAAAAAAATTCCTTGGTGTTTTTGGTGCATGTAGGAGTCGTTCTTGTGTCCGAGTAGGACGCTGCAGTTGTGTGGTGCGATCTTGTCCGACTCGTTCCCGCTGTGTGTCAGCTAGGTTTCATATGCGGCGTACGAGTCGGTCGCGTAGTATTGGGTTGCTTCGGCTGGGTTTTATATGCGTGTCGGTCGTACGGCTTGTGCTCCGGGCGAGTCGGTCGTGTTTTGCATGCACAGCATCGTACTACGCGGGTCGGAGTTCGCGGGTACGTTTCGTTCAAGTTCAATCCGAGTGCGTGTCGGTCGGTTCGTTTCGCGTGATTTCCCGGCCGGATGCCTTGTTTCCGTCCGGCTCGGTCGGTCGTTTTGTATTCCGTCCGAGTCTGTCGGATTTCACATGCATTTCATCGTACTACCCGGGTCGTGCGGCGTCGGTCCGAGTCGGTCGGACTAAATTCCCGTACCGAGTCGGTCGGTACGTTTTCCGGCCCGAATCGGAATCGGCCCCACAGTGTCAGTAGAGATTTGTTGTGACACGTAAGCTTGTGCTTTAAACCCGTGAGTGTACAGCAAATGTGTGGCTTGTGTGTTTGGGGAACCCAGCCCTCTTTCTGGATAGCAGCTTTTCAAAACTGTAAAATGTATACAAATACCAGTCCCCGTGACATTAAGTGGGCCAGATCTCAACCCTAACAAAGTGAAAAGTGTCCTTCACTGGCTGGAGAAAACAACTGTAACAGTGTGCCTGTCACATGCTGAAGCTGCAATGCAACATCACCATAAGCCCCCTGTGTAAAATGGAGATGAAGCGACACTGTGGATAACGGTGTTTACCTTTTGGTGTCCCAGGGCCTAAGGTACTATTTAATTTAAACTGTAATAAACAAGTTATCCCCTTTTTGACTTTTGGTTTTCATGTCTTTGATCCCTACAAACCCCTAGGTGCATGAAAGCACTATACAGATGGGGCGGACATTGCTGTAAATGTCCTGAATTTATTGGAGGGCTTTTTAGTCCCCACTATCACGTCCTGGAGATAGGACTATAATCTCATGATATAGGTATGTGACATTGATTTTATATTAGGTGTACTGAGATGATCTACAGAGTTACTAATAATTTCCTAATGGGGACATGATCCTTGTGTTTTTAGGTTTCTCATATCTTCCTGAACCTATTATACTATTTTCTCCTTAAAATTTGGAGACAAATTAGACCAAAACGTTCAAGGTGGGTTATTACTTTGTAATAAAAGTTTGTGAGAAAGGATTAGATTTTTCTCAACCCTTGGCCTCCTTTTGATTAATATTTCCTCCGGTTTTTACCCATAGTACCACGGTGGGTGGCAATTCAGCCCTGGCCATAATCAAGAAAACACTGCGTAAACCCAAGTGGGATTTAATTTATATCCCTTATTTTCAACTGGAGGATCAATATTATATGGTATGATTAATGTTATCAAACATCATGGGAGATGTTATGAGGGAGGTTCACACAGTGGGGGTTCTTCCCTGTCCCCAAATTTGAGTAATTAGCTTACCTCACCTCCACATCACATCAGGAGAGGATTCTAGTATGATTGAATAAAGCATTTGAAATGGTATTGAGTGGATGAGAATGTTAGCTGGTTGCATCGCAGTTATGGGCCCTTTGAACAATTATAAACTGAGTGAATAGTTTTTTGTGCAAGAATCTCAGCTTTTTGGAGTTTAAGTCATGCGTTTAATTAAATCTAGTGAGGTGAATGTTTTTAGATTAACATAACTTTACTATGTGATTAGTAAGATTATATTGCGATATATGTTTTGTTTTTATGCAGGCACATATTATATTGCTTTATCATTGAGAGGGACATTAAGATTTTTGATGTCCTGAAGAAGATGGTTCTACAATATTTCTTCCACCGAAACACGTCAACGCTTCTTTTGTTGTATATTGTTAAATTCGAGGAACTTTGAAGTCTCTGTATTACATAGGCTTATGTGACATTGATCCAGTCGAATTAACACACTTGTGATGATATATGTTTGTCACGTTTATTGTCTCTCTTTTTAATGCCTTTGTGATTACACTCTATAAGAATTTGAGATTAATTTTAGGATTATTGTTAATTAAAAAAGTTTTTTATATGAATTGTTTTTTACACAAATTTACAACTGTTTTTATTAAATGTGTTATTAAACAGATCTTTATAATTGATTGATGGGTCCTATCTTAAGAGTATTATTAGGATATGCGTGAAGTGTATGGACAGCGGAGTGGAAGTTGTTGTGAATGAGTGAATTTATCCAAGAGAAATTGTTTTGTGATACATTTACTGGAGAAGGTACTCTGTCTCTTGGATTAGTGGGGCCGCTCTCTTTTTTTTGAGTCATAGATATTAGGCCACCTACTTAGGGCCTGATTCACAAAGGGCTTCTGCACATGTGGCGGAGGCCTCACAGTCGTGGGGGAGTTTACGCACTTGGGGTGGAATATCTGTAATAAGAATTATCATTGTGGAGATTCCGCCCTGAGTGTGGAGACTCTCCCAGGACTGCAGGGCCTCTGCCATGAGTGCCGAGGCCCTTTGTGAATCCCACCCACAGTTACATTGGGCCAGATGTACAAATAGTAGGAATAACGATTTCCAAATAGCGATTTTATCCTAATTGCTATTCGGAGATCGTTATTCCTTATGTATGAAACCTTTTGTTCCATACCAGCGATTCCTAGTGGGTCCCAAATCGATCTACCTCATGAATATTAAAGAGGGAGGTTTCAGTTTGCGACCCATTCGAAATGCCTGCCATCACAGGGATGGTGGCCTGCTGAGGTCAGCAGACCATCATGTCTGTGATTGCCTTTGAATAAAGGTTTTAGAGCCAGATGTACGACCCTAAAAATTTGCGAGTCGCAAATTGGAATGTACAACAGTGTCTCAGACACTGTTTGCGATTCCTAATGGGGGTCGCAATTTGCATGTCTCATTAATATTCATGAGGCAGGTGCAATTTGCGATCCCATAAGGAATGGCTAGCACTCCCAGGGATGGTGGCCTGCTGGGGTCAGCAGACCACCATGTCTGTGACTGCTTTTTAAATAAAGCAGTTTTAAAAAAAAAAAAAATGCAGCCCGTTTTCCTTACAGGAAAATGGGATGCATTTAAAAAAGAAAAATGAAACGTTTCTGTTTCATTTTTTAAGGGCAGGCAGTGGTCCCTGGGACCAATGCCTGCCCTTAAAAAATATTTTTGCATTCATTCACAAAGGAGAAGGGGTCCCCTGTGGACCCCTTCCCATTTGCGAGTGGCTTACCACCTACTTGAAGTGGGTGGTAAACTGGGAGTGTTTTGCTGCCGCAAATGCGGTTGCAAAACAATGGTACACCCCTTCCTAATAGCGTGAGTCGCAAACGCTATTTTGCGAGTCACTGATTCGCGAAATAGCGTTTGTACATGCCAGGACACTTTTTTGCGATGGCAAACGGGCCGATTTCCCGTTTGTGACTGCAAAAAACGGTTGTGTCATCTGGCCCATATTTCTTTATTGAAATGCAACCCATTTTCCTCAAAGTACAATGGTATGCGTTTCAATAATAAAAAAATCGGACCACTGTCTGCAAAATGTTTTTTCAACATTTACAAAGGGAAAGTGGTCCCATGGGGACCCCTTCCAATTTGTCACTGTATTACCAGCAACTTTGAGTTGGTGGTAAAATATCAAGGTTTTGCGACCGTATTTTGGTCACAAATCCTTGATACATGCCACTGAAAATCGCTATTTAGAAGGGACGCCCCAAAGATGCCCCTTCCAAATAGCGATTTCCACACCCAAACTGCGATTTTGGAGAATCGCAGTTTGGATTTTTGCGCATTTAGAAAAGCATTTTTGCCACAGCAAACTGCCCGATTTTGCGAATCGGGCCATTTGCAACAGCAAAAATGCACTGCATATATGGCCCATAATAGTCCACTCCTCTTGTGAAGGTTTCTTAACCATGCTTCTCATGAAACAACCATTTCAGAGCCCCAAATTATTCATCTCTCCTAAAGCCCTGTCAGTTACTTTGGACCGAAATCACAATTTTATTTTTAAAAGTCATAAATGTATTTTTTGTCAGTTCGCTCTTTTACTTTGAGGTGACTTATAACTGTCGTAGGATTTACAAAAACCCAAAGCATACACGCTTAGAT
Source organism: Calotriton arnoldi (assembly GCA_963921515.1). NCBI lineage: Eukaryota > Metazoa > Chordata > Amphibia > Caudata > Salamandridae > Calotriton > Calotriton arnoldi. The sequence continues at coordinate 1,615,411 of CAWUFW010001612.1, read as the reverse complement.
TTTCTAAGATTGTAGATTTATTTTGGCAAGTTTGACCATAAACCATCAGATCTACGACCTGCAGAAATCCGTCTCCGCGTTGGGTGTAAATACGCCATACCTATTCTTTCCCAGAGAGAAAATACATTTCCTTGTGAAGACGCCTCATCCCTTTCCTTTGTGAATAACATTGAAAACTTAGGGAATCTGTTATAGCCATTTGACATATATTCGAACATAAGTTCATTTTAAGCTACCTAAGAGACACCTAGGAAGGCAAAAATAAGTATTAGTCTGCCTTCTGATATTGTCAGAAAGAGTATTTTGCAGATTTGTTTCTTGAGGATTTATATTTTTTATAAGTCACTACCAAATTGACAGCATCAACTAGTTATTGGAATACATATTCAACCTGAAATTAGATAGAAAAAAAGGTCGATGGTGGAGAGAGAAGAAATAGAACATTTTCAACGAGATCCTTTTGTAAAAAGGAAACAAAAGAAGGCCAACACTGTCTTTTTATTGGCTGTGGGGTCTCAGCATTTCTTCCAACCGAGACAGCATTTTTCTCTTTGAAATTTAAATATTTACAATTATGAAATGTTTTACTTGTTTCAAAAGAAACAGTTTTTAAAAGGCTTTGTGAAGATTGAAGAGGGATACTTTCTGTAATACACACTAGTGTGTGTTCCATGGTTAGATCCACTTGTTTGCTTTAAAGAAGGGGTGAAAATAGAAATAAACTTTGCAAGAAATTCCGGGAAACAATTACAGTTCTATTTCATTTACGACAATAAGTGTATGTCTTTGAGTATGAGATAAATTGTGCATTTGTCAAAGAGCGACATGTGTGGCCTTCCCACCAGAAAGTTATGCCTACGTGCCAAGGATTTAATAAGTGGAATGCCATAAAGCATGATGTTTCAACATTTAAGACGTGGGTACTGTGCCCTTCATCAGCACTGTGACAGCTTTGGAGTGTTACAACATTTCAAAAACATAGTTATGATTTGCAATTGTTGTGACTTTAAGAAACAAATACATTAAAACATTTAAGTCAGGGTTTCCATTAGCAGTCTACAATTTTAGATACTGTTTTATTTTAGCTTCGAAAGTGGGGTCAGCATGGTGGGGAAGTTTAAATGGGATGTCCATCTATTGAACATTTAAATTTATCATAATATATATTATTTTACTCAATTGATATTATACTTACTATTCAAAGTTTGCTCTGATATAGATGAGAACATAGTAAATAACGCTTGGCCTTTTAATATTTCACCCTAAGGCCTCTGTTTTTAAGAACAGTCTTTTTATTTTACTACGGTATAGCCCTATGCAAGTGGCAGGGTCATGCCTAGAGGTCTGCAAAGTTGCAAAGCTTTTCTCTTGCAAATTTCCTGTAAGTCTCGTGAATATTTCAATTGCTCTCCATTGTTCACAAGTTTACTGCACAAAGTTTTCATTTTAAAACAGGGACGCTGTAAGTTGAAAAGAAAGCTCACCAACATCATCTATCGAGTTTTGAAGTCGCAACACAAACTCTTTTTGCCATTAACTCACAAGAAAACAGCACATCTATGAGAGTGAATCTTGCCAGTCTGCATGAAAAAACGACACAAGGGCAAAGAATAGGAAAAGCAGGACACTTCATAGACACAGGTAGTAGATCAGCAATCGAGATCTCTGCAAGACCGAGCTCACGCAATGAAAACGCAGAAGGTGTGTCTGTGTGTGTTCTTTTTTTTTTTTTACAATTTATTAGCATGCATGTGAACATATGTTAGAAAAACTATTTTCAGTCCTTTCACCTGCCCTTATAAAATGCACATTTAATCTACTACACTGTAAATATATCTTTGAAACATAGTGTTACATAATAATAAATCTATTGAATACCATGAATACATACTCTTTACAGAGAGATATGCCTTAGGTGTATGCAACCGTAGTCTGCAATGCCGTCGAGAGGTAGAGACCTTCCAGCCATGCTGCAATTAGCTGTAGGGAGCATTTTAAGCTGCCAAACTACTAAGTTTGTCAAACTACATTTGAGATCAACTTATAAAAATCAACATCACTGACCACGGACAGAGAAATGCCAGCATGTGAGGGTCAAAAGCAGTGAACTTTGGGTGGGAGGTAAGGATTTTCCTTAAAGTGCACTCTATTGATTTACTGTCCTAAAATTTAAAAAAAATGCTCATAGAGCCCATTGGAATATGTGAAAGTGATAATCCATTGTTGTGTCCGAGATTCTGCTTTTGCTCATAAGGCGGCAACGGCAACTAAAAGCTGCAATGGAATTACACTGGTGGTAAAGGGCAGTGTGTGTTTTTGAAGTAGCTACTCAAGAAGGGTTAATGGCTTGCAAGTGTTTTAATGGGTAGTACAGCAAAGGCATTCCAGAAGTAGTGTGCACAGCTTTAATTAATTGGAGGAACAAGCCCAACTGACTAGTTGAACAGGGGAAGACATTATGTGCACCTACCTTCATGGACATTGTGCATATACGGTCACATGACATCATAAAGCTCCCCAATGCACACATAGCTACATAGCTAAGGAAGACATGGTAATGAATGGGGGACTACACAGAGTCCTTCAGATGCCTTGTCCCCTCCACAGTCTGGAGTGCCTCAAGGCGCCACAAACTTCTTGATTACATGTGTAGTAATATTCTGCTGTCCTTATAATGGATTCTAGTTAACCCTAGATACCCTGTGCCAGAGATGTAATAATAGCATCTGCCAAGCTACACATGGGTCCCAACTCTTAACCAAGGATTTCGTAGACCAGGTACAACTAGACTTTACTTTGAACTTGCATTTCACCTCCAGTGTTCACCCATAAATTAAAGGCAATACCTGGAAGCTCTTTGAATAAATCTTTAGTGGATCAATGGAGCATGGCCACAACTAAACGTCAACTGTTTATGGTGAAACTCACCATCCAGTGTGCCAAAGGCTGTGAGATGAAGAGTATAATTGTGCTTGGTTATAGGCCACTAAATGGTCCAGAGTGCTGTGGAAATTAGCTTTCATGTCTCATCCTTTTTGGCGGTGAAGCAACTACTTGCTATTTGTATGCAGGTGGAAAGTGTTTAAGGGTGTTTTCCAGGTACTATTCCTTGAGCCCCTTCCAGTGCACCTTGTGAACTGAGGGAACTAATATGGTGGATGGATCCCCTGAACAACAGTTCACACCCTGGAGTGCAGACATGAACAAGCAGCGTAAGGGGCTTGCTCCTGCTATAACAGTTGGATTTATGCCTACCTCTTCTGGTTACTATTAGTGGAGATGATTTTGGGTCACCTGCTGACAGACGACAGCTGGAATTTACAAGAGACTTTAAGTTTTGTGCTGCCACTCCTGCAGTCTCCTAGGTTTTCCCACAGAAGGATTCCTCACCAGACAACAGACTCCAAGACTGCAGCTTGTGCTGGAAGTTTGGACCACTGCTCCCAGCATACATTGGAAACAGAAATTAGCTGATAGTTCCCCTGATCTTTGCTGTGCAATCTGGTGTGCAGACTTCCTCACAGTAACTTGCCTACATGATTTTAAAATTTTATTTTTATTTTCTGGTTTGATAATAGTGACATAACACTCTCATCTGAAAGCCATAATTAATGCAAGACCAAGGCAATACAATAGTACATAGGCAGACAACCTTTACTGCTTTATCATGGAGAAGGTTAGATTTGAATAAGCTGCAATTAACATATCTCAGTTCCACAGTCCACCATTTACATTGGACATCTAAATATATATCTTTAAAACCTGTATTCAGCAACATTAAAACCCATAGCATCAATATTCTGGAATTGATTCAAGAGGATGTGCACCGTTATAGTCATTTCTCACACTGGGGTAGACTTACTAAGAATTTGCAGCAGTTTTGCGTCACTTTTGTGGTGCATCCCCAATGAATAATTCTTTTTGGTATTTACTAAGCCATGCAAGGCCACTTTTTTGTGGTTTTTCGTGGTTTAGTTAATACAAAGTAATGCAAAGCAGCGCATAGTGTTGCCTTGCATTACCTTGCGTTAGGAAGGGGTTCCATGGGTGAAGCATGAGTGTTCCCATGCATCCACCCATGGATTTTGGCATGCTCCCAGATTTACTAAAGCGAGCAAACATGGGATTGCATGAAAAATGCTATGTCTTCCCCAGTGAGGTGTAACAAAGAGAAATACATTTATTTTTCCTTGTAACTTCCTCTTTCTATGTGTGTTGTGGAAATATATGCCCCTAAGGATTGTTTTTGTGCACCAAAGCAATCCTACCTGTTGGCATAAGGCAGCCTCAAGTGCACCTGCACAGGGCGAGAGCTTAAGAGCGCCATATCTTAGTGGATATGGCGCTTTTCAGCTCTCTCCCATTCATGCAACACGGTGCAGCAACTTGCCTTGCTGCACTGCGTTGCGTAAATTCTAAGTAATTTATGAAGAAGCTGTTACAGCACACCCTTATTAGTTACAATAAATCCAAAGATAGACGTATTGGATATTTATATCTCGTAACATATAATGATCACTCCCTAGAGTCATACGGCGAGTGTAATGTGTTCCAATCTTGTAGAGGTTTTCAAAAATAATCCACGAACATCTTTCATTGAAAAGTTCTTTTTATTGTAGTAAAAGAAATTCCCAGCAATTATTGAAGCCAACACGTGTTTCGTCTGTACAAATCTGTATTCAGACTTTTTCAAGGCGCAATGGCAGTATCGAAGGCAGACGGTCAGACGGTCAGTGGCACACCGGGTACTCCACACGGGTGATGATCTAATCTGAACTCAAAACGATCCTGAGTTCAGACCACAATTCAAATAACATGTATAATAGCGAGTGTAGAGCTATACAACGTCTTCAAATATCAGTATCAGACCGTACCCCGTTAGTCATGGCTAACTCCAAAACAGTCCCAAAATATGGCCGCTCAAATAATATGAACCAAATCCGTGTGAACTAAAGTTACATCCTCGCTCGAATACCTGTACAATAACATAAATAGAGCAACGGCTCCTACGGTGTCAGCGGAGCATCGAAAAACCGTACCTTGATAAGTCGGTCACCTCACAAATCACTGAGGTCGACAGCACACCGATCGTTTGTGTGACTGTCCGTGCTCCACGGACAGTCACACAAACTGTATAGCTCTACACTCGCTATTATACATGTTATTTGAATTGTGGTCTGAACTCAGGATCGTTTTGAGTTCAGATTAGATCATCACCCGTGTGGAGTACCCGGTGTGCTACTGACCGTCTGCCTTCGATACTGCCATTGCGCCTTGAAAAAGTCTGAATACAGATTTGTACAGACGAAACACGTGTTGGCTTCAATAATTGCTGGGAATTTCTTTTACTACAATAAAAAGAACTTTTCAATGGAAGATGTTCCTGGATTATTTTTGAAAACCTCTACAAGATTGGAACACATTACACTCGCCGTATGACTCTAGGGAGTGATCATTATATGTTACGAGATATAAATATCCAATACGTCTATCTTTGGATTTATTGTAACTAATAAGGGTGTGCTGTAACAGCTTCTTCATAAATGTTTATGTGCATGTTTCTTGTAACCTGCCGATAGCACCGTTTGGTAGTAGGTGCTGTAGCTACTCAAGCACCCCGATATTTCTACAATTGACTATTTTTCACGCTTGGACTTGTTATTTGCTACACTGCTTCCTTTTGATGTGCGTTTTTTCCCTGAAGGGAATGCTACTACCTATTGTTTGATTGTAAATTCTAAGTAATTCTGCCCCACTGTGTATAAAGCAATTCATGGCATCCAAGGAGGTCTTTTATCATACTTTCTTTGTCAGTTTTAGCATGTCACATTCTTTTTTCTTTTCTAATTTTCTTTATATATTTATAATCTTCCAAACACCTTAAATCAAGTGAGGGGGGATACCCCAGAATTGGCGGTGTAGCCATTATGGATTTAACTTCTATTGGCTTGCAGCTTTTTTTTTTAAAACAGATTTCATTGATTTTCTTAACATGTTACAAATCACAGCGTAGGTAAGTAGCATCACCCCTCTAACATTGTCCTTACTCCTGCGCCGCTCAAAGCCTCAATTGTGCCGGTCAGCTTGGCCCTCAAGATCCTACATTGTGAATGTGAGTCAACACCCCTACCCCCTCGTCCTCCCTTCCCTGTGAGTCGTAAACGCAGATGTGTCTGAATCCGTTCTGGTGTATTCCATGCAGTGGTTCGGTAGGGTGGGACACCTTCCCCTAGAGATGTGTCTTGTCATTAATTGATTCTTCTCTTTTACCCATGCTTACATACTTCCATCCTGCTGTGTCCTGTTCAGCCCAAGCTCCCTTTGCAGATTACGGGCCTCATGTATCTATGTCCTATTACTAGCCCTAGTAGTCTCTAGGATGAACGTGCGGTGCCCAGTGCTGATGATTCCTCAAGTGTATCTGTCCCTGTAGCATCTGCTGGGTGTTTCAGGGTATCTTCTAATGATTTCCTGGCCCAGGCTCTGTTTAATAGTCCTATCCCTCGTTTAGCCTCTCTGAGCCGTACTCTTCCCTCGCAGTCTGCCCACTTCTTTAGTTCTTGTCGCCATGCCACCAAGCGGGGCCCCTCGTGGCATTCCAGTTTCTTGTTATTTCCCTTTTTGCTAGTATGAAGGCTAAGTCCTGGAATTTACTGGTCACCTTTGTTTTGGATGTATGAGGGAACCGCCCCAACAGGCAGTGAGCGGGCAGGCAGGGCAATATTTTTCCTGTAACTTCAGCTACTGTTTTGGTCACCCCTTCCGTCACCCCTAGTCATGTAATACCGGGCAGGCCCATATCATGTGTAGGAGCTCTATTCCTATCTCTCCGCATCTGGGGCAGGGAGCGTCTGCTCTGGGGAATATTTTATTAATGCGGCCAGGTGTAAGGTATGCTCTATGGAAAATGTAGAAGTTAATCAATTTAAAGCGTGCATTCGTGGACACCTTGGTGGTACGTTCTAGGACACCTTCCCAGTCTCTGTCCGTCAGGGGAGTGGTTAGATCCTCCTACCATCTAGCTCGAAGTCCATCTAGTGGCACAAGCATGTCTCCTCTTATTGCTTTGTAGAGGCTTGTGACCGCCTTAAACGTACCTCCAGACAGGCCTATATGCTGGCAGGCTTTATGGGGCTGCAGTTCCACTGTGCTCATTTTCCAGTGCCGTCGTATGGCCTCAGCCACTGCTCTATACAGGAGGAAGTGGCCCTGTGGTAAATCAAACTCCAATCGGAAGTCCTCGAAGGGGAGTAACTCACCCTCCCTGTACAGGTCCCCTACTGTTGTAGCACCCGCTGCCGCACATTCAGCTATCGCATTCCATTGTCCCCCGTGTGGTAGAACATCGAGCATGGACAAGGAGAGGTCTGGTGAGTACAGGATTGACCTGTGCGTCTTCTGGATGCATCTAGTCCAGCCATGACTCGCTAACGCAATTCCCGAGATGTGTTCAGGGGTAAGTGGCCGATCTTCAGTAACATTCTGGTCAGCACCTCTCTGCTGGGAACGAAGGGTCCCACAGCGTGGCCATCCTCTCGTCTGCTTGCAAGCCATTGTGTGAACCATTGTAGCTGCCCGGCTAGATAGTATGATTCATAATCAGGGACTGCAAGGTCCCCGTCCAGAGTCAGCCATTTCAAAGTAGACAAGGCCACCCTCTTGCGTCCCGCTCCCCTGATAAATGATGTTATTAAGGAGTCCAGCTCAGCAAATCACTTTCTGGGGTTCCGGATAGGTAATGTCACAAATATAAATAACAGCCTATGAAGCACTACCATCTTAAGGAGTGCAATCCTACCTGCCACCGACAAGGGCAAGGTTTTCCAGAACTGGTCTGTCTGGTGGTGAAAGATCCTAACCCCGAGGTATGACAGGCACCAGGGCTCCCACTGCAAGGCCCGCAGGCCAGCTAGCCACTCACAACCCATGTCCATGAGAAACAAGCAAGACTTGTGCCAGTTGACTCTGAGCCCCGAAAGAGTTCCAAATTCCTCCATCATTCCCCGTGCTCCAGCCAAGTCTTGCTTTGCGTCATGGAGGAAGAGTAATAGATCATCGGCATACAATGCTATATGATGGCAATGTACTCCCATCTGTAAACCTCTATAACACCTTCCTGATCGGAGGGTCAAGGGTTCCATTGCCAGAGCGAAGAGCAACGGAGACAGGGGGCAGCCCTGCCTGGTCCCCCGCTCCACCCCATAGCGTTCAGAGATCACTCGTCCTGTCTGGACCCTAGCTTGAGGTTGCGCGTTTAACTATTTGACCCAGGCCAAGAAGCCTTCTCCTAGCTGCATGTGTTCCAGTGCCACCATCAGGAAATTCCACTATTCCAATATTAATTTTTGTATGTTCTAGTCCACTCTGAAGAGCTTAATAAAAGGCTCTGGGGCCGATTCCGATTCGGGCCGGAAAACTCTCCATCCGAGCCGGATCCGGAGAGATTTCCGACCGAGCCGGACTCCCGCAGTCCGACCGAGCGAGTACGATGCGCACGCACGCTGCCAGACTCGACTCGGTCGGATTCCCATTGAAGTCAATGGGAGCCGGTCGTACGACGCGTACGTGGGCTCCCATTGACTCAATGGGTACGTCGCAAACAAGTGCGCCCCCTACAGTGGGTGCGCGTCGGTGTGACACGCACCGTACATGCATGTGTAGGGGGACCCATGGGTCCCCCCTGTGTGCGACTCGTGCGGCTACGGGTGTAGGGGGGTCCGACACGGACCCCCGAAGTATGGCTCCAACAGTTTTCATGAGCCGGACGGTACGAGTCGGTCGGACTGTTCGAGGCACGCATAGTACTGGCTCGGTCGGGTAACGTCTCCATTGCGTGGTGCGGATCGTGTCCGTGCGAGTCGGTCGGAGCGATCGGAGCGGTTCGGACCCGGGAACGAGACGGTCGGAAACAACGCGTGCGATCGCATCGTACTCGCTCGGACGGACAGCTGTACGAGTCGGTCGGAGAAAAGGCGCTCGGCTCGTATTTTTCCCGGCCGGATCCCGTTCGGAGGGCTTCCGGCCAAGATCGGAATCGGCCCCTCTGTGTTTAAAATAAACAAGTTCGGCCAGAGATATTGCCCTAAGCCAGTCAAATCCAAGCAATTTGGTGGTTCAGGAGAGCAATTTAGGAATAAACCACAGCCTTATATAGAATGGAATCTGCCCCATGGGTTCAGAAGGTTGATCCTATTGCTGAGACTTGATTTGCTCCCTTTACATGTGATTAATGGCATCTGGGATAAAATCCCCAAAAAGAATAAAAGATGAGAGTTGTGCCAGCTACATATTCAAGATTTAAATCACGTATTCTTTGTGTGTCCTGTGTCACAAAGTGTTTGTCGTAATTTTTTAAGGCCATTCTTTATTAAATCCATTTTGCTCTAGAGGCTCGTAAATTCATATTGTTTCTGATGAATGAAATGATATGTAATAGATTTATCAATTTTTAGATCCTTTTTGAACATCTATTAGGGCCTCAGCACATTTCTGGTGGATGTCCAAAATTAATGCAATATTTATTCCTTAAGGTTGCATTCATAAAAATATATTGTGCATTATTTGCACTTCGCATGTTGCACTAAGAAAGTTGCACTTTTGAATGTACTGATTACGTTTTATATGTTATTTTTTTTTTTTTAATGGTGTGCAATACCCTCTTCTGGAGGTTTGGAACAAGTGATTTGTTTAAAGATAAATGGCATAGTATACAGTATAAAGTGTTTTTAGAGTCTCATATACTGTCAGCTGATGTTTATACATTTTTGATTGCGCTATGCACGATGCCATGTTCAAAGGATGCACTTATTGAACTACAGTCCTTATGGTGCTATGAATGATGCCACTTTGATATTTCTAAATAATGTATATCTCAGATTGGAAGTTTTATATTTTTCAATTAATGATTTTAATATGCATTATGTATCATTGTTCGATTATTATGTCAGTCAGTCATGATCACTTTATTCAGTTAATTAAAACCATAAAAGTACACTACAAAAATCATTTAAAAACGACAATAGCACAAAGACAAAATTCATTTCGAATCTTCTTATATACCACAAAATATAAGAATAAAAACACCCCCATCTTCATAATATAGAAAAAGAATCTGGTGCCAATTCCTACCGAGATTGATCTTATACACAAAGAGCATCCTATTAAGCATTCTTTCCTTATAATTGTAAAAAATTAAAAACAAATTCATATCTTGAGGCCCCGTATTATCTTTTCTGTAACCGCCACAACTAAAAAACTAGCAATGTTAAAAGTTTCCCATACATTGTTCAACATCTGTAAACATACTAAAGCAGGCCATACCTGCACAAAACCCTCACTCTTTAAAATAGGTATTAAAAAACGTTTGCGGATATGCAGATAGTGGTCACAAAACATGATAAAGTGCAAAGTATCTTGGGTGGAAAAATTATCACAGGAGCAGGGACCCAAATTTTCCGCCCTTCGCCACACCTGTAGTTCTGCCAGTGAAAAATGCAAATGATTGAATCTAAATCTTATTAAAAGAAAGCGATGGTAGGGCTTTGTTACTTCAATTAAATAGGGTTCTATTGCTGGGTTTGTTTTCAGGAGTGAATGGGCTCGTACCGTTGGTTTCATCAACTCTCTGACCTCTCTTTCAGCTTGTATCATACATAAGAAGTGTTTCTTGACCCAAGATAAATCCCTCTTTGATAGCTTATTTGGCGAATCAAACATCTCTGGGCGCCCTAATTTCAATGTTAACTTCTTAACATAACATAGCCATGAAATGCGGGCAAGAACTATTTCCCTGGATGCGACAGATTTGCAGTCAGTCTCTAGAAGAAGGGGTGGTTCCAGAGGTCTGGAAGCAGGCAGTGGTAACCCCCCTGCTTAAAAAAACGTCTCTGGATCCTACTGATCCGGCAAACTTTAGACCCATATCATTACTGCCCTACCCCATAAAAATTATGGAGAAAGTAGTCAGCAAGTCTCTATCCTGCTATCTAGAAGAGAACAACTTGTTAGATAGGGATCAGTTCGGCTTTCGTCCAGGTCATGGGACGGAAACAGCCTTGGCAACCGTATTGGACAATCTGCGAATGCGAGCCGACAAAGGGAATTCTTCAGTATTAGTGCTGCTAGATATGTCGGCCGCTTTCGACACGGTGAGCCATGCAGTGCTGTTGGGAAGGTTGGAGAGAGTGGGGGTAAAAGGCCGAGCCCTGAAATGGTTACAATCATATTTAACAGAGAGACAACAGGTGGTAACCATGACACCGTTTGCCTCCTCTAAGTCCCCGGTCAGCTATGGAGTACCACAGGACTCGGCGATAAGCCCCATTCTCTTCAATATATACCTGCGCCCATTGATCCCTCTAATAAAATCATTTGGAATTGACCTGGTCAACTATGCCGACGACACCCAACTGGTCTTCTCCCTGGAAGGGAAGGGTGCAGTGACCATGGACACCTTTCAGTAGTGTATGCGCCAGACCTCTGGCTGGCTTAAAGGAAATTCGCTGCAATTCAACGGGGGAAAAACAGAAGTGGTTTACTGCTCCACTGCCAAAGTGGCACACCATCTGCCGCTGGAGTTTAAACTCACCCCTGGAGATGATCCATTGTCTCCAGTTAAGACCGTTCGTAATCTAGGTGTCCTGATTGATGACAATCTTCAAATGGTATCACAGGCCAACAAAACAATCAGCGTGTGCTTTGCTTTATTAAAAGCACTCCGGAAGATCCTTCCCTTATTACCGGACGAGACCAGACCCCTTGTAGTAAGGAGTATAATTCTGAGCAGACTGGACTACTGCATGTCCCTATATTTGGGAGCCCCGCAGTATATCCTGCAGGGGTTGCAGAGAGTCCAGTCCATAGCAGCAAATCTGGCACTAAAAAGGCAACGCAGATCCTCTGCTTCTTTGGCCCTGAGAGATCTACACTGGCTACCTGTCAAGGAAAGAGTCAGTTTTAAATCTCTGTGCATTGTGTTTAGAGCGGCACATGGTACGGGCCCCCTCTCCATGCAAGACAGATTTATATGGTATAAGCCTGTAAGACCTCTTCGGTCCTCCAGTGCTAATCTGGTTACAACTACCAGATTTAAAAAAACAAGAATGGGTGGCAGGGCTTCCGGCACTGTGGCCTCCCGCCTCTGGAATGACCTCCCCCTGAGGATCAGACAAGCAGACACCTTGCTATGATTCAGGAAAAGCCTGAAAACATGGCTATTCCCTAGGAACGACAGCACTGCTACCTTCTGTTAACAAGGCCCGTTGGCCGATGAGATCATCTGATAAGTAACAGCGCCAGGATACCCGCAGGGTGACAGTATGCGCTATATAAGAATATAATACAATACAATACAATACAATACAAATACTGCTTGCTCTATCCAGGGTTAAACAGTCCCGAACAATCTCATGATTCATCTCTAATTTGGGATTGGTCCAGATCATTGTTCTATTATTATTTCATGTTGTGTGGACATCCATAGGAGTCCCTTATCATAATAAATTGAACTGAAACTGAGCATGTCCCATTCCATGGCCATAAATGTCCCATCCCTTCTCTTTTTCGGTGAGATCAGGGCTGCACCCTATGCCTCAGCCAACTTAACAAGTTCCTTTTCCCACTGCCCACAATTCGGCGTGTCATCATCCTTTTAGTGCAGAGTAAGCTGTTGAGTGGCCAACAACTTAAAATCAATAAATCTACATTGGGCTTTGTTTTTCTTCATTCTGTTTATTACCACTAACAAACATGTATTGGGGTCGCAGATAATTGGTCTCTCCACCACCCATTACATAAACATGAGAATATGGACCCAATAATGTTCGAAGGTGGAACAAGACCCAAACATATGTAAGAGAAATGCCTCTTGCGACTGGCATCTCAGTACATCTACACATATTTTGTGGAGTCAGCTGGATGATAAATACGTTTGGTGCAATATGTTATATCAGGATAAACTGCAGCATGGCATTTCTAGAGACCATCCTTTTTTTTTACGGAGTTTTATATAGCGCAAACTTGACCCGAAGGTATCGGGTATCAGAGCGCTTTACACGAGCACCAGTTGCGTTACAAGAGGACACATTCATTTTTGTTAGGCACAGGGAGATTAAATGATTTGCCCAGAATCACAGGATGTTGCACGTCCTTGCCGAGACTCAAACCCGTTTCCCCAGATTTGAGGTCGACCGCCCTAGCCGTTAGGCCAACTCCTCTCCCTTGAGTTTCTCACCACATTCGACCACTCGCTGTCAGTCAGTCCATCTTCCATATCTCTGGAGCACCTCTCTTTCAGAGTACTAAGTAAAACTATGCCATCACTCTTCTGCTCTTACCTAATTTCTTCAACAACAGAGCCTTCTTTGCTTGTGGTTGGCCACGTCCAACATCCCAATGCGCCCTACAATTTTGCACAAGAGCATTACCTGTTAGAAACAGTCCCAGTAAAAGCCTGTACTCCTACTGAAAATTTTTGAATCTGTGTAACTTGTTACCATTCAATAATTGACCTAATGGTTCTATTGGTGCAGAGACAGAATATCGATGTGCAAATATCAAGAAGCCTGAATATCGAGGTTAGAATATCGTTGGTGTTAAATATCGAGGTAAGTAATATCAATGTTAAAAATATCGAATTCATTTTTTTAGTATTTATATCGATTTTTTAAATATCGAATTAGAAAATATCGATGTAAAAAATATCGAAGTTAGTAATATCGATGTTAATATTTTTTTATGTTATTTTTTTACTGTATAATTGTTTTTAATGTTATTTTTAGTAAATTTATAATGATTTAATATTAATATTTTGTTTAAATAAGTTATTTTGATTGATTTTCATAATTTATTTAGGAGCAGGATGTTGGGTTTATAGGGGATAAGGGTGGGTAGTAATTTAAAAATGTTGTGGGTATGATTGATATTTAGTAATACGAAAAAAAATGTGATGAGGTAAATAGAGATTTTATGGTATTTAGTAATTATTTAATTGAAGAATGTTTGTTTAAATTAAAACTTTTAAAATTATATTTTTAAATATTTTAGAAAAATTTAAATTTTAAAAAATTTGAAATGAAAATTCCTGCAAAATTATAATTGTAAATGTAGTTAATTTAACATTATTATTAATAATATTAAAAAATTATAATTTTTTAAAAAAAAATTAGACTTTTAACATTTTATAATGAAATTTATCAAAAAAACAAATTGTCTAATAATTTATTAATTTTTGGGGGAAAATTATATGAATGATTATTAATTATAATTTAATAGTATTTGTTAAACATTTATAAAATGTATTAGAATTTTGGAAAGAAATATTAATTTTAATAAGGTATATTTTCTTAAATTAATTTTATTTAATAAATGTTAAATAAAAAATGGTGGGCTATTGATTATTTTTTATTTACAGTTTATTTTAATTTTGATTTGGAATACTAAGGGGCCCATTACGATGGCGGGCGGAGGCACGACCGCGGTGGCGGCGGTGCGGAAAAATGCCTTTTACCGCACGCCAGTAGCGGTCTTCATGCCCGCCATATTAGGATGGGAAAACATAGGCATTTACCGTTCGCCGCGGTGTGACGCCGACCGCCATCGAACAGCGCCCGCCACCGCGGCGGAGTGAGCCAATCACCACACACCGCCGTGCGGAATGACGTCCCGTACGCCGAAGATATCACGATGCCGGAAACAGGGCAGCGCACCGCGACGGAGAAACCGCACAGCGAAAGACGGCGGAGACATCACAGCGGAGACAGAAAAGAAACACCCGGGACACACCGCGATGGATCCTGCCCTACACGCCTTCCCGGTGCTGTACATGATCCACCACCTGCAAGTTATCCACCGCCGCGGACGCCTCCGCAGGTACGTACAGACACAACAGTGCAAGTAACACAATACACAGCTCCAGGGGGGGAAAAACATTGCATGGGAACACCACACACCCCTGTGGGGACAGGCACACATCCATCACTGCACACACACATGTCACACCTGTCACAAAAACATCGCGCCACATACTGCCCACCCATGTACCGCATTCATGAACAAATGTCCCGGTCACGTCACCGCCGCGGTCAGTGTGCATGAAACCATGCACACAACGCAGAGCACAGGGCCAGCGCATGCCAAGGGCACCGTACAAATTGCACAGAGCCACAACTCCATCCACAACACACCAGCTACCTCCCTGAAGGGACACAACATGTGTCTCACAAGTGCCACTCCTGCACAACAACAACACAACTACAGCCACACCATGCCCCACGTCCCAACAACTGCATATACAGCCACAGCAGGACCCTTTGCAAAGGAACACATAGCACAGAAGCCCAGGCCCCAGCCAACACACACACACCACAACAACCTCACACACAAGCCAAGAACACTGAGGCCAGGCACAAAATGTACACACACACAGATGAGGACCAAACACTTCACTGCACACACTACCTGACAAGCACACACACCACCCTGACTCACAGCTACATACACACACCACATGCCAGCAGTAATGGAGGACAACATATAGGAAAGCCAAAGTGAGGTGCCCACAAATGGAAGGGCAGTGACACAACCATCAAGCATGTGTGAAGCACATGCAAGACAAGACACATGTGAGAACACACACAGCCCATCACAGCACACATGGCTGACACAGTCAGTCAACACAAACCACGGTCACCCCAATGCTACAACTCCTGTAGACAGCAAGGACACCCATGTATAGGCACAGGGATGTAAGGAAGGCCCTGAACACAAACACTGACCAGCCACACATAGGCATCCAAACACTGGACAAGACAACGTCTGCTGCACAACACAGGGTCCAGTGACACACTACATGACAGCCAAGCACAAGTAGGATATGTCACACATACCTCCTCCCACAACAGCAACACACAATACTGCCATGTGCACAAAACACAACCACAGGGCTAAACAAGTACACATACAGGCACACCACACCAGGGTCACACATGGCAGTAGTTGACAATGCATGTGCACACACATCCACAGTCACAACAAAGTCACCCCCTTCACACCATACACTTCTCCACCACCCAAGTGCACACATTGGAAGTAAGCCATGGGACCTGGATAACTCATCACCACAAGATGACCATACACCGACACTGATTGGCACACAGAAAGGAAGCTCACACAGACCCCATGACCCTGGCCTGCCTGCCTGTAAGCCTGTGCCCAAACACCCACCCTGTGCTGCCATTGCCCACAAACCTGACATGTGTCCACCACAGATTACATGAGCCAAGAAGGAAGATGACTACAAGACCTCATTGCCAACCACCTGCACTGCACCCATAAGTATCACAGTCATGTAGAAATGAAGTGCCTCCCACCCCTGCAAAAAAATGAAATGTGACACAACCCATTGGCAATGTCGAAGTGGCATACTGAGCCTGTGACACAGTAAACCATGCACACACAGAAACAACTTTATTCAGGAAGGACACTGACACAACTCACTGCAGGACCAACTGTGTTTATTCACAATTTGCATATTGACACAACAAATTTGGGCAACAGCAAAGCCAGTGGGCATTTCAATATGCACAGTATTTACATGAAAAGCTGCACAGGCAGGGGGCACACAGCAGTGAACAACAAGGCCAGTGGCCAGGACAGAGTGCAGGTGAGGTACATGAGAAGCTGCACAGGCAAGGGGCAAACAGCAGTGAACAACAAGGCCAGTGGCCAGTACAATGTGTAGGTGAGGTACATGAGAAGCTGCACAGGCAAGGGGCAAACAGCAGTGAACAACAAGGCCAGTGGCCAGTACAATGTGCAGATTAAGTCCATGAGAAGCAGCACAGGCAGGGGGCACACAGCAGTGAACAGCAAGGCCAGTGGCCAGACCAATGTGCAGAGTGAGTCCATGAGAAGCTGCACAGGCAGGGGGCACACAGCAGTGAACAGCAAGGCCAGTGGCCAGTCCAATGTGCAGAGTGAGTCCATGAGAAGCTGCACCGGCAGGGGGCACACAGCAGTGAACAGCAAGGCCAGTGGCCAGGACACAGTGCAGGTGAGGTACATGAGAAGCTGCACAGGCAGGGGGCACACAGCAGTGAACAGCAATGCCAGTGGCCAGTACAATGTGCAGATTAAGTCCATGAGAAGCTGCACAGGCAGGGGGCACACAGCAGTGAACAACAAGGCCAGTGGGCAGGACAAAGTGCAGAGTGAGTCCATGAGAAGCTGCACAGGCAAGTGGCAAACAGCAGTGAACAACAAGGCCAGTGGCCAGGACACATTGCAGGTGAGGTACATGAGAAGCTGCACAGGCAAGTGGCACACAGCAGTGCACAGCAATGCCAGTGGCCAGTACAATGTGCAGATTAAGTCCATGAGAAGCTGCACAGGCAGGGGGCACACAGCAGTGAACAGCAATGCCAGTGGGCAGGACAATGTGCAGATTAAGTCCATGAGAAGCTGCACAGGCTGGGGGCACACAGCAGTGAACAGCAAGGCCAGTGGGCAGGACAAAGTGCAGAGTGAGTCCACGAGAAGCTGCACAGGCAAGTGGCAAACAGCAGTGAACAACAAGGCCAGTGGCCCGGACACAGTGCAGGTGAGGTACATGAGAAGCTGCACAGGCAGGGGGCACACAGCAGTGAACAGCAATGCCAGTGGCCAGTACAATGTGCAGATTAAGTCCATGAGAAGCTGCACAGGCAGGGGGCACACAGCAGTGAACAACAAGGCCAGTGGCCAGGACACAGTGCAGGTGAGGTACATGAGAAGCTGCACAGGCAAGGGGCAAACAGCAGTGAACAGCAATGCCAGTGGCCAGTACAATGTGCAGATTAAGTCCATGAGAAGCTGCACAGGCAGGGGGCACACAGCAGTGAACAGCAAGGCCAGTGGCCAGACCAATGTGCAGAGTGAGTCCATGAGAAGCTGCACAGGCAGGGGGCACACAGCAGTGAACAGCAAGGCCAGTGGGCAGGACAAAGTGCAGAGTGAGTCCATGAGAAGCTGCACAGGCAAGTGGCAAACAGCAGTGAACAACAAGGCCAGTGGCCAGGACACAGTGCAGGTGAGGTACATGAGAAGCTGCACAGGCAAGGGGCAAACAGCAGTGAACAGCAAGGCCAGTGGCCAGGACACAGTGCAGGTGAGGTACATGAGAAGCTGCACAGGCAGGGGGCACACAGCAGTGAACAGCAATGCCAGTGGGCAGTACAATGTGCAGATTAAGTCCATGAGAAGCTGCACAGGCAGGGGGCACACAGCAGTGAACAGCAAGGCCAGTGGCCAGGACACAGTGCAGGTGAGGTACATGAGAAGCTGCACAGGAAGGGGGAACACAGCGGTGAACAACAAGGCCAGTGGCCAGGACACAGTGCAGGTGAGGTACATGAGAAGCTGCACAGGCAAGGGGCAAACATCAGTGAACAGCAAGGCCAGTGGCCAGGACACAGTGCAGGTGAGGTACATGAGAAGCTGCACAGGCAGGGGGCACACAACAGTGAACAGCAATACCAGTGGCCAGTACAATGTGCAGATTAAGTCAATGAGAAGCTGCACAGGCAGGGGGCACACAGCAGTGAACAACAAGGACAGTGGGCAGGACAAAGTGCAGAGTGAGTCCATGAGAAGCTGCACAGGCAAGTGGCACACAGCCGTGAACAGCAATGCCAGTGGCCAGTACAATGTGCAGATTAAGTCCATGAGAAGCTGCACAGGCAGGGGGCACACAGCAGTGAACAACAAGGACAGTGGGCAGGACAAAGTGCAGAGTGAGTCCATGAGAAGCTGCACAGGCATGGGGCACACAGCAGTGAAACACAAGGCAAGTACAATGTGCAGAGTAGTTACATCAGAAGCTACACAGGGAATGTATGCAACTCTAACATGCCATGCACAGCAACAGAGTAATGGGTCTGACAATGGGCATCACACGCACCCCTGTGGACAGACAGGTGGGGCTGTCTGTCGGACTTGGAGCTGACTGTGTGTTGGGGTCTGTTGGCGGACTACCCTGGGCAGTGGGAGTAACAACTGTGGAAGAGCCAACTGTGCATGTGGTAGCTGGGGGGCTGCTTGGACCAGGTGGGGTGGTGGCCCGGGGAGGTGGACTCATGCCCTGGTGAGACACAGTGTGTGCCGGAGATTGTGGAGGGGTGCCTCTCCACTTCTTGGGGATCCTGAAAGGCTTCCATGTCAGGGGATTGAGGGGAACTGGGGCAGACACAACAGGTGACCCCAACACCAAAGCTGATTCTGGTGTGGAAGGTGACCCCCCCTCTGGGGACATGCTGGAACCCGCTGTGCGCTTGCCTGGTGTTTGCCGCCGCCCTGCCTCCCTCTGTCCACCAGCTTTGCCCCTACAGTGTCCTCCCGTGCTGGCTTCACAGGGCTTGGGATGGGAGTGGAGGTCAAGGATGGATTATCCATGGGGCCCTCATCCTGTGTAATGTTTGCAGGCAACACCTTCTCAGTGGGTGTGGAAACTGTCTTTTTGCCTTTGCGAGACGTCTTTGGGACAGGGGAGTCTTTGGCAGGGGAGGAAGGTGAGGCCTGTGACCCTGATGCTTTTTTCTTTGCTTTGTGGCCCTTGCTGTCGCCTGATGGGCTTTTCTCTCTGCGCTCTGGGGTGGCCTTACTCTTATGTGGGGATGGTGTCTGTGCCCTAGTACGCTTGGGTTGCTGCTGCTCCTGTGTGCTGCGGGTTCTGTATCGGGACTTTGGGGTCCGTTGGGCATTGTCACTGTCGTCAGAGGTGCACAGTGACACGGGGCCGGACCAAGTGCTGGGAGCCGCTCCCTGACTATGTGCCTGTTGCAGGGCTGCTGTCACAGTTGATGACAAGGACTGCACAGTGCGGTGTAGCCCACCCACGTCGGAATGTAAGCCCTCCATGAAAGCTATAACCTGCCCCAACTTTTTGTCGTGCTCTTGGAAGGCATTGAGAAGTGCTGTCTGCCCCACACACAGCTGGCGCAATAGCTCGACTGCTTCTGCACTGAGGGCAGCAGGGCTGACATGGGCTGGGGCAGCTGTGCCTGGGGTGAAGGTGACTCTTCCCTTCCTACTCGTGCAGACACGGGCAGCACCAGTGGAGGTTGAAGGGAGGCTGGGCACTGGACGCTGTGTGGCGGAAGAGGAGGCAGAGTCCCCGTTCCCTGTACCCCCCAACATGGATGTGTCACCGCTGGCGTCAGATGAGGTAGAGCTTTGTGTCTCCAGCTGTGATCCTCTAGCAGACTCCTGTCCCCCTCCTCGGCGCTGGTCACATCTGTGTCAGTCAGCTCCGGTGCGGCTGTTGGGGTGGAAGCCTCACCACTGGTGTCCGTCCCCTCTCCCTCTGCACATACGGGAGCTGCTGCATAGGAGAGAGAAGTACTGTGAGATGAGTGGCATCAACAGAACTAACACGTGCCAATACATCTGCATCCTAGAAAGAGGTGTGCAGCACATTGCATGCCACCCTGTGCACACATATATCTTGACACCCAAATTTCGACACAACGGTGCATGTCCGCCACACGTCCTGCCATAAGTGCCCCAGGTGATTCACACAGCACACCATCCTGCAGTTGGCTCACATCAGACACAGCCCCAAAATGGCCTGTGCACACACACTGTCCCGATGTTGGCAAGGATGAACACCACGACATGGTGCACATCACCTACATGTGTGGAGCAGTAGGGGACCACACAGACTACAACATACCAGCCCACAATGACCCTGCACACATGCCATCCACCATATCGAGTCCATGGGCACATCTACTGTTGCACATTGGCCTCAGATGTCTGACTGGCAGACATCTGAGGTCTGGAATTGCACGCATTCATTGAAACGCATTCACAGTTGGAACACTGGCATTACCATCCATCAGAATTCACACACTACCGCACAGCAGAAGGTACCTGAAGGCCACAACTCCAAATGTAAGAGAGATGCACAGTGCTAAAACTCACTTCATGAAGCGCCGTTTGTGCAAAAGCTTGGCACATACACCCAGCACAGAGGCCACTCACAAAACATTGCACCACACAACCAACGTCACACAGCTGACAATTTGCACACTCTGTAGACACATGCACCCACTCCCAGCCAAAGGCAGCCTGCAACACATAGTCACCCCTGGCTCGCTGCTGATGCTCCCTCAGTCGTCTGTCCAGCTCAGGTTGTGTGACAGCCAGGATGCGGGCCATTAGTGGTGTCATGCTGCGCCTAGCCAACCTGCCAGTCCGAGGGAGCAGCCCCAGCGTCGTCTCGGCCACGTTCTTGCTCAGCCGGCAGATGTCGTCCCACCTTTTATGACAGTGGGTGCGCCTTCGGTTTGACACACCCAGATCCCGGACTCTGGAGGCAATGGCCCTCCACACGGCTTTACGCTGGTGGACCTTCAGCTGCAGGCATGGGAGACAAGAGGGGTGATGTTCCAGTGACACAGTGCACAATAACAACACAACGAAAATGCAGTAGCACGACAGTGACTCATCCAAAACTCCAGCTACAACTGTCACATAGCCAACAATTGCTCTGAACATGATGCAATGTCATTGGTCAATCAGACGTACAGGCATGCATGTTCGATGGTGGACACAGTACCTCCACATCCCATTCACATGCAGGATACTAACACAGCAAGCAACGTGTAGTCTGCCTGCAGCTACTGTCTGCAGTTACCTACAACTACACATAGAGAAGATAGCAAAACATGTGTCATGTTGTTGGACTCACTGTGTCCAACACTGCGCAGACCTAAGTGTCCTAGCCCTGTGAAAGCCTCACTGTGTCTTGGAACTCACATAGAGTGACAACAACTGTCATACACACACCCTTCCCCCACGCCTGCTCCTGTGCAATCTACATGGCAGAGATGGGACTTAGATGTAGAGGTGTGATCCAAACACACATGGTACACACTGTACATGCAGTGATGTGGACATGTGGCATTCGGTGGGGACTGTGCAGGGCAGGTCGACTGACACTGAGTGGGTTAATTGGGAGCAACACAGCCATTCACACAAACGCTAACTGGCCAGACTCCTGCATCACCAAAATGCAGCTGCACTGTATGGCTGACACTACAGGACATGTCCCTCTACTCAGGATAGGCATGCAGGGTAACGTGTGAAAGAGCCCACCAAGCCCTTCCCGCTGTAGTAAACATGATAGGCAGTGCATGTCAGAGCCCCACAACCACTGACACATACCGAAGCACCTCCACCCCACGTGTGCACACCCTGCACTCTCACTCACAGTCTGGGAGACTTACCACGACATTAGGGCCGCCATAAAGCCTTGGGTACTGTGCAAGCACCCCGTCTACCAGGACCCCAAGCTCCTCACTGGTGAAGGACTGGCACGGATCTTCTGAGTCCTCAACATCACAATATACATGTGGCAGCAGCAGCACGTTGAGGGTGGCAGTCAGCAGTCCCTTGAGGCAGCAGCAGCAGGTGCAGGGTGGCAGCCAGAAGTCCCTTGAGGCAGCAGGTGCAGGGTGGCAGCCAGCAGTCCCTTGAGGCAGCAGGTGGAGGGTTGTCAGTCAGCAGTCCCTGGTAGCTGTGGGAATGTGGTGCGCCCTCCCACACATATATAGGCCCCTGGGGCTGTGTCAGTGGTCCCAGGGTGCTGCAATTGGTGTACCAGGTCTGCCTCATTCAAATACATCCAATGTCCGCCTCCTCGGTGGCGGTGCACGCCTACCGCGATTTTCAAACTCGCATCAGGCTACCGTGAGTCTGCTTCCCATTGGCTGCAGGGGCATGATCCATGCCGGTGACACACCGTAGGACGCATGTGCGTGCTACCGCGGTGGTGCATCTTTTGAATGCCTCCAGTGACCGCCTCCACGGGGGTGGTGCACGCCTACCCCGATTTTCAAACTCGCATCAGGCTACCGCGAGTCTGCTTCCCATTGGCTGCAGGGGCATGGTCCATGCCGGTGACACACCGTAGGACGCATGTGCGCGCTACCGCGGTGGTGCATCTTTTGAATGCCTCCAGTGACCGCCTCCGCAAGGGTGGTGCACGCCTACCGCGATTTTCAAACTCGCATCAGGCTACTGCGAGTCTGCTTCCCATTGGCTGCAGGGGCATGGTCCATGCCGGTGACACACCGTAGGATGCATGTGCGCGCTACCGCGGTGGGCATCTTTTGAATGCCTCCAGTGACCGCCTCCGCGGGGGTGGTGCACGCCTACCGCGATTTTCAAACTCGTATCAGGCTACCAAGAGGCTGCTTCCCATTGGCTGCAGAGGCATGGTCCATGCCGGTGACACACCACAGGGGCCAGGCGGTAGGCACCGCCATATGTCTGCCAGACAGTGCCTGGAGTGACCGTGAATTGGGTAGCGGTGCATGGTGACCGCTATTGTCACATACATATCTGGCAGTGTCTCTCGCGATCGTGCATGGGTTATGGGCGGTGCCACACCTCAGTGGCCAGGCGGTAGGCACCGCCATATGTCTGGCAGACAGTGCCTGGAGTGACCATGATTTGGGTAGCGGTGCACGGTGACCGCTATTGTCACATACATATCTGGCGGTGTCTCCCGCAATCGTGCATGGGTTATGGGTGGTGCCACACCTCAGTGGCCAGACGGTAGGCACCGCCATATGTCTGGCAGACAGTGCCTGGAGTGACCGTGAGTTGGGTAGCGGTGCATGGTGACCGCTATTGTCACATACATATCTGGCGGTGTCTCCCGCGATCATGCATGGGTTATGGGCGGTGCCACACCTCAGTGGCCAGGCGGTAGGCACCGCCATATGTCTGGCAGACAGTGCCTGGAGTGACCGTGAGTTGGGTAGCGGTGCATGGTGACCGCTATTGTCACATACATATCTGGCGGTGTCTCCCGCGATCGTGCATGGGTTATGGGTGGTGCCACACCTCAGTGGCCAGGCGGTAGGCACCGCCATATGTCTGGCAGACAGTGCCTGGAGTGACCGTGATTTGGGTAGCGGTGCATGGTGACCGCTATTGTCACATACATATCTGGCGTGTCTCCCGCGATCGTGCATGGGTTATGGACGGTGCCACACCTCAATGGCCAGGCGGTAGGCACCGCCATATGTCTGCCAGACAGTGCCTGGAGTGACCGTGATTTGGGTAGCGGTGCATGGTGACCGCTATTGTCACATACATATCTGGCGGTGTCTCCCGCGATCATGCATGGGTTATGGGCGGTGCCACACCTCAGTGGCCAGGCGGTAGGCACCACCATATGTCTGGCAGACAGTGCCTGGAGTGACCGTGAGTTGGGTAGCGGTGCATGGTGACCGCTATTGTCACATACATATCTGGCGGTGTCTCCCGCGATCGTGCATGGGTTATGGGTGGTGCCACACCTCAGTGGCCAGGCGGTAGGCACTGCCATATGTCTGCCAGACAGTGCCTGGAGTGAGCGTTAATGGAGTTGTGGAGTAGCTGTGCTGCACCTAACGTGTCCTCCAGCTCTCTGCATAGGCCAACATGTACAGTGCCCAGGGTCTCAACAATTGAAGGGTCCTCATGAGGGCAAATGCACAAAAGGGACATGTCACTCCACGTCACCAACACATACCATATATGGGTCGCCAATACATTGCATGGGCACATACACTCGCACATGTCACATGTGCTGTGTAATGAAATGTAGACTGTCCAGTAAATGTGTTGCATAGCATATGGAGATAATGGACACTGTCTGTGTGTGCAATGTAACGCACAATGTCATCTCATTGACTGGACTAGGGGCCTCAGCAACTGGCACATTGTCCAATGCACATGCACACACGTGTCCCCCACGCTCAGCCGGTGGTCAGTGTGCAGCTGATGTGTGCCATGTGCAACCTGTGTTGGGAGGTGTATCAGGGCCAGCAACATGGTGTGTTCGGGTAGTATTGCAATTATTAACATATGCTGGGGGTCATACTCACAGGTATGCACCCATATCTGTTAGTATATCACACTGTGCATGCAAATGAGCCGGAGGGGTGCACAGATAATTGCTGCTGGTAAGGGGACAGGTGTACGAGTAGTGTGCCTGATGTGAACCTACTTGTGAAGTGCCCTGTCGGTTAATGGTGCATGTTGTAAGACTTGGGAATGTGTCTGTAGAAGAAATTGATGTGATGCACATTCCATGGTCTTCTGCATTGACATCTGTGCATTGTGATCTGTCCTAGGAGGAGGAGGCCCAATATCCATCGTCCGTTCACAGTCCTGGCAGACATGGAGAATGAGGAGATAATCCGCAAATTCAGGCTGGACCGACAAACCATGCAGAACCTATGTGCCATGTTGGAGCCCCACCTGCAGCCACGTCGGACATATCCAACAGCTTTCACCGCAACATCTAAGGTGATGGCATGCCTGCATTTCTTTGCAACGGGCTCATTCCAGCACACGGTCGCAAGTGCAGGCGGGATGTCACAGCCGATGTTCAGCATGGTGCTGAGGGATGTCCTGTCGGCCATGATGCTGTCAAAGACAGATATATCAATTTTCCCAGGGGGCCTGAGTTGGTGGCTGTGAAGGGCGATTACTATGCCCTTGGACATATCCCCCATGTCATTGGTGCAATTGATTGCACACATGTTGGGCTTGTGCCACCACAGGCACGTGAACAGGTTTACCGCAATAGGAAGCATTCACACTCGGTAAATGTACAAGTGGTGTGCCTGGCGGACATGATCATCTCACACGTGTGTGCCAAGTTTCCCGGTTCAGCCCATGATGCCCACATCCTGCGCAGCAGCATTGTTCCTCAGTTGATGGCCAATCTGCTTCCTGAGCGTGCATGGCTTGTGGGTGAGTATGCATAGTGGATTAGAGTGGTGTGTGTGTGTGACATGCTGTTGTGTTGCATTTTGGGACTGCAAGTTTAATCTGTCTCTCTCACACCCAGGTGACTCGGCATATCCAAACCGCCCGTGGTTGCTGAGCCCATTGCGGAACCCCGTCACGCCAGCTGATGTGCGATACAATGATGCCCATGGGAGGACACGGCGTGTGATAGAACGGACATTTAGTCTCCTGAAATCAAGATTTCGGTGCCTGGACCGTACTGGGGGGGCCCTTATGTACTCGCCAGGGAAGGTGTGTCAGATAGTGGTGGCATGCTGCATGCTCCACAACCTGGCCATTCGCAAGGCAATACCCCTGATCCTGGATGACGATGATGAGCAGCCAAGGCCGCCGCCTGCAAATCAAGTCGGATCCAGTGACGAGGGCAGTGGAGAGGAGGAAGGGGTCGACATGCGTCGACAGCTCATCACCCGCTACTTCACTTGAAGGTGAGTGACGATGTAGAAGGGACGAAATGGTCTGATGGTGTTGCTGTTCCTGTGTGGGTGTATGTGAGC
The DNA here is from genome assembly GCA_963921515.1 of Calotriton arnoldi. Lineage (NCBI taxonomy): Eukaryota > Metazoa > Chordata > Amphibia > Caudata > Salamandridae > Calotriton > Calotriton arnoldi. The sequence continues at coordinate 1,589,069 of CAWUFW010001612.1, read as the reverse complement.
TTGCTGACTGCAGCTTGGTGTTGACTCATTGCTGCCTGCCAATGTATGTGTGATTGGTTAGTGTGATACAGATTGTCTCTATGGTGACTGTTGCTCTGTGTAAAGTTTTTAGATCTGAGTACCTTGTTGACAAGTGTTGTGTGATGTGTGCAATGCCACACCCATACAAGTGACTCTTGTTCTGCGGTTTTCCCTAGGTCCCTTCAGCATCTCACTTGTTACCTACAGTCCATTCCCCTGGACCATGTCCTACACGGTGAAGGTTGCACATCCTTTATTAAAGATGGAGCAGACACAACAACATGTGTGTAAGGTGTATTTATTTACAACTGTGACATGCAAGGGTGGAGAAAATGTGAAGGGGGGAATTGAAGAAGTGAGTTGACAGTCATGGTAAATGTGATACTTGAGTAGTCCCCACAATGATGTGGAGACCCAGTCCAACAGATGGATGCCATACACATGGCAGTGTGGTGAAGGATAGTCCAAAAGGTCAATGCAGTGGTGCAGTGGTCTGCCATCATGGCTGGTTCGGGGACTAGCGTTTGGCATGTGCTTGGGCACGTGAGTCCCCCTGGCCTTTCCGTGGACGGCCCCTCTTGCGCTTCACTGGAGGGGCCACTGCTGCAGGGGCAGTGATGTCTGAGGACTCACCCCCCTCTGTGGACGCAGGGGAGGATGATGTAGTGTCATCCTGCTGCCCAACGGGGGGAGGCAGAGGGGTAGAATGTTGCGCTTGCCTGTCCCTCAGAACCGCCACTAGCTGCCCCAAGAGGTCCACAATCTGTCCCATGCGTGTGTCCATGGACCTCAGCAGCAGGAGGTGCTCCCGAGATTCTTCCTCTAACTGGCCCATTCGTCCCTGGGCCTGTTGGTATGCCCCAAGGACTCTGTCGATGTGGCCCAGGGCTTCCGTCCCAGGATCAGTCCCCCTCTGCATGAGCCTGTCCCGACTAGCTGCACTGCTGCCACGGTCCTGTCCAGTCCTCACATTGGCCCGCTGCATCCTCTCCCTGGCCTCCGCAGTCGATGTTGTGGGCTGCTCAACCCCTGGGGCAGGGAGGGTGTTGCGGCCAGCTGTGGTGGTGGTGGTGGTGGTGGTAGTGGTGGTTGACACACAGGCCGTGACAGCAGCTGTCAGAGGATGGTCAGGGGCTGCAGCTGATGTGGTTGGGGGACAATGGGTGCCTGGGACTGGTTGAGGCCTGCCACACCAGATGGGCCAGCGTGGAGCTCCTCATCCAATGTATCCAGGGAGTCCTCATCCAGTTGTCTCTGTTCCGGGGGGGAGGGGCTGGCTCTGCAGGGTGGTGTCATCCTCTGCAGTGAGTTCTAGGTCACCTGTGGGTCAGATGAGAAATGGTCATTGTGTTGCACCCATCAAAGTTTGTGTTAGCAGTGTTACATCAACTGTTTGTACATCCAGCAGTTGTTCACTGTACAAATTAGCATTGACCGACATCCAGTGATGCATTACAAGCTGTTGTGGTACATACATTACTTGTCCATATTGGGAGTTGTCAAGACATGACATGCACAATATAATTTTTTGACATTGACAGTCTAATGTTGGCATCCTGTTATTGATCAATCATATGTCATCCATTTACGTGTATGTGTCACTTGTAGAGCCCTTGTAGCGGTTCTCTCTGCACAGTGAGTAAGCATTGTAGTTTCATGCATACCTTTTCAATGTGGTGTAGATATCTGTATTTGCAATTCCAGACATGCTTAAGTTTGCTTTAATTATATCCTAGGTAGTCTGGTCCACTGCTACTGTCACATGGCATGTAGTGGTGTGCATGGTTGTGCTCGGAGTTCCATCGACATGTGTTTCAGTCATTCACACTTTGGTTGCTGTCACAGTTTCATTTTCTTAGGTGTGTGCACACTATAGTTGCCAATGCTATCTGGGTGTGCAGTTGTGAATTGAGAGGCCTGGTGTCCTATGCCAACATGTTTTTATAAATGCATATCTGGCTGCATGTTGTGGCTGTAGATATGTTGTGTTTGCTGTGTTTTCCTTGCATTTATGAGACCTCTACGTGTGTGTGTAGGATGAGGGCTTCCATCTTGGTCCAGTGTGGGACAAGTCAGCATGATATGTCCACATGCCAGTTCTTTTGCAGTGTACATTGCAATGACTGACACATGCATGTTGGTGCCAGGAAGTGATGGGTCTTGTGTGCTGGCGGTCAGGTGGGCCCGTGTGAGTTGTTGTGCAAGCTTCCCAGCCCCACACACCCCGACCTGTGAGATGCGGTTACCTACCTGTGAGTTGGGTGGGTAGCATACATTGCCTGCCACATGCTTCTTATTGGGGGTGTAGTGTCCCATCCTCCATAGTGGTGGGACAGCATGCATGTTGCATTTTGTGGGACGGATAGCCAAACACACTGCACCGTCTCACTGTGTAGATGGCTAACTGCCGTTTGAGGCGAAGGTGAGCAATGACATGGCTATGTGACTTGGTAGAAATCTTTGGATGGAATGTGCGTGTGGTGAGCATGATGTGTGTGTGGCTTTTTGTACCCATTGATTTCAGATTACATTTGGTCAGGGGTATAGCCCCCCATCACTGTTGTCCCAGCTATCTGGCTGTGGGGTTCACTCCCCCGACATTTGAAGGCACAATTGGGCAAGGGGTATGGTCTCGTAGCACAGTGGTGACATACAGCAGGGTGTAGATCTCACCCAGCATACATTTCCACACTGTCATGGTTTCATGGTATTTGTGGACCTGAGAACATGAGCCCAGTACTGGTGTAGCAGTTGTTCCAGGGCATCCATACACTGACATGTTGTGGTCAACAGTGGTGTGTGTGTGAGATGTACTCAGCCCTGTGCAGACAATGTATGGTTTTGGGGCCAGACTATACCAGCACTGTTCAGACAGACAGTGTGAGATGTGAACATTGTCAATGCATACACACATTGGTGGTCCAAACAAGACACCTTTGACAATTTAATTCAGACAAGGTGCTGTTCTGCAATTCAGTGCAGCACTGTGGTAGCTGGGTGTGTTGCAGGACATTTGGGTTCTGCTTAGTTTAGCATTGTGAGTCCCAGCTGCAGTGTAGTTTTTGGGTGCACTGCACTTCCACTGTTTACATTGCAACACTGTGGTATGACATGGGTGATTTGCACTTTGCCATACAAACGGCCAGACACTCTGCAGGGCAGCATGATCGTTGTTAGTGTTGCAGTGTGTGATGCCTGGCACAGTGTACACAATGTGGGTCAATTTTGAACAGAGACTTGTGCATGGTGACTACAACACAACTGTTTTGCATTATTTGTGTTGGTGACTGTGGACTAAGTGGCATGGTGTCATGTGCGGCTGCACAGACGTCACATGCCTATGAGTGGGACTAGTGCTCCATCCTGCTCAGCTGTGGGCCAAGGGGGCCTGGTGGGAGTTGTAGTGCAGGCCTCCCAAACACCCACCCACCTCCCGGTAAAGATGGCTACCTACCTGTTAGGTGAGGGTGCAGCACACAATGGCTGAGGCATGCTTCTGGGTGGGGTCAGTGCTCCATCCTGCTCAGCTGTGGGCCAAGGGGGCCTGGTGGGAGTTGTAGTGCAGGCCTCCCAAACACCCACCCACCTCCCGGTAAAGATGGCTACCTACCTGTTAGGTGAGGGTGTAGCACCCAATGGCTGAGGCATGCTTCTGGGTGGGGGCAGTGCTCCATCCTGCTCAGCTGTGGGCCAAGGGGGCCTGGTGGGAGTTGTAGTGCAGGCCTCCCAAACACCAACCCACCTCCCGGTGAAGATGGCTACCTACCTGTTAGGTGAGGGTGCAGCACACAATGGCTGAGGCATGCTTCTGGGTGGGGGAGGGCTACATCCTGCTCAGCTGTGGGACAAGGGGGCCTGGTGGGAGTTGTAGTGCTGGCAGCATGTACACATGTACCCATGGTGATGTTGCTAACTACCTTTGGGGGCTTCAGGGGGAGTGTCTGTTGTATCTGTGAGAGATGTGTTGGGGGAGTGTTGTGCACATGAATGAATTTGTACCTAGGAGGTATTATTTTGTAATAGGGCAAGACAGTACATTTGTGTGATGTTAGGCATTTGTTTGTACTTACCAGCCTCCACTCCCCCGGGTATTCCTGAGAGACTCTCTGGATGTAGAATGCTAAGCACCTTCTCCTCCCATTCAGTGAATGTTTTGAGTGGAACGGGAGGGCCACTGCCGGTCCTCTGAGCCGGCTCATGGTTCTTGGCTCTCCTCTTTTTGACCACTGCCTTCAGATCGTGCCACCTCTTCATGATTTCATCTCTATTGCGTGGCACGGTCCCTACTGCATTGATCTTCTCTACTATCCTTCTCCACATTTGCGTCCTTGTTGCTAGTGGTGTCTGTTGGACCTGGTTACCAAACAATTGTGGTTCTACCCTGATTATCTCATCGACCATGACCCTCAACTCACTCTCAGTGAATTTGGGCATTCTCTGTGGTGACATGGTGTGTGATGTGTCAAGGTGTTTAGGGTGCAGGTTTGGGTGTGGTAGTGGTGGTTGTGATGTGTATGGTGTGTGCTGTGCAAAGGTGTTAGAGGTGCAGGTGTGGAAGTGGTGATGGTGGTGGTGATGTGTGTGTGTTGTGCAGATTTGCCTCTCCTGTCATCTGTGGTGGATGTCCCCTCAGTTGTGGAGTTTTGCAAAGGATTGTGGTCTGTTGGGGGCTGGATTTATACTGGTGTCTGTGGGTGTGTCAGGATGGGGTATTGGTTGCAGGTGTGGTGTGTGTGTGTACCTGGGATTTGTAGTTTTGGAGTTTCACATGGGGGTGTGTCTTTGGGCTGTGTTAGCTATTTTTGGGTGCATGCCTTGTATGGTTGGTGCACTTTGTGGCCATGTTGTGTGTTTTTCTAGCGACCGCCATTTTTTTGACGGAGCGTCCGCAGTGGTGGCTCGGCTATGGCGCTTCCGCCGTCTCACTGATTCTTCACTGTTGTCGACCGCGGCGGTCGGAAACAGCGCACTGCACCGCGGGGATGTCGGGAATATCATAATTTTGATGGCGGTGTCTCCGCTGTGGTTGCGGGTGTTTGGCCTGTTTCCGCTGCGACTCCGACCGCCGCGGACGGGTTTGGGCCCTTTCCGCAGGCGTACGGCGGATTCTCGGGTCTCCTTTCCGCCGCGGTTGGGGTTTTACCGCTGGGGATCCTAATCTAGCCGTGGGTGTTCCCGCGGTAGCGGCGGGCGGTGTTTTCCCGCTACCATGGCAGTCGTTTTTTTTTTCGTCCACCATCGTAATGACCTCCTAAGTAATTATGGTTTAGTATCCAGCGCTTTTCCTGCGTTTTGTTGGATTTGGAGTTAGAATAGTAAATTATTATGGTTTACTATTCAGCGTTTTCCCTGAGTTAAATTGGATTTGGAGTTAGAATAGTAATTTATTATGGTTAACTATTCAGCGTTTTTCATGAGTTTAGTTGGATTTGGAGTTAGAATAGTATATTATTATGGTTTACTATCTTGCACTTTCCTTGAGTTTAGTTGGATTTGGAGTTAGAATAGTAAATTATTATGGTTTACTATCCATCGCTTTTCTAGAGTTTAGTTGGATTTGGAGTTAGAATAGTAAATTATTATGGTTTACTATCCAGCGCTTTCTTTGAGTTTAGTTGGATTTGGAGTTAGAATAGTAAATTATTATGGTTTACTATCCAGCGCTTTCCATGAGTTTTTGGGTTTGGAGTTAGAATAGTAAATTATTATAGTTTACTATCCAGCGCTTTTCTTGAGTTTAGTTGGATTTGGAGTTAGAATAGTAAATTATTATGGTTTACTTTCCAGCGCTTTCTTTGAGTTTAGTTGGATTTAGAGTTAGAATAGTAAATTATTATGGTTTACTATCCAGCGCTTTCCCTGAGTTTTGTTGGATTTGGAGTTAGAATAGTAAATTATCATGGTTTACTATCCAGCGCTTTCCCTGAGTTTTTTTGGGTTTGGAGATAGAATAGTAAATTATTATGGTTTACTATCCAGCTCTTTCTTTGAGTTTAGTTGCATTTGGAGTTAGAATAGTAAATTATTATAGTTTACTATCTTGCGCTTTCCCTGAGTTTAGTTGGGTGTGGAGTTAGAATAGTAAATTATTGTGGTTTATTATCCAGCGCTTCCCCTGAGTTTAGTTGGATTTGGAGTTAGAATAGTAAATTATTATGGTTTATTATCCGGCGCTTTCCCTGAATTTACTTGGGTTTGGAGTTAGAATAGTAAATTATTATGGTTTACTATGCAGCGCTTTCAATGATTTTACATGGATTTGGGTTTGTAGTTGTAAATTATTGTTGTTTAGTATTTAGTATTTTGTAAGTTTATTTGTAAATTGTAATAAGTTAATAGATGTATGTTAGTTTTATATTTAATTTTTTTATAAGTAAATATATTTTTATTTTCATTCACAATTATATTTTTAATATTTGTTTTGGTTAGAAAATGTATTTTTACATTTAAAAATATAAACCAGACACATTCATGTTATTCACATTTTATTAAAGTATTTAACATAATTGTAATATTTATTTATTATACAAAAATGTGAAACAAATCATTTATTATTACATATAATTTTCTTTGGGTACAGTGTTCAACAGTTGTACATTTTTTGTAGCATAGTTATGTAATGGTAAAGTAAAACATTTAAATTATCTTATCAATAAACATTTTTATTTGTATTCATTTTTTTTGTAGAAAAAGAAATTGTTTTGTATACATTTGTGCTTATATTTTAACAATATTCTTTATATATATTTATTTAGTTTGAAAACATATAGAGTTTAAATTTTACAAGATTATATTTTATTATTTAGTATATTGAATATTATTTTTATAAAATAATATTTAATATGTTAAATAATTTACAATATTTTTCCATAATGTTTTTGAATAATACATATATTTATTAACAAATTTTGTATTTTATTTTTAGGTTAACAGTGTATGGAATAAACATATATTTTAATATACATTAAATATTATTTTATATTTTTGGGGAATAATATAATATTTAATGTATATTTTACAATTTTCTATGCTTATTTTAAACATTGTGAGAAAATATTGTTATAGGTAAAATTATACATATATTTTTAAACATTTTTTTCAATATTTTCCATTGTTGTCTATGGGGAGTTAGTCCTATTTTCATTTTAATTATGCAGCCATTTTGTTTTCTTTTTCTAACTTTTGTATCTATCTGTTTCTTTTTTAGGTCATTTTGGCTGCTTTTCGTCCGTGCGGGTAAGTTTAGTTTTATATATTTTAAGTTAGTTTTAAGGTAGGGGTAAGTTAGCAGTAGTGCATATGTGTTTGTTAGGGTGTTTTGATCGGTTTCGGGAGAGTTAGGTGTTGTTTTGGTAGTTTAGGGGCCGATTCCGATTCAGGCCGGAAATCTCTCCGACCGAGCCGGACCTAGAGAGATTTCCGACCGAATCGGACTCTGGCAGTCCGACCGAACGAGTACGATGCGCACGCATGCAATCGGGCTCGAGTCGGTCGGACTCCCATTGAGTCAATGGGAGCCGGACGTACAACACGTACGCGGGCTCCCATTGACCCAATGGGTGCGAGGCAAACAAGGGTGCCCCCTACAGCGGGTACGCCTCGAAGCGACTCGCGGCGTACATGCACAGATAGTGGGGACCCATGGGTCCCCCCTGTGTGCGACTCGTGCGGCTACGCGTACAGGGGGGTCCAACACGGACCCCCAAAGTGCGGCTCCGTCTGCTCTTTCGAGCCGGACGGCGCGAGTCGGTCGGACTGCTCGCGGCGCGCATCGTACTTGCCCGGCCGGGGAACGTCTCCATCGCGCGGTGCGAGTCGTGTCCGTGCGAGTCGGTCAGAGCGCTTCGGACCCGCGAACAAGTCGGTCGGCAATTTTGCGTGCGCTCGCATCGTACTCGCTCGGCCGGACGCACGTACGAATCGGTCGGGAAAGAGGGCTCCGAATCGGATCTGGTTAAGCCGAATCCGATTCGGTGCCCTACCGGCCGAGATCGGAATCGGCCCCTGAGGGGCCGATTCCGATTCAGGCCGGAAATCTCTCCGACCGAGCCGGACCTGGAGAGATTTCCGACCGAATCGGACTCTGGCAGTCCGACCGAACGAGTACGATGCGCACGCATGCAATCGGACTCGAGTTGGTCGGACTCCCATTGAGTCAATGGGAGCCGGACGTACAACACGTACGCGGGCTCCCATTGACCCAATGGGTGCGAGGCGAATAAGGGTGCCCCCTACAGCGGGTACGCCTCAAAGCGACTCGCGGCGTACATGCACAGGTAGGGGGGACCCATGGGTCCCTCCTGTGTGCGACTCGCGTGGCTATGCGTACAGGGGGGTCCAACACGGACCCCCAAAGTGCGGCTCCGACTGCTCTTTTGAGCCAGACGGCGCGAGTCGGTCGGACTGCTCGCGGCCCGCATCGTACTTGCCCGGCCGGGGAACGTCTCCATCGCGTGGTGCGAGTCGTGTCCGTGCGAGTCGGTCGGAGCGCTTCGGACCCACGAACAAGTCGGTCGGCGATTTCGCGTGCGCTCGCATCGTACTCGCTCGGCCGGACGCATGTACGAATCGGTCGGGAAAGAGGGCTCCGAATCGGATCCGGTTAAGCCGAATCCGATTCGGTGCCCTACCGGCCGAGATCGGAATTGGCCCCTTAGTGTCGGATGTAATTAGAGTGTTATGTAGGTTTAGTTATGTGTTTATTATATGTGTTTTGGTGTATTTTATGTTGATATTTGTTGTTGTGGGTTTGTATTTTTGTTGTGGGTGGGTTTTGTTTAATTTTTATTTACAGGTCCTCGTTTGGTGCATGGATGGAGTTTTTTTTAAAATAAAGGACAATGTTGTTTCTTGTTTTATTACAAGTTACTATACATTTCCTTTTTTTTCGGGTTGGAGCGTTTTTTCATAAACTATTTTCGGGTTTTTAAGGGTTTCGTTATTCAGAGGATTGCGGCGTTGGATTTCCCTTTTCTACAGTTGTATTGCTACATTTTTTTGGGGGGTTTCCTTTTTTAATGGATTAATTTTTCTTTGGATTGGTGTGGATTTTTTTCGTTTGTGAGGACTTTCTACAGCTACATAACTGTAAGTAATTTTTTTTTTATTGTTGTGGGTGGGAAATGTTTATTTTTTCTTTCTCTTCTTTTTTAATATTTATATTATGTCATATAATTTCCAGTTATAGTTAAAATGTTATGACATAAGTATATTTATTAATTGTAAAAAAAGAGAAAATCTTTGTTTTTATGTTTTCTATGTTTAAAAGTTTGCTTTTTGGTTTAATTTAGAGAATTGATTTTGCAATTATGTCTAGATATTCTAGACCTTGGGTATTTGGGTACATCCTAGTTTTATGTTGGAGGTATTCCTACATGGTTTTGGTTTGTTTGCTTAGTTTAGGTCCTATTTTGCTTAGAGATTGCTCTTGTCTGAGCTCTTGGTAGCTTAGGGGCCTATTACGATGGCGGTCGGAAAACCTCCCCGACCGCCATGGTAGCGGGAAAAGACCGCCCGCATGGACCGCGACATCACTGCCGGTCGAATTACGATGACCCGCGGTCGAAATCCAACCGCGGCGTTCTGATCGCGGGCCTTAACATTGCGGCGGTTGCTGCTGACCGCAGCACCGCCGCGATGTCCAAAGGAGCATGTCCTGCATTTCCCTGCACTGCGTGGCAGGCACTGCACAGTGCCTGCCACCTGGTACAGGGAAATGTAGGGGGGGCCATGGGTAGCCCCCCAGTGCAACCACAACCCCCCCAAAACATTGGGGGTCCGCAACAGGCCCCCGGAAGGCAATCTCCGCATGCCTTTCCATGGCGGTTTGACTGATGAGGAAAGGCTGACTACCGCCGGCATCATAATCCTGCTGGCGAAGCCTGCTCTGCACCGCCACCATTATCCCAGACCTGCTCCGGGCAGGAGTGCGGATGGCAACCGGCGGAAAAGCGGCAGTCGGAATTTCCCACCGCCGCGGTCACCACCGCCATCCTAATTTGACCGGTGTTTTTCTTGGTTGCGATCGCGGGCGGATGTCCAGCGCCGGTCCGGCGGGCGCCACCGCCGGCCCGGCGGTGGACATTTGACCTCCATCGTAATAGACCCCTATGTTCCTTTCTAATAGCTTCAATAGGTTTATGTAATGTTGGCTGTCCTCTTCCAATTGTGGCTTGGAAGGCATTATGCCATCCTTCCCCTGCATTGTTTGTTTTGGCTTTTTGTGCCAAAGTACTGGCATACACATTCCACCAGGGTATTTGAAATTTAGGTTGTCTACGATGTCCTGATCTATGTAACCTTCCCACCCAGGTGTCTTCGAAGTAGTCGAGCAGGAGACTTAATTTTGTTTCATTGGTTTGATAGAAAGGACTTTCTATTAGTAAGTTGTAGTGATTGGCTACTTCAGTAGTAGGTACGTAGGCTAGGGCGATTAATTTTTTTATTTGGTAGGCAAAGTTGCTGTTAGTTGAATATTCTATGCTTAAAGTAGATTTTTGTAGGTGCCTCCATATGCTTTGGTTAAAATGGTAGCAGCACCCTTGTATTGCAGTGTGTGGTTAAAGTTTGAGTATTGCCTGTTCAAAATCTATTATTATTCTTTGGGGATAGTAATTTTCTGTGAATTTTGTATTGTAGTTAGTACTTCTATATAGGTGGGGTTATTTTTATTAGGGAGTAATGCGTAAATGAATGGAATATTTGTCTCTTCAAATTCACCATGAATTGTATACAGTTGATAAAATGGTTTGGGACAAACTTTAAAGGTTCCGTCCATCATCCACGTTTCGCAGTTTTTAAGTTTTTGCAAATTAGTGTTAGTTGCAAAGATAATAATTATTTTCTCGTGACTTTTATTGTCATAGAGTAAGAATTTTTCTTCTTTGTGGGTGATGGTGTATTCTGGGAGTATTTGGATTTCTCTATATGTTTGGAGGTGGGTGGAGTTGGATCTGAAGTTCTTTTAGTTTTGGCTATTAATCTTTTTAAGTTGGGTATGGAAGGAAGTTGTCCTGTGACATGTTCTGGTACTGTGGTTAAAACATTTTTTAGAACTTGAGTACTTGTCTGCTGGGAACTTTTGCTTACTTCCCTTATTGTCTCTAGGGCATCTCTTACTTCTACTTCAGTCACATTAGGGGGATGGTTGTGCTCTCTAATATTCACAACATTTAACTCTATTGTAGTAGCTCTTCCATAACAGGCATTGGCATAATATTTGCTACATTTCCAATGAGTTTTATTTTCTATCACTTTTTCTTGGGTGTAAGTGTAACCCATGTAGCAAAGCATTAGTTTCCCCTTTTGAGATGTGATAAACTTTGCACCTTCTGCCATTTTCAGGGTATATCTGTGAAGATATATAAATATGTATTTAGTTAATATGCTATTGTGAATTATAATAGTGCTAGTATTATTAAAAATATAGAAAAAATACTTATATTAGTGTTTGACTTTTGCTGATGGGATAATTTGCTGCTTGTTGGTTTTTCACTGTTTTATTTTCTGTTGGTGTGAAAGAAAAATGTTTGTTAGTTACATGAGAGATATGTTTGTCATTTATTTGTATTGCTTTTTATTTAGCAGTGAAGCAAATAATACTTACTTTTTGTATTTGATGATTTTGATTTCTTTGATGTTTTTTGTAGGTGCAGTTTGTAAAAGCTGTGAAGAAAAATGCGTTTATTAGTTATGTTTTGTACTTTAGATATTTGTAAAAAAGCAGAGCTATTTACTTTCTTTATAGGTTAAGTTTTACATTAATTATTTATACTATTTATTATGTTGAGTTGAATAAGGTACCTAATAATATATTTGTGTTGTTTTTTATCATTTTGGTTGTATTGCAATTTAGTTTTATTTAAAAAAGGGGAACATTTTATTATTTTAGTGATTTAAGGTAAGGATGTCGGGGCATTTATATTTAGAAAAAAAGTTTTACTCTTACCTGTGATATAGGAGTTTGTGTAGATTTTCTTTCTTCTCTGGTCTCTCTCTCGCAATGTAACGCTCTCCCTCCGTGTTTGGCCGATAAATGGTACATTTGTGTTAATTGATTGTTTATTTTTATAGTGTTTAGTTAATTAGTTAACATTTTCTATTGGTTTGTGTGTTTTTAGTTTAAAATCATTGGTTGAGATACGTTATTTGAATTTTTTAGCAGTTACCTTTTAATTAGGTAAATATATGTAATGTTTATTTAATGTTTATATTTATGTTATTTGTTGTTGTTATTTAAATATATTTGTAAATACATGTAATTTATAATATTTATATTTGTTGTATATTATATATATGTAATTTTTGCATTGTTGGAAAGTAATTTAATGTTATCTTGTGAATGTTTTAATTTATTTGGGTTAGTATAATTATATTATATTTTTTTAATCATTTACTATTTTTTATATATGTTGTCTTAATTTATTATAATTATTTGGGATATGTTACTTAATTAAATATTTGTAAATTGTGTTTATTCAACGTTAAATGGTATTTTCGATATTATTTATAGGTATTTTAGCGATATTTGTGTAGTCGATATTGGCATTCTCGATATTTTTGTTGTGTTTCATTATAACTTAATGTTATCGATATTTTAGTTGGCTATATTTTTGTTGGCGATATTATTGTACTCGATATTTATTTAGGCGATATTTTTTTATCGATATTTGTGTAATTTCCTGTTTAAGTATAGGGTGTCGATATTTGTGTGTACAATATATTTGCCGCGATATTTTTGTAGTTCGGTGTTTTTGTAGTCGACATTTCATCAGTGATCCGGTTCTATTCCCACAGCCTCCCATAATCCTAGGTCTGTATGTCTAGCCACCATCATGAAGTCAGGTAGGTATCAACGTGGTAGCGTGGGTGTATACGCCACTTTTGTGTGTGCCGTGGAGAGTACTGTCACCCAGCAATGTCTGGCCACCACCATCAGCCTACCAGCATCCTTGTTTTCTTGCACCGAGGCCTAAACATAATGGTCAATAGCTTTGTGTCTCCCTTCATTCCCAGAAGATATCTCACTGTATCCAAGTAGAGCCACACTAGTGCTGTGCTGCCAAATGGTATAGCTCAAGATTAAGGGCACCCCGACAGACTGTAATGGTTTTCTTAAAGAGGCCCTATGCCACTTACTTCCCTACAAGAGATCAGCCAGTACACAACTGACCTCACTGAAGACTCCTGCGGGCAGGCACATCAAGAGCACAGCAAAGAAATAGAGAAGCTGTGGTAGTGTAACCATTTTGGTTATTGCCACCCGCGTGGATGCCGTCAGTGGAAGCCTCTTCCAGAATTTCAACGACACACAGATTCTAGCACATTCTCTGTTTAACTTGCCTGCTACTATGTTAGAGTCACTGTGGTAAATTTAGACACATAGGGAGTGGAAGGTGTTTGTGTCCCATGTAAGGACCCTCTTGGACAGGTCCAACGGTGCTCAGTCAGTAACCGCTCTTAATGGGAATGTACACAATTTACTAGTGTACACTCCACAGTCTCAACAAATCAAAAACAGTGTAATGCCTTCAGCACCTCATCCATATCTGCCCCATGTCATTAAGATATAAAAGGGCATCATAATCATAGAGAGAGATTACATGCATACTGTTGCCAACTTTCAAAGCCACGATTGTCACCTCCTCAGAATTTGGCGGCCATTGGTTCCATTGATAGGGTAAACAAGAAGGGGGGGAGTATATAACTCTTCCTCGAATCTTTGTGGATCAGCCAAGGCCATATGAACACTCCACCAGTCCTAACTCTCGAGCCTGTGTATTGAAACAAGATTCACTTTATAATTCCTGCACCAAAGCTGAGCTCCTCCAACCCTATGAATAAGTAATCACAGGAAAGCATGTTGAATGCTTTCTCCCTGCCGATGAGCACCACAGCCTGCATCCTGGCATTTGACAGGCACTCTATAAGGGCATGAAGAAGGAGCCTAATGTTAGCTGTCGTAAATCTTGTCATCACAAAGCCTGACTGATCTACGTGAACCAGATCCATCAGACAAGGAGATATGTTTGTCAACCCATCACACAATATTTTATAATCATCTGCAGTAAGGAATGGCAAAGGGCTGTGCAAAGACTTGTTGATGTGTCCCTGCCAGTCATGGGTAAGGTCATAAGTACAACATCACTCATCAATTAGAGTAGCATATCTTTTTCATACGGCTCAGAATATGCCACCAAGGGCCTTGGGAACAGCAGAGTGCCTTAGTTCTCCTACAACTCTTTGCAGAAGCCAAATCACCAATTACTGTCTTGATCTCCTCTGTGGTTACAGGGGAATATAGCTCCTCACTTTGGGCCTGATTTGGACCATGACAAGACTCCTGTCATCCCTCCGTGATGGCAGTTACAAGTACTCTGTTGAGCTGATGGAGTTCAGGCCGCCGGATTTAGATGTGGGCTGGTTGATAAGCCGTCTGCATCAATAGACTTTTTTCGTCCGTGTAAACAGCACACCTCTGTCGACGCAGTGGACTCCTCTGCTGACTAACAGTACTCCATTGACGTCAGGCCGGCATGTTTGCGCCAAGACTATTAAGATTTCCCCATTGTGCTGGCTGTATCCTAGTGGCGGATTCCTGACAGAGTGAGTCTCTGGTGGAGTGGAGACTGGTATGTACTAGTGAATAATGCATCACTAGACATATATGTTGCGTTTTCTTCAAAAATATATGTAGGTAATGTGTCATGTCCCTTTTATTACATATAGCACAGCACACAAACAACATGCACACACCGTTAAATGTACACCCACAGGCATCACAAGCACAACACCCTCATCCACCACAGCAAACAAATTTTTTTTTAAGTGTCAATACAGGTGTGTTGATTTTTACTTGACAAGTTATAAAATGAACACTAATGCATTACACATAAGAAAAACATTGCATGTAAGAGCAATGTGAAAGTACACAAGGCCAATGCAAATGTTAACACACGATTCATAGTGAAACAAGTGAAAAAGAAGCTTACCTTAGATCTTGGTGACAACGGAGTTGATTAGCGTCGTGGGCAAGTAGTAGCAGGAAGGACCTGGGCAATGGGGTTCAAGATGGAAAGGGAAGTGGAAAGCAGAAATAAAGGTTCGTTTCTA
This sequence comes from Calotriton arnoldi, assembly GCA_963921515.1. Taxonomy (NCBI): domain Eukaryota; kingdom Metazoa; phylum Chordata; class Amphibia; order Caudata; family Salamandridae; genus Calotriton; species Calotriton arnoldi. The sequence goes on along the minus strand of CAWUFW010001612.1, from coordinate 1,573,937 downwards.
CCTCATTTCCTTCGATTCAACCAGCTCAAGTTTGGAGGTGTCCCGCCACAGTTTCCTTGACGGAAAGGCACATGGTGATTGGGCCGACTGTAATCTTGGCTGGACTCTCTCTGGTGTACGCTTTTGCCTATGATGCCATAGATGCTGGAGGAAAATTCTGCCGAAGGCACTCAGGCGGACTATCATCTATAGACCCGCTAACATCTAAGTAGAGTGGGCAGACCGCCAAGTAGGCAGGCGGAGAAACCATCGGAAATGTGTCAGGATCAGATCCGCCAAGATCTAAATCAGGCCCTAAGTAATGAGGTCAACCTTGATAGCCTCACTTCACATGCATAAGAAATCAAACTTTCCTTCGAGGTTGCTCAGTCTTGAGTATAGAGTGCCTCATACAAAGTCGACAATTCCAAATTAATATCCATCTGGGAATTAATAAACTTCCCTCCCCTATTGACTTCAGTACCAAAATGGGCTGGGATGTATCATTTCCCTTATAAATCAGGCAACAAAAATCCAAATTTTTCTGCATCACTGGGTTGTTTGTTGTTTCATCAGAAACTCTTTGCAATCAAATAGGCAAAGCCTTACAACCAATGTCTTGTACCTGGACTTTGATTGTGTATTTCCACAAAATGGGCTGCCTCCATCTCCAGCCTCCTCATCTCAGTCTCCAAGTGCAGTATCTCCCTGTTTGTGTAATTTTAACTCATGTGTTTTATGTATATACATGCCTTGTACATATACACTCAATGCATCCCATTCCAGGCACGTGTTTGCCATTGTACCAACACTGATGTCAAAATATCTACAATGTGTTCTCTCACAGTGCCCCTATAGGCATAACCAGGTAGTAATGGGTTCAGTAAATTTCATGTGAAGACCATGGGTGTTGATATGATCCAGTCTATGGGTATCAACATTGGGGTGTGGTCTAATACAGTGAGTCTTAAATATTGTGCATGCAACATCACGCCTTTCAGCAGAGTGTACAATATGATCATCTCCAGTCTTTAATACAGTCTGTCTGTGGGAATAAATTGAGAATTCCTCCATATGGCAGTGCAAAGCTCTCAACATATTTAATTCCAATCCTGGATGCCTTATGTTCCACTATGTTCGGTATAGGGGAGACAACCTATCCCTTCAAACACCCATCGAACTGTTGAAGTTGCCCTCCCCCCACAAAGTCAGAATGCACACTAGCTCAATACCACTCTGCTGCATTGTGTCCCAAAATGTAATCTGTGGTGTGATAAGTGCATAGACTGAAGCTATGGCCAGAGGTGTACTTTCTAGCAGTCCCTGTACCACTACATATCAACCCTCAAGGTCTACTATCACTTTTTCTGCCATATATGGAAAACCAATTACACACAATACACTTCTGGCATAGGAGGAGGAAATTAAGAAGAGCTGTCTCCTCCATGTATTTCTGTTACGCCCTCTTGTGCAAATAGGAGTATGCCTTGTATCCTTTCAATAGACTGCTTAGGCCCCTCACATGTCAGGATAAAAATGTATGCGGGCTGACAGTTGCCATCTCCATGATGTGTCTCTATGTTGAATATCTAAGCTATCATTCAGTGTGCGAAAGACTAGTTGCACATTGCATTCCCTCTAGGAAGGCTGCAAACTATGCCCATTTAACTGTTTCATAGTCGTCCGTGTCTCTGTCAACAAAGTACTGTGAGAAAGTAGTGGCAGATAACTATGTTTTCTTAAACAATCAACCACTATGAAACACTTTATAAAGCAGGGTGTACAACTACCAGCACCCAAACAACACCAAACATCACTAATGAGTTATATTTGGACCGTTTTAGGAACCTTGGATGAATGAGGGCACATGCCACGTCAAAGTGAAGACCTCAAGTGCTGTGTCTGTGAACCGCTCGTATAAAACCATCCAATGCATATTCATGTACCCTCCTATTCATGCTATAATTGCTATCTTCCTAGTGACCTCTTACCTCACATCCTCCGGTGCATAAAGTTACAAGTTCTGACTGCTGATAGCGATGCATTCCTTTTCCATGCAGTGATTGATATGTGTAGTGTGTTACAATATGTTTGTTACACCTGACATCACTTTTAATGCCTGTATGCCTCTTGCATGTGTCGCATTCCCTGCATGTATTGTTTTTCACTCTCCATTTTCTTTATTTTCTATGTCTGTTTTTCAAAATCCTATAAATCAATTTAAAAAAAAATAAAACTCCATAGGGCTTGTAGGAAATTACCATCTTTTGCATGATTTCCCCTTTAACTTTTGCCCTATCTATTTTGATGGTATGGAACTCTGGGGCATATTCACAAGAACGTGTGATAACTACCGCAAGTGTAGCTTAACGCAACCCTTCACATCGCAGTCACAAGATAACGCGTCAAATGAACGTGTTAAAACTAACTCGACGCAGAAAAAACGCGAAACACGAACTCAAAAATAGTAGCGATGTGGCCAATCGCGATACAAAAATCAGCGATAACCAGTGAGAGGCCTGCAATACCCACGCGTCATGCGGGTAAATGCACAATAAAAGCAGAGTAAAAAAACGGTGAGATGACAATGTACGAGTACAACCCCACATCCGTGACATAGAACAAATGAGCATCGTCCCGCATCAAATAGGCATCTCCCCACAGTCACAATGTACATTGACATGCAGTCTGCATGCAAACTGCGCAAATGCTGAAACATGCATGGAACACACATTGAAACCGCATCTCCCCTTCACATTGCAGAGGGACAAGCAACCCCTCCTGCACACAGACTTGTCATGACCATGACCAACAAATCACGAAAGCTTGGACGAATGTAGGGGCAGTGACTCCCGCTTACATTCATGTGGCCCATGTTGTGGGACCTGAGTCACAGGGAGCATCCCTACATCATGATGGAACATATCTGACCCCAAAAGGAGCCCTGTTGTCACCTGCAGGACACAAATGGTGTGTGATATGTGTGACTTTGTGATTCCTGCATGACATGTACTGCTTGTTGCAAATGAGCGGCATCAATGTGGATTACGTAGCGTCAATGCCGCTTCTCCCTCCCCCGAGCATATTCACCAGAGTGCGCAGCGCGGTTGCATCACTTGCACCCCTACGGCACACTATTATCATGCCTGTCTGCGCATGTCCACAAGCCTGACGACGACACAGTGATGTCCGGCGCTGAAGGTGGATGGACACGTGTGTGTAGGGCAATGGTAAAGACAGGGCAGACACAGATGTAGAGTTCATGCCTGGCTGAACTCGCCATGCGGCCGAGGGTAGACCTTTGGCTTATGCTGCGGAAATAGTGACACACACAACAGTTGGCATGTCTGATCCCTGACCCCCAGCGGGCCTGCGCACCCTCATCTACCCTTCGGCCGAGCCCGTACTCTGGGCGCATGCTACATGGCAACATTGAATATTGCGTGACGTGTGGCGCCGACACTACACCTGAGACACACGCATTAGTTACTTCCCTGGCAAGGCCTAAACTTAACCACGCCCAGAGCCACCTGTGGAATGCCCACACCCCTACGCCGTACTGCCGTACGCAAGTCCACTCCCTCACACTCACAGGGTGGTCTGACACAGCCACATGTCCCAGGTCTACCCCACTGCCTGAGGTGACTAGGTTGCGCCCGCTGTACATGGCACAACGTAATGTGGTATGGCCCGGGGCCCACATGCATACATAATGACCACACGGACACACTGAGATTATCCGTGGAACTGGCTACGGGCACGTGCGCCCTTCACCTTTTATTGCCAGGGCCACACGTCCAGTGACGCGTGGGCTGGATGGGAGTTGGGTAGTGTACGCCACCCCTCCGGGGTTGGTTGGTGCTGGCAACAACTACAACAGTGATCAGACAATCAGGAGTTCAAAGTACAAACAGCAAGGTTCCAGGACTTGAGCTGCACAGAGTTGGTGGCCCCGGATGCACAGCGGCCAGCACAGGCACACCGTCACTGGACGGTGACTTGCGATGCATTGAGGTAGGGCCAGGTGAGCTGAGCGGGTGCACATTGATGTACAAGGAGAGTGTCGCAGAGTGTTACGGCGGACAGTGGAAGGTGTCCATCCAGGGCATGATACAGAGGGCAGAAGCAAGCAGAAACAGGCAATATGGAGGAGTTGAATGCTACAGTCTCCTTTTCCCCACGATGTCAGTATCAGCTACATGATGATGAAGACAACCCCCAGGCCATAGACTCAGATGCCACCAACGTTCAACCAGAGAGTGTCCATGACTCCCGTGGCACAGAGTCAGTGGCCCCAGAGCTGGAAGGGGATGCAGTCTGCGATGAGTCCTGTACAATGATATAAACTCTGCAATGAACAGATCAAGACTCAGTTCCAATTGTGTGTCCTACTCGACCGCAGTGTGTGCCGGAGGCAGCGGTCAGCGCGGGGCAACCGCTGTGCAGCCAGCTCCTCCTGGATCTCTAACACACGGCGTTGAAATGGCATGTGGAGAAGATTCATGGTTGACGGAGGTGGAGGCACGAGAGCTGAGCGGGTGTGCACCCTGCGACGATGCCGTGTCCTGCCTGTTACGGACTGTATTGGATTGGTGTGAGGCATGCTGGACCGCTGTGTAGGCCGAAGGCAGAAGTCTGCAAGGGCCCACAGACACTTGTTGTCGGAATGCTATGCACAGAGTTGGTGGCACCACATCGAAGGGAGTATAGGGATATAAACGATGCCATAAATATGTACTCTGCCATTGTGTAATCAAGACTCAGTTCCAAATGTGTGACCTACTTGACCGCTGTGTATGCCGGTGGAGTGCGTCAGCGTGAAAGGAGTACTGCGGGCCTTGCTTGCGGAGGCCGTGATGGTCTGAGGAGGCTGCCAAGGCCTCTGGCTTTGAGCTGGTACTGGCACGTGGTGGGCCCTCTTGGAGACACGCCGGTGTCGGTAGGTGAGCAGTGAGGCCTGGATGCGCAGGGGCGGACGTGACTGGTTTGGGGACCAGCGGCCCGGGCTGCGGCAGGCGCTCAGGATCGCAGGCACCACCGCACACGGCATCGGCCTCGTGGCGGGGTGAGAGGCGCCGCCCTGGCAGCCACGTTGGCCATTCCGGAAGAGAACCACGCCCAGGGCTACGTGCTTTTTATTCACACCCCTACGCTAGCCTGGCGTACGCCGGGCAAGCCCACTCTGCACACGCTTACAGGGGGGACGTAACAGGCTACATTTCCGAGATGTTCCCCACTTGCTGGGGTGACATGGTTGCGCCCACTGTCCACAACACTACCACCACCAGCAGTATATGTCGACATGGATATGTCTGTGGTCTGCATACTGCAGTCTGTCCAGCACTTCCACGCCACACTTGGCATTGAGTGCATTCGCATTCATGGATCACTTGCCTCCTTCGCACATGCCTGGTTCCCACCTCTCCCCACATACTGCTATTGTGTGGCTGAGGTGCCATGCCGTTGATGGCTCATGTACATGGCTAGCCCAGTTTACCGCAGTACGTTGTGCTGTCGTGTATGGTGAGTGGGCATGTTGTATGTGTGTTTGTGACGTGTGCAGTGCCAGAGTTGTGAGTTGCATGATTGTGGATTTGAGGTGTGTGGTGTGTTCATTTGGTACTTACCAACGAGCACTGCATTTCCATAGGTGCCATCCTGGAAGCGCCGGTTGATGATGGACTGTCGGAAGATGTATGAATCATGCACACTGCCTGGGTAGTTGGCGACAACATTGGTGAAGAGTCCCCGGTGGTCCACTATTGCCTGCACATTGATGGAATGCATGTGCTTCCTGTTGTGGTAAATGTGTGCAGTGTCGGCAGGGGGCACAAGTAGGACATGTGTGCAGTCAATTGCCCCCAACACGTGCGGGAAGCCTGCTATGGTGTAGAAGCCTTGCTTGGTCTCCAGCTGTTCCTGCGCAGTGTGGGGGAAGTATAGGTATTGGGGTACCAAGCTGATGATGGCATCCAGGACAGGTGTGAGGAACTTGGATAGGGCTGGCTGTGAGACTCCTCCGACTCTGGCAGCTGTTGGTTGGAATGTCCCAGAGGCCAACAGGTGCAGCACAGCCAGCAGCTTTGTCTGAGGTGGGATGTTGGTTGTCCGCTGTGTTGGTACCGTCAGCCTGTGGGCAATGATGGTAAGGAGGCGGAGGATGGTTGACCTTTTGAGTCTGTAGTGGGCAATGACATTCTCTGGTGTCAAGTCTGTGAGGCTGGTGCGTTTTCTGAAGGTCCGCTGTCTTTGTCTGCGCTTCCTCCGTGGTGGTCCGGGGGGGGGTGGCGGGGCTGGGTGTGGTGGCGGTGGTTGTTGTGGCCCTGTTGGGGCTCCGAACTGCATGATGAGTAGCTCCATGGCATCTGTTGTTCTTCAGGTGTGGCTGTGGGCTGGGCTCCCTTTTCTGGTGCAGGTTGTCGTCCGACTTTGCACCAGGTCAGAGCAGGTGTTAATTTCCTGCTGCTAACGTGCCTTATCGCATGTTTTGTGATCTTATCGCCGATCTGGCTGGTCATTGAGAATGTTGCGTTGTGGTGTTGTCGTGGATTTTTGCACGGGAACGCCTACTCTGCATGTCATTAGCGTTAGTTGCCGGGGTCATCTGTGGCGATGTTTTTTGCGGCTGCTATCGAAGGTAAACTGGTGATATCGGCTGTTTGCACCTGCTTGTGAATGGGGCGATGACTTTATCGTGACTTTGGCTGAGATAAAGTGCCGTTAACTAGGCGATAGTTCCTTGAGAATATGCCCCACTGTGTACTACACTCTTACTAACCAGGAGTAAAGTGCCTGTACATGTAGAAATTGGCTTAATCCTAATTGGCATATTTGCCTCTTCTATAAGGCCATAGTAAATGGTGCAGAAATACGCCCCTGACATAGAAAGTTAAATGTCACTTGTGGACTGCAGCATTGCTTATGCCATTCACTACTATGACAGAGAAATATGGCTTCAGGACTACCCTGTTTAGCCTGACTGCAGCCAGCCTAAAACCTGCTGTAAAGACATGCCAAAGTAACCCTTTTTGACAGACAGGAAGCTCTGTTTTTTAAATATTAATAAGTCACCCCTGAAGTGTAGTCCTTTGCTTTGACCAGACTACAATTCAAGATGGTGCCCAAAATCAAACCATTTTGAAAGGAAGTCCTTCCTTTGTTTCTCTTCGGGACACTCGTACTTAATGAGAACCGAGGAACGCAGTGCGATGAATTCGACATGATTAAGGCCGTGTGGCTGAAACGCGTCGTCAATAAAATTCTAACTATGCAAACCCACTGAGTGCTCCGACTGCTCCTTCTGGAGTATTGGTGGTAATATATATATATATATATATATATATATATATATATTATCTACTGGCGGTCGCCAGTAGATAGTTATAGTTAGGACCTATTATCCATAGGAAATCCACGACATTCTATTTGCAATAACGTTGGCGCCGGTTGACGAATCTTCGCAAAGCTTCCAACTTGTTGGGATGCTCCGGTCCGCTCCTACCCTGAAAGTCTCGGGGTGATACGTCAAGCGGGGGCCGAGAAAAAGGGGGGTCCCAAAACGCGTTTTCCCCATTCATTTTTCCATAGGAACCTTTAGTCGCAGCTACAGCCCGAACTGCTGAACGGAATTACCCCAAATTTGGCAAAGAGGTAGCCCTTGGTTCAGACTGGTGCCTTTTGCTAAAATGGTGTAAATCCGTTCAGTAGTTCCTGAGAAATTCACAATTAAAATCACATATATATCTATGGGCGCGTCGGATCCGCGTACCCTCCCGATCACGAGCTGCATGCTAATTGGCTGTCAACACTCCAAATCAGGAAGTGTTGGCAGCCATTTTGTCCCTCGGTAGAACCGAGGGACAGAAACAAGTGCGCAAAGCGCAAAAAGGGGGCAGGGTAGAAACACCCTGACCCCCTAGGTCTGCTCAGGGGGTCCCACAAGGACCCCCAGGGCAGAAAAAAGCATTTTTTTTTTAAAAAAAAATCGGCGGGATGCGCTTAGGGTGCGCGGATCCGCCGAGAAAAAAAAAAGAAACAAGTGCGCAAAACGCACAAAGGGGGCAGGGTAGAAACACCCTAACCCCCTAGGCCTGCTCAGGGGGTCCCACAAGGACCCCCTGGGCAAAAAAAAGCATTTAAAAAAAAAAAAAAATCGGCAGGATGCGCTCAGGGAGCGCGGATCCTGCCGGAAAAAAAAAAAATCGAAGCGCGGTCTCCCGCGCTTCGATGTTAATTTGCCCCCGGGTGGGCCAAGTCCCGGGGGCATGCTGGGGGGGGTTTATTTTATGTATGGGGGGCCTCCAAGGGCCCCCCAAGCCCCGGGGACCGCCACCCCCGGGGCTTTATCATTAATGGTGCGGTAGGGCTCTGAGCCCTCCCGCAGCCCTGAGGACCGCCACCTCCCCGGGGCTTTTTTTTTAATTTATTTTTAAAACCTGTGTGGGGGGCTCCAGCCCCCACACGCCCGAGGACCACCACCTCCCCGGGGCACTAAGAACATTGAAAATGGGGGTCCGTTTTGGACCCCCAAGTCCCGGGGACCACCACCTCCCCGGGGCTTTCAAAATGTAGGGAGGGGGGCCGCGCGGCCCCCCTCCTGGAGCCCTTGATGGCCCTGGGGACCGCCACCCCCCAGGGCCGGCTCCTGCAGTGTCCCGGGGTGCCTACCCCCGGGACACTGTAGTTTGCTATGACAGGACGGGAGCCTCGCGGCTCCCGTCCTGTCATAGCAAACTTGGTTTGCATTTTGAAAGAGAGAGCAGGAAACCTGCTCTCTCTTTCAAAATGCAAACCAATTGCTTTCCACACGGGGAGCAGCATGTTAGCTGCTCCCCATGTGAAAAAGGAATGCCGGCTCCCGTAGGACACGGGGAGCCGGCGGGACTGTGGGGGGTTTGGGGACCCCCACAGTCCCCAACCAGAGGCCAGGCCCGGGGGATGGGGTCCCCGGGGCCATAAGTGGCCCGGGAGGGGGCCACGCAGCCCCCTCCCCAAATACAAAAAATAAAAAAAATTAAAAAAAATAAAAAAAAATAAGGGCAAGGCCGGCCCCGGGGGATGGGGTCCCCGGGGCCTTAAATGGCCTGAGGAGGGGGGCCACGCAGCCCCCCCCCATATTTTTTATTTAAAAAAGAGGGCATGTCCCGGGGGATGGGGTCCCCGGGGCCAATAGAGGCCCAGGGAAGGGGGGCCACGCGGCCCCCTTCCCGTTTTTTTTTTTTAATAAAACAAAAAAAAATGCCCAGGCCCCGGGGGATGGGGTACCCGGGGCCAAAAGTGGCTGAGGGAAGGGGGGCCACGCAGCCCCCCTCCCATAAAAAAAACAAAAACGGCATCGTGCCGAGGCCCCGCCCCCCTCCCTGCAGTACTCTGCAAACGCGCCCCCTGGCGCGTTTTAAGAAGGGGAAGTAATTCCCCTTGAATACTGGGGGTCCCTGGGGGCCAACTAGCCCACCAGGAACCTCCAGTATGCGCCAGGGGGCTGCCTTGCAGAGAGGTGTACAGAGGCCACGCCCCTTTTTACACCTCTCTGCAACGCAGCTCTGTGGCGCTTAATGTAGGTAGCTGGTGGGCTAGTTGCACCCCAGGGACCCTCAGGATTCAAGGGGAGTTAATCCCCCGACTTAAAACGCGCCACGGGGCGCGTTTGCACAGTGGTGAAAGGAGGGGGCGGGGCCTGAGGTGACATGTGTGCAAACAGGCCCCATGGCGCGTTTTAAGATGGGGAATTAAATCCCCTTCAATCCTGAGGGTCTCTGGGTGCCAACTAGCCCAACAGATACATCCAGAAAGCGCCACAGAGCTGCGTTGCAGAGAGGTGTAAAAGGGGTGTGGCCTCTCTACACGTCTCTGCAACGCAGCCCCTGGCGCATACTGGAGGTTCCTGGTGGGCTAGTTGGCCCCTAGGGACCCTCATGATTCAAGGGGACTTAATCCCCCAACTTAAAACGCGCCACAGGGCGCGTTTGCACAGATGTCACCTCAGGCCCCGCCCCCTCCCTTCACCATTGTGCAAATATTCCTCTAAAATCTGCCGAACTACGAATTCTGATTTACTCACCTGTTATCAGGAGAGACCTCAGTGCTGCATCTTTCAGCCCAGTACTAATCCTGAAAAGTAATTTTAACCGTACTTACCAGTAACTTGAATTTCCTTCCATAGGATATCATTGCCTGCTTTTTGCTGAAAAAGTTTCTAAGTGTTGATTTTTGAAACATACAAATATTCCTCTAAAATCAGCCGAAATACGAATTCCGATTTACTCACCTGTTATCAGGAGAGACCTCAGTGCTGTATCTTTCAGCCCAGTACTGGTCCTGAAAAGTAATTTTAACCGTACTTACCAGTAACTTGAATTTCCTTCCATAGGCTAACATTGACTGGTTTCACTTGGAAATTCTTCTAAGTGTGGAGTTTTGGAACTTTAAAATATTCCTCTAAAATCAGCCGAAATACGAATTCCGATTTACTCACCTGTTATCAGGAGAGACCTCAGTGCTGCATCTTTCAGCCCAGTACTGGTCCTGAAAAGTAATTTTAACCGTACTTACCGGTAACTTGAATTTCCTTCATAGGCTAACATTGACTGGTTTCACTTGGAAATTCTTCTAAGTGTGGAGTTTTGGAACTTTATAATATTCCTCTAAAATCAACCAAAGTACGAATTCCAATTTACTCACCTGTTATCAGGAGAGACCTCAGTGCTGTATCTTTCAGCCCAGTACTGGTCCTGAAAAGTAATTTTAACCGTACTTACCAGTAACTTGAATTTCCTTCCATAGGCTAACATTGACTGGTTTCACTTGGAAATTCTTCTAAGTGTGGAGTTTTGGAACTTTAAAATATTCCTCTAAAATCAGCCGAAATACGAATTCCGATTTACTCACCTGTTATCAGGAGAGACCTCAGTGCTGCATCTTTCAGCCCAGTACTGATCCTCAAAAGTAATTTTAACCGTACTTACCAGTAACTTGAATTTCCTTCATAGGCTAACATTGACTGGTTTCACCTGGAAATTCTTCTAAGTGTGGAGTTTTGGAACTTTAAAATATTCCTCTAAAATCAGCCGAAATACGAATTTCGATTTACTCACCTGTTATCAGGAGAGAACCCAGTGCTGCATCTTTTAGCCCAGCACTGACCCTAAAAAGTAATTTTAACCGTACTTACCAGTAACTTATATTTTCTTCCATAGGAATCCATTGTCTGGTTTTCAGCAGAAAAGTTTCAAAGTGTCGATTTTCACAAACTACAAATATTCCTTAAAAATCGCCTGTATGACTTAAACGCATTCTTTCAACTGTTTACAGGAGATGCACCAGTGCTGGATCCAGGATCCAACACTGAGTAAGAAAAAGTAACGATAACAGTTTTTACCTGCTAAGTGAATATCCTTCCATAGGATAACATTGGTGATTCTATGAGAAAAAGTTTCTAAGTGTCAACTTTTAAAATACAATAATATTCCTTAAAAATCACTACTGTAACCAAAACGCTTTTACTCAACTGTTTACAGGAGATGTCCCAGGACTGAATCTAGGATCCAGTCCTGTGGTTAGAAAAGTAATCCATAAAGTAACTAATTGCATTTAACTAGAAATTCACATTGAGCTGAATGTTGCATTGTGTTTGAAAATGTGTTGCCCATTGCAACAACTGTAACTACTGTACTTAAAAGTCTATTGCCTATGTGCAAAGTATTTAAACTAAAGTAATTCATTCTGAGAAAGTATTTTTTGTAATGTATAATGTAATTACAATGTAATTTAAAAAATAAAATATGTAAAAAAAAATTGTTTCTAAAAATGTAGTAAATCAGTATGAAAAAAATAAATATAACAATTAATACATTTAAAAATTGTCATTTACAAAACCTTTGAAATTCACTGAAAAAACCGTAGGTTTCAGACATGTTATAGTTAGGAATTAGCATTTAAAAAACCTTTGAAATTCACTGAAAAAACCATAGGTTTCAGACACGTTATAGTTAGAAATTAGCATTTAAAAAACCTTTGAAATTCACTGAAAAAACCATAGGTTTCAGGCACGTTATAGTTAGAAATTAGCATTTAAAAAACCTTAGAAATTCACTGAAAAAACCATAAGGTTTTAGGGACAGTTATAGTTAGTTGGACATTGCACTCGTACAAAACCCGTGAAATTCCCCCGTTATAGTTAGTTCAGGTAACTATAACTCGCGCCACCGCAATGCACTGCTGATGACGTCACATATTACATCACTCATGACATGGTCAGTGACATCACTGATGACATCACTGATGACATCTCAAATGACATCACTGATGACATCACTGATGACATCATCCATGTGAGAATTTAATGCATCTTCTCACACCCTAATATAAGTTTTGATACACCCACTCTACATTACAGACTGCCATTCTCAAAACCATACACACTCCAATACCAATAAGTACATACCCACTCACTGATTCTTAGGTCTACACACACACATCTACTCACTCACCCGTACAGTCACTCATACTTACAGTCACTCAGTACAGGACTATCATATGCACTCATACACCTATATAAACACTCACACAACGCAACTCATCCATAGAGGTACTCACACACCTAGTCAGTCATGCAAATAATTAATCACACTCCAATTTACTCACCTATACAGTTATACACACCAGCTCACTTACTCATAAAAATACTAGCACATTCTTATGCTCCTATGCAATCACTGATGCAAGTACACACTCATCCATATAGCCACTCTCACAATCACACACTCTCACTTATAGCCATTTATATACTCCAACACACATATATACTGCCTTTCACATATGTAGTTACTCACACATGTACCACTGAGATATACATTCAATCACTAACACACCCATACACACACTCACCCACCCATACAGTCCATCACAGACGCACTCTTGAAACCATGCACCCAGTGAATCACCCACTCACACATCTATGCACAGAGTCACACACACCCCACCCACACAAACACTGAGGCACCCATACAGATACTCAGAGAACCAATCCATAACCCATATAGACACTCATTTAGCTAGTCAGAAACCCATGCAGTTGCTTACACAACAACAGACAGACGGATACAGACATTCACACAGTTTAGTCACTCACCCATGCATCCAGTAAGATACGTTTAATCACTCACTTATAGACTCAGTCACGCACCTACTAAATCATCCATTCAGGCGCTTCTACACCCACTCATTCTTCAATACGCCTTTCCCTATATATATTAAACATATTTAAACTTTACAGAAACACACAGTCACTGGATGATGTCATCAGTGATGTCATCAGTGATGTCATTTGAGATGTCATCAGTGATGTCATCAGTGATGTCACTGACCATGTCATGAGTGATGTAATATGTGACGTCATCAGCAGTGCATTGCGGGGGCGCGAGTTATAGTTACCTGAACTAACTATAACGGGGTAATTTCACGGGTTTTGTATGAGTACAATGTCCAACTAACTATAACTGTCCCTAAAACCTTATGGTTTTTTCAGTGAATATATATATATATATATATATATGTATATATATATATATATATATATATATCCAACAAATTCCTCCCTAAGAGAAAAAGAGGGTCGCACTCCAGCAGTCTTACTCCAGTGATAGTTTATTCTTTTAGCAGGCACAGACCAACCAACGCGTTTCAGTATCGCAGATACCGTGGTCAAGGTATCTGCGATACTGAAACGCGTTGGTTGGTCTGTGCCTGCTAAAAGAATAAACTATCACTGGAGTAAGACTGCTGGAGTGCGACCCTCTTTTTCTCTTAGGGAGGAATTCGTTGGATATATTATAAGCGGTTTTGTTCAACCGCATGGATTACACACCTTCATGAGCGCCTGCAACCCGGCAAAAGTGAACCACTTGTGAGAGGATATATATATATATATACATATATATATATATATATATATATATATAATCTACAAAACTCCCATGAGAACCCATATGCTGCAGGAGCTCCTTGTTAAGAGCAGGATATAGATTCACCAGACCCAATTTCAGTTGAACGGCTCTAAATGGAATTTATAATTTTGGAGAAAAATATTTGAGGGAAATACAATATCAAGGGCAATACATCTCCTTGTATTGTTTAATCAAAGTTCGAAATTTCCCAGTTCAGTAAAATAGATGGGTTATTATTTCGACTTCGGAGGCACAAATTGGTAAGATGGTGGTTCCTGATTCCACTGGTTGGCTACATTTAAACTTCTCCTTACTGTACTATAACCTAAGAATAAAACAGTAGTTGTAATTGCATTGATTACATTGAAAATTGATTTTTGAGACTGACTATTCATAGATCTGCCAGCCAACATTGAGATGTGGCTGCAGATGGTCCAAAAGGCTGCTATGTGTGCAGTAGTTGGCTTAAAATACCCAGGCTAGAAGGTCATTGAACCGTCTCCCTGTCAAGGACTGGATCAGATTCATACTGGCCTGTTGGATTTACCTGGGCTAACATCATCTATGACTCACTAAACCCCTGTATACCCCCCACAAGTCAACGCTTAATCTATGTAGCCAAAACTAAGCTATTAACAGTTTCCAAATTTAAGCTAAAAAACAAAGGAGTAAAATATTTGTGCACGTACAACTCCTATTCTTTGGAATTCCCTATCCTCTGACCTTGGGGCATCACCCACATTCTCCAGCTTCAAGACTGCTCTGGAAACATAGGGGCATATTACCAACAGGCAGCGATAATTATCGCTAAGCGCGCTTAGCGCGATTTAAAATATCGCCGGCTATCGCTGGATTACATCGCCGAGTTAGCGCGTTATCATCAACGCTTAACTCCAAAGCGATAAAAAATCCAGCGATAGCGGCGAAATGCCTGAATATCGCTGGAAATCCAGCGATAAAAAAGCAGCGCTAGGGAAATCTTTGATGATAAGCCATGGTGGACTTATCCTGACAATCCACCTCCCATAGGATAATATGGCTAAGTCAGGAATTTTGCAGACGTTGGATTCCAGCGTTAATGGGGGCTTAGCGCGATTTTATTTGTAGCTACGCGGGTCCGGGGCATCGTTGTAAATAACGCGATGCTGCGTTAGCGATGTATTCCCATGAAGTTATGTGAGGAACGCCTACTTTGCATCTCATTAGCGATGCGATGCTAGGCGTTAGTAAAACGGGTGCTAGCACAAGGAAACACACGCTAAAGCCTGTTCGCGTGTCCTTGTTAATACTGCGATGGAATTATCGCCGCTTTTCGGCCGAAAACGGCCACTAAAGCGGCGATAATGGGCTTGATAATATGCCCCATCATTTTTTCAGGTCTCTCTTAAGACCAGCACTTCGATGAGAAGATTAAAAAACTATACTCAATGTTTTCATCAGAAGTCTGCTCAGCAAGACCTTTGACACCGTCTGACAGTACTGTACCTGCTTAATCAGAATTTTGCTCACTTTCCAAAAAAGACTCTCTTGAGGAGGTATTGAAATGCAACTCTGGCTCCCCAGAATGTCTTCTGGCTGCCCTTATTGTAAATCCTATCCTTAATAGGACCTGGAATGATTTTTTGAAATCCGGCCTTTTTCCTGCTTTATGGAAACAGGCGTTCCAATTGCCGTTGCTAAAGAAGCATAATGCTGACCCTGGGGTGCTCAGCAATGTTAGTCCCATTTCATTGTTACCTGCACCCACGAAGATTTTAGAAAAACTGGTTTATCGCCAACTATTTTCCTTTGTTGAAGCTAAATGATTTGCTTCCCGACACCCAATCTGGCTTCCATGCAGGCTATAGCACGGAGACCGCTCTACTGGAAGTATCTGAGACTCTCAGAGAGGCTTTGGATGGCGGTGCCTATTTATGGTAGTGATGCTAGACCCATCAGCAGCATTCGACACAGTAGCACATTCTACCTTGCTGAATAGATTATGCCATTTTGGCTTTCAGGGCAGTGTGCTGTTATGGATACGATCTTTTTTAGAAGATCGAACTCAACGGGTCTTCCTTCGCCCACTCATCTTCGCCTAAACCTTTGGCTAGTGTGCTGCTTTTCAACCTTTACTTGGCCGCTTTGGCCTGGGTAGTGAAGGTTGTTTTGTATGCAGATGACACACACCTTGTGTTTTCATTTAGAGAACATTCAGAAGCTGCCTTTCTCAACTTCAAAGAGTGTTTAAAGGGCATTGTCAAATGGATGGATATCTGCTTCTTGAAACTGAACGCAGACAAAATGGAGGTGCTTTGCTTCAGTCAGATGGCACCCCCTCCATCTAGTCTCTGGTGGCCTACTGAATTGAATCCGCCACCAACACCGGCCACTTCAGCTAGAACCTTAGGGATCATGTTCGACTCTCCTTTGCTACCCAAATTCAGCAGATCTCATCAACCTGCTTTCTGAAGTTATGATCAGTCAGGAAATTATTGCACCTCCTGCCAGTAGAGACCTGAAAGATTGTAGTCCATGTGCTTGTGACATCGAGATTGGATTACGCTACCAGCTTATATCTGGGTCTTCCGGCTTTCCTGACTCATGGACTCCAAATGATACAGAATGCGGCAGCCAGATTGATTCGACGGGTACCCTTTCACCATCACATCTCCCCCCATTCGAAGCAGCTTGATTGGCTTCCGATTGCTAAGAGGGTTGACTTCAAAGCCCCAACATTGGCATTTAGAGCCATTAGGGTCAAAGGTTCACTATACCTGAGAAATAGGCTTAGTCAGTACCACTAGGAGATAGCCTTGAGATATAATCACCTGCGAGTCTTGCGCATTCCAAGGTTTGCCAAGGTTTCTCGAGGTGGCAGATCTTTCTCAATACTGACGGCCAGGCTTTGGAACTCCTTGCCTATCCATCTTCGCATGGCCGAGTCTGAACACTGTTTCAGAAAAGATTAAAAAACCTGGCTCTTTAAACGAGTGTAGATATGAGTGGTGATCCTGTTCTTCAGTCTTGCTTTTGAGCTCCGGGACGCCTCTGCTGAGGTAGTCGTGTGCTGTACAGATGACTCGATTGATTTATTGAGCACCAAGAAGCCTTTGCTAATGTTGTGTGCACCTTTAGATGCAATCATTAATTCCTTCAATCATTTACAGATAGGCGGCTCTGTTGGAGTGAGCTCAGCATCCATCCAGGCCCTAAGGAACCTCTAAATGATTCCTTGCTCAGGGGTTGGGGAACAGGTGGGAGAGATTATATGCGCACACTCATACACTAACACACATGTGCACGCACGCAAACAAACACTAACACACACACAAACATATACACAACTCCAGAATTTCCTACCTCTGTGACATGACAGCAGTAGAAAATGGTGTTGCCTCTACCTCTCTATAGTAGGGAAAAAACCTTCCTCTGAAAGTCTTCAATTCCTCAGGCCCCTTAGACCCAAAAATGGTTTTCTAATTCAAAAAGATCATTCAACTCCAGCAGAAGCTAAAGCCACTTCTGTGCTTATCAGTGGCATACTTTTCAAAATTACCTACTGACGGGGGCACCACTCTTCCCATCACCCATGTCCTTAGTAATGACATGGAAGACGATGTGAAGATTAGCCAGAGAAAAATATTGTGGCGAAAGCCCAGCTGTTTTCCCAAATAAGGTGGACAGGAGCAATGTGAGAGAGCATGACAGGACAGAACAGTTCTTTTTGGAATTTGGGAGTAGTTGTGATGGAATGGGACAAGGATGGTGGCAGCTATTGTTGCAGCATTTTTCTGTACTGGGCCCTAAAATGGTCTATCATAAATCTTTATCTCTTATATCTGCTACCTTAACTCTATGTCTCTAGTCCTCCTTTAATTAGTCCTCCGATGGATATTGCTCATCGCATTGAGAGGAAACTAGGGTGTCAGCGTTGGCTACCCAAGGAGGACCAGGAATTGGTAACTAACTTATAGATTTGTAGTCAAATTCAGATATATTTATTCTGAGAACCATACTGTAAATATACAGAATGACAACAGGAAGTCTGAATCTCCCGAAGCAATTAAGACGGGCTAATATCACACAGACTAATAACTCTGCTGCCGCAATATAGAACAGCAATAACAGAACCTGATGTTCTGTAAACAATTTCTGGCTATTTCTACTATACATTTAAATATCCCAGGCACAGTCCTTGTGAAAAGAATGGTTGTGAAATTTAAAAGACTCAGACATTTAAAGAGTTTCAATTAGATTTTATATCAGTTAGTAATAATAATAATCAATGCATCAATTTATCATTTCGAAAACTAATTTATGAGTCTCAAATAAGTCAATTACAGGTGTAGTAGAAAACTACACATTAATACAGAATCTAAAGTCAAAGTTCTCCTAGTCCATAATAACCAACAAATCAGAATAGAAGGCTTCAATTAGTGAGTTCAAAGAGAATCTAAGCAGTACATTGCAAGATATGGTTCGGCCAGGAGTCCAGGGAAAGTCAGCTATGCAAGAAGTTCCTGCTGTTTTAAGGGCAAGAAGGTCTCTGCAAAGTTCTCGACATAGACAAGGGGTCAGGTCAGAAAGCCCAACTGACCAAGAAGTAGTTGCATCAAGACTCGATCTGCACAAAAGAAGAAGCAGAAGGAGCAACAGGAGCAAATGTGAGCAGCAGCAGCCCCAGAGCATTTGATATTATAGTTAATCAGTCCGGATGTAACACTCATTGTGCTACTATTACCATCAGGCATACATGAGGCAATCTTCTTCTCATTAGGTGCAAAAGTAAAAACAATTGAGAATTATCCCACACCAAGCATGGGAAACGACTGTCCGTATCAGGTACACAGGTAAGATCACAAAAGGCCATTCATCACTGTGCCTTTATCGTGTACTAGTCACAAATGTCCGGTTCTCATAGGAGTCTCAATATTGTAAATACATATGTATCAATTCTCCTTGCGTCTCATGGGAAAGTAAAAAAAATTTACATGAGTGAAGCTAGAACAAAATACCTTCTCACAGACGTCATGAGAAAGTGCAGGCCTAAAGAACAAAGTCAAGTTAATGTACTTAGAAAGGCAATATAGCATAATTAATTGATTATCTCAATAAACATAAGCATGCATAATTCCATCAATGCATTTTTCAAAGCAGTCAATTGTCACAGATTGTCACATGAAACTGTTCAATAGTAAGTATGGCCTAATACTGCATTGCAGAACATATACATATATCATATGTGCATACATTTTCTTTTTTTATAAATCTTTTTATTAACACGAAAACAAAATTAGTACATACAAAGAGCAATTATAGTGTATCATCCTTTTTTACATCAGTTCTGAGTCATATATTTTATACAATTGGCTACAATCTTAACAATTTCAACCCATGCATCAAGGTATCCCATCATAGTCCTCTATATGTTTGCCAGGCCCCCCCAGATTTTCTCTCCCTTCTTAGGGCACCCTCTGCTTTTGTAGATTGTAGCTTCCACCTGCCAACACCAATCGAGATCGTTTTCCCTCTCCTCCACAGTTGTGATTTCTGTTGCTCCCCATTTCCTTGCTGAATTCCGCTTAGCTACCACGGCCGCTAATGTCAACCATTTCCTTACATGGTTTGGCCAATCATCATTCCCGGTTGTTGTCAGGAGGAACCATTTGGGTTCCAGTGGAACTTCTATACCCACCACCTCCGTCATTGCTGCGGCTATTTTCCGCCAGTATTCTTGTAGGATTGGGCAATCCCACAATAAATGGTAAAAGGACCCCTCGGACTTGCAACCTCTATGACACTGCGTAATTTCAATGCGCCCCAGTCGGTGGAGCACTGATCTAGGGTAATACACCCTATGCAATATTTTAAGCTGTATTAGCTGGAATCTTACTCGTATCGGCACTTCTCTCGGGCCCTGGAGCACCTCCACCCATTCCTCTTCTTCAAAAGGACTCACATCCCTTTCCCAAGTTGTCCGGAGGGATCCCAACGGGTCTGGGGCATTGTTGCTTATCTTCTTGTAGATCAGGGAGATGGTTTTTACCTGCAGTGGCTCTGTCAATATCCTATCCTCTAACGGAGAGGCCGCAGCCAGGGTCTCCCCCTCTCTGATATATCTGCGTATGGTGTGCCCTAACTGAATATATTTAAGCCACTCTCCCTTCCCCAATATCATATTCCCCTCCCAGGTCAGCAAATGTGATAAACGCCCACCCCCTCCAAATGTCTCCCAGAGTCTCCAGCCCCAGTAGTTCCCATTTGGCGAATCACCTCAGCTTGCTTATTTCCTTCAGAGCATCGCCTGCCCATAGAGGTGTAATTTCTGTGAGCTTGCCCTCCCATCCCAAGTACCTTGTCGCTGCAACCCATGACCTAATCACTGTAGTAGTATGTGGTGGAAGGTTCTTACCTACTTGCCTAGTGTAAAGTACAGCCTGCAGGCCTCTCTCACCCATTGCCAGTCTGTCCACCCTATATGCTGGATTATTCCTGTCCTCGAATACCCATCCATTCGCGTTCACCAGCTGGGCTTCCCAATAATTAGGCTATCTGGTTTTAGGTTTAAACCTATAATAACTGATAAAACCCCACCGAAAGGAAATTAGCCATCACTGGTGTAAACATATAAACACTGAAAAAACACCTTTGCAACCACAAACTAAGTGCCATTCAAAGAAAGGAAAAGATGAGTGAAAGAGTCATTTTTATTTCTTCCTGAAGGGGCCAATACAATGTAACTTTGTTATACAAGGTAGCATCAAGAAAGACTGGGCTAACATTACTCTGCTTGAGTTTTGTTGTTTAGGGATGTCACTAAAACATTGTCTCTTCTTCCTCCTGCCTTTTTCAGTTTTGTGGTCTTTGGTCTAAAGATGCAGGGGCTTATTTACAAGCCCCTTGCGCCACTTTTGCGTCATTTTTAACATGGGAAAAGTGACGCAAAAGTGGTGCAAAGGCTTGTAAATCTGCCCCGCAGTGTTTAGATGCATGTTTTAGGTCTTATTTAGTTATTTTAAAAACTGTAGAAAATTGGGAAATGTCAAAATCATATTTGATATTTTGGCTACATTTGATTTCACTGATAGGTAAAATGGCTGGTTTCATAAGAATCTTTCCTAATATGTATCATCACATTTACCCACAGACAGAGAATGGGTGAAATCCTTTGATACATCTGCCCCCTTTTCTAGTGAGTCAGTATTGATTGAAGTGAATTGCCAAACACCCCAGGCTTTAAACATTCAATGCAAGATGTAGTGACAGGTATATGTGAAAAGGAAGTTGTCACCAAGCATCTGAGATAGTGGTGAAAACGTGACACCAGATGTTGGGTAAACATGGAACGCAGTGTCACATGGAATGCTGCTGAAAAAGTTCCTACCAAGTTCAATAAAGATTGGAGTGATATTGTTTGTATTTGCAGTAATTCAGCTACGTATATGAAAAAGTTGTATGATGGCCTGTCAAAATCGATACCTGAGCTGAAGTCATTCCCTGAAAGAGATCCTTGTCACTTGCGAGATGGTATGCTGAAAGCATCTTTACAATCTTCAGAGATAATGAAGAATGCTATTGACTTTGTAGTCCATTCTGGTGCAGTAAAAATGTATTTGGACCTCATATACCCTGTGCACACGCTAACTATACACATGCACTATCAGTGCAGAAGGCAAGCAATAATTAAAACTAAATTAAAATTCCATAAACACTGGAAAAACACTGTTTCTGTTGTTTTTAATGGCGCGAAAATGTGTAACCACTGATAACCACTGTTTTTTTTAAGGTACTGAAAAAACTGAAAAAAACCCACCAGAATTTACCAAAAATAGAAACTGAAAACAGGAAAGCCAACCAATAATTAATAACCACAAATATCTGGTACTTCCAGTCCTCAATCATATACCCCTCTTTGTAGTTTACTTAGGGCAATACTTGGGGCCGTGCCACACCACAGCAATGCCCGAAGCTCTGTGTTCACTTTTTGGAAAACGGAGGGGGGCACCTCATATGGCGTATTTTGAAACACATACAAAAGATGTGGCAGCGCCATCATTTTAAACATTGCCGCACGTCCCATCATTGTCAGAGGAAGCGCGCGCCAATGCTTTATGTCTGTTATGAGTCTATCAAGCTGTGCACCTATGTTCTGTCATTGGAATTCTTGGGGATCTCATGTTATATAGATTCCGAGATACTTAAAGCCACTTTCTTGCACCGGCACTACACATCGGGAAGTCAGGGTGGGGATTCCCCCGGCCAGGGGATATAGCAGTGACTTATCCCAATTGATTTGGTATCCAGAGTAGTCCCCAAATATATGGAAAATCTGGAGGATACAGTCCATGGAGTGTCTCGGTTTCCTCGCGTACAGCAGAATATCATCTGCGTACAGAGATATGCGATCCTCCCACTCTTCCCCTATTGGTATCCCCCAGATCAAAGGATCTTGCCCTACCCATGCTGCAAGTGGCTCCAGAGCCAAAGCAAATAAGATTGGAGATAACGGGCAGCCTTGTCTGGTACCTCTCCGCAGGGCAAACACCCGTGACACAGTAGCATTGACCCGCACCCTGGCTAATGGTTGCACATATAAAAGTCTAACCCACCCAATAAACTTGGGGCCCATGCCGAAACTTTTCTAAAACCGCGAAGAGGTAGCTCCACTCCACACTGTCGAATGCCATTCTGGCATTGAGGGAAAGGAGAGCCGCCTGCTCCTTAGGGCACTTCTCCGTTATATCAAGGATTCCAAATAACCTACGGAGGTTTAGCCTGGTGCTTCGGTGGGGCATAAATCCAGATTGATCTGGATGGATCAGAGTGGTGATCACCCCGGCCAACTGTGTAGATAAGAGCTTGGCGAGCACCTTAACCTCAAAATTAAGCAATGAGATTGCCCGATATGACCCACATTGCGAGGGTGACTTTGGGATTGTCGTTATCACCGCCATCCTCTGGTCTGGTGGGAGTATGCCCTCAGTCATCGCCTGGCCAACCATATTCAGTAGATGCTCTGCAGTCACATCCGACATGGCTTTGTACATCTCTACCGGCAGTCCATTTGGTCCTGCTGCTTTCCCGGATTGGAGGTCACGGGTTTGCTGCTCTAATTTCATCAGTCGTCAAGTCACCCTCTAGTCGCTCCCTATCCTCCTCCGAGAGTTGCGTCAGGGAGATATCCCGCAAAAAGTCTCCGCAGTCCTCCTCTGTATGTTGTGAGCGTGAGGCATATATCCCCTCATAATATGTAGCGAACTCTTCTGTTATTTCCACCCCGGTTTCACATCTGTCCCCTGCCTCGTTTTGTAGCCCTGGAACCCAGCTTCCTCTTGTATGACTTTTGTCTAGCAGGCCAGCAGCTTGTTGGCCTTATCCCCAACATCATATAGCCTATACTGTGTGGCCCGGGCTTGCGCTCTGGTACCATCTTCCGCTAAATCCCTCAGCTCTTTTTGCTGCACCCTTAGACGTTGTCTATCCTTTATTGCTTGGGTGTCAGTCCCCACCGCTTGGGATTCCAGCCTTATAATTTCTTTTTCGAGGGTGAGGCTTTTAAGGACTCTTTCTTTCCTAATGGCTCCTATCTTTGCCTGCGCTCGACCTCTGAATAACGTTTTAAAGGCTTCCCAAAGGACCACTGCGGAGTCAACTGTTCCAGTGTTATCCTCAAAGAACTGCTCTGCCCCCTACTGCATGTCGTCCCTGAAATCCTCGTCTCTGAAAAACCATGGATTTATCCTCTGCAGCTGTGTATGGTCCCTACCCGGGCCTGACAACTTTGTTTCTACTGGGGAGTGGTCAGATATCCCCTGCGCCAAAATTGCTGCATCCCTGAATTCCCCTAGCCCCTAACCTTGCGTAATGATGTAGTCGATCCTTGAGAGGCTTCCAGAGGACGCCGACAGATGTGTATATTGCTTCGCATTTGGGTGCTGGAACCTCCAGATATCCCCCAGACCCATCGCCTCGAGAAATACCTTCAGCTGACCCCCCTTTCTAACGGTGCCCATCCCCATGGGACCCCTGCCAGCCACGTTCAGCGCCATTGATAGGATGTCGTTTGTCACCCCGAGGACCAATCTACCCTCCGGCAACTGTAGTAGCAGGGGGCCCAATGTTTCGAGCATAGCTGTCTGGAGGCCCGGAGGAGAATACACCAAGCAGAAGTTAATTCCCTTCCCAAATCCCACATACGACCACATACCTCCCCGAGGCGTCTGTCTATGTCTTATTTTGGATGAAGGGAAATGTGCGTCTGATCAGGATCCCCACCCCCCTGGAGCCAGAGGTGTAGCCTGCATGCGCTATTAGTGTGTACCCAAACCTATCTAGTGCTTTACAGAAATTGCATTTAAGATGTGTTTCCTGCAAGAGGACCACCTCAGGCGCATGTTGTTTAACAAATTGTAGCACCGTCGTCCTTTTTAGTTTGCCATTAAGGCCATTCACATTCCAGGACCAAACCGTTACCGCTGATTGGGTCTGTGCGTACATTGCCATTTAAAGGTATATGTTCTGTCTGCCTCCCTTACTCTTGATAAATGTACTTCAATTGTAGACTCGCACCCTTTACCTAGCTCTATGATGTAGTACCATGTAACTTGTTCACCCCACCCAACTCCCACCCCCACCCTGCTAACCTGCTTTTAGGGTTATGGAAGCCCCAACTCTCCAGCCCGCAGAGCGCCTGTCGCCCCGTAACTAACATAAAAAATCTAACTATAAAATTGGGGGTAGCCTGATCCAACCGGACCCACGTTCAACACACGCTACTCTTACCCCCCTCCCGTCCAAGCCCCTTTAACTGGCTGATAACCTCTATTAATATCCATTTAGATAGTCTTTACCGGAATTTCCGGTCGGCTCATTCTCAAGTCTCGGTACTTCTATTCGCCTTGCTGGGCTTTAATCAAAAGCAGGCTCATATTGTTAAAGTCTTACCTCCATTTTGATCCTACCACTCATTACCCTTTTGCTGCTTCGGAAGCGGTGGGGCTAGCCAGCTCCAGCGAGGGAGACCGCTGATCCGGATCCCCCCCCAGTCTTAACGCCTTCCCCACAAGCTCCACTCTCGCAGCTTGAATCTTTGCCTTGTCTACTGCCAATTGTGCGCCATCCCTCCAGCCAGTCCCAGGCTTCTTCTAGTGTAGTAAAGTGCCACGTTTTCCCCTCCGCAATAACCCGCAGTCGCGCCGGGAAGAGCATCATGTATTTTACATTTCTGGCACGCAGTTCCTTCTTGACCGGTTCAAAGCTTCTTCTTTGCCGTTGCACTTGGAGAGTGAGGTCGAGGAAGAATCTGATCACAGTATTTTTATAGGGTAAGTCCCCTTTTGTTCTGGCCGCCTGCAATATTACATCTCTATCACGGTGATTGAATATTCTGGTGATAATTGTTCGGAGCGGAGCTCCTGGCTTTGGAGGTGGCATCGGGCCCTGTGTGCTCGCTCTATGGAGAAAAACTTAGACAAGCGCACCGGTTGCAGTTTATTGACGATGAGATCCTCCAGAAACAGGTCTACGCTTCGTCCCTCTGTGCCTTCGGGTACCCCCACCACGCGTATATTGTTCCTCCGTGCTCTCCCTTCCTGATCCTCCAGGCGCGCTGCGAAGTGTGCCGACTGTTGAGTTAGGGTATGTACTTGCTGTTCAAGGCGTTTTGTCTTTGCCTGAAGCTGGGCAATATTCGTTTCGGCCGCATTCACCTTTTCGGATAACTTGGAGAGGTCTGCCCTGATCAGAGTGACCTCTGTGGACACAGAGTCTATTTTTGGCTCTAGGGTTCCCTTGAAGTCCCAAATCGCCGCCATTATTGCGGTCAGGGAGGGTTCTTCTGTTCCACTTTCTTCTTCTATGTTCATTGCGGATCTGGTGACTGCGTAATTATCCATCTTATTGGATTGCACCGGGCCCATGCCTTTGCGCTTACCCATCGTTCCTATGGCAATTGCACAGCTTTCGCCCCCACCTATGGCCTTGGCGAGGGGGCCCCTCCTCACCTCCTCCGTTCTGGCTCTGGCTCGGGTTGCCAAGGGTCCGTCAGGTCCACCAGGGATCAGCTCCCAGGCTCTGCTCCCTTGTTTCGGCACACACATGTCTTCCTCTGACCTTACCGCTAGATTATTGA
Source organism: Calotriton arnoldi (assembly GCA_963921515.1). NCBI lineage: Eukaryota > Metazoa > Chordata > Amphibia > Caudata > Salamandridae > Calotriton > Calotriton arnoldi. The sequence continues at coordinate 1,547,903 of CAWUFW010001612.1, read as the reverse complement.
TCATGTGGTGCCGGGGTTAGTTTCCTTTGTTCGCCCCAACCTCATCAGGCCACCGTTAATGCAGGTGCCTGCTGGGCCACGTTGCTCAATGCGGGAGCCGTGGACCCACCGCCTTTCCCCCGCGTTTAATCCGCCTAACGATCGTATGGGAAAGCCACCCCATCTCCTAAGCGGCTCCCAGTTGCTTCAAGTATAATTGGGGTAATTGCAGCAAGCGGCTCCTTGCTGCCTTGAGTCCGTCTGATCGGCGGGACTCACGCTTTCCAGCAGTCTCCCTGCTCATTCCGCACTCCAGGATATGCCGCTCTCTCACTTCGGCTCAGCACGTCCCCTCCTCCTTGTCTACTACGGCAATCTCCAACATCGGGGGGAGGTCAGTGTGCCGTCTTCCAACCGGCCTCCGGGGCGCGGCGCTAAAGTGCTCCACTCCTCCTCACCCTAGTCGCCACTGTGTCGGTCTCCGTTGGGCGCCTAAGTCTTTTCCCCCAATCCGCTGGTCTCTAAGTCCTGTTGGGGCTTCACCACATGGAGGAACTGTTGCGGGCTATGTTACGGCCAATCAGCCCCTATGGGGAGGCCGTGGTGTTCCTTTTGCCCTTATGTATGTATTTTACATTGCCTTGATTCATAATATGTAAGGACTCATTTCAGATTCATCTACTCTTGAGTTCTATGTAGCAACTACTTGTTACTTGTTTAGACACTATGGATGACAACATACACTTACCCACACCCAACATTCACTTCAACAGCACCCAACATCCCACTCTCTCACACTCATGCAGTCCGACAACCACCCACACAACACTCCACACGTGCATGCATGCTCCTCAACACCTGCTCACTCACCATACACGCCATGGATATCTGGGGTTTCCTGCACAACATTATCTCAGACCTACTTTTCCTCATGGAAACCTGGCTGAACCTTGCATTGGCACCTGACATTGCCACAGCTATCCCCAATGGCTACAAGATTACCAGGTACAACAAACTTCCCAAGCCAAGAGGCGCAATCGCCATCATATACAAGAACACCGTTAGCTGCACCACCTCCACGGACAAGTCATCGTCCAACATGGAACTCCTGTCATTCAAGCTCCATATCACAGCCGACTTCACCATCAGCGTCACTCCCATCTACTGCCCACTGGGTCCACGCATCAACTTCACCAGCACCATCACGGACTTTGTCGCACCGTTCACCTTCGATGCAAGCAATCACATCCTACTTGGAGACCTGAACTTTCACTTGAAAACTAGGCTGACCCCAACTCAAAATCACTGATTGCAGACCATGGAATCCTGGGCCTCACCCAACGGGTAAAGGGACCTCCTCGTGTCACTGGACACCTCCTGGACCCTATTTTCACCACCTCCCACAACATCTGAGTCTAAAAGCCCACAACAGTCCCTTAAACAGACCACAAGCCTGTCAAGTTCAGCATTCGCATCTCAGTCCAACGCGCATACACCATTGCCAGGCCAGCACGCTGAAACTGGAACAGCATCACTGACAAGGACTGGAACACCATTCTCAACACCCACCAATCCAAGTACAGCAACAGCCTCCCCAAAGTCAACAAGAATTTCAACAATTGGATCACCTCCTGTGCCAACACCCTGGCCCCCCACAAACACAAGATCCAGATCACTGCCCCACCACGTCTACTCCAGAGCACTCCAAAACATCAGCATCATACTCACACCCATTCTGAATGCCTCCACCTCTTCCGTAACATTCCCAGGGGGATATTTTCAAGAACGTGTGTTAACTATCGGCAAAATCGCTTAACGCAACTTCTCACATCGCAGTCTATCGCGGGAAAATAACAACGTGTTAACGCAGTATTCCCAACCCGGCGGCACCATGCGATAGCCTCACAATAACGCGACAAATGTCCGCGTTAAAATCAACGCAACGCTGAAAAAATGCGAAACACGAACGTGGAAAAAATGGCAATGACCCCAATGGCGATACAAAAATCAGCAAAAACCAGCGACAGGCCTGCGATTCCCACGCGTCATGTGGGAAAATGCACTATAAAAGCACAGGAAAAAAAAACACAAAAAAATGTAACTGCGTAGCACCATGGACGCACCCGGACCGAGTGCAGAGGACAACGCGATCCCCACAAGCCCCACAGACGACCAGCCAGGAACCCCGGGGCCGGGGAAGGGCAAGGAGAAGAGGAAGAGGAAGACGGGGTTTAGTCCGCAGGAAAACCGGATCATCGTCACGGAGGTGACCGAACACTACCAACAACTGTTCGTCACCTCCACTGTGTCATCGGCAACACAAACGGAAATATGGCAGTCCATCGTGAACAACGTGAATGCAGTCGGAGTGTCGAGGAGGTCAATTGAGGAGGTCAAGAGGCGCTGGCATGATGTGACAAGCCAAACCAAGCAGAAACTCACTACCAACCGGAAGGCAGCAATGGCGACTGGAGGTGGGAGTCCTGCGCCACAGGAGGAACTGGATGAGCTGGAGGAAATGGTGGCCACAGTCATCAGTGCGGAGACGGCGCAAGGAGTTGGGGGTCCGGACACTGCTCGTTATGACGTGACCCAACAGCAACAGGGTGAGTAACCACCAGGGACTGGGGGGACGGGGGGAGATGGGCACAATGGCACACATGCACAATCAAGAATAGCACACTGCACACCCACAATGACTGTGGAACTGTCCCTGATGGCCTTGGCACACTGCAGCACACATAGAAACACCAAGTAGGCCCCCGTCCACCATCCGCACAAAAGTCCCCCCCATCACCAATCTCACAACCTACCCATGCACATGTGCTGAACCCAGCAAAGCAGCGGCTCTGTGAGCCACACTGACACTGCAAGTGACACTGCATGACCAATAGCATGGCTGCAGTCAAAATACATGACATGGTGCACGCCACGACACTGAGGTGGCCCAGTGTGGATAACATCCTTAAAGGAGCAGGTCACACTCCAACACATCCACGTGCACATACAACCCCTGACGTCAACAACACATCTGCAGACAAACAATGCACAAGAGTACAAAATCCGTCCAAGAGCACAAATGACCAAAGTCGCCAACATCTCAGCACCGTAAAAGCACACAAGTCAAAGGCACACCGCCTCAAAGGGATAAGGGGCCGCTAAATCAGAGCTGCAGGGGCGACTCTCCCACAATGCAGCACACACACATGGCAATCACAGCACATCAACATTGACGACAATGTGGTACAAAGTGCCACACTAACACCACAGAGCAGAGGACACAACTGGTGCCGCATGTGCGTAGAAAATGGCCAATCACATCAGGCATAGCAGGAAACTGTCAGTTGATAATGTACGAGTACAACCTCACATCCGTCATGTAGTCGGAATGTCCACTGTCCCCCATCAAATACCCTGCTCCTCCAAAACAGTCACAATGTACATTGTCATGCAGTCAGTATGTAAACATGTACAATGCGTGCACATACATGGAACACACTGTTAACCTGCATCTCCCCTTCACATTGCAGAGGGACAATCAACACCTCCTGCAGAGCAGACCAGACATCTCTTCAGTGATGAGGAGGAGGTACCCCTGGCCATCTGCCCCGCCACCCTCCAACGGCTCGTGGACAGCCGCCGCACCCCACCTCCAGGAGCAGGGCAGCCCAGCTGCATCGAGGTGATACCACCCCCTGCACAGACCACACAGCAGGAAGCACCCACCACCACGGCTGGCTCCCAGCACCTCACAGAAGAACAAATGGCATTCCAACGCCGTGTGTCAGACTGCCAGAGGGGGCTGGCTGAACAGGTGTGGGTGGGTTTTGACCTCATGGCAGCCAAACTAGTTGCCATACGTGGGTGTCTTAGTCCACTTACAGTCCCTAACGGACACCCACAGTCCGCTCCATGCCCTACAACAATCCTTGGCTGACCTCGCTGGAGCCATTACTCGGATACAAGAACTGTCTAGGTAGAGAGGCTCCAGCGACGACAGCACAGAGTTGGCACAGATGCGGAGGACAATGGAGAACAAGGAGCGGATGCAGGCAGGAAGGATGGCTGCCACGGCTGAACACCAGCGAGATGTAGCTGGGATCTACCATGCCCTGCAGATCCTCATCTTGCCATTGCTGCCACAGAGCCTGTCCCAGATGACTGCTGCAGGAACTTCGACACACACATCTCCGCCCCCTGATGTGTCAGTGGCACACAGTGATGCAGCCATACCACCTCCGCCCCCTGATGTGTCAGTGGCACACAGTGATGCAGCCATACCACCTCCGCCCCCTGATGTGTCAGTGGCACACAGTGATGCAGCCATAACACCACCACACACACCTGGCACACCTGACACAGAAGACATATCAGAGGACGAAGATGTGGACGGTAATGACTCTGTGTCAAAAAAGAGGTTGTAGCATTCATCACCCGCCATATGGCCTGTTTCTGCTTGGTACATCCCTCTGCCTCATGCCCTGGTACAACACCTTCCACTGTCCCCCAAAACACTCTGCGACATTCACCTGGACCCCGACATGGGCTGCCATATCTGCTCTGGTTACCAATGACACAGCAAACAGGCTACGGACTCAACCCTTCCTCTACCGATTGATTTGTCATCCCCTAAAGGACTCTGTTTGGCCCTCCACTGGGCAACCATGTAATGTGGGGTGTGCATGGCCATGTACTGCTCCAGCTCCGACACTCCACAGGATGTGAATAAAACATTCCTAATCACACCGATGTGTCATGTCTATGTTCAATCAAGTATAACAGTATGGATGACTGTAGGGACATTGATTGCACAAAAAGGTACACCCTGGGAAATGACATCAATGCGCATGTTTGACCGTGACACACATGGCCAATTAGATGACTGTGAAGGTGTGAACTAGCTGTGGCCTCATTGATCATGAACAACAATCTCGCAACCCCACAACGTAGCCCCACATCCATGTATGAAATAGGGCTGTGTGTAAATATGTCAAAGTCGGTAGGAGGCCTAAAGTAGTGTCCCACATCACATGTGACAACAGAACATCTCTTCGCATACCTACACGCACTCAACTGTGTGGACACAGCCTGGTTTGATGGAACACATTGATCCACATGGCAAGAAGTTGGACACCATACTCACATTGCTGAAGACACGTAAGCGCACAGGTCCACCAGCAACTCTCCCAACCACAATGTCTGGCTCACAGAGGTGGAGCTGGCAATAGGGACTCACACCTAAGTGAAATGCGTCAGCCAGTCCCTCCCTGTGTACGGACAATGCACATTGAGTAACACGATTTGGCATGCTAATCAACACTCATCACAGTTGAACACTAGTGAAGCTGCGTACACTTTATTAGCATGTGCGTGTCAGTACGGGCAAGGCAAGGGCCACAACATGCAGGCCAATGCATCATACACTAACAGGCAGCAAAGGAACATGTAGAGGTGCAAGACATGGGGAGGCACAATTAATCACCAACCATGACGGATGCCGACGGTCTCAGCCCACCTTGCCTTGCTGGACGAGTCATGTGGTGTTTGGCGAATGCTCATTGCACCGTGTCAGGGGACACCACTCACAGCCCATGGGATCTGCATAGTCCTGTACCACCGGACAGCGCTGACTGTCTGCTCTGCTGACAGTGAGCAGGTGAAGGAGTCCAACAAGGTCACATGTAGTACTACATTGCCATGTGTGTACTCTCCCTCCAGCGGTGTGTCAGTTTGAGGAACGTTGCCATGCGCCGCTGTCCACTCACCTTGCACAGGTGTGTGTCAACCCGCAGTCTTGCACACACATACATTCTGAGTCCATGCGAATGCAGCCATGTCCACTGTCATGGTGGGATATGTGTCCATTTCTCCAAGATGCAAAAGGGTGTTGGGACCTGTGCCATGGGTTACAATCTTTTGTGGCTGCAGGAACATAGTTACTCGTCCATGAAAGTGAGCGCAGCTTCATGGGCAATCAGTTCCAAGAGTACGTCGTTGTCGACTTCAACGAACACGGGGGCGAGCCAATCCATTAGCTGGTCCGGACAGATGTGCTCCGTCCACGCCGTTTCACCAATCCGCAACACAGACCAATAGGGGAGCTCTTCGATGTGGTCACTGCACACGAGGAATTGTGCAATCTCACATGCCCAACTGCCAGCACATACGCCCAATACCAAGGCATCCCATGAATGGGTATCAAGGTTACACTCCTGGTCGTGGGCCAACAGGGGGCGCACACACATGTCATAATCCAGTTCATCTACCGTTGCGTTGGATAGGCAGACATCCATGGGCCACTCGAATATGCATGATCGGCAGTGGAACCAGGGCTGGACGCAGGTGACGTACGCAAGACAAAAGCTCAGACGGTAACTGATGCGCAACACTGCCAGTGGCAGTGCCCCTAACAAATGCAGCATTCGGTCACGGTACAGTTCCACATGACGGGTTGTGCATGTGCCCGGGATGTTCTGACATTGCGTTGTTCGCACTCGTAGAACCGGCACTCTTCTGTCCTGCGGCTGTTATGTGGATGATATGCCACAGCTCGGAGCAATGAGTCGTATGAGTGTGCAAAGTTTGTACGTATGGGTTGTCCTGTACGTAAGTGTCAAGGCCGTTCCATGCAGGAGTACCTCGAGCAAGGACTTCTGTGTGTGGGGTGTGGAGACGTTGATCTTTCATTGGCGCCGTGTGTAGTGTGGAAGTCGTCATCATCTGCCATGGTATCTCCCTTAGGGGGTGCCTGCCGCATGCATTTCCAAGGTCGGGGGTGCAGATGTCCTTCTGCCTTCTGTATTGAGACAAAGGGGCTTTCATCCCTAATGTTAGTCAGACTACTGCTTGCATCCTGGGAATGTGATGTAGCTATCGCGCTGCATTGGGGCTAGGCCTTGGGCTTATGGTGCACCAAAAGCGATGAACACACACAACAGTTGCCATGTATGAGCCAAGACCCCGAGTGGCCTTGCGCTCCTTGTACAGTCCCTTCGTGCGTGGACGCCCTCCGGCTGCATGCAACATTGCAACATTGTCGATTGCGGGCCTTGTGGCGCAGACACTGCAGCAGAGACACACGCATCAGTTGGTTTCCTGTGCAGCCCAGATATGAACCACGCCCGGAGGCCAGGGATAATTGTTCACACCCCTACGCTGGCCTGGCGTACGCCGAGCCAGCCCACTCGGCTTACGTATAAAGGGGGGGGGAAGACGCTACGTGTCCCAGTTCTTCCCCACTGCCTGAGGTGACATGGCTGCGTCCGCCTGGCCGATGACGAGACTCAATCATTTAGGGTCCATGACTTGCGTTGCACGGAGTCGGTGGCACCGGTTGCACTGCGGCCGGCACGGGCCTACCGCCACGGGACGGTGACTTACTGTGCACTGAGGTAGGGGCACCTAAAGTGCTGAGCGGGTGTGCATCCTGCGATGATGACGTGTGCACTGATATGATCTCTGCCATTGCAATATCAAGACCCAGAGTCAAGTGTGCGCCTGGTGGACCGCAATGTAGGCCTGAGCCAGCGGGCAGCACGGGCCTACCGCCACGTGGCGTTGCCTCGCGTTTCACAGAGTTAGTGGCACCTAGAGAGCTGAGCGGGTGTGCAGCCTGCGATGATGACGTGTGCACTGATATGATCTCTGCCATTGCAAAATCAAGACCCAGAATCAAGTGTGCGACCTGGTGGCCCGCGCTGCGGGGATGCGTGATGTGGAGGCTGCCAAGGTCGCGGGCCCTCTTGGAGACACGCCGGTGGCGGAAGGTGAGCAGTGAGGCCTGGGTGCGCAGGGGCGGGCAATCCCCGCTGGGCGGCGGGACGGGCTGGGGTGCAGGGGCCTGTGTGCGCAGGGGCGGCCAAGCGATGTTGCCTTGTGCAATGATATGTGCTCTGCCATCATTAGCTGTGGACTCTGTTTCAGATGAGGGACCTGGTGGCCTGCAGGTTGTACCGGCACGTGGTTGGAGACACACTGGTGGCAGCAGGTGAGCAGTGTGGCCAGGGTGCACAGGGGCGGGCAATCCCTGCTGGGCGGCGGGAGGGGCTGGGGTGCAGCGGCCTGTGTGCGCAGGGGGGGCCAAGCGATGTTGCTGTGTGCAATGATATGTGCTCTGCCGTCATTAGCTGTGGACTCTGTTTCAGATGAGGGACCTGGTGGCCTGCATTGTGAACCGGCACTTGGTTGGAGACACATCGGTGGCAGCAGGTGAGCAGTGTGGCCTGGGTGCGCAGGGGCTGGCAATCCCCGCTGGGCGGCGGGAGGGGCTGGGGTGCAGCAGCCTGGGTGCGCAGTGTCGGCACTCTCTCTCCCTCTCTTCCTTTCACTGTCTCTCCCTCTTCCTCTGTTACTCTCTCTTTCCTTCTCCCTCTCTCCCCTTTCTCTCTTTCTCTCTCTCCCTCTCTTTCTCTATCTCTCTTTCTCTTTCTCTCTCTCACTCTCACTCTCCCTCTCTTTCTTTCTTTCGCTGCCTCTCTCTCCCTCTGTTACTCTCTCTCTCCTTCTCCCTCTCTCCCCCTTTCTCTCTTTCTCTTTCTCTCTCTCACTCTCCCTCTCTTTCTTTCACTGTCTCTCTCTCTCTCTCCCTCTCTTTCTCTATCTTTCTCTCTCTTTATCTCTCTCACTGTCCCTCTCTTTCTTTCACTGTCTCTCTCTCCCTCTGTTGCTCTCTCTCTCCTTCTCCCTCTCTCCCCCTTTCTCTCTCTCTCTTTCTCTCTCTCCCTCTCTTTCACTCTCTCTCTCCCTTTCTTTCACTCTCTCTCTCTCTCCCTTTCTGTCCTTTGTTGAGCGCATGACACACCTTCTTATCTTCAATTTTGTCTTGCAGGCTGCGACTTACGGTTTGTCCGGAGAAGACCCGCCATGACTCTTCCAATTATTGATGTTGAGTTGAATTTGAATAAATTGATTATTTTTGGAATTCAAAGATGTATGTCTGTTTTTCCTTTTTCGGACCACACATGGATGTTGGTTGTTGTACTTGTGCGACATCAGGCGGATTGTTGTGTTCATGAATTTGTAAGGTAGATGTGGAATATCTTTGTCTGGGAGGGGGGGTGCATGGGGTAGGGCCCCGGAGGGGGGTCCGGGGGGTGGCGGGCCTGGGGGTGGTGGCGGTGGGTGTTGTGGCCCTCTTGGGGCTCCGAGCTGCATGATCAGTAGCTCCATGGCATCTGTTGTTCTTCTGGTGTGGCTGTGGGCCGGGCTCCCTTTCATGGTGCAGGTTGTCGTCCGACTTAACACCAGGTAAGAGCAGGTGTTAAATCCTTGCTGCTAACGCGCCTTATCGCATGTTTTTGATTCTTATCGCCGATCTGGCTGGTCGTTGGGAATGTTGCGTAGTGGTGTTTCTGCGGGTTTTTGCACGGGAACGCCTACTCTGCATCTCATTAGCGTTAGTTGCCGGTGTCATCCGTGGCAATGTTTTTTGCGGCTGCTATCGCAGGATAACTGGCGATATCGGCTGTTAGCACCAGCTTGTGAATGGTGCGATGAATTTATCACAACTTTGGCTGCGATAAAGTGCTGCTAACTCGGCGATAAGTCCTTGAGAATATGCCCCCAGATGCTTGAAAACACACAACTATTCTCCCTTTGCTGGAGAAACCCTCTGTGGGCCCTTCAAAGCTCGCTAACTACAGGCCAAATTCCCTGCTACCATTCCCGGCCAAGGTCTTAGAGAAAATCATCAACAGACACCCCACTGAATACCTCAGTGACCACCAACTCCTCTATACCACTCAGTCTAGTTTCAGACATAACCACAGCATGGAAACTGCCCTTTTTGCTGCCACAGATGACATCTGCATGACTCTGGATGGAGGAGACACGTCGGCCCTCATCCTCCTGGACCTCTCTGCAGCATTTGAAAGTCTCCCACCCCATCCTCATCCAACACCTACCCAAATCTGGAATCTAAGGATACACACTCTGAACAATCTTCTCCTTCCTGACTGGAAGGACCCAGTCAGCCGGCCTTGCACCATACACCTCAGACGCCTGTGGCCTCATCTGCGGAGTTCCACAAGGGTCCTTCCTGAGCCAGACCATCTTCAACGCATACATGATCCCTCTAGCCAGCATCATCCACTCTCATGACATCAACATCCTCTTCTACACCAACGACATGCAACTCATTCTCTCCCTTACGGACAAGGTTTCCAGTACCCGTTCAATGCCTGCATGACTGCATGACTGAAATCACCCACTGGATGAAAAACATCTGTCTAAAGCTGAACATCGACAAGACCAAAATGATGATGGTGATGAAAACATTGAAGATGAGATATAGCCCAAGAATCTGAGATTGTCCAGTATGTAATACTGATTAATGGAGTTCCCACTGTCAAAGGCCTTCAAATGGCAATGACTATCTCTTTACGATCCTGCAACTATCATGATTACTGTGTATCTGCCATGGATAATTATGGTGGTGCTGTTGACTGCTATGTGGCTGCTCGGCTGCTCAATGTGGCACTTGAAGTGGTGGTGCTAATGATGTCTTCTCTCAACACCTGTCACCATGGCACAGGAAGTGGAAAGAGGATATGCTGTGCTGATTTGTGGTTATGAAAGTGTGTTTTTCCCACTGGGTGCATGGCACCATCCCATGAAAAACATGCAGGATCTTGAGGCGGTACTACATGCAGTATAACTGCTGCAACTGGGGCCAGAAGTAGCAACAGATGTAATGGCCTTAAAGTTGCATTGATAGAAGAGCAAATGTGATTCAAACCACACTGTCTCTACTAAGGCATGCTTGCACTACCCATTTCTATCCTTTAGTTTGATAGTCAGTAATCTGTCCTTAGGGACAACAATCCAAATATCAGCAGTATGAAAAGGGGCACCAGTTGTGGTGCACAGAACAATGGTCCTGAAAATGGCCAAAACTAAAATATAAGTCATTAGCTGCCATAATTTTCTTGTTTTCAAATTCAAGAACATTCAAAAAAACACGATGAACAAATACTCAGACCAAATTGAGTTTTGTGGGTGCAATTTTTTGGGAGCGACTGGGAGATGGCACCACTCTCAGATGCCTAGAATTTACAATCCGTTGGGCAAAACCATTCCTCAAGAGAAGAAAACAATACTATTCATTTAGGGTTAGGAAATGGTATTAGGGTAGGGGTAGGCAGAACTCGCAGAGTTTCACTCTGTGGAATTCTGCAGAGTTATATAAAAATTCTGTGAGATTCCATGGAGTTCTGCCAACAAGTGGAAATGATGCACGTTGTGCTTCAATTTAGTGCCAGTATCGCAAGCAGTACTTCAAGATCAATGTGAACGGCACCATACGGTGCGCAATTCGCACGGCCATTCGAGTTGATTATGCTGCCACTCTAGTAGGAAATCTACTTGAGCTGCAGCAAATCTACACGAGAAACAGCCCTCTGATGTTGACAGCTCCCAACCGCCCATGTTAGAAGATCGAGCTAGGGGATGCCGAATCTCGCTCACCAGCTTACATTAAACCGGAGCCTTGTGGGGGAAAAAATCCGCCGCACGGTGATCGGTGGAATTTGGCCGGAACTCCGCATTACAAGAGTGACATAGAGTCGCCTAATTCCACCAATTCCGCAGGCAGAATGAAACATTTCACCCACCCCTAGTATTAAGTATTGTGGAATATACCTCTCGGTGGCACTGACCCAAATGATCAGAGCAAAGTAGGGACATAAACAATGGACAAAAATATAACTAATGGTGAATTTGTACAGAAAAGGGTCGTGGATTCTGTCTCTTCAATAATTGGAGGCTTTAGAATGTCAGTCACATATTAGAACGTCCCACAGCAGAGAGATCTGAAAGTGTCAGGCAATTATGTATGTAATTTGGCCAGTTTATGCCAGCTGGGATTGGCAAGCAGTAATATGAGTTTGCTAGGACATATGAACTCTATTTCTGTTTTCCATGAGGCTGACCACTTGACCCCTTTCGTTGTTGCATTGTTGGAGCGTATTTCATATTTTGGCTCAGCAAAATAGTCAGCAAAAGCCAAGTACGTTTCTTTTTTTAAGCTGTACCATCCTTAGGCAGAACGTAGTTTGCTTCCAAACGCATACATTAAAACCACAACATAGGCAAGGCCCAAAAAAACAAATCATGTTCTGGCACATGCATCAAAAATACCATTTGCGATTCCTTATTAGCGAAAAATAAGGATTAGCTAATAAGGAATTGCAAAAGCCTATGCATGTAGGAATCGCCCAAAAAATAGCGATTCCTACAAATTCCTTAATTACGACTCGCAAATTGCGAGTCGCAATTAAGGAATGACTTTCCATTCATTCCTATGGGCCAAACAGGCCCATAGGAATGAATGGGAAGTACAAGCGCAATTTGCGAGCACCCATTAGGTACTCGCAAATTGCACATGCAATTTCAAGGGTGCAAGGGTGTCAAATGGACACCCTGTTGCACCCCTGAAATTGTAATGTGCACCCATGTTGCGCACACACATGCCCCAAGGGCATGTGTGTGTGTAACATGTAACTTTGAAAAATGCACTTTAGTGCATTTTTCAAAGTTTTTGCAAATTACCGACCTGTTTTATTTTTTGGTAATTTGTGACCCCTGATAGCGAAATAGCTATTTTAAATTGCTTCTGGCATTGCATTTAAGGAATCGCAATTTGCGATTCCTTAAATGCAAACGCAATTTGCGATTTTTGCATTTGGGATGGTGCATCCCAAATGCAAAAATTCCAGTCGCAAAGGGGCAGATTGTGAGAATCTGCCCGTTTGTGACCGGTTTTTTCCTTGATGCATGTGGGCCGTTCTGTATTATTCTTACCATAGTGCTGCCTTTACTTGGAAATTATATTTGCATATCAGACTAACCCGTCCCAAATGGGGAGAAGCAAGCTGGAATTCCAGACAATTGACAGTTTATGCTTAATACTGTGTTCATGTCTAGTTAGAGCCCATCAGCAGAATTTTAAAGTGTATTTGTAATTATCCATCACAGTGCATAGAAAAGTAGAGCACCAAAATATCTGTGGAATTCCTCATGCAAAAAATCGAAGAGATTTCGATCATTGTTTAGGTCTGATTCTATATTTTTTAAGATCCTTAGAATGGTCACTTGGCTTATGGAGACTGCCTTCGATTTGCTTTTGAATATTGTCTCCTTTGAGATCACTTTGGGCCAGATGTATCAATATTGGGAATAGCGATTACCTAATCACGATTCTCTGCAAATCGCAATTAGGTAATCGCTATTCCTAGGTATGAAACTCATAGAGTTTCATTTAGCGATTCCTAGTGGGTCGCAAATGGACCTCGTTCATGAATATTTATGAGCTAGGTTGCAATTTGCGACTCATTTGGAATTGCTAAAATCACAGGGATGGTGGCCTTCTGGGGTCAGCAGACCACCATGTCTGTGATTGCTTTCAAATAAAGCAATCATTTCTGTTTTTTATGCAGCCTGTTTTCCTCAAAGGAAAACGGGTTGTGTTTAAAAAAGAAAAAGTTTTCTTTTCATTTTTTAAGAGCAGGCAGTGGTCTGTGGGACCACTGCCTGCACTTAAAAAAGTTTTTACGAATATTCACAAAGGAGAATGGGCGCCTTGGGGACCCCTTCCCGTTTGCGAATGGGTTACCACCTACTTGAAGTAGGTGGTAAAATGTGAATGTTTAGCAACCACATTTCGGTCGCTAAACTTTCTTACATACCACTGCGATTCTGTATTAGGAAGGGATGCCCTAAACAGGCCTCTCCCTAATACTGAATCGGTATATTTTCGCAGTCCCAAAATGCGATTCGGTAACATTTTCCTGAATGGCAATTTGGGAATGATACAGACACAATGCATTTTTCCGGTCGCAAACGGTTTGCAACCGGAAAAATGCTTGATACATCTGGCCCTTTCTTTCTTATAAGTTTTATTTCATCTAGTTCTTTGATATGTTGATTGAGTTGCTGTCAATACCCATTCACTAATTAACATATTATTTAATTAATTAATAGGTTGTTTACATCGTTTGCCACCAACTTTACATTGGCAAATATTATCTTGACAACCACACAATGGAATTTAGAAATCCCATTTCTTGCATTTACTTGTTTATGTTTATAGGGGCATATTTACGTTCCCTGGCGCATCCCTGCATATCAGCAGGGATGCGCCAGGGAAAATGCGTCACGCAAGTTTACCCTTGCGCCACGTCCGATGCGCCGCATTTACAATGCGGCGCATCGTGGCGCAAGGATAAGCAGATGCGTGACGCATCTGCCGGCGGAAGGTTGGCGCAGTGCTGAAGTTGTGTCGCAAGCGCGACGCAACTCCAGCACTGTGCCAACCTTCCCTATCCCTAACATGGTGCGTCAATCCTTACGCCTGCTTGAAGCAGGCGTAAGGATTTGACGCACCAGCGTCGGAAAAGTGACTGCGTGAAATCTCGTAGATTTCACTACGTCACTTTTCTGAGGCGTTCCTGCGCCGGAATGCCCCCCCCGTCCTGTACGCCCACATGAAACCTGACGCAGGTTTCATGTGGCGCAGGGGTTTACTACGTGACGCATCTCCCTAGATGCGTCACGTTGTAAATATAGCGCAACGCAGCGCATGGTTTGCGTCGCCGCTGCATCACATGCGTGACGCAACGGCGGTGCAAAAGTGGCGCAAGGGGCTTGTAAATATGCCCCATAGTGTTTATTATCCAGATGAGTGTCTGTCAATAAGTGCCATGTACTTTTAAGTCACTATTCAGATAAGGAAGCTAAAAAATTTAAATGAGTTATTTTTAAAGGCCATATACATTTTCAGTCCTGTATTAAATTGAAAGTGGTTGAACTCTAACTTTGATCGAGACCAATGAAGACAATGGCCACGAAGGGAATTCAGTAAAAAATTAACTCAGAAAACAGGTTACATTGCTAGAATGCAGAAACAGTGCTGCGTATGTCAAGCCTTCTCACAATCTTTCAAACCGAAAAAGCCTACAGTCAAGAAAACAAATGTTTCTTTCTAAGAACAGATGATGTGAATGGTAGATTAATGTACCCAGAAAATTACAATACACAAAGCATATGCCAACACATAGCTTCTCAATGGCGAAACGCATTTATGCAACACTTTTCTTATTTTAACTTGTGGATTTTTAATGTTAAATCTATTTTCAGATTCATGCTATCTGAAATGTTATGGTACGTTGCACATAATGTACTTTACTCATTCTATTTTCGTTAAATTGTTGCTGCTGGAAAGTTTGTGATTAATGCAATACAAATTTGGCTAGTTTCTTTATTTCTGTATCGTTTTTGCCTCTCTTGCACCAAGCTCACAATTGCAAACATTGGCCTTTGTTGATAAAAAGAATGACTCCTTTGTTTGGACACAAGGACAGTATTACTCACTGCAGAGCAATGAGTTATCATGAGATAGCAGTCCACTTCTCTGGAACCAAGACTGGCCATGTGTCTTTCACAAAGCAGAGATTACAGACAGCAAATGCTGCAATGTAATGCCGAAGCCTGCTTCAAGGACGCACTAGTCGCCATGATAAGGAGGGGACACGTGGGGCATTCTTAGTGAAAGTGGTACCTCAGTAAAAAGGTTCCTCTGGTTTAAAGTTTGGTGGACGAGTTTAACTAAGACTTGGAGGATTATAACGACTGCAGGCATTTAGGGGCATATTTACATGCCCCTGTAGCCACCACAACGTCACTTTTTCTGACGTTGTGGTGGCGAGAGGGGCTTTGCTTTATTTACAAGGCAGTGTTAAGCCACTTAACGTGGCTTAACACTTCCTTGTAAATAAGGCACCCTTTCCCGCTATACTTAGCATGAAAGGGCCGGACAATGGGTGCTGTGGTGGGAGTTCCACCGCAACACCCATTGATTTCGATGCTGCCCCATATTTACAAGTGTGGCGCAAATATGGGGCAGCGCCAAAATTAAGACCAGGGAAAACCTAGTCTTACCCTGGCGCTTTCTCCTCGTTTTTGCTGACAGCAAAAGGCCATTGATTGTTAATGTGCAGGAAGGTGTCCCTTCCTGCACATAAACAATCTTCCCCTGCAACTCAGGCCCCCCTGCACTATGGTGCAAGGGTGTCTGCTTTGGCGCTAGGCGGCTAAATTAGCACCAGTGCAGAGGGAAACGCAGGGCTACACCGTATCCTTGTAAATAGTGTTTCAGAAGAGGTGGAGCGTGGTGTTAAGCCAAGGAGGCTAATGCCGCGCTCCGCCACTTCCTCGCAAATATGCCCCTTAGTATTTTCTTGCTATGTATGGCTCTCATAGAAAGCCTCTATCATTTATTTCATTTTCTAAATCTCATAACTCACAGCTGTGATGCAGCAACAGTTGATAACAAACCTCGTTGCCTTTGCTACATTATAAAGGTCTTCCAGGCCAGGCTGACAGGGCTCTCTGAGAGGCTGTCAGTGCATCTCTGCTTTTTTTATTTTTTTATTTATTTTTTATAATTATGGGGCATATTATCAAGCACGGCGTTAAAATTATCGCCGGTTTAGCGGCAGAAAACTGCCGCTAAATCGGCTTGATAATATGCCCTGGAGAATTCCAATAGAAGCCCATGTTGACACCAGAACATGGGCTTCTATTGAATTCTCAGAGCATATTATCAAGCCCATTATCGCCGCTTTAGCGGCAGTTTTCTGCCGCTAAACCGGCGATAATTTTAACGCCGTTTCTTGATAATATGCCCCAGAGTTTTATATAGCGCAAACTAGACCCAAGAAATCGGGTATTAGAGCGCTTTACATGAGCACCAGTTTCGTTACAGATGGACACATTCATTTTTGTTAGGCACAGGGAGATTAAGTGATTTGCCCAGAATCACAGGATGTTGAGCGTCGTTGCCGAGACTCGAACCCGGTTCCCCAGGTTCAAAGTCGACCGCTCTAGCCATAGGGCTACATCCTCTCCCCTTGTCTCCTTTGAATAAAAGCAGACAGTACAGTTGCAGGAAGGCAAAGGAAGGCAGGGTGGGTGGTGGGGATTGGTCAAGGGTGGCAGGTAGGCTTTTTTTATTTTTACTTTTGGGACAGAGAAACATAACAGAGGCCATGTTATGTATGGCTCCCCCATTACTCCTCTGCCACTGCGAAGCAGGAGAAAGCAGGGGCATATGATTTTTGGGGCCATAGATAGCATAAAATTATAGCTGCATAAAAAGTGAATTACGGGAATTTTTTTCACCTCAGGATTCTAAGTGAGCTTTGCACTCGTCTTTTTGATATCACTCAGAATATCAGTGAAAAACATTCCCATAATTCACCATTAATGTAAATACTCTAGGGCTACTTCAGACCATTAAATCCCTCAAACCATTATGAGGAGAAAAACAAACTATAGTGACACTAGAAAATTAGGAAAATGAAGAGATTTATTTATTAATTTATCTTTTTCTTATTTTTGGGTAAGTATAAAAACATGTATTAGAAGTAAAAACAATTCATACAGAGACTAACAAATGTACAACATTCTGACTACATTCATTCACAACCACAAACATACTATAAACACATGATCATTATTGATATATATGATTTTTTCGTCAAACATGATAAAATTAATAAAGACTATAGCGAACAAACAAGCAGCAATAGCACTATGATGAAAAACAAGCTTTTTTAGGTGGTTTCCAAACTGACTCTACGCGCGTTTCGACAGAAACACTGTCTTCATCAGGAGTTCCACCGCAGAATGTTGTGCTCTGTAATGAATAATATATATATCACACAGATATAATTTTAAGTGTCACTATAGTACATTATTATAATATTTTCATATTGTGGTAAGGACCCATAATTTAAACTGATATTCTCTTTTATTAAGAAAAGAAAGAAAGAAAAAGAAAGAGAAAGAAGAAAAAGGAAAAAGAAAAGAGCCTGACAGACAATTGACATAAATACAAACATATAAATAATCTCCTAATCAACATATAACAATGCAAACGTGCAAATTGTCACTATTACTAGTGATCTATATTCTTTGTGTGAATTCCAAACTAACAGTACCAAAAACCCCTTACTAAGGAAGAATAATTAACGTCCCTGAATGAAGGTTGAATCAAAAAGACATAAACATATAATATATTCTCCATGATAAGTATTTTATGTAGAGAAATATATACATGATGATCAAAAATGTGCTCAAAAGGCACAAAAATACTGAAATTTAAAATGTGTGACATAACAATAATAGAAAAGATGTATATTACCAAGTCTATCCAGCAACTGTATGCAAACAAATGAACTGTATAAATAGTCCAGGTCAGAATAGGATATTGTATCATAAAGAGTTTATACTCGTCATCCACGATGCATCTGTGGAATTCTAGGGGGATATACCAAAACAAAGAAGAAAAAGGATAAGAAGCTTTCCACTGCTCATTATGTACATCCTTGAATATAAACAAATATTATAACAACCCAATTAAGTTACATGTTTACCTTGTACAGTTAGTAACCTTTTTCAAAGGAGAAACGTTTTAATATGATGGCCGACTCCTCAAAAAAGAGGCCCTGAAATGAAGAAAACAGGCCCAGGGCATCAAATGCAAAGACACGCAACAAAATAATTGTAAGAATGTCAAAAGTTGAAACTGCCTCTATAGATATCAAAGAGGGCAAAACATACCTACTCAATAAAATGTATCCAGTAGGACAGACGAGCTGCTAGTCCTTCAGATGGTTAAAAATGGATACTAAAAAGTGAACAACAGAAGCGGAGTGTTCCATGAGTGGAAAATACTCACAACAAGGTAGCTATTTATATTGACAGGATGGTGAAATAACGTGAATGCCTTACATAAATATAGAAAGACTATTTATAGTATTTAAGCGATATCGCAAACGTCCAGAATAATCGAAAAGTTTCAAGATTGTAATTAAAAAACTTATGGGCAGACACGTGAAGAACGATTACAGCTATACCGTCTCAAGAGCGAGACTATTTCTAACTGGAAGCAGTTGGTAAATAATTATGGAAACAGAAACTGTATTCCCAAACAGGTGGCATAACAAAATGAAAGCCTCTATGTTATGTGGATTTTACCTCCCCTTAAAGAAATGTGTGTCCCGATACATATGCATAGTTCCACACTCATAGATAATAATAAACACCAGAGTGTTTGCAGAGGACCCGCGAATTCTCACGCTATTCTTACCGGTATCAACGATCCAAACAGGTTGGCAGCTCTAATCTCTGTATAACAGCCACCCGGAGGGGCTGGAAGACGCTGACAAGCTGATGGCGCGAAAAAGACGGTAGATTTAAATACTATCGGGGAACAGTCATATGGCCTTGTCACATGACGGGAGAGGCGGAGTTAAACCCGGCCAGACACAAAAACCAGGGAAAATTTAAAAACAGGAACAGACGATAGATTAAAATGCTATTGGGGAACAGTCATGTGACCTTGTCAAAAATAGGAACAGACCGTAGATATAGATACTATCGGAGAAACGTCATATGACCTTATCACATGACGGGAGAGGCGGAGCTATGCCCGGCCAAACACAAAAAGAGACAGGGGAAAATTTAAAAACAGGAAGTGCCATGATCTTAATAGCATAATGAAAGATTTAAAGAGGTCAATGTACATGATTATATGCAAAAAACAGTCCCGATGCATATGCGCATTCATCTGGCGATATTCAAGTGAAAATGTAAGCATTGCATCCAAACTGCTATACTCATGTCCATGCATACAAGATGTAAAAAACGGTGAGTACATTAATCAACAAAATCAAACAACCTTCAAAGGAGATCCCTAAGATGTTATATGTAAAAAATATCCAATACATATGTACAGACACCCAGTGTTATTTGTAGATGCATATATATAAAGATATCGCCACCCAAAGGATGTGCACATATCCATGAACATACAACAAGATTAAGATAAGCGGCAGATGTACCAATGGAATGGACAAATAACCCATACCGGAAACCTGCATTGGTTAAACATAAATATAAGTATCGCCACCAGATGGCTGTGTACATGTCCATAGACGTACAGCAAGATGTAAGAAATCGGATACCTATAGACAGAAACACAAATTGCCTATATCTGGGGATCACTGACCATACTAGTCATTATAGCGTATCGCTTGGTCCCATGGGATGTCAGAATTTAACCCATTGATGTGTGAACTCAATGTAAAAATCCAAAATACTTCTCTGCGTTTTCTTATTGGTTTCGCTTGTTGGTTATTTTTGATTTCAATTTTTTCCAAGATTAACCATCTTATTTGGGTCTCACTATGGTTCATTTCTAGGTAGTGTTTTACCATCGGTGCCGTAAGTCTTTTTGTTTTGATGGCCGAGCGATGTTCTGTCAGGCGAACCGAGAATTGTCGTGATGTCTCGCCAACATATCCTTTATCACAGGGACAGAGTAACAGATATATAACATTGTCCGTCTTACAGTTAGTAAAGGATCTGAGTTTGATTTCCTTTTTTTGATAAAAGAATTTATCTGTGACTATCGCCCCATCACACGCCTTGCAATGGGAACATTTGTGGTTACCGGTGATAGGGTGACTACCGGCCAAAGTTTTTTGTATAAATGGCGGTTTAGGTTGCAATCTAGAGTGGACCACCAGGTCTTTTAAATTTTTGTTTCGCTTATGAGCAAACATGGGGCGTGGAAGTGCCCTGTCTGGTTCAGAGTTTGTATTAAGGATATGCCATTGGGCATTAATGGTTTGCCGAATCTTCTCATTGAGGGATGAGTGTTTGGTAACACATACCAATTTTGGGGGGTCTTTTTTTGTGTTTGTTTGTAGTAAATGGTCACGGTCATAAAACCTAGCCCTTTTATATGCCTCTCTTACAAGTCTCCTTGGATAACCACGATCTATGAACCTTTGTTTCATTGCTATTGCCCTCATGTCAAAATCATGTACATTGGTACAATTATGTCGAACACGTAAAAATTGTCCCATGGGTATATTTTCTCGTTGACATTTTGGGTGATAGATAGAGAAATGCAATAACGTATTTCTTGCTGTTGGCTTTGTGTAAAGATCTACTTGGAGAACAGAGTCAACTTCTTTAATTTCAATATCTAGGAATTCAATTTTCCCATCTCCAATGTTTGCTGTAAAACGTAAGTTGACATCACATAAATTTATCCATTCTAGAAATTCCTGAAGTTTCACAGACTTGTCCTTCCAAATAAACAATATATCGTCGATATATCGGGACCATTTATATATCGACTCAAAAAACGGGGCTACCTCGTTATAGACAAATTGGTACTCAAAAAATGCCATATAGATATTGGCTATAGTGGGGGCACAAGATGCCCCCATACTCACGCCCTTAAATTGTTTATATAGATCCCCATTAAACTCAAAAGTGTTTTAGTCAAGTACAATGGTAAGAAGGTCGATAATAAAAGGCACATTGCAATCTACTGAGAAGGTTAAAATAAACCATTCCACTGCTGTAATGGCCTCAAGCTGAGGGATGTTGCTATATAAGGACTCAATATCCAATGATACCAATAGGTCTGTTTGTCTATTGAAGGCTAAACCCTCTATTTTTGAGATTATATCCTTAGTGTCTCTAACATGAGATAAAGTTTTTGAGACATGTGGTCGTAGAACTTGGTCAATATATTTGGATATATGCTCCGTTACTGATCCTATAGTGGTGACAATTGGTCTTTAGGGAGGATTGTTACTATCTTTATGAATTTTCGGAACCCCGTAGACACTAGCCATACGGGGTGTCGACACATTCATATAGTCACTTTCCTGCTGGCATATTATACCCTGTTGTACAGCATTGTTCGTAAGGATGCGGATTTTACGTTGGACTCTAGATGTTGGGTCCGTGGTAATTTTACGATAATGTAGGGGATTGTTTAATAGTGTATTCATATTAGAAATGTATGTGTCAGTATCTATTACAACAATCCCTCCCCTTTATCACAGCTTTTCACTGTGATATTTTTCTGAGATTTTAAATCATTAAGGGCATCCAATTCATCCCTAAATAGATTTGGGATGGGCTTAGGGACATATTTGACAATGTTTTCGAGTTTAGCAATAACGACTGATTCAAAAATGCCCACCTCTGGTCCAACCTGATCCAAAGTCGGGGTGAACACAGAGATTGGGCGTAGACCTGATTGGTTCTCTTCAGATGTGGTAGAGTTGGGTCTATTTTCAAAAAACTTTTTTAATCGTATTTTTCGAAAAAAAGAGTGTATGTCTTGGAACATCTCAAAAATGTCAGCTCTAGTATGAGGGACAAACGATAAGCCCTTAGATAGTACTGGTTTTTGTGTCTGGCCGGGTTTAACTCCGCCTCTCCCGTCATGTGACAAGGCCATATGACTGTTCCCCGATAGTATTTAAATCTACCGTCTTTTTCGCGCCATCAGCTTTTCGGCGTCTTCCAGCCCCTCCGGGTGGCTGTTATACAGAGATTAGAGCTGCCAACCTGTTTGGATCGTTGATACCGGTAAGAATAGCGTGAGAATTCGCGGGTCCTCTGCAAACACTCTGGTGTTTATTATTATCTATGAGTGTGGAACTATGCATATGTATCGGGACACACATTTCTTTAAGGAGGTAAAATCCACATAACATAGAGGCTTTCATTTTGTTATGCCACCTGTTTGGGAATACAGTTTCTGTTTCCATAATTATTTACCAACTGCTTCCAGTTAGAAATAGTCTCGCTCTTGAGACGGTATAGCTGTAATCGTTCTTCACGTGTCTGCCCATAAGTTTTTTAATTACAATCTTGAAACTTTTCGATTATTCTGGACGTTTGCGATATCGCTTAAATACTATAAATAGTCTTACTATGTACGTTATTTCACCATCCTGTCAATATAAATAGCTACCTTGTTGTGAGTATTTTCCACTCATGGAACACTCCGCTTCAGTTGTTCACTTTTTAGTATCCATTTTTAACCATCTGAAGGACTAGCAGCTCGTCTGTCCTGCTGAATACATTTTATCGAGTAGGTATGTTTTGCCCTCTTTGATATCTATAGAGGCAGTTTCAACTTTTGACATTCTTACAATTATTTTGTTGCGTGTCTTTGCATTTGATGCCCTGGGCCTGTTTTCTTCATTTCAGGGCCTCTTTTTTGAGGAGTCGGCCATAATATTAAAACGTTTCTCCTTTGAAAAAGGTTACTAACTGTACAAGGTAAACATGTAACTTAATTGGGTTGTTATAATATTTGTTTATATTCAAGGATGTACATAGTGAGCAATGGAAAGCTTCTTATCCTTTTTCTTCTTTGTTTTGGTATATCCCCCTAGAATTCCACAGATGCATCGTGGATGACGAGTATAAACTCTTTATGATACAATATCCTATTCTGACCTGGACTATTTATACAGTTCATTTGTTTGCATACAGATGCTGGATAGACTTGGTAATATACATCTTTTCTATTATTGTTATGTCACACATTTTAAATTTCAGTATTTTTGTGCCTTTTGAGCACATTTTTGATCATCATGTATATATTTCTCTACATAAAATACTTATCATGGAGAATATATTATATGTTTATGTCTTTTTGATTCAACCTTCATTCAGGGACGTTAATTATTCTTCCTTAGTAAGGGGTTTTTGGTACTGTTAATTTGGAATTCACACAAAGATTATAGATCACTAGTAATAGTGACAATTTGCACGTTTGCATTGTTATATGTTGATTAGGAGATTATTTATATGTTTGTATTTATGTCAATTGTCTGTCAGGCTCTTTTCTTTTTTCTTTTTTCTTCTTTCTCTTTCTTTTTCTTTCTTTGTTTTCTTAATAAAAGAGAATATCAGTTTAAATTATGGGTCCTTACCACAATATGAACATATTATAATGTACTATAGTGACACTTAAAATTATATCTGTGTGATATATATATTATTCATTACAGAGCACAACATTCTGCGGTGGAACTCCTGATGAAGACAGTGTTTCTGTTGAAACGCGCGTAGAGTCAGTTTGGAAACCACCTAAAAAAGCTTGTTTTTCATCATAGTGCTATTGCTGCTTATTTGTTCGCTATAGTCTTTATTAATTTTATCATGTTTGACGAAAAAATCATATATATCAATATGATCATGTGTTTATAGTATGTTTGTGGTTGTGAATGAATGTAGTCAGAATGTTGTACATTTGTTAGTCTCTGTATGAATTGTTTTTACTTCTAATACATGTTTTTATACTTACCCAAAAATAAGAAAAAGATAAATTAATAAATAAATCTCTTCATTTTTCTAATTTTCTAGTGTCACTATAGTTTGTTTTTCTCCTTTTAATGGTTTGAGGGATTTAATGGTCTGAAGTAGCCCTAGAGTATTTACATTCATGTATTTTCCCTGTCTAGGTGTACTTCTCATCAATAACAGGGGGCCCCTTTACTTCATAATTCACCATTACACATCTATAATTCTATATACAATGCTATATATGGATAGCAACATATAATATGCAACCCCTGTATGAAAATCCATTTCAAATTTTTTGCTAATAGGTCACTTGTGATGCACTCAGTTGCCTATTATAAAGAAATGAATCCAGACCTCAACTGTAATAAATTATTACAATTGAGTTCTGATGGCACAATGCCTGCTGCCAGAACCAGCAGCTGACAGGAAAGGCAGGTCAGGTCACAGAGCATAATTACAATAGCAGTTTAAAGAAAAGCAAAATGTTGCTTTTCTTTCTTCTGCTAAGTTTTTCTAGCTTACAGTACTAAGCAGAAAGGAGCTATTTAGGGCAACATGTGTATTTATGCACTCCTTAGGTGATCTCTTTTTCATATGAAAGAGCTATGCACCAAGGATATAAGTGGTTTGTAGGAAAGTTGTTGGTGTGACCATGTATTCTATTGGATAAATATTCCCTCCTGTACATGATAAGGATATTGCAAGTAACCTCGAAGCTCCATAATCTTATAAAGGAACTTGACCTACAGTCTTCGTTCCTGTATATGGTCATGGAACTCCTATGTGACTTGCAATATCCTTATATTGTATGAAAGGGGTACTTTACACCATATATAATAATTAAGTTTCATGAACCTAGCATATCAAAGGTACTTATTTTACTTTTCACAAAGTTCATTAAATTTCGCCAGTCAAAGCTATGTAATTTTAATGAAGTTTTGTGCACTTCAGCTGTCATTTTAGTGGTGTTTAATAAACGGCACCTGTCAAAGATATGTCTTTCATTTTAATAAAGTTTAATACACTTTGCCTGCCAAACCTACGTATTACAGTATAATGAACCTTAGCAAACTTTGCCTTCAAATTTACTTAATTCACTTTAATTAAGTTTATTTTATACAATGTATTCTGCATATTTATAGTACCTTCTACCATAGCTCTTGCTTGAACTGAGGACTTTGGAGTTCGGCCGGACATACGGATTAATGGTTTCATACATGCAGGCGTTATTATACCTTTGAAAACTCCAACGGTTTCCAGCGCAATACACTGGAGGAAATTACTAATGAGCCACCATACGTCATGAAAAAAAACATTTGAAATAAAGGATTTTTTTTTTGATACAACACTAAGTCTACTGGACTTCATTGTCTGACGCACCCCCACTTGTATTTATCTGAGGGACCTTGTTGTATGGATCCGGAATTTTCAACTGATATTTCCATTCTGTTAGAAATTGGGCATCTAGTTGGCAAAGGTATACACCCTGTCCAAGCAGGGACCGCAATCCTAGTCAGGGTAAGTCATGACACAATCCCAAATTATCCTGTGCTCACTCCCTGGTAGCTTGGCACAGAGCAGGCAGGCTTATTTGAGCAATACCTCACACAACAACACAGTAAATACACCACAAAAAGGACTCCACAACAGTTTAGAAACACAGACAATATTTATCTGAGTAAAACAAGTCCAAAATGATCAAAATCCATCAAGTAGAAGTCGAGATATTGAATGTTGAAGAAATAAATGTAATAAGGCGCTTAGAAGCAGGTAACTCTAAAAAGGTTGCATCAGGACCTGAGGGACCGGTGCAAATCCAAAGTTTAGGTGTTTCAGGGATTCTGCTCAGTAACAGAACTATGCTTGGGACCATAGAACATCAGCATGTAGGGACTTAGTCACTATACCACCTCAGTGTCTATGAGCCAGAGTCAGACTAGCTATCGTGCCTCACTTGCCCAGCTAACCATTCCAGAGAAACAAGTGAGTTGGCATCCTAGAACACAACACCTTTGACCCTCTCAGGGATTGCGGTAACAGGACACACCCTTTCGCTCTATCACTCGTACTTTTTTTTTTTTTTTACTGAGTTTTATATAGCGCGAACTTGACTTGAATCGGGTATCAGAGCGCTTTACATAGCACCAGTTGCGTTACATGAGGACACATTCATTTTTGTTAGGCACGGGGAGATTAAGTGATTTGCCCAGAATCACAGGATGTTCAGCGTCATTGCCGAGACTCGAACCCAGTTCCCCAGATTCGAGCTCGTCCGCCCTAGCCGTTAGGCCAACTCCTCCCCCCTCCACAATAAGATAAACAAGAGACACGAAGGAAGTTTATAATATTTATTTAAACTATTGTGCTCTAAGATGCAGTATTTGCACCACAATTAGACAACAAATGCATACCAAAAATATCATTAGCATGGTTAACAAACAATATACCATAAAAAAGCCCTGTCATGTAATAAGACCCCCTCCTTTCTACTGAAGCTAAATGATTATATATTATAGATCTCTGGGATTAGTGGCGGACCCCGTAATTTGCATACATAGGGGGATGATCTACATCTCAGCTGACACTTCACTCTTGCTTCAGGAACTTCCCTCAGTGTGATTTTCAAAACCCATGTCCTCAAGATATGTGTGCTCACAAACTGCAGCTGGTGTCTGACCAGAGAGAACAACAAGGGGCATTGTTGTCTGACCTTGTCTAGTGTGTTCAGACCAAATCCCAAGAAAAGGACAAAATACGTAAACATATGCAGGTTCTGTAAGAAAATACAAATGCACAAAGGCGAGCGTGTGAGTTAATAATGTTTGCAAAATAAAGACGGCCTACAACGTGCAAACTTATGCCAAGATAGAGAAAATGGGAACGGGTCATACAAGAAACACGACACAAGCCGACCGCGATGGAGCGTGGGCCGGCTACAGGGACCTACTTGGGCCCGATGAACACAGTACCTTGGATCCTGGAGCACAGTCTGCGCGGCGAGACTTTTCGGGGCTTCGCTTTGCGTCATATCAAATTTGGAAGAACCTCAGCTGCAGAATCCATCTCTGAGGCCCAAAACTTGGAGGGGGCACCTCAGACAAGATAGAACTCACAGAAGGCAGAGTCCAGCAGCACCAGCAGAACTGCAGGTAGTCTTTTGTGTCCCTCAGACTTCAGAAATAGGAGGCAAGCTAACAAGCCCTTGGAGATCACTTTGGAGGGCAGGCAGAGTCCAGCTCCCCTTCCAGAAATGTCAGAGAGCAGCAGGCAGAAGGGCAACACACAGGAAAGCAGTTCTTCTAAAAAACAGTCCATTTGAGTCCTTTGACCAGCCCCGCAGTTCTTCTGACAGAGATTCGGTATAGGTCCAGAAGTGTCTGATTTGGGAAGGTCAGCGACCCAGTACTTATACCCAAATGGGCCTTTGATGTAGGAGAAATGTAAAAGAGTGGTTTTGAAGTGCACAAGCACCCCTTTCAAGCCAGTCCTGTTTGTCAGGTTATCTATGGGGATCATCAGCCATTTGTGTGAGGTCAGGTCATTGCTCCTTGATGTCCCGGTGTGATCCGCCTTTCCTCCCATCTGCCAAGGCCGGCCATCAGAATGCAGATCTATGCAGAGGAGTGTTCAGCCACCCCTGGCCTTCCAGGGTTTAAGGCTGTTGGGGAGGAAAGCACGAATGGGATCTGTCACCCCGTCCAGATGGGGATTGGAGACAGGCTGGAGGTCACATAGAGCAAAGTTAAGAGCAGTAAAATGCCCACCGTCCAGCAATTGTTTCTTTTGCATATGTCGCCCTAAGTGGGAAGGGTATGCCCAGACGTGGGTCCCGTGCTCACTACACCACTGGATTCAAGCTAGCCTGGCTGATGATGGGTGATGCCCTGAAACCGGTCCCAGGATGCTTGTTTCCGGTCCAGGAAGGACCTGGCTTGGCAGTTCAGGCTGGACTGTTCCCATAAGGAACAGGGTCAAGACTGATTTGCATATGGCTGGGTGCAAACTGGGGTGGTGTGATGAGCAAATGAATGATGGATTAAACCCAGATCCTTGTGACTGGGGGTGAATGTTTGCATTGTCCAGCATTCCGTCCATCAATTGTTTCTTTTGCACTGTCTGAAAGTGCCATTTCTGCACGAATATTATTAAATCCAACCTTAGCAGTAAAGTGTATTTATCACTAATATTCCACCCGTACCAAACATGATAAAGTTACTCCCCTGGGATCAGGAATTACCACTTAGAAGCACGTGAGGGAATTCCCAATGCTAATCTATGAAGGGAGTAGACTTCACCGTAATGAAAAACGAAATAGGCTGTTTTTCACTACCAGGACATGTAAAGCATGCACGCACATGTCCTTTCCCTTTACTT
Source organism: Calotriton arnoldi (assembly GCA_963921515.1). Lineage (NCBI taxonomy): Eukaryota > Metazoa > Chordata > Amphibia > Caudata > Salamandridae > Calotriton > Calotriton arnoldi. The sequence continues at coordinate 1,519,361 of CAWUFW010001612.1, read as the reverse complement.
ATATAGCACCCTGCGATCTGGGTTGCTTAGTGCCATCCTTAGGGGTGACTTGTATGTACTAAAATAGGGGAGTTTAAAGCTTGTCAAGTAGTTTTACCTGCCAAGTCACAGTGACAGCGAACTGCGCACACAGGCCCTGCCAAGGAAGGCCTGAGACAGAATTAAGGGACTACTTACATGGGCAACACTATCAGTGCTGTGGGCACACTAGTAGCATTTAACCCATTCGCTGCTAGGCCTCCCCCTGTGCAAAGACTTTTTTTTTTTTATATTTGAGGTAGTTCTAGGTTAGGCCCCAGTAACTTTTTGCCCACATAAGATATTCACGCCAAATTTGCGTCCTATTCTTCCAACATCATGAGGATTCTAAAAGTACCCAGGGTTTGTCGATTCCCCTGGAGGGGACCCATAAATTAGCCAAAATACATCTACATTTTTGTTTTTTTGGTAAGAATATGAAAAAGGTGCTGCAGAAGAAAGCATCTGTTTTTTCCCCTGCAAATGGTATCAACAAAGAGTTTGTGGTGCTAAAATCACCATCTTCCTAGCTTTCAGGAACAGGCAGACTTTTGTCAGAAAATCAACATTTTCTACACAGTTTTCACATTTTACTGGGACATAGCATATTTTTCCTATTTTGTGTGCTTTCAACCGCCTTCCAGTTAGTGGTAGAAATGTGCGTGAAAGCAATAATGGATCCTGGAATGATATTAATTTCTGAAAACATTATACCCCCAAAGAAGTCTGAATTGAGCAAGGGGTCATTTGTGTAGATCCTTCAAGGTTTTCCTATAGAAACTAACAGTTGAAATAAAAAAATATTGAAATTGAGTTGAAAAAAACATCCAACTGTGCCAACGTTTTCACCGGTAACTTCTTGCAAGTATGGCAGATGTTTTAAAGCAATATACAGTTATGTCTGCTGGACCCTTCTGGTTACAGGGATATGTTGGATTGTAGGTTCACCAAGAACCCAAGTTACCCAGAGCCAATAACTGAGCTGTGCCTTGCAATGGTTTTTCATTGTGTACCGGTTATATAGCAATTAATTTGGTAAAATTTAAAGAGTGAAAAATAGGTATCAAGGAAACCTATGTATTTCCGAAATTGGAACAAAATGTAGAGTTTAGAAGCAGTGGTTGTTTGCACATCTCTGGAATTGTGGGTCCCCATACTAGCATGTGAATAAGAGGACATTTTTCAAAATTACTTCTTTTTTACACATTGTCTTAAATTTAGAAGGCAGAAATACATAGAAGGTCAATTGGTAATAACACTAGTTCTACTATTCTGTATTCCCCGAAGTCTCCCAATAAAAATGGTACCTCACTGGTGAGGGTAGGCCTAGTGCCCGTGACAGGAAACGGCCCAAAACGCAACGGGGAACCATCATATTTTTACAGGGAAAGTGAACCTTTTTTCGCAATGTGCCTAGCTGTGGATTTTGGACCCTAGCTCAGCCGGCACCAAGGGAAACCTAGCAAACCTGTACATTTTAGAAAACTAGACACCCAGGGAAATCCAGGATGGGGTGACATGTGTGGCTCTCACCAGGTTCTGTTACCCAGAATCCCTTGCACACCTCAAACTTAGTGAAAAAAAAACACTTTTTCCTCACATTTCTGTGATGGAAAGTTCTGGAATCTGTGGGGAGCCACAAACTTCCACCAACCCAGCATTCCCCCAAGTCTCCCAATAAAAATGGCGCCTCACTTGTGTTAGTAGACCTAGTGCCCATGACAGGAAACACCCCAAAACATACTGTGGAGCCTTCAAAATTATCTATCACAAAAAGACTTGGTTTTGCGATTGAGACACCTGTGTTTTTGGTCCCGGGCTTGGCTGGCATCTAGGGAAACATACCAAACCCAGACATTTCTGAAAACTAGACACCCAGGGAAGTCCAGGGAGGTGTGGCTTGCATGAATCTCCCAACATTTTCCTACTCAGAATCCCCTGCAAACCTTAAATTTAGCTAGCAAATCATGCTCTCCTCAATTTTCTGTGTGGGAAAGTTGTGGGATCACCGGGCGGCTACAAATTACCTACCACCCAGCATTCCCCCAGGTCTTTCGATAAAAATGGTACCTCACTTGTGTGGGTAGGCATAGGGCCAGCAACTGGAAATGGCCCAAAATGTGCTCTAGAGACTTCAAAATTATCGATCACAAAATGGTTTTGCGAGGGAGTCACCTGCATTTTTGGTCCCGGGCTTGGCAGCCATTTAGGGAAACCTACCAAATCCAGATAGTTCTGAAAACTAGACACCCAGGGGAGTCCAGAGAGGTATGGCTTGCGTGGATCCCCCAATTTTTCCTACCCAGAATCCCCTGCAAACCTCAAATTTAGCAAACAAAAATCAATTTTTCTCACATACCTGCGTGGGATCACCGCGCCGGCACAAATTTCCTACCACCCAGCGTTCCCCCTGGTCTCCCGATAAAATTAATACCTCACTTGTGTGGCTGTCCAATGTAGAGCCAGCCTAAAACATATATATAAAAAAGATATTGCTTAGATCTTGCTGTGCTATCCCCTCAATCTCTATGTTTTCGGCCCTTCTCAGTCGCAGGCTCGTGGCCCACCCCTACAAGTGAGGTATCATTTTACTCGGGAGACTGAGGGCAAAGCTGGGTGGTAGGAAAGTTGTGCTGGCACGGTGATGCTACACAGAAATGTGAGAATAAGTTGATTTTTTTTTGCAAAATTTGAGGTTCACAGGGGATTCTGGGTAGGAAAACGTTGGGGGATCCACGCAAGCCACACCTCCCTGGACTCCCCCGGGTGTCTAATTTTTAGAACTGTCTGGGTTTGGTAGGTTCCCTAGATGGCCGGAGAGCCTGGGATCAAAAACGCAGGTGACTCCCTCGCAAAACCAGGTAGTTTTGTGATAGATAATTTCGAAGTCTCCAGAGTACATTTTGGGCCATTTCCTGTTGCAGGCCCTAGGCCTACCCACACAATTAAGGTACCATTTTAATTGAGAGACCTGGGGGAACACTGGGTGGTAGGAAATTTGTAGCGGCCCAGTGATCCCACAACTTTCCCACACAGAAAAGTGAGGTGAACGTGATTTTTTTAGCTAAATTTGTGGTTTGCAGGGGATTCTGGGTAGGAAAATGTTGGGAGATCCACGCAAGACACACCTCCCTGGACTCCCATGGGTATCTAGTTTTCAGAAATGTCTGTTTTGGTAGGTTTCTCTAGATGGCTGCTGAGCCGGGGACCAAAAATGCAGGTGACTCCCTCTTAAAACCAGGTAGTTTTGCAATCGATTATTTCGAAGTCTCCACAGTATGTTTTGGGCCATTTTCTGTCGCAGGAGCTATGCCTACCCACACAAGTGAGGTACCATTTTTATTGGAAGACCTGGAGGAAGGCTGGGCAGTAGGAAATTTGTAGCGGTCTGGTGATCCCACAACTTTCCCACACAGAAAAGTGAGGAAACGTGATTCTTTAGCTAAATTTAAGGTCTGCAGGTGATTCTGGGTAGGAAAATGTTGAGAGATTCATGCAAGTCTCACCTCCCTGGACTCCCCTGGGTGTCTAGTTTTAAAAAATGTCTGGGTTTGGTAGGTTTCCCTAGATGGACGCTGAGTCCGGGACCAAAAAACGCAAGTGACCCCTTTGCAAAACCAGGTCGTTTTATGCTAAATAGCGGGGCACCTGTGTTTTTGGTCCTGGGCTTGGCAGCCATATAGGGAAACCTACCAAACCCAGAAATTTCTTGAAACTAGACACCCGAGGGAGTCCAGGGAGATCTGGCTTGCATGGATCCCCCTTCATTTTCTTATCCTGAATTCCCCATTAACCTAAAATGTACCTAAAAAGTCACATTTTCCTAACATTTTTGTGTAAGAAAGTTGTGGGATCACAGCAACGGCACACATTTCCTACCACTCAGTGTTTTCCTTGGTCTTCTGATAAAAATGACACCTCATTTGTGTGGGTGGGCCAAGTGCCTACGACAGGGAAGGGCCAAAAACCTATAGAGATTGAGGGGGAACCAAAGTGGGTCCAAAAGGGCAGTTTCCTCATACGTATTTAGGCTTACTCTGCTTTGGGCACCCACAGAAGTGAGGTATCAGTTTGATTGATAGGCCGAGGGGAATGCTGGGTGTTAGGAAATTTGTACTGGTGCAGTGATCCTACAACTTTACCAAATAGAAATGTCAGGAAGATATGACTTTTAAGCTAAATTTGAGTTTTGCAGGGAATTCTGGGAAAGAAACACTGAGGGATCCACACAAGCTGCACTGGCAGTCTATGCACACCCAGGAGCAGCTAATGTGCTGGACGAGTGGCAGGGTGGGCGGGGCAGGCATAGGTGTCACGGGTGGGAAAGATTTATAAAAATTACAATTTAAAAAACGTACCTGATGCCGGCCGCGTCGCGCTCTTCTCCTCTTCTTCTCCAGGTGGCACAGGCTCCCAGAATGCCCTGCTGCCAATCCTGAAGCTGCTCTCACGCACGTGAGCAGCTTCAGGATTGGCCTGAGCACCCTCGATTGGCTCTCCAGTACAGACTGTGAGTCTGTGCCTGCGCTCTACAACCCAGCTGCGTTGCTGGGTTGGAGAGAGCTTTCACTGCGTATGGTGGTTTGGCCGGCCTGAGACTGCTGGCCAATCTGTCATGCGCAGTGAAGAGAGTGCATCTACCACTTCCCTCAGTCACCCCCCCTGGCCCCACCCCCAAGACTGGGAAAGAAAGGAAAAATAAAACAAGTGTTTATCACTGTTTTATTTTTCATTTCCTGCTGTTTTTGGGGGGGGGAAACCCTCCTCTGCCGTAGCGGAGGAGCCGCCGCTGAACACACCTCCAGCCAAGTGCCATTGATGCACACCGCCAGCCAAGCACCATCCACACACACCGCCTGCCAAGCACCATCCATGCATGCACACCGTCAGTCAAGCACCAGTCCACGTGCACCGCCAGCCATGCACCAGTTCACGCACACTGCCAAGCAAGCGCCAGTCTACACACACACCCACACCACCAGCCAAGTGCGAGTCCACATACACCGCCAGCAAAATGCCAGTACACACAGTCAGCCAAACACCAGTAAACGCAGCACGTCAGCAGAACTCCAGTTCGCACACACACAGAAAATGTCCCTGGTATCTAGTGGTTTTCAGCCCCCCTTAGGGGTCAGATGAGCCATATTGCTGATCTGCACCCAAGGGGGACTGAAACAGCCTAAATGTGTCCCCAGAAAAAAGGGGGAGCGACCATTGTCTATGGGGCCGCTCTCTGACATGCACATAAACATATCCTTGGTGTCTAGTGGGCTTTCTGTCCCCCTGTGGGGCAGATCAGGGGTAATAACCCCCATCTGGCCCCCAAGGGGAGGCAGAAGGACTGTCCAATTTGTGTTTGGGGGCACTGGCATGTCCATTTTGGGCAGCCCCCACCCCTACGTATAAAAATAACATAATCCCTGGTGCCTAGTGGGCTTTCTGCCTCCCCAGGGGCAGATCAGGGGCTATTGCCCCATATGCCTCCCGGGGGGCAAAAAGAATGTGGCACATTTTTTGGGGGGTGGGGGCGTTGGCATGCCCATTCTAGGAAGCACCCAAACCTGACCTACAAAAAATATAGTCCCTGGCTTCCTAGTGGCCTTTCTGCCCATGGGGGGGGGCAGATCAGGGGCTATTGCCCCCATCTGCCCCCAAGGGGGACACTAAGACTGTCCAAGTAGTTTTGGGGGGTTGGGGGCACTGGCATGCCCATTTTGGGAAGCCCCCACCCCTCAACTACAAGCAACATAGTCCCTGGATGCCTAGTGGGCTTTCTGCCCCCCTGGGGAACAAATAAGGGGCTGTTGCCCCCCTAAGGGGGGCAGAAAGACTGTCCAATTAGTAGGGGTGGGGGCTGCCCAAAACGGGCATGCCAGTGCCCCCACCCCTACTTATAAAAAAAAAGAATTCCTGGTGCTTAGTGGGCTTTCTGCCCCCCCCCCGGAGGCAGATCAGGGGTTATTGCCCCCATCTGCCTCTCGGGGGCAGAAACGCTGTGGCAATTTTTTAGGGGGTAGGGGCATTGGCATGACAATTTTGGGCAACCCCCACCCCTAACTGTACATAAATAAAAATCCCTGGTGCCTAGTGTCCTTTCTGCCCCCCGGGGGCCGATCGGAGGCTATTGCCCCCATCTGCCCTACGGGGGGCAGAAAGACTGTTTCCAAATACATTTGGGTGGGGGTATGGTCTTGCCCATTGTTGGCAGCCCACACCCCCCTTTTATAAAAAAACAAAAAAAAGAATTCCTGGTGTCCAGTGGGCAGCCCCCACTCCTATTTGCAAACATAAAATAAATCCCTGGTGCCTAGTGTGCTATTGCCCCCATATGCCCCCTGGGGGGGGGGGCAGCAAGACTGATTGCATGCCAAAACATTGGGGGGAGCAAAAGCCCTTGCCCAAGTGGCCGCTTCCCTATCCCTGGTGCCTAGTGGGTGGATCCCTGCTTTGGGATCGCCCTACTGCGGCGATCCCCAACCAGGGATCCACTAGGTAGGGGTACCATTGGAAAGGGGATATTCTCCCCTTTCTAATGCTACCTCTCACGTGTGTTTCGGTGCTCAGGGGGCTGAGATAGCCCCATGAGCACTGAAACTGTGAAACTGAAATGAGCCGATCGGCTCATTTCAGTTTCAGTTTCAATGTAATGACGTCAGCGCGCCATGCGCGTGATCGTCATTACATTGAAAAAAAATGCCTTTTCCATACCTCCCGAGGCAAAAAAAAAAAAGGAATTCCCTCTGCTGTTTACAGCAGAGGGATTTAGTGCTCGTGTGCACATGACGGAATGGTTCCATCATGTGCACACGAGAACTGTGGCGCATGACGGAACCATTCCGTCATGTGCATGGATAGGCCCTGTGCACCTGTCGTGCACATTACTAGGGACTTATAAGTAAATTACATATGCCAATTGGGTACAATCCAGTGTTACCATGTTTTAGGGAATAGAGCACAAGCACTTTAACACTGATTAGCAGCCTTAAAGTGCGCAGAATCATAACCAGCAAAAATGGGTGCAGAAAATGGAGAGAGGCAGGTGGAAAAGTTGAGGGAAGACCCTACCAAGGCTGTCAGGTCTAACACATTCTATTAATGTAATTGATTGGTTGTGTATGGTGGTTTGGTCATGTGTGGTTGCAAGTGGTTTGCAATCATTTGTTTGATAAAACCTAGCTAACTAATGATTGGTGCTGGGTAATGGGAATGTGAAATTAGTTAATCGTAAGTGTAGGCTTGAGATGTAGAAGGACTTTATCATTTTGAATTGAGCTATGAGGTTAGGTATAATGTGGTGTTGAGCACAGGATTGGCCCCATGTTTAAACTAACTTTTGTCTGGAGTTCTAAGAAGCATTTTGGTGCCATGGAGAAAAGTGCTGCTGAGTTGGCTGTGTTGTGCACACGAGTGTGAGAAGGTTCTGTCCGGGAGATTCTGTTTGGAAAAGGTAAATTATAGGTGTAATGAGAGAGGAGTTTTTCAGTGGGTATTGTTGGGTAGAAACCACTATTGTGTGCCCATTGAAAGTAGTTTAGAACATATCTAACAGAAAAGGAACAGATGTATGTTGTTCAGTAGATTCAAATTCACAACATTGTTTGATTTCTTTTATTCCCCAACAGTGTGTTGAAATGGCCTTAGGGTTGTAGCATTGTCTCAGCATCAGCTTTTCGTTCTTTAACACGAAGGTCTGTGAGATGGCCTTAGTGTGGCAATACTGCCCTCCACCCAACACTTTGAAATGTCCTGGTGCGGCACATTTAATTACTTTCCATTTTCTGCATCACTCAGCATTTTGGAGGACTCTTAGGAAGACACCAAAACCCCTTCCCTTTTGTTTCCTCCCAGCACTTTTAAATGGTATGAGGATAGCAGCGTTGTCCCCTCTTTCTGCTGCCCTGTCAAGTGACCTTGGCATTGCAAAATGTACTTACCTTATACTTTCCACCTCCTTTCGCCTCCACTGAGCATTTTTATTGATTTTTGTCGGATAACCTTTATCCCCCCCTTTCCTGTTCCCACTTACAACTTTGAGATAGCATTAGGGTGGCAACATTGTCTCCCCATCCTCCAAGTCTCTTCCCTTTTTTATACTTTGAAGTAGACATAGGATGGCCCCAAAGCATGTCAAATGTGAATATTCAGGAAACAGTCATAGACAATTAGCAAAAATAGAAAGGTCTATGGCACTGGGCCGGACTGGGAACCCAAAGCAGCCCTGGCAATTTTGTCGGACCACACCCCCTCCCCCGTGGGCTGGGGGGGGGGGGAGGAGGAGGGTGCACTGCTGCTTTCGCTACTGGGGGCTATATTGCAGCACTACGACAAAACCGACCCCCAGTAGCAAAACCGGCCCCCACCCTTCCAGCCTCCCGAGAAAACACCTGATGCCCACTACGGCCAATCCGACCCTGCTATGGCCTCTTTGTACTTTTACTAATGTGGAGTTGGATGTTTCCAGGCCGGTTTACAAAGGCCTGTAGGAGAATGTAAAAGAGCACTTCTCTGGCACTACTTCATGTACTCATAAATGCTTTTGTGATTTCGGCACAGTCATGACTAATGCATTTTCTGTGCATTTTTTGGAAAGTACTAATATAGTTATTAAAATCATTAGAAACCTCCAGGTACTTACTGCCACAGTTAAGGATGAATAAAATTGATGACCGTATAATGATTGCACTTACACATAATAAGATGCTTCACGATTTAATGCAGAATCATAAATACAAATGCACCTTCTTCAACACAGCAGATGGGTAAAAAATGGCTGCATACTTTAGATTCAGCCCACTGAAACACACAGTTCTTTTTCTATTGACTAGTCAATAGTAAAGATTTGATTTTGTTTTGTTGGGGTAAGCCAGATAAAGCAAAAAAAAGCAAGCTACTTACATTACCCCTGCAAATGTTTTGTTTTTCTTTTTTGAAAATGAGTTTGATGGGCATGTCAGCATAGGCCCATAGACTTCTGCGGATTCCCATGCATTGCAAGTGCATACTAGTTTTAATTGTAATTGCATTTTTATAGTGTTTTCAACCCCAGATCAGTTGTCCATTATGTGACCTTGTAGTGTAGTACTTGGTTGGAATGGTGTTCTACTGTAGTGTGGTCTTTGTGGAAAGTGTTTTTTGTTGTTGTGGGTGAGTGACCAGAGTGGTGCTCGTATCCTGTTTTGGGTCGCAGCCCTTAAGACTGTGAAGCAAGGAAGAATGAATGAGAGTTAGAGAGGGCACAGTTTATAGTAATCACTTGCTGTGAGTAACTCTGTAGGCCCCATATTGAAGTATTGTGCTGGATACAGCAGTCAAGATAGAGTGTTTGAATAATCTTGAAGCAAATGGTAGGGGCATGAGAGAGCTCCCAGGGATGGACTGCTTTAGAGGCATCCATGATACACATCATTCTTGTAGAGAATTAAGGAATGAATGAAAAATATTTTTAAAGCGCGGCAAGTGCCCAAAGGCGTCAAGGCGCTAACAGCAGTTAGTCTAGGAAGATAAAGAAGAAGAAAGGTAAAACCAGATTAAACCTACTACGTATTCATAAAGAGTGAAAAGCCAAGTTTTAAGGGGCTTACAAAATGAAATATGGGATTGGAGACTGGAGATGGAGTGAGGGAGCAAATTCCACAACTTGGAAGCAGCCATATTTCATGGTGCTTAAAAGTATCCGTTTGTAGTCAAGGAAGGCAGATCTCTACTTACATCGGTTGCATTCCTCTTAATAATGATTGGATTGGTTTAGGAGGGTTGATGGTGGCTACATGGATGTATAGGCATATCCTATGGCTTGTTCTGATTGTGGATCGTCCAGATATGAGCTGGAGCATAGCTTAGTCAGTGAGATTCAGGGGGGGGGTGAACCTCAAATCTCCCAACTAAAAAAGCAGTGGGCTACAGGGAGGAGGGTTGAGATGACCAAGGTTCGGTATAGACTGTTTCCATGAGGAAAAGGGTCAATATTGATTTGCATTAGGTGGGCCTCCGTCTAGAGTGGCACGGTGCACTAAAAAGTGATGGGTTGGAATTCTACCCTGAGCGATTGCCATTGGTTAGACTATTTGCAAGCATTCATCCAATTATCTTTTAGGTGTTTGATTGCTAGTAGTATGCCTGGAAGCCTAAGACTGGTGCAGCTTTCCAATCCTACTAGTGCCAATATTTGTAAATTCTCAAAAGTAAAACATTTGCATTCATTCAAGGAGTACTTCTCTGGGCGCAATCATTATACACATCTAAGTTTCCGCTCCCAAAAATTAACAAGGCAAAAGCTCTTAGGGAAATGAGAACGACGAGAAAGACTGACACAGACATAGCAGACCCATCTCATGACCCCTAGACCCAACTACCAAGCAAAGAATGCATTTAGTGGGTGTAACACACCAAACAAACACCCACATCCATCTCACCTGGACATGCTAGCTCTGTCTGAAAACTCTTGACTACAGTCATCTACAACACAATGGCCACAAAAATAAGTGATCCCTGCCCTGGTATCGATTATTTTAAATATATTTTCACTGCATGCATGGGCTCTCATCAATCTAAAACATATCATTTGCTACAGGCAAAAAAGTTTTTAGGGTCTCATAAAAAACACACATTACATAGTGCTCCCTGGCACTAAAGGGAACTACTTTGTGTGTGGTTGTGTTCCTTGTGAAAGGGCGGAATGCCGCAACTCATAGTGAAGTCAGCCAATGGTAGGAGTGGGCTGATAGGTTGCCCCTTAATGCATGCTGGAATGGGTGGAATAAAAATGTGAATGACACCAACCACAGACTAATGGATGAAGACTGACTGAAACCCCTAGAAGTTATGCACATACGTTTTGGTAAAATCAAAAGGTCTTGGTCAACATAGACCTAAAAAGTTCAATCAGTCTTGCATTGGCTGTAAGCCTCTTGCCAGAAAGAAAGAAAGACAGAAGGCAAAAAGAAGGCAAGAATGAAGGCAAAAGGAAGGCAAGAAAGAAGGCAAAAAGAAGGAAAGAGAAAGGGACAGGAAGAATGAAGAAAAGTGAAAGAAAGAGAGAAAGAGGAATTATAGAATGAAAGAGAGCAGCACAGTGAGTATGAAAGAAGGAGAGAAAGAAAGAGAGGAGGTAAGAAAAAGAAAGAAAAAACAAAAAAGAAATTGCAAAAGAGAGAAGAAATGAGAGAAAGAGATAAGGAAAAAAGAATGAAAGAAGGTATGAATGAAAGGAAAGAGAAAGAAAAAAGAAAGAAGGAAGGAATGAAAAAAGGCAGGCAATAAATTATGAAAGAAAGAAGGAAAAAGAAAGTAGAAGAGAAAGAAAAAAGTAAACAGGATAACTTAATACACAACAGTTTCAAATTAACACAATCTGGTATGCTGTGAAATGGCAGCAGTCAGAAAAGCAAAACACTCCAAAAGGAATTTACAACAGCATTTGAGGAGATAGGATCTAAGAAAGACAGAATGTGCATCAGAAGCGTCCTGCTGTCACAGTAGGCTCTAAACACAAAGGCAACACTAAGGTAATTATAAAGTAAAAACAAAAACACTGGCACTGAAGGAAACCAGCTTGAGTATGGATGTGTTCCTTCTGAGAGAGCAAAATGCTGTTACTCAAATTGAAGTTAACCAATAGCTTAAGCAGGCTGACCCACATGCCTCACACTATATGCTGTAATGGGTGGATGCAAAATGTGAATGACACAGCAACAGACCAATTGATGAAGAGAGGTGGCTGAAAGCCTCTATATGTAAGTATATTATACATATTTTAGTACAATCGAAAGGTCTTGGTTAACGCCAGATGTAACAAGCATTGGCATAGTCAATAGGTCTCGCCTTTGGGACGTTATAAGTGTTTAGTGAGAGCTATTGGCAATGTTTTTAAGGTATGTTGTAGAGCAATGTGGCTGCTGTGTTCAATACTGTAAAGATGTTGTGCGAGTTGTGCTTAGGGTAGTGACGTAAGGGTAGTGGCATGGTGTGGAATGTAGTGGTGAGTTGTGATATGATGTGTGTTTATGTGTAGTGTGTTTTGTTGGTGGTATATGTAACTTTTCACTCCCAAAAAATATTTTGTAATGAGATTGATTATGTGCGTACTGTGATGCGGTTAGTGGCTTTTGTAAGGTATTTAAAAACAAATACATTGTTCTGTTAGTTGTGTGTTAGTTTTCTATATGGCTATGCAAAGGCTTTATTTGAAAGTAATTAGAATCTGAAAAATTAGTGCAAAAAAACTCCAAAATAGTTAGAGGGTGTATAATATTTGTAATAGTGCCAGTCTGCTGGGACAGAAACACCTATTATACGGATGGACAAATGTAGAAAGTATCTACTGAATGGAAGTGAATTTATAGAGGCACAGAAAAGAGTTAATGTTGAGTAAGGGCTCTAATAAATGTTATTTAAGGAGACGTTGTATGCCTCGTTTAGAAGTGGTTGTGTTGGTAGGGTTTGCCTATTATTTTTGAACACGCCAAACGTTCGAAGGGCTGGTATTGGCACAGAAAAGTCATTTAGCACTGGCGCCACGTCACTGGTGTCCTGTTTGTGCCTGTGAAGGGGTAGGGAAGAGTCAGTCGCTTGCCCAGCCAATTAAAAGCTTGTTATGTTGTGGAAAGTCAATCGTAGCATATTGTTGTGGCAATAAGAGGCACGTTGGCAGCACTGGACAGCCAGTCACATGTTAGTGTAGCATCTGTGAAAGGTATGTAGGTTAAGGGCGGAGTCAGTCAGTCTGAAGTTGTGCCATAAAATTCCGGGAGGGTTGGGGTAGAGAGTATCGTGCCTAGATGGTGTTTGTAAAAAGGAGACAACGATAGTGAATCATTTGTCAGTCCCGAGGCCGGCTCAACATCCGGTGATTCTGGGCAAATCACTTAATCTGTCCGTGCATAAAACATCAATTTTACCTCTTCCATTACATTTTAATGTTAGGATGTACGACGTCTGTATACGGAGGACTAATAGTATGAAAGTGAAACATAATGATCATAAAAATGAAGGAAATTCTTGTCATTGCGTGCACAAATTTAAGCGCATGTATTATTGTGAAAATAAATCTTTAGCCTTTGTCATCAACGCCAAACGTTCGAAGGGCTGTTATTGGCACAAAAAAGTCATTTAGCACTGGTGTCCTGTTTGTGCCTGTGAAGGGGTAGGGGTAGGGAAGAGTCCATCGCTTGCCCAGCCAATTAAAAGCTTGTTATGTTGTGGAAAGTCAATCGCAGCATATTGTTGTGGCAATAAGAGGCACGTTGGCAGCACTGCGCAGCCAGTAACATGTTAGTGTAGCATCTGTAGAAGGTATGTAGGTTAAGGGCGGAGTCAGTCAGTCTGAAGTTGTGCCATAAAATTCCGGGAGGATTGGGGTAGAGAGTATCGTGCCTAGATGGTGTTTGTAAAAAGGAGACAATGAGTCGAAGGGAAGACGCTGTCTGTGAAAGGCATACAGCACTAGACATTCAGTCAGATTGCAAGCGAAAGAGAAAGCATGGTAACCTGACCGACGAGGAATGCAGCTGCCGCCCTGCGCGCCGCTGCTCGCTCCCGAGAGCAAAACGCCGTGGGAGTGAACATTAAAAAAAGAGGTGGGACATGCGCCCACCTTTAGCCATTTGCGTGCTTTTATTTTTGAAAGACACACGCAAAAGCCAACCACATGCGTGGGGGGAGTCAGACCCACACAGAGTAGTTTAAAGTACTTACAAGAAGCTTCGCAGAGCAGCGCATGCGCGCTGCGCTAGGCTCGACCTAAAAAGTGTATCTCATTAATATGCGAAAGTTTTTCATCTTAGTACATCAGTGTTAGACTTGGCATTTTTTGGCGTGTTTCCCCTGACTTTTTGCTTTCTGACCTCCTGGTTTTGACTCTGTTTTTGCTGGTGTAATGATTCTGCGCACTTTCCTCACTGCTGTCCAGTGGGAAAGTGAAAGTGCTCCTGTATAAAATGTGTTATGGATTGGTGTTTCCATGATTGGCCTATTTGATTTATGTGTCAGTCCCTTGTAAAGTGCACCGAGAGTGCCAGGGCCTATAGATCAAATGCTGTTGGTGGGCTGCAGCACTGGATTGTGCCACCCACGCAAACAGCCCGTAAAGTGTAACTCTGGCCTGCCATTGCAGAGCCTGTGTGCAGCCTGGGGCTGCCATGTCGACTTGGCAAGTGCACACACTTGCAAGTCCCTAAACCTTCCCTTTTCTACATGTTAGTCACCCCTAAGGTAGGCCCAAGGTACCCCTGTGGGCAGGGTGCATTGTATGTGAAAGGTAGGACATGCCCTGGTGTGTGTGGCATGTCCTGATAGTGAATTACAGCCTATTTCGGTTTTCACTATTGCAAGGCTACCTGTTCCCCATAGGCCAGAATGGGCAGTTTTGATTATTACAGCTTATAATCCTAACTGACCCAGGGAACATGGTAGAAATTCGAGTTTAGTATGCCTGGACTCAGAATTATAAAATGCATCTTTTAGTAAAGTTGGTTTTAACATTCTGTGTTTGAAAATACCACTTTTAGAAAGTGGGTATTTTCTTGTCTAACCATCCAAGCCTGCCTCTGCTAGGTTGTGGATTCCTTGTCTGGAGTGTGAGTGACAGGGGCTGGGGGATGCCAGGAGACAGGGTGAGTCAGCACAGGGCTGAATAGCAAGATCTACATGTAGATGGGTGGGAGGAGATGCACCTGGGACCTGAATAGGGCTGGGCCTTCCCTCCACAATGCTGGTTCCACCTCCTGTGGTGCGTCTGATGTCCCTGGCCTACTCTCTGAAAGAAAGAAGGAGACTTGTCAACAAAGTGCTCCAGGACTGACCAGAACTGGTTTGGACTAGGCAAAGGCCTCTCTGCCTTCAGAGAACAAAGGAATTTGGGATATAAATATTGGGGCCCTGACCCCATGAATTTAGATCTCGCTGGAATCAAGGAACCTGCCAAGACGAAGAGCTGGAAGAGCTGCCAGGAGGAGTACTGCCCCTTTGCTGTGTTGTTGCTTTGTTGGGTTGGCCTGCAGCTGCTGCTTCTGCCTTGGGCAGTGAAAGGACTGGACTGAACTTTCTACTACTTGTGCTGAGAATCTCCAAGGGCCTGAAACCGAGCTGGCCTCCTGTTAAGAAGTCTCAGGGACTGCAAAGACTTCACAACCCTCTGGGTACCGCTTCTGGAACCGCTGTTTCAGTTGCCACAGAGGAAGGGAACCGCAACCGACTCCGTCAACTGACTCCATCGCTGGCCATGTGTCCTGTTTGCCCCGCAGACCGCACCGTCCGCATCTCGCTCCGCAACCCTGATCTCACCGACGACGACGTCCGACGCCATCGCCACCGAGCCGCTGCTTGCACCGTGACCTGTGGGCACCGCAGTTCGCATCGCATCGCTTCACTGTGCCAGCCGGACCAGACCGACGCTGTTGCTGCAACTGGCTCAACACTCGTGACCGCATCGAAGTTGGGGCACCGCTCGCACGCTTGCGACGCACCGCTCCGACTCGAACCGCTGTCCGACGCCAGCTCCCGCACTCCGGCTTGGTCGCCTGCATCGCAACCTGCAGCACCGCATCGAGCACCGTCTCACCCTGCACCGCACGCCTTGGACTCACCGACTCCGTCTGCACGATTGTCACCGAGCCGCTGCCTGCACCGCATCGAGAGGACAACGCACCCTGCACCGCTTCCATCTTGCATCGCAACCGCGACGAACGCCGACCGGCTCGCACACTCCGTGTCAGCCACAACGAGAAAGGTACTGTGACCGAGTCTGTTCACGACTCTGCTGGCCCGTATCGACGCGGTCGGCTGGAACTGTTAGACTCTGTGGTTTTCAGCATCGCGGTAGACTTGGACGGAGCTACCGACTCGTACGAACTTTGTTTTTGAACTATTCCTGCAAAGAAGAAGTTATCTTGCAACGTAATCAGTTTTAAAGTACTGTACTGTGGATTTTTATCGTATTTGGTCTTGTTTTAAAGTATATAAAAATATTGGATATTTTTCTAAACTGGTGTGGTGTCAGTTTGTAGTGCTTACACTGTATTACTGTTGGTTATGTGCAAATGCTTTACACACTGCCTCTAGAATAAGCCTGACTGCTCGTGCCAAGCTACCAAGGGGGTGAGCAGGGGTTATTTTAGGAGTGTAACTCCCTTACCCTGACTAGGAAGAAGGGTCCCTACTTGGACAAAGGTGCAAGCCCTTGCCAACTAGAGATCCCATTTCTAACAATCAGATTATACCACTGCAAAGACACTGACAGTTTTTAAACATGAATTAAGAAGCATTATAGGCTCGCACCCCGCTCCCCTAAATCAATGCAATTAGTGAACTAACATGCTACTCAGTGGTCATCTTAACCCTAAACATGACCTAGATTCTTATTATAGATGGAGCAACATTATAGTCTAATAAATCAAACATAAGGGGTGCTTGTAAAGCGCACATCTTGAACTCGTATAATTAAAAGTGCTCTTATATGCGATGATAAAGAAAAGGAGGTTCTGTGAAATAAAATGTTTGCCTAGAATCACAATATTTGGAGAAACAGGGAATCCGGTATTGATTCCATGTTATCTCGTTTCACATTTTGAAATGCAGCCACCAGATGTATACCTCTGTCTCCCCCCCTCTCTCTCTCCTATTTTCCATGATCAAAGGTCACTGTATTTTTTCTTGATGCACGAAAAAAAAACTACACAGGCCTAGCAGACTCGACTATGGGCCCCCAGACTCAACTACCAAGCCAAGAATGCATTTATTTGAGGGGTGTCTCTCCCCAAACACCCCCCTGAAGCTACGCCGCCAGATATGAGCTTTCTACCAGGGTTGAATTGGTAAGGCGGGCACTTGGGCAATGGGCCGGTATCTGAGCTGTAGATGTGGGACGCTTTTTTGGCCAGCGTGGTGGACCATTTGGGCTGCATCTCTGTGGTTCCGATGCCACCAGCCTGAGAAGCCTTTCCTAAGGCAGACGGGCCTCTATTACCTCCATATTACCAACAGGGCGGCAATGCATTTCCAGTCTCTCGCTGGGCCTTCCCATTGGTAAATTCAGATTTAGCAGGGGCAGGGGGTCTGAGCAGAAGTGGCCTTACTTATATTCGGGTGTGGTTCTCTATTGTGAACTAATCCATGCACAAAGAGTCTTGCCAACATATGCATTTTTTTTTAACTCAGTGAAGTTAAGAAAACATGCCTCTTTTAGAGAATTCCCCCCCCCCTCTTCTTTTCATAATACTTAAAACACTGAAGCAGTGTTTTGCGAAAATACACAATCCACAAATGTGGGCCACTTTTTTTAGGGTGTCCGGGCCTATTTTTGATCCCAATCCAACCCTGCTTTCTACACGTTCCCCCTAAGGGCACAGGATAACAACACAAACTGGAATCCTAAACAGTTGAGGCATAGCTACCAATACATACTGTTGGACTTGGCCTTTTTGGCAGGTTCACCCCTGAACTTTTTGCCTGTCTCTTAGCCTTCTCCCTGTGTAGTGTTGGTGATTTTAGGCCTCTGGGCACTTTCGCACTGTGGTCCAGTGGAAAGTGCGTGCGTTCTCTGTGTACTTGTGGTAAGATTGGCCTGCCCTCCCATAGGAATGCATGGGGGATAAGTGTGTCCATGGTAATTCCTGGTATGAGAGGAGCAGTGTGGTCAAGTCTGGTATGTATGAATTTGTGTGAATAAATGCTGCGCAATGGTGTGCGCAGATTTATTATGACTGGTGTAGAAATGCCACTTTTAGAAGTTGGCATTTATGTGTGCTCTGTGTCTGCCTGCCTGATGTGAATTGCATGTCTGGCTTGCGAGTGACAGGGGCTGGGAGGTGTGTGTGGCTCCAGGAGGGGCAGGGTGAGTCAGCGCAGGGCTGAATAGAGAGATCTGCATCTAGATGGGAGGGAGGAGTTGCACCTGGGACCTGAATAGGGTTGTGCCTTCCCTCCCCAATGCTGGCTCCGCCCCTGTGGTGTGTCTGGTCCCTGAGCCCCCACCTAACAAAGGAGAGAGGAGCTGAGCAAAACAAAGTGCTCCAAAGCTCCCCCAAACCAGGTCTAACTGGTATCCCCAGCCCTGTGCTGTGTCACAAAGGAAAAGGGCATATAAATATATTGGCTGTGAACCCATGAAAATGTTCTGTTGTGCTGTTCCTGACTTTGGGGGCCTGCTACTGGGCTCCAGGAGGAACCGCCACGAGTGACTGCCTCCCTGCTGGAGGGCCCTGTGTGCTGGCCTGCCTGGGCCCAGCCTTTTGCCCCCCCCCTAGACTTTAAACTTTCTAGCGCCTTGGTAGTGCTTTGCCTTTATTTGGGAAGAGCGCTTTGCTCTTTATTGCTGGGAGGAGCGCCTCCGTTTTTGGACCTGCAGCGCTGAGCTGCGATCGACTTCGAGGGATTTCCCCGTGCATATTTTAAAAGCGGGTGCCCACCCCGCGATTGTCTTTATTTTTGTGGCGGGTGCCCACCCCGCTTTAGGCTTGAAATTAAGCGGGTGCCCACCCCGCATCGCCACCAAGAGAAAAGGAATCACCGCCGCGGCCCGAACGACCAGGAAGCCAGGTGCCCGTGCCTGACTGTGGGCGGGGCCTCGCGGACGTCATTTCCGCCTCCCGCGTCTGCCAGGAGAAGGCGATCCTGAATCCAGAAACCCGGCAACCGTCCCGGATCCGGAAGCTGCAGCCAGTAAAGAAGTGGAGCTCCCCGGCGTGGAGGAGAGCCCCGCGTTGGCAGCAGTGGTTGAAGATTGAGGCGGAGGGGGCCCGAGGCACATTGCCGGTGCCTGCCCCCGCCGCATTGGAGCCCCATCGAAGGAGCCGGTGAGTGAGGCCTCTCCCGAGGTACCGTCGGGCCAGTGCTGGGCTGCATGTTCACAGCTGCACCGCCGTAGCGGGCAGCTGCAATGTCTTGGGCAGTTCTGTGTTCTTCCTGAGTCCTGGACGGGGCTCCAACGGGCCCCCATTTCCTTCACTGGTTCACAGCTGCACCGCCTTAGCGGGCAGCTGCACAAGTGGCCATAGTTTAATTTCAGAGTCCCAGAGGGGAACTCCAACGCGCGCATTGTTGGTACCGAGTTCTATAGCTGCCCCGCCTGACAGTGGGCAGCTATAGTGCCCCCACGGCACGTGTAGTGCCAGTGCCTGCATTACCTTCCACAGCTGCCCTGCGAGAACGCAGGCAGCTGCAACATCTTGGGCAGAGCATTTCTTTTTAAATGTCCCGGAGGGGGACTTTGGGGCATTCCTTCGCGAGGCACAGTGGTGCCAAGCCCAACTCCAGCTGCAGGGCGAGAGAGCGCGGGCAGCTGCATCACGGGGGCACTTTCTTTGAATGATGAGGGGGTGAGAAGAACCCCATGCCCAGCACCATTGCGCACCTTGGCTTTGCTGCTTTTTGCAGCCCTAGGGCTAATTGAGTAGCCCTACCTACGCCCTGACTTTGCGGGACATAGGACCTTTGAGCCCCTGAGAGAGGCCAGTTGGCCTGGGGCCAGTTTCCGTGTGTTGCGCCCCCGATTGGGGCACACTGTGTTCATGCTAACTATTGCCTAAGGTGGTTAGGCTTGCGATGCCCAGTGCATCTTGCGATTTGATGCCTACTGTGGTTTATGCTTATGAGATTATTGCATAATATGTTCTAGGCCTAATGTGAGGATAATTCTGAGGTCAGGTCTTTACCAGTAGTAACTGGTTGTGTGCTATTTATGATTACTACTTGTGCATTTCTGAAGGTTCTGACTGTGGCCCGATTGGCCCGGCCAGTTGTAAATAATCCCCTGTAAATATTGCCCAGTGCCAGTTGGCACAGTGTATATTATGCGATTATGTTTCTAATGTATTTATTATAATACAAAGGCTATTTTTATATATAACCTTTTGTGGAGTTCCTTTTGTGGTGTGCCTAGTGTGTTGCTGCTGTGAGTGTGTGTTGCGCAAACGCTTTATACATTGCCTCCGGGATAGGCCTGACTGCTCGTGCC
Organism: Calotriton arnoldi; assembly: GCA_963921515.1. Classification (NCBI taxonomy): domain Eukaryota; kingdom Metazoa; phylum Chordata; class Amphibia; order Caudata; family Salamandridae; genus Calotriton; species Calotriton arnoldi. Next base: position 1,499,395 of record CAWUFW010001612.1, on the reverse strand, counting down.
AAGCTACCAAGGGGGTGAGCAGGGGTTATCTTGGGTGTGTAACTCCCTCACCCTGACTAGAGTGGTGGTCTCTGCCTGGCTTTGGCGCAAGCCTTAGCCAACCAGAGTTCCCATTTCTAACATTGGTTGGCAGCGGTGAGGATAGGACTTATGTTTGCGCAATACCACAGCGACAACTGGTTGCACTACAAACTCTGCATTTAGATAATCACGTGTTTGGGGATTATTGTTTCTCAGTTTTATTTGATTTTTCTCCTAAAAGTGTCATTTGTTAATTGTGTACTCTTGCTTCAGCTCAGACGCCTAGGTCTCTTGTGTTGCACGTGTTTTAAGAACCTTGCCAGAATGGAACCTACCTTTAATGCATATAATCTGTTGGAATACAGTATGTGGGAGTTAAGGGGTTCTGTGATGAGAGAAGCTTAGCAGTGGGTGAGGAAGACACTCGGCTATCCCTTAGGACAGCCCTGCTACACTGGCAACAGGATAGATGGAGACAGATAGACAGGGACCAGGCCGCACTCCAAGAGGGTGGTGGGTCTGAGGGTGGCCCTGAGGAGTCTGAAGAGGAGGAAGAAGATGACAGGACAGGGACGCCAGTAGATAGTGAGGACCCCATAGATAGGGAGTCTCTTGCTGGGTCCAGTGTCGGGGGCAGTGCCCCACCCCTTTCCCTATCCCCAGAGGAGTGGGTAGATAGGAGGGAAGAAAGGGAGCATCAGCTGGCTTTGGAGAAGCTCAGGTTAGAGTATGCCAAGGAGATAGCGCAGCTGAGTGTGGAGGAAAAGAAGTTCGAGACCGAGAGGGTCTTAGCGCAGGAGAGGATGGCGGAGGCTGAGAGGACCTTCGCCAGGGAGAAATTAGCTCGGGAGGGTAGATTATCCCCTGAGTGCAGTTGTAGTTTTCTGGATTCACCAGTAAGGGTGGGATCCAGTGGTGGCAGCAATATGGAGTACAGTGCAGGAAGTCCCCTTCCCAGTCCCCACAGTGGGGTACCTGGTGCCCACGAAGAGGCGTACAGGTTGAAGTTCAGGGGCAGTAGGAAACTGTCTCACCAGTTTTGGGAGGAGTTTGTGGAGGAATGTGGTGATGCACTGGACGATTGGGTGATGGCTAGCACAGCAGAGGATTTTGATTATGAAGGGCTGGCCAATTTGGTTATCAAAGAGCAGATGCTCAGTCGTTGTTTGCCAGGATTGCGCCCACACCTGTTGGGGTGTAATTCCTCTGATCCCAGGGAGCTTGCACAAGAAGCAGACCTCTGGGTGGTGGCCCGAGGTTCTGATGAGGCATTGGGGAGTGATTCCGAAAGTAGTGGCTCAGGTATCTTCCAGTCCTGTATTGGGGAAGAGGTTCAGTGTAGCCCAGCTAGGTCCCAGTGTAGTGGGAGGGGTGTGGGGGCTCACGTCCTGTCTCAGTGGAGTAGGAGTGAGTGTGGGACTGAGTGTCCCCAGGTGCCCGAAACCCAGTCTCCGAACCTGGATGGTTTCTTCAGGGAACACCAGGTTGGGAGCCTAGCCTGTCCTGTTAGTCCATTTGAGGAGGATCTCCTAGTGTCTGGAGAACCTGGAGCGTCTGTAAATAGAGCTCCAGTGGTTCTGGTGTCTGGCGGTGCCGCTCCAGTTGGGAGGGTACAGAAGTCCAGAGAGAGGGGTGACATGGGGCTGTGTTCCCCAGTGGAAGAGACAGTGGGTCAGGGACCAGCCAGAAGGGCTGAGTCTCCTAGAAGTGACCATGGTGACACCACGTCTGTCCTGGGGGATCTTCGCGCACTGTCAGGTGGACAGGGGTCGGGAGATCTGAGCCAGGCAGACTGTCACACGACACATGAGTCATGTGTTACCCTCGGGGGGCTACTGTGCGAGTCCCCAGAAGTCCTGGAGTGCCAGGCAAGTATTCAGCCAAAGGGTTTAGACCTACGGTTGGGAGGCCAGGTTCAGGATATGCCTGACCTGGAGGGCAGGACGTCTGTAACCAGTGTCCTGACCGGTTCATCTTCCAGGGGTACCGCTCCAGTTGGGAGGGTGCAGAACTCTGGAAGGGGGTGCAGAGGGAGGGAGCCCTCGCCTCTGACCCCGGTGCAACCTGAGGGGTTAAACCCTAGGTTGGGAGACCAGTTCTTGGAGAGAGGTACTGAACTGGTGGGAGAGTTGTGTTCTGAGGGTGCCTCGCCAAGGAAGAGAGTGCGGAACCCTAGAAGAAGAGGTAGGGGGAGGAGAGCCTCACCCGTGACTTTTGGTCAGCCTGAGGGTGCGGACCCTAGGCTGGAGGATCAGTGGCAGTTTAGAACTGCCATGATGAGGGGAGGAGTGGAGAATGGTTACTATGTGCCAGGGGTTACTACCCCCCACTCTGTGGATGAGCAAGGACCAGTGGCATCTGGGTGGCCTAGGGCCTGGTCCTGGCCACGGACAGCTAGGGAGTACCAGTGGGGTAGCCCAGTTGGTCCAGAGAGCTTTTACAGAGGGAACCACGTGGGTTCACAGTGGCGTAGAACAGGAGGGTGTCCCTGCAGTTGCGGGCCCGCGTCCGTGTTCTATCGCCCAAAGCAGGGAAGCCCATCAAGGTGGTGATTGGTCTACCCTGCGTTTTGGCTGGAAGGGTGTTGTGTTGGACTTGGCCCTTTTGGCAGGTTCACCCCTGAACTTTTTGCCTGTCTCTTAGCCTTCTCCCTGTGTAGTGTTGGTGATTTTAGGCCTCTGGGCACTTTCGCACTGTGGTCCAGTGGAAAGTGCGTGCGTTCTCTGTGTACTTGTGGTAAGATTGGCCTGCCCTCCCATAGGAATGCATGGGGGATAAGTGTGTCCATGGTAATTCCTGGTATGAGAGGAGCAGTGTGGTCAAGTCTGGTTTGTATGAATTTGTGTGAATAAATGCTGCGCAATGGTGTGCGCAGATTTATTATGACTGGTGTAGAAATGCCACTTTTAGAAGTTGGCATTTATGTGTGCTCTGTGTCTGCCTGCCTGATGTGAATTGCATGTCTGGCTTGTGAGTGACAGGGGCTGGGAGGTGTGTGTGGCTCCAGGAGGGGCAGGGTGAGTCAGCGCAGGGCTGAATAGAGAGATCTGCATCTAGATGGGAGGGAGGAGTTGCACCTGGGACCTGAATAGGGTTGTGCCTTCCCTCCCCAATGCTGGCTCCGCCCCCTGTGGTGTGTCTGGTCCCTGAGCCCCCACCTAACAAAGGAGAGAGGAGCTGAGCAAAACAAAGTGCTCCAAAGCTCCCCCAAACCAGGTCTAACTGGTATCCCCAGCCCTGTGCTGTGTCACAAAGGAAAAGGGCATATAAATATAGGGGCTGTGACCCCATGAAAATGTTCTGTTGTGCTGTTCCTGACTTGGGGGGCCTGCTACTGCTACTGGGCTCCAGGAGGAACTGCCACGAGGGACTGCCTCCCTGCTGGAGGGCCCTGTGTGCTGGCCTGCCTGGGCCCAGCCTTTTGCCCCCCCTAGACTTTAAACTTTCTAGCGCCTTGGTAGCGCTTTGCCTTTATTTGGGAAGAGTGCTTTGCTCTTTATTGCTGGGAGGAGCGCCTCCGTTTTTGGACCTGCAGCGCGATCGACTTCGAGGGATTTCCCCGTGCATATTTTAAAAGCGGGTGCCCACCCCGCGATTGTCTTTATTTTTGTGGCGGGGGCCCACCCCGCTTTAGGCTTGAAATTAAGCGGGTGCCCACCACGCATCGCCGCCAAGAGAAAAGGAATCACCGCCGCGGCCCGAACGACCAGGAAGCCAGGTGCCCGTGCCTGACTGTGGGCGGGGCCTCGCGGACGTCATTTCCGCCTCCCGCGTCTGCCAGGAGAAGGCGATCCTGAATCCAGAAACCCGGCAACCGTCCCGGATCCGGAAGCTGCAGCCAGTAAAGAAGTGGAGCTCCCCGGCGTGGAGGAGAGCCCCGCGTTGGCAGCAGTGGTTGAAGATTGAGGCGGAGGGGGCCCGAGGCACATTGCCGGTGCCTGCCCCCACCGCATTGGAGCCCCGTCGAAGGAGCCGGTGAGTGAGGCCTCTCCCGAGGTACCGTCGGGCCAGTGCTGGGCTGCATGTTCACAGCTGCACCGCCGTAGCGGGCAGCTGCAATGTCTTGGGCAGTTCTGTGTTCTTCCTGAGTCCTGGAGGGGGCTCCAACGGGCCCGCATTTCCTTCACTGGTTCACAGCTGCACCGCCGTAGCGGGCAGCTGCACAAGTGGCCATAGTTTAATTTCAGAGTCCCAGAGGGGAACTCCAACGCGCGCATTGTTGGTACCGAGTTCTATAGCTGCCCCGCCTGACAGTGGGCAGCTATAGTGCCCCCACGGCACGTGTAGTGCCAGTGCCTGCATTACCTTCCACAGCTGCCCTGCGAGAACGCAGGCAGCTGCAACATCTTGGGCAGAGCATTTCTTTTTAAAAGTCCCGGAGGGGGACTTTGGGGCATTCCTTCGCGAGGCACAGTGGTGCCAGGCCCAACTCCAGCTGCACCGAGAGAGAGCGCGGGCAGCTGCATCACGGGGGCACTTTCTTTGAATGATGAGGGGGTGAGAAGCACCCCATGCCCAGCACCATTGCGCACCTTGGCTTTGCTGCTTTTTGCAGCCCTAGGGCTAATTGAGTAGCCATACCTACGCCCTGACTTTGCGGGACATAGGGCCTTTGAGCCCCTGAGAGAGGCCAGTTGGCCTGGGGCCAGTTTCCGTGTGTTGTGCCCCCGATTGGGGCACACTGTGTTCATGCTAACTATTGCCTAAGGTGGTTAGGCTTGCGATGCCCAGTGCATCTTGCGATTTGATGCCTACTGTGGTTTATGCTTATGAGATTATTGCATAATATGTTCTAGGCCTAATGTGAGGATAATTCTGAGGTCAGGTCTTTACCAGTAGTAACTGGTTGTGTGCTATTTATGATTACTACTTGTGCATTTCTGAAGGTTCTGACTGTGGCCCGATTGGCCCGGCCAGTTGTAAATAATCCCCTGTAAATATTGCCCAGTGCCAGTTGGCACAGTGTATATTATGCGATTATGTTTCTAATGTATTTATTATAATACAAAGGCTATTTTTATATATAACCTTGTGTGGAGTTCCTTTTGTGGTGTGCCTAGTGTGTTGCTGCTGTGAGTGTGTGTTGCGCAAACGCTTTACACATTGCCTCCGGGATAGGCCTGACTGCTCGTGCCAAGCTACCAAGGGGGTGAGCAGGGGTTATCTTGGGTGTGTAACTCCCTCGCCCTGACAAGAGTGGTGGTCTCTGCCTGGCTTTGGCGCAAGCCTTAGCCAACCAGAGATCCCATTTCTAACACATACTTTAAAAGAACTAGTTTACATATATGCTGCATATGTTTGGAGTTCTGATAAGCATTATTTGCACAACCTTCACAATGCCAATAATGGTCTTTTTTGTAACACAATATAAGGTTGTGCAGTATTTTAATTCCGCTTTTTATAATGTAGCTAAAATAATTATATAACTCGATAAATAATATTTTCCATTTCCTTTACCCATAGTGCTCATGTACAACTATATGGCTGGCTCCAACTTTAACATCCAATGTTTTCAGTTTGCAAACGAACCCTGTCCACATCAATATATATAATTAATTTTAACCGATATTATTCCTAAAAGTATTTCTAGAGGAAACACGCAGAATAAGCAAATCTCGACTGCTCTTTCATTGTGGATGAGAATACCTTCTCCATAATATGAAACCTCACTGAGAAAAAGTCGTGTTTGACCCAAAGGCTCAGCTAAATAATTATAGAAAGACGCCACTCTCCTTAAACAAAAGTCACCCGAGACTGTTAAGTACTGCACTGATCTGACTATTTGCATCTGTTTGAAACATAACTGTAACTACATTTTTTTTAAAATCAATTCAAACGAGCATTTCACTGTGACTCTTGTTGGCCGGGAACCCCGTCGCCCTGTTTTGTTGAAGAGAAAGGTCTTCTGTCTAGCTGCAGTCCGATGTTTGATTGAATTGACTCCGGTATGTTCACAGCATTGTATTCATCTGGCTCAGCTGACTGCTACATTCAGCCTCGTGCAGCGACGCTGACGCGAAAACGCATCCGCCTTTCTTAGCTGAAGGAGGATGCTCTGTTTAAGTCAGACCACGAGTCACCCTGTCACTCTCAAAACAGCAGTTTTAAGGTTGGAAAAATACGGGCGAAAAAAAAAAAAAAAAGTCAGCGATATATCTGTGGCAGGCCAGTTCGGTGACGAGGCAGGCCCGTGCTTAGGGACTGGAGCCAGATGCACACGGGACACTTAGTATGTTCTCAGCCAATGCTCACGTGCAACCATGGCCCGTTTATTTGTACCCTCGGACCGAGCCCGGTCACGAGGGGTGTGTGGGTGATACAAACTATGGGAGAGGCCGGGTGGCTCTCTACATCCCTCCCTTCTTTTAGTTTTATTCAGAGGAGCGGAGGGGTGGAACAACAGAGGAGAAAAGAAAAGGAAAGCATAAGAAAAGAGAACAAAAAGGAGCAAACAGTCATAAAATGCCATGGCTGCTCAGCACATGAAATCTCTCAGTCTCTGGCTCGGCACTGGGTTGGGCCGTAGCAGATAGCGTTGACTCCTTGGCTCCCTCACAGGATTATCATCAGGCGTGCTCTCCGAGGGACTCACAGATGTTTCCAGCCGCAAACCTTCTCTCCTGCAGTCCTCTGGCGCCGCCGTTATCGTCAGCTGGAAAAGGGGCGCAGGGCTCTGGCTGCCCGCCGTAGCTGGCACGTCGTTGTCACTCATGGGCTCACACTCTTCTCTTCGGGAGAGGTTTGGGTGGGCGTCATCACCATGTACAGCTTTGAACCAAGATACGTTCCTCACTACTGTATGTTGGCTGCGTTGGGCCGTGATCATGGTGCCATCCACTTGGGTCACCGTCCACCCTTCGGGCTGGAATGGGGTGTGAAATCTCCATCCTGGATGGCGTTCTTTGAGCACCACGCTGGCCCCTGCGTGCAATGTCGGAGTCCTTGCTCTCCGATTCTTGGTCGCCTTTTCATTTGTTGCCTGCCGCTTCTGTTGGGCTGTCTCAACGTCCAGGCAGGGCGGTGTCCACTCGGGGTCTTTGGGGATGACATCCCGCGGTGGTCGTTAGAGCAGTACGGAGGCAGGAGCGCACCCGGTCGTGGAGTCAGGTGTTTGTCGGTACAAAAGTAGGAATTGGTGCAGGCACACTTCGGGGTCCTAGTGCTGGTCCACTCCGATCTGAAGGGCTCTGTTCAGCTTCCTCATAAACCACTCCACCTCCCCGTTTGCCTGGGGCCATTGTGGGGTGATCCGCCGGTGCTTGACGGCCCTTTGTGCTAGGAAGTCGTGGAAGTCCTGTCCTGGAATGGTGGCCCGTTGTCGAACTTGACCTCTTCAAACAGGGCAAAGGTCTTTTCCAGTATTGGTTGCACATGGACAAACGCCGTGGACGGCATGAGCTCCACTACCGGGAACTTGGAGAACGAGTCCATGATTATCACTGTGTGCCGCCCATCCGGGAAACTCCCAAAATCGATGCTGATCTTCGTCCAGGGTGTCAGGCCGGGTTCTTCTGTCAGTACAGGAGCCGGAGCTGGGTCGTTGCTGGTGATTGCACAGGGGTGGCAGCACCTGACTTCTTCGTCCACCAGCTCGTCCATGTTGGGGAACCATACTTTTGCACGTAGTCTGGCCTTCGTCTTTGTGGCCCCTTGGTGCCCATGATGGGCGAGCCCGACCATTCGACTGTGGAGGCTCCTCGGAATGACGATCCTTTGCCCTGGTAGGATCAGGCCGAACCCACTGATGCTCAACTAATGCTGCACTCTCCAGAGCTGGCGTCTGATGTTCTGTTCCTTGGCCACTAGCGACTTGGAGCCGTCGAGGAATTGATGCCACTGTCCTCGAGCCAGAGTCTCCTTCACCCTTGCGAGGGTGTCGTCTGCATCCGTGGCGTCTCGGAGTTCCTCTCGGGTTATGGAGACTGGGCAGGTGTTGGCTTCGACCATATTTATGAAGCATTCGGTATGCTCGTCGTCCGCCGTTGATCCCCCTCGCTGCCAGGGGATGTGTGCCTTGACAGGAAGTCGGCCGGGTTGTCGGCCCCTGGTCTGTAGATCAGCTGAAACGAGTATGCTTGGAGCTGGATATCCCATCTCTCTATTCTCGGTGACACTAGGCGAGAAGACCCATTGAATAGGGGTAGGAGCGGCTTGTGGTCCGTCACCATATGAAACTGGTGCCCGCAGAGGTACAAGTGGAAATGTTGGTATGTCCACCTGATGGCCAAAGCCTCCCGCTCTATTTGAGCGTAACGGGTCTCCGTCTGAGACAACGCTCGACTGGCGTATGCAACCAGGACACAGGTCCCTTTGGCGTGCTCTTGCAGGAGGACTGCCCCAAGCCCTACGGGGCTGGCGTCCACGACTAGTTCTGTCTTCTTCTTGGGATGGAAGTACACCATGGTTGTCTGGTCGAGTAGTGCCTTCTTGAAGCTGTTAAACGCCATTTCTTCTCTGGGGCCCCACGCCCATGGCACGCTGGACTTCGTGAGCTGGCGCAGGGGTCAGACAGCATGGCCAGCCCGGGGATGAACCTCCCGCAGTATGTTACCATGCCAAGGAAGCTTCTTATCTCTGTCAGGTTCTGGGGAACCGGGGCATTTTGGATGGCCTCCGCCTTGCGTGGATCTACACAGAGCCCATCTCGTGAGAAGACATATCCAAAGAACTCGAATGACCCAGTGCTTAATTTGTAAAATATTAAGTGCCAGGGCTCTGACCAGGAGGCCACTGCAGCTTGCACCACCTATCGCCCTTGTCATCGCTGCCAAAACAACTAATAACCATCTCTTCTCGCATGTAAATGTGACAGTTCAGATTATTCCAGGTCCCCAAAGCTAAAGGAATGGCTGGGGAGGTAGGTGTTAGCAATTTTTTTATGTATATTGTGTTCCTAAACAACCGTTGTTCTGCTCATCTCTAAATTAGATGAGCAGCACCACCATGTGGTAGACTGTTCTAAGTATGGTATTGACATTTAGGGTCGGTGCCGAGCACCAGAAACCAATTAAGTGCCGGTGCTGAGCACCGGAAAGCACCGGCTCAAATTAAGCACTGGATTGACCGCTGGTAGAATGAGCATTTCTTCTAGTGCAGGACTGTGCTGAGGTGCTGGAGACAGATGCACATGGGACCCTTAGTATGTTCTCAGCCAATGCTCACGTGCAACCATGGCCCGTTTATTTGTACCCTCGGACCGAGCCCGGTCACGAGGGGTGTGTGGGTGATACAAACTATGGGAGAAGCTGGATGGCTCTCTACAATATTAAGTGGGATTTTGAAAAGGGAGACGTTAAATTAACAAACCACATTGGGCCTCTTTCCGAGTTCCCCATTATCTCCGTGGAGTGGCACCAGGGCCGAATTTAACAGCGGTATCTCCTCACGAGATCACAGGGCTATCCAGCTGTTCCTCTGAACTGGGGAACAACATGCGGGCCCAGTCATACCAGGTCCAATCCTGAATTTTATTCCCCATTACAGATCGAATAACGGAACTCATACTCACACATATTTACCACCTGCTTGGAACAGGTATTAAATGTTACAGGGCTTTTTTCTTAGCTGTCCAGGGCAGGGGAAGAAGAAGGGCAGAGGCCCTTTCACTTTAGCTGGGGGGAACTTTCTCTGCTTCCCCCAGCTGAAGTATGAGGGCGTGGAGCCAGGCGCAGCAGCAGCTTGCAGCCCCCATAGCTCCATAAAGGTCTCCGAGTCTGGGGTCTCCGGGGATGGAATGATGTGGTCTGGAGTGATGTAGCGCAAAATCCAATTTTTTTGTAAGGGTGCATTATAATCACATGCGTAGACTGCATCCACATATAATCTTTTGTTGTGTTAACGTGTTAGGATCCTGCAATGTAATAACATGAATGTGATGTGTTTAGGCCAAAATGTAGAATACATGAAGAATTCCGTAGAAAATCAAATGTAACCAGCAGAAAACACTAACAGGAAACACTTGTGTTGTGCAACTGACAACCATTTATTATTGAATGTGTTCATTAATCGTATCATTTTACATGTAGATAAAGATATTAACTGTATATGTCTCAAATTCTATGTAACTTCGTAAAACCCATGTTCATTTCTCTTATGTTAGCTGAATTGTAGGCCTGAAATGCATTTTCCCTGGAAGCTCTCGCATTAGAATTAATAGTTGAATTTCATGTGCATGTTAGATTCTGTTCTTTCTCACGTTTATGTTACAGGTGGAAGAAGCGTCTTTGTTAGTTAAAATAATGTCTTTGTTTTAGGAGTTAGGCAAGGAGAGAAGAGGATACATTGGGAGCTACTGCCGATAAGGAGGACTGTTGTATTTTCTCACCGGAGAGGGTCTGGGAAGCAAGGTCATTGTGTTACTGTTTAGGTGCGAGCGCCGTCCTGTGGAAAATTACCTATGAGAACGTGGCCTGATCAGATGGCGTGACCTGAAAGGAATCATGGGAAGACACCTATGATACTGGAGTAATGCAAGTAGGGAAAGAGCCCCACTGCTTCTCTGCCTTTCCAGAGGGAGCATCTTAGAACGAGCTCTGTCTCAGTAGCTTCATTCTACCCAACCCACTGAAGTGGAGAGACTTCTAAGGAAGACTCCACACGCTGACACCTTAACCTACCCTGCCCCGAAGAAAGTTTAATTAGGGATGTCAAGTTAGCGTTAGTGTAGGGGTAGATTAATGCTTTATTTCCATCAACCTTCAATGCAGGCAAACCTGGATTCCTGTTCATTGATCTTTTGTATCCTGATGTTTGAATTAATTGTCTTGTGCATGCTGAACCGCCTTAAACGTATTCGTAGGTTTGGCTTTATACTGTTTCCGATGTATTTTTACACCCTCATCTTGAGGTGTCTGTATGTCCAGTTGTTTTTGGCTTTATAATAAAGTAACTAACTTTATTTAGTAGTCTGTGATTATTATGTGCCTAGAGAACTGAAACTAAATTGATTGATATCGTCAATGAGTTCTCTCCCCTCCACGCTCTCATGCTGAGAAAAAGTACAGTTGACTTGAGGTTCTAGAGAGGATCTAGAACATAAGGGCCTGGCTCCTTCTGGAGTTCGAGGGCCTGATAATTCTGGGTCCAAAGACACGAGAAAACCTGTAAATGCACACAGCGGTATCTCCCCCGGGGGATACCGCTCCAGGCAACTCGTAATGAGGGCCATTGCGCCGAAATAAACTATTGTTGAGAGAAACTGGCAACCCTTGTGTAGGGGTCATTTCTCTATGATTCCTATGCTGCAAAGCGCACTAACACTCATGTATGGGAAGAACAGTGCTATATAAAAAAGTAAAATAAAAATCAAAGAGCCACAGGATATTAGTGATTTGGGACATAAAGGGAGCTGCAAAAAGCAAGTAAGTACTGACAATGCATTGTGCAGCTACCATTTGTAAAGCAGGCTATGTGCCAACAGGGCTGACTAGTGTGAGGGGCCCACAGCTCACCAGATATGGCTGCCTTTCACTACCAAACCGGGGACAGAAGGGCCCATTTTCCCTGCTTGCATTCGGAGTCGAGGTACCCTTGAAAGGACACTCATGCAATGCCAGCTGCTTTGGATTTTGTGCACTTAAAAATTGTTCGAAAGTTTGAGACAGAAGAGGTAGCACATGGATAACAGAACGAGGGCCTCTTGTGCAGCCGGTGCATCACTTTTAAACAGGCGTGGTCCGTGCAGGTAAGAGCGGTGCGGCGGGGGAGTGTGGTGGGGGCTTCGACTGACGACGACGTGGGAAACTTAAATTTAAAAAAAGAAAACCACTTAACTTGCACTCAGCGATAAGAGCCCAAGGTAAGTGGTTTTCGTATTTTTAAATGTAACTTTCCCTTGTCGTCGTCAGTCGACTCCACTCATGCCCTACTGCTCTTTCCTGCATGGGCCGCACCTGCTTTTAATATGGGAAATGTGATGTACTGGCGGTGCAAGAGGCTTGAAAATAAGCCCCAAGGAATCTTGCACTAGTGCTGTGCATATTGGACCCATATTATATGCTTGTAAACGTAGGTGAATATCTTTTCGCTGTACAAAAACAAAAATGATTGGTAGTATCGGGATGAGAAGAGGAGTGGGAAATCAGTTCTGGGCCCAAGGGGGAGTAAGCAGCGAGCACCCAATGGGTTTGTGGACAGAGTAATGCAGAGGCAAATGAGCTGTGTAGAGTCCAAGGGTTGGTGGGGAGCACTAGATTACCAATAGGGAGAGGGGAAACTAGGTCAAGGGTTGTGAACACAATGGGAAGCAATGGAAGAAATATGGGCAGGATGCTGGGGAAAGGGTAAGGGTGCAGCACAAGGTCAGGAAGAGGCAGGATATTGTCCAGGGACTGGGAGCAGCATGAGGCCCAGAGAAGAGGTATCAGTGTTGAGTCCAGGGGAAGGAGCAGGTCTAGCAGAGGTGGCTCGCACAGGTAACGCTGTGGGGCAGTGAGGCGGGCCGGGCAGGGTGGGGGGTAGTAGAGTTCGACATACGATGGGAAACATTATAGTAAAGAAATAAAGAAATAAAACCACTTACCTTGCGCAAGGTAAGTGGTTTTATTTATTTATTTCGTTACTTTCCCCTTTCCCGTCATATGTCGTACTCTACTACCCCACCCCGCCCCGCCTCACCGCCCCACAGCGTTACCTGTGCGAGCCGCCACTGAGGTCTAGACCCATGGAGAGCACCACAGAGTCCGAGGGAGAATGGCAATGCTTGGAGGGAGAAGCTCAGGTGGAAGCAGAAGAAACACAGGTTACAGGGGGTGAAGTTCAGGGACTGGGGTGGGGAGGAGTTGGTGGAGGGAGAGAGAACCTGGCTCAGTTCGCATTCAGCTTATCAGGTTGCAATGGTGCAATACTCTCCTCTTTATTTAAAAGGTACATCAGAGCAGAAGTGGTGCCTGTTTCTCTCCCTCCCTCCCTGAAAAGGTGGCATAGCTTTTCCAGAAGCAGTGCAACCTTCCTTCTCAAAGGACAGGTACAGATTGGTCTGCATCAAAAGCACCAGTCTCCCTTCCTTTGCAGAACAGATGCAGTTTACCAGCATTATTGCAAATGTCAAGTTCATCAGACAGGGGGTTATGGAAGATTTTTTTATCATAATGGTGAAGTATTGCAAATACAAGGGAGGGCATTCTTATCAGGTTCTGGTCAATTAACCCATGGTACATGATCAGCATAGACTTGTAAGATGTCGGCCCCTTAAAGGCGTGATAGGTCATAGAAGGAATCAGCAGAATTTAAGAACTTGCTAACAGGAGAATATCACAGATGGTTTTGCCCAAAGGCAGCTAGTCGCCACGTGGTATGTCCATCGACTGAGACTAAGGTAGAGTGGAAGAGCCAGCTCTTCTGTCCTCAACAACAGCTCTACCTAGAAATATCAGATTTTATTGCCGTGTCTTAGCTGATGATTTTTTAATAAACCCTTGAAGGCTAAGGACATGTTGGACACATCCTTAGCACCAGTGCTCGGGACGTGTCGAGCACATCCTAGCACCTCCCCAGGGGGAAGCGCTCCCCTTTTAGCCCCTCCTTGCTACAAGTCTCCACCAGGTATGGCAGCGAAAGCGCTTCCACTGCCACCATTGCCCCCTCGTGCGATGATTACATCAGCATGCGCACGGCACACCATCATCATAATGAGCCAGAGACACGCCTTCCAGCGCAACCAACAAAAGGACTACCTTTAGGGTAAGTCCTGTGCTGGGGGGGGAATCGGGTGGCAGAGGTACACCAGGGGAAAGGAAAACGTTTTCCTTTTCCCTGGTGGTCCATTCTTGCTGCAGCATTGCAGGTGGGACAGATGGCAATCACACAGCAATGCACCCCACTAGACCATCAGAGATTTTTTGTTGGCTGGGGAGTGGTCCCTTGGGCAAAAACTGTTATCCATATTGAGAAACAAATGTCCCTTTTTCTACCCCTACCCCCCTTGGGGAAGGACAACCATTTTTTAGTGTGGAAAACCACTAGACATCAGGTATAATGGACCCTGTATGTCCGGGAGTGGCCTCTTGGGCACTGGTTTCTCCCCACATTGTTATGTTATGTTATGTTAAAAACATTTATCAAGCGCACGTTCACCAAAGGTTTCTTGGCGCTGGGAGAGTGAGAGGGTGGCATCAGGAATGGATGGCTTAAGTTCCATACGCCTGTGCGAACAACCAGGTCTTTAGCTGTTACATTGCCTCACACATCTCCTTTGTTTTCCCCTTGCTGAGGGCAGTTCAGCCATTTTTTATGCCAATCTGTTCCAGGCAGAGGAAAACCTTTAGACACCAGGGATTTTGGACACTATGGGCCTCATTGCGATGTTGGGCGGACGTGACCAACCTCTGGTCGGCGGTCCCAACACTGCTATTACAATGTGACCACACATGGTGCGGTCGCATACTCCCATTCCTCTATGGGCGCTTGTGGTGTGGCCGTAAACCGGCCACAGCACAATCTCCCATAGAGAAATGGGAGTTTTTGTTAATCCCTACACCACATGGCAGGCACCACACAGTGCCTGCCATTCGGTGCAGGGATTAACAGGGAGGCACCATATGTACCCCCACCGGAGGCCGCTTTTGCAAGGCGGCCCTGCTTGGGGCCCCCAAATTCGCTTTCCGACAGGCTCTCCATGTCAGAAAGCCCGATATGGCAAGCCTGTTGGAAACTGACATCGTAATCCCGACGGCGGAAATGCCGTCTTCAGGGATTGCGTTGGAGCCTCCGACTGGCCAACAGGCTCATTGAGCCTGTTAGAATCCAGCCGGATTGACCGGCCGGTTTCAATTCCGACTGCCTACATTGCTATTAGGCTGACGGAATTGCAACCGGAGATGTCGGTCAGACCGGCATGATAATCGGCCACTATGTATGTCGGGGAGCGGCCCCTTGGGCAAGGGTCTCTTTCTATATTGACTCACATATCTCCTCTGTTTTCATCAGCCATTTTTTAGGCCAATCTGCCCCCTGGGCGTTCGGAAAACCACTTGACACCAGGAATTTGGACACTGTTTGTTGGGGAACAGCCCCTTAGGCAAGGGTTGCTCCTCAAATTGACTCACACATCTCCATTGTTTTCTGCCCTCCCAGGGGGCAGATCAGCATGAGGATTTTCTACTCATGTATGTTGGGGAGCGGCACCTTCATCAAGGTTTGCCCACACTGGGGGCAGATAAGCCATTTTTTGAGCCGAACTGCCCCTGAGAAGGGGGTAGGCGGCGGAAAACCACTAGACACCAAGTGTCCTTGGAGTCACTTCTGGTAGTCCTGGGTTGAAGGAATTGGTCCAGATCGCCTTCAAGCAGCAAGGCAGGCTTTTAAGCAGCAAGATAGTCCTCTGGGGTTCAGGCAGTCCTTCTGAAGTCTTCCACAGGTCCAGGATGTACTGAAGTGGAGTTCTGAGGGTCCAATATTTATACCTGGTGCCTTCCTTTGAAGTGGGGGGACATCCTGGGCTACCTCCATCTCTGGTTCTGGAAACTTATTTCCTTTCTCTGCCAAGGTTCCAAGAAGTCTGGGGTGACAAAAGACTGGTGTCAGGTTCCATTTTGTGTGCAGGAGGCAAACCCTTTAATGTCTAAGTGGGGCAGGGAACAGCTCCACCCCCAACAATTTAGGAAGGTTGGTCCAACTTTCCTATACTAAGTCCCATTTGTTTAACTGTTTGGCAGGAATTCACAAACCAGAACAGCAGAGACATTCACAGTCATTTGACCCAGGACACCGACAGAGGCAGAAAATGCTTAGGGCAGGAAAATGCAAGCTTTCTAAAAGTGGCGTTTTCAGAATTGTGACTTAAAATTTGACTTTACCATTAAAGAGGATAGTAAAATTATAATTAATTTCAGACTAAACATGATATGTATACCTCCTCCAAATCAAAAGTTCACATTTATTAAATGTAATAAGGTAACTCAATATAATCAAATTGGAGAGGTAGGCCTTACAATAGTATAAAACGAATGTAAGAGTTTTTCACTACCAGGACGTGTAAAACTTAAACCCACATGTCCTGCTTTTTAAATAAAATGCACCCTGCCATATGGCCTTTAGCGCCTACATTATGGGTGACGTATATGTACTGAAAATTAAGGTTTAGGCATGGCAAAAGGTTTATTTTGAAAATTCAATGAGTTCAACCCGGACTCCAAATTACTCTGAATTCTTTTACAAAACTATAACAAACGTGTTCAATTGTGTGATGCTTTGAGTCAGGACCTGCTCGTGTCTAAGAGAACAATAACCTAAAAGGTGTACATCACATGTAAACTCTTCACAAAGCGCACTACTCAACGACCTCTAGGGTTCCAACATTGATAAATATATTCAGCGTGATAACACAAATCTTGACCAAGTCTAATTACAAATAAACAATCGAAGACACTTATACATTCTCTTTTGATAAATCACTATTTTTGTAGAGTGTTGACAAACTGTGAAATAACATATGGGTATTTATAAAATATCATCTTCCACCGTCAGGAACAGAATACGGATTAATATACTGATAGACAATGTATCCAATATGATCCAAGCGGAAAATCACCAAAGGTAGCCAGTTTTGATGTGTTATTCATTCCACATTCAAACATTAAAAAGTGTTTCTTTGTGTATCGCAAGACATGCTGTGGGAGTCACCAGTGCAACCCGTGTGGAAGTCATCATTCCCTTTATATTGGTCTATTAGTCCTTTGATGGCAACTACTATATGTCCAGCAACTGTGAGTCGAGATCGGTGTTTGCTTCTGCAGTGAATGATGCATGTTGTGGATCAGGCTGCAGCATTACCACAAGGTCACCATAATTGTGACTGCTTCTTTGTTAGAAATGGGGGTCTCTAATTGGCAGAGGTATGCACCTTTGTCCAAGTAAGGACCCTTCTAGTCAGGGTAAGGGAGTTACCACTTAGGATAACCCCTGCTCATCCCTTGGTAGCTTGGCATGAGCAGACAGGCTTATCCCAAAGGCAATGTGTAAAGTATTTGTACCCAAACACACAGTAACACAGTGAAAACACCACAAATGGACATCACACCAGTTTAGACAAATAAAGTATCTTTATCTAAACCAAACAAGACCAAAAAGACATAAATCCAACATACATGTATCAAGAATATGACTTTTAGAACAGTTTCTTCAAACATAACACTTGTAGAAACAAATAGCTCCAACTGGGGCTGTTACGGCATCATGACAGGCATAAATCCAAAGTACGGCGCTGACTGTGAGGTGCTTGGAGTCGGGCACGGAGTCACATGGACCCCCAACCAACAGTACCTTGGAAACGAAGTCAGTAGACAATGCACAGGGTCATGGAGGTGAGGCGTTGGTGCCGAAGCAAAGCCAGTTCCTTTCTGCCACATGGGAGGTGAGGCGTCGAGTCCATGAAGGAGGCAAGGCATCGAGTCCAGGAAAGGGGAAGTTAGGGGGCGTTGGCGATGAGGCGCTGGTTCCTGTGAGACAATACGACGTCGAAGAGTTCGTGAAGTCATCTTCGTCGGTTATCAGCTCCGCGATAACGTGATACTGGCGCTGGTGATGACGACGTTGATGCAAACACTGGCGTCGGGAAAGCTGATAACTGCAGGCGTCGGCAGGATTCAGAGGTGCGGTGTAAGTGGGGCAGTGAGTCATGCACTTCATGAGCGGTGCCCCCGGCCTCGATGCAGGTCGCAGCATCACTGGGGGCATCGCTGATGGCGTTGGAGTTGTATTTCTTGTTTTGCAGCACCAACCACACAATTCTCAGGGTCCAGGAACTGGATTT
Organism: Calotriton arnoldi; assembly: GCA_963921515.1. Lineage (NCBI taxonomy): Eukaryota > Metazoa > Chordata > Amphibia > Caudata > Salamandridae > Calotriton > Calotriton arnoldi. Next base: position 1,481,625 of record CAWUFW010001612.1, on the reverse strand, counting down.
GCCACCCTTTTGAATGCAGGAGTTCACAGAGGAGTCGAGTTGCTGGTCAGTGGGTTAAAGGTGAAGTCTTTGTGGCCCTGAAACTTCATAACAGGAGTCAAGCACACACACGCCCTTGAAAATTCTTCTTCAAGCAGGTTCACAGCAAAGTTCCAGCCTGTGTCCTCTCTTTGGCAGAAGCAGCAACTGAAGGCCAATCCAGCAAAGGACACACAGCAAAGGGGCAGTACTCCTTCCAGATCTCCAGCTATTCTCCTTGGCAGAGCTTCCTCTTGAGTCCAGAAGTGATCTAATTCTCTGGGGTTTAAGGTCCAATATTTATACCATATTTTTTCTTTGTTCTCTTTGTGGCAAGGGTCTTTGAGCCCAGTCCAAACCAGTTCTGTCCTCTCCAGTGCAGCAGGACCCCAGGAGGTGGAGACAGCATTGTGCAAAGGAGACAAAGCCTATTCAGGTGCAAGTGAAACTCCTCTAACCACTCTAAATGTAGCCAAGGTCAATTCAGCCCAGCTATGAGTTACCCAGGAAAGGCAGGACACACCTCAACCCCATTTGTGGCTGTCTACAGTGAATGCACATCCCCAGCTCCTGTCACTCCAAAACCAGACAGTCAATACACAAACAGCAGAGGCACACAGAATGGTAAACCAAGAAAATGCCTACTTTCTAAAAGTAGCTATAAAGAGGAGTGGGCCCTATTTCACACAGCTAGATTGGGCCTGTAAATACAATGAAAAATGAAGTATCTAGCTGACCGTTTGTTAGGCTGCCAACTATTTAGACAGACTCAGACCAAAATCATTGAGTATGATGGTCTACATCATTTAATTATTAAATGATGTAGACCATCATACTCAATGATTTTGGTCTGAGTCTGTCTAATTAGTTGGCAGCCTAACAAACGGTCAGCTAGATACTTCATTTTTCATTGTACTTTCTAAAAGTGGCATTTCAAACACACAATTTAAAAACCATCTCCCTAAAAAGATGTGTTATTAAATTCTGAGTTCAGAGAGCCTAAACTCCATTTCTCTATCTTGTCCCAATGGAAAGTATGATGTTACAAAGCAACTCCTATGTTAGCCTATGGGACAGATAGCCTTTCAATAGTGAAAAACGAAATTGGCAGTATTTCACTGTCAGGACATGTAAAACACACCAGAACATGTCCTACCCTTTACATACACTGCACCTTGCCCCTGGGGGTACCTTGGGCCTACCTGAGGGGTGCCTTACATGTAAGAAAACGGAAGGTTGTGGCCTAGTAAATGGGTGCACTTACCAGGTCGACATGACAGTTTAAAAGTGCACGCGCAGACACTGAAGTGGCAGGTCTGAGATACATTTACAGGGCTACTCATGTGGGTGACAAATGCAAAAAGAACAATTGATGGACAGGATGTTGAACAATGTCAAACATTCACCCCAGTACAGAGATCTGGGCATAAATCCATCATTTTTTGTTCCCCATGCTATTCCAGTTTAAACCCAGCCATATGTAAATCAGTCTTGACCCTGTTCCCCAGCCTGAACTGCCAGGACAGGTCCTCCCTGGACCAGAAACAAGCATCCTGGGACCAGTTTCGGGATTTCAACCCTCATCAGCCAGTTCATTTTGCTTTTGTCGCCCTAAGTGGGAAGGGTATGCCCAGACATGGGTCCTGCGCTCACTGTGCCATTGGATTCAAGCTAGCCTGACTGATGAGGAGTGATGTCTTTTCTGACTTTTCTGCCAGGGTGTGCATTGTCTCTAGCGAAATCCTACCAACCTCAGATATTTTTGTAAACTAGACACTGGAGACACCAGGAAGGTGTGCCTCACATGAATGCCAGAAGGTTTTCCTTCCCAGAAGTACTTGCAAACCTCAAACATTGGCAAAAAATGCACATTTTCTTCATATTCCTGTGAGTGAAAGTACTGGAATACGTGGGGAGCCACAAATTTCCTACCATCCAGCATTCCTATGTCTCCAGATAAAAATTGCACCTCATCTGTGTGGGTGAGTTAGTGCCCGCAACAGGAAGGAGCTCGAAACGCAATGCGGCAACATTAACAAAAGGGGCAGCTGCAGATTTTGGGCCTGGCAGCGGCGGCCACCCAGGATAACCCGCCACACCCAGAAATTTCAAAGGTGGTGTGCCTCAAATAGATCCCACAATGTTTTCTTACTTACAATGCCCTGCTATCCTCAATCTTTGCCTAAAATCACGCATTTTCCTTGCATTTCTTTGATGAAAACTTCCAGAATATGCAGGGATGCACAAAATTCTGACCACGCAGTGTTCCCCCACTTGTCCCGATAAAAATGCTACCCCACTTGTGCGACTGGGCCTAGTGCCCGCAAGAGGAACGGAACAAACCAGGGTCAATGGGAGTACTGTTTTTATCGGGAGACGTGGGTACACAGAATAGTAGAAAGTTTGAGATTATCATTTGGATTTCTCTGCATGTATGTCTTTCAAATGTAAGCCAGTGTGTAGGAAAGAAGACATTTAAAAAAAATGCCCCCTGAATCACATACTGGTATGGGTCCCCACAAACTCAGAGATGTACAAATAGCCATTGCTCCTAACTCAGTACCTGTGTACATTCCAGAAATACATAGGTTTCCTTCATAGCTATTTTTCACTCTTCATACTTTACCATATGAATTGCAGTATAGCCAGTACACAATGAAAAAACCATTGTAAGGTGCAGCTCAGTTGTTAGCTCGGTAGTACCTCTGGTTATTGGAAACCCTATGTATCCTCATGGCTAGAACGATCTAGTGAACATAATGGTATATTGCATTTGTAAATCGTCCTGCCAGACAAGAAGTTACAGATGAAAACATTGTCACAAATGGGTGGGTTTTTCCTACTCATTAGCATTATTATTTTACCAGTTAGTTTCTTTAGGAAAACTTTGAGGGATCTACACTAATGGCCCTTTGGTGAATTCAGATGTGGGTCTACTTTTCAGAAGTCCATAGCTTTCCAGGATCAATCATGGGTTTCACACCTGTTTAAACCACAAATAGGTTGAAAGCACAAAAATTAGGAAAAAAGGACTGCCAAAATGCCACAACTGTGGCAAACAGTGGAGTAGCAAGCACTTTGGCCGCCTGTGGCGGCCCATGCGTTTGCCGCATAAAAGAGCAAGGCGCTGGCGGGATTTTTTTTATTTGCCGCCCCTCTGCGGCCGATTGAAGAGCGGGGGCGAATGCCACCACAAGAACGGCAAGTAAGAGCGGGGAGGCTGCCACCCCCAAAACTCTCCCCACCGCACCCCCTTGCTACGCCTCTGGTAGCAAAAAGTTGGTTTTTTTACGCAGCTGGGGATGTTCCTGAAAACTGGGAAAATAGTGACTTTAGCACAGCAAACCTTTTGTTGAAGCCATTTTTAGAAAGAAAAAATAAAGACAATTATTTGCGGAGCATTGTTTTCCTCAATTCTCAAAAACAACCAAAAATGTAGCTATATTTTGGCTATTTTATCGGCCCCTTCATGAGAATCCACAAACCCTGGTTACCTTAAGAATCCCCAGGATGTTGGGAAAAAAGGAAGCAAATTTGGCATGGATACCTTATTCGGAAAAAAAGTTATGGAGGCCTAGGTATGAAACACCTCAAATAGCTAAAAAGGGCTGAGCATTCTTGGGGGGGGGGAAGGCTTAGAAGCCAAGGGATTAAATGGCATGAACATTTTCCAAAAAAAACAATGATTTCAGAGTCTGGTTAAATGAGTTTTAGAGTAACATCAAACAACACCTAAGAATGAAGGAGGTACAATAATGCGCCTACGTCAAGGCTTAGAATATATAATGCTCGGATACCTTATTGCGACAAACCATGTAGAGTGCCACAGTGGATCATGCTATTAAAAAAAGAACAACCGGTGCTGATAAAAAGCAACCAAATTCTTGTTGCACACTACACTTTTTGCATTTTTTTGTTTGTTTGTGCAATGCCTAGCTGTGAGTAGAAAAAGCATCTTTGGATTGATGGTGGTGTTGATCCTTTTTCTTTAGTCTGACATCTCACCATTCGATAGTTTGAGCTGTGGGTTGAAGCCAGATCACCGTCTTCTTCAAAGAAAGGCCTGTCGGGTTCCAGTCACGTTCGATTGACTTCACTTCCGAGCTTTTGTGTAGAGGCACTGAGTTTATCTAGCTCATCTGACAGTGACATGAAACCCTCATGTGGTGAAGCTGACAAAAAGCAAGGGAGACTAGACAAATGACATGACATCAATTTTTCAAAAGTGAATCAATATACTCTGTTTGTAGGTGACTGGCCAACACTGAGCTGTCATTCCAGTACGTTTTTTACTGTAGGTACGTGAGTAGCATAATAAAAAGATAAGCAGTGGCAAAGCTTATAATCTGGCTTTAATTGACCAACACATATAACACAGGCATTTACAAATGTTGTTTACATGCGTTGTACGCACAAATGCTTGTATATCACACGAAGCCTACCCTATTGGCTTTGCCAATGCAAAGAATAAGTAGCCAAAAAGGATTGCTTTCTGTATAGAGCGTATATAGGAGATACATAATTGAATACGTTCAACAGCATGTTGAATCTGTGTACTTTTCATATGTAAACACGTCCCTTCTGCATTCCCATGGAAGCACTTCATGGAATGTGGAATGATACACTAAATAGTCAATTCAATTCAATATGTCTTTATTTCGATTAAAAATCATAAAAGACATTTACATTTAAAACAGAAAGCTCCATATCATTTTCATTAAATATTTTCAAAATGTATACAATAGAATAACAATCAAGAAGAAAAAAGTAGATCCACAATGTTGAGGTACCTTAATATACAATAAATAATTAAAACTAATAAAACTTCTGACCTTAGTGCCGCAAAGATCAATACCAGTAAATATCATCTTATATATATATAAAAATAACCAGGTAAGTACACTCAATTCTAATACAGCACAAAACAATGTGTACTACTCCCTCTTTATAAAATTCATCAAACTAACTTAGCCTCATCTTCTTTGCACGCATGGCCCACATCCAACTGAGGAATTTAGCAACTGCAATCACTGTGGGTTCTTTAGTGTCAGTTTTTAAAATCCTAAATGCTTCGTTGCCAGAACGAATGCCCATATTCATACAAATTGGTTTGAGCCATTTATGCCTGGGGATTTTATAAGCAGGGCATACAAATAAGATGTGAGCTAACGATTCGTTTTGTGTTAAACAGAAGGGGCATTTACTGTGATTTTGGGCGTGCCATTTACTAACATAAGAATTAATCGGGAGAGAACCCACTCTAAATTGATGGTAGAGTTTCCTATCATTAAAGACACTAATAAAATCCCAATAGTTCTCATACTCTATGTCGTATTTGTGCTCTAAAAATTCCCTTGTTAGTGATGGCCTTATTAGAGAGGAAAAACGCTTCATTTTGACCACTAAATAGTCAATACCATGAGCTGAAAGATTGTTATTCTTCTGGTGGGAGCTGAAGCCAACTTTTTAGAAATGTTAGGGATTGAAAATAATATGTCTTGCAAACAGCTATGCTAGCAAGACAGACCTAAAAAGGCAAACAGCCAAAAGTTCTCAGGATGAGTTAGAGATGGAGATAAGGAAGAACAATCTAGCAGAGGGAGGGACTGTGTTTGTAAGGATGCAACACAATATAGCGGATTTAAAGCAGATAACAACTGGTCTGGTTTTGCTAATCTTTGGAGAGCCAAACCATTCTCAACTGGTACTGCTGCTTTTTAGGATAGACAACTTTCCATTATCAGTTTGCAGAACACTTTGCATAAGTGGAAACTTCAGAAGACATTTCCTGGAGACCAGGGGGACTATGACTCACAACACACATTTTTGGGGTTTCATTCCATAACATTCTCCTCTAAATCAAATCATCTTAAAAGATATAACTCCACCAGTTATTGAGCTTAACAACAGAGCCACTGGAATTATGTGGCAGAGGGGTACCATGCAACAAATTAAGTGGCAAGGTTGACTTATGGAGCAGGAAAAGGCAAATTATGCGGCATATAGCAGCTCATTTGTATTACCTCAATATATTGTCATTTTTACACTTTTTAACACTGCCTGGACATAGGTTTCACCTAATTAGTATCGGATTAACACCCAGATATAGCAATAAGCAACAGAATGGTGACCAGTCAACATTTACAAAGGGCCTTCCACTATGCTGCAAAAAGTCTTGCTACATTTTTAGTAACTTTTGATACATTTGAGCTTGAAAAAAAATGTTTTCAATAAATTCTGCTGATTATGCACCAGATGATGGATCATGTAAAAATTGTGGCTAATCCATAACTATTCAACAAACTCCGAATAAGCACATAACTTCAGTGGTGCCCTGTTTATCAGGGGTGATTATTATTCATGCTTTATTTTAGTTTGAATCCCTATATCTCCTCCTACAGTAATCCTTGACTGCTCAATGTAATGACTTTTGAGAGACAAATTAAAAAAATTAACAACTATCTTATCCAAATGGAATGAACTAGTCTTACGCCCTGTAAACCCAATGGTAATTATCAGTTACTGCCATGGATACTACCCAGTAACCACCTAATGCCAAAGGAGCCAAAGAAAAGTTCTTGCATTTTACTTATGTCTTTTCCCATTATATGGGATGTTTGAATGAGCATAGTCACAGGCTCAATAGAAGTAGTGAGTGCTATAAAAAATCTTTACTCTACTCCTTGAAAGGTGAGCAAGTCAATGGAATGAGCTGATAACCAAACTAGATGTGACCCTGTGGATATGTTTTAGCCATGGAACTAGGATACTTGACATCTAATCTCAGCTTCCCCACTTCACCTAAACATGCTGAAAATAAACAATGTCCTCTAAAGTTGGGTAGGGCCAACAATACAGTGATATTTCCCAGGGCAGGCCCCTGTCCGATTTGTTAGGTCTTAGGCCTTTGAACACCATTAAATGCTTTCTCTTTTATATATTCCCACAACCTCTTCTGTAAAGGCCAAGTGTGCCATGTGGTACTAGAGAACTGAGCTCACTTCCTGGCAAATCAAGGGCATGGGAAGCCATAATATCCACCAGTCTCCTTTGTAATCAATCCTTCCTCCTTCTCACCATCTCTTCTGTAAAAGCCAGGTGTGTCAAGTGGTCCTAGGAAATTGAGCTTACTTCCCGGTGAGGAAGGGTGTGGGAGGACATAATATCCACCAGTCTTCTTTATAATCGATCCTTCCTCCGTCCTCATTTTTTAAGCCACTACTTCCATATTCAAGTCACTACTTCCGTATTCAAGACACTATTAGTATATTCTACACCCAGATTCACTGCTGGGCAACACCACAGTGCCCTACACAACTTACATGAGGTGTAAGTTGAGATAAACGTATGTGAACCGAATCATCCAATCCTGTCATTCTCCGTCCGTGCTTGGAGGCATACCCCCTGCCTTCCTTGTAGATTTGAAAATCTTGTCCTTGACAATCTCTCCCTATCCTTGATTGATTGTGCCTGAGAGCCCTCTGCCAGTTTCAGCAACTTGACTCTTCTTCGCTCTACCTGACTAATGGTATTGGTGCCACCAAACTCTCTGCCTCCCACAGAATCTCAGGGCCATAGTTACTAACATTTTGCGTCATGGCTGCACCACTTTAGTGGCACAGCCCCAACGCAAAATGCTAGTAGATATTGACAAAGCTGCGCGACGGGTGATTTGTGCCGCCTTGCTTGGCTTTGTAAAGAAATGTAACGCAATGCAGCAGCCTGTGCTTCATTGCGTTACATTTAATTCTGGGAGGCCTTCGATGGGTGGAGCATGGGAGTTCCTGTGCACCCACCCATGGATTTCATGCAATCCCAGATTTAGAAAGGCCTGTAAATGGATTACATCAAATTGCAATGCCTCCCACAGGATGACGTAACACGAAAAAAAAGTTTTTTTCTCCTTGCTATTTCTTCTTTTTATGTGTTCTTCTTTCTGCAGCACACATAGAAAGAGGAAAAACCCTGGAAGGATTGGCTCCTTGTAGTCAAGGTTGCCTGCGTTGGTGCTAGGCTGCCTGAAGCGCGCCAGCGATATGAGAGAGCAGAAGTGGGCCATGTCTTAGTAGATATGGCGCATTTCTGCTCTTTCCCTTTCACGCAACACAGCACAGCAAATTACCGTGCTGCACTGCGTTGCGTGAAAGGTTTGGAAATCTGGCCCTAAGTCTCAGTGAGTGCGGCACTGCATCAGTGACATTGTTCTCCAATGCGCAGCACTGCAACACTGATGCCATTATCTCATGTGAGGCACTGCGTCATTGACAACATTATCCCATGTAGGGCACAGTATCATTGATTCCGTCATCTGGTGCAGGGCTCTGCATTAGTGATGCAGTTATCCCTTGTGCGGCAGTGTGTCTTTGATGTCATTATCCCATGTGGGGCACTGCGTCAGTGATTCTGTTATCCCATGCTGGACACAGCATCGTTGACACCATAATCCCTTGTGTGGTATTACACCTGTAACAGCATTTTCTCATGCGAGCACTGTGTTAATCATTCCATTATCCCATTTGTGGCACTGCACCATTGCTGCTATTATCCCATGTGGGGCACTACGTCATTTATGTTACTATCCCAAGCTGGGCTCTACGTCATTAATGCCATTATCTCATATGTGGCACTGCGTCAGTGATGCTGTTAATACCATGCGGGACACTGCATCCTTTATGTCACTATACCATGTATTGCACTGTGTTAGTGATGGTTGTATGACACAACCATGCTTTCCTTTCCCACGCATTCCTTAACAACGTGGGCGGAACAACGAATGCGTCTGAACCACGCATTCCATTTACAATGCAAGTCGTTACAACGACTTGCTTTAGGGGGGCACTGGACTTTGGAATAGTATAATTTACTATTCCAACTCCAGTCCCCACAACTGTAGGGAAAGCTTTACCTTACGTATGTCATTATAATGACTTGAGTGGTAAATAGAATGTGTGGTTCAGACGCATTCGTTGTTCCACCCGCATTGCACAGGCAATGTGTTGTTCGGCGGTCGTGGTATTTGCTGTTTCCTGTCAGTGATACCATTATCCGAGGTGGAACACTGCATCATTGACACCATTATCCCATGCGAGGCATTGTGCTATTGACAGCATGATCCCATGGAAGCACTACATCAGTGATGCCGTTATACCATGTTCTTAAGTTTGTTGGCAAGGCGCGATATTTCTTTAATTGTACTTCTTGCACGCTTTTCTAAGAGTGTGTACTTTTTTGACATGCAAATTTTGTAGGCCCTCAGTTTAGGTGAGCCTACCGACTTGGACCTTGAATACCAGCATGGTCTTTATGTTGCACTACTCAGCCTGACTTTTTACGAGTAGGTACAGTATGAATTGCTCGATCTTTCAGGAGTATTTAGTACGAGGCATCAAATAGTCTGAGTAACTTTTTTTCATTATCTTGATGGAGCAAGGACTCACAAATGAGACTTGCTCGGATGCAATCTTCTCATAAGTATTAATGTATTAAACTTTGTATTGTTTGTACTAATAAATACACACACCAACATAAGTAGTAAGGAAGCTTGCTTATGTGTTTTAACTAACAAGTAACGCTTGTCTATTCTAAAATGGCCGCTAAAACGCGGGAACTTTACTGCGCGTGTCTCAACCATATCACGTGGTATGACGTCTTTCTTTGCTTGGTGGGAAACTCTTGCTTCTGCGCAGTGTGCAGTAAAATGGCTGCTTTATGTTTTCATGTGCTACAGCTTGCTTTTGGGTTGTAATTAAACTGTGGTATTCTAACGCTACTAATGCGGGATAGAGTTTATAAATAAATGGGAATAGAGTAGAAAGAGTGGGTATACAGTGAAACATTTTATTTGTGATTTTAATATTTTCTTCTTTGACTTTTATTAGTTCGTAAAATTGGGCCTGGGGTTGGTGAACTGAAAACTCGTGTGACAATGGTTCTGCGCATGCTCCCTGAATGGCTGCCCAGAAAGAAAAGGATGAAGTCAACCTGGACGTCGTCCAAGGCCGTGACCTGATGGCCAATATTAGTGTACCCACGATGTCTCTACTGAATAGCAACAATTTATATGAACAATGTATAAAATTTGTCGTGAGACGGGTGGGAAATAAAGCAAATGTATTAATTGTGATGGGCGGTATTTTAAAACAATGGGCTTTAAGAGAAATGAATTAAATCAATATGGTGTGAGGATCAACCCCCTGTCCCTGTCCAATCAGAAATAGTGGGCCCATATTTTTGCAACATTAAGGGGAGGTACATGGGCGTAGAAGGGTATAATAGATATAGAATTAGTTAATGAGAAAAGGAGATGCTAGCACAGACACATGAAGGCAGAGGCATAGGCTCCAGACGTACAAGCTGATCGGTTGCAGACTGAACTGCTGTCCAGAGAGGTCCTGAGGTGGGGGCGGCGGAGTCCATTAGAAGGAAGTCACGGGAGAATTCGAGGAGAAGCGAAGTACCAGAGAGGGGAACGACGCAGGCATCGTTGATAGAGAGGTCACCGGTCCTGTCCTGATCCGGGAGGAGGTCTTTGCTCTTCATCCTTCCAGGGTCCTATCTTTTCCAACTCCTTGGCCAAGGGGTTTGGTTCTCGCACTTTAGGTAAATATAAATGCAAACCTTAGTTGCGCTGCTGTCTCTATCTTCTCCTTTCCTAAGGGACCGTCATTGATCGATAATTGATTATTATGCTTCATCCTTGATATGCGATTTAAGTATCATGTGGTTCTGTATTTTACTCTGCTTAATCTTTAGATAAATATTTTAAAACTTCTTAACTCAGTGATTATTTCAGAAATTATGAATTGTATGGAACGTCACTCATTTTAAACTTCCCAATTAGCAAAGGGTCCATTGGTAAGTCATTACTCTTCAATCGGAAAAGTAATTGATAGCAGGGATTTTGATAAAGAGTACCAACTGACTCACCAGCGTAAATTGCTAGCGTAGTATGAATGTATGGGCCCAAGTGAGTATTTTGTGTATGAATGCTTGTTGCTAATAACCCGCTGGATCAGTTTTCTGGTTATCAGAGGATGGTTGTGCTTTGTTAATTGGGTAATGAAAATGGTACTTCTATGAACTAACATCCGTTATTGTTTAAAGTTTGTTTTATGTTGTCCAGAAATCCCCGGGGGAAAATTGAATAGCGGATGGTAAGTGGAAGCCATACTGCAGTGAGGTTATCTGTCAGGCAGAAATAGTACTGAAAAGTTAAGCAGGGCTATCAGTACTTGTTAGGGACTCTATGCGTGTGAGTAAAAGTAAAGGAATATGCGAGTGAAAATTTGATGTTATATCACCTAGAAAGGGTAACATTGAAGAAGTAACAGGTATTTCTGAAGTTTGTGTGAAGAGTAGACGGAAGGGTTTTACTCGTAGTGTATGTATAGTAAACGGAAAGGTTTTACTAAGTGTGAGAGAAACTATCCTTTTCAATTTTAGAGAAACTGGCACGATAGCGAATGTTTTATGTTGTTACTGAATTTTAATAAAAGGCGTAGAGAAAATAAAGTTTTGTGTACGATTTTGTAAAGGGAGGATCAGCTACCGAAGAGGAAGCTGACGTCACAGGTACCGTGCTGGGATTGGTTGAAACAGCGAGGGACAGAGAAGCGCAGATTGTAAAGGAGGGGTTGGCAGATAAACGTCACAAAAAGGCAGCGCTAGGATTGGTTCAGAGACAAAAGTTAGCCGGAATCTGATTGGTAGTTACCATAGAAGCTGAAATCTTAGTGGACAGTGGAGATTGTATGTTAAAACGTGATCCGACTTTAATAGGAGTTCGTCCGGATAGGAGATTCCTAGGCTTTGCCGAATATAATTTCATACATCGAGATTTATCCAGAATGTACGGAGAGAAGAGGAAAATGTCATTCCTACAAAAGATTAAGAATTATTTTAAAAAGGATAAACCAATCAAAACTAGGAAAGGAATTATCATTCCACCAGCTAAAACGCCCGCTTCATTCATGATGATGGAGAGAGGTTATCATACTTGCGTATGGATAGAAAATTGGATGGAATATACCAAAAATGATGGAATATTAGCTTTTCCCGAGAATGGTACTTTCAATGGAAGAATTCTTCAAAATTTGAGATTAAGAATGAATGACCTAGAACCCAGACCTAGATTAACTCAATATGAAGCCTTAGAGGAATGGGAAACCGAGGCATTTGAACGTGACCGATCCAGAAGTAATAGGGGTTATCGGGGATTTTTCCCCAGATACCAAAATGAGTCGAGGGACGATCAGATGAAACAGTGGAGAAGAGCAATGCTTACAGAGGGTCTGTATCCGATACTAATGGCAGAAGAATCATTAGGGAGTAAATGCACAGAAAAGACAAAACATTTGACTAGATTTGGAGATTCCGAAGACGAATTTATGGAAGATATATTAAAGAATCCGCCACCATATCAGGAAGGGAAAAGTGGATGCACCTCAAGTGCACCATTGTTAAGAACACCTTTGGTACCACAAGTATTGCATGATTCACCAGTTAGTAGAGTACTTCACGATAAAGAAAAGGAAGCGATAGATAAAAACAGAGCAGAATTAATTCAGAAAGTAACACAATTGAGTATTCATCCTGATTCATTGACCATACCTGTAACAATTGGTCCAGTGGTTCCCTTATATGGTGACAAAGTAACTTACCCCAAACCTCTAGTTATGCCTACACCTGTGAATGTTCCTAAACCTGAAGCAGTAGTAATGGTTGAGGATCACTTTAGTGATTGCGAGTCTATGATTTCATTAATGGACTTGCCCATTCGAGATTCTGTAAATAGTACTCCCAGAAGAGTAACACCTGGTTGCTCCAAAGATGTAAACATAATAACTTCATCAGGAACGAAAAGTGCCACAGTAGTTACACCAGAAGACTTAGAAAGATGGGCACAAGGATCAGACAAACAGAGTTCACCCCCAAAGATCATGGACATTTATAAATTAAAAGTTGAGTTAGAAGAAATGATAGCAGGAAATGTAGGGGTAGATCGCCTAAATACTTACGATGAAGAAGAATTATTGTTCGTATGCAGAAGCATCACAAGAAATGTAAAAATATTTCATGAGAAATTATCAGATTTAGCTCAACAGATGGGAATTGAAAGAGGGAAGTCAAAAGTATTACAAAAACCCTATAGAGCAGATTTTTCAGATAAGGATTTGGAAAACATGAAGGCCTCTGGAAGAAAATTACAAATAAAGGAATTAATGACAGTCTTGCAGAAATGGGGAGAACTAGATAAATGGAAGGTTAGATGGATAAAGAAAAAAGAAGAGGCCCGATACAGTAGAACAACTTCTGAATATTTAATGAAGGAAACAGGGAAAGGAGATCAAATGTACCCGATGCGAGAAGTTCCAGGAGGGGGATATGTACATGTCCCATGGAGCAGACAGGATATTTTGTCATTTACGAATGATTTTCCAAAGTTGAGGGAAAAGCCAATTGAATGGTACAAGCAGGTTGAGAGGTTTGTGAAGGTGTCAAAGGTATTGTTGAAAGACTTGGATGGTTTGTTCGACATAGTGGTACCTGCCGATTTGTGGACAGATTGCAAAATCACAGTTGATTGGCCCAGTGAAGAGAACCCTAGAGATCCAAAGACAGGTGCCCCGTCAAATGATGTAATGAAAAAGTATCAGCAGGTGATAACTTACCTGAAAGGGAAAATACCGCCAAAAGAAACAGACTGGGTGAAAATAGACAGAACTACCCAAGAAGCCAGTGAATCGGTACACGCCTACTATGAGCATTTATTGCAGGTATTTAAGCAGTATAGTGGATTTGAGGACATTGGAGATAAAAACATGAGTCAGTTTGTTTACCGATTTGTTTACGGTCTGAAGCCAGAGATTTGTCAGATGATTAAGCAGCATATGTTATGTTGGCAAGGGAAGCCAATAGATAAAATCTTGAAATATGCAAAATATTGTGGAGATGACATTGAGGATAGGCACAAGAAATTGCAAGAAAAAGTGATGTGGGCTCAGGTAAAGATGGCTGAGAAACAGGGAATTAACTTGGATAATCCGAGTGATAATCAGGGAAAAGATTCTGGAACGAATGGTGACACTGGGAATGGAGGAAAAGTGAGAGGACGAATGAGCAGAGAAGAGGCTAAAAAGAAGTTTCCTTGTCACGGGTGCGGAAAATTGGGGCATTGGAAGGATGAATGTAAAAAGATTCGTAATAATAATGGCCCAAATCAAAATTTAAATCCACAGACGCAGAATGACTCACAGCAGGGTGTAAATCCTCAGAGTCAGTTGCCACCTGCACCTATACAGGGTAATGTAAGCAGAGAAACGCACGGTACAGACGTCGGATATCAAGGAGGAAGTGGTAAGAATGATTATGTAACCTCACAATTTCTTTTGCAGGACGACTTTTGTACCTATAGCCAATGACGGTGCCTAGGAGAGGGGGAGAAGGAGTGCTTACTTGGTGCAGCCTTACCGGTAGATCAGTCAGGTCCATATGTTGAAGGGAATGTGAAAGGTAATGATATTACTTTCCTTTTGGATACTGGTGCTACCAGCTCTACTGTGAGAACAGCAGACATCCCAGACCTTCCTCTCTCTGGAGAAGCTATCCAAGTTGTGGGGGTGGCTAATCAGAAGATTAGAACACCTCTTACCGAACCAATGGAAGTAAAAATCGGAAACTTTAGAGAAATGCATCAATTTGTAGTGTGTGATTCCAGTCCAGTAAATTTATTGGGCCGAGATTTGTTATGTAAAATTAACTGCACAATTTTCTGCACGCCGGATGGTGTGGCAGTTCAGACCCCAGATGAAGACCATGTATATAAATTTATGATTGCAAAGCAAGGTACAGAAGTAGATGAGATGTTTTCTTTGATTACAAAAGACGAGTTACCAGAAGAACTGAAAACTACAGTGAGTTCCATGGTATGGGATTTCACGGGGAAGGAAGTAGGACTTATGGCCAAAATAGACCCAGTTAAGATTACTGTAAAAGAAGGTGCGATTTTCCCAAACACTAGACAGTACAAAATGAGTGCAGAAGTAAAAGCAGGAGTCATTGAAGAAATAAACAGAATGGTAAATCAGAGAATACTAAAAGAAGTAATGAGTAGCCCTTGTAACTCACCAATCATGAGTTTGAAGAAACCTAGTGGAAAATATAGGATTGTTCAAGACCTACGCAAAATAAACAAGATTGTGGAACCCGGTTGTCCTATAGTGCCAAATCCTGCAGTGATTCTATACCAGATTCCTTGGAGTGCAGGATGGTTTACTGTGATTGATTTATGCCAAGCATTCTTTTTGATACCCTTGCATCCAGATAGCCAGTATCTTTTTTCATTTAAATTTGAGAACAAAGTCTATGTATGGAATCGGGTTCCTCAGGGGTACACGGAAAGTCCTTCCATCTTCAATCAAATATTGAAAAAGTGCCTAGAGAAACTAGTGATGCCAGGAAGCTCAGTCTTAGTGCAGTATATAGACGACTTACTAGTGGCATCTAACACCAGAGAGGACTGTGTTGTTGACACCATTGCATTATTAAATCATTTAGCTGAAGAAGGGCATAACGTTTCACCTGAAAAATTGCAGTTCTGTACAACAGCAGTTAAGTATCTAGGACACCAGATTGAGAGGAGCAAAAGGAGAATAACAGCTGAAAGAATAAAATTAATAAAGAAAATGCAAATGCCTGTCTCTCAACGAGAAGTGAGAATGTGCTTGGAATAGTAGGGTATTGTCGACAATGGATACTAGGATTTTCACTGTTAGCAAAGCCCTTAATTCAAATGACGAAAAAGAAGGCAAAGGACCCAGTTGAGTGGGATGATGAGAGCGTAGGAGCTTTTGTAAAATTAAGAAATGCTTTATGTGCAGCACCTGCCCTAGGCATGCCTGATTATAAAAGAAAATTTGCATTATTCTGCCATGAAAGAGAAAATTGTGCACTTTCAGTCTTAACCCAGAGACATGGTTTAGACAGACGTCCTATAGCATATTTTTCTGCTACATTGGACCCAGTGGCAGCCGCGTTGCCAGGCTGCTTAAAAGCAGTGGCGGCTACCTGTTTGAGCATTGAACAATGTGAGTCAATTGTAATGGGACACCCTGTAAAAGTGTTCGTTCCACATGCGGTTGTGATTTTGTTGATAAGAACCCGAACTCAGCATCTTACTCCTAGTCGGCTGACTAAATATGAAAGAATAATACTGGGTGCTAAAAATGTGACCATTGTAAGGTGCACAATAGTAAATCCAGCTACCTTACTACCAGACCCATATCATGAAGAAGTTAAAGATGACGAAGAGGAACATGATTGTTTACAAGTCACAGAGTTGTGCACGAAACCACGTCCTGATATTCAGGAACTACCCCTCAGGAAGCCAGACAGGGAGCTGTTTGTTGATGGTTCATGCCAAAGGCATGAAGATGGAAAACTAACTGCAGCATATGCAGTGTGTGAACTAACTGGAATAGTCGAAGCATCCTATTTACCGGGAGTCAAATCTGCACAAATAGCTGAATTGATTGCATTGATAAAGGCTTGCAAAATTGGGAGGAATCAAAAAGTAACTATATTTACAGATAGCCAATATGGTTACGGGGTTGTGCATGATTTTGGCCAACTATGAATGCAGAGGGATTTCATGACTTCTTCAGGATCCCCCATTAAAAATGGACAGTTTGTAAAAGAACTATTGGAGGCAATACAATCACCAAAAGAATTAGCTGTGGTGAAATGTGCCGCACACCAGTCAGGAGATGACTGGGTGGTAGTCGGCAACAGATACGCAGATCTGGTGGCTCAACATTGTGCCAAAAACAGATTGTCAGTAAATAAAAGGGTGGAAAGAATGGGAATCAGCTGCCAACTTATGCTGTATGCACCTCCTGAAACATGGAATGATGTAAAACGATTGCAAGATGATGCTGATGAGAGTGAAAGAAGTACATGGATTAAAATGGGATGTTCTCAAAAGGCAGACGATGATGTATGGATTTGTGCCGATGGCAGACCAGTCATGCCTGATTGTCTGCTTTCACAAATGGCCAGAATGTATCATGGAGACACACACGTAGGGAGAGATGCAATGATTAGGCTCTTTAGACAAAATTGGTACAATCCAAGGTTTAGGGCGGTGGCAGAGAGTCTTTGTCAGAGATGTTTAACTTGCCAAATGCATAATCCAGGAAGAAAAACAGTAATTGGGTTTGGAAAAATTGGAAAGGCGGAGGGTCCATTTATGAGATTGCAACTTGATTTCATTCAGTTACCACCATGTAGAGGGCTGAAATATGTACTAGTCATAGTGTGTCTGTTTTCAAAGTGGGTGGAGGCATACCCTACTAGGAGGAATGACAGTATTACAGTTGCAAAGTTGTTGCTACGTGAACTCATTCCTAGATTTGGTTTTCCAGTAACTTTGGAATCAGATAGAGGAAAGCATTTTAACAGTGAAGTGATTAAGATAATCTGTGAAGCATTCCAAATTGAGCAAAAATTGCACTGTGCATATCGTCCAGAGGCTTCTGGAGTGGTTGAACAAATGAATGGCACGATAAAATCCAGACTGGGAAAAATGTGTGCATCAACATCATTAGATTGGCCAGATGCATTGCCTCTTGTTTTAATGGGACTCAGAAGCATTCCTGATAGAAACACCGGATGGAGTCCGCACGAGATAATGATGGGAAGAGCAATGAGACAAGCACATGTTCCCACAAATAAACTGCTGAATATATCTGATGATATGGTTCTGGATTATTGCAAAGGATTGGCTGACCTAGTGCGTTCTGTCTCTCACCAGGTTGGAGAAGACGCAGTTTCCAGGCAGCCTGAACAAGAACATGATCTGAGTCCCGGAGACTGGGTGGTAGTGAAGAATCACACCAGAGAAACGTGTCTATCACCTAGGTGGGGCGAACCTTGTCAGGTCATACTGGTCACAAACACAGCAGTGAAGTGTGCAGGATTTCCTAATTGGATTCATGTAAGCCACACCAAAAGAGTACCAGATCCTGAAGAAGAAAATACTCAGACAGTATCAATTGCTGAGGAAGCTGAAGGGTGCCCAGCTGAAGAATCTCAGGAACAAGATTCGAAGGAAGCTGAAGAAGAACAACCGAGCACAAGTCAGGACTGGATACCGGTGGTGGAAATTCCTGAAGTTTACCACAGAACAAGAAGTCAAGTAAATTTAGAAGAAATTAAAGAAGATCAGATAGGTGAAGAAGAAGCAGCTCAGGAAGGAGAAGAAGAGATAATAAGAGAACCTGAGCAGGACCAGATAGGGATAGGAAACTGGGCTCAAATTAAAGAAGAACCAACAAATTTTGAGCAGGGACAGACAGGTCTAGAAGAACGCGGTCAGGCTGCAGAAGTACAAAGTGCAATAAGCCCTGATCAGAACCAGTTAGATCAAGAAAAGTACACAGAAGAAGAAGATCTTGAGAATCTCGAGCATGAAAACATAAATCAAGAACAAGATCAGTTACTAGAGACTCACAGTGGAGCAGCTGAAGAAAAACAAATCAGACCTGAAGAAGAACAAATAGTAGAAGAAACAGAAATTGAAGAACATCAAATTGTAACACAACCTGAAAATAAAAGAATTTCTGAAGAAGGAAATAAAGAGACAGTGCAAACAGAGAAAACAAGAAAAGGTGATCATTGGCCTAGTGTCATTAAAAGAGTAAAATACCACATAACAACCAGAAGTGAAGATCCAGAACAAGTAAACGAAGTAACAAGCCAAACGGGACAAGAAAGTAAAACTGAAAACCGAAGAAGTAAAAGACTGAAACTTGTGAACAACAAATTTAAAGGTCCTGATTGGACTTATATCATCCTTGAAGACTACGAGAGCTCAGAATCAAGTGAAAGTGGTGACGAAGGAACCAGTGCGGAACTGACTTATGAAAAAGAAATAGAACCACCATGAGGACGTAAAGAGACTTGAAGAATACGATAAGAAGAGCAATCTTCCTTGTCAAAAATGCCTGACGATAGAGTTACTGGGAGACCAAAGCAGAAAGGTTGTAAAAGATGTTGTGCTATATGCATATGCAATCTGGTAGTGATGCTTATAGTATGGTTAGTTGTGATCATAGCAATTCCTTACCTTATGATAATAGATAAAAAGATTAACAACGAAACAAAGGAAAGGTCAGATAACTTGAAAAGTAATAGAGTAGAACTAAAGGCAGAAGATGAACCAGAAATTCATCATGAAATAACAGATAATGACACTAGTTTGAATGTTTTCACAAAATTATTGTTTCAATATGTAGATACCATGGAAGTTAGTAATTGTTATGTCTGTATGAAACTACCTGAATCAGTAGCAGAAGGGTTAACGTATCATCATTTGCCATTAACCTATGGCATATCATGTAGTGTACTGACTAGTTTGTTTTATAGAACAGGGCGACTTCAGTATTATTATTCAAATATAGATGTGATATTTTCTGAGGTTCCGATTCGAAAGAATATGAATCCAGTGCTTAGTAGTAAAGATGCACAGTTTATGGGAGAATTTTTCTTAACAATGAAATCAATAGACATAACACATGCACATAGACGCAATTTAACATGTTCTTTACATGAAGAAGAAAAGATATTTTTGAATTTAGTGGAGAGTAGAAGACAAGATTTCCAAAAGAAAGCTTCTGAGCATAAGGCTCATTTGCCACCTTGGGCTGAGAAAGAAGGTAGTTACACACCTGGCAAGGCTCAAGCTGCTATGGCTCTAGATTTTGTAAAAACAGGGAAAATTTGTCTACATAGGTTAAAGACGGAGTATAACAATGTTTTCATCGGTACCAGTGAATGTGAACACAATTTCTTAATTCTTGGAGGTTGGGGACTCAAAGGAGGAACAGATTCAATTTTTCCTGGAATCTATTATGTGTGTGGGAATAAGGCTTACTTTAGGCTTCCTGCACGGTGGTATGGAAGTTGTTATTTTGGAATAGTATTTCCAAAGATATACCACGTAAAAAGAAACACTGGAAGCAATGAAAATACTAGTGAATTAACACGTAGAAAAAGAGCTAGTTTTTCAGAAATTGTAGGTGATATATTTGGTGCATTGATACCTTCAGTGGGAATAATTCTGAACTCAAGGAAAATATGTAAATTATCTACAGTGGTTGATCGTTTATCAACTGACACTGCTGGAGGATTTCTAATGATTAATGCGGAGATGGTTGCGATTAGATCTATGGTTATGCAAAATCGACTTGCTCTTGATATTATATTGGTAAAAGAGGGTGGAGTCTGTAAATTATTGAAGACGAAACACTGTTGCACTTACATACCTGATAAAAGTGCAGAAATTGGAACGTATATACAGAATATAACTAAACTTGAGAAGGAACTAAAACCACTGGAAGTTGATAGTGTATGGGAAAGATTGACCAATAGTATTAGGTCAATTGGTACCTGGTTTGCTAATGTAGGGAAAGGACTTATAGGTCAAATATTAGTACCCTTAGTAGGGATAGGAATAATAGTATTATCTATAATAATATGGTGCGAATGTTGTAGAAAGAATGAATGGTATAATGTGACAGGTAAAGGAAAGAAGCGAAAGTTTGACGAAATTGAACTTGAAGATTTAAGAAGTGAATTATACAAGAAACTGAAAGGAGATGTGAAAAATAGAAAGTGTAAAAATGAAAGTGAAACTATATTATGCTAAAAGTTGGCATCTGGTTGTGGGTAGTAATTGATGGCTCAGAAACGCCATCAGAGAGGGGATTGATGGAGCAAGGACTCACAAATGAGACTTGCTCGGATGCAATCTTCTCATAAGTATTAATGTATTAAACTTTGTATTGTTTGTACTAATAAATACACACACCAACATAAGTAGTAAGGAAGCTTGCTTATGTGTTTTAACTAACAAGTAATGCTTGTCTATTCTAAAATGGCTGCTAAAATGCGGGAACTTTACTGCGCATGTCTCAACCATATCACGTGGTATGACGTCTTTCTTTGCTTGGTGGGAAACTCTTGCTTCTGCGCAGTGTGCATTAAAATGGCTGCTTTATGTTTTCATGTGCTACAGCTTGCTTTTGGGTAGTAATTAAACTGTGGTATTCTAACGCTACTAATGCAGGATAGAGTTTATAAATAAATGGGAATAGAGTAGAAAGAGTGGGTATACAGTGAAACATTTTATTTGTGATTTTAATATTTTCTTCTTTGACTTTTATTAGTTCATAAAATTGGGCCTGGGGTTGGTGAATTGAAAACTTGTGTGACAATGGTTCTGCGCATGCTCCCTGAATGGCTGCCCAGAAAGCAAAGGATGAAGTCAACCTGGACGTCGTCCAAGGCCGTGACCTGATGGCCAATATTACTGTACCCACGATGTCTCTACTGAATAGCAACAATTTATATGAACAATGTATAAAATTTGTCGTGAGACGGGTGGGAAATAAAGCAAATGTATTAATTGTGATGGGCGGTATTTTAAAACAATGGGCTTTAAGAAAAATGAATTAAATCAATATGGTGTGAGGATCAACACCCTGTCCAATCAGAAATAGTGGGCCCATATTTTTGCAACATTAAGGGGAGGTACATGGGCGTAGAAGGGTATAATAGATATAGAATTAGTTAATGAGAAAAGGAGATGCTAGCACAGACACATGAAGGCAGAGGCATAGGCTCCAGACGTACAAGCTAATCGGTTGCAGACTGAACCGCTGTCCAGAGAGGTCCTGAGGTCGGGGCGGCGGAGTCCATTAGAAGGAAGTCATGGGAGAATTCGAGGAGAAGCGAAGTACCAGAGAGGGGAACGATGCAGGCATCGTTGATAGAGAGGTCACCGGTCCTGTCCTGATCCAGGAGGAGGTCTTTGCTCTTCATCCTTCCAGGGTCCTATCTTTTCCAACTCCTTGGCCAAGGGGTTTGGTTCTCGCACTTTAGGTAAATATAAATGCAAACCTTAGTTGCGCTGCTGTCTCTATCTTCTCCTTTCCTAAGGGACCGTCATTGATCGATAATTGATTATTATGCTTCATCCTTGATATGCGATTTAAGTATCGTGGTTCTGTATTTTACTCTGCTAAATCTTTAGATAAATATTTTAAAACTTCTTGACTCTGTGATTATTTCAGAAATTATTAATTGTATGGAACGTCACTCATTTTAAACTTCCCAATTAGCAAAGGGTCCATTGGTAAGTCATTACTCTTCAATCGGAAAAGTAATTGGTAGCAGGGATTTTGATAAAGAGTACCAACTGACTCACCAGCGGAAATTGCTAGCGTAGTACGAATGTATGGGCCCAAGTGAGTATTTTGTGTATGAATGCTTGTTGCTAGTAACCCGCTGGATCAATCTCTTAATTTTCCCTGTAGCTTTGTCCACATTGGAAAACAGTTAATTCTGACCAGTTGCTTGGAGGCAGTATATGTTTTTTCCTGATCCTATTATTTTTTCCTGATCCTGTTGGACTGGTATACATCTACAAGTCCCTTGAACTGCCACAAACTAGTGGGGCTGTAAGTCTATATCTTAGGTGGTCCTTAGTCAGACCATCTAGCTAAACTCTGAAAATAGTACTCTTTTGGTCCTTTAGCGTATTCTAAGCGGGGACTGCCTAACGCATAGTGAAGTTCCTTATATATATAATTTTCTTTACTTTTTGCAGTTTTGATTAATTTGAAGGAACAGCTGATTCAATTGTTTAGCTGTTTGGTGGAAACTCTCTGCGATTCCCTCTGCTTGCCATACATCCACATAAGTTCCTTGATATGTCACAAAGTATGTTGGATGTAAGTAATCTTTAGGTGATTATTTGGTGGAGTCAGGTTGTCAGACAGGGTTGACTAATCCTGTCCTCTTGCACACTAACAGAGTGCGACATCTCCATTGTGCAGTGAAGTTTTGCACCTCCTGTGATTGGAGTTTTTCATTATATTACTGAGGACCCATTCCTTTATACAGGTGATTATGGGTTGCACCGATCTAACTGTTCTTTTGGTTGTAGAAAATATCTTTCCCCTTTTTTTGAGTAATTGCACCTCTTTTACTCATCTTTTCCTTTTTCACGCGGCTAAGGCACTTGCACTCTAATTTCTCCTAAGCACTGGATTTTTGAGTGGTGGTTGTGGGTCTCTTTGGCTTTTGCTCAGCAATCAATTTCTTTCTCATACCCTATTCACTTATCTAATTGGTTCTTGGCTCATCTGATGCTATATAATGACTCTTTATACATTTTAATCACCCTGATACCCGTGTACATATTTCCTCCAGATGTTTTATTGAATTTTCTTGGATGCTCAAATGTTCGTTGTTCTGTCCTGATGATGACCTTCTAAATCTATTATGGTTGAAACGCCGTCGACGCCTACATGTGGCCCTAATTGAAGAGGACCATTTTTTGCTGTGTGTTGTTTCTGTTTTGTCTGAACCCCTCTTTTGTATAACTTTTTCCTCAGCCACTTTGCTTGATTACACACTGTATTATTTGTACTTCCAGTATTGTTTGTGTAACCCTAAGAGCACCATTATTGTCTTATCATTGTTTTTGATTGTTTATTTTTGTCAATAAATTTTCTATATAATGAAATAATTTCTACATTGGTATTGTGTGTCCAAATAGTATCTGGCATTTTCTTTTCTTCTTTTTTCTTCTTTCATTGATCATCATTTACTATGCTAGTTTTCTTTCTTTTCCTTTTTGCTTAATTTGTATATTTTCTGGGTAGGTTATTTTGCATTTCTCATTATTCTAAGTGTTATACTTGAACCTTTGTTAGGATTCCAGTCATACCATGTGCGGCACAGCGCCATTGATGCCGTTTGCCAATGTGGTGCGCTGTGTGAGGGCAGGGATGTATCGCAGGCCCCTGGAGTGCAGGTGTCCCTCAACTCTTCAGGTGGCCCTCCAGTCCTTCAATCAGCTCATGGTCAATGGATATCTGTGATATCAGAGGCCCCTCATTGCATATTGTAGGTGGGCGCGCATTTTGAATTACGCCACTGCTTGAATGACGCCGCTATCCCCTGCTGGTTACTGCACAATTGACTGCGTAGGATGTTAAATTCGTTGACTTCTTCTTTTTGAAAAAGTAACAGTAAACATACCACTTTTCCTGTCTACATTTTAACCAAACTACCATTAATTCACAATTTTTCATCCTCCTTAAATTTGGAGTATCTATACACTCAACTGAGACGAATTACAGTGATACGCTGAAATGTTACTTTTTCTTGCTGTCTCATTTCCGCTGTGTTAAATATTATTCAGGCAGAAGCGTATGCTAGCCACACATTCATTACGGCTCTGGCAATTCACTTTACTTCCGTGTCACACGAATGAAACACTGAACCAGATCTAATCTCAGAGAAAATGCAATTATACCGGAGCCAAGCATTGGGAACTAGCTCAATCCTGCTTCAAATGTTACTGTGATCCATTTTAAGGAATAAAAAGATGGAATCATCTATAAAGAACGTGATTACAATCATCATAATGTTTATTGCATATAAGTTAGAATATACAAAGCAAAAAAAAATCATTCCTAAAATGGCTAAAAACCCGTGCAATGCAAAACGTTAACATCTAGAGACTAGAATAATCCACAAATAGGGAAGTGTACTATATGTAAAGGTTTAAATAGAGAAAAACGAACCTATCCCACCTTAAAGTACCTCTTTCGCCTCTACAGAACCGACAGAAGCTCGGCTAACACCAGGATTGGCACTTGCATCTAAGGTACTAATTCTGAGAGGAGGGGAAATCCTGCTTTAACGCAAGCACCTGTTTGCACCCTTAACAGAATTGCAGGTATCTTCACAAATAGCGGGAGCAAATTGCGCACATATGCTGTTTGCATAACAAGGAATGGGAAATAACATGTACTGTTACTATGTTATTCCCCATTTCAAGGTGCCCAACTCATAATTGGGAGCAAACTGTACACCTGCTAGTTTGCATACCTTGGGCTTTTGTCAGCTAGTGGGTGTGCAACTTGCACTCAACTTTTTAAGCCCTAAATCTTCACTTGGGCTTTACTGTTTTGTTCAACAAGTCAAAGGTCCAGTTAGAATCTGATTGCTTCTTTTCTAAGAGTCACTAAAAAGTGTCGAACCATTCTAAGAGAAGCTTTGATTTAGACACTGCTCTCAGAAAAGATCTACTTAAATGGTGCCAGCAGGAATTATTTTTTGAATCTGTCCGTGCACATTGTCTCAATCTTTATGAGTGTTTTCAATATAGGTTTACTTTTGTTTTTAAGTATAGACCTCTTGATTCATATGGCACTATTTCCTATTTCGACTCCTAGTCCCCAGTCTGTAGGTGCAAGCAGGGCTTTAAGTGGGATGAAAAAACTGGGGCGTCTCTCAAAGGGGCGTGGCCAATTTAATTAAGGGTGTGGCTTAAAAACACATAAGCTAAAAATCTGTGCTTAGCATAGTGTGCCGCCCAACTTGTATTTTGCTGTTTCTGTCATAGCATCTAGATATATGATACAACAAGTAACATCATACCTACAACAAGGCAGGACTATTGGCTTTGTCAATGGTTGTTAGTTGCATAAGATAAATAAGTAGCAACTATGGCTTGTTTTATATAATATTGAAAAAGCTTGCACTTAAAGCCCTGCTGACACCAGACAATGTTGCTGCTCCTGCGTATCAAAAAGAGAAGGGAAATCCAGAGAGAAAATTTCTCTCTTTAAAGGATTTCCCTTCTCTTACAACGCTCACCTGGCATGACGTCCGTAACTTCTCCACTAGTGAGAAGAGCAGTGTGAGCAGCGCACATCGATGTGCCTGCTATCACTGAAGTCCCGAAAAAAACGGAGCAGTGTGAGCACACGCACATCGATGTGCCTGCACGCTGTCACTGCAGTCCGGAAAAACGGACCACCTCCAGGGCACAAAACAGAGCCCGATAGAGACCCGTTTCGAGGCCCCTCTAAAAAAACTGCCGGTGCTCAGACCCGGTGAGACCCGGCCCACTTAAAGCCCTGGGTGCAAGCCCCCTCACTTACCATCCCTTATACTGTTAGATATTTCACCAGTTCACATCCTCCATTCATTAACTATTCACCCACGAGAGCCAGGATTCCCGCTTCTAGGCAATCGTCTTAAAGATTTTTCTGCATTTATATTTTCGTGCAACATTAACAATGTGCAGGATGTGTTTTAACACCAGATTACACATGTACACATTGATATAGTACTATTGTTTTTGAAACAATTTCTCTATGATATGTAGAAGCGCGTTTTTCTGACCCTTCTTAACTAGGCCTCAATTTGGGCCTAGCCACAATGATTTTCAAAATGGATGTCACCCTTGTCTGCCCCTGCACATTTTACCGCCTGACATTTCTGCAGCACGTAGTCAAGTAGAATATTATATGTTCTTGCCTTTGTCATTGCTCATGCTGTTTACGATTAACTTTCCCAAGCTCAGTCACAAAACTGCAACTATTTCTTCAAGGTCTTTCCACTAGATCACTGTGCCCAATTCATTCATAGAACACCCTTTTGGTTTTGTATCTAGTTTGTCCTACCATGGCCAAACGATATTAACATATAAGGAACAGAATAATTATTCATGTAGTGGGATAGTGCTTAGCTGTTAAGGCAAAGTGCTGCTTTATGAGATTGTGCTCTGATTTGCTAATGAAATGATGCATTTGCTCACACCACAGTGATTCTGCACTTCTATTAATTTCATATACGAAAAAAGTGTGTAAAAACTTTTGAATGTGAACGTGAGCCAGGGGCTTTCCAGTTCTGTTAGGGATGCTGTCCGTTTCTTTCCTGATTTTGCTACTCACTTGAGACTTAGGCTAATTTTTGATTTTGCCTTCGTCTGTATTGCCCTATTTACTGAGAGCATTAACGCCATTGACTATATTATAGCCTTATAGCCCGCTGCCGAGGGCTATACCGGCTGTTAAAGGCCCTGATCCTGAGTTATAGGCCCGAGCCGCAGGCGAGGGCCTATAACGAGGAGAGGGCCTTAACAACCGGTATAGCCTGAGGCAGAAGGGCTATAGAGACTATTAGAACATTCCACCCACTAAGGGTAGAATGTTCTAAATTAAAAATGGAGAAACAAAAGACAATCATTGGAATGTTGGAGCAGTGGGCTTATACCAGCGATTATAAGCCCAGAGCTACTCCATTGTCTTCAATGGAGCTCCCAACATTCCAATGTTCTAAATTGCCTTACCTTTGAATTTTGTTATAAAGTCCTATATCTATTCCACTCACCTAGAACTCAGTTATTGAGGGACGGTAGTATTTTATTGAGTGTATTTCTGATCATTTTGCTGTACTGGGATGTGCCTTAACTCGGGGACACATTGTCTCATGAAATTGAGGGTTTAGGGGCTTTCCCCTCACCTGTGGCACCGCGGCTAATTGTTTTCATTTTGTGTTACTTCACGTTACTTGGTAAGCGCCGTTGTGAATATCCTGTGAAAATTAATACCCCCTTCTCGTCTGTACACATTGGGGCATATTCTCAAGAACGTGTGATAATCATTGCAAATTTAGCTTAACGCAACTTTGCATATCGCAGTCCATTGCGAGAAAATAACACCATCTCAACGTCCAATTCCCAACCCCTCGGCACCATGCGATAGCAGCATGATAACCCGCCAAATGACCGCGTAAAAACCAACGCGATAAGCAAAAAATGCGAAACACGATCGCCCAAAAGTTGCGATGCCACAAAGCGCGATACCAAAATCAGCGAAAACCAGCGACAGGCCTGCAATACCCACACGTCATGCGTAAAAATGCACTATAAAAGCAATAAAAAAACAAACCCCAAAACCAATCCAAACTGCGTAGCACCATGGATGCACCCGGACCGAGTGCAGAGAACAAGCCTAACTCCACAAACCCCACGGAGGACCAGCATGGAACCCCCTGTTCGGGGGAGGGCAAGGAGAAGAGGAAGAGGAAGACGGGGTTCAATCCGCAGGAAGACCACATCACCGTCACGGAGGTGATAGAACACCACCAACAACTGTTCGTCACCTCCACTGCGTCATTGGCAACACAAACGGAAATATGGCAGTCCATCGTCACCAAAGTGAATGCAGTCGGAGTGTCGAGGAGGTCAATGGAGGATGTCAAGAGGCGCTGGCATGAAGTGCACAGCCAAACCAAACAGAAACTCGCTGCCAACATGAAGGCAGCAAAGGCGACTGGAGGTGGGAGTCCTGCGCCACAGGAGGAGCTGGATGAGCTGGAGGAAATGGTGGCCACAGTCATCAGTGTGGAGACGGTGCAAGGAGTTGGGGGTCTGGACACAGCCCGAAATGACCTGACCCAACAGCAACAGGGTGAGTAACGACCAGGGACTGGGGGGACGGGGGTAGATGGGCACAATCATGTGCAGCACACTGCACACCTGCAATGAGTGTGGAACATGTCCCTGATACCCTTGGCACACTGCAGCACACATAGAAACACCAAGTAGGCCCCCATGCACAATGTGCACAAATGGGCCCCCCTCCATATCACCAATGCCACAACCTACCCATGCACATGTGCTGAATCCAGAAAAGCAGCGGCTCTGTGAGCCACACTGACAATGCAAGTGACACTGCATGACAGATAGCATGGCTGAAGTCACAATACATGACATGGTGCACGAGATGACACTGAGGTGGCTGAGTGTGGACCACATCCGTAAAGGAGCCGGTCACACTCTGACACATCCACGTGCACCTATGACCCATGACGTCAAGAACACATCTGCAGACAAACAATGCACAAGAGTACCAAATATCTCCAGTAGCACAAATGACCCAAGTCGCAAACATCCCAGCACCCGAAAAGCACACAAGTCAAATGCACACCGACTCAAAGGGATATGGGTCCGCCAATGCAGAGCTGCAGGGGTGAATCGCCAACAATGCAGCACACACACATAGCAATCACAGTACATCAACATTGACGACAATGTGGGACAGAGTGCAACCCCTACACCACAGGACAGAGGACACAACTGGTGCCTCTCGTGCGTAGAAACTGGCCAATCACATCTGGCAATGCATGACACTGTGAGATGATAATGTACGAGTACAACAACACATCCGTCATGTAGTCGAAATGTCCACTGACTCCCATCAAATAGCCAGCTTCACCAAAACAGTCACAATGTACACCGTCATGCAGTCTGAATGTAAACATCTACAATGCGTCAACATACATGGAACACACTGTTAACCTGCATCTCCCCTTACATTGCAGAGGGACAATCAACACCTCCTGCAGAGCAGACCACCCATCTCTTCAGTGATGATGAAGAGGACACCCTGCCCATTTGCCCAGACACACTCCAACGGCTCGTGGACAGCCTCCTCACCCCACCTCCAGGAGCAGGGCAGCCCAGCTGCATCGCGGTGAGCCCACACCCTGCACAGACCACACAGCAGGAAGCACACACCACCATGGCTGCCTCCCAGGACCCCACGACCAACACATGGATTTCAAACGCTGTGTGTTAGGGTGCCAGGAGAAGATGGCAGATCAGCTGAGGCTGGGTTTCGAGCTCATGGCAGCCAAACTCGATGCCATACGTGGGTGCCTGAGTCTCATCAGGGAGCACCTACAGTCCCTAACGGATACCCACTGTCCGCACCATGCCCACCAATCCTTGGCTGACATCGCTGGTTCCATTACTCGGATACAAGAACTGTCTAGGCAGACAGGCTCCAGCGATGACAGCACAGAGTTGGCACAGATGCGGAGGACAATGGAGACCATGGAGCCGATGCAGGCTGGAAGTATGGCTGCCACTGCTGAACACCAGCGAGATGTAGCTGCGATCTTCCATGCCTTGCAGATCATCATCTTGCCATTGCTGCCACTGAGCCTGTTCCAGATGACTGCTGCAGGAACCTCGACACACACATCTCCGACCCCTGATGTGTCAGTGGCACACAGTGATGCAGCCATTTCACCGCCACACACACTGGACACACCCGACACAGAAGAAGTATCAGAGGAGTAAGATGTGGATGGTAATTACTGTGTGAGGAAGGAGGCAGTAGCATCCATCACCTCCATATGGCTTGCCCTGCCTGGCTCTGCCCTATGCATCATGACCTGGGACAACACCTTCCACTGACCCCCGGAACACTCTGCAACATTCACCCGGACCCCGACACGGACTGCCATATCTCCACTGCTTGACAATTACACAGCAATCCTGCTGCGGACTGCACTCCCCCTCTTCCAAATCACTTTTCAATCCCCAAACGACTCTGGTTGGCCCACCACTGGGCTTCCATGTTATGTGGGCTTGGATGGCCATGGACAGCTCCCTCTCCGTCATTCACCAGAATGTGAATAAAACATTCGAAATCATGCAGATGTGTCATGACTATGTTCACTCACGTATTGAAGTATGGCTGGATGTAGGGACAATGATTGCACAAGAAGGTACACCCTGGTAAATGACATCAATGCGCATGTTCATCCCCGACACACATGGCCAATTGGATGACTGTGAAGGTGGGTACTAGCTGTATCCCCATTTCACATTAGCAACAATCTCATAACCCCCCAACGTAGGCACAAGTCCATGTATTGAAAAGGGCTGTGTGTAGGAATGACCAAATCGGTAGCAGGCCAGAAGTGGTGTCCTACATCACATGTGACGACAGAACTTCACGTCGCATGCCTACTCACGCACATCTGTGTGGACACATTCTGTAATGATTCATGACATTGCTCAACATGGTCAGAGGTTGGACACCATACTCACATTGCTGAAGACACGTAAGAGCACAGGTCTACCAGCAACTATCCCAAAACAATGTCTGGCTCACAGAGGTGGAGCTGTCAAAAGGGACCGACCCCCATTGTACATGCGTCAGTCAGTTCCTCCCTGTGTAGGGACGATGCTCATTGTGGCACACAAGTGGTCAATCTAAT
Organism: Calotriton arnoldi; assembly: GCA_963921515.1. NCBI lineage: Eukaryota > Metazoa > Chordata > Amphibia > Caudata > Salamandridae > Calotriton > Calotriton arnoldi. Next base: position 1,450,671 of record CAWUFW010001612.1, on the reverse strand, counting down.
CAACACCCATCACAGTTAGACACCAGTGGTGTTGCGTAGACTTTATTGGCATGTGCGTGTCAGTACGGACAAGGCAACGGCCACAACAGGCAGGGACATGCTTAAGGCACTTACACGCAGCATGGGAACATGTCGAGGTGCAGGGAATGGGGAGGCAAAAATGAACACCAATCATCACGGATGGCAACGGTCTCAGCCCACCTTGCCTTGCTGGACGAGTCATGTGTTGTTTGGCGTCTGCCCATTGCCCCGTGTGAGGGGGCACGACTCACAGCCCATGGGGTCTGCATAGTTCTCTGCCACCCGACTGCGCCGACTGTCTGCTCTGCTGACAGTGATCAGGTGAAAGGGTCCGACAACTTCACATGTCGTGCTACATTGCCATGTGTGTACTCTCCCCCAGCAGTGTGTCCGACTTGGTAACGTTGCCAAATGACGCTGTGCTGCTCCGACCATGGAACTGCATCACCTTGCGTGTACACACGCGTAGTTCCACGCACATGCATTCAGAGTCCAGACGAAGGCAGACATGTCCTCTGTTGTGGTGGGATATGTGAGCATTCCCCACGATGCTACAAGGTGTTTGGACCAGTGCTGTGGGTGACAATCCGATGTGGCTGCAGGGACGTAGTTACTCATCCATGAATGCCAGCGCCGCTTCATGTGCAATGTGTTCCAATAGTACGTCGTTGTCTGGTTCAAGGAACACCAGGGTGGACCAATCCATTAACTGGTCCGGGCAGATGTGCTCAGTCCACGCCGTTTCCCCAATCCGCAACACAGCCCAATAGGGGAGCGCCTCGATGTGGTCACTGCACACGAGGAGTTGTGCAATCTCCCATGCGCAACTGCCAGCACATACGCCAAGGATCAGTGCATCCCATGCACGGCTATCCAGGTGACACTCCTGTTCGTGGGCCAACAGGGGGCCCACTGTCAGGTCATAATCCAATTCAGCTACCATTGCGTTGGATAGGCAGACCTCCATGGGCCACACGAATGTGCATGATCGACAGTGGAACCAGGGCTGGACGCAGGTGACGTAGGCAAGACGGAAGCTCAGACGGAAACTGACTCGCAACACTGCCATTGGCAGGGATCCCAACAGATGCAGCATTCGTGCACGGTACAGTTCCACGTGACAGGGGTTGTGCATGTGCCCGGGAATGCCTGCCATTGCGTTTGTTGGTCTCGTGGCACAGGCACTCCTCAGACCGGCGGATGTTCGGTGGACGATATGCCACAGCTCTGGGCAATGAGTCGTATGTGTGTGCAATGTTTGGACGTATGGGTAGTTCTTGACCAATGTGTCAAGGGCATCCCTTGCAAGTGTAGGTCGTGCAGGGACAAGTGTGTGTGGGGTGTGGGCACGTTGGTGTTTCATTAGCGCAGTTCGTGGTATGGGAGTCGTCGGAGGCTGGTATGGTATCTCACGCAGGGTGTGCCAGCCGCATTCAGGACCAAGGTCGGGGTTTTGGTTGGCCTTCGGCCTTGTATGTTGAGACAAAGGAGCTTTCATTCCTGATTTTCGTCTGACTACTGCTTGCATGTCTTAACTGTGATGTGGAGTTCGCGCTGACTTTGATGCCAGGCCTGTGATTTGGGGTGCGCAGATTTCGAGACACACTCAGCTGTTGGCATGTTTGCATGAGCCAAGGGCCCGATTGGCCTTGCGCTCCTTGTTCAGTCTCTCTCTTTCTCTCTCCTTCTTTCTATCTCTCTCTCTTTCTCTCTCTCCCTGTCCTCTGATAGGTGCCTGACACACCTTCTTATCTTGGATATTGTCTTGCAGGCTGTGAGTCACAGATTGTCCAGGGATGCCCCGCCATGACTCCTCAGAATAGTTGTTTGGTGACAAATTAGAATGTGACATTTTGTTTGGTCTTTCAATGGTGTATGTATGAATCAGGATTTCAGTGCTCACATGTATGTTGATTGTTGCAATTGTGCAACATCAGACGGGTGCTTGTGTTCATGTTTCCGTGCAGTTGATGTGCTGTGTCTTAGTCCGGGGGAGGTGGGGGTGCCCAGGGTGGGGCCCGGGGGGAGGGGGGGAGGGAGTGGTCCTGGGGGTGGTGGCGGTGGGTGTTGTGGCCCTCTTGGGTGTCCGGCACGCATGTTCAGTGGCTCCATGGCATCTGTTGTTCTTCAGGTGTGGCTCGGGGCTGGGCTCTCTTTTGTGGTGAAGGCTGTCGTCCGACTTTGCACCAGGTCGGAGCAGGTGTTAGTTTCCTGCTGCTAACGCGCCTTATCGCATGTTTTGTGATCTTATCGCGGATCTGGCTGGTCGTTGTGAATGTTGAGGAGTGGTGTTGTCGCGGCTTTTTGCACGGGAACGCCTACTCTGCATCTCATTAGCGATAGTTGCCGGGGTCATCTGTGGCGATGTATTTTGAGGCTGCTATTGCGGGTAAACTGGTGTTATTGGGCTGTTGACACCAGCTTGTGAATGGGGCGATGAATTTATCGCAACTTTGGCTGCGATAAAGTGCAGTTAACTCGGCGATAAGTCCTTGAGAATATGCTCCACTGCCTCATGAAATTGATGTTTAACACGGTCTCAGATTCATTGAAATTGTGGGCGTCCTGTTGAGGTAAATTTGGGGGTATCTAAATTGCGGGGTCCCATGTGTCCACAAATTTCTCTACAATATATTTATCATAATCGTAGATTTTGTTCTTTTGTTTTTTCTTTTTAGAATCAGATGTTAGGAAATGTTAGTCTCATATCTCACTATCCTACCTCATAAATGCTCTTATTAGGGTGCAAGACCCAGCAAAGCATCCCATCGCACTGGCAGGCTGATATTTAGTTGAATACGTACCACCAGGATGTATCTGTGCGACAAGAGGAAGACGCGCTCTAGGCAGCAAGGTCGTTCACAAAGAGGCTGCGTCAGTAATTATGGTGACGTGCAATGGCAGCTATTAGCTCCATGCAAATGAACCTCGCTGATATTTATGACAGGAATTTGACGGCCAGAGCCTTTTAACAAGCAAAGCCTGCTGAGAGCAACAGCAGCATTAAGGACACACAAAAGCAAAGTGGCCAATTTTTCTCCATTTTGTCGTGGCTTCTAGAATAATAGCCTAGTAGTTTAATAAATCCTATATAGGCACCCCCTGTGCTCTATACATTGCTATTGCTACTTTAGCTTCTCCATTCTTTGCCCGCAGAAGGGCAAACGCTCACGGCGTCGTATACTGCATCACGCGCAATAATCAAAGTGATGTGAAATATTAAGAGCTGCTTAGCAAATGGTGCTGGGACACATTTCAGAGTGGGGGTGCTGCCATTAATATGACGTCAGTTATGCCACAGAGGTTGTGAAAAATTGTTACACAAAGTGTACTAAATCAGCCACCCTTATTCAGCAGGACAATGGTGGGTGAGTAGTGCATCCAGCGGTGGAGTTTGAAACACTGTGTCCCAAGTAGATGACTAAAGCATGGTGTGCTATGTTACTGCCCTTACAGTGCGCACATTTCCATTGAAATGTCCTCTTGAAATGACCACTAAATTTGCATCAGTCTTTCAGCATTACTCCTAAACCTATGGGGTGTACATATAATAAAATGTGCCAATTGGATTTCCTCGCATATTTACCATTTGCATATCGCACAAGTATAGTGTCTTGGTTTGTTTTGATGCAAATACATTTTTTGTTTCAGTCAGGCTTCAAAATTACACAAAAAACCCCAACTGGTCTTTTCTTTTGCGAATATATTTTGAAATATGTGTAAAGTTCTTTAAAATATTTTTTTTTAAGTTGTGTGTTAGAAAAATACAGACATCCTGCAACCTTTCTTTTCATACTTCCTGTACCCTCTCTTGGTTCACATTAAAAAGTCCCATCACTTTGCCATCAAGGAAAGGAAACCTTAACCACCGACCTAGGTGTGAAATAAGCAGCAGTTTGTCAGAATTCATTGCGTGACACTTTACGTCTGGTTTCAAACTCACAGCAAATGGGAGAAGATAAAAACAAAATGTAAAGGTCTCATTATTGCTCATTCCCCTTCTCAGCTCCTACAAGACGTTCTTGGGGATGCGGCCTCCTGTACCCCTACTCCCAGCGCGCCTGTGCTAGCTGTCGGGAGCAAAGCACAGGCCTCTTCCTGGAGCCAGTGTCGAAGTGATACTTGCAGGAATTTTGGAAGTGGAGTGCAAATATGACAACTTTTATTCTTAATGGCAATGGGCGTCAAGCAGTACAGAAAACCATTGGCCGTCCAGGAAAAGGATGCTGAACGTCATTCACAAAGAGTGATTCTCAATGACAAACAAGCACTGAATATGATGTTAAATGGATGAACCTGATTGTAAGGATGTATAGGCTGATGGATGGATGTGTATGATGGTGACTAGATGGCTGAATAGATGAATGAATAATATTATCATGGTGGGTCAACCTCAATGCCGTGTGCCTAAGTTTGTATGTGAAAAAAGTCAAGTGGTTGTGAGTTAATTGCAACAAAGTAGTTTCAGGGGTTGAGGATGTTTCCCCATAGAACAGAGTTTATTATATGAAAAAGAGTAAGGGGTATAACAAAAAAAAAACAGGAGAACCATTGGGGAAGAGTACACTGCAAAATGGAGGTTGAGGGACAATAGTAAAAAGTGCTGTAAGATATATTTTACAATCTTACTCTTGTGTAGTGTGGTGGACGGTCTTGCATTACCAAGGTCAGCAGGGCTGGCACCAAGTGGCTTTCGAATTATTTGGGTCCTGTTGATGATCTTCAGTCTGGCACCCTGGGCTATTACAGTACCCATGACTTCCTCTGAGAGGCAGAAGGGCCTACATTGGCAGTCGGGGAACAACACTTCTGACTTTTTTTTTAATAACATATTTTATTGATTTTCTCCCACAGAAATCAACACTTTTGACTTTAATGAAGAAACCCAGTGGGAACAGATCTCGATGTTAACAGTCAGGAAGGGGAAGAAAATGTGGCAGTGCCCAGACCGCTATTATTCCCTGACATTAGTCTCACCTCTGGTACTAAAAGGAGAGAGAATCAGGAAAAACGTCCTTCTTCGAGGGTCTTGTGCCAGTGTATTAAACCCAATCAACTAAATGCCACCCATATTTCAATAAGTGAAGGTAGCCTCTAAGCATTTGGAGTCTCTCAAGGCAAAAGGCACACCTACAATACGAATGTGGTGTCAAAGTTTGCTTGAATCTCTTCCCACTGCTTTTATGTTTGTTGTAGCTGGTCGCCATGGGGCTAATGTTACTAGTGAAGCCCTGGGCCCTATTGGGCTACCTTATACTATTACAAGGGTATTTGTGCTATTGTGGAGCCTGTACTTTGATATTTCATAAATCCACTGTACCGTTTGTCCCTCCAAGAGATTCTGAATGGTGCCATACTTTGCTACACTGAAGTTCGCCCAGTTTTGTGCTTGTTCGTTGGTTGGTATGAAGTGATTTTTTGGCAGTCAGTGTTTGCAGACTACTTTGTTCAGCAAAGCTGGAAATAATATGATGTTTCTTCTTACTTGACCTAATGAAAAACATACTTGTTTAACAAAAGAGGAGCATGCAACATTTCCAATCAGACTGAAATTCATAAATTCAAGGCCAATATGTTAACCTAAAGCAATATCCAAAATGATGATATACATCTGGTGGGACACGTAATTACACAGAAGGAACTAGTCTGTTACCCGAAAAAACTGGGTGCGACTTGAAGCTTATGATCACTATAAATGAGATGCACACAAAATGTGCCAAGCTTATATACAGGTAACTCTGTTCACCTTTAACCCCGTCAACCACACTACATCCTTAAGAAGTGAATATGGAGGCACAGTTAAAGGAAAGGAAATGATGTTAAAGACATGTACATAGGACCTCATTACGATGTCGGTCGAAAAGCATTCCGACCGACTCCTAGTCGGAATGGTTTCCGACCGACTCGGGTTCAGGGAGCCCGACCGACCAATTACGATTATTCCGAACACGTTCGGTCGGACTCCCATTGACTTCAATGGGAGCCTGTGTTCCGACCGATAAAACAGTCTCCCATTGAAAAAAGGAGTGGGTCTGGAAAACCTTGCACCCTGTTGCGGGCACCCCATGGTGCCTGCCACACTGTGCATTGTTGTACAGAGGGGTCCCATGAGAACCCCCACGGGCCCCAACGGGAGGCGTCCAGGTGTAGGGGTGGCTGCTGCAGGCCCCCAAAGTCAGTTTCTGACAGCCGTTTTGTGTCGGACAGACCGATTCGGAAACGCTGTCAGAAACCGACATTGTAATACGTCGGTCGGAAACGCGGTCCATAGACCTGTAGGATTCGGCTCCGACCGACTCAGAGTCTCCGAATGCTGGTCGGAACCGAGTCGGAAAGACCGAGCAGTTACCATCTATCATAATCGGTTGGTCGGAAATGTTTCTGAGTCGGTCGGAAACATGGGTTCCGACACTGGTTAGGAAATACTGAATGCCATTCGGAGCCTTTCCGGCCTACATCTTAATGAGGCCCATAGTATTTTGATTATTTTCATAGAAATAAGACATCACAGGTGACCTGAGTTTAATTCAACATTTGACCTCACTTGAGAATAATCCTCATGTGGCATACCCTGACTTCTCTTCTCAAATCCGCGATTAATCATTAGAACATCAAGTACATCAAGCACACCAGAAGGCAGGACACTAGACTACAGTGGGATCTGCTAGCAGGGGCGGCTCCTCCGCTATGGTGGAGGAGCGTCACCCACTACCTGCAGAGGCAAACGAAAAATAAAATGATCCTTAATGCAGATCATTTTATTTTTCATCCTGTGGTTGAGTCTTGAGGGCGGGGCTACAGCACTGCAGCAGGGGGAGGAGGAGTTGTGGGCCATACTGTCAGTTCGCATGACGGTTTGGTTGGCTGTCTTAGGACGGCCACACCATCATGAACACTGACATCTCTCCAACCCAGCTGTGTTGCTCGATGGAGAGATCAGCAGATATAGGCTCCCAGCTCCCAATGGAGGGCAAAACAAGCCTGCTCCACCCAATCCCGACACTGCTCTCATGGTGACAGCAGCCTCGGGATTGGCTGCAGGGGAAGGTGGAAGCTTCAGCCTGTGCCCAGAGTAGAAGACCGGCGAGCAGAAGACCAGCAGGTACGTTTTTTTTTTATTGTTTCAGCCGCCTCGCGCTGCCCCCTGCGTTGCCTCACCACATTTCCCTTACACCAGCCGCTACTGTCTGCTGGTACACAGCATAGAGCGAACAATTGCACACAAAAGCATAAGTGAAAAACTGAAAGTGCAACATCAAGTCCACCAGCTCAGGGCAAAACACGAAGAATAACGCCACAGATGGCCTCCTCTGTGCTGTACAGTTGCACTAATCACTTAAAAAATGCCCTTGAATATTGTTGAGTAAATATTTACCACAAAGAGCAGCACTGGGCGCCATGGTTTTCATGAGGCAATTTCGAGAATGCTGTCATGGTGATCTTTAACCAAAAACTAAACATTTTACAACATATTTAATGGAAAAGGCTTCACCTACTACATTAACTTTCCAGTCAATACCAACATATAATAAATTGAGTTTTCTTTTAAACATTGGCCTTACCCCTCTGAGAGCCTGTTTTTTGTTAACAGCTTTCAGAACACAAGCTGTTATACTGGCAGTAGTTTGAGAAATAAATTACCAGGCACTGAACTGTGGTGAAATGTGTAGACACCAGTAGACAAGATTGATGTACAGGGGACTTTGCTTAAACAGTTGTAAGTGGGTGGCCAAACATTATAAAAGTTAGCCTGCCAAAATGTGTGCTCAATATATTCTGCCAGCACTTCTTATTCCCTGCTAATGAAGCACAAACTCTCTAACATCCCTCTTGCAATAAAGTATTAAACATTAAATAAACTTCTATCATTATCATAGGTCAGCATGTAGTGTGGAAATGGCAGCATAGCTGGCGCATCTTTATTCATCAGTATTTAAAATAAAATACCTCACTGCTCCCTTATGACCAACATTTAGAAAATGTTTCTAGTCAATTAAATAAATGCATTGAAATGCTATGTGATCAATTGTTAACGATGTATCTTGGAAAGAAGCTTTGTATGTGGGAACCAGTCACCCAGTTATGTAGAATAATAGCATTTTATATATCTTGACTGGTGAGAGGCGGCCATTTTGTAAGCTAACTATAAAGTACTGTTCGTCCCAGACTTGCATTTTCCTAACATAAGTAAATTCCATTCTTAAAAAGTGTGTTATTCCCACTTGCAAAGGGTTTGCTACATGTTCCTTGTCGAGTTTAGGACCAGATTCTCAATACAACATTTGCATTTGCAAAGCCAGTGGTTCATACTTTATGAATGAAAAGTATCAATTAACAATACACAAATGTGTGTTCTAATTATCAGTTGCCATTGTGAATTGAAATGAATACATTGCAAACTCAGCAAAGGGAAAGGTGAGGTCATAGGCTACTGGTCCCAATTGTGGTGGTTGAGGTAGCTCACCACAGATGTCCTAGTTCCCATCCTCCTATGGTTCTGCAAACTGGGCCAAGTCCAACCCTTTCCTCAATTGACTCTCAGAATAAAGAGGGCGAGCAGTCACATCGTTCACAGTGAGGTAGTGTTGAGGGGCAAGAGTTCAAAACTCAACAGCCAACCAACAGATACAATAACGTAATATCAAGCCTAGTGCTTGTCTTTTTGTGAAAGCAGGTACTTTAAACATGCAGCAGAAGTAGATACTACTCAATTCAATTAGATTAACAAGTACAGCATTATATCCCTAACTACAATCTCAGCAGGTGCAACACCCCCCACTCCAGTGTTCTCTCTCTACCCATCAGACCCTCATAGCTACAATATTCTCAGTATTCAGTGTCAGTGGCATGAATTAGGCTCAGGTTATGTCACTGTTGTCCACTAAGGCGGTTTAGATGTGTGACTGAGTTCAATAGTTCTTACCCCAGGATCTAATTTGAGCAGAAAGTCTCAAGTCCTTGAGCTCAATTTCTTTGGAGTGCATCTTAGTCATTTGCCCCACTCACAGGTGAAGCCTACTGGTACCTATGCAATGGTCTCACAGATCCGATGATATGATGGTTGCAGCTGGCAACCTCTCCTCAGCACCAGCATCAATGGAACGATTCCAATGTGACAAGTCTGGACGACACTGCAAGGCTTCGTCTGCAGTTGTGCCCTCCCATTGAGATGGGCCTCCAATGAACATGACACGTCTTCTTTCTTTTGATGTTGGCAGCCCCAGCTTGTGGCCTGCAGCAGCTGTCAGAGGACATGGCCACAATTTATCTGGTCAAGTCTTTGGGGCACTTCTCTGCATGAACTGCGATGAAAGACCAGGAGACCCACTCTTGTTATGAAGTAATTCTGGTTTCACTCTCCAATGCAGTCCACCTTCTCTGGGTGTTACATACAGAGGCAACATGCTAGGCTTCTCCTCTTAGACAGTCTCTTCTGAGGCAGGGCCAGGCACACTCCTTCCCTTTCTCAGATGGCAGACATGCTTCTAGGCACTAAATAGACCCACAGTTCTTCCAACAGAAGGTGCAGACTTCAGTTGATTTCCTTTCACCTCTGGGAGACTGGCTATCAGACAGACACCAGACAAGGTTACTTAGCAGCTCTTCGAATACGCTGCAATGCCACATGCTTCCTTGGTGAAGAACATCTTGCGACAGGAACAAAGTAGGTGGTTCGGATTTGACCTTAATACACATTTCTCAGACAGGCTCAAACTTTAGAACCAGTTAGGATTGGTTCTCTTTCTCCGACTGCTCGCCAGACACAACATTTGCGTAAAGTGATGCTTTTGACAGCAGGTGGAAGTTTGGCTGGCTCTAAGCAGAAGCACTCAAAGCATGAGTACAAAGAAGTGTTAGATGTCTTTGTCTGGCTGTCATCAGCCTTCTTCAAGCAATAATCACTGACAGACAAAAGGGCAGACCTGGCCAAGAAACATTTTCATCTCGAACAACAGAAATGCAGTTCAACCCCTACAATTTACCAAATGGCAGTGCTCAGAAAGAACTAATCAGCAGCTCCTTGCTAACCAAGACTTCCTGGAATTTCTGAAGGTAGCCCGACCTCCATCCTCCTCACTTCCCTGTCTGGCTCTCTACCCTCCAGCCTCTGGAAATCAGGCAGTACACTTCCACTGTCTGGGAAAACTGTTCTAATCCTCCATGAGGGGACATTCCCATCCCAAAATGCCACTTGTATATTAATGCAGAAAAGCTTTCTGATTGCTACAATGGCAAAGAATGGAATGCAAAGGGCAGACACTAAGCATAAGGAAAGTGTAAGCTGTTCATTACTGATGGCTTCTAGTCTGCATTTGTAGACTGCAGGATTTGGAGAAGAAGACAGCAGTCCATGGACTACTAGCTGATCTATCTCCATTCCCCTTTGAGACTCCTATCCCTTCATGTCTCTTCAAGGGATATGGTATTACAAAGGAGGAAGGTCTGCTTTGGCATGCCGTGTTGATGCTATCCTATCGGATAATCCAAGCTAAAATGTCTATGCAGGATCAGGGACGATGTTGTCCACAACTTGGCAAATCAGACTTTTCTCACCTCCCGAATGGAGCCTGTTTATAGCGAAATACAGAGTGAAAATCGCATTGTCAGAAGAAGGTGATCGAATTGTTACACAGGTTAACAAATCAGAATACAGAATGTAATGCCGCATCATTTGACACCATCCCCTAAATGAATATTAGTTTAATGCCTTTTGACCTAATATCATCGGATATGACATTACAAATCTAGTTACACTCACAATAATGGCAGTCTCATATAATCAATGGGCTACAGTAGCACAGACAGGAAGAGCCTTTAATTGTAACAAAGAAAGGAAGACTTTCACCGGAGTTCTTGCAGAACGGCATCCCAATACTGAGCATCTTATATTGCAAAGTTTGCCAAGTAGGATGAGAGAAGATGTGAAAATACACACACATCATGACCAGGTTGGCATTCAAGATGGAGGTTAGGCCTAGTTTAGTCTACCGCTGAAAAATACAGTTTTGTAAAGTGCAGTGTTTTCTTTTTAGTGCAAAATGTTCATGATGTTAAGAATACATTATTTATAAATCAGAAATATCTTGGTCACAGGCCTCACTCCCAAGATTCTTTAACATATGCAATAAGACACAGCCCCCTTTGCACAGCAAAACTTTAATGAACCATTTGCTGCAGGAAAGCTGCATTTGCTTATTGAACAATTTAAAGCATTGTGCAGAGAGACGTCTTTTAGTAAATCGTGTCCTAGGTATATTTGACTAGCACAATTTTGCTGGAGGGGACGTTCCAGTAGAAATTACAATGACCCTAGTAAGCACCTGCCACAAAATAGCATTACCTCTGCCATTAATGAGCAAAGATAGGAACAATTTCTCAGTCCGGTTTGCAAAAAACTCATACAATTGGTAAATGCAAAGTTAATGAACTTACTCCTGGTGGAAGGGCAAACTCTTGCATCGATGTCAGTGCAAAATATACATGGCATTTGCTCTTTGTAACAGCTCTTTCTGCCCGCATCAACTTTCCACCCTTTGCTGGCATGTTTCGCGCCTTGCAACTGCCCATAAATTAGCGTGTTTGTTGGCGTTTCAGCTCTCTACGTGTGATGCACACGTGCATGCTCTAAAGATGTGATTTATATTTGAAAATCCTACCCACAAGATCAGTAAGGGAGTCTTCTAAGTGTTTAAAGCGAGCACATCATATAAACAACTCCTGTTCGTGGAGTTCTCATTGTGCAAATTCACAGTATACTTCTCCAATAATTTATTTATGTATTTATTTATTTTGCACAGTGCATAGAACCCCCCCCCACTGACAATAATTTAGAGGGGTGTGGGGTGGTAGCAGTGTGAGTAAATCAAATTAGCTTTACTGCTAAATGGTACAGCAACCTGTCATTCGGGTTGTGGGTTTTACCTCACTGAGTGTGAATTGTGTTAAGTAGGTGAGACAACAAGGATCAAAGACAACAAATGTAAAATTAAGAAAATAAGTGCCCATGATGTTTTGGTACAAATGTTTTAACATAACTTTATTAACTTTGCATATCTTGTGGCTGTTTGAGCCAAGAGTAACTCTAGGTTAAAAAACAGACTTCATGGCCTAAGGTGAAATTAAGAGATATCAGTGGAGAGGCGAAAGGATGGAAGGAATATCCGTGTTACAGGAGTGAGGAGAGAAGAGAAGAAGTGTGGGGAGAGGATGGGAGAGGAGAGGAAGGTACGGGAGGGTAGGGTAGGGTAGGTATGCGGGGAGAGGTTTAGCGGAAAGGGGAGCGGATGGAAGAAATTTCAGTGGTGCAGGAGTATAAGGGGAGATATCTTAGCTGCACAGGAATTAGGCAGAGAGAGATATAAGAGGGACAGCAGTGAGGAGAACCAAGGAGAGATATCAGTTGAAAGAAGAGAAGGTGGGGGAGATATCAGGGAGAAGGATAGAAAAATATAAGTGGGAAAGGAGTGATGTAGGGAGAGATATAAGTAGAAAGGGGAAAGAATGGAAGAAATATCAGTGGGTAGGTGTAAGAGAGGAGTCGTATCACTGGGACAGAAGTGAAGCAGAGAGTGATGACAGTGGGAAACAAGTAAAGAGGGATGAGGTATAAGGGGGACAGAAGTGAGGTGGAAGAGCAGAAACATATCAGCATAAAGAAGAGAAGTGGAAGAGATATCAGTGGAAAGAGAAAAGAATAGAAAAATATCACAGGAATATAATAGAGGAGGGGAGAGATATCAGCAGAAAAGGGAGATGGTGGAAAATGTATTGGTGGGACAGTAGTGAGGAGGGGAGATATATCAATGGGCCATGAGTGAGAGGGAGAGAATTATCAGTAGGATTGGAATGAGGTGGAGAACTATCAGTGGAATTTAAGTGATGAGAGGTGAGATATTAGTGTGAAGGATACGAGGTCAACAGCTGTATCAGTCAGATAACAGTGAGATGGGAAACTTTCATATTGTGTTGGCAGCTAGGGGGGTGATTATATTCAGAAGGGGTGCTCATAAGCAGTATAGTCCATGGTGTTTAGGGTCACCAGGCATCCCAGATATGCCAGGACAGTTCCGTTTTTTCATCAGCTGTCCTGGTAGATTATAACAAATTTAGCTCATGTCCCGGTTTTTAGAGAGGATAGACTGATAACAGAGGGAAGCAGGTTTCTATGTGCTCAAAGGCAGAACGAGTTAGCAGCTCTCATCAGAATGCAATCTAATTAACACCCACAAAGCTGGGTTAAAAAAAGTTGCTTTTAATTTAGTTCCTTAGTGCCTCGTTCTGTGTGTTTCTATGTTGATGCGCACGGTCATTGAAGTCATTTTGTACCCCTCGGCTGATGTAAAAGTGTAGTCCTTCTTCTCTGTTTTCTAAATGATCCATTTTTGGCTTTCAAAATCTGCCCACCCTAATAGTGTTGCATCATGTAAATAGTGTTGCTCACTGGGTCATCATTAGAATTGGAATAAAAAAGAAAAGCAATATTTAGTTGGGTGTGGTGAGCCGGTGAGGTCAGTGAAGGGAGTGTTATGATTTGGATGCAACATATTAGAGAAGTGACATCACTTGCGTGGAAATGAGTAGGCAAGATGGAGGTGTGGAAGTGAGACATATTCGTCTGGTCGATTAAGAAAGCAGGGGTGTGCTAAGAGGGGAACTTCCCATACAAAGTAAAAAAAACGCAAAAAGGAGAGGGATAAAACAAAAACGCCAGCGTGAAGAGAACAATTTTTCACCAGAACCTGGTGACAGCCATTCTAGGTGAAAAAAGGGTTAGACAATAACGATTTGGCAGAACCAGTTTCTTAAGTAATGATTTCCGTTGCATTCGCATAGAACCGTTGATCTCAATATCGCTTTATGAAACAGTGGCATTCTAACCTTAGTCTGTAAAAGCCTTTGGTACTTGAATTTGAATTAAACGTCTACCCTTGGATAGTAGCAAGTGAACACTAATGATCCATTCCATGATTTATCTGTGCGTGTTGACGTCAAGCACGTTCACTCAGAAAGATCCCCATGGAGACTAGGCCTTCTCTTTTCCTGCACTGTGCAGGTCTGCTGAACTGAAATAGTCCCAGTGAGTGATAAGGCCTGGATAAATACTAATGGTAGGGCCATGATGTTTGGGCAGGTGCGGCGCTATGTGAGTGTGGCGGTGTGCACAACACGCGCCTGGTGCACGCGTGGCGTTTGGATTCAAATATTTTTAGCAGTGTGGTTCAACGACAATCCGTAATAAGTCAAGGCACTAGATTAGCAGGGACCATGGATACAGTTCATTTTCCATTTATATTGAAAAGCAGCTTCAGTTCTGCGGGGTCACGCATTCATCACAAGCAATTCGCCATCAGTAAATGTCCGTTTGTACTTTTCCTTTGTGGATTATTTGTATACAGATGCCCTGTTGTTCGCCCCCGGAACAACACCCGCGCCAAGTTTTAAAATAGCCATTCTCGACAAAAGATGTCAAGTTCCATGATAGTGCTGTAAATATGCCCTGTGATGATGAAGTGCACTCCACGCCAACCGAGGCTTTGTCACCAGATTTCTTATTTTCTATTTTAGTCGACAGGCGCCAAGTTAGAAAACAAAGGGCCCTTTAAAAAAAGAAGTCCCACTTGTCCTGAGGGGCCCATCAGTTAAAAGATCCTTTCTTCAGCACTCTCAGCTCTCCAGGGATTTGGTAAAACTCCGTCTTCCTGAAAGATCAAAGTAGGACACGCTCGTTATTGCGAAACCAGGAATACATGCGCCAGTGCAGCTCTGGGCCCAAGCCTCGCACACTGTAAAATGTGCAATATTTGCTCTCAGAAGCACAGTGCACAGGGGGCTTCGATCTAATACACTAGAGAGATAAGTCAAGGCTAACGTTTTGCACTTAATGAGATAACTTTAGCTACTACACTAGCTATTGGTTTCTGCACTGGTGTTTGTTCCTATTCCCAGAGTTTAAAGGAAACGTGCACTCAAAAATAAAATATCTTGTGTGTTACTGTTAATTCTTTAATCTCTGCTAGTTTCTCCAAATGAATCGTGGAAATGGCAAAGACTGTCTCACGAAGGTCTACATATACAGGGTCATCGACGATGAAACGCTGTATAATGCGATGTAGGTGAGATACTTAAAGCAGCACAATTAGGGTTTGGTGATTGAGGAGGGCTAGATAGAGGAAACGGTAGGCACAGCGTGTTTTGCCGAAACATCAACAGCCACATGTGTGAAGGGATTTTGCAGTCGCAAAGGCTCTGAGTCACCAAATAGGAACCTTCACAACAGCAAAATGACTTTTTGGGATGCACAAAACCCAAATTGTGATTCCGTAACTTATAACCGAATCTCAGTTTGAGTTTGCAAGTACATACCAAATCGCTGTTTGGAAGAAGCATGCATTGGCCGTTGATTCCAAACAGTGATTTGCAATGGGATATATTCATGTTTTTCACTGAAATTTGGAAGCAAAACATTAATATTTTACCAACTACAAAAAAGGTAGCAGCAACCCATTTGCAAACAGGATGGGATCCCCATGGGTCCCCTCTGAGAATGTTGACAAAAACATTTTAAGGAGCTTGCAGCAGTTCTAAGGACCACTGCCTAGTCTTAACAAAAGTTATAACTTTTCCCTTTTTTCAAATGCATCCCATTTTCCTTTAAGGAAAACAAGCTGCGTTAAAAAATATATTGCTTTATTTAAAAGCAATCAAAGATGTGGTGGTCTGCTGACCCCAGGAGGCCACCATCCATGTGATGGCAGCAAATTGTAGTGGGTTGCATTTTGCGACCTACCTGATTATATGCATGAGATTGATCGCATTGCGACCTACTGCAATTCAGCATTTTGCAACCTGACCTATTAGGCCATGGGTCGGTTTGCAAAATATCATTGGATTCATTAAAAGTCGGTCCGCAAATTGCGAGCACTGTTAGCGGACATGAAATTTGTACATCCTGCTGCAAGCTCTTTTCTTATATTGATTCTACAATATTGACTACCAACATATCATCAAGGTAAGTAGATGTGGAGGTAAGAACAGTAAATCTGTGCTTCTCTATATATTCTTACCTTCACGACAAGTTGGTACTCAATGTTTTGGAGTCAATATACATGCTGGTCGAGATAATTGTCCTTCCTATTTTGACATACATACAAAGGGAAGAAGAGACAGGTCAGAATGAAGAAAGACCTGCTGAGAGACCAATAGAGGCCAGAAGAAATGGCCACAGTATATGAAAGAAGGGAGGACACTGACCAGTGCATGAGCAAGGACATTAAAGGCCACAACATGAAACAAAATGTTGGTTTGTAATAAAGTGTTGTTCCTTCTTAAATTTCTGGAATGGTTAATTCCTTATCCACTGACCTTGTGCAGTTCCTTTCTGGATCTAACCATAATTCCTCTTAATGGTCATCTAGGAACAACACTCTATTGCAAACCAACTGAATGTAACACATTGTTACAGCACTCCAGTAACCACCCAAAGGCACCAAAGGATGGCCAACTGTTTGGTCATTTTCTGCGGAACTGGAGAAACTGCAAATGTACGTAGAATTATTTTCACAAAGCTGAAGTACTAACTCAAAAACCTCAGGCTAGGGGCTATTCCCACAAACTCATGAATGGGTCTCTCAAGAGTTTCTCCTGACACAAAAAACTGACTGAAAACATTGCTTGTGTCACCGCATTTTGTATACAAATCAACACTCTTGCCAAAATAATAAGGAAAGACAGGCCTCTAATACCATCAGTAGGCCTCCCACTAGAACCCCCTATGTTCTCCTTTAAGAAAGGAAAAAACTTGCAAGACGATTTGGTACACACTGGCCTTAGAAAGAAACCTACAGATTTGGAATCAATGTGAGGCCAAAACAAAATCATAGCCTATTATCGTTGTGGTAACTGCATTATGTTCAACTGCATGGAAAATACCAAAACATTCAAGCATGGTGACATTACACACCCTTCAACAATACCGTAATTGCAACTCCATTAATGTGGCCTTTGCAATTTGGTGTCCCTGTGACAACATCTATCTAGCTAGGACAAACAGCCCAGAGAGTCAAAACTAGATTATGCCAACACCGTAGCAGGATTAGATGTAAGGTCATGTCCTCCCCAGTTGTTACACATTTTTCAGGCAGTTGAACTTGTTAAGAAATCACCGCATAGGGGCGACCATCAACTTTTACTAACCAACCCTGAATGTTGATAGATCCAAAAATGTAACAGTGTCATTAACAGTATCACTAACGGATTAAATACCATGGAGGTATGTAACTCTGTTATATCAATATGATTTCCTTCCCTGTTGCTTGACCACTGTTGGAATAAAATGTTTTTGCATGTATTGCTCTATGTTAAGTTAGCATTTGCGGCCCCATTTTATGTATGGCCGCCATCTTGCGCCATGATCAAAACTACTTTCTCGCTACCCCTGCTGAAGGCAGCTGCGATAGTTTCTGTTTCTCCAAGTTTGAGCCTTGCTGTACTAATAAATGCCCTGTCTTATTAGTGCATACCTTTCCCACTAGATAGGCCTACTCCCACCCTTAGAGCGGCGGGCACAGGCAGAGTGACCTTGACAGCAAGATAGCATGTGCCCGGTCTCAGGATCGAAACTTATCTTCTGTACCTTCTTTGTCTAGCTGGTCCGACTTGAAATTTCCAGTCTGGGCGTGTCTTTATGGGTTCTGAATTATACATAATGTATCACCATGCTTGCTGAAGCCAGTCCCTCTGCAGCAATCCCAGGAGGCTGGTCAGACTGGACTCCACTCGAGTGTACCTGAATAAAATATACTTGGTTTGTATTCTCTACTGTCTGACCGACTCTTCATTTATATGGAAGGCTGGGAGTTGGTCGCGAGTGACCCGGGTGGCCCTAATTGGGTCACTTTCTTCAGTTGGCGCCCGAACAGGGACTCCATTGGTAACCCCGGGCGTAGTGTGCGTAGCGAGGCTACGCGGAGGTCCATGGAGTTGCAGACAAACTCCGTGGAGCTCCGCTCCCCTACGCCACCCGCCTCCACCCCCCCCTATTATAACAAGTAATTAAACATTAATACAAAATAAATTTAAAACCACTTACCTGTACTGCGGCGTCCCCGGGCTGCCCTCCTCCTCTTCCTCGCCGTCTCGCTAATCCTTGGAAAAAATGCGCTTGCGCTCGCGCCGTCGCGCATGCACAGTCCTTGCGAGAAGTTTTCACAAGGATTAGCGAGACGGCGAGGAAGAGGAGGAGGGCAGCCCGGGGACGCCGCAGTACAGATAAGTGGTTTTAAAGTTATTTTTTATTACTGTTTAATTACTTGTTATAATAGAGGGGTGGAAGCAGGGGCTGGCCACCTCCGCTCCGCTGCTAGTGTGCGGAGATTTGCCTTCTCCGCGTTCTCCGTGGAACGCAGAGAAGGCAAATCTCCGCACACTCCGCGGGCGGAGCGGAGGTCTCCGCCCGGGGTTATCCATCGGGTGACCCATCCTTGCCCGCGGACGGGTGATGAGGTCGCGGCTATCGTCGGATCGGACGGGCAGACCAGGGATCCCTGCACGAGAGAGTTCCTGAACTCGCAGCTGCTCTGTCTGTCTGACCGGTCGGTGCCTCGCCCAGTGGTCATTCTGACTGGGGTCCTGAACGGCGAAACCCTTGGATCTGACCGTTTGGTCCGAAGAGTCGGCAGTGGAGAATACATTTGTTTGACCTGTGTGCAACAGGTGAGTTTGTTTTGGTTCTTTGTGGATATGGTACCATTTTGGTTTGTCTTTGGTACGGTCTGAGGACCGCTTTGGATACAAAGTGTTTGTGTACACTTTGCCAGGCAACATAACGAATTTGGCTTACTTTTAAAAATGCCTGGATTTGATTTGGCCGGCTTTTGGTTTTGGTACGGACTGAGGACCGCTATTGGTTTGTGTTCGGTCTGATCTGAGGATCGATTTTGGGAAAAGTATTTGCAAATACTTTGATAAAAATAGTGAACACGTTTTCTTTGAGAATGCCTGGTAACAGTAAAAAGGTTTCTTTGTGCTGTCATTGTTGTTCTACTGATGCTCGACTAGAGGCAAGACAGCCAGTGCCTCCAGAAGGCACTCTGATTTTTGATATGTATGTGAAGAATGGCCTTGGCCCTATTATGTTTAGTACGCTATGGCACAAATATACGAGGAACAATGCCGAATTGCAGTGGCCTTTGACAGGCACTTTTGATGAGCAAAAGATCGAGTATTTACAGGGACAATTGTTCAGGAAAAGAAGAAGACAGTCTACGTTTGCTTCCCTTAGAACATGGCAAAAGTAGCTAAACATAGGCGAATGAAAGTAGAGAAAGAGGCCCGGAAAGGGAGAATGCAGACTTTGACTCAGAAGGCCGTAGCATGTGGCAAGGAAAAGCAAGAGAAGGGTATTGACTGTGAAGATAAAAGGTTTCGATTACAGATTGATAAATGTCATGTGGCCCAGGAAGAAAATGATACTTTTGTGGTAGAATTGTTAGACTCCTGACTCCTACCCCTATATGCCCGCAGAGGATATATCCTGCTCTTCCCTCACAGCCCCAGCTACCTGATTCTTCTGTCTCTGCTGTTTCTGCTTCTATTGCTGTCGATCAGCCTGCTTTGGCCACGGCACCTCCTGTCCTTTCTTTGTCCTCACTGTCTGTGGCGACTATGACTGTTAGTACTCCTGCCACATGTATTGCGTCGGCTTATCTTTCATCAGCCCTTGCACTTGCAACGCAGCCGGCAGCGACGCTGGTGCCCTTACTTTTGTTGCTACTCCCACTGGATTCTTCCATTCCCGGACGTTACTAAATAGTGGAACACTGGTCCGTGGGTTTAACGATAGAGATTGGATGAAATGTAAGGAGCGCATGAGCCTGCATGTGCGATCTGACATGGGAGATGCAGAGAAAAAGGTAGTGGCTAATAAGGCTGCGCAGTGGGCCCGGAACGCCATTTATAGTGCGGAAGGTGTGTTGAGTGTGATGAACGATTATGAGCCCTTTGCACAACAGCACGCCCTTAAGCATATGTCTGCTACTATGATTAGTCTTTGGGTGCAGTATTTCAAAGATGTAACACTACAGGTTTTGTACAAACACAGGATCACGTTGCGGAATTGGATGGTACCTGGGATAAAATTAAAGCATGGGATAAGGAACAGAAGTCAGGAGACAAGCCTAGGGCAGAGATACTTACTTTGCCCGGCCGTATCATCATGTATAGGGTTGGTAGGGACAAGTTATTGGCTTGTGGTTAGAAGAAAGATGAGAGTGTCTCTGATTTTTTCACTCGGTTCGGAGGTGTGTTCCTAGATTATAGTGGATAGGATTTGTCAATTGGAGGTGATGTGTGATTGTTTGTTAATAGGTTTGTTTCTCTTTTGCTTCCTGTGATTGTGACCCGATTGCAGGTTTCCGAAAGCACATGGTCCACCTCTTCCCTTTCTGTTGTCTTGCATATGGCCCAGTACTTCGAGCTTAGGGAAAATGAAGATAAGGAGAGGACGGAGAAGACGAACAAGGATTCGAGGACAAAGGTGTTGTTGCAGCAGGCTTCTAGGGGTACTGGTGGAGGACGTGGTGGTCCAGCCCGACGGTCTCCATGCAATAGCAGGCAGCGAGCCTTCTTGCAAATTGTACAGGTTTTGTTTAGAAAAAGGGGGGCTGGGGGGACTATCGCTAATGCATGTAATGGTCCTATCTTTTGCAGACGCCCTCGGACTCTCTTGATGACTATGAAGATGTTGATGGTTTTGTTATTGACTTGCATGACATTAATAGAGTAGTGAGTCCCCGGTTTACAGCTGTTACTGTCATTCAAGATCTTTTGACTATTATTCCTTCTTTTGCTATTTTCTTTTCTGTCCCTGACTAGAAGAGTACGTTTTTTTTCAACATTCCTATTCATCCAGCTAGCAGATATCTGTTTGGGCTCACCTGGATTTTTGGGTTCACCCCCGCTGGTAGAAGTTTTGGGTTCCGTCATGTTTTTCACAGCTATCCCGGTAGCTATCATTCAACAGTGGAAAGTATTTCTTGTCGCTCCCCACAGGTAACGTATTGTTTCAGTATGTCGACATTTAGCTCAACATGGCCATAAAGTATCCCTTTCCAAATTTCAATATTGTCGACAGGAGGTCACCTACTTCGGTCACCTACTGTCCAAGGGGGGTAGGAGACTGACCCTGCTGTGCATGATCCTGCTGTGCATGAACGCCTGCTTTGGATGCCTGAATGTCAGTAATCTTTGCTCTGCTCCAGTGTTTGGTATGCTAAAAGCTTTGTATTGTATACCCATGAGATGGGTGTTTGCGCGCTTTCTGTTTTAACACAAACAAGTATAGAGATAAGCAACGACTGTGTGGTTATTTCTCTACTGTGTGCTTATTTCTCTGCTATGCTTAACACTGCCGTGCGAGCCCTCCCAAGCTGTCTAAGAGCGGTCGCCCTCGTGGTTGTCTCGATAAGGCAATCGGCTGGCCTCATACTTAATACTGATCTCATAGCCATGGTACTTCATGCTGTGGATACACTTTTGAATAAGATAGAGACACAGCACCTCACCAGTGCACGTCTGACAGGTTATGAGCTAACGCTCTACGATAAAATGTTGTGCCACTCTGCACAAAGCCACGTTACTACCCCTCCCTTCTGAGGATAATGAGGTTCCGAATGGAAGAAGAGATGAAAGGACGGGTAGACCTGACTGATGTTCCCTTATCTGACCCTCAAGGGGAACTATATGTCGATGGCTCTTGCTTTAAGTTACCAGATGGCACTACAACTGCTGCGCATGCTATTACTACGCTGCGTCCAGTAGTTGAGACATCACAAGTTCCCTATCCATAGGCCTGAGCTGCAGAGCTCGTCCCCGTAATGTGAGCTCAGTACTCCTCTAGAGACGCAAGCACCTTAGATGGAGGGTTTTTGTCTGCTTTGACACGTCCTCAGATATTGCCAATAGTAAAGTGCAGCACCTATTGTAGCTGGTCCTGCTAGGTGGGTCCCTGAAGTCCCCATGTTTAAAGATGTGCTCATTAATGAGAAGATACGGAGTGAGGCCACAGTAGAGGTAGAAATGTGACTGGCAGTACAGCCCAATTGAACGATGAGGGATGTTGGATTGATATTTTCTCCCTGTAGTCATGATGGCCCAGCCCCTATTAGCGCTAAGGGAATTTGTTTGTGATTACTTGTGCCAGTTAACTGAAAATGTGCGTTCTATTCACCAACGGGTCCGTCTGACCCTGTTGCCACAACAGAGGGACGCGGACACGACATTTGGCCTGGAGAATATGGATGCAAACGGATGTGGAGCCATTAAAGTACCGCTATCGGCTGACCCCTCTGTGCCTGGAGTCACCAGGTACAATTTGTGTCCTTGGCTGTGGAATGGTGTACCAAAGGAGAAGTCAGACTAGTCAGGGATGGATTGTGCAAGTTAGTGTGTACTTTGCTGTAGTACCAACGGTGTTAGCTTAGGCTGAGGCGAGATTGATGCACTGTTCTGACATTGGACAGGATACTTTGAATGTGCTCCAGCTTGTGGGGGGGGGGTACATTATCCTGTGCGACGTGGGATTGATTCATCGAGAGCTAGGACTGAGCAGCTCCACCGCTGGTGCTCAAGAGCGCCAACGTTGATGAACAATAGGAGTCTACCAGTGAGGCTCTGACGGACACTGGGAACACTTGCCCTTGCTATCAGTTTCATTGCATTCCCTTTTTCTTGTTTCATAATGCATCCGTTTGGTCGGCCTTTTAATGAGGAGGAACAGCCATTTGCACCACTGTGTCTAGCGCGGGGTTGGTCCACAAAGAGTAAAATAGTTTTCGCATTAATAGTTGTGATTGCGTTCATAACAGTACTTGGAATATCTTAGTTTCTGAAGGAAAAGAATACTGTACATACCTTGGTTGGTACTACGCCCACTACTCCTGAGCACATCCTTGTTACTTTAGCTCCACTCAAAGAAGAGCATAGGTTGTCATACACAGATAATATATTCATATGAATGTTGCGTCAAGCTCATAATGTCTCCAATACAACAAATTGTTGGGTTTGTGGGTCACTCCCTTCAGTTGCTCATAGGAGTGACAATTTGTTGTCCTTGCCATTGTCATATATCGGCAGTTGCGGGGTTGGTTTCAATTGTTTCCATTGGTGTATCTTCAATTCCATCTTTCTGCTCCAGATATGACATCTACTGATCCTTGCACTGCAAATGAATATGTATGTTTCTACCAAGGGTTTACCCCCATAGGACTAGCAGGACAAGGGACTTTAGGGATACTATCCTCAAAGTCTTGCGTGAACACGTACCGTAGAGCAAGGAACAATGTCTGGTTTCAGATGGAAGTGGCTGACTTCCAATGGTTTAACACTTCTGAATACTTTCAATACTTCTGAAGTCGAAATATTACTGAAAATAAGCAGATGTCTGGTACAGTGGTTAATACGACAACTAGTTTTTGTGTCCAGCGGGCGGGGGGAATTAAGGTGGGTGAGAGTACATGTAATTTTACTTACAGGCTGAATACGACTATTAGTCCGCCTCTGGTCCTGCCTATTAATGTTTACTTTGTCTGTGGGTCACAAGCTCATGTTTGGCTTCCGAGGGGATGGTCAGGCAGGTGTTACCTCTCTTTCCTTCTTCCCCCTTTATATGTTGCCCCTTCTAAGTATCATACATTTCATCAGCTGTAGTGTAGAAGTATGTTTCTGCCCCAAGCCAAAAGGGTTGTTGACACAAAGGATATGCCCCTGTATACACTGTCTCCCAGCTTGTTGCGCACATTGTGTCAATGTTCTCATTCCCGACCAGATAGTCTCAGTCCATGATACACATGTTGTGATTGTGCTCCAAAAGAATTGCCAAAATGATGTAGTTTGATGAAGGTATCTTTGAATACTGACTATGTACGCACTAGCTCCTAGTGATGTTTCTTATCCTTGCAATATGTTATCTGATTCTAGATAATACGGGAAAATGGTTTAGCAAATGCTAAAAGGGGGGTCTGTTGGAATAAAATGTTTTTGCATGTATTGCTCTATGTTAAGTTAGCATTTGCGGCACCATTTTATGTGTGGCCGCCATCTTGCGCCATGATCGAAACTACTTTCTCGCTGCCCCTGCTGAAGGCAGCTGCGATAGTTTTTGTTTCTCCAAGTTTGAGCCTTGCTGTAATAATAAATGCCCTGTCTTATTAGCGCATACCTTTCCCACTAGATAGGCCTGCTCCCACCCTTAGAGCGGCGGGCACAGGCAGAGTGACCTTGGCAGCAAGATAGCATGTGCTCGGTCTCAGGATCGAAACTCATCTTCTGTACCTTCTCTGTCTAGCTGGTCTCGACTGGAAATTTCCAGTCTGGGCGTGTCTTTATGGGTTCTGAATTGTACATTATGTATCACCATGCTTGCTGAAGTCAGTTCCTCTGCAGCAGTCCCAGGAGGCTGGTCAGACTGGACTCCACCGAGTGTACCTGAATAAAATATACTTGGTTTGTATTCTCTACTGTCTGACCGACTCTTCATTTATATGGAAGGCTGAGAGGTGGTCGTGAGTAACCCTGGGCGTAGTTCGCGTAGTAGCGCTACGCGTAGCTACGCGAAGTGCACTTCGAACTACGCGAGCTACGCGTAGCACTACGTGAACTGCGTAGTGCGGTAGGAAGTGCTGTTCGCAATGATTGCACAGTGCCGGATGCTTGTCCGCACTGTGCAATCATTGCAAACGGCATCTTGCTGTCAGAGCCTGTACCTGATCAAGTGCTTCCACAGGAACGGAATGACTGAAGTACACCCCAGAAGAGAATTTCCCAACTCCCCGACGTCGCTAATCCAGAATAAATCTAGACTTAGAAACGAGGGGGAAAGGGGAATTGCGACAACAGAGAGACTGCCACACTGGTGTCTTCACTGGACTCTCCTATGCACTTGAGAAGTCGGCACCTGTAATATTAAGCACAAGATTACTACAATTCTGTACTCCCAACTGAGCCCTCTACCTTCCCTGCTGTTCCTCAATTACCTGACAATGTGTGGACAATAGCATCTCTCCTGTAAGTTGTAGAACAACAAGTAGCAAATAATTTGTTTCCTTGCATGTAGATATTAAACAATAAATTCCAACAGAATAGGTGAGAAGTACATCCTGGAATAACTTATTGAAGACTGCACCAGCCGGTGCCAAATTGAACTTCAGTAGTTGGTAACTAACAATATATATATATATATATTCCTACTTACTTAATGTCTATTAAGAAAAAAACTGAATATATGCAAGGCTTGATAATTCACCAATCAAAGCACAGTCGATACTTTGACTGCGATACAATTCAAGTCTTTAATCCGTGGTATTTTCAACTCTACACAAACGTCTGAAAAAATACCAAAAACGGAATGCCAGCCAAATGGTGAAGAGAAAAAGACAAGCTCTGTACTCACAAAGCGTTTCCTCCAGGCTGAACGCTTCTAACGGAAAAAATAGAAAATACCTGAGTGCTGGCGGAGAAAAGATGAACAGCTCTCATGATAGGCAAGCGCAAGAGCTGCTTCGGAATGCTCGAAAGAAGTCCTCCTCAAACCTGGTAGAAATGCGAGCGTGGAACACCTCGCAGCGCTGGGACCTGCACGAAGATGACGAGGAAAACAGCGAGCAGGAGAAACCCCTCGCAGACAACTGTAGAAACAGTGAAGCGCTGATCACAGAGGAGACACGACTCTTCACCACAAATTCGACCGTTGAAGTGCGCAGGCTGACAGGTGCGCACTAACGATATAATTGAGCTGGGATCGGGAGAACTAAACACTAGAACGCTAACCTCCATTCTCCGAGTGTAAATGAAGGTGTATAGCTGTCTCTGCTAAGTGTGTGCGAAGGACCTGGAAACTAGATGACTCCATTTGATGGGTGTGTGCACAAATGTGTAACCCTGTCTTATCTTAAATGCAACACCTCCAGGTCTTGAACAGTGAGCGGCCTGAGTAATCCTGACAGTACCCCCCACTAAAACCCCCTCTCTATGCGTCTGTGGATGAGTTTTGTGGAATACCTTGATCAACCTGGGAGCGTGAACTCTTGAACTGGGTTCCCAGGACCTCTCCTCCGGACCAAAACCCTTCCAGTCAATCAAATAAAATAGCTGACCTTTTCTGATTTTAGAATCAAGAATTCTTTTTACCTCAAATTCCTCTTCAGATTGCATCTGAATTGGAGCCGGAGGCAAAACCTGTGTTAGATCTGGAGGATTAAGCTCAATCAAAGAGACATGAAAAGTTGGATGAATGTTCAACTTGCTAGGCAGTTTGACTCTGACACTTACTGGATTTATCATCTTAACCACAGGAAAAAGACCCACAAATTTAGGCTGAAACTTCCTATTTCCTCTCAACTTCATATTCCGAGTAGAAATCCAGACCTGATCTCCTGGCTTGAAAATGGAGCTTTCTTTACGCCTCTTGTCTGCATGTCTCTTATAAGAAACCTTGGCCTTTTTTAGGTTCTCTAAAGCCTTTTGATAAGCTTCTTGCAATTGCAAGACAACTTCCCCAGCTGCAGGAACATCCAGATCGACCTTGCCAATCAGCATGTTTGGGTGTCTGCCAGAGTTTAAATAAAAAGGTGAGTAACCCGTAGAGGAATGGACAGAGTTGTTGTAAGCAAATTCTGCAGTACTTAAGAATTCTGGCCACTCCCCTTCTTGGTCCATTAAATAAAGACGTAGATATTGCTCAAGATCCTGATTTACTCTCTCAGTCTGACCATCAGTCTCAGGATGAAAACTGGTGGACAAACGAGAATCTACTCCTAACCCTTCCAAAAAGGATTTCCAAAATCGAGACGCAAATTGCGGTACTTGAACGGTAATCACAACCTTGGGAATTCCATGGCGTTTCACAATATGTTGTGTAAACAACCTGGCCAATTGAGAAGCATTTGGGAGGGCCTTTAAAGGAATAAAATTACTCATCTTAGAGAAATGATCCACCACCACCCAAATCACAGAATAACCCTGACTAGAAGGCAGGTCCACAATGAAATCCATAGAAACTGTGTGCCATGGATAAGGAGCTACAGGTAAAGGCATTAAAAGTCCCTGTGGAGTTTGTCGCTCTACTTTTCCTTTCACACACTGCTCACAAGTGGCTACATACTGTCTCATCTGAGATTCCATGCCTGGCCAACGAAATGATCGCTTTAACAGTTCCAACGTTTTCTTGACTCCCTTGTGACCAGCCAAAGGATGATCATGAAACAATTGAATCACTTCTTTTCTCAGTTCATCATTAGGCACATAAGGTTTTCCTTGAAAGAAAGGTTTGCCATCCTTGATTTCTCGCTCTGGTCCTTCCATCTTCCAAGATTCAAAATCACACAGAGACAATTTTTCTTTGATTTTGTCTTCTAACTCAGCGTACACCACGATACTCACAATCTTTTCCTCAGGAATGATAAAACCTTCTTTGACCGCTTCTTTTCCATCTCCTACGTTCAAACGGGACAAAGCATCTGCTTTCCCATTTGCGGAACCAGGCTTGTATGTTAGGACAAAATTGTAATCTGCAAAAAAGAGTGACCATCTGAGCTGTCTTGGGGTAAGAGTTCTGGCGGACTTCAAAAATTGTAAGTTCCGATGATCAGTAAAAACTGTGATTTCATGTTTCGACCCAATTAAATAGTGCCTCCATTCCTGGAAGGCATCCTTTACAGCCAACAATTCTTTATCCGCAATGGAGTAATTGACTTCCGCTGCCGTTAACTTCCGTGAATGGTAAGCTACTGGATGAAGTTGACCCGTGTCTTTGTGTTGTTGCGATAGAATTCCGCCAATAGCTAAGTTGGAAGCATCTGCTTCGACGAAAAATGGCTCCGTCAATTTTGGGTGTTGCAATACAGGAGCAGTAATAAAGGTTTCTTTCAATGACTCGAAAGCCTTTTCGGTTTCCAAATTCCACACAAATTTTTCATTCTTCTTAAGCAGACGTGTGATTGGACTAACTTTTTCGGAAAAATTCTTAATGAATCGTCTGTAAAAGTTTGCAAAACCCAGGAAACTTTGTATATCCTTAACCGATTGGGGTGCGGGCCAATCCTTTATAGCTCTCACCTTAGAGTCATCCATCGACACACCTTCTGGAGATAAAATGAAACCCAAAAATTCCACCTGCTTGGAATGAAACACGCATTTCTCCAGCTTAACATACAGTTGGTTTTCAAGTAAACGTTCCAGAATGGCTCGTACATGACGAACATGTTCATCCAAAGTTTGGGAAAAAATAAGAATGTCGTCAATATACACGACAGCAACCCGGTCCAAAAAATCTCACAAAATGTCATTCACAAAATGCTGAAAGGCAGCCGGGGCATTGCACAGACCAAACGGCATGACTTGATACTCAAATAAACCAAATCGGGTCCTGAATGCCGTCTTCCACTCGTCTCCTTCAGCCATCCGCACCAAGTGATAGGCCCCTCTCAAATCCAATTTAGTATAGAATTGAGCCTCTTTAACTTGGTCCAACAGTTCCGATATTACAGGTAATGGATACCTATTCTTCTTGGTAACTTGATTCAAAGCGCGATAGTCAATACACGTTCTCAGACTCCCATCTTTCTTTGGAATAAAAAAAAGAGGAGATGAAACCGGCGACTGAGAAGGACGCATGAATCCATTAGCCAGATATTGATCCAGATATTCCTTCAAATGTTTGTTCTCAGCTTCTGATAATGCGTAAATGCGACTACAAGGTAAGGAAGCCCCCGGTTCCAGCTCGATCTTGCAATCGTACTCTCGGTGTGGTGGTAATTTTGAGGCCTCTTTTTCATTGAAAACCGATTCCAGATCTTGATACTCTTCGGGAATACTCTGAACTTCCACGGTACAGATCATTCGAGCTTGCTTAGCCAAGCAAGACGAAGGGGATGGTCGAGATTCAATCTTGTCAGAGTGAAAACAGTGTTCCAAACAATATTCTGAAGTCAATTCAATTGTTCTTTTGGCCCAATCAATCTTCGGATTGTGTTCTGTGAGCCAAGGCAATCCCAGAATTAACTGAAATTGAGGGGCATCAATAAGATTGAAACGTATAAAACTTCAATGCTTCCCTGGACCAAACAATGTGATCTCCTCAGTGTCATAAGTGATTGGTCCAGATGAGAGATTAGTACCATCCACTGCTCTCACGGGTTCGGGGTGTTCCTTTTTGACGAAACGAATTCCCAATGATTTAGCGAATTGGATGTCACAAAAATTTCCAGTTGCTCCGGAATCAATCATTACAGAAACTTCTTCAATCATCACCTCTTGGAACAATATTTGACTAGCGATGATAAGATGAGGGGCTGACGATTGCAAGGTATTCACTAACAGCTGGGCTTTTGGAGTTGTCTCTTCAGCAGCTCCCACCAGAGCAACTCCTTCTACTGGTGGAGCCTGTCTTTTACCCATGACTGATTCTTTGGTTTCTTTGGACATTCTCTGACGAAATGACCTGATCCACACAATACATGCACAATTTTCCAAGCCGCCTTTTATCTCATTCTTCCTTAGTTAAAGGACCGCGCACAGTACCAATTTGCATGTGTTCCTCACTAGATCCAACTTCAATTGTCTTTGTTGCTTCAGTTCTAACCCTGTCAAATCTGGGAGGAATGGGCCGTGTTTCTTTCCGACGCTCACTTCTTCGTTCAGATTGACGCTGATCAATCTGCAGAACAAGATCAATTAGTTCAGAAACATCGGTGGGTCTCTTCGGAATCTGTGCCAGGCCATCCTTCAATTCATCTCTGAGGCCTCTGTAAAAAATGACGGCTCTCTTTGTCTCAGGCCAATTGGTTTCCACAATTAATTTGTTAAATTGTGCCAAATATGCCACCAACTCTCGATTCCACTGTTTCAAATCAAGCAGCTCATTATTGGTGGTCTGAGAAATGGCTCTACGATCAAAAATTCGCAAAAACTCAGCCTTAAACTCGTCAAAGTTGTACAGTACTGGATCATTAGTAGATACAAGAGGCATTGACCAAGCTGCAGCATCTCCACTCAGGTAAAACAGCATAAACGCCACTTTTGATTGATCTTCTTTAAATATAATGGGCTTACACAGAAAATGTAAGGAACACTGTGTAAGAAAATTTTTAGCCTTGTGTGGGTCCCCCTGAAACCGTTCTGGAGGGGCTAGCGGAATTGTGGGAGACATGGCATGGACAACTTGAGTGGTTAATTCGGATGACGAAGGGGAAGGAGAAAAAGACTGAGGTTTCTGCTCTCTAAAACTTGGACTTGGACTAATAGTCAATTCATCTATTCTTTGTCTAAGATAACTAGCCTCTTGATTAGATTTCCTCACTTCCTCCCTAGTCTCACTCAATTGCTTCTGCAACCCTTCTAAGATTGATGCCAAGGTCTTGACGTCTAACCCTTCAGCCATTCTGCTCAGGTAGAAGTTCTAATGGAAGGCACTTCAATCTGTCAGAGCCTGTACCTGATCAAGTGCTTCCACAGGAACGGCATGACTGAAGTACACCCCAGAAGAGAATTTCCCAACTCCCCGACGTCGCTAATCCAGAATAAATCTAGACTTAGAAACGAGGGGGAAAGGGGAATTGGGACAAAAGAGAGACTGCCACACTGGTGTCTTCACTGGACTCTCCTATGCACTTGAGAAGTCGGCACCTGTAACATTAAGCACAAGATTACTACAATTCTGTACTCCCAACTGAGCCCTCTACCTTCCCTGCTGTTCCTCAATTACCTGACAATGTGTGGACAATAGCATCTCTCCTGTAAGTTGTAGAACAACAAGTAGCAAATAATTTGTTTCCTTGCATGTAGATATTAAACAATAAATTCCAACAGAATAGGTGAGAAGTAAATCCTGGAATAACTTATTGAAGACTGCACCAGCCGGTGCCAAATTGAACTTCAGTAGTTGGTAACTAACAATATATATATATATATATTCCTACTTACATACAATGTCTATTAAGAAAAAACTGAATATATGCAAGGCTTGATAATTCACCAATCAAAGCACAGTCGATACTTTGACTGCGATACAATTCAAGTCTTTAATCCGTGGTATTTTCAACTCTACACAAACGTCTGAAAAAATACCAAAAACGGAATGCCAGCCAAATGGTGAAGAGAAAAAGACAAGCTCCGTACTCACAAAGCGTTTCCTCCAGGCTGAACGCTTCTAACGGAAAAAATAGAAAATACCTGAGTGCTGGCGGAGAAAAGATGAACAGCTCTCATGATAGGCAAGCGCAAGAGCTGCTTCGGAATGCTCGAAAGAAGTCCTCCTCAAACCTGGTAGAAATGCGAGCGTGGAACACCTCGCAGCGCTGGGACCTGCACGAAGATGACGAGGAAAACAGCGAGCAGGAGAAACCCCTCGCAGACAACTGTAGAAACAGTGAAGCGCTGATCACAGAGGAGACACGACTCTTCACCACAAATTCGACCGTTGAAGTGCGCAGGCTGACAGGTGCGCGCTAACGATATAATTGAGCTGGGATCGGGAGAACTAAACACTAGAACGCTAACCTCCATTCTCCGAGTGTAAATGAAGGTGTATAGCTGTCTCTGCTAAGTGTGTGCAAAGGACCTGGAAACTAGATGACTCCATTTGATGGGTGTGTGCACAAACGTTTAACCCTGTCTTATCTTAAATGCAACACCTCAGGTCTTGAACAGTGAGCGGCCTGAGTAATCCTGACACTTGCACAGTGCAAGCGGTCGTTTTCTGCCGCTCGAGTAGATTTGTACTCGAGCGGCAGTTTTCTCAACGCGGACTGGTAGTTTCTCATCGCGAGCGGTCGCGAGCATGCGCGACCACTCGCAATGAGAAACCTGACCTCCCCGCATTGAGAATCTCGCCGGGAGGTTTATTTTCCACGCTCGCGATCGGCAACTTGATGTTGCTGATCGCGAACGAGGAACAAGTCTCGCCGGGATGTCATTTTGCTCGCTTGCGGTCGCCAACTTGACGTTGAGGACCGCGAGCAAGCAAAAAATGCCCGCTACGCTATGCGTTTTTGCACTGTGCTACGTGCAATTTGCGTAGCGCGTAGTTGCGCAAACTACACAAACTACGCGAGCGTAGCGTAGTTTTCCGCCCAGGCCTAGTCGTGAGTCTCCCGGGTGGCCCTAATCTGGTCACTTCCTTCACCACCCAAACACATTTTATTCCTGTGTCATCATTCTATGCTGTTTATGCACCAAATAATATAACATGACATATTAAATGATGTGACACGCTGTGTTTTCATGTATTTGTAGGGAATATTGAGTTTTGGCTTGAAACTGTCCATTGATGTTAATTCTTCAATCATCAGAATTAACACTCTTATTTGACAATTGCTATTTTTGTGTCTCTCCGTGCTGACTTCATGCACCGAATTGTATACTAGATTCTTATGTAAATGATGCACATTGAGTTTTTATAAACAATATGAAATGAGTCATGATTGGTCCATTTGACCATTGAGGGATGATTGTTTAAATTTCCATAATGTTTAATTGGTCAAATTGTTTTTACTTGATCTCTCTCAGTATGTAACTCCTAACACTACTGTGGTCTAACAATTTCCGGGTTCTCCATATTGACTGTTGGCTGACTAATTGAGCCCCAATTAAAAAGTTCTATCACTAATATGGGTGTGCAATTGCTACTGTTTGGGCAAGATGCTAGGTATTGGCCCATCACTCCTTGCATTGATTTCACTCTACAATGAATGACTTGCTGTACTGCTGTCTTTGGTCAATTACGCCGTGGTTTCACACGGAGTCTTTCTTTACATTTTTTGGATAACAATTTTAAAATAATGTACTTTGAATCCCTTCATTTTTTATTTGGCTATCTTCATCCTTGATCCATTTCTTTGCGAAGATGAAGTATTTTTTACAACAAGCTTTCTTCCATGTCTACCACACGGAGCTCGGGCAGCCATTTTGCATATCTGGGTGCTGCTTTTGGTCACAACCTATCTATTGACTGAGAAGCTAGCGCACCGATCTGATCGATAGGCTCCGGCATTACAGCTGACTTTTGCAGCTCTTCTCAGTAAGCATAAGCTTGCGGCTTTACCATTTGTTCATTGATACCTTTGAATTCTTTTATTTTCATTTCAAAATTCTCTTTTTAGGTGATCGTGCATTTCTGAGGCACTGACTGCTCACCCTTATCCTTGCTTACACTGCCTAACAATTTATTCTAATTGACTATCACATGTGGATAACCTGGGCAGTTTCATTTTTCCCTAACAGGCAATCGAATTGATGTTTGTCTCTTCAGTAATGTAAGCCATTTTTAAGCTCATTAAGTGATGGCTCACTTCTTTGCACGCACTTGCTTGGCAGTACTCTAAACAATTACATTAACTTTTTTTTATTTCATTTCTAATAATTTCCAGAATCATTACTTCGCTTCCAACCTGTGTGTAGTATCACCTTACCAACATGTTAATGTTAATGTTAATAAGCTTTTTAAGCGCATTTCTACCCAAAGGTGTCCTGGCGCTAGCCGATGCCTAACTGGATACTAAAAAAAGCTATAGCTCAAAAGGCTATTGGGAAAACAACCAAGTTTGGAGCCCCCTCCTAAAGGAGAGGAGCTCAGTGTTATTCCTGAGATGTGATGGCAGATTATTCCATGCTTTAGCAGCACCAACAATGAAACTTCTGCCGCCCCAGGTGGCTTTTTTAACTCGAGGGACGACCACTTGTTTTGCCTCTGCGGATCGCAATGTTCTCCCGGGGTCATACCATTGAAAACGTTTCCTCAAATAGTCAGGGCCCCTGCCTGTCAGTGATTTAAACACCGTGCAAAGTACTTTGAATTGAGCACGCTGTTTCACTGGTAGCCAGTGAAGCTGCTTGAGTTCCTTCCTAACAGAGACAAATCTGGGCGTGCTAGTAATCAGCTTGGCTGCCGCATTTTGCACCAGCTGGAGTCTATTTAGATGTTTCTTATGAATGTTCACATACAGACTATTACAATAGTCCAGCCGGGACAAGATGAGCGATGTGACTGCCGTCCTAAAGCTTTCCTCCGGTAAAAAGAATTTTATTTTCCTCAAAACTCTGAGGAGATAGAAGCTTATTGAGATAACTCCACTAACCTGGTCTCCAAAAGTTAGTTTATTGTCCATAATCACCCCAAAGTTCTTAGCTTTCCTAGTGGGGGCCAGGGGGATTCCCATTTCTTCAGGCCACCAATCAGGGGTCCAGATGTTGGGGTTATTGCCGAAAATGATGACCTCCATCTTGCCTGCATTAAGTTTTAGGCAATTTGAGGACATCCAGCCGGCAATAGCTTTCATGCATTCGCGGCATTTTAGGCCAGTTTCCAGTTCCTTGCCTCGCTGTAAGGACAACACAATTTGTGTATCGTCCGCATAAGATGTAAGCTGGAGCCCATAAGATCTTATTAGTGCTGCCAGCGGGCCCACGTAGATATTAAAAAGCGTGGGACTGAGCGAGGAGCCCTGCGGAACCCCGCAAGGAAAAGAAAACGGCTTAGACCTATGTCTACCCAAGTCCACAGTCTGAATTCTGTTAGCCAGAAAAGATTTCACGAGGGTCCAGGCTTTACCCTGCACCCCTGCAGCCAATAACCGGTCCATCATAACTTCATGGTGGACCATATCGAAGGCTGCTGACAAATCTAGCATAATCAGAATTGCTGTGCCACCTTGGTCCATTGCCTCTTGCACCTCCTCCGTAGCTTTGATCAAGGCAAGCTCTGTGCTGTGTTCAGCACGAAAGCCGAATTGTGTGGGATCTAGCATGTCAATTGATATTTTGACCCTTACATGACCTTGCAAATACAAAATTAGTTATTATCCTCTTTCATTCGCAGAAATTGGCTTTTGCTTCCTGTTAATTGTTGTGTCTTGATGATGACCCTCAAACTGTTATGGGTCGAAATTCCATTGACGATTATAGCAAATGGAACAAACTTTTAATGAACCAATCACACAAGGCAAGATCCCATCCTGATTGCCAGTGTTATAAAGAGAAGACACTGTAGAGAAGTTGTAAGAGTCTTTATTCACGTCAAAACACCACCACACGTTCCAGTCAGCTGGAGTCAGCTGTAGAACCTTCAAGTGACAAATACTTTGAGCACATTTATACTGGGTCAGGACATGAGGAGAAAGAGGAATGTACCTGGCAGGTAAATTATAACACAACTGACAGTGTCTGAGCCTTCATGACCCAAATATTGTACATTTATCAATACCAATGCTGTTCCATTACTATTTGTAACACACACTTTGCATTTTTTCAAATCTTCTCTCACTGTGTGATCACCTGAGCACTATTATGTAGCAGGAAATATGTTTATTTATACAAATCTATATGGGTCTCCATTGTGATTACTTATATTCTCATAATTAATATTGTATTTTCTAAGTGAATATTCGTTATTGTATCTCCAAATAATTTCTCCACTCGGAGCCCATGTAGTTTATGTGGCTAAGATTTTATACATCTTTAAAAGTGGTAACATCACTCCCATCTGTGTGTATGAATGAGTGTTAGCATGCACTTAGGTACACACCTACGACTCACTGTGTATGTGCTGTTATATTTCTAACTTTATAAGTGTGACCTTTCACATACACGACTAATACCAATGCAATTTTTGCAACTGGTAATGGTTGTTGCAAGTACATGTGCATAACTGTGTTTCTGTAAACAGCTGTGTGTAGTGTTGTGGGTGTGTGGGCCCTGTCTGTGCTTTTGTTTTGGTCTGTATCACCCCATGTATGTTTTTGTGCACGTCTCTCTCTGTAAGTGTGTCTGTGCATGCGTTATTTGTCTTTTCCATGGTAGGACGGGTTGCTAATGCCGTAAGGGCATTGAACTGAACGGAGTCAGGTCTTTCTTCAGTAAGGAAGTACTGGTGTGGGTTGCAGCCTCTACTCTGTGGGAGATACTGCTTACTTACATCAGTTACATCCTGCAGGGAGGCTGTTTGTAGAACAGTCTGTCCCAGAACAGACTCTGGAGACGCTGGCTTCATGCAGGCAATTGAAAAAGTAACCCACTATGTTATGGGGTGTTCTGTGCAAAAAAGAAAATCCATTGGTTTCAAGGCTCAGTGCTGGTGAAAGTGAATGGGGCTCTCTAGTGGAGTAGTTGCAGATGTGATGCGGTTAGATCTGTGAGGACATCCACCACTAGACTAGCCGGGTGTAGTGCAGGTCAGAATTGAGTTGTTGGTCAGCTGGGCTTCAAAGCGGGCACTTCAGCAGTCTCTTAGATGGAGGCAGGGTTTTTTGGTAATCAAAATGACTTCTACATCAATGCCACTTATGATAGTCTTTCAATGGAACAATACTTTGTACAGTGCTTAATTTGTGAAAAAAAGAGTGCCGGTATCCAAAGGTCTGCTCAGAAGCCAGCGGCTAGTGCAATTAAACACCAGTGCGCCAAATATTGAGGCCTTTCTAATCCACTACCAGACACCCTTTGCCTCTCTATCTCACTCTTGCAGGTTCCTGCTTTCTCCCTTTGTGACGATTTTTTGACTGTCTTTTCCTCCGTCTTACTGATGTGTATATTTTTCCTCTCTTGGTCTCAGTAAATATCTGTTACAGGAAAAAAGACGTGCCGTTCCCCAAATATAAGAGACGGTGGTCCTCACCGACAAACCACGGCTCAAACAAAGGACTGACTTTGTACAGTCTGTTTCTCTTGCAAACACATTTTGTTCCCATTTTCAGGAGTATCAGAAAATTACATGTTAAGACAATGGAGAGCTGGCACTCATGGAAACAGAAAGCTTTGCAGGAAGGGGCGGGGTCACACCTGCACTAACTCCCACCTAACACCTGCCCACTTCTCTGAGGGCGACTTGGAAATCTCCACCTCACCTTTATTGCAAGTTGGTATATTTGTGACACCGAAAGGAAATATTTAATGTTTTGGAATATAAACTAGAGAGCTTGGAAGAAAACTGTCACAAAAAGGTAGAAATGTCTTGCGTTTTGTCCTTGTGTGTGCTAATGTGTATACTGGTGTTAAAGGCTTCAAAAGGGGCCTGCAAGGGAGGCCCGCAGCATTGCTGAAGCAGGCCACAAAAGTGGTGGGAATGTGCAGTGGCACTGGGCCTTATATATATTTTTTATTAGTTAAGCACTGAGTGAATAATATTAACAATGTATACAACAATACTGTGTGCAACTCAGATGTGTGCCCTTCAGGGCAGAATGAGCTAGCTTTAGTAGAAGACAATTTTACATTATTTGATGTATTCCCACTGAGGTGAGATATGGGCTAATTATCACCGTTTCCTGAATTAGTCCATAAGAAGTACATTTGGGAAATCGGATTAATACTGCCCTCCAACATTATATTTTTTGCCAGATAGGTAGATAATCAAAAATTACTTGTATCACCAAAAATGCGCTTAATCCCTCGGCTGCACTATTGACATATATATATTCACTAAAAACAACAATGCTTAAAATGACGTTATATTTAGGTGTTGGAATGAGACATAAGTTGACATTAAAAATTAAGAAACAATGAAATGCGCCAGTTATAGTTTAGTGAGCCAACTATAACTTGCAATCCCATCGTGTCCTGAAATGCATGGCAACTTACCACTAAAGGTTGGGGAGCATCCAGCGGCGGCCCCTCCATTAGGGTGGAGGAGTGCTGACCCCCGCCACCAGTCACAAATAAAACGATAATAAAAAGGGTTTCTAACCCATTTAATTATCGTTTTTTAATCCCCCCTGGACCCACCCTCAGGACTCTGACGAGTCTTGGGGGCGGGTCCAGGAGGGATGACACTGTGGTGGGGGAGTGCACTGCGCATGAGGTGTTTAGCCGGCCGTTTCAGGCCGGCCAAACACCTCATGACAATGTAGCTTTCTCCAGCCCCAGCTGCGTTGCTGGGGCTGGAGAAAGCAGGCACAGGCTCCCAGACTGCCTGGGAGCGCAAAGTTGAAGCACTCAGACCAAACATGACGCTGCTTTCCTGCAGAGTCATGATTGGCCCAGTGCAGTCTGGGAGCCTGTCCCAGAATCAGGAAGAGCGGGACGGAGCGGACTGCGGAGGCGGAGGCGATCAGGTAAGTTTATTTCCTTCCCCCCGCCCCCGAATCCTCCCCATGACCCCCCCCCAGGTCACTCCTCCGGCCCGTCCCGCCACTTTGGCATGGGACAGGCCATGACTGGGAGCATCTAAGTGTGAATGTACATGTATCAGTGAAACGATAGTGGACACATATTCGT
The DNA here is from genome assembly GCA_963921515.1 of Calotriton arnoldi. Taxonomy (NCBI): domain Eukaryota; kingdom Metazoa; phylum Chordata; class Amphibia; order Caudata; family Salamandridae; genus Calotriton; species Calotriton arnoldi. The sequence continues at coordinate 1,412,394 of CAWUFW010001612.1, read as the reverse complement.
TTGAACTTAATTTTTATGCCTGACGTTAAATAAATATGGATAAAAACTGCTAAGGAGATACAAAAAATAAATATGGATAAACAAAGATGGAAATGTGAAAAATATAAATATCATAAAACTGGGAGACCAAAGCCCAAGTTCCTTTATAAGGTCATGAAACTCTGAAGCAACAATGTCATATTAATGTATGGCAGAGGGTATTTTATTTCTCATAATATAAGTTCACACCATCCCTTTTTACACACAAAGCTTAAATCCTTGGTGTCCTGCTCTTTCATATGAAAGACCTAGTCTGGTTGCAGACAATAGGAATAAAAGTAGAATGTGTAGTGCAAAATGAAATACACAGAAGCAGTTAATAATTTGCTGCGCAACATATTATAAATTAGTTTGTTTAATGTAAATCAGATTTAAAGATGACTGTGGTTCAGAATGAGTGGTACCCTGTAGAGAGATTCTTTCATTCCCATAATGATGCAAAAAATAAGCATGTTGCTATAAATCTATCTTTCTTGCTGCTAACTGTTCTTTTTATAAAAACAGAACAGAAGAAGGAAAAGCCATCTCTTGTTTTCTTTATTTGAACTGCAGCTGCAATCATGCTCCGCGATCTGCCTTTCACCTTGGCTGCTGGCTCTTGCAGGAGGCATTATGATGACACAGCTCAGCTGAAATAAGTTGTTACAGTTGACCAGCTACACCATTTTCTTATTACATGTGACTGGAGATGTCACGATTCTAATGTCACAAGTCAATTTGAGACAGGCTTTTGTACTGTGATTACAGGCTCCAATGTATTACAGGACGCACAATAAACACAATTCGCCACACACAGCGTTTCCCGCCTTCATGCCTAGCTGTATCAAGTCAGTTTGTGTTTATCTGTACTGTTTGCTTGTACCCAATTTGCACAAATGAACGACTTTGAATTTATTGTTGTTTTTGAGCAACGTGCAAATTAGCATATCATTGCATGTTAATGAAGTGCTAATTAGACTTGTTAATCACTTTCAGGCAACCCGCACTGGCGCTGTTATGTATCCCTGGAGCATAGCAGATTTCAAGTGGCTTCTGAGTGGGGGATAAAGAGGGAAGCCATTTATCTGAACACAATAAAAAAATCAAGCAGTCGGTCCGCCGGCTGACGATCAGCCCTGCTCCGGGAGCAGAAAAGAACACACAGAGAGTCGGAGAAGTACAGGGAAGGTTCACTTAGGGTCAAAGTTCAGGAACCAGGAAGAAGGCGTCAGTGAAGATTGTCAGGGGGGTGCAAGAGCAAACAGGACTTGGATTTAAACGGTAGCCAAACTCAATTAAATAGTAGTGGTCTAAGTTCAATAAGGTAATGCCAAATTAGAAAATTGACTATTTCAATGGAATAATTGTGGGTTCTCAATCTAGGTGCCCCTTTTTGTGCAGAAGAAGGAAGGCTAATATTTGATTGTGTCTAAAGATTTTTAGTGTTTGATTGTGGAAGATTTGTCCAGAGTATACCTAATGTTTAGTTTAGAAGTTGCTTGTGTAGGTTAGTGTGAGGATACATTTTGTTTGATCTTGGGTAGAGTCGTGTGGGTATGCCAAAGGAGTAACCCCTTTTTCTTGGTTGGGTGGTCGGTTATCCATTTCACAGCCAGAGTAAAGTGTTCGGTATGCCTCACAATCCCGGTAGGTCATTATGATGGAATGTGTTAACAAGAGTGTGGTATATTAATACTTGATAGATCTGAGGGGTATTCCGGTGTATGTTAGTGGGGTGTTCAAAGCAAACACAAGGAGATGATGGAAGGAGTGCTGAAACTTTTCAAACACTCACCTCCAGTCACAGATCTGGGTTGAATCCATCATCATTCTTTAGCTCACTTTGCCACCCCAGTTCAGACACAGCTATATGCAAATCAGTCTTGACCCTGCGCCTCATGGTAACAGTCCAGACCGAACTGCCAAGCCATGTCTTCCCTGGACCGGAATCAAGCATCCTGGGACCGGTTTCGGGCTAACAGCCCTCATCAGCCAGGCTACCTTTGGTTTTGCATTGTTAGTGGGGTGTTAGACACTGCTCTTTGTCTAAGGGTTCTGTCTCACTTGTGATAACTGTGGATAGTAATTTCAAGGTGTTTCTTAAATCATGGTGCGTGTGAACTTGTCGCATATAGTGTGCTTTTGGGATTTCAATGCACTCCTGTTTATGAGATATTGAACTCAGTGGCGGCCGGTACAGGTAAGAGCAGTAGGGCGGTAGGGCGGGGTGGGGGGGCGAGTCGACAGACGACGACGAGGGAAAATAAAATAAAAAAAAGAAAAACACTTACCTTGCTTTCGCCACATCGCCGACTCGGCGTTGCAGCGAGTGCAAGGTAAGTGGTCTTCTTTTGCAAATTTATTTTCCCTCGTCGTCGTCGTCTGTCAACCCCCCCCCACCACCCCGCCCCACTGCTCTTACGTGCACCGGCCGTCACTGATTGGACCTACACATGTTTTGTGTATTAACTAAAGACTGCTTACATTGTACTGATCGTGAAGGCGTGTGGTGTGTTTTGGGCTACACTGATGTGTGGATCTCAGAGTCGGTGCATGTGCGAGTGTGATTGATGTTAAGGAGGACTTCATGAAGAGAGAAACTTCATCCACTAAGGAAAGAGCACATTATGCAACACAAGGTACTGCCTGACAGTTTTAGAACTATTACCTGCCTAAAAGAGGTAAGACGATCGGTATAGCTAGAGCATACATTAGAAATAATATTGCATGATTTATAGCAAAGATAGTTAATATAGTTCAACATAAAACTTAAAATACGTGTCCTGTTTATAGTTTTGGACCTGAGGCAGTCTGCTTTGTTAGTGTAGAAAAACAAGGGGCATCATTTATTGAGTTATTGTCTTTTGCTTTGTTGCACAAGGTAAAGAGAAATCCCGGCTGTAATTGTACGCATAAGAGCATGTTTATGTAGAGTTTTCTGATATTAAAAAGTATGATAAAAGGGTGGATGGCACTCCGTCCTGTGGGAGGTTGTGAAATATGAATGTGGTGCAATTTCGATTTTGAAAAGCTGATTATCTGGAAGCCTTTGTGAAGTGTTGGAGTGGTGGGTTTGAATTCCTGAAAGTTGCATCAAGATGATCTCACATAGTTGTTCATGACACTTCATTTTTTGCTTTCATGGGCTCCATTTATGAGAGTGTTTGCGTGACGTTTGCACCACACAGCGTGGTACAGGCACAATGCAAACCTTAAATAAGAGTTATAAAGCCATGCAAGGCCACTTTGCGTGGCCCTAAGTGGCTCCATAGATATGGAGTAAGGCAATGCAGCGTAAATCGCTGTGTTGCCTTACTCTGCCCTGGGAAGGCATTCCATCGGCATTGCATGGATGTTCCCAAGCAACTCCCATGGTTTTTTACGCAGTCCTAGATTTACCAGAACTGGTAGACCGGAGAATGCGCCAAAAAGATTCCCCTTCCCAGGGGAGGCGTAAAGAGGAGAAATATCTTTATTTCTCTTCATTACTTCCTCTTTCTATGTGTGCTGCCTTCTGCAGCACACCTAGAAAGAGAAAAATGCCTCTCAGGACTGTTTTTGTGCATGAAGGCGCCCCTTCCTGCACAAAAGCAATCCTGCATGCAACGCAGGCACCCTTGCACCACGGTGCAAGAATGCCTGCATTGGCGCTAGGCTGTCAAAAGGGCGCCAGCGCAGGAGAAAAGGGAGGAATGTGCTATAATGCCTTAAACACGGTGCATTCCTTCCCTTTCACTGTCATGCAGTGCAGCGCAGTAAGGTGACTGGCTGCGTTGCACTGCATGACTTTTTCATAATTATAGGCCCCCTAGTGTTTTTTTAAAAATGAAAATTGTTCCATTATTCAACTCTGCTTCTCTTTATATATTCGCAAGGGAAAGGTAACTTTGAAGGCATGAGATTAGACTTTTAACAACAGCGTTGATGGTTCTGTGAAGTGACTAGAAGAGGTCAGAAAAGTTGTGATTCAAGGTAAAATGTTTGTATATATTTAAATTCGTGGCTGGAAGGTTTCTGGTGGCAGATTAAGCCACGATATGATGGGGTTGGTGCTTTAGGTATAGGCATGAAAGAGAAAAGAAGAAAAAGGATTTTGCCTAGTCAGCTGGGTGGCTGAAGTGATATGTCCTGGTTTGGATAATGGGTCATCGTATGCCTAACCCTTGAAGAAAGAAGGTTTGATAAATCATCAAGCTAAAAAATGCAACAATATACTGATTTAGAAATGCAGAGATTCAAAAGGATTGGACAGTAAGCAAGTTGATAGAAAGCGCACCAAAACATTTTGACTGGTCCTGTCACATGGAATTGGTGGTAAGAAGGTGGTGCTTGGTGCAAACAGCTGTACCACTATATCATGAAAGATAATTTGTGGATGTGTGGATATGTGTGCGTACGTGTTGTACTGCATTATGTTGTGGTAGGGATGTGTTTTGTTGTGGTTTTATTGGGCTGTTGGTGTTTTTGTGTTGCATTATTGTTGTGTTGTACTGAGGTTGTGTTGTGTTATGTGTTGACAGTTTTGTTGTGTCCTCTTATATTTTAGTTGTGTTGCTATTTTTCTTTGTGCTATTTTATTGTTTTGTATGCTATTTGCTTTAGAGATGTTAGTAAATGGTGATACATTTTGAGCGAATATGATCACATTATTTTAAAGTTCTAGTAACAACCATTCAACAGTGTCTAAGGTGGTTAAATACTGTTACTAGATCTCTTCAACTATTTATGACACTAGTCAGCCCAAAACTGTGCAGAGACTTGCCTTCGCACTTTCAATGCTTGCTTTATATAATACTGCTCCATTTCTCTAATGACAGCCAGATATCCTATATTTTGAGTTACAAAACATGCAACTGACCATTGCTTGCTCAGTGGCATAATGCATGGGCCTGACTGGCCTGTGTGGTTTTGCCTAGAGAACAACAGTGCATGTGATTTCCAAGAGACTTTGGGATACTGCTGACTCATCTTCCTAGGCCCAGCACAGGGGAAGTCTCAGATAGCCTATTGTTAGCTTTGAAACAACTACACCACTTTCTAGAGTGGAGGAGATGCTGCATAGTGGAGTGTCTCATGACAGAAAGCATACAACCATGCCTGCTAAGGGATTTGTCATGCATTGCCTATTATTATCATCAAAGGGCAAAGCTTTCGCCCTAAGTGGTGCAATTTTGTCATAATTTTGCCAAAACTCAGCCAGTAAGAACCTTTACAGCCCAAATCTGGAATTGCCAAATCTTAGTGAAAACCATGACGTCAATTTCATTTTGACGCAAACACATTTCGGCCCAGATCTAGGTACCTGTCAGACAACGCAGTGCAGTACCTAAAGTTGCTGCGCTGCGTTGCATGACAGTAAGAGAGGAGAAAAGTGACATATCTACTGATATGACACTCTTCTACCCTCTCCCTAGCGCAGGAGCAGAATTTTGGTGCCGAGTGCTAGGCACACACATTTGTGCCATAACCCAAAGGTGTCTGTGTGAGTCTAGCAAATGTTTTGTACTTTAAGGATACCTTTCCAGTAGAAAATAATATGCTTAGACAAAATTTTAAACTTTTCCTACTTCATATGTGTGCTGTGCAGCGCAGCACACATAAAAAGTCAGAAAAGAAAGGAGAAATAAAAACATTTCTCTGTTTAATGCCTGTTTGAAGTGGCGTTAATTTTGATGCAAACCCTATCTACCATTGGTAATAGATAGGGTTTGCGTCAAAAATTATGGGTGATAGCCCAGTAACGTCCATGTACCACCTATGGAACGCCCCCTTGATGCATCGTAATGCAAAGCAGTGCTTCATGCTGGTTTGCATTACTTTTTCTTACAAAATAATGCAAATACCAGTTTACGTTTTGAGTTGGGCCTGCATTACAAAAGTAACGCAAACCTGACGCAAAACCTTTTAAATATGGGCTGACATCTACTCTATGCAGGCAGAAAGTGCAGGTATAAATAGGCCAGGTAAGCTGAAAAAAACAGGAATTATTACAGAAATACTGATTAACTCTATATTGCACATTTATTAACAATTCCTGATGGGCTGGTATTCCCTCATTCCAGAAGTTCATAAACGTCAGGTATCAACACTTCAGGATGCAGGAGTACTGAAGTGGAACTCACACACATCTGTAATAGGCCCTAAGAAGTATCATATTGCATTGCTGGGTGTTACTCTTTCATGAAAGGCCTGAGATACAATTGGAACACTGTACTCTTGTCTTAGAAAGATTAAGTTACATTTGAAGACCTTGGATGATTTTGATTTGGATCGTTGCTTGAATCTTTACCAATCTCTTGCACAACCCGCCGATCACTTGGTTACTTAGCCAAACCTTTTGTTGAAATTTCACAACAGATTACAGATGGAAAGGAGAATAAAATGGCTTTCAAATGATTGTCTCCAAGGAGACAGAATGAAATGGGGAGCCTCTCAACCATCGATCCACCATCTGAATATGCTGGTGGTAAGGATCATTATCCGTGCCACTCTCACATCAGTCACACCAACAGTGTCACTGCTAGAAGCAGCACTTTCACCATAAGCCACTAGATTGAAACTTTACACTTTAGAAATTAAAAACATTACTGACAATCTTCTGTTTTATAAGGCTCCACGACTAAAGACAAATGGATGCTGGGGGGCCCCAGTGCATATACTTTCAGTTTGGCTTTAAAGTACACTTTGTATCCTCCTACCTCCATCCATCCACTGTGTCTCTTTTTAAAGGGGTAGGTGCCATTGGAGAGTTTATGTGCACCTTTGCAGGCAATGACAGTCTGTTGTTGGGTGGTAACTGATAAATGTACTGAGCTCACAGATAAATGTCTATCATTTTTGGGAGGAGATAAATATGAATGCCGTCTGACACACAGTATGGGGAAGAAATTAGCTTTTCGCATGGGCCCAAGAATAGGGGTTGATGGCTGGTCTTTTTTGTTGCATAAAATGCAAAGAAAACTGCAGGTTTGAATGCTGGAGTAGAAGCCTCCAATTGTGATCACCTTCAGATCAATTTATCAAGTACTACCGAGTTGTTCAATAGAATATTCATTAGAGGTGGGGAATGGCCCTGAAACTGCAAGGTACCTTTCCTATCCTCTCTCTTCCTGCCTTGTAGTTTGTGCAATATCACGCCTTCTCTTGCCAGGTTTGGCAACAGTAAATCATCTGAGCAGTGGTGGGAAGTCACACTGAGAGAGGAGGTGATGAGGTTAGAAGAAATATCCATGATGAATAACAGGAGTGAGACCAGCCCCCCCTCTCCCCTCCCCATCAGCTGCATGGATCCAAGAAGGCACCCGGAGCTACATCCTAACGACGAAGGCACTAAGAGAAGTTAACCAGCAGTGCTGGTGAGTGCAGAATTAGTAATGGGCCCTTTTTCTTAGCAATATCAGGCAATAAACCTGACCTAAACTTTAGCCTCTGGGGATTTCTTCTTATCTGGACGTGAGTGGGGTACTGCACAGGAAGATGCTCTTATTGAAGGAATGGCACAGGGGTCTGCCTTGACTGAGAAAGACAGACGTGGGGGTTCCTGGATAAAAAAGGGGTGGAAAGTGAGAGGATTTATGTATTTATGTTAAACTGTGCATTTACTGCACAGGCTCAGGTTATAAAGATGGTTGTAAACTCAGCGGGAAAGATTAATACCTTTCCCGCTGAGTTTACAAACATCTTTATAACCTGAACCTGTTCAGTAAATGTGCACCAGGGCATCCTTTGTTTCAAGCCTATTATATACTTTACTTGATATTGTGAAGTCATGCGAATCAAGAAAGAGGGATGTCCCATCACGGTGTAGGGTGCAAAACTACTGTGAGTGGAACATTTGGCAGTGATAGTGATTCCCTGTTTAGAAGCATAGATACCAACATGAATCACCCCCATACTTAATTTATTTATTTAAGCAAGACGCAGTGGGGCGAGGGCTGTTTGGCTTAACTATCCAACCCAGGAATCCCAGAGAGGCAGAACCAGATCGAGGTATTTAATCGTCTTGCACTAGAAAGACCACCTTTCCACTTTAGGGCGTGTTAAAATGTTTCAGTGGTTTGGTTATATATTTTTTTTCTGTTACAGCTTTAATGCAGTTTTCGAGGATTTGTTGGGAAGGGAGGGAGAAGATCTTGTTAGCTCTGAGGTACTTCCAAGACGTTAGAGAGAAATCTGTACACAATAATGATCATCTGAGGGGGCTGGGGGAGGAAGCCCTTGCCACAGGCACAATACCTTGTTAAACCCTTTTCTTTAACAAAACGTGATTAAAATTGCCTCCTTGGATGTGAGGTGTCTCAGTGCCCTGGCTAAAAGATTACCTCTTTCGAAGTCCCAGGTTGGACTTAAACTGGATATTATACGCCTTCAGGAGAAACTCCTACCAACTGAAGATGAAATGTAGACATTATGCAGATGTTTTTTATTCCTCTGCTGATTCCAAACTCAATGTGGTGGATATCTTTCTTCACAGAAGCCTCAATTTTTCCATCCTAAATAGTAAAAAAGACAATGATGGAGGATTCTTGTTGATAAAGGTTGCCCTGGAGAACACGTGTGGTGTTGGCAACAGACAATCCCACAAATGGGACCAGGGGATCACTGACATAATATCGACGGACCGAATATCGACCTACAACAATATCGAGTCCAGAATATCGATGGACAGAATATCGACATCCTATCTCTACAAAGGTAAGTACAAAAATATCGAAACCAAAATATCATTGTTTAAAATATCGTTGTATAAAATATCGTTTTTTTTAAATGTCTTAAAAATAATGTAAAATTAATAAAAAAATAAATATAATTAATAAAAACATAGTTACAATCATTTAAAATATTTAAAAATGATAAACAATAAATGTAATATATAAAAAAATAAAACATACATATTTTTAAAAAATTATATAATTATATATATATTAACTTAAAAATAGTAAATAATTAATTTATTTAATTATAAAATGTTAGAAACATAATAAAAAGTATAAATACATATATATATACATAAAGCTGTAATATAAATATACAAATAAATTATACATATAATAAATTAAAATATTAAAATTAATATTTATTTCTAAAAAATATTTTACACTACATTAACTATAACAATAGGAAAATGTTGGATAACGTAGGGAATAAAATTACTATTCCCACTCCAAAAACTGCAACAGTAGGGAAAGTTTTGGATAGCGGAGGGGAATAATTTACTATTCCCACTCCAGCAAGTGCAGCAGTAGGGAAAGTGTTGGATAGCGGAAGGGAATAATTTACTATTCCTACTCCACAAAGTGTAACAGTAGGGAAAGTGTTGGATAGCGGAGGGGTTAAAATTACTATTCCCACTCCAGTTATTGTAACAGTAGGGAAAGTGTTGGATACTGTAGGGTAAAAATTACTATTCCTACTCCAGCAAATGCAACAGTAGGGTAAGTGTTGGATAGCGGGTGGGTAAAAATGACTATTCCCACTCCACTAAGTGCAACAGTAGGGAAAGTGTTGGATAGCGGAGAGGTAAAAATTACTATTCCCACTCTAACGAGTGTAACAGTAGGGAAAGTGTTGGATAGCGGGTGGATAAAAATTACTATTCCCACTCCAACGAGTGTAACAGTAGGGAAAGTGTTGAATACCAGAGTACTAAAAATCACTATTCCTACTCCAGTGAGTACAACAGTAGGGAAAGTGTTGGATAGCGGGTGGGTAAAAATTACTATTCCCACTCCAATGAGTGCAACACTAGGGAAAGTGTTGGATAGCGGGTATGTAAAAATTACTATTCCCACTCCAGCGAGTGCAACAGTAGGGAAAGTGTTGGATAGCGGGGGGGTAAAAATTACTATTCCCACTCCAGTGAGTGCAACAGTAGGGAAAGTGTTGGATAGCAGGTGGGAATAATTTTCTATTCCCACTCCACCAAGTGTAACAGTAGGGAAAATGTTAGATAGCTTAGGGGAATAATTTACTATTCCCACTCCAGCAAATGCAACAGTAGCGAAAGTGTTGGATAGCGGGTTGGTAAAAATTACTATTACCACTCCAGTGAGTGCAACAGTAGGGAAAGTGTTGGATAGCAGGTGTGTAAAAATTACTATTCCCACTCCAGCGAGTGCAACAGTAGGGAAAGTGTGGGATAGCGGGGGGTAAAAATTACTATCCCCAGTCCAGCGAGTGCAACAGTAGTGAAAGTGTTGGATAGCGAGTGGGAATAATTTTCTATTCCCACTCCACCAAGTGTAACAGTAGGGTAAATGTTGGAACGCTTAGGGGAATAATTAACTATTCCCACTCCTGCAAATGCAACAGTAGGGAATGTGTTGGATAGCGGAGGGGAATAATTTAGTATTCCCACTCCTGCAAAATAATTAACATTAATTAACAAATAATTAATTTCTCAAAAATAATTAACCTCCCACCATATTCCCCTATAAACAACACCAACATTATAAAATATTACACAATTAACATAATTAAATATCAATGAATTAATTAATTAATAACAATTAACAAGCAAATTAAAAACCATCAAAAATAAATTAGATCACACAATTAACACTGTAAAATAACTTTAAATAAATATTATATATAAAAATATTAAAAAATGTATTGCAATTAAATTACTTCCCACCCTACTCCCCTATCAACCCACAACCCACCCCTCAAAAAATTACACAAATAATATGTTTACCAATTAATTATTAATAATTAATATCTGATTAATAACTAATTAATAAATAAAAAATAACACAATTACCAATATAAAATATTAATTACATAAATATTAATTAATAAAATTATTAATTAATTAATTAGAATTAAATTACTTCCCACCCTACTCCCCTATAAAACCACAACCAACACCTAAAAAAATTACACATTTACCATATTTACCAATTAATCATTATTAATTAATAATCAATTAAAATTTAACTATTAACCAATTAATTAACACAATTAACATTATAAATTATTAAATACATTAATATTAATTAATTAATTTCAATTAAATTACTTACCACCCTATTCCTCTATAAACCCACAACCCGCTTCGGAACTAAAACGCAATATTTATTTATTTTAAAAATGAATAACTTAAAAAAATTAATTAATTAATATATTATAATTAAATTACTTCCCACCCTATTCCCCTATAAACCCACAACCCGCTACGGAACTAAAATACGCAAACATTTTTTAACATAAAATTAATTACTTATAAAAAATTCAAACATACTTTAAAAAAATAACCTATACTTTTAACACATATACTAACATAAAAAACACTAAAAAAAATCGATATTATTAACAACGATATTTTGACTTACGATATTACTAACTTCGATATTAAGTAAAACGATATTTCTTACCTGCATGTCGATATTCTTGTAGTCGATATTCTTGCAGGTCAATATTCTGTCATATCGAAATTTAAACATCGATATTATGGCATATCGATATTTACAACTCGATATTATGTCTGCGTACCGGGACCAGGACGTTTTCCTTACTGAATTTCTTCTTCAACTAATAGACTTTTCAGAAGGTGAAATAATTCTTACAGATGTCTTTACCTTAGTGTGGCATGGTACTCTAGATACATCAGGGACAGGGAAAAGACCTAAGAATTAATTCTCTAAGAAACTAAAGTTCTAAATGCATAAGCCATGTGATGAGAACAGAGCAAACAGGCAAGAGACTACATTTTTCAGTCTCAAGACTAGACTACATTTTTGTAAATAACATTCTGCCCTCCCTAGAGTAGTCAACACATATAGAAGCACTGTCTGTTTCTGATCATACTCCTGTGGTGGTAGAACCAGATATAGGATCGTGGCAGATGAGGAGGAGTACTGCTCAGAGGCACAATCTTCAGAAAGGAAATAGAGTCTAACATAAGAGAATACTTTGTACTGAACGAGAGGTGGGAGCGCCCCCACAGAGGGTATAATGGGACGCCTTTAAAGCTGTATTATGGTAAAATTATAGCCATGATGGCGAGACTCTGTAGATTACCCTCACTACAGACAAAAATTAGAATGGATACTTAAAAGCATTGAGCAAGATTATCAGATCGAGCCCCTCCCTTAGGGTGTTGCACAAAACGTCTGTGGTCAAAGGCCATTTAAAAGCAATAGAGACAAATTTAAAGTTTGGTGAATGCTACTCAGTCCTTTGGGGTAGCTGGGGACATTTCAACTGTTACCCTGAAGGACTACCATCTGCCAAATTTAGAGATTACCGCTAGTCCACCAGTAATCTCTGTACCTTGATAGGAACTGTAATGGTGGTTCCTGTCAAGGTACAAATGGTTTGGTGGATGGCTGCTGTTGGTTTTGACAGCGGAGCACCAAACTTTTACGAAGTGTTTGTTTTTCAAAAACAAACTTCCAAAGTAGGAGTTTGTTAACCCTAGGGAGATTTTTCCCAGGGTGTGGGGGTCATTATTTGTTTTTTCTGCCCTTCATCATCAGCTTTTACCTGGTGGTGATGAAGAGAAAAAAATGTATATCACTCAATCCACCCTAAATTTGGCAGGCAGTGTAATGCCCTTCCTCTGTTATCCCCTACTCTGTCAGGCTGTCAGAGGAAGCTTTCCATACACAGAGCCAGTGGGGGCTCATCAACGAAAAGATGGAGGCCTTCTGACCCTAAATAGGGCTGCCAGATCTATAGTTAGGCGGACAAGGTACTCTGTCACATTTGTGACAGGAGTATCATGTCTGGCAAACTCTAACTCTGGCCTTTAGATATCAATAGAGTGGAAACAGCCCTGGTTCACCTCAAAAGAGAAATTTGTGAAATAAGCAACAAAGGAGGACTCCCAAATGGCCAGTTAAGAGGTAGAAAAGGCTTATGTCAGGGAAATTTTCACAAACTCAGACAAAAGTCTGACAAGAGAAGAAAGGAAACTAGAAGTATTTGGAACTTTTACGACCCTTTGTGGAGTCTATATGTTTCCGGAGAATGCCCAGAGAAAATACATTGCTCACTCTTGTTGAATTATTAGAATTCATCATATCTGCTAAAGAAGTATTTACAGTTAACAAGCTCTAAATACGAACAAAGTTCAAGGTTTGGGTGGGTATAAGGGAAACGTTTATAAACACTTGTGGCCCAATTGATCTCTAAACTGACAGCACTGTATAACCATATGGTAGAGACTGAGAAGATCAGTCTTTCCATGTATGAAGATGATACAACGGTGATCCTTAAACAAGGGGATAATCCCCATCTATTCTCTTCATATAGGCCTGAAGCACTCCTTAACATCGATATAAACATTTATACAAATATATTTGCATCCAAACTTGAGCAGTTAATACCAGATCTGATCCAGTCAGATCAGTTGTGATTTGTCAAGGACAGCTAGATCAATGGCAGTGTTAAATGCGTACTCCACCTGGTTGAGAAGGTCTACAAAAGAAGATACCAGTAATTCTGGTGTTGTTAGATGCCGAGTAAACCTTCAAAAGGATGGGCTCATGATTTTGTAGAATGTCCTGAAGGAGGCTGCCTTGGGGCATGGATTCCACAGAAATGAAATGACCAATTATACCACCTCGACTGCTATAATATTACTAAGTTGGAGGAAGAAACAGATTGGAATCTTCTTTGTCCCTCTTCTTTCTGCCTTCAGCAGTGAGCTCCTTGCCTTTTATGTATGCAGACAGAAAACATCCAGGGCATTCCTTTTTGTCCATATAAGCACAAGCAGATTCTCTTTGCTTACGATACCCACTTGACTTTGACCAACCTTGACAGATGCCTAGCAGCCCTCGTTAATCACTTCAAATCTTCAAGAATCTAAACTAGCAGGTTAGAAAATCAACATGGGGGAAACCTTAGATTCTGAATTTCATATTCCCTGATAAAATTGTTTTTTGCCCAAGAGACACTTTTCACTTCCAATGGTCTACACAATATTTTGAATATATAAGTACTGAGATAATGCCCAATATATCTGATCTTTATTAGACTTGCTGAAAACCAGAGAGATCTGAAGAATCGCCTCACTGTTTGTCTAATAGATAGGCAGGATTGCTGCAATTAAATTGAATATACTCATAAGGGCTGCTAAATGTGGAATCTTCTTTTTTGAAGAATTACAACAATCTATATCCCACTTTGTATGGAAAGGGGCTAGGCTGAGAGTATCAGCAAAACTACTACAGCATAACAAACTACAAGGGGATGGTGCTGCCAGAATTTAGTCTACATCCATGCTACTTGACCCAGCATCCAAACCATAGCTTATGACTATCATCTATGCCTCTCGCGTAACACTGCCACAAGCCACTCAAAAATTACAGCGGACTTTAAAATATACATTTCAATAACTTTGTGGCTTAAATCCAACATGAGATCATTCCAAATTGCATAATTGTTTCTGTGGGATCATTATACTGGGATAATAACGACATTCCTGCTTTTCTGAGGTTATCATAACTAATTTCTATGACCCTTGAAAAAGCCCGAAGCCTGCGAGCCCTCAAGGGGTGAAACAAGTGTTAACTGAACTTTTAATCAACACACCATGAAGCATAATGGAGGGTCTTAATACAAGATGTATAAGTCATCATAATTAGGCGACATACTTAAAGGATGGAATTTGTTTAGTCTATATTTTTGGTTTTGTATGTACCAACATATATTGAAACAATTATCAAGTAACTGATGAATGCATAATCTTTGATAAAACCCAACATTGACTCTTTTGTGTACAGTGTTGAATGTTATCCATGATTCTGAACAATACAAATTAAACTTTAAGGGGCCGATTCCGATTCGGGCCGGAAATCTCTCCGACCGAGCCGGACCCGGAGAGATTACCGACCGAATCGGACCCGTGCAGCCCGACCGAACGAGTACGATGCGCACGTATGCCATCGGACTCGATTCGGTCGGACTCCCATTGAAGTCAATGGGAGCCTGTCGTACAACGCGTACGCGGGCTCCCATTGACTCAATGGGTGCGAGGCGGACAAGGGCGCCCCCTACAGTGTGTACACGGCGAAGCGACTTGCTCCATACACGCACAGGTAGGGGGGACCCATGGGTCCCCCCTGTGTGCGACTCGCGCGGCTACGCGTACAGGGGGGTCCGACATGGACCCCCAAAGTACGGCTCCGACTGCTCTTTGGAGCCGGAGTGCGCGGCTCGGTCGGACTGCTCGTGGCGCGCATCGTACTTACCCGGCCGGGGAACGTCTCCATTGCGCGGTGCGAGTCGAGTCCGAGCGAGTCAGTCGGTGCGGTTAGACCGGGGAACGAGTCGGTCGGAGCGGTCGGGACGCCCGTATGAGTCGGTCGGCGATTTCGCATCGTACTCGCTCGCCCGGACGCGCGTACGAATCGGTCGGGAAATAGGGCTCCGAATCGGATCCGGTTAAGCCGAATCAGATTCGGAGCCCTACCGGCCGAGATCGGAATCGGCCCCTAAGTGTCAGTACCGCCAACTAACTTTCATCTATATCATTAGGATATGACGATAATGATTGAGTGGTCTATCACTAAAACAGACAACAATTGGCTACACATGTAGAGCAGTGATGGATGGACACTTATGGGCTAATTTTTGTCTGAGGAAAGTGTTGAGAGGGCCCATTGCATTCTTGAGTACACCAATACCAATGTCTCTCGTGGTATGGGATAATATAGCATTGATGGAAGATTCCACCTCTTTCCTTTCTCTATATACCCTAATACATTTTAATTCAGACATATATCCAAAGTACTACATCATAGACAGTTCGATAAATGGAGAGAGGGAAGCTGTAGATTTGTCTCAGCCATGTTCAAAAAGGGACTCAATTACGTTCTTCATTCATTGCAAACTGGAATGTAAAAAACTGATGAGTCTGAATGTTTGCAGTATGCCAAACTACACCACTGGGTGATGCACCTAGCAATAAAACTGGCAGCTTTAAGAGAGAAAATTATCTATGAATATATTTTCTGAATACTGGCATCAACCAAAGGGATCATTTCTAAACTATATTCTAAGCTGTATCCTATTCTCCTAGAAAGCAGCCATCTTGTCAGGGATCTTACAACTGAAAATGGGAGACCATCTTAAACAGAGAAATTACTCTCAATGAATGGGAGACTCTTTGGAAGGATATACATAAGAGTCTGATATGTATAAGAAATGTATAGGAAATAGAGGGGTACATTACAAACCTACGGTTTATTGGTTTTACACACCAGATACATCACGTTTCCTACAACTACAAGCCTTAGTTTAAGAATGGATATAGCCATAGAGCTGGCATTTCTTATATATGATGGAGCTGCCTCCGTCTTACCCCTTCTAAGAAGAAGTGCTGAGGGCAATTAGGAAACTTGCAGGTTACCCGATTCCAAAGGATCAGCATTCGGTTTTGTTGGGTCTAAGACCAATAAAAAAGTGACACGGACAGATTGCATTTTAATATAACCCTGTTTTGGGCAGCAAAAATCAAAAAAGATTCTCCCCTTGACCACGCAGTGGCTTGCAAAACTTTAAAATAATTTTACAATGTAGCATCTTATTGCTTATGTAAGGGGAGAGCAACCAGATTTCAAAGCGGGCAGTAAACCCATCTTAAACTATCTGTCAGATAGCCAACTGGTCTTAGCTTCAACACCTCGTTTAGGAGTCATAAACTTGTTCTCTTAATCTGATTGAGAATTACAGGTAAATATGGGCTGCTGATGGATAGGTAAAAGGACATTTTTGCGCTAATGGTCTTTAGAATGTTTTAAAAGAAATTACGGGTATCTGTTGATGAGAGGTTGTCTTTATTCAGAGCTTGTTGGAGCTACTCTTTTTGGGAGGGAGCAGAGAGGATTTATTTTAACTGGGGTCTTGACGTACTGAGAAGTGTGGTGAAGAAGATCGGCTCCAACTTAGATTGGTAAAAATAAGCTTTATTGACAGCAGCCTGTCCAATCGTGGTTCCCTCTTGCCAGCCAAGTCCAACCGTCAAGAGTGGGATTCACGCTCAGGGAAGCCCAGGACAGAACATGAAACTAGAACATATACAAACAAGATGCCTTAAAGGCATAACAAGAAGTTATATCACAGATATGTACAGTCTGTCGAATTATCAAACCCGTGTTTGCATTTTTTTGTTATATTGTACAAAACTGATAATTATGTTGTTCAAATTATGTTTATCATATTCAATTGAAATTGACATGAAGCTGCAACTTTGTGTCAGTAAGTGCTGTATACAACAGTGCATTACCAAAATGATACTTTAAAATGTTTAATTGTTCTCATACTACCCCACTGTACTGTGGCCTACCAAGTAGAATCAACTGTCGCACAGCAGGCAGGAGAATGAGCACACTAGAAGGACCCACTGCCCATGATCTACCAGAAATAGATTTAACCATTACTAAAATAAAATCATAACGTAAGACCAAAACACAGAATTGGAAACGAATACGAGTGCAATGGTCTTTCAGCATTGAGGTAAATGGGAAGGCCTGATGGATAGGACTGGCTGTCAAGTCTACCCTTAATACTTCGTGCAATTGCTCTGTTTTCCTTTTTTCCTCCATGGGGACAATATGCTTTCTCGTGGGGAAACTTCCTGACCTACATCCAGTACTTGGAATGGAAAAATAGAAGTGCAGGTACTCTGTATCAGAGTACCTGCTTGTTTCTGAGAAGTGCTGGTCCTCTACAATTAAAAGTATTATGTCACTCTTGAGCAGTGCAGGTACTCTCCCTCTCAAAATAAAAAAGTGCCGGTATTCAGTTCCGGACAGTACCGGCCCATTTAAAGCACTGCCTACATCTCTTTCAAGAGCCCAGCAAGGAGTTACACAGACCTGCAGTCTCCCCAAGTCCCGAATGGCCAGCAAAACGTTGTATACAATGTTGATACAGAGGGCGCTTATGGAAACAGGAGAACAAAACAGGAAAAGAGATGGGGTCATTGGGTCTGTAGCAAGTCTTACAGATAAGTGCAGCTGAGTACGGATGAGTCTTACAGCTGGGGTTTGACTTCTTCCCCCAGCGTTTCTTTGGGCACAGGATGGGCTACATTGCACTTATAAGCGCTGGAGTACTCCTGGAGTGCGGGATGCGCACTGTGCATGCCAGAGCGAAGACCGGGGCCCTCTGTGCCCGTCACAGCCCGGAAGAGGCTGGGCCATCCCACTACTACATCTCTCTACCTCACTCTCTCCTCCTCCTGTTCAATCTTGGATGGATCAGCTGAATGTACTCAACAGTAAACCTATCGTTGTCGACAGTGCAAAATCCCTTGGTGTCATACTTGACAAAAGGCTCAATCTACTCTCCCACATCAATTCCGTTGCAAAGAATGCACGATACCAACTGCGCCTTCTCTGGGGGATTCGACGTTTCTTTCTGGAGCAAGACCTAAAAACCTTGGTCCAATCTCTGGTTCTCTCTAGATTAGACTATTGCAATTCTCTTCTTGCTGGCCTCCCCAAATCCCACCTTTCCCCTCTTAAATCCGTTCTCCATTCAGCGGCTCGTTTTGTCGTTGGGGCCAAAAGAAGTGACCACATCACACCCATTTTGTCTTCTCTTCGTTGGCTTCCCATCGAGGCAAGATCAATCTACAAGACTGCCTGTATCACCCACAAAGCCTTGCACACTTCCTCCCCTCGATACCTGGCGAATAAACTTAAAATATCTGGAGGCTCTAGACCTTCTCGTAATGCGGAAAATTTATTGGTTGAGCCCCCCCACCTTCAAAAGGGAAAGATCGATGGCTCAATCCTTCTCAGGCAATGCGGTTAGAATCTGGAACTCGCTTCCTCCACTACTACGTACCACCACCTCTACCCGGCCCTTCAAAACTGACCTCAAATCTCTTCTATTCCAAAGACACTTCCAGAACTAATACATCCCTTTTTATGTCCCTCAAGGAAGTTCTTTCAATATTGTAAATTTGTAATCTATGCCTGTACGATCTTCATCCTAATGTGTTTTTTGTTTTTTGTGTGACTGCCATCTATTGTTTTATTTTACTTTTTCTTCTTTCTCGTTTGTATCTGTAACGTGTAAATATGTAAAATTCTCCTCATGTAACGTACTTGGTTCTATTGTGAAGCGCTCTGACACGTTTGGGTAAAGTCCGCGCTATATAAAAATGCATTAAATAAATAAATAAATAAATAAATAAATATGGCAGGCTGATTTTGACTTTTTGATGCATAACTTCCTTAGTAAATATGAAGATGTGTTTTAAGACATCATTCAGGGAAAGTATATCAAGAATTATACAGAGACCCACATTTGGTGGGTGGTGGGCAACATATCGGCAGTAATATAATAATTTGGTGATTGTATTAATGCAGCGGTTAACTGTAATATTATTGAAAATTTAGAATAAAGGATCATTTTGAATAATGTCGGTATTGGCATTTTTCAGCAACATCAGGATTACAAGATTCTTGGGAACATTGTGGGTCAGGAGTTTTTCACCTGAATACATCACCTGCTATAAGCAGGTAAAATTTCAGCGTGAAACAGTGACCGGAACAGAAGAACACATGCAGGAAAAGCTGAGAAAACAGTGATTCTCACATGTTATTTTCCATTGACTTGTCATCAGAGGTAATCTGCCGCCCCCCAAGAATTACGGATGCCTGCAATGTCTGTAGTCTAGGCATGGGGATGAACACCAGGCTGATTACTGGCCCATTCATAAGGGGGCCGCTAATTGGGGAATACTACGTGGAAATCGATTTCCCACATGTTTTTTCCGTATTTAACAGTGCAAAATTAGCACATTCTTACCACATTTTCTGTGCGATAATACTTTATGAATCGAATAGCAAAATCATGTTCGATGCACAGAAATCTGCTTATTATGCGTTGAACACAATTTTCCCTATACTGACCTTTCGCTTAAACCAGGGCCAGGGTTTTCATTATTGAATTCCATATTCATGTGGCGCCCCAGGCTTTGTTTTAAGAGACGGAATGAAGTGCAGCCTGCTTCCACCTCCCCCCTCCCACCCCATTCATCACTATTCCCAATCAAATGTGAACTAAGTCCCTCTGTTCAAGGCTCGCCTCCTCACCCCACAACCTACATCCCTCCCCCCACCACCCCTTCTCTCTCTCTCTAGTTCATACTAGCATCTAGCCAGTAAATAAAAATAAAAAATATATATATCTAACAGTAGTGGGAAGTTACATTACATGCATTCAACGGACGCTATCTGGAAATGATATTGTGTTCCGGTGAAATATCGACTAAGCGCAGAAGCAGGCTGCAGCTAATGGCGTCACGTGCGAAGGCGGCCGCGCGCCTCTCCAGTGAAACTGCGCACCTTGCACTGCAGCTCCTGCAAATGGGTTGCTCATAACTCAGCGTCGGGGTTTCCGCGGGTGAATGATTCAGTGATGCACGTTGACAGAGATTTAGTTCCAGGTCACAGCTGAATAATGAGAAAACAGCAGCGGTTGCTAAAGGTTTGATTTACAATGCCGAGCTGACTGGGTGACAGACTCCTTTTGAATGTGGTGAAGCTCAGGCCCCCGGGGACAGGTACTGAAGAGTGGCAGGCCTTACGATTCCCCGCCTGGGTTCGCTTCCAGGTGTTAATTACTGAAAATCCTATTGTTGTGCCCTGTGCTGTTTCTTAAAATATGGGATAATGCACCCCTTGTCATATGATGGAAGGATATTACAAGCCACTGAGGAGTTCTGTGTCCAAATAAGGGAATGAGGCCGAAGGCTGAGCTCCTTTATAAGGGCGCTGATGCCTGAGGTGAATTGTTGCAATATCAATTGTACACACAGCAGTGGGTATTTTATTGCTTATAATACATGATCACAGCGCTATTCTTCTGCACCAGCCAAAACAATCTGCTCTTGGTCTCTTACTCTTTCTAAACATAGAGATCTTCCAGGTGCAGATAATGTATGATTAATGTGGAATATGCAGTATAAAAATAAATACACCAATATAAGCCTTTCATTTCTTTGAAAACCATCATCTAAAGCACTTTAATGAAAGCCAGCATCAGTGCTGCCTTTGTACCTTAAAATGTGTAGATACATGCAGCTAGATGCTTTTGCCTCTGCACTAGTTATTAGCAATGCCTTAAATAAATATTTGATTACAGCTTATCACAGTGGATGTTCTGGACAGATGAGTAGCTACCATTGGTGCAGCTGGTGTAGTGGCACCAGAGCCCTGAGCCCTGAAGTGCCCATTGGACCCTGTTAATAGCTGTATTTTACTACCCCAACAGCAGTCAAAGGAGCCATTTTGTTTGCTTGCACCAGGGCCCATGGCATCCTTCCTCCGCTACTGGTTCAGAATTGAAGGTTTGCAAGCAACGAGTCTGATAAGCCAGTCTTTCTTTACATGTTTATTGGCAGGCATTTGTTCTGCTGGACAGCTTTCTCATTTCCTGCGTGCTCTGTCTGAGCCATTTTGATCTCACAACTGAATAGCAGTGATTTATTTATTCAGGAGCTTTTTAAAGCACTGTGGGTAGCCTTTAGTTTAAATCAGGCCAATAGCATTACAGTCACACAGAGTAGGAGGCAATAGGGAGTGATGGAGTTTGATCTGGTGGGTGACACCCCAAAATGATGTTCTTCCATCACATCCCATTTATCTTTAAATTGTACACTTGACGGCAAGTCTACAGTAAGTTATTACAGTAGAGTAGTAACGTATTTTTCTTATTACAAATGACTGGTGATGTCACAACTACAGTGTAATAAGAAAACTAAACACAAGGATTAATACAGGGATTGTAATAATATAATAATATTTTTATTATTATTTGAAGTATTTTTCTTATTACAAATCACTGGTGATGTCGGAACTACAGTGTTTTAAGAAAACTAGACACAAGGCTTAATACAGGGATTGTAGACTTCCATGTACTGTTATCAATAAAAGGAATCTCTTTCCAGAGTAGGGCTTTCATCAGTACTTGCCTATCAATGCACGCCATGTTATTTGATGAAGTGTGGGCTATTTTGACCTTGACAGAGGTGATGTTCTTGCAGTCATCCTGGTTTCATTCACAGTTGCCTTATGCGGGCTATTCTTTCCTTTTACTGTTAATGGCCTCCAAAATGAAAAGCAATCTATTAATTACAGTCCATGTGATACATACCTTGAACAACTGAAGGTGGGTGGATGGATGGTTCCCACAGTATTTAGCCATTTTGCAAATATCTCCTCTTCCAGGGGCGTAGCTTGGTCAGTAAGACTGGGGGGTGGGGGGCGTGGGGGCTTGGGATGTGAACTTCGGATTTTCCGACAAACATGCTGGTATTTGGGAAGCAGCGCATGAGGGGGGCTTAAGTGCCAGTGGAAAGGGAAAGGTGTGCGGATTGTGAGGGGTACTTAAAACACAGTATTTTGTAAAATAACCATGTTATAAGACCTTCAAAACAGAGGTGTGTGTGTGTGTGTATTTAAGAATCCCAGGTGAAATCGAACAGACATCTTACATATCCGACTGGAAGCTTCTGTACCCAACTATTTAATAAATATTACATTCCTAATAAATATTAGGGGGATGTAGTATCCCCCCAAAAAAAACCTTGAAGCTACGCCCCAGCCATTTTCTGGTTTAATGTGTCCCCACGGAAGGGGAAATCAAAATGATTCATGGCTGGCAAGAAAACCTTTTGCTAGAAATGAGCATTAAATGGGATTTAAAAACAAAATGAAAGATCCTTGCGTGTCACAGCTCTAACCTCTACCAGGAAAGCACTGCTTCGTAGCTTTGGCCTCAAAAGGTCTCTGATTGCAAGCTGAACTTCGAGGAGAGGCCTCCTTTATGGTAAAGCTCTGGGCTATGGTAATCATGTTTCAAGATGCCCCTATGGGAACATAAGATCCAGAAGTATAGATACACTTCCCATCACTGAGGGAGGGAAATCTTATTGCTGCACAGTTGGTGTAATATGGAAAGTCCCTGTTGCAGTGTCCAAGTGACAACTGCACCTCACTTCTTCATTCTGACTGACCAGATTTGAGTTATTGTGCAGCAGACTGTGTCATGAACCTACTGGCAAATGTCACATGTTTTTGTTTGTAGCACACTAACAGACTGCTTGACTCTGTTAGGTTATAGTGGTACACACAAATTAATACCTTTTTTTGCATGGGGCTACCACCCCTCTGACTGGGCCACGATATTACTATTGGTTGATAAAAGCTGATAATAGTAGTAGCAGTGGTGGCAGCCACGGAATGGAACTGGTGGGGCGGGGGTTAGAAAAAAAAAACACTTACCTGGCTGCCGCTGCCTCTCCCCCGTCCTCTTCTGTTCTTCTGTCGACTCATGCAGGCTCCAAAACTCCCTAAGCCAATCACTACCCTACTGTCACCAGCATGACAGCAGTGTCGTGATTGGTCTGAGCACCATGGTTTGGTGCTCAGACAGGGAGTGGGAGCCTGTGCATGTTCTCCACCTGGCTGTGCAATACAGCCGGGTGGAGATCATGCTAAGTGCGCATGACTGTTTGGCCGGCCCAACCATCATGCGCACTTAAGTGCGGCAACCACTCAGTAAGGAAAAATAAAATGATAATAACATTGTGCTAGCATCATTTTATTTTTCCTTTTTGCACTGCTCAAAGAAGCCGCCGCTGAGTAGTAGGGTACAGACCTTTTTTACTTGCACCCCAGTGGTTCCTACTGAGTGTGTGCTTGCATGAGAGTGCCTGGGTAAATCAGAGGTGAGATGTCCATTTAAAGCCCCCAACTCCTTATATGTATCCTCTGAGATTGTAGAGTGCTCCCCAGAGTTTAATGGTAGTCAGACCTGCTGTGCCCATTTCTCCTTGCCTGTTTCCCCCACCATTCCACTGAATCCTCACCTCCTTCCTTGCCTGGTTTTTAAAAAACATCCACTTATAGACTGTGGATAAGACATTGCACACTTCAAACAAAGAGGTGGTCTGCCTGCCCATCCCTAAGTCCTGTGTCCTGTTCTGCTGGATAAGAACCCAGTAACAGCACCTGATTGGGACAGAGGTTATATGTATTTCATCAGTACACACCTGAGAGTGACTGAAGCTGGATGCAAGGGAGAAGTGGCTCTCTGAAAGAAAAGTTTGGGTACAACATAAAATCTAAGTGGTCAGTTGTCCAGAGTCCAGCTGCACAAGACTCAAATATAAGGGGACCCATTTGGTTTATTCAGTGCTTAATTTGTAAATAAAATAAATGTCAGGGCCCTTCTCGGAAGGCCACTGCAGCCTGCACCACCCATTGCCCCTGCCAGTGCTGCGAATGACAATACCAACATAACACCTAACCATCCCACTCCCATAGCATGACAATTCAGATTATTTCAGGCCACACAAAGCTATAATAATGGTGTGAGAGGCTGGCATTATTTATTTTCAATGCAAATTGACTTAATAAACACGGCAGTTATGCTCACCTCAAAATTAAACAGACAGCGTCACCATGTGGTGGACTGTCACTAAAGCTGGTGCTGACCATTAAGTACCGGCGCTGAGCACTGGAAACCACCTGCTCAAATTAAGCACTGGTTTTATTTAACCTTTTAATTGAAAACGCTTTCAACTAGAGGGATATTGACTAGATCCAGGTCTGAGTAAAGAAATATGCTGTTTGCTGTGCATGAAGAAGATGATGTAGACTATTATGCATGCAGCAAACCTTCCATATTCAGCCCAGACCCCAAGCTGAGAGTTCTTAGAACATAGCTTTCTGAAATCAGATGTCTGGAGCTGCTTGCCTGCGTGCATTGGGTTATTTTTTTGCATGTGACATCAATTTGAATATGGTACTCCCAGGTATCTCCACTCATAACTGCCCTTGTGAAACCCATAGTTGAGCAACACCATTGTTAGCAAAAAGGACATGTGATTGCATTACCATTGATAAATCTGTCATCAATCAAAACTGATGTCAGTGCAAGGCCTGTGTCCCTGCACCCCTTTATTGGCATTTTTTATCTATTTCTTCGAGGCATGCCGGTATTAGCGTGAGGCTTGCATGCTTGCACCACACATTGCTGTTCTGATCACCATCTCTGAGTAATGCTGAAGTCAGCAAGAGACTACTGCATTGTCATGGTTATTCTCCAGTCAGGTAGCCCCCCAAATGTGAAGGTCCATGTCACTCCGCTTGCTGTTGCTCTTCTCAGACTTCTATGACTTGAACACCGGTTTCCTCTGCAAGTGGCGGGAAAAGGCTGTGTAACCATTGCCAATCAATGACAGAGACATGTGCCGCAGTCTGTATACACAGCTTTAAATGAACCACGAGTGCTGCATCTCAGAAGAACCAAGTAAAGGGACGAAGAAGTGTGCTTGAGAATAACAAAAAGTAGATGCTGAGCTTGACTGTAGCTTTAAGATTATTCCTGCAACTATTTCCGTGTTTAAATGTGTGCAGGCCCTGACAGACACAGAGAATTTACAGAAACACTATGTTCCGTTTTCATAGGGATAGGTATGCCATAAAACCTCCTGAAGTTACTAGGTGTTGGGACAGAAATGCCTCCTGCTTAGTAAACAGCCATGTACCCCTGCCCTGAGTGCCCGATTGCATGTAAAACTGGTAAGATGACTTTAGTTTGACACTGGTGTCATTCTAATGTAGAGTGTGCACAGAGGCCTGGGCCCATCCCTGGTAATGGGCGGACCAGATCCTGTTCTGTGACATTGAGGGATGCACCAAGAATGTCTTCATAGTGGGAATTATACCACTGTCTCTGCCCTAAAAGCATCACACAACGCGTTGGTGGCAGCATATCATATTTTGGGATTCTTTAGTGTGACAAGACCTCTTGCTCTGTATAAAAATGAGTGCAGTCTACTTACTGCTGTCGTGTAAAGTTCTACTAATATGTGAAACCCAGAACCTTGCACCCACATTCCCTATGCATGTTGAGTGTGTGTTTGTGCAGTGAGTTTGTAGCGCATGTATGGTAGTAAGACTCTGTGTGTGGTATGAGTTTGAGAACGGAGACCAAATGGACTCATTTTGAATGCCCCAGGGTTGCATGGCACAAGATGTAAGATGAAGACAGATTCCACAGAGGATGGAGGTAACTTGGCTTAATTCATGTTTCTGGATGGTGGAGACCCAAATACTGAAGTGATGGGAGGAGGGAGACTGGGCTTCCCTTAGAGATTCAATGAGGACCTTGTTATTAAATGGCTACTGATTAGCTCTTCCTAAGCACTGCCATTTGGTAGATATGGGGTGAGACTGCTCTTTCTACTGTTCAAGGTGAGGAAGTTCCTAGGCAGGACCTGCACTTTTGTCTGTCCCTGATTACTCCATCATGAAGGCTGATGACAGCCAGGTGCTGCAATCTCACACTTCATTATGCCCTTATTTTGGATACTCCTCTTTGGAGTCAACACCATTGCTACCTGATTTGAGAGAACCTTCCACAAAGGCTGTGTCTGAGGAGTAGCTAGAGATGGACATATGAAAAGGAACCCACAGAAACCAGGTCTTAAACTTTAGACAGTGGGTCCACATGACTGTGGTTGTTGAAGCCTGGTGAGAATGAGAGCAGGTGCTTATTGTCCTTACCCTGCCCAACACTTACACCTTGCTCTGCATGACAACAGACCTGTAATTGAAGACAAAGTGTGAAGATAGTAAATGAGATAACTGGGACCAAAGCTCCAGGTTGCTTTAGTACAGGAGTGCAGATACATGTTATGTGGTTGTAGACGTGCTTTTTCTGCAGCTTCGCTGACAATATGCTGCCTAAAGAGAAGGAGAGGAATTACTGTTACTCTCCGAGGACCTCACAGTCCAGGGTCCCTTGCAGCATGATTAGGAGTACATTGATCTTTCAGATGGCCCACTCTCTATGGATATGAGTTGTTGTTCTGTGTGTTGCTTAGTAGAACTGTCGCAATGTGGAGTTTTTCATATGCAGGGTTTTGCTGCACCTTTGGATTGTCTATATGTCAATAACAACACTTAACCCTGAAAAGGAAATGTCTTTGTACAAAAAGCAGAAAGCATGGCTGGGTAATATGAAGGTTATGGGAAACATAATTAGCGGCTCCTGGAGGGAGTGCTGCGGGGAGGTGGGGCGGGGCGGGGGGTAGTAAACTCCGGCTTACGGCCGAACTGAGTTAAGTACATAAATATAAAACGAATTACATTGCGCGCGCTGCATCGCAATCGGCGATGCAGCGCACGCAATGTAATTCGTTTTATTTATTTATTTATGTACTTAACTCAGTTCGGCCGTAAGCCGGAGTTTACTACCCCCCGCCCCACCGCCCTGCAGCACTCCCTCCAGGAGCCGCTACTGCATAAAATGCTCCTGTTGTTTACATGACTTTAAAATTCACACCACTCCCTGCCAATATAAACATGGGTGCAGTTCCAAAAGGATTGTTTTTAATTTTTTTATTTATTGTTTTAATATTTTTTAATGAATACTAGACAGATCATTTCATACCGTTTTGTCGTGCTTCGTGTTCCTGGGGTTCTTCTTCTTCTGAAGAAGTGCTCAGAGGAGCAGTTTGAGGAGGGAGACACCCGAATTGGGAAAAGCAGTGGAATTATTATTGAGTTTTCAAAAACTGCTAAGCAAAGCAATTCTCATTCTTGCAGTGCTTCTCCCCTGGCACTCCACCAGACTGCCCAGTTGTAAATATTGTCCTACCAAAATATGATGAAAGCAGTTATACCTAGGTGAGAGGATAGTTTGTTTTTCTTACCTCCACATATACATACCTTGATGAAATAGATTTATATATATCTTCAATATACGTGCATGGGTTCAGATCTTAGAATATACTTGAAAAATATAGCAATTGCAAATGATACAAATGGACTCTGTGTGCCAGAGGTACAGGGAGTAAATAGCGACACTTCATCGAAATATGTACAACTTTCCATAAGCGCAAGGTACAAATGTACTCTGTTTGCACAAGGTGTAGAAAGGTGTTCAAAATAATTTGGATGTGTTTGAATTTCACATGAAGTACATACAGGACACAAGTTGGGGTTGGACACAGGTGGAAGAGCCCCCACTCTAACTCTGGAAAGGAGAAGCAATCATCTCTAGCATGGTGTCTAGGAAGGCTCAGAATTGTCCCTTGTACTGTGAGGCTGCAACCAGGTGGCTGTCTCTGATGTAGGACATTGGTTTCTATTTTGTTATCTTTAGAAACTACATTATAATTGTTAAACAGAATGATCAGAGGAGGATCTCATTGTTTTGGGCAATATCATTTGTTAAGCACCTCTTTTTATTTTAGATTAATGTTAATGTGTTCCCATCAACAGGGGAATGTGAATATCAGTACTTGAAATGCCATCTCCGTCTACAACTTTGTCCTATAAACATTTGATTGCGCTCCACTTGAGAAACATTAGAGTCCTGTTATTGTAGGGGCAGTTTGCACTCTTAGGTAACAGGTAGGTCTGACACATAGGGCTAGATGTGTGGTAGTCACTAGAAGGTATTTTGGACAGACCTTCCAACTTGAAAAGAAAATTTGCCATGTGAGAAGGGGGCGTGGCTCAGATAGGCCGAGGCTTTATACCGAGTACTACCTGAGAGGCCTGTCTGGTTCCATCCACTGCCCCCATCGACCTCATCCCACCTCACAAAAAATCCAAAAACTAAAAGCTGCTGAGGCTGCTGCTGATGTAATGGGGTGTTTTCACACCCCTTAATTGACATCAGCTGCTTATAGTCTCAACAGATGAGCTGGAAATCCATTCTTTAGAGTGCTTTCCAGCTCGCCTTGCCGGCTCCGTGTGTAGGGAACCAACATCGTGTGACACATGGTGGTGCCGTGTGAGTTGGCAGGTCTTGTTGAATATTTTTTACTTTTCATGTCACAGTGTAAAAAATTAATTGTTTTTTCCCCTCAAAATATACGAATTGCAGTTAGTGGACAGAGGTGGAGTATCAAAAGGAACAAATGATGGATTGAATGCTGAACAAATCAAACATTCACCCCAGTCACAGATCTGGGTTTAATCCATCATTTTTTTTTCTCACCACGCCACCCTAGTTTGGACCCAGCCGTATGTAAATCAGTCTTGACCAGTAGCGGCTCCTCGAGGGAGTACTGCGGGGTGGTGGGGCGGGGCGGGGGAAGTGCAGGGTGGGGGGTAGTAAACTCCGGAATTGGGCCGAACGGAGTTGAGTAAATAAATAAATAAATAAAACGAATTACATTGCGCGCTGCATTGCCGATTTATCAGCCAAGCTAGCTTGAATTCAGTGGCACAGTGAGCACGGGACACACGTCTGCGCATACCCTTCCCACTTAGGGTGACAAAAGCAAAAAGAACAAATGATGGACAGAATACTGAACAAATCAAACCTTCACACTAGTCATAGATCTGGGTTTAATCCATCATTTCTTTGGTGCAATGTCAGCAAAAAATCACAAACCACATTTTTTGGGTGCTTTCTATTCCACTGCCACGTGGCTTCAAGTTTTGTGTGATACCTTCAGCCACTCCTGACATTTCACATAACAGCACTTGTGCTCTGCAGCTTGTAGTTTTATATTTAGCACTGCCATTCTGGTCTTTAAAAAATCATAGCATGCATACCGGTGTTGGCTAAAAAGCAAGGACTGACTGAAAGTGTTCCATATGATATTAACACCGTAAAGAACTCCTGCAAAGAAATTTTTAGGATAGTTAGCTCTTTCACTAAACCAAGAGCACTTGAAAGTAAGACACCACCGTAACCACTGCTGTGTGCTAAACTGTCGGATTTCTTTGAGGAAAAAATCTTGAAGGTCTATGATGCTTTCACGACTACAATGGACACTACCGAATCTGAATCCATGGAAACCCACGTGGGGGAGCTTTCCCTCTTAGAATTTCCCTCTATCTCTCATAAGGAATCCTTGGCAGAGATTATGAGTTGTAAATCAGGGTCCCCAGAAGATCCATGCCCCTCTAAACTGTGGAGAGCACTGGCCCACACTATTAATCCCACCCTAAACCACTTATGGAATAGCTCACTCACCACTGGCATCTTTCCGCAGTCTTGGAAACACGCCATGCTCCTGCCTCTCTTGAAGAAGCCCAATGCGGATCCGGGTGAACCTAACAACTACCGCCGATCTCACTTCTGCCAGCACCTGCGAAGATGCTGGAAAGTGGGTTCAACATCAACTGACCAATTTCATTGACAGACGTGGCTTTTTACACGAAACACAGTCTGGTTTTCGAGCAGGCTTCAGCACTGTGACAGTTCTGCTGGAGGTGGCAGAGTCTTTAAGAATGTCGGTGGACACAGGAGCCTCAGCTATGTTAGTGCTGTTGGACCTGTCGGCCGCCTTTGATACGGTTGATCACCTAATCCTACTGGCCAGGCTTAAAAGTGCGGGAATAGAAGGGACGGCTCTGGCTTGGCTTAAGTCCTATCTTACTGACCGCACGCATAGGGTCACTCTTCTCCCTTTTAAGTCAGAAGCCAAATCTTTACGGTGTGGGGTCCCACAGGGCTCGGCACTGAGTCCTTTACTTTTTAACGTTTACCTGGCACCCCTCTTCTCGCTTATTGCCAAATGCCAAATTGCCAAAAGTTATTTCCTACGCGGACGACACCCGGCTGGTATTCTCCTTCAGGGACCACTCAGCTAACTCATTTGCTAGATTTAAGGGTTGCCTGAAGGACATCTCCAGCTGGATGAACAGCAACAAATTGAAGCTTAACGCAGAAAAAACCAAGGTCCTGTTTTTTGGTAAGTCACCCCCCCGTCAGCCGATCTATGGTGGCCGGAGGAAATGGGACATCCCCCCTGTCCCTCAACCACGGCAAAAAATCTGGGTGTTAAATGGGAATCTGACCTGACATTCTCAATACAAATACGCCACATGACATCCTCTTGTTTCGGCATACTGAGAAGCCTGAGAAAATTCCTTCACTTATTGCCGATGAGTTGCCGCAGATCCGTTGTTCACTCATTAGTGACATCAAGGTAGACTATGCAAATAGTCTCTACTTGGGGCTGCCTGCACATCTGATTAAGAGACTACAGATGGTGCAAAATGCGGCTGCGAGATTGATCAGAAGAGTACCTTTTAGACATCATATCTCTCCGCACATCAAACAGCTTCATTGGCTATCAGTAGCCAAACGGATTGAATTTAAGTCATTGACGGTAGCTTTTAGGGCTCTGAGAGGTAACTGTCCCAGCTACATTAGGAAACGTATCCGCCCCTATATTCAAAAACGCTCGCTAAGATCGAACTCCCAGAACTTGCTCTGCGTGCCTCAATATGCGAAGGCACGCATCGGGGGTAGATCCTTCACGGTGGTTATGACCAGACTATGGAACTCTCTTCCAGTAAAACTACGCCTAATTCAATCGGAATCTGAGTTCAGGAAATCGCTGAAGACCTGTCTATTCAACCAGAGTTAGACTCTTGAGTTTCTACCTTTCCTGACTGTCTGCGATAGCGCCGGAACACCTCTGTTAGAGGTAGCTGTTTGCGCTTTATAAATGTACTATTATTATTATATTATGAAGTCACTTGGCAGCTGTGAGAAATTGGGTTTTTGATTGAGGGGGGTGAAAAGCCTTCTCAAGCAACATCCACAATCCCTGTCAGGGTGACCCACAAAATTCACGAAATTAACCTGTGTCTAACCCTTTGGTAGCTTTTCACAAAGGCAGTCAGGCTTAACTTAGAGGCAATGTGTAAAGCTTTCAGGCAGCACACAAATAGAAATAAAGTGAAAACACAAAACAAGAAAAACGCCACACAAATTTAGAAAGATAGAATAAAATTTGATAAATAAGTTGACAGTAAAACAATAAACATCCAATCAGTAGAACCGAAGATATGCAATTTCAAAGTATAGCATATAAAAGCACAAAGCGCCACTCGCGGTTACCTAGTCCTACTAGACTGGGGGAAAGTCACAAGTTCAGGCCGATCGCGATGGAGTGATGGCCAGACACAGGAGCCACGTTAGTCCCACTGAAAAAGGTCCCTTCTCAAAGTCTGGTGCAAAGTGTCTAGCTCACTGTGGAGGAGGCCACAAGGAGCAGAGAGACCAATCAATCAATTAATCAAAAAGGATTTGTAGAGCGCTGCAAGTCAGCCGTGAGGGTATCCAGGCACTGAGAGCCTTGCTGCTGATGGTGGAATCAGTTGAACAGCCAGGTCTTGAGACCATTGAGGATGTTCATCATTCTACTGCGAAGAGCAGGCCAGGCATCGCCAATGGTCCTTGCTGTAGTGTGAAGATCCTGTTGGGTGTTGTGGACAATCGTTGCTGGAGCTTCGCGTTGGCGGTCACTACGGGCTGTCCATGCTGTAGCGCGAAGCACAGATCTCACTTTGCTGTCTTCACTGGCAGACGCTGTAGCACAAAGAGTTGGGTCACTTTGGCGGTCTTCACCCGCATCGAGACCTCGGCTCGAACAGGCCTATTCGTGGTCGCGACAAGCCCAAAACTTCAGGATTTGCCCTTTTCCTCACAGGAGGAGCTAAACTGATGCCAGCAATGGGTCCAGGAGCTGGGGAGGCTTCTCTTAGGGATCAGGAACTCATTCCAGCAGAAGTCAGTAGGGCTCAGGCAGGTCAAGTTGTAGGTCCAGGCAGGTCCAGTGCAGCAGGTCAGCTGGGCAGTTGCAGGGAGGCCTCTGGAGCTTGCTGTGTCCCTATAGCTAAGATCAGGAGGTCAGTCACTTGACACT
This sequence comes from Calotriton arnoldi, assembly GCA_963921515.1. NCBI lineage: Eukaryota > Metazoa > Chordata > Amphibia > Caudata > Salamandridae > Calotriton > Calotriton arnoldi. Next base: position 1,379,717 of record CAWUFW010001612.1, on the reverse strand, counting down.
AGGAGTCACTTTGCCTGGGAGGAAGGGAGAACCTCCAGTCTTCCTTCTCAAAGAGCAGGGCAGGCCTCAAGCAGAAAGGCAGTTCTCTGGCAGCAGGGCAGTCCTTCTTCTGTAGTATCCAAAGGTCCAGGAGTGTACTCAAGAGTGAGTATAAGGGTCCTATTTTTATACCTGGTGCCAGCTTTGAAGTGGAAGAAACTTCTCGAGCCCCCCGCGCCCCTCCCCCCCCCTCAGATGGTTCTGGAATTTCCTTCCTCCCTGGCCTAGTCCCTAGATGTCTGGAGTGGCAAAGGGCTAGTGTGAAGTCCTTTGTGAGTGAACACAGTTCCACCCCTCCCATCCTAGTTTACTCTCTTGGCCAAGACACATTGATGGAAGAAGGAAGCCTGGTCTCCTCTCTGTGTCTTTATGCGTACCTGCAGGGAGTACTGACCAGTATGTGGAGTACGTGTTATTGAGTGATTGGTATGAATGGATGAATTGTTGGGGGTTTAAATGTGACTTGGTATTAATTCTTGTGTCTAGGGATTGATAAAATTGTTTCTATGGAATATTGCACTTTCAATGTAAAATTAGACATAAGAAGCAATCATCTTGAATGTATGCAGCAATGAAGTTTTTATTATTATATTGCTATGAAGTTTGTATGAATATTGAGCAATCAATGAAATAAAATGAATCTCTCAGGAATAATTGATTACATTGAGTCATTCATTGTACATTAATTGGTCACCGGATTCTTTGAGTATGCATTGTTTTGTTATCTTCACTAAATAATTGATTGGGGATACCCTTCATAAAACGGTTACTGTCTGGGAGTAATACACAATGGCCAACTGCCAACTACACCTAGTCATGTGACCCAGGATACAGGCTGCAGGCACCAGGGGTGACATATGCATTATAAAGGAAGTTTTAGACCTGTCAAAAGGTGTATTTTGCCATGTAAAAATTGCAGTTAAAAACTGCACACAGACTGCAATGACAGGCCTGAGGCATGTCGTAAAAGGGCTACTTAAGTGGGTGGCACAATATGTACTGTAGACTCACTAGTAGCATTTTAATTAACAGGCTCTGGGCACATGTAGTACCACTTTACTAGGGACTTATAAGTAAATTAAATATGCCAATTGGGTGTAAGCCAATTTTACCATGGTTAAAGAAGTGAGCACAAGCACTTTAGCACTGGTAGCAGTGGTAAAGTGCACAGAGTCCTAAAGTCAACAAAATGAATTTCAGCAAAACAGGAGGGGAGAAGGCAAAATGTTTGGGGGAAGACCACTCTAAGGATGTCAGGTTTAACAGCAACTATGTTTTCACATTGTACTAAATGTTGTATTTCATTTTTAAAACTGTGACTGCTTCCTTTTATGCATAACAAACTTTTAATGTGTTTTGTGAGAATTCTCTCTTGTCATGCATTCACAATGCAAGAGTAGCAATGCTGCAGTCACAAACCCACACAAAATAAACAACACAGTTACCAACTGTTCAAGCTTATCCCCCACACCACCAGAGGTAGGAGTCAAATATCATCGGTATATCATTGGAACAAGATTCCATCCCTGACCATACAGATTCACCCCAAGCAGTAGCAGCACAAGCTTCCACTCTCTATAGATGCGACAAAGTTCAATATTCCCTCCATAGGTAGCTTGGCAGCACCACTACACTTGTCACCTCACAGAACAGCCATAAATCAGGCAGCAGCAGTACAACCAGTGCTTAATTTGTGCCGGTGGTTTCCGGTGCTCAGCACCGGCACTTATTTTCCAGGGCCGGCACTATAGCTATCTTTTATGTGGGCAGCTGTGGTGCAGATCATTTTTCAAAGAGGAATGCACGCAGCAGGGCTGCTGTATTTTCCTAAATCATCTTCCGAGCTGCTTTCACGTTTACCCTTTTCGTCAAAAGGCCTGCACCCCGCCCGAACCTCTAATTGGGGATAATTATTGCTAGGGGCTGGCTCGTGACTCAGCTGGGGCGAGGCAAGCTTGGAAACAGCAAGCCCAGGACGATGAAGGAACGTGACAAACAAACGAAAATGTGTACATTACGCTAGCCTGTGTGCTTAGCGCCTAGCAATAAAATATTGCACAGAGGCCTATGACTGTGTCTCCCCAGCTAAGCCGGCAGTAGGGCAGAGCCCACAGTTCTTCTCACCCCTCAGACACTGCCTGTGTCGTGAGTGCTACAGAAATGTACGTAGTGGGTGAGGGTAGGTGGTCAAAAAAATGTCACTGTGCCTTCTTTTTTCAATTAGGAATAATGCCTTAACTTTGGACCTCTAATTTCCCTCGCCCGTCGTGTGCAGTGGTGACCTGCCATTGCATGCATCTGATTCCTGGGACAGCCTCGTGGGCACTTTACATAATCGAGGGCTGCTTACTTTTAAAAATTAAGAAAGGCCCAGAGAGCCAACGTCTATGCCCACACTACCACCACAAATCCTATTTCCAGTGCTTAATTTGAGCTGGTGTTTGCAGGTGATGGCCAGTAGCACTTCTTTTTAGGGACTGGGTCAGAACGAGAGAGAAAGGTAAAAATGGGTAAAGATGCAAGAAGGGAACAACTAGAAAATAGAGACAAAGGGAAAAAGTAGAAGTTAAAAGTACCTGCAAAACAGAGATAAAGAGGGAGAGAGTGTCTGGTGGTAGATGAAACAAATGTAAACCTCGCATTCGGCAGCGCTGGTAACGAGGTTCTGAGATACAACTGTGAGCCCCAGCACTTATTTTTTTTACAAATTAAGTACTGAGTACAACCTTCCCTTTCCCATAGCACAACCTCCTCTTACCCACAGAATAGCTAAAGTATTATCACAGCAGCAAACCAGTATTCCCTTTTCTCACTGGCGACAGTCTCAGTGCAAGAGTTCCTTTGTGGCGAGCAGACAGCTCTCACACATATTCCCTCAGATGTACCTCTCACTAAACATTTCCTCTCACACACATGCACACCTGGCCTTTTCTCAAATTCACCTTTCTATTGTAAACTAATCTCATACACCTCACCTCCCCATATATCTCACAGGCCTTGCCCCCCTAACACACGACAATCTCTCTTTCATGCCTCTTCTTTTTCTCTTCTCCTGTTACTCATATGCACTTTCACTCTCACTCAATCACAAACACATAGACACACAAATGCAGAGGATGGCAGGGTTTCTTATCCTTCCTATCACAAGGAAAAGTGTGGAATGATAATTTTACACTATTTCACTTTACCGCATTTGCCCAGCCAGCACCCCAGGAAAACAAATTTAGCACTCCTTACATCTTTTGACATCTATTGGAGCAGGGTCAAGACTGATTTACATATGGCTGGGTCTAACTGAGGTGGCATGATGTGCAAAATAACAATGGATTGGGATGCGGCCCCTAGTAATTGCTAGTGGCTGAGATTATTTCAAGCATTTCACCCATCACTTTTTTGTATACTTTAGTGTGTCGACCAAATGGGACAGGAATGGCCAGACGTGGGTCCCATATACAGCGTGCCACTGGAATCAAGATATACCTGCCTGATGAGCCCTAACTAGGACAAAACCGGTCCTTGGTTGCTTGTATTCCAGTTCCAGAAAGACCTAGCCTGGCAGTTCGGGCTGGACTGTTCCCATTGGAGCAAGGTCGACACTGATTTGCATATCACTGGGCTTAAACTAATGTGGCATGGTGTGCAAAATAACGATGGAGTGGGATGTGGCCCGAGTAATTACCATTGGCTAAGTTTACTTCAAGCATTACATCCATCACGTTTTTGTATACTGTTAAATGTTTATAAGTGTCAGTCTTGTATTGATAAGAGACTGATTCGACCCCAGGAAGATTAAAAATGTAAATTTATACATAGATCGACCTCTGCAGTAGGAGAATAAACCACTAAGCTATCTGACGGGATTAAAAATAAAATGCAAATGTGTGGCCTCATTCTAATCTGTTAGGATCAGGACTTGTGAAGCGCACATTATACGTACACCTCTTTGGCAGACTTTCACTACATTGAGGCATTGGTTGCATATTAACAAGAAGAAGAGGCACTACATCACTATACCATGACATTATATATCCTAGACTTCATGCGTGTGATTGGCATGTAGCCACCCATAGCTTCCCATTGCAGTCTGAGTCAGAGGGAAGCTTGCACGGTGGCAGGTTGTGCCCAGTGTGTGTTCTGTGTATGAGAAAAACCATGCGCATTCCTGCCACTGCTGTGCCTGGCCTACGTGTCAGGGATGATTACACTGCTGCTACCTGTGCTGTGTCATCTGTGTTTGCTGCACTGCTGCCGTCTTTGTTGTACTTTCTTGCATATAAGAGAAACGACACTGTTGCTGTCTTTGCTGTTGTTCTGTATGTGATGAAGAATGCACTCTTGATGCCTCTACAGTTGTGATTATAACTCTTTTATAACGCTTCACACTACATTTCCGCTGTTTCTAAGCACTGTAAACACAGATGTTAACATACCCCTGGTCTATAGCGTTCGATCTCGAAACTGGAGGACCGGGTTTGAGTCTCAGCAGGGACGCTCTACATCCTGTGATTCTGGGCAAATCACTTAATCTCCCCGTGCCTAACAAAATGAATGTGTCCGTCTGTAACGCAACTGGTGCTCATGTAAAGCGCTCTGATACCTTCGTGTCGAGCTCGCGCTATATACAACAACAACAAAAAAAGTACTGGCCTCAGTAGGCTGAAAGACTTAGGGCCAGATGTACGACCCTATTTTGCATGCGCAAACGGGTTTGCGACCTGTTTGCACATGCAAAATCTAATAGGGCCATGTACAATTCCTATTTAGCGAGTTGTAATTTTTTTGCGACTCGCTAAATAGGAATTGCGAGTCGCTATTAGGAAGGGGCGTCCCATCCTAATAGCGAGTCAGAGGCCTATGTAAGAATGATTTGCGACCGCAATTGCGGTCGCAAAACACTCGCAATTTACCGCCCTCTTCAAGAGGGTAGTAAAGCACTCGCAAATGGGAAGGGGTCCCCAGGGGACCCCTTCCCCTTTGCGAATGCAGGGGAAAATATTTTTGGGGGGCAGGCAGTGGTCCCAGGTACCACTACCTGACCTTAAAAAATGAAACGAAAACGTTTCATTTTTCTTTTTTTAAAAGCATCCCGTTTTCCTTTAAGGAAAACGGGCTGCATTAAAAAAAAAATGCCTTATTTAAAAGCAGGCCACCATACCTTGGAGGGCCAGCCATTCCTAATGGGGTCGCGAATTGTGAGTGCCTCATTAATATGCATGAGGCATGCAATTTGCGACCCCATTAGGAATCGCTAACAGTGTCTCAGACACTGTTGTACATGTCATTTAGCCACTTGCAAATTGCGACTCACAATTGAGTGCAATTTGCGAGTCGCTAAATGACATGGTCGTACATCTGGCCCCTAGTCTGCATTGCTAGGATGTAACTAGTGACCTTCACGTGACTTCTTCTAGCAGTGGCGAGCATTGAGCTCATTGAGCCATTGCAAGGGTTCAACATGCTTCTTCTGCTGCTACAGTGCTTCACTTTTTCCGTGTGTAAGCATTGCATGGTACCTGTTGTCCTGTATTTACAATCAAGGGAAACAACACTGCAACTTCCGGAATGGAAAGGCAAAGCATTTAACTCAATAAGTGCCTGTCTGCAGTAACCTTTGATCTGAGACCTCACATTGGACTTAGGCCACGTCCCCCTGCTGACCCTGTCTGCCTCTTATTTTTTTTTTGCCGGGGGGGAGGGAGAGGGGAGCATAGTTGCTGACTGGGGATGGAGGGTTCTCTGCTCCCCACAACCTTTTCTGTCTGCCTAGTTGCATGATGATCACTCTTGCCTGCGCTGTCTACCTCCCTGCTGCTGGGGTTTTTATTGGACGGCCATTTTGTGTGCACAGGCCTGTCTCCCTGCCCTTCTGCCACATTACCTGAATCTCCCTATTCAGCTCTTTTACAGCAGTACCAAAGGAGAGGAGAGGGGCCTGGCAGGGTAAAATGGGCGGTATAAGAAACGAGGAGAAGGAGAAGGAAGGGAAATGAGGAAACTAGAGATTTACAAGCAGGGATCCATCAGCTGGAGAATAAAGTGGTTGAAGGGCAGGTGGCACCGTTGGTGCGGACCACATTGGACTTTTGTTCCCCAACTACACAGACGAAAACAGCCACTGCATGATTAAGCTATCAACTACTACAGAGGAGTGGACCCAGCCGCAATAGAGATGGGTAGGACAAACACTTTCTCACCAGCCTCAAAAAATTCCTCTTAACACGACCTCAAAAATCTTCCTCGAATTAAATAAATATGGAATTATAATGGCCTGAAAGTTGCACTGGTTAAACTGACTCTTCCTGGCCACCCAAAGTTCTGTAAGAAGTGCATGTGAAAGTGCAAATAATATACACCACAACAAGCTTGCAACACGTATGCAAGATGAAGGCAGACTTGCATGGATACAACAATGTACATATTAACGCTGGGCTCGTCTCTGTTAAGCAGTCTTGGCTGAACCAGAAGTGATTTGAACACTATCTGTGAATTCGGTGTAGAAGTGATGAGTAGTGCAGCGGCGCCAGGTCCCATGGTTGTGATGGCCCCACTACATTTGAATTATGGCTTTCTTTTACTAGCCACCTTGGGTAAGCGGGGATATTGCCTTGCTTACACGATGGCCCACTACACCCTTGAGACACCACTGCACCGTGTAGATTGCATGGATTGTGAGTTAATCACAATACATGACCACAGCTTTCGTGTTACAGTACATCAACATTTTTTTTAATTTTATTTTTTACAAAAGGAGATCAAAAGAAAGTTGCACACATTAAAATTGCAGTGGTGTGAAGAAGCTCATTTTTCAGTGTACAACAAGGTGGCTCGAGGGCAATCATGTCAAACGTTCAGCAGTGCAGTTCATTTGATAAATTATAGCTCCAATTTTGGGAAAATAGTTTCCTTTTTGAATGCTCTTATAGAAGCAGTACTGCTTGGCACACAGAGGGTCGCTTCTTTTCCACTTTAATGCATGAATTTTCTTCAGGAATCTGAAAATCATTGTTTTTGAGGAGACAAAAGCATCCCCTCAAAAGCATCCCCTTGTAGTGGGAGCGGGTCCAAGTTCTCTCAGCCCAAGGTCATGGGTCAAAACGCAGCCATTGGGTTAGGCATGAGAAGTTTAAATTGTGTGACTTTAACTCTGTTTGGCCTTCACTTGACCACTTGACCTCCCAAAGTCCGAGTTCAGGGGCTGCAATTTTTTTTAAATGTTATAAACTGTGTGGTAACAAAACGCGTGCGCGCGCTAGTATGCACTGCCGAACAGGTACACACGTTGACTTCATCTGCAAGGCTATACAATTTGTTAGCTTCTTAATTATTTTTAACAAGAATTTTTTTTACCGAAGGTATGTCTCTTACACCGAAAAATGCCTTCAACTTTGCCTTGAAGACATTTAGCATAGACAATTGTAAGCAGATTGCTAGTGTTGGAATGAGCTCGAACTGGGAAAATAGGCATTGAGGCCTTTTTCGCCCAATATGGACTGGCCTGGAGAGCGAGGATGCCAAAAAATCATGGGCGAATTTAGCTCATGTCCCGATATTCACAGAGGGTCAACTGAAAACAGACAAAGGCAGTGAGTGGGCACGTTTGTATATGTTCCAAGGCAGAACTTGTTAGCAGCTCCAATGAGAAAGCAATTTAACTAACATGCGATTCTGGGCTTAAAAGTTGCATTTAATTTATACCCTTACTGCCGCGCTGTCTGCTTTTCTGTGATGATGAGCGCTGACAATCCGTGCCCCTTGGCTGATGTAAAATTGTAGTTCTTCTATTTATGCAAAATGTCGCAGTATTTGGTTTTCAAAATGTAGTCAGCCTATTTTCTATCCTTCTCTAGTTCTCAGTTTAAGAGCAATTGACTGTGTAATTCATGCTAATAGGTCCTGGTTCACAAAGGTAGTGAGCAAGTGACTCCATGCACAAATTGAATCAGCGCTTCAGCTCAGAATATATATTTTCAATATTTCACAAGTTCCATGCCATCGGGAAAACGTGCATGCATAGAATGCAGGAATTCTAGATGCTAGGAAGACTTTTCTTATATGTTCATGGATTGGGGTCATGTATGCTTTGCTGCAGCATTGCACTTGCTACTACACCCAGGACATACTTGAGACACTTTCCAGGGGTACCAGCTCTCTCTTCTAAAGAAAGTGAAACCATTTCTTCATGAAAGTAACTTCAGAACTGCTATTCATGCCGTCCTACTCGTGCATCTGGATGGTGGTAATGACATGCTCCCCGGCCTCGCAGACTCCACACTCATACCTGCCAACTCACACAGTGCCACCTGTGACACACAATATCGGCTCCCACCACACAGTCTCCCGGAGAGGAGCCTATATCACACAGTGGCAGGAAAAACAAGCTGAAAACCACTGTAAACAGTGGTTTCCAGCTCGTTTTCTGAGGCTTTGAACTGCCAACATCCATTAAGGGGTGTGAAAACACCCCAGGACATCGGCACCAGCCTCAGCAAGCTTTTTTGGGGTGGGGGAGAAGGGGCTTGTGGGTGAGGTGGGGCTCAAACGTGCCTCGTAGCTACTTGTTGGCAGGAGGCCCCACCCCCTTCAAGGCCCCCCTTCCTCCTCACATGGTGAACTTATTCTTCAAGTTGGCAGGTATGCACACTGTCACCCCATAAGGGTATCCTAAATGCCACAGCACGCCTCTTTCAAGGCGTAAAGAAATATTATCACATCACCCACTTCCTGATTAAACTTAATTGGGCCCCTTGGTCAGTCTACACCATCTTTAAAACCATTTGAATCACTTACAGAGCCTTCATGTGGTAATGGTGTCTTTCTTCTATGTCACTTGTAGAATGTATTGATGGCATGAGACTGTAGCATTGTGTCGTCATGTAGAACACTTTTATGTAATGTGGAACTCACTGATGCAGAGGCTTAAGTTTGAATCTCAGAGAAGCGGTTGGAGTTACCTGGGTTGGACGCTTAAGCTTTTGCACCAGTGGGTCGTTATATGGCACCTGAATAAATAAGTATATTTTACTTTACCTGACTCCTTCGCTTCATTACAATGGCGACTGAGTTGTTTTTAGTTCTTGTGCCGACCCACTGTGCTGTGTGTCATACGCCGTTTTTACCCACGGAGCCGACTTTAATTTCACTGCGCCTTCCAACCCATTCCTGGAAGCATTCTTCGGGGCCATCGTCGAAATCCTGGGCTTCCTTCTACTTAAGTAACGTTTAAGGTACTTTTTGGCATTTCTTAATTACCGCTGCGTGCAACCGTCACTTGCTCGTGAGCCTGCTCGAGCCAAGCCGATGGAAGCCTACTAGCTGCATGACGTGGCTGTATCCCGACTTCTGTTGCCATGGTGCGTTAAGCGTCTTAATGCTCTGCGCTGTGTGACCATTTGCCTGTCTTACACCTACGCGAGCGGCAGCCATATTGGGAGGACGTTTTCGCACGCAAGGACGCAACGTAGCGGCCATATTGGATTCATCGATTCACCCAATCCGATCCAATTTCTTAGTATAGCCGACTGGAGTCCAGTGTGGATCGTGGGTGTTTACTCTTAGTGCATACGCTCTGATTCACCTCAAGGCAAGGCTGTATGCATTAAATAAGTTAAGAAGCATAATTGGTGCATTTCTTGTGGATTCAGTGATTCGCACACTTTCTTAAGAGTTACATCTTTCTGTGCAGGTCTCAAGAATTATATTTTTTTGGCGCATGTCTTGCGAATTCAGTGATTCGCACACTTGTACAAGAGTGGCACTTTAACTTTATTTATTGCAGGAGCACCACAGTGATTTCAAGAGTGGCACCTTAACTTTATTTATTGCAGGAGCACCACAGTAATTTCAAGAGTGGCACTTTAACTTTATTTATTGCAGGAGCACCACAGTGATTTCACAGTATTCATTCTACAGTGATGTGCACACTTGTTATGATTATCTGCAACAGTGATATGCACACTTTCTAAACACTCTTTTGCATATTTCCAGTGATGTTTTGCTTCTACGTTCATTATATTTAGACATACATCCCTGATTTTCGTATAGTATCTATTGATACTTTCAGTGTTTGGGTTCATTTACTGGTCTTTCTTCCTCTCTTTATTTTTCCCTATCTATTCACTATGGCAGCTTCTCAAATTTGTAATCAGCCTACTATTTTTTTGCAAATTCCAGGCAAACCGAAATTGCGGTGGAAGAAATGGTTTGAAACATTTGAGAACTATATAGTTGCCATTGATGGTACAAAATTTTCACCGGAAAGAATGAAAGCCATCTTGTTTAGTTTTCTTGGCACAGCAGCGATAGAGATTTTCAAAAACCTTGTACCTATAGCGCCACCTGGTAGTGGAGATGGGTGGAATGTTTTCAGTGAAGCTGTAGCTAGGTTAGAAAAACAATTTGAGGATGAACCCAATGTGCTGATTGAAAGACATGCTTTTCACAAAAGAAAGCAATTTACTGATGAATCTATTGAGGAATACGTTGCGGCCTTGAGGGTTTTGGCTGCAAACTGTGAGTTTAGTGCAAATGTTGATCTCTCCATTAGAGATCAATTTGTGTTCAATTGTGAGTCAAAAAAGTACAAGAAAGACTTCTTGCTTGTCGGAATCCTACGTTGGCTGAAGTTTTGGATTTAGCCAAAGGAATTGAAAGGTCTATTCAATCTTCTAAAATCATCACAGCTGAAGAAACGAGATATTCTTCTTCTTCTTCTTCTCCTGTGTGTGCTATTCAGTCATTTAGTAAGGGTAACGTCAGAACAACCAGGGATGTTAAACCTAGTTGTTATAGATGTGGTTCTAAGTTACATTTGGCAAATTTTCCAGATTGTCCTGCTTTAAAAAGAAAATGCCTTAAATGTGGTAAAGTTGGCCACTTTTCGTCACTGTGCAAAGCACCAAGGAGAATTTCAAATACCAATGTAAATAATATTTCTAATGTTGAGCATGATATGCAAAATCTACTGCTTACTGTGTATGAAGATTTATTTGACAATTCAGTGAATAATCTAGCTGTTCCTTTTAAAGCACCTTTAGGTACTGTTCTAATTGGCAGTGTGGCTTTTGAGGCCATGGCAGATTCAGGCTCACCTATCACCATCTTGTCAGATATCTTCTTCAAAGAGAATTGGGTGGGGGTCGAGCTCATGGAAACTGACGTTAACCCTAAAGCATTCGGTAATTTTGATATTAGCATGCTAGGTTTCTTTGAAGATACCTTAGAATTTGAAGGGCGCAAGGTGTTTACTAAAATTTATGTGGCTATTGATGGGAAAAACATAGTTGGATGGTATGATTTAGGCAAGTTGGGTGTAATTTTATGTCCAGGCTCTGATCGTCCCATCCAATTAAGAGAGTTAACCATCAATAGTGTTTCTTGTGATAAAACTTCTCTAAATGTTATTCTAAGTAAGCACAAAAATGTTTTTTGGATGAAGTAGGTCATGTCAAAGGCTATACTCACAAGATCAAACTCAAAAGGGAGCTGTGCCCATACAACATAAAGTACGCATGGTTCCTCTAGGCATTCGGGAAAAACTAAAATCTCATTTAGATTCTTTGTGTTCAGAGGGCATCATTGAATCCACCGATAGTTCAGAATGGGTTTCGGCTATAGTTATTGCCCTTAAGAAAAATCAAGATTTAAGATTGTGTGTGGACCTTAGGTCTTTGAATAAAAATATTGTGATAGATACTCATCCATTGCCCAGAATTCAAGAAATGCTAGCTGCTGTGAATGGTGCAAGATATTTTTCTATAATAGATCTAAAATCAGCTTATCACCAAGTAGTACTTGATGAGTCCTCGAAAGATCTCACTGCATTTATCACTCCGTTTGGCCTTTACAGATTTTTGAGAATGCCGTTCGGGCTGGCCTCAGCGGCCAGCGTGTTCCAGAAACTCATTGAGAGTTTGTTTCAGGGTCTGAATGGTGTGCAGTCATTTCAGGATGACATTTTGATTTTTGCAAAGACTTGTGATCAACATAATGTCATTCTTGATAAAGTTTTAAAGATTTTAGAAAACAAAGGGATGACTGTGAGTAAGGACAAGTGTAAGTTTCTTGTTGATGAGATTAATTATTTAGGTCATAGGATCACCCCTGAGGGCATTTTTCCTAAAGAGGATCTTATCAATACATTGGAGAAAGCCAGCAAACCTCAAGACAAGGATTCCTTGCGTTCCTTCTTAGGGTTAGGCGAGTACTACGCCAGATTTGTTAAAGGGTATGCTCTTGTTGTTAAGTCGCTCAGACAACTTCTTAAAAAAGGGGCTCAATTTTCTTGGACAGATATTCATGACGAAGCTTTTGATAATGTAAAAAAACGTATCGCTAAAGCTCCTGGTCTCAATACTTTTGATCCTCAGGGCAAATCCTACATTACTGTTGATGCTAGTGCCATTGGACTAGGGGCCGTGTTCACACAGATGGTGGATGGCAAGGAAAGAGTTATTTCATTTATTTCCAGGGAATTCGTGGTGCAGAGAAACATTATAGTACCATAGAAAAAGAGGCGTTGGCATGTGTTTGGGCAGTAGAAAAACAAAAAAATTTCTTGTGGGGACGACCTTTTGTTCTTGTTACCGATCACAAGCCCCTTGTTTTTATGATGGATGGTGTTAGGAGTGGTAAAGCTTCGTCCAGGCTAGTAAGGCTTATTGCTAGATTACAGGAGTTTAATTTTGAGATTCAACACATTCCTGGCGGTAAAAATTTTACGGCAGATTGTCTGTCTAGGCTCCCACCTATAGATGAATCTGGAGGTGAGATCATTGACCAGCATGAGTGTGTTGTGGCTATGGTAGACGCCATCGATTCGTGTAGTTCTGCTGTATCTGAAAAAGAATGGAATGACTTTGTAGCTGTTGATTCTGTTTTGTCTAAAGTCAAGCATTTTGTTACCAATGGGTGGCCGTCTTGCAAGAATTTAGATATACCTCTTCGTAGTTTTGCACAGGTTGCTGATGAACTTAGCATTGAAAATGACATCTTATTGAGACAGGATTTGTTTGTGCCACCGGCTGGTGTTAGGAATAAACTCATCTAGTTAGCCCATTCTGGACATTCTGGAGTGTCCGGAACAAAAAAACTGCTCAAAACTCAATATTGGTGGCCAGGTATGGACGCTTCTGTTGAGCGGTTTGTGGACAGCTGTTCTATATGTATTAAATCAGACAAACATTGGAAAGTTTCTACTGAACCTTTATCTATTCAAGATGCCCCTATGGGTCCTTGGGAGAAAGTGTCTATTGATTTTTCTGGCCCGTATGAATGTTTAGGCAGGGAGAAGAGATTTTTAATTGTACTCATTGACAACTTTTCGAAGTGGTTGAACTACACCTTTGTGGAACATCCTGTCACTGATGAAGTGATATCATTTTTGGAAAACATTTTTAGAATTGAAGGTGCACCCATTTCTCTTATGTCAGACAACGGGGTGCAGTTCATTTCTAGTAAAATGCAGAATTTTTTGCGGAAATTTGGTGTGAGTTCTGAGAGGGCACCTTTGTACAGTCCCCGTTCTAATGGCCAAGTTGAAAGGGCTAACAGATTCATAAAAGAAGGGATTCAAGCTGCATTGGAAAGCAACTTGGATGTTTTTGAGTTTCTAAAAGAAAAAGTATGGAGCTATCATATAACTCCCAATACATGCACGGGAGTATCTCCATATTTTCTTATGAGAGGCAGACAGGTCAAGTCTTTGTTAGTGCCCTTCTTCAAAAAGGGTGCTGAGAGAGACACTTTTGAGTCTTCTATTATCAAAGCTAGAAGGAATATAACTGAGTCACGCATTTGTGGTAAGTCTTACTGTAGGAAGGTGGAATCTGACTATATGGTTGCCCCCACTTTTTTCCTGGTGTTTTGCTGGTTTATGACTTAGTTGGACTGGGACCCTGCTATTCAGGGCCCCAGTCTATCTGCTCTCTCTAAACGACATGGAGTGCACTCTAGGTGCACTAGTGATTGGATACTGTGGTGCCTTATGAGTCCCTAGTATATGGTACCTTAGGTACCAAGGGCATATGTACTTCACAGGCCTACCAGGGGCTGCAGCATGTATTATGCCACCCCTGGGAAGCAGACTAAATCTGACACCACAGGCCTGCTACTGCAGCCTGGGTGAGGTGGTGCTAGCACCCCTCACTGAGATATAGGTTTCCTATATCTCTCCTGCACACACATATAAACCTATCAGTCACCCCTAAGGCAGGCCCTATCAATCCTGAGGGCAGGGTGCTTGGCTTCTATGTGAGGGGGTGCCTCTGCCTGAGCAGGGCCCCTCTGCAGCTCTCAGAGTCTATTCTCTGGTGCTGTTTGTGGATGCGGTTAAACCATATACTCTTAAGTGCATTATATCCTCGCGGTAAAATGCTAACTTTGGAATGGCTGCATCAAAACATGTCGTGTTTGGTGTCAAACATCTTGGAATACTACCCCCCCGCCAATCCTGGCGGCGGGGGTAGCATTCCACCCTTCTAGAGGGATAAGACATGTACCTGCTGTGGAAACGCGGTAGAATCCTGAAGAGCCCTGGCATCACAAAATGGATGCCACCAGTCACAGACACTGGGCTGCCCTCCTGCTGATGACCGAAACTCACAGTGGAGGAAGCCCAACAATAGGCATCCTGTCACAGGGAGGTGTAACCACCTCCCAGACAGGGTTTAGTGTATTGGGGCTGGGTGGGTGCACTCTTAGAGTGCTTTGAAGTCCTGCACTGGGGGAGCAGAAGGCTCCTCTGTGCATATGCCAGTTCAAACCGGCTCAGGGGCTACCTGCCCCTGCTCTGGCATGAAACTGGACAAAGGGAAGTGGGTGTAGCCACCCCCTCCCTTGACCCTCCCATAGGTGGGGTCATAGAGCTAGTCCATCCCCTCTTTTCAGTATAAGAAGGGGAACCCTTGATCTTGCTAGTTAGATAACCCCTGGACGACGCTCTACAGAAGAATCCTGGCCCTTCGACGTTCCACTACCTTTGGAAGACAGAAGAATCTCCCTTGGAGTCAAGGAGTGACTCCCCTGCTTGGCAGGCACCAAAAACGACAACGACGGTCGCAAACTACGCCGCTCCCTGCAGCCCAAGAAGTGGATTTCCTGACTTCTCCAAGGCCATCGTGAGTCCCCAGTGAAGCTGAGGCAAGTGGACCCCAAGAGTGACGAGGAACCGTGACCCCTGGGTACCGTGCACTATTGTCGAGTGCAACCCCTTCACAACGTTCCACGAACTTGTGCTTTGGACCACGTGTGGTCCCGACCTCCAGCAGGAATCCCTCCGAAGATCAGCGGCCTACACCGTCCCGAGTGACCGTGGGCCCCTGTTGAGTGATTCCGCCCGAGGTGTCTTCGCGATCCCTTGCCAGCCGGCTCGTGGGTCCCCAGAAGACTTCTTAAAGAAACCAAAGGGCTCCCCTGGTTGCTCCAGGCCTTCCCTGACTTACCCTCGCTGGGTGAGTCCCTCAGACCTTGCTGGTCTGTGCCATCGACTTTTCTTCATCTCCCCGAGACTTGCTGTTGCCAAGGCTTGTTGGCTCCAATCGAGTTGCCGACACCGCAGTAAGCTGCAGACTTCGTGGGACACACAGAATCCAGCTCCTGGTCGTCGTCGACACCTCCTGGACCTCGTGGCTGAAGAGTCAAGGCACCCGCAACCGACCTGAATCAACCGACGACGGTGGGCATCCATCTTCCTTGCCCCGAGTCACTGCCAAGTGACTTTGAACACTGTCCCCTCTGCTTTCAGGACATCCTTCTTCAGAATCCAGGCTTGGATTCCACCGGACACTTCTTCAGCTCCCGCAAGCAGCAAGTCTTCTTTGTTCGCCATTGAAAACGACGCCGCGACCCGACACCAAAGGACACCTATGCACCCGGCTTTCCTGGGTGAGGTAACTCCAGCACTACGGTGCTCCTGTGGGTGTGGGCCCTAGAACTACTTACCCTGTAAGTGACTTGCTTGTAGGTTCTCCCGAAGTATCCTAGAACTCTTAATTTCCAACCGCGACTTGCCCCATTGAAGTCAACGGCGATCCGCGCCTGTGTATCCACACTGCACGCGTCCCCCGTGGGTCCTTTACTTACCTGCCTTGGGTGGCTTCGTGAGGCCCCAGCACTTCTGAAGGCCCTAGGCCTTGTCTCCCTGCAAGTCGTTGTTGCTAAGTCCCTTTTTTAGTATATGGTCTGGTACGCCCCTAGGACCCCAGCCATATTTTGTGCTTAACTTATTGTGAAACGTTGATTTGTGCATATGTTTGTCTTCTAATCTCATAAAGAGATTAGTAGAGAGTTATTTAGAAATAAATACATATATATTTGATATATATACACCTGTGTGGTGTCTTTTCATTTGGTGATTCAAGAGATTATATGGTAAAACAAGCTGCTTTACATTCCTTCAAGACTTAGCCTGAAGGCTGCTCTCCACAGCTACCACTAGGATAGCTTTCTTTAAAAGGTTGTCTTAAACCTATCTACCATAAGAGTCGATTTGCCCTGGTGCAAGGTGTCCACTTTAATTAGTGAACAGCATATACCAGGCCAACTTCTCACATTGGTGGGCAGCGTGTGGGATTCCAGCTTGCCATTGTTTTACCAGAAAATCTCTATTTGAATTACTAACTGAAAACCATTATAGGTACTCAAGGTACATATAAAGTCAAGCTTAGTATCAATAAGTTCTACTGAACTTAGAGCTGTGTGCCAAGGGATAGCACACCCTTTCCACAGCTCAAGCTAGGATCAGTAGGCCACAAACTAGTGTAGGTAGTACAACACTGCACAACACTAGAATGTCCTTAAAGGGTGGACCCAGTGGATCCACTCAGCCTCAGTATAAGGACATGGCTTTCTCTGACTTGAGAGCCATGTGTGTTGAAAGACACCTGAAGCTAGGACAGAGTCCCTCAACACTACACCTGATAGATCTGCTGACAGCAGATGACCTTAGATTGGCTCTAGGAGCTAAAGGGTCTGAATCAGTGGGTGGGTCAGTCATAGTATCTGGGTCAGATGATGAAAATCAGAATGACCAAGACTCTGTGATTGAAGGGCCAGGCTTCAAGGGGCCTGAAAAGGACAGAGGAATTCTCCCTAAGAGAACTGACAGAGAGGAGGAGAGGCACAGATCCCCTTCCAGGGAATCTGACCACTCTTATCACTCTGGCAGAGAATTTGTCCAGCAGAGGAGCTCATACTTTTCCTTAAGAGAGACCTCCTCTGAGAGAAGGTGCAAACTGCTCCAGTATGAGGAAGCCAAAGTGGCCCTCAGAACCAAGCAGTTGGCACTGGATAGGAAGCCCTGGAGATCCAGAGAGCTTCTAGAAGAGAGGGGTTAGAACCCCCTGGTGGCAGCAACAGTGTCCCTAGAGGCAGAGAATATATTCCTGACCATAGGAACCTGAGCAAGGTTGTTCCTCCCTACCAGAGTGGGGATGATATCCACAAGTGGATAACTGCTATGGAGAGGGCCTGTAGAGTACAGCAGGTCCCCCAAAAGCAGTGGGCAGCAATCTTGTGGCTCTCCTTTTCAGATAAAGGAAGAGACAAGCTCCTCACTGTTAGAGAGGAGGATGCTGATGATTATGAGGTCCTGAAGAGTGCACTGATAGATGGGTTTGGCTTAACCACTGAGCAGTACAGGTTGAAGTTCAGAGATACCCAGAAGGCACAGACTCAGGACTGGACTGACTTTGTAGATTGTGCATCCAAGGCTCTGGAGGGTTGGCTGGTTGGCAGTAGGGTTACTGATTTCAAAGGATTTTATAATCTAATGATGAGAGAACAGATCCTTAATAATTGTCAAAACCAGCTTTTACACCAGTACCTGGTGGACTCTGATCTGACCTCTCCCCAAGAATTGGGAAAGAAGGCAGACAAATGGGTCAGAACCAGGGTAAGGCCTAAGAATCAGGGTGGTGACCACAAGAAAGATTCTACCAAGTCCGAAGAGAAAGGTGGGGATAAATCTAAGGATAAGTCCACTACAGGGCCCCAAAAGTCCTCTTCTGGGGGTGGGTCCCAAACTCCTTCCTCTCCTGAAAAGAAACCCTATTGCCATGTCTGTAAAAAGCCTGGGCACTGGAAATCTGATCCCAGTTGTCCCAGGATTGGCAATAAAGAAAATGTTCCTCCAACAACTACTACCACCCCTCCTGGTACTACCAGTAGTAATCCTCCAGTTGGGAGTAGTGCACCCAAAAAGTTAGGTGCTTTTGCAAGAGGAACAGAGGTGGGCCCTAGTTTAGACAGGACCCCCTCAACAGACTCCTCAGATTCTGATGGTGGTATAGGATTTGCCACCTTTACCGTGGGTCCCACAGCATTGGGCAGGTACAGACTGGAGCCAATAATTAATGGTCAGAAAGCTGTGGCATTTAGGGACACAGGGGCTAGTGTCACCATGGTGGCAGGGAAACTAGTCCCCCCTCACCAGCTTTTACCTGAGTTTAAATACCAGGTGACCAACATTGATGGTGTCAGAACAGATCACCCCATGGCCATAGTCAATCTCAGCTGGGAGGGGGTCACAGGCCCAAAAGAGTGGCAGTGTCCCCAACCTTACCTGTAGATTGCCTGATGGGCAATGATCTGGAAATTTCAGCCTGGGCTGGAATTGAACACCAAACCCATCTGAGGATGTTGGGTGTCCCTGTAAAGGTTAGTGGGGCTGTGATGGCCACAGCCCCAGCCCAAGATTTTGGAGAGATGGAGCCTGGAAGAATGGCCCACTCTCCCCAGAAGAGAGCACCAGGGTTGAAGAAAAGTCTTCTTCCCTCCAGACAGTAGGTAAGGGTCAGCCTCCTCAGGGAACTGACCCTACCCCTAGTGAAGGAACAGCCACAGAGGTAGTCAGGCCTGGCCTGGCCACCCCCTGATGGCAGAGGACCCTTCCAAGGTGGTACCCAGTCTGGAGCAGGTCAACTGCCCCTCTCTACCCTGCCTCAGTCAGCCCAGGGCTGCAGAGGTCAGGGAGGTCAGTGGACCCCCAGGGCCCCCTGTCCAGAGGAACCCCCCATCAGCAGATTAGGGGCACCCAGTCTAGTAGCCCTAGCCAGGTGAAAATTCCTCAACCCACTGAGGGATCCCCCATACCTTTATGTAGGGACCTCCCCCAGAAGGACTCTGTTAGGCAAGGGCAAACCTGGGACCAAAAGGTTCCAAACATGCCATGTCCCTCCAGTGTTCCATCCAAAGGGACCCAACCCCCAGCTGTAGGCAGTCAAAGGTTGACCCTTAGAGCAAAGTGCAACTCAGTCATGGAAAGACAGGCATACATGGTGACCAGTGATCTGAGGAAGCGGAGGCCAACCTTCCTAGGGCCTCACTTCCCTACTCAGACACCCCACCAGCCTTGTACTTTACCAAAGCACACCAGAGGTAGTGATTCCCCATGGTGGAGACCCTCTCATACCCTTAGGGTGAGGGATTGCTTAGTGGACCATAAGCCAGGGGGCAACCATGCTAGTGCAGGTGCTTCCTTATATGACCACTTTATCAATAAAGGCTCAACTGGTCAAGGTTAGGCTTATCTCCTTTCGTTTGGGGGGGGGGTTATGTAGGAAGGTGGAATCTGACTATATGGTTGCCCCCACTTTTTTCCTGGTGTTTTGCTGGTTTATGACTTAGTTGGACTGGGACCCTGCTATTCAGGGCCCCAGTCTATCTGCTCTCTCTAAACGACATGGAGTGCACTCTAGGTGCACTAGTGATTGGATACTGTGGTGCCTTATGAGTCCCTAGTATATGGTACCTTAGGTACCAAGGGCATAGGTACTTCACAGGCCTACCAGGGGCTGCAGCATGTATTATGCCACCCCTGGGAAGCAGACTAAATCTGACACCACAGGCCTGCTACTGCAGCCTGGGTGAGGTGGTGCTAGCACCCCTCACTGAGATATAGGTTTCCTATATCTCTCCTGCACACACATATAAACCTATCAGTCACCCCTAAGGCAGGCCCTATCAATCCTGAGGGCAGGGTGCTTGGCTTCTATGTGAGGGGGTGCCTCTGCCTGAGCAGGGCCCCTCTGCAGCTCTCAGAGTCTATTCTCTGGTGCTGTTTGTGGATGCGGTTAAACCATATACTCTTAAGTGCATTATATCCTCGCGGTAAAATGCTAACTTTGGAATGGCTGCATCAAAACATGTCGTGTTTGGTGTCAAACATCTTGGAATACTACCCCCCCGCCAATCCTGGCGGCGGGGGTAGCATTCCACCCTTCTAGAGGGATAAGACATGTACCTGCTGTGGAAACGCAGTAGAATCCTGAAGAGCCCTGGCATCACAAAATGGATGCCACCAGTCACAGACACTGGGCTGCCCTCCTGCTGATGACCGAAACTCACAGTGGAGGAAGCCCAACAATAGGCATCCTGTCACAGGGAGGTGTAACCACCTCCCAGACAGGGTTTAGTGTATTGGGGCTGGGTGGGTGCACT
Organism: Calotriton arnoldi; assembly: GCA_963921515.1. Lineage (NCBI taxonomy): Eukaryota > Metazoa > Chordata > Amphibia > Caudata > Salamandridae > Calotriton > Calotriton arnoldi. The sequence goes on along the minus strand of CAWUFW010001612.1, from coordinate 1,359,245 downwards.
CTTAGAGTGCTTTGAAGTCCTGCACTGGGGGAGCAGAAGGCTCCTCTGTGCATATGCCAGTTCAAACCGGCTCAGGGGCTACCTGCCCCTGCTCTGGCGCCAAACTGGACAAAGGGAAGTGGGTGTAGCCACCCCCTCCCTTGACCCTCCCATAGATGGGGTCATAGAGCTAGTCCATCCCCTCTTTTCAGTATAAGAAGGGGAACCCTTGAACTTGCTAGTTAGATAACCCCTGGACGACGCTCTACAGAAGAATTCTGGCCCTTCGACGTTCCACTACCTTTGGAAGACAGAAGAATCTCCCTTGGAGTCAAGGAGTGACTCCCCTGCTTGGCAGGCACCAAAAACGACAACGACGGTCGCAAACTACGCCGCTCCCGCCGGAGTCCGAAGTCCCTGCAGCCCAAGAAGTTGATTTCCTGACTTCTCCAAGGCCATCGTGAGTCCCCAGCGAAGCTGAGGCAAGTGGACCCCAAGAGTGACGAGGAACCGCGACCCCTGGGTACCGTGCACTATTGTCGAGTGCAAACCCTTCACAACGTTCCACGAACTTGTGCTTTGGACCATGTATGGTCCCGACCTCCAGCAGGAATCCCTCCGAAGATTAGCGGCCTACACCGTCCCGAGTGACCGTGGGCCCCTGTTGAGTGATTCCGCCCGAGGTGTCTTCGCGATCCCTTGCCAGCCGGCTCGTGGGTCCCCAGAAGACTTCTTAAAGAAACCAAAGGGCTCCCCTGGTTGCTCCAGGCCTGCCCTGACTTACCCTCACTGGGTGAGTCCCTCAGACCTTGCTGGTCTGTGCCATCGACTTTTCTTCATCTCCCCGAGACTTGCTGTTGCCAAGGCTTGTTGGCTCCAATCGAGTTGCCAACACCGCAGTAAGCTGCAGACTTCGTGGGACACACAGAATCCAGCTCCTGGTCGTCGTCGACGCCTCCTGGACCTCGTGGCTGAAGAGTCAAGGCACCCGCAACCGACCTGAATCAACCGACGACGGTGGGAATCCATCTTCCTTGCCCCGAGTCACTGCCAAGTGACTTTGAACACTGTCCCCTCTGCTTTCAGGTCATCCTTCTTCAGAATCCAGGCTTGGATTCCACCGGACACTTCTTCAGCTCCCGCAAGCAGCAAGTCTTCTTTGTTCGCCATTGAAAACGACGCCGCGACCCGACACCAAAGGACACCTATGCACCCGGCTTCCCTGGGTGAGGTAACTCCAGCACTACGGTGCTCCTGTGGGTGTGGGCCCTAGAACTACTTACCCTGTAAGTGACTTGCTTGTAGGTTCTCCCGAAGTATCCTAGAACTCTTAATTTCCAACCGCGACTTGCCCCATTGAAGTCAACGGCGATCCGCGCCTGTGTATCCACACTGCACGCGTCCCCCGTGGGTCCTTTACTTACCTGCCTTGGGTGGCTTCGTGAGGCCCCAGCACTTCTGAAGGCCCTAGGCCTTGTCTCCCTGCAAGTCGTTGTTGCTAAGTCCCTTTTTAGTATATGGTCTGGTACGCCCCTAGGGCCCCAGCCATATTTTGTGCTTAACTTATTGTGAAACGTTGATTTGTGCATATGTTTGTCTTCTAATCTCATAAAGAGATTAGTAGAGAGTTATTTAGAAATAAATACATATATATTTGATATATATACACCTGTGTGGTGTCTTTTCATTTGGTGATTCAAGAGATTATATGGTAGAACAAGCTGCTTTACATTCCTTCAAGACTTAGCCTGAAGGCTGCTCTCCACAGCTACCACTAGGATAGCTTTCTTTAAAAGGTTGTCTTAAACCTATCTACCATAAGAGTCGATTTGCCCTGGTGCAAGGTGTCCACTTTAATTAGTGAACAGCATATACCAGGCCAACTTCTCACACTTACCATGACTTGTCTCACAAGACCAAAAGTAAAAGTGTAGAAGTTGGTGACTGGGTAAGGATTATCAATCCGGCATTAACACGTAAAGGTTCATCTAAATTCACTGCTCCCTTCAAAGTTGAAAGGGTCACTGATTCTTCAGTTTTGTTGAAGAATAAGGGTTGGTGGAACAAAAGTGCTATTGTTGTTCTCAAACCGGGGCAAGAGTGTTTTTTTTTAAAAGACGGGGGATGGTGGTGATGTCTGGTTTGATGAACACTGTTCAGGGGGTTCTTCTTCCCAAGTTCATTCTGGGAGTGAAGATATCTTTATTCCTGATGCATCTACTGTTGAAGAATCTGCTCACACTTCTGTTCACGATAATTCTGTATTACAGAAGAGGAGTACCAAGGTACCTAAGAAGTTCGATGATTATATTCTGGAGTAATTTTGTTTATTTTGTTGTGAAAGGATACATGTGGTAATGGTGTCTTTCTTCTATGTCACTTGTAGAATGTATTGATGGCATGAGACTGTAGCATTGTGTCGTCATGTAGAACACTTTTATGTAATGTGGAACTCACTGATGCAGAGGCTTAAGTTTGAATCTCAGAGAAGCGGTTGGAGTTACCTGGGTTGGACGCTTAAGCTTTTGCACCAGTGGGTCGTTATATGGCACCTGAATAAATAAGTATATTTTACTTTACCTGACTCCTTCGCTTCATTACACTTCACGACCTGCACCACGCAGTCGCGGCCGGCATGACTCGCGGGTGGGGGATTCACGCGGGGGTTCACGCAGGGGGTTAACTAAAAAAAATAATTACCTTCCCGGGTCCCGCGCTGTCTCAGCTCCTGGCCGGGTCCCGCGGAACAGAAAGCAGGCAGCCTCCCTCCCCTCCCCAAAGCCAATCATAACGCTGCAATGGCAGCGTTGTGATTAGTGGGGACGCCGACCAGCCAGGCATCTATGGGGAGGCCCTTTTCTCCATGTAGGCTCCATGCTGCCTACATGGAGAAAAGGGAGAGTGCGCATGACTGGTTTGGTCGGCCCCAGAGGGCCGACCAAACAGTCAGGGCCTGCAGCATTGGGCAAGCAACTCCTCCCCTGCCCTCGAGCAGACCTGCCCACCCGCCCGCCCCCAACCAAACCCTTCTCCTTTCTCGCAGTGCGAGAAGCAGAAACATAAAATGGTAGTTTTGCCATTTTATGTTTCTGCTTCTCTCGCACTGCGAGAAAGCAGTGGGGCGACGGTCCTCTGCCCTAATGGAGAAGACGCCCCTGGCACCCCGTTTATCTTGCAGAAATGCTCATCATCTCTGGTGGTTCTCGGCACACGCAGCCCCTGGACCCCATCAGACTGAAAACTAAGAAGTGTAAAAAAGAAAAAAACAATGGCAGCAAGCCTTATCCATCTATGCACCGAGAATCTGACACAACATCTCTGTATTAATCATAACTGCTGCAACGCTGAACCAATTTAGTGAAGAGTTGAAGATAGTCCTCTTAAAAGAACATTATTTCACACTGCATTAACAGTCCACAAACCAGCTACCTCTCCTATAACTCGTTGATTTGTGCTTGCCTTTAACCCTGTACGATGAACAGGTGAATGTGCCAACAAGGGATTTGTTTATGCAATTTGTTTGGATTATTTATACATTTTACTTAAAGCAAGCTTTTATGATTTGCTTGCATATTAATTTCTTTTGGGATAATTATCTGTGCACAAAAAATATAATTTTAGTTCTCTAAGAATATGAAAACATGAGAAAATGTCAAAGGGGACATATAAACACATTTTTATCAATGAAAAAATGTTTCAGAACACGGGTGTATATTGAAAAATAGATTTTATCGTATTTAAAAAGAAATAATCAAGGGTACTGAATCATTGAACACACAATGTAACAGGAAGTTACATACATAAATAGTTGTTCTTGGTACTTCTCAGTAGCAATTGTGTACACTTTTTTCAAAGTAAAATTAAGGCAAACCAGCAAATAAAACTAATGGATATTGCCTATATTATCATTATGTAGAAAATTAGTGTGATTGTCGACGTTTCGGTCGATGGGCTGTCGTCTATTCGACCATCTTCAGGACTGTAGGAGATTGTAATGGTTGACCCTCAAAAATCAATTTGAATAAGAAATATATCTAGAAGGACTGGTATTTGATGAATCAAAAATGTCCTATCCGAGAAATCAGATCTGGATCTGAATAATGTTTTAGCGGTTTGTAGCAAAATCTGCAATCACGCCCGTAGTCAGCGTCTGTAAAATATTCTTATAGATCAATGACGATCCTAGCAATTAATATGCAATAGATGCGGATCTGAATTATATCTTGGCAATGGGCTTCCAAATTTGTGCTCACTGGTAAAGGTATGCGCTCGCTTGCAAAAGTCAGCGTCTCTAGTATTTAACCCTGAACAGCGCTCTGCTGCCTTGTTGCTAGGTTTGCGATGTAGAAATACTACATACATACATACAAATATACACACGTACATACATGCAGACACACATGCTGCTTTCTAGACAGGCCCCTTAAAGAAAGGAGGGAGAAATACATTGAGTTGATAACAATTTAGTAAGTAGTCAAAACGTATCCCTGTTTGGGGCAATTAGGACTACAGTTATATATGAAAAGGAACAGCACAAAGATCCATTTTTTAAAATATATTTTGTAAGTTTTTACAAAGTATAAATCAAATATGTATAAACATATTGAGTTACTGTGTTTCATCTCTACAATTCATTTTGATATGCAAATGAATATTGCTTGTAACAACCATACATCTAACACATATTAAAATTAAACAAAAGTAGGTGAGACGAAAATTGAACAAAGCTTGGACATTAGATGAAAAGCTATGATGATATAGAGCAAATTTCAAATGATAATAATGGGTCAAGTTTGATGTATCCAGAATTCATAATAATTTATAAGAAAAAAATACAGATAAATCAATGATGTTTGTTTTGGCCCATGCACATAGTTTGAATAGGTCTGCTTCAGCATGGGGTACTATCTTTGAGGGACTTTGGGGTTTATTTCAAATAATTTCACAAAATAAGCATTAAAGTATATTTTTGAATCTCAGACTGAAATATACGTATCCTTAATATTAAGCTTAGAATAATAACAGTCCTGTGGATTTGTTCACCCTTCTCCTAGGTTAGATATGTGAGTGTGTTTATTATCAAATGGGTTCCTCACTTGTATAATCATTGAAATATTATCCCAAGAGGGGTTAAAGAGAGGAGTAAGGAAAAAGTGGTGAAAAAATAGAAAAGACTTTGTGAACTGTGTGAAGCTTGTAACAGATTGTCCTCCTGGGGTATTCAGGAGGAGACAGTGATGGTTAAAGGGACGGGTAAGGTGTGTTGAAGACCAAAGAAAGTGGCAGTGACAAAGAAGCAGAAAAGGTGCAGGAGAGGGACTCTAGCAAGACCCTGTCATGGACAAGCAAAAAGGAAAGGAATACAAAGATGGTGAGTCGATGAATATTTTTTCAAAGCTAGCGAAACTCTTGGGTGAAAAAGAAGTAGGTTGTGATGAATGAGGCAAAGGAGTAAAGGGGATGAAAAAGGACTGCAGGCAAACAGATGGCCCAGGATAGGAGATTTGCTGTGAGGAACATGGTTAATCAAGGAAGAAGGTGGAAAGGTGGTACAGGAAGTAAAGGAGAACATATGTGCTGCAAGAACATGGACTAGGAAAGTAGCAGTGATACAGAAAATCAGAGACAGAGTAGGATGGAGAAAGTGATAAGGCAAATTGAAGAGACATGAAAGTAAAGTAAGACATCCTTGAAAGGCACTTTGTCTATTGAACAATCTGGCAGTGTCAGCAGGTCTAGGCCAACCTGTCAGTGCAGGTCTTGGAGTTTGACGTGGTGCACGTAGAGAGGGGTGTGACTAAGGACGCGAGGAGTGAGTAATGAGGCACGGGGAGCTGGGAGTCCGGAGCAGGCCGAACCGAGTTACCATGGGGAGATTTTGAGGAAAATGTGCTGCGAAGGCTGCTGAGGACCCCCCGCCCCCCCGGAGAGGCTGTCTGCTGAAAACCAGCCCGGCCTGGAATCAGCACCTGCATCGGCATCGGCCATAGCAGCGGCAGGCAGCAGGTAAAAAGCCGTTCTCCCCACTCACAACCATAGCTGCAGTCCACCATTTCCTTTTGCTCATATCTCCCCGCCCCAGGCCTGAATGAGCCCAGAAGCCGCCAGGCATCAGGAAGCCTCGAAGTGATTATTTATATGCCTCCAGGTACCAGGAAGCTCGCTCGTGCCCCTTCCCCAGTAGGGATCACTAGTGGCCCAGCAACAGGGGAAGGTGAGGCAGCGCTGCTGCAGCATTGACCGAAAACCAAGGCCTTGAAGCAAGTTGGTGCCAATAACTGGGTCTCGCTCTTTAACAAACAGAACTAGGAGCCCGATTGTACCAATTCCCCGCAGAGAACAGATGAAAATAGCAACGATCCAGCTGTAACATTGGGGGAATCTGGGACTCTGAAGCTCCACCCTCTGCTGGATCCCTTGTAAGCCTGTAAAGCTCAGAAAAGAGCTAGCAAGGTGCTGGAAACAAGGGCGAGCAGCAGGGATATATCCCGATGCACACTGGTAGAGCCCCGGCCTGCGGAAGTGACCTGACTAGATTCGGCTGCGGCTTGCGGACCGGGTGAGCTCCCCTGCCCCCCTCTCCGAGCTGCCTCTAAACTACAGACTAGTCTGTATTTGAGCTCCACACTGCTTAAACGTTGTGCTCAATTAAACACTTCACAGGCTGAACTCATCTGCCTTGAGCCGACGAGAGTGGATTGCCAAGACCCTTGCAGTGCGCTCGTGCCCCTCTCTGGTTCAAAGTGAGGCGTGGTGGCGCTGCTAGTCCTCATGATCTCTTTTTAGCAAAGCACCAAACACAACAAAAAAATTTAAAGACCTTACAACTCAGTTCTCCAGTTCATGATTGCCCACCAGCAGCTGTAGCTAGCACCTGGTAGTTGACATAAGCCTGAACTAAATGGAGCCACCTTATCAGCTGGAAGCCCCTCACTGATCGCCCTCACCTTGCACCTGGTAGTTGACGTAAGCCTTGAACTAAATGGAACCACCATACCTACTGGAAGCCCCTCACTGACCAGCCCCCGAATGCCCCCTCAGCAGTGGATGTCATGGGGCGGCACCTTGGTTCGAGCTGGGCTGCCTGTTTCCCTACGACATCACCGAATACTCCCACTGAGCCAGCCGGCACTAACAAATTTAAGCCCATACTGGATACTAGTGTGCTCGTGCCTTTCCTAGTGGACAGTAAATGACAAGGGTGATCTGCAGACATGGGAGGAAGGTGGCACCGGCTCCTGCCCCGTAGTGAAATGAATGGGATAGTATTCTGCACAAAACTAATGGGAGGTGTTTCCCCACGATCCCCATTGGAATCCTGTGGAAAAATATCAGAGCAGCGCCCAGGGAAAACCCGGGCTCCAGTGATGGCCCAAAAGAGGAAAAAGAAGACGCCTAAGCAGGTAGGCCAGCTACCGGTGACGGTACTCATCACGGTAGCTCTACTGCACACAGAAACAACTTCACCCCTGGTCTTCCCCTGCTCCCCCTGGGGTGCCTAAAAGGAGCTGTTCCAGCCAAAGATTACATCTAAATTTACTTTCTTGAAAGATACTGGGGGAGCCATTTTTTTCGAACAACACAAATGTCAAAGGGCTTCTAATGCCCGTAAGCCCCCCTGTGGAGAAGTGTGGCTCAATGGCAGACCCTGATGCAGAGATCTGGCCCGGGACCAGGGTTCAATTCCCGCCTCGGCGGGTCTTGGGCTCAATTTCCTCGGTCCTGATAATTCTCGCCTCGGTGCCTATTCTAATCATGGGTCCCACTCTGCAACTCTGGGCAATAGCTTGCTTAATCTCCACAACGGCCCCAACAGTGCTGGGATGCCTGGCTTCACCCTGGGGGTGCCCAGGAGTGGACATTTCACAGGGAAAAGCCAGGAAGGGTTCCACAGCGGTATGCGTACAGCGCCTGGACACCCCTTTGGGGGTATGGGTGCGCTTTACAAGTACAAATTTCATTTCATTTCATTTCATTTCATTCATGTATTGGTGCAAAATCCTCTAGGACAAACTACCTCCAAGCGGTGGGCCCCTCACCTTGTAACAGCCTTCAACAATTAATGGAACCTATCGCTCTGTTGTTAAACAGCGTAACTCAGCCAACCAGGGCATGGCGCCAGCAGAAAGAGTCAGCCCGAGAGCCAAACCCAGCCTCACATGCCTAGAGCTCCCAAAACATTACGAGCTGATCGAGAAAGCAGAGATGAAAAACGACAGCCCTTCGACCGCAGAAACTTCCTTGTTGCCTTTACTCAGCCCATTGCTGAGGGGACACGATTTGCCCCAGCTAATAAACCAACTAGAGGAGGAAGAAAGGAAATGTCAAACACTTAGGATCAACTCACCGCCCAGAAAAGTAATGGTATCTCAAAACAGTCGTCCGTCCACTCCTGCCGAGGTCAGATGCAGCTGATATACCACCCCCACAGTGTTGAGACCTGAGGACTCAGATGACAAACTGGCTGGCACCGACAGTGAGGACTCACTAGCAGCTGAGAATCAAAAATCATACCTTTACTCAAAGGAATGGAGGAGGATGCTCACCTCATACGGCAACGAGGCCCCAGCAAATTCCAGCCCCAACGCAAAAGGATGCAGCAATCCACAAGGGACCTTATGGTCAACCATGTTAAGAACATTGCAGAGCGCAGTAGAGGCTCTTAATTTCCAGGCAAATAAAATGGACATACAAATTAACCTACCTAACACTCTAGCAATGTACGTGTCAGTTGATGGAGCAAGGTAAATGAAATAATTTTGGAACCCCCTAAAATAACACTAATAAATTAATGTTACTAATTGTTTGATGGACTAACCAACAATTTACACCCTTGGTAAACATTTACCATCATCATCATAAATAGCTTTATTTCGATATAAATATCATAAAAGCATCGACCAATTCATCAAATATATCAAATAAAGTTAAAGGGAAGAAAAGTTTAAAAGAGAAAAAAAAATACAATCATATACAAACAATAAAAATAAAAAGATACAATTCCAAAACCGTTAAGACCTAAAGCTATTTTCACTAGATTCTAGATTCATTTAAAAAGTTTAAAATAATTAAAACCAACTGAATGCTATACGAAATCAAACCCCATATATTCTGTACCATGGATCCTTGGCCCCGCACATTGGATTCACCAGCTACTCATCGACAGAAGGGGCTGTCCTCTGTATAGCCCCACACCTGGTAATCCATGCGCATCCCAAAAACTTGGCTACTCCGCAAACAAACAGGGTGCTCGTGTCCGATTTAAGTATGCGTAAAGCAACTCTGTAATCCAGAGAGCCTAGTTGTTTGCATATGGGCACAAGCCACCTGGACCTTGCGCCTGCGTGTGCAGGACACGCAAACAGAAGGTGTGCAACACTCTCCTTTATGGTGCCGCACAGGGGGCATTCTGCAGTAGTGCGGTGCGGTGGTAGCCATTTTGCGGTATATTCCCGAACTGGGAGGGAGCCAAACCTAAATTGAATGTACAATGTCCTGTCTCTGGGGACCTGAATTGTGTCCATGTATGATTCTAAACCTCTCTGGAGCTTATGTTGGAAGAACTCCTCCGTAAGTCTTCCCATGTTAGAATTACTAAGTTCCTTAGCCTCAATCCAGGCCCAATAGGCCCGTTTAAGGTCCTCTTTGCTTGGTGGAATTTGGGTATCCCAAGAGTCCTTAAAGTCAAGAACAATTAATAATGATTTGAGATTGGAGATCCATTTGATCTCCTTCTTGGTGTCGATGCGCATTATTTCAGTAAGTGCCTCAGCATAATTAATTAATTCTGGGGTTCGCCTAAACATTACACAAATGGTAATTGCTATTTATGTGCAAATTTAACTTATTTACAATTGTAAAGTGAAGTAATATTAATATAGTGATTTGCGTACTAATTAGAGCAAAATCGCATGATTTGTGCTATGTAGTAAAATTGTATTGTGGCAAAAGAATGCGGATGGTAAGTAAAAATAGCTTTAAATGTCGCTTCTGCTAGATAACACCTAACACGGGTTCTTAGAATGACGGGTGGTAAACAGAAAGGCTTATTTTCTTTATTTTAATTATGATTGTGTTTGTTTTATGATAGTTCGTTCGGGCCTATTAGGCCAGGTTGAGAAAATGGCTGCCGAGGCAGATGAGGTCATGTGCAGAAACAAAGATGACCTCCAAGCGGAAGAAAGCAATGGAGCTAAACCACGTGGGTGCAGCTCGACTCCGGAGTGGGAGATGTCAAGGTCATGGCGACCTAACATGAGGAGAGTGCCAAGAAAGACTCAGCACGTATCCGTGAGAATGGAGTATAATCCAAAATGAAGTAACAATGGACTGACCAAAATGTGACCATCAAAAAGTAACATTACGAACTGTCAATTTGGACTGCATTTACCCAAAGGTCATGGGAAAGCAAAATCCATAAAACCTTTCTAAAACCAGTTTGAACAAGGAGGGCAATGAGGTGATTCTCGCCACCCCTCCAATGGACCAATTAGCGTGATTCTCGCCCCCAAAGATTGCAACTTTCTGTTTAGTAAGCTAGTAGTAGGGTATAAGAGGACCTACTCTAGTAGGAGGAGCGTTGTTCCTGTATATTTTTTGAGCACTGAGTGTTGATGCTGAAGAAGCTGCTACTATTTTCTATAGGCCGTTTTTCTTTGCAGAAATATTCTTTTGAACTTTAAATTTGACTGGGAAAAGGAACGAGACCGATGCGGGAAACCTGTATGGGAGGTCCGTCGAGGAGGCCTTTAGCGGGACAGTCAGTCAATTTTGGGAGTTCCATGCTGTGATCTACAATTTATCTGCTTTGGTGAACCTTTTCAATCTCCATCTGAGAGGGGTATGCATCAAATTCTTTCTAAAAACTTATTTCTTATATGCTATTGAAATGTATTAAAATGATTAATAAACTTGAATCTCACTCATGCACTTAAGAAAATAGATAAAACTTTATTCTAATTAAAACAACGAGTCTGTGGTTCTTTAGCTCAATAATAAGTGTAATGTTTAACAGGTTTTGAATGTATTGAGCTGGTCTTAATCACCATCAACTTATTCTACAAGTTGGTCCATCGACCAAAAAGCGGAATACCTTGATGTTTTAAAACTGACAGGATTAAACTGATTATGTATGATGTTTAAGTTAATATTCTGTTAACTTTAATAAGGTATTCCGTTCTTCCAGCAATTCGTTCTTCTCCTAGTGAAAAGTGGATGCAATCCAGGGATCAACTGAGTGAGTGTATGGTATGCGGTGTTATGGGCCCCACCGTTACATGGTATGGTAGAAGTGAATGATTTTTACCTGGATTTGTGTCTAAAGGAGAAATTTATATTAGGCGCGCTGGATCAGATTTCTTGGTAGCAGAGTTATGGCTACTATAGATTAGTTTGGTGATTATTGGTTATTGATTATTGATTATTCATGTTTAACATTACGTGTTGAATTGTATTATGTTATATGTAAGTCGAAAATTTTGAAGCTTCCGGGAAGTAGGAAGTGGACACGTGTGGCAAGAGAAGTCACATGGAATTGTGCATTGTCTGACTTTTCAAAATTGGTGATAACACAGGTTTGTGTTATGATAGGGACATTTCATGTATAAACGTGTATGAGTGAAACAGCAACCGGTTTTCTTGTGAAACTCTGGCCTTAATTCTCAGGAGCAGTATAGTCTCCACATGTGTTTTATCCCCAGAGAAACGGGTTTACCCCTTGCTTGAAAGAAGGGTAAGGTAGAGGGAAGTGCTACACTTATCGAACGAAACAGTATTCTTGCAAGATAGAATAAACTATCTCTTTTGTTTAGTGAAAACAGGCAATGGAAATGTGTTTTATGTTGTAACTAATAAAATCAGTCAAGAGAAAAACTGCCGATAATTTTTGTAAAGGAGGGGTCAGGAGTAGAATTGACATGATAAAGACCGCGCTGGGATTGGCCAGTGGGGGAAAGAACGAAGAGCGTCCTGATTGGTGCGTTGGTGTGAGACGCACTAGGATAGGTCCATGGAGAGTGACGTAGAAGCTTACGGATTGGTGCGTTGGTGTGAGACGCGCTGGGATAGGTCCGAATAGCACACAATAAACAGAATAGAGTTGTGAGTTTGACGAAAAGGAAGAATCGTGAAATATGGCTTATTATGAGTACTGTAGAGAAAAACCGTCATGGATGGCGAAAATTAAGAACTTTTTCAAGAAGGACAAAAAGGTAGTGACTAGGGAAGGACAAGTAATTCCTCTGCCGATAACGCCAGCTTCTCACATGATGTTGAAATATGGTTATCATACTTGCATTTGGTTAGAGAATTGGACAAAATATACTCAGAATGATGGAGTATTGGCTTTTCCAGAAAATGGTTCATTTAGCACAGCTGTACTTCAGAATTTGAGAGAGAAAATGATGAAACTTGAGCCAAGACCAATGCCGACGCAGTTTGAAGCGTTAGGTGAATGGGAAGACGAGATGTATGAAAGAGAAAGACACAGAGGTGCAAAAAACTATAGTTTAGTTAATGGAAGGGTATGGGGAGTGAATCATGAAGACAGAATGAGGCGATGGAGATACGCTAATATGACAGATGGTTTGTTTCCAGCCTTAACAGTTGAAGAGGTTGCAGGAAGGAAGTGTATGGAGAAAAGGAAACATACAGCTACGGAGAGGTATGGGTATGGAGGTAGCGAAACAGAGGATGAATTGCTGGAGGACATTTTAAACAGAAAACCACCTCCATATCAACAGAATTCTGCGGTGGTGACACCCAATGCACCACCGATGGAAACTGGGAGGAATAAAAGCCCAGAACGAAGATATGATATAAATAGGTCAAATGAACATTTAGAAACTCCACAAAATGAGAAGCCTGACAGTGGTAATACAGCTGAGTTAGCAAGAACCACAAGAGAATTGACTGAGAAAATAAGAGAGTTAACAATGAACATGGAAGCTGTGACTGTACCAGTGACAACAGGACCAGTAATACCAGTATTTGAAAACCAAAGAATAGATGAGCATTCCTTAACCATCCCAATGAACTCGAATATGCAAAGAATGAGAGAAGGGATAATTCCAGAAACTAGAGAGACGAAAGATTTTGTCAGCTCATATAGACCGAGTCCACCTACTAACTTGACAGTAAATGAGAGTGAGATAAAAAGGATTCCTATGGGAACTGAGTCAGCAACTGAGACCCCAGAGAGAAGCACAAATTGGATAGAAATAAATAGTACACCTGTAGGTCCGACTCCAGAAGAATTAAATGAGTGGATGAGAAATTTACAAAAGAAAGATGCAGAACCACAACCATTGGATGTAATCAGACTAAAGATAGACATGGAGGAGTTGATTTTAGGGACTATTGGTACAGAAAAATTGAAATCATATCAGGATGAGGAGATTATGTTTTTATGTAAGAGTATTACTTGGAGAGCTAGAAATTTACATGAAAAGTTGGAAGAGACAGCGAATGAACTAGGAGTAGAATTTGAAAAACTCAGGAGTTTGCAGAAACCGTATAGGGTAGATTTTTGTGGAAAAGATATAGAAAATCTGAACACATTAGGACGATTAACACAGATAAAAGAACTGATTGTGTTATTGAGAAAATGGGGTGATGTGGACAGATGGAGGAGCAGGTGGACCAAAAGAAAAGAGGGAATGACCGATAAAGCGTCTTTGGCTTTTGCCGTAAAAGAAAAGGAACCAATGGTGATAGAATGTCCAATGAGAGAAACTCCAGGAGGAAGCTATGTGCATGTCCCATGGTCTAGACAAGATATATTGTCATTTACGAATGATTTTCCAAAATTGAGAGAGAAACCTGTTGAATGGTATAGACAAGTGGAAAGATTTGTCAAAGTTTCGAAGGTGTTGTGGGTAGATTTGGATGGATTGTTTGACATTGTAGTACCAGCAGATTTATGGCCAGAATGTAAGATTACCATCGATTGGCCAACAGAAGAATATCCTAGAGATGCAAAAACAGGGGCGCCAGGTCCAGAAGTAATGAGAAAGTATGACCAGGTTATTACGTTCTTGAAAAACAAAATTCCACCAAAAGAAACAGATTGGGTAAAGATTGATAGAACAACACAGGAGAGTAAGGAATCTGTACATGCCTACTATGAAAGGCTACTTTTGGTTTTCAAACAGTATAGTGGTTATGAGACTTTGAGTGAAAAGGACATGAGTCATTTTGTATATAGATTTGTCTTTGGATTGAAACCAGAGATAAGTGAAATGATTAAGCAGCACATGTTGTGTTGGCAAAATAGCACTGTGGACGAAGTATTAAGATATGCTAAATATTGTAGTGATGACATTGAGTGTAGACAACGTAAATTAAAAGAAAAGGCGATGTGGGCACAAGTAAAGGTTGCAGAAAAACAAGAAGCTCAAATGAATAATCAGACCGGTGAGACAGGACAGACTAAATCCAAACCGAATATAGGTAAAGGTAAAGGTCAAATGAGTATAGAAGAGGCCAAAAACAAATGGCCGTGTCATAACTGCGGAAAATTAGGGCATTGGAGAAACGAGTGTAAATTTCCTCCAAAAGCTAATATGGAAAATCAATCATTGAATCCACAGGTGCAGAATGAGGTGAGTTACCAACAGCTGCAGCAACCGCAGGTAGTTACTCAACAGAGTCAGGTGCCACAACCACCTCTTCCCAAGAGTGCAAACCCCCAGAGATACAGTGCAGAGACAGGATTCTATGGAGGAGAGCAGGTAACAAAATTGCCGCGTGCAGCTGCAATATCGCAGTATTGGTTACGGCAGGATGGAAATGAATCGGATGAAAGTTTATGACGGTGCCTAGGAGAGGAGGAAGAGTGCGTGCTTGGCGCACCTCTAGAGGTAGATCAGTCAGGTCCATTTGTGGATGGAGAAGTGAATGGTGTAAATGTTACATTCCTTGTGGACACTGGAGCTACCCGTTCTACTGTTAGATCAGTGGAAATTCCAACCCTTCCTCTCTCAGGTGAATTTATCCAAGTTGTAGGTGTTTCAAACCAGCAGATTAAAGCGCCTCTTACCAAACCAGTAGAGGTGAAAGTTGGACCATTCAGAGAAATGCATCGATTTGTGGTGTGTGATTGCAGTCCTGTAAACTTGCTAGGACGTGATCTGCTTTGTAAAATGAATTGCACCATTTATTGTACCCCGGATGGTTTTGCATTTCAGACACCAGATGAAGATGTTCTGTATAAAATGACAATGGCAGAAATAGAACCAGGAGTAAATGACATGTTTCCTGTGTTTGATGTAGAGAAAATCCCAATTGAATTAAAAGAAACAGTCAGATCTGATTTATGGGATTTCACAGGCGACGACATTGGGTTAATGAGAGGAGTAGATCCTGTAAAAATCACTGTAAGAGAAGGAACAAATTTCCCAAACACTCCACAATACAAATTAATGCCAGAAATTATTGAAGGAATAACACCCGTAGTTAACAAAATGATTGAACAGGGAATTTTGAAAGAAATAATGAGTAGCCCATGTAATTCACCTATAATGGGTTTGAAAAAGCAGAATGGAACATATAGAATAGTCCAAGACCCGAGAAAGATAAATAAAATTGTTATTCCGTGTTGTCCGATTGTGCCAAACCCCGCTGTGATATTGTATCAAATTCCGCATGATGCAGAATGGTACACAGTTATTGATCTGTGCCATGCATTTTTCTCTATTCCATTACATCCAGATAGCCAGCCATTATTTGCGTTCCGGTTCGGAGAGCGTATTTTGGCATGGTGCCGAATTCCTCAAGGGTATACGGAAAGCCACTCAATCTTTAATCAGATCTTAAAGAAATCATTAGAAGATTTAAGAATGCCTGAAAAATCTGTGATGGTTCAGTACATTGATGACCTGTTAGTGGCAACAAAGACCAAAGAAGCATGTGTTATTGACACAATTGCTTTACTGAACCACTTGGCAGAAGGAAGGCACAAAGTGTCTCCGTCAAAACTGCAATTTTGTCAACAGGAAGTACAATACCTAGGTCATAAGATTGAAAAAGGGATGCGAAAAGTAACAACAGAAAGAATAAAAATTATCCAAGGAATGAGAGCTCCAATGACACAGAGAGAGGTGAGAATGTTCCTTGGAATGGTTGGGTATTGCCGACAGTGGATAAGTGGATTTTCATTAATTGCAAAACCTTTACAGCGATTGACTAAAAGAGATGTTAAAGATCCGTTTGAGTTGAACGAGGAAGAAATGAAAGCTTTCAAAGAACTAAAAACGAAGTTGTGTGAAGCACCGGCATTGGGAATGCCTGATTATGAAAAAGAATTTGAGCTATATTGTAGTGAGAGAGATGGATGTGCACTCTCAGTGTTAGTGCAAAGGCATGGAAAAATGAAAAGACCCATTGCTTATTTTTCAGCTGTTTTGGACCCGGTAGCAAAAGCGTTGCCTGGTTGTCTGAAAGCAGTAGCCGCTACTTGTGTGAGTCTGGAACAGAGTGAAGGCATTGTGATGGGATATCCATTAAGAGTATATGTTCCACATTCTGTTGAAATTCTCCTGACCAGAACCAAAACCCAATTTATGACACATAGTCGGCTGACTAGGTATGAAAAGGTGATTTTGAGTGCAGACAATGTAACCATTGATAGATGCACAAGTGTGAATCCTTCAACTTCACTGCCAGACGAAGAGAATGTAGGAGTCAAGGATGAAGTCGATCATAAATGCCTGGATGTACTTGAGTTCTGTACAACGCCTCGTCCAGACATTAAAGATGAGCCCTTGAAAGAATCAGATTATGTGATGTTTGTGGATGGATCGTGTCTGAGGACAAGTGCAGGAGTTTTAAGTGCTGCGTATGCTGTATGTACCGTAGCTGCCATAATGGAAGCATCCTGTTTGAGAGGGATACGTTCAGCCCAAGTAGCTGAGTTGATTGCTCTGATTCAGGCGTGCAAACTGGGAAAGAATGTCCGAATTACGGTGATCACGGATAGCCAGTATGGCTTTGCAGTGGTCCACGATTTTGGACAGATCTGGTCCCAGAGAGGTTTCTTGACGTCTGCAGGAACTCCAATTAGGAATGGTGAGTTTGTGAAGAAATTGCTTGAGGCGATACAGCTGCCTAAACAGATTGCAGTGGTGAAGTGTGCCGCACACAAAAATGGGGCAGACTATATTGCAGTTGGCAACAAGTATGCGGACGAAATAGCCCAATACTGTGCCAGAAATATGGTCTCGTTAAACAGAAGGAGAGAAAAGGAAAATGTTTCATGTCCATTGCTGTTTACTAACATTGTCGAAACATGGGATGAGGTAAGGCAGTTACAGGAAGAAGCAAACGAAGAGGAGAAAGATGGTTGGATAAAAGCAGGTTGCAGGAAAAGAGAAGAAGATGACGTTTGGGTTTACAGAGATGAAAGACCAGTTATGCCTGATAGCATGATTTCTAACATGGCACGGATGTACCATGGACAAGCTCATATTGGTAGGGATGCCATGATTAGGCTTTTCAGACAGACTTGGTACAATCCAAAATTCAGAGCTATAGCTGAAAGTCTCTGCCAAAGATGTCTCACATGTCAACAGATAAATCCAGGAAGGAAAACAGTAGTGAGTCTAGGTACAATAGGACGTGAAGGAGGTCCTTTTACCAGAATGCAACTAGATTTTATCGAAATGCCTCCAAGCAATAGACTGAAGTATGTTCTTGTGGTCGTTTGTTTGTTTTCTCGTTGGGTGGAAGCCTATCCGACAAGAAGGAATGATGGAGTTACTGTAGCTAAGCTCCTGCTGAGAGAATTCATTCCAAGATATGGTTTTCCAGTAACGATTGAAACAGACAGAGGAACACATTTTCAAAATGAACTAATTCAACTGATATGTGAAGCTCTTGACATTCAACAGAAATTACACTGTGCTTACAGACCAGAGGCTTCTGGGGTGGTAGAACAGGTGAATGGAACGATAAAGAATAGGTTAGGGAAAATGTGTCAAGCCACAGGACTCAAATGGCCTGATGCCCTACCATTGGTACTGATGACTATCAGAAGCATACCTGACAGAAAAACAGGTCTAAGTCCTCATGAGATAATCATGGGACGAGCAATGAGACATGCACATGTACCTGTCAACAAACTGCTGACTATAACTGATGATCTCGTATTGGACTATTGCAAAGGATTGGCTGGTGTGGTACATTCTGTGTTTCATCAGGTTGGACCGGATGCGACCACTCTTGAAAGAAAACCAGCTCATGATTTGAATCCAGGAGACTGGGTCCACATAAAAGTCCACAGAAGAAGAAACTGTTTGGTTCCTCGCTGGGATAAGCCACGTCAAGTGATCCTGCTGACAACAACTGCTGTCAAATGTGCTGGAGTGAAAAACTGGGTGCATGCCAGTCACACTATCAGAGTTCCAGATCCTGAAGATCGACCTGTAAGTCGACATCTGGAGATATCTGATACCAGTTCAGCATCTGAAGCAGAACCTGAGACAAGCAGAGTTCCAGATCTTGAAGCTCGACCTGTAAGTCGACATCTGGAAGAACAAAGTACAAGTTTTACAACTGAAGAAGAACCTGAACCAATTGAAAATCCAGATTTTGAAGATCGACCTGTAAGTCGACATCTGGAAATATCAGATACCAGTTCAGCATCTGAAACAGACCAATCGGAAATTGATGAAAGACAAAGGAGAAAATTACACACTGACATTATAAACGAAGAAACTGAACCAAGAGACAGTGATAGTGAACAACCAAGTACAAGTTATGGGAAAATTCCTCCAGAAATAGTCGAACTAACTGAGGGAGATTTAGATACAGATAGAGAGATAGAGGAAGAAGCGGAAGAAACTCGAGGAGTAGTAGGGACAGATCAACATTTTGAAGAAATACAGGGAAATTTAGATTTAGACAGAAAGATTAATAAAAATCCGGAAGACAATCGAGGAGGGATAGAATCAAGCGACCCAACAGGAAAGATACCAGAAGATTCAGATTCGGAGAATGAACAGAGATCATAAAGTTCAAAGTTAGAGGAAGTGAAGGGAGATCTGAAACAGAATCAGAAGAAAGTGAAGAAGAAAGAAAAGAGAGACTAGGACCAAGAAAGAGAACTTGGAGAGCTGAACCAGAAGAGAAGGAAAGTGAACCAAAAAGGCCAAGAAAAGGAGACAATTGGCCCCACGAAGTCAAAAGACTGAGATACAAGATAATAAATTTGAACAGAGATGATGCGGAACAAGTAAATGAGATAACAAGTCAAAAAGGAAAACAATTGCAGAAAGCAAAAAGAGTGAAAAGACCTAATCTGAAATATAAGTCACCTGAGTGGCTATACATCGCTTTGACTGACATTAAAGAAGAGGATAACACTCACGAGAGCCCAGACGAAAGCTGTAAACAAATGGGTGAAAGTGAAGTGCAACAAACCTGAAAAGATAAAGAAAGAAACCGGACTAGACACAAAACCTGAATGAGACAAGAAAGAGTTCTGAAAAGAACTAAAGAAAGACCAAAACGTGACACAGGAAAAAGGGTAGATTGGCTGAGAAGTCATTCTGAGGTGTGGTGACACATTTTCTGTATAATATATAAATAGCTAGGTAATAGTACAAAATGGTAGCTATTGATAATAGAAAATCTAGATGTGATTTCTTACGTAGATGGTGTAGGATGTGTTTTTATTGTACCGGATTAATAATGTTTGTTTGGCTTATTTTAGCAATAACAATTCCATTGAGGTTAGCTGTAGAAGAAACATCCGTAATTGAAAATAACACGAAAAAGGATAAAGAAGCTAAAACACAAAATATTGCAGCATTAATAGATAGTACTGATTTGCATAAGGACAAGTCTATAACTGATTTCTCTAAGAATGTCTTTACGAAACTATTGTATGAGTATGTAGAGACAATGGATGTAAGGGATTATGTTTGTATGCAATTACCTGCGTCTGTCACAGAAGGTGTGACCTATCATCACCTTCCTTTGACGTATGGGATAACGTAGTGCTTTAGCCAGTTTATTTTATAAAACAGGTAGATTGGAATATTATTATACTGACATAAACACTGTGTTTGCGAAAGTTCCGATAATTCCTGAACTAAATAAGGTGAAAGAAGCATAAGTGTTTGGTGAATTTTTCTTAGAAAATAAAGATTTAACATTAGAATATGTAATTAGACACAATCTTACCTGTGAATTAAAGAGAGAAGAAAAGGTTTTCTTGGAGATGGTAGAGAACAGAAGAATTAAGTTTCAAAGAAAGATAGTAGAAGAAAAGATAAAAACACCACTTTGGGCGTTTGAAGAGAAAAATCATGATAAAGGAGAGACAAAAGCAGCTATGACTTTGGATTGGCCTCAACAGGGAAAGTTGTGTATCAGTAGAAATAAGACTAGGTATGATAATTATTTTGTAGGTTTCAGTGAATGCCGAGATACATATAAAATTTTAGGAGGATGGGGATTTAAAGGGGGAAAAGATCCAATATTTCCAGGGATTTATTATATATGTGGAAACAGAGCTTATTATAGGTTGCCGGACCACTGGTATGGGTCATGTTATTTAGGTCTGGTCTTTCCAAAGATTTTTCATGTGGAGAGAGGAGAAAAAGGAATACATGAGATAGATAGAACACTAACACGTAGAAGGAGGGAAAGTTTTTCAGAAATAGTAGGTGACATTTTTGGAGCAATGATACCAGCAGTGGGCATATCTTTGAATGCATTTAAGATTCGGAAACTGTCCACATTAGTAGATCGTTTATCAACGGATACTGCTGGAGGGTTCTTGATGGTAAATACCGAAATGGTTGCCATGAGAGCTATGGTGATGCAAAATCGACTTGCCCTTGACATTCTTTTAGCAAAAGAGGGTGGAGTCTGTGGAATGTTGAAAGTCCAACATTGTTGCACTTACATTCCAGATAAAAGTGAAAATATACAGAAGTATATAAAGAATATTACTGATTTGCACAAAGAAATTGCTCCACTGGAGGTTGAAGGTGTCTGGGAGAAACTTGCTAAGAGTTTTTCCTCAATACAAAAATGGTTTACCGAAATAGGTGGTTCCCTTATTGGGAAAATATTAATATCAGTAACAGTAGTAATAATAGTAATGTTGTCAGCCAAATTAGCATATGTGTGCATTAAGAGGAGAAAAGCACAAAATAGAATAAAAAGAGAAAATGAGAAAAATAAAGAAAGAGAACGAGAAATGGGAGAAATAGAACTAGAAGAACTGAAAGAGAACATATATAAAAGATCAAAAAGACAAGATGAGGAAGACACTGTTGTGTGAACTAACGAAAAAGCAAATGGAGAAGAAACATTTATCTAATAAATTGTGTTACATAGTTTTTGTGGTGATATTAAAAATCACCAAAGGGGGGAGTTGATGGAGCAAGGTAAATGAAATTATTTTGGAACCCCCTAAAATAACACTAATAAATTAATGTTACTAATTGTTTGATGGACTAACCAACAATTTACACCCTTGGTAAACATTTACACAAATGGTAATCGCTATTTATGTGCAAATTTAACTTATTTACAATTGTAAAGTGAAGTAATATTAATATAGTGATTTGCGTACTAATTAGAGCAAAATCGCATGATTTGTGCTATGTAGTAAAATTGTATTGTTGCAAAAGAATGCGGATGGTAAGTAAAAATAGCTTTAAATGTCGCTTCTGCTAGATAACACCTAACACGGGTTCTTAGAATGACGGGTGGTAAACAGAAAGGCTTATTTTCTTTATTTTAATTATGATTGTGTTTGTTTTATGATAGTTCGTTCGGGACTATTAGGCTAGGTTGAGAAAATGGCTGCCGAGGCAGATGAGGTCATGCGCAGAAACAAAGATGACCTCTAAGCGGAAGAAAGCAATGGAGCTAAACCACGTGGGTGCAGCTCGACTCCGGAGTGGGAGATGTCAAGGTCATGGCGACCTAACATGAGGAGAGTGCCAAGAAAGACTCAGCACGTATCCGTGAGAATGGTGTATAATCCAAAATGAAGTAACAATGGACTGACCAAAATGTGACCATCAAAAAGTAATATTACGAACTGTCAATTGGGACTGCATTTACCCAAAGGTCATGGGAAAGCAAAATCCATAAAACCTGTCTAAAACCAGTTTGAACAAGGAGGGCAATGAGGTGATTCTCGCCACCCCTCCAATGGACCAATTAGCGTGATTCTCGCCCCCAAAGATTGCAACTTTCTGTTTAGTAAGCTAGTAGTAGGGTATAAAAGGACCTACTCTTAAGTAGGAGGAGTGTTGTTCCTGTATATTTTTTGAGCACTGAGCGTTGATGCTGAAGAAGCTGCTACTATTTTCTATAGGCCGTTTTTCTTTGCAGAAATATTCTTTTGAACTTTAAATTTGACTGGGAAAAGGAACGAGACCGATGCGGGAAACCTGTATGGGAGGTCCGTCGAGGAGGCCTTTAGCGAGACAGTCAGTCAGTTTTGGGAGTTCCATGCTGTGATCTACAATTTATCTGCTTTGGTGAACCTTTTCAATCTCCATCTGAGAGGGGTATGCATAAAATTATTTCTAAAAACTTATTTCTTATATGCTATTGAAATGTATTAAAATGATTAATAAACTTGAATCTCACTCATGCACTTAAGAAAATAGATAAAACTTTATTCTAATTAAAACAACGAGTCTGTGGTTCTTTAGCTCAATAATAAGTGTAATGTTTAACAGGTTTTGAATGTGATTGAGCTGGTCTTAATCACCATCAACGTATTCTACAAGTTGGTCCATCGACCAAAAAGCGGAATACCTTGATGTTTTAAAACTGACAGGATTAAACTGATTATGTATGATGTTTAAGTTAATATTCTGTTAACTTTAATAAGGTATTCCGTTCTTCCAGCAATTCGTTCTTCTCCTAGTGAAAAGTGGATGCAATCCAGGGATCAACTGAGTGAGTGTATGGTATGCGGTGTTATGGGCCCCACCGTTACATGGTATGGTAGAAGTGAATGATTTTTACCTGGATTTGTGTCTAAAGGAGAAATTTATATTAGCCGCGCTGGATCACAGGTATAGATGAGAAAATAGCAAATTTAATAAGGAGGGCTCAGACTTACACACAGGGAATAGGGCAGAGATGCAGCTGCTCCCCCATCCTAGATAAGTTGTCAACACTTCCAGTGACAATGTCAAATCTATTGGTTGACCTCAAGGACATAATCAAAGACAGGCCCAAGATGAGGGTAGGATCCCAGAACGCAGAGGCAGGACACTCTGAGGCATCACCTGCAGCAGAGTCGGAGAGGCCAAAGTGCGGCAACCGCTCCGGCCGTAACAAAGAAAGCCCTGGGCCGGACGGATCTGACCTTGTAGTGGTGCCTTCACCAATGGCAGGTTCTCTGGAACCATACAGGCCCCAAAAAAAACGGATGGACCAACAAAACAGAAGAGAGCTAAGAAGAGGAAGGGTCGTAATAAAAATCTCCTCTGATCAAGTGGGCAGGAATCCTACTCAATCTTCAGTGCAAGACCTACGCCGCACCCTCCTCCCAGGGATGCGGATCGATATAAGAAACCAATGGCTACGGACAGGGCAGAAGCTCCAGTAATAATGACCACCCTTAGGCAAACCAGTCCTGTGAACGGAATGCACAACGGACCGGGAGCAGTCCTGGAGACCAACTCATCAGTCACCCCAGTCGCAGATGTGACAAAATTCCATGAATCACAAGACACAGAGACACAGTCTAACTGTGCCAACGGACTCACTAGGACCCAGGACAGCACATGTATGGGGCCCCCCTCAAACATCAGAACTGGGTCCTGCAACAAGGAAGGAGTTGCAACTATTTGCACCCCATACTTGGATAGGCCTCACACTGATCTGGATAGGGTCTGTTTCACCACAAGTAAAAATGCAGCCATCCCCGGCCAGCATAGCAGATTGCAACTAACAAGAACTAATCAAGAACCACCTAACAAGGAACTCAGGTGCTCGCGAATATGGCCTTGTACACTATTACATCCTGAATATACATCCAGGTGCCCTTTTGATATCCTAAACAGAGGCAACATCCACAAGCTCATTCAAACACTGGATGGTACGGGGGAGGTTGCCTCGCAAGACATAGTATCAATTGAACGTATTGAACCAGGCCAGTAAAACGAATCAACCATAGTGGTTGACATGGCTGAGAAGATCTTGAGCACGGCCGAGATATTTCAAGGCTGGGGGATCACCATAACACTATTCAAGTGAACAGTTCATCCCCACGTCCTGGATACACAAAAAAAGCAGACTCAACACAGGCCCAACCAAGAACCATCTACTCTGTCCTGAGGAATGCATGGAGTAAATCCCCTGGACCTCAAAATGAACTTGCTGAATGGCCCCAGGGCAGGCCAGCCACAGTAACAGAGGTGGCCACAGAGTGGGTTTGACTGTTGGGTGCCTTGAGCACAACCAGACTCTTACAATGACGACCCTGCACTCACCATAGGCACCGACAAATATAAACGTTATGGCCAAAAAGCTTGAAGATCCAGGCATTTACCATTACCTTTGCACCTTCCAAATCATTCTCCTCCAAGAAACTTGGGCCCAGGCCACTCTTCAACGGGAGGGTTTTACAAACTTCTAAGTACCTGCAGTCAAATTTCACGAACATGGCTGCAGAAAGGTGGACTGGCAATGTATGTCTCTGCTACAAGCATGATCGACAGTCTAAAGGCCCAAGATGTCCTTTGGGAGATACCAACTCAGATGGCCCCTCAGTGGCAAAAAGAAGATAGCAGAGGTCGAAGCCTACAAGGAAACCTTGAACACTTAGACCTCAGAGCCCTCAATGGCTGGTACAACCCTGACAAATCACCCGAGCTCTCGTTTCTGACAAGATCCACCATGTCACTCATTGATTACACCTTTGCAAGTCTCTCCCTACTGCAGGTCATCTGAGCTTATGGGTTCAGCACGAAACTGGACAGCGGGCATCGGCCTCAAGAAATAACCTTAGACTTAGGCCTGGAATCACATGCCCCCGCAAAGGACCAGGGAGTCTTAGGCTCCACTATCAACCTCAGGCGCATAAAATGCAAGGTTGCCGACCTACCAACACTGGCACAAACTGCTAAACAACTGGTTACTTATACCTCATCATCTGGGGACAATCCACTCACCTGCTGGGCAAAGTGTACCACAGAACTTGCAGATCGGACTACAAAACCGGTTAAGACATTTCCAATAGACAGGCAACAGCAAGACAATAAGGTTAACACCCTGGAGAGGAGGGGGAGCAACCCTATGATCAGGATGGCCAAAAAGGAAGTTAACTACCTCTGTCGGGCCCTCAAAAGGTCGCCCATGGACCTTGCTATTCTGAATAACCTAAGGGCCTCCAGAAAAATATTAAAAAGGGCTAAATGGCACCTCCAAAGAGAATCTCAGGATTCATTCTGGGCTAAACTGCTGCATGACATACGGGTACTGCGTTTTGGTGAGCTGTAAACAGGATCGGCAGACCCGCTCCACGAGTGGTCGCCTCAAATATCCCTGAGATCATCTGGTATCAATTCTTGAGCAGTCATTACAACTGAGGGCCACTGGAGGAACCACATAGGTGCAAGCCAGATGACCGGGACCAGGAAAACACACTGCAAGCTCCACAAAAGGGATATCCCCAGCCTCAGCCTGGTTCACTTTTTAGCCCTTGCGATGTACAGAGGCAAATTAACAAGGGATGTAGGGAGGGTACACCAGGCCCGAATTGCATCCCCCCAGTGATCTACAAGGAGGATCCATCTTTCTGGGTGGATCAACTTGCCCCAGTCTTCAATGCAGCCACTCAGCTCCACCCCACCCCCTCCCTCATGGAGTGGCTTGATCCTCACCCCAATATACAAGGGGGGGCAAAGGCGACCCTGGAAACAACTGCCTAATATCTTTAATTGATAATGAAGCAAACTATTACGCAGGTGTTCTACTGGAGGAACTACAACTTTGGGCTGAGACACATTCCATTATTCTAGCAAATCAAACCAACAGACGCTGCTAAAATAAATAAATATCCCATCCACCTGTGTTTTCTTGATTTTAAAGCTGCTTTCAAAACAGTGAATTGGGGTATGCTCTGGAGGAAATTGGCAAATTTACAATTCACTTATGGTCTGTTAAAAGCCCTGGAAACACTACACATTAACACATGGGTTAGGATCAAGATAGGGGATGGCTCCCATCTATCTAGGAAAATCATAACCATGCAAGGCTTGAAACAAGGATGTCTCTTGGCCCCAACTTTGTTTAACCTGTTCCTGCCTGACCTCATGCCCTCATTAAATGAAGGGAACTCTCACCCGCCCAAATTGGGGTTTTCCAGTTGTCAAACCTACTCTACGCGGATGACTTAGTCCTTGCAAGCAGAACTAAGGTCGGTCTACAACGTTTGAATCTCACAACCATCAAAGAAAAGACGTTTGACAGATGACACCATCATTTACATGTCATTATTTTCTCACCACTTCACACAAACCTAAGAGTTAGGTCACACGTGTTTCTTTTCTGTCAAGAAAGTTGCCGATGATGACAGAACGAGCAAACTGGTGAGTACCAACCAGTAGCTCCTTGGATGGTGCTTACGTGAGGCACTTTCTGACTTCTCTCACATTTTTTCTTTGATGGGTGTGAGATTAGCTGTGGATGGGTGATAATTTTAAATGAGGAACACTTAGAGGTAGGCATGACTCGATAATTCAGCATAGCCATACCTAGGAGTACATAATACCCGCTTAATATAAGTTATAATGACTACAAAGTGTTCTGTTTAACCAGCATATTTACAAGCCCCTGTGCGCAGCGTGGTGCAAGAGCGATGCAACTTAAAAGTGAGATTTATGAAGCCACGCAATGCCACTTTGCATGGCCCTGAGTGGCTTCATAAATCTCGAGTAATGCAACGCAGCGCAATTTGCTGCTTTGCAGTAGTCTGTGCCAGGGAGGCGTTTCCATGGGTGTTTTTGAATGGGTATTCCCACGCAACATTCATGGATTTTGACACAGTTCCAGATTTACCAGAAGTGGTAGACCTGGGAATGCACCAAAAACCTACACTTCCCCAAGTGAGCTGTAACGAGGAGAAATATCTTTATTTTTCCTCGGTTTTTCCTCTTTCTATGTGTGCTGCATTTTGCAACACACATAGAAAGAGGAAAAAACCTCAGGGGATTGTTTTTGTGCAGGAAGGTACACCTACGTAATACAGGCATCCCTGCACCCTGGTGCAAGAGTGCCTACGTTGGCGCTAGCCCCAAAAAGGCACTAGCGCAGGGGAAAAGGTAGGAATGTGCCATATTGACTTAAATACAGTGCATTTGTGCCCTTTCCCTGACACGCAGTGCCGCTCAGCAAGGTGACGTGCTCAGTGGCGTAACAAAAGCACCAGGAGTCCCCGAGCTCCAGGGGCCCCCTAAGGCACTGTCAGGCCTCTGGCCTAAGAGCTTTAGACTGGTTACAGAGCGTGTGGAGGGGGCCCTGCATGTACTTTGCCGGGGGGGGGGGGTTCCCCCTCAAGTTTCGTTACACCACTGGACTTGCTGCGCTTTGTGACTTGGCCATAAATATGGTCCTTTGTATCCAAGATTCTTCTCATACTGATGGAGTTGGCTACAGATGTCAGAAGGCAAACCATATCCTGCTGATAGAGTCCCAGCCAGATGATACCCCACGCTGTACGACTAACCTCTACATGCCAAGGTGAACTTGGTAAATATTGGTAAACCACTGGTCTGCTAAAAAGTGCTCAGCAGCCTGTATCTGCCCACTCTATGCACCAATACCCCACTACTAATATCCCTAGGTGTCCAAAACGTTCTAATTCAAGGAAACCTTTATGTGAAAAGCGGAGGCATCCTGGGAGTCTGATTAAAAGGGCCATCTAGTGAATGAGGACATAAGAGGACGTTAAATGAAGGACATTCCAGAACCGCTGCGGCCGGTGATTGTTAATGTTGTAGGATTTTGTAAGAGGACAAACCTTTCACTTTTCTCTTACAAAGGTTCCTGTCAGGCCTTTTCCTTTCTTTTTAGACAGATAATGGCATTTCATAGTAGGAGAACATGAATATTCTGATAGTGTGCCCGCAGTGTTCTTCATGAAAAACATATCCTCTTCCATATGCAAGACCCAGATACATGCAGACATGGAATGATCAGAAGAAGGTTTTGCTTTTTTCCATCTCAGCCTATTTGTTATCAATTGTTCTCTGAAAAAGGTTAAATTGTGACCCGCCGGCTATATGCTTACTTTAACTGTCACCTTCTATACTGAAACCCGCAGCCAGGTTTTAGAAATATGAAGTCTCCCATAACATATATCAAAAATGAATATATTTGCTTTCTTTTTATTTTACATTAAAGGTTTAAAAAAAAAGCACAAACCCTTCTTTTATTAGGCGCCTCCAAACTAAGTATTTCCACTGTCTTATAGGGTGATTCTTAAATGCGTTTCCCAATTTTGAAATAATCGCTCACAAGTTCATAATTTGAGTGAGCTGGAAGACTTATCAGTATTTTTAAGAGCGCAATCTTGGCCCAAAGGAACTGGAGATCTTTTCCGCGAACACCTGGTTACACCGCACATATATTGTATGGGGCATATTAGCAAGGGCACTATCGCCGCTTTAGCGGCACTTTTTGCCGCTAAAGCGGCGATATTTATATCGCCCTATCAGCAAACTGTCTCTAACAGCAGTTAGCGACAGTTTGGTTACCGCTTTGCATGTTAGCGATATTTATCGCTAATGACATGCAAAGTGGGCGTTCCCGACGAACAAACCTGGGAAACACTCGCTAACAGGCCTATCGCCTATTAGCAAGGTGGCCATGGCCCCAGTTAGCGACGTGAAAAGTCGCGCTAACCGGGGTCATCGCCATTTATTTAACACCTGCAATTAGCAGGTGTTAGCCATACCTAACATGGGGGTGGATTATGATGATACGACCACAGGGTCGTATCAGCAAGGTGTTCTCCCTTCTCCATGCAACATCGCTGGTTTTTCAGCGATGTTGGCCCATTTCCCCGCTATCGCTGGAATATTCATCGCCATAGCGCTAATCGTTGCTAATACAGCGTTAGCGTGGCGATATATTCCAGCGATAGCCGGCGATAAAAAAAATCACGCTAAGCAGGGTTAGCGATGATTATCTTGCTAATATGCCCCTGTATTTCTGTTTATATTTGAGTGATTTGCTCGGAATCATAGGATGTTGAGTCCACGATGGGACTCGATCTTGGCTTCCCTATGTCAAAGTCGGTAGGTATGGACGTTAGACCGCATGCTCTGACTCATTTGCCCATGAATAGTGTCATACAGTGCCACAGGCACACTTTCATGTTAGGCAGAACTGTCGTCCAGCAAACAACCTATTTTTCGAATGAAGTGCACCCTCACTTTCGTTTCTTCTTTTGCCCTACATAGCATAGAAGCCAACGTTCACTTAACACATTTGGGCCTACATGTATGTAGCTTTTTCTTGGTCGCAAACGGCCCGAAAAAGCCTTTTTCTATGTACCAAACTCTATTTTGCGATTCAGTAACCTATTACTGAGAATCGCAAAATAGGTTACAGATTTGGTTTTGGAAGGGGCGTGTTAAGTGTGTCCCTCCTAAAAGTGAGTCGCAGTGGTATGTATGAATACTTTGCGACAGAAATGCGGTCGCAAAACATTTGCTTTTTACCTCCAAATTCAATTTGTGGGTAACCCATTCGCAAACGGGAAGGGGGTCCCAAGGGACCCCTTTCTTTTGTGAATGTACGCAAAAAAAAAAAATTTTTAAGAGCAGACAGTGGTTTCATGGACCACTGCCTACTCTTAAAAAATGAAAAGAAAACTTTTAATTTTTCTTTTTGAAACTCATCCCTTTTTCCTTTAAGGAAAACAGGCTGCATTTCCCCAAAAAACAAAATGTTGCTTTATTTAAAAGCAAACACAGACATGGTGGTCTGCTGCCCCAGCAGGCCACCATCCCTGTGTTTTATTAGCGATTCCCAAGGGGTCGCAATTTGCGACCTACCTCATGAATATTAATGAGGTAGGTAAATTGCCACCAAGTTGGAATCGCAAGCAGTGTAAAACACACTGTTGTACATAGCGGTTTGTGATTTCCTAATAGCGAATTGCTAAAATTCGCTATTAGGAAATCACAATCAGAAATATTAGTGCATGTGGCCCCTAATGTAATCCGGGCTAGACGTGCCGCTGAGGTGAACAATTGCTTAGTTTTATATTTATTTAGCAATCAAGTTCTTACCCACACCAGATTATACTAAAACCCTTTGTAATGCAAAGCAAATGTCAGTTACACACTGGGTGAAGGACAACTAAAATATTTTTAGAACATTGTAAACTGAACACAGGGAATTTTTCTTGATTTACCATCTCTGATTCTAGAATCACACAACGTGATGCCAAGAAGTGGGAAGCAGTTTTAATTCACTGCACCATTTGTCATTTGGTAGTCTCTTTCGGACACATACACTTGGAATAATCCAGGTAACCTTGGCCACCATACACCCATTTTGGAAGACCAGAAGCCAAATTTGCTAAGGGCTTGTTTTGCCCAGGCATCACACAATCCCTTAGCTAAAATTTACTAAACCATGCAGAGCCACCTTGCATGGCTCTGTATGGTTTAATAAATACAAGGTAATGTAAGACAGTGCATTCCGCAGTCTTGCATTACCTCGCAGCAGGGAGGCATTCCATGGGTGGAGTCTGGATGGCCCCCAAGTATCCACCCATGGGTTTTGACGCATTCCCAGATTTACAAAGAGTTGTAAACATGTGAATGTGTCATAATGGTAAGCCTCCCTGGCGTAACAAGGAGAAATATCTTTATTTCTCCTTGTTACTTCCTTTTCGATCTGTGCTGCATTCCACACTGCATTGTGGAGGTCTGTGAAAAAAAAGAAAGGAATGGGTTGGGTTTGGAGAGAGTACGAATGTGACCAGTAAGTATTAACATTCCTTTTTTTTTTATTCAATCCATGTCACAAATACATATCAATTTTGGTCAATACATAGAAATTCCTTCAATTACACTTAAAAAACAAGAAAAC
This sequence comes from Calotriton arnoldi, assembly GCA_963921515.1. NCBI lineage: Eukaryota > Metazoa > Chordata > Amphibia > Caudata > Salamandridae > Calotriton > Calotriton arnoldi. Next base: position 1,328,177 of record CAWUFW010001612.1, on the reverse strand, counting down.
ATATATCCATCATAACATCATTTGACAACCAAAATCAGACAATCACCTCATGTGTTGTATCAATGATTCCCATATCTGCATCCCCAACTTTTGCCGTCTGGCTGATTTCATACAGTAGAGGCTATATTCCAAATTAAAAACATTATAAAATTTAGCCCTCCACATCTCAAATGAGGGAGCCTCACTCTGAAGCCAACATGAGGCTATACATAGTCGCGCCACCGCAGCGGCAATAGATGTCATGTATCTAAATTTATATGATGGCTGCTCACTTGACACATTTCCCCAGATCCCCAATAACATCATTTCTTTTGTTATGCAAATTGTAGTTCCTGTAACCTCTTGCAAAAACAACTCTATTTGTTGTTTTAATTGTGACAGTACCGTACAATCAAAAAAGACATGCACAATATCAGCTCTATCGGTACTACACCTAAAACACTTCCCATCATTATTTCCACCCCACTTCATCATCCTCTCTGGTGTATGATATAGATCAAATATGGTCTTGAAGTGTTGTGTTTTCAAGTTTGCTGATAGCAATATCTTCCCTGCAGTATCAATAGAGCTCTGCATGAACTCTCCATCTTGCCCTAATCGTACGGACCATTTAAAATCTTGAGCAGCCAAATCGTCCAGTTGAGACTCAATTAATATGGAATATAGTACCCCAATCTTTGTCCTCTTCCTAATTGCCTCTACTATCGGTAGTGCAGTAATACCCTCATGCAAATGATGTCTAACTAAATAATCACGAAGTTGCAAATACTTGAAAAATTCCTGATGTTGAAGTTCATAGCTTTCAGCTAAATCTGCAAATGAACATAATAGTCCCCCCTTAAATAGATCACCCAACTGTCTAATCCCCTTCAACCTCCACCACAACATTTTAAAGTCCCAAAATATAGCTGGAAACCTAACAGCTGAATTAAAAGGTGTATAATAATTAATCTGTGGGATGGCCAGCCATTTGCATATCACTTTCCATACCTTATAAGCTGTAATCATAACCTTGAACCGTGTTTTTTTATAATAGCTTGGCTCGCTAAATTTTACTAAGACATTTCTGGCTTCCTCCCCTAATAATACCATATAGTACCCAAATATATACCACAATAGTCATTACCCTTATAGATTACGCCAATGTACACCATAAAAAGTTTGGGCTTATATTTCTCGACGCTGAAAAAGCGTTTGATCGTGTTTCTTGGGTTTTTATTTGGGGCATTATGCGGAGGATGGGGTTCGGACAGGGTTATATTAGGGCAATTCAGAGTATGTATAAGTCGCCACGAGCCAGGATTTGTGTGATGGGCAGGGAATCCCAGCAAGTTTTTATTAGTAGGGGAACAAGACAGGGATGTCCTTGTTCCCCGCTATTGTTTGCATTATATATTAGTCCATTCGTGCTTATGCTAGAACAAAGCGCTAGTATTAGATCAATGGAATGTGGGCAATTTCAGGTGCATGTTCTAGCTTATGCGGATGATATTGCAGTAGCTTCTGCAGACCCAGCACAAGCAATAAGGGAGATAGAAAGGCTAGCCGAAGAATTTGGGGTGGTTTCTGGATATAAATTAAATTCGGTTAAAACCCAGATAGTATGTACCAATCAGGCCTGTCCGGGTGAGGCTTGTGTAACTAATGAAGCTAGATATCTCGGTATTAAGATCAGAATGTCTTTGCAAGACTTGATAGAGGTTAATTGGGGTAGCATAGTTTCAGGGTGAAGCAGCAGCTGGATCGGCTCGAGTGCCTACACCTTACTTTGGTGGGGAGACGAAATGTGCTAAAGATGATTGTCCTCCCCAAAATACTCTATTATTTTAGGGCGGTACCGCTAGAATTAACAAAAAAACATCTACAAAGGATTCAATCCATATGTGATAGATTTATGTGGGGACAACGAAAAGCAAGGAGAGCATTTACATTTATGATGTTACCGCTCGATAGGGGAGGGTGGTCTGTTCCGAACTTCTTTTTTTATTATTATGTTTGCTTATTGCAAAACATGCGGATTTTGTTGACAGGGGAAGATGTGATAGGTGCAGAAGCTCCGTCGATATATCAAGTATTAACATTCCAATGCTTATGATATCAGGAACAGCGCTGGGAGAAGATACATTTTTAGTGGGTGCTATTCTGAGTATAGCCCCAAGCTAATATCAGATTAAACAATGCTGCAAAGGTTGATACCTTCTTCCACTTCCCATGCAAGCTTTTATGAATGCCATTCATTAAGTGTATCCCAATTCACATTATGCATCTTCTCAGCACTGCTATTTTTTTGTAGTATTGATCTCGGGTCCAAATCAACTAACCCCTTCCTTCATGAGATAATATATATGGTTCTGTGACTGTCAGTCATCTTCGTCATGGTTTTATTACCATCTAGCAGTACCATGCTCAGATGAGCATCCACTTTCACAGCCTCATGTAAGGTCTGCATTACATATTCTGTTTCGAATTCCTTAATCCAAGTAATCACGGAAACAAATAGGCTATATCTGGAACTAGGGACAAGATGTACTAACCTATCACTCAGAGTGACAAAATCGGAGTGTTTGTGACCACAAGATAAGTTTGCCTTATGTATGAATCCCATATTAGGAGTCAATAAACTTTTACTTTTCGGATTTGACTGTGATAAGAAACAAAAGATGCAGGAAAACTAACAGTGGCGGGCATGCTACTGCATCTATCTCTAATCGGCCTATTCTCACACTAACCTCAACATATATCTCAGGGTGAGGTTCAAGATTTTTTTTAGCTCAGTCATTAATTCTGCCTGACCCTACAGGCTGCTTTTAACTTCTCTGTGGACACAGCTTCCCACTTAACTTCTTCAAAATGATGGAACTTTGCCATCTTTTACAAAGCATTTAATAATAAACGACTTGTACTTAGTGTTTGTGATAGATTGCTTTCTGATATCTAGGATCTTGATCTATCACTGCTGGTCATTAGTGTCTTTCAAGTTCACTGGGGCCTGTGTGATTCAAGGACAAGTAGGGCATCCTTAGAGCAAGTATTGCTCTTATCTTTGGAAAGACAGGAGCCATGTACTACTATGAGCTCAGAAAACTGTCAAGCACTTTCTCTTTAGAATTTGACTCTCAGGGGATAGCAAGGTTTAACAGTCCAGGCTTACTCTTAGAGTGTGTTATGAGACAGGACTTGCTAGCCCATCCACCACTTACAGTAAATATAATGTCCAAGTAGCTTTATTCTTTTAAATGACTTACGACTTTGGCTGATTGATTTATTAATCTACTACATTTCTATTGTGCACACTACAAATAAAGGATTGTTCTTAAGGTTTGGTGGAGTGGGATGAATGCGGGAAGCCTGCAGACGTCTCCCCAACCATCCAACCCAGGGTTCTCACTCCCAGGTCAGAGTCAGGGAACCTGCTGGGTTAATGTCAGTAGAGCCTTCACTGGGTCCATCGGCGGTAACTCCTGACCCAGCAGTCCATCCACCACAGGAGTCATACTGCCCTATTGAAGATGGGACTACCATCACTCATTTTCCCTGCCCATGTCTGTCATGCAAGGCATAGCAGAAATGTGCAAGAAAAATGCTAAATGTGCCCTATATGCAGTGAATAATCTACATGTGTATTAGGGCTATTTACCTTTTGTTCAGAGAAAGTAAATTCTCGCCTTGAGAGCCTGTTTTCTCTGAGTGAAAAAAGTTTGCCAAGTGGGCACTTTAAGCATCACAACGATTAGATAAAATTCACAGCTGTGACATGAGCTACTGTGGCAGCAGCTACCTTCACAGCAGAGAGATCCCTTAAAGGCACTGGGGGGATCTTTAAATACAGTGGATGGTCCTCTCCCAAGGTGGTGGTAGTCATTACCTCCTTCCCCGGGGCACTCTCTAATGTCTAAATAAAGCCATGTGTCTCTTGGAGATGAAGTGCCATGTTACAGTGAGCAGAACTGTATGCCAAATTGGAAGTCCATGCTAATAATAACCACCTAAAAAGTATGGGCCCGATTCACAAAGGTAAAGTTAGGCCAAAAGTTTAACTTGGACCAAAAGTCTAACTTTACTACTTTTCAGTATTCACAAAGGTAAGCTACTACTACAAATTTTACTACTAGTAAGTTTACTAGTAGTAAGTTTACCAGTAAAGTTACTAGTAGTAACTTACCTCTGTGAATACCAGAAAGTAGTAAACTTAAGTAGTGTGGTGGAGTTCCCCACTTCCCAGTAGGAACTGCACATTTGTTGGGCAACATAAACGTAGGGATGGTGACAGACTGATTCCGTGCACCCCGTAGGATATGTCGTCCTAGAAACCAGCTAGCCCACAGTGCCACCATATGCATTCCTAAACCTAGACAGGTAGTGTTAGACCAGGCATCGTTTGGCGTGGTCTCCCCTGACCTTTTTGGCTGCTAACGTCCTGTTTGGACTTAGTTTTGCTGGCTTAGGACTTTCAGCGCGTTTGACACTGCCATTCAGTGCCAAAGTGCTGTGCTCATCCTATACATGATTGGATTATTCAAGTTAGCTGTAAGTCCCTTGTCAAGGGGTAAAACATATACCCACGGCATGTATCTCAAATGCTCCTTCGTGGGTCTGCAGCACTGGCTGTGCATCCACAGAGGTAGCTCATCGATTGTGCTACAGGCTTGCCCTTACGGGGGCTGTGTGCACAGGTTACTGTTACTCGACTTGGCGCACACTATACAAATCCCACAATACATGAGTAGTCCAAAGCACTTTGTGAACTTGGAGGAAATACCCCTCCAATACAAAACCTATGCTAGTCATGACGCAAGCACCTTTGTACGTTGGTGGAAAGGTGTGTGTGTGGCATTAGGTAGCGCCTGGTTGTGCACTAGCGCTAGGAAGAGAACAGGATAGTGCTATATCTTAGTAGATATGGCGCCTTCCTGCTCTGTCCCTCTCAAGCAACACAGCAGAGCAACTTTAGTTGCTCTGGTGCGTTATGTGACACCTTTGTAAATCCGAGCCTTAGTGTGTATTCACAGTCATTTGCAATGTGTCCCCACACTTCCATGCACTTTGAAACGTATGCATGGATGAAACAGGCTCAAGGGATGCTAAAATGGGAGGAAGCACATGCCTCACCAACATTATTAAACAGTTGTTGGGGAAAAGAAGTATTCTCATGAAAAAGAATTGTGAAATGTTACATTTACCCTCAGTCTACACCTGCAGAATTTCCACAATTCATAGAATCTGAACAGGTAAGTTTACTTTACAATGTCATAGCCCAGAAATTAAACAATAACCATTAATAGCATATCCCTTACTCTCAGTGACACACATTGCACATTTATAATTTTGTCTGGTAACAGCGCCAATTATAACTAAGTTTGTTCCAGTGTTATACAAAATAATACACTGTATGAAGTACATGTGAACAAGTATGGTGATTATTTTACAGGTGATCAGAGGAAGGTGAAAAAAGTCTAAACACCTTTCCCAAGAATGATGGAGACTAGAAACGTAACTGGGTTTAGCCAGCCAACAACGAGGATTTCTTATTTCAATCTGAATTTTTATTAACCCTTTTGGCTATGCAACCTTCCAAAAATACATTAATATATTGAAAAAATATAGCCAACACTCTAGGAATAAGGGAAGGTGCAAGTTGGCAAAAGAAAAGAAGAAAGTAAATCAAGGATTTAACACCAAACTGGTAACATGATTTAACCTTTAACTGCTTTATCCATGATCTCTATTTTGTGTGCTACTTCTGGAGGAAGTGCAAAAATTCAGAGGAGAATCCTTCACCGTAGGGCTACTGCAGGAGCAGGAGTGAGGTTAAATTAAGTATAATGGTTTACAATAATCATTCAGGCTAACCCTCACTCGGTCAGGCTGATGGACTGTGCCCGTTGTGGCAAAAAGAGAAATCTAATCACTCATCACTTTGACATTCTCATCAATAATCAATATTTGGTGTAAGTCAATGAACAGAGTTTTAAGAAGTTTTAATGGTTTTATTATTTTAAATCTTTAGTGGTTCAATTTTATTAAATCAGATTTATTCATTAATTAATAATTCAAATCAGGTTAGTATCAATACAATTCATACATCATTAATAGGCATGTTCCATGAAGTAAGAATCCCTACTCTGAATATTAAGTGAAAGAGTCTGCTAGAACCCTTAAAGAGTTCTATATTGAGAGAATGAGAGCGAGTACAAAGCTTCAATAAATGTAGTTCAATAATATGAGAAAATAAAGCAGAACACCTCATAAAGAGAAGTTCAAGTAACTCAGTAGAGTCTCAGCACATTATAGCACAGGGTCTGAGGCAAATGGGATAAAGTTTTCAATTAAAGCTCTGCAGGCCAAAGTCTGTGAATGTGAGCCAGCATGAGAGGCCTGCATAGAAGGGAAGTTGGGTAGGTAAAGTGAGGAGTGTAGTGGGTGAAGTGTGTGCTAGTCTAGGAACCCACACTTATATAAACAACACATTTTGTTAGTATCAGCAACTGTTGCATCTTCCGTCTTTTTCCATCCAATCACCATCCCAGATTTTCATGGGAACTAGATTACTCCTCACCATATCTTTGAGAAGACAATTAACTATCAACTACGTTAACTAAAATTGTTGCAGCTAATATCGAATAGGGTTCAGCTCTGCTTACGGCTGAGCTTTCCCACAAACACTTATACTAAAAAAAAATATAAACATTTTACAATGACATGACCTAAGGGGAAAAACAGGTTAGGTCAAGGGGTCAACATTCAGGATTTTCTTTCTTCATATAAGGTTGCACAGTTTCCATTTTAAAACTATATCCTAATCATTTCTACCAACTAAGTTTTTTAACAAGACAGCAACATTTCTACAAAATATGTGAATCATGTTATAAAATATTAATCTTATTATGAAATGACATCTTTTAGAGAGAGTCAAAAAAACACATTTTTGTTATTTCTTTATTGTACATGATCTCATTTTTCACATAGACAATTCATGTCTCTTAACATTTCTAAATAAACGACTTTTAACATAGCAATAGAACGGTTGAGGCCTAGTATGTGTAATTGTGATACCTGTGTACATTTCCATCGTATTTAAAGCATTTCCTTTTCTTTTATGTTCCCATGTTAATTTTTCTATACTTATATTAAAACCTAAATAATTTATTTTTATTTAAACACCCTATTACTAGTATTCAGAAATTTTTTTTTGCGACTGGAGTCTTCCCCAAATTAACATCACCCCCTACTTTAAATGAGTTCTCTGGTAGCATATCTAAAGTTGCCTATGGATGCATATAGCTATTAATAAAATTATTTTGGGCAACCCTTTTAAGTTACTGTAGCTGTGAGAATTCTAGGTCTAATATTTGAATATGTGCATGGCAATAATATTTTTGGGTCATGATAGTTTTTCATACATGTAAGGCACTAGTGTTAAATATATTTTTTTAAACACTGGTTGCTTTCATCGTTTGACATAAAAGAAGTAGCTTTCAAATTAAGTAAAGTAGCAGTTAACGTTTGTTCATATCTTATGACCAGTGCTTAAACTGCCTAATAAAACAGAACACACTGTAATGAAATTAAGACATTTAAGGATGCTTATCTCACCTTTCACAACCTAGCAATGAAAAATACTAATGATGGGAAAAAAACGAGCATCACACAATTAGGGGGCATGTTTCTGAAAAGCTAATTAATAACGGCCCTGACATAGTGTTAGTTTCCTACAAGCTTTTTGGGGCCTTTGTTTGTTTTTTCTTTGTTGGTGGCCCCGCCCTAAACAGGCATAACCACAAGCTCAGTGACCCAGCAGTCCTGTGGCAGATGGGACGAAGGGTCCCGGGTTTCTGAAACCAGAGCCACGGGAGACTCTTTGTGAAAAATCTGGTAGTTCTCCAACTCTAAATGAGGTGTGAAACTGCAACTTCAGCTGGGCAGGAGTTCCGCTAGTTTATGGCAGAGATCCTACTCTGCTGAATTCTAAATGAACCCTAAATGTCTTGATTGGCTGTCAGATTGAAAATCAATATTTGCCCATCTAGATTGCCACTGCACAACCCAGGCGCAGCCCGTGCAGGTAAGAGCGGTGAGGTGGGGGGGAGTCGACAGACGACGACAACGTCAACTTAAATTTAAGTTTACTTTGTCGTCATCTGTCGACTTCGCCCCTCCTCACCCCCCCCCCCACCGCTCTTACCTGCACAGGCCGTGCCTGGCACAACCTTAAAATCATTATTATTAACATTCACTTTATTTCACTGCCTAGGCTCCCCAACAGTTACCACGAGGAGAAGTCCTGTAGGGACAAATGACCGGTCATGTAGTGAACTGATACTCACTCTCCCAATTTAATATCTTTGTACTTTTGCACTAAATTATAGTTATCCTCTAGGTCCATCTCAGTCTCTTACTCACTTCCAGACTAAACCCATCCTTCAAATCAACATTTTGTCTTCAGTGCTGCTCTTCTAGGCAACAACAATTTCTTTCACATGGATTCACATCTACAACCACCCTACAACTTTGATTGACAAATGTCAAGCTTTTTAAAGCAAGCTGAGTGATTGAAAGTCAAACTCCCGTTTTGAAGATGGTGTCAGGAACCTTGGATATTCTCTACTAGGTGTAGCCAAAAACCTCAAGCACCACTCTCATCAGCATTCTTTAGAATTTAGAGAGGATGATTAACCCTTAGGCAATGTTCTGCTGGTGCTGGGCACAGCCTCTGCGCAGTGTCTATGTCCACAGCACCTGCAGGGCCTGGACTGAGCCCATGCGCTGAGGTTATTGAGGGCAGGGCAAGGCCACTGTGTTTGGGTGCAAGCCCTTCCCCATGCCCAATGCCACTGATAACACTATTTTTTATATCTTGGCATTCCTTAAGTGTCAGCTCATCTGAACTTTGGTTCACTGATTCATGGGAGCACTTTGTTCCCTTATTTTAAAAGGATGGCGTAAACATTTCCTGAACAGTCCTTTGGGTCTTCAGTTCTTGTAGTTAAGTCTGCGATACCCAAGGGCAAAACAGGCTTTTAATTTTTTTTAAACATATTTTTCAGCCTCTAAAGTGTACTCAGACTCCATTCATTGAGGGGTGAGTTGATTTTACTGTAACCTTCCATGGCCCTAGCTTAGAAGTTTTCTGCTGATTGTAGTTAATTTAACAATATCATCTCTTCAGAGCGTGTCAGCTTTTGAGTTATTCTTTGCTTGAAAACAGTCTACAAACTCAATTGTTATTTTCCCCCTTTTTTGTCGCTCCCTTAATGCTCTGTCTGCATTCCAAGTTTGGTCTCGATAAGCGTACTTATTTTTTAGTATGTTTGACAAGCCCCATTGGAATTTGAGCAGGAAAAGAAACTTTTTGTGACATGTCCCTATAATCCGCCTGCAACCTTGACTAATCCAGATGAAACTTTAGAAGATCGAGAAAGGTTGAACATATTTATGTTATGGAATATTTTTCAGATTCAACAAACAGGGCAAAAGTTATTAGCAGAACCAAAAATGATCATTCATGGAAAAGGCAGCTGAAGTCTAACTACAGAGGAGCTTTTAAATCCTCTGTAAAATAATCTGTTAGCTACAGTGACCAATAGGCAGTGCTTAATTTGAGCCAGTGGTTGCCGGTAGGGCCCACAGCACTCATTTGTTGGAGCCCAGCAGCTATCTTTCATCAAAAGGCTCTGACCCAGGGCAAGAGAGAGAAAAACACAAAAGCAGGAAAGAATGGGGAGGAGAAAGACAGAAAAATAGTTTCAAAGGGAGTAAACGGATTAAAACAATCTACAAGAATGAGATCAAGAGGTAGGGATCACCTGGTGTTAGATTAAAGAGATATAAGGTGGAATCAGGACTATGCCGCCTTGGTATTCGGCACGCCGAGACTCAGTAGCGCCAGCTGCAGGCTTCTGAGCAAAACGTTCGGCCCGGCACATTTTTTTATACAAATTAGGCACTGTCAATAAGCATTCCATACTGAAGATAGAGCCTTATTTCACAATTATCAAATGATTAAATACTATGTAAAAAATCCAAACTATGACTCACAAATAAAAAAATATTAGATTCACCACAGGTAACCTTGCACTACATAACCTTACTAATCAATTGGAATTTCTAAACATCTAGCTGAGGTAGGGAAGGACATTGCCCGAATGGGAGGTCAATCAATCCCCATATTCCTTTGTGCAGATGACGCTGTGCTAATTGCCCTTATGGCAAGTGGGCTCCAAATCCTACTGGATGCATTTTCCTCTTACATGGGAAACTTAGATCTTATGATTAAACACACTAAATCCTTCATTATGACAAGCGGTCCTCACAGCACTAAATCAAAAACCTTCACTGTAGGGTACTCAGTTTTGGAGAAAGTAAAGGGCTTTAACTATTTAGGGATTCACTTTAGCTACTCTTTGAACTGGAAGTCACCTTTAATTTGCTAAAGCACATTATTTTAAAAGAAATATTGAGGCAGGCAGTCTTAAGATTCTCTCACAGGTTAGGCCAGAAACCCTTCAAAGAAATGATCCACCTATATAAAACCAAATGTATTACTACAGGATCATATGGAGCGGGTTTATGAGGGTATGCACACTCGGAAATCCTTCAGCAGGCCGAAAACTGTTTTTAATGGAGATTAGTAATGGTCTTCCAGCCCAGGGAACTACTACTTTGATTTGCAACGAAGAACAAGGCCTTACCTACTTGGAAGACACCCTGGGTCTTACACCACTATTATTGTGAATCAAGTCCTGGATAAACCCAGAGGCTATGCAGGTGCGATCCTGTATCTCTGACTGTCTTGCCTTGAAAGGGGTGGTACGAATCCCTTGGGTTACTTATTTGAAGGAGGCTTTTGAACTAATAGGTATGAAAGAGTTGTTTGACAATCCAGCTTTGATCACCCAAAAACGTAAAGAGGAAGTTAAACTGTGTTTCCTTAATTATCGTTCGAATTTAAGACTTCAGAAAGAACAGCCCATAGTAGCAATTACAAGATATGTACTGATTTCCACGACATCTAATGTAGAAACATACCATGTTTGAGTCACAAACCCTATTTTTCGCTGCTATGTCTCCCTTTTTAGATTTTTCACGAAACATTTTAAGGTAGCCTTTCCCATTCAATGTGTTTGGTCCTACAATTTACCTCCTTGCCAGTGTGACTGAACTACGAAATAAAGCACTACCCATTTTATTTTGTTCTGTTCATTATATGCATTTCCCTGACGTGAGGTCTTAAAGCCTGTATTAGGGAAAACCAATCTGAGAACTCACAAAATCTTTCCACTATAGTTACCTGCTTATCTATACTTAATTTCATAAGAAGAGCAATAGCCATCAGAAAGAAATATGAGATGATCTCTCTTTGATAAAGGAATTGGATTCTGTTTCGCCCCTGCCATTTTATACTATTTAAATGCCTTTTTAGCCTTTTTATCTACAAAGTGTCATTGAGATTGAATCATGGCACTCATTGTAATGTTATTATTGATATTGTGTGAGAGAATGCACCTTTGTATTCAGCAATTATACCTTGCTTTATGCTGTCATGAACAATGCTGATTTTAATAACTGTGTTTTAATTCTTATGACAAGCACTTGTACTGTATAAGTTATCACTGACTTTTATGGCTCAGGCCGAATAAAGTTTTTGATTGATTGATACTAATCTTTCAGTTGCTTATTTTGAATTAAAAATCCATAAAACGCATTATAGTAAGAACAAGATTATGTATAAACAGCAATCACATATAAGCATTTCTAGGAGTTAAAAATATAAAAATCATATAAAAGCACAATGATTTTAAAAATGGGGGATTGAACAAAAAGCCTACTAAGCAATATACTTGGTTTACAAAATTAGCATTGCTACAATTTCCTCCTAAAATATTGGACAATATGATACTAATCAATTAATCAATCATATGCTCTGTTTATTGTATAGCATTGTAAAAATGCGAACGCCACTAATGTAAAGACGACTCATTTCCTACTTGTGAGCTGAAGGGGCATTTCTATTAGTCTGCCCTGCAGTAGCATGAGATTGATGATTCTCTAGATCAACACTGTTAGCGAATATCAGAAGGACTCTCTCGGAGAGTGGTGAATGTGAAATGACCTTGCTACATGCATTATTAAATGAGATTCAGATGTTCAATTCCCGGGGGGCGTGGCTTGATGCCCAACGAAGATGGCGGCTGCTCCGTGAGCTCCGGTGCTCCGGTGCACGACGGAGACGATTTTTCACGGGTCCTGTGACCCGTTTTCTCTTAAATGTGCGGGCTTCTCATAATAACCTGCCCAACGACCTCCTGACTGTGTGAGAACCACACCAACGTACAAAACAGAAGGTATTTCTACCTTTTTTGTATCTGCCTCAGATGTGGCCGCCATTTTGAAATGCGGCCACTATTAATGCAACGCTCGTTTCTGTGACACTGAGGTGACACACCTAATTTCTTATACAATTCTGTCCTCTGGGGAGATTATGAACTCAAACTGTATGCTGATATTTAAGTTTGTAAAAGCGCTCACTGACTGCCAGTTAATAAGCAGCGCTCACCATTAATGAGAATTCCTGCTATCTCTTATAGTCGCGAATGCTTTAGAAACGGCCAGCACTTAACTCTTTTGCTGTTAAGACTTCTTCACATGCTGTTTCTTCAACGCTGAAGATATGCACCTCAATCTCCTTATTGTTTCCTTTTTTAATTGCTGCTGTTCATCCTTCAATAATATGTTGAGATGCCTGCTCCTTTTATTATGAGCGTTCTTGACTTCTATTATTAATGAGCATTTTTGCATCTGTATCTTTTTGATACCCCTGCCAGAGCAGAAACTAAGTTACTTTTGGTCCACGGCTTCAGCATTTTCGAGGATTGAAGAGAATTGCTCAGTCATATAATCTTTATGTAGATGAGAGATAGTCTACACACGCATTTAGTAGCATATCTCACATCTTCCTCATTTTGACCTTTTTTCCTTTTGTCACCCAAAGGAACCTGTTCTTAATAGCACCCCTGAAGGTGTTATCTGGACAATAGAAGGACCTCAACTTTGTATAAATTTTGTCCTTACACAGTCCATGGGGAGACTCAGACGGCTTAACTCTTCTACTTCATCTACGACGCGCAGTCTCATAAAAAATTCTATAATCTTCACAAAACTTGCTGAAATGGAATCCACTTCTGTCTCCCAGTCAAGGGTTGGTGCGCCTTCATCTATGGCATCGGCGGTAACCAATCCGATAATTCCAGCCAAGGTCAATCCCAAACGCCTCAAGAAAGATCCTCTTTCTCCTGCAAAATCTCCACCTCCTGCTTCATTGGATCTACTGTTAGAAGAAATACGTGCCTTAAAACCCTTTATGGAAGAAACAAACGCTAAGCTTCAGTTTTTGACTGACAAATGGACCCAAATGGACGAACGACTCCTTGCAGTGGAACATAGTGTTTCTTCATACAACGTAACTGAAAACAAAGTTCACTTCCTTCAATCACAAGTATCCTCTTTACAGAAACATGTTGAGGATTTGGAAAATAGAAATCGAAGAAACAATCTGCGCATATATGGTTTACCAGAAAATACGGAAGTTGCGGAACCTCTCATTTTCTTCAAAAACTTCCTACCTAAAGTATTGGGCCTACCAGAGGACACTAATTTGAACATCCAACGTGCTCACAGATTGGGACATTTGCCTGTCAACACTTCTGATTCTAAGCGTCCAAGGGGTGTCATTCTGTATTTCCTGGAATATACAGATCTCCTCAAAGTTCATTCAGCTTCTAAAAAGTCAACACGCATCTCTTGGTTAGGTCATACGCTGTTCTTTTCGCAGGACTATGCCAAATGTACTGCAGACAGGCGCAGAGAGTTTCTAAACATGAGACCAGATCTTCGTGCCCTTGGTGCTAGATATGGCCTTTTCCATCCTTGCCTCTTTAAGGTCACGTACAGAAACAAAACAACCTCCTATGATGATCCAGTGAAGCTTAAAAGTTTCTCAATGCATGTAAAATTGAAACCATAGATACTTCTGGCGCCTCAACTTCTCAACTTGGTTGAAGATATGTTTTTGGACATATGTATTTGATTCAATAGTGTTTGGTATCGTTTCTGCATCTGCTTTTTCATGCTTAGTATTTCTTTCTTGAATTATTCTCGTTTCTTGTTGTTCTGAATTTACCATGAAGGTTATGTTCTCAGTTCACAACTTAATCTTCTTTATTTCCTCCTATAGGTATCCCTGTTGTGTGTCTTCCTGTTGTCTCGCACCTTGTCATATCCAGTCACCCTTATGCCCTTCCTCGTGAGTCCTGGATGCACCGCTCTTCCATGTGGTTTCACCCCCCATCCTCCTTTTTGGATCTTCATAGGTATGTGTTCTTCCTTTTGTGTTAATCTATCTTTCTCATCTTTTCTTGTTTTCCATCTAGTTCTATTCTTTGTCTTTTTTCTTTCGGTTGCTTCCTTTTTTTTTTTTACTATTTCTCTATCCTTTCATCTCTGATATTCTTCTTCTTTTTCACCTCTTCACACATCGTTAAATTTTTTCTCACTTACATGATGTTGCGGTTTTATTGTATATCTAATTCGTATTCTGTCTGGTCTAGTTCAATTTGTTCTCCTAATAGTTAGTATATGTCATTGAATATTGTTTCTTGGAATGTGCGAGGTTTGCATTCACCAATCACAAGGCAACGTGTGTTATCACACCTATCTAAATTGAAGGCTGACATAGCACTGATTCAAGAAACGCACCTCACGGATTCCGAATCCTTAAAGCTAAAAAGAGGCTGGGTTGGTGAAGTTTTCTTCTCTCCAGGTGACGGTAAGCGTAATGGTGTTATCACGCTATGCCACAAATCTCTCCATGTTAAGCTTGTTTCTCAAGAAAATGACGTTGTAGGTCGCTGGTTATTCACAGATTTATTGATTGGAAAGGTTCCACTCTCTTTGTTCAATGTTTATGCATCAACTGCGGGTGATTCCCTTTTTGGTCTCACCTTGCAGAAAAATTGATGCAGTGCTCTCATGATAACCTAATTTTGGCAGGAGACTGTAATCAAATTATAGATCCCTTTATAGATCGCAACTCCTCAACTTCATTTACTCCTTCTAAGGCTCATAAATTATTCCTACATTCCTTCCAACATAGGCATTTAATTGACGCATGGAGATTATGTAATCCCACCCTGAGAGAATATACCTACTTCTCCCCAGTACATCAGACGCAATCGCGTATTGATTATATTTTTATTTCTTATAATATCTCCCAATCCATACAATTTGCAGATATTGGTTCTATTTTGATTTCTGATCATGCCCCTGGATCCATTTCCTTAGATATACTTAACAAACCTTCTATCCCTAGACGTTGGTGATTTAACAACTCGTTGTTACTTGACCCTGTTTTCACCTCATCATTCACCTCTTTTTGTGAGGACTATTTCAATTTTAACAAATCAGATACTCTCCCTTTTCACACCATATGGGACGCTTTTAAAGCTGCTGCTCGTGATTTTATCATTAATTACGTCTCCAAAAAACGGCATAATGCCCGAAAAGCTGCCACAGACCTTTTTGCAAAAATTAAGAGATTGGAACATTCCTATTATACTACTAAGTCGAAGGATTGCTTGACAGATCTCATAGCTACTAAACTTCAATTTAATAAGGAGTCTACTGAAAATGCTTCTTTATATTTGCTCAAATCTAGTGCAAAATTTTATGGTGGCCAAAATAAATCAGGTAAACTATTGGCAAATTACCTTAAAGTTAAAAAACAGAAATTTAACATAGAAACGATCCTTGATGATCAGCAATTACCCAAATATAAAGATTCAGAGATTCTACAAGAATTCTATACTTTTTACAAATCCCTATATACACCGGAAGCTTCACCTGCAGATGAATCCATTTTGGATTATCTCTCTTCTATTGAAAAAACTTTTGATATTCACTTGAATTTTGATTTATTGGAGCTTGATGTTTCATTGAAAGAATTGCACACTGCTCTACTCACTCTTAAGAAAGATAAAGCTCCAGGCCCAGATGGTTTTACTGTCGAATGATTTTCACATTTTTCCACACTACTTCTTCCTAAATTACACAAACTTCTCAATTCCTTTTTGCAAACGGGTACTTCTTCAGGTTCATTTTTGGAGGCCCTAATTTGCCTTATACCCAAAGAGGATAAAGACCCACGTTTATGTAAAAATTATAGACCAATTTCATTAGTGAATATAGATTATAATATATTCTCAAAATCCCTGGCCTTAAGATTAGAATCATTTCTCCCCGGCCTCTTAGGTAAGGAACAGTCAGGTTTTGTAAAAGGTTGTTCCGTGACAGACAATACGCGACTATTCTTTGACATACTCTCCAAGTCCTCTCACTCTTCCGATTCTTTAGCAGCTATTGCCTTAGATGCGGAAAAAGCATTTGACAGAGTCTATTGGCCATTTATTTTTTCAACGCTCAAATGGTTTGGCTTTGGTCCTAAAATTGTTAATTTAATTTCTCTCCTATATTCAAATCCTAAAGCGGCAATATTTGCTAATGGCCTTACCTCCTCATATTTTAATTTTGGAGGAGGTGTCAGGCAAGGTTGTCCCTTATCCCCTTTTTTGTTCAATTTAGCTTTAGAGCCTTTCCGATCTAAACTTCGCCCAAATCCAAAATTCTATGGTTTTATCTCTGAAAGCACGCATATTAAGTTAGCAGCATATGCAGATGATATTTTGTTATTTCTCTCGAAACCACAAGCTTCCCTACCTACTTTTCTTCATGAGACAGAGGCTTACTCTTCTGTCTCTGGTTATAAACTCAACAATGACAAATGCAAAATTCTTCCCCTAACTAAATTTACTTTTAAGGATGATTTTAAAATAACTAATTTCAAATGGAACACCAAACATATAAAATATTTAGGTATCTACTTCTCTGCTTCAATTAAATCGTCAATTTCCATTAACTTAGATAAATGCTCCTTAAAATTATCCTCCCTAATTGACAAATGGCACCCTTTATACTTATCTTGGTGGGGTAGGTTAGATACAATAAAGATGATGTTATCCCCGATTGTTCTTTTTACTATTTCTAACATTCCAGTTGCCATACCTCAAAAGTTTTTTAAAAACATTAATTCCTTATTATCTCCTTTTCTTTGGAATAAAAAAAGAGCCCGTATGTCATTAACAAAACTCATTCAACCTAAATCAGAGGGTAGAGTCAACTTTCCCGCTTTTTCTACCTATCATAAAGCCTTTAATTTACATCAATCTTCTCATTGGCTAATAGGTTACTCATCGGACTCTCCTCTTTGGGTTAGTCTTGAACATTCTTATCTCACTCCATTCTCCTTTCAAGAATACCTATAATTTACTCGGAAACCTCAGAAGTTATCTACTCCTATTGTTAAACATACAAATAAATTATTAGATACATTCATACTAGATAACTCTGCTGACATGCCCTCACTTTTACAATCCTCCATATGGCATAATAATCGTATAATGGTTAAAGGTAGACCCATTTATTGGAAATCATGGAGGCAGAAAGGTCTTTTTTGGGTTCACCAGCTAATTCAAAATGATAAACTTCTATCCTTTCATCAAGCTAGGAATCTTTTTAATTTTCCTGTCTCATTTTCCAATAAATATCATTTGCTACACAATGCTTTGAGTCTAGCTATTAATCAGGCTGCTCTCACTCCGGTTTCGTCCACTATTACCTCTAACATCACTCATGCTTTTTTAAGCTCAGGTCCCAAAGCATCAAGTATCTACACCTGTTTACGCAAATTGACATCCCCTAGGGACAAGACTAAAGTGGAAGTGGAATGGGAACGTGATTTAGATGTTAATTGGTCTATTCAGTTATGGAACAAAATTTGGCTTAAGATTAGGAAAACCTCTAGAGCAGCTAACACCACACAGACGCTTTTCTTTATTTACAATAGATTACTTCTTTCCCCCATTTTTCTTCATAAGATAAATAATGATGTACCTACTGCTTGCTGGTCATGTTCCTCCACAGATGCAGATTTAAAACATTAACTTTTTACTTGCCCCTTTGTACATGACTTCTGGAAATGTGTTTGAAAACAGATCACCTTAATTTTTCAATTGAGGGTGCCTTTCTCTTTCGCCAATATTTTTTTGGGTTCTCTTTCTGATGATTGGTCTAACTGTACTTTAAATATGCAAGTTTTGGATTTGCTTTTGAGAGTGGCATTTCAGCAGATTACCAAAAATTGGAAGAAATTATCTGATCTCTCTTTTCAGGCTTGGTGGTATGCTGTATGTCATAATCATAGATTGGACACTGCTCATGTTTATCCTATGTCTTTGGCTGTAAAACGTTTAAGTATATGGTCCCCAGTTACAATATTTATCGATTGTCATGCTAAGCTTTCACATGCATGCATTGCTTCGGAACATGAGGTTTTAAAACCTCCTTGACATTCTGTTTTTTCTGCTTTTAACATTATTTATATAGACTTAATAGAAATTTGTTGTTATGTTCTTGATAATTGACCAGACCTGTTTTATATTTTGTATGTTATATTTTTGTATTCTCCTCAAACTCCTCTTTTCATTTTTATTGCTAGTGTAAACATTCATTCATGTATAATCATATGCTTTCAAATCATATTGTAAATGTATTCTTATTGTATTTCCTCTTTTTTTTTTTTCCTTTTCTTCCCCCTTTTTACTTCAATAAACTTTACTTTTTTGAAACTTAAAGATTTTCAATTCCGTTGTCCATGTCTAACACTGCAAGCTGTTGTTAAGCGTTATGTAGAGCAGCTATCCTGCCTTTGGGGTGTACTGATGCTTGTGATGATAATGGCTGCATTTTGCTTGGGAATGGACCTTGATTGACATAAAGGAAAGAGGAACAAGTGAGCACAAGTGGAAGATTAATTCACTTTCAAATTCTTAAGGAAACCTTATAGGACTGATCCAGCGCAATATTAGCCAACAGCATTCATACACCATATACTCACTTGGGCCCATACATTCATACTACACTAATACTTACGCTGGGTGTCAGATGTACTCTTTTATCAAAGTCCCTGCTACCAATTACCTTCTGATTGAAGAGTAATAACTTACCAATGGATCCTTTGCCAATTGGGAAATTTAAAATGAGTGACATTCAATATAGTTCATAATCCTGAAATAACCACTGAGTCAGGAAGTTTTAAAATGTTTATCTAACGTTTTAGCAGAGTAAAGTACAGAAAACACGGTACTTGATTGAAATACCCAAGAAAAAGCATAGAAATGATTTTGATAATCAATGACGGTGTTTAAGGAAGAGGAGAAGATAGAGACAGCAGCAAAACTAAAGGTTGCAGTATAGTTACCTAAATGCGAGAACCAAGCCCCTTGGCCAAGGAGTTGGAAAAGATAGGACCCAGGAAGGATGAAGAGCAAAGACTTCTTCCAGGATCAGGACAGGACCGGTGACCTCTCTACAATGACGCCTGCGCCGTTCCCCTCTCTGATACTCGACTTCTCCTTGATTCTCCCGTTCTAATGGACTCCGCCACCCCCTCCTCAGGACCTCTTCTGGACAGGGATTCAGTCAGCAACCGATCAGCATGGCAGTCTGGAGCTAAGAGCTCTCTCGCAGCATGGACGCCTGTTCTTCGTGAAAGCATGCTCCTTCTAATTAACTAATGCTATATTCTATTATACCCTTCTACGCCCATGTACCTCCCCTTAATGTTGCTAAAATATGGGACCACTACTTCTGATTGGACAGGGACAGGGGGTGGATTCTCGCACCATATCGATTTGGCCTAAATTGTAAAGCCTATTGTCTTTACGTTCCCTCCCCTTCAAATTAATACATTCGCTTTATTTCCCACCCGTCTCACGACAAATGTTATAGATTTTACAGGGGAAAAGTATCAATTTGTCCACCGGAAACATAAAGTACAGCATCTTCGGCCAATGGGTCATGGCCTTGGGAGACGTCCAAGTTGACTTCACTTGGCAGGCACACAGGACACATGCGCAGAACCATCTGTCTCTCGAGTTACAAGTCACCAACCCAGGCCCAAGTTTATGAATTACTAAAAGTGCAAGAAGAAAATATTAAAATCACAAATAAAATGTTTCACTGTATGCCCACTTTCCCTACTCTATTCCCAATTAATTATAATACTATCCTGCATTAGTAGCATTAAGAAAACGACAATTTAATAATGACATGAGAGCAAGCTGAAGCATGTGAAAACATTTAGCGGCCATATTAGTGCACACTGCGCAGAAGCAGAAGTTTCCCACCAAGCAAAGAAAGACGTCACACCATGTGATCAGGTTGCGACATGCGCATTGAGGTTCCCGCGCTTTAGCGGACATTTTGGATTACAGACAAGCGTTATTCATTAGTAAAACACATAGGCAAGCTTCTGTCCCTCTTGTGTTTGTGAATGCAAAGGTTAGTATTGACAATACAAATTTAATAAGTTAATACTATGAGGAGGATTGCGTACAAGCAAGTTTCATTTTTGAAACCTTGCTCCATCAAGCCCCTCTCTGATGGCGTTTCTGAGCCATCAAAAACACTACCTTCAATCAGATGCCAACTTCTAGCAATTCGTTTCATTCTCATTTTTACATTTTCTGTTTTTCACATCCCCTTTCAACTTTTTGTATAATTCACTTCTCCATTCTTCAAGTTCTATTTCATCTAGTTTTCTCTTCTTTCCTTTTCCTGTCACTTTATAGGTTCCATTCTTTCTACAGCATTTGCACCATATTGTTATTGCCAATATTATTATTGCTATCCCTGCTAGGGGTACTAATATTTGACCTATAAGTCCTTTCCCTACATTAGCAACCCAGGTTCCAATTGACGAAATACTATTTGTCAATCTTTCCCATACACTATCAACTTCCAGTGGTTTAAGTTCTTTCTCAAGTTTAGTTATGTTCTGAATATACGTTCCAATTTCTGCACTCTTATCAGGAATATAAGTGCAACAATGTTTCGTCTTCAATAATTTACAGACGCCTCCCTCTTTTGCCAATAGAATGTCAAGAGCAAGTTGATTTTGCATCACCACAGATCTAATCGCAACCATCTCCGCATTAATCATTAGAAAACCTCCAGCAGTATCCGTTGATAAACGATCAACCACTGTAGACAATTTACATATTTTCCTTGAGTTCAGAATTATTCCCACTGAAGGTATCAATGCACTAAATATATCCCCTACAATTTCTGAAAAACTAGCTCTTTTACTACGTATTAATTCATTATTGTTTTCATTGCTTCCAGTGTTTCTTTTTACGTGGTATATCTTTGGAAAAACTATTCCAAAATAACAACTTCCATACCACCGTGCAGGAAGCCTAAAGTAAGCCTTATTCCCGCACACATAATAAATTCCAGGAAAAACTGAATCTGTTCCTCCTTTGAGTCCCCAACCTCCAAGAATTAAAAAATTGTGCTCACATTCTCTGGTACCGATGAAAACATTGTTATAATCAGTCTTTAACCTATGAAGACAAATTTTCCCTGTCTTTACGAAATCCAGTGCCATAGCAGCTTGAGCCTTGCCAGGTGTGTAACTACCTTCTTTCTCAGCCCAAGGTGGTAAATGAGCCTTATGCTCAGAAGCTTTCTTTTGAAAATCTTGTCTTCTATCTTCTACTAAATTCAAAAATATCTTTTCTTCTTCAAGTAAAGAACATGTTAGATTGTGTCTATGTGCATGTGTTATGTCTATTGATTTCATTGTTAAGAAAAATTCACCCATAAACTGTGCGTCTTGACTACTAAGCACTGGGTTCATACTCTTGCGAATCGGAACCTCAGAAAATATCACATCTAAGTTTGAATAATAATACTGTAGCCTACCTGTTCTATAAAATAAACTTGTTAATACACTACATGAGATGCCATATGTCAGTGGTAAATGATGATATGTTAATCCTTCCGCTACTGATTCAGGTAACTTCATACAGACATAACAATGACTAACTTCCATTGTGTCTACATACTGAAACAATAACTTTGTGAAAACATTTAAACTAGTGTCGTTATCAGTTATTTCATGATGAATTTCTGCCTCATCTTCTGCCATTAATTCTACTCTATTGCCCTTCATGTTTGCTGTCCTCCCTTTAGTTTCATTATTAATCTTCTTATCTATTATCATAAGGTAAGGAACTGCTACAATCAGGACTAACCATATTATAAGCACCAATACTAGACTACATATGCAGATTGCACAGCATCTCCTACAACAATTTCGTTTTGGTCTCCCAGTAACTCTATCGTCAGGCATTTTTCGACAAGGAAGATTGCTCTTCTTATCTCTTCTTCTTTTCTTTAGAGGATTCTTTTGTTTAGTCAGGGTGGTCTTGTTTCTTCTTCGTATGTTAGTTCTGCACTTGTTCCTTCGCCACCACTGTCACTTGACTCTGAGCTTTCAAAATCTTCAAGAATGATATAAGTCCAGTCAGGACCCTTGAATTTGTTATTCACAGGTCTCAGTTTTTTACTTTTTCTTTTTCCTGACTTTTTCTCTTGTTCAGTTTGACTTGTCACTTCAGGTACTTGTTCTGGATCTTCACTTCTGGTTGTTATGTGGTACTTTACTCTTTTAATGACACTTGGCCAATGATCTCCTTTTCTTGTTTTCTTTGTTGGCACTGTTTCTTTGCTTTAGTCTTCAGGGATCTCGTTAATTTCACTTCTTAGCACTGTTTCATTTTCTTCAATTACTGTGTTTCTTGTTTGCTCCTTTTCAGGTCTAATTTGTTTTTCTTCAGTAGCTCCACAATGTCTTTCAAGATGTTGAACTTGTTCTTTTTTATTTCTTTATGTTCATTTGTATCAACCCCTTTTTCTTTAGTGAATTCTTCTTGATCTAACTGCTTCTGATCAGGGCTTATTGCACTGTGAACTTCTGCAGCCTGACCGGATTCTTCTAGACCTGTCTGTTCCTGTGTAAAGTCTATTAAATCTTCACTGTTTTGTGTCCAATTTTCTTTCCCTATCTTATTTTGTTCAGGATCTTTTACTGTCTTTTCTTCTTGATCCTGAACTGCTTCTTCTTCTCCTATCTGATCTTCTTCAATTTCTTCCAATTTAGTTTGATTTCTCGTTCTGTGGTATACTTCAGGAACTTCTACCACTGGTATCCAATCCTGACTTGTGCTCGGTTGTTCTCCGTCAGCTTCTCTCGAACCTCGATCCTGAGATTCCTCTGCTGGGCAACCTTCAGCTTCTTCAGTGATTGGTGTTGTCTGTGAATTCTCCTCTTCAGGGTCTGGTACTTTCTTTGTGTGGCTTACGTGAATCCAATTAGGAAATCTTGCACACTTCACTGCTGTATTGGTGGTCAATATAACTTGACAAGGTCTGCTCCACCTGGGTGATAAACACGTTTCTCTGGTGTGATTCTTCACTACCACCCAATCACCAGGATTCAGATCATGTTCTAGTTCAGGCTGCCTGGAAACTGCGTCTTCTCCAACCTGATGAGAGACAGAACGCACCAGGTCAGCCAATACTTTGCAATAATCCAGAACCATATCATCAGATATATTTACTAATTTGTTTGTGGGAACATGTGTTTGTCTCATTGCTCTTCCCATCATTATTTCATGAGGGCTTAATCCTGTCGTTCTGTCAGGTATACTTCTGAGTCCCATCAAGACAAGTGGCAATGCGTCTGGCCACTCTAATGATGTTGATGCACACATTTTTCCCAATCTTGACTTTATAGTGCCATTTAATTGTTCAACCACTCCAGAAGCCTCTGGGCGATATGCACAGTGCAATTTCTGTTTGATTTGAAATGCTTCACAGATTATCTGGATCACTTCGCTATTAAAGTGTTTTCCTCTATCTGATTCCAAAGATACTGGGAAACCAAATCTAGGTATGAGCTCATGTAACAACAGTTTTGCAACTGTAATACTGTCATTTCTCCTAGTAGGGTAAGCCTCCACCCACTTTGAAAACAGACACACTATGACTAGTACATATTTTAGTCCTCTGCATGGTGGTAACTGTATGAAGTCGAACTGGAGTCTTATAAATGGGCCCTCTGCCTTTCCAATCTTTCCAAACCCAATTATCGTTTTCCTGCCTGGATTATGCATTTGGCAAGTTAGACATCTCTGGCAAAGACTCTCTGCAACAGCCCTAAATTTGGGATTGTACCAATTTTGTCTGAACAGCCTAATCATTGCATCTCTCCCTATGTGTGTGTCTCCATGATGCATTCTGGCCATTTGTGAGAGTAAACAGTCTGGCATGACTGGTCTGCCATCTGCACTGATCCACACTTCATCTTCTCCTCTTTGGGAGCAACCCACTTTAATCCACAAATTTTTCTCACTTTCATCAACCTCATCTTGCAATTTTTTCACCTCATTCCATGTTTCAGGTGGCATATACAGCATAAATTGGCAGCTGATTCCCATTCTTTCCACCGCCTTATTGACTGACGTTCTGGTTTTGGCACAATGTTGAGCCACCAGGTCTGCATATCTGTTGCTGACTACCACCCAGTCATCTCCTGACTGGTGTGCGGCACATTTCACCACAGCCAATTCTTTTGGTGATTGTATTGCTTCTAGCAATTCCCTTACAAATTGTCCATTTTTAATGGGGGATCCTGAAGAAGTCATGAAATCCCTCTGCATCCACAGTTGGCCAAAATCATGCACAACCCCGTAACCATATTGACTATCTGTAAATATGGTCACTCTCTGATTCCTTCCAATTTTGCAAGCTTTTATCAAAGCAATTAATTCAGCTACTTGTGCAGATTTTACTCCTGGTAAATAGGATGCTTCGACTATTCCAGTTAATTCACATACCGCATAGGCAGCAGTTAGTTTACCATCTTCATGTCTTTGACATGAACCATCAACAAATAGCTCCCTGTCTGGCTTTTTAAGAGGCTGTTCCTCTATGTCTGGGCGTGGTTTTTTACATAATTCTGTAATTTGTACACAATCATGTTCATCTTCTTCGTCATCCTTATTTGTTTCATGATATGGGTCCGGCAATAAAGTTGCTGGATTTATTATTGTACACCTTACCATGGTCACATTTTCAGCACCCATTATTATCCTCTCATATTTAGTCAGCCGACTAGGAGTAAGATGCTGAGTTCGGGTTCTTGTCAATAGAATCACAACTGCATGTGGAACATACACTTTTACAGGATGTCCCATCACAATTGACTCGCTTTGTTCAATGCTCAAACAAGTTGCTGCCACTGCTTTTAAGCATCCTGGGAACGCGGCTGCTACTGGGTCCAATGTAGCAGAAAAGTACGCTATAGGACGTCTGTCTAGTCCATGTCTCTGAGTTAGGACAGAAAGTGCACAATTTTCTCTCTCTTGACAGAATAATGCGAATTCTCTTTTATAATCAGGCATGCCTAAGGCAGGTGCTGAACAAAGTGTGTTTCTCAATTTTACAAAAGCTTCTACACTTTCATCCTCCCACTCAACAGGGTCCTTTGCTTTCTTTTTCGTCATGTTAATTAAGGGCTTAGCTAACATGGAAAAATTTGGTATCCATTGTCGACAGTAGCCTACTATTCCTAGGAACATTCGCACTTGTCTTTGGGTTACAGGCATTTGCATTCTCTTTATTAATTCTACTCTTTCAGAGGTTATTCTTCTTTTTCCCCTCTCAATTTGATGTCCCAGATATTTAACAGCTGTCCTGCAAAACTGTAACTTTTCAGGTGAGACTTTATGCCCTTCCTCAGCCAAAAGATTTAATAATGCTAAGGAGTCAACAACAAAGTCTTCTCTGGTGGTCGACGCCACCAATAAGTCGTCGATATATTGGACTAAGACTGAGCTTCCTGCCATCACTAGTTTTTCCAGGCACTTTTTCAGTATCTGGTTGAAGATGGAAGGACTTTCTGTGTACCCCTGAGGAACACAATTCCACACATAGACCTTGTTCTCAAATTTAAATGAGAAAAGATACTGGCTGTCTGGATGCAATGGTATTGAAAAGAATGCTTGACATAAATCAATTACTGTGAACCATCCTGCATTCCAAGGGATCTGGTATAGAATTACTGCAGGATTTGGTACTATGGGACAACATGGTTCCACAATCTTGTTTATTTTACGCAGGTCCTGAACAATCCTATATTTTCCACTTGGTTTCTTTAACCCCATTATAGGTGAATTACATGGGCTACTCATTACTTCTTTTAGGATGTTTTGTTCTACCATTCGTTTTATTTCGTCAATGACTCCTGCTTTTACTTCTGCACTCATTTTGTACTGTCTGGTATTTGGGAAAATTGCACCTTCTTTTACCGTAATTTGAACTGGATCAATTTTTGCCATAAGTCCTACTTCTTTTCCGGTGAAATCCCATACCATGGGGTTTACTGTACCTTTTATTTCTTCTGGCAACTCATCTCTTGTTATTAACGAAAACATTTCGTCTATTTCTGTACCTTGTTTTGCAACCATAATTTTATATACATGGTCCTCATCTGGTGTCTGAACTGCCACACCATCTGGCGTGCAGAAAATTGTACAGTTCATTTTGCACAATAAATACCTACCTAATAAATTCACTGGGCTAGAATCGCACACTACAAATTGGTGCATTTCTCTGAAGTTTCCTATTTTGAGTTCCATTGGTTCTGTAAGAGGCGTTCTAATTCTTTGATTAGCTACCCCTACTACTTGGATATCTTCACCAGAGAGAGGAAGGTCTGGGATGTCTGCTGATCTCACCGTAGACCTGGTAGCACCAGTGTCCAAAAGGAAAGTAATATCATTACCTTTCACATTTCCTTCAACATATGGACCAGACTGATCTACCTGTAAGGATGCGCCAAGTACGCACTACTTCTTCCCCTCTCCTAGGCACCGTCATGAGTTGAATTCACAGAAATTGTCCTGCAAAAGAAATTGTGATGTCATATAATCATTCTTACCACTCCCTCCTGGGTAATCAATGTCTGTACCGTGCTTTGCTCTGCTTACATTACCCATAACAGGTGGAGGTGGTAATTGACTCTGGGGATTTACACCCTGCTGTGAGTCATTCTGCGTCTGTGGATTTAAGTTTTGATTTGGGCCATTATTATTCCGAATCTTTTTACATTCGTCCTTCCAATGCCCCAATTTTCCGCATCCATGACAAGGAAATTTCTTTTTAGCTTCTTCTCTACTCATTCGTCCTCTAAATTTTCCACCATTTCCCGTATCACCACTCGTTCCAGAATCTTTTCCTTGATTTTCACTCGGATTTTCCAAATTAATTCCCTGCTTCTCTGCCGTTTTCACCTGTGCCCACATCACTTTTTCCTGCAATTTCTTGTGTCTATCCTCAATATCGTCTCCACAATATTTTTCATACTTCAGAATCTCATCTATGGGCTTTCCCTGCCAACACAGCATGTGTTGTTTAATCATCTGGCAAATCTCTGGCTTCAGACCATAAACAAATCGATACACAAACTGACTCATGTTTTTGTCTCCAATGTCCTCAAATCCACTTTACTGGTTAAACACCTGCAATAGACGCTCATAATAGGAATCTTGGGTGGTTCGATCTATTTTCACCCAATCTGTTTCTTTCGGGGGTATTTTCCCTTTCAGGTATGTTATCACCGGCTGATACTTTTTCATTACATCATTTGACGGGGCACCTGTTTTCGGATCTCTGGGATACTCATCACTTGGCCAATCCACTGTGATCCTACAATCTGTCCATAAATCGGCAGGTACCACTATGTCAAACAGACCATCCAAATCCTTCAACAATACCTTTGACACCTTCACAAACCTTTCAACCTGCTTGTACCATTCAATTGGTTTTTCTCTCAATTTTGGAAAATCATTCGTAAATGACAAAATATCCTGTCTGCTCCATGGGACATGCACATATCCTCCTCCCGCAACTTCTCGCATTGGATACATCTGGTCTGCTTTCCCTGTTTCCTTCATCACATATTCTGATGCTGGTCTACTTGTTCGTGCTTCTTCCTTTTTCTTGGCCCACCTAGTTTTCCATTTATCTAGGTCTCCCCATTTTTGCAAAACTAACATTAATTCTCTTATTTGTAATCTTCTTCCAGAGGCATTCATATTTTCTAAATCTTTGTCTGAAAATTCTGCTCTATAGGGTTTCTGTAGTACCTTTGATCTCCCTATTTCTATTCCCATCTGTAGTGCTAAATTGGACAATTTTTCATGAAATAACCTTACATTTCTGGTGATACTCCTGCATAGGAACAATAATTCTTCTTCATCATAGGTACTTAAGCGTTCTAGTCCTACATTTCCTGCTATTATTTCTTCTAATTCGACTTTTAATTTATGAATGTCCATTATTTTCGGAGGTGTGCACTGTTTAACTGACCCTTGCACCCATCTTTCTAGATCTTCAGGTGTTACTATGGTAGCACTTTTTGCTCCCGATGAAGTTACTAAACTTACATCTTTTGAACCTCCAGGTACATCTTTTCTTGGAGTACTATTTACAGAACCTCGAATAGGCAAGTTCATAAGTGATATTGTGGATTCACAGTCACTAAATTGATCCTCAATTATAACTGGAGCTTCAGGTCTGGGATTACTCACAGGAGTAGGTGCAAGTATGGGTGGAGGACAATTTCCCTGAGTACCATATAATGGAACTACTGGACCAATTGTTACAGGTATGGTCAACGAATCAGGATGTACTTTTATCTGGGTTATTTTCTGTATTAATTCTGCTCTGGTTTTTTCTAGGGCTTCTTTTTCTTTGTCATGAAGTATTCTACTCGTGGTGAATTCATGCATTACCTGTGGCACTAATGGAGTTTTTGGTGGTGCACTTGGGGTGCATCCACTTGTCCCTTCCTGATATGGTGGGGGATTTCTTAACATTTCCTCCATAAATTCGTCTTCAGATTCCTCATTTCTCATTAAATGTTTTGTCTTTTCTGTACATTTGCCTCCTGATTTCTCTCCTTCTGTGAATAATGGATACAGTCCTTCTGTAATCATTGCCCTTCTCCATTGTTTCATCTGACCCTCTCTCGACTCACGTAAATATCTGGGGAAAAACCCTGGGTAACTCCTATTACTTCTAGATCTATCCCGCTCAAATGCCTCGGTTTCCCATTCTTCTAGAGCTTCGTACTGAGTTAATCTAGGTCTGGGTTCTAAGTCATTCATCCTCAATCTCAAGTTCTGAAGAATTCGCCCATTGAACGTGCCATTCTGGGGAAATGCTAATATTCCATCATTTTTGGTGTATTCTATCCAATTCTCCATCCATACACAAGTATGATAACCTCTCTCCATCATCATAAATGATGCTGGCGTTTTAGCTGGTGGAATAATAATTCCTTCTCTAGTTTTGATTGGTTTGTCCTTTTTAAAATAATTCTTAATCTTTTGTAAGAATGACATTTTTCTCCTTTCTCCGTACATTCTATTTAATCTTCTGTGTACAAAATTATACTCTGCAAAACCTAGGAATCTCCTATCCGGATGAGTTCCTGTTAAAGTCGGATCACGTTTTAACATGCAATCCTTATCCACTAAGAATTTTGCTTCTTTAATTTCGACCAATCAAATGTCTGCTATCTTTTATTTCCGAGCCAATCCTTGCGCGGCCTTTTGATGACGTTTCTCTGTCAACCCCTCCTTTACAATCTGATCTTTTCTGTCCTCGCTGGTTTAACCAATCCCAGCGCGGCACCTGTGACGTCAGTACTACTCCTGACTACTGACCCCTCCTTTACAAGGGTTTTTCCACGCCCTCTGATTCAACCAATCTCAGCGCGGCGTTTTGTGACATCAGCTCCCTCTCCGGCAACTGACCCTCCCTTTACAAAAATTTACGCAAACTTATTTTCTCTATAAATCTTAATTAAATTTCAGTAACAACATAAAACATTCGCTATCGTGCCAGTTTCCACTAATTTTGAAAAGGATAGTTTCTTCCACACTTTAGTAAAACTTTTCCGTTTACTAAAACATATACTACGAGTAAAACACTTCCGTCTACTCTTCACACAAGCTCCAGAAGTACCTGATCCTTCTCCAATGTTACCCTTACTAGGTGATATAACATCAAATTTTTATCAGCGTACCCTTTTTGCTATTACTCACACGCATAGAGTCCCTAACGAGTACTGAAAGTCCTGCTTAACTTCTCAGTACTAATTCTGCCTGACAGATAACCTCACTGCAGTATGGCTTCCACTTGCCACCCACTATTCTTTTTCCCCCGGGGTATTCTGGACAACATAAAACAAACTCAAAATTTTAAGCGGATGTTAGTTAATAAAAATACAAATAAAATTCTCATTACCCAATTAACAAAGAGTAACCATAACCGTCCTCTGCTTACCAGAAAACTGATCCAGCGCAATATTAGCCAACAGCATTCATACACCATATACTTACTTGGGCCCATACATTCATACTACACTAATACTTACGCTGGGTGTCAGATGTACTCTTTTATCAAAGTCCCTGCTACCAATTACCTTCTGATTGAAGAGTAATAACTTACCAATGGATCCTTTGCCAACTGGGAAATTTAAAAATGAGTGACATTCAATATAGTTCATAATCCTGAAATAACCACTGAGTCAGGAAGTTTTAAAATGTTTATCTAACGTTTTAGCAGAGTAAAGTACAGAAAACACGGTACTTGATTGAAATACCCAAGAAAAAGCATAGAAATGATTTTGCTAATCAATGACGGTGTTTAAGGAAGAGGAGAAGATAGAGACAGCAGCGCAACTAAAGGTTGCAGTATAGTTACCTAAATGCGAGAACCAAGCCCCTTGGCCAAGGAGTTGGAAAAGATAGGACCCAGGAAGGATGAAGAGCAAAGACTTCTTCCAGGATCAGGACAGGACCGGTGACCTCTCTACAACGACTCCTGCGCCGTTCCCCTCTCTGATACTAGACTTCTCCTCGATTCTCCCGTTCTAATGGACTCCGCCGCCCCCTCCTCAGGACCTCTTCTGGACAGGGATTCAGTCAGCAACCGATCAGCATGGCAGTCTGGAGCTAAGAGCTCTCTCGCAGCATGGACGCCTGTTCTTCGTGAAAGCATGCTCCTTCTAATTAACTAATGCTATATTCTATTATACCCTTCTACGCCCATGTACCTCCCCTTAATGTTGCTAAAATATGGGACCACTACTTCTGATTGGACAGGGACAGGGGGTGGATTCTCGCACCATATCGATTTGGCCTAAATTGTAAAGCCTATTGTCTTTACGTTCCCTCCCCTTCAAATTAATACATACGCTTTATTTCCCACCCGTCTCACGACAAATGTTATACATTTTACAGGGGAAAAGTATCAATTTGTCCACCGGAAACATAAAGTACAGCATCTTCGGCCAATGGGTCATGGCCTTGGGAGACGTCCAAGTTGACTTCACTTGGCAGGCACACAGGACACATGCGCAGAACCATCTGTCTCTCGAGTTACAAGTCACCAACCCAGGCCCAAGTTTACGAATTACTAAAAGTGCAAGAAGAAAATATTAAAATCACAAATAAAATGTTTCACTGTATGCCCACTTTCCCTACTCTATTCCCAATTAATTATAATACTATCCTGCATTAGTAGCATTAAGAAAACGACAATTTAATAATGACATGAGAGCAAGCTGAAGCATGTGAAAACATTTAGCGGCCATTTTAGTGCACACTGCGCAGAAGCAGAAGTGTCCCACCAAGCAAAGAAAGACGTCACACCATGTGATCAGGTTGTGACATGCGCATTGAGGTTCCCGCGCTTTAGCGGACATTTTGGATTACAGACAAGCGTTATTCATTAGTAAAACACATAGGCAAGCTTCTGTCCCTCTTGTGTTTGTGAATGCAAAGGTTAGTATTGACAATACAAATTTAATAACTTAATACTATGAGGAGGATTGCGTACAAGCAAGTTTCATTTTTGAAACCTTGCTCCATCAGGACCAATAGTTCCTCAGATTTATTTTGATGTTTCTTCCACCTCCTTTAATCTTGCAGCTATGCTTGACTTTGTACAAACTTTGCTCACTCCAACCTTACAACCTAAATGTGTGCCTAAGCACAAGGCTGATTAAAAAGGAAGTCAAAAAAATCTTCCGAAGAAATAGAGGCATCACAACTGCTTACGAATTCCTCTTTTGAGCAGAGGCAGAAGCCTCAGACTTTAGGAACCAAAAGTCGCAAGGTTTTAGAGCAGAGAGGCTTTTACAGTGGAGAGTTTTTGACTCTTTGGGGGAGTAACTGGGTTGGCCCGGCCTAGAGGTTGGGAAACTAGAGAGATGAGCACAGGGGAAGGTAATTCTGGTCTGATACTATACATTCTAAACCAAGGCAAAAAGCATTATTTCTGACAACAACATAAATGAAAATGGTAAATCCCTTATGATAGCATGCTGCCATTCTCCATCAACATGAACAGCATTTAAACACTTGGGGGCATATTCATGAGCCCCTTTGCGTCGCTCTTTCACCACACAACATGGTGCAAGAGCAATGCAAATGAGATTTATGAAGCCACGGAAGGCCAGCTTGCGTGGCCCTGCGTGGCTTCATAAATCTAGAGTAATGTAATGCAGTGCAAGTTGCTACGTTGCATTACTCTGTGCCAGTGAGGCGTTTCCATGGGTGTTGCGTGGGTGTAACAGTTAAACCTGGGAATGCACCAAAAAGATACGTCTTCCCAGGGGAGGGGTACCAAGGGGAAATATCTTTATTTCTCCTAATTTTTCCTTGAAAGAGGAAAACGTCTCTCAAGATTGTTTTTATGTAGGAAGGTGCACCTTCCTGCACAAAACAATCCTGCATACAATGCAGTCACCCTTGCACAAACAATCCTGCATGCAATGCAGGCACTCTTGCACCATGGTGCAAGGGTGCCTGCATTGGCACTAGGCAGCCTGTTGTGCACCAGCGCAGGGGAAAGGGCAGGAATGCGCCATATTGCCTTAAATACGGTACATTCTTGCCCTTTCCCAGTGACGCAGCACAACGCTAAACCTTTCCACCTCCTTGCACCTTTTTTGGATGTTTTGGGTAGTCCCCGTCTAAACCTTCATAACTTTTTTTCCACAAAAGGTATCAATGCCAAAATGGTGTCCTTTTTTCCAAAATCCTGGAGATTCTTACGGTACCTAGGGATTGTTGATTCCCCTAGAGAGAACCAATAAAATAGTCAAACCAAATCTATATTAATTTCTGGGGGATGGGGAAATGGAAAAAAAGTGCTGTGGAAGAAAGCTCATTTTTATTTCTTCTAAAAATGGCATCGAGGAAAGATTTGCTGGGCTAGGATCACTATCTACCTAGCACTCAGGAACAAGCAGAGTTATGTCCTAAACACAATTTCGTACCACAGTATTTGCCTTTTTCTAAAGGATAGTCCACTTTTCCTCATTTTTGTAGTTTTACCCTACTTGCAGTTTGTGTTAGAAACAGGTGTGAAACCCATGGGTGATCCCGGAAAGCTATACATACTATACATTTCTGAAAGGTAGACAACATTCTGAACTCAGCAAGGGGTCTTTTGTGTAGATCCCTCAAGTCTTTCCCAAAGAAACAACTCATTCTATTTAAAACAAATTAATGGGTGATTTCCAAAAACAATATACCGTTATGTCCAATAAACCCTTCAGGTCATGAGAGTATTTAGGGTTTATAGGTCCTCCAAAAATACATGCTACCCAGAGCCAACAGTGGGGCTGCAGCTTATACTGATTTGTCATTGTCTACCAACCATACAGCAATTTATATGGTAAAATATAATGAATAAAAAATGGGTATGAAGTAAAGTGAAAAGTGCACAAGATACTAATTTTAGGAACAGTGGTTATTTGTACATCTTTGAATTTGGGATTACCCATACTATCATATGATTCAGAAGGCATTTTGCAAAATGTCTTCTTTCTTGCACATCGGCTTATATTTGGAAGCCAAAAATGCAAAGAAATCCAATTAGTAATAACAAATGTTATACTATTCTGTGTTCCCACATGTATCCTGATAAGAATGGCACTGCATTTGTGTGGCTGAGCATGGTACCCGGGACTCAAAACACCCAAAATACGACCTGCAAACAACATACTTCACCCAGCAAAATCAATGCTTTTTTACGTTGTGGGTAGCTGCAGAATGTGGGCCATAGCTCAGCTGACACCTAGGCAAACCTACCAATTCCAGATATTTCTGAAAACTAGACACCCAGGGGAGTCTAGGGTAATGTGACTTGTGTGGTTCCCATGAGGTTTTGTTCCTCAGAAGCCCCCGCAGACCTCAAACCTTGGCTAAAAATATTTATTTTGCTTGCATTTATGAGAGAAAAAGTTCCAAAAGCTGCAGGGATCCACAAATCCCTACAACCGAGCATCCCCACTCTTCTTCTGATAAAAATGGTACAACACTTGTATGACATAAAAAAAAATCTGAGAGAAAATTGACCCACTGTGGCAATGTGGGTAACTGGGATTTTGAGCCCTGGCTCGTCTGCCACCCATGGAAACCTACCAAACCAAGACATTTAAGAAACCTTGACATGCAGAGGAGTTCAGGATCGTTTGATTTGTGTTGATCCCACACTTCTTTTTACTCAGAATACCTTGCAAACCTTAAACTCTGGCTACAGACACACAATTTTCTTACATTGCTGTGAGGGAATATTCCAGAATCTGCAGGAATCTACAAACTTCCTACCACCCACCCAGCCTTCCCACACTTGTTCCAATGAAAATGGTACCCCACTTTAATGGGTGGACCTAGTGCCTGTCAGAGGAAAGGCCTAAAAATGCAACACAGACAGATCAACTTTTTCCAACCAAAACCAACCTGTTTTATGCAATGTGGCCAGCTTTGGATTTAGGACCTGGAGCCAGTGGCCACCTAAGGAAACTTAGCAAACCCAGACATTTCTGAAAACTAGACACCCATTGGAGTCCAGGGTAGTGTGACTTCTATGTATCTCATGACCATGTTTAACCGAGAAGCCATTGCAAATCGCAACTTTTGGCTAGAAACACACATTTTCCTCACACTTCTCTGAGAGAAAGTTCCATAATCTGCAGGGATCTACACAGTGCTTAACGTCTAGCATTCCTACACTTGTCCGATTAAAATATTGCCCTACTTGT
Source organism: Calotriton arnoldi (assembly GCA_963921515.1). Classification (NCBI taxonomy): domain Eukaryota; kingdom Metazoa; phylum Chordata; class Amphibia; order Caudata; family Salamandridae; genus Calotriton; species Calotriton arnoldi. The sequence goes on along the minus strand of CAWUFW010001612.1, from coordinate 1,293,037 downwards.
GTGGGTGGGCCTACCACCCTCCACTGGAAAGGCTCCAAAATGCAACATGGGCGGGTCAAACTTTTCTGCTCAAAACCAGACCTTTTTTGTAATGTGTATAGCTGTGGATTTTGAGCTGAGCTAGGCCGCTTCCAGGGAAACTTACCGAACCCATACATTTCTGGAGGAGTCTAGGGGGAAGTAAATTTCATGGACCTCCTGAGTTTTTTTCCCAGAAGCCTTTGCAAACCTCAAACTTTGGCAAAAAAACACACATTTGCCTCACATTTCTGTGAGAAAAAGTTACGCAATTGGTGTTGATTCATAAATTCCCTTCCAACTTCCACACAGAATTCCCACACTTGTATCAATAAAAATGGTACCCCACTTGTGTGTTTGGGCTTAGTGCCCATAACAGGAAAGGCCCCAAAATGCAACATGTACAGATTACATTTTTCCAATCAAAATCAACTCAATGTTTTTCAATGTGGGTAGCTGTGGGTTTGGGACCTTGACTCAGTGGCCACCCAGGGAAACCTACCAAGCACAGACATTTTTGAAAACTAGACACCCAAGGGAGTCCAGGTTGGTGTGCATTACATGAATCCTCTTATCTTTTCCAAATCACTATGCCATTCAAAGGTAGGCAAAAACACACATTTACCTCATATTTCTGTCAGAGAAAACTCCTAAATCTATGGGAATCCACACATTTCCTAGCACTCACCATTCACACATTTTTCTTGATAAAAACGGTACCCCACGTGTTTGAATTGGCCCTGGGCCGGCAACAGAAGAAGCCCAAAAATGCAACATAGATAGGTCAATTTTTTCCACTCAAAACTGACAATTTTTTGCAATGTGGGTACCTGTATATTTTCAGCCTGGGCTTGGCTGCTCCTGAGGAAATGTACTAAACCCAGTCTTTTTTAAAACTAGACACCCGGAGGAGTCCAGGGTGGTCGCCTTTTGTGATACTTTTCATACTGATAATGCCCTGAAACCTCAATATTTGGGGCCGCAGTGGCAACATAGTATATACACCACCAACATAATGGTCCACCCACCCGATTTAATTGCGAGCACACCATAGGTTTGGCTACGGGGTGACTATTCTGCCACCACCATAGCCAAACCTCTCCGATGGCCCGACGGAGAAATGGCTTCATGTCCTCCCACCCAATTTAGATGGGCAAACATGTAGCAATTTTTTTTACTGTCCCTCACTGTCCATCACTGCCAGGCAAACCCTGGAGGTGAGGGACAGTAAAATGTTATAATTCTCCCCTGCCATAGGAGATGACTTCTAAGGCCAGGGGAGCATTAATTTTGGTATTTTTAAAAATAAATTCAGTTTTGAGATTTTCTTTTTCAAAATAAAAAGAGAAATCTGTTTGGTGCAGGGTTGTGTCATGCCGACGCAGCCCTGCATCAACATGCCATGCTTTATAATTGACCGCCAGCTTGGCGGTCATTTATAAATTAGGCAGGCAGGCCCTCCAGCAGGGTGACAGAGTAATTTAGTCCATCTCTCGGGCCTGGCGGGAACAACGGACTGTCCACAAATATATAAAATGGCCCCTTTTTCTAAAATCACACATTTTTATCACAATTCTGAGACGAAACTTCCAGAATCTGCAGGGAGCCACAAAATTCCAACCACCTAGCGTTCCCACACTTGTCTGATAAAACCGCTACCACACTGTGACTGAGGCTAGTGGGCAAGACAGAAACGGATTAAAATAAAGACCACACCAATACTCTATTGTGCCTTCTGCCACCCTCTGGGAGGTTAAGAGCCCACTAGACAGCAGATATTTTACCCTGGCCCAACAAAAGGGGTGGGGTTGGCCCACGTAGGCAACTGGCCATACATGCACCCCTTTGTGTTGGGCTAGAGCAAAACCCCTGGTGTCTAGTGGCCTTTCAACATCATTGGGGGTGGCAGATTACAGGCAAATCCCCAATCACTGCAAATCTCCTATCAGTCCCCTGGGATGCAAAAAGACTTTATTGCCCCGTCGGGGGTGGTTATGCCCAATGCCAGGATGGCACCCCTATTCCTGTTTATTTGCGTGCAATGTAAAATACCTGGTGTCTAGTGGTCTTTGTGACCCCCCCCACAGGAGAGACGGACTGGGGCACCAATCTGCCAGGCAGGGTGGCAGAAAGAGTGTATTTCCATCTGTAGACTTGGGGGCATAGTCCTATAACAAGATGGCCATCCCCCACCCTAACCCCCTGTTTTTTTTTTTTTGTTTTTTAATAAAAGAACTCACTGGGAGCTAGTGAGCTTTTTAACCCCCTCTCCAGAGGGGCAAATCCCAACTCTGCCTCCTAAGGGGAAGAAAGACTGAATTGTATGCCCTTCGGGAAATGGCACTATGCCTGGATGGGTCATCCCCACCCCTTTTTTAGGTCGAGCATTTGAGACCTCATGTATATACTTTAGTATATACTTATATGTGTATGTACTTTGTGGGCTCTGGAGATCAGCCCTAGGACTTGTCTGCTTCCGCTTAGGGACTTTTTTTTCTGTTCATCTGCCTCTATTTAACTGTCTTGATAGAAAACGACCAGTAGAGGTCAGTAAAATACCAGAATTGCTTTCAGCTGAGGGACTTTTTTTCATTTTTTTGGCAACTGCCTTTATTTAACTTTCTTGATAGAAAACGACTAGCAGAGGTCAGTAAAATACCAGAATCACTTTAGCATTCTTTAGATTCCAGTCCATAGAAATGGTCTTCCACGAGCATCCGTAGACAATAATATTTTTTTCGAATCTTGTATTTTCAGTGATATGACCACCGAAGGATCTGATTATATATTAAAAACAGAGCTTTGGACTATACCATTTCCCGCTGAAAGGCAATATTTCTCTCCATGTGTTCCATACCTGGCGTGTCACGCAGTTTGGTGCTTACTTTCCCTCCATGTTAAACAGTAGATGTTTCAGCACCCAGGCTAATGTGCTGCATAGCTAAATACATATAAGGTCCCAAAGGCGAGACCGATTGCGTTGCAAATGCTTGTCTTTTTTACTTTATTACCTGGTGGCTAGTGGGCATTCTGTCCCCCCAAGCTATTGGGGGTAAACATTCCCATCTGCCCCGAGGGGAGATAGAAAGACTGATTGCACTCATGGGAGGGAAGCAAAGGCCTATAGCACAAGGGGCTTCCCCCTCCCCCCCCAAAAAAGCCCTGGTGTCTAGTGGTGTGAAGCCCTGTGGTATGGAACCATGCACACTAATCACCATTCCAAACAAAAAGAAAACAGCCTCAACAGCTGCTGGGAAAGATCTTCTCCAGATTTCTTATCTGAAAAATGTAAAAGGGAATCCCATGGCTCTTTGGCATGACCTCCACATCAATAGCATCTTACTTGGAGTACTGTTGATGTGGAGGTCAACCAATAGCATCCAAGGAGTAAAGAGGGGGCATATTATAAGGAATAACACGCTCCCAAATAGAGAGAATAAGGTAATTGTAAGTCACTTTGGAGTGCCATGATGGAGTGGCATTCGTCATGCAGCCTTGTGTGGAATTCCTTGGTGGCTTGTAATAACTGAATTATGTGCAGAAAAGGGTACTTTATTACATATATCTAGGATAGTTCACCAAAGGTTGTACATTGGAACTAGTACATTAAACATTGATCAGAAATATTTTTCTACATGCTAACCACTAAATTAAGAGTTGATTGGAAATTTGGTGACATAATGTCACACCCAGGGGGATATTCTCAAGAACGTGTGATAACCACCGCAAATTTAGCTTAACGCAACTTTGCATATCGCAGTCTATCGCGGGAAAACAACGCCGTGTTAACGTAGTATTCTCAACCTGGCGGCACCATGCGATAGTCCCACGATAACGCGTCAAATGTCCGCGTTAAAATCAACGCGACGCCGCAAAAATGCGAAACACAAACGCAAATAAAGTTGCGATGAGGCCAATCGCGACACAAAAATCAGCGATAACCAGCGACAGGCATGCAATTCCCACGCGTCATGCGGGAAAATGCACCATAAAAGCGGAACAAGAAAAAAACACACCAAAAACCAAAAAAACTGCGTAGCAACATGGATGCACCCGGAACGAGTGCCCAGGTCAACTCGAACCCCACAAGCCCCACAGACCACCAGCAAGGAACCTCGGGTTCGGGGAAGGCCAAGGAGAAGAGGAAGACGGGGCACAGTCCGCATGACAACCGGATCGTCGTCACGGAGGTCACAGAGCACTAACAACAACTGTCCGTCACCTCCACCGTGTCATTGGCAACACAGACAGAAAAATGGCATTCCATCGTGAATGCAGTCGTAGTGTCGAGGAGGCCAAGATGCGCTGGCACGATGTGAAAAGCCAAACCAAGCAGAAACCCGCTGCCAACAGGAAGGCAGCAACGTCGAATGGAGGTGGGAGTCCAGCGCCACAGGAGGAGCTGGAGCAAATGGCGGCCACAGTCATCAGTGCAGAGACGGTGCAAGGAGTCGGGAGTCCGGACACAGCTCGACATGACCTGACACAACATCAACAGGGTGAGTAACGAACAGGGACTGGGGGGACGGGCACAATGGCACCCATGCACAACGACGTGTAGCACACCGCACACCCACAATGACCCTGGGTCATGTCCCTGATCCACATGGCACACTGCAGCACACATACAAACATCAAGTAGGCCCCCGTCCACCATGTGCCCAAAGGGGTCACACCCCTTACATCACCAATTCCACGACACACACATGCACCTGTGCAAAACACAGCAAAGATGCACATGTGAGAGCCACACTGACAATGCATGTGACACCACATGACGAGCAGCATGGCTGGAGTACAATCACCATGACATTGTGCACGCCACGAGACTGAGGTGGCTGAGTGTGGACCACATCCGGAAAGGAGCAGGTCACACTCTGACACATCCACGTGCACAAACAACCACTGACGTCAACAAGACATCTGCAGACAAACAATGCACAAGAGTACAAAAACCGTCCAAGAACACAAATGACCCAAGTCGCCAACATCACAGCACCTTAAAAGCACAAAAGCCAAAGGCACACCGCCTCCAAGGGATAAGGGGCAGCAAAATCACAGCTGCAGGTGCGACCCTCCCACAATGCAGCACACACACATAGCAGTGACAGCACATCCACATGGACGACAATGTGGTACACAGTGCAACACATACACTGCAGAACAGAGGACAAAACTGGGTCCGCCGGTGCGTACAAAATGGCCAATCACATCTGACATAGCAGGGAACTGTGAGATGAAAATGTACGTGTACAACATCACCTACGTCATGTAGTCCATATGTCCACTGTCCCGCATCAAATAGTCCGCTCCTCCCAAACAGTCACAATGTACATTGTCATGCAGTCTGTATGTAAACCTGAATAATGCGTGAACATACATGCCAACACAATGTCAACAAGCATCTCCCCTTCACATTGCAGAGGGACAAACAACACCTCCAGCAGAGCAGACCAGACAACTCTACAGTGATTCTGAAGAGGACCTCCACACTTCCGACACCGACGCCCTACAACAGTCCATGGACAACTTTGGGCAATCAACCTCCAGGAGCAGGGCAGCCCAGCTGCATCGAGGATACCCCACCCCCTGCACAGACAACACAGCTGGACGCACGCACCACCACGGCTGGTTCTCAGCAGCCCACCGAAGCACACATCGCATTCCAAGGCCAGGTGTCAGACTGCCAGAAGGGGGTGTCTGAACAGGTGCAGGTGGGGTCCCACCTCATGGAAGCCGAACTAGATCACATACGTGGGTGTCTAAGTCCCATCAGGGACCACCTACACTCCCCAAAGGAGACCCACACTGCGACAGAGACACCTGCATTTGCACATTTCCAGGACTGACCACACCCAGAGCCATGAGATAATCATCCACACCCCCATGCTGGACTGGCGCACGCCGGCCCAGTCCACTCCCCTTACGCATTGAGTGGGGGACGACAAAGCTACATGTGCAATGTCCCACACTCTGCCTGCGGTGACATGTCTGCGTCCTCTGCACACGGCACAATGTGATGTTGTGGGGCCGTGGCCTGAATGCATACATCATGAGCACACGGACACACTCATAGAGCTCTTGAACTGGCCACAGGCACGTGCGCCCGACACCTTTATTGGCATGGTCATATGTACAGTGACGCATGTGCTGGATGTGTGTGGGGTGAGTGTCAGCCAGCCCTCAGGGAGTCGTTGGTGCTGGCAACAACTTGAACAGTGATCACAATTTAAGCAGAAACAGAAAACACCAGCATTACAGAAACAACTGTGAAGCATCATGGTGGTAGCCGGAGAGAGTACAGTGTTCACCCAACATGCAAGCAGAATGCTCATTGATTCGTTGTGCACTGAGTAAGTGGCACCTGAAGGACTGAGCAGGGTATCAAGCTGATGATGGCACCCACGACAGGTGTGAGCAACTCTGACAGTCTGGCAGTTAGACACCTCCGACTCTGGCACCTGTTGTTTGGAGTTGGTCCTGGCGGTGGTGGCGTGTGCATCCTGCGGTGATGCGACGTCTGGGCAGGACAGGACTCGATTTGATGTGTGAGCCCAGGTGGACCGCACCTGAGGCCGGAGGCAGCGGACAGCGCAGGGCCACAGACACATGGCGTTGATGCCCCCCAGGCCAACGGAACAGAGGCCATCCGACATGCCCTCAGACTGGGGCCATGATTTGAGCTGCACAGAGTTAGTGGCCCTGGATGTACTGCGGCCGGCACAGGCACACCACCACGGGACGGTGACTTGCGGTGCAGTGAGATAGGGCCACGCTAGATGAGCGGGTCCTCGTCGATGTCGAAGGTGAATGTCGCAGAGGTTTGCGGGGGACAGTGGAAGGGGTCCTCCAGGGCATGATGCAGAGGGCAGAAGCCGGCCGGAAGCGGCAAATGGAGGAGTGAATGCTACAGCCTCGTTTTGGCCACATAGTCAGTATCACCGACACGATGATGAAGACAACCCCCAAGCCATAGACTCAGTCTCCAACAAATCTCAAGAAGTAAGTGTCCATGGATGTTGGGGAACAGACTTAGTGGCAGCAGAGCTGTAAGGGAATGCAGTCTGCAACGAGGCCAGTACAATGTTATCAGCTCGGCCATAAATGATTCATGACTGAGTTCACAGTGTGTGACCTACTCGACCGCTGTGCGGTCCGGAGGCAGCGGGCAGTGCGGGCCAACTGCTGTTCAGCAAGCTCCTCCTGGAACACTAACACACGGCGTTGAAATGGCATGTGGTGATGACTCGTGGTTGACCGAGGCAGTAGCGACAGAGCTGAGCGGGTGTTTAGCCAGCGACGACGCCGTGTTCTGCCTGGTACGTACTGGATTGGATTTGTGTGAGGCCTGCAGGCCCGCAGTGTAGTCCGAAGGCGTAGTCTTCAAGGGCCCACAGACACGTGTGGCTGGGATGCCATGCACATACTTTGTGTCACCACATCGAAGGGAGTATAGTGATATAAACGCAGCCATAAAGTGTGTACTCTGCCATTGCATAATCAAGACTCAGTCCCAAATGTGTGACCTACTTGAGCGTAGTGTAGGCCGGAGGCAGCGGTGGAGTACGTAAACGAAAAAGGAGTAAGCGGGCCTGTGTCACGGAGGCCGTGATGGTCTGAGGAGGCTGCCAAGGTTGCAGGCTTCGGGCTTGGAGCTTGCGCCTGCACGTGGTGGGCCCTCTTCGACACACGCCGGTGTCGGCAGGTGAGCAATGAGGCCTGGCTGTGCAGGGGAGGGCATGACGGGTTCGGGGACCAGCGGCCCGGGGTGCAGCAGGCGCACAGGATCGCAGGCGACACCGCTCATGGCGACGGCGTCGGCCTCGTGGCGGGGTGGGAGGCACCGCCCTGGCAGGCACGTTGGCCATTCCGGAAGAGAACCACGCCCAGGGCTACGTGCTTTTTATTCACACCCCTACGCTGACCTGGCGTCCTACGGGCCAGCCCACTCCGCACACGCTTACAGGGGGGGACGTCACAAGCTACATTTCCGTGATCTTCCCCACTGGCTGGGGTGACATGGTTGCGTCCACTGTCCACTACACTCCAGACACCAGCATTGGATGTAGACATGGCTATGTCTGTGGTCTGCATACTGCAGTCTGTCCAGCACATCTCCGCAACACTTGGCATTGTGTACATTCTCATCCATGGGTCACTTGCCTCCTTCGCACATGCCTGGTTCCCACCTCTCCCCACATTCCGGTATTGTGTGGCTGAGGTGACATGCCGTTGATGGCTCATGTACATGGCTAACCAAGGTTGCCACAGTAAGTTGTGCTGTCGTGTCTGGTGGGGGGGCATGTTGTTTGGCATGTTGTATGTGATTTTGTGACGTGTGCAGTGCCTGAGTTGTGAGTTGCATGATTGTGGAGTTGAGGTGTGTGGTGTGTTCATTTGGTACTTGCCAACGTGCAGTGCATTTCCATAGGTGCCATCCTGGAAGCGCTGGTTGATGTTGGACTGTCGGAAGATGAAGGGATCATGCACACTGCCTGGGAAGTTGGCTATGACATTGGTGAGGAGTCCCCTGTGGTGCACTATTGCCTGCACGTTGATGGGATGCGTGTGCTTTCTGTTGAGGTATTGTGTGCGGTGTTGGCAGGGGGCACAAGTGGGACAAGTGTGCAGTCGATTGCCCCCGACACGTGCGGGGATCCAGCTATGGCGTATAGTCCTTGCTTGGTCTCCAGCTGTTCCTGCGCATTGTGGGGGACGTATGGGTGCTGAGGTCCCTAGCTGGTGAGGGCATCCAGGCCAGGTGTGAGGAACTTGGATGGGGCTGGCTGTGAGACTCCTCCGACTCGGGCGGTTGTCGTTTGGGAGGATACCAGAGGCCAACAGGTGCAGCACAGCCAGCAGCTTTGTCTGCAGAGGGATGTTGGTTGTCCGCTGTATTGGTACCGTCAGCCTGTGGGCAATGACGTTCAGGATGCGGAGGATAGTTGTCCTTTTGGGCCTGTAGTGGGCATTGTCTGGCGTTAGGTCTGTAGGGCTGGTGCATTTCCAGTATGTCCGCTGTCTTTGTCCGCGCTGCCTCTGTGGTGGTCCAGGGGGGGCGAGGTGGGTCCGTTGGGAGGGTGGCGGTCCTGGGGGTGGTGGAGGTGGGTGTTGTTTCCCCCTCGGGGCTCCGGGGTGCATGGTGAGTGGCTCCATGGCATCTGTTGTTCTTCCTGTGTGGCTCTGGGCTGGGCTCCCTTTGATGGTGCAGCTTGTCGTCCGACTTTACACCAGGTCACAGCAGGTGTTAGTTTCTTGCTGCTAACGCGCCTCATCGCCTGTTTTGTGGTCTTATCGCTGATGTGGCTGGTCGTTGAGAATGTTGAGGTGTGGTGTTGTCGCGGGTTTTTGCTCGGGAACGCCTACTCTGCATCTCATTAGCGTTAGTTGCCGGGGTCATCTGTGGCGATGTTTTTTGCGACTGCTTTCGCAGGTAAACTGGTGTTATGGGCTGTTAGCACCAGCTTGTGAATGGGGCGGTAAATTTTGCGCGACTTTGGCTGCGATAAAGTGCCGATAACTCGGCGATAGCGCCTTGAGAATATGCCCCCCAATATTTCCGATCCCGCTGTGTAATACCATGCCTGAGAAACAGAATTGTGAGATGTTTCTGGGAGTTACAGTATCAGTACAACAGAGTCAGAATTCTAGTGCAGTGCTATCACCCCTGATAATACCACACCTCGTAATATTGAATGCAGCAATATGGCATTCGCAGATACCATGTATATGTGAAATGCACAACTAGAAATTGTCATAAAAAAGCATGACTGTCATTTTGGAAAGACGTAAGATACTGGGAAGGCTTCCGTTATCACATCAGAAACAACAGACAAGGGCAGGCCTACCCTATATATGTTTGCCTTGCTCATACCCTGCCTGGGGACAGGACAGCCACAAGACGGACATTTTCACCTTATTTTTGCAGCTGGTTTGGATTATTGTGTCCATTGCCATCCTTAGCAACTACTTGCCACCAGGACCTGCAGACCTCAATATCTTGTCAATGTGGCCTCTGCAAAGCTTCATAATGTTACATTTATTGAGAGGGTGTTTGCGTTAGCCTAAGAATTTGTAAAGGAGGACCCCAGGCTAAGGGGCAACATTTCCACAGGACAAGTGTGAAAGTGAGTAGCAGAATATAGAGAGAGCACTAACAAGGCCAACTCAGTGTCTTCACATCTACAAAATGTTTAGGAATGCAAAACGCTTTCAACAACCTGAAGGGCCATGCGCCGGATCTCCTCTTTATGCACCAAAATGAGAGCCTGGCAACTGGGATGTGAACCAGCACCAAAACCTCCTCACTAACCAGAGGAGGTAAGAGTGAGGTCCATTATTAGTCTCACAGACATGGAGGCGATTAAAAGAAGAAACTGAAGCTGGAGTGTCTGTCGACACATGTAAGTTTAGCAACAGTGTATACAATTCACATACATGTACAAGCTTTATTGCCAAAGTGCAAAAAATTAGGAGACAGGTGTGTGACTAGTATATTGCATGCTAGGGAATGTTCACGTGGAATAATCCCCAAGATAGGTTAAATGTAAATGTACCCTTGAAAATGTTGATGCCTGGGTTGTATAGTGACAACAGTTACCAAACGAGAAGAAAGCCAGGATGGACAAGAGCCCTTACTATGAGCCACCACTTTAGTGCATATTTCATGGTACACAAGCTGTGCATGAGGACTCGTCTTTGCCTAAGTTGTGCCTGAAATGACACAGCTTTAGAATAGGCCATTTGTTATTTATAACAGGCATCATAATGTTGGTCTTGCTGTTGGGGAATTGTTCCAAGCAGGGTTTGACTGATCAACAACACCCCTACTCATGCAAATGACAACATGTAGGAGATTTACCTTCCACAATCCATGCACCACTGCCCAAATGATCTCTCAGGAGCAGGCCATATGTACCATAAGTTGCAACCACCACCACTTCACCTGTGACCCTGGCTGCCACCACCAGTACATCTGCCACCCGGCTGCCACCACCAGTGCACCTGCCACCCTGATTGACACTAGCCATCCTTACATTATCTGCTAAAAAATCCACAGCTATTCATATTGTCAGAAAAGGGTAAATTTACCTAGTGAGAGCCACACAGGTCATGCACCTCTGGACTCCTCTGGTTGTCTAATTTTCGGAAATGTGCAAATTTGGCAGTTTTTCCTGGGTGGCAGCACAGACAAGCCCCAAAATCGACAGTTACCCAGATCGTGAAAACAGATTAGGTTCAGTGGAAAAGTGTGATATATCTATCTTGCGTTTGTCACATTTTCCAATTGTGGGTGCTATGGCCACCCTCAAAAATTGGGTTCAATTTGTATGTGGAAACATGTGAAAAACAGAATACAGAAATGTCCAACACAAAATGTAAATAAATGGGTAATCTTAACACGAAATGGAAATAAATGGGTATTCTTAGCCATGTGCGGACTTTCAAGCTTTGTAGGGCATTATGGGAAAGTGAGCAGAACCAATTCAAGTTACACTACCCTAGACACCTACGGGTGTTAAGTTTGCAAAAAAGAGGAGTTCTTATTGTGGGCCAGATTTACATTTGGGTGACAGAGAAGACTTTGTCGGCATGGTGGAGGACTCAATGTCCGCCATGCTGAGACTACTCCGCCCGCCATATTTAGAAATGGCTGCCAAGCTGGGTGTCATTTCAAATACATTGGCAGAAGCTGCCATCACAGTGGTTCCTGTTAATGCTTTTTTACGCTTGACACATGGCTCCATCAATATGACGGAGCCATCCATCAATTATTTTTTTACAGTATCAATAACAAAATTCCTTTTTGAAAGTAAAAAAACGCCACTCTTGCCATGGTAGTTATCTCACATGAGGAGGGGGGCATTAGACAGTTTTCATTGCCCCTTACCACTAGGGAGTTCCAGGTGGTGACAGGTAGTGAAAAGCGATAAAGCCACTTCAAGGCACCAATGGCTTTATGGTCCATTTTCTGACTACACACAAAAGTTTTATACCGCCAGCCATGGGCCCAATCCAACAAATCAGTGCTCTCACATCAACATACCGCCGCCATTCAAGGGCTCATCACATTCATGTGTCACAGGACAGAATCCACATTAAAAACAACCTCTCATCCAGTCATCAACCAACTTGCATACAAACATGCCACACATAAACCTCTATAAACATGCATGTCCAGGCATGGTTGGTGACTCCACAAACATCACAAATGAATACAAAGTTTGACCACTTTTTACTACCTGTCAAGTATCTGCCTCCATTGACATTCAGAACATTACTGAACGTGTGCCTAGTGAACCTTTACTAACGGCTCCCATGCATGCACTTTTAGCACACACACTGTGCTAAATTCCACTCCTTCCAGTTTGAGGATGCAAGTTGAGGGTGTCTGAGACTTCCATGCAAGGACCACAGTCCTCGAACTGAGTGAGCTTATCTACCTTTGAAACAAAGGCAAACATGCTGAGGAAGACTGCCTCCGTACCCCAAAGAGCACGTCCTAACCTACAAAAAACACTAGTTTTTGACATACAGGATAGTCAGTGAGAATGTGGCATATGTCCCATCCACCATTATATGTAGTGCTGTGACTGTAACGCACTTGACTTGTCATACGGCAAACTGAACCTCTACTATGTTCTGACAGAGAATGAACATGGCAAGCAGGACACATATGTCACCCAAACGTGTCGCTTTGGGTGCAGAGTTCTCTGTAATATATTGTGTGTTTGTAAAGCACAATATCACCCGAGAAGGTATCCTGTCACCGACCCAGGAGCAGTCAGGGCTGATCCATGGATTTACCTAGTTGAAGAGCCAAGTGTTCAGCTTTGTGCAGAATGCAATAATTTTAGAGGTGACACAGATGTGTAGTAGCAGGTCATTCCATCCTTTTGGACCTAATTAGGAGAAGTCACCATTCTCTGTTCTGGGGCTGCATATGCATGAGATATGTACAGCTCCGAGTCTGGCTGGGTAAAGGTGACTGGAAGGTTTCTGAAATCTGAGGCAGTTTTGAGGTATGCTGGGCCAGTGGTGTGTGTTGGGCTTTGAATGTGTGTTTTATGAGTTTGAATAGAGCTGTGGATGGGAATCCAGTAAAGGTGTTTGAGGTGCAGGGTGCAAGGGAGATTGAGGGAGGAGGCTGCCTGCTGCGTTCTGTATAGTTTGGAGTCATCTGCTTAGTTGAGTGATGGAGTTATTCAGTATCGGGGTAGTGTAGCGTCGAGGGCGCTGAGTCCGTTGCTGAAGATGAAGTGATGGCATTTGTATCTGTACTACCTTAACTAGCTGATTTCTACCTACGCGATATCCCTGTGAAAGCACACCTACCCTAAGCTTTTCCTACCTGTTCATGTCTCTGTCCTCTTCAAAGTCCCATATACTTGCCAAGTGTACCTTTACTAACGCCTTCCGTTGCTAGCAACTTGAAGCTCACGAAAACGTCTCTTTCATGTGCCTTCATCAGACTCACTGTGCTAAATCCAACTCCTTCCAGTTTGTTAATGCAAGTTAGGGGTGTCTGAGATTGCCATACAAGGCACATGGTCCTCGAACTGAGTGAGCATATCTACCTTTGAAACTAAGACAAATGTGCTGGGGAAGACTGCCTAAGTTCCCTAAAGAGCACTTCAAAAACTAGTCAAGACTTTACATTTTTGCCACACTGAGTATGGCATGACAATTTGGCGTATGCTTTGTCCACCATTATGTGCAGTGTGGTGACTATAATGCACTTGTGATTCAGCAAAAGAGCACCTACCACGTTCGTACGGCAGATAAAGATATTAAGCAGGCCATGATTTCCTCAAGTAGAAAAAAAAAAGTCTACTGCTGTTTGCCTACTGAAGTAGTGGCCCATGGAAAGTAGGTATCCATGCATATGTTATGTTATGTTATGTTAATAAATTTGTTAAGCGCACGATTACCCGAGGGTGTCTTGGCGCTGGCCCGTGGACTATGCCAGTTTCTGTAAAGATAAAGATGACTATTTATCAAATAGCCATGTTTTCAAGGCCTTCCTGAATGCAAGTAGAGTTGGAAGGGATCTGATGGCAAAGGGAGTTCGTTCCAGAGTTTGGGGGCAGCTGCCCTAAAACTACTGCCACCCCATGTGGCTTTAAAAACTCTCGGAGTTGCTAGAAGTTTAGCTCCTTCGGAGCGTAGATGCCTTTTTGGAATGTACCAATAGAACAGGCGCCTTAAAAAAATGGGGCCAGTGTTCTGGAGTGCTCTGTAGGTAGTGCAGAGAGATTTAAAAATAATGCGATTCCTAACTGGGAGCCAATGCAGTTTATGTAGATGATTTCTGACCGATGAATACTTAGGAATACCCAGCAGAAGACGCGCCGCTGAATTTTGAGTCATCTGCAACTTATTGAGTTGTTTCTCATGTAGGCTGATGTAAAGACCATTGCAATAGTCTAACTTGGCCAGGATCAAAGAAAAGATCACTGTTTTTCTGCTGTCCATGGGAATGAACGGGAGTACTTTTTTAATGGTTTTTAACAAGAGAAAACATGATGAAGAGACAGCATTTACCTGTGATTTAAAATTAAGTTTATCATCAATAATCACACCAAGGTTCTTAGCTTTGGTGACTGGAATCGGAGCCGATCCCAGTTCATCCGGCCACCAGCTCTGTGACCAATTAGGTAGGAAATTGCCAAATGTGATGACTTCTGTTTTGTCTGAATTTAATTTCAGACAATGAGAGTTCATCCACGAACTGACTGCAAGCATGCAATCCTTGAAATTTTGCATTTGTGGTGCGGATTTTTTTGATAAAGATAAGACAATTTGTGTATCGTCTGCGTATGATGTCACTGCCAGCCTGAAGGTTCTAATGAGTTTCGGCAGTTCAGATACATAAATGTTAAATAGTGTGGGGCTTAAGGATGATCCCTGAGGGACTCCGCAGGGGAGGACGAACGACGGGGATTCATAGCTTCCCAAAGCTACTGATTGTGTTCTACCAGACAGAAAGGATGAGAGTAATGTAAGTGATTTATCTGAAATGCCAATGGAATTTAGACGATTTAACAAAAGATCATGGTTGACGGTGTCAAACGCCGCGGAAAGATCAAGTAAAATCAAGGCGGCCGCTCCCCCTGAATCCAAAGTCGCTCTAATTTCATCTGTGGCTTTAATTAAAGCTGATTCGGTACTATGTTCTGTTCTAAAACCAAACTGTGTCTCATCAAGATAATTATTTTTTGTAAATAATCAGTCAGCTGTTCATTCATGATTTTCTCCACTAATTTAGCGGGAAAAGGTAGACGAGAGATAGGTCTATAATTATTAGGTTGTGTGGGATCGAGACTAGGTTTCTTCAATAAAGGTGCTATCGAAGCCGTTTTCCATTTGGTAGGAAAAACACCACATGAGAACATAGTGTTAAAAATATTGACGAGACAAGGAGCTAGCATCTCGGAGGCTTGCTTGAAGATACTAGGGGGAAGCGAGTCATAGGGGGAGACTGATTTTGTCTGTTGGATAAGAGTGGTAGCCTTATCATTAGTGATGAATTCAAATTTAGAGAAGCTAGAGGCGTCAGAAGGACAGATATTAATGAGAGTATCGTTATCTATGCTAATATTTGTGCCAAAAATGTCATAGATTTCCTTCACTTTCCTTAGGAAATGTTGTGCTAGAGAGTCGCAGAATTTTTGTGATGGTTCAATAAAATTTGTTTCTGGGGGACCTGATAGTTTTGAAACCACTTGAAAGAGTTCTCTAGTGGAATTCTTTGCCTGATTAATTTGTTTAGTAAAATAGGTGCATTTTTCTGCGTTAATTAGGTTTTTATATTCAGTTAAAAGAATTTTATAAATGGCAAGGTCCTGAGCGTTGTAATCATTTCTCCAACGCCTTTCCTGTCGCCTACATTCTTGTTTTTTTACTCTGAGAGTCTCTGAGAACCATGGGGAGGTAGGTGATTTTCTTTTGTTTGCTGCTTTTTTCAGGGGGGCTAATTTGTCGGCTGCTTGTGCAAGCCAATTGTTAAATTGCAAAGAGGCAGTTTCTGCGTCTTTTGAAGGCTCAAATTGGTTTTCCAGTAATTGACCATTCAGCCTTTTGCTGTCAATTAGTAAATTGCATAGCCATTGAAAGGTATGTTATGGCACTTCCACCTCAGTCAATTTCCCAATGCTTCACTTTTGTGTGGTAGATCAAAAAGCAAGTAGGAAAACACAAGGCTGTCTGAGATGGGCACTGTGGACAATAACAATGACTCTCCTGCCTCTTTTCTTGCTTAGAGCAGACTCTGCAACTATGTCATGGTCGAGTCTTTTTAGCTATTGCACAAAAGCGGCCAGCAAAGTGTCAAATCTACAGCCTTGCCACGTACTCCAAAATAAGAAAGTGGAGGCTGCTGCTTCTGTAGCAGTAAGACTTTCAATGACGGTCAACTGAAAAGTTAAGGAAAGACATGTGTCTTCCCATGGTGGTCTGACAATGAACAACATACGCATTGTATGTTGCCATCTGGGCCAGGTAGGTAAACAGCTTCTTATAGCAAGTGCGAGTTTTAGAACTCACATTGCATGGCTGAAGAACCTGGTCATACTTAACCACTCTGCCCATGTACTTGTTGTAATCAAGTATACAGGTGGGCTTGTGAACTTCGCCTTATCAGCAAAGACACGCTATCGCGTGTTTTGCTGAGTTTGCTCCCGTTTCCAGCACGCCTGACTTCGCATCGATAATGAGATGCAAAGTAGGCGTGTCTGTGGAAACAACATGGGTAAATATCGCGAAGGCAGCTTCGCGATATTTACAAGGCGGGGAAGCGATTATTTTAATCGCGTTAAGTATGCTATAACGCAGGAATTTAACGTCTGTTAAATTCCTGACTAAGGCATACTTAACATGGGGAGTGGATTCTGTGGCTAAGACCACAGGCCCTATCATCTAGGATATCGCCGTTTTCCACATGGAAAACGGCGATATCCACGCTATCTCTGACATTTTTATCGCCTCAGCGATGCGCGTTGTTAATAACGCGCTAACCGGGCGATAAATTCCAGAGATAGCCGGCGATAAATATACAAGCGCTAAGCGCGCTTTGCGATATTTATCGCCGGCCCTTGATAATATGCCCCTAAGTTGGCCCGGCCTGGAGGTTGGGAAACTAGAGAGATGAGCACAGGGGAAGGTAATTCTGGTCTGATACTATACATTCTAAACCAAGGCAAAAAGCATTATTTCTGACAACAACATAAAGGAAAATGGTAAATCCCTTATGATAGCATGCTGCCATTCTCCATCAACATGAACAGCATTTAAACACTTGGGGGCATATTCATGAGCCCCTTTGCGTCGCTCTTTCACCACACAACATGGTGCAAGAGCAATGCAAATGCAAAATGAGATTTATGAAGCCACGGAAGGCCAGCTTGCGTGGGCCTGCGTGGCTTCATAAATCTAGAGTAATGTAATGCTGTGCAAGTTGCTACGTTGCATTACTCTGTGCCAGTGAGGCGTTTCCATGGGTGTTGCGTGGGTGTAACAGTTAAACCTGGGAATGCACCAAAAAGATATGTCTTCCCAGGGGAGGCGTACCAAGGGGAAATATCTTTATTTCTCCTAATTTTTCCTTGAAAGAGGAAAACGTCTCTCAAGATTGTTTTTATGCAGGAAGGTGCACCTTCCTGCACAAAACAATCCTGCATACAATGCAGTCACCCTTGCACAAACAATCCTGCATGCAACGCAGGCACACTTGCACCATGGTGCAAGGGTGCCTGCATTGGCACTAGGCAGCCTGTTGGGCACCAGCGCAGGGGAAAGGGCAGGAATGCGCCATATTGCCTTAAATACGGTACATTCCTGCCCTTTCCCAGTGACGCAGCACAACGCTAAACCTTTCCACCTCCTTGCACCTTTTTTGGATGTTTTGGGTAGTCCCCGTCAAAACCTTCATAACTTTTTTTCCACAAAAGGTATCAATGCCAAAATGGTGTCCTTTTTTCCAAAATCCTGAAGATTCTTACGGTACCTAGGGTTTGTTGATTCCCCTAGAGAGAACCAATAAAATAGTCAAACCAAATCTATATTAATTTCTGGGGGATGGGGAAATGGAAAAAAAGTGCTGTGGAAGAAAGCTCATTTTTATTTCTTCTAAAAATGACATCAAGGAAAGATTTGCTGGGCTAGGATCACTATCTACCTAGCACTCAGGAACAAGCAGAGTTATGTCATAAACACAATTTCGTACCACAGTATTTGCCTTTTTCTAAAGGATAGTCCACTTTTCCTCATTTTTGTAGTTTTAACCTACTTGCAGTTTGTGTTAGAAACAGGTGTGAAACCCATGGGTGATCCCGGAAAGCTATACATACTATACATTTCTGAAAGGTAGACAACATTCTGAACTCAGCAAGGGGTCTTTTGTGTAGATCCCTCAAGTCTTTCCCAAAGAAACAACTCATTCTATTTAAAACAAATTAATGGGCGATTTCCAAAAACAATATACCGTTATGTCCAATAAACCCTTCAGGTCATGAGAGTATATAGGGTTTATAGGTCCTCCAAAAATACATGCTACCCAGAGCCAACAGTGGGGCTGCAGCTTATACTGATTTGTCATTGTCTACCAACCATACAGCAATTTATATGGTAAAATATAATGAATAAAAAATGGGTATGAAGTAAAGTGAAAAGTGCACAAGATACAAATTTTAGGAACAGTGGTTATTTGTACATCTTTGAATTTGGGATTACCCATACTATCATATGATTCAGAAGGCATTTTGCAAAATGTCTTCTTTCTTGCACATCGGCTTATATTTGGAAGCCAAAAATGCAAAGAAATCCAATTAGTAATAACAAATGTTATACTATTCTGTGTTCCCACATGTATCCTGATAAGAATGGCACTGCATTTGTGTGGCTGAGCATGGTACCCGGGACTCAAAACACCCAAAACACGACCTGCAAACAACATACTTCACCCAGCAAAATCAATGCTTTTTTACGTTGTGGGTAGCTGCAGAATGTGGGCCGTAGCTCAGCTGACACCTAGGCAAACCTACCAATTCCAGATATTTCTGAAAACTAGACACCCAGGGGAGTCTAGGGTAATGTGACTTGTGTGGTTCCCATGAGGTTTTGTTCCTCAGAAGCCCCCGCAAACCTCAAACCTTGGCTAAAAATATTTATTTTGCTTGCATTTATGAGAGAAAAAGTTCCAAAAGCTGCAGGGATCCACAAATCCCTACAACCTAGCATCCCCACTCTTCTTCTGATAAAAATGGTACAACACTTGTATGACATAAAAAAAAATCTGAGAGAAAATTGACCCACTGTGGCAATGTGGGTAACTGGGATTTTGAGCCCTGGCTCGTCTGCCACCCATGGAAACCTACCAAACCAAGACATTTAAGAAAACTTGACATGCAGAGGAGTTCAGGATCGTTTGATTTGTGTTGATCCCACACTTCTTTTTACTCAGAATACCTTGCAAACCTTAAACTCTGGCTACAGACACACAATTTTCTTACATTGCTGTGAGGGAATATTCCAGAATCTGCAGGAATCTACAAACTTCCTACCACCCACCCAGCCTTCCCACACTTGTTCCAATGAAAATGGTAC
The DNA here is from genome assembly GCA_963921515.1 of Calotriton arnoldi. Taxonomy (NCBI): domain Eukaryota; kingdom Metazoa; phylum Chordata; class Amphibia; order Caudata; family Salamandridae; genus Calotriton; species Calotriton arnoldi. Next base: position 1,273,417 of record CAWUFW010001612.1, on the reverse strand, counting down.
CCCACTTTAATGGGTGGACCTAGTGCCTGTCAGAGGAAAGGCCTAAAAATGCAACACAGACAGATCAACTTTTTCCAACCAAAACCAACCTGTTTTATGCAATGTGGCCAGCTTTGGATTTAGGACCTGGAGCCAGTGGCCACCTAAGGAAACTTAGCAAACCCAGACATTTCTGAAAACTAGACACCCATTGGAGTCCAGGGTAGTGTGACTTCTATGTATCTCATGACCATGTTTAACCGAGAAGCCATTGCAAATCGCAACTTTTGGCTAGAAACACACATTTTCCTCACACTTCTCTGAGAGAAAGTTCCATAATCTGCAGGGATCTACACAGTGCTTAACGTCTAGCATTCCTACACTTGTCCGATTAAAATATTGCCCTACTTGTGTGGGTGGGCCTACCACCCTCCACTGGAAAGGCTCCAAAATGCAACATGGGCGGGTCAAACTTTTCTGCTCAAAACCAGACCTTTTTTGTAATGTGGATAGCTGTGGATTTTGAGCCTGAGCTAGGCCGCTTCCCAGGGAAACTTACCGAACCCATACATTTCTGGAGGAGTCTAGGGGAAGTAAATTTCATGGACCTCCTGAGTTTTTCCCAGAAGCCTTTGCAAACCTCAAACTTTGGCAAAAAAACACACATTTGCCTCACATTTCTGTGAGAAAAAGTTACGCAATTGGTGTTGATTCATAAATTCCCTTCCAACTTCCACACAGAATTCCCACACTTGTATCAATAAAAATGGTACCCCACTTGTGTGTTTGGGCTTAGTGCCCATAACAGGAAAGGCCCCAAAATGCAACATGTACAGATTACATTTTTCCAATCAAAATCAACTCAATGTTTTTCAATGTGGGTTGCTGTGGGTTTGGGACCTTGACTCAGTGGCCACCCAGGGAAACCTACCAAGCACAGACATTGTTGAAAACTAGACACCCAAGGGAGTCCAGGTTGGTGTGCATTACATGAATCCTCTTATCTTTTCCAAATCAATATGCCATTCAAAGGTAGGCAAAAACACACATTTACCTTATATTTCTGTCAGAGAAAACTCCTAAATCTATGGGAATCCACACATTTCCTAGCACTCACCATTCACACATTTTTCTTGATAAAAACGGTACCCCACATGTTTGAATTGGCCCTGGGCCGGCAACAGAAGAAGCCCTAAAATGCAACATAGATAGGTCAATTTTTTCCACTCAAAACTGACAATTTTTTGCAATGTGGGTACCTGTATATTTTCAGCCTGGGCTTGGCTGCTCCTGAGGAAATGTACTAAACCCAGTCTTTTTTAAAACTAGACACCCGGAGGAGTCCATGGTGGTCGCCTTTTGTGATACTTTTCATACTGATAATGCTCTGAAACCTCAATATTTGGGGCCGCAGTGGCAACATAGTATATACACCACCAACATAATGGTCCACCCACCTGATTTAATTGCGAGCACACCATAGGTTTGGCTACGGGGTGACTATTCTGCCACCACCATAGCCAAACCTCTCCGATGGCCCGACGGAGAAATGGCTTCATGTCCTCCCACCCAATTTAGATGGGCGAACATGTAGCAATTTTTTTTACTGTCCCTCACTGTCCATCACTGCCAGGCAAACCCTGGAGGTGAGGGACAGTAAAATGTTATAATTCTCCCCTGCCATAGGAGATGACTTCTAAGGCCAGGGGAGCATTAATTTTGGTATTTTTAAAAATAAATTCAGTTTTGGGATTTTCTTTTTCAAAATAAAAAAAGAAATCTGTTTGGTGCAGGGTTGTGTCATGCCGACGCAACCCTGCATCAACATGCCATTCTTTATAATTGACCGCCAGCTTGGCGCTCATTTATAAATTCGGCGGGCAGTCCCTCCAGCAGGGTGACAGAGTAATTTAGTCCATCTCTCGGGCCTGGCGGGAACAACGGACTGTCCACAAATATATAAAATGGCCCCTTTTTCTAAAATCACACATTTTCATCACAATTCTGAGACGAAACTTCCAGAATCTGCAGGGAGCCACAAAATTCCAACCACCTAGCGTTCCCACACTTGTCTGATAAAACCGCTACCACACTGTGACTGAGGCTAGTGGGCAAGACAGAAACGGATTAAAATAAAGACCACACCAATACTCTATTGTGCCTTCTGCCACCCTCTGGGAGGTTAAGAGCCCACTAGACAGCAGAGATTTTACCCTGGCCCAACAAAAGGGGTGGGGTTGGCCCACGTAGGCATCTGGCCATACATGCACCCCTTTGTGTTGTGCTAGAGCAAAACCCCTGGTGTCTAGTGGCCTTTCAACCTCCATGGGGGTGGCAGATTACAGGCAAATCCCCAATCACTGCAAATCTCCTATCAGTCTCCTGAGAGGCAAAAAGACTTTATTGCCCCGTCGGGGGTGGTTATGCCCAATGCCAGGATGGCACCCCTATTCCTGTTTATTTGCGTGCAATGTAAAATACCTGGTGTCTAGTGGTCTTTGTGACCCCGCCCCCCTCCCCCCCCCCACAGGAGAGACAGACTGGAGCACCAATCTGCCAGGCAGGGTGGCAGAAAGAGTGTATTTCCATCTGTAGACTTGGGGGCATAGTCCTATAACAAGATGGCCATCCCCCACCCTAACCCCCTGTTTTTTTTTTTTTGTTTTTTAATAAAAGAACTCACTGGGAGCTAGTGAGCTTTTTAACCCCCCTCTCCAGAGGGGGCAAATCCCAACTCTGCCTCCTAAGGGGGAAGAAAGACTGAATTGTATGCCCTTCGGGGAATAGGTCGAGCATTCGAGACCTCATGTATATACTTTAGTATATACTTATATGTGTATGTACTTTGTGGGCTCTGGAGATCAGCCCTAGGACTTGTCTGCTTCCGCTTAGGGACTTTTTTTTCTGTTCATCTGCCTCTAGTTAACTGTCTTGATAGAAAACGACCAGTAGAGGTCAGTAAAATACCAGAATTGCTTTCAGCTGAGGGACTTTTTTTCATTTTTCTGGCAACTGCCTTTATTTAACTTTCTTGATAGAAAACGACTAGCAGAGGTCAGTAAAATACCAGAATCACTTTAGCATTCTTTAGATTCCAGTCCATAGAAATGGTCTTCCACGAGCACCCGTAGACAATAATATTTTTTTCGAATCTTGTATTTTCAGTGATATGACCACCGAAGGACCTGATTATATATTAAAAACAGAGCTTTGGACTATACCATTTCCCGCTGAAAGGCAATATTTCTCCCCATGTGTTCCATACCTGGCGTGTCACGCAGTTTGGTGCTTACTTTCCCTCCATGTTAAACAGTAGATGTTTCAGCACCCAGGCTAATGTGCTGCATAGCTAAATACATATAAGGTCCCAAAGGCGAGACCGATTGCGTTGCAAATGCTTGTCTTTTTTACTTTATTACCTGGTGGCTAGTGGGCATTCTGTCCCCCCAAGCTATTGGGGGTAAACATTCCCATCTGCCCCGAGGGGAGATAGAAAGACTGATTGCACTCATGGGAGGGAAGCAAAGGCCTATAGCACAAGTGGCTTCCCCCTCCCCCCCAAAAAAGCCCTGGTGTCTAGTGGTGTGAAGCCCTGTGGTATGGAACCATGCACACTAATCACCATTCCAAAAAAAAAGAAAACAGCCTCAACAGCTGCTGGGAAAGATTTTCTCCAGATTTCTGATCTGAAAAATGTAAAAGGGAATCCCATGGCTCTTTGGCATGACCTCCACATCAATAGCATCTTACTTGGAGTACTGTTGATGTGGAGGTCAACCAATAGCATCCAAGGAGTTAAGAGGGGGCATATTATAAGGAATAACACGCTCCCAAATAGAGAGAATAAGGTAATTGTAAGTCACTTTGGAGTGCCATGATGGAGTGGCATTCGTCATGCAGCCTTGTGTGGAATTCCTTGGTGGCTTGTAATAACTGAATTATGTGCAGAAAGGGGTACTTTATTACATATATCTAGGATAGTTCACCAAAGGTTGTACATTGGAACTAGTACAATAAACATTGATAAGAAATATTTTTCTAAATGCTAACCACTAAATTAAGAGTTGATTGGAAATTTGGTGACATAATGTCACACCCAGGGGGATATTCTCAAGAACGTGTGATAACCACCGCAAATTTAGCTTAACGCAACTTTGCATATCGCAGTCTATCGCGGGAAAACAATGCCGTGTTAACGTAGTATTCTCAACCTGGCGGCACCATGCGATAGTCCCACGATAACGCGTCAAATGTCCGCGTTTAAATCAACGCGACGCCGCAAAAATGCGAAACACGAACGCAAATAAAGTTGCGATGAGGCCAATCGCGACACAAAAATCAGCGATAACCAGCGACAGGCATGCAATTCCCACGCGTCACGCGGGAAAATGCACAATAAAAGCGGAACAAGAAAAAAACACACCAAAAACAAAAAAAACTGCGTAGCAACATGGATGCACCCGGAACGAGTGCCCAGGTCAACTCGAACCCCACAAGCCCCACAGACCACCAGCAAGGAACCTCGGGTTCGGGGAAGGCCAAGGAGAAGAGGAAGAGGAAGACAGGGCACAGTCCGCATGACAACCGGATCGTCGTCACAGAGGTCACAGAGCACTAACAACAACTGTCCGTCACCTCCACCGTGTCATTGGCAACACAGACAGAAAAATGGCATTCCATCGTGAATGCAGTCGTAGTGTCGAGGAGGCCAAGATGCGCTGGCACGATGTGAAAAGCCAAACCAAGCAGAAACCCTCTGCCAACAGGAAGGCAGCAACGGCGAATGGAGGTGGGAGTCCAGCGCCACAGGAGGAGCTGGAGCAAATGGCGGCCACAGTCATCAGTGCGGAGACGGTGCAAGGAGTCGGGAGTCCGGACACAGCTCGACATGACCTGACACAACATCAACAGGGTGAGTAACGAACAGGGACTGGGGGACGGGCACAATGGCACACATGCACAACGACGTGTAGCACACCGCACACCCACAATGACCCTGGGTCATGTCCCTGATCCACATGGCACACTGCAGCATACATACAAACATCAAGTAGGCCCCCGTCCACCATGTGCCCAAAGGGGTCACACCCCTTACATCACCAATTCCACGACACACACATGCACCTGTGCGAAACACAGCAAAGATGCACATGTGAGAGCCACACTGACAATGCAAGGGACACCACATGATGAGCAGCATGGCTGGAGTACAATCACCATGACATTGTGCACGCCACGGGACTGAGGTGGCTGAGTGTGGACCACATCCGGAAAGGAGCAGGTCACACTCTGACACATCCACCTGCACAAACAACCACTGACATCAACAACACATCTGCAGACAAACAATGTACAAGAGTACAAAAACCGTCCAAGAGCACAAATGACCCAAGTCGCCAACATCACAGCACCTTAAAAGCACAAAAGCCAAAGGCACACCGCCTCCAAGGGATAAGGGGCAGCAAAATCACAGCTGCAGGTGCGTCCCTCCCACAATGCAGCACACACACATAGCAATGACAGCACATCCACATGGACGACAATGTGGTACACAGTGCAACACATACACTGCAGAACAGAGGACAAAACTGGGTCCGCCAGTGCGTACAAAATGGCCAATCACATCTGACATAGCAGGGAACTGTGAGATGAAAATGTACGTGTACAACATCACCTACATCATGTAGTCCATATGTCCACTGTCCCGCATCAAATAGTCCGCTCCTCCCAAACAGTCACAATGTACATTGTCATGCAGTCTGTATGTAAACCTGAATAATGCGTGAACATACATGCCAACACAATGTCAACAAGCATCTCCCCTTCACATTGCAGAGGGACAAACAACACCTCCAGCAGAGCAGACCAGACAACTCTACAGTGATTCTGAAGAGGACCTCCACACTTCCGACACCGATGCCCTACAACAGTCCATGGACATCTTCGGGCAATCGACCTCCAGGAGCAGGGCAGCCCAGCTGCATCGAGGATACCCCACCCCCTGCACAGACAACACAGCTGGACACACGCACCACCACGGCTGGCTCCCAGCAGCCCACCGAAGCACACATTGCATTCCAAGGCCAGGTGTCAGACTGCCAGAAGGGGGTGTCTGAAGAGGTGCAGGTGGGGTCCCACCTCATGGAAGCCGAACTAGATCACGTACGTGGGTGTCTAAGTCCCATCAGGGACCACCTACACTCCCCAAAGGAGACCCACACTGCGACAGAGACACCTGCATTTGCACATTTCCAGGACTGACCACACCCAGAGCCATGGGATAATCATCCACACCCCCACGCTGGACTGGCGCACGCCGGCCCAGTCCACTCCCTTACGCCTTGAGTGGGGGACGACAAAGCTACATGTGCAATGTCCCACACTCTGCCTGCGGTGACATGGCTGCGTCCTCTGCACACGGCACAATGTGATGTTGTGGGGCCGTGGCCTGAATGCATACATCATGAGCACACGGACACACTCATAGAGCTCTTGAACTGGCCACAGGCACGTACGCCCGACACCTTTATTGGCATGGTCAAATGTACAGTGACGCATGTGCTGGATGTCTGTGGGGTGAGTGTCAGCCAGCCCTCAGGGAGTCGTTGGTGCTGGCAACAACTTGAACAGTGATCACAATTTAAGCAGCAACAGAAAACACCAGCATTACAGAAACAACTGTGAAGCATCATGGTGGTAGCCGGAGAGAGTACAGTGTTCACCCAACATGCAAGCAGAATGCTCATTGATTCGTTGTGCACTGAGTAAGTGGCACCTGAAGGACTGAGCAGGGTATCAAGCTGATGATGGCACCCATGACAGGTGTGAGCAACTCTGACAGTCTGGCAGTAAGACACCTCCGACTCTGGCACCTGTTGTTTGGAGTTGGTCCTGGCGGTGGTGGCGTGTGCATCCTGCGGTGATGCGATGTCCGGGCAGGACAGGACTCGATTTGATGTGTGAGCCCAGGTGGACCGCACCTGAGGCCGGAGGCAGCGGACAGCGCAGGGCCACAGACACATGGCGTTGATGCCCCCCAGGCCAACGGAACAGAGGCCATCCGACATGCCCTCAGACTGGTGCCATGATTTGAGCTGCACAGAGTAAGTGGCCCTGGATGTACTGCGGCCGGCACAGGCACACCACCACGGGACGGTGACTTGCGGTGCAGTGAGATAGGGCCATGCTAGATGAGCGGGTCCTCGTCGATGTCGAAGGTGAATGTCGCAGAGGTTTGCGGGGGACAGTGGAAGGGGTCCTCCAGGGCATGATGCAGAGGGCAGAAGCCGGCCGGAAGCGGCAAATGGAGGAGTGGAATGCTACAGCCTCGTTTTGGCCACATAGTCAGTATCACCGACACGATGATGAAGACAACCCCCAAGCCATAGACTCAGTCTCCAACAAATCTCAAGAAGTAAGTGTCCATGGATGTCGGGGAACAGACTTAGTGGCAGCAGAGCTGTAAGGGAATGCAGTCTGCAATGAGGCCAGTACAATGTTATCAGCTCGGCCATAAATGATTCATGACTGAGTTCACAGTGTGTGACCTACTCGACCGCTGTGCGGTCCGGAGGCAGCGGGCAGTGCGGGCCAACTGCTGTTCAGCAAGCTCCTCCTGGAACACTAACACACGGCGTTGAAATGGCATGTGGTGATGACTTGTGGTTGACCGAGGCAGTAGCGACAGAGCTGAGCGGGTGTTTAGCCAGCGACGACGCCGTGTTCTGCCTGGTACGGACTGTATTGGATTTGTGTGAGGCCTGCAGGCCCGCAGTGTAGTCCGAAGGCGTAGTCTTCAAGGGCCCACAGACACGTGTGGCTGGGATGCCATGCACATACTTTGTGTCACCACATCGAAGGGAGTATAGTGATATAAACGCAGCCATAAAGTGTGTACTCTGCCATTGCACAATCAAGACTCAGTCCCAAATGTGTGACCTACTTGAGCGTAGTGTAGGCCGGAGGCAGGGGTGGAGTACGTAAACGAAAAAGGAGTAAGCGGGCCTGTGTCACGGAGGCCGTGATGGTCTGAGGAGGCTGCCAAGGTTGCAGGCTTCGGGCTTGGAGCTTGCGCCGGCACGTGGTGGGCCCTCCTCGACACACGCCGGTGTCGGCAGGTGAGCAATGAGGCCTGGCTGTGCAGGGGAGGGCATGACGGGTTCGGGGACCAGCGGCCCGGGGTGCAACAGGCGCACAGGATCGCAGGCCACACCGCTCATGGCGACGGCGTCGGCCTCATGGCGGGGTGGGAGGCACCGCCCTGGCAGGCACGTTGGCCATTCCGGAAGAGAACCACGCCCAGGGCTACGTGCTTTTTATTCACACCCCTACGCTGGCCTGGCGTCCTCTGGGCCAGCCCACTCCGCACACGCTTACAGGGGGGGACGTCACAAGCTACATTTCCGTGATCTTCCCCACTGGCTGGGGTGACATGGTTGCGTCCACTGTCCACTACACTCCAGACACCAGCAGTGCATGTAGACATGGCTATGTCTGTGGTCTGCATACTGCAGTCTGTCCAGCACATCTCCGCAACACTTGGCATTGTGTACATTCTCATCCATGGGTCACTTGCCTCCTTCGCACATGCCTGGTTCCCACCTCTCCCCACATTCCGGTATTGTGTGGCTGAGGTGCCATGCCGTTGATGGCTCATGTACATGGCTAACCAAGGTTGCCACAGCAAGTTGTGCTGTCGTGTCTGGTGGGGGGGCATGTTGTTTGGCATGTTGTATGTGATTTTGTGACGTGTGCAGTGACTGAGTTGTGAGTTGCATGATTGTGGAGTTGAGGTGTGTGGTGTGTTCATTTGGTACTTGCCAACGTGCAGTGCATTTCCATAGGTGCCATCCTGGAAGCGCTGGTTGATGTTGGACTGTCGGAAGATGAAGGGATCATGCACACTGCCTGGGTTGTTGGCTATGAAATTGGTGAGGAGTCCCCTGTGGTGCACTATTGCCTGCACGTTGATGGGATGCATGTGCTTTCTGTTGAGGTATTGTGTGCGGTGTTGGCAGGGGGCACAAGTGGGACAAGTGTGCAGTCGATTGCCCCCGACACGTGCGGGGATCCAGCTATGGCGTATAGTCCTTGCTGGGTCTCCAGCTGTTCCTGCGCATTGTGGGGGACGTATGGGTGCTGGGGTCCCTAGCTGGTGAGGGCATCCAGGCCAGGTCTGAGGAACTTGAATGGGGCTGGCTGTGAGACTCCTCCGACTCGCGCGGTTGTTGTTTGGGAGGATACCAGAGGCAAACAGGTGCAGCACAGCCAGCAGCTTTGTCTGCAGAGGGATGTTGGTTGTCCGCTGTATTGGTACCGTCAGCCTGTGGGCAATGACGTTCAGGATGCGGAGGATGGTTGTCCTTTTGGGCCTGTAGTGGGCATTGGCATTGTCTGGTGTTAGGTCTGTAGGGCTGGTGCATTTCCTGTATGTCCGCTGTCTTTGTCTGCGCTGCCTCTGTGGTGGTCCAGGGGGGGCGGGGTGGGTCCGTTGGGGGGGTGGCGGTCCTGGGGGTGGTGGCGGTGGGTGTTGTTTCCCCCTCGGGGCTCCGGGGTGCATGGTGAGTGGCTCCATGGCATCTGTTGTTCTTCCTGTGTGGCTCTGGGCTGGGCTCCCTTTGATGGTGCAGCTTGTCGTCCGACTTTACACCAGGTCACAGCAGGTGTTAGTTTCTTGCTGCTAACGCGCCTCATCGCCTGTTTTGTGGTCTTATCGCCGATGTGGCTGGTCGTTGAGAATGTTGAGGTGTGGTGTTGTCGCGGGTTTTTGCTCGGGAATGCCTACTCTGCATCTCATTAGCGTTAGTTGCCGGGGTCATCTGTGGCGATGTTTTTTGCGACTGCTTTCGCAGGTAAACTGGTGTTATGGGCTGTTAGCACCCGCTTGTGAATGGGGCGGTAAATTTAGCGTGACTTTGGCTGCGATAAAGTGCCGATAACTCGGCGATAGCTCCTTGAGAATATGCCCCCAATATTTCCGATCCCGCTGTGTAATACCATGCCTGAGAAACAGAATTGTGAGATGTTTCTGGGAGTTACAGTATCAGTACAACAGAGTCAGAATTCTAGTGCAGTGCTATCACCCCTGATAATACCGCACCTCGTAATATTGAATGCAGCAATATGGCATTCGCAGATACCATGTATATGTGAAATGCACAACTAGAAATTGTCATAAAAAAGCATGACTGTCATTTTGGAAAGACGTAAGATACTGGGAAGGCTTCCGTTATCACATCAGAAACAACAGACAAGGGCAGGCCTACCCTATATATGTTTGCCTTGCTCATACCCTGCCTGGGGACAGGACAGCCACAAGACGGACATTTTCACCTTATTTTTGCAGCTCGTTTGGATTATTGTGTCCATTGCCATCCTTAGCAACTACTTGCCACCAGGACCTGCAGACCTCAATATCTTGTCAATGTGGCCTCTGCAAAGCTTCATAATGTTACATTTATTGAGAGGGTGTTTGCGTTAGCCTAAGAATTTGTAAAGGAGGACCCCAGGCTAAGGGGCAACATTTCCACAGGACAAGTGTGAAAGTGAGTAGCAGAATATAGAGAGAGCACTAACAAGGCCAACTCAGTGTCTTCACATCTACAAAATGTTTAGGAATGCAAAACGCTTTCAACAACCTTGTTGTAGTGAGCCTCAGCAAGGCCTACCAGTGCTTAGGAGTTCTCCCTTCTCTGCACAGAGTCCTCAGACACTTAGGAAGAAGTTGGCAATAGAAACTGGAATAGAAAAGACAGAGTTTATTAAACCTCATGAGGTGGAGCTAACATTCGCACATCACCCTTCAGTAATGCATGAAGTAGCACACTGAATGGAAGGACCATGGTCCTTTTATACCCACGCAGGGGCTCAAATGGAGGCGGTACAAACACAAATGCTGGTTTTAGGTACATATAAGGTCATACAGAGAATGCACAGTCGACAAGTGGGTGGAGCTAACAGTTTCTACTTTTAGTAGACACATCCTGACATTTATAAACTCGGAACAGCTGCAAGCTCAACTGAGCATGTGCAAAGCAAGAGGAACTAAATATAACTTGTCTCTAGGCAGATTTCAAGAGCAGTTAACAGGAAGGTAGGACAGAGCACATGGCGAGCACATGGTAGCACATGGCAGCCAAAATGGCTGACAGAAATACAAAATGGATTCCACAAAGCGGACAATTTAGCCTCTAAATACAGGCTGTCTTCAGCTAATGCTTAACTTAAATGCTGCCAAATTTACAACAGACGACCCTTTCAGCATTGGCTGAAGACATTCGTTTATCTGGGGTAATCTAGATATTCATCCCGTACATCTATTAACATTATTTCGGCCACCTCTTTATTCAACATTTGTTGGGCCTTTGTTTCAGCAATGTTCCCTCTGGCAGGTATACAAGCAGAGATGCAAATGGAGCAAAGCATTGGACCACATTGGATACATACGCAGCATGTAAAAAATATTGTAATTATTACACATAGGATAGTCAGTAGCTTCCAGCCCCAAGCAGAAACAAGAGTCCAAAACCATCCAGCAAAAGTCCAAGTACCAGTCTCTGGATGAATTTCTGCAGCAATCTTATGCAATTTTGATATTGCGTCATATACTGAAGGTGAGTGATCTGGTATGAATACACAACAGCTGCTACCGATGATGCGACATGCACCACCTCGATCAGCCAAAATCACGTCTAGCACCATCCTATTCTGGAGTGCTACAATCCTTGCAATCTGTAGTTCCTCTGTAATGTTCCCAAGTGCCATGGCTGTCTGATTGGTAACAGCTTCCACAACACGAGTCAGTCGCCTAATCTTCCTGCTATTTAATGCAGCACCCACAAAGAAAAATAAGCCCAAGTTGAAATCAACATATTGTTGTAGGGTAGTGTCGGTTTGGTCAACTTCATCCATACTTATTGTCCTCTTATTTCTGTTTTTGGAAATGTCATTGTACAGTTTAAAATCACGGTGATACAATGCAGGAGCCAGAAACACAGGGGGCAACAGAAAAGATACATAGCAGATTCCTGACCACCCAATAGGTAATTGATAATATCCGTTATTTCCGCACACAAAATACGTATTATGCGAGGCTGTGAAAGTGCTCTTATTGGCACCTTCAATGGTCAGGATTACAGTACACTCGCTCCTCCCCACTGGAATTCTTCCAACACTACAAATACACAAATCTGCTTTAGCTTTTGTCACAGAAATCACAAAAGGTCCAATGTTCTTTATTATTCTCACATTTGTGAAAACATATGGTGTTGAAATATTGTCCGGTTGATACTCTTCCCATTCCCATTTAGTCCCTTTGGCTTGTGGATAACCTTCTTTATTTTGATAACATACTTTATTAAGTTGAAAAATAATCCCACCTACTGAAGGCTTTCCAGATGCGAACAAAAGCGCATACCAAGCTTGACAAGAACCATTGTGAGAAAATGGAAGAGGAATAAAAGGTGTTCCTCCTTTCTTTTGATGTGCAGGTATCATCCCACACACCCAACAGTTGGTAGTATTTGTAGCATTGTGAGTATGGTGCAACATCTGGATAAAAGTATTGTTCAGGTAAGATTGTCGATGCTTTTGCTCATGGTAAGGAAGAGTAAAGTAGTGGTGTTCCACGGGTACTGGCGTAGTGGCAACAAAAAGCTGTCGAACAGGAGCCACCTTCTCGATGTACCACGTAATTGCTGCCATAGCCACCATAGCAACAACAAACCCTACAGCACAAATGATTTGTTTTTTCATTTTAGCAGCAGTAATGATTGATCTTTCTGAAAACTTGTTGAAAACAGTCGTTGGAGCTCTTCTCCCTGGGCAGCCGCTGATTTCTTCACCATGGGCCAAAGTAGGTGTCACTACACTAATACAGGGCTGATCCCCCTCCCCTTGCCACAATGGCTCTCCGTTTCACTAACCCAGGGTGGTAGCTCAACCAGTCTTTTTCAAAACTGCAGATCCTTTCCTCGGTCTCAATTGATATCTGGATACTCCAGTGATCGTGTGGTCCGGGAAGACTTCCGCAGATTCGTCAGGTGAGATAGCTTGGCCTTTCTCCGTCTCCAGAATCTCTCGATGGTCGGTCAACACAGCAGGTTCCACCAAGGCAGGCGACACGCGTTTGCAGTGTGTGCTGTGGATCCAATTCTTTCTGTTTGTCACTCGAACTGCTGTCCTTGTCGCAAGGAGCACCTGCTCTGGTCCTCGCCACCTTGGCTCCAAGCTGTTCGATCTGTCGAAGACCTTGACCATTACATGGTCACCAGGACGGAGTTCGTGGGCCTCACCTGTAGATCTGTCAGGAAGAGCTTCTCGAACCTGTTGATGAATAGAAATCAAACTGTCGGTTAACTGTGCCAAATAATCATTCATCAGAACACAAGGAACATCATGTATGGGGCGTGGCTTAGGAATTCCCCAAATGTTCATTGGTCTTCCAAACACCACCTCATAGGGGGTAAGACCTGATCGTGAATGTGGCACCGATCTTATGGACAACAATGCCAAAGGTAGGGCATCTGGCCACTTTAGAGACGTGGAAGCCAGTATTTTCGCCAACTTTGTTTTTAGAGTAGCGTTATACCTTTCCACCAATCCTGCTGATTGCGGGTGGAAAACTGTATGGAATTTCTGTTTGATCCCTAATCCTTTCAGGACATGCTCAACAACTTGCCCAATAAAATGAGGTCCATTGTCACTCCACAAAAGTTTACAAACACCGTATCTAGGGAAAAACTCCTTTAGAAGCACCTTTGCTGTGGTGAGAGCAGTATTATCCTTCGTAGGGTATGCCTCTATCCATTTGCTAAAGGCACATACCACCACTAGGACATATTTCAGATTATTGCAGCGTTCGAGTTGGATGTAATCCATCTGCAAAACTTCAAAAGGTGCGGTTGGTGTAGCAAACCCTCCTGTAGGAGTTCGTGTCCCTTTTCCAGGATTATACTGCCAACAGATCAAACAGGACTGTACTACCCTTTTGGCTGTGCTAGCAATTTCAGGATGCTCCCAAACTTGTGTAAGCAATTTAGTTATTGCTAGAGCTCCAACATGTGCCAGCCCATGTGCCATTTGAACCATAGGTTGTAAATAGGCCGCAGGCAATTTCCACTTATTCATTTCTTTGTTACGCCAACAACCCTCATCATCTAATATTCCTTCTTTAGACCATTGCTCAAGCTCTTCCACAGAAGCAGATCTCTGTATATCCAATACTTCCTCTCTAGCATCATGCCAACGCTCAGCTTGTGATTTCACTACGTACATGGGTGTAGTGCTTCGCTGCATCGCAGTCTCACGGGCTACGCGGTCTGCAAAGGCATTGCCTTGTCCTATTTTGTCAGTCACTTTCTTGTGTGCGCTACACTTCATAATAGCAACTCTCTTTGGGTATGTAAGTGCAGTCAAGAGATTATGCACTAACTCTCCGTGCATTATCTGCATCCCATGGGATGTAAGAAAGCCTCTTTCCTTCCAGAGTAGGCCAAAATCATGAACCACTCCAAAAGCATAGCGGCTATCCGTGTAAATGTTCACACACAAGTCAGTGCTAAGCTCACACGCTCGTGTCAAAGCTATTAGTTCAGCTGCTTGAGCCGACTTCTGAGGTATGCGAGCTGTTTCCACTACTGTCTCAAGCGTGGTAATTGCATAAGCAGCTGAAGTCGTGCCATCTGGTAACTTTAAACAGGACCCATCAACCCACAGTTCCCCATCTACATCTGGAAGGGGCGTATCTTGCAAATCGATGCGACCCTTTGTCTGTTCCTCAGTAAGGAATATACAATCGTGAGGCTCCTTTGACTGAGACTGAGTCGCAGGATATGGCAACAAAGTGGCTGGGTTCAGTGTCGCACATCTTTTCAAGGTAATATGAGGTGCTAGCAGTGTCAATTCGTATCCTGTCAAACGAGCACTAGTTAAGTGCTGAGTCTTAGTCTGATTCAAAAGGGCATCTACTGCATGGGGTACTAGCACCAACAGTTTGTGTGACAAAACTATCCCTTCACTCTGACGTATGGACACAGCCGTCGCTGCAACTGAACGGAAGCACCCAGGCAATGCACGAGCAACAGGGTCAAGAACTGCAGAAAGGTATGCACAAGGACGCTGTTTGTCCCCGTGTGTCTGTACTAAAACTGACAATGCACATCCTTCTTTCTCATGTACATAGAGTGTAAAAGCCTTCGTGTAATCTGGTGTGCCTAACACTGGTGCAGAGCAAAGAGCTTGTCTCAACTGACAAAAAGCATTTTGACATTCATCTGTCCATGGAAGGGGGATCGGAGTGTTTTTAGTCAAAAGTGCTAGCAAGGGTTTAACAATGTGTGAAAAACCCAATATCCATTGCCTGCAAAACGAAGTCAAACCAATGAATGCACGGACATCTTTCTGCGTGGAAGGTACTGGGGTGTCTAAAATTGCTTGAATGCGATCTGGTGTCAGTGCACGGCCCTCCTTAGACAGAAGGTGTCCTAAATAGGTCACCTTCGGTCTACAATATTGCAATTTCTTTCGTGATACTTTATGGTGGTGTGTAGCAAGAAAAGAAAGCAAAGACAAAGTGCATTTCTCACACTGCTCAGGTGTATCAGCTGCCAACAAGATGTCATCGACATATTGTATGAGAGCCACTCCTTTAGACAAGGTAAAGGAATCAAGCTGTCTTTTTAATGCTTGACTGTAAATACTAGGACTCTCAGTATAGCCTTGAGGAACTCTACAAAATCTGTATGATCTATTATTCAAAGTGAAACCGAACAAATATCGGCTATCAGGATGAATAGGAATCGAGAAGAAAGCGTTCTTCAGATCAATTACAGAAAATGTAGTTGCTGTTGGAGGGACCAAGGTAAGCAATGTCGTTATGTCAGATACTACAGGGTACTGTGGTACTACAATCTTGTTGACTTCTCTTAAATCGATAATAAATCTATAGATCCTAGTGTCAGTATCTTTTTTCAAAATGGGAAGAATCGGACTATTGCAGACATTGTAAGGAACTTCTTCCACAACCCCCACCTTAATTAAATCATGTACAATACGTGTGAGTGCTTCTTCTCCTTCTCGAGAAATTTTATACTGAGGCAGTCTTGGCAATAAAGCGCCCTCCTTGACACTAATATGTACTGGTGGAATAACCATTTGTCCTACATCAGTGTCCGAAGTAGCCCACAAAGTACTAGGGAGTGAGGCTAGTGCAATGTCCTCTTTAACAATACAAGATCTCTCAATCATAGGGTAGTTGTCATTCAAAATAACCCGTACTCCTTCCGGAGAACACCGTATCGTAGCCCTAAAATATTTAAGCATATCAAGACCCACAATATTGTCTGGTGTGTTTGGAGAAAGCAAAAACGGACATGGAGCAGTAAACTTATCAATATCAAATGCAAGTGGTTGTGACAATGGGCTAAGGGAAGGTGTTCCATCGAAACCTATCGATGTAATGGTTAAGCCAGACAGGGGAGCCCTTGGAACCAATTGTTTAGACAAGGCGCTACGAGTAGCTCCTGTATCAACCAGAAACTGATCAGTAGAACCCAAAACATGTGCTGTAACATAGGGACCCCTCTGATCTACTGGAACTTCAACTGATTCCTTACCCCGTCCTAGGCAATCCTATGCATAAGCAGAATCTTGAAAATCAGAGGGCGCATAGTCAGACATTTGATATTGGTTCCTTCTATCAAAAGTGTTAAACCCATTCTGCCCACGTGTATTAGCATCAAACCGAGCACGATCATTCGCGCTTCCTCTAGGCCCTTGATATCCTGAACGATTTCTCATTTGTCCCCGACCACGTAGATTCTGCTGAGCACGCAGCACTGGACAATCAGAAAGCCAATGTCCAAATTTTTTGCAGTACGCACACTGATCAACAGACAAATTCGAACGGGCAGAGGAAGGAAAGGACGAACCATAAGATCCACGTCCACCTCTATCATTACCTCTAGAAGGCGGACCATAAGCTTGAGCCAACATAACCTTTGTTTTCAACTCCTTAGACTTTTTGTCCTCATTACCTTTGGTTTCTAATTCTTGCCGCTCATAATACTGGGCCATAGTTAAAAGAGAAACCGGAGAAGATGTAGTCCATGAACTCTCACTGGCCTTTAAGCGACTAGCTATTCCTGGCAAAAGGTTTGCGACATATTTATCGACAAACAGATGCCTACCCGTGTCATCTGTCAATGACTGGCCACTAAAATCGTGAAATGCTTCTTCAAAGCGTGTGAAGAAGTCGGAAACTGATTCATCTACCTTTTGCTTGCAAGACGCTAGCACTGTCCAATCTATCTTTTTAGGGGGAATGATCGTCTTTAACTTAACTAATATAGCTGCCGGAAGATTTAAAATTAACTGACACGGTTTCTGTGCAGGTTCTCTATCTTCATCTAACCGCTCTAAATCTTTCCACAATGCTCCAAATGTCGCATTATCATCTATTTTGCGCACAGTTCTCCACATATCAGGCGGTAATATTAATCCAAAAAACAAATCAATATCAGACAGAGTCATAGTACAAGAGCTGATTGCACCCTCAACTTCCTCATAAAAGGCTGCTGGATTCTTTCGCGGGTCAGGCAATGCATTTTTAAGGGCCATAACATCTGCTCTATTCCAAGGAGTGTAAACCCAATTATAAATAAAGTACCCTTTCGCATTAAGAGAAGTCTTATCATCCTCTGTACCCGTTCCTTTAGGAGGAACATATAAAGGCGCGGCTTCCCGCATGGGTTTCACATGAATTACAGCATTCTTATCTGTTTCAGGAGTAGAAGTTTGTGCCATGCTGATCTGAGATGCTAGTGCAGCTGTTTCTGCTGCCTTTTTCTCCTCTCGCAAACGGGCTGCTTCAACACGCAGTTTAACCAAGCGTCTGATCGTGTCAGCCACCTGGGAGAAGACAAAAAGACCGTCACGTAATTGTTTACAATCAGCTGCTACATCATTGGGCTCCACTTCTACCGAATACTTCCTAAATTGTTCAATAACCTCTGCAGCAAATGTATCGGTAAAATATATTTGCTCCCTTTCCTGCCATCCTTTTATACTATCTAAAAGTTCAGAAGCAGTGGTAGTACTACGAACGGCTTTACGCGCAGTAGATCTAAGGTCAGATGCACGCTCAGCAGATAGCATGGAGCGAGTTTCTCGAGCTTTGTCCTGGTCTGAAAAAGAGTCCTCATCTGACTCATGAGGAGCGGAAGAAAAAATATACGGAGGTGGAGAACGATCTAATAACAAGAAATCATCTTGCGGTTTATTAAGGATAGGATAAAGGGGCTGCCTAACAGCGTATTGGCCAGTTACCTGTAAATGGCGTTCCCTATCTTCCCTCTCTTTAATTTCTTTCATCTCCTTGTTTTTTAACTCTAATGCTTTCGCATAAATGGTCTTTCGCTGTTCTTTGTCAATCAAGGCTTGCTCACGCTTCATTCGCTCACGCACTTCTTTCTCCCACATTCGCACACAATCAAACATATCTTGCCTAGTCTTTCGTTTAAACATACATTGTTCCACATACTGAATTTTTCGCAAATCAAATGACCCATACACAGGCCAACGCAACTCAGGATCTTTACTAGTATATTTGTTCCATAACGTGCAGTACATTATAGAAGAAATACCATACTTAATATACATATCCCTATTAGGCGTCCCCTCCGGGGGGCTGGTTGTGCTTCGTCAAGTCTCAAATTGGTACCACTACAAAAGCAACACATCCTACGAAGTGTGCTGAAAACAGGCATGGCAAAAAATAGTGCAGAATATGCAGTATTATAATCAAAGTAGCGCTTAAGGTACTCTTCGTACGTTGCGCTGTTCAAACAATTTTAAATAGAGAAAAATCTCCTCATTACCTGCCTATATGTATTGCAATACATATATAATTACAAAACAGATTCCAAAATTGGCCAATCATACAAACAAAGCCACAGTAAGTGTTACTAAAACTACCTTACCAATCAAAGGCATCAAACCAACAGCAAGTGCCGCAAAACGGCTCTTACCAATCAAATGGTGTCCAGGTTCCAACTGCCAAGTTCTCAAATCGACCAAATGGTCACTGCACGGCGAATCAACAGAAGAGATCTCAGTCAAGGACCGGCGCCGCCGGGATGGTCAGATCAGAAAGAAAGGAAAAACGCCGTGGGTGCCAAGACTCTGGTCTCCTCAGGCAGCGATCGCGTCCAAAAGCGAGATTCCAATCCTTCGTCGCGACCAGTCCTTCGGGCATCCGAGTCGTTGATGAGTCCCACGTTGGAAGCGCCAATTTGTTGTAGTGAGCCTCAGCAAGGCCTACCAGTGCTTAGGAGTTCTCCCTTCTCTGCACAGAGTCCTCAGACACTTAGGAAGAAGTTGGCAATAGAAACTGGAATAGAAAAGACAGAGTTTATTAAACCTCATGAGGTGGAGCTAACATTCGCACATCACCCTTCAGTAATGCATGAAGTAGCACACTGAATGGAAGGACCATGGTCCTTTTATACCCACGCAGGGGCTCAAATGGAGGCGGTACAAACACAAATGCTGGTTTTAGGTACATATAAGGTCATACAGAGAATGCACAGTCGACAAGTGGGTGGAGCTAACAGTTTCTACTTTTAGTAGACACATCCTGACATTTATAAACTCGGAACAGCTGCAAGCTCAACTGAGCATGTGCAAAGCAAGAGGAACTAAATATAACTTGTCTCTAGGCAGATTTCAAGAGCAGTTAACAGGAAGGTAGGACAGAGCACATGGCGAGCACATGGTAGCACATGGCAGCCAAAATGGCTGACAGAAATACAAAATGGATTCCACAAAGCGGACAATTTAGCCTCTAAATACAGGCTGTCTTCAGCTAATGCTTAACTTAAATGCTGCCAAATTTACAACAACCTGAAGGGCCATGCGCCGGATCTCCTCTTTATGCACCAAAATGAGAGCCTGGCAACTGGGATGTGAACCAGCACCAAAACCTCCTCACTAACCAGAGGAGGTAAGAGTGAGAGTCCATTATTAGTCTCACAGACATGGAGGCGATTAAAAGAAGAAACTGAAGCTGGAGTGTCTGTCGACACATGTAAGTTTAGCAACAGTGTATACAATTCAAATACATGTACAAGCTTTATTGCCAAAGTGCATAAAATTAGGAGACAGGTGTGTGACTAGTATATTGCATGCTAGGGAATGTTCACGTGGAATAATCCCCAAGATAGGTTAAATGTAAATGTACCCTTGAAAATGTTGATGCCTGGGTTGTATAGTGACAACAGTTACCAAACGAGAAGAAAGCCAGGATGGACAAGAGCCCTTACTATGAGCCACCACTTTAGTGCATATTTCATGGTACACAAGCTGTGCATGAGGACTCGTCTTTGCCTAAGTTGTGCCTGAAATGACACAGCTTTAGAATAGGCCATTTGTTATTTATAACAGGCATCATAATGTTGGTCTTGCTGTTGGGGAATTGTTCCAAGCAGGGTTTGACTGATCAACAACTCCCCTACTCATGCAAATGACAACATGTAGGAGATTTACCTTCCACAATCCATGCACCACTGCCCAAATGATCTCTCAGGAGCAGGCCATATGTACCATAAGTTCCAACCACCACCACTTCACCTGTGACCCTGGCTGCCACCACCAGTACATCTGCCACCCGGCTGCCACCACCAGTGCACCTGCCACCCTGATTGACACTAGCCATCCTTACATTATCTGCTAAAAAATCCACAGCTATTCATATTGTAAGAAAAGGGTAAATTTACCTAGTGAGAGCCACACAGGTCATGCACCTCTGGACTCCTCTGGTTGTCTAATTTTCGGAAATGTGCAAATTTGGCAGTTTTTCCTGGGTGGCAGCACAGACAAGCCCCAAAATCGACAGTTACCCAGATCGTGAAAACAGATTAGGTTCAGTGGTAAAGTGTGATATGTCTATCTTGCGTTTGTCACATTTTCCAATTGTGGGTGCTTTGGCCACCCTCAAAAATTGGGTTCAATTTGTATGTGGAAACATGTGAAAAACAGAATACAGAAATGTCCAACACAAAATGTAAATAAATGGGTAATCTTAACACGAAATGGAAATAAATGGGTATTCTTAGCCATGTGCGGACTTTCAAGCTTTGTAGGGCATTATGGGAAAGTGAGCAGAACCAATTCAAGTTACACTACCCTAGACACCTACGGGTGTTAAGTTTGCAAAAAGAGGAGTTCTTATTGTGGGCCAGATTTACATTTGGGTGACAGAGAAGACTTTGTCGGCATGTTGGAGGACTCAATGTCCGCCATGCTGAGACTACTCCGCCCGCCATATTTAGAAATGGCTGCCAAGCTGGGGGTCATTTCAAATACATTGGCAGAAGCTGCCATCACAGTGGTTCCTGTTAATGCTTTTTTACGCTTGACACATGGCTCCATCAATATGACGGAGCCATCTATCAATTATTTTTTTACAGTATCAATAACAAAATTCCTTTTTGAAAGTAAAAAACGCCACTCTTGCCATGGTAGTTATCTCACATGAGGAGGGGGCATTAGACAGTTTTCATTGCCCCTTACCACTAGGGAGTTCCAGGTGGTGACAGGTAGTGAAAAGCGATAAAGCCACTTCAAGGCACCAATGGCTTTATGGTCCATTTTCTGACTACACACAAAAGTTTTATACCGCCAGCCATGGGCCCAATCCAACAAATCAGTGCTCTCACATCAACATACCGCCGCCATTCAAGGGCTCATCACATTCATGTGTCACAGGACAGAATCCACATTAAAAACAACCTCTCATCCAGTCATCAACCAACTTGGATACAAACATGCCACACATAAACCTCTATAAACATGCATATCCAGGCATGGTTGGTGACTCCACAAACATCACAAATGAATACAAAGTTTGACCACTTTTTACTACCTGTCAAGTATCTGCCTCCATTGACATTCAGAACATTACTGAACGTGTGCCTAGTGAACCTTTACTAACGGCTCCCATGCATGCACTTTTAGCACACACACTGTGCTAAATTCCACTCCTTCCAGTTTGAGGATGCAAGTTGAGGGTGTCTGAGACTTCCATGCAAGGACCACTGTCCTCAAACTGAGTGAGCTTATCTACCTTTGAAACAAAGGCAAACATGCTGAGGAAGACTGCCTCCGTACCCCAAAGAGCACGTCCTAACCTACAAAAAACACTAGTTTTTGACATACAGGATAGTCAGTGAGAATGTGGCATATGTCCCATCCACCATTATATGTAGTGCTGTGACTGTAACGCACTTGACTTGTCATACGGCTAACTGAACCTCTACTATGTTCTGACGGAGAATGAACATGGCAAGCAGGACACATATGTCACCCAAACGTGTCTCTTTGGGTGCAGAGTTCTCTGTAATATATTGTGTGTTTGTAAAGCACAATATCACCCGAGAAGGTATCCTGTCACCGACCCAGGAGCAGTCAGGGCTGATCCATGGATTTACCTAGTTGAAGAGCCAAGTGTTCAGCTTTGTGCAGAATGCAATAATTTTAGAGGTGACACAGATGTGTAGTAGCAGGTCATTCCATCCTTTTGGAGCTAATTAGGAGAAGTCACCATTCTCTGTTCTGGGGCTGCATATGCATGAGATATGTACAGCTCCGAGTCTGGCTGGGTAAAGGTGACTGGAAGGTTTCTGAAATCTGAGGCAGTTTTGAGGTATGCTGGGCCAGTGGGATGTGTTGGGCTTTGAATGTGTGTTTTATGAGTTTGAATAGAGCTGTGGATGGGAAGCCAGTAAAGGTGTTTGAGGTGCAGGGTGTGTGTGTGGTGGGAGATTGAGGGAGGAGGCTGCCTGCTGCGTTCTGTATAGTTTGGAGTCATCTGCTTAGTTGAGTGATGGAGTTATTCAGTATCGGGGTAGTGTAGCGTTGAGGGCGCTGAGTCCGTTGCTGAAGATGAAGTGATGGCATTTGTATCTGTACTACCTTAACTAGCTGATTTCTACCTACGCGATATCCCTGTGAAAGCACACCTACCCTAAGCTTTTCCTACCTGTTCATGTCTCTGTCCTCTTCAAAGTCCCATATACTTGCCAAGTGTACCTTTACTAACGCCTTCCGTTGCTAGCAACTTGAAGCTCACGAAAACGTCTCTTTCATGTGCCTTCATCAGACTCACTGTGCTAAATCCAACTCCTTCCAGTTTGTTAATGCAAGTTAGGGGTGTCTGAGATTGCCATACAAGGCACATGGTCCTCGAACTGAGTGAGCATATCTACCTTTGAAACTAAGACAAATGTGCTGGGGAAGACTGCCTAAGTTCCCTAAAGAGCACTTCAAAAACTAGTCAAGACTTTACATTTTTGCCACACTGAGTATGGCATGACAATTTGGCGTATGCTTTGTCCACCATTATGTGCAGTGTGGTGACTATAATGCACTTGTGATTCAGCAAAAAGAGCACCTACCACGTTCGTACGGCAGATAAAGATATTAAGCAGGCCATTATTTCCTCAAGTAGAGAAAAAAAAGTCTACTGCTGTTTGCCTACTGAAGTAGTGGCCCATGGAAAGTAGGTATCCATGCATATGTTATGTTATGTTATGTTAATAAATTTGTTAAGCGCACAATTACCCGAGGGTGTCTTGGCGCTGGCCCGTGGACTATGCCAGTTTCTGTAAAGATAAAGATGACTATTTATCAAATAGCCATGTTTTCAAGGCCTTCCTGAATGCAAGTAGAGTTGGAAGGGATCTGATGGCAAAGGGGAGTTCGTTCCAGAGTTTGGGGGCAGCTGCCCTAAAACTACTGCCACCCCATGTGGCTTTAAAAACTCTCGGAGTTGCTAGAAGTTTAGCTCCTTCAGAGCGTAGATGCCTTTTTGGAATGTACCAATAGAACAGGCGCCTTAAAAAAATGGGGCCAGTGTTCTGGAGTGCTCTGTAGGTAGTGCAGAGAGATTTAAAAATAATGCGATTCCTAACTGGGAGCCAATGCAGTTTATGTAGATGATTTCTGACCGATGAATACTTAGGAATACCCAGCAGAAGACGCGCCGCTGCATTTTGAGTCATCTGCAACTTATTGAGTTGTTTCTCATGTAGGCTGATGTAAAGACCATTGCAATAGTCTAACTTGGCCATGATCAAAGAAGAGATCACTGTTTTTCTGCTGTCCGTGGGAATGAACGGGAGTACTTTTTTAATGGTTTTTAACAAGAAAAAACATGATGAAGAGACAGCATTTACCTGTGATTTAAAATTAAGTTTATCATCAATAATCACGCCAAGGTTCTTAGCTTTGGTGACTGGAATTGGAGCCGATCCCAGTTCATCCAGCCACCAGCTCTGTGACCAATTAAGTAGGAAATTGCCAAATGTGATGACTTCTGTTTTGTCTGAATTTAATTTCAGACAATGAGAGTTCATCCACGAACTGACTGCAAGCATACAATCCTTGAAATTTTGCATTTGTGGTGCGGATTTGTTTGATAAAGATAAGACAATTTGTGTATTGTCTGCGTATGGTGTCACTGCCAGCCCGAAGGTTCTTATGAGTTTCGGCAGTTCAGATACATAAATGTTAAATAGTGTGGGGCTTAAGGATGATCCCTGAGGGACTCCGCAGGGGAGGACGAACGACGGGGATTCATAGCTTCCCAAAGCTACTGATTGTGTTCTACCAGACAGAAAGGATGAGAGTAATGTAAGTGATTTATCTGAAATGCCAATGGAATTTAGACGATTTAACAAAAGATCATGGTTGACGGTGTCAAACGCCGCGGAAAGATCAAGTAAAATCAAGGCGGCCGCTCCCCCTGAATCCAAAGTCGCTCTAATTTCATCTGTGGCTTTAATTAAAGCTGATTCGGTACTATGTTCTGTTCTGAAACCAAACTGTGTCTCATCAAGATAATTATTTTTTTGTAAATAATCAGTCAGCTGTTCATTCATGATTTTCTCCACTAATTTAGCGGGAAAAGGTAGACGAGAGATAGGTCTATAATTATTAGGTTGTGTGGGATCAAGACTAGGTTTCTTCATAAAGGTGCTATCGAAGCCGTTTTCCATATGGTAGGAAAAACACCACACGAGAACATAGTGTTAAAAATATTGACGAGACAAGGAGCTAGCATCTCAGAGGCTTGCTTGAAGATACTAGGGGGAAGCGAGTCATAGGGGGAGCCTGATTTCGTCTGTTGGATAAGAGTGGTAACCTTATCATTAGTGATGAATTCAAATTTAGAGAAGCTAGAGGCGTCAGAAGGACAGATATTAATGAGAGTATCGTTATCTATGCTAATATTTGTGCCAAAAATGTCATAGATTTCCTTCACTTTCCTTAGGAAATGTTGTGCTAGAGAGTCGCAGAAGTTTTGTGATGGTTCAATAAAATTTGTTTCTGGGGGACCTGATAGTTTTGAAACCACTTGAAAGAGTTCTCTAGTGGAATTCTTTGCCTGATTAATTTGTTTAGTAAAATAGGTGCATTTTTCTGCGTTAATTAGGTTTTTATATTCTGTTAAAAGAATTTTATAAATGGCAAGGTCCCGAGCGTTGTAATCATTTCTCCAACGCCTTTCCTGTCGCCTACATTCTTGTTTTTTTACTCTGAGAGTCTCTGAGAACCATGGGGAGGTAGGTGATTTTCTTTTGTTTGCTGCTTTTTTCAGGGGGGCTAATTTGTCGGCTGCTTGTGCAAGCCAATTGTTAAATTGCAAAGATGCAGTTTCTGCGTCTTTTGAAGGCTCAAATTGGTTTTCCAGTAATTGACCATTCAGCCTTTTGCTGTCAATTATCTAATTGCATAGCCATTGAAAGGTATGTTATGGCACTTCCACCTCAGTCAATTTCCCAATGCTTCACTTTTGTGTGGTAGATCAAAAAGCAAGTAGGAAAACACCAGGCTGTCTGAGATGGGCACTGTGGACAATAACAATGACTCTCCTGCCTCTTTTCTTGATTAGAGCAGACTCTGCAACTATGTCATGGTCGAGTCTTTTTAGCTATTGCACAAAAGCGGCCAGAAAAGTGTCAATTCTACAGCCTTGCCACGTACTCCAAAATAAGAAAGTGGAGGCTGCTGCTTCTGTAGCAGTAAGACTTTCAATGACGGTCAACTGAAAAGTTAAGGAAAGACATGTGTCTTCCCATGGTGGTCTGACAATAAACAACCTACGCATTGTATGTTGCCATCTGGGCCAGGTAGGTAAACAGCTTCTTATAGCAAGTGCGAGTTTTAGAACTCACATTGCATGGCTGAAGAACCTGGTCATACTTAACCACTCTGCCCATGTACTTGTTGTAATCAAGTATACAGGTGGGCTTGTGAACTTCGGCCTTCTGACCCCAAACTGTGTTTGGGAAGTGCGCTCATCATGAACTATAGTGAGCAAGTACACATCATGCCTATCAGAGAACTTGACTGTGAGCAGTTCGCTGGAACGCAACACAGTGCTCTGGGATTTTTGGAGCTTCTTAAAAACAAGCTCCTGCATGACTCCTTTGCGGCAACAATGAACTGTACTGAAAGTCACAGTGCCAGCTTTATACAGCTCACTGAACAGCTCTAAACCTGTATAGAAGTTGTCCACATAAAGCTTATAACCTTTGTGAAGGAGTAGCTGGATGAGCTCCCATATAATCTTTCCCTTGTCTCCTAGTGTGGGAGGGCAACGTACAGGGTTTAGAGTGGAGTCCTTCCCTGTAAAAAACTCTCAAGCTGTACACATACAGATACGAGAT
Organism: Calotriton arnoldi; assembly: GCA_963921515.1. Taxonomy (NCBI): domain Eukaryota; kingdom Metazoa; phylum Chordata; class Amphibia; order Caudata; family Salamandridae; genus Calotriton; species Calotriton arnoldi. Next base: position 1,246,712 of record CAWUFW010001612.1, on the reverse strand, counting down.
CTTTTGCTTGCAATGTACTGCCTGAACAGCAGCTGCCCTTTGTACAGGATCAAGGATTCATCAATGGCTATATTCTTTCCAGAAGTATAAATCTCTGGAAACCTGAAAGACAAATGTTCCATTACAGGCTGACATTTGAACAAACTGTCATAGTCTGGATGGTCCCATGGCAATGCAGCAGAATTATCATTGAAACACAGCATATGCTGCAATAGCAAAAACCAATCTCTGCTCATATACGGTGCAAATATGGGGTTTACCCAAACCGTGTGAGTAGACCAGTAGGACTGCAAGCTTGGTTTGTGCACTAACCCCATTTTGAGCGTAAGGCCCAAGAATGCCTTCAACTCCTCAGGTGAAGTGGGAGTCCACCGATATGCCCTAGAATGAGGCCCTAGAGTGCCTTTATGCTCCCTCAGAAACTGTTTGGCATGCAAATTTGTTTGCTGCATAATTTGCTCAAGAAAGCCAACATTCAAAAAGACTTTGACATAGTCAATTGCCCAAAAATTGGTTTTTATAAACTTTACATCCAGTGTCACCAGTGAAAAGCTGAATTAGGGGCTGCAATACATTGGGGGGCTGTCAAGGGAGCACTCCATCTGTGCTTGATGCCGCACATGCCTGCTCTCTGGGTTGGTCTATCCTGCAATGGTTTCTCCTCTGCATAGACTGTGCTTGCAAAGGGACAGCACGACTGCCATTATTATGTCATTCAGAATCGCTGGAAGATGAGTCGCCGGATGGATCTCTGCCAACTTAAAAATTACTTCCAGATTCTGCTCCATTTTCCTCTCCCTCAACCTAAGATGTTTTCTCAGTATCTGATTCTGCCTCAGAGTTGTCTTTCATAACCAGAGTTAGGGCCTGGACAGCAGTCATCAATCGAGATGCAATCTCTGCTGGCTGTTTAAACCCTTTCTTCTAAAACACTGTCCTAGTTAGAAGGCAGAAGTATTGTTCTAAATCAGACAGTGGGTGTGTGCGTCTGTGAGATGAATGCAACAATTAATAAACAAAAAAGACTAATCTTTCTATATGGAGCAGCAGATTCTCCAAAGACACTAAAAAGGACAAAAAAAGAACACAGATTTACTTCACCTTGCCACATACCCAAAATCACAGCATACTTTTGTTATGGCTTATGCAAAACCTTAATGTTGAGAGAGCTGCCTGGCCAGTGTCAGTACTAAAGTAATTTACTGAAGCCAAAATCTACCATTCATCTCAAGAAGCACACATTCACATAGTAGCCCCTGCAACTTTGTGTGCAGGAGTGCTCCTTGTGAAAACTTGTGGTGCTATCACTAGAGTCACAAAAATTACTCGGCAGGAGAGCACCAAACTATGCGACTGGGTTGACTAAGAGCCTGATTATGACTATGTTGGTTCGATGGACCGCCTTAGCCACGGTGGTGGCGCAGGTACTGCCGCACCGGTGGTCCGACCGCCATATCATGAGTTGGGCAGTCGGAACGCCATGGGACCACTGCTACCGCCAGGGATACGCGATCCCTCAGCGGTAGCGCCGTGGTCTGGGGCAGCAATATGCTGGTGTCTAAGTTTCCAGACTTCCACACTTTTAATGGTGGTTAGGCCGCCATGAAAAGTGTTGCAGTCAGGAAACTAAGGGGGACCTCCAGGACCCCCCTGTTATCCTTGTGCATGGGGGTGCACGCAAGGAGGCACATGTACCTCCCTGTCGGTATGCACCTCTGTTCCAGCATGGCATGGACTTCACAGTCTATGCCGTGCAGGAACTTGCTTTGGCGGTCCCACTGCGATGCCGTGCTAAGGCTCACATATGAGCCCATCGGACCAGGAGAAAACTCCTAATCTGGGGGGCGGTGGTCAAGTTTGGCGGTGTGGGAGAGGGCGCTGGCCTGGCACCCCACACCGCCAAACTCGTAATCAGGCCCTAAGTTATGCAGTAAAAAAGGCAAATGATGTGGCATAATTCTGCACATTTTTTACAGTATTACTCCACTATTTTGTGATTTGAAAACATGCTAATACAGCCTGGGCAAAGATTTCACCTCATTAGAATCAGTATAGCAACCAAATATAGAGCAAGTGAAAGATGACCAGACAACCTTTGCGCAGGGCATTCACCTCCATGCTAACACCTTGCCATATATTTTGTAACTTTTGATCCATTTGAGCTACATACATTTTTTTGATACATAATCTGCAGATTATGCAGTGATGGTTATGTGGCAAATGTGGCATTTCTGAAAAAGAAATATGTTTTCCCCGTGAGGGCACAAGCACCTTCCCTGGGGAAAACAGATTGCTAAAATATATATATATATGACCCCCACAGAGGGTCTACTAAATGTCCAAAGGGTTGACCCCCTACCTACATTTCATTTTCTTTTGTAAATGTGTAGGCTTCCCCTGGGAGCCGCATGATAAAGCCCCAGGAAAAAAACACTTTTTTAAAAAAAAGTTGTGGCCAACAGGTGGTCAGCCCATATGGTAGGAGGGCCAACCCCCTAGCAAATTTCATTTTTTTAAAATAAATAAATAAATGTTTCACTTTCCCTGGGGGCGCGATCACACCCGTCAGGAGAAATACATTAAAATTGTATAAATGGCCACCAGTGGAAGTCGCCCGTCTCCAAGGGGGCCGACCCATAAAACAAACAATTTTTTGCCTCCACCTTTTCCCTTGGGGGGCGCGATCCCATACCACCAGGGAAAAAGTATTACAATTTTATAAATAAATGGCCCCCAGTAGTGATTGGCACATGTCCTGAGGGAGGTGGAGGCCGACCCCAAAAAATAATAGGCAACCCTAGTGTCTAGTGGCTCCTACTCACGGAGCCCTGTCCATCCACGAGCAGGAAATGCTTTGCAAAACTCAACGCTGGAAAGGAGAGACTTTCCCCTTTTCAGCGCAGCTTCCTTCAAAACTGGGGAGGCTGCCTGAGCAACACAATCACCACTGGACACACAGAGAATACACTCATTTTCTCCTCACTACTCAGGTGGGAAATAGTGACTTCAGTGCGCCTTGCGGTGCGCTGTTGTCACTGATGGGGTGGGTGATGGCTGAAGCAGAAGCTATTCCACTTATCCATCATCAAGGATGCTTTCTAGCACTCCCTTGTGTCAGCCAATGGCTGACAGATGCACTGGGGAGGGGGTGCAGGTGTCAACCGGTGGCCGCGACCCGCACCAAAGAAGTTGATAATGTTTCTATTGGAAGTAAAAGCAAAAAGGCACAAAATTCTCTACCCTCAACCACTGTCACTGGTATGTGCATATGTATAACACTGTCATCGTACAGGTGCATAGGGCCTAGTGCTTTCGTGTGGACTTCGGCCTTCTGCCATGCCCTGTAGTCATTTAGCACAGCCTGAACCCAGGACCTGTATACTCAGGCCTAGATTTATAAAGAGCTTGCGTTACCCTTGTGTCACGCAAGGCGATGCAAGCCCTTAAGTCAGATTAGCCACCTCGCATGGCTCTGCGTAGCTTAGTAAATCTAGAGTAATGTAGGGTAGCGCAAGTCACTGCTGTGCCTTACTCTTCGTTGGGAAAGCGTTCCATGTGTGGAGTGGGAGTATTCCAATGCATCAACCCATGGTTTTTGGCGCATTTCCAGATGTACTACTAACACTAGGAAACCTGGGAATTCATCAAAATGTTCCAACTTCCCAGGCAAGGTGCAACAACGAGAAATATGTGTATTTCTCCCTCTCTCTACATGTGCAACACAAGTAAAAAGAGGAAAATGCCTCTGAGAATTGTTTTTATGCATTTTTGTCTGATAAACAAATATTTGTTTCCATGGGAATGCGTCAAAATGGTATGCCACCCAGACCTAGGCGCAACTAGGATAAATATCTTTATTTCTCCTCTTTACTTCCTTTTTCTATGTGTGATGCATTATGCATCACACATAGAAATAAATGCCTTTAATTATTGTTTTTGTGCATGAAGGAGTACCTTGCTGCACAAAAACGATCCTGCTCGTAACACATTTTGCAAGAGTGCTTGCGTTGGTGCTAGGCCGCACATTGCGATAGCACAAGGAGGCAGCAGAAATGTACCATTTCTTTGCAAATATGACACCTTTCTGATGCCTTGCTGCGCCGTGTTGCATGAAATATTTGTAAATCTGCCCCTCTGTCGCTTACCTGAGCTTGGTGCCCAGGCCCTGTGGTTACCTGGTTCACTGCAGTGCCGAAGGCTATGGCATCTGCCCAACTTCCTCTACCAACCTTACCTTTATTTTCTCTTATTTCTTTTCAATCAACAGATACGATCTCAGGTTTTGGCATCCCTCTGTGCTCTGTCCCCACATCTGTGTGAAACTTTAGATGTCAACAGTAGGGGAGCACAGTAATTTTCTGTAAAGGTTTGAGCAGATTCATCTAACAGGGACACAGTAATTAAAAACAAATAACATTACTTTTCAAAGAAAAATTCAGTAGGACTTTAACTACAGAGGTGGTTTCACCTGTTCAGTTAATGAGTTCCAAAAGAAACAGGTATTATATGATCAGAGTACCAGTACAAATGCAAGTGTCATTTGCCTACCACAGAGCATGATGAGCATTTCTGCTTGCCCATACTGCAAGCGTGTGAGATTGATGGTTCTCTAGATCAACATTGCTGCAAATATCACAACAGAAGGACTCTCTCGGAGAGTGGTAAATGTGAAATGACCTTGCTGCATGCATTATTAAATGAGAGTCAGATGTTCAATTCCCTGGCCCACGTCTAACACTGCAGGCTGTTGTTAAGCATTATGTAGAGCTGCTCTCCTGCATCTGGGATAGACTTATGATTGTGAAGGTAATGGCTGCATTTTGCTTAGGAAGGAGACTTGGTTGACATTCAGTACAAATTAATTTGAACGAATTTTAAGGAATTCTTTCTGGACTGAAAATTCATCAGAATTACTTTGATGTTTTGTTCTTGTACAGAGATGTAATATGCGTAGCTATGCTTTCCACAGCACAAACAATCACTTCTCAACCCTAAAATGGGTCGCCAACTCCAGTAATGGTAAATAATGTACAGTTTCCTAAAAGTAGGTGATACTCTGAGACTTAACCATGATTTTGAGAATAAAACCGATGGTGCAATGTCTAAGTGGCAGAAAAAGTATGGTGGGTAAATATTTTACAAGGAGAACTTACAAATCTTAGGGATATAAAGGAATGCTTTAATATCACGTGTGCAAACATCATCTATGTTGTGCTGAGAAGTACTAGGAGCTTTTCATAAAAAAAATACAAAGCCACAAGCTTATTTTCTTCTTGACGGGGCAAAGAAAGTCAAACAAAAGTAATATTCTTGGCAACAGAAAAGGCAAAATAGGTCCCACTAAAGCTTGTGTGCATGTAGATAAGAGACTTCTATAGAGTTTACCTTATTTCAAAGGAACAGAGCAGCGTACAAGGGAAAGGTGTGCACAAAAGGCATGCAGGGATTCCCAGTGGCTGCGGGGAGAAGGGAGGAGAAAGGAAGTAAAGAGAGGGCTAGTGTCCACAAGGTCCTGGAGAAGGGAATGGTGATAGTTTGTGGTAGACAGAGACAGGTAGGCATGGGTGACGTGTGGGACTGAAGGGACTAAGAGAAGTGAAGAGATCCTCTGAGTTCAACAGCAGGGTGTTATATTGTGGTACTTAGTGGCAGATATAGAACAGAGAAGGGCAATTGTCAGTCACTGCTATGATAGGGTGATAAAACAAAATCCTTGTTTCATGTGATCCAGCGCTACACTTTATCAGGGATCGATACTCATCAATATTTCATTCAAATGGCCCATATACATTTACCCAACTCACAAATCCCTGTTGCGCCGGATGGTCAAGTTTGAATATCGTGAAAGATTATTTTTCTTCACAGAATTACGTTTACCATTTCTAAATACATAAATAGACCTATATCAACTCTCTTTCCTCTCGGTCGACGGACCAAATTGTTGAGTAGTTGATGGTAATAATAGAACTTAACTAACTATCTAACTAGTTAAATAATCACAGACTCTCGGTAAAATTAATAAAGTTTATCTCAGATGAATATAATTGATAAATGCTCATCGCATACTGATTGCAATGCAAACAATGAATCCCACAAAGGAGAGAAGATTAATTACCAAAATGCAAACAGTGTCAAACTCATCAATCATAAACGATATGCAATGAAGGAGTGGATAGATGAAGAGACATAAGTTTCAGCAAAAATAATGCGAAACAAATATAATAATTGTTACGGAGTGGATAGATGAAGAGACATAAGTTTCAGAGACAAATTACATTTGCAAATAATTATGCAAAGTAAGAGTCGAAAGATAATACAAACCCAAGGATTAATGAAATACCACCCCCCAGGCCAAGGGAGTAGCGGGGGTCCCCTGAAATAGAATCAGGAGACAAAGATTTCAGGAACGGGGCAGGACAAGGACAGGAACAGCTAGGCCTCTCTGCAAACCGACGAACAGTGACGCATCTCCCCTCTCAATCTCCTACCGCTGCAGCACTAACCACACCCCCAAAGGCACCCCAGTTATACCCTAAAACCTACATGTCCAACCCACATTAATTGAAACATTGCACAGACTTCGACTGCTCATTGGATGCTTAGGGAGGTGGAGTATCACACCACCGTGATTTCATTCAAAATTCTTCATGCTCATTGTTCTACTTCCTTTCCCATGGAATATGTATTGACCACTTCATACAAATGTGTTATTGTTACATTCGATTAAATTCTCAGCTACATCTACGGACGAAGTCCTGAGTCCTACGGCCAGTCTCATCCTTTGGCAGGCAAACAATGTTCTCTGAGTTGTTTATCCTTGAATTTGGTTTTTTTTCATACACAGCGCTCAGCACTTCTGTCTGTCTTGTCAGGTCATTTTTACTCATTTTTCAGCCCCTCATCTATCCAGACAATTTAGGATAATACAGGCCCATTCGGCTCACTATGACAAAATAAACACATACATTATTAATTACATGGAAATGCATCCTTCACTGTTCACCCCCCACCTTTACACTATTCCCTGTTAATATATTTTAGCATAAGCTTCATGCAAAGCGGCATTATTTTATTTTCGATTTTAAAGCAAGATGCGAAATGCGGCCTAAAGGTGCTTTAGTCTCGTTTCCTTTGAAACGCAATGTAAAATGCGGCCTAGTTCTTTCATGCATTAGTTCACATTAGTGAATGCATGCGCAAAGCGGTTTCCCATGTAGCTCATGTGATTTACGTTTTAGTTTTCACTGCAATCAATCAATCAGGGGTTTGTTAAAGCGCGACTACTCACCCGTAAGGGTCTCAAGGCGCTAGGGGTGGGGGGGGCAGGTTCCATTCCATCAAGGAGGGGGTCTGTCGAAGAGCCAGGTTTTGAGGTTTCTTGCGAAGATGGGGAGCGATGTTGTCTGTCTGAGGTGGAGCGGAAGGGTGTTCCATGCTTTGGCCGTGAGGAAGGAGAAGGAGCGGCCTCCCGATCTGGTCTTTCTGGTGCGGGGGACCACGGCGTAGGAGAGCTGGGCTGATCGTAGGGTCCTTTGGGGTGCGTGGAATTTGAGTCGGCTATTCAGGTATGCTGGTCCGGTGCCGTGGAGGGCCTTGTGTGCGTGGGTGAGCATCTTGAAGGTGATTCTCGCCTCGACAGGGAGCCAGTGGAGTGTGCGCAGGTGCTGGGAGATGTGGCAGTGTTTTGGCAGGTTGAGGACTAGTCGTGCGGCGGCGTTCTGGATGTTCTGTAGCTTGCGGGTGAGGTTTTTGTTTATTCCGGCGTAGAGTGCGTTGCCGTAGTCGAGTCTGCTGGTGACCAGGGCGTGAGTGACGGTCTTTCGGTGTTCGAGGGGGATCCATTTGAAGGTCTTACGAAGGAGGCAGAGGGTGTGGAAGCAGGAAGACGAGGCAGAGTTGATCTGGCGGTCCATTTTGAGCTCGGAGTCCAGGATGATTCCCAGGTTGCGTGCGTGGTCTGTGGGTGTTGGCGGGTTTCCGAGGGCGGGGGGCCACCAGGTGTCGCTCCAGGCGTCGGGGTTTGGGCCCATGATGAGTACTTCTGGTTTGCTGGTGTTTAGTTGTAGGCAGCTGTTTTTTATCCATTTGGCGACGGCTTCCATGCCTGCTCGAAAGTTGCGTCTAGCGGTGTTGGGCTCGTTGGATAGGGAGAGGATGAGCTGGGTGTCGTCTGCGTATGACACGATGTTGAGTCCGTAGGTTCTGACGATGGGGGCAAGTGGAGCCATGTAGACGTTGAAGAGCGTTGGGCTGACGGAGGAGCCCTGGGGGACTCCGCAGGTGGTAGGTGTGGGGACCAAGAGGAAAGGGGGAGTCTGACTCGCTGCGTCCTGCCGGAGAGGAAGGAGCGGATCCAGTCGAGGGCCTTGTCCTGGATTCCTGTGTCGTAGAGTCTGCGTATTAGGGTGCGGTGGGAGACTGTGTCGAACACCGCTGATAGGTCGAGGAGGATGAGGGCTACTGTTTCTCCTTTGTCCAGTAGGGTGCGGATGTTGTCTGTTGCGGCGAGGAGGGCGGTTTCCGTACTGTGGTTTTTTCTGAAGCCGGATTGGGAGTCGAGGATGTTGTGTTCTTCAATGAATGTGGCGAGTTGGCTGTTGATGGCTTTCTCGATGACTTTCGCTGGGAACGGGAGCAGGGAGATGGGTCTGTAGTTTTTGAGGTCGGTTGGGTCCGCTGAGGGTTTCTTTAGGAGGGGGTTGACCTCGGCGTGTTTCCAGTCGTCGGGGAACCGAGGCGGTCGCCAGGGAGCGGTTGATGGTGTGGCGGAGCATGGGTGCGATGGTGTCGGCAGCTCTGTTGAAGATGTGGTGGGGGCAGGGGTCCGTGGGGGCCCCTGAGTGGATTGACTTCATTGTCTTCAGTGTGTCTTCGGTGGTGAGGGCTGTCCAGTCGTCAATCGCTGGTTTCTGGGTGTCAGGGGTGGTTGGTGAGGGTTCAGTGTGTTGGTTGTCTTCGTCGAAGTTGTCGTAGATGCTCTTGATTTTGTGGTGGAAAAAGGTGCTGAGTTTGTCGCAGAGGTCTTGTGAGGGAGGGATGTCGGTAGACTCGCTGGTGGGTTGGGCGAACTCCTTGATGATGCTGAAGAGTTCCTTTTGTTGTGCGCGTGGGTGGAGATTCTGTCTTCAATCGCTTTTTTCCTCGTTTCTCTGATGAGTTGATGGTGGGCGTAGGTGGCGGCTCTGAAGTTGTTGTGGGCTTCTGTGGATTTGGTGTTCCTCCAGGCCTTTTCGAGGCGGCGGCATGTGCGTCTGGACTCTCGAAGTCCGGTGGTAAACCATCTGGCTTTCTTGGCGCGGGTATTGTTGTTTTTCTTGAGGGGGGCTATGGTGTTGGTGCTGTCCGAGATCCATCTCTGCAGGGTTTGGGCTGCGGTGTTGGGGTCGTCGTTTTCCGCGATGGTTGGTGTGGAGTTGTTGAGTGAGGAGGTGAGCTGGTCGTCGGTAATTTTGGTCCAGTTTCTTCGTGGAAGCAGGTGCTGGTGTCTGTGGATGGTGGGTGTTCTGAAGGTGAAGTGGATGCAACGATGGTCGGTCCATGGGAGTTCGGTGGTGTGGCTAAAGGTGATGGAGTTTCCTGTAGTGAAGAGGGGGTCGAGGGTGTGTCCTGCTGAGTGCGTGGGCTCGGTCACGATCTGGCAGAGTCCAATGTTGTGGAGGTTGTCCAGGAGGGATGTGGTATTGGGGTCCAGTTGGTTGTTGAGGTGGAAGTTGAGGTCTCCCAGCAGGGTGTAGTTGGTGGATGCGATGGCCTGTGGGGAGATAATGTCCGTGATGGAGTTGGCGAAGGGTCCGCGGGGTCCAGGGGGTCGGTAGATGAGGGTTCCTCGGAGGGTGGCGGTGGGGCTGGCCAGTATCTTGAAGTGAAGGTGTTCCATCAGTCTGTGGGCTCGTCGAGGAGTGTGCTCAGGCGGAGGCTGGATTTGTGGATGATGGCGATTCCTCCTCCTGGGCAGGTGGGCCGGTCCTTCCTGGAGATCTTGTATCCTTGGGGGATGGCGATGGCGATGTCTGGTCCCGAGGTAGTGTTGGTCCAGGTTTCGGTGAAGAACGCTACGTCCGGGTTGGTGCTGTCGAGGAGGTCCCAGATTTCTGTGGCGTGTTTGTGGAGGGATCGAACGTTGAGGAGGATGCATTGCAGGGTCTTCGGTTCGGTTGTGTTCTTGTGGGCGGGTAGTGCTGGATCCGTGTTCTTGGCGGTGCTGCAGGTGTGCCGGCAGCGGTGACAGCTGAAGGGTCCGTGGGTGTCGGCTGGTGATGCTAGCTTGCAGTTGTTGTTGCGGCCTGGGTTGAGTGCGTGGAGTGCTGCTGGGTCGTAGCGTTGGCAGGGCGGAGGTCCAGGGTTCCTGGCGCTGGTTGCGGACGGGTCGCAGACGGGCGCAGACGGGCTTGCCTTTGGCAGTGGCCGCCATTAAGTAGGGGTCAGGGAGGGCTGGACAGCTAGGAGGCGGGAGCGGGGAGGGGAGCTGGATTGGGCCGGTCACGCTGGGGGGGAGGGGCCGCGGGGGCAGCAGCGGCAGGGAAAATAGCAGAAATAAGGCACAAAAGAGCAGAGATGCAGAAAAGTGCAGAAAGGTGAAAGATAAAAGAGGGTAGAAAAACGAGTGAAAACGAGTGACAGAGCAGAGCGAGAGGAAGGGAAAATGAGCAGAAATAAGGCACAAAAGAGCAGAGATGCAGAAAAGTGCAGAAAGGTGAAAGATAAAAAGGGTAGAAAAACGAGTGAAAGAGCAGAGTGAGAGGAAGGAGACAGAGGTCCACTGGACCACCAGGGATGAGGCGCAGGGAAACCTGCGGGTGGAGGAGGGCCTCGATCACCAACACTCAAGAGTGCAGGGGCTGGCCTCACTTAATGGTGGAGCTGCGAGGGTGGGAGAGCAATTTCACTGACAATGAGTCAGTGGTCTTGCTCGACTGTCCCCGCAGTGGCCGCCATTAAGTGGGGGTCGGGGAGGGCTGGACAGCTGGGAGGCAGGAGCGGGGAGGGGAGCTGGATTGGGCCGGTCACGCTGGGGGGAGGAGGGGCCGCGGGGGCAGCAGCGGCGGGGAAAGGTAAAGGGAGGAAATAAGGGATAAAGAAAAAAGGGAAAATAAGCAGAAATAAGGCACAAAAGAGCAGAGATGCAGAAAAGTGCAGAAAGGTGAAAGATAAAAGAGGGTAGAAAAACGAGTGAAAATGAGTGAAAGAGCAGAGCGAGAGGAAGGGAAAATGAGCAGAAATAAGGCACAAAAGAGCAGAGATGCAGAAAAGTGCAGAAAGGTGAAAGATAAAAAGGGTAGAAAAACGAGTGAAAGAGCAGAGTGAGAGGAAGGAGACAGAGGTCCAATGGACCACCAGGGATGAGGCGCAGGGAAACCTGCGGGTGGAGGAGGGCTTCGATCACCAACACTCAAGAGTGCAGGGGGCAGGCCTCACTTAATGGTGGAGCTGCGAGGGTGGGAGAGCAATTTCACTGACAATGAGTCAGTGGTCTTGCTCGCCTGTCCCCACAGTGGCCGCCATTAAGTAGGGGTCGGGGAGGGCTGGACAGCTGGGAGGCGGGAGCGGAGAGGGGAGCTGCACACTGTTAATAAGTATTATGGGGGAGTTAATTCGAGCAGGTTTCTTTTTGCGAAACCCTGCTCCATCAATCCCCCCTCTGATGGCTTTCTGGAGCCATCATAAAATACCCACCATACCAAGTGCCATCTTTATCTATCTAAAGATCAGTACTCTTTTCTCTTTTCATCATCTTCTCATCTAACTCCTTCATCTCGTCATAGTAATCTCCTTTCATATCTCCTAATTCTTTTTCATCTCTTTTTCTCTTTCTTGCTTTTCGTTTGTTATTTGTTTCTGTCATCTCTTTTCTTCCACATTGACATTTACAACATTTGTATATTGTTATCATTACTAATGCTACTCCAGCTACTGAAATCATTGGTATTATTATTTTTCCTAATAAACTACTTCCAAAGGTAGATAACCATTTACCTATCGAAGAGAAACTCTTACCAAGTCTCTCCCAGACACCGTCAACCTCCAGTTGGGTCAAGTCTTCATGTAATTTCGTAATATTCTGAATATATCCCTCAATACTTTTACTTTTGTCAGGGATATAAGTACAGCAATGTTGAATTTTCAACATGCCACAGACTCCACCCTCTTTTGCCAATAAGATATCAAGGGCAAGTCGATTTTGCAAAACCATTGATCTGATCGCAACCATTTCGGTGTCAATCATCAAGAAACCACCAGCAGTATCTGTCGATAAACGATCAACCACTGTGGACAATTTTCGAATTTTATGCGAATTCAGAACGACTCCAACTGATGGTATCAGTGCTCCAAAAATATCACCTACTATTTCTGAGAAACTAGCTCTCTTCTTTCGTGTTAGTCCTTGAATTATTTCATTGATTCGGTTATTACTTTTGTCCACATGGTAGACCTTTGGGAAAACAATTGCAAAATAACAACTACCATACCAATGTGCAGGTAACCTGAAATAGGCTTTCTTACCACACACATAATAGACTCCTGGGAAAACAGGATCAGTTCCACCCTTCAATCCCCAACCTCAAGTAATTTGGTAAGTATGCTCACATTCACTAGAACCAATGAAATAATTATTATAGTTAGCTTTCATTCAGAGCAAACAGATTTTCCCCTTTCTATACCAGTCCAGGGACATTGCAGCATATGTCTCTCCTTTCTCATAATTTCCTTCTCTAAACGCCCAAGGTGGTACCTGTGATTTCTGTTCAGCAGCTTTCCTTTGGAAACTTTCTCTTCTATATTCTACCATATCTATGAACATCTTTTCTTGAACACGCAAACTACATGTTAGATTGTTTTTGTAAGCATATCCTATATCTAGTGTCTTAGTAATATGGAAGAATTCTCACATATAACGTGCATTCTTATTACTTAAAACCTTGTTTAGTTCTTTTATAATAGGTATCTCTGAAAATACTAAATCTATATTAGAATAGTGATACTCCATTTTCCCCGTCACATAGAATAGGCTAGTTAAAACACTGCAAGACACACCATATGTTAAAGGTAGGTGATGATATGTCACCCCCCTCTGAGACGGACAAAGGTAATTGCATGCATACATAACAATCACTCACATTCATTGTATTAACATACTCATACAACAATTTTGTAAAAACATTTAACGAGAAATCACTAATTGATTTATCATGATGGAGAACTTCCATCTAGTTGTTCTAGGTTAGTATTAGGGGTTTCTTTAGTAACATCACTCACTCTTTCACTTATTACTTCATTAGTTTTGTTTCCATTATTAGTTACCATTAGAATAGGTACAATGACCGTTAATAATATCCACATAAATGTCAGTAGAAAGACACTACATAAGCAAGCTTTAATACATCTACGTTTTAGGCTAGATTTTGGATGTTCAGTCACTTTTGCTTCGGCCATTTTTGTATTCTACTAAAAATAAAAATCTATAAAAAACTCTAAATTTACTAAAAATAATTTTCTGAAAAATAGTGTACTCCTACACTTCAAGGCTTTCTTCTTTTACCCCTTTCTTTTCTTTTCTTTTCCTTTTAAATCTTCTGAGTCTTTTCATTCATTTAGTTTGGCAAGGTTTCACCTTAATTTTTCACAGTTCTTTTAAGGTGGTCTTAACTTGCTTTCATTCACTTGCTCAGTGCCAGTACTGTCTTTTTCTTCACTCGGATCTGAGCTTTCAATTTCTTCCAAGATCACATACGTCCATTCCGGCGCTGTATATTTCTTGCTTGGAATTCTTACTCTCCTTGTTTTTCGTGCTAACTCTTCTCCTGACTCTTCTTGTTCGGTTTGGCTTGAGACCTCATTAAGTTGCTCTGGTCTTCTTTTTGACTTTCTTCTCACCAGAGTGTATTTCAGTCTTTTCACTCCTCTTGGCCAATTGTCACCCTTTCTCGGTCTTTTAGTTTGAACTACTTGTTCACCTTCTTCATCTGGTTCATATGTTCTCTTATTTGGCCTTTCTTCTATCTGTTCTTTTTCTTGACTTTCAGTAACCTCCCTTTTTTCTGGTTCTACAGCAGTCTCATGAGACCCAGTAACTGGTGCCCACTCTACTTGACTTGTGCTTGGCTGTTCGTCATCTGTTTGTTCTTCAGAATCTGTTACTCTAGAATCTTCAGCTTCACATACTTCAGCTTTTGGTCTTTGGCTTTGGTTTACCAGTTGCTGATCTTCTTGTCTTTCAAGTGGACTTGGGACTCGTCTGGTATGGCTTGCATGTATCCAATTTGGAAAACCACCACACTTCACTGCTGACGTCGTCACCAGAATCACCTGGTAGGGTCCATTCCACCTGGGTTCTAAACACGATTTCCTCACGTGTTTCTTCACGAGAACCCACTCTCCCGGACTCAGATCGTGAGCTTGATTCGGCTGTGTCGCAGTGGCATTTTCTCCAACCTGGTGAGACACAGAACGCACCAGATCAGCCAATCCTCTGCAATAGTCAAGCACTAGATCATCAGATATATTCATCAGTTTGTTCGCTGGTATAAATTCTTGTCTCATTGCTCTTCCCATTAGGATCTCGTGAGGACTCAAACCCGTCTTTTTGTCAGGAATGCTTCTAAGGCTCATCAATACAAGGGGTAAAACATCAGGCCATTTCAGTGTTGTGGATGCACACACCTTTCCTAATCTAGATTTTATTGTGCCATTTAACTGCTCAGCCACTCTAGATGCTTCAGGTCGATAGGCACAATGTAGCTTCTGCTCAATCTGTAATGCTGCACAAATCATCCGAATTATCTCATTGTTACAATGAGTTCCTCTATCTGTTTCTAAAGTGACTGGAAATCCAAATCTAGGGATCAATTCTCTTAGAAGCAGCTTCGCGACTGTTAAGCTGTCATTCCTTCTCGTTGGATAGGCTTCCACCCAGCGAGAGAACAAGCAGACAACAACCAACACATATTTCAGCCCATTTCAAGGGGGGAGTTCAATAAAATCCAACTGGAGTCGGGTGAATGGTCCTGCTGCCATTCCAATTCGTCCCCAACTAAAAACTGTCTTTCTACCTGGATTTTGCTGCTGACAGGTGACACACCTCTGGCAGATACTCTCTGCAATGGCCCTGAACTTTGGGTTATACCATGATTGCTTGAAGAGCCTAATCATGGCATCTCTTCCAACATGTGCAAGTCCATGATACACTCTTGCCATTTGGGATAATAAACTGTCTGGCATGACTGGTCTTTCGTCTATATAGACCCACACTTCGTCCTCTGCTCTCTTTCTGCAACCTGAATTTATCCATGTTCCCTTTTCCTCATCACTTGCTTCTTCCTGTAGCTGTCTAATTTTGTCCCAAGTTTCAAATGAAGAAGAAAACATAAGATGGCAATTGGTATTTTCTCTTTCCATACCTCTATTTAGAGCAATTAAATTTCGTGCACAGAAACGCGCTACTTAGTCCGCGTATATGTTGCCCTTCGTCACATAATCATCTCCTGATTTATGTGTGGAACATTTGACCACTGCAATTCTTTTGAGCAATTGTAAAGCATCCAATAAATCTTTTACAATTTTGCTGTTTCTTATAGGGGAACCTGAAGAAGTCAGAAATCCCCTTTGCATCCATAGCTGACCGAAGTCGTGAACCACCCCAAAACCATATTGACTATCAGTAAATATGGTTACCTTCAGGCTTTTGGAAATTTTGCACGCTCTAATCAGAGCTATCAATTCAGCAATTTGGGCGGAGCTCACCCCTTTTAAACAGGATGCTTCTAGAAGCTATGGTGCAAACAGCATAGGCAGTACACAATTCTCCTTTCTCATTCTCTGTCACATCCAAACAATCATGATCCGCCTCTTCTCTCACTTCCTCACAATAGGAATTCGGCAACAGGGTCGCCGGATTTACTGTTGTACACCTTACCACAGTCACATTTTCAGCACCCAAGATCACTCTTTCGTACTTAGTTGGCCGACTAGAGGTCATGTACTGGGTCCTTGTACGGGTCAAAAGGATCTCAACGGAATGTGGCACATACACCTTGACTGGATGTCCCATCACAATTACTTCACTCTGTTCCAGACTCACACAAGTAGCAGCTATTGCTTTTAAACAGCCTGCAAACACTGCAGCCACTGAATCCAAAGTAGCAGAAAAATATGCTACTGGATGTCGTGCCATTCCATGATTTGGAGTTAAAACTGAAAGTGCACACCCATCTCTTTCACAACAATACAATACAAAATGCTTTGCATAATCTAGCATTCCCAATGCAGATGCTCGACAAAGGCTGTTTTGCAATTTAGTGAAAGCTTCCATACCTTCATCATCCAACACAATCGGATCTTTCACATCTTTTCGTGTCAACCTCTGTAGAGGTTTTGCAATCAGTCAGAACCCACTGATCCACTGCCTGCAGTATCCAACCATTCCCAAAAACATTCAAACTTCTTTCTGAGTTTTTGGTGGACTCATTTGTTTGATTACACTAATTCTTTCTGGTGTCACTTTTCTGTCTCCTTTTTCTATTTTGTGTCCTAGGTACTGGACATCCTGTGTACAAAATTGTAATTTTGCTGGTGACACTTTGTGTCCTCCTTTGGCTAAATGGTTCAGTAAGGCAATGGTATCTGTCACACATGCCTCTCGTGTCTTTGATGCCACCGGTAGGTCATCAGTGTACTGAACCAGAACTGAATTTCCTGGCATAACTAAAGTCTCTAAACATCTTTTCAGGATCTGATTAAAAATTGAAGGGCTCTCTGTGTACCCTTGAGGAACTCGGCACCATGCCAAAACACGGTCTCCAAACCGAAAGGCAAACAAATACTGGCTTTCCGAATGTAAAGGAATCGAAAAAATGCTTGACACAGATCAATCACTGTGTACCATTCAGAATCACATGGGATTTGGTAAAGGATTACTGCTGGATTTGGCACTACTGGACAACAGGGTACTACAATTTTATTAATTTTTCTTAAATCCTGCACTATTCTATATTTTCCACTGGGCTTTTTGATTCCTATAATAGGTGAAATACAAGGACTACTCATTATTTCTTTCAGAATTCCCTGCTCAACCATTTGGCCAATCACAGGAGTGACTCCTGCAATTACTTCTGGACTCATTTTGCATTGAGGAGTGTTTGGATATATGGCACCCTCTTTCACTGTAATCTGAATCGGATCTACATTTGACATTAGGCCAATCTCCTTTCCTGTAAAATCCCATACATCTGTCCGTACTGCACCTTTTAATTCTTCAGGCAAACTCTCTTCTGTGAGAAGTGAAAACAACTCATCCACTTTTGTCCCTTGCTTCGCTAACATCATCTTGAATTCGGCATCCTCATCAGCTGTCTGAAACGCAATACCATCTAGCGTACAATAGATGGTACAATTCATTTTACACAATAAATCTCTTCCTAAGAGGTTTACTGGACTTGAGTCACATACCACGAAACGATGCATGTCTCTGAAACTTCCAATATGAACTTCTATTGGATTTGTGACCGGTGTTCTAATATGCTTGTTTGAGACTCCTACAACTTGGATAGTTTCTCCCGAGAGGGGTAGGTTTGGAATTTCTGCTGCTCTCACAGTAGAACGGGTAGCACCAGTGTCCACCAGGAATGTAATATCATTACCTTCTACCTTTCCGTCAACAAATGGACCTGACTGATCTACCGCCAACAATGCACCAAGTACGTACTCTTCCTCCCCCCTCAGGCACCGTCATTGAGATGAGTCTGAATCACTCTCATTGCACTGCAACCAGTATTGCAGAACTATTTGCACACTTTGATTCTTACCAATTCGATCACCTCCGTGAAATCCAATGTTCGCACTGCACCTCTGCGCTTGAGCATTCACATTATTGGGCATAGGAGCTTGTGGCACCTGTAACTGTGGAGCAACTATCTGTTGCTGTTGATTCACACCCACCTCATTCTGCATCTGTGGATTTAAATTTTGATTTACCCCATTATTCTTTTGAACAGATCTACACTCGTTCTTCCAATGTCCATACTTTCCGCATGCATGAGAAGGAAATTTCTTCTTAGCCTCCTCTTTGCTCAATTTTCCTCTACCTCTACCTCCACTGGATATCTGGCCCATTTGATTCTGACCATTCATTTGATTAGCTGTTGGAGAACTATTGTTTACTTCCTGCTGCTCTGCTACCTTAACTTGTGCCCACATCATTTTCTCTTTTAATTTTTTATGTCTTGATTCAATGTCATCACTACAATACTTCGCATACCTCAAAATTTCGTCAATTGTTTTGCTCTGCCAACAGATCAAATGCTGCTGAATCATATTACTAATCTCTGGTTTCAGACCAAACACAAAACAATACACAAAATGTCCCATATCTTTGTCTCAAATACTTTCAAATCCGCTGTATTTTTTAAATACCTGCAACAACCTTTCATAGTAGGCATGTACTGACTCCTTTGGTTCTTGGGTCGTTCTGTCTATCTTAACCCAATCTGTTTCCTTTGGAGAAATTTTTCCCTTCAAAGAGGTGATTACCTGATTATACTTTCTCATCACCTCATCAGATGGTGCACCTGTTTTAGGATCTGTAGGATATTCTGCTTTCGGCCAATCGACAATAATTTTACATTCTGTCCACAAATCAGCTGGTACAACAATCTCAAACAAACCATCTAAATCTTTTAACAAAACCTTTGAAACTTTCACAAACCTCTCTACCTGTTTATACCACTCAACTGGTTTCTCTCTTAAACTGGGAAAATCATTCGTAAAAGACAATATATCCTGTCTTGTCCAGGGAACATGCACATATCCACCACCTGGAACTTCTCTCTTTGGACACGCCCTTTCAACTTGTTCTGTCTCTCTTAACGGAAACATTGAAGTTCCTTTGCCAGCTGCCTCTTCTTTCTTTTTCGTCCATCTACCTTTCCACCGTTCTATATCTCCCCATTTTTTCAGAATATTCATCAACTCTTTTATCTGTAATCTTTTTCCAGACACATTCAAACTCTCCAAATCTTTTTCGGTAAAAGCCAATCTGTACGATTTCTGTAGCATCTTCGACTTCTCTATATCTATTCCATATTCACTAGCAGCCTCTGCTATTTTCTCCTGAAGATTCCTCGCTCTCCAAGTGATACTTTTACACATAAACAACAGCTCTTCATCTCGGTAAGTCCCTAATCTATCTGGACTTATTGTACCAATAATCATCTCTTCCAAATCTACTTTCAATTGGCTCACATTTATACTCGGTGGTTGAGGTTTTTGCTTTTCCATTCCCTTTATCCAATCATTCAATTCCTCTGGTGAAAGACCTGCTGAACTCCCTGTCGTTGGAATGACGTTTGTCCCTATTCTCCTTGGATCTATTTGTACACTTCTTCTGGGAGTTTCTGTTATCATTTCACAAACCGGAAGATCTAACAATGTAGTAATCGTGTCAGCCTGTCCATCCTCATCAACTACCGTCACCATTCCACTCCTTACGCTACTCTTTGGGACTGCTAATGTAGGTACTTTTGATATATTCTGTTTTTCTCCATACAATGGAACTACGGGACCAATTGTTACCGGTACCGTCAATGCTTCTGCATTTAGACTTAACTGATTTATTTTCTGGATCTGCTCTATTCTTGCCTTATTTAATATGTCCAACTCTTTTTCACGTATTACTCTAGCTATTTCCGAAATCTGTGGAGTTAATGGAGTTCCCATTAATGGTGCACTCGGAGTCACCTCAACTGAATTTTCTTGATATGGTGGAGGTCTTTTGGTCATAATGTCTTCTAACAACTCATCCTCTGATTCGTTCGGGTCATGTCCTAAACTTAAAGTTTCTATATTTTTCTTTTTCTCTTTACACTTGCCTCCTGTTTCATCTTTAGCAACTAAAACTGGATACAAACCCTCAGTCACCACAGCTCTCCTCTATCTTTTCATTGCCTCTTCTTCTCTCAAAAGGATGTCTAGTCATTAAATTTCTATATCCCCTAGCACCTTAATATTTCTCCCTTTCAAATGCTTCTACTTCCCATTCCTCTAGCGCTTCATACTGGGTAGGTCTGGGATTTGGCTCTAATGAATTCATTCGATTTCTCAAATTCTGAAAAATCCTTACATTAAACGAACCATGTTCTGGAAAGGCTATAACACCATCATCCTTTGTATATTCCACCCAATTCTCTAACCAAATACACGTATGGTATCCTCGCTCTAGAATCATATAGGAAGCAGGCGTTCTCGGTGGTGGAATAGGAATTCCCCCTCTAGTCACTATTGATTTGTCCTTTTTAAAGAAATTCTTTATTTTCTTAAGCAACTTCATTTTTTGACTTTTTACGCTAATGTATCTCAGATAAACAACAAGGAAACCTTTCCGTAATACTGTCAGTTCTTGTCCAATACCAGCGCGACTCACACCAACCGTCCAATCACAGCTCTCTACGTATATCCTATTTCAACCAATACCAGCGCGGCTCACACCAACCGGCTAATCAGAGCTTACTTCATGATCGCTGCCTGACCAATGCCAGCGCAGCCTTTTTGTGACGTCAGTATTACTCCTTCTACTGACCCTCCCTTTACAAAATAATACGTCGATGTATTTCTAAATTTTCTTAATCAGAATTCTTGTTAGTAACAACACAAAACAATGCTACCTTGTCTGTTCCCCTAAATAAAGAGATAGTTCTTCACTTCAACAAGAAATTCTTTCACTTCCAGCAAAACAACGACCAGCGTTATTATACACCTAAACAAGCTACAGGTGGACTTGGTACTCCTCTAGGGATAAAGCCAAAGTTTTGCAAGAGGACTTTTTGGTGTAAAAGAGGTCTTGGTACTCCTCTGGGGATAAGGCCAGAGTTTCGGCAGTGGACCCTTCGCTATTTTCAGACACTCTTTTCATATACAAAGTTTTCCCTAAATATAACACCTACAGCCTTCCGCCGTACAGTATTATAACAACAGACAAAGTACTTCTGCAGTGTGATATCTTATCCACACTCTTCTTCTGCCTACTTCAGGCTAAATTTCCATCCCGGGATTACTCAGGTACCTCCGTACCTATACTTCTAGACAACATAGAACAGGACACTAAGTTTTTCTTGTTAAACATATAATCAATAATTATTACCAAACTAATCAATAATGAAACCATCCTCTGCTACCTGAAAACCTGATCCAGCGCTACACTTTATCAGGGATCGATACTCATCAATATTTCATACAAATGGCCAATATACATTTACCCAACTGACAAATCCCTGTTGCGCCGGATGGTCAAGTTTGAATATCGTGAAAGATTATTTTTCTTCACAGATTCACGTTTACCATTTCTAAATACATAACTAGACCTATATCAATTCTCTTTCCTCTCGGTCGATGGACCAATTAGTTGAGTAGTTGATGGTAATAATAGAACTTAACTATCTAACTAGTTAAATAATCACAGACTCTCGGTAAAATTAATAAAGTTTATCTCAGATGAATATAATTGATAAATGCTCATCGCATACTGATTGCAATGCAAACAATGAATCCCACAAAGGAGAGAAAATTAATTACCAAAATGCAAACAGTGTCAAACTCATCAATCATAAACAATATGCAATGAAGGAGTGGATAGATGAAGAGGCATAAGTTTCAGCAAAAATAATGCGAAACAAATATAATACTTGTAACGGAGTGGATAGATGAAGAGACAAGTTTCAGAGACAAATTACATTTGCAAATAATTATGCAAAGTATGAGTCGAAAGATAATACAAACCCAAGGATTAATGAAATACCATCCCCCTGGCCAAGGGAGTAGCAGGGGTCCCCTGAAATAGAATCAGGAGACAAAGATTTCAGGAACGGGGCAGGACAAGGACAGGAACAGCTAGGCCTCTCTGCAAACCGACGAACAGCGACGCATCTCCCCTCTCAATCTCCTACCGCTGCAGCACTAACCACACCCCCAAAGGCACCCCAGTTATACCCTAAAACCTACATGTCCAACCCACATTAATTGAAACATTGCACAGAATTCGACTGCTCATTGTATGCTTAGGAAGGTGGTGTATCACACCACCGTGATTTCATTCAAAATTCTTCATGCTCATTGTACTACTTCCTTTCCCGTGGAATATGTATTGACCAGTTCATACAAATGTATTATTGTTACATTCGATTAAATTCTCAGCCACATCTACGGATCGAAGTCCTGAGTCCCACGGCCAGTCTCATCCTTTGGCAGGCAAACAATGTTCTCTGAGTTGTTTATCCTTGAATTTTTTTTTTTTTCATCCACAGCGCTGAGCACTTCTGTCTGTCTTGTCAGGTCATTTTTGCTCATTTTTCAGCCCCTCATCTATCCGCCCAATTTAGGATAATACAGGCCCATTCGACTCACTATGACAAAATAAACTCATACATTATTAATTACATGGAAATGCATCCTTCACTGTTCACAACCCACCTTTACACTATTCCCTGTTAATATATTTTAGCATAAGCTTCATGCAAAGCGGCATTATTTTATTTTTGATTTTAAAGCAAGTTGCAAGATGCGAAATGCGGCCTAAAGGTGCTTTAGTCTTGTTTCCTTTGAAACGCAATGTAAAATGCGGCCTAGTTCTTTCATGCATTAGTTCACATTAGTGCATGCATGCACGAAGCGGTTTCCCATGTAGCTCATGTGATTTACGTTTTAGTTTTCACTGCACATGGTTAATAAGTATTATGGGGGAGTTAATTCGAGCAGGTTTCTTTTTGCGAAACCCTGCTCCATCACATGGATATAAACAATTACAGAGCCTTGGCTTTGTGCAGAGAATTCTGCCGAAGGGCATATAACCCACCGTCCATACCCAGACGATTTCATCCCGAGACCTTACACGTTCAGATGCACGCTTAAGTAAGTCTTATGTTCACTGACCCACTAGGAGCATTATTGTGACATCATCTCAGCCCTTCGCTTACTGAGCTACATTACATAGTCCTGGCAGAATCTTTAAACCCCTCGAACACTCTATAGCACACATTCCACGTCCGGGTCAGAAAACTTCTACAAATTCCATTAAAACAGCAATGGCCTCACACTCAAATACCACATTCCTCTTTTTGTGCAACAAACAGCTATCAAGCAGGCAATGAGAGACACTCCGCATTCGCCCAGATCTATTCGCGACCATCCACAGCTCCAAACATCACTAAACTCCTGCCCACACACACACTTACACTGATAACACTAGAAACCGATTCTTACACTACCAACTACGGCGCAAACGCAACAAATCCATACAACCACTTTGTAATAAGTACAAAGATACATATCATATCGACATCACCAAGAACGTCAAGACTCAACCATCTTGAAACGCACGCAACAGAGCAGGTGCTAGATACCACCGCCTGACAATGGAACACAACAAACACAACAGAAAGCAGTATGGGGAAAAGCCGGCGATGGTCTCCACAACCGAGTCAAACATCACACCTTTTCAGGGGCTCCATTCCTCAGCCTAATGATAAATGTCACATACACCAGCAAACTGCATGACCACAGACTCAACACATCTGCAGTCCTAAAAGACTTACATGCCTGCAAAGTTCCAACGGGACAGAGGTCCATACTCCAAATCAGCAAATCACAAGTCTAGGGACTCAATACCCTAAGAGGACAAAGACAAATTCACATAAACTGTTGTACTCTTTATGGCCCACAACCCTGACATTGCTATCAAAGACCAAGGGCTCTGTTCCTTAGACATACAAAACCAAACTATATCACTTGAGAGACTGCAACCCTCTACAAGTCATTCCAAAATGACAAAACCGCTATCTCTCAACACTGTCCATGGTAAATGTGAAAATCACAACTCTAACCCTTAACACACACACACACACAGGAGAACCACATCCTCACTGTTCAGAGAAACAAACTCACTAGTAGCAAGGCATGGCATACCAGAAACCTATGTAAAAATCATAGGAACACAAAACCACAATGCAAAGATCCCCTAAAAAACATTTGCTTACATTTGCTTCACACACCCCATCCATATACAAAACGCTAACATACGTATAACATGGTTCCTAAAACCTGATCTCTATGGAGTGTGTCTTCCTTGCCTAGGTTCCTATTGGTGTGTTCCTGTACCTTTTTGTTGATTATTCGCCTCAGTGCAAGGATGGTAACACAGAGTAGGACTCTGTGGTGTGGAGGGACTCGCCAAGTGCATCCCTCCTTCGTTGAGAGTGACTTCTGCTGAGAAATACTGACCGTGGTGACATCATTAAATTATAGATTTAGAAACAGGCTTTTTCCTGTTGCCCATTTGGGGAGAATGGCATACTGGCATCTCCTGTTAAAAAGGGTTCTGCTTGTCCATTTCACCGATCGACATTCCATTCATGTGAGGCATAGATGCCATATGTACGTTTGCTCTAGGATTGTGTGGCAGAGTGAGAGTTGAGTGTGGACTGTGTGTGACTGCAGGGACACAGGAATCCATTTTGTATCTCCTGTGTGAGAGTGGTTCTCAAAATTCAGGATGGAGAGAGCCTTCCACACAGGAAGCAGCCTCTCGAACATTCCTGAGAGCCTTTTGAAGTGGGCCAGGATCCTATTGAAGGAAGGAAAATATCTGCCCCTGTCCTGCTCCATTCTTTCATTGAGGTGTGCACAAATAGTCTCCATATATGAACCAACTGAGGTGAGTGCAGTTCCTTCTGTGCTTTTTGTTTCATAAGCCCCTGGCAGGGAACACCCAAATCCACCACACTGCAGGCAAATCTGGAGATTAGGCATGTGGGCGAGTAGCTAGTGTCAAGTGCAACCAGACATAGCTCACAACAGAAAGGGGCTCTAAGATACACATTTTAGTTTGCTAGCCCAGGATAAAATAGGATGATTTGTACCAGGGATTGCTCACTGATCAGTGCGGGCAGTCACAGGAGTTGACTGGGGACATTTTCTAAGTTCCTGGGCTGGATTCTTTGGCAGCCAGCTCCATTCACAGGTCAGAAACAGTCCTGACAATCTTGGGAGAAGAATTGGGGAGAGGAATGTTGAGGTCTCCTTCCAGGGAGCTACCTACAACAAGAGGTGCCTAAGACAGTGATGCACAGACAAGCTGCCTGAAGAAGAGAAGGAGCTGTGAAGGAAGAACAGCATAGCACTGGGAGTGACTTCAGGTTCAGAGTGGATTGTATGGCACAGTGGTAAGCTGACTGGTATCCTACCCTAGTGAAAAACCTTATGAGTCTCTGTCTTATGACACGGACCTCGTGTATGTGGTTCAGTCGACGACACTTGGCTCCAGGAGGCCGGTGAAGAACCAACTGCAGACACTGTGGTCATGTTGTCCCAGCACCTGTTGCATGGAAGAAACCTTAGAAACTATAACAGAATTCAATTTGTGGTCGTAGGCACAGTTGGAGTACCTTTATTTCTGAACGAGAGCATGTCTACCGTTGAAGCCCGGGGAACATAATACAAGTGCACCTAGTGACAGCTCTTGTCCCCCATTGATCTCATGTGGGACCACTGACTTTAACCTAACTGTGGGACCCCTGACCTTGACTGGTAGGTCGCTCCCCCACCACACAGCTCCGTCTGTGTGCCCTGCTGCTGCCCCTGATTGTGCTCGTTTTTCCTTTCTGTGCCCCCCTTGCTGCCCCTGATTGTGCTCGTTTTTCCTTTCTGTGCCCCCTTGCTGCCCCTGATTGTGCTCGTTTTTCCTTTCTGTGCCCCCCTTGCTGCCCCTGATTGTGCTCGTTTTTCCTTTCTGTGCCCCCCTTGCTGCCCCTGATTGTGCTCGTTTTTCCTTTCTGTGCCCCCCTTGCTGCCCCTGATTGTGCTCGTTTTTCCTTTCTGTGCCCCCTTGCTGCCCCTGATTGTGCTCGTTTTTCCTTTCTGTGCCCCCTTGCTGCCCCTGATTGTGCTCGTTTTTTCCTTTCTGTGCCCCCTTGCTGCCACTGATTGTGCTCGTTTTTCCTTTCTGTGCCCCCTTGCTGCCCCTGATTGTGCTCGTTTTTCCTTTCTGTGTCCCCCTTTGCTGCCCCTGATTGTGCTCGTTTTTCCTTTCTGTGCCCCCCTTGCTGCCCCTGATTGTGCTCGTTTTTTCCTTTCTGTGCCCCCCTTGCTGCCCCTGATTGTGCTCGTTTTTCCTTTCTGTGCCCCCTTGCTGCCCCTGATTGTGCTCGTTTTTTCCTTTCTGTGCCCCCTTGCTGCCCCTGATTGTGCTCGTTTTTCCTTTCTGTGCCCCCCTTGCTGCCCCTGATTGTGCTCGTTTTTCCTTTCTGTGCCCCCTTGCTGCCCCTGATTGTGCTCGTTTTTCCTTTCTGTGCCCCCCTGCTGCCCCTGATTGTGCTCGTTTTTCCTTTCTGTGCCCCCCTTGCTGCCCCTGATTGTGCTAGTTTTTCCTTTCTGTGCCCCCTTGCTGCCCCTGATTGTGCTCGTTTTTTCCTTTCTGTGCCCCCTTGCTGCCCCTGATTGTGCTCGTTTTTCCTTTCTGTGCCCCCTTGCTGCCCCTGATTGTGCTCGTTTTTCCTTTCTGTGCCCCCTTGCTGCCCCTGATTGTGCTCGTTTTCTTTTCCTTTCTGTGCCCCCTTGATGCCCTGATTGTGCTCGTTTTCCCTTCTGTGCCTGTTTCCCGCCGCTGCGCCCCTGCGGCCCCGCCCCCTCACTGCCCATTCGCTGCCCCATTCCCTGCTCCTCCCTCCCACCTCCCCATTTATGGCGGCCGCGCCGAAGGCGCGCCTAAGGCAAGCCCGTCTGCGCCCGTCCGAGTCGTGACCGCGCCCAGCGTCAGACCCCGTGGTCCGGGCATCCCCCGCGCCCGCCACATCAACAGACGCCGATACGACGCCAGCACCCTCCAGGCACTCAACCCCGGAAAAGATCACGCCTGCTACCAGGCCACCCCGAAGCGCACCCAAGGGCCCTTCACCTGCCGGAACTGCAGCTTCGCCAGCACCCGCCCCGCCAAACCACCGCCCAGGAAAGAACCCAACTACCTCAGATGCATCCTCCTCAACACCCGCTCTGCCCGCAAACACGCCATCGAACTCTGGGACCTTCTCGACTCAACCTCCCCAGACATCGCATTCCTGACGGAGACCTGGCTGAATCCCGCTTCAGCCCCCGACATCGCCATTGCCATCCCGGACGGATACAAGATCACCCGCAGGGACCGCACCAACGGAGTCGGAGGAGGCATTGCCATCATCCACAGGAACACCCTCAGAGTCTCAACCAACACCGACGACACCCTCAGCACCGCCGAACACATGCACTTCCAGATCCACACCGATCCCAACACCACCCTCAGAGGAACCGTCATCTACAGACCCCCCGGACCCCGACCACAGTTCAGCGATTCCATCGCTGACTTCATCAGCACACACGCCATCGCCTCCACAGACTACATCCTCCTCGGGGACCTGAACTTCCACCTCGAGAACAACAAGGACACCAACTCCACCACCCTGATCGACAAGCTCGCCACCCTCGGACTCAGACAGCTCGTGACTACACCCACCCACGCCGCCGGCCACACGCTAGACTCCATCTTTTCAGCAAGCCCACACGTCTCCTTCAACCACACCTCCGAACCCCACTGGACTGACCACCACTGCATCCACTTCACCTACAGGAAGCCCACCACGCACCACCGCACCGAACAAATGCCTCGCCGCTGCTGGAGCAGAGTCACGGAAGACCAGCTAACCACAACCCTCGCCCTGAGCCCACCCGCCGAACCCTCCGACCCCGACACCGCCGCCCGCAACCTCAGACAGTGGATCGACGACTGCGACAACACCCTCGCCCCGCTCAAGAATCCGCCCAACAGCCACACCAGCAAGAAAGCCACCTGGTTCACCAAAGACCTCCAGGCTTCCAAACGAACATGCCGAAAACTGGAGAAGATCTGGCTCCACGAACGGACAGCGGACAGCTACGCCGCCCACAAGAGCGCCACCCGCAGTCACCATCACCTCATCAGATCCGCCAAAAGGGCCTCACTCAAAGACCGCCTAGACAACAACGCACACAACAGCAAAGAGCTCTTCAACATCGTGAAGGAACTCTCCAACCCCAGCTCCAACACCAACGACATCCAGCCGTCGCGAGACCTGTGCGACTCACTGGCCACCTTCTTCCACCGCAAAATCGCCGACATCCACGACAGCTTCAACACCACGACCGCCCCGGCAACCACCGAGACCACTGCCCCCACAACCACCAACCGCCTGCTCTCCTGGACCAACATCAACGACGAGGACACCAGCGAGATCATGAACACCATCCACTCCGGTTCACCGCTAGACCCGTGCCCTCACCACATCTTCAACAAAGCCAGTACAGCCATCGCGCCCCATCTCCGGAAAATAATCAACATCTCCTTCGAGACAGAAACCTTCCCGGAAAGCTGGAAGCACGCCGAGATCACCGCCTTACTCAAGAAACCCAAGGCAGACCCCAAGGACCTCAAGAACTTCCGACCCATCTCTCTGCTCCCGTTCCCCGCGAAGGTCACCGAGAAAATCGTCAACAAACAACTGACCCGCTACCTCGAGGAGAACAACATCCTGGACCCTTCCCAGTCCGGCTTCCGCAGCAACCACAGCACCGAAACCGCCCTCATCGCCGCCACCGATGACATCAGGACCCTGCTAGACAACGGAGAAACAGCAGCCCTCATCCTCCTGGACCTATCAGCTGCCTTCGACACGGTCTGCCACCACACACTACGAACACGCCTTCACGACGCCGGGATCCAAGAGAAGGCCCTGGACTGGACCACATCCTTCCTTTCCGGCAGAACACAAAGCGTCCGCCTCGCCCCCTTCCGATCCAAGGCCACCAAGATCATCTGCGGCGTACCCCAAGGCTCCTCCCTCAGCCCAACGCTGTTCAACATCTACATGGCACCCCTCGCCCACGTCGCCCGACAGCACAACCTCAACATCATCTCCTACGCCGACGACACCCAGCTGATCCTCTCCCTCACCAAAGACCCTCACACCGCCAAAGCCCACCTCCACGAAGGAATGAAGGCCGTCGCCGAATGGATGAGGACCAGCCGCCTGAAGCTGAACTCGGACAAGACGGAGGTCCTCATCCTTGGTTCCAACCCTTCAGCCTGGGACGACTCCTGGTGGCCAACATCACTGGGAACAGCCCCGCCACCCACCGACCACGTACGCAACCTAGGGGTCATCCTCGACCCCACCCTCTCCATGACTAAGCAGGTCAACGCCGTTTCCTCATCCTGCTTCAACATCCTCCGAATGCTCCGCAGGATCTTCAAGTGGATCCCCACCGAAACAAGAAAAACAGTCACCCAGGCCCTCGTCACCAGCAGGCTGGACTACGGAAACGCCCTCTACGCAGGAACGACGGCTAAGCTCCTGAGACGGCTGCAACGCATCCAGAACGCCTCTGCACGTCTTATCCTCGACATCCCCCGACGCAGCCACATCACACCCCACCTGAGAGACCTGCACTGGCTCCCTGTCAACAAGAGGATAACCTTCAAGCTCCTCACCCACGCACACAAAGCACTCCACAACTCCGGACCAGCCTACCTCAACAGACCACTCAGCTTCTACACCCCCACCCGCCAGCTCCGCTTGACCAGCCTCGCCCTCGCCACAGTCCCCCGCATCCGGAAAACAACCACCGGCGGCAGATCCTTCTCCCACCTCGCCGCCAAGACCTGGAACACCCTCCCCACCAACCTCCGACAGACCCAAGACCTACTGGCCTTCAGAAGACTCCTCAAGACCTGGCTCTTCGATCAGTAGCAGCACCACCCCCCTCTTCCCCCAGCGCCTTGAGACCCTCGCGGGTATGTAGTGCGCTTTATAAGTGACATGATTGATTGATTGATTAATTGATTAACTTGGATATCCAACTTGTTGGGATGAGTTCTTTGATTCTTTGAGTGGTGGATTATTTTGCCTGCACGACCGACCCAGAGGCAACACATGAAGGATTCTAGTATCCAGAGCCATATATGGATTGGAAGCTATTGGGTCTGTATTTTTCCAGAGCCACTGAGTGCTGCTTCCTATTCTAGTGCTGGCTGTCACGCAAAGCCTCAAGCAGCCAGCGTGCATGAGCTCCTTACAAGAGGAGCCAACTGAAGGAATGTGGGTGCACCTAGAGTGGGGCATCCAGTACTGAAGGGTGAGGAACTGAAACAAGACTGTAAACTTTAATAACTAGAAGGTACCTGGGAAAGGAGACTTCTAAGAGAATTACCACAGAGGTTGGGAGGCCTGGCCCCAAGAAGATTGAGGTCCAGAGACTACAAATCCCACCGGGGCAGCATACAGAATAAGCACAGAGAGGCTGTGGGAAGCTTCAGTGTATTTCAGAATTCTAGTGGGGAATAAATGGTATTATTTGCTACAGACATGGAGTGCCCCACAACATTGTGGAGATACTTCGATGTGGTCAATAGATCTGCAGCATTCTGGTGTACCTAGAACAGAAGATGTTTTCTTTTTGAAGATAAGTCAAGAGTTGGCCATTGGTTTAGTATGTGATATTGTTGGTTTGCTGAATCCTGTGTCTCTAACCAAACATCATCACTCTAATCAAGCCTTTGATCAGGCAGTTTTTCTAACCGAAGAATCAAGTGCTAAAAGGGTGCCCTTGATGATCATATGTGGGTCTGTTAGTAGACAATATTTTCTTCTTCTGCCTGAGGAAGTGACATTGTAAACAAATCATTGTGAAACAAATGCTAGCTTCCGTTTTGCTTAATAAACTCACAAACTACTTCAAGAGGTTAAATAGGAGCTCTTCTCACCCTCAACAAATAGGTGAGTAGTGACGAAGCTTGAGGTTGTTATTAAAAGCATGGAGGCAGGTGTTAGTGCACTTGTATTTTTAACATACTTTTTTTTCATTTGCTCAGGTGTCAGGATTTCCCAGACTCATTTCAAAATACAGCACGTTGGTTATACAGAGATATTGCTAAGATGTATTCATGTAAAATTACAGATACCCTTAGCTCTCTTTATGACAAGTTGCTTAAGTTATCTCTTATCTTGGAGCGATCCACTAGAGTCTTCAGACCTCCTTGACCAACAGTGATAAGGCAGAGTGGTCGGGTTCTATGTCTGTTTTCTCTTTTGTCATATTCCACTTTCCAAGCCTCTAGCACTCTCCTTCATTTTCTTGTACAAGTGGTCACTAGTTGGGGAGGTGCAGTGCAAGAGAGCATAGTGTCCGCTGGGTTCCGTGCACAAATTCGTACAACCTGACAATCTCCAGTTGAAAAACCTTGGAAGGAAGCACTGAACTTGTGGTAAACAGATCCACTTCAAAATGACCCGCTGTCTCTTGGATCTTAAGAAAGATTCCTCTATTTAACTCCCAGTCACATAATAATAACAGAACACTGGCCTACCAGGCTGTCACTGTATTGTTTAGAGCTAGGAGATACTTTGACTGCAGGAGGATGTTCCAAACCAGGCAAAACTCTTGGATCAAGGACTCTCCACCTTGTTGATGTAGGGGATCACTTAAAAATTGATGCTTGGCCCAGATCTTCATAGTGAATGATCTACTCATCTTCCAGAAAGTGATGCACCAGTTCACTTGATGCTTGGCCAAACCATTCAGAATAAATGATCCAGCTAACATCCCTAGACAAGAGATATGAAGTTTCTTTTCCTGAGCTAAGTTTACCCTCAAATGGAAATCTACCTGCACCATACCCACTACATAGACAATTGGCATTTGAATATGAAATGAGATCTAGCATGGCACAGAAAAAGAGCTTTCCATACCAAGCCTGAAATGTTTCTAAACACCAATTAGAACATTGGAATGTTGAGCACTCCATTGAAGACAATGGAGTGCTCCGGGCTTCTAATAGCCGGTAGAAGCCTAGAGCATCAACATTCCAATGATGTTGTAGTGAACAAAGGCCTCATGGAGCCGCTCGGACTACGTGAGGCTTTTGTTTTACAAATTAGAACATTTTGCCATCTAGGGGCGGAATGTTCTAATAGCCTTAGAGCCCTCCGCAGTGAGCTCAACTGGCCATTGAAGGCCGGCAATTGGAGTTTAATTTCTGACAAGATGAAATTAACATTATCTCTTTTCTGTCTCTTTGGGTAGGATGCTTAGGAAAAAACAAAAAAATCTCCTCAGGCTTCCAGCATAACAGTGCATTGCTCCTTATCCTGAGAGGAAGTGAGTCCTTGTCTAGAATAGGGATGTGTTAGTTTTTAAGGCCTTTTGCAATTAAGGGGCCATGGATGTTGCAGTAGTGTCAGTCAAAATTCTCAGTGCTACAAGAAAAGGATTGTGTATTTTTTAGTTTCCCCGCACCTGAAAGAACCCAGAAGTGTTCACTAGTGATCAGTGCTCACAGTCAGAATTCCTAACAAGCAAAGCCAACAGGTCTGGGCTTTAAAAGTCTAGCTCAAACCTCCATGAATAAGGAGATTTTGTGGCAGAATAAATGGTAATTTTGTGGTATACTATTATGATTTTAAGGCACTTTGGCCTCCATCTACTATTTGCTTTTCCAGTTCCAACACCTACTCCCACAAAACAACATTTGCAAAATACAAAAAGTACTTTGTGAGTCGGAGAAGTCTTTCCAGTCTGCAAAGTGCTGATTCTAAATCTCTAGCAGGAGGGGCATGAAAGGATTGTCCCCCTCCTCATTTGTACTCTCTTTTTTTTTTATTTTTTATTATTTTTATTGAGCGGAGCAGTAGGTATAAAAACAAACATCGTTCTTAAATATCATATCAAAAACAGCCCAAATTTTAAAAGACAATATAAAAAACATCTTCCGTGCAGTAATCTCAAAACACAGTACATATTGGGTAAATAAAGTGCTGGTGCTTATACAGTACAAAAAGATAAAAAAGTGCAAATGCAGTATAAATATAAATATAATTCACTGGTACATATCCAATATCTATCAAATATTCATATCTTTCAGTTTTTCCAAATCACTAAAAAACTTCCAGTTCTTTCTAAATTTCTTTATCGCTCCTAATCGTTTTGCATAGGCTTCCTCAAAATTACGAGTTCTCTGCATTTTTTTAAACCATTTTAAATGGGAAGGTATTTCCTTTGAGTTCCAATTTTGGAGAACTAACGAGCGTGCTACCGTACAGGAGATACACAAAAACACTTTTTCAGCCTCAGTTAATAACAATCTATCTTTACAAAATGCAAATAATACAACATCGGCCTCTAGCGGTACTTTCTTTCCCAAAGCCTGTCCAATGTCAATGAAAATTGATTCCCAAAAAGAGTTCAGACGAGGACATGTAAAAAAATATGATGCCATCCACCTTCCCCATCTCTCTGACATCTAAAGCATTTATTTGGGACTTCCGGAAACCTTTTATTAAGTGCCGCCGGGGTATAATAAGAAAGCCAACGGGATAGAAAAGACATTCTCTTAAAATTCGCTGCTCAAAGTGTTTTATTCCCTAAAAAGCTAATCTCTTCCCAATCCTTAAGAGTAAAAGAACACTGGGTTTCACTGGCGATTCTCGCTAGATGATTCTCTATTAAGGGTTTTTGGCTATGCTGTTGTAACAGCCGATACCAATTCCCCACACTATGTAGTTTAGTAGCATAAAGGGTTGATATTAAGTAATTTAGAGCAAGAAAAATTTCTTTTATATCTGTTAAAAAATGGACAATTTGAAGATATTCAAAAAAAGCAGGTTTATTACAACCCTCCGCCCTAACTATTATTTCTTGCCAAGAAATCGCCCTATTCAAAACAGAAAATTGTCTTAACTCGGATAGTCCACAGTTCTCCCATGTTTTTATAGTTTTTGATCGGAGCTGGAGACCAAAATTCCTACATTCTCCCAATTTTACAAAGTGTAAACCTGATGAACTCGTTTTTTTTAAAAAAAGCTGAGAGTCTGAAAGAATAATCTTTTAATGTTTTATACCTTGTCCTTTTGGGAAACTTGGAAGTTTTTAAAAAAAACTGAAGTTTGCGAACCCATTTCTTGAGTCATTTTATCCATAAAAAAACTATCTCTTGTACCATTTGATCTTAACAATCCAGAAACTAAATCTAAAAATGCGGCTTCATAATAAGTTTTCAAATGCGGCAAAGCTAACCCCCCTTGTTTTATAGGTAATTGTACCGTAAGTAGCTTAACCCTAGATGCCTTTTTTGCCCAAATAAATTTTCTAAATAAAGTTTCCATTTCTTTAAAAAAAGAAGCGTCTACCTTAATGGGAACATTTATAAAAGAAACAGAAGCAACGGGAGTATAGACATTTTAATTAAAGACACCCTCCCAATCAATGAAAGGGGAAGAAGAAGCCATTGTTCCAACAATTTTTTAATTTTATCTTTCATTCTTATATAGTTTAATCTGAAAAGCTGCTGATGTTGATTAGACACAAACATCCCAAGATACCTAATTGGGTCCGTCTTAAATGCTTGAGCTTCTAAGCATAGTGGAAGAAAATTTGAATCGACATTAAGAGCTAGCACTTCGGTTTTGTTAGAATTTATCTTATAGCCCCCAATTAATTCATAATTCTTGAATTCTTTCAAAACTATCTCAAGGTTTATTTTATCAGGTTTTAAATATAAAATAATGTCGTCTGCGAATAATTTTACTTTAGCCATTCCAGGAATCGGAGGCTGAATATCGGGATTATTACGCATCTTAGTAACCAAAGGCTCTATAAAAAAGGTAAAGAGCAGCGGCGATAACGGACAGCCTTGTCTTGTCCCACGGCATATTTTAATATTACCTACTTTTGTAGCATTTATAACTACCGTGGCTGTTGCTTCCTGATAAATATTCTGTACCATCTTAACAATTTGGGTTGGGAAGCTCGAAAGAGCCAAGAATAAAAAATAGCGTTTTCCAATTAACCAAATCGAAAGCTTTCTCGGCGTCCATCATTATAATACATGCCGGGGTAGAATTAGTATTAAAATAATCCAAAGCATGAATTAAAAATTCTGTATTTACCGCCATCGATCTGCCCTTAATAAAACCAGTTTGATCACTATGAATGGACTCTTGGGCAGCCAACGAAAAACGCTCTGCCCAAATTTTCATTAGTATCTTATAGTCTGAATTTAAAAGACTAATGGGCCTATAAGAATTTACATCGGTGGAATTTTATCTTTTTTCACAAAGGACACAATTATGGATTAATTAAAATTCACGGGTACCATGCCTCCCTCTTTAATATAATTAAATAGTCAAAATTCTCAGTGCTACAAGAAAAGGATTGTGTATTTTTTAGTTTCCCCGTACCTGAAAGAACCCAGAAGTGTTCAGTAGTGATCAGTGCTCACAGTCAGAATTCCTAACAAGCAAAGCCAACAGGTCTGGGCTTTAAAAGTCTAACTCAAACCTCCATGAATAAGGAGATTTTGTGGCAGAATAAATGGTAATTTTGTGGTATACTATTATGATTTTAAGGCACTTTGGCCTCCATCTACTATTTGCTTTTCCAGTTCCAACACCTACTCCCACAAAACAACATTTGCAAAATACAAAAAGTACTTTGTGAGTCGGAGAAGTCTTTCCAGTCTGCAAAGTGCTGATTCTAAATCTCTAGCAGGAGGGGCATGAAAGGATTGTCCCCCTCCTCATTTGTACTCTCGATGAAAAGTATCAATGCTTTATGATTCCCTGCAGTTGCAAACGATTGAGCAGAAACTGGGAACTGACTTGTGCTGACAGTGCATTGGGAGAGGGGGCGCAGCACAGACCACTGACCACTTGATTTGAATGAAAAAGGCTGCTTTATTTGAACAGGTACACATCACAATATTTTCCTGGTCATTCTTCCTTACAATACTAAAGCCTCGGTATACATCAAATGACCCATCCATTCTACTACCCCAACCCCTACAATTCCACCCACATACCTAACCCTGTAATTATCTCCTCAATATTGTACTGCAGTTCTACAGTTTGTAACCTTAATTTTCCCCTACAGCCTATGTCTGCATGTATTAGCATCTAAGCAACTTAACTTCCTATTCTTAACCTTTAACTTCCTGCCTAGTCCAGGCAAGATGTTGTTCTTACCCTCCCTTTCCAGGTGGTTCGCCAATGGCAAGACCAATCAAACTTCTATAAACTCATGCAACACTTTCTAGGCTACCACCAATCATCTGTCTTAAGCGACAAACACTTATTACAACCAACGACCGCCAATTGTGCACCTGTTCCAAAAGAGGCCCCCTTTGGGAAAACAGCTGGCCAAAAGAAAAGACCCCAACAAACAGAGAAAAAGAGGTACGGGTGGGAGGGACACAAGGAATTCCCTGCCTGCACTCCCTGCCACCAGTCACCAGGTCACCTGAACCTAAAATGATGGCAGGGAACCCAAAACAGGCCACTATAAACCCATTGGGCTAAATACTTAAGAATGTGAAGCCCAAACAAGATGTCAGTCACCTGGACTGCACCACCTTACCAATATCCCCGGGGGGCAGACCTCCTTGTGGTTGACTGCCCCCCAAGCCCCCATTAGCAAAGGGGAAGCCATCCCTATGGGCCAGGGACTACTGCATGCCACCCCATTGTTAATCCCTAAATGACAAATGCGAACGTAGGAGTAGGGGTCTACTGTTCATCACAGGCCTCCATCTTTGCATTTGCAGCCATTTGAAGGGAGCCACGAAGGGGCTCCAGCTTCATAATTATTAATGAAGCGTACATTTTTGCAACTTACTGCAAATGGCCTCCTTGCACTGTAACTGATTAGTACATGTGTCGCAGTGCAAAATGAAGGACAGATCACAAATATGACTGTCTGATCACACCGGCTGGTTTGCGATCTGAATTTAGTACATAAGGCCCTTCATTTTATTGATGCATACTTTTATCTTGTGATTTAAATTTTAAAATAGGAACCATTGTAGCAGATGTCTGTATAGTCTGCGATCTACACTTTTTTTTTACCAAAAGCTCTTTGCATGTTGGGATTTTTGGCTGAAAGTGTCACACATGACCTACTGGTCTACGTTTGTGTGTATGGGAATGGGACCTCCACAGATGTCGGCAACTGAATGGAATATTTAAGATGCCCCAATGTTCATAAGAGCTAGAAAAGTTTAAAAAAAGCTACAAACTCATAGTTCTTCTTGGGATATACTGTAGGCATAGAAAGATTTATTGATGTTGGAGGGCGGAAAAAATGAGGTGGGTGCCTATGAGCTCCCAGTTGTCTCATTAACATGTCTGCATTGTTTTATTTAATTAGTCACTGATAATTGTGCAAAGGTTCAAATTAAATGCCTTTCTTAGATGATTAGAGTTCAATGTTCTCTCCCCAATATATAATGCCTCATGTGCTTTCGCTTCACTTCTCCAATGTGTTGACGGTCTAGGTTAAGCACCCATCTGGCACAATGTTCTTTTTCTCCTCAAAGAATACCGTGTGAAGATCCTGATCAAAAGCCTAAGGGGTGTTTGGGTTTTATCGGTGATCAGTGAATAAGAAAGAAAGCGACAGGCCTCCTATTCCCAGGGCCCGGTTGGGGAACCAAAATCTGTCCTCGCAAAAATGCTAAATCCAACCCCGCTTCATTTGCTTCCTTGCGCTACCTCTCTCTTTCCATCCATCTATTCCCTCCCCCCTTCTCTACCCTCTCTCTCTCCTCTCTGATTGCTTTCTCTCTACTCCCCTATTACCCTTTCTCTGTTTCAGCCTCCACATGGCTTCTACATTTAATCTAAGGGGAAAGTGACAGAGGCGCAAGGAGCAGCCTTGGCTGTCAAAACCTGCCACCAAGAGCCAGCCCACCAGGGAAATGCTTGGTGGAATAAATGGCCTGTCCGGCCTATGACTCTGAAGCAATTGCCATAGGGCGATACAGAGGAGCGGGGAAGGCCTCAGCTTTCCTTTCAGCATACCAACGGGGATTTAACCCCTCCTTTGGGCGGATTAACAGCTGCATAATTTGTCTTGCAGCATGAAAGAGATTGCTCTCATGCCTGCACCTAGAATTGGTGTCATGCACATTTGCTTGATAACAAGCTAAGTACACAGCCAATAGGCAGGCAGTTTTAACAAAACAAACCCGAAAAGAAAACAAGGAAACTAATCAGAAAAAGCAAATAGCACAAAGATTATTTCTTTTTTTCAATGTTTTGGCGGCACTTGTTTTGAAACTTTCGGGCATTGCTCGCCTCACCTAACTTTGAGCAAATATTACAATTCACAAGTTGGGGGTTAGGCTGTTGCCTTAGTCAATGGTTTTTGAGAGAGCTCACAGTGGAAAGAACACAGAAAACTGCAGTGGGAGAGAGCAAGGAAATACATGTACTCTTATTTGCTGAATATGCAAGTACCCACCAGAGATATGCAGTGAGATAGTACAACTCAACCAATCAGAACAATGAGAGGCTGAAATACTCCTGGTTGGTAAAACTCAAAAATAGAGAAAGATGGCATTGAATAAAAAGCCGACAACTGAGGTAGGAAACAAAACCACCCATTCCCTCTATGACTACTTACATCCTCATTCCAGTATTATAAATGAGGAAATCCACCTTAATCACTGGAAAAAGAAAACAGGAAATGCTGATAACCAAGTCCCTGTCCCACCCATTCCTCCCCCGAAGCGCAATGATAAGCTTCGCTTAGCCAGCATCCTCCTGTTTTCTCTTTCCTCTGACATGGATAATGCTATAGAAAAAAGAGGCTCCTACTGGACTTGAACCTCCAAGGTTAACTCCTTCTAAACAAGTTTTCCTTCTACTTGGCTTGAGGCAAAAAGTAGGCATGCACATTTGCACAACTGGAATTTACTTCATCGAGTCATGACGAGTTTCGAGGATGCAATGGCTAACACTTGGTCACATGCATATCGCATTTTGGGTGCAAGATAATGTGGATATATGAACCTAAGAGCCAATCTTCTTGCTAGTTGTATATGGTAAGTCCCCTTTGGTGTATGCTGACTGGGCCGATTTGTATGGAGTGTTTGTTCCTCGTGCGTGTGCACAGAATAGGTGTTTGTGTGCATTCACAAACGTTTGGTTTCTGTGGAGTAGGGTGGCGCTCATTCAAGGAAGCAAAACCTGAGAGGCAAGTTGGCTAAGGTTGTATACTCTGTGTGACGGGGAGTGTAGTGAGCCATAGATTTTGGGAAATTGGTCAAAATTACGAGAGAAGCTATTCTACTGAGATGGGTAAGCACGCAGGAAAAGAAGGCATGCTGAAGAATGTCTTCTTCCTCATCGTGACTGTGTCAAAGTTAAGAAAGGAGAAGAAGGAGGAAAGAATTAAAAAGATTGTTCCATAGGCAATTGCTGAATTAAGGAAAAAGGCAAAATTCGAATATTGGGCAGGATCATTCAATGATTCTTGACTAGCACTACGTGCCAGGTTCACAAAGCTCTGAGAAGAATATGTTGACAGAAGAACGGAAGGGCAAATATGTGGGAAAAGAAAAGTTGTCATCCATTTTCCCCTTGTACAAGAAATATGGGGTTGCCAGCTTTAATGGTGCATCTAAGGAAAACCTATTTAGACAGTTTCTTTTCTGCAGTTTTGTAGTGTTAACTTGCACAAGTGTATTAGAGAGCTTTACATGAGAATGAGACATTATGCTTTTTTTTATTTTAGCTGCAGGCAGATTAAGTTATTTGCCCAGAATCACAAAACTAGCTACTTCTCACTCCATCCAAGTGCCAGACCAAGAAAGGTTTGGTAGCAATACAGGAATGTCTGAACCATCATGGGTTCTTGATCAACTGGACGAAATGTCAGGCAGAACCCTACAGGTACATAGCGTTCATCAGAGCAAGCTCAGGTTGGACGTAGACAAGCTCTTCCTGATTACAGGATAACTGTCATTCAAACTTGATTTTGATTATGATGAAGATGTCTCGACCTCTATTAACAATGGGTTGATGCGACAGAGACAGATGTTCTCCTGTATATTCCTGCTTCTATGGCCACGGCTAAACATGTATCTGTTGTGTCTGGTAATAACACAAATGGTCCACACAGTAGTAAGCTCCAAGTAGTTTATCCTTTATCACAACAAGGACTCCATCCATAACTTATCAATCCAGCCAGGAAATAACAGCTGCATGAGCATCATACAGCTCCTACAAAGCTGGAGCGCTGACCATGAATAACACACATTTCCTCCATACAAAACTCACAAACTAACACAGAGACAAAAACACACAAACTCAAATGAAGAAATAATGCAACTACAATTAATGAACAACAGAAATGTGACTCAAATTGCAGATGTGCAACTTCAAGTTTTACTTATAATCATAAGTAGCCTTATGGGCATATTGTATAAATAATTATTTTTTCTGGTACTGAACAAACTAGTGAACTAAGTTCTTGATCTCCCATTCTTTGCTTAATCCATGATGGACACATCACTGTACACAGTGTTATTTTCTTAAACAATCCAAAAGGCATCACCACAGTTGTCGAATGAGACGTGTACTGAAATGCCCATAGACACAGCTTAATGTCTTCTTTCCAGCCTCCTCCCCACACCCTTTGCCAGTCGGATACCTTCTTTCAGTGTCCTGTTAAACCTCTCAAGTATTCCATTTTTCTGAGGGTGATAGAGGGAACATTTATTATGGACTATACCACTTACATCCAAAAAAGATTTCGTCTCACAGGACATTAGCTAGACACCATTGTCTGTAAGAATAGAATTCACGTTGCTGACTCTTCTGAAGTCTTCTTTAAAAAATGTAACAACAGAGCCTGTCGTCACTTCATCCACCACTACCACTTCAGGCCAATGGGAGAACATATCCATTAACTCTAACAAATAATTACTCAAGAAACCTGATATAGGGCTTAAAATATCAAAAGGCACCTGTTAGATATCAGCTATATTGATGAGCAGACAACTTGTTATATGGTGCGTATTGTGGCTCTTTATTAGTCAGACAAGTGATACAGAGAATTAAAAGACAGGGCTTCTTTATGATAGTTGCATAAGTTTAAGTCAAACTTTACTTCCTCTTGTAATGTTCTTTTTTCTTCTTTTCTTAGACACC
Source organism: Calotriton arnoldi (assembly GCA_963921515.1). Taxonomy (NCBI): domain Eukaryota; kingdom Metazoa; phylum Chordata; class Amphibia; order Caudata; family Salamandridae; genus Calotriton; species Calotriton arnoldi. The sequence goes on along the minus strand of CAWUFW010001612.1, from coordinate 1,205,688 downwards.
AGCCCGTCCAGAGGCCTTGTCGGAAAACAAAAGAAACCACAGGTAAGTGTTCTTTTACTTTGGGATAAAGTACATATCTCTGTCCTTTTCTCTCTATTCATCTATAATTATCCCTTTCTGCTTTACTCTATTTACTGGGACTCTCTTCGATGTCTGGTTATTTATTTGGCCTGGAGAGTCTTTGTATTTTTAGAGTTTCCTTAACTACCGTTGTCTCTCACTCTTTATCTGCTGTCAGGAGATTGTTTTTGTCAATTTAGGTCTCAGTGGTTTGAGAACAAACAAAACAACAAAAATTTAAAGCGCTAAGTGTTCCCTCACTCTTAGCTTCCTACCTCTTGTTTTTATTTTATTGCCTCCTTTATGAGTTTCCTGTGTATCACTGTGTATTTGCTTCTTGCCTCCAACTCCTCATCTTTAACTGCTTCCTCCCTTCTTGGTCTTTCATCGCTTTCTCTGTCTTCTCCACCCTGTAGCAACAATAGTCCTTCCTTTGTTTCTCCTCGATTAAGTCTGTTGTCTCTTTTAATCACCTTTTCTTCATTTTGTTTTGCAGGACCCGCTGCGGGAGCCGACCAACAGGGCAGTTCTGGTAAGTCCTCTGTTTCTTTCCCTTCTTGGGTCTCCTGACAGCACCTCTTCCCAAGGACCTGTTGGTGTCTGGTATGTATGTGTTTTTCTACTATGAGTGGGTATGATTTATTCTTATTGTGAGCATGTGACTGTCTTGGTTTTCAGTTTGGCTTTAATAAGGAGCCTACAAGATTTCTGTTTGTTTGAATTGATCATTTTACATGAGTATATATTGAAAACTAAAATACAAATTGAATTGGTCTGACTCATGATCTTGAATATTTAGAGAGTTATACCCGCTTTAAATTTAAAGGAGAAGCATATGTTGTTTGCTATATTTTGATTGCTTGTTTTCCCCTGGTTTGCTTCTCCATATTTTTATTCTCAGAGGCCCTATTCTGTGCTGGATTTAGGTAAATCTCTGCACACTATTGGTGGAGTTCTGGTTTTCCTGATTTTATCGCTTTGGCAACACTCCACACAATTCTGTACCTTTATTTCCCCATCTACATCCATTCCCGGCCACCAATAACTTCCTCTTAACTGTTCCTTGATCTTACAGGTGCCTTTTTGACCCATGTAGGCAAATCAATTAACTGAGACCTCAAACTCATAGGTGGGACTAATCTCGCACCACGCAGTAGTAATGAGTCTTCCAAGGTGAGCTCATCCTTCAATTTCTTAATCACCTCAAGATGTTCAAGATGATCACCTTTCTTACTCTTACACCAACAGTTACTGACTGACTTGCATACTTTCTTCAAGAGAGTATCTTCATCTGTTTCTCTTAACCACTCTTCCTCTGTTATGCATCCCTTAGTAACTACACACACCTTAATAGTGTCATCTCTCCACCATTTCTCACCAGAATCATCCTTTTCATGACACTTCACAACCAAACAAGAGAGACAATCTGCAGCTCATTTATGACCCCAGTAAATATTTAAGTGTTAATTGAAAGTCTTGTAGCACCACAGCCCATTTGTAAATTCTAGATGAGGCAGAATTGAGACATTTATTCACAAAGACATTTTGGAGTGGTTTGTGATCTGAGACAACCTCAAAATTAACACCCCACCAAAAACTCTTACATTCTCTGATTGCCTAGAACACTGCTAGAGATTGTTTTTCAATAATAGAATATTTGGGTTCTGCACTTTGTAATTCCCTAGATGCAAATGCAATTGTATGTCAAGTCAAAATTGCTTTATTTCGATAGCAAGTATCATAAAAGCATCAGACAAACATTTATAAAAATATACTATGTACAGATAAAAATATCATAAAAAGACATAGCAAATACATAATTTTCGATCGGTCGGGACATAATAACACATCACTTCATCAGAATAAGAATATTTCATTTTGATAAAAACAAGAGTTAAGAGAAAATATAATTAAAACAATAAAACCCAGTGTACCTTACATGAGTGATAGTGCATAGATGTTAGTTCGAGCAATATTTAATCATTCATCTTGTGCTCTATTGTATTCTCCATGGGACTTATAATGTGAAATTAGGTCGCCCTTCGTAAAGCTTTATGTCTGACTATCCAGGCGCAACTCAAAAACTTGGCCACTCCGCAAACAAAGAGGGTTCTCGCGTCAGATTTTAAAATGCGTAAAGCAGTACGGTGGTCGTGAGTTCCTAGTTGTCTGCAAATTGGTGTTAACCATCTAGACCTTGCCTTTTCGTATGCTGGACAGGCAAATATAAAGTGGGCGATACTCTCCTTCGGTGCCCTGCAGCAAGGACAGTCCTCTATTGTCTGTTTTGGAGGGCGCCATTTAGCAGTCACTTCATGGACCGGTAGCGATCCCAATCTGAATTGGCTGTAGAGTGCCCTGTCTCTTGGTATCTGGATTGTATCCAAATATGGTTCAAGGCTTCTGCGTTGTTTATACTGGAAAAATTCTTCCGTTAGCCTTCCCACATTTGGGTTGCTAAGATCCCTAGTATCAATCCAGTCCCAATAGATACGTTTGAGCTCAGCCTTGCTCGGGGGATTTTGGTTGTCCCAGGAATCCTTAAGGCCAAGGGTTGTCATTAATTTCTTAACATTAGATATCCACTTGACCCCATGGTTAACATCTAGGCACATTACTTCTGTAAGTGCTTTAGCGTAGTTCGCAAGTTCAGCGGTCCGTCTAAGTCGAGCCCAAAAGAGCAGCGGGCGTAGTTTAGCAATGTCGCTGAATAAGCGTCTACCCATATCGTACATCAAGGGAGTTAGTCGGACGTTCCGGGGTAGCATAACCAAATCCCTCAAGAACTTGTGCTCTGACCTGCAGATCTCGTCAACGTTTTCAAATCCCCATAGCTCGGCTCCATAGAGTGCTGAGCTAACTTCCTTTGCGTCATAAACCGTGAGGGTCAGGGCAACTGGCCTGCTTTGCGAGGTGCGATGTTCTTTGCTTAGTGCCCCGGCCACACGTTTGTGACTCAAGAGCATTTTATCAAGATGAGACCTCCATTGCATTTTTTCTGAAAGACGTATGCCGAGATAGTCAAACGTACTGACTCTCTCCAAATGTGTCCCCTCAGGGTGAGACTATTTCTGAAAGATTTGTGGGGGTTAAATGTCATAAACTTGGTCTTAGAAGTGTTTATGACCAACCCACGAGAGTTACAAAAAGATTGAAATCTATTCAGTAATTTCTGTAACCCAGATGGGGTCTTGGAGATTAGGTAACTTATCACCCGCCAGGCCGGGGCATCAGCTGGAACTTCCTGCAAAAAACTAACCACCCCGTTCACGTATAAGGAGAACAGGGTGGGTGCCATCACACAGCCCTGACGTACTCCCCTGTTTACTGAAATCCTATCTGTTACTTGTCCTTGGGACCCCCATCTCACCTGTGCATAATTGCCCTCGTGGAGCCGAATCAATAAATCGAGAATTAATGGAGGGATGCCCAAATCTCCTAATGTTTGTCACAACCTTTTCCTGGGGACCAGGTCAAAGGCAGTCCTTAAATCTATAAAAGCAAGATAAAGACTGCCTCTGCCGATCACAACGACTTTCCAGTATATCAAAAGAAGCCTAAAGACCTGATCCACCCTTCCCGTGTTGGCTCTAAATCCCGCCTGATATTGGGAGAGGATATCTTCATCCTCAGCCCAAGATTGAATCCCCTGCAGCAGGACCCTGCCAACTACCTTCTGAATTGCGTCAATCAAGCTGATTGGTCTGTAGTTGGCAGGGTCCTCTCTGGCTCCCTTCTTGTAGATCGGGACCACCTCCGCCCCCTTCCATGATTCCGGTACTGGGCAACCATTAGAGATAGAATTAATTAGAAGTAAGATATAGCATGCCCAGTTTCGGGGGTCTGCGAGAAAAAGGTCTCCGGGGAGACCATCTGGTCCCGGGGCTTTGGCGGGAACTATCTTGCTTATGGCAGTTTCTACTTCAGCCAGCGAAAAAAGTTCGCTGTTACTACCATCAGAGGGACAAAGGGGATAATCGCATAGCACTTCCAAGCAAGCGACATCAGGCTCAGAGTAGAGTTTCCCAAAGTGATCATACCAATCCTGGGATGGAATATGGTTGGGGATATGGTCTGAATCCCTCTTGTCTGCCCGTCTAACAAGATTCCAGAAAAGATTGGTGTCCTTTGCTGTGCTAGCGTCCTTTAGATCCTGCCAGCGATTCTCGTCCCATTTCAGCTTTGCTTGAAGCAAAGCCGCTCTGTAGTCTTTCCTTGCGATTTTTATCACAGGGCAGTTCTTACTTCTAATTGCTGCAGCTAATGCCTGTCTCTTGAGTCTACAATCCTTTGTGTACCATGTCTGCCTACTCTTTAATTGCACCCCAGATTTGTTATGCTTACTAGGTGCTTGGAAGTATACGCCGATCTGTTCAATTGTACTTGAATGGATAATAGGGACATTTGTAAGCCCGTCTATGCTTATCATTGCCTCCTGTAGCTCCAAAATGTTCTTACTCAATACTTGCCTAATTCCATCTATTTTTGAGTCTTGTGCAGCAACCTTGGGCCATTTAAGGAACCTTCTGCAATTTGAGGGGACCACCTCTTTAGATACAATAGCGTATGGGTATTCGAAGTGGGGCGGGGGGGACCCATAGAGTCTTCATAGTCACGCAAAGGGGGTTATGGTCACTGTCCGCTGTGTTACCCACTAGCATATCTATGCCATTTCCCCATAGTCTTTATGTCTAATAAGACATAATCAATGCAGGAAGGGCAGCTGGGTCTGTTGTAGGCATTGGCCCCCTGGACATCTGATATGGTTCTGCCGTTTGCTGCTCTTAAACCAAATTCTAGGGTAAGTGCATTAAGTTGAATCGCTATCTGCGACCATCTTTTAACAGGAGGTAAGCTTAGTGGGGGGACAGACCATCTTCTGTCATCTTCCTCGACCCCAAGCATGTCCTCTGCGCTTAGAGGCTCGAAGGTACAATTAAAATCCCCTGCAACCACAGCTCTAGAGTGTGGCAAGCAGCTAGAGAAACCTTGTTCTAATAAGGTGACAATAGATGAAGGTTTGCCCCTGAGGTCCCCCTTATGTAAACATTGAATAAATCAAGCATTTCACCCCCCCTTGGACCCTTAATAGTGAGCTTGATGATGTCAGAACTCCCGCTTTGTTGTACAGTGATTCCGCAACCCAAGGCGATGTTAACCCAGACAATCAACCCTCCCGAGGGGTGCCCTTTCCCTGTGGTAATGGCTGGTGAATAGAAACAGCTATAGCCCGATTTATATAGAGGAACGAAACTCCAAGTTTCTTGACAAACACAAATGTCAAAGCCCTCTATCAGATCGTTCCAGTGGGGCAATGACAATTTCTTGCTAAGCCCAGCAACATTCCAAGAAATTATCTTTAGCTGATGTAGAAAGGCTGGATCATAGGTTGGGTCTCTACTAGTGATGTTTTGGCGAGGAGACACAGAGGCTGGTGGCAAAACAGGAAAATCAGAGGCTGTTGAGGAGTTAACCGTGTGGACCCGTATAATGTCTGTATGCTGGTGGTTTTGGACAATGGGTTCCGATCTATTTGTGGGTTGCTCTGGGCCGATGCTAGGGGTCAGGTTATTTTGGGGACTGGATTTGGCTATTGGAGGGGTGACGTGTGAATCCTGTGGCTGTGTTTCGCTTTGCAGTCAATCGATAGCTTCTAATGGAGTCCCTCCGCTTAGGACACTCGATAGATGCTTGTCATATGACCTGGCTGCTGGTGTAATAGGAAGTCGCCTGAACTGTATAGCTGAGGAGCCAGGGGGGCAAGTGCGGTACTCCAATGTGAGGAGATTTTCAGCCAAATCGGCCTTAGTCAGGGTAAGCTCGATGCAGTCCAGGGGTTGAGTAAGGGACGTGCATCTCCGAGCCCTGATGATATCTTCTCGTATGACTGAGCGACAGCCCCTAACGTGGCAGATCCAATGTATTGATTTGTTTTTTAAAGAGTCTTCATTTTCATAGCCACCCGTTAGGTCTAACTTGGGGACATTGACCATAAAAACTTTTTGCGCCTGCGGGAGAAGGGGAATTGCAAGAGAACTCCTCTGATCTTTTGCATAGGGGCGTGTAACTAATAATAAACTAGGTGGTCTAGTACAGTTTTTAGGGGCCTGAAAGGGGGCTTGATTCTGATGATAGGCTTTGGAATTATCGGCATGTTTTGGCTTTGGGGTTATTACAACCTGCTTAGATGTTACTGAAGGGGTCGAAGAAGGTCTGTTTCCCATTGGGCCTCTTTCTTTATAAGAGGGTAAACAAGCTCGGTGGGCCTGTGTGCGTTGTTCATAAAGGGGGTATGCAGGCTGTTTGTGCTTCTGGGATATATCCTTTGAAGATAGGAGTCTGACCGTAATAATAAGTTCTTCGATCATGTTTCTCATGGTTCCTATCTCTGACCTTAGGGAGCTAACGAGCTGAAAAATGTCATAAGGCGATGGAATTTCCTCTTCACTAATCTCGATTTGGGTTGTAGGCAGTGATTGTAACACCTCAACCCCAGGGGCATCAGGCATATCTGCCAAAGCTGTGAACCTATTCGAGCAAGTAATAGGGGGTCCGAGTTGACTCTCACCAATACTAGTAGAAAGATTAATGGTTTGAGATGAAGAGTCCTGTGAGGGAAAGTCATTCACCTGTGCTACTTCAAGTACCAGTGATGCGTCTTTACTGTGGGTTAATGCTCCTTTTCAGGTGGACTTCTGGACATTGTGGGAATGGTGGTTGGGCGGGGAGGGATGGCGCTTTTGGGGGGCGATTGGATGTTAATGTGGGGGACTATTGGTTCTGCTTCTAAGATGCCTTCGCATTCGTGAATAAGAGTGTCTATTCTGTCCATCACGCAGTTTTTAGTAGCATGCTTGTAAACTTTCTTTGCCTTTTTCCCCTTTCCTGCCCCCACATTAGGGCCATTTCCCACCCCGCTCCCTCCATCATTTTCCTTTTACCCATCTTTTAGCCCCTGATAGGTTTGTGTGGCACAACGCTTACAATAACCCCCTAGATGTTTGTGCCCCCAGTACCCAAAGTCAAATGTTTAGTTTAAAAAAATATATATATATATTTTAGTAAGTCCAAAGGCCCAGCACACAATTTATAATAATAGTGTCCTGCTGGGATCTTCTAGCAGCAAAAGGTCCCTGATACAATCGTGGCTCTTAACACAGTACCTTATCCGCTTGCAAGTTGATCTGCCTCACAGCTCAAAAGTTGGATGAAAGGGAGGTGGCCCTGCCCTGCCTCTTCCTGGCAATGACGGGCAAGGACGGGCCTGCCCGCACGCGTCCCGCGCTGCGGAGTAGAGTTGGCGCTTTTCAAGCGCGATGTCGCCAGGCTCCTCCCTCCTGCAGCGAGGCACCCTGGGGCTTGAAGTCCCCATCACAGCTGGTAGCTGGTGGCAGAGTAGCAGCGCGTCCCGCGCTGCGGAGTAGAGTTGGCGCTTTTCAAGCACGATGTCGGCCAGGCTCCTCCCTCCTGCAGCGAGGCACCCTGGGGCTTGAAGTCCCCATCACAGCTGGTAACTGGTGGCAGAGTAGCAGCGCGTCCCGCGCTGCGGAGTAGAGTTGGCGCTTTTCAAGCGCGATGTCGGCCAGGCTCCTCCCTCCTGCAGCGAGGCGCCCTGGGGCTTGAAGTCCCCATCACAGCTGGTGACTGGTGGCAGAGTAGCAGCGCGTCCCGCGCTGCAGAGTAGAGTTGGCGCTTTTCAAGTGCGATGTCGGCCAGGCTCCTCCCTCCTGCAGCGAGGCACCCTGGTACTTGAAGTCCCCGTCACAGCTGGTAACTGGTGGCAGAGTAGCAGCGCGTATGTACAATTTCCTTTTATTACCAGCTTCAAAACTTCTCCCAAGGCTTTCTCCCTAGCATCAGTGACAAGTATACAAGGGATACCAGGCTTAAAGGTACTCATTTTAGATGCTTTGTGTAAACTATACTTAATCAACCTAAATGCCATCTCAAAATCTGTAGACCACTCAAATTGGGTTCCCTTCTTTAACAATTGGCAAATTACAACAGTTTTGTTGGAAAAATTGGGAATGAAATGAGAGTAAAATTCTGCCATACCTGGGAACGTCTGAACTTCCTCTTTTTTAGTTGGACCTGGCAAATTTTGGATGGTATGTATTAACTCTTCATTGGGTTTATTACTTTCTCCTGAGATAATATGACCTAAGTAACTTATTTCAGTTTGTGCACATTTACATTTACTTGCCTTGAGAGTTAAACCCTTTTGCCCAAGAATATTCAATACCTTCCTAACTCTGCCAATGTGTTGTTCAAGGCAATGGACAAAATCAAGATATTATCCTGGAAGGATTGTACTCTCACTATATCCTCAAATAAATAGGCCGTAATCTCTTGGAAAACCGATGCAGGAGAACGTAACCGAAATGTCATATGATTAAAACAAAAGGTTCCAAAAGATGTTATAAATGCAGCAAAGTCCTTAGACCTATCGCAGAGTCTGGCCTCATGGTCTGCTGAGGTTAAATCTCACATGGTAAAATGTTTTGCACTGGGAGAGTATGCCAACCAGCAATATTAGGTAAAGCAAATCTGTCAATCACAACCTTTTTATCAATTCTCTGAGGTTGACGCAGAGCCTTATGTCTCCATTAGTCTTGTATGCCACCACTTGGAAGCCAGCAATTCTTTAGATTCTACTGGCTCAATGATTTCTTCACCCCTCAGTTTCTCAGTTTCTCTTTTCACAGCTTCCCTGGCACTAATAGGGATCATCTGTACTTTACTAGCTAAGACATACAGCACCATATTTTAGTTTAATGTAATGAGAGTATGCTTGCTGACACCCAATTGTTTTCAGAAAATACTTTAAGAAAAGAACTCACAATGTTACCTGTTAAATCATTCACACAATTAACTTGCACTTGTGATTCGGCATTTGGATTCAAACTGATGCCAAGCAAATTCTGATATGGCAACTCAGCACAGTGTCCCCCACCACAGGGACATACACATTCCTGTCTGTGACATTTCCTTCAATTTCAATGATAACATCAAAATACCCTCTCAGCTCGATGGGCTCACCCCATAACTCTATGGTCTATGTCTGGTTTCATGAGAGACACAATATCTTTAAAAAATCTCCTTACACACTTTATCTGCTATTAGAATCATCTTTGCCCCACAATTCATCATCATGTTCACAGCGACATCATTGATGGTAAGTACTCCTGTTGGAGAATGGTAGTATTTACCACCCATACAATTAATATCAACTCTCACTTGAAGAACAAACTCATCAAAATTTGTTGTGACTTCATTCACGCTAACAACACCTATTGTGTTTCATGTGGATTCCAAACCCATTCTGATCACCAAAGTGTTGTGTCTGGTAATAGCACAAGAAGGTCCACACAGTACTAAGCTCCAAGTGGTTTATTCTGTATCATAACAAGGACTCCATCCATAATTCATCCCCCCAGACAGGACTAACAGATGGCTAGTAATCTTCATCTCTTCTAATATAAACATTCTAAGGACATGGACATCATACAGTGCCTACAAAGCTGGATTGCTAAGCTTGACTACCACACAACCCATTGATCCTCCATCTACAAAAGAATTGGTCTCCGGCATACCAGGAGTTTGAAGCCCTACTTCTGCTACAGGATCAAGTGAAGCACAGTGCTAGAGATGGTGGTTGGAAGTGGACACTTTGAATGAGGCTCTTCCTCTTCCTCCAGTGGAACAGATGCATATCCACAACAGATGGAAGTTCTTTTGGAAGGCGGCCCCTATGGAAGACCAGCCCACACAAGGGAAATGGTGTCTTCCAGAAATCCTGCATCCCTCTACTTGGAGTTGGTTGTTGGCCTTCTTCAGAGCAGTGAAAGGATTCAGGGTCTTTATACACTGTAAAAATGCCTTAGTAAAATATGATAACATGGTAGCAGTCTCATATTTAAATCAGCAGGGCGGACCCTTACCAGAGCCCCTGTTTCAATGGCATGCAGAAAAATTCATGGGGAGAAAGTAGTCTATTGTTTCTGAAGTTTATATGCATAAGGGGAGCAGACAACAAAGAGGCAGATCACTTAAGCAGGTTTTGCCCTAGTCTTGGGAGATGGCTATGTCTCCTCTGATACTTCAGATGATATGCATGAGAATTGGGAGTCCCTTCCTTGATTTTTTGCAACCCGAAAAAATGGTAGCTTCCTAATTATTGTACAGAAAGAGAACCATGTGGAGTGGACGCATTATCGATGTTATGTTCCTTGGATATTGGAGAAGACCAGAGAAGGTACTCAGGAAATCATTGTAGGGGTGCCATTCTGGCCGAGAAGATCATGGTTTTCATTACTTCAGACCTCAGCACTGGAACCTCCTTGGTGTCTTCCTTTAAGTCAATTCCCTCTGCAGAGAATCTTTAACCTCTTCTTCAGAAACATCTGTTGCTTTCAGATTGGAAATTGGAAGGAAGACCTACAAAGGAAAGGCATTGTGCCATATTTAGCATATGCAATCCAAAATTCCCCGAAGCCTTCCACATTATAAATCTTACTGCAGGCACTGGGCTAACTGGAGGATGTTCCTTTGGTGGAAATATACAGGACAGCTACATGGATATCACCTGCCATGATTGTCCAGCATTATATTCTACAGGAAACTGATGATGAGAACAAAACATTTGGTGTTGGAGTTTTGAGCTTGAGTCTGCCACAATTCAGCAATAAGTGTCTCACAATTCAACAAACAGAACTTAATGAAATCACTAGATGTAGCATGAACTCAGTGTGAAGTGTTATTTGAAAACAAAGATCAGGTTCTTGCTTGGGTATTTCTCATTCATAATGACTGGGATGAGATCATAGGACGTAGAGATAATGTTCCACATTATTTCCCAATAATCTTCATTATTCTTAGTTCTGAAGTATTCGTACTATTTATTACAACCTGGTCATGACTCCCTTAGCTTCAGTTTTTAGGTCGAGCCTAGGCAGCGCGCATGCGCTGTCTGCAAGACCTGTAGTATTAAGTAAAAGGAGGTAGCTCCCGCCTGCTGCTCGCCATTTGTTCATCGTAGTGTCGGTCTTCTTTGCTGCCTTGTGACTGGCTTAGCGATACCAAAGGGGATGATGGACGGAGCGCTTGAGCTAATCAAACACTCACCCCCAGTCAACTGATCTGGGTTTAATCCATCATCATTCTTTAGCTCACTCCACCACCCCAGTTCAGACATGGCCATATGCAAATCAGTCTGACCCTGTGCCTCATGGGAACAGTCCAGCCCGAACTGCCAAGCCATGTCTTCCCTGGACCGGAAACAAGCATCCTGGGACCGGTTTCTGGCTATTCAGCCGTCATCAGCCAGGCTAGCTTGAATCCAGTGGCAAAGTGAGCAAGGGACCCATGTCTGGGCATACCCTGCCAACTTAGGGCGAACAAAGCGATACCATGCATTTGTTGCCCCAAGTGGGAAGGGTATGCCCAGACGTGGGTCCCGTGCTCACTACACCACTGGATTCAAGCTAGTCTGGCTGAAGAAGAGTGATGCTCTGAAACCGGTCCCAGGATGCTTGTTTTCGGTCCAGGGAGGACCTGGCTTGGCAGTTCGGGCTGGACTGTTCCCACAAGGAACAGGGTCAAGACTGATTTGCATATGGCTGGATCCAAACTGGGGTGGTGTGGTGAGCAAAATAATGATGGATTTAACCCAGATCCTTGTGACTGGGGGTGAATGTTTGCATTGTACAGCATTCCGTCCATCAATTGTTTCTTTTGCATTTGTTGCCCTAAGTGGGAAGGGTATGCCCAGACGTGGGTCCCGTGCTCACTACACCACTGGATTCAAGCTAGTCTGGCTGAAGAAGAGTGATGCTCTGAAACCGGTCCCAGGATGCTTGTTTTCGGTCCAGGGAGGACCTGGCTTGGCAGTTCGGGCTGGACTGTTCCCACAAGGAACAGGGTCAAGACTGATTTGCATATGGCTGGATCCAAACTGGGGTGGTGTGGTGAGCAAAATAATGATGGATTTAACCCAGATCCTTGTGACTGGGGGTGAATGTTTGCATTGTACAGCATTCCGTCCATCAATTGTTTCTTTTGCATTTGTTGCCCTAAGTGGGAAGGGTATGCCCAGACGTGGGTCCCGTGCTCACTACACCACTGGATTCAAGCTAGTCTGGCTGAAGAAGAGTGATGCTCTGAAACCGGTCCCAGGATGCTTGTTTTTGGTCCAGGGAGGACCTGGCTTGGCAGTTCGGGCTGGACTGTTCCCACAAGGAACAGGGTCAAGACTGATTTGCATATGGCTGGATCCAAACTGGGGTGGTGTGGTGAGCAAAATAATGATGGATTTAACCCAGATCCTTATGACTGGGGGTGAATGTTTGCATTGTACAGCATTCCGTCCATCAATTGTTTCTTTTGCATTTGTTACTGGCTTAGGCAGCCAACGTCACTTCTGGGTTTTTTTCAAGCGCAGCACCGACCAAGTACAGTTTTGTTACGCTCACACAACTTATCTGTTATTTGCTGAACTCTTTTCTTTGTTAATTTAATTGCTTTAAGCTTGTGTCAATGCGGTGCATGTCTACCTCTACTCTGAACCGTCCATCTTCGCAAACCTCCTTCACGTTCGTACAAGCGTCCTCTATTACAAAAGCCAAATTGTCCCCTCAAAACGCTGGGAGACGTAGAGCCACGGAGCACCGGTAATCTCTTTCCTTGTAGCACAAAATGCTCACTCTTTTCTTTTTTTGTTAGTCTACTCAAACTGGGCTGGGACTACTGCTTCGATACGACCACTATGTAAGCCGCTCGTGTCTCTGCGCCAATTATGTGATGAACTTGACACAATGTCGCTGCCTCGCTGAATAAGAGCGTTTATCTCATGGGGCCAAGATACTACCGAATGTCAACCTGAGTAAGGTGAGATTCACAGAATATACCAAAACTGCATTTGTCAAATGTGTGAGGTTTAACTGTAGAGCGACATAGAATATACAAGAATATCAACAAACGACTCGATAACATACGTTTGGCAGCCATATTGAAATGGTTATTTTTCCAGTGTGGTATCTTGTCAGGAATCATTGTAGTGTTTGCTTATAAAGGCGTTTATGTTTTTACAACACATAACAGTTTCTCTGTGGTGGTTTGCTTTTGTCGGACCATGCTGTTTTACTCTAAATCTTGCAGTGCTCCAGACAACCTCACTAAAGGAAGCAAACATTTATTTAATTCTTTAAGTTGATGTCGTGAGAAGCAAGGAATAAAGTTTCCAATGGCCTCTGTAGCTAAGAAAGGGTCAAACCATTTCGCACGAGTGGGGACAGCTTTGTGCCGCCTTTGCCTCATAGCATTCAATACTGGGCATGTTGTTGACGGTACATAATGATAATGTGAATCAGAGGCAGACTGGCCGATAGGAAATACGGATGATGTCAGGCTGGCCACCACTTGTGACAGGATAGTGGGGCCCGGGTAGAGTCATTCACATATCAATTATGTATGAGATCTGATAAAGTTGAGTCTGTCCTGGCCTCACCTGCCTTTAAGAGGCATTGGCCTCGTTGGTAAATAAAAATCCCTTCATTTTCTTTGGAGAATTATCGGAGCTATGCGGATACACCAAAGGCGTCAGAACGCTTTACAATAGCACTGTAACATTAAACAAGCATTTGCAGTGCAATACGTCTTTCATTACTGAAAGTTTGAGCTATTGGCATTGCATTATTTGCGACGCCAATAGCTCAAACCTTCAGTAATGCGAGACCTATTGCATTGCAAATGCTTGTTCGTTTTTGTTGCTTGGGTAAGACAGGAGGATGCTGGGTAAGCCAAGTCCTTTATGGCACCTACAGGATCAATTGGTGGGACTTGGTTATCAACATTATCTGTTTTCTTTTTCCACTTATTGAGGAGAATTACATCATATGTAATGACTGATAGGAGAAATTCAGGATTAGGAATAGCGAATGGAACCAGCTAATAATATGGTATTGTAAGTATTTGTTATGTATTGGAAGCAATAAGCCTGACTACAGACAGCTAAAGCTGTGTTAAGCAAGACCCAAAACTGTTACTTTCACCAGCTACGAATCTACCCTGCTTGTGCTCTGTCTGACTGAATAAAAGCTCACTCAGACTACTTACCATTGTCTTGAACAATTCAGCACTTTTGCGCATGTTCACAGAAATGAAGGGCTCACAGGTTCTCCATTGTCCTCTCTGGGAGACCTTTGGTACTAGTAACGCATGCACAGGAGCTGCTCGTCAGTTCTCTGAACACAGTGGGACCGCGACATGTGGGAAACAACAGAGTCAAACTCTATAAATTATGTAGTAAAATAACAGGACACTAAAGTGCATTGACCTGAACCAGACATCTTGAATACAATTGAAACCAAACACCATGTAAAGCAAAGCACAAAGAAAAAGAAAGCTTCGTTGGCAGAGTAGCAAGGAAATTGCAAAAACTAGATGAACTACAACTACTAATGAACTCAGGTTACATCCTATTGGGGGCTCGTTAATGAGTGTCTAGTGAAGTGAGCGCTGTCTTACATGTTTCTCTAGTTTCATAAATGGCATTATGTCCTTTGTTACTAGCAAAATAAGGTGAAAACGAAATATGAAATGGTAGCTTCCCTTGTGGGTCTTGCTGCACAACAATACTTTCATTTACAAAGATCACTTATTGTAGCATTGAAAACAAAGGACCTGATTGGAAAGCGTTGCGCTGTTGTTTTCTCCTGTAGCACTCCTAGCTTACTCCTGAATTCCAGGAGTAAATCTGGAAGAAGCCTAAAGTAATCCTGGTATAGTCCTAGAATTCAATTTCAAACAAGAACTACTACAAACAGCAACTCATATCAAAACCTCAGGGAATCAGGCATGTGATCTGGGAATTTTTGTGTTTGTTGACAAGTTTATCCATTTGTCACTGGACATGCAGGAGGTAACATAGGCTCGCGCTCGCTGCATTAGATGTTCCCCAGCAGCATATGAGAGTTGTCTGCAAAATGGATTGAGTAGTGACTAATGTAGGGCCTTGGCACGCGGCCTCGTGACGGATTTCACTCCCTCGAGGGTGGCATGAGGCCTGGCCGGAGGCGCAGTCATATATCTGGTTAATCTTCTTCTGAGTAGATTGTCCCATAAATGGATCCAGCTCTGAAGCGCATAAAGGAGGAGGCAGGGGGTTCTCTAAATAATTGTGCCTTTAATCTCTTATTACTATAAACAGCTTACTGTTAGTGGAATCATGTGCTCCTTCATGTGATAGTCATGTGGTGGTAAACGTCTGTGTCGAACAATCGGTTAAGTCAGTGTTTCTTAACATGGCGGGCTGTGACCTCTGGAGATTCGCAACGCCTGCTCAGTCAGCAAGTGTTTAAAAAAAAAAAAATAATAGCAATTTAATGAAATGCACATTAATGAAAAGCAAAATGTAAAATTGAACATTTTAAAACAGATTATAAATGTGAAAGAATTTGAAATTGGAGGCTAAAAATTAAGTTGGTCTCCTTAGCTTGATTCGTGGGAACAGCACAAGAACAGCAAACTTAATTTAATAAGGATGACTGCTGGCCTCTATTGCGCCACTGCTATGCAGTGACAAAGAAGAGGCTGTGTATAAGAAAGAAAAAAAGGCATATGATATCGAGTCCAGCGTATCGCTTGCTCTTTTAGAAAGAAAAACACATTTTGAGTAATTCTAACACTCCCATCAAAATTAGAATGCCGCTTTTGTTATATTTCGTTGTTTGTGAAATAAGTAAAACATTGCTGAATTTGTGTATTTGATGTACACATTACTGTGTCGTTTAGAGGTTTAAGTCTAAGACTTTGCTATGGGTAGGGTTCCTGGCTTCTAGCAGTGATTCAGTGGGGTCCACAGAAGTCAATAGGTTAGGAAACACTGATTTAAGCAGCAGCATAAACTGTCAAGTTGTCTATTCCTTCAGAGGCTTACAACTGCTGCTTTTCAAGCATCTGCACACATCCTTTAAAAGTGAACCAGGGCACTGTACGCTGCTTGCTACGTCCATTTATGTACAGGCAGCTAAGATTCAGACATGTCTTGTGACCCAAATTGTATGAAATGCTTGAGTGCAGAGCGTGCGTTTTCCAAAGATGGATATATCTTCATCAGGCAATTAGGCGACTTCTGGTGTGCTTCACATTGAGGAAGGGAACAGATTTGCTGTTTTGCTCTGGTGACTGCTACCAGCGGTGTTTGTTGTTAACAGAGACATTTGCACCTAACCATCAGTTGGCAGGTGTTAGCACTCTGTTACTTGCTATTCCCTCATGCTGAGGTCTTTGGGACCGCTGCCAAGCTCCCCGCTCGCAGGATTAAACACTTCTGTATGTAGCATTAGAGAACAATAATACATGGAAGCCTTCAATCTCTCTACAAAAACTAACCTATAATTTCCTTGTGATGTATCCAGTCTTCTATAATAGTGAAATGACGTAGCTGCTCAACTGGAATAATTTATTACAGTTGAGTTCTGATGTCACAATGCCTGCAGCCAGCAGTTAATGGGAAAAGTCGGGCACGGAACATACCTGACTTATTCCACTCTCTTTTTCTAGATGAACAGTGATCAGCAGATGCTTATGACAACATGCTTAGTTTTTTTCACACTTCAGGCAATTATAGGCAAGACAGAATGTTCCCATGTTCTGAGCTACAGCATTATTTTTTAAATCTGACTTCTGTTAAACTGATTCTAATAGCTTTTTACAAAACTAACTGCAGATTCTAATTTTATTCTTCATGTCTGCAAATATCCTATCTCCTTCATATGAAAGAGCAGGACACCAAGGATTTAAGCAGTTTCTGGAAAGGGTTATGGTGTCAGGATACATTGAAAGTAGTGATAAAGCGGGATTCTTATCTTATCTCACCATCACTAAGAATCCTCAGGTCGCCAGGATCTTTTTACCTGCTGAATAGTGTGAAAGGAAGAAAGTCCAATTCGGTTATGCAACACTTTAGGATCCAGTTTACCTTAAAGGACCACTGACTCCGAATTCAATTTTGTGGATTTATTACAGCCAAGAATAACTGCACATGTAAGCACCTCAACACGAGGTTAAAGAAATAGATGGGCACTAATACAAACATCATCCTACACAGGAGTCTCATCCGACTCAGAATAAGAAGAATCGTTAGCTCCAGAAGTATTAAACAAAAGATAACTGCTCCAATCTCTATATTATTCTTCATTTACCTAAATAAGCGTAAAACCATTAACTGTCCCTACTCTATTACTAAGGTGACATACCTACTTAACGAATTTCCCCAGGCAAGAGTAAAAGAAAAGGTGTCAGCTGTGAAGACTTCCTAAGAAGTACACTCACTTAGCATTTCGAGCTCGTTCTAAGATGCTCCTTCCTAATAGATCTCTCTCTTGGCCCTTCTCTCTGGTCTCCTCTACCTCCTCTCTTCTCTCCCCCCTCGGGGCACTGTCCCTAATACAAAATCCACATGCAATTGAACACGCCCTTGTCACGCCTCTTCGGCCAGGTCTTCCTTCTCGTACTTTTCCATCGAAACTCTTACTTCATCCAGGACGGTTACAACGACCTTGAGTCCCAGGCACCTTCTCCACTGAAAGTATCATCCCTACATTCCAGTATACTCCCATCTCAATGCCTCCCACCACCGTAACTCCTAAAACAAAGAGCCAGTCTTTCGCTAACTAGGCATGTGTCCTTGCACCTGCAACAGAAGATACATTTCAACAGATTTTCCCTCTGTACGAATCTACCAACTGTGCCCAGAGAGCCTTTCCAAGAGAACACCTTCTCTGCCTACAAAATAAGCTAACATAAGAACGAACAGGCCCTTCTTTGACATATATGCAGTCAGGCCTTTACACAATTTAAACACACAATTCTTAATAACTTCTATAAGCATTAACTCATTACATTTCATATGCGAAAAATGAACTACACGTGCAACTTAATATGGTACACGTTTAAACTACTGCATCTCGATTACACATGGGAAAATTCATTTATGCATCATTTAAACACGTTTCAATTAAGCATTACAATTGCATGATTAAAAATAGCACAATTATGCTTCTATTCACTCTAATAACTGCGGTTTAGAACTACATCTTACTGGCCATTCATTGATATATATCTGGATATATGCGGGTGCGAACTAACGGTGATTATGATGCACCCCTACAAATTTTACGAGAGCATGGCGCTCTATCAGTTCCCCCCTTTGATGACTCCTGTCATCACACCTTTACAACTCCCTTGGTGAAAGAACCGACCTAAACAGAACTTGTTGCCATTCTCCCCTGTCGGAATCTCTCCAAACTCTTAGTGACTGTCCTGCAGTCTAGCCATTCTCGTCTCAATTTCTCTCAAAGCTCTCTCAGCTCTGCCTGCTCAATACCACTTGTATGCTCTGATCAGCCCCACAGGCAAACCGCACAAACCACTACAATTATGAGAGGTCTCAGAACATAGCCAAGGAATCCCTGTCCCAAATTTGCAAACCAGCTTCCCACTTGACCAAATCCTTTGCCAACTTTCTCCCAAACTCCCTCTCCAGTCAAATCCGCTATCTTCGTATGAATCGTAGTGATGTTACTTATATATTTCTCCAGATCCTTGCTGTGGTCTGGTATATAAGTGCAGCACTCTTGAACCTTCAACATTTTACAGACTCCGCCCTCTTTTGCCAATAAGACATCCAAAGCAAGATGATTCTGCAAAACCATTGTCCTTATCGACAACATCTCTCCATCCACAAGTATCAACGACTTTGCTGTATTCATTGATAACTCATCAACCACAGTCGCCAATCTCTGTATCTTCACATCATTCAAAATCACCCCCAAACTTGGTATCATTGCTCCAAAGATGTCTCCTACAACAGCTCCTGCACTTGCACCTCTCTTCACTCTCGAATGCTTTCCACCTTCCAAAAGCTCCAAATCCTCAGCATGATATATCTTTGGAAATATTATTCCCAAGTAACAAGTACCATACCAGTTCGCTGGCAACCTCACATAAGCATTCCTTCCGCACACAAAATACACCGTAGGTATCACTTGTACAGTGCCTTGCAGAAAATTCTTTGCTGAGTCCTCCATAGTGAAAACATGATCACACTCGCTCTGTCTCACTGAGACCTTATCATAATAAGTCTGCACACGTCTCATACACAACTTTCCCCTTTGGCCCATATCCAACGCTATAGGACCATAACTTCCTTTTGTTCGGTGCAATTTCTCCTGGTCTGTCCAATCTACAGGGCTATCTCCATTTTGCCATTTTTGTGTTAGCATTCTATATCTATCTTCTACCTGATCTACAAACTTCTTCTCTACTTCTGTTAATGCACATGTTAAATTGTGTCTATGGGCATAAGCTGTATCTAAAATCGAAGTCGGAATGAAGTACTTTCCAAGTCTATCTTCCGCCTTGTAATAATCATACTTGTTCAAATGTTTATGGGCAGGAACCTCTGAAAGCACGGCGTCATAGTTGGAAAAGAAGTACTCATAGTGACCTCTCCCATAAAACACACTCAACAACAAACTACACGAAATTCCATAAGTCAGTGGAAGATGGTGATATCTAATACCCTCATCCACTGAAGCTGGCAACTGCATACACACATAACAATCTTTCGCATCCATCGCATCTACATACTCATATAGCAGCTTGGCATACGCATTGAGCTTAAAATCACTTCTAGACAATCTATATGCAATCTACGACTCTCTTCTATTAGCAAAGCTCTGTCAGTTCCTATGTTTCTCTCCTTTTTGCTAGGTGTAGTGGGTGTTGGAGTCCCTGGCACCCCCTTCACTTCTAGCTCGTGTGGAACCACATATGAAACTACAACTACTATGATTATAGAAACTATCACACCCCCTATAAATGTGCCTACAATCACTTTGGATCTACGGTGTGGATCTCCAGCCTCCATGGTCTCGAAAGTTCTCAAAGTTCTTGGTTTCAGCAACGAGCACTCAAAAGTCTCTGTCTTCTCCGCACGTGACTTGCTTAACCAGTTCGAGCAGCACTTCGAAACCTCTGGAAATCCCCTTTTCAGCTACAGTTTCTTATTTACATAGTCCAGAAAAAGACTTCCCTAAGCTCTCGTTCCTTTTCTGCGGAAAGTCCCTAAGTTTATTCTTCTTCCTCTCGGACCTAGGTTATCTTCTTCTTTAGGCTTTTATTTACAACAGTTTATACTCAATCCACAGTAAGGTCAGCTGCAAGCGCTTCTAGAACATGATACAAAAGTTCAAGACGAAGAATTATCATTTCATGTGAAGGCGGCTCAAATCCAAATGACGGAAATTCGAGTCGATGCAGAACCAATTGTCGGACTTTACTCAGAAGCGGGGGATTCGGAACCGTGAGGGTCAGTATTCCTTCGACTTCGAGCCCTGGCACTAACACACCACTTTCAACACCACGTTCCGGCTCTTGCTGACCACCTGCACGGACCTCAGCCTCCCCGAACTCACTACACCCTGCATCAGTCACTGTGTAAGTCCACTCCGGGGTAGCGTACCTCTGGCAAGGTACTCTCGTTCTTTTCGACCTCCTCCGACCCTCTTGAGCCTGCTCTCCGTCACTTGCTTTTGATTCAGACGTTTCGAACACTGGAGCAAGATCTCTTTCGGGTGCCAACCTCAGGTTCAGTCGCCTCTGTCTCTCAGGCCAAGCCTCCTCAGTTCTGGTCGTTCTTCCGCTTTCCCCCACTATACCCTGTGCACCACTTCCTCCTTCTGCTGAATTTGACTCTACTCCACCCACAGCAACACCTCTGTCATCCGAGTCAGAGTCGGGGTTCTGGTTGTCGTAACCCCCTTCAGCTTGCCCTGGTGCACAACCAGCTGCATCAGCGACCCTCACAGCTTGACTTGTCCACTCATGTGGCCCTGCCACATCAGCTGGATTTTCATTCACGAGAGGAGCTGTTTCTTCCGAGGGTGCTGAAACTCTGCGGGTATGGGAAGCATGCACCCAGTTCGGCAATCCTCCACACTTCACTGCTGTGTTCGTCACCAGTATTACCTGGTACGGGCCTCGCCACCGAACGTCCAGACAGCTCTTCCTCACGTGCTTTCGAACAAGCACCCAGTCTCCTGGACACAGGTCGTGGCACAGATCACTCGAGGCCGGGACAGCTGCAGCTTGTACCTGCTGGGACACAGAACGGACCACATCAGATAGTCCTTTACAGTAATCGAGAATCAAGTCATCAGTGATGTTTATCAAAGCTGTAGCTGGTACTGCTGGCAACCGCATTGCCCTCCCCATCAAGATCTCATGGGGGGACAACCCAGTTCTCCTGTCGGGGACACTGCGAATACTCATAAGCACAAGCGGCAGGGCATCAGGCCACTTCAGAGACGTTGACGAACACATTTTTGCCATCCGGGCTTTCAAAGTCCCATTAACCTGTTCCACTATCCCAGAAGCCTCTGGTCGATAACTGCGATGTAGTCTCTGATCGACATTCAATGCGGCACAAAGTAACTTCATGATTTCACTGTGGAAGTGTGTTCCTCTATCCGATTCCAAAGAGGTTGGAAAACCAAACCTCGGGATGAGTTCCCTCAACAATAATTTAGCCACTGTGAGAGTGTCACACCTGCGTGTTGGGTAAGCCTCCACCCACCGTGAGAATACACACACCACCACTAAAATGTACCTCAACCCATTGCACTTGGGCATCTCCACAAAATCTAGCTGCATCCTATTGAAGGGTCCTCCTGACCTTCCAATGTGACTCAATGTGACCACAGTCTTCTTTCCAGCATTCATCTGTTGACACGTAACACACCTCTGACAAACTGTTTCAGCAACCGCACGAAATCGTGAGTTATACCACGTCTGTCTAAACACACGCATCATTGCATCTCTTCCAAGATGTACCGGCCCATGTATTAGTCTCGCCATCGGGCTCAGCAGATTCTCTGGCAATACCGCCCTCCCATCACTGGAAACCCAAACATCCACATCCCCTCTTTCACATCCTGCTCTGACCCATCCATTCCGTTCTTGGTCTGAAACTTCATCCTGCAGGCGCTTGAGTTCCTCCCAAGTGTCTGCCATGGCCAACATCATATTGAGCTCGGTTCTTTCTTGGCTCTCTCCTGTGTAACCCTCTGTAAATATGCATCCTTGTTCTGCTCAGAAACGGGGAACTTCGTCCGCATAGTTATTACCCAGAGAGACAAAATCATCCCCTTTTCCATGCGCAGTGCACTTGACAACTGCGATTTCCTTTGGACATTGCAATGCATCTAGCAGCTGTCTTACATGTTCTCCATTCCTAATGGGTGAACCAGATGATGTTAAGAATCCCCTCTGTGACCATAACTGTCCTAAGTCATGAACCACACCAAACCCATACTGGCTGTTCGTGTAGATCGTGATTCGGATTTGATCAGCGGCCAAACAGGCACGAGTCAAGGCAATGATCTCAGCTACCTGCGCGGAGTGTACTCCTTCTAGGCAAGCAGCCTCAACCACTCCTGAAATGGTACATACAGCAAACGCTGCTCTCAGTTGACCAACACTGTCTCTTAGGCATGAACCATCGACAAAGAAAATTTCATCTGGGTCAGTCAGTGGTTCATCGACAATGTCAGGTCTCGGTTTGGTGCACAGTTCAGTCACATCAAGACAATCATGGTCCGCACAATCTTCATCATCGGTATTCGGTATGGGCATTAATGTCGCAGGGTTTAAGACAGAGCACCTTTTCAGAGTCACATTCTCTGCGGCAAGTATGACTTGCTCATACCTCGTTAACCTGTTATTCGTTAGGTGCTGGGTCTTTGTCCTGGTCATTAACAATTCAACAGAGTGTGGTACATAAACTGTTAGAGGGTGACCCATTACAATGCTTTCACATCTTTCAATGCTGACACCTGTTGCAGCAACGGATCTGAGACATCCGGGCAACGCAGAAGCTACTGGATCTAAAGTAGCTGAAAAATAGGCAACTGGTCTACGGACACCTCCATGGTTCTGAGCTAAGACTGCTAATGCACAACCTTCTCTCTCGCAACAGAACAGTGAGAAAGCCTTATTGTAATCAGGCATTCCCAAAGCTGGTGCAGAACACAACCCTTCTCTCAGTCGTAGGAATGACATCAAGCACTCCTCGTCCCATGGTACCGGATCGCTCACGTCCTTGTGCGTGAGCCTCTGCAAAGGCTTTGCTCTCAAGGAAAAATTTGGAATCCACTGACGACAATAGCCGACCATTCCCAAAAACATCCTGACTTCCCTCTGAGTGGTGGGCACTGCCATGTTCATTATTGCCTCAATTCGATCTGGTGACACCTTCCTCTTGCCTTTTTCTAATCTGTGACCCAAATACTGTACTTCGTTCAGACAGTACTGCAATTTGTTCGGGGACACCTTGTGTCCATTTTCTGCCAAATGATTCAGTAGGGCTATCGTGTCTATCCTGCAAGCATCTTCTGTTTCTGATGCCACAAGTAGGTCATCTATGTACTGCACAAGAACTGAGTTCTGTGGCAATACGAGACTCTCAAGATTCTTCTTCAAGATCTGATTAAAGATCGATGGACTCTCTGTATACCCTTGAGGGATACGACACCACGTTAACACGCGATTTTCCAGCCGGAAAGCAAAAAGAAATTGGCTTTCCTCGTGGAGCGGTATTGAGAAGAATGCTTGACACAAATCAATGACAGTAAACCACTCGGCTTCGCATGGGATCTGAAACAGTATCACTGATGGATTCGGTACCACTGGACAACATGGGACAACTATCGTGTTAACCTTTCGCAGGTCTTGCACGATCCTGAACTTCCCGCTCGGTTTCTGTAGTCCCATGATAGGTGAATTACATGGGCTACCTCTTATCTCCTTCAGAATGCCTTGCTTGATCATAGACTCAATTACAGGTCTAATCCCTGCAATCGTCTCGGGTGACAGATTGTACTGGGGCGTCC
The DNA here is from genome assembly GCA_963921515.1 of Calotriton arnoldi. Lineage (NCBI taxonomy): Eukaryota > Metazoa > Chordata > Amphibia > Caudata > Salamandridae > Calotriton > Calotriton arnoldi. The sequence goes on along the minus strand of CAWUFW010001612.1, from coordinate 1,181,677 downwards.
TAGGGAATTCGGCATTCTGCTTAACCTGAATCTGTACAGGTTCAACCCCCTTGATCAGTCCGATCTCTTCTCCCGTAAAGTCCCACACCTCTTGTGACACAGAGTCTCTCAAATCCAGTGGAAGTTCTTCCACTGTCACCACTGGATACATTTCTATACACAGGTGCTGATTGGCAACTTTAAAGGTAGCATCATCATCCTTTGTCTGAACCTCCACTCCCCTTGGTGTGCAATAGATAGTGCAGTTCAATTTACACAATAGATCTCTTCCTAACAGACAAACTGGACTCGTATCGCACACCACAAACTGGTGTTTAGCTTGGAAAGAACCTATTCTTACTGGGATCGGTTCGGTCAATGGGCTAGTTATCTTCTTGTTTGCCACTCCAACCACTTGGATCGATTGCCCTGAGAGGGGTAGGTTGGGGACTACTGCTGATCTTACAGTAGACCGGGTAGCACCAGTGTCAACCAAAAGAGTGGTAGGATGACCATCAATGTCTGCCTCCACAAAAGGTCCTCTCTGGTCTACCTCCAAGACTGCTCCAAGTGTGCAGTCTTCCTCCCCCCTCAGGCACCGTCAGGCTAACGGGTCTGGACTGTACTCATCATACCCTTCGAAAAGGGGCATCTGCTGGTAAGTCCGCACTCCTTGCGAAATTCTCGGTGGCTGGGGGACCTGCACCTGTGGGTTATACGTCCCCCCTTTCGTCGATCTGGGCCTTGTCACAGTATTGACTACCTCCGGCACGGGTGCCTGAACCACTTCTACCTCCTGCTGCACCTGATTGGCTGGGTTCAAGGGACACTCGCGCTTCCAATGTCCAATCTGATGACAAAGATGACACGCAGTGGTCTTTTTCAATGTCGCCACATCCATCCCCGTCTTGGGATCGATAGGTTTCCCTTTTCCCTGACCTTGCCCATTTTGGTTCCCTTGGTAGTTTCCCTGTCTTCTTCCCAGTGTCCCTCCGCTAGGCTGGACCTGAGCTGTTTGCATCTGAACAAGCATCAGTTTGTCCTTTAGCTTCCGATGCTTTGAGTCTACTTCATCACTACAGTACCTCGCATACCGCAAGATTTCATCTACCGGCTTGTTCTGCCAGCAGATCAAATGGTGCTGTATCATGAGGCTAACCTCTGGTCTCAATCCCAAGACAAACTTTGAGACAAACTGTCCCATATCCTTGGGGTCTAAGACATCTAGTCCACTATACTGTTTAAAAGCTTGCAGGAGTCTTTCATAATATTCATGCACTGTCTCCTTGGGTTCCTGCACAGTTCGATCTATCTTAACCCAATCGATGTCTTGAGGCGAGATCTTCAACTTCAACCATGTAATGACTTGCTCAAACTTTTTCATAACAATAGGTGACGGACCATTTGTAACAGCGTCCCTTTCAGGTTCGAAGGTCGGCCACTCAACTGCAATTTTACAAGCTGTCCACAAATCTCCTGGTACTACTATATCAAACAAGGTGTTCAAATCAATCCACAATACCTTCGAAATTTTAACAAAACGCTCGACCTGTTTGTACCACTCTACGGGTTTTCCCTCAGCCGAGGAAAATCATTTGTAAACGCAGCCAAGTCACCTCTACTCCATGGCACATGCACGTACCCTCCGTTCTGTACTTCTCGTAAAGGATAATTCCCTACGCCCGTCGTCCCTCCCCCCGGGGGCGGCGTTTCTCCTACAGTCTTTTTGGCTATCTTCTTCTTCGACCACCTTTCCTCCCATTTGTTTAGCATTATCCATATACGCATCCCTACAAACAGGTCTTTAGTATGCGTCCTTAATCCTGTGACCCTTTTCTCCTCCAGCTCTTGATCACTATATTGCAACCTATGGGATCCTTGCAACGATTTCGTTTTATTCGTATCCACCTCATATTTCTTGGCCAATTCTGTCAATTTCTCATGTGCGGCCCTCGCTTTACGAGTCACATCCTTTGCTACAAAAAGCAGCTTGTCTGGCTCATAGATCTCTATTCTCTCCAAAGGCAGGTTCCCACTAATCATTTCGTCTACCTCTGCCTTTAGTCTCACTACATCCAGCAACCTTGCCTTCACTGCACTCCTCAAAGTTTCTCGACAAGCCGCACCATTCCGCTTGTCATAATCACTGCTTTGTTCTCGTGGCTTGCTCTCTTCTATTGTATTCCTGGAACCTGGTCTGTCTCCTGAGTTGTTTTGCTCCACATCTCTTGGCATCCTATCGCTCTGATTCCTTACAGGTGGTACCCACATTCTCAAAGCTGATCTGGACTCGACCAAAGACCCTGGTCTTACCGGTCTCACATCCACCTGTTCACTAGAGGAGTCTGCGGTGGCTGGCAGTGGCGTGCTCGCTTCTATGGGCTTCAGAGAATGGACCATTTCCTCCTCTACGCCATTCCCTCCAACGCTGATCCCCTCTCTCCCTGTCATCTGCATTAGACTCCCTTCACTTACTCGATCTGGGTCATATACCGATACTATAGGACCGATGGTAACAGGTACCGTCAGGGAGTCCGGCAACCGCATATTCCCCATGGAAGACTGGGTTCCCACTCCCTCCGTTCCTGTGGAGATTTTTCCCACTACTCTCACATTTGTCTGATTCTCTGACTCGCCCGTCCTTCCTGCCACAATCGAATTTCCTTCGCTATATTCTGGATTTAATGGAGGTGGTCTCTCTGACAGCAGTCTGTCTAACAAGCTGTCATCCGTATCACTATCATCTTCCTCTGCACTCCTTTCCTGCGTACCTCCCGTTTTCTCTATCAACGGATATAATCTATCCCCCTCGATTGTTTCCACTCTCCACCTTTTCTCCAGTGCATCCCATCTCGCATCTTGAAATGCCCTGATCGACCTCTTCACCCTTTCCTGGCTTCTGTCTCTCTTCCTGTCATATGCTGCTCTAATCCATGCATGTAGCGCCTCAAACTGTGTGGGTCTGGGTAGTGGTCGTAAGGAAGACATCACAGACTTCAACTGATACAATACTTCCAACCTGAAAGTACCATAGCGTGGGAAAGTCAATTCTCCTTCTCCTTCTGTCATTTTATACCAATTCTCAAGCCAAATTATAGTATGTAATCCTACATTCTTAGCCATGTAATGTGCTGGCGTGTCCTCGGGAGGGGCTTCCTCTCCACCCCGAGTAACCACATGTCTATCACCTCTACAGAGTTCTGGTAAAACTTTAAAACATTTCATGATGAAGCAGATTTCCGTTCGCGCACAAATTTCGTTTTACTTCCTGATTTCAATCCACCAATGCCAGCGCGGCTCACACCAACCGGCCTATCGCAGCGTGACACTGTCTGACGTCACTCTTCCTCCGCTCGCAGCGGTTCCCCTCCTTCGCAATTCACCCTTTCTCGCTCGCACGTGTCCCAATCACACTCTGAAGTAACTGTCTGTCCTACCGGACAATCACCTCTCTGACTGTCGGTCCACCAATGACCGAACAGCCTCTCGAAACTGTTGACCTCAATCTGGCAACTGTCTGTCCGCGGAACGACCGGACAATCACCTCTGACACAATCGATAGGATCCAAACGCTCAATGTTCTGCACACAACAACCTACGACCAGCGCCGGTTATTCACACACTCACACATATGCTCCCTATCTTCAGTGGGTTAATCAACGACGTCTCATGACTCCCACAACCTCTGGTCAACAATCTCAGCTCTGGGTGTCTTCTACACCAGAATCTATTATCCCGGGATATCAAATCTCTCGGCCCGCGCGCGCTCACGGTCCGATCCTCAATCACACGACTCTCATTCCAACTCCGCAAGACATCACACAACAATTAAACACCGCAATCTAGCAGGCATCACCCTGTTCATACTCACTCTACCGCAAACTGCTACTTCTGCCGCACCGTCACTCTCCGTCAGTTTTCAGTGACCGCCGTCGTCCTCCAATCCACCGGATCATCATCACTCGGGCTCTATGGGGCAAATAATCTCTTATCCTAATCTAGATCTCCCCTTACTATCAGAGGAAACCATCCTACTCTGCTACCAACTGATAAAGCGGGATTCTTATCTTATCTCACCATCACTAAGAATCCTCAGGTCGCCAGGATCTTTTTACCTGCTGAATAGTGTGAAGGGAAGAAAGTCCAATTCGGTTATGCAACACTTTAGGATCCAGTTTACCTTAAAGGACCACTGACTCCGAATTCAATTTTGTGGTTTTATTACAGCCAAGAATAACTGCACATGTAAGCACCTCAACACGAGGTTAAAGAAATAGATGGGCACTAATACAAACATCATCCTACGCAGGAGTCTCATCCGACTCAGAATAAGAAGAATCGTTAGCTCCAGAAGTATTAAACAAACGATAACTGCTCCAATCTCTATATTATTCTTCATTTACCTAAATAAGCGTAAAACCATTAACTGTCCCTACTCTATTACTAAGGTGACATACCTACTTAACGAATTTCCCCAGGCAAGAGTAAAAGAAAAGGTGTCAGCTGTGAAGACTTCTCAAGAAGTACACTCACTTAGCATTTCGAGCTCGTTCTAAGATGCTCCTTCCTAATAGATCTCTCTCTTGGCCCTTCTCTCTGGTCTCCTCTACCTCCTCTCTTCTCTCCTCCCTCGGGGCACTGTCCCTAATACAAAATCCACATACAATTGAACACGCCCTTGTCACGCCTCTTCGGCCAGGTCTTCCTTCTCGTACATTTCCATCAAAACTCTTACTTCATCCAGGACGGTTACAACGACCTTGAGTCCCAGGCACCTTCTCCGCTGAAAGTATCATCCCTACATTCCAGTATACTCCCATCTCAATGCCTCCCACCACCCTAACTCCTAAAACAAAGAGCCAGTCTTTCGCTAACGAGGCATGTGTCCTTGCACCTGCAACAGAAGATACATTTCAACAGATTTTCCCTCTGTACGAATCTACCAACTGTGCCCAGAGAGCCTTTCCAAGAGAACACCTTCTCTGCCTACAAAATAAGCTAACATAAGAACGAACAGGCCCTTCTTTGACGTATATGCAGTCAGGCCTTTACACAATTTAAACACACAATTCTTAATCACTTCTATAAGCATTAATTCATTACATTTCATATGCGAAAAATGAACTACACGTGCAACTTAATATGGTACACGTTTAAACTACTGCATCTCTAATTACACATGGGCTAATTCATTTATGCATCATTTTAAACACGTTTCAATTAAGCATTACAATTGCATGATTAAAAATAGCACAATTATGCTTCTATTCACTCTAATAACTGCGGTTTAGAACTACATCTTACTGGCCATTCATTGATATATGTCTGGATATATGCGGGTGCGAACTAACGGTGATTATGATGCACCCCTACAAATTTTACGAGAGCATGGCGCTCTATCAGTAGTAATGTACCCCCTAATGTACATTAGAAGGATATTGATGGTCACTTCAGAGTTTCATGACCTTATAAAAACAACTTGGCCTTCTGCCATCTTTCCCCATGTCTTGTGGATTGTTACCTGCCTTGTTATGTTGGCCTAGGCCTGGCTGCCATGCTGCTTTTCTTTGCGCACGTTACACTGAGCCGGGCTTCCCTCGCCCTTTGCTCGTGCCAAGTTCTTTTGCACTGTCTGCATTTTCTGTTGTTCACCTTTTTGGGCTCAGTCTGCACAAACATGTACAAGGTCGCATAACAATGTATTTTGGTTCTTCCTGATATGGCCAGTCTTGCGCACCCAGACATAACATTAGGTGCAATTGCCAGGAAGAATTTGATGTGCATTTATTACTGTGGTTTACTAGCGCTTAACACACTTGGAGAAATCCCTTTCAGTGAGAAGAGCTATGATGTCCTGCTGATGTAATTCTGCATCTAGAGACTGAGGTATGGGGGTTCGCTAGTCAAAGCCCAGAGGTCTTCTATTATTATAATAAACTATCTTACTGCAAGGGGAGGGTGGTAATGTTATTTATACGTTTATCCACTGAGCTCTGAGATGCTTTCCCCGTTTGTATTCTATGGAATTGTAACCATGCTGCTTATATTAGTCATATGCATTATGCTATTAGTACTGACACGTGTACTGTACATTAGAGCACGTAAGTTGGAATAAACATTTTAACCTATCCAGTGTCTCTTCCTACGCACCTTGTGGACAAGTACGAGTGAGTGACGAAAGAGTGTTCTTGCTTCTGTGAGTCCTGAGATAAAGATACCGTGTTCTGGGTTGTCCAAACATTAGTACTTGGGTGCTAATGGGATGCTAAGCTAGTTGGGTTGGGGTTTTTGGGTGCTACGGTATATGGTGGCAAACCACTGTATTCCGGGGTCCCATTTTCCTGTGCATAGCTCTGTGTATGTGCAGAAACCTTATGACATGGCGCGACCACCGTGGGGCAGCTTATCTGCGAGACGCTTGAGTAGTACTTGTGCTTGTCCACAAACCCCTCGCGTACGCTTCCGGAGGCGTATGTGACGGTGATACCTCCTATATTGAATGTTTTATAGGTTCTTTCAAGCTTGATATTATTAAAAAAGGTTAGTTAATAGACCCATTTTTGTGCTCCCTGTTAGGTTGTCGAATATATCTGTTTAGTCATGGCTGGTGTGGCGATTGCTGCACATAGTCGAGGGGCACTCCGAGAACACTTACGGGTGTATGGAGTGCCTGATACAGGGATCGATTTGGTCTTTGTGGTTCAAGCCGATCCGGCTTACCACTTTGAGGTGTTTTACACTTGGATCACTTTTGAAGCGGTGGAGGCAGATGATAATCTGTTTCATGAATATAAGCCCACCGCTATTCCTGCTGCCTATCGACCCTATACCACTCTTGAAGTACCTCTCACGGCTTGGCAGCACCGTGTTTGGTTTAATGGCGCCCTACCACAACCAACTACCGCAGTTCGTTTAGGCCCCTTGTCAATTCAGGGGGCCACTTGGCCTGTATTGGCCGGGTATACCCCGCATCCAAATTATCTGGCATTACCGCTTGCGGAACTGCGCACTATGCATACCGAATTGGTACGAGTGCATCGAGCCCTAGTGACATACGTTACAGGTAGTCTACATGGAGCTGCTCCTGTAGTCGCAGGCCAACCAGCTATAGCCGCTGGAGTGACTATAAGTCCTGTCATGGTAAATTCTGTGATGGGCAAACGTCCACAAAATAAGGACGACTATCCTTACTGGCTTGCAGAAAAGTTCGATCAGATAGAAGCAGTGTTTCCCCATACATCCCCAGTAGATAAACACCGCATCCTCACGATAAGTTTGCCAAAAGACATAATCCCCGATTTGACATCATGTGAAAACTGGGGTAAGGTATTCGCAGCAGTTTATTCAAAATGTTTTGGAACTCCTTCCATGACGGTTCTACCCTCTGTAATTAAAAAAGTACAGGATGAACATGGCCCTGAAGCGGCTGTGGAATTAGGGATGAGACTAGTGGGAGTGTTTGATGTAGTAGCTGAGCTGATCCTTGGAAATGTCAAGGGCGATGCTATGAACTTTCAAGTAGCGAATGCTTTGGCTTTGGTCCCAGAGTTGGACAGGCCCCGCGAATTACCGAAAATTATTGCCCGGGCTTATAAAACAATTGGAAGAAATAGCCTGGGCAACAAGCCTTTTGTAAAAATGCAAACTCAATCGCAAACACAAGTTACACAAACAAAAAGTGCATCTGAGAAAGATGATAAACCAGTCTTCACTAAAAAGAGTTGGAGACAGAAAAAACAGGGTAAGCAACAAAAGAAGCCGGGGTCGAGAGGCGCTTCCCCAGTTTCGGTTTCTTCTGAACGTACTTATGATTTACGTGATAGGTCAAGGATTAAATCACCAGAAAGGTTTCAGAGCTCTGATACGCGTTCTCCTCGTTCTTCACAGGCCCAGACGTCGTCACAGGCTGGTGGAGGAGGACGGCAAGATAGAGGAAGGGGCCGAGAGGCTCCCCAGGAGCGAGACCAACCTCGACAACAAGTCAGAGGGAAAGCAGAAGACTTTCACCTTCCTCGACCGCAATTTCAGAAGAAAAAGTTGCCGCTGTCACAGCGAAATATGCCTCAGACCGTGAGAACGAGACTCCAGAATTGGACGTGGGCAGTGACCCTCCTAGACAGCGCCGCGGAAGTTACCATAGTGCGGGAGGCGCTACGTCCTCATATGGAGGCGACAGCAACTGAAACATTCGTTACTGTAGAGACAGCTGACACGAGAGTGGCACCCCCTGACAGACTATATAATATAGTCATACAAATTGAAGGTGACATACCGCGTGAAATAAAAGGGATTTTTTGGGAAAATCTAACCTCTTCATATGACATTTTGTTAGCGGAGGTGGATTGGCCACCCCCATTCGTTTTAGCTGCACATAAAGGAGAGGAGGTAATCCTTCCAAGCTTTTCACGGCATGTCCCAAAAGACAAAGCTGAAGCACTTGCAGCTGAGTGGGCTGTGTACCTGGCACCAGCGTTATACCGCAACCATGTGGGATGGGATGAAGAATCACCTCCTCATGCAATACCTTTGCGGTCACTACCGCAGCCACAACCCCAATATCCCATCAAACGGCAGGCAAAAGGCCCCGTCTCCGAAATTCTGACACAGTTGGAATATCAGGGAGTAATTGAACCGTGCGTATCACCTATGAACAATCCCCTTTTCGTGGTTTCTAAACCCGATGGATCGTACCGCTTAGTTTTGGATTACCGGCATTTAAATACTCATTGTCGGAACTTTGCAGTGCAAAATACACACAGTTCTGCGCTTGTAGACAGTCTTGTTCGTAAAAAATACAAAACGACACTTGACCTTTCAAACGGTTTCTACACGCACAACCTAGCCCCGGAGAGTGGTCAATGGACCGCATTCACATCCGGTGGTAAATTATTCCAGTTCCGGCGTTTACCCATGGGCTATAAAAATAGTCCGGGTATATTCGCCGCCCGTGTTGTTTCTTTGTTAAATGACATTGATCAAGACGCATGTTCGTACGTAGATGACATCTATCTGACGGACGACGAATTATTTCAGCATTTGTCTCGTGTGGACCGCATTATTCTTGAATTTGCGGAGCAGGGTTACAAATTTAACTTTGCTAAATCACACATTGCTGAATTTACCGTTCTGTTCTTGGGTTATGAGCTCAATAACGAAGGTAAGGGCTTAGCCCCCCATTTCTTGGAAAAATGTGCACATTTGTGCCCCCCAAATACTCTGAAGAAACTTCAGTCTTTGCTGGGTTTCCTGAATTTCGGGCGTACTTACATTCCCGAATATGCCCAGCGTATCAAGCCTTTGTATGCTTTGATACAACCTACTTATTCAAGGTCTTGCTGGCTGCCTGAGCATACCTCAATTCTGCAGTCTTTGCAGACAGACCTTTTGGAGTCTAAATATCTTTTGACTCGTGATAACCACACAAACCTGGTGATTAGAATAATTCCGGGGGCGGTGGGATTCACATATTTAACCTTTAATGAAGGTGATACAGTACCCATCGCATACAAGTCACATCTGTACACTTCCGCTGAATTGCGCTTTACATCTGTCGAAAAAGTTCTAACTGCAGTGCAAATGGCGATTCTAAAAGAACGCGCACTGGCACAGGGAAAGCGAATTCTGGTGGTAACACCCTGTCCTGCCCTAGAGGCAGTAACGAAGGCAAGTGTACCGAACTCAAAAGCAATGCATCCCCGTTGGATACAATGGGCTACATCCTTGACGTCATCAGACGTCACCTTTATTTTCGATTCTTCTCTTCAGACTCAGGAGTTCTTACAGTATGAATTTGTTCATCCTCCTCCTTTGTTTTTATTACCGCTTGAGGATTACAAATGTGTGATCTACACCGATGGTTCGGCGCAACCGGCCACTGGGTCCAAGCACGCTTATTCAGCTGCATGTGCTATTGTTGCGGGTTCCTTTGTAGATGGAAAGTTCAAATCCTCTGCAGTGCATACTCGCACACTTGGAGATAGTACCGCACAATTGGCCGAGCTGCATGCATTGCTACTTGCACTTGAGTTCGCTTCTCAGGATGAGACCACTCTTATTGTATGTGATTCTTTTTACTGTGTACAATCTTACAATGACAATCTGTTTTTCTGGTCGAAAAACGACTACAAGGACGCAAAAGGGAGCACAATTAAGCATAAAATGCTTTGGGTTCGAGTGGCAGAATTGCAACAACGTCTGCCCCTCACACAGGTGGTTCACACCTTAGGCCATCAGCGGGTGGGCGCACACGCTATTGGTAACGATCTGGCAGATGAGGCTGCCCGTTCAGCAGTGGTCACGTGTTCAGTAGCAGCGGTTACCAGGTCCATGTCTAAAATAGACCCTGTTATATTAGCAGCTATTGCTGCAACCAAGGAAGGTAATAATTACCCTACAGGTTTCCCTTCCAAGTATTCTTACACATTAAGTCCCGATCAGGTTCCTTATGTAACTATACCTGACGTTGGAGATCGGCTGATCCCCAACGCGGACCGCAGGAGTGCCTTGATATCAGCTGCACACGAAGGCATGGCTTCTGCTCATGCAGGTGTGTCAGCTACGGTTTCCATCTTGCAGCAGCGTTATTGGTGGCGTGGGTTATATAAAGACACCCGTGCTTTTGTGCTTTCTTGCGACGTTTGTCAACAGATTAAGCCTTCCACGGTAACACGTCCACCACAAACACCGCTCTGCATTGCTAACAGACCCTTTGGGTGTGTTTACTTGGATCACTGCGGTCCATTCTCATCAGACACTGCCTATAAATACATCTTAGTGGCAGTGGACTCGTGCACACGGTTTCTCTGGGTCTGGCCACAACGGAGTGCTGACGCCCGAAATGTAATCAGGGATTTGCGTGTCTTTGTGGGAATTTTCGCATGCGGCACCTTCCATTCGGACCAAGGTCCAGCGTTTGCCTCTAGGGCTTACAAGGATGCAATGGCTTCGCTTGGGGTGCGGGTGAAATTTTCGTCTCCGTATAGGCCTGAGGGCAACTCTATCGTTGAACGAATGAACCGTGACTTAAAGCAATCCTTAACAGCTAGGGTTATAGGTACTGGCAGGAACTGGCTGGCCCATTTGTATACCGTTCAGCGTGCACTTAATAATCTCCCTAGAAGACCTCTGGGTGGGCGGACCCCATACGAAATGCTCTTTGGCATAAGAATGTTTGTGCCTGACCTTGAGGGTCCAGACATCGCGGCGCAATCCGCCAAGTTTGATGTAGATAACCATTCTGCTATGTTACAGGACTTACAAGAAGCCCGAGACAAACTTGCAACTACACATTTGCCTTCAGCCACAGATCCTGCGTTGCAGATTCCGGTAGCCGGCTGGCTTCCAAAGGTTGGAGAACTGGTTCGAGAGAAGGTTGAAAACAAAAAAGAATTTGGCCCCTCTTTTCGTGCACCGGTTCCAGTTCTGGGCTTGAAGGGAACACGTACAGTCATTTTACCACCGCTTCCTGGTCGCAAAGAGAACAGATACATCTCAGTTGAAAATGTCAAGCTACAGCGCCTGGCCGATCCTGAATAGTGTCACACCAGCGGTCTCTTGTCCTGCCATTTATCGGACATATGTTCATAGTCCATCTGCGCGAACGATCGCTGATGCTGTAATTGAGATGGTTGATTTGCCTGAATCCTCTACTTTGCCTGAAACTATAATTGATCCCCAACTCTCCACCAACATCGACGAGGACGAGTATACTTATCATGCATCTGAATCGGTGGCGCATCAACCAATAATGCCATCAAGCCAGACTCGTTATTCCTTTGATTCGGATTCCACCTCTTCAAAAGTCCCATCCAAGTTCAGTATTTTTGTATCCTGGTTTAGAGACAATTTTTTGATTCCACCCTGGACATACCTCTGGTTGGTACTTTTCTTGCTTTTTCTGTTCATGTCCATTGGCTTTGTCACCGTGTTTTTTCTACTAATCAATGGTCACTATTTACCTGAACGCTCTGCTGTAGACTATGTTTCTGGAACTTTGGCTCCTCATTCCTCGTCTCACATCATGAAGCGTGACCACACATTTGTGAACATTTCAGCTTTTCCAGTTGCTGATGGCATCGTATGGGATGCGGTGAACTATCAAATCCATGGTCCGACGGAAATTATTAATGTACCTAATGTCCTTCGTGTTTCAATGGGTGATGTAGTACAAAATAATATTCATTCTGATGGTTGGGATGTGCATGCCGTTGAAGCATTGTTTGCCGATTTAAAATATTATGCATCTTTTAATGCTGAGGATTTATATATGAATTCTGCGAATTATGCTGATTTGTATTGTTACCAACATTGGGGTAATCATTTTCTCCATAAGCCAAGTGCTCTGCGTAGTTCTGTTAACTACACCCAATGGGAACATTGTCCAAACCCCTTGCCAGGTAGCTCACAGGCTCTTCGAAATAAGTTTACCTATTTTACTGATTTTAATCGGTCGAACCCTGCATCCTATTATTTTAGACTTAATACAACATCAACTCAGAAAATTATGTTAACACACACAAAATTGCTATATTCGGGTTCCTTTTTGAGTGCCCTAGCTGTGGGTGGTTATGAGTACTGGGAGAGTACAGTGGATTTGAAATCTATTTGGGGCTCCAAGCCATGGCAGGTACAAGGAACTGAGGCGTTGCATCGTGCTTGTCTCATCCCTACTCAAATTATGTTCCTAAATGCTTCCATCTATCAAACTACATGTTGGGGCTTAGCTACCACTAAACAATTAAACTCGCCCTCAATTCCATCCCTTTCGAGTTTTCCCAATGATAGCTCACGTTTTAACCTGTCCCTGACGACCCTACAGGCTCTATTACAGAATAATTCATTTAATGTTTCCGGACTGGATCAGTCACCCTGGTTGGTATGGCCTATATCATCTAATGCATGTCAAATGCGTTTTCACGACTCAGGTACTAGATACACACAGGATAGGCCTGATCCGAGATTTATTACTTCTCGTACTGTCACTACATATTCTGTTGGTAAATTATGCAAACAATGGCTGCAACATTCGTCCCTTGATTCTGTTAAACAACATTTGTCCCTCCTTTCAGGCAATATTGATCTGTCCGACTTTGTTTTGGGACCTCGTGGTCCCCGACCTAAGAGATTCATTTATGAAACGTATAATGAACTCTGGAAGCTATCACAAATGGAAGCTGCTTCCCGTCTTCGGGAAATAGATCAAGCAAATTTGGAAAAGGTGCTTGCTGTTGTAGACAATAGTATTAATACCCTGTCTTCTCGCATTTATACTTTAGAGAATATTGTGTCCTCTGTTGTCGATATTGTACAAGATGATGTTTCTGTGTTATATCATGGTCAGAATCAATTGCGCTCAGTTATGCAGTTTGCATGGACTTTACAAACGCTCAAGTTAGGTAAAGTGCCTTGGCATTTTTTGAACACCTCTGCCTTATTTCTACCTTTTAACTTAACTGACAAACAGCAATTTATGTCCATGAAAGATGCAACTTACACTCTATTACATATCGAAAAGGTGGATCCTTTGCCGTTCTCTGTTGCAGAACTCGATTCTGCTGTATGGCTAGTCCATGGGGTTATAGCTTTACCATTTTCCTTGTTTGAATTTGACTCGTGCATGAAACATTTTCCTGTGGGTCGTTACCGGCCCTTGGGCAGTGCTTTCCTGCATGAACTCTGGTCCTTGCCTTTCATGTATAAATGCCTTCGGGACGGCAAGGAAGTCTTTCTCACGGGGGAGTACTGCGACTCGACTATGGGTCATTCGCTTATTTGTAAACACATTAAATTGCATGGCTCATGTAGCGTTTCCTCTCCTAATCTTGCTTGTGTGCTGAAAGGTATTCCTGCTCCTGTTATTTCACCTACTTTCACTCTCCTTTCCAATGGTAGTTATTTACTTTTAAATAACGAAAACTGTTGTGGCCTGCAGGCCGGCATTCCTTACATTGTAACAGTTTCGCACAGGGTTGTCTGCTGCAAAAATGTGCTTTTTCCTCCCCCTCATGACAAGGTTGATATCTCTATTTGGCCTTCCATCCCTACCATGGAAGCAGATTTCAATAGACTGAGCAGAATAAAGGCTCTATTATTAAACGAGGAAGTTATGCTCACGTCCGCCCGGGAGACATTCATTCTCCAGGTGGCGAGTACCCACAGTGAAATACAGGCCCTTTTAAACACTAATCTCCCCCAACATTTTGGGGAGTTAATACATCGTATTTTTAACGCATCTAACACTGAAGGCCTAGTACACTTTTTTAAGGTCGTGGGGTCGGGCTTGGTGTCCTCCTTCCAAACTATTTTTGGTGTCATCCCTGCATTTATACATTCTATTTTTTCCAGCGTCTTTGGCGGTTTCCCATTGATCCTCGCTTTAGCGGCTGGTGTCTTGCTCTTAATTTGCTTTCTGCGCAATGGCTGCTCCCCGATGGGACCTGCTCGATCCAGAACGCCTCCAGCTGCTCCGTGAGCGCCTTTTGGCTGGTTTTGGTGTACTGCCATTGGCGACACTGAGTGTGTCATATACTCTTTCATTCCGCTTTGCGTATTTCACTTGCGTGCAACCTGTGATGACTTGTATCCGCTGTCCTTTCACCTGGACTTTGGATTATTGCCTCTCCAATTCGTCATTGTCTGTTCCGGATTTTGTTCAGTTGATGGGTCCCTTAGAGGCCCATGAGCAGGACTGTTCCGCTGCTGGCTGTATGGCGCGTGCGGCTGCACTGGGGATTTTGGCGCAATGGGATATCTGGGCGGCTGCCCAGGATCTCCTACAACGAAGCTGTTTCAATTATCACGCAAGCTGTCCCGCATTGCTTCTGGATGCTCCCTTTGTTGAGGAGCATTCCTGCTCTTTTGATCTCATGGATTGGATGGCATCTATGTTTTTTGACAATTCCAATGATGAACTCTTGGAGGGTATGGCTTTTCTCTGCACTTACACTTTCATGGATTGACCTGCCCTTCGCCGTTTGGGCGCTCCCTGTGCTCCAACGGCTGTGTTTTTCCTCTGATGGGCCTCTGTCCTGGCCGCTGGACTGACCAGGGGAGGGTGTCTTGTGGATTGTTACCTGCCTTGTTATGTTGGCCTAGGCCTGGCTGCCATGCTGCTTTTCTTTGCGCACGTTACACTGAGCCGGGCTTCCCTCGCCCTTTGCTCGTGCCAAGTTCTTTTGCACTGTCTGCATTTTCTGTTGTTCACCTTTTTGGGCTCAGTCTGCACAAACATGTACAAGGTCGCATAACAATGTATTTTGGTTCTTCCTGATATGGCCAGTCTTGCGCACCCAGACATAACATTAGGTGCAATTGCCAGGAAGAATTTGATGTGCATTTATTACTGTGGTTTACTAGCGCTTAACACACTTGGAGAAATCCCTTTCAGTGAGAAGAGCTATGATGTCCTGCTGATGTAATTCTGCATCTAGAGACTGAGGTATGGGGGTTCGCTAGTCAAAGCCCAGAGGTCTTCTATTATTATAATAAACTATCTTACTGCAAGGGGAGGGTGGTAATGTTATTTATACGTTTATCCACTGAGCTCTGAGATGCTTTCCCCGTTTGTATTCTATGGAATTGTAACCATGCTGCTTATATTAGTCATATGCATTATGCTATTAGTACTGACACGTGTACTGTACATTAGAGCACGTAAGTTGGAATAAACATTTTAACCTATCCAGTGTCTCTTCCTACGCACCTTGTGGACAAGTACGAGTGAGTGACGAAAGAGTGTTCTTGCTTCTGTGAGTCCTGAGATAAAGATACCGTGTTCTGGGTTGTCCAAACATTAGTACTTGGGTGCTAATGGGATGCTAAGCTAGTTGGGTTGGGGTTTTTGGGTGCTACGGTATATGGTGGCAAACCACTGTATTCCGGGGTCCCATTTTCCTGTGCATAGCTCTGTGTATGTGCAGAAACCTTATGACACCCATATGGTCAGGAATTCCTCATGGACTTGCAATATCCTTCAAATATAAGGCATCCATATGTAATACATGGAAGTCTGTTAACTTTACATAAGCATGTCTCTAATTTGCCTATGGCAGTCTAGTTGTGACATCACTAGTAAGACTAGTAAGAAAATGGTGTAGCGACTCAGTTGTGATAACTTATTTCACTTGAGTTCTGATGTCACAATATAATAGTAGACAGTGTCAAAGGCAGATCAGAGAGCAGAATTTCAACTGTTGTTTAAACAATGAAAAGAAATAAATATCTTTTCAGCTCTTCTGATTCCCTCAAAGGAACAGACATTAGCAGAAAGGTAATATTTATGGTAAGGGCGTGGTTAGCAAGCCAAAGATGGTGGGAGCGTGATCGCATTGCTCCACTTCAGCCCATAAAATTATCCTGCGCAATCTACTCACCGGGGGACCATCCAGCCCCTAAAATACACTACCCTACCCTGTGCTAGACAAGACTGTGCAGCCTTGTGTCTGGGGATGGACTTGAAGCAACACAGGTGGGTCTCAGAGCTCCACAGCTGCTGGGCCCACGTCACTGCCAGGGGCAAGCCGGCACCTCAAGAACAGGCAGGACAAGTATTGCTGCCGGCATCGCTTAATCGGAGTTGAGCCTCTGCCCTGGGTACGCTGAAGGACCCCCTAACCGAGTATGCAATAGCATATGGAGAACTGACCTGCAGTATCCAGATTGTTTGTGCCACCTGATCGCACAGAGGAGAGCAGCCCTCACTCTCACTGGCCCATCTCCTCTTGGGAACTGCTGGGTGCACCAGACACTGAATCGGCCGGGGTGGACGAGGACCGTTGTCCTTGACGATCTTTGACCCCGTCCTGCTGCCTATCCAGCTGCTCGGCCCTACCTGGGGAGGCGAAAGAACAAAGGTACAACAGCGGAGTATGGCCCGGTAATCCCCAGATCCCCACGCTGGGCTATCTTACCTTGAGGGACTGGGATATTACTATGTGCACCGCATCCCCACCCTGAAACTGGCAACTGATATACTGCATGACCATACACCAGCCTCTGAGACATCGGGAGATCACTCTTTGGCTGAGGAACACATGTGGTGTGAACTGTGCACTGAGGACCCGGGAGTGGCAGGTGGGACCAACTATGGAGACATGACTGCGGGCTCCAAGATAGGCCCCATTATTATCATCCTCTTTGCACTTTTTGAGTGCGAGAATAGACGGTGGTGCGCTGGGACTGGAGCCAATGACCTCTGGGGTGAACAGAGAGACCCGTTGTAGGCACTGCACAGCACGGTCAAACAGCTGAGGGCACCAGACCAACAGAAATTGTACTTCTCAACAAACTGTGGGGAAAACCGATCGGACCTAGCCAACGGCGCAACAGCTCAAGCCTTGTGAACACCTGTGCCAGAGTAGATGGCAGATTGGGTGGAATGCTGCCCCTGGAAGGATTTGGAAGAGCAATACCCATACCTTCCCTATGTGAGGGGACTCACGCAGCACATGACTTAGGTGAGAAGAGCTGGGTTACTAAGCGAATCAGCAGGTGTGCCCAGAAGTTGTATTTGACTGTTTGAAGCATACATTGGTGCTTAGCCCTGGTCTACTTGTGGGCGGGAAGTTATCGTTGACTGCTACTTCGCCAAGCCAAAAGGCCTGCTCACTCCTCTGTAGATTTCACCTGTATCAACAGTATGCGTGATGGACATGGGGAAGCCAAGGTTCAGACAATCTAGCAGTCAGGCAGGCGTGAATGAACCGGCAGCAACTGCGCCCGGAGAGGCTGATGGATCCGATACCATGGCACCTCCCATGCAAATACAATGCGACAAAATATTAGCAGCTATTGCAGACACCAAGTCCACATTCCAACAGGAAATTAGTGCCTTCTTAGTGCTGAGAGCGGACCACCATAAACTAACAGATAGAGTGAAGGAAGTGGAGTCGGGGATTGTTGAAATATGTCCTGCACAATTGGACTTAGCCCGACAGGCCACAGCATTGACTGATAGGATGCGTACTTTGGAATGCCGAGCTGAAGATGCAGAGGGCCGCAACCGAGTGAACAATATTCGTATACTGGGCCTTCCGCAGTGTACTGAAGGAGGAGATGGTGTCCTATCTCAATCAGTGGATGTGGACAGAAGTTGCCCCGAACTATCTTACACCTTTTTTCGCACAGAGTACCGCCGAACCCCAGCACCTGGCTGGCCACCTAGCCCAGTGGTGGCCAGGCTCCTCCACTTTAGAGATAGCGATACCCTACTGCAGTGGGCACGAGCGGATGACCTATACGTCATTGGAAATGGGAAAGTCTCGCTGTTTCCGGGTTCTACTGCCACAGTACAAACTAAGAGGGCCTCGTTCATAGAAGTGAAAAAAGAACAGAGATAAAAAGGCCTGCAATACTCCCTGATGTTCCCAGCCAAACAGAAGATTCTACTGGACAGCAAAACTCACTTTTGTGAATTACCTCAGAATGCCTGAGATTGGGCTGGATGCCTAAAGGGCGGGGTTGGCTCAGGCAGACCCTCGACGGATGGAGAGAGAAAGCAAACGCAGAACCAGGAAAAGACCTTGAAGGGCTAGGAGCAGAGGTACGCTGAAGAAACCAACTGAGACCGAGGCTGAGCAGGAAAGAGCTATGGCACTTCATGCGGCGGCAGACATCGCAGTGCAGACAGGATCAGAAGCAGAGATCGGCTCTCCGTCGGAGAGACAATCAGCGGACTCTGAATCAGAGAGATCAGTCTTGGATGAGGAAGTCTCCCTGTGGTGACCCCAAAGTCTATTGACGAACTGGTCTGACTCAGAGGTGCCATGTACAACTTGTTATGCTGTCCCTTGTCGTCTATCCTGTTGTCGTAGGACGGCTTGTGGGGTGCAGAAGACAACTGCAAACACCACCTGCCACCTGAGAGATGGCTGCAAATACTCCAGGGTGCTAGGTGAGGTAACTGCCTAAACCTACGTCTCGTGAACAGTTAGACTGTGGATTTGCTGTAGACTTTGATGGCTGTCTTGCCTTACTCCCGGTATGCACACCATACATAGGCCGGAGCAGATGCATGAGTATCAGACTGCATTTGCCTACACCCTACTACTCAACCCCTCCTAGGAGTCTGCTGGAGCCTTGCTTATGACTCTGTTTGTTGGTTACTGTAAATTTGGGCAACCAGCCGCTGCTTATCTACCCTGTGGATGGGGAGTTCGATGTTGGGGCACCTGTTGTTGTTTGTCTCGGGGGCACTGCTTGGTTGGTTGGGAGGTGGGGATCTGGGGTTGGCTTGGAAGCAACTTTGTGAAGTTAATGGTAGTCCTATCTAAATTGCTGCTAGGCATCCAGGACTTATCTGTGTGACTTGGAATGTCTGGGAATGTGATCTGCAGCTAAGCAGCATAATATTCATAAATACCTTAGGTCCAGAGTGCATATGCTGCATGAAACCCATCTCACAGGGATAGAGGTGGAGTGCCTATGACGTAGATAGCGTGGCCAATTATATGCCTCCTCTTACTCTGCCTATGCAAGGGAGGCATTGGTATGGATCAGGACTGGGACTCCTTTCGAACTTATACAATCACCGGTTGATATGGAGGGGCAGTATGTCGTGGTGACAGCCAGGCAACTGGAAAGGAAGTGACATTGGGAAGCATCTACACACATAATCGACAACAGTTGGCATTCCTCCATTCACTATCGGCACCCTTGCGGCATTTGGTAAGCAGGGACTTGCTCACGGGAGATGACTTCAATTGTGTCACAGATGCACACCTGGATCGCTCCACAGCCCCCTTACCTGGAGAGAAAGCTCATAGAATAGTGACAGGCTTCTGGGACTAGTTGCAACACTGGGAACTGACATATGTGTGGCGCATTCAACACGGTTTAGAGCTCGACTACATCGATATCTATCTATATCTATCTGTGTGCATATATATATATATACACACATAGCAACTTTAACAGCAACTGTATCCAATAGGCATTTCCTTTTACTAAGTACTGGATTACAATAGAGACACAAATAAATGACTGTAACTACAAATGTCTAAAGGCAACAGCTATTTAATACAGTGAGCAATAATATTACAAGTTTCTTCCCTTAACCCAGCAGGCAGCTATCTTCAATCTCAGCTGCTAGTATAGAAGGAATCCATTGTAAATATAGCAGTTTAGTAAATATTCCAAGAGATTCCTCGTACAGTGATATATTTAGCATTTCAAAAAGAGAGAGGCAACCCCTCGGAATTAAACAGGTAAAAGAGGTATTAGTACAGCGTAATTGGTGAAGCATTGAAGTGAGAAGAGATTACTGGAGGTATAATAGTCTTGTGCTTATTCAGTGAGAAGACTCGCATATTGGAGCACCAGACGACTGAGTCAGTCTCTCTTTCTTTATCCCACATCCCCTTTGCCGCCTGCTGGTGTTTGTGATAGACTAAAATTGTCTGTTATGTGCAGTAGTCGAGGGGATTAGTCATCTGCTCCTGAGATCGATATCCCGATATCTTGACATCGATAGATAGGTCAGTGATGTTGAGAAATATATATATATGCCCATATAAATTCATGTGTATGCACTTCAAAGATATCATGCTTAGATATATCACACTAACATGAGACCTGGAGCTCCAAAGGGCTTCCTATCTGACCTTGACTGGACAAGCTTCAACAGCTATTCTGAACCCCCTTAGAGGTCACTTTGCTTGTCCTGACTTCATGATAGTTTCCTTATCTGGTTGTGCAAGTTGCTTACACAGGGCCGAGCCAGCATTTCTGGTCTGCCCATATCTAGCTGGTTATAATTGGCATGGTGCAGATCTTGCACATTCCTGTTAGCCATATTTGGCTTGGTGCCTTATTCTAGTTCCCTTGACATGGCATTACTAAATGTATATAGCACCCAGAAACCAGTCACTCTGGGAAGAAGCAGTCTGAGAGCCCCTAAGGCGGGAGATCTGACTTCTTCCTTGCTGATCAGCAATGGCGATGCATGCATTTGGTACCAATAAATAAGTTTCGCTCTGTTTCTGAGCAACCTGCTGTGTCTGGTGAGTTTCATTCATTTGCTCTTGGGAGGGTGCCAGAATTTCCCTAGCAGAATGGTGTCAGAAAAAGTGGGACATTGGAGGACTGTGATGTCACCAGTTGGTAAGTGAGCTGTAAGCTACAAAACTAACTTACTGCAAGTGACCTTTCAGTCTTTCAAATGCGTATTTAACACATAGTATTAATAAAAAGGGGCATTAACTGGCATTTAAACTAAACAGGGGACTGTAGAGAATGTTTTTAAAATATTCTCTGTATCAATACATTAATTGATATGTGGCTTGCACTGCAGGAGAGCCTGGGTTAGAGAATAATTTATATGTACCTACACATATAAGAAGTAGTGAAACAGGGGACTGATAAGTAACTAAGTTACTTTATGTCAGTAAATATTGACAAGTGGCTAGACCCTTCGGGGGTCTTATAAAAACCACTGCAGAAGAGCCTGTGCCAGGATGGGGTATTGATTTTCCCCAGAAAAAGAAACCTTCCCAGAATATACTGAGTGGAGCTTCTGATTTGCGGGTTGCACCGGAACACAGGGAAATGATTTTGAAATATGCGTAGTATGTCATGGATGAATGACTGCATTTAAATAGTGTATTGATCCATTATGTTTCCTTGAAATGTTTAATTGAATTATATGAAAAATAGAGCATTTATGCATTAGAGAAGCAAAATGGTTTTATGTGATGTCTCTGGCTGGTCCATAACTGTTGATTTTCCTCTTTGTAACTCATTCTATCCACTACCTAACAAGTTTTCCCTTGTAGGAGACCTTTTGTATTTATCTTTCAGGATGTAAGTGCACATTATGAGTAAAAAAAGCACATTTCATGAGAGTGGATCTTGGAGAAAATCATGGTAAGCCCACTAGAAAATTGTTTAAAAACTGGCAGGAGAAAAAAGTTTAAAACAAATCATCACCAGATAGCCCTGCAAATAAAGGTAAAAATATAAATTATATAAAATATGTTAAGTAGTTGTGCGCTACTATGGAAAGTGTAGCTGTAACAAAGTATAGATGTGTGAAACTTTAATTATTATATTCCCAGAATGGTAAAAATTAGAATTAAAAATAGAGGCAGAAATGCCAAGCATTCCATATTAAAAGAGAATGGACTTTGCATACATTGTCCTATGTTTCAGAGAAGATATTTTGTGTTTTTATGTACATAATTGATGTATTAAGGATTGTTCATGTTTTATGTACCTCTAGTAAATGTTATCTCATAACAAATAAAGCACTCTGATACCTTTGGGTATAGCTAGAGCTATATAATACTAAAAATAATAATATTTTAACATAGTAATGTTAAAAATAACTTTACCTAGAAAAAGGCACTCAATAGGAAAAAAGTATGCCTCACAGAGAAAACGAATTTGTGTGTTTTACACAACTAGGACATAACAAAAACTAAAAATAGATGCCCAACCTTTTGTTAGTACTGCCTATCAGCTACCTAGCATCTTAGGGGTATCTTATATGTAAAAAAATAGGAGTTCAGAGCTTGGAAAGTAGTTTCATATGCCAAGTCAAAGTAGCAGTAAAACGCGCGCACAGGCCTAGGGTTTCAAAAGGCTCCTGTGCAAAATGTTGCAGCACTCTAATGGCATAGCACTTTATAATGAAATTTCAAGTAAACTGTTAGACTTGGCATCTTTTGGCATGTTTCCCCTGACTTTTTGCTTTCTGACCTCCCGGTTTTGACTCTGTTTTTGCTGGTGTAATGATTCTGCGCACTTTCCTCACTGCTGTCCAGTGGGAAAGTGCAAGTGCTCCTGTATAAAATGTGTTACGGATTGGCGTTTCCATGATTGGCCTATTTGGTTTATGTGTCAGTCCCTTGTAAAGTGCACTGCGAGTGCCAGGGCCTATAGACCAAATGCTGTTGGTGGGCTGCAGCACTGGATTGTGCCACCCACGCAAACAGCCCGTAAAGTGTAACTCGGGCCTGCCATTGCAGAGCCTGTGCGCAGCCTGGGGCTGCCATGTCGACTTGGCAAGTGCGCACACTTGCAAGTCCCTAAACCTTCCCTTTTCTACATGTTAGTCACCCCTAAGGTAGGCCCAAGGTACCCCTGTGGGCAGGGTGCGTAGTATGCGAAAGGTAGGACATGCCCTGGTGTGTGTGGCATGTCCTGATAGTGAATTACAGCCTAGTTCGTTTTTCACTATTGCAAGGCTACCTGTTCCCCTAGGCCAGAACGGGCAGTTTTGATTATTACAGCTTATAATCCTAACTGACCCCGGGAACATGGTAGAAATTCGAGTTTAGTATGCCTGGACTCAGAATGATAAAATGCATCTTTTAGTGAAGTTGGTTTTAACATTCTGTGTCTGAAAATACCACTTTTAGAAAGTGGGTATTTTCTTGTCTAACCATCCAAGCCTGCCTCTGCGAGGTTGTGTATTCCTTGTCTGGAGTGTGAGTGACAGGGGCTGGGGATGCCAGGAGACAGGGTGAGTCAGCGCAGGGCTGAATAGCAAGATCTACATGTAGATGGGTGGGAGGAGTTGCACCTGGGCCCTGAATAGGACAGTGCCTTCCCTCCACAATGCTGGCTCCACCTCCTGTGGTGCGTCTGATGTCCCTGGCCTACTCACTGAAAGAAGGGACGGAGACTTGTCAACAAAGTGCTCCAGAACTGGTTTGGACTAGGCAAAGGCCTCTCTGCCTTCAGAGAACAAAGGAATTTGGGATATAAATATTGGGGCGCTGACCCCATGAATTTAGATCTCGCTGGAATCAAGGAACCTGCCAAGACGAAGAGTTGGAAGAGCTGCCAGGAGGAGTACTGCCCCTTTGCTGTGTTGTTGCTTTGTTGGGTTGGCCTGCAGCTGCTGCTTCTGCTTTGGGCAGTGAAAGGAAGGAACTTTCTACAAACTTGTGCTGAGTATCTCCAAGGGCCTGGAACCGAGCTGGCCTCCTGTTAAGAAGTCTCAGGGACTGCAAAGACTTCACAAGCCTCTGGGTACCGCTTCTGGAACGCTGTTTCAGTTGCCACAGAGGAAGGGAACCGCAACTGACTCCGTCAACCGAATCCATCCCTGGCCGGTGACCTGTTTGCACCGCAGACCGCATCGCCCCGCTTCGCATCGCAACCCTGGTCTCACCGTGGGCGACGTCCGACGCCGCCAACACCGAGCCGCTGCTTGCACCGTGACCTGTGGGCACCGCAGTTCGCATCGCATCGCTTCACTGAACCAGCCGGACCCGACCGACGCGGTCGCTGCAACTGGCTCAAGAGTCGTGACCGCACCGCATTTGGGGCACCGCTCGCACGTCTGCGACGCACCGCTCCGACTCGCACCGCTGACCGACGCCAGCTCCCGCACTCCGGCTTGGTCGCCTGCATCGCAACCTGTCAGCACCGCATCGAGCATCGTCTCACCCTGCATCGCACGCCTTGGACTCACCGACTCCGTCTGCACGACGCTCATCGAGCCGCTGCCTGCACCGCATCGAGGGACACCGCACCTTGCATCGCTCCATCTTGCACCGCAACCGCGACGAACGCCGACCGGCTCGTACACTCCGTACCAGCCACAACGAGAAAGGTACTGTGACCGAGTCTGTTCACGACTCTGCTGGCCCGTATCGACACGGTCGGCTGGAACTGTTAGATTCTGTGGTTTTCAGCATCGCGGTAGGCTCGGACGGAGCTACCGACTCGTACGAACTTTGTTTTTGAACTATTCCTGCAAAGAAGAAGTTACCTTATCAAGCATTCATTTTTAAAGTATAGTATTGTGGATTTTCATCGTAATTGGTCTTGTCTTGAGTATATAAAATATTGGTTATTTTTCTAAACTGGTGTGGTGTCCGTTTGTAGTGCTTACACTGTATTACTGTTGGTTATGTGCAAATGCTTTACACACTGCCTCTGAATTAAGCCTGACTGCTCGTGCCAAGCTACCACGAGGGTGAGCAGGGGTTACTTCACGAGTGTAACACCCTTACCCTGACTAGGAAGAAGGGTCCCTACTTGGACAAAGGTGCAAGCCCTTGCCAACTAGAGATCCCATTTCTAACATTGGTGGCAGCGGTGGGATAGGACTTGTGTTTGCACTTGACTTACAGTGATTGGTGTGCACTACTACCATATCGCAGACCATTACGTACCACATACTGGTTCTTTTTCTTTTGGCCTATTTTTGATCTTGCCAGTTTTCAACTCACTACTTTTGTCATGCCTGACACAGCTGCATCATCCGTTGCATCTCTGGAAATTATCTTTGAGGAGGATAGGTTGGAAACCTACGCCGTAAAGGAACTACGAGCAATTTGTAAAAACCTGAAAGTCCAAATTAAAGGCCTCACAAGGAAGGAGGAGCTACAGAAGGCGCTGAGGGCCTGGGTAGCAGCCAGACATGCCAGTGGGCAGCCTGGTAATCTCAGTGAGGAGGTGGAGGAGCCTATTTCCAGGGTGGATATGCTTTTGGGTAGGGGGAACCCGCCAGGTCAGGCAGCAGCAGTCTGTCCCCAGAGGAGCTGGAGGACAGGCGGGAGGCAAGGCAGTTTGAGCTGCAGAAGCTCAGGCTGGAGAGTGAGCGGGAGGAGAAGAGATTGGCCATAGAGGAGAGGAAGATGCTCTTAGAGCATGAGAGAGAACTGAAGGAGCTAGAACTTAGGAGTAAGTCAGGCTCAGATGGTGGCAGCAATTCGTCCAGAAAGGCAGACAGGATTGTGCACATTCCCAAGAATGTAGGCAAGGCGTTCAAGAAGGGGGATGACATACAAAGGTGGTTTCAGGGTTATGAGGCAGCCATACACATGAATGGGGTCCCTGAGGAAAATTGGGGAGCAGGATTGTGGCCACTTTTCCCTGAAGAAGCAAGGGATGCTCTGATAGCTTTGGGTAAGGGGTATCACCTCACCTATGCTGACATGAAGGATGCCCTTCTCACTAAGTATGGTCTTACTCCTGAAAAGTGCAGGGATCAGTTCAGGTCCAGTAAGAAGTCTGATGCCAACACTTGGTTGGAATGTGTGGATGTGTTCTGCAGGTCGCTGGATGGTTGGGTAAAGGGCAGTAGTGTAACAGATTTTCAGGGGCTCTACAACTTGATTGCATGGGAGCACTTGCCTAGTCTATGTTTTGCAGATCTGCGCCAGCACCTAGTTGATAGTAAGCTAACTGACCCCAGGAAGCTTGCTATGGAAGCGGACCGCTGGGTGAGTACCAGGGTCCACAAGAAAGCGTTTGGGGAGACTCAGCCAAAGGTGGGCAGGGTCCCCAGCAGAAAGGTGGGGGGACAAGGGTAAAGCACAGGAGTTCTCTAAAGGGCCCCAAACTAGTACCCAGGGTAAAGGTTCCCAGCCCCCGGTGATAAGAAGAAAGGGGTCTCTACAGGGAAGCCTGTTGAGATCGGCCCCCGCAAGTAGTTATGCATGTGACCAGGTAGGTCACTTTAAGGGGGACCCCAAGTGCCCGAAGGGGACACAGCCACCCACCGGTGGACAGTCCAAAGTCTTGGCTAGTGTAGCGCTTGGGGAGGAGGGGTGCCCACAGGAGGGTGGGGATCCCGCAGAAATGACCCTTGTCTCACTAGGGGACAGTGAGATGGTCCCAGGAAACCAGGTGCCCCCTAACACAAAGAAATATAGCACCTGGATGACCATTAATGGGAACAGGGTAGAGGCTCTCAGAGACACTGGAGCCAGTGTGACCTCAGTCCGGTGTCACCTGGTGTCTGAGAAGCAAGTAGTCCCCGGGGCATTCCACCAAGTAGTTGCTGTAGACAACTCAGAGCGCCAATGTATGGTGGCACAGGTTCCCTTTGAATGGGGGGGGGGTCTCAGGTCCCTTGAGGGTGGTTGTGAGCCCTACCATGCCTGTAGATTGCTAGGAAACGACCTGGAGCAGTCCTTATGGAAGGAGGTTGAGCTCAGGTCTCACTTGGAGATGCTTGGGTTGCCAGAGTGGGCATGCATGTCTACTCGGTCAATGGCAGCCAGAAAGGGTGATCAAGAGGACTTGGAGCCTGGAACAGTGGCCCAAGTCCCTGCCAAGAGAAAAGGCAGGGGGCGCGGGAAACCGGCCCCCGAAGTTCCCACGGACCGGGAGGAGGCGGACCTCGAGGGGGACGCCCTGGTGCCTTCAGGGGAACAGGTAGCCGAACTGGGAGACATCTCTGAGCTGACCCATTGGCAGCAAGAAGGGGGTCCCACCAGGGAGGAGTTCTGCAGGGAGCAGAACAAGTGCCCTACTCTGGAGGGTCTGCGGCGGCAGGCTGCAGACCAGGCAGCTGGTAATCAGTCCGGGTCACATCTGATCTACTGGGAGAGTGATCTCCTATACAGTGAGCCTAAGGTTGCTGAGCCTGGGTCAGCCCGTGTGCTGGTGGTACCCCAGCGTTTCAGGACCTTCCTACTGGGTATGGCTCATGACGTGCCTTTGGCAGGACATTTGGGGCAGGACAAGACCTTTGACAGGCTTGTCACCCACTTCTTTTGGCCCCAAATGCGAAGGCAGTCAGATGCACACTGTAGGTCTTGCCAAACTTGCCAGGCAAGTGGTAAGAGTGGGAGGAAGGTCAAAGCTCCTCTCCAACCTTTTCCTGTTGTTGGAACACCCTTTGAAAGGGTAGGGATGGATATTGTGGGGCCACTGGATCCCAAGACAGCCATGGTCAACAGGTACATCCTGGTCTTGGTGGACCATGCCACCTGGTACCCGGAGGCAATCCCTCTCAGGACAACCACGGCGCCAGTGGTGGGCCGGGCGTTAATGGGGATCTTTTCCCATGTGGGATTCCCCAGAGAGGTGGTTTCTGATAGGGGGACCAATTTCATATCCAAGTATATGACATCCCTGTGGAAGGAGTGTGGTGTAACCTACAAGTTCACCACTCCTTACCACCCACAAGGAAACGGTCTGGTGGAGAGATTCAACCAGACCTTGAAAGGCATGATCAAGGGTCTAACAGAACCCATGAGGCGTAAGTGGGACGTCCTCTTGCCATGCCTACTCTTTGCATACAGGGAGGTGCCTCAGAAGTCTCTTGGGTACAGCCCCTTTGAGCTCCTGTATGGCCACCCTGTCAGAGGACCTCTGAGTTTGGTAAAGGAAGGCTGGGAGGCAGCTCCCAGGAAAACTCCCCAGGATGTATTTAGCTACATGCTGGCCTTTAGAAACCAAACTGCCCGCTTCAGGAAACTCGCTCAGGCGAACCTAGAAGCAAGCCAGGAAGAAATGAAGAGATGGTATGAGCAGAATGCCACTCTGGTCGAATTTCAACCTGGGCAAAAGTGTGGGTCATGGCCCCAGTGGCACCTTGTGCCTTGCAGGACAAGTGGACTGGGCCATATGAGGTAAAGGAGCGCAAAAGTGACGTCACCTACCTGGTGGATTTGCAGGCTCCAAGGAACCCTTTGAGGGTCCTTCACGTGAACCGCCTCAAGCCCCACTTCGAGAGGTCCGAAGTGAGTATGCTCTTGGCAACAGATGATGGGGTGGAAGAGGAGAGTGAGCCTCTCCCTGACCTCCTGTCTACCAAGGAGCATGATGGGTCAGTAGAGGGTGTGATCCTCTCCCCTACTCTGACTCAGGAGCAGCAGGGGGACTGTCGCCAGTTGTTGGGACAGTTCGCCCCACTGTTCTCTCTGACCCCCGGTGTTACTCACTGGTGTACCCATGACGTGGACACTGGTGACAGCCCTCCTGTAAAGCACAAGATTTACAGGTTGACTGACCGGGTCAGAGCCAGCATCAAGGAGGAGGTCTCTAAGATGTTGGCGTTAGGGGTGATTGAGCCCTCCCACAGTCCTTGGGCCAGCCCAGTGGTCTTGGTCCCAAAGGCTGCTGCGCCCGGTGCCACTCCAGAACTCCGGTTTTGTGTGGACTACCGTGGGCTCAATGCCGCCACCAGGACTGACGCGCACCCCATCCCCAGAGCTGATGAGCTCATTGATCGGTTGGGAGCTGCCCGGTTCCTCAGCACGCTTGATTTGACGTCTGGGTACTGGCAGATTGCCTTAACCGATGGTGCCATGGAGAGATCCGCATTCTCAACCCCAGAAGGTCATTACCAATTCCAGGTGATGCCCTTTGGGTTGAAGAATGCCCCTGCCACCTTTCAGAGGTTGGTCAATCAGGTGTTGGCTGGGCTGGAGGATTTCAGTGCCGCCTACCTGGATGACATTGCTGTGTTCAGTTCCAGCTGGGAAGAACATTTACAGCACCTTGAGAAAGTGTTGAGGGCTCTGCAAGGTGCAGGCCTCACGATCAAGGCCAGTAAGTGCCAGATCGGGCAGGGTTCTGTGGTGTACTTGGGACACCAGGTAGGAAGCGGCCAGGTGGCGGCCCTACAACCCAAGATTGACACCATTCTGGCTTGGGAGCCCCCCAAGACCCAGACAGAGGTGAGAGCCTTCTTAGGTCTCACCGGCTACTATAGGAGATTTGTTAAGGGCTATGGCACCATCGTTGCCCCCTTAACAAAGCTGACCTCTAAGAGGCAGCCCAGGAAAGTGATCTGGACTGAGTCCTGCCAGAAAGCTTTTGATGCCCTGAAGGCAGTCATGTGCACGGCGCCCGTGCTCAAGGCACCTGACTTTTCCAAGGAATTCGTCGTGCAGACTGACGCTTCAGAGCATGGTGTGGGAGCGGTGCTCTCACAACTGAACAAAGAGGGCCTGGATCAGCCTGTAGTCTTCCTTAGCAGGAGACTACTTCCCAGGGAACAGAGGTGGAGTGCCATAGAAAGGGAAGCTTTTGCTGTGGTCTGGGCGCTGAAGAAGTTGAGACCATACCTGTTTGGGACTCACTTCCGGGTTCAGACAGACCACAGGCCCCTCAGATGGTTGATGCAAATGAGGGGTGAGAATCCAAAACTGCTGAGGTGGTCCATCTCCCTACAGGGAATGGACTTTACGGTGGAACACCGTCCTGAGTACAGAACACGCCAACGCAGATGGTCTGTCCAGGTTCTTCCGCCTAAGTGAAGAGAACTCCAATGGGGTTGGGTAGTTCTCCCTACTTTCAGCTGGAGGGGACATGTGTTAGACTTGGCATCTTTTGGCGTGTTTCCCTGACTTTTTGCTTTCTGGCCTCCCGGTTTTGACTCTGTTTTTGCTGGTGTAATGATTCTGCGCACTTTCCTCACTGCTGTCCAGTGGGAAAGTGCAAGTGCTCCTGTATAAAATGTGTTACGGATTGGCGTTTCCATGATTGGCCTATTTGGTTTATGTGTCAGTCCCTTGTAAAGTGCACTGCGAGTGCCAGGGCCTATAGACCAAATGCTGTTGGTGGGCTGCAGCACTGGATTGTGCCACCCACGCAAACAGCCCGTAAAGTGTAACTCGGGCCTGCCATTGCAGAGCCTGTGCGCAGCCTGGGGCTGCCATGTCGACTTGGCAAGTGCGCACACTTGCAAGTCCCTAAACCTTCCCTTTTCTACATGTTAGTCACCCCTAAGGTAGGCCCAAGGTACCCCTGTGGGCAGGGTGCGTTGTATGCGAAAGGTAGGACATGCCCTGGTGTGTGTGGCATGTCCTGATAGTGAATTACAGCCTAGTTCGTTTTTCACTATTGCAAGGCTACCTGTTCCCCCTAGGCCAGAACGGGCAGTTTTGATTATTACAGCTTATAATCCTAACTGACCCCGGGAACATGGTAGAAATTCGAGTTTAGTATGCCTGGACTCAGAATGATAAAATGCAGCTTTTAGTGAAGTTGGTTTTAACATTCTGTGTCTGAAAATACCACTTTTAGAAAGTGGGTATTTTCTTGTCTAACCATCCAAGCCTGCCTCTGCGAGGTTGTGTATTCCTTGTCTGGAGTGTGAGTGACAGGGGCTGGGGGATGCCAGGAGACAGGGTGAGTCAGCGCAGGGCTGAATAGCAAGATCTACATGTAGATGGGTGGGAGGAGTTGCACCTGGGCCCTGAATAGGACAGTGCCTTCTCTCCACAATGCTGGCTCCACCTCCTGTGGTGCGTCTGATGTCCCTGGCCTACTCACTGAAAGAAGGGACGGAGACTTGTCAACAAAGTGCTCCAGAACTGGTTTGGACTAGGCAAAGGCCTCTCTGCCTTCAGAGAACAAAGGAATTTGGGATATAAATATTGGGGCCCTGACCCCATGAATTTAGATCTCGCTGGAATCAAGGAACCTGCCAAGACGAAGAGCTGGAAGAGCTGCCAGGAGGAGTACTGCCCCTTTGCTGTGTTGTTGCTTTGTTGGGTTGGCCTGCAGCTGCTGCTTCTGCCTTGGGCAGTGAAAGGAAAGAACTTTCTACAAACTTGTGCTGAGTATCTCCAAGGGCCTGGAACCGAGCTGGCCTCCTGTTAAGAAGTCTCAGGGACTGCAAAGACTTCACAAGCCTCTGGGTACCGCTTCTGGAATGCTGTTTCAGTTGCCACAGAGGAAGGGAACCGCAACCGACTCCGTCAACCGAATCCATCCCTGGCCGGTGACCTGTTTGCACCGCAGACCGCATCGCCCCGCTTCGCATCGCGACCCTGGTCTCACCGTGGGCGACGTCCGACGCCACCAACACCGAGCCGCTGCTTGCACCGTGACCTGTGGGCACCGCAGTTCGCATCGCATCGCTTCACTGAACCAGCAGGACCCGACCGACGCGGTCGCTGCAACTGGCTCAAGAGTCGTGACCGCACCGCATTTGGGGCACCGCTCGCACGCTCTGCGACGCACCGCTCCGACTCGCACCGCTGTCCGACGCCAGCTCCCGCACTCCGGCTTGGTCGCCTGCATCGCAACCTGTCAGCACTGCATCGAGCATCGTCTCACCCTGCATCGCACGCCTTGGACTCACCGACTCCGTCTGCACGACGCTCATCGAGCCGCTGCCTGCACCGCATCGAGGGACCGCACCTTGCATCGCTCCGTCTTGCACCGCAACCGCGACAAACGCCGACCGGCTCGTACACACCGTACCAGCCACAACGAGAAAGGTACTGTGACCGAGTCTGTTCACGACTCTGCTGACCCGTATCGACGCGGTCGGCTGGAACTGTTAGACTCTGTGGTTTTCAGCATCGCGGTAGGCTCGGACGGAGCTACCGACTCGTACGAACTTTGTTTTTGAACTATTCCTGCAAAGAAGAAGTTACCTTATCAAGCATTCATTTTTAAAGTATAGTATTGTGGATTTCCGTCGTAATTGGTCTTGTCTTGAGTATATAAAATATTGGTTATTTTTCTAAACTGGTGTGGTGTCCGTTTGTAGTGCTTACACTGTATTACTGTTGGTTATGTGCAAATGCTTTACACACTGCCTCTGAATTAAGCCTGACTGCTCGTGCCAAGCTACCACGAGGGTGAGCAGGGGTTACTTCACGAGTGTAACACCCTTACCCTGACTAGGAAGAAGGGTCCCTACTTGGACAAAGGTGCAAGCCCTTGCCAACTAGAGATCCCATTTCTAACATAAACTCAATATGTCAATAGTGTATACCCCATGTAAATCGTTAATACAAATAGGAAAATTAAGTTGAATTTATCATTAATGTGGCGTCGTTTTGACTCTCCTTAGATACACATTTGTGGTTCTGATGGTAAATAATTCCTTATTTCCAAAGGGTAAAACAAACTTTCTATGTTTCAGTAAAGCTTCTGTGCTTAGTTTTAAAATAAGTTTTGTAGGTGTTATAAATAAATGCATTTAAAGGCAAAATGAAAGGAATAAAACTTACTTTCATACGTAGGAACAACCAAAGGGTTAGTGATTATTATTCAATAATGACTACATGTAAAATATTATTAAAATTCCTTGCACTAAAATCGTTTTTGCATTTTTATATTTATAATGTCTAATAACCCTACTGTATAAAATAAATAACATTTAACAATGTAAAAAAATCAACATGTGCAAAGTGCGCATTCAGATGTCAATGTCTAAATGGGTAAATATGTTGTGTACTAAAGAAAAAGGGCGTATATTAGTTTACCTAACAACGCCAATATTACTGTCTCTTAGTGACAAACTTAACATATGATTTCTAGCCTGGCCTAATGTCTGCAGACTCAAATACAAAGACTATTAAAAGTTATGCAAAGAGAGTAGCTCTAGAGACATGTGAACTACATTGAATGCCTTTAGGCACAGGAATTCTAGGCGCATTATGGCATTCTGAAAACTAAAATTTTGAGCCAGTTCTTTAGGTGCTAGAAAGCACACTGCACAGGAATAAGAATAAAAACAGCAAAAGTTAGATCCTACCTTTAAAATATCTGCACAGAGGCACCCTCAGTCATGCTTCTCTAGAGTTACTTTGAATTGTGATGGCCACATGGGGATAACCTTGCTCAGACAGGGGATAACAGGGTTAAGGGTCATTCGTGCCATGGAGAATTACATGGCCTTTCGCAGAGCTATTAAAACCCATCTCTTCCCCACAGCCTAGTGCCTCTTTTGATTCCCAGCCTCTATGTTCTGCTTCAGCGCTGGGACGCCTCTTTGCTGAGGCAGCTGTGCGCTATACAAAACATGTTAACATAACATAACATAACAGGCCAAGTTCTGTATTTAGCACTAACCAGCACTGCTGAAAGCAAAATGTCGACGCAGGGGGTTTTGAGCATTTTTTTTTAACTGAGGTTAGCTACTGTGACAGTTCTTATTTTACACTAGCTGTTAGCAGATCACTGATAAAATTGATTTTATCTAAATGATTTTAGAGAGTCACACGCACAAGGTCTCTAGTGCACGCTAAAAGCAGTATTTATAAGAAATAAAATAAGTCAGAACTTTTAAAGTATCTTAAAACAAAATGTGTGTGATTTCAACTTTTAGGGGCCTACATTAGACTATGAAAGCATCACAGCATTTCCTGATGTAAACATGTACATTTATAATTGTGTAAATGCAAGTTGTACATTTAGGGGTCGATTCCGATCCCGGTCGGAGGCGCACCTAATACCATTCGGCCGGGAAAAAAGCCAGGCGAATGCCTGTTTCCCGACCGATTCGCACATACGTCCGAACGAGCAAGTACGATGCGCACAACTGCCCAAATCCCGACCCAGTCGTACTCACCCAATACAGGTCCTGTTCTCCGACCGAGGCGGATCCGGAAACGCAAAATCGAGTCGCACGGAAGCCAAAATGCAGCCCCGTCCGGCCGGACAAGTACGATGCGCTTTCTGTACGCGCCGAACCCGTCGCTACGCACGGAACGTCAAAGCATCCGGGAGAGGCGCACACAAGCTCCGATTCGCGCCACAAGACGATCCACGGCTACGAGACGAACACGCCAGCGACGAGGACAAGGCGAAGCAAAGAGAAAGACGAACGAGACGAACCAACCATGAATCCCATCGTGCCGATCCTACCAATATTCTACATCTATTAACGAAACAGGCACGGACGCGTACGGCGCAGAAGGTAAGTCAGACACCAACAACAAAAACAAACTACACGTACCCGACATATCACACACACACAGAGGGATGCAGAAATTACTTGCAACAGCAGCACCATAGGGGCGGGATGGACATCACCAATGCCACATATACACATAGGGGCCTGGATGCCCACCACCACTACCACCCCTACTCAGGGGGTGCCAGATGCCTACCACTACTACCACCTCTACCCTTGGGGGGCTCGATGCCTACCACCACTACCACCCCTACTCAGGGGGTGCCAGATGCCTACCACTACCACCACCCCTACCCAGGGGGTGCTAGATGTCTGTCACTACTACCACCTCTACCCATGGGGGGCTGGATGCCCACCACCACTACCACCCCTACTCAGGGGTGCCAGATGCCTACCACTACTACCACCTCTACCCATGGGGGGCTGGATGCCTGTCACTACTACCACCTCTACCCATGGGGGGCTGGATGCCCACCACCACTACCACCCCTACTCAGGGGTACCAGATGCCTACCACTACTACCACCTCTACCCATGGGGGCTGGATGCCTGTCACTACTACCACCTCTACCCATGGGGGCTGGATGCCCACCACCACTACCACCCCTACTCAGGGGTGCCAGATGCCTACCACTACTACCACCTCTACCCATGGGGGACTGGATGCCTACCACCACTACCACCCCTACTCAGGGGTGCCAGATGCCTACCACTACCACCACCCCTACCCAGGGGGGCTGGATGCCTGTCACTACTACCACCTCTACCCATGGGGGGCTGGATGCCTACCACCACTACCACCCCTACTAAGGGGGTGCCAGATGCCTACCACTACTACCACCTCTACCCAGGGGGGGCTGGATGCCTGTCACTACTACCACCTCTACCCATGGGGGGCTGGATGCCTACCACCACTACCACCTCTACCCATGGGGGGGCTGGATGCCCACCACCACTACCACCCCTACTCAGGGGGTGCCAGATGCCTACCACTACTAAAACCTCTACCCATGGGGGGCTGGATGCCCACCAACACTACCACCCCTACTCAGGGGTGCCAGATGCCTACCACTACTACCACCTCTACCCATGGGGGGCTGGATGTCTGTCACTACTACCACCTCTACCCATGGGGAGCTGGATGCCTATCACTACTACCATCCCCACCCTTGGTGTGATGGATGCCTGCCACCACCACTACCCCTACTCATGGGGGGCAGGATGCCTGCCACCACTACCATCCCCACTCATGGGGGGCAGGATGCCTATCACTACTACCATCCCCACTCATGGGGGGCAGGATGCCTATCACTACTACCATCCCCACTCATGGGGGGCTGGCTGCCTATCACTACTACCATCCCCACTCATGGGGGGCTGGATGCCTATCACTACTACCATCCCGACTCATGGGGGCCTGGATGCCTATCACTACTACCATCCCCACTCATGGGAGCCTGGATGCCTATCACTACTACCATCCTCACTCATGGGGGGCTGGATGCCTATCACTACTACCATCCCCACTCATGGGGGGCTGGATGCCTGCCACTACTACCATCCCCACCCTTGGTGTAATGGATGCCTGCCACCACCACTACCCCTATTCATGGGGGGCAGGATGCCTACCACCACTACCACCTCTACCCATGGGGGGCTGGATGCCCACCACCACAACCACCCCTACTCAGGGGGTGCCAGATGCCTACCACTACTACCACCTCTACCCATGGGGGGCTGGATGCCCACCACCACTACCACCCCTACTCAGGGGGAGCCAGATGCCTACCACTACTACCACCTCTACCCATGGGGGCTGGATGCCTGTCACTACTACCACCTCTACCCATGGGGGGCTGGATGCCTATCACTACTACCATCCCCACCCTTGGTGTGATGGATGCCTGCCACCACCACTACCCCTACTCATGGGGGGCAGGATGCCTGCCACCACTACCATCCCCACTCATGGGGGGCAGGATGCCTAACACTACTACCATCCCCACTAATGGGGGGCTGGATGCCTATCACTACTACCATCCCCACTCATGGGGGGCTGGATGCCTATCACTACTACCATCCCCACTCATGGGGGCCTGGATGCCTATCACTACTACCATCCCCACCCATGGGGGGCTGGATGCCTATCACTACTACCATCCCCACTCATGGGGGCAGAATGCCTATCACTACTACCATCCTCACTCATGGGGGCTGGATGCCTGCCACTACTACCATCCCCACTCATGGGTGGCTGGTTGCCTATCACTACTACCATCCCCACTCATGGGGGGCTGGATGCCTATCACTACTACCATCCCCACTCATGGGGGGCTGGATGCCTATCACTACTACCATCCCCACCCATGGGGGGCTGGATGCCTGCCACTACTACCATCCCCACTCATGGGTGGCTGGATGCCTATCACTACTACCATCCCCACTTATGGGGGGCTGGACGCCTATCACTACTACCATCCCCACTCATTGGGTGCTGGATGCCTGCCACTACTACCATCCCCACTCATGGGGGCTGGATGCCTATCACTACTACCATCCCCACTCATGGGGGGCTGGATGCCTATCACTACTACCATCCCCACCCATGGGGGGCTGGATGCCTGCCACTACTACCATCCCCACTCATGGGGTGCTGGATGCCTATCACTACTACCATCCCCACTCATGGGGGCTGGATGCCTGCCACTACCACCACCCCTACTCATAGGACGGGTAATGCATGACACAACCAGCATACTCCCACATAAGGAATCACAGAAAATTACATCCACCCAAACAACATGACAAGCGTGTGTAGTCCATGTCAAATGCCAACAACACAAAACATGACAATGAACATACAATGTGACCCACTATCACATGTGTGACACATAAAAGTGTGTGGCCTCCACAATACAAGCCGACCATGGCCACTGTGGCAATGGGGCCCAAAGCCCCATCACCACAGTCACCAAAAGGTAA
This sequence comes from Calotriton arnoldi, assembly GCA_963921515.1. NCBI lineage: Eukaryota > Metazoa > Chordata > Amphibia > Caudata > Salamandridae > Calotriton > Calotriton arnoldi. The sequence continues at coordinate 1,144,371 of CAWUFW010001612.1, read as the reverse complement.
GTGTGGGGTCCATGGCTGATGCACCTTTTGATCAGTGTGGCAATGGGGCCCAAAGCACCATCACCACAGTCACCAAAAGGTAAGTGTGGGGTCCCTGGCTGATGCACCTTTTGATCAGTGTGGCAATGGGGCCTAAAGCCCCATCACCACAGTCACCAAAATGTAAGTGTGGGGTCCAAGGCTGATGCACCTTTTGATCAGTGTGGCAATGGGGCCTAAAGCACCATCACCACAGTCACCAAAAGGTAAGTGTGGGGTCCAAGGCTGATGCACCTTTTGATCAGTGTGGCAATGGGGCCCAAAGCCCCATCACCACAGTCACCAAAATGTAAGTGTGGGGTCCAAATCTGATGCACCTTTTGATCAGTGTGGCAATGGGGCATAAAGCACCATCACCACAGTCACCAAAAGGTAAGTGTGGGGTCCAAGGCTGATGCACCTTTTGATCAGTGTGGCAATGGGGCCCAAAGCCCCATCACCACAGTCACCAAAAGGTAAGTGTTGGGTCCAAGGCTGATGCACCTTTTGATCAGTGTGGCAATGGGGCCCAAAGCACCATCACCACGGTGATCATAAGGTAAGTGTAGGCATGGTAAAAGCTGCCAAAGACAAACTGTATGGATGAATCCTGGTCACACAACAACTAAAACATCTGTGGCATAGTAGTGCTTGTGTCCCATTGCAACATAGATTGGGCGAGGCTAACAGTGCAGTGACACAGAAACCTCGTTTTGGCCATGTGCATACAAACATCACACATGGGGGACCATATTGCCAACAATCAGCCAATTACACAATGACAGAAGTGACCATCATGATGCTGACCCACATATCTGCACCTATGGACACACAAATGTATATAACCTGTGGAGACTGTCGATGTCAGGTGAACAAATACCATACCATGGCAGCAATGGGACATACAAACCATGATCATTGTGCTGACTGATGACCCAGGAGTCCCAGGGAGAGCAGGGGAAAATCACCAAACAACATACAGCCAATGGCACACTACAGAAATGCCAATGCAGTGATGCAAATGCACTAACACAAACAGGCAGACTCACACTGCATATCAAACACAACAGGTGATGGGGGTGTGTGCCAGTGTCCCCAGGCAACCACACAACACATGAGGAGGCCTGAATCCCAATTACACAGATGTGTATACAGTGCCACACACAAGTAACTCATGGATTGGATTCCCCTATGTGGGCAATCTGGCATTGTTAGATGAGAGGGAGCCCAAATTACACATGTTACACAAGCTTGTAGGAACAGCAACTAACACAGCAAGAAACACACCCACCACAGCACTACCCCCAGGGACCCCACATTGTGCAGACACTAGCCTGCATGACAATTCCACTGTGATGACAAAGGTAGATGTTGATCACACTGTGAACCACAGCCATGTGTCCTCAGCTACAAACTACCATCACACCTACACAAGCTCCAATCAATCAGCAGGGCCTGTCAGCCAAGGCCAATATGGAGGTAGTGGTCTAGCCGTGCAACAACTCACATTTGCACACTCAACACCACACACCCTGATCTCCACCAATGTGCAGCAGTGAAGCTCACATGGACTGGTGACATTGCACATGCACCCATGACAATCCCAGGGGTGGTGGGGGGAACTAAGGTGCAGAAACCCATCACACATGCCCATTCAACATGACTCGTCTATGTATGACACACAGCACAGTACGCCGTACATGCGCATGATGTGAAATCCACCACAAACAATGGGATCCTGGCCATAGTCACACACCAACGAAGAAGCCAAGGTGAGACACAAAGAACACACGTACACAATTTCCAACATTGCAGCTCTGACCCTGAGGAGTGGCAGCAGTCACACACACAACGCGTCACAATCACTGAAAGCTACCACAAACTCAAAATCACATTACTTGTGTAAACAACAAGTGCCAAGGGGAATCCTGAATGTGTCCCATCAGCGTTTGCCCACATCCCCAGCCCTGACAACAAATACAACCTGGGATGACAACCTCATGAACATCAGTTTGCCATGCACCCACATCACGGAGAAACCAGGTCCAAGATGATGGATGAACACATACCAACTCTGCAAGCATCACAAACAGGAACATCCCTAGGGACACAGCCTGTGTATGAAAAGGGAAGGGAACATGCACAGACATGCTCACACAACACACAACACGGGCACACGCAATGTCACCAGATCACACACAGCCATGAGGGCACTCCACTCCTGTGGAAGGTCCACTGTGCCAAACCTTGTCTGTGCACGATTCAAACATATCAGCAGGACACTCCGTCAGTGAGTCAACAACTACAACACACAGAAGCCTCTGCTCACATCAGCCTGGGTACAGGAGTGTCACGTCAGTCATCTGCATACACCCAAAACACGTGGCAATCCAGTTGTACTGTATACACAGACCACTTTCTTATTCCCTTCTCCTGGCACCCATCCTCTCCGCACCTACACTCGCTAGTTTCACGCATCCAAATCCGCCCCTGGTCCAAACTGATTGTTGAAGATTGGACCCGTGAATTGGAGTCATCTATGCCCACCTTGGATCCTGATCCTTTAACTGCCAATAGTAAGTTCTCCTCATGGATCGAAAACTCATTAAACACAGTACTCCCGAGGAAAACCGCTTCAAAAAAAACGGGCCCCAATAAACTTCCGTGGTATACCCCCGAACTCCGTGAACTGAAACAACAGTGCAAAAAACTGGAAAGAGCATGGAGGAAAGATTTCTCAAGCGAGAAAAAATCACCATATAGGCTATCCATTGCTCAATATAAATCAGCTCTAAAATTAGTTCAGGCTGCTTACTATGATGAAAAAATTCGCTCCGCCTCAAACTCCACTAGAAAAATATTCCAGATCGCAAAGAAACTTATGAAAGTGCCCGACCCTCCTGCAGTCCCCGATCCTTCTGGTCGCCGATGCGAGGAACTAGCTCACTTCTTTTCGACCAAAATTCAAAACATCCTCAATCTCCTTCCACCCTCTGTCAATGAGCACTCAGTCAAACTACATGACCTAGAACCCCTGAATAACCCTCACCTCTTAGAGTCATTCTCTCCACTCTCCGAGGATTTATTCTTCTCCATCCTAGACTCAGTTAAGAGCGGGTCCCCGATGGATCCTGCCCCCCAACATCCTGAGGTTGGTTGCTCCTACAGTCGCCCCCACATCATTAATCTAATCAATGCCTCATTAGCATCGGGCATTGTCCCCCAGGACTGGAAAAAGGCTATAGTGAAGGCGCTACTAAAAAGCCTCATTTAGACCCATCTGAGCTAGGTAACTATCGCCCTATTTCATTACTCCCTGGAATTAGTAAAATTGCCGAAAAATACATTAACCGTATACTTTCGACCCACTTGGAAACATTTAAATTACTCCACTCATCACAGACTGGCTTCCGTCCTGGTCAGGGCACAGAAACTGCTCTGATAGCGGTAGTTGAGGAGTCAAGAAAGATTCTTGATTCCGGAGGGTCCACGGCCATCATTCTCCTGGACCTAAGTGCAGCCTTTGACACGGTGAACCATGGCATACTGGTCCACCGTCTAAAAAAGTGGGAGTGACAGGCACGGCCCTATTATGGCTGAAATCGTTCCTGGAAGAAAGATTCTTCCAGGTATCCGAAGGTAACTCCCGTTCTCAACCAATCCCGCTGCAGTGTGGTGTCCCCCAGGGCTCATCTCTAAGCCCTACACTTTTTAACGTATACATGGCCCCTTTGGCAGAGATTGTAGCCCCTTTCGGAATCCATATAGTCACATACGCTGATGACACCCAATTAATTGTGGCATTGAACCATGCGGAACCACGTCCCTCGGATCTGCGCTTATGCCTTGAGGCAGTTGCTAGCTGGATGAATTCATCCCACCTGAAGCTCAATGGCGAAAAAACTGAGCTCATGTTGCTGGGCAACCAAGCAATTTTTAACTCAAATACCATGTGGCCGAGTTGCATGGGTACAGCTCCTCTGCCAAAAAACGAGATAAAAAGCTTGGGTATCTGGTCTCGACCACGACCTCACTTTCAGAGTCCAAGCGAGGAAAACGGCAGCCGTATGTTATGGGCTACTCAGATCCACTCGGAAAATACTCCCTCTCCTACCTAGCCACTCAAGAAAACTCCTGGTCCAGGCACTTATCCTCTCTAGGCTGGACTACGGTAATGCTCTCTATTTGGGTGCTCCCAAATCAGTCATAGCGAAGCTCCAGGTGGTCCAGAACTCAGCAGCTAGACTCCTTACGGGCACAAAAGCCACTGCTCAGCAAAGCCTGCCCTTCGCTCTCTCCACTGGCTCCCAGTACAGGAGAGAATACATTTCAAGGCCCTCTGCATTGCCCACAAAGGTTTGCAGGACAGAGGCCCGCCTATTACAAAACACCTGGTCAAATCATATAAGGCCAATCGATGTCTGCGCTCAGATGAGCTTCACTTGACAGAGGTCCCCAGAATTAAGAAGGCCAGAACAGGTGGTCGCCGTTTCTCCTACAATGCTTCTAAGTTATGGAATGCACTCCCTCTTCCTATTCGTAAAGAGGTGAATCACCTGACCTTCCGGAAATCCTTGAAAACCTGGCTATTCCCATAATTTCTCCTCCTCCCCCCCCCCTAGTTACCTCCGTAGCGCTGGGATGCCTCCGGGTAGCCATGCGCTATACAAAAGCTCTTAACATAACATAACATAACATAACACAGATGAGTCCTCCAAAATTAATGTGCAAAACTGCATGTCCAGTGGAGACGGGCACACAGTCAGGGTACTAGGAACATTGGACAGTGGTAAGCCCAACAGATGTGCAACAGTGTAGGACAAAGATGGTAATCTACAAATGCTAAACGTACATCCCTGTGTCAAATGCTGAACATTACACCCTCAGACTGCAGCAAGGGATGCTATAGATCCAGACTAGATTAGGACACATATCCCATGGATCACATGGAGCCCATCACAGCAAAACTTCATTTACCTGATCTGAACACAATTACAACAGCAAATGCATGATTCTACACATCTACATCATGTACCACCAAAGATTAACCACAAGTAAACAAAAAGAGGCTTTATTCAGCAAGTGTGCAACTGAAATCAAAAGTCCAAAATTAACTACGGCCAATGTCCAGTCCAAATACACAGTCCCAACAGGGTGATGTGTGACAAGTTGTCACCAATTGCTTGCCTGCACAGGTACCGACAGGGGACATCCCCCTTGGAGGGGCATACGAGGGGCAGGCCAGGCACCGCAGGGACAGGATCAGGGGATGCCAGAAGGAGGCAGGGAAGGTGAGGTGGGTGCAGGAGTGTCACCGGCAACTGCAGTGGGGGTGTCTGACTCAGGGGGGGCCGGCACCACCGCAGGGCCCAAGTCCGATGGTGTTGGTGCTGCAACCACTGCAGTGGGCTGGTCAAATGGAGTGGACTGGGTCCCCAATGCAGTGCCCGAGTCAGACAGGGTTGTTGTGGACTCCACTGCAGTGCATGACTCCAAGGGAGTGGAAGGGGGGCAGAAGAGCTGGGCAGGACAGAGGGGGGACACGGTCTCCACACCAGTGGCACATACAGGCAGAGCGTCTGGTTTGGGGGTGGAAGAGCAAGTGGCAGGGGGAGGGCCTGAGCAGTTTGGGGATGCGGTATCGGTGTGTGGGGGAACCTGGGGCAGGGTGTGGCGGTGGAACCTGTGAAGTGGTGGCCTGGGGGATGGAGGTGAGAGACTGGGTGGGTAACTTGCAGGGTGGTGGCGGGGTCTTGCTCTTCCGGGTCCGGGGGGACTTGCGGGTGGGGGGCTCACTCTGCCTGTGCCTGGTGGAGGGTGTGCGGGGACGAGGGGCACTCCCCTCTCTGTGTGTGGACTTCCTCTTCCCTCGGTATGCTGGATCAGCGGGATTGAAGGAGAAGAGGCCGAGGTCAGAGAGGAAGAGCTGCTGTGTATATGGGGTTGCAGGTGAGGCAAGGGAAGGGGTCTTGGAGGGAGAGGATCTTGAGGATTTCGGAGTGACTGTGGTTGCCTGTGTGTGTGTCAGTTCCCCATCCCCTGTGTGTGTGGAATCAGTCCCCTGAGGATGCTTGTGTGCACGTCTTGCCTTGGTTTTGGGTGTGTGTGTGCTGCTCGTGTCTGTGTGTTTGGGTGATTGTGCAGGTGTGCATGTGCTTTGGACAGGTAGGGTGGTAGGAAGTGTGGATGGGGCAGAGGTGGGAGGGGTGAGGGACTGTTGGAGGAGGGACACTGCTGCCGTCAGGGAGGAGTCCATGGACCTATTTCTCCTCTGTAGGGCAGACATACCCGTTGAGATGCCCTCCATGAACGACACCAGCTGTGTCAACAGAGTGGTGTGTGCATGGAGGACAGTCAGCATTGCTGTCTGCCCTACATGGAGCTGCCGAAGGAGGTACACAGACTCCTCACTCAGGGCAGCAGGGGACACAGGGGCAGGGGTGCGGTGCCTGGCTTGAAGGAGACACGCTCCCGAGCACGGGAGCCTCCACGGACCTCAGGAATGGGAGCCAATGGGAGGGCGGTGGTGGTGGTGGCGGGGTCAGACAGACTAGCTGGGGTGTTGTGGCTGCTGACACCCGCATCCACAAGGGAGTCATCCCCCGAGCTGCTGTGGTCCCCAGCTGAGGTGGATGGTGCTGAGGACTCCTCGGTGTGGCTCCCCTCGCCCTCCGTGCCACTGGGTCCCTCTGACCACTCGTCGGACGCTGACCCAGTCTGGCTCCGCTGCTCCTCCTGGTCCGTGGAGCTGTCCCCTCCTGTGGCTGTGGATGTATCTGCAAACAATTAGGGAAACAGACAAACATCAGTCACCTGCACTGACCGCACACACCACAGTAAGTACAGCACATCACAGAGCAAGCCCTGGCATCTCTAGTAGAACATTGCCAAAAGTCATCACACAGATTAGGAGAAGCCAATTGTCAGTCTGATGGTCAACCATGGAACAGACACCCCTCCTGCCCTTGCGCCCATCTGTCTGGTGCCTGTCTGATGGTAAGACCCCAGTGTGGACACATGCACCACCTACACAGTAGTTGGACATTGCTGAGAACACGGTGAAGTATGTGAACATGCCCACGTCACATCTCTTGCCACTGAGTCAGTGCAGGTGTCTGTATAAATGGACGGCCAGAGTCTCAATAGAAATGCATGTGATGCATACCAGCACCAGACCCCATGAAGCACCCATGTCCGGATAGTCAATGCCACAATGGGGTGCATGTTGCACATGTCACTCCCTTGCAGGATCACTCTTAGGAAGTTTAATGCCATGACACAGGCATGCCTGCAAAGTCATACATCACTGTCTCCAGTCACATGGCCATGGCAGCCAGCCAACAACAGTCTGAACTGTGTCACAATCCTAGGACATGGGGAAGGCAAGTAATGTAACTGACAAGTGCACATGTCCATCCCCCAAAACCACATCATCTGAACTACTATTTGTCCACGTCATACCAATTGGACATATGGGGGACATGAAACACAACTCTCTGAACATGAGCACCTCACAGTGTGCTGAGAGTGAAAAACAGCTGCCTGAAAGTCACAGTGGCATACACCTGTCTGCACAGTCATGTGATCAAACACCTATAAGTCACAGAAGTCTTGTCTCACATGGTCCAATAGCAGATGGCATGCTGACCCCTAACCGATAAACATCACAGGAGTCCCGACAACGTAGTCACAGCACAACGACACAGAGGCAGACACCTGAGGGAACATTTCACTGAGCACAGCATGTCAGCTGATACACGGGAGTGGGAGTACAGAGTGTATTGTATGCCCTGGAGTAGGCATGACTGTCCGGCTCCACCTGCAAGATGGATGAGCCCTGGTCAGTAGGCAGGTGGCTAGGCATGTGTGACACACTTGACATACATACTCCTGAGGCCCAAACATTTTACCCACCCGCAGCATGGGGGTGTGGCAAATACCCCAGGGACATGTGGTGATTCTGATCTGCAAGTGGATCACATATCAAAGTTACACCCAGACTACATTGCACGACTCAGGCATTGTGTGAGCAATTGACCCACCCATGAAGGCTAACACAATATCATGGGAACAAAAGCTGTCACCCACCTTGAGCAAAGCAAAATGCAAGGACCCTGTACCCGAGTGACACAATTATCCTGAGCGTAAGGAGCACACCGGCCTATCAGATGGGTAGTGGCCATGTCACAATAGAGGGACATGGGTACTGGACAACAAGACTGATGTACTGGGGAAGTTTAACCACGCCACAGGAGGGCACATAGAATGTCAGACAGAGTTCACAGTGCAGTCTTTGACTCACCCCCTCCTTGCTGCTGTCTGCCCTTCAGCTGCCCATCCAGCTCCGGGAAGACCACCGGCAGGATCTGGAGCATGTGGGGGTCAGGGTCCGGTGTCCGCCCCTCCTGCGAGGAGGCGACAGCTTCAGCTGGACCCTTGCAATCCTCCGGGTCCAGCCCCGAAGGTCCTGCCACCTCTTCTGGCAGTTGCGGATCCGGCGCTTGTAGACCCCCACGGATCTGACTGCCCGGACGATGGCCAGCCAGCTATCCTGCTTCTGATGGGCATCAACCTGTGAGGATGACAAAGTGAAAAGGCCATTACTACACATGCAAGATATCCGTGCATCACACAGTTGGAAATACATGTCTTAATCACAGGGGCATATGATGTACACAGGCAGTGCAACGAGGGCTATGGACAGTTTGCCAGCAGTTACTACATGGTATCATTGCATGGGAAGTGAACCTTGTTTGAATGCACTGTTACTCCACTGTACCTGTTCAGTGCATGTGACTACACACTTTGGGGGTGAGTACTACTCAGTGAGCATGCTAGCCAGTGGTGTGCACACTGTAAATCCTGCTAGTCAGACAACATGCACAATTAGTAAGGCAGTGGACAGCACACTCACCTTCTCCCCTGGTGTCCCATACAGCTTGCTGTACTGTGGAAGGAGGTTGTCCAGCAGGGCCTGGTTCTCCTCATGGGTGAAGGCTGGGGCTCTCTCCACAGTACGTGCCATTGCAGTAGCCAGAGGATGCAGAGACAGCAGCAGTGTAGTGGCAGATGTCGTCCTGGAGCATGTAGTGCAGGCAAGTGAGCCCTCAGGGGAACAGCCAGCATTATATGTGTGCTGCAGAGGCAGATACTGTGCCATGTGTCCAAAGTGATAGGTCCAAGTCGTATGCATCTTATGAATCTGACCAATCCATGGAATTGCAGCACCAAGACACGCCCACAGCATCCTTCAAAATGTCAACTTCATGACACCCATGAATTTGCAACATTGTTGTGGCTGGCCAACTGAATTCACTGCATCAGACTCGTTGAAGCTTCAAAAACGCGTCCGTTGTCATGCCAGGCCCCAGCCAATGCGTGCGCACCGATCGGACCATTGCTGTACAACGCATACCCGCTCACATTCAATGCAATGGTCCGTGCGGGCACACCGATCGGACCATTGCTGTACAACGCGTACCCGCTCACATTCAATGCAATGGTCCGTGCGGGCACACCGATCGGACCATTGCTGTGCAACGCTGTACCCGCCACATTCAATGCAATGGTCCGTGCGGGCACACCGATCGGACCATTGCTGTGCAACGCGTATCAGGCATACAACGCGTACTCGCTCACATTCAATGCAATGGTCCGTGCGGGCACACCGATTGGACCATTGCTGTGCAACGCGTACCAGGCATACAACGCGTACTCCGCTCACATTCAATGCAATGGTCCGTGCGGGCACATCGATCAGACCATTGCTGTACAACGCGTACCCGCTCACATTCAATGCAATGGTCCGTGCGGGCACACCGATCGGTCCATTGCTCTACAACGCGTACCAGGCATACAACGCGTACCCGCTCACATTCAATGCAATGGTCCGTGCGGGCACACCGATCGGACCATTGCTGTGCAACGCGTACCAGGCATACAACGCTGTACTCGCTCACATTCATTGCAATGGGCCGGCCGGGCACACCGATCGGACCATTGCTGTGCAACACGTACCAGGCATACAACGCGCACTCGCTCACATTCAATGCAATGGTCCGTGCGGGCACACCGATCGGACCATTGCTGTGCAACGCGTACCAGGCATACAACGCGTACCCGCTCACATTCAATGCAATGGGCCGGCCGGACACACCGATCGGACCATTGCTGTGCAACGCGAACCAGGCATACAACGCGTACCCGCTCACATTCAATGCAATGGTCCGTGCGGGCACACCGATCGGTCCATTGCTCTACAACGCGTACCAGGACAGGTCACACGCATATGTCACCATGCTGGTCACTGGTGAACCTATGCCAGCCACATGTACTTTCCAGGGACTCAGGGGAACACCTACAACACCACACCCAGTCCACACGGTCTATGAGGCATGTGTGGCAGCATAACCTTATCTGTGTATGGGGTGAACATGTGGATTTTGGGGTGGCACTTGGGGGCAGACACACCCAGGCTGTGCACGTGTTAATGGGGACAGGGTCCTTTGTGTGTTGTGCACATGACCACTGTGGTGTGCAACTTTTCATTTCTGAGCATGTGTCATGGTCACATTTCCAGGTTGTGTATGTGTATGACATGTCACATACCCCCAGGCTCACATGTGGGAAGGCATGTACGTCACAGGGTGGCCCATTCCAACAAAAGTGATGTCCCTCCACAGTCTGTGTGCATGTTGTGTATCACATGTCTCTGACTCCATGTGCACAATGGGAGACAGTCTCCACATCCACGTGGTATGTGCATGAACTTTGATTGTGTGTGTGTCACAGACGTCCATGTCTGTCCTGCAGAGGCTACAGGGGCCACCACCTGTGGGTGTCATGTTTGTTCTTCTGACGTGTACATGATACGCCATGTCATGCCAGTGTCCATGTGGCAAGCCAGGCTCCCTGGGAATCTACCTGTCAATGAGCTGTGATGCCTGTGGAGCATCTGTCCAGACATATCACTGTGGTATGTGTGTGGAACGTGAGAGCAGTTAATGTGTACTGTGACACAGCCTAATGGTGTCCCATAGCACACCCTGGAACCAATTGTCAACACTTGTTGAACAGAGAGATGTTAGATGATGTCCATGTAGGTGCCATATATGTCCAAACGGGACGACACACACATCAATGTATGTCTCATCATGTATCAGTGTATGTTGATGATGTGTCATGTGAAATTGAGTATGGTGAACGGCACATTGGTGGGGTGACTGACAATCTTGCTTTCTTCACCTATGCACTGCAGGGCTCCTGCTGTCCATCGACCATTCCCAGACCTGGCAACGATGGTGGAATGTGACAGCATCCGACGGTACCGCTTCACCAGGCAGCTGATTGAGGATTTGGCAGTGCGGTTGGCCCCACATTTGCAGCCTGGCCGGCCGTATCCTACAGCGCTGACCCCCAAGGTGAAGGTGATGGCAGCCCTACACTTCTTTGCCACCGGTACCTTTCAACACACTGTGGCAACTACTGGTGGGATGTCACAGACTATGTTCAGCCGTGTGCTACGCGATGTTTTGGGGGCAATGTTGAGATACCTCAACCAGTACATCTATTTCCCAACACGTCAATGACTCACTGACGTCAAGAGTGACTTCTATGCCCTGGGGAGGATGCCACATGTAATTGGCTCCATTGATGGGACACATGTGTCTTTGATACCACGACAGGCACATGAGCAGGCATACCGCAACCGTAAACATTACTATTCGATCAATGCTCTGGTGGTATGTCTTGCAGATATGACCATCTCACATGTGTGTGCCCGCTTCCCCGGTTCTGCACACGATGCCTACGTGATGAGGAGTAGTCGCATCCCGAGGATGATGTCACAGATGCCGAACCAGCATGCCTGGCTTGTTGGTGTGTACTGACTTTGACCATTGTGTGTGTTCTGCTATGTTGTTTTCCGCACACATTTTCAAATCGGCTAATGTGCAATTGTCTGTCTGTAGGTGACTCGGGATACCCCAACATGCCGTGGTTGCTGACACCCCTCAGGAACCCTGTGACACCAGGACAGATGCGCTACAATGAGGCACATGGTCAGACGAGGAGGGTGATTGAGCGGACCTTTGGTCTCCTGAAGAGCCGCTTCCGCTGCCTGGACAAGACAGGGGGGGCCCTCCCATATGCCCCAGCAAAGGTGTGCAAGATTGTCATCGTCTGCTGCATGCTACACAACCTGGCAGTGCGGAAGGAGTTGCCTCTCATCCTGGATGACGATGTCCAACGTCCGCCACCTGTGGAAGATCCTGGCCTGGGTCACGATGCCAGTGAAGATGATGATGATGATGATGGTGATGTCCGCACACAGCTCATCACCAACTTCTTCAGCTGAATGTGAGTCTCCAGAGGGTTGTAATGTCAATGATTTGAGTTTGCATGATATGTGTGTGTGGTGCTCTGGTGCTGTTTGAGTGTGGCCATGTGCTACTTGACTGGATGCGTGCAGCGATGTGTCCTTGCAGGTGGTCTGTACTGCCCAACAGTGTTGACATGCTAACTTGGTTTTGTGTAGTTATCTCGTGACATGTATTAGACATGAGTATTGCCGTTCTGTGCTGTTCTTCAGTGGTTTTGACTGTGTGTCATGTCTGTCCTTCACAGGGTGCTGCTGGAGTTGTCTGATCAACTTGGATCCCCCGAATCCATGATTCAACTTCCAAGGTGGAAGCAGTCGTTTCCCTACAGGTGATGTGCCACACACCCCTGGACTTTCTATCTTCTGCACTTTTTGACTTTGTGGCCACAGCCAGGTTGGATTAGCTTGCATTTGTAGTGGAAACTACATGTTGGAAATGTGTAATAAACCTGTGCTTGACTTTGGGATGTGCGTTGTCTGTAGTCACACATCTGACTGACATTTGCTTACTGCACCTGTTGTCTAGTTGACAGTGACTGTGAATAGGTGGCGTGTCTGTACATTCCACTGTACTTCGTTGCAACATCAGTATAGGTGATGAGTCTGATGGCCCTGGTGTGTATGTGTTTTGTGGCCCTAGTGGTGTGTCTCCCTCATATGTGTCACGTCGCCATGACTGACATGACACTGTTGGACTTGCTGTAGCAGTTAGCATGCACAGTGTAATTTAGAAGATCAACATCTACATGACAAAAACCACGTTGGAATCACAACAGAGGCAGATATGGTGTATTGGTGAGTTTATTTACATACAGGTGTGAGGATGGTGCACAGGATGGTGGGTGCTGTACATAGAAATTTGGATCCAAAGTTCCCATGTGAATTGGAAGTCTTGGTAGCTGAAAAGTCCAGAGTAAAGTCCACAGTCATCTGATACATTTGGTCAACTAGAGCTCCCCATGTCATGTGGGAGAGTTGGCTTGGCTTCAACAGGGCGTGCAGTATGCACACAGAGGAAAAGTTCCAGAACAGGTGTTGGCTTCCTGGGGATGTAGATGGCCATCGGCCTCTCAGTTTGTCCTCCTCGGACGGCCCCTCTTCTTGGGGGGGGGACCCTCAGGTGCAGGCTGCGGCAGTGCAGGGGACTCTCTGCCAGAGTCCTCCTCCCTCCCTGTGGCATTTGCAGTTGTTTCAGCAGCAGATGTTGTGGGCACACAGGGAGGTATGGCCATGTTGGTGCTGATCTGGCGGAGGCATGTCAGTATGTCCCTTTGCACCGCTGTCAGTTGTTCCAATGGGTCCCACTTGGACTCCGTGCCACACATGTGTGTCTCGACACGTGACATGTGTGTCTCGACACGGGACATGTGGGAGTCCAAGCGGGCATGATGGGCAGCCTGCTGCTGTTGTATGTCCTTGAGGATCCCCACTACCTGGCTGACCTCTCCGGTGCTAGTCTGGTATGCATCCGCGATGCGTGCCAGTTGTGGGTCATCATACAGTCCAGACCCCTCTGCAAGGAGAGACCTATGTCTCCCACCCCTCACACCACCCCTGGCGACACGTGCAGGACCTGCAGTGGCACGCACAGGAGACCGTGGGCCCACTTGGGTGTTGTTCCTGGGCTCGTTGTCAGCAGCTTCAGTTTGGGCCTGGGTCCGTGCACTGTTGTCATCTGTGGTCCTTGGTGTGTCCGTGTTGGCAGGGGTGGCCTGTGTGTTGGCAGTTGTTGGAGGGGTGGGTGCAGGGGCTGCAGATGTTGGTCCTGCTGGTGCTGCATGATGACTCACACCGGAGGGTCCAGCTGGTTCTTCGCCATCCGAGGAGTGCAGAGGCTGATCCACACCAGTGAGCTCAGTGTTCCCCGGAGCCTGGGACAGGGAGTCCTCCTGGTCTGCTGCTGTGTCCCCATCATCTCCTGTTTTGGGGAGAGACACAGATTGTATGTTATGTTTCTACTGGCATCAATTGTTCAAACACCTGACAGTTGTGACTGTACCTCTGGATGTGGCCAGGACATTGCATTCTCCTAAATAGTGACAGTCAGTGAGTGATATTGGTGTAGCACATTGTCCTGCCAACCTGTGGCATGTCAATGTGAATGTTGAGGTGTGTGCATGACCAGCATTGGTGGTATTTGGTTACCATCCAGGCCTCCTTCTCCCCCAGCCCAGTTATCCCACCATGCAACGTGCTTGCATTGCAGGGAGTGCAAGTTGCCTTTCAGGATGTCAGGCAGTGGTGTCCTGCTGTTTGTTGGTGCACAGTTCCCAGCAGGGCCTTGTGCTCCCCACTGCAGTACCCAGTGTCAGCCATCTTGTGAGTCCTTATCCACTCCCTGTGATGTGAGCATGGTTGAGAGTGGTGTTGATGGGCCAATTGTGAGGGTGAGCAATATCTGTGCCTACAACTCCCATCATGCTATTGCCTCCACCCCCCTTCCCAGCATGGCCATCCTTCCTTCCTTTTGACTCTGCTTCCCTGTGGGGTGGGGTGCCTGTGCTGACAGGATAGCTGGGAGAGTTGTCCTGGCAGTTGTTTGGCTACAAGTCCCAAGAGTGTCCCTGTGCTTCACACAGCATAACACAGGGTGGTGGTTCTTTGTGGGATCTTCAGTTAGGCTGTGAGGCATTGCATTCTCCCAGGTTGGTTATGTGGAGTTAGTGTTGAGGGGGTGTGTGAGGAGAGCTGCTTGTAACTATGGTCAGTGCTGTGAGTCCTCCTTCCCACCCAGTCAGATATCCCACCATGCAACGTGCTTGCATTGCAGGGAGTGCAAGTTGGCTTTCAGGATGTCAGGCAGTGGTGTTGTGCTGTTTGTTGGTGCACAGTTCCCAGCAGGGCCTTGTGCTCCCCACAGCAGTACTCAGTGTCAGCCATCTTGTGAGTCCTTATCCACTCCCTGTGATGTGAGCATGGTTGAGAGTGGTGTTGATGGGCCAATTGTGGGTGTGACCAATATCTGTGACTACCACTCCCATCATGCTATTGGCTACACTGACTTGACCAGCATACACAGGATTCCTTCCTTTGAGTGAGCTTCCCTGTGAGGTGGTATTCTAGTGGTGGGTAAATATCTGTGAGTGTTTGTTGGTTCTATTTGTGCCACTGCCTTGCTGTATTTGTTGTTAGGTTTGTAGATGTCATGACACAGTTACATGTCACTATGAGATGGCAGGTATTGTGTTTGTCTGACTAGCATTCACATCTTGGGATGAATATCTTTTGGTTGCTGTGTATTTGCTAAGTGTGCATGGTTTGCCTATCCCCTTGACTGTGATGTGTGTGTGTTGTCACACCATATTGTATATATTAGTTGTGTACTCACCAGGCTCTGGGATGTCTGTTAGTCCGTATACGCTCACTGGTGGTAGGATGGCCCGCACCTTCTCCTCCCAGGGCCTGAGGTATACTGGTTTTGCAGGAGGGCCACTGCCGGTGTGCTGGCTGAGGAGGTAGTCCTTTTTGAGTAGGTCCCGGTCCCTCCTGCGCACATCATACCACCTGTTCTGGATGTCTTCCTTTGTGCGCAAACATGGTGATTGTGCGTTCACCCTGTCGACAATCCTCGCCCACATCTTGGTTTTCTGCGACATGGGGGTCTGTTGTACCAATGTACCAAACAACTGTGGCTCTACCCTGAGTATCTCGTCTACCAGGACTTCCAATTCACAATCTAGGAACTTATGGTTCTTCTTTGGGGGCATGGTGATGGGTGGTGGTGGTGATTGATATGTGTGTGTGCAGGTGGGGGGGTGTGAGTGTAGGTTTAGCTGGGTGTGTGTGAGGGTGCTATTTGTAGGTGTGGTAATGGTGTGTGGTTTGTGTGATGTATGAGCTGTGAGTGTGTCTGTGGTTGCTGTGTGATGGTGTTGTGTGCTGGCAGGTCAGTGGAATTTGCAAAGGATCATGGTAGGGATTTGTGGCCTTTATGTAGGTGGAGTTGGAGGTGTGTCCTTGTTCCATTTTTTTCCCTCCCTGTATTTATTGGCTTAGTGGTTGCTTGTTTGGCCCTTTTTTTTCTAATTTTTCCTTGGTGTTTTTGGTGCATGTACGAGTCGTTCTTGTGTCCGAGTAGGACGCTGCAGTTGTCTGGTGCGATCTTGTCCGACTCGTTCCCGCTGTGTGTCAGCTAGGTTTCATATGCGGCATACGAGTCGGTCGCGTAGTATTGGGTTGCTTCGGCTGGGTTTTGTATGCGTGTCGGTCGTACGGCTTGTGCTCCGGGCGAGTCGGTCGTGTTTTGCACGCACAGCATCGTACTACGCGGGTCGGAGTTCGCGGGTACGTTTCGTTCGGGTTCAATCCGAGTGCGTGTCGGTCGGTTCGTTTCGCGTGATTTCCCGGCCGGATGGCTTGTTTCCGTCCGGCTCGGTCGGTCGTTTTTTATTCCGTCCAAGTCTGTCGGATTTCACATTCATTTCATCGTACTACCCGGGTCGTGAGGCGCCGGTCCGAGTCGGTCGGACTAAATTCCCGTACCGAGTCGGTCGGTACGTTTTCCGGCCCGAATCGGAATCGGCCCCTTAGTCTATAGCCATTGTAGTAATAATACAAATAAATAAATAAACAGGGCTGTATTTGGTTGAAGGGGGAAGATATTCCTTTTGAGCAGTTTTGCTTCTATTTTGGTCTACAGCAAATGCTTCCTGTAGAAAACGTGTAACACGTGTTAACAAAAGCACACTCCAGTGCAACTTGTTCTAAATAGGAAAAACATATATATATATATATAGTACATGCTTGTAATGTTGAAGAGTAGTTTAACAATAACTTAATTCCTTTTAATTAATTAAATTTCCTGATTATAACATTGTAGGATAACACTGAGGGTAATGTGAAAAAAAAACATCTTAGCAGTTAAAAATTGCTCAATGTTAAAATAAACTTAGCTCTGATGATGTCTGAGGCTATCATGTGCCTAGGAAAATTAGGGTCAAATTAATGCTCAATTCATGTTAATAATATTCAGGATATTGTCATTAGTAATTTAACTACATTTGTTTTAGGTAACATTAGCTAAAGGAAATATTGCATATTCTGTTAGGAGCAGATGGGGATATCACTGTTTTCTTGAGAAATAATACCTTTGTAGGAGATATGCAGGGTGGGGTTTATCCTACTGAATAACATTATCAAGGGGCACAGCGTAGATTCCAGAGAGTACATAAGAGTAGGGTATCAGTGTTATTGTTGCACAGTGTTTCAGGATGAAGGTATCAAACACACCCAAGGAGAATCTCATGTTTCCACTAAGGTGGGAGATGTTTCCACTAAGGTGGGAGATAAAGGGATACATTTCACAATTTTAATATAAATGAATATGGCCTCTCTGGAAACAAATTTTGCAGCAGTATATTTTTTTTTGAATAAATGGAAGTTACTCAGAAATACCTAAGGATAGGTTAGAACCGAGCACTTACTGCTTGCAGCTTCAGTAAGGATTCTCTGTTGTATGCACCCCCTGTAGCGCACTTATGGATGTGTTGAGAGATGATGAATGATGCTGTTAGACTGCAGTTTCATAAATATGAAAGGGAAATGGCTGTACAAATCACTAAAAATATGGTTCTAGAACTAGGGAACTGAGAGGCTTGGAAAAAAGCCATACCCCATAAAGTCATATTTAAAAAAAAAAAAAAAAGAGGATGGTTATAACATGCTGTCCCCATAAAGTGATTACTTTATGAACTTGTGGATCCCTTTAGAGCCTGTTGTGCCTGACACCAATACTCTATTCTCATTTATACCAGTAGAGGCAGAGTATTTTTCTCTCCTCAGTGGGTTTTAGCATTAAAGTCCATCAACAGAGTGAAGCCTCTTTGCTGTCGCACTAAATGATACCCAGTACACTTCTTTCACTGTGAGTCCCAATGTCGATGCGCAGGCACTAAAGACAGACTTGGACCACCTATGCCTGGAAGGTGGTAGCATCGTCTTGCAGTATGCTGATGACCTCTTTGTGACATCTTCATCACTTGAAGCCTGTGAAAGCCTGTGAAAAAGACACTGTAGATCTGCTGAACTTCCTCCAGGAGAGAAGACACAAAGCCTGTTTGTAAAAATGCCAGTGCTGCCAAAAAGAGGTGACTTACCTGGGTTATGAGATATTCCAAGGTACACGCCGCATGCCACCTGACAGATTAAAATTGATTCAGGGCATTCAGCTCCTGCCCATCAAGAAAAGAATGATGTCCTTCCCAGGGATAATGAACTACTGCCACCAGTGGGTCCCTGAATGCAGATGCTATGGCTAATGAATTTGCAAACTGTTTCAAGAAATTGAAAGAGACATTGTGTACTGCGTCATCATGGGGACTGCCTGACTACAAACTGCCTTTCCAGCTCTGTTTCAGAGCAAAATGACATTGCAAATGATGTGGAGTTGCCAATGGTGTGCTGACACAGCTGGAAAAGAAAGGCCTTTGGGATACTACTATGTGATTTTGCATTCAGCAGTGATTGGGGGTCAGCAGCTGTGATGGTGGAGAGGACGGCTCTCATTGTGTTGGATTTTACTTGTATTGTCTAGGTGCCACATTTGGTACGGTTGTTGTTGTCATCTGGAGTGACACAACATTTTTCTTCTGGCAGGCACACAGGTTATGATGGCACCATGTTGTCTAATTGTAATGTCATAATAAGATGCCCACCTGTTAATATGGCAACAGTATTACCTGAAATAGGTTATTATGATGAGATTGATTCTCTTAGAGACAGATGAGACCCCTAAGTATGTTGGTGTTGAGATTGTAGAAAACGGCACCACACCAAGATTAGACACTATTAGGAAAGGCAGACTATGTAAGTGGTACACTGATGGTTCCTCCAGCAGAGTAATAAACACTGATTACAGAGCAGGGTATGCTATAGCAATAGCAGATAACATAGCTGAAGTGCAGCTCTGCCACCTGGAACATTTACCCAATAAGATGAGCTGTATGCTGTAACAAAAGCATGAATACTAGTCAAGGGTAAAACTTTTAACATTTACACTGACTCACACATATGCTTTGCAGTTCTTATTTGTGGCCAGCTGTGGAAGTATCACGGATTCATAACAGAAGCAGGGCGCCTTATTGAAAACGGTCCTTGGTAAGAATCTTGTTAAAAGCAAAACTATTACACAACAGGATAGTGGTAATAAAATGTGAAGCCCACACAGGAGCTAATACTAAGTTAGCCAAAGGTAATGCCATCGCTGACACCGCATTAAATGAGAGCATGTTACAGCCAGTGCAGAAGGGACTAGTGAATAAAGCATTCCAAAATACAGCTCATTCAGAGACAATTGTTGCAAACGAATGTAAAGGAAGTACAATGGTCTGCAACACCAGATAAACATAGAGGGTGGATTGATGATGGATGTGAGCCGAATAATTAGGAGAGTGTGGGCCTACCAGGGTGAGATGCCTGTGTCCCCACGCAGTATGTTCCTTTCCCTTACAATACTGGAGCAGGGACCCTCTGATATTGCACAAGGGAGGATGAATGCACAGATGCATTTTGCTTCCCAGTGAATGGATTGAAATATTTGCTGGTGTGGGTGGATATGTTTTCAAAATCAATGGAGGTGTGTCCAACAGGGAGGACTGATGCAGCAACTGGTGCGCAGTGCTTCAGGAAAGCCATCTCTCCAAGGTTAGGGGTCCACTAGGGCATAAATAGCGATAGAGGAGATCTCTTAGTGACTGCATTTATGCAAAAGATGTTGTTTTGGGGAATAAAGTATAACATGCATACCCCATACCACCCTCCAACATTGAGGCCAGGAGGAGTAAATGAGCTCCAAAATAAAAAATAAAAAAATAGATTATTAGTAAAGGCAACTGATGGAACAGGCCTGAAATGGCCTGATGCTCTGACTTTAGTACTGTCTGCAATAGGGGCAAAGACCTCTAAAGCAACTATGAAGACATGGTCATGATGAGAAAAATAAAAGCTGTTTCTCTTAGTTCTAGGTGGACTGGACCACAGGCGATGAACCAACGCCATGAATGGATTAAGGGGACAAGATGCAGGGCAGCACCCCAACGCCTGAGAGGACGGTACAAGAAACTGATGACCATCTGTCACCAGAGGACCTGCGCAACACAACAGTCAAGGAGAGGACAGACCAGACCATTTCTACAATCCATGAGGGCCCATCATAAAGTGTCAGAGGGACGTGACATCAGCTAATGCTGTTGAGTGAAGTACACGACGCAGTCTCGAAGAAAGGTGATAGTCTGCCCCTGCAGAAAAATAGACTGAAGAGGACAACGCAGGGCAGGTCTGTGAAACCTCCCCTGAACAAGATGACTGCGGACCAGGAGGAGAAGCAGATGACCGCTCACTGCGTGCCTTTAAATTACTGACACTTACAGAAAGTGCCCGGGAACGGAGTGACTAAGTGACACTGTAGCACTATGCATTGCATAGAGCAAACAATATTTGTTGGACACTTAATTATGAGTATGCTGCCGGTATCACCACAGCCTGCTGATATAATAAGGCACAAAGGAAGTAGTATGGATTGAATACTAGTATATCATTGTGTTCATGTTCAAAAATAATTATCTCATCAGGATGTATCAATGTGACAATATATGCATTTTATGCAAACACTGTGAAATGCCATCCAAAGATATGTAACTATGTTTCCTTCATATATACATATATATATATATATTTTGGTTTTACACTAATGAAGGATAGGACTATCCTAAAGAGAGGACTGTTGAGAAATATATATATATGCCCATATAAATCCATGTGTATGCACTTCAAAGATATCATGCTTAGATATATCACACTAACATGAGGCCTGGAGCTCCAAAGGGCTTCCTATCTGACCTTGACTGGACAAGCTTCAACAGCTATTCTGAACCCCCTTAGAGGTTACTTTGCTTGTCCTGACTTCATGATAGTTTCCTTATCTTGTTGTGCAAGTTGCTTACACAGGGCCGAGCCAGCCTTTCTGATCTGCCCATATCTAGCTGGCTATAATTGGCATGGTACAGATCTTGCACATCCCTGTTAGCCATATTTGGCTTGGTGCCTTATTCTAGTTCCGCTGACATGGCATTACTAAATGTATATAGCACCCAGAAACCAGTCACTCTGGGAAGAAGCAGTCTGAGAGCCCCTAAGGCGGGAGATCTGACTTCTTCCTTTCTGATCAGCAATGATGATGCATGCATTTGGTACCAATAAATACATTTCGCTCTGTTTCTGAGCAACCTGCTATGTCTGGTGAGTTTCATTCATTTGCTCTTGGGAGGGTGCCAGTATTTCCCTATCAAGTGATTCCCTCATGGCGACTCCAACCGCTGGCACTGGAGGACACTTGTTATAAGGAATACTACACAGTCTTCACAGAGTAGTTTAATAATAATCAAGGCTCTGCATCGTCTGCCCTTATAGAATGGGAGGCTTTCAAAGTTGTAGTCCGTGGCCACTGCATGGGTCAGTGAGTAGGTATCTGTAGAAAACCTAATGAATAACTACACACACTAGTTGCTACCCTTCATACACTAGAGAATAGCTTAGGATTAGACCCAGTTAATCATCGAAAGCTATTAGTTGCAAAGGAACGTTACAATATCACCTTAGAATGACAGGAATGCCACGATTATAAAAACTACATAGCTAGAGCCCACAATGAAGAGGGTAAATCAGAGAGGCTACTGGATTGGCTCATTTACCCCAAACTACGAGGTACACCCATTACACACCTAACATCTGCTGCAGGAGTGAACATCTATTCCCCGGGGGCCATTAATGATGAGTTTAGAAATTACTATAAGGCACTATATTGCCACGCAGGGGCACTTTCAGAAAGTTTGCAAGATAGGTTCCTGGACCATCTGCTTGTCCTAACACTGCCACGTGGGGCACAGGAATCTACTGGAGGACCAGTAACAGTCCTGGACATATGACATGCCATTAAGGAAATGGCCACTGCCAAGACCCCGGGCCCTGATGGACTCCCAGCAGAGTTTTACACTGATTTTACAGGGACAATAGCCCCAAAGCTGAAGGCACTCTATGCAGGCCATCTACCCAAATCTACGAGGAGTGTAACCCTGATTCCCCTCCCCAAAACCGAAATCCCGGGTGCGCCTACCTCCACATTTTGCCCACTGTCCATGCTCAACATGGACTTCAAGATGCTAAGTAAAG
Source organism: Calotriton arnoldi (assembly GCA_963921515.1). Classification (NCBI taxonomy): domain Eukaryota; kingdom Metazoa; phylum Chordata; class Amphibia; order Caudata; family Salamandridae; genus Calotriton; species Calotriton arnoldi. The sequence continues at coordinate 1,121,810 of CAWUFW010001612.1, read as the reverse complement.
TACTAGCATCTAGATTGCTCCCCTATATGCCTGTTCTGGTCCACAGAGACCAAAACGTTTTCACACCGCACCACAGTACCTCCCTTAATCTCAAGAGACTGAACCTTTTTCTCTACCACCCAGAAGTACAGGCTTTGCCAGAGGCGATGCTCATGTCGGTGGACCTCGACAAGGCCTTCAACTCAGTATAGTGGGACTTCCTGTCAAAGGTTATGCCCTAGATGGGATTGGGGAGGACTGGATTAAATGGGTTACCCTACTTTTTTCTGGACCCACGGCACAGGTTAAGACTGGCTGTATGCTCTCTACCACATTAGACATATTTCGGAGAACAAGGCAGGGCTGGCTGCTATTTCCCCTGCTATTTTCCCTAGCCATTGAAACTCTGGTGGAGTTATTTCAGAGAGAGGGTAGAGGCAGTGGTATAATAGTAGATGGTCATGAACATATCATTTCACTTTATGCAGATGACATCCTTCTGTACCTGTCTGATGGCCCTACTGGGGCTCAAAGTGCGATCCATCGCCTGGAGGATTCGGGAAACTATCAGGCCTATGTGTCAATCAGACCAAAACCTCTATGTTCCCCTGTAATCAGGGGGCTCCCAAACCCCCAGCCTTCCCCTGGGACTTACATGGTCACCGCAAACCTTTAACCTGGGCATTCAGCTATATCATAAACTGAATGATCTGCAAGGGGGAAGCTTGGGAGTAGCGCTACGATCCCTTATGGCCTGTGTTGCTTTTTGGAGATCCCTGCGATAATCAATTATGGCCCGAATAACAATATCAAGAATGGTGATGCTCTTTCACTTATTATATTTTTTCACAAATCTCCTGGTTGAGATACTTATTGAGTGGTTCAAACAGTTAGAGGTACTGCTTATGAATTAATATGGGATGGAGCCCATCATAGGATGTTGCTTGAGGTCATGAGTCGCACACCAGATGATGGAGGCCTGGGGCACCAGACTTTGAGCCGTACTATTTAGTAGCCCAAATGTAATGATAGCCCAATGGCTTGAAGAAACCCAAAGTAGCGAATCTGACCTTATGGGCCTAGCCCCCTACCATGCACTCCTATTGGTCCAGCTGCTACATACTGAGGTGGCCATTCCACAGCCGAGTACTCTGTTACAGATAGCTCCTCATCGCTGCATGGTGAGGATCCAAAGAGCTCCCCTGTTTTGCCGCTGGTGGGCCTACCTCTTGGGAACCCTGTTGCCTATTTCACCGCTGCCCATCTCTCGGATTGGACAGAGGCCGGTCTGACAACAATGGGGGATTGCTTCCTGTTGGGTGTTCTCATACCGCTAAAGGAGCTATCAGAACAATATGCATTGCCCCGGGGTCAAATTCTGAACTATGAGGCACTGTTACAGACTTTTGCAGATCTCTGGGATAGTGGACGGGATAAGCCTACATTTCATACAGTGCTCCAGCGCTTACTTTCCATGGGCTCGGCACGACACCTAGTGGCATGACTCTATTGGTCTCTGAACAATATAGGGCAGAGACCATTGGTGACCCTTAGGGCCAGATGGGAAGGAATCTTGGGCACGCAAAGTCACAGATAGGGAATGGAACAGGATGATAGCCTACCCTAAGAAAGTCTTTCTCTATATGAGACTGAAGTATATACAATTTAACTTTCTGCACATGACCTACCTCACCTCCCATAGACTAAAGGTTACATTCGGTGGAGAGCCTCAGGAATGTCCTAGGTATCAGGCGGACTTCTGTCATATGACATGGGGGTGCCCTACACTTCAGGTATTTTGGACTGCAGTTCTCCTCCGACTCCATGCCACGCTAGGATGGTCTCTTCCTTGCACTGTGGAAACCTGCCTCCTGGGAGTGTTCACCAGACCCAAAGCGAATAGAGTAGGTACTAGATTACAGACCTGGCCCTCGCATTGGCCAAACGTGGAATAGCAATGGCATGGAAGTCAGGGACAGGACCCATGCTCGAAACATGGGCGAGAGACTTTACAACATGGGCTAGGGCCAAAGAAAGAGCCCTCCGTCAAGAAGACACCAGAGGGGTTCGGTGGTACCCTATAGCTGTACTGTGGATGTAGGTATTAGAGAACTGGGAACACCTGGGAAGGGACATAGATTCAGAACAGAATGGTCCAGACAATCAAGAAGAGGGAGACCAGAAAGACGACTCAGGTGAGGGGAGCAATGAGGAGCCACCCAAAGGAGAGTAGGATGCGTGATGACTGAGGTGTCCGACCATGTGCCGTATGCTGTATATGCTTGTGCAACCCAGAACACATTACACAGTATATCACCTCCCCCACACCTGGATATAGAAACATCTCCCCTAAAAGCCACAGGACACACATACGTTGCTAACACCTGCCGAAACACGCTTCCCACATCATGCTCCCTACCTCCTGAAGTCTGAATCACCTGAGACACTTAAGTTATACCTTCTGTTTCTTTTTTCTGCGTTAGATTTTCTTTTGTTTCTTTATGCAATTCCCACAGTTAAGGGTAGTAATTTCTTTTGATTTCTCCCGGTTCCCCTCCTCCCTGGGCCCGGACCCGGAGTCTTTTTAGGACTTGTGACCCAGGAAAAACTTCTGGAAAAGCCTGGAGACCAGATTCAGACAAATCTAGTGACCAGATAGTTGGGACATCGCAAATGGGTGGCGGCACCAGACTACAAACTGCAACAAAGATCGCAAATATTTGAGAATGTACGCTAAATGAATATGTGCTTTTATGTACAAGGCCTGCTGCCATGTAATTGCAGTATGTCCTTACACGCTCCACAGATTGCTAACAAGCAGAGATGACCTAGTCAGTGGTGTATTTTATTTGTATAACTAACCAAATGCCAATAAAAATATATTTTTTTTTAAATGGAAATATTTATGGCGCTGTGTTTATAGTTTGCACCTATTCTCAATACAAAAAAATCAGGAATCTCTCTGCATGGTATAATATCTTATCAACCATAGTCATTTTTGAAAGTGACTTAGATGAAACTACAAATAATAAATTTTTCCCCATCACGTTTCTAGGTGCATATTGTTTTTAATTTGCATTATGTTTTCCACATTTTTGCTATATATTTGCAACCATAGTACCATACTCATTCATATAAAGGGGCAAGAAGCCAGGGATTTAATATTTTAAGAGCAAGGGTAAGGGTTTGACCATGTATTATAATGAATAAAATACCCTTTCTGTTCTTTTTCAAAACCTATGTTTTGCCCTGTTTTGTACCTTCTGTGGAGCTCCATATATGCTCTCTAGTGTCCACACTATGGATCTTGTAGAAAGATGCAAATAATTGATGAAGATGCAGGTCATTTTACATTACTCTTGGTGCACATCGAATCCTATTTTACCCTGATTGCAGTACTATAACCTTGATTATGAGACTCCATGGATTGGCAAATTCTCTAATGATTTACCCAAGAAGAGTAGTTATTGATTTCTTTCATCAGCCTCTTTTTGCTATTATCTTTGTACCTGCATTTGAAATTAACTGTTCTATATAGTATATTGAAATAGGTGTCAACAGGCATCTTGTTATGAGCGTACCTTTCTATCAGTCCTGAGCTTTCAACCAACAGAACAAAGAATGCGGGATTTGTAGGGGCATATTTACATGGAAATGGCGTAGCTCAGCGCTGCAGCAAATTTCACAGCACCGCTCTCCGCAATTTCCAAAATGCAAGCATGTGCCACATTTACAACAGTATGGCGCACCTCTGCGTTTTCCCTAGCACTGGTGCTAAAAATAGCTGCCTAGCACCAACACACAAACCCTTGCGCCATAGTGCAAGGGTGACTGAGTTGCAGGGAATGAAGGTTTACATGCAGGTAGGTGCAATAATGGCAATTTGTTACTTCTATGTGTGCTGCATTCTGCAGCACACCTAGAAGTAGCACATTGTCATTATTTAATGATTGTTTATGTACAGAAAGGGACACCTTCCTCCACATAAACAATCATTAACCGATTAACCACGGCGGCAATTCCGCCGCGGTGCGGCGGTTTTATTGAGTGGGCGGGGCCGCGTCGGCCAACGGACGTGCGCAGCACTACGGAGGTAGTGCTCGCGACGGCCGTTGGCCGACGGGCGCACGGAAGAGGTTAATGGTGTTTTTCTCTTTCTATGTGTGCTGCATTCTGCAGCACACATAGAAAGAGCAAAAACGAGAAGAAATATAAGTATTTCTCCTTGTTGCTCCATTCTAATTCCTGCTATTGCATGGTGTTAGCTTTTGGCGCTGCCTCAGATTTACAGATCCTTGTAAATCTGGGGCAGCATCAAAAAGCAATGGGTGCTGCAGTGAAACACCCACAGCAACACTCAATGCATGTCCCATTTCCTGCGTGAAAGGGTACCATATTCACAAAGCAGTGTTAATTCACAAGAAGTGGCTTAACGCCACTTTGTATATATGGTGCAGGGCATTGCACCACGATAACATCGGTAAAAGTGACATTCCAGTGGCACAATCCCCTTGTAAATATGCCACTTAGTTTCATGATTCTTCATTATATGTAAGAGCCTACACACCTCCACATGCTTAAAGTCTATTTACAACTGTGAGTAAAATACCATGCGTGGAAGATAGATGCAGATTTTTCAGGTACCCAAATTGTGAACTTCCGTGCATCGGACGGCCTGGAGCCGTCCGACGTCACAGTGGGCGTGTGCGTCGGACGGCTCCCGGCCGTCGCAGCACCCACCCACGGAGGAAGCACTGGCGCTCCCCCCGTGAACAGCCCTTTATGCCGCCCCCTTCGGGGAGGGCAGCGGAAGCCCTTCCGCTACCCCCGACATCATTAGGTGATACCGGATGCGCTGGAAGCCATTTGCTTCCAGCGTGTCCAAGGAGGAGAGTTGAGTTTCTCCCCGGGGAGGGTGAGTGGATTTAAAAAAGAGGCATCTGAGGAAAGGAACGGGGTCTCTTTTCAGCATTACTGCTGCACGATCGCGCATGGGGCGTGATTGTGCAGCAGGAATGCCCACTAGAACCCAGGGATTTTTTTTTTAAATGGATTGTGTTTCGACGAGCGGCCCCTTGGGCAAGGGTCGCTCCCCTTTGGGGAGCAATTTGTTTGGCCGTTTCTGCCCCCCTGTCGGGGCAGATAGGCCCAAATAATTTAATATTTTTATTGTGTGCCCACTAGGCCACCAGGGATTTAAAAAAAAAATATGTTTGTGGGGAGTGGCCTATTAGGCAAGGGTCTGTCCCCTTTGAGGAGCATTTATTTTGGCCGGGCAGATCGGCCTTATGTTTTGAGGCCCATCTGTCCCCAAGGGGGGCAGAAGCTATTAGACACCAGGGATTGTTTTTGTGTTGTTGGGGAGAGGCCCCTTGGGCAAGGGTTGCTCCCCTTTATGGGGGTGAATATTTTGGCTGTTTCTGCCCCCATAAGGGGCTGATCGGCCTTATGTTTTTAGGCCCATCTGCCCCCAGGGGGGGCAGAAGCCATTAGACACCAGGGATTGTTTTTGTGTTGTTGGGGAGCGGCCCCTTGGGCAAGGGTCGCTCCCCTTTATGGGGTGATTATTGTGGCTGTTTATGACCCCTTTGGGGGAAGATCAGCCATATGTTTTTAGGCCCATCTGTCCCCAAGGGGTGCAGAAGCCACTAGACACCAGGGTTTTTTTTAAATGTTGTTGGGGAGCGGCCCCTTGGGCAAGCGTCACTCCACTTTATGGAGTGATTATTGTGGCCGTTTTTGCCCTCTTTGGGGGCAGATCAGCCATATGTTTTAGGCCCATCTGTCCCCAAGGGGGGCAGAAGCCACTAGACACCTAGGTTTTTTAAATGTTGGTGTTGGGGAGTGGCCCCTTGGGCAAGGGTCACTCCCCTTTTACGGGGGTGAATATTTTGGCTGTTTCTGCGCCCCTTGGGGGCAGATCGGCCTTATGCTTTTAGGCCCACCTACCCACCAGCTTGGCTGGTGGATTGTGTGTGGACTGGTGCATATGTGATTGTAATGTTTTATTTCTCCTTTTTGCTCTAGTGCAAAGCTTTTGATTCTTGTTTGCGGTTTCGGCAGTGGTTGATCTGCAGTTTTGCGTAGTTGCTTTTATTTGGTAAGAAAAACATTTTTGTTGTGTTTACTCCAAATGAGTATTATTGTCATGCATGAATGAATTTTGTGTAAGTGGTGTCATAATAGCAACATATTTAGTTTGTGTTTTGAGTGTGAAATTCTTTGCGATGTGTTTTGCGTTGTCTTATGTGCAATTTTCTTTTCTTTTTCTTTTTTAGTGGGATATTGTTGGTCCTTGCTGTGTCTGTGCAGAGTAGGTGGTGGTGAGTCTACCTGCTTCTGGCAAGTGAGTGGTATAGTTTTGGAGTATATAGGTCTTTGTGAATGAGCCACATTTTGTCTATTACCTACTTTACAAAGTGTTTGTTGTTGACTTGTTTGACAAGTTACCTTTATTAGAAAGGATTATGGCTAGCCGCAGAATTACTGCTCAGCAGGTGGTTGGTATGATTTTTGAATTTTCCTCTGACCATGATTATGAGACTGACAGTGCCCCTGAGGGAGAGTAGGAAGTGCAAGATTCTGGCAGTGAGTTTTCTGTCCACGCGGAATCATCTGATGATCAAGCTACTCCCAGTGCGGATGAAGCTACTCTCAGTGTGGATGAAGTGCCTGTTTTAGATGAGGACACTGATGTGTCGATGGTGCAGCAAGAGGCGTCTGGATTGCAGCCTGGGGCTGCAAGGCTTCCCATTGGAAGTGCTGGTCTCTGGGTTGAGCCAAACATGGTGCAGCCGGTGTTGCCTGCCTTTAGTGGTGATGCAGGGTGTAGAGTGAATTGTGAAATGTTTTTGAGCAGACTAATTTGTATGCTGAACAGTATTTGAGGGACAACAGTGCCAGACTTAGGCCCTGCTCTAGAGCTACCCGGTGGACTCCCACAAATCTGGATGGAATGAAGAAGTTTTTGGGTTTGACTTTTTTGATGAGCTTCATAAGGAAGCCGTCCCAGGATTCATATTAGTCTACCAGTCCATTGACGGCAACGGCCATATTTCCTGAAATTATGAGTCGTGATCAGTATTTACTTTTGCTTCGGGTGCTGCATTTTGTTGATAATTCTTCAGCGTTGCCATAAGATCAACCTGACTGTGACCGTCTTTTTAAGATTCGGCCTGTTCTTGATTACTTTGTAGATAGATTTTCAGCGGTCCATAATCCAGGGAAGGAAATAGCTGTTAATGAGTCTTTGGTCCTGTTCAAGGGCTGTTTGGTTTTTAGGCAGTACATTCCTAGCAAGAGGGCACGTTATGGAATTAAGATGTATATGTTGTCTGAGAGTAGGACAGGATATGTCTATAATTTCTTGGTGTACACTGATAGGGATTCCACTATTTACCCCCTGGTTGTCCGTCCACTTTAGGAGTTTCAGAGAAAATTGTGTGGGAACTTGCTAAAGGGCTTTTTAACAAAGGTCACCATTTGTACCTAGATAACTTCTACACTGCTGTGCAAATGTTTAAGGAATTGTTCAAAGTGGACACTTTTGCTTGTGGCCCAATCCGCTCTAACCATAAAGGTTACCCAAAAGAGCTTGTTTGCAAAAAACTTCAAAGGGGACAGTGCAGTGCCTTGCATAGTGATGAACTGCTAGCTGTGAAATTTGTGCACAGGAGGGATGTGTACATGCTGACTCCCATCCATGATGACAGCACTTCACCTATGACTGTTTGGGGTCAGGTTGCTGAAGTGTGCAAACCTGTGTGCATTGTAGACTACAATAAGCACATGGGTGGTGTTGATAGAGTAGATCAGAGGTTGGAACTTTACACTGCTGTTCGTAAGGCTTACATTTGGTATAAGAAGTTGGCCATCCATCTTTTCAATTTAGCAACTTTTAATGCTTTTGTTGTGTTCAAGGACTGTTCTCCAGCGTCAAAGATGACTTTTGTTCAGTTTTAGGAGTCTGTGATTGGCAGCCTTGTTGTAGTGGAACAGGCAAGTTATCCTAGAGTTGGAGTGGTGGAGGATGTGGCTAGATTGAAAGATCGCCACTTTCCCGATTTAATTCCTCCCACGCCCAAAAAACACAATCCCTGTAAGAGATGTAGAGCCTGTTTGCAATGAGGTATGCGGAAGGAGAGTCGTATGCACTGTTCTGATTGTCCTTCTAATCCTGGGCTGTGTGTGCCCACATGTTTCAGATTATATCACACTCAAAAGAGTTTTTGGGAGCAACCGTGAGTCTAATAGTGTACTGCCTGGTCTGTATGGTTTTATACTTGTTGTTCAGTTTCACGATTAGCATTAGAATGATGTCTTTAGTTACCGCTGTTGTGTTTGCAAGTATAGTTTTGTATCTAGTTCCAATTGGTTTGTGTTTTCTTTCTTGTTAAAAAAAAATTTGATGACCATGTGCGTGGACTGGCGATTGGCTTTGTAGTGTGCATGGGCTGGCACTTGGATGGCAGTGTGCATGGACTGGAAGCTTGGCTGGCAGTGTGTGTGGTCTGGCACTTGGCTGGTGGTGTGCGTGGGCTGGTGCTTGGCTTGCGGTGTGCTTGGGCTGGCACTTGGCTGGTGGTGTGGGTGGGCTGGCGCTTTGCTGGCGGTGTGCTTGGGCTGGTGCTTGGCTGGCAGTGTGGGTGGGCTGGCACTGGGTGGTGGTGTGGGTGGACTGGCGTTTGGCTGGTGGTGTGTGTGGACTGGCGTTTGGCTTGGGGTGTGTGCGTTGACTGCCACTTGACTGGCAGTGTGCGTGGGCTGGCATTTGGCTGACGTTGTGTGAGTAGCAACTTGCTGCTGATCATTACACACTCTGCTAGCCAAACGCCACTGCACACACCATGTCAACCACCAGCCGGTGTGATTGCTGTGTCAGTCATGTGGGCGTATGAAAGTGATGGGCCCTTGAATGGCACTGTCTGTTGATGTGAATGGTGTAATGTGCTGGGCCCACGGCTGGCGGTGTGAATGGTCTTGTGTGTCACATATGAAAGGTGTGTGAATGGCCTGTAAAGAGGTTGGTGCCTTGCCGTGGCTTTACAGCTCACGTGCTGTGAGTCATTGGTTCAGGTTTTTAACCTTTTAATTATGAACAAGGCATTTCCTTTTTGTGAAATCTCTTGTTAATAAAATTTTACGCTCTGAACCTACACTCACCCTAGTGACAAATCCAACCAGTATGTGTGTGTACTTAAGGAATAGTTTGTTTTGAAGTAATATTTGTCTTTTCTGTCTTTCTCTGCCAGGGTGTACATTGTCTCTACATTGTCTGTTGATGTGAGTGTTGTAATGTAATGGGGCTGCAGCTGGTGGTGTGAACGTGTGTGCCAAGTATGAAAGGTGTTTGAATGGCCTGTAAAGAGGTTGGTGCCTTGCCGTGGCTTTACAGCACACAAACTGTGAGTCATTGGTTCAGGTTTTTAACCTTTAAATTATTAACAGTGCATTTCCTTTTTGTGAAATCTGTTGTTAATAAAATATACATTTTGAACCTTTCACCCTCGTGCCAAATCCAACCAGTATGTGTATGTACTTGAGGAACAGATGGATAGGCATTCATATTTGTCTTATCTGCCTTTCTGTGCTAAGATGTAGTTTGTCTCTAGGGAAAATTTACCAACTTTAGATACTTTTGTAAACCCCAAAAAGTGGGGAGTACTGGGTGGTGTGCCTCTCATGGATACCAACAAGTTTTTGTACTCACAATGCCATGCAAACCTCAAAATGTGACTATAGTCACACATTTTTCTTGCATTACTGTGTCATAATCTGCTGGTATAAAAAAAAACACAATTTTCTTATCACCCAGCATTCCCCCAGGTCTCCTGATAAAAATGGTACCTCACTCGTGTGGGTGGGCCAAGTACCCGCGACAGGCAAGAGCCCAAAACGTATTGTGGAGATATCAAAATTACCTATCACAAAATGACCTGTTTTTGCAAGGGGGAAACCTGGGTTTTTGGTTCCAGGCTCGGCGGTCATCTAGGAAAACCTACCAAACCCACACATTTCTGAAAACTAGACACCCGGGGGAGTCCAGGGAGGTATGGCTGGAGTGCACCCTTCAACGTTTTTTCTAACCAGAATCCCCTGCAAACCTCAAATTTAGCTGAAAAATCACATTTTTCAAATGATACCTCACTCGTTCGGGTGTCCAATGCAGAATTTGCTAAAATCGTATTTTTTTTTTAAATTTAGCGCTTAGAATTTGCTGTGCTATACCCTTAATCCCTATGTTTTTGGCCCTTCCCAGTCACAAGCCCTTGTCCCACCCACACAAGTGAGGTATAATTTTACTTGGGAGACTGAGGGGAACGCTCTGTGGTAGGACATTTGTGCCAATACGGTGATCCCACACAGAAATATGTGGAACATGTGATTTTCCTCAGCTAAATCTGAGGTTTGCAGGGGATTCTGGGTAGGAAATTGTTGGGGGATCTATGCAAGCCATACCTCCCTGGACTCCCCCGGATGTCTAGTTTCAGAAATGTGTGGGTTTTGTAGGTTTTCCCAGATGGCCACCGAGTTCAGGGCCAAAAACCCAGGTCCCCCCCTTGCAAAACCAGTTAATTTTGTGATAGGTAACTTTGATGTCTCCTCAATACGTTTTGGGCCCTTGCCTGTCGCGGGCACTTGGCCCACCCCCACAAGTGAGGTATCATTTTTATCGGGAGACCTGGGGGAACACTGGGTGGTAGGAAATTTGTGTGAGGCCAGTGATCCCACAACTTTCCCACACAGAAATTTGAGAAAAATTTGGTTTTTCAGCTACATTTAAGGTTTGCAGGGGATTCTGGATAGGAAAACGTTGGGGGTCCACGCAAGCCGTACCTCCCTTGACTCCCCCAGGTATCTAGATTTCAGAAATGTGTGCATTTGGTAGGGTTCGCTAGATGGCCGCCGAGCCTGGGGCCAAAAACCCAGGTGACCCCCCACCCTTGCAAAACCATGTCATTTTGTGATAGGTAATTTTGATGTCTCCATAATACGTTTTGGGCCCTCGCCTGTTGCGGGTACTTGGCCCACCCCCACAAGTGAGGTATCATTTTTATCGGGAGACCTGGGGGAATGCTAGGTGGTAGGAAATTTGTGTCAGCCCGGTGATCCCACAACTTTCCCACACAGAAATTTGAGGAAAATTTGATTTTTTCAGCTAAATTTGAGGTTTGCAGGGGATTCTGGATAAGACTACGTTAGGGGGTCCATACAAGCCATACCTTCCTGGACTCCCCCGGGTGTCTAGGTTTCAGAAATGTGTGGGTTTGGTAGGTTTCCCTAGATGGCCGCCGAACCCAGGTGCCCCCCTTGCAAAACCAGGTCGTTTTGTGATGGGTAATTTTGACGTCTCCACAATACGTTTTGGGCCATTCCCTGCCGCAGGCACTTGGCCCACCTACACAAGTGAGGTACCATTTTTATCACAAGACTTTGGAGAATGGGAGGTGGGTGGAATTTTGTGGATCCATGCAGATTCCAGAACTTTCCATCACAGAAATGTGAGAATTGTTTTTTCTTTTTACACAGTTTGAGGTTTGCAGGGGATTCTGAGTAACAGAACCTGGTGTGAGCCACACAAGTCACCCCATCCTGGATTCCCTGGGTGTCTAGTTTTCAAATATGTATAGGTTTGCTAGGTTTCCTTAAGTGCTAGCAGATCTAGGGTTTAAATCCACAGCTAGGCACTTTGCAAAAAAAAGGTCAGTTTTCACTATAAAAATGTGGTGTGTCCACGTTGCGTTTTGGCCCGTTTCCTGTCGCGGGCACTAGGCCTACCAACACACGCAAGGCACCATTTTTATTGGGAGACTTTGGGGAATGTGGGTTGGGTGGAATTTTGTGGATCCATGCAGATTCTAGAACTTTCCATCACAGAAATGTGAGAAAAATGTGTTTTTTTTACACAGTTTGAGGTTTGCAAGGGATTCTGAGAAGCAGAACCTGGTGTAGGCCACACAAGTCACCCCATCCTGGATTCCCCCGGGTGTCTAGTTTTAAAAAATGTATAGGTTTGCTAGGTTTCCCTAGGTTCCCCTAGGTTCCGTTTGAGCTAGTGTTCAAAATCCACAGCTAGGCACATTGCAAAAAAAGGGTCATTTTCACTGGAAGAATTTGATGTGTCCACGTTGCGTTATGGGTCATTTTCTGTCGCGGACACTAGACCTTTACACACAAGTGAGGTAGCATTTTTATCGGGAGACATAGGGGAACACAGAATAGTACAACAAGTGTTATTACCAATTGACTTTCTTTGCATTTCTGCCTTCCAAATGTAAGACAATTTGTAAAAAAATAAGTCATTTTGAAAAATGACCTCTAATTCACATGCTTGTATGGGTACCCACAATTTTGGAGATGTGCAAAAAAACACTGCTTCTAAACTCTATATTTTGTTCCCATTTCAGAAATATATTGGTTTCCTTGGTACCTATTTTTCACTCTTTATATTTTACCAAATTAATTGCAATATACCCGGTACACAATGAAAAACCATTGCATGACGCAGCTCAGTTATTGGCTCTGGGTTCCTTGGGTTCTTGGTGAACCTACAAGTCCTATATATCCCCACAACCTGAAGGGTCCAACAAATGCAACAGTATATTGCTTTAAAAAATCTGTCATATTTAGAAGAAGTTACAGGTGAAAACGTTGGCACAAATGGCTGTTTTTTTCAAGCTAATTTCAATATTTTCTATTTTCAACTGTTAGTTTCTATAGAAAAACCTTTAAGGATCTACGCAAATGAACCCTTGCTGAATTCAGAATTTTGTCTAGTTTTGGGAAATGTATAACTTTCCGGTATTCATTATTGGTTTCACACCCAATTCTACCACTAACTGGAAGGAAGTTGAAAGCACAAAAAATAGGAAAAATAGGCTATGTCCCAGTAAAATTACAAAACTGTATAGAAAAGTTTGGTTTTCTGAGAAACGTCTGCCTGTCAATGAAGCTGAGAAGATGGTGATTTCAGCACCACGAACCCTTTGTTGATGCCATTTGCAGGGAACAACCCAGACGCTTTCTTCTGCAGCAATTTTTTCCCATTTAAAAAAAAAAAAGCTATATTTTGGCTAATTTCTGGGTTTCCTCCAGGGGAATCCACAAACCCTAGGTACCTTTAGAATCCTCGGGGTGTTGGAAAAAAAGGTCGCAAATTTGACATTGATACTTTATGTGGACAAAAAGTTATAGGGGCCTAAGCGCGAACTGCCCCAAATAGCCCAAAAAAGGCTTAGCTCCAGACCTAGCAGTGAAGGGGTTAACGTAATAGTCCTTGTAAGCAAAATAACAGACATGTACGTAAACAAATTCAAAATTATCAGTACCAATATGCAGGTTCTAATATTATCGGTACTGGTAACACAAATCAATATTACTGGCACCAGTAATGCAAAATCTGGAATACAGCACATGATTTTGGAAGCAAATGACTAGGCCAATTGGTGTTAAAGTAGTTTTTTCTGCAGCATGCAGATTTACTACAATATTGTTTGCTGCTAATTTGATCAGGTTTTATGTGTTTTAATATTGATTACCGGTTTATGTATTATGGTGTCTCTGCCTCTTTGCACAGTGTTTGTATGTATAATTTGTGTGCTTTTATTGCTATTTTATAGCCAAATAAAGATGACTTTGACTTGACTTTGACTAGGCTAATATCAGAAATTAAACATCAAACTGAAGACCATGGTAAATTAATACCTTGTGGTAAAGAACCTAATTTCAGAATGCAAACTCTTCAGCTGTAGGGCCAGGATATTATTTGAAAAACAGCTTGAGGGGAGGAACAACACCCACACAGTGCACAGGAGAGGAGCAGGAGGAAAATGCAAACCTCATGACCTAGATTATAACAATAAGCATAGACCATAATATTAAAACATATGCAAATTGTGTGTAAATACAATTATAATTACAATCTTCTCATTGATTAAGGATGATACCATATCTGCATTATTATCAGACTGTACAGTACATCAAACTGATTAAGGAGAAAATCACAACTGCATTAAAAGAAGGGTAAAAATCACACCTGTGCTCACATAGCGGTCTCTGCTGCACTTCTGCACCACAACACCCATCGAGAATCCTATTGAAAGAAACTTCTTGTATCCATTTTTCTCACACAACGTAACAATGTTGTTGATTGTCCTGCTGACACAATCCAAAAAGAGCTCTTGGAGGGCCCACCCAGCAATGTTTGTTGCTGCAGAGGCGCGACCACAGTGATAAAGAATGGCACCTAGTGTGCTGGAGGGATCTCCACCCTTTTTAAGGAAAACCATCCACGGAAGTAGGCTTTTCAGATAAAATACTTCACAACACAAGAAGCAGAAAATACTGCATCATCCTTGTCAGGCTCTGGTACCTTTTGGTGTTTAATTTTATTTGTTGAGAGGTTCATAGGTAACGGAGGAGATCCATATGGATCCTGGCCACTGACTACTTGCAGACGACCATAAACACTAGACCTAAATAAAAATAGATACACATCTGGAATACTAACACAATCTTTGTCGTCCTTAAGTCATAATTCTGTGCTTGCAGATCAGTGTAGAAGAAATACAATATATATGGACAAGAGGTGCAACATCCTATATGCAGTGATGCACAACAATGTCCAACACAGAATATCCAAGCCTAGATGAAATAATTAATTGCCTGACACATATGTCGATTATGACAGACACAGCAATTAAAACCTTAACAATTACATTGTCCTAATTAGGAGGCAATATTTCATTTACAACCATTTTATTTAGTACATATTGAAAATGTTAATGTGTGTAATTACCTCTTCATTTCAGGTATGTGAGGAAGGTATACTGTCGGAAAATTACACCTTAAAGTGTGGGGTCCTGCAGGGATCCTCAGTAAGTCCCACCTTGTCTAATCTGTATGTACTCTTGCTGACTGAAATCATACAAGCCTATGGTTTCTTGTCAATTTCATATACTGATGACACACAGATCATCATCACCCTCTCCAATCAAACTGATAGAACATCTAACCATCTTAACAATTGCCTTAAGGAAGTGGTAGATTTGATGGCAGCAAGCAGTTTTATACTAAATGGGGAAAAACAGAGGTGATGGTGATGGGAAACAACCCAGGGAGGTGGCTAGATTTGAACGGGCCTGACTTTCTTAGCAATCAACCTACTCTTAAATCGGAGGTCATGAGTCTGGGTGTATGGCTTGATAACAAGCTGTGAATGGCAAATCAAGCAAAAAAACTGGCATCAAATTGCTTTGGCCTGTTAAGGACCTTGAGAAAGATTCAGAGGTGGCTACCAGAATCCTTGAGAAGCATGGTGCAACAATCAGTCATATCCTGACTAGACTATGGACACTCCCTGTACCTGGGTAGCCCCAAGTCGGTCATAAAAAGACTTAACAAAACACTACAACTCGTATATTGCAGAAAATGCCTAGATGTCATTCTATAACTGCGGACCTGGCCAACCTGCACTGGTTACCAGTGACTAAAAGAATCCATTTTAAGGCACTGTGCATGGCCCATCGAGTGATGTACCAAAAGGGTCCCAGATTGATTCAGAACTTTCTCACCCCATACAACCCCATTAGATTGCTTCACTCTACCAGCCAGCAAGCGTTCAAAGTTCCCAGGATTAGGAAATCCAGAAGTGGCAGGGCGCTCCTTTGCGTTCCTGGTCCCCAAGCTGTCGAACACTCTCCCTGAATATGTAAGAATAACTGAGTCAGAATCAAAATTCAGAAAGGTGTTAAAATCAGTTCTTTTCTAACTTCCCGGAGTTAGCATTCCTACCTTTAGCTGTTTAGCGCTGAGAGGCCATTTTGGGTAGCCATGCGCTCTACAAATCCTAAACAATAGAATAGAATAGAATAGAATAGAATAGAATCTCGCATACTGTGCTTTTTTTCCAGCACAATGTATAAAATGCAGATCCGCACTCACGTTGAGATGGCTCCGTTTATTTGGAGCAGTCAAGAGCTACAAATTATAAGTATGTTTCTAAAATGTCTGGGGCTTTTAGCCCAATCAATTATTTTCTTAAAGTTTATGTGTATTACTGCACAAGCTACTCGATAAGTATTGTTGTTCATATGGCTTGATATAGATTGCTTACCAGACATACTTCGTACTACTGAATTTCAGAAGTATTGCATTTTATTGTTTATGTAGCTCAGTACAACCTGCCATATTTTAACCAAGTTTTCAGTTTGAGTAAATAGGGGTTCAGTAGGAAAGTGGAATTAAAAAACTCATTTGTAATAAAATTTCAAAAGAAAATCCTCAGAATTATAGTTTTATGGTTAGTTCATAATGCATCACTGTTGCAAGGCAGAAGTATTATGTGATATGGCTGGTGGGTTCTATCATGTAATACTAACACAATACACAAAAGTGGACCTCAGACTCGCCCTTAGCAGCCTTAGCTCGGTCCTGGTAGTGCGGCACAGAGCAGTCAGGCATACCCAGAGGTACACAGTACCAACATTGACAACAAGTTAGTGACACGACTCGAAAGAAACCTTGACACCAATTTATAAAAATAGAGTGTATTTTTATATAAATATAGGCACCAAAACAAACTTTGTATCATACATACAACCAGAGTTGTGAATTTTTGAAGTGTTAAAAAATAAATGCAATGTTTTTCAAACTGAGTCCCATTGAAGTATACAAAAACAGAAGAGGATCAGAGCCTACAAATCCAGCACCAATCGTTAGTTCGTATAGTAGCCTCTTAAATATTCAAAACAAATCGAGTGCACTAGGTATGGGATGTGATCCACATACATCCCATAAGGCAATTTAGAAAACCACCATTGACAGAAAACACACAATTGACCCTGCACCCGAAACCTCTAGTAATCTATAAATCAATATAATTGTACATCATGTGAGAAGGAACAGAACAAAATATAAAATAAAAGTAAAAATTGCTTCTGTGACTGTTATATTTATTTAAATGTTGGAATAAGCCATTTGGATCGATGAATAAGCAATGTAAACATTTCATGGAATTGGACGCCCACTTATAATTGACCGTATTGTGGTGACTGATCATACGATGATGTATGAATACCTTTTACCTGTAACGAAATAGAATTGACATCAGGAACATAAGATAACATAAACTGTATTGCTTATTCATCGATCCAAATGGCTTATTCCAACATTTAAATAAATATAACAGTCACAGAAGCTTTTCAGCCCTGAAGAAGTCCCATGTGGGACGAAACGCGTTGGCAAAGCAAATTTGTCGTGCATTTTAAGATTGACGGTTTTGAAATAAAAGGACAACGTTTTTCTACTATCAAAAACAAGATCGTCTAGTTTCTTCATTTGGGAAGCAATTTTTACTTTTATTTTATATTTTGTTCTGTTCCTTCTCACATGATGTACAATTATATTGATTTATAGATTACTAGAGGTTTCGGGTGCAGGGTCAATTGTGTGTTTTTGGTCCCATTGAAGTCAATGGGGGAAAAACACAGGTGACTCCCGGTCACTTGCAGGGTGAGTTCACGTGAACCCTCTTGTGGATAAGGTCATGCGAATCCCTAGACCAAGTTCCAACAGTTGTTATTTCGTTACCTTGCCCAGGGAGTCCGGGTGCAGATTTGACTTGGCTGCCCTTGGTAATGAATGGGATCTGTGGCAGCTGTCAAACTTGCAGCACATGACAAAACCACACTTGAAGATGGAGTTCCACTCTACCTTTGGAGAATAGAGGCCTTTAGGGTCCTAGGGCCCGGGTACAACAGCTGGATTTCTTCTACCTTGCTCAGTGGCTCCGAATGCAGAGGCAGCTGTCAATCGCCGGGAGCAGGTTGCGCCAAGGATGCTTTGCCACACACTAGACGATTCCAACTTCATGATGCAGGAACACAGCAGCAGGGTTGTTGATGATGTTGGCCACTGTGAGCTGCTCTTTTGCTGGAGATGTCACTCAATGGGTCTATCACCCAACTGGTGAGCACCAAGCCTTGGCTGTGGCACATATAGTCCACTGTTACTTCGGTGGCTGGAGGTTGACAGGAGTGGAGTAGTGGCTTGAAACTTGGTATATGCTTGGCTACCCCTCTGGGCTTGCAGGACACCACTTCTCTTTGGGCTCACTCTTGCCAGGCCCAGCGGGTTGCAATTCTTGTCACGCAGCATGGCGATTTTCCTGCAGTTTACAGGGGACTAATCTCACCAATCCAAGGGAGTCTGCTTCAGTTTCTGGCATCCACTGGAGTCCCTCTTGCTGGAAGCAACAAGCTTTTGCCACAGACACACGTCAAACACACAGTTCCAGTATATGTTCTCTTCAGGGCACTTAAGTGTCCTATCTTTGCACAGCGGCAGAGTCCATGGTCATGTTGTCAGTGACGGCATCTTCTTTGTCTCTCTTCTCGAGTTCGAAGCCAGAACTGAGGTTCTGGTGTCAGTGGAGCACCTTAAATCCTGGTTTAGGGGGCGTTAAGGAGTGAGGGCCAGTGGCCAATGGGCTACTGGTCCCTGCGGCTAACCCGCCCCTGAGGTGACAACATCCTATGGATGTACGTCACCTTTCTACCCATAGTCCTCTATTTCAGGGTCTGCCAACAAGGCAGAACCCTTCCTTGGCTGTACAGTCCTCCTAGCCTACCCTCGAGGTGTGGCTAGCCTTTTGGGGGTGTAAGTCTCCTGACTACCTAATTTTCCTGCTTGTTGGGCTGGAGAGGGTGAGAAGGGCTTTGTCCTCCACTGAAGGACAAGTTAATTACATTATCAAGAGCAGTGAAGCCTTTGAGTCTCACCCCCTTGATTACTCTTTCACTAGCCATCCTGCGAGGGTAGAGGTGTGACCTCTGTCCTTCCCAGGTCCTTTTTCTGCCATCCTGTGGATGTGCTAGAATGACCAGCAGGAGGGCAGACTCATGTTTTGGCGGCAATCGGCTCGGGAATCCCGCCAAGGCACTGGCTCACTGAAACCTATGGGGGCACCACTCAAGCTGGCACCCATGTGCATGCCATCTCACCCTCGACACGAGAATTGTGTTGGGGTGAAAATGCACAGTGTTTGGCACCAAACATGACACAATTCGATCATTCCATAATGGAGCTGACTACCTCGAGTTTTCTCGGTAGCCAGCCCATATTACTCTATGGACCGCCGGGCACTTACAGTAAAACCTTGCTTTACAGGGTTATTGTAGGGACATATATGTATAAAAATATATATCCATGCCTTTATTATAATGCACTCTACCTCCTGGGCCTAGGAGAACAACCTTAAGAGTGACTTGCTTATATTAAGGCAGTGGTGCGGCTCTGCAGCCCATGGTGTGTGCAGAGTCATTCTGAAGCAGACAGGCTTCTCGTGCAGTGCTGCAATGGCAGACCTGCAGACACACTTTTACCTGGGTCACACAGGGTGGCACAATACGGTGCTGCAGCCCTGGTGGCCCCTTTACCACTCTTGCCCTGGGTGACACTGGTCCCATAAAATAGGGACTTATCAGGGGGTAAAGTACCTTGCCAATTGGGTGTACCAATTCACATTACGTTTTAGGGGAAATAGCACGAGCACTGGGGCCTGGTTAGCAGGTCCCAGGTCACTATCAGAGTCAAACCCAGCATCTAGCAGTCCTAATGGGGCAAAAAGTGTGGGGGGGCATCTGCAAAGAAGCCCAGTTTCCAACAATCACATATGTCTGGTGACAATTTTTTAATTAACTGTCAATAAAATAGGTTATACTCTATACATTCGAGGCCACAACCTTTCCACTCATCTGTCCAAGTGTACCATCTATTTAGAGAAGAAAAGAGCTGCTAAAAAATGCCTTTTGGTAGTGAAATGTTCAAAACCATTTGTGCGGATAAATATTTCCCCTGTAGTAAAAAAATTATATTGGAATAAGACAATAAAATGTTTTATTCTTCCTTCTCACAAACATGCATTACTTTCCATGGAACGTGTCATATCAAATCTCTTGTACTACTTGCATGTGCAGGCCTCAGTCAGAAGTCTACCGCGGTTTGGAAATGTTGACTGGGAGAAATGACCTGATTATCATTCCTACAGTTCAGTTAAAGAGCTATGGCCAGGATAAAAAGTCGTGAGTCTCTTGCTGCGGAAATCACAGATATTTATTGTTACTCAACACAGTGGTAGTGGTACTAAATATGTGACTGTTACAAATTATGTAGCAAAAAAGCATTAAAAACAATTCCCTTGGAACATTTTTGGACCAAAGAAAGTAGCACTTCTGTTATGACTTTACAGTTTTTCCTCATGTCTTTTAATGATACAGGTATTTAACATGGCCAAACAGTAAACTTTAATTTACACGACTATGATGATTTACAATTCCCTAGACTTAACAAAGCACATTAGTCTAAAAAACAAAGCTTTAAAAGAGAGATTAAACTGTTGCTTCGTGATCTATAACCGCCCGTTTTCATGAGACCACACTTTTATTTAAATATTTCCAGTGTAAATCAGCATTCACACCAGTAAGTGTCTCGCATTAGCTTTGCCTCATCCTTGTCGTCGCTTGTGCATGGACTGTTAAATTGCCTTGCTCATGTGTGTAATGCGATTTTCGCTGCAGTGACTTGCTGCCTTTGTAGACAATCAAATAGCTATCCAGAGCCATGAATAAAGTCATTTCTTGCTCGGCCTGCAATGGAAAATGATGTGTTTGTGGTCGCAGCATTGTTGATATTGTAATGTCTGTGTTTGGATAACAGGGTGGCTGCTGGCACAGTTAAGCATCCGCTTTTCATGTAGCGGTTGCAGCAATCACTCCTTCCCCTGGAAATGTAAACTAATATTCAGAAAAGAATTGCCTGTCACTTCTGATGGCTGATGGGCCTTGGCTCTGAAGTGGTGTGTAAGGGGCACGTTTAAATGATTCAACTTACTGTGAAATCTTTCAAAGGGATGTGTGCAGTGCCCTCTCAGGGCTGAATTTGATTGGCACGTTTTCTTCACAGTGGCCAGGATATAAGCAGAGCTCCTGGAAATCTCTGTTCAACAAGTGAGCGGGCCATTCAACAATGCAGAAACAAATGAGGCAGGAAAGTGACTAATCTCTTTACAAACACTGGTTTAGTTATCGGCCCTAGGCTGAAATTCTATTTCTAGAAAAGAAGGTAAATACTTCAGTTATTACACATCTGGGTAACATTGACCTAGGTTGATAAGTTTCAGTGTACACACGTTTTCACAAGTAGTATCCATATGTGTGAAATATGTGACAGTGTCTCAGCAGATGCGTAAGACAGTTTCAGTTGACTCCGAACGCAAATAGGACTGACGTCCGTTACAAAGTAAGAGGCATATCTATCAAAGTTTTGGGCAAAGGGCGACGCAAAACGTAGATGAAATTGACCAATTATGCAAGGCCACCTTGCATGGCCTTGCGGTGCTTGGTAAATCTGGAGTAACACAAGGTAGCACTCGTCGCTGCCCTGCGTTACTCTGCCCCAGGGAGGTGTTCCATGGGTGGAGCTTGGGTGTTCCCATAAATCCACCCATGGATTGTGGCGCATTCCCAGATTTACAATGAGTGGTAGACCTGGGAATGAGTCAAAATGTTACACCTTATCAGGGGAGGCGTAACGAGGAGAAATATCTTTATTTTTCCTCTTTCTACGTGTGCTGCAGAATGCAGCACATGTAGAAAGATGAAAAAGTCTCAAAGGATTGATTTGTGCAGGAATGTGTCCCTTCCTGCAGCATGGTGCAAGGTTGCCTGAGATGGTGCTAGGCAGCCAAAAGTGTGTTGCTGCAAGAGGAGAGCTGGAATGCGACATATCTTGATAGATACAGTGCATTCCTACCCTCACCCTTTCACGCAGCCAGCTGCGTTGTGTGAAGAATAATAAATATGGCCCTTACGTTGTATTGTCTCAGTGATAAGCAAAAAGTATAACTTTTTTTTGCTAAATACACATTTTGCTTGTCCATCACTTCCTAAGCAATACTCTAGTACATTTATATCAATAATATTGCAGGGACGTATATACTACACATCCTATAAACATTCTCAGGGAGGGTGGTCGTGTTTCATTTAATACATTTAGATGGTCCAGATGCTTCTCACATTATGGGCCATATTATCAAGAAGGGCGTTAAAATTATCGTCCGCTTTAGCGGCAGGAAACTGCCGCTAAAGCGGCGATAATGAGCTTGATAATATGCCCTTGTGAATTCCATAGAAGCCCATGTTCACACCAGAACATGGGCTTCTATGGGAATTCACAAGGCATATTATCAAGCCTATACTCGCCGCTTTAGCGGCAGTTTCCTGCCGCTAAAGCGGCGATAATTTTAACGCCCTTCTTGATAATATGGCCCTTAGATTTTAAATGCTACCTCGGGGCATTAGTTAAAATGAAAAAAAAAACAATTTTCACTCCTTCCTCTCAGTTTCTTCATATAAAAAACACAGTATAACGCAATGACACATTAGTTTATGCGGAACAACTTTCTAATTTTCTAAGGTCAAATTACTGTGCACAGAAAAAAATACACCATTTACCGTTGTTCTATGGAATAAATAACGAGCCATAAAATATTAAGTCAGCAAGCTGCACCAGGTGGTGGTGTCTTTATGTCCAAATTGTAATGCTGCAGGAAACCAAGCAGTGTACTGAATTCATGTGAATCTTCGAGCTTTACGTAAACTCCAACTGAGGACAATGTTTATGAACATAACATTCAACAAATCATTTCCTCCCCTTATGTTTAAAGAGTTAAAACTTTGCAATGCACACAGTGGCATAACACAAAATGATTCGGCCGCCCTGCAGAATATGTTGAGAGGCTCCTTGGACTCCCAAGTGTCGATATTCGTAGCCCTGATGCTGAATGGGGGGCCCTGAAAGAAGCCCCCCCTTCACCGCAGGGGTGACAGGGACCTGGGTCACCCCAACTGAGTATAGGCCCACAAGGCTCAACCTTGCTGCTCTTGGCGTGGGTTATGAAGTTTAACCGTCACCAGCTGTGATGGTTGAGTTGAGCAGTTTCCCAATTTTTGTTTGGCTCCAACTCTCTGCATTTGGATGTCACACCCACGAAGGGCGGGGCGTTCAATTGCATGGAACTGGCTGTCCATTGAAAGGTGATTTGTCTCCTCCCACCTCTCAAGAATGCCCTAACTCCTGAATGGCAGTGGGCAAAATCTGCAACAACACCTGCCAGTGCCGCCGCCCTGCCTATTCCCTGCTCCTCAGAAGCCCCACCCTTCAAGAAAGTAATAATGATTCAAAATATATTTGAACAATCGCAAAGCGTCTGACTCTGCAACTTTGCACGCTAGTAAATAACCGTTGTATGTTAAATTCCCTGTCCCTTTGGACACAATGTCCCAGTAACATTTACATTGTTAGAGTTTCACTATTACCACCATTATCACATCCTGTTGGTGTTCTTTCAATAGACTAACAATTGTCAACTTGAACATATGAGCTTTGTGCAGGCACTCATACTCTCCTTTTAGTTTAATGCAACGAAGAGTACAAAAAAAGAGGGGGTGGGATGCTTGAATTAATCAACACCATTGGTAATTACTTGTGCCGCGCCTCACTCCATTACTTTATTGCCCACTATGCCACCTCTGATTAGAGCCAGGCATATGCTATTTAGTCTTGGTCCTTCTTCAATAGGAGACGTCCAGCCAGAAATGACAAGCCAGGTCTTCTCTGAACTGGAACACAATCAACCCAAAACCGATTTCGGCCTATATCGGGCTCTTTATTCTGGTGAAGCTTGGTTCCTGAGGCACAGTGAGCAAGGGCCTACATCTGGGCAAACCAACATTGTTAGAAATTAGGTTGTTGGTTGACTGGGGAATGAGCCCTAGTCAAGCAGCAATCACAGTGCTAGTCAGGGTAAGAAGCAGGCAAACCCTAAATTAACCTGTGCTCACCCTCTGGTTGCTAGTAACAGAGTAGTCAGGCTTAACTTAGAGGCAATGTGTAAAGTATTTGTGCAACACTTCAAACAGGAGTACAGTGAAAACACCACACAAAAAGATTCCACACCAGGTTAGGCAAATGGAGCTTAATTTAAGAAATAGAGCAAGACCAAAACTACAATAATCCAATCAGTAGATGCTAGACTTGGCTTTTTCAGTGGGTTCGGCCCCAGACTTTTTGCATTTTGGCCTCCTGGTTCTGACCTTGTTTTGTTGGTTTTAGGACTCTGGGCACTTTACCACTGCTATTCAGTTCTAAAGTGCATATGCTTTCCAAGTAAATTGAGTATGGATTGGTGTTTCCATGATTGGCTTATTTGATTTACGTCTAAGTCTCTAGTACAGTGTACTGTGTGTGCCCCGGGCCTGTAAATCAAATGCTACTAGTGGGCCTGCAGCACTGATTGTGCCACCCACACCAGTAGCCTTTTAAAGGGGTTCTCAGACCTGCCACTGCAGTGTCTGCGCGCAGTTTTTAACCATGTCGACCTGGCAAGTGCACCCACTTGCCAGGCCCTAAGCTTCCCTTTTCTTACATGTAAGACACACCTCAGGTTGGCCCAAGATACCACCATGGGCAGGGTGCAGTGTATGTGAAAGGTAGGACATGTACTGGGGTATGTTACATGTCCTGATAGTGAAATGCTGGGCAATTCGTTTTTCACTATTGCAAGGCTATCTATCTCATAGGTTAACATGGGAGTTGCTTTGTAACATCTTACAAGCTTAACTTTCCATGGGGACAAGATGGAGAAATGGAGTTTAGGCTTCCTGAGCTCAGAATTTGAAGATACATCTTTCAGTAAAGATCATTTTTATACTGTGTGTTTGAAAATGCCACGCTTAGAAAGTAGGCATTTTCTTGCTTAACCATACTGTGTGTCTCTGCCTTTTGTGTATTCCCTTTCTGGGTTTAGAGTGACAGGAGCAAGGCATGTGCATTCACACTAGACAGACATAAGGGGTGGTTGAGGTGTGCCTTGCCTTTCCTGGGTGACTCATAGCCAGGCTGAATAGACCTGGCTGCATTTAGAGTAGCGAGAGGAGTTGTCACTTGCACCCGAATGGACTGTGACTGCCTCACAAAAAGCTGTCTCCACCTCCTGTGTTGAACCTGGCCTGAGCCTGTGTGCCAGAGGAACTTTGTTTGTATCAACTTCAAAGGGAAATGTGGGATAAGTATTGGGGCCCTGACCCCAGAAATTTAGATTAGTGCTGGACTAAGGAACCTGCCAGGAAGAAGAGCTGGAAGAGCTGTTAGGAGAGACTACCACTTTGCTGTCTGCTTTGCTGGGTTGGCCTGCAGTTGCTGCTTTTGTCTTGGGCAGTGAAAAGACTGGACTGTTCTTTCTGCATTCTAAGTATCTCCAAGGGCTTGATGTAGAGCTTGCCTCCTGTTGAAAGTCTCAGGGAAATCAAAGACTTCAACATATTCTGGGTATCGGCTTCTGGAACTAGATGTTTCAGCTGCTACAGAGGAAAAACTTAACCCGATGCCGTCAATGACGCTGTTGCCGGCACTGTGACCTGAAGGCATCACAGAGGGCACCTCCGCACTTCGCACCACAACCCTGGTCTCACCGACGCCTATACCTGACGCCACCACCGAGCCGCTGCTTGCACCATGACCTGTGGGCACCACACTCCGCGTCTCCTCGCTTCACACCGCCGCCTTGGTATTCCCGACGACGCCGCAACACCGTCACCAACACCGCTGCCCGCACCGTGACCTGTGGACACCACTCGTGGAGAACACAGAGCACCGTCCCACTTCGCACTGCAGTCTGGGTCTCACCGCCGCCCAAACCTGTAATCGATGCTGCTGCCTGCACTGTGGTTTGGGGATACTGCTCATAGGTTACTCGACGCACTGCCCCGTCTCACACTGCAACCTTGGCCTACCGATGCCAGCGACATCGACTCCAGTTTGTCAACTGACGCAGCTGCCTGCACCATGACCTGTGGGCCCCGCACACCGCATTGCCCCATCTCGCACCACAGCCTTGGGTCTACTGATGACAGCGCTTCAGCAACAACGCCGCCGCTGCTTGCACCGTGACCTGTGAGCACCGCAACGATACCACCCTGCTTAGCACCGCAGCCCTGGTCTCACTGATGCCGCTGGATGACCGTCACCGAGCCGCTGCCTGCACCATGACCTGAGGGCACCGCACGTCGCACCGCTCCGCTTCACACTGCAGCCCCGATGCCTGCCGACTCCGGCGCTCCTGACGTCAGACTCACGGAGTTCGACCTGCAACACGTGTGACTTCAAGGGCCTGACGACTCTTGCACCGAAGTCCAGAAACGACGCCTGCTGACGCCGCTCCTCCGGAGCTCACCGCAAGGTCCGACGCCCCGCATCTCCAAAGGTACTGTTTTATGGGTCTCCCCGAAACCGTAGCTGGCCCCTAACGCAGGGACCGGCCAGAACTGTTGGATTTGTTTGTTCACGACGCCGTGATAGCCCCAGATGGAGCTATTGAGTATTTAGATTACTGTATGTTGGATTTTTATCTTTTTGGTCTTGTTTTACACAGATAAATACTGGATATTTTTCTAAAACTGGTGTGGTGTCATTTTGTAGTGTTTTCACTGTATTACTGCTGGTTATGTGCAAATGCTTTACACACTGCCTTTGGGATAAGCCTGACTGCTCGTGCCAAGCTACCAAGGGGGTGAGCAGGGGTTATTTTAGACTCGTAATCCACTTATCCTGACTAGAGTGGTGGATTCGGCCTGGCTTAGGTGCAAACCCTAGCCAACCAGAAAACCCATTTCTAACAGTAGAACTTGAGAGATTGAATTTTAAAGTATATGGGGGACAATAGCTCCTAGAACCAAAAAGGGCTATTAGAGATATCTGGTCGCGCCAGACCGGGACAAAGTCAAAAGTTTAGGCCGACCATGATGGAGCGCGGGCCGGCTACAGGGACCCAGTTAGGTCCACTGAACCAAAGTACCTTAATCTTCATTGCAGAGCATTGTGTGGATCTCCGTCGTAGATGCATTGCGCAACCAAGGCGATGCATTGGTTCTGAAGTGCTGTGAGGCTGCGGTGCGAGCTCCGGATGCGTCGAGGATCCTGTTGACTGGGCTTGCGATGCGAATTCCTGTGTCGAGAATGCGAGGCACAGCAGGGGCGATGTGTTGGTTCCGATGAGCGGTGAAGCTGCAATGCGGACATCCAGCTTTATCACTGAGGTTGCCATCAGTGAGGGATGCGAAAAGCTTGCGGCAAGTAAAGCATTGCGTAGCGGCGGTCCCAAAGGCAATGTGTCGGTCCCAGATGTGGGAGGTTGTGGCGACAGGTCAAATCCACGCAACAGCGGCAATGCGTTGGTTCTGCTTGAAGATTCGATGCTCAGTCGAGGAGATGCGTCATTTCTGCTCGGAGATGTGTCAGTTCCACTGCAGCAACACCTTAGGCCCACTCCCAAGGGTCCAGAACTGGGGTGGCATCACTTGCAGGACACACTCACAGATAACAGAGTCTAGGTGCAGAAGCAGGTTGGTTGGAAGTCTTTTATGTCCCTGAGACTTCAGATCAGGAGGCCAGCCAGCAGGCACTTGGAGTCACTCTGGGTTCAAGTGATGCAAGTCCAGTTCTTCTCAACCAGACAGGAGGGCAGCAGGTTAGCACAGCAAAGCAAGAGCCCAACAAAGCAGCAGAGTGGCAGTCCTTTCAGCAGCACAGTAGTCCTTTTTCCTGGTAGAGTCTTCACAGGTCCAGAAGTGCACTGAAGTGGTGGTGTCTGAGGTCCAGTACTTATACCTATACCCAGTTGTGCTTTGAAGTGGGGGAGACTTCAAAAACTTGCCTTTGAAGTTCACAGAAGTCCTCTCTTCCTGCCTTGGCTCTAGACTCACTACAGGGGGGGTATGCAGCCCTTTGTGTGGGGACACAACACAGCCAATTCAGGTGTAAGAGAGGCTGGGTCCAGCTCCACCCTCCCATCCTGCCAGGATGGCCAATCAAGTCACACCTAAGCTCCCATTGTGTGTGGCTGTCTAGGGGGAATACACAAAGCCCAACTGTCACCCACACCAGACATGTGATCAGAAATCGGCAGCAGGTACCAAATGGCTAAAGTAAGAAAATGCCAACTTTCTAATAGTGGCATTTTCAGAATTACAATTCGGCTGAACCATGCGGTAATAGAGAAGTACACTGTGCTCCTACTGAGATACAGCCCATTACCTGCCCCGCCGCTGTATGGTCGCCGGTCAAACCAGCGGACACATGCACTTGGCAGTGGATTCCGCTGGCTCTCGATCTGATTAGGATTACATCACCCACAGGTGTACTTCTCTATTACTGGATGGTTCTGCCGAGAAGGCCAATCTTTACTAATTAAGGGGTTGGAACCTGGAACACTTATCGGATGTTCAAATAGGCATATTGGCGCCTAAAAACCTGACTCTAGGTACAATAGGAATATAGAGTGTCGCCGTCTCTGATTCCTAGTTTTATTATCTTATATCACACCACGGTTCTGAAGAAGCACAACAGGGTCCAATAGGGACCAAGTTTTAGCGCGAAACATGTCGACCTGACCTCACTACCACCTGCACTTACACTCACGGATAAGAGAGCAGCGAGATAATACTCACTCCTCTACATTATTTGTTTGATAGAGGGCCTCCATTTCCCTTGCTTTTAATCTTACCACCCGGACCCCTGAATAAAGTTCCATTTCTGGGTACCGAGGGGGTAATTTTAACTCACTTACACAGCTTTTAGACCCACACACCCTCACGCACAACTGCGGCGTCACTACTGAAAAGATCTCCGACAAAGAGCCCTCTCACGGGGCCCGTGGGGGACAGCAGCGCCACCCCCATGAGGAGCACACGTCCGATGATGAAGCATGACACCCGCATGGGTGTGTGAGGGCACTTTTTCCAAAAGGAGGAATTCCCCCCACCTTCATCGGTATCCAACCTTCACTGTGAGTTACTTTCACTCACGAATCCTTTCTCAGCAACCATACTAGGCTGCTCATTTTCTTTCTCGATTAGGAACAGTATCCCCCTAGTGATTACCACAGTGTGACTGCACACACAGGCTCTGCAATGGCATGGTTAATGCTGCAAACTCACTAATTAAAATTTTATTTGCAGGCTCTGGGCACATGTAGTGAACTTTAGTAGGGACTTATAAATAAATTAAATATGCTAATTGGGTTTGAGCCAATGTTACCATGTTTTAGCGAGAGCACATGCACTTTAGCCCTGGTTAGCAGTGGTAAAGTGCTCAGAGTCCTAAGGCCAACAAAAATGAATTCAGCAAATAACAGGATGAGGCAGGCAAAAGGTTTGGGGCGTCCCTGCAGAAATGTCAATTTTCCAACAAACACACTTTGGGCATCACAAAGAATAGTATAAAAAAGTGATAGGTGGAATGCTTGCTTTAGTTTTAGCCACTGGTAATTACTTTGGCTGCATCCCTTATATCATAGGTGGAAAATGGTCTGGGGTTGCTTGTGTTCCTGTCTGGAGGGCACCTGGTCTGGCAGATTGGACTGGACTATTCCCTTTGGAGCAGGACCAATACAGATTTGTATATGACCAGTCTCTGTCTAGAGTGCCAATGAGGATGAAAAACAATGGACTAGGATGGGGCCCTAAGTGATTGCCAGTGGCTGAGATTAATTCAAGCATTCCAACTATCACTTTGTTCATGTTGCATTAGATGCCATAAGTGTGACAGGTATCCCCAGATGTGGGTCCCATGCTCACTGCACCACAGGATTCAAACTGTACGTCACTGATAAGTCCCAAGCTGGTTGAAACCGGTCTGGGGTTGCTTCTGTCTGGCAGGTACCTGATCTAGCACTTTGGGCGGGACTGTTCCAGTTGTACTTGATGATTATTGTGACTTCACACTTTGGTCTGGCTTGAAAAGACAAGAAAGGAAGGTTGCCTTGAGCATGGAGCAATTGATTACATCTTTCTACATTAAGTAGGCCTGATTCTATGCACTACTCCACAAGGTATATTGTCTTCAGCTTTGCCCTTGCTGTTATCAGTGGTCAGTGTTAGTGCCAGAAGTCCTCTGGGTGCCCCAACTTTGTTGAGCATGGCAAATGGTTCTCCAGGAAAAGGCCCTCGAACTACATGCTGGCATGGACAATCATCAGTTGGTTGAATAGGTGATGCACTGCAAGATGTTGAGGGTAGATAGGGCATACATGTCATCTGTTGCTTGAAGAAGTGATCTGATGAAGTAGTGTTCTGGCACAAAAACCTCTTAACATTATTGGCAACAGAGCAGGTTTCAGTGTGTTGGGGCGGAAAAGTCATCTGCATGGTAAAAGAAGTGTACCCCTGCCCTGAGTGTCCAACAGTACTGTTGTCTGGATCCCTAATGCTGATTTCTTTTGTCATAGGCAAAGATTGAACATTCATATGCGCTATGACACAGGCCTGTCTCATGGATTGTTGGATTGGGAGGGATGCCCAAAGAGCTACATCATATTGGTGGAAGACTACCGCCTTCTCCAAGAGTTAAGCAGCACGAGGGCAGTGGTGGCAGCATACAGTGTAGTGATCAGTAGAAGTGAACAGGTGCTTTTTACCCTGGGTCACTGGAGTGAGGCCTACAGGCTCCCTCACCCTTTTCAAGTTATGATGCTGTGTGCTTAACTCACCCATGGCCTACATCAGGTAGCTGTAGCATGCTGAGTAGTGCAGGAGTGGTGACTCGGCACTGGATTTTATATATGCCTTGGAAGGGTACAGTTCAAAGGTAGAGCAGTACTGTGCAGTATATGTGTGGTTAGTGCATGTACTGGGTTTATGTAGGCCTGGGAGGAATACAGTAAATGAGAGATGTAGACCTGTGCAGTGCATGCACAATAAAAGCATGTGCTGGGTGCATGTGCTAGGTGTTCAAGGCATGAAGGATGAAGTGCTGTGCAGAGCTCACATTGTGAGTGCATGTGTGCCGGCAGTGTGTGTGTGGTTGCAAATAGCACACCCCGGTACAATACAGAAAAGCTACAATACTGAGCTGTGCACGCAGACTGAATGTGTGAGGTGTGCCTGTAGTGGAACAATGCATGGAGGTAAATGTACTGGAGGGTATGTGTGCCGTTAAAGTACACAGAGTGCAAGTGTGCCTGAAATGGTACATTACATGGAGGACCCTGGGTTCCATTTTGGGAAGCCCAGACTTGCATGGTGAAGACATGAGGAGTAGAGGAACCCCACCAGACAGGTTTGTATATTGCTGCATTCTGGTAAGCTGGGTGGGACACACACTGGAGCAAGGGAGAAAGAGACTCCCCCTTTACACTTCAAAAGGTAGCTTTTTGATTCAGTGATAGATCGCAAGCAAGGGGCCTGGACATATTTAAGCAAGGAGATGGGGCTGATAGGGGAATCACAAAGAGGAGGACAGGTGTGAACTCCAGACAAAATGTATGCGAAGAGGAAGCTCTGCAAGACTTCTGCTTGTGACTAGGACTGGGGGCCAAGGCCTGCTAGTCTCCATACTGGGTGAGAGAACATCACCCAAGGAAACCAAGACCACATGCCCAGGATTTGGAGCACCTGCCTGCTTGTCAAACCAGTGTGCCCTGTAAGAAAGAGGAGAGCATTCGAGGGAGTGAGGTCGAGTGGAGAGCCTTACCGAGAAGACTCTCTGTGCGAGGTATGAGGATACATCTGTGCAACAATCAGGTTGTTGCACATGTACACAATTGTTTCAGCAATCCCCATATACCAGGGCCACCGTAGTGTGGCCCATTGCACCAGAGGAGTCTGCGCTGTGTCCTTAAGTGCTGCAGCAACCCCGTATGCCAGGAGGGGCTGCCGGTAGTAACTTTGCCAAGAGTTTAGGCCTTTCCAGATTAAGGCTGTGACCAGTGGGTTGAGCCCGTGCATCTAGATCTACCCCTGACCAACCCCGAGGACTGTGGAGGATGCCGTGGAAGATGTCGCACCATCGTTGAGCTCCAGCTGGGAGCTGGAAGATCGAGCCCCCCCTTGTGTGTCGAAGACTAACTTACCACTTCTTTGCAGGCTGGGAGCATCTCTGATCACTGGGGAAAGCCAGCAACACCGATCGGTAGAGAGCCTGTGCCTGCCGGGTAGTGCTGCATGTACCGCAGGCAGCCCAACTTTTCAGAACCAGACCAGAGCTTGCGAGTGCCCGCAGTCAGGGCACCCACTAAAACGCTGTTAGCTTCCGTGCTGCAGTAGCGGGTAAGACTTGAACTAGGCCTGTTGCGTCCTGGGAGACTCAATGCTTAAGGTACTGAGGCGCCGCAGACACTTTTGAATAAATCCTAAAGAATCAAAGGGGAACTCTTGAGTATGGCCTAGTAGTGAGCATTCCCTGAATGTGGCCACCAGTGAATGGGGAATAACCCCAACCACATTGCAAGGAAGAAGGTCGAATAGGGAATTGCCTCATAACAACTAGAGCCCCAACTTCAAGGGGAATGTGTTGCTGCTTACGAATGGTATTATTTCTTTGAATGAGTAGAGTTAGAAATAAAATACTTCTTTTTCATATAAAAAGTATTTGAATGGACAATGATTTATTGACATTGCAGAGTGCACTTTGATTTACAGTCATGTTCATTAACCTGTATCTACACTTCCCCCTGAGGAAGCCTTTGACTGCTCGTCAAAGGGTACTTGACTCAGTTGCTCAGGATCCACAGTAGGTCGGGCCCCTGGACATCAGGAGAAAAAGACCTCAGCCACCTCGGTTGGGCCCAGTAGCCACTGCATACCCCATGTCCCTCCGAAATGGGTTCTGATTTAGCAAAATAGAGTTCAAAGCACACTGGCCTCATATTCATTCATCGAGTAGAGAATAGGATGGGGCGATGCAGGGTTAAGGCATTTGGGCCTCATATGATCATAGATCACAGACCAAAAACAGAGATACAGGATTCAGACACCGGGGCCTGTCATGATTATAGAACACAGAACAAAATGTGGTGATGCAGAGTCTAGGCACACAGTCCTCTCACAATCATCAGTGCAGTGTAGGGTTTCATCACATGTGTGATGCAGTGTCCCGGCACATGTGCCTCTCAAAATGATAAGTAGTAGGACGGGATGTGCCATTTAAGGCTTCAGACACATTGGCCTTTCATGATTATCAACCACAGGCGGCGATGAAGTACGTCAGCTTCAGATGCTGCATGATAATGAGCACACAGGTCTGCTGACCAGCAGTTCACAGTCACACAATCCCCAATTTAAATAGGCTTAGCTTCTCTCACTTTTCTATCCTTCTAACATTAGATGCTCATGCTGATAATGTGGTCTGACTGAACAGGAAGGTTCCCTTCGTGCTGGCATGTTATTTTCAGTAATAGTAGCAGTAGAAGTTCACGGCAACAGGGGTATCATCCTTACCCTTGAATTGAATTGAATTGAAGGGGGACTTGTAGAGCGCATGGCTACCCGGGAGAATCTCAGCGCTAGACGGAGTCAGAGTAGTAGGCCTGAAGGGTTATGGGAATAGCCACGTCTTCAGCTGTTTGCGGAAGCTGAGATGGTTCGATTCACTTCGGAGATGAAGTGGGAGGGTATTCCACAACTTGGAGGCATTGTATGAGAAGAGCCTACCCCCACTTCTCGCTTTCTTAATTCTCGGCATTTTCGCTAAGTGGAGAATATTAGAGCGGAGATTTCTAGGGGCTTTATACTGGTGGATCAGATCTTTGATGATGGGTGGTGCCTCCCCTTTCAGAGATTTGTGGGCCACACAGAGAGCTTTAAAATGAATCCTCTCCTGGACCGGGAGCCAGTGCAAGGAGCGCAGCGCGGGCTTAGCCGAGCAACGATGGCTGGTGCCGGTGAGCAGTCTTGCTGCAGAGTTCTGAACAATCTGGAGTTGCATGACCACTGCCTTGGAGGCCCCAAGATAAAGGGCATTGCCAAAATCGATCCTGGATAGGATCAAGGCTTGAATCAACAGTTTTTTTGCTAAGTATGGGAGCACAGAGAGGATTTTACGAATCATAGCAAGAGGCGACCGTCTTCCTAACTTGGGTTTTGAAGGACAGATCTTGGTCAAGCCAAATGCCTAGGCTTTTTATCTCTGATTTAGAAACCGGGGCTATACCCATACAGGGTGGCCAAAGAGCATTCAGATTGACACTTTGATAGTTACCAAGCATCATAATTTCGTTTTTTTCACCGTTAAGTTTAAGATGGGACAGACTCATCCATTTTGCCACTTCCTCCAAACAGGTGTGGAGGTCAGTAGGCGACTGGTCAGCTTGATTCAGTGCCACGACCAACTGTGTGTCGTCAGCATAGGACACAATATGGATTCCAAAGGGGGCAACCAGGTCCGCCAGAGGGGCCATATAAACATTAAAAAGGGTCGGGCTCAGGGAGGAGCCCTGAGGGACTCCGCACAGCAGAGGTAAAGGGTCTGAGGAAGTATCATCTTCAAACACCTGAAAGGTCCTACCTTCCAGGAAGGATTGAAGCCAAGAAAGAGCCAAGCCCGACACTCCCACGTTCTTGAGACGGTGAACCAGAATCTGATGGTTCACCGTATCAAAGGCCGCGCTAAGGTCGAGAAGGATGATGGCCGAGGAGCCTCCTAAGTCAAGAATCTTTCTTGATTCCTCCACTACCACAAGCAGAGCAGTTTCAATTCCTTGGCGAGGGCGGAAGCCTGTTTGTGAAGGGTGGAGCAAATCATGTGACTCAAGAAACGCAGAGAGAGTAATATTAACATGTTTTTCTGCGATCTTACTCACTCCAGGGAGGAGCGAGATAGGCCGATAGTTGCCAAGATCCTTAGGATCCAGATGAGGTTTCTTCAATAGAGCTTTAACCATGGCTCTTTTCCATTCAAAAGGGACCACGCCTGAGGTGAGGGAGACGTTAATCACACTAAGAATGTAGGGAGCGACAGTGGGGGCTACTAATTTCACAATGTTGAGAGGTGCAGGATCAAGTGGCGACCCACTTTTGATAGAGGCTAGAATAGACAACAAAGAGTCCAAGGACAGGGGTTCAAAGGCCTCCAGACAGGGGGCGTTCTTGGCTCGGGAAGGAGTAGTGGTATTGGTAATGTATACATTGTCTTTCACAGGAAGGATTTTGAGAATATTTTGTACTTTAGAGGAGAAGAATTGTGCAAGGTCGTTTCACCGGTGTCCAGAAAGATCGGGAGTTGGCGGTGGGTCAGATACTCTTAACAACTTTTTAGCAATCTGAAAAATTTCCCTGTGAGAGTTGGCTGCAAGGGAGGATCTTTTCCTCAAAGTATGAAGCTTGGGCCTTTTTGATTTCCATTTTATACGTCCGTAGGGTTGCTCTATATTCTAATTTCTTATTAGGGAAAAATATTTTCTCCAGAGCCTCTCCAACCTTTTACATTGTTTTTTGAGAAGGCGTAATTCAGGAGAGAACCATCCTGATTTAGTAGTTCCAGCTTTTTTCTTAATTGATTTTTTTGGAAGCACCAGGTTAAGGGTGCCTTCAATCCAAGAAGTGAAATGGTTGTAAGCGGTGGCCGGATTAGTGTGAGAAACGGGGAAAGTCTTACTCAGTTCCTGGGACCATTTCTCCACTGGGATCTTAGACCAATGACGGTTGAACGTTCGGGAGATCTGGGTATGACCATCTATGGTAACAGGGGACCATAGGAAGGGGACTAGGAAATGGTCCGACCATGGAAGGGGAATAGGGGGTTTTCCTATTACGTCTTTCAAAGTGGAGAAAAAGGGATCGAGAAGATGTCCTTTAGAATGTGTGGGTTGAAAGACCTTTTGTTGAAGTTGGTAGGACGCAAGGTCTTGGGCGAGGTCCATGGCGACCAATGCAAAAGGGTCATCAAAATGCAGGTTGAGATCTCCAAGGAGCGTGAAATTGGCATTGGTATTAGCTAGATCACAGGTTGCTTCCAGCAGAGAATTACAAAATTGACCCAGCGCCCCGGGCGGGCGATAAATGAGGATCCCTGAGAGAGAAAGTGAAGGGGTAAATTCAATAGAAAAATGGACATTCTCGCACTCTGCTATAGGGCTACCTAAAAGGCGACAGGTCATATAGTTTTTATAAATAATGGCAATGCCGCCGCCCGTACCCATCTTTCTATCTAATCTTTGGATTGAGTAGCCCGTGGGAAGGGCTCTAACAATATCAGGTTCTGAGCTAGAAGAGAGCCAAGTCTCCGTAAGAAATAACACTTCTGGTTCGCGGTCAGATAGCAATAGTGAGATCTCAGTCGAGTGTTTCGGTAAGGATTTGCAATTCAGCAGCAGAAATGAAGACAGCCAGAGATTCTTCTTTTGGTCTTCACCTGCCTCTAAACTAGTGTACGCAGCTCCCTCCTTGAGTTAGAAAGTGAACACTGAATATGTTGAAGGGGAAAGTTTATAGTGCCTGGCAAGTTGGCTTTGCCAAATGTCTACTCACGTTCAAAGTTTGCAGCAAACAACTGTAGGAATGAATCACAGTGAAGTGTATTTTCATTTCGGATGGCCTCAGTTCGATGCCAATCATTTGGAGGTACCACTGTTACTTTCCTTTTAGTATATTGAAGTTAGAGAGCTCTTCCTCTGTGTACAAAGCACAGATATGGAGTAGGGGCAGGGAGCACAGGCTTTCTATGGGAGTGTGCCCATGAAAGGTTTTTAGGCCACACCATTTGTCCAAGTGTTGGTCTCTGGCTTGGTCACACCCCAGCATGAAGGAACTGGTTTAGCGTCAGTCACTTGCAACAAAATGATGAAAAAATGTGCATGGCATTACCGAGAATTCCAGTGCTTGAGATGAATCTAAGAAGCAGTGCAGAGGGAGATGCAGAAAGAGAGGAGACAGCTTACTCTGGGAACCACTAACCCTCTGGAGCACTATACAGCCTTAGGGGATACATACACAGGGATGACCCAAACACAAGTCAGTGCACACGCACGCAAGTACATCAAAGCACACACCATTTACGATCAAGGGAATGTGAGTGCCCAGTCATAAAATACCACAGGGATTTAACAAGGGAATCCAGGAGACTGTCCCTCATTGGGATTGAAGTAAAAAGGCCTGTTGTGTTAAAAGACACTGTTACTAGTGTCTTGGGCTGGTCATAGGGATGGTAGTTACCCAAGCTAAAAGGAGTACCACTTTGGGTGGTCCCCAGTAGCCAAAAGAGCCTAGAATTCTGTTGGTGAACAACACCCAAGATTGACATATGGCACTGGGGAAGAGATTTGAGGCACAGAAAACCTTCTTGGTCTGCCAAAACGACAAAATGTTAAAAAGAGGTACAGGTTGTCACATGGACACTGTGCCAAGGGAATTTAGGCCCTGCCCATGTACTGAGAACAAGGGAGCATATTTATGATGATTGTGGAACAGGACAGCTGCCTTGCATCACAGAGATAGGACAGGAATGCGCTGTATTAAAACAATACGGTGCATTCTTGTCCTTTCCCCCTGCGCTGGCACCATTTCGACAGCCTAGCACCAATGCAGGCATCCTTGCACCATCGTACAAGAGTGCCTGCGTTGTAGGCAGGATTGCTTTTGTGCAGGAAGGAGGGCTTTCCTGCACAAAAACAACCCATAGAGGCCTGTTCCTCCATCTATGTGTGCTGCAGAAGAGGAAAAAATGAGGAACAATAAAGATCCTCATTATGCCTCGCCTAGGGAAGCATATCTTTTTGGCGCACTCCCAGGTTTTGTAAATATGGGAATGCGTCAAAAACCATGGGATTTGAGTGGGAACACCCACCCCAACACCAATGGAATGCCTCTTTTGCATAACGGTACTAATAAATATCTCCAGCAAGACACACACAAACCACACTACAATCAAACACATATATGAAATATTAACTTGACCAGCACTTCTGATTACCCTGCTTATACAGAAAACTGACTCCTATCTCTGACAAAATCCTCTACACTTAGGTATGAAGTAATCTCTATGTGTTGCTTGGCAATAGAGCAGGCCTTTAATGGTCGGTATAGCCCAGCTACAGCGGACTATAAAGCTATTAGAACATTCCGCCCCATCAGGGCAGAATGTTCTAACTAGTAAAACAAAGGCCTCACAGAACCAGAGAGGGTTGAAATCCCCTCAGGGTCTATAAGGCCTTTCTTCACAGCTGTTGCTGTAATTGTTCAACAACTAACAGCTGGCCACAGGGGCCACGACTCTTAGCTTTTGAATATTCACAGCAAGAGCTGAGAAAGGGGGCTGAAGTCAACCCTGGTTCTACCCAGCTTGGCTAAACTGCTTTTTTATTGTTCAGCTGAGCCAGGGAGACCCAAGAGCTGAGCAGAAGTTCCCCTCCCTGCCTCCGAGGTTCCCGTGACTCTGAGCTAGGTAGGAGGGAGGGGGAAGGCTCTGGTGTGCCCTGCTGCACAGCCTCCACCTTTGGCTTTCCCCTGCCAACTCCATGTATTTTGGAATGGCAGGGGTAAGGCAGAGGTAAGGAAGAGGCTGTTTATTAGTACATTGAAATGTTGAGAGCAATGGGCCTATGCCAGTTTATTTAGGCTGCTGCTGCTCCATTGTCTTCAATCGAGCTCTGTTGTGTTTATATGTACTTGTACCACACTCTTATGGTGAACGCTCCACATTCCAGTTTGGAATCATGGGGTGATCACTGTGACAGTTGCCAAGACGAGCTGGGGGAAGGAAGATGTTTGTCTGGGTGGTGCTTTAAGGAAATAAATACTTGTTAAAAGTAATGCTACACTTCTGTGTATTACTTTACAAAGTGGCAATGAGTGTCAGCACCACCCCAGCGAACCTTCACGCTAAGGAATTTCCAAATTCGGTTTTGGGATTTGATGCCTGCACTCCTGACTTATTCTTCCCGGGATTATCATGTTATTTGCCTTGCAGTTTCCGGTAATGTTAACCGCATCATCTCTGGACTTTGAGGCAAAAAAGTATTGGAAACGTATGCCTGCATAAAGTTGGCAGTTGGTGGCATTGTTTGAAAGGCTTGGATCCAGGACACATTCTAGGCTTTTGGGCATTTGGTGACACGGCGCTCTACTAAGATGCTATTGCTCCAGCAACTCAGTGTAATTCTTGAAAAGGAAGCATGTTGCCGCTGTGTTACCTACGTTAAGTACTGCCATATTGGATCCATTTTTGCTCTGTGCATTCTAGCTTACATCGCGTAGTACGTCTTATGCTATGTGCCACCATTTTAATTTTTTGGGACTTTCATTTGAAGCATTTTTCATCGTCGCTTCACTTCTCACTTACAACTTTAGCAGCACGTTTATTTTCTCAGCATTTATCCTCCCCCTGCCGTTTTCAAAGTATTTTGAACGCATTATGCAATGGATTAATTCCTCCCTTCGATGAGTCATTTTCAATATTTTGGGGCAGTTTTTATATCATTGTTGCTCTGAGGGTGAAGAGTGGACACTGTCCTAGCTTTTACAGTGAACTAGTCCCTTTTTCCACATTGGTGGGTATTCCCACGCTACACCCATGGAACCTCACACATTTCCAGATTTACGAGAAATCGTAAACCTGGAAATGCGTTTGAATGCTACGCCTCCCCAGGGGAGGCGTAGGGAGGTGCAACAAGGAGAAATGTATTCATTTCTCCTCGTTCTTTTCCTCTTTCTATGTGTACTGCATTCTGCAGCACAAATAGAACGGGGAAATCACCTCTGGTTTTTGTTTATGTGCAGGAAAGTGCCCCTTCCTGCACATAAACAATCATTAAAAAAATTACGTTTTGCAAGTCCTATGTGTGCTAATGCAGCACACATATGTTGACAAACGCCCTTTCAGATTGTTTATGTGCAGGAAGGGACACCTTCCTGCGCATAAACAATCATCCCCGTGATGTAGGCATCCTTGCAGCATGGTGCAAGGGCGCCTGCATCAGCGCATGGCAGCAAATTGTACACCAGCGCAGGGGAGAACAAAGGGATCCGTCATATGCTTGTAGATATGACGCATCCCTGTGCTTTGAAAGTGCCGCAGCATGGCGCAGCCAAAGGGCTTGCTGTGCCACGCTGCAGCACTTTCTTGTAAATGAGGCCCTGAATGTGGATAACGTAATGATTAAGAAAAAACCTCTGTGTGACATAACTATTGAGGGCACTGATATACAAATTTATGGTGATTCTGGGTCCCCATATTCTATTATTATTATTATTTGCAGATAAACTGGGGAGTACGCTAGAAGAACCTGATATTACTCCTGAGGGATACTCAGGTGAAAGAATTGAAATGTTGGGTTTTCGCGCTTGCGTTTTCAAGTTTAAAAAACATGAATGGTTAGGTAAGCTCTATGTAGCCAGAAAGTGGCCTTCCGTACTAGGTTGGAATGATCAGGGAGAGCTAGGTATGCTGTTAAATCCTAACAGTTCTGAACTGGTTATAGTACTGGATGATGGTGAATGCACTGGCAATGCCATGCTTAAAATGTTCCCTAAGGTTTTTAATGGGAAGATTAGTAAACTAACTGATATTGAACATGGTATTGTATTAAAGAATGACACTTTCCCCAAGGTTTTAAAGCAAGGAACATCCCTATAACTGTTTGGAAAGAAGTGGAGAAAGAATTGGCCATCTTGATTGAAGATGACATAATTGAAAAGATTGAGTCAGTTTCCCCATTTATGGTGGCTAGACGGGCAAATGGAAATATCAGATTGTGTATTGATCTGCACTACTTAAATAATAATATCTTGATAGATCAGTTCCCTTTGCTTCGAATATCAGAGATGTTGGCTTCAGTGAATGATACCAATATTTTTTCTATAACAGACCTCTCTGTAGGGTGTCATCAAAGTGCCTTGTCAGAAAATTGTAAGAGTTATACTGCTTTTATAACACCCATGGGATGCTATCAATAGAAGAAAATGCCTTTTGGGTTAGCTTCAGCTGCTGCAGTTTTCCAAAGATTGATGCATATGCTATTTGGGAAACTACCAAACGTCCAGTGCTTTCAGGACGATATGCTGATATATGAAAAGGACAAAAAAGAACTCAATCATATTTGTGCTAAGAATTTTGAATGCAATGGGTTTGACTGTAAACTTTTTAAAATGTAGATTTGCTGTAAAATCAGTGACATTTTAAATCATATATTGGGTGTGGGACCTAAACCGGAGTTGGTGGCACCTGCGCCATCATTTAAAGATGATGTAAGTTCTTTTTGGGCCTCACGGAATTTTATGCTAAGCACATAAGAATTTTTTTTGCTGAACCTTTCATATCAGACAGTTGTTCAAGAACAAAAGAAAATTGACTGGTACAAAGAATGTGAAAAGGAATTTGAGAATGTTAAAACAGCTATTCCTAAAGCCACTGCTTTGTGCGGGTTTGATCTGAACCTCACTTGTGTTATTACTACTGATGCCCGTTCGAAAAGTCTGGGTGCTGTTTTATCCCAGACGTTAAAGGAAGTGGGAGAATTGATCATTGAGTATGTATCTAGAGTTCCTACTGCAGCTGAGGAAAAGTATTTGGCCATCGAAAGAGAGATTTTAGACTGGTTCTGGGCTCTAGAGCATTTTAGGGCTTTTGTGTGGGGTAAGCAGTGTGAGTTGAGAAGCGATCACAAACCTTTGGTCAGGTTGCCCAATACCGATGGTTTGATTAAGGCGTCAGCACGCATTGCCTGAATGTCTATAAGACTTTAGTATTTTTTATACAAGATATTTTACGTACCTGGTAAAGATAATGTA
The DNA here is from genome assembly GCA_963921515.1 of Calotriton arnoldi. Taxonomy (NCBI): domain Eukaryota; kingdom Metazoa; phylum Chordata; class Amphibia; order Caudata; family Salamandridae; genus Calotriton; species Calotriton arnoldi. The sequence goes on along the minus strand of CAWUFW010001612.1, from coordinate 1,080,219 downwards.
TCAGCAGATTATCTATCAAGAATTAGGCCTAGGTGGAGTTTGCGGAGCTCAGCTATGCAGAATTACTCAAAGTGCCGAAAAAACAGAGTGTGGTAAGTCGTGCTGATTTTTAGCGCCAGGAGTTTGTCCTGCGCTGATTACAGTGTGCTGTTTCTTTTTGACGCTCGAGTAGATGTTCTACTCGAGCGGCAGCTTCCTCAATGCAAGTGGTAAGTTTCTCAATGCGAGTGGTAGCGACCTGCTGCGGCTGCCCCGTTGAGAAATCTCACCTGAAGGTGGTCTAGCATATGATTTTCCTCGCTAGCCAACTTAATGTTGGCGACCCGCGCAAGAGGAAAAACTTCATTCCACACCGCTTCGCAGAGTTTTTTGGTACTCTGTGCTCTACGTGAAGCGCAGAGTAGGCAAAACTCTGCCAGCGAGCGGAGTTCACCACCACCCCTATCAAGAATGCTGTTGCAAATGAGAGAAAATGTAAGTGAAGAGTGGGATGAGTTTCACATAGCTCCTGTCCATGATGAAGGCATGCCCTTCATTGAGAAGGAAACTTGGGTGGAAGAATATATGACAGATGAAGTGGTGCAGGATGTTTGGAGATATTTTGAAAATGGTTGGCCTACTAAAGGATCACAAAGACCAGATGTTTCTGGGAGGTCAGAAATGAATAAGCTTATGCAAATGGCATATTACGAAGGGGTCATAGAGCGGTTCCTCCTAACAATTTAAGAAGATTTATTACCATGCTTTGCCATGAGGGACATGGAGGGATTGTAAGAACTAAACAGTATGTGAAAAAAGGATTTTGGCAGCCAGGTTTAGATTTATTTGTGGAAAGACTGGTCAAGAATTCCGTGACGTGTGCTAATGCTAACAAATCATTCAAAACTTTAAGGCCCAACTTGAGGGAACCATGGGGCATATTAGCAAGGGCTTTATCGCCGCTTTAGCGGCACTTTTTGCCGCTAAAGCAGCGATTTTTTTATCGCCCTATCAGCAAGCTGTCGCTAACAGGCGTTAGCGACAACTTTCTGGCGATAGCGGCCCGTTTTCCCATCGCCTTGCATGCCAGCGATAATTATCGCTAATGACATGCAAGGTAGGCGTTCCCAACTAAAAGTGACTGAAAACAGTCGCTAACACAACTTCCCCCTATTAGCAACGCAGGCGAAGCGATAAAAAAAGTCGCGCTAAGCGCGAATATCGCTAGAATTTAACACCTGCTAAAAACTGCGCTAAGCGCGGTTTGCGATAATTATCGCAAGTTGTTGCTAATATCCCCCCATGTATTCCTAGGAATCCATGGGAGACTATTGTGGTGGACATTATAACCCCAGTGGGGATCTTGTCCAAGTATGTCATTTCTGGTATGGAGGTTTTTTCTGGTGTCCTGCTAAGATTGTGGACAAGGTGGACACTGATGCTGCTATATATTTCCTGGACAGCGTATTCACTGAGGAAGGCATCCCCATTCAAATTATTACAGACAATGGTGTACAGTTTTTATCAGGAAAGGCTAAAATAGTGGGCATTAAGCATCGCACCACATCCCTTCTTAATCCCAGTTGCAATGGCATGATTGAGCGATTTAACACAATGCTCAAAGGTGCCATCCAAATTGCAGCAATTGAAAATGATGAATGGGAGTTGCAAATACATAAGACTGTATGGATGTATTGCACCACTATAAATGATATGACAGGTTGCACCCCTTTTGAAATTATGAGGGGGGAGGATACCCAGGACTAAGAGGAACCTTCATGGCTAGTTGATTCTTCTATGATCAATCTGGATTTGAACGTTGTGAGACAGAGAATTGAGGATACTCATAATGCTTAAAAATCTAAATATGACTTTAGGAGGGGCTCGATTGGTGGTGCAAACATCATGGTTGGAATTTGGATCAAGGCTAAGAAGCCTTGGAGAGTTAAAATGGGAGAGAATCAAATTTCTGGGCCGTATGAGGTTGTGGATGCTTTAAAGAATGTGGTGAGATTGAGTGACGGAAAGGTCTGGACTCTTAAACATATCGCCATTCTTAAGGGTAAAAAACAAGTATACGGCAAAGGTCGTTCCAAAAGTGTCAATGATTTTAAGAGTGACGTGGGTTCTCAATGTGAGGATGGTGGAGTAGAGAGAGATTTTGAGCAAAATGAGTGATTTGGAGAACCTATAACTGATGGTAGACACTCTGTACAAGGTAATAGAGAAGAGATAATTGCAGGAGAGAAGAGGATTAGAAAGCAACCTGTATGGATGTCAGATTATAATACTTAAGTACTTTGTTGCATTTGCAATTTGAAGGTGTTCCTTCGTGCAACATTTGTATCTCTTTTGCATTATTTGTTTTGTGTTTTTATATTTTTATCAATTGATAGTGTTGCAAAGTCATCCTGTGCCCTGGGCACTCCCCAACTGTTTTTGCTGACTGGTACTGGTGGTAACTGACTCTGACTGACCCTGGGCTCTGCCTAACCAGGACCAGGGCCAGTGCTATGCTGAAAGAGACACTTAGACTACAGTGAAAACACATACATACACTAGGGTACAAGATGGGTTAGGGTACCCCTATGATTGGTATGACCTCCCCTATAAGGCCCTAGTACATAATAGGGCAGGGGGATTGAAACTACCTTTAAGTCCCTAGTATATAATAGGGCATGGCAGTTTAGAGGCCAGCAGCCATTTTTGCACTTGCTTGTGTGCACTGCTTAAGCCTGAGGTCAGTTTAAAAGCAACCCTGTGTTGCAGGATTGCTTTTAAAATGCAAATTGTTGCCAAACTAGACTTTGCGGCTCTTAAAAACATACAAACTACAATGTTTTGGGCATATTAGGTACTCCCAGGGTCTCCCCTAGTTGTCCCAGGGGTGGGCGGCAGGTATTTATAAGGAGGACCCTTATGAAATTAGTTTTATATGCCCTTGGTTAAGTGAACTTGCACATTTCACTCCCCACATTGTGATAAAGTACTTCACAAAATCGGCATTTGTGCTAGGAGCACTGTGGAGGGAGGATCTGCAATATTGTCACATATTCAGAACCCCCTAAAGTCTCCCCTAGGTATCCCAGGGGATTGGGGATCCTGTGGATATAGGCAGGGTCCTTATAAAATATGTTTTTATAAGCCCTGGTGATAGACAAATGGCCTAAGTCACTTTTCCCATTGCAAATCCCCTGCCACATAGGTTAACATGGCAGGAAGTTATTAACTAATAATTCCCACTAGAAGAATCATAAAAATGTCATTCAAAGACTTCTTAGAATGGTATTGATAAAACCATAAATATGGTACTGCTGAATTTCTCCTAAAGTGTACAGACAAGAAGTTATAAGACTTTCTTGTCTGTAAGCCAAAATTCAGCCTTCCAGTGGTCTGTCCTGATTGGTCAGAGTTAAGTGGATTAGCCACGCTCCTTTGATGAGGTGATAAATATCCCCTGGGGTTAGCCAGCTCTTCTGGGAGGGCAGGGTTCTGCTAGATAGGAATGCCAGAGCAGGGGGAGGGGTCGTAAACCATATTCTTCAATGGAAGGAGGAGACAGGCAGAAGACATCAGTTTCAATTTACACCTCTCCTCTTTGAACCTAGCCAGATGGTGGGATTAAGGAAGGAATGAGCAGAGGCAAGAGGGAGAGACTATGGAGAATAACCATCCTGGGGGAAAATAATGCCACACTTTGGAGGATGTAGTCATACCCTGGGATGTTGCCCTGCACCTCATTGGACAGGAGTGCCGTCCTGCGTGACCCATAGAACTTGGAATAAGTATTTGAGAGGGGCAGAGCCTCTCAGATCTGCTTCTTGAAACTTAAGAGAGAAGAAGGGTCCATGCTGAGGAGTTTGATTGGCACCAACCAGTCCCTGCACTCTGAAGATTGCGCCTGCTGCACAACCTGAACTACAGCCCTGTGGACTTAACTTGCTTCAAAAGGATTAAAGAGTGAGCTCCCTGTAAGCTACAGGTTAACAGACCTCACCTGGAACATCACCACCAAGAATCCTGAGAATGGAGTACTACGAGGGGATTGGGGGAACCGAAGTCCCAAACTCTCAAGGACCATCTCGGAGCTTCCAAACCCTTGGAGTAAGTTTTGGACACTTTGGGACCCTTCGGGGAACTTCAGGAAGAAGTTCCAGAAGTTTTGAGAAGTTTGGGGCAACTTTGGAACAAAGCTCCATAAGTGGACCGACTCAACCTGGCCAGCCAAGCCGGCGACCCTCAACCGCAAGCCGGCCTGCCGTCCAGGTTTGTCTGCTGAAAAGCTCCGAAGGTCCGACTTCCAGAGTTTGACCGGAGTAAGCTGAAATCCAAGCCAGTGAACCCTCCCCGAAGCTGGCCTGGTGAAGAGCATCGGGGGACCCCTGAAGAAAAAGCTCTGCAAAAGTTTCTAAGTCAGAACGTAGGAAAGTTGACCGGGATCAACTGCAAGAGCTAACCCGCCCACCATCAACCGCTAGACGGCCTGGATCCCTGGTTTGTCCCGCTGGAAATCTCCAGAGGTCGGACTTCCACAAGTTTGACTGAGAGATTGTCGCAAGGCAAGCCGGCAAACCCTCACTGAATCCAGACTGGCTGAGAGCTTCGAGGGACCACTGGAAGAAAAGCTCCAGAAAAGTTTCTAAGTCAGAAGGTAAAAACTTTGACCAAGACCTACTGCCAGGGGTAGCTGCGCAGGGCTCCATCGTGGTCGGCCTTGACTTTGACCCGGTCTAGTGCAACCAGATGTCCCAATAGGTGCTATAGGTTTCTATGTGCTATATAGTGCTAAATCATTAAAAAATCATATCTCAAGTATTTCCTATTTTTGTGAGTTGTGTCTTAATTATTTACTGAGTTGGTGTTTTTAAATGCTTTACATACCTGTCTTTGAAGTCAAGCCTGCCTGCTCGCATCCAAGCTTCCAAGGGTTGAGCATGGGAATATTTTTGTAAGACCTGTACTGAGCCCTATATTGTGTTAGTAGCCTTATTACCAGTGGCAGATATACATTCGACACTACTAATAAACCACTTTCCAACAGATAGTCTTATTTTATTATTTTCGATTTCTTTTGTATAATTTATAAAAATGGAGAATGTGTTGTGTTTATATGAACTTGTACCGTGCTCTTATTGTGCAAGCTCCACATTCCAGTTTGGAATGATGGGGTGATCACTGTGACAGTTGCCAAGACTAGCTGGGGGAAGGAAGACATTTGTCTGGGTGGTGCTTTAAGGAAACAAGGGACAGATGTATCAAGCTTTTTAACGGTCGCAAATGGGAATCACAATTTGCGATTCCCTAAATGCAATGCAGGAAGCAGTTAAACATTGCGACCCTGCTTTAAGGAATCGCAAATTACCACCAACTTCAAGTTGGTGGTAATTTGCAAATCCTTAGAAAATTGTACATTTTTGCATTTTTCTAAGTGCCATGTGGCGCACACACATGCCCTTAGGGCATGTATGTGCGCCACATGTGCACACTTACCTTTTTTGGGGGTGCAGCAGGGTGGCCTTCTGGCCCCCTATCACCCTTGAAATTGCATTCGCAATTTGAGATTACCAATTTGGTAATCGCAAATTGCGAAGGTCTTCCCATTCATTCCTATGGGCCTCTAGGCCCATAGGAATGAATGGGATGCAATACCTTAAAAGCGAATCACAATTTGGAATTCGCTATTAAGGAATATGTAGGAATCGCAAATTTTTTAGCGAAACCTACATACATTGCATTTTGAGATTCCATAATAGCGAATTGGTAAAATTCGCTATTATGGAATCGCAAAATGCAATGTTGATACATCTAGCCCTAAATACTTGGTAAAAGTAATGCTACTCTTCCATGTTTTACTTTACAAACTCTCAACATTTCAATGTTCTAATAGTGTTGGAGTCATATCTCTGGCAAGGATCGTACTAGAAAAAGCATGGTTGTCTTCACTGATCATTGTTTCATCTGTCGTTTTTTGTAGGTTATTGTGCTTATCTGTATTGAAATATTTTCCTTTTATACAGTAAAAGTGCGACTGGACAATCAATTATCTATGGAACATTGAAGTGTTGTATTGTATTCTGAGTGTCTAATTGTCAAATTATGTTCGGGGGGAGGACACAGAGCAGACAGGGTTTATTGAGCTCCATCCATGGTGGTTGAGGTTGTTTGCATCTGGTGTTCTAGGCTCCATCCTACAACAATGGCTCTGAATGCTGGGCCAAGAGCTCCTCTTCTGCCCTTGACCTCTCAGGGTCATGAGGGTAAATAATCTAAGGCTTCTCAGGGAGGTAGCATGAGGACAAGAAGTACAAATTCAATAATCAATCAACAGACACAATAATGTATTGTCCAGCCAGTGCTTATCTTTGGTGAAGAGTAGTGTATCTAGAAGAGATTTTTAGGTGCAGAACCCAAGTGGCAACAGATATATATCTATATCTAGATTTATACAAGGTAATGATAGTTAGGATCGTGTTTCCATAGGAAATGACTGTTTTGTGTTGCTAATAACTTTGGCGCTGTTTGACGAATCACCACGAAACTTTCCAAAAAAGTGTTACTTTTTGACTATTTATGCATGAAAAGTTTCAGGGTGACGTGTCAATCGGGGGCCAAAAAACGCAATTTTCCCATACATGATTTTTCATTGGAAATTTAGACACAGCTACAGCCCAAACTGCTGAACTGATTTACACAAAATTTGGCAGAAAGCTGGATCTTGGTCCATAGAGAGAGCTTTTTGTGATTTGGTGTAAATCTGTTCAGTTGTTTTTGAGCAATCCATGCTCAAAAACATTATATATTTCACACTGCGTATGATCAGGGAAGCCATCAGATCTCCTGCTGCCACCACATCAACCAGGAAGTGGTGCCAGTCATTTTAGGTTTTGAGACTCAGTCCTGAGTCCTAACAAAAATGCAAATAAAAAGACATGGGGGTAGGGTGGATTAGGGATATCCTGACCCCTTAGGCCTGGTGGGGGGTCCTAGAGGGACGTTTTGTTTTAAAATTTGCATCGAATTCACAGAGGATCTAAGTTAAAAAAAATGAAAAAAGAAGCACAGGCTCCCATGCTTCTTTTTTAACACCCCCAGTATGGGCCATGGCCCATGAGGCAAAGGTAGATTCGTTTTTAGGGGAGTGGAGGTGCTTGGCTACCCGCCACCAGCCTCTTAGAGGCCCTTGGTCCCCATCCCCCAAGGCTGACATTAAAAAAGGTAGGGGGCACATTGCCTCCCTCCTGGAGCCTAAGTAGGCCCCAGGGACCCCATCCCTCGGTGCTGGCTCAGTGACTGTGTTCCAGGGAGCCTCTCCCGGGACACAGTAGTTGTTTCTCTGCCCGCACCAGTGCGGGAAAGGAAACATATGTTTGCTCCCGTCTGGCTGTAGCATTTTAAATCTCCCGCCAAATGGCAATCATACAAGTCTGCTCCTAGCCGGTGGGGGCTTTAAAATTGCCCAGCCAACTGTGGACAGGCTTGTGTTCTGTTTCTCTGCCCTCACTGATGCAAAAAAGCAGCTTCTCCCTCTGGGTGGGAGCAATGGCGGCTCCCACACTATAAATGCATGTATATACACACTTAAAAAACCAAAGGTTACAGGGACAATATAGTTAGGAACTAGAATTTGAAAAGAAATTCTCTGAAAAAACCAAAGGCTACAGGGACGTTATAGTTAGTAAATAGAATTTAAAAAAACCTTAGAAATTCACTAAAAAACCAAAGGTTACAGGGATGTTATAGTTAGGCTGAGATTTCACTCGTACAAAACCAGTGAAATTCAGCAGTTATAGGTACCTGAGCTAACTATAACTTACGCCCCCGCAATGCACTGCTTATGACCTCACATATTACATCACTCATGACATCATCAGTGACATCACTGATGACATCTCAAATGACATCACTGAAGACATCACTGATTACATCATCCACAGAAATGCTCACATACCCACTCAAACCCCCATAGAACCTCTTTAATGCCCACTGACACACCCACACAACCAATCACATACATTCCCATTCACAGACCCGTACCAGTACTCATATACCGACTTAATACTCCATAGAGGCAGTCACACAACCACTCTCACTCTCGTACAGCCACTCACATAGCCATTTACTCATCCATACAGCCACTCATACAACCAGTCACTCACCTGTACAACCATTCACATAGCCACACGCTCACCCATACAGCTAATCACACACCCACTAATTTACCTATACAGTTACTCACACACCGACTCACTCACCCATACAGCTCCTCAACACAGCCACTCACTCACCCATACAAACACTCACACACTCACTCACACACCAACACAACCACTTACATACCCATTCACACATCCATACAAGCACTCACACATCCGCTCACTCACCCATACAACCATTCAGACACACTCTGAACTTTGGGGACCATGGGAGAAGCCTGAAAGCCCCTGAGTTCCCTGCTGACTCCCTGCCTCCTGCAGGAGCCAGAATTGCTTTTACACATAGGGAGCGGCAAATATGCAGCTCCCTGTGTGTAAAAGCAATTGCGTTTCGATTTAAGCAAGCAAGAGAAAAATGCTCTCGCGTGTTCAAAATGGAGCACAGTTTGCTATTGCTTGGCAGGAGTGGTTTTGCTTCTGCCAAGCCATGGCAAACAGCTACGTCTGAGGGTGGGCACCACGGGACATAGCAGGAGCCGGCACTGGGGGGTGGCAGTCCCCAGGGCCATGTATGGCTCCAGGAGGGGGGCTGCGTGGCCCCCATCCTTCCTTGGCTAAGGGCCTGCCCTGGGTAGGTGGCCCAGGAGGGGCCCCCTCCCATTTCTTAAAAAACAATTGGGCCCCAGGGTGGTGGTGGTCCCTGGGGGGGGTCCATGAGGCCCCCTATTTTAAAAATGTAAAGTCCCGGGGAGGTGGCTGTGCCCAGGGCAGGGGGAGTCTGCAGTGGGAGTCTGTGAGGCCCCCCTTACATTAGCCCCAGGGAGGCGACAATCCCCGGGGCTACAGGGAGGCCATACGGGTCTCCCGCTTGTTTGTTAATGTTTGCCCTTGGGAGGTGGTGGTCCCCGGGGCATAGGAGTGCTGCAAGGGCACCCTCAGCATATTTTAATAAACATACCCCCGGGATTTGACCCACCCGGGGGCTTCTTATAAACGGGAACCCGTGCATCTTTTTTTTACAATTTTGCAGCAGATCTGTGGGTCCATCTGCGAATTTGCGGCTTCCTGGCTAAAGTGTTGGCAACCAATTAAATTTCAGTAGGATCCACAAGTCCACTGCAAGTCCCCATATAGCTATATTTTTTAAGCTTAAATATTTCTGAAACTACTGAACAGATTTACACCAAATCACAAAAAACACGCTTTCTGGACAAACATCTAGCTTTCTGTCAAATTTGGTGTAATTCCATTCAGCGTTTCGGGCTGTAGTCATGTTCAAAAAATGAAAATTCCCCATAGACATAACATGGGGAAAACATGTTTTAGAGCCCCATTCTTTCTCGGCCCCCACTTGATGGATCACCCCAAAACTTTCAACCCAGCAGCTGAACCAAAAAGTGGACAGTTTTTAGAAAATTTGAGAAGATTCGTCAAGCAGCGCCAAAGTTATTGGCAAAAAAAATTATTTTCCCATGGAAACTTTGGTCCTAACTATAACTACCTACTGGCTATCGCCAGTAGGATATATATATATATATATGTGTGTGTGTGTGTGTGTGTGTGTGTGTGTGTGTGTGTGTGTAACTTCACGACAAATTCACCAATATCGCCAGAAAAACAAAAAAATATATATATTCACACACTCACCCTCAGTCTTACTTAGGCGCATCCACTCACAAACTCACTCAGACACTCATGCACCCACTCACACATCCATTCAAAGACTCATGCACATACTTACAGACCTACTCAGACACTCATGCACCCACTCACAGACCCACTCTGACTTACCCACTCACAGACCCACTCAGACACTCACGCACCTACTCCCAGACCCACTCAAATACTCATGTACCCACTCAGAGACCCACTTAGACACTCATCTACTCACTCACAGACTCTCTCAGACACTCATTCACTCACTCACAGACCCATTCAGACACTCATACACCCACTCAGAGATCCGCTCGGATATTTACGTACCCACTGAAAGACCCACTAAGACACTTATGTACCCACTCACAGACTCACTCAGAGACTCATGCACCCACTCACAGATCTACTCAGACCCTCATGCACCTACTTACAGACCCACTCAGACACTCATGTTCTCACTCACAGACTCTCTCAGTCATGTAATCACTAAAAGAACCACTCAGACACTCATGCACCCACTCAGAGACCCACTAGGATACTCATGTACCCACTCACAGACCCACTCAAAAACTCTCACACACCCATTCAAAGACTCATGCACCCACTCACAGACAAACTTAGACATTTCATGCACCCACTCACAGACCTACTCAGACACTTGTGCACCTACTCACTCACCCATTCAGAGACTCACACCCACTCACAGACCCACTCACACACTCATGCACTGACTCATAGAGACCCATTCAGACATTCATGCACCCACTCACAGATTCAGTCAGACACTCATGCACTCATTCACCCACACTGAGAAACTTACGTACCCACTCAGAGACTCTCTCAGGCACTCATGTACTCAGTAACAGAGCCACTCAAACACATATGCACCCACTCACAGACCCACTCAGAGACTCATGCACCCACTCACAGCCCCACTCAGACACTCATGCACCCTCTCACAGACCCACTCAGACACTCATGCATTCACTCAATCACCCAGTCAGAGACTCATGCACCACTTACAGACTTACTCAGACACTCATGCATCCACTCACTCACCCATTCAGAGACTTATGCACCCACTCACAGAACCACTCAGATACTCATGAACCCACTTGGACATTCATGTTCCCACTCACAGACCCACTTAAACACTAATGCACCCACCCACACACCTACACAGACATTCATGCACCCACTGACAGACCCACTCAAACACTCATAGACCCACTCACAGACACACTCAGAGACTCATACATGCAGTTACACAGTAATTTAGGAACTGATGTGCCCGGTGTGATGCACAGAATCACTTATATAGTTATGAATTTTGAACGTGCTGGTGTCTATTGAATGCCTGTTTCTGTTTTACGTATTCGCAAACTATTTGCACATTTTGAATTTTTTAAAAATATATATTTTTAAAGAAAATGGACACCATTTTGGGGAATTAGGGCAGCTCTGGGAAGAGCATTTTTTGTGTTGATTGTGTATATCAATCAATCAATCAACCAGGATTTATAAGCTGCAGCTAATCACCCAGTAGGGTATCTAGGTGCTTGCAGTCCCCAGAGGCTAATTTGAACAGCAAGAAGTGAGGTGATGATCTGGAGGTACGTGTGGAGCTGTTCCAGGTCTTTGCTGTGGTGTGGGAGAAGGAGAATCCTCCACTTCTGCTTTGGTAGATGCAAGTGAAATGGAGGTGGAGCATTCAGGTGGTGGTTAATGTAGGCAGGTCCTTCATTGTGTAGGTCCTTGTGTGCGTGGGTCAGCAGCTTGAATTGGAATCTCTTCTGTACAGGGAGCCAGTGGAGTTTCCTGAGGTGGGGTGTGATGTGGGTTTGTCAGAGAAGGCCGAGGATGAGTCTGGCTGCAGTGTTCTGTATGGTCTGAAGTCTCTGTAGAAGGTGTGAAGCGATTCGTACATAAAGGGCATTGCTGTAGTCCAGTCGGCTGGCGATGAGGTCTTGTATTACGGTGCGTCTTGTGTGTAGGGGTAGCCACTTGAAGATCTTATGTAGCATGCGCAGAGTGAGGAAGCAGGTGGAGGAGACAGCGTTTATCTGTGATTTCATGGTGAGCTTGTTGTCAATGATGATTCCGAGGTTTCTGGCATGGTTGGAGGGAGTGGGTGCGGGTCATAGGTCTGATAGCCATCAGGAGTCATTCCATGTGTTGCTGCTGATGCCAAAGATCAGTACTTCCGGCTTGTTTGTGTTCAGCAGCTTCATCCAGTCAGCGACATTTGTCATGCATCTGTGGAAGTTGGTTCTGGCAGTGGTGGGGTCATCAGTGAGTGAGAGTATGAGTTTTGTGTCGTCTGTGTAGGAAGTTATGTTGAGACCGTGGAATCTGACGATGTTGCCCACAGGGGTCATATATGTGTTGAAGAGCGTGGGGCTGAGGGATGAGCCTTGGGGGACACCGCAGGTGATCTCCTTGGGTTCAGATGTGAAAGGTGGGAGGTGGAACCTCTGGGTTCTTCCTGTGAGGAAGGAGGTGATCCATCTGAGCACGTCCCCTTGGATGCCGATGTGGTGGAGTCTTTCTATCAGTGTGTGGTGGGATACGGTGTCGAAGGCTGCCAAGAGGTCAAGGAGGATCAAAGCTGCTGTTTCTTTTCGATCTAGGAGGGTTCTGATATTGGCAGTGGCTGCAATCAGTGCGGCTTTGGTGCTGTGATTGCTGCAAAAGCTAGGATTAGGAGGCGTCTAGTAGCTGGTTCTGCTCCAGGTGTGTCATGAGTTGATTGTTGATGATTTTTTCTAGTACCTTTACTGGGAATGGGAGTAGGGAGATTGGCCGGTAGTTTTTGAGTTCGCTGGAGTCAGCGGAGGGTTTTCTGAGTAGTGGTCTGACTTCGGCATGTTTCCAGGCATCAGGAAATGTTGCGGTGGTGATAGAGGTGTTGAGTAGAGTGGAGAGTTCCTGTCTGATCCTTTGATTTCCGAGGTTGATAATATGGTGCGGGCATGGGTCTGTGGGAGCTCCCGAGTGAATAGATTTCTTGGTGGAGGTGGTGTCCTGGGTGGAGTGGATGTTCCTGGTGGTCAGTGTGTAGTTTGTGTTGGTTACGGTAGTTGTGTATCTGTCGAGGAAGTCTGTAGGTGTGGGTTGGGTTAAAAGTTTCTGTATATGGTTGAGATCTTGTCATGGAAGAAGTGAGCGAGGTTGTCGCATAGCTCCTGTGAGGGTGTGATGCTGTTTTCACTGGCAGCTGGATTGGAGAATTCCTCAACAATATATGACAGCTACACATAAGACAGGATGCAGAGTTTGAAGTTGCTGAGAAACACCCTGTTGCCTTCGTCTGTGAAGTGAACTCCATCTTTTCTATAGATTCCATTCATGTCAAAACACAAGTTGATGTTGTAGATACAGCCCATGTTATGGTCTATGAGAAATGCAGAAACAGTTTTATTAACATGTTTTCTGGCTTTGTCAATCTGTGGACAGAATTGATTTGACCACTTCCATTTCTGCCTTTGGCATATGTTGGAGAATACCAAGGCAGTGTGAGGGAAAAATTTCATCAATTGTATAAAGGTATCCTTCATTAGGATTTCCAGTCCTACCCATGTCAGTGTGCCTAGGTCATTGCCACCACAGTGCACAATCATGAGGTCAGGGGGTTGGCAATCCACAATGCTTTTAACCAAAGGTAGCAATTGATGTAATTGATGTCAATTTAACCCTCTCTGGCCTATACAAGTAATGTCTACATTAGGCAAACTCAAGTCCCTGTCAATGCCACTCTTTCTAACACTCTCTCTAGCCCAAAACACATAGCTGTGGCCCACGATCCACACTCTAACCATTTTGAAGTGAAGCAGCAGTAGCAAACAGGAGAATGCTGGAGCTGAATGAGACAGTTTTCAATAAGAAAGACAGTTAAAAATGGAGGTGAGGTCCTGGTTTTAAAATACGCATATTTCATTGGATGGTGTAAGTTTGCTGGTTAATAAAATTAGGTACCGTCTCTAAAGTAGATCTGTCATTGGCTCCAGTAAAAATAAAAAAATGCAAGGTAAACTTGGATTTGCTTTTAATTGTGTATAGTCAACCACACCTGCTGCAGTTGATTTTGTAATTAGTATGGTCCGTCTAGAATGTGCTGCTAACTTGTTACCTACTGGTTTTAGTGGGTTGCTATGGAGACTGCTAAGAAAGTGTTGGGAGAAGGGTGCTAAAGAGAGAGTTGTCTTTTTTTAAATTAGAGGTGTTTAAAATCATTATTGAAGAATAAGGGGTTCTTTTCCTACTGAGGGTTTTCTTTTAAAGTGTAGTGTAGTGTAGTTTTAAAGTACTAAAACAACCTAGCTGAATATGGTTTTGGACTCCCGTAGTTATTCGTGAATTCATCACGACGGTCACAAATAATTTGTGAATATGCACAAATACTCTTCTATATTGGGCTTCTTTATAAAAGTGCATGAAAGGGTTAACACACACTAGCCATTCAGAAGTGGAGTAACAAAACTAAAATGTGGAAGGAATGTTTTTATCTGCTGCCTTTCGCAGTATCAGAGAGTGCAAAGTTGAAAAGATTGCCAATGGTTGCTTTGTATGAGAGTGGTGCGCCATTTTTCACATTCTCTGAGAGTATTGCATGTATCTAATAAAAGCAAAGAAAGGTATTTTACCAACAAACTCACTTTTCAGGTATGTGAATTAAATTGAACTTCGAAAAACACAATTGTTTGAAAAGGTCGATGTTGATATGAGGTTGATAAATGTATGATATACAGAAAGGTATTCTAACTGTATGACATGATCTATGAGTGGCTGTGTTAGTGTTTTTATATATTTTTTAATGGAGGAGTAAGTCTCTTTCTGGGTCTGTGAGTATGTGACTGTTTATCTGACATTGAGGCTAGATGTGTGTGAGGTTGCTTAACAGTGTGTTGCCCTAGAACTGCATATTGTACATGTGCTGTTTTGCCGCATGCTCTAGTTGGTAAAAAAAATGGCTTCTTAAGCTTTAAATTTATACTTAAGAATGTACTTGGAACTCTGACAAGTTTTAGAAGTCCATACATGATGTGCTGGTAAGAGAAAATCTTTTTGTTTGAACTCTGGGACTTGTAATGTTATTTATTCTATTTTAGAAGATGACTACAAGTAAATGCCCCTTAGGGGGGCTGTTTGTAAGTTAAAGGGCAGGTTTGTATGTGCTTAGATAGTAAGGCATTCTGCTTAAAATAATACTGGGTTACATGTGAGTAAATATGCAGTAATCCACAAATTGTACAAGTTTTATACATATGTAGGAAACAATTATTACTCATGTAATTTGTCAGAGTCTGAGGTATGTAGGCATTCAGTAACATACCTATACATAAATTCTGTATACAGGAGTAATTACATATAACTCATTTGTACAGTAGGCTGTAGGGAGATAATAGGACAGAGTGCTTTATAGTTAAATGTAGTTTTAAGTTTAGTAATGTACATGTGTTTTTATAGACCTATATGTCCAGTTATACATGCAGTATCTGACCTTTTGTGCAACTCACTTACCTATTAAGAAAAGATAGCTGTAATCATACAGCCAGTCAGAGAGAGCCAGAGGGACTTACCCATTCACTCTCATGCCATATAGTATTTATATATCGAACAGTAAGAGAGCCACTTGCACACACAGTATATGCTTTTCCAGTTTTACTGCTAGGTTGACTTTACATTTAAAATAGCTTGCAAAAATGTTAAACTTCCCTTCTAGTATATATAACTTACCCCTATGGTACTGTGTATGTAGGCCATAGGGCAGAGTGCTATGTGGTTAGAAGGTGTGATATGGACTTTAAAGTCTCAGTCAGTCACATGTGTGTTTGAGATTCCTAGGCACAGTTAAATATAGCCCTAAACTCACTCATATATATAGCCAACTACTGACACAACATGGGTTCTGGCCTATTTGTTCAGCCATTTGCATACAGATTTAGTGAGCCATAGAATTAGTTAAACAGACAGTCATGTACTGGTACACTTAGTTAAACATCTGATGTGTCTTCTACAGGAGTACCCCTCCATTTACTTAGATATACAGCCAAGTACTGATACAACTTGGTCACACATCAAGTCAAGTGGTTCTTTAAACATGGGTCTGGCCTACTAGTGCAGAGGATTTGTCTACATTTTTAGAGGAGGCGTACTTCTGCAAAAGGTATCCATGCACTTTTAATGGCATCTCGACTTGGCATGAAAAGGCCATTCGCCAAGTCTTAAAGCCACCTTTTAGTACACATAACTTACCTCTGAGATAGGCCGTAGGGACGCCATAATCAATCGTGGCTTGTGTTTAAATGGTAAGAGATGTCCTTTTCACTTTCACTAAGTTATTTGCGCACTTACACTCCTATGCCTAGTAGTACGTAGAGTATACCTCTGATAATGCAAGTGACATACATGTTCTGGAAAGCATAAAGTCTCTGTCTCATGCAGTGAGACAGTGTAGAGGCAGGTATGTATTTACTCACATGCTCAGAACCTACTTATGCCCAGCACTATCAAAGGCAGTTGACAAACACTTGCATACCCTTGCATTCACAAACAGAGGCACTGAGCTATATGTCCAGCCACTTACATAAAGATTTAGTGAGCCAAAGAGTTAGTTAAACAGACAGTCATGTACTGGTAGACTTAGTTAAACACCTGATGGCACTCCTACAGGAGTACTCCTCCATTTAGTTAGAAATGCAGCTAAGTACTGATACAACCTAGTCACACATGCAGTCAAGTGGTTCTTTATAGATGGGTCATATCTACTACTGTAGAGGGTATCTCTGTGTTTTTAGATGAAGCCTACTACTGCAAAAGGTATATGTGCTCTTTTACTGCCAGCTCGACTTAGCATGAAAAAGCCCTTCGCCAAGCCTTAATCCTACCTTTTAGTACACATTAATAACCTCTGAGATAGGCTGTAGGTGTGCCATAAAGCACAGTGCTTTGTGCATAAAAGAGAAGAGATGTCCTTTTCAGTTTCACTAAGTTATTTGTGCACTTGAAGAACTACATATAGTATACCACCTGTAATACAAGAGACATACATGTGTCTCTCGCGCAGTCAGACACTGCCGAAGCACTTATGCATCCACTCACATGCTTAGATACTAGTTATGTATCCAGCCTTTTCAAAGGCATTTGTAGACAGAGTTACATACCCCTGCATTCATCAACACAGGCACTGAGCTATTTGTTCAGCCATTTCTTTATACACTTAAAGAGTGATAGAGTTAGTAAAACAGACAGTCACATACCGGCACACTTAATTAAACATCCGATGGCACTTCTACAGTTCAACTTTTAAAGTCACTCAGATATGTAGTGAAGTACTGACAGACCCTAGTCACCCATCAAATCAAGCAGTCCTTTAACCATGGGTAGATACACAGGAACACAGTAATGGATATGGTAGTATACCTAGTGAGAGACTAATGCATACACTGACACAGACAAAGACACAAAGACATGAACATGAAAATGAATAGAGTACTGTTAGCTATATTGTTATAAGACAACTGCTTATGTTGGTAGTTAAATACTTAAAATATGTAATCTGATATTATTTAATTAAAAGGTAAATGTACTTATTATTTTTTCTTTTCAGTCATCAATTTCTAATTAAATACAGACAGTTACAATGTCATCAAAAGTGAGAGAAGAAAGAAACAGAAGCTAGGATACTATCTCCTCACAACTGAGAAACAAAAGGGGCAAAATGCAGAGAAAATTGTGAAAGAGAAACGAGCTACTGGTAAGAGAACCAAGACATTTCTTAAAATAGTATGTGGACAACTAGAAAGTCAGCAAAATCAAGTAAATAAAAACAAAGTTTGAGATCAACTAAGAAATGAGAAAAACTACACAATATCAAGAGTAAAAAAATAATCAAAAAAACTGAGAAATTAAACAGAAAACAGACGCAGTTTAAAGAAATCAGAGTTAGAATGTTCCGTAGCAGAGTAATTCAGAATCTAATAAGAACTATGAAGAAGTATAAAAGAAGAAGAGAAGCAGTCAGACAAAAGGGACATGTTGAGGCTTAAGTTGATAAGGCATTTGTTCTCCTGGGGAAGCTATTTATTTTGATTCTAAACAAAATGAGGACACTCAGTAAAATAGTGTTGTCTATCAGGAAACGAAGCCAAAAGAAAAGACTTGTCAATAGAAGTAACTTAGGCAACGTTTTCAGACATGAATGGAGACATACTTCTAGGACTGAGCCTTTCTTTAATGAAGAAAGCTACTTCCAAGAGAACACATTAGTGCAAGCAGGCGAAAAATGTTATAAGATGAAGGATGGTACTCCTATTCCAAAAGAGGTGATGGCAGCTAGAAATGTAGAGGAAGTGATAGCTAAAGAGGTACAGGGAAGGTGTCAACTTGCCCATGTATATAAATGGAACTGTAGCTCTGTTTGCAGTGTTCGGCAGGAATCTACTGATATATTGAGAACTTTAGTTTCCAAGCAAAAGTGTGAAACCGAAGAGTGTGGCTTTGCAAGCATTAGATCCATGCAAAGTAAAGAAGTATAGTAATTTACAAGGACATTTGCTAGCATGTCTTTCAAAGAAAGTGTGTACAAGCACTTTTCATAACTTTAGAATGTTGGCTGTTCATCATTCTAAAATGAAACATTTAGTTAGGAGGCTTTACTATGTGAAAAGTCCTGCTCTATGTTTAGGAGAAATGAATAGAGCTCTTTTGTATGGTACAATAGCAGATGTGGAAAAAGTTTGTGAACATGTTCAGTTTAATTTCTTTGGTCCTGAACAGGAGTGTAAGGAAAATGTGGACTTGGTATGTGCAGGTTTAGAGGAACAGGACACAGGTATTACTGTTGATAATTTTCGAGAAGAGATTACAAAGTTTAACACAGTTTGTTCAGAGAAACAGAACTGTGGTTGTATTTGTTCTCGACGCACTCACTACATTAGTCAAACTCGTTATGTTTTTCTGTCTTCAAAAACTGAAGAAGAGAAAAGTGGGTTGAATTTGCAGCTTATTTATTTTTAGAGGAACGCTTTGATTGCTGCCCACAACAAATTATATGTAAGTACTGTTATGATCATTTGCAGGATAATAAAAATGCCAGCTATAGAACTCCACAACAAGTTAGAATTGGTTCCGATCCCACAAGAACTTCAATACTTAAATGTTTATGAATCAATTCTAATACAATGTATACATACATTCCAAGCTATTGTTCGTATGGAGCCAAAGACAGGGAAGTTACCTCCAACAGAGTTGCAGAAAGGTCTGAAAGGTAGAGTTGTGTACTTGCCATTAGATTTCAACTTTACTTCAACTACTAATGCTACCTGTTGAACATGACAATAAACTGGAATATCGAACATTATCTGGTGAAGCTTGTCATAAATGCTTGCCTTCATACACTTAAGAATGCAGCAGATTTTAAAAACAAACTACAATATACTCTTTGGGGGAAAGCATTTGATTGTATATGGTGACCTACTGCAATTTACCCTTGTAAAAGAACAACGGGCCAGATTCACAAAAGTAATCTGAGACAAAATCCTAACTTTACGACTTTTGGTATTCACAAAAGGCATTTAGTAGTAGTAAAGTTAGGATTTTGTCTTAAGTTAGTCTTAAGTTTTGGTCTTAAGTTAAACTTAAGTTAAACTTAAGTTAGGATTTTGTCTTAAGACCAAAACTTAAGACAAACTTAAGTAATGAAAAAAGAAATTCTTTGGGAAGTATTGGCAATGTAAATATTTGGCTACACTTTGAATACAAGTAACTAGTGAAAAATCTGCATCAAGCATCTGATGTGGATGATGGACATTTTCTTAAGGACATTAGAATACAAATTTTAACAAAACATTGGAAAATGTGCTATAGAAAGTCGACTTATCAAGAAACAATTTCCATCTAACATTACAGCAGCAGAACTAATGTACAATTTTATTGAAGAACACAAATCCATAGTCTGTTTAATGCCTACACTTCAAGAATGCTCCAAATTCAAGAAACAATTACTAAAACTGGAGAAAGAAGATATTTCAGAAATTGCAGCTATTGATAAAATGGAACATTAGGGAGTGTCAATTCTACTTGCAGAAAAACTACAAGCAAAACTGGATTCTTTAGAGAAGTTCGTATCCAGGACTGCAGAATTAGAAAAGCATTTACACGTGTGCAAGAATAGCCAAGTAATTTTGAGGCATAATTTAAATAATTTTGAGGCATAATTTAAATGTTGAAGAATGGTTAGTAAATGGTGCAATGTGTAAAGTTATTGATTTCATAAATTTTCCAAATAGAGATAAGGTTGATTACTTGGCCATAAAATTTGATCAGATTGAAGGTGTCAAACAGATTGGCCGATGCGTTGTACATGTTTTGCTAGTGAAAGACTTATATTTGTTGCGCCAGCAGTTCCCACTCTCTAGCATATGCTGTTACTATCCATAAATCACAAGGTTGAAGTGTTGATGCAGCTTTTGTTATTATTGGAAGTACTGAATTTAAAGTAGGAATATCATATGTAAGCCTGGGCGGAGCTCGCGGAGTGTCACTCCGCGGAACTCTGCGGAGTTACAGAAAAACTCAGCTGAATTCCGCGGAGTTCCGTGAGCAGGCGGAGTATCTTATTACTGAGTAATGGGCCTGGCTCCGGAAGTTTAATGATCACCTCTGACATCTGCTGTGATGGTCGTGTCATGAGCTCAAATGACAACAAGGATATCTCAGTCTTTGAATCCTTCTGAGGCTGGTTTAGTGATATGAGCTGGTTGCGATTAAAAGCGCTTAGAAGGTAGAAACTGCACAGGCACTTTGTTGGAACCTACTACTTTCAACAGCAATCTGTAATACTTGTGTGTCAGGTATCAGGTATCCAAACAAAACACCATTACTTTGTAGTCAGCTCATACATACATTTGTTAGCAGCCTGTGCCCCAGGGATTCTTTTCCCTTCATTTGATGTAAATTTTCCCCAGCAGCATTTTGGCCACCAGCAGATGCCTCTGCAAGAGGTGTGATCGACGGCTGTTAGGTGTGGTCTGCTCACGTCGGATATCATCCTGACTCTGCAATTTACTGCAAAAAATCAATCTTGCTCATGAGACTTACAAGCGAGGCAGCAACAATCCCTTAGCGCCCCCTCCCTTGCAGTCGCCCTAGTGGTGTGGTATGGTAAGCTCGGCTTCAGCCGGGGAGGTGTAAACCGTGTGCAGCCTGCAGAGAGCGTGTGGTACTGCTGAGCGGAGGTGACTGGTTATTCCAGAGAGACAATTCACTCTTTAGCCTCCTCAAATACAAAGGAACATTCACAGCGATACATGCAAACATACATACAAAGGGATAAGTTAGCAAACCATGTACTCGCCATAACTTGGAAAATGAAAACAAATCTGCCTATGGCAATCAAAAAAACATAAAATCGCAAGTTCAATCAGAAGTGCTGGTAAACGTAACATATTGTTTCTATCATGTGCCACCCGCCCAACAAATCTTCATAAACAACACTTGCCAAGCGGAGAGTCACCGTTTTCAGAAAACAAAATGGCCATTTTTGAACAATCTTTACAGCATCATTGCCCTCGCCACCACTGACATGGTCAAGACCATATATGACATCCCAGAGCCTATCAGGAAGGAGTTAGCACTTTCCCACCAATATTAGCTTTGTGAAGTATGTACTAAGTTTTGAGTGCGACACAGTAAGGCTCAGTTACCAAATACAGTCAGTTGTATTTTATTTGCAGGTGCTCCTTTTACTACACATTTGGAACCACAGTGCCATCTACTGGCCCTCTACCTGTCCTAAAAAAACATATACATCAGTATGCAAAATTGCACTTTCAGCGCAGACAACAAAACCCAATATGGGCAGCAAAGCATGTTTCAAGAAGGTAGATGTGTAGATGGCCATCTGGCCTCTACTCTATGCAAGTCATACTACTCCAAGCATACCGTGCAACTTTAAATACCTCCTAGTGCACTGTTCCACATGACATTGACCATTATCTCCTTGGGGGGGGTTTAAGGACTTTGATTTCCACGATGCATCCTGTCACTTCTGCCCGCAGGAAGTGGAAGTGGCGTCATACGCCTACATGCATCTGTATGCAAGTACATGCTCCAGTCACTTGACTCAACATCAGAGAACCATGGGGCCTGTAGTTTTTGCCAATGTGAACTCACGTTTCCATGCTACTCGTGCAAAAAAAAAGAAATGGTGCCAGTAAGCTCCGCTGACTGAGTTTTTGCTGAACTCCATGTTCGAAGCGGAGCGTGGACTAGGCAAAACCCAGTGAACTCCGCCAGGGGAGCGGAGTTCACCGCTCAGACCTGATCATATGTAACATTATCGTGAGTTAGAAAACATTGACCGGTTTGTTTTTGATCGTTTTTGAAAATAAGAAAGTTAGTGCTGTTGCAAGCTGTGTAAGAGAGTACAATCGGTTAAGAAGTCTATACACTACTCGTTTAGGCTAATACGTTTACTGACTGACAGAACTGTGATATATTCTGTTTCAGGTATTGATGATCTTTTAGATATATGTAGTAGATCACTAAAATTTACTTTCAACACTCAACATGACTCATAAGAATTTATTATGGTCATGTTTGGAGTTTTAGAACAAGAAGATGTAAATATTGATGATTTATTTGGACTGAGTTATACATGGAACCATGACTGTGAAGAATGTGATTACTCATATACCACTTAAATAAATTCTGAGAGTTTTCTCTATTTAACATTACCAGATTCTAAAACTGTGCCTTTTGACACATTGTTGAAAAAGGCTAGCCAAAATATGACCTGCCCAAAATGCAGATCAGATGTTATGTCTGTGCTCGATTCTAGGAACAACTGGAAAATGCCTTATAGTAATGCAACAATGATGCAGAGCAGTTGGTTCTAAATTGGATACTCAAATTACAATGTTCAAAGCTGGACAATATAAATTTCAGGAAGAACTTTTACTTCTTTGACTATCATCTTTCACAAAGGAATTAATACAACCTCTGGACACTACACTGTTTATTTAAAGAGTGATACTGGATGAACGGAATGCAATGACATCAACCTTAAATTTTAACCAAAACTTCATTTCAAACTACCAAACTCTTATATTTTCTTCCTTCTACCAAAGTTCTAAGGAGGAATTCGGGATAAAAGAAAGTGGTGTACGGTGTTTCTTCTCCATGGTTCATCAGTGTTTTAGTCATTATTCGGCCTATTGGGGGTAATGTCTTTGAAAGGTTCTTCAGAATTCAAGAGTCCTTTTACCTTCTAGGAGTTAATGTAACATCTAAATACTAAACTCTCTAATTAAAGCCTGAAACTGGATGAAGACAATCCAATTACAGCAACCTTAAGTTGAAACCAAAAACTGCCTTCGAAACTAAAAAACTCTCCCCTTTTGTTTCTTCAACCAAACTTCTACGTGCTATTTGTGGAAAAAAAACCTACTGTATGGGATTTTGTCTATATGGATCATCAGCAATTTACACATCATTTGGCCTACCATGGGTGATGTTTTCAAAAGGATCTCCAGAATTAGAGAGTGGTTAAAATGTATTTGTAGTATTGCACCAGATATAATAATTTAAAAATATTTTTAACCTAGGTTTGTTTAGATTAGTGTAGTAACTCCAGATAAAACAACTGATTAATGAATTGTAGTAAGTGCAATGCATAGTGGCACTTATTTATAGTGAAGTACTGTGCATCTATGTTTTTTTTTTACAGTCTATATGATTGCTTTTTCCCCACTGTTCAAGGATGATGTTTTATAAAGACCATCCTTTATGGTGAAGAGGTATGAAAGCTGAGAGCTGTAAAAAGGGAAAATGAAATGTTTTACTACATTGTGATATAGTGTTACAGTATAACCAATGTGCCTTGTTATGTTCCTGTAATTTTGAAAATGAAATACTAACATATATTTATGTTCTTTTCCTTTTTCAATAGTGGCTAGAGTTGTACGTCTTTAGATTTTTCAAAAGACTCGTTCTACCACAGAAATATTCCTTAGACATACCCATGGAGAGTGTTTTTATATATGAAAAGCACTTGGCATAGCTTGCTGCCACTTTGTTTTGTCCATTTTGTAACTATAACTTCGAGTGTAATTCAGCAAATTTACACTGTAAAACTATACACTAATGTAGAGCCTTGTACAGTCACTGACTCATTCACACATACACTGATTACACAACTCATACACCCAGTTACTCATCCATTCAACCACTCACTAACCCACTAACTCATTGACACAGTTAGTAACACACTGTCTCACCTAGAAATACATCTAGTACTACATGATCTTACTTACCCAAATAGATATTCACACACTTAGCTACTTCCTAAAACAGGTACAAACACTTGCACTCAGTCACCTACACAGTACCTTATACAACCATTCAGCCATACATACAATCACTAACATAGACACTTTCCCATGTAAGTACTGATACACCCAAATACTCACCGTTACAGCTAGAAACACATCCACTAACTCATGTAAACAGTGATGCAAACAAGTATTTATTTACTTAAAAAGCTACTAACACAGTCAGTCAGTTCCTTACACAACTACAGCTATACATATTCAATTTTACATACAGCCACTGACTAAGTCAGTTCCTCACCTATACACAGCCAATTAGTCATTGATTCAGACACTCACACAACCACTTATTCATCTATAAAGATACTTACACACCCATTTACACACAGATAAAGACTGTGACACACTTAGTCACACAATGCTGTATACAGTACTACACCTAGACAGGCACGAATGTAGACACTAACACACCCAGACACACACTCATGTATACAGCGATGCACCCAGGCATACAGTGATTCACACACTAATACATCCACGTACACACCGACACATAGAGTAACATTCCCAGACATTCACCGACATACCGAGACACACTCTTGTGTATACAATGATACACCCAGGAACATACTCTTCTATACACTTATACACCCAGACACACAATAATGCAGCTACTGAAACAACCAGACATACACTGATGCAAACACTGACATAGCCACTGACTCACCTATAGAGCTACTCACAAACCCACTCATTCACCCATATAGTCACTCATGCAGCCTCTCACTCACCCACACAGTCAATCATGTACCCACTTACCCACTCATACAGCCGCTCACATAGCCTCTCACTCACCCATTTAGTTACTCACACATTCACTCACCCATTCAGCCACTCACGCACCCTCTCACTCACCCATATAGCCACTCATGTACCCACACACTCACCCATACACCCACTCATGCCCTATGTCACTCACTCATACAACCACTCACTCACCCATACAGCCACTCAACACTCACTCACCCATACCGACACTCATGCACCCTCTCACTCACCCATACAGCCACTCACTCACTCATACAGCCACTCAAATACCCACTATTTCATTCACAAAGTGGGTCACACACGCACTAGTTGACTCAAACAGCAACTGACACAGACAGTTACTCACTCATGCAGCCACTCACACATGCATCCACATGCACATCAATGCTGTGCATCCACCGTACACACTCAATCACCTAATCACTCACTTATGTAACCACTCAGATACCCACTCACTCCATTCTACAGCCATGTGCACAACCATTCACTCACCCGTGCAGCCACTCACATAGACACTCATGCATTCACTCACTCACTCATACATCCTCTCACACACCATCTCACTCACTCATACAAGCACGCACACACTTACTCACTCATACTGCCACTTATATACCCACTATTTCACTTATACAGAAGCTCATACACCCACCTGTTCACTCATAAACCCATTCACACACTCACCCACTCATACATTTACTCACACACTAATAGAGACACTCACTCACTCACCCACCCACTTACTCACTCATACAGCCACTCACTTACCCATAGACACACACCCAGTCACTCACTCACAGTCATTCACACACCCAATCATTCACTTATACAGACACTCACCCACCTAGTCAGTCACTCATACAGGCACTAACACACACAGTCACTTACTTATACATCCACTAACACAAACACTCACTCAATTATCCAGGCACTTACATAGCCTTTCACTCACCCATACAGCCACTTACAGAGGCAGTCACTCACTCATGTAGCCACTAACACACCCAATCACTCACCCATGCAGCCACTAACACACTCGGTCACTCACTTATGCAACCCTTCTTCTTTTTATATACACAGACATACAGTCTATCTTTTTTTTAGCCATGAAAGGAGGTTCTAAGAAGAATCTTTTTTTCTTCTTTTTTTATGGAACTGTTTTTAAATTTTTTTTGTTTTCTAACCTTTTGAATATTTTTTGAATTTCTTCTTAAATAAAATGGCAATTTCAAAAATAAAGCATTGTGCCCATAAACTCAAACACATTGGAAAAAGTGGCGTAGAAAAATAAAATTAATAACAAGTGTGTTTTTTCGCTGATTTCAAAATGACAGCAACACACTGCTTGCAAACTGTTGTGTTACAGTCTATCCAAAACGTGCCTATTCTCCTCAACTCTGGTGATTTTTCTGGCAGCCGCTTCTCTGCTTCTTGACAAAGTTCTTCTCCTGGAGCAGGTGGTGTAGCCCTAGACGTTGACGGCTGCTCTCTCCTGCTGTGCCCTCTTCAGGTGGCTATTATGGTATGTTTTTAAATGGGACAACATAGGGTGGGCGGAACTCATGGAGTTTCACTCTGAAGAATTCCGCGGAGTTACAGAAAAATGCTGTGAAATTCCGCGAGCAGGCGGAATTTGGCATGTCGTGCTGCTTGTTCTTTTTTTTAGAGCTGGTAGCTTGTTCCATGCAGTAAAATCAGCGCGAATGGCACAAGGGTGTTGCTTCTTTCTGCCGCTCGACTAGATTTTCTATTCGAGTGACAGCATTCTCAACGCAAACGGTCACGACCTGCCATGACTGCCCACTTTGAGAAATCTCACCGGGAGGCGCTCTAGTGCCAAAAAATCATGCTAGGGAATGCAGATTCCCGCTCACGCTTGCCAACTTAAAGTTGGCGAGCTGTGCACAAAAAAAACTCTGCCACATGGCGGTTGGAGGAGTTTTGCCGGAACTCCGCATTCCAAGTGGAACGCGGAGTGGACAAAACTCTGCGAACTCTGCTGGCATAGCAGAATTATTTGCGATCCTCTAATAATAACTTGTTTTTCGTATGGCTCTTCATACCACATTTCTGCAATTTCTAAGCACTGTTATTAATAAGTGTACAATATGCCACTTCAAACCACACTTCTGAAATTTCTAAGCACCTTTAAATTATAAGTGCTATGATTACTCAGTATTCAATTTACCAACCTTTGAAGGATCCAAAACTTGAGTTGGTCTTGCCGGAATCTAACCTTGGGAGTTGCATATTACTGCATGTTTCCGCAGTAGGCCTTCAACTCACCGAGCCATAATGCTGGCAAGTGTGTTTTCTCGTCCGGGGCCACAGCATGGTGGGCTGATGACACGACAATTGGCTGTCTATCAGCCAAATTTAGAACAAATTCGTAAAAGGCAGATGGCCTGAGACTCATAACAGCACATTGAACACTGGTCTGGATTACCCTTGTAAGTGACTGGTACAGTACCAGCAGGCACTTGGCAGTCACAGACGACCAACAGTGAATAAAGTACCAGTAGCAAAATTCTCATTCTCTACCTGTCCTCCAGCTATAAAAAGAGGATGGCATCAGAAAAGTCAGACTCAAAAACTTTTATAAAATGATAGTAAATCAGATGCATTTGGGGAATATAGAGAAAGCTGAGGGTTGAAGGGTTGCTTGTTACTGCTTGCTTCATTGCTTCTTTTGAAGGGATGTGGACTGTAGCCTGGAATTTAAAATAATTCTTGGGAAGGCCTCCTTCCACTTATGACAACTTCTAAATCGTCTGAATCCGTAGACTGTAAAATAAGCCTTTGGAAATGTTCTTGTAAATTAGCTATTTTACAACATGCTCACTTTCAGTAAACAGTCTCCCAATGTAGAGGAACACTATCGTCTTTTTTAATTACAGTTCTTTACTTACATTTTCACATTCAAAAGGCATGACACTCTTTTCCCAGTCTCATTTTCATCAATTCACCAGTTAACAGGCAAAACAACATTCATGTGTATAAGCCATTCTCTTCACCTATTGCACTATTTCAACTTCGTAATAGCCATAATTTATAGAAAATTACATTGTGTATCAACAAGTTGTGAAATTTATATAACATCAGGTTTTAGTGTAAATAACATAGAGATGTTACAACTGAGCTGTTGACTGAAACTAGAAAAGAAAACCAGCAGTATTTATTTATATAAAAAAGTCTTTATTTGGCACAAAGCCATAAAAGTACATAAAAATAATGAATTAATTAAATCAATCAATACAAAACATGCATAAATAGGTTAAAAAAAATCCAAGCGTGAACAACAGTTTACATACAAAATATGTGCAAGCCAAACTACAGTAAAACCAGGATTGCTGGACTGCAAATATTTGGACCTTAATCTCCACATACATAACAGAAACTGTGAGACCACAAACACTATGGATTGCCTTGAATCAGTTCTCAATATTCTGATTGCTGTTCTATAATCTTGTATGCCCAGAAGCCGACAAAGTGGAAGTATCCATTTTCCCCGATATCTCCTTTAAGGTGGGCAAAAGAGCAGAATGTGTTTGATGGTCTTGTTAGATCCACCACAAAGAGGGCAAGTTCCTTCCAGATCACTAGAAGCTCGCAGCCATTTAGAAGAAAAAGAACACAGAGGAAGAGTCCCATAGTGAAATTTCAAATATAATGACGTAGCTAATAGGGGCTCAACCTCCTCAAAAAAGGGTTCCACTTTAGAATCTACTTCAAAATCAAGAAATGCAGAAACTAGGGAACCTGTTCCCACTTGCCCAATGTAGGTAGATGTCTTATACTGCCGATATAAGCTCTTAATGGCAGCCTTAGTGATCCCGCTAAGGTCTGCTGGAGTAAGCCATAGATTCACACAGCCTGGTTGGGTAAATGATTGCTGGGTGTACCTACCCCATGGTATTTGTAGGGCACCAGGTGACCTGAGGACATCCTCTAGACTCTGTCAATAGGCTAGTAGCTTCGGTGTCACCCAAATTCTGAACCAATACAATATAGGTCTAAGTCCTATTTTTTAACTAAGTGCTTTCAGACCCAGATCTAAGCGCAGAGGGATGAGCGGGTTGATAACAGGAAGGTCAGTCAGTGAGCACATAAAACGTTTTTCAACTTTATCCAAGGAGCTACAATCTTTGTGGCCCCAGAGTTCCGCACCATACAATGCAGCCCCCACAGCTTGCATGTTGCAGATTTGTAGAGCTGGAGAGATAGAGCGCAATTGGGAGCCCCTAAGGAACCTTATCATTCCATCAGAATACTGTTCGAGCTTCAACCTGCATTTTACAATATGCGGAGACCAATCAAAGCGTTCGGTTAGTGTGACCCCTAAGTAATCAAATATTGTAACTCGCTCCAACCGGGCTCCATGCAGTTCAGGGTTAACCCTGGATGGTGGACAAGGATTAAAGACCATGTACTTGGTCTTGCTGATGTTGACCTCCAACTCCCTCTGCTTGCAGAAACACCCGAATTGAGCAAAGAGCTTTTTGTATTTATTGGAAGTGAAACCATATAGGTAACCAAGTCCCCTTCCAAAGTTAAGGTGATCTGAGCACCCCATTGTTTATAAAACAACACATTAATCCTACCATCATGTTGTGTAGTAGTCAGACTTCAATAAATGTGTACATCATCATCTAACATGGGTAGCTAATGTTTACCAGTGAAATAATGTAGGGGAGAGGATGTGGCCTAACGGTGAGAGCGGTCGACCTCCAAGCTGGAGACCCAGGTTCGAGTCTCGGCAGGGACTCAACATCCTGTGATTCTGGGCAAATCACTTATTCTCCCCGTGCCGTACAAAATGAATGTGTCCGTCTGTAATGCAAATGGTGCTCATGTGAAGTGATCTGATGCCGGGTCGAGTTCGCTATACAAAACTAAAAAATAAAAAGTAAAATGATCCATGTGCTATTGGGGAGATAGCCAACATTTAGACGTGCTTGAATTCAAGCTCTGAATTAGGCGCCACCCATTCATGAAGCTTTGGTTGTCTTCTACCCTCCCACTTCATTGCTACCTAAGGTCAATGATCTCCTCTCTGCTTGCTCTGACCAGCTTCTCAATCTCTACAATGAAAGGTGGAACACATCATTCGACTTGGGTACTGCAGCTCTGTGAACTGAATCAAATGCAGAGACATTTCTGTCTAGAAGGGGTGGACTCAAAATCCAATTTAGGAATTCCGCACTTTGACTTTCTTTGTGATGCAGCAGTGGTCTGTAGAAGACTAGTTGTTCACAAATTTTGTGCTTCATACCTGACAATGAAACATGTCGTGTTTTGGCCTATAACATGCTTCTGGATGTGCTTAAGGCTTTGCTTGGGTGAGTGCAGGGAATTTCCAGAATCATATAATTTAACTACCCCCTTGCCTGTCTTCCTCATCCCAGCCCTTAATTAGAGTCTTCCACTTTCTGACAGACATGGGTTCACTTTCAGTTGCCTTTAGAAAAGAAAACACTTCCACCTGGGTTTGTCAAGTATTCTTAGTGTTTTGCCCTGAGCAGTGCCTTCGGGCAGAACTTTCTCCAATTTAAAAATACTACTTTTCAACCCTCCCTAAAAATATTTGGGGAATTTATAACTTTTTCCAAAATATGTCAGGACTGGAGTTACAATAGTAAGTTTGACCTTCTAGTGTCCGCCACACCCACTGCTGCCCTGAGGTCGCTGTTCAGGGCAATCACGTTCAACTATTTCCTCTTGAAGTGTGACAACAAATCCCATAATTCCTCACCCCCCAATTCCCATTTTCACTTCTACTCAATCTAAATTCATGAGAAGGAAAGGAGAGCGACTATGGTAAATGAGAGCGGGTACAAGAAAGACTTAATCTCCGATGTTTTTTTTCTGATGGTAACTCAAAGTAAAAAGATGCCTGTCTCTAGGCGGGAGCCTCATTAATTAAAAATGAAATGCTCTCCGATCTATTCCACAACTATGACATCCTCTCCTTTGAGAATTGCCAACGAGATTTTGGGGTACCAGCTTCAGAGCACTTTCACTATCTGCAACTTAAACATTGGGCACTTCTCCCGCCGGTCAGGGAGGCGGCGACTAGGGACTTGACCCCGATAGAAACACTGGTACAGAAGGCGAGCTCGACCAAGGGCACAATCTCTTTTTTATACAAACTGCTGGTTTCCACTACGTGCGCACCGCAACCCCGGTACAGAACGACATGGGACCAGGCACTGGGAAGGGAGACAACTGAAGGGGAGTGGAAACACCTATGGTCCGACATCGCTAAATTTAATCACTCGCTTGACTTGAGGGAGGCTCATTACAAAATCCTATTCGACTGGTACCTAGTCCCTGTCAACCTTAGAAAGATCTTCCCCCTCACCTCGGATCTCTGCTGGAGGGGTTGCGGTATCCTTGGGGATTTCCGCCACATTTGGTGGGACTGCCCAACGATCAAGCCATATTGAGAGGAGGTTCTGGCCCAAATGAAAGACATGTTAGGTTACCCCGTCCCGAGCTCCATAGATGGGATTCTCCTGGGCCTCAGAGACACCACACTAGAGCACCAAACCAAGGCGGATAAAGCAATTATGTGGGCATGCCTGGGAGCAGCAAAAAAGGCGATATCGGCTAACTGGAAGAAAAAAGAAGCCCCAATTCTGGCGCAATGGCACTCTCGCCTATGGAAAATACTCACGATGCAACGCATGTCGGACATTTTCAGAGGCGAATATACATTTTTTGAATATAAGTGGGGTCCACTGGTGTCATATCTTACAAAACGGCTTCCGCTTGCAGTGTGTCCACCCACACTGAGAGGGCTCCACCTGTTCCAATTTTAGTCCTGGCAATGGCGATATCACAGAAGGTGTTACATGACGAACGGAATGACACTCATCAGACACCAAGCAGAATAACTACACTCCACCAGTCAGCTCTGAGTAGTAGCTAGGGGAGGGGGGGTTTGCTTCTTCACCACAGGGAGGGGGGAGGAGGGGAGGGTGGTGGGGTTTGGGGGTTTTTAGTTCCTTGTTGTTCTCTTTTTTTTTTTTTTTTGTAAATGCCATGGCACTAAGGGCTAATGTGGAGCTCAATAAGAAACTCATTCCTGTATGATAAGACACTGTGACAGAATTAGCATTGTATCACTCACAGAATGCTGAGACGGCCAAGAGCCAAGCTGTTATGGAATTGTTTATATTTAAATGCCAATAAACAGAACTTTGACAAAAAAGAACTTTTTTTCACACTCCTCTATATATTTCACTGTTGGTGTGCCAATAGGCGTTCCAGGCAATCCAAACATTCTTAGAGAGCCAGTTATACCATTTAAAAATAGAGCATTCTCCGGACATTTTTCCAGATCTCGCCTTGATGTTCTCAATTTGCAGGAGATAAGAGATTTGACTTTTCATTAAGACAAGGAACGACCGGTGAGGTTTTCGTACCTGATTCACAAGGGTAAACTTACACTCTTGTGTGAGTGTATTATTGTTTGGCATTCACAAAGTACAAGTTCAATTTTACTAATAGTAATGTTACGAATGTGGAGCCTCCGCAGTCGTGGTGGAGATTCCGCACATAAAAAGATAGAGCTGTCCTATCTTTCTATGAGCCGAGTTCTACGCCCTGCCTGCGGAGTCTCTGCAGTCGTAAAATTACTACCAGTAAAATTAAATCCATAGTTTGTGAATGCCAAAAAAATAGCAAACTTACACAAACGTCCATGTCCAGAGTTTTCACTTCTAAGAGCTGTAGAAGGTGAGGATGGATTGTAAATGGAAGGTATAGATGGGATTTGCTCTTATTCATATTCAAGTTGAGGGCAGCATTCTTGCTTGGAATGTATGAATAAGCAAAGAAAAAAGGAGTAGATGGGTCAGTGAGTTGCCTGCTTCTTATCAGTGTCCCAGCTTCTCAATCTTGTATTTGTCCCACCCTTGCAGCATAGACTTTTTACCACTTCCTTTGATTGGCTGGCTTCCTTGCTTCCACTACTTACTTTCCAAACACCTAATTTTCTCTTTTGTGTTAAGTACTTCATTGGGGGAGCATCTGCTTTATAACTGTGTCTGTGGTGTACTTTTCTCCCCTTGCACTCCATGCTGCTATCTGTTGCCTATATGCTTCTCCCTGTCCGCTCAATGTTACACTCAAGTACTTTCCCCTGTTGCTTTCTGGCATAGGTGCTTCTCTCACACCCGTTCCAAGTTGCTTTCCAGCCTGGTGTGTCTTCTCCCCACTACTACCCTTTGTGCTGTTTCACCCACGCACCCTGCTCTCTTACCTGTTGCATTTCCTCTCCACCCTTCCCTTCCCTGTTTCTTCCCCCCACCTGTTCCCTCCTTCTCTCTCGCTTGTTGCTTCTCCTCCCCACCCTGCTTTTCGTGTTGCTTCCGCCACCTTGCACTACTTCCCCCTCCCCAGCCCTCCATGGTGCATGTGCCCACCCTGACCCATCAGGGATGCTGCACAGCAAGGCTACATACCAATGGCAAAGCCAAGGTTCCAAAGGCAAAACCTATTGGCTTTGCCAATGCTTGCTTCAGTTTGGTCACATGTGAATAAAGTTGTGTGCTGTCAATATAGGAAAAATAATACGCGCGATTCAGTGTCAATGACCAGTAGGAAGGCTGGAAATTGATGTTCAATGACAAGATCATGAAAGAGATCAGAACATCACCTGACAGGAGTGGGGTACAATGGAGCCTAGTGTGATCAATTGGGAATGGTTAGACAGAAATTATGTGAACAAACAAACAGAAGCATGTATTAATTCTGTTTCTTTACTTGTTTTTGTAGGTAGCAAAGCAGGATACTGCAGCCTAACAATGTCTAATCTTATGATGCGATCCAAAAGTTCAGAATCAGCTGCTTCGAGAAATCATATCTGATTAGGAGTTTTCCTTCAATTACGCAAATTGAAAATTTCAGAAGTGTGAAATACCGAGGCTAAGACGTTTAGGCATATCAGTAGGTATAATGCCATTGGGTGAAGAGCTATCACAGAGGTTCCTTTGAGATTCCTTAGTAGTGCCTTGAGGGACTGATGTGAATGAAAAGGCCATGATCAAGGGCTGGTCTGCTTTATCTAAGTTATGTTGTTTCTGCTTGCAGATTTTGTCAAAAAAGGAGTGTGAAAGCCATAAATAAAGGATGGAGTCACAGTTTCAAAAGACAGGGCTACTGGCTTGGAAGCAATGAAGGAGCTGAGTGAAAAGCCTTTTTATTAATGATTTTTATTGTAAGTTACTCAGACATAGTACAAAAGTCAGCAAGCACAGTAAAGTTAGCATATGTCAAGAATGCGTACATAATCACTTTTGCATAATATCAACCTGCCTTTCAGATAGTACTGTGAGGACAGAATTGCATTGAGGGATATCCAGCTTAATTCTACTTCTGTGCCTATACCAGGCGCCTCGTGGCGCAACCCATTGACATACTAGGTAGGCATCTAAGTATCCGACTCTTCCGAGCCAGGAGAGGCCACTGCTCTCTGCGGCCTGGCAGACAATCCCTCTGCTCTCGTCAAGTGTGCCTGGAGAGGTTCCCATGTATCCTGGGGCCTGGAGTTGAGGGGCTGGAGGTTCTCATTTATCTATGACAGATTGTTACATTTGATAAGGTCTCTGATCCAATCTTCCTTCTTGGGGACGCATGTGGCACCCCAATGCATGGCAGGGTACCCTGTGCTTCGCCAGCAGGAGCGCCTTGGCTGTGAACCGCCTGTATGACATTGGTATAATTTTTACATAGCTCAGTTGCCGCCATGAAGGATATGGATCTGAATATATCATCCCAGGATCCCAATATCGGCCTACACTGTCAAGCCAGATGTGTGGAATACACATGGTCTGCGTGGCATCGGGGGCATTTGGGTGATTTTCTCAGGTCTATCCTATTGTGCTTTACTGGTGTGAAATACGCATGACACAAAAATTTGTAGTGCATCATCTTATGTCTGTAATTGGGGGATATTATTTGGGTTTGCCTGCAGCAGTATCCCCAATGTTTAGCACTTATTTCGAGCCCAAAATCTGTCTCTCATGCCTGCCTATATCTCTCCTGTGTCCTACCTTCAGGCCCAAGACCAGTGCATATAGAGACCTACCTGGTGGAGTCTGGAGATCAGATGATTTGTGCAAGTGAGTGAGTTGAATAAATAAACCCAGTATTTGTAAAGCGCAAACTAATCACCCCTAAGGGTCTCAAGGCGCTGGTGGCCGTCGGGAAGATTAAGAGAGCTATTGCCCAGAGTCACATGGTGCTGGGCTGAGCTGCTGCCAGCGCCGGGGATCAAACCATGAGCCTCGCGATCTGGAGGCAGCCACCCTGGTCGCTGCGCCACACCTCTCCCCTACTGGTTGCTCTGGTAGCTCCTTTAGGAAACCCTGCAGCCTGTCTCGCTGTGTGTTTTAGTCTGCAATAAGTAAAAATGTCCAGTAGGGATATTCCATATCCAGTCTTGAACTGATATAAGGTTATGAACTCCCTCCTATGTAGAGGTGTCCTATCTCGGCTAGACCAACCCTCTCAAGAGAATCTGCAACTCGACCTTCATTAGTCCATTGTAAGACAGGACTGTTCATCAGCGGCAGAGTGTGTAAGTATATGAATGGGACCCTTGTTCTTCCAATGCCCATTAAGGCCCAACATGTTGACGCTGTTTGGAGTATCTCAGGTCTGGGACGAGGTAACCCAGTCAGTACCAAGGAGGCCAAGGGTGTCGGCTCAGCCTGCTCTTTCTCTGGTATCAGGTGGGGGAGCCTCTGTTCAGGGTGATACCAGTGGTGCAGAAAGTGTCCCTGCGCCACCAAATAGTGCAGTTCAAAATCTGGTATCTCAAACCCCACCTTTGTATATGGCAACAGCATTGTGTCCCAGCTTATTCTACGGTGCCTCCCTGCCCAGATCAATTTAATGAGTTGTGCCTTAAGCGTGTGGAAGAACGCTTTATAGAAAGGAATCAGAATGTGCATAAAAAGATAAAGAACTTTGGGGAGTACAATCATCTTTACTAGCGCTATTCCAACTGCCAAAGAAAGTGGAAGCTTAATCAAGGAATCAACCTAGTGTGTGAGCCTCTTGATTGCTGGACCATAATTCAATCAGAGCAGGTTCTCGGGATTCCCATTCATTATTATCCTAAGGTATCTAACCAAGTCATAAACCCAATGCACCAGGAATTCCATCTCTAGTTGCAAAGTAATATATGTGAGTCTCTGATTCGGGGAGCAGGTTCCTGCATGGGTCTCTAATGAACAATAAAATATCATCTGCATACATTGAGTACAGCAATCCTCCAGCTCGAAAATACAATCCTCTATGCATATGGCATTCCTGTAAGTGCTGGGCCAATGTGTCCATGGCCAAAATAAAAAGTAAAGGCAATAGCGGGCACCCTTGCCTTGTCCCCCGAGTAATCAAGAACGTATCAGATGTTAGACCAATAGCTCTGAACCTAGCTACAGGGCGCGCATAGAGCAGCAGCATAATTTTAAAGAAGTACCCAGAGATCCCATGTCAAGCAAGTGTAGCTTCTAAAAAACGCCCCTCTAACAAGTCAAACGCCTTCTCTATGTCCAGCAGGGCCACCACAACCTCCATTTTGGGATTTAATTAATGCAAGACCTAGAACACTGTCTGAATGTTGATTGCAGTCCACCTGTGTGGGACAAACCCAGACTGCACCGGAGAAAATAGCTTTTCGATTAATAGGGAGAGGTTATTTGCCAATATCTTAGCCAATACCTAATTATCCAGATTCAGTTAAGATAGGGGCCAGTGTGACACAGATCTGTTTAAGTCTTTGCTCAGCTTCAGCAAGACTGCAATGATAGCCTCCCGAATTGTGGCTGGTAGCACTCCCCTCTCAAAGGCATCTTGATGTACCTTAAGTGGACAAAGCGTGAATATATGCTTGAAAGCCTTGAAGTACTTGGCTGATACTCTGTCTGAGCTGGGGGCCTCGCCTCCCGCCAGGCAGTCAATAGCTGCAGGGACCTCCACAACTGGAACGGGCTCGTTCAAGTTATCTAACCGAGTCATAAACCCAGTTATCTAGCCAAACTAGTGCCAACTCATTTAGATAGTCCTCAATGTGGTAAGAGTGGCCAGACATTCAGGAAGTCACCAATTTTCCGACGATTTCTTAGCTAATATCGACCATCTCTCCCTTCTCATAAATCAGCTGTAGGATGTGACAATGTGCGTGGTCTCGTTTCTGGAACCAGGTAAGTGTTCTACCATGCCTCTTCCTCTCTCCATATTGCCGAGCTCGGGCCTCCCTGCCCATGTAGGCCACCTTCCTGTCACAAGTTTGCTATAACTTTGCAGCAGTCTGTGAGGTTTGCTAAGAAATACAGCTTGGGTAATGAAGGAGCACTGGCTTTTTAGCACCTTGAGCGCAGATTCCATGCGCTCCAGTTGGGTGTAAATATCACCCAAAATGTCCACGCGTTTAGAAATTGTTACACCCACAATATAGGCCTTAAATGGATCCCAGAGGGTCTCCACACTGGATACAACTCCTCACTGAGTTTGAAATATTCTTCAGTGGCTGCCTGAAGATCCTCAGGGAATACTCGGTCTACTAAGGCCTCCGGCGGGAAGCACCACTGCACAGTACACAACGTAGCTTAGCAGAGCACTAAAGTCAGAAGTATCGGCGGGTGATTGGGTAGGGTACTTGGCTGGCATGTATCATCTCTCATCCAGGAGTCTGCTTTTTGCGACATCAGCCAATTACCAATATGAAACATCGAATTTGTGAGGGTGTGAGAAAAATGAAATGAATGAATGGAGATGCGCTGTGGCCATATGGTTAGTAGTCTCAACATACTAATTAATTCCTGCAACTCCACTGTAGCCAGCCTCCGCTGGCCCCTCACCCAACCAGAGCAATACAGGACAAGTTTGAGAGTGAGGTTAAAGTCTCCTCCCCTGATTAATGTCTCACATCCATCTCCTCAATATCGCTTTTAATTTCCAGAAAATATCTGGGGTGTCCACATTTGGAGCCCGAGTTAATTTTTTCTCATATAGTGGCCCCTCCAGGATTAGGAATCTGTCCTCCCTGTCTATGAATTGTTTGTGGAGTCGAAAGTCCACCTGCCCCCATCATGAAGATACACACTCCCCGGAAATAGAAGCTGTAGGAAGAGAAATATCTGTGGGTTCCCACCTTCCAGCTAGGTTATTCACCATCAACGCTGAGACTTGAGTCTCCTGCAGCATTGCCAGGTAAATTTTATGCGTGTAAAATCCGGGTATATGGAGATGCTCAATCCCTGAAATAGCAAATGGCCCTGCTCTAGGGCCAGTCACTGCACAGTATCCCAGTCTTGAAATTTAAGTATCCTGGCTATCAAAGGGTGAGGGGGGCACCGGGAGAGGGCCCTGAAATCAGAAATAGATAGAACTGTTTCACAAGAAATGTGTCGGAGAAGGCAGACTTACCAAAGATCGCCAGCAGCAGTATCTCCAAGAAGATACTCGGATGCGCCATGTTGGTCGATTTATCCACTCCCATAATCATGACATCCACACATCCTACCGGTGTTAAGAGTGCCATACAGTGTAATGGGAGGTAGTAGCAAAGCCATCCCGTGCCATTTTAAGAAAGATAAATGTAGTGGGGCCTCAGAGCTTTGCATTATGTGGCCATCTTGTTTGCTGGGTAAACCACGCTTCCAAGCAAAAAGACGTACTTCACGGTGGCTTGGCCCTGCCGACCTGGTCTTTGGATTGGCATACTTGAATATACTTGTAAACAATTTTCCTCATTAACGACAGCCCACTTTTTGAATTATGCATGCAGATCCTGCACTTCACATTATGTTGTGCAACTAACAGCCCAAAAATTCCTGCCTCTGCACATGATTTCCAGAAGGAATAACCAGCAAAGGAACATGTAAAACACCAGCAGATTCATGGAGCTTGGTCCTGATTCTCCTGCCTCCTTGCCTAACCAATAACATATCAGCCAGCTAAATCCATGCAAAGTATGGCGTGTCCTCATTGGTGGTAAAACTGAGTCATGGGATTAAAGCTGACCTCAAACAATATAGGTCTTTAGAAAAGCAAGTGTTCATAGATGTATGAAGAGAGTGTGAAAAGGATGTGCACTTAGTGGCCATTGGAGATCATGCCATGGAATACATAGTGAACTGTATGGAATATTAACACGATATCTTTTAGAAGAAAATAACATTACAACACTGCAATTAAACTACAGAGTCCAATAAGTTAAACAGGTCAGTCAAACAGATCTTGGTGCAAAATATTACTTTGAATTATATGTGGATGAAGATGTGAATGAGGATAAGGTAGTGTTCCTACAGGATATTTTCTGTATTAATAATAATAAATCACCAGAACTGGGAGGATTTAGTAGGCCCTCAAAGATAAATTGAAAAAAGGAGATGGATATATAATCAATGGACACAGCACAAAAAAAATGAAGATACTGCCAAAGGCTCACTGGCTCTTTCTAAAACTTAGCAAGTGTATTCATGATTGAGAGGCTTCACCAACAAAGAGAAAAGTACTACTGGACCTTTCCATTCAGCCTAGCATTCTCCAATGTAGGCACAAACAATACAGATTGACATTGGAGGAAACATTAAAAGTTTTCAATATGGCCATAGACTGAGTGAAAACAGATCACATACTCTGATTACAGAGAACCATCAGCAGCTATGAAAACAGGTTTAGATGAAAAACAGAACAATTGCCAGAATGACTGGTTACTTTGTAACAAAGTCTGCAAGACTTTGTGATCTACAAATTAGGCTGTGTGTTAAGGGCAGGTGGTACATCTTCCATTGTCTGATTCTTCATGAATGAAGGATTATAGGAGGATCTTCCCTAAATACCATTTTGTAATTTCTCATGAAGAAATTTTCAAAAACATAGGGTGCCAAAAGGAGGAATTCCTCAGTAATAATTTGTATAATCTTATGTAGAAAGGCATAATAGATGGCAAGCAAAGAATCACAAGACATACAAAGACACCCTCAAAGACCAGCACACGGAGATACATCACACCTTTAAAAACAACGATAATCACAGGGATCCTAGGCACTGGCAAGAAATAAGTGTCAGAGGTTGAATGTTCATTGAAAACTTCAAAGACAGAATATTTGGGAAGCATTAGGACGTAATGACCCACTCATGTAGTTTCCTAAATGACTGTACCAGGCATCACAATGAAGAACAGTTCTACCTTCTTGGGAGCAGATGGTCTGCTTGCACTAATGTGTGGGTACCATGCTCAATTGGGAGGCAGAAAACAGTTGCTCTTTAAACTTATGGCTTTTTGCACCAGATGCGTGAACCTCCTAAAAGACTGATGGATCAAAGTGCGGTAATTTCTCTGAGTATGGAATTACCAGGTATCAATGTAAAATGATGCAAAAATCGGTAATACCAAGGAGGGTAGTCACTGTGCAAGCCCAGAAGAGACAGGCAACCTTGAGGAGCTTATCATGCCCTCAACCCATCAAAGCCACCCCATCACAAAACAGATATCAGAACTTTCCGACCAATGAACATACCTTGCAAATATGCAGTAGAGGGGCGAAGGTGATACACTACCCAATAACCCTTAGGTGTAGTTAGATATAAAGGTTAGGCACAATTGGGCTTAAGAAATAACGTTCGGAGTGCTTTACCGCAATATTGAGATTTTAATATTGACCTGCAACAATATCAACTTGCACTATATTGTAAAGAAAAGTATATATACCTAAGTGCAGCTTTTACTATTTTTAAATCCACATCTACCAACTTTACTTACCTTACTGTTGAACCAAAAACTGAGCACCAAGTATACTCCTTTAGCACTTGACCCTCAGGGTAGCTAAGCCGAACCATCCAAGTCTTACTTATCAAGTGGTGTAGGGTAGAAACTCAGAACTCAATGAGATATGTCATCAGTCAATAAATCAGGGTCCAGCCAGTGTTTTACTCAAAGAGTAAAAGTACTTTACTTCCGGCACACAACATAACACTGTACATAAATATAAGAGGTCATTCACAATTGCACACTGTTATCAAGGCAATAATTACTGTAGA
The DNA here is from genome assembly GCA_963921515.1 of Calotriton arnoldi. Taxonomy (NCBI): domain Eukaryota; kingdom Metazoa; phylum Chordata; class Amphibia; order Caudata; family Salamandridae; genus Calotriton; species Calotriton arnoldi. The sequence goes on along the minus strand of CAWUFW010001612.1, from coordinate 1,039,214 downwards.
CAGGAGGAAGTCAATCCTGCCCCTCTGGAAAGAGTACTGCATGGATACACAATGCAAGTTAGGACATTGGCCGTCCTGGAGTTACTGGTGGAAAATGTTCTTATATTACTGCTCTGGGCCCCATCTACTCTTCCCCAAGAGAGTGTGGCAAGGTAGACCATGGATTTTGCCAAGAGAATGTTCTTCCCAGGTATCTCACCCTTGTACAGTTGCTTTCTGTCTTTACTGTTCTTTGGCAGGCTGGGTCTGTCAGTGCTGGTGGGAGGTAGGGGCTGCACTTTTCTTTGTAGTGTGTCATCCTACATGGCCCTTCATGGCTCAATGAGTGGGATTGTGCTGACCCTGTACAGGGAAAGCTTATGTAGCTGCAGTCTTTATTCTCCATGTCACTATTCATCTGGAGATGAAGTGGCTACGCGACCCTTGCGTTGACTGTGGTCTGGTGGATCTTCAATTGGGGATCTTCCTCAGGCCCAATCACAAACCCATTGCCCAAATGATGTGAAGAGTCCACCCAGCGTTATAAAGGGAATCAGCTGATGGATGTTGAAGCCACGCCCAATTTTGTTGTGCTGTCGTGCTTATTGTTGGGTTGTTCTTATGGGTAAGTATTCTATTGCATCATTTGTACCTCGCCTATTAGAATGTACAGGCGTAGGTGTAGAATTCTGGAGGGTGGAATGCAGGACACTCGAGCTGGGGACTTGTCGGTGAGAAGACGATTGTATCTTCCCTCTCCTGCTGGCTGCCAGTGTGAGGGTCCTGGGATTTGGAATAAAGCCTCCTTGTGAAGGTACATCATCTACGTGGTCATTATAGACGTAAGAATTCTGGCAACGATTTCCCAGGACTGAACTGGAACCCATTACCTTCGGCCACAAGTAAGGAAATTTATTTAAGCTGCGCAGCTGTGTATAATAAGGAGGGGCCGCACCGGCAGCTCAAGCGAACTTAAAAAGTTTATTTTCCTATATCGGAGAGTTATTACAACCTGTGATTCACTCGGCACAGTTACTTACGTGCGCAAGGATTCCAACCGCCATCTGTAGAGACGCGCGCCACGGCAGAGCGCAAGGGAAGTGCAGCACGAGGAGAATCTTGCCGGCGCAACGGAGAACTTGGCAAACTCTATGTCGCGCGCGTAGGAGGACGCGCAGGATTGGAATAGGCGCCAACGTGGGCACGTACGCACACATCGCGGTGGCCATCTTAAGGAGGTCGCAGCCTGCACGCAGTGACAGGCACACCTTTACAGCATATGAGCTCAACGCCAAGGTATTGACATAGTTGAAAGCACGGTGATTGGCACACCTTGCCGATCACATTTGAGAAGCAACATCAGCCTGTTCTTTATGTATACAGATATCAGCTGGCACACAGTGACAAGCACACCTTACAAACTTAGTAACAGGAATGCAGAGATTTTTTTATCCAGCCTGTACTCGGTGACAGGCACACCTGCCTGCTCGATGACGGGCACACCCATTTTTAGGTGAATTTAACTACAGTTGGGTTGTATATTCGTCTTGCACTGGGTCAGGAACCTGTCTTAAACAACAACAGAAATTAATATAATTCTAGAAGGTGTTTTATTAGGTTTTTTTACAGTTGTATTTTAAGGGCACGTTTTTTCATTACGTTGGGGCATAGAATTCGTGAAGCATGGCAACGGTGATTTTGCCAGCTCCTCAACCTTTCATGATGATTGAGGATGAAGTCAACAGCTTAAAATGGGAAGAGTGGAAAGACTATTTCATCAATTCCATTGACACCTTCGGAGAGTTAACACCAGAAAGAAAGAAAAGCACATTGTTACATTGCTTGGGTCCAGGTGGTCTCAAGGTTTATAATCACATGGAAAAGAAACCACGCTCAGGCGATGAAGGTGACGTTTTCAAACATGCTTTAGCTGACCTGGATGCGTATTTCGCACCTACAGTTTTCAAGGCAATAGACTGTTACAACTTCTACCATAGGAAGGAAGGGCCAAGCGAGAAAATTGAGGACTATGTTGCTGCCCTAAGGAAGTTAGCCATCTCCTGTAAGTTCGAAAGATTGGAAGAGGAACTGGTGAGAGACCAAGTCATAATGCATTGCAATAATCCAAGCTTACAGGATAGGTTGTGGGTACATGGAGAGTAAAATTTACAGGAAGTCACTAATATCATTCAGAAATCGGAACTTACATCTAGGTGCGCTAAAGCAGTTGTGACTTCAGCAAAAAGGGAAAGCACTGATGACACCGTGAAATTGGTAAAGAAGAAATTACCAAAAAAGGACATTCCTGAGAAACAAAGAATTGAAGAGAAAGTTGTGGGGAAGAATAAGTATAGTATGGATGATTTGAAAGGAAAATGTTATTGTTTTGGAAGTTCGGGACATTTTGCACATGACAAAAGGTGTCCTGCGGTTGGGCAGAAGTGCGCAAAATGTGGCACTAAGGGTCATTTTGCACGTGTGTGTTGTAAATCCAGAGCCATCAAGTTTGTGGTGGAAGAAATGGATGAAGAATGTAACTCTGATTCTGATACTGAGAGTCCCCAGATTTTCTGTGTGCTGGAAGGTGATGTGTTGTGTGTAGAAGGCACAAAGAGGAAGAAACCTGTGTGCGAAGTGGTTGCGGGAAGTGTTCTGGTACCACTGGTAGCTGATTCTGGGTCTCCATTTACAATCATTAATAAGGAAACATGGTTGAAAATATTTTGTGAGAAGATTGGTTCAGACCTTGAAGAAGCTGACTTCTCTCCTCAAAGTTTCACGGGGGAACCTATTGACCTTTTGGGTTTCCGGAGACTTCTTTTTGAATTCAAAGGTAGAGAGGCGAAGTGTAAATTATACGTAGCTGCTGCTGGTCAGTATGTTTTAGGTTGGGGGGATCAGGGGGATGGGATCTGGGTATAATACTAGACCCCAACAGTCCAGAACCTCTTCTGATTGTGAAGAATGAATGTGGGGACAAGGTGGATATGGTGATGACATTTCCAAAAGTATTCTCAGGGAAGGTAGGTGAGTTAGAAGGGTTCGTACATAAATTTGTCCTCAAAGAAAATGTGAAACTCTACATACACAAGTTGAGGAATATTCCTGTGAACGTTAAGGAGGAAGTAATCAAGGAACTCAATAAGCTTGTAGAGAGGGGGGTGATAGAACAAGTAGAATCTTCGGATTGGGTAGCCCCTCTGGTTGTAGCACGTAAGGCCAATGGGAACATTCGCTTATGTGTTGACTTGAGGGAATTGAACAAGAACATTTTTGTAGACAGGTTTACTCTACCCAGGATTGAGGAATTGTTAGTGGCAACAAAGGGAATGTAGTGGTTCTCGACCATTGATCTAACGTCAGCGCATCACCAGGTTCCCCTGCGCGACAGTAGTAAACATCTCACAGCGTTTATAACTCTCATTGGTTGTTTCCAGTTTAAGAGGGTTCCGTTTGGGTTAGCCTCAGCTGCGTTCATGTTTCAGCGCTTGATGTACGAACTGTTTAAGGGCAAGGGGAAGGTCATTATTTTTTCAGGACGTCATCCTTGTCATGGGGAAAGATAGGAAGGATCATGACATAGAACTACAAGCAGTACTCAGTACCTTAGAGAAGTTTGGTCTAACTGCTGAAGAGTCTAAGTGCAAGTTTGCGGAAAAAAAGTCACTTACCTTGGTCACGAGATTAGTTCAAAGGGCATTAGTCCCAAATCTGCTCTTGTCAATGCGATAAAAGAAGCCCCTGTTCCACAGAACAAGGATGAGGTACGCTCTTTTTTAGGATTGGCGGAGTTTTACTTAAAATTTGTGCAGAACTTCTCGGAGAAAATGTAAGACATTAGAGAGATGTTGAAAGAGGGTAACAGTTTCAAATGGACAAAGGAATGTCAAGCAAGCTTTGAAAACATTAGGGAGGATATTTGCAGAGCTCCTGCTCTCCAAGGTTTTGGCCCAATGTGTAAACCCTTTGTCACCACTGATGCCAGTGGAAAAGGTTTGGGGACTGTCTTGTCACAACAGTAAGAGGATGGTGGTGAACATATAGTCGCGTTTGCTTCTAGAGCTCTCACTCCAACCGAGGAGAAGTATTCCGTTATCGAACGGGAAACGTTAGCGTGTGTCTGGGGCCTTAAACATTTTAGGCAGTTTATTTGGGGTGGTAGTGTAGTGTTGAGGAGTGATCACAAACCGCTGATGAAAGTACTCACCTCACAGGGTTTGAGTAATGTTTCTCCCAGGATTAGCAGATTGTCCATGCAAGTACTAGACTTTGTGTTCGAAGTTGAATATGTTCCAGGTGTACGCAACAGAATTGCAGATTTTTTGAGTCGTTTACCTTTGGCCAACAAGGAAAGTAATAAGAATGAGTGGGACGAGTACTGCGTAGCTTTGTTAGTCGGGGAGAATATGCAAAGTATTGGTCAAAAAGACTGGATCGTTTCTCTTATGCAAGATAAATGTTTGTGCGGAGTCAAAGACTTTGTAATTAAGGGATGGCCCGAAAAACAGTCTTTAAGCAAGGATTTTGTACCCTTCTGGGAAGTGAGAGTATAGTTGTCCGTGGAAGAAGATTTTTTATTACGTGCTGGAAAACTGCTTTCTCCTACAAAGTTAAGAGAGCAAGTAATCAGATTATGTCACGAGGGACACCTTGGTATTGTAAAACCCAAGAGCAGAGTTAAGCAGTCATACTGGTGGCCTGAGGTTGACAAGGTGATTGAGAGAGTAGTTAGGGAGTGTATAAGTTGTACCAACTCAGACAAAACCTTGGTCACGTTCAAACCACCACTACATCTCACAGAGGTGCCGGGCATGCCATGGGAGAGAGTCAGGGTGGACATCTTTGGTCCTATCCAGGGTAGCGATTGCAACCCTAATTTTGTACTTGTGGTTGTTGACCATTTCTCAAAATAGCCAGAGTTCAAAATAGTGACTAGAGCAAATTCAGAAATTGTGGTAGATTTTTTAAAGGACATATTTAGTCGGGAAGGGTTGCCAAAGACCATAGTTTCCGACAATGGAGGACAATTTACATCTGATACGTCTAAAGCGTTTGTGAAACAAACTGGCATATTACACAGAACCACATCCTATTATCATCCAGAAAGAAATGCAAATGTGGAGCGCTTCAATAGGGTTATCAAGGGCACTATTGAATTATCTAACATTAATGGCATGACCTGGGAGGAGGAAGTAAGGAAAACGGTGGCAGCATACAGGATTGGCAAAAGTGCTAGCACAGGACACAGCTCGTTCAAACTGATGAGGGAAAGATCAGTTCATACCACTGACAACATGGGTTGGTTAAAAAATACTAGGATGGTTGAGTGGTCAGCTGATGAAGTGAGGAAACGGACAAGGACAAAAGAAGTACAAGCATAAATACAACTCATTCAAGGGGGTGAAAAGAGTTGATCTTAAGGAAGGAGACGTAGTAAAAGTAAAAAAAAAGCGCAGCTGGTGCGTAAGGGTGAAAGCAGATTTTCAGAACCTTTAAAAATAGTCAAAGTTTTGTGCAATGCTGCCCTATTGAGTAATGGCAAGGTGTGGCATGCTAAAAGGTTGGCTTTGTTCAGTGGAAGTGAAAAGAGAGTGGTTTCCGGTCACAAGTCATATGACTGGGTGGATGACTTTTGCTCTGATAGCACCCAGTGTGAAAGTATTTACAGTGATCCTGGTCTATGTGATGGACACGCTGAAGGGGAGTTTCAAGAGAGACAAGATGATGGGAACACGGGTGCCACTGCTGTGGAGCACATGGTTGTGCAGCAACGGGTTGGAAGTGGTTCAGGTACTGATAGCTTACTCCATGTTAGCGCACCTCAAACTACTGCCTCCAGAATTGGCAGTGCATGTATGAAGCCGAAACTTTTAGATGATTTTTTCCTTTAAGTTTTTCTCTTAGGACATTAATTGCTCATTCTACAGCCGTATACATTTATAGGTATTCTGTTCAGTTTTTCTGTTTTACTTATGTAGAGTTAACTGTAGTTGGATCTGCATTGCCCATGCATTCTTATAGTTTTAATATTTTTGGAAGGGGGATGTGCTGCGTTGTTCTTATGGGTAAGTATTCTATTGCATCATCTGTATCTCACCTATTAGAATGTACAGGTGTAGGTGTAGAATTCTGGAGGGTGGAATGCGGGACACTCGAGCTGGAGACTTGTCGGTGAGGAGACGGTTGTATCTTACCTCTCCTGCTGGCTGCCGGTGTGAGGGTCCTGGGATTTGGAATAAAGCCTACTTGTGAAGGTACATCGTCTACGTGATCGTTACAGACATAAGACTTAGCAACAAGCCTTTTAATGCACTTTGGCTCTTTAGATAAGGCTACTAAAAGTAGCTGTGATTTCTCAGTGCCCAGTTGTCACAAGCACTATGCCTTCTTGGCGCGAAATCCATGAGATGAGTTTACAGTTTCCTTGAGCACCTCACAGTTATGGGCACTTTTATTTCTGGGCATGCAACAGGGGCACACGGGTCTCAAGCCCCACCACACAACTTGGCAGCACAGACCGTTCCCTAGGCAGTGGTGCAGGAGCTAGTGGTGCAAGAGGTGCTGCAGCATCCCCAAATAACCCTGAAATAGTTCAAATATGTAATATGCAAATAAAGAAGCCATTGAAGTGATTTCTTCAGCAGCAATTGTTGTGTTTTAAGACAACAAATACAGATCAGGCAGTTTCTTCTGACAAATGGTTGATGATTATTTTATTACAGAGAGCTATGTTTTAGTTTCCATTTTTTGACTGCAAAAATGGGGATACTATCAATGGAAAATGGAAGTATGTGAAAGGTGAGGTTTGAAGCATGACAGAGCTTTCCTAAGGCATATATAACTAAAACATTTGCTTGCTTTTTAGAAACTAGAATTTACAAGTGTTTTCAAATATCCCAGCAAAATGCTCAATATTGACTCTTAATCCTGAAGCATGATGGAATTTCAGTCGCACAAAACAAACCAAGACACATTAGGGCCCAGATTTATCAAAACTTGATGCAGCACATCACAGCAAGATAACTTGCTGCTTTGAGTCAAATTGAGGAAGGTAGGAATGCTCCATATCTATCAAGATATGGTACATTCCTGCTCTCTCCTTGCGCTGGTGCACTCAGTGCAGCCTAGTGCCAACCGGGGAACCCTTGAGTCGTGGTGCAACTGTACCTGCATTGCAGGCAGGATTGTATTTTTGCATGAAGGAACACCAGAAGGGTATCTTGGCGCTGACTAACAGATGTTTATTGTTACCCAACTCAATGGTACTCATTTTATCGACTTCAGAAGGATGAGTGCACCTGCTGGAATTTGAACCTGTGACCATGAGGTTGAACAGAGGCCCCCTACAGTGGATGCATTAGTCCACTAAGCCACCAGACCCAGCCTGAAGTGTATGTGTGCTGAGGCTTATATAAAAATCCCACAGAAACTCGCTTTAGGTGCTTGAGAGAGTGGTGCACACTCTCACTCTCCAAAGCCATGCAGGGGACCTTTCCATTCCAACAGTCCCTCCCCCAAATACACACATAAAAATTTAAAAATGCCCAGGACTTAATTCACCATTGGAGAAGCCTGCTCAGCGGATTGGGCAAACTGACAGGACCATTTATCTGCATTCCAGTGCTGTTGCCTTGGCTTGTTCTCCATGGTGAAGTCCAAACCTAGTAAAGAGAGTGACCACTCAAGTAACTGGAGATTCTTTCTTTTCATACCATTAGCTACTTGAAGGTTTATAATCCATCTGAACGACAAAGCTGGGCCAAAATAAATAAGGCCTGAATCTGCGATGAGCCCACACAATTGCAAAGCACTCTTTTTCTGTGGAAGCCCAGTTTTGCTCCCCAGGGAGCAACGTACAGCTGATCAAAGTTACCGGAAACATCCTGCCATTTATCTTTGAGTTGGATGAAGACTGCCCCCAACTCCTTTATCAGAAGCATCTGTCTGCACAATAAATGATTGATTATAGTCACGACCTTCAAGACTAGTGCATTGCAAAGTGCGGCCTTCTGGACATTGAATCCTTCTGGCACTCCTCCAGTGAGATGATGTTACTGAGCTGCTTCTTGAAAGTCAGGGCTATGAAAGGGGCAACTATGACTAAATAGCTGGACAAGGAGTTCATATAGGTACTGGTGAGGTCTAGTAATGCTCTCATGAGTCTGAGTTGTGAGAAGCTCCCGATCTTGTACTGCTTGCACTTTCACCTCTAAAGGGTGAATCAATTTATTCCCCAGTTGGTGTGTGAGATAGACCACAAAGGACCAAACCAACTGCCAGTTCATTGATATGATGCTCAATTTGGCCCCTTGCATCCTCACCAACACCTGCACTAGGTGCTTCAAATGGTTCTCCCATAAACTGCTGAATACAGCAAAGTCATCAAAGTGGGCTACGTAGAATTCCTCCAGGCTAGCAACACATAGGTGACCAAGCACTGAAAGGTGATAGGAGCATTCTGAAACCCAAAAGGCATAGCCTTGAACAAGTAGAGGCCCTACAGGATAGACAATGAAGTCTTCTCTTTGGCACCAAATGCAATCTGCCAGTAGCCACTGTTCAGATCAAAAATCCTGAGACACTTGGCTGTGCTCAATTTACACATCAGCCCATCAGTGCAGGGGATAGGATGGACATCCATCGGTACTGAGACTGAGCCCAATAGTCCGTCTAGAAGTGAAGGTCCATCAACATCTGCCAGTACCACAGGAATATCCCATGGGCTAATCAGCCTGTCCCAGATTCAAAATATTGGTTGCCCCTGCTTTAATACAATTCTTTACTTGGTCTGACATCCTATATGTTTTGCTTTTCATGTGCAAACTATTCACAGAGTCTATGATGTACTGAAATGAACCCTGTGGTGAGGGAGAAGAGGTGGGCAAACTGTTACAAATACCATCTTTTCTTGTTCAGGAACCATGTCAGGGTGAGTTTCACCCCATTACTGAGCCACTTTTTACATCCCTGTGCAATAGGTCTGGCTGTAACTCACTGTCCTCCACAACTCCTTCTGCAATTGCCAAGATGTGGATTATGTTATTGCTGTGAAGGATTGTCTTAAGCTTGTTCACCTGGCGCACCTGCTGGAGGTCCTGATTGGCAACTCTGTCAGAGATCTTCTTAACCACCTTGTAACAAATTGGCATCCTCGCCAAAATCACCTAACACTCCGTGGGCCCGATTCACAGAACTAACTTACGTCAAAAACGAAAAGTTAGTACTTTTTGGTATTCACAGAATTCACTTACTCATTTTGGTATTCACAGAATGCACTTACTCATTTTGGTATTCACAGAATGCACTTACTCATATTAACTTTATGTCCGCACTCGGGCCGGAGATTCCGCCCCGGTGGTGGAAATTCCGCCCCGGTGGTGGAGATTCCGGCCCAGAGGTGGAGATACGGCCCGGAGGTGGAGATTCCGGCCGGTTGTGGAGATTCCGGCCAGTGGCGGAATGTCCGCCACCGGCCGGAATCTCCACCATCGGGCCGGAATCTCCACCTCCGGGCCGGAATCTCCACCTCCGGGGCGGAAACACTGGCCCGAGTGCGGACATAAAGTTAGTATGAGTAAGTGCATTCTGTGAATACCAAAATGAGTAAGTGCATTCTGTGAATACCAAAATGAGTAAGTGTATTCTGTGAATACAAAAAGTACTAACTTTACGTTTTTGACGTAAGTTAGTTCTGTGAATCAGGCCCCTTGTACCCAGATAGCGTTGCCTTCTGGTCACACCATTTCTTCATCAGATGATGGCTTTGAATATGAACTGGGCCATCAGCTTCCTGAGGCCCAGAACACTATCCACCACTTCATGATTAGGGTGCTCAGGAGGACCTTCCAGCCCTCTCAGACCAAAGTCATGTGACCAAGGACAGATGCCTAAACAGAAGTTCAGAGGGGCTATAACCTATTCTGTTTAGTGGAATTTCTCTGTAAGCTAATAAAAACTGTGCAGGTTATGGAGTGGTATCTAGCTCAGGTCCTCCATCAGCGAGATAGGCTTCTCCTAGTCAGGTTCAGGTTTAATTCACTTCATCACATTTTGGCATCCCCATGCAGTTGGGCCTTGCCTAATGCTAGGTCACCCTGCGGCTGCAACTGTAAGTTTCCGCAGAACACCCTGCATTTTGTGATGTTTTGCACCTATTTTAGCTGGCCCAGGAAGCATTTTTTAATCTCCCTGTTGAAGTCTTTAAACATTTCCCGAGAAAGGCCGGCCTTGGTTTACCTCCAGATGCTCCCCAACAAATGTGTTACCCTTACTGTTTTATCCTTTTTGCGAACTGTCTTGGTGTCTATGAGATCAAGACCTGATTAGTTGATGTATTGTTCAGGCTTTGTGGGATATCCCTGTTTTATTGACTGTTATTTTATGTGAAATTTTTAATGATGATTTATGATGTTGGTTGTATTCTTTATGGCTGTTTTATCAATTGAATAAATATTTGATGATGATCAATAAAAAGTGAAGATCCCATTTACTCCTAAGGTTCTCTAGTAAAGTTAACATCATGCTTTTAAGGGACTTATTAAAGCATTCCAACAGTTGATTGATCCATGAGTACTGCCTTAACGTGATCTGCCTCAACTGCGTTATGCTTGCTGCCTGAAGTGGGGATCAAATGGATTGACAATGCCTATTCCTATCATGTCAAATGGCACATCAACAATGGGTGTCTTGGTTTAGCTTACAGACTTGCCACTCACTTAATAAATTGAATGGGTCCCACAGAACCTCTTTACAGTATAACAAAGGCTCTAACCTGTCCTTGTTCTTTCTGATGCCCAGGCTCCAGATAAGGGTACCTTTTGAGCTAGTGGAGGCAGGACGTTCCTGTGTGTTTATGGGACTACCAGACTCTTGCTGACAGTAGGTTCCGGGTCCACGGGTTTACTATACAGCAGCCCATCCTCTCAGACTGTGTCTGCCAACCACCTCTTGGGCAAACAGTCCCTGCACAACTCTCTAGAGTTAGGAAACTCCTTGATTGTCCGACGGAACTCTTCCCAGGATGGTCCTCCAGGAGTCAACAACTCCTGCAGCTCTGGCTGTGACCCAGACTTCAACACCTCTGGGGACACGATAAGCAACACAGCTGGAGCCTTTTCAGAGTCTGCCCTGGTTCACACCCTACTCTTTTCAGATTTTTTCACCCTAGCACCACTGATGTTGTTCAGGTCATGTAGGATTCCAGTCATGATACTAGCCCAGGCTCAATCAGATCATTACCAAACAGGCACCCAGCACCCTGTTTCTCTTGCACCCTGTTGTCCTGCATTGTTGTCTTGCCAATTACATCTATTTCAACCCTGGCAAGTGAGTACTCCATGTCATCTCCGCAGTCTACCAGGCCGTTGCTAATAGCACCAGAGAGAATATCCTTAGGTTTGTGAGACTTCCTCTTAACCTTAGTCCTGGAGGGTTAATATTCTTCAGGACAGGAACTTCTCTCCATTGATACAAACCTCACTGATAAACCGCAAGGTGTTTTGATAAATTAACCCAAGACAATCTGAATCTCTTTCACATATGTTCATAGCAATTAGGTTATGTGTTAAGGGGCCGTCATTGGTGCTCATCCCTACTGTTAGCACACTGCTTATCAAGGGTGCACCTGGCACTAGGCCCTTAAATAATGGGAAATCCTTCTTCTAATGCCCTTCCATGTGGCACGTAAAACAAGTACCAACCTGGGCAGGGAAGGAGTCTCCATCCCGCCTTTCTCTTTAGGGGCCTGACTAGGAACCTATTTGTCCTTGGGTTCCTGTCCTGGACAGGATACTTGGGAACAATTCTGGCACTTCCCTTCTGGTTTGCAGTTATTCTGCAGGGAGATCTTTTTATCTTTAGGGTGGGAAACATGCTGCTCCAGCCCTTTGTTCACCCAGTTAGCTAACCACTAGTCAGACAACAATATACGTTTCTCCATATCCTTCGCTGTCAAGTCAGACAATTGCTATCTGAGTGGGGTCAAGCATTCATCCCTGAGTCACTCTATCACAATTAACTGGCTAAAGGGGCGATAATTGTTCACTTCGATCTCTCTCACCCACTCATTCCAATCACACAATGTGTCCTGGATCCAGTTGTCCAATGGAACCCCACCGTTGTTCTTATTCTCATGAAACCTTTGAAGCTACTAGACTGGCTTCAGCCCAAACCACCCAATGATGTCACAGCTCATATGTTAGGTTTTTGTTGTCAGGCAATTTTTGCAATGACCTCAGTCACCTCAAAATGGAGGGCACTTAGTAGAGTCACTGCTTAGATTTTCATACAAACTTATACCTTATATGCAATCTCAGAACTGTGGAACCACCCTAGAATGTCAGTGCCTGGCACGTACATGTGTGTCAACTCCTTTGGTACCTTATTGATGGAGTCAGGGACTTGGAGGGAGAATCACTGTTCCAAGAGCTAACTCCTCTCCCTGTGGTTATCCTGAGCTTCTCTTTTTATAGGGATATCTGTTATTTCTCCAGTTCACTTGCTCTCTTGTTTTCCTGTCTTTACTGTACTCTCTTTCTCTATTCTCAAGTCCACTCATCTTATATATCTCTTTCCTCTCCTCTTTCACTGGCTGCTAGCTCTAAAACTCTTTAGTTTTTTTCTTATCCTTTCCCTTAGTTTTCTGGAGCTCTAGCTCAAGTTTCAGAGATTCAGCAAAGTCTAACCAACCTAAGGGAGAGAGCCCTGCAACAAGAGACAGGTACCCATTAGATGGGTGCAGAAAATGGTTTAGGGAAAATGCTAAAATAAATCCAGGGGATACAGAGGACAGTCTTGGAGAGGTCTGTGCTTCAAAACTCTGAGTACCTTCATCCGCAGCTCTCTCCTCTGGGCTATCTTCCACTGAACCCTCCCCTGTGCTTCTGCAGTCTTCTCCTTTTCGTCAAGTCCCTGTTTCACTAATTGATCATATCCTGAAATCTATGATGATTTCCCGAACTTTAGATTTTGGACCCCTCAACCTTCTATCCCAACGCATCTCCTTCAGCTCAAAAAGGGACCGGTTTTTAAGGTATGCTCCTTCCCATTAGCTGTGTGAAAAACCTGCACTGATTAACAGTTATTAGAGTTCAATAGAACTGGAGTCTACTGATCCATCACTACTTAGTACCACAGGAACTTGTTGTGCTGAACTCTAGGTATGGGCACTCGCTCTTCAGAAGCACGCAGTGGACCTTTTCTATCCAACAACCTCTATCTTAAGAAGGAAAGACATCAGACTGACATAATACAACACTAATTATCCAAGAGACAGAACAAAAACCAGAGGGCAACAGACATGCACACATCCTCCAAAGTCCCAGGAAGATTAGACACAACCAATACGTCAAAGTATCACTCAGCTTACAGGCAGATCAAATGAATGGCCTAGAATCCACTGTTATAGACATCCCTGACCAGGGAATAACACAACCAACAACTCACACAAAGCAATGTAATCTCTTCTACATGAAGAATCTTTCCCCATCTGTCCACCACATGGACCCTACAGAACATTCTATTCAGCACCTCCTTTGACCAGCAGCGAGACAGCACAGAACATAAAGTGCAGTTCTCCATTCACCCAGCACAGGGACACTGAAAGTCAATTCCCTATCTACCAGGCACTGGGACATCACAGGTTCTGTTCCAACTGGTGAACCATTACAGGAAGTTTTAGAGTAACAGGCATTTCAAGATATATGACCTACAGAATATAGCAGTGTCTGGGTGATGCCTTCCTCACACCACCCAAGCACCTTTGCAACTCACTGGCTGAGAATTTCATTGGACACCTCATCTTCTGTGATACTGGCATTTCAACTAATCATGTCTTAGTGTGTAACAGCATTACACAATTTCGCCCTCATTCAACTGTTCCTATGCAGTTCCGACCACACAATTCAGTACATGAAGTCCCACCTAGCAGTAGCTATGGCAACATAAGCTTCTTCCCATGCTTACCCAGGAGCTAATGTATACATGGCACAATCATGACCATGGCAGTAGTATATGTAAATAAATATAGTAATGCACAAGTTCAACCGAACACTCTACAAGTGTGAACTAAAAAAAGTGATGCCTTGCAGTACTTATGCCTGTTAACAAAGTGACACATACCCAATGAACAACGGCTCAGATTTACTAAGCCTAATGTTGTGCAAGGCAACACAAAGGCTTATTTGGGATTTAGAAAGCCACCCGAGGCCTGATTTGCATGACCTTGTGCTGCGTTACATTTCTTAGCAGTAGGGGTTCCATGGGTGTTACTACCATTCTCGTGCATCCACCCATGGATTTCACGCACTTTCACATTTACTAAGATTTGTAAAGCTGGAATTGCGTGAAATTGGTACCCCTACCACACAGAGGTGCAACAAGGAGAAATATGTATGTTTCTCCTTGTTACTTCCTCTGTCTCTGAATGATGCATGTGGTATCATTCTGTATCACACATAGAAAGAGGAATATGCCTCTCTCAATTATTTTGTATTGGCACTAGACTAGCCTAAAGTGCGCAAGTGCAGGGAAATAGTTGAAAAGCACCATATCTTAGTAGATATGGATCTTTACAGCTCTCTCCTGTTCACTCAATTCAGCGCAGCAACTGTGCTTGCTGTCCTCCATTGGGTGAACTTTTGATAAATATGCCCAACATGTCTAATGCTGCAGGTCTCGAGCCACTTATGGGTGGGTTTATATCCATTTGCATGAACTAGTATGACAGGCATCCTATTGAAATCATGCAGTAAATGAACCCCTGAAGCAATAGTGTAACTATCGCCCGATATCACTGCTTCCAGTGATCATTAAAGCTTTAGAAAAGCGCGTTAATTTAGCCATCTCAGAATTCCTGGAAACTAATGGTCTCCTGCACGCCACACAAACAGGCTTCTGGCCTTTACACGGCACAGAAACTGCACTGCTGGCCGTGGTGGAGGAATCCAAACTGATCCTCGATCAAGGGGGAGCAGTGGCCATCATCCTTCTAGACTTAAGTTCAGCATTCGATACGGTGAACTTTGACATACTAGGGGAGAGACTCAGGAGGAGAGGCGTCTCAGATGAGGCAATAAAATGGATCCAGTCATACCTAGAGAATAGGACCTTCCAGGTTTTCTCAGGGGAAGCTACCTCTAAAGTTTTGGGACTCAGCTGTGGAGTCCCTCTGGGATCCTCCCTGAATCCCACATTATTCAATGTGTATATGCAGCCACTGGCGGATATCATCTTGCCGTACGGGATAAAAATAGTCACCTACGCAGATGACACCCAACTGGTAATCTCCCTTAATGGCCCACGTAATCACTCTTCGGACTTAGAAACCTGCCTGGAAAAAGTGGCTTCATGGATGGAACACTCCTGCCTAAAACTAAACGGGGGAAAGACCGAACTAATGCTTCTGGGTAACACTTCCGGCCTGGACCTTAAACAGGTCTGGCCTAACTGCCTAGGATCTGCCCCCTCCCCAAAGACCAAGATAAAAAGCCTGGGTGTTTGGCTGGACAGTTCCTTTAAATTCGAAGACCAAGCGGTAAGTGTAACAGGAGCATGCTTTGGCGCTATGAGACTTCTGCGCAAGATTCTCCCCCTCCTGCCATTAAGTGCCAGGAGGATCCTGATTCAAGCCATGGTCCTATCACGCCTGGACTATGGAAACTCCTTATACCTTGGAGCTCCCGTTGCAACGTTAAGGAAACTCCAAATGGCCCAGAACTGTGCGGCCAGGTTACTGCTGGGGGTACCGAAAAATAATTCAGCCAAACCAGCCCTGAGAACACTAAACTGGCTACCTGTCTCCAACAGAGTTAAATTTAAGCCCTGTGTATAGCCCATAGGACATTCTGGGGTAATGGCCCAGCTATTAATAGACATCTGATCACCCCCTATCTCCCTCGAAAATGCCTCTGCTCTACCCATCCATACTTAGCAGTTAACCCGAAAATAAATAGGGCAAGAAGCGGAGGTAGGTCATTTGTCTACAATGTGGCTAGACTGTGGAACGCAATGCCCCCCTTCCTTCGAGCTGAATCCCATCTGCTTCCATTTCAGAAACTTCTTAAGACCTGGCTCTTCCAACAACCAGTTGCATAGCCTGTTTGTTAGACCTGGCACCATTGGCGTGGGTCTCCCTTCCATTTTTTTGCTGCTGCCTCCTGTGTTTTTGCTATGTTTTTGCTGGTCTAGATACTTTGGGCACTTTGCCACTGCTATTCAGTGCCAAAGTGCAAGTGCTCCTATTGTAAATTGTTGTAATGGATTAGTGATCTATAATTGGCCATTTGATTTACTTTGTCAGACCCTAGTACAGTGCACCATGTGTGCCCAGGGCCTGTAAATCAAATGCTGCTGGTGGGCTTGCAGCACTGGTTGTGCCACCCACAGAAGCAGCTTGTGGAAATGTGGCTCAGGCCTGCCATTGCAGAGCCTGTGTGCAGTCTGGGACTGCCATGTCGACTCTGGCAAGTGCACCCACTTGCCAGTCCCTAAACCTTCCCTTTTCTGCATGTTTGTCACCCCTAAGGTAGGCCCAAGGTAACCCTGTGGGCAGGGTGCATTGTATGTGAAAGGAAGGACATGCCCTGATGTGTGTGGCATGTCCTGATAGTGAATTACAGCCAATTTCGTTTTTCACTATTGCAAGGCTATCTGTTCCCATAGGCCAGAATGGGCAGTTTGATTATAACATCTTATAAACATAACTGACCCAAGGAACAAGATAGGAAAATAAAGTTTAGTATAGCCTGAACTCAGAATGTTAAAATACATCTTTTAGTGAGGGTGATTTTTACATTCTGTGTTTGAAAATACCACTTTTAGAAAGTAGGTATTTTCTTGCCTAACCATCCAGTATGCCTCTGCTAGGTTTGTGTATTCCATGTCTGGTTTGTGAGTGACAGGGGGCTGGAGAGGGCTTTGGCTCCAGCAGTCTGATGAGTCAGGGCTGGGCTGAATAGGACCTGCATTGAATAGAGAGTAGGGGGAGGAGATTTCCTTTCACTTGCCTGAGCCTTCATAGAATAGAGAGTAGGGGGAGGAGTTTTCCTTTCAGCTACCTGGGCCAGGTCTGCTTTCAACAATGCTGTCTCCACCCCCTGCCAGGAAGCTGCACCAGGGAGGACAGAACTGGTTTTGACTAGGTACAGACACTCTCTGCCTTCAGAGAACAAAGGATTTAGTAGTATAAATATTGGGGCCCAGACCCCAGAACTTTAGATCACTTCTGGGAATCAAGACAAACCTTTGCCAAGGAGAGAAACCAAGGGAGCTGAAGGAGGAGAGTGCCCCTGCACTGGTTATTGTTTGGGGTTGGCCTGCAGTGGTTACTTATTGCCAAGGAAAGGAGAAAAGGAACTTTGTGTGTACTTTAGTCATCTTGAGGAAGATCTCCAAGGGCTTGAAGCTGAGCTTGCCTCCTGTTCTGAAGTCTCAGGGACACAAAGACTTCACCCCCAGCTCCCCCTGAATTTCCTTGCTGGGAATTCTACCTGCAGAGAGGTTCCTGCTGTTGGATTGGGCCCTCTAGAGACTGCGTGTCGCCGGGAGCTGGAAGCGCGATGCAACGAGGAAGAAGCGTGTCGCCGCCGCTGTTGCCATCGCATCGCCAAAAAAGCGTGTCGCCGCCGCCGCAGTTTGCCATCGCATCACCAAAGAAGCGCGTCACATCACCGGAGAAGCGTGCCGCCGTCGCAGAGGTTGCCGTCGCATCACTGGAGAAGCGCGTCGCAGGGCCTGTCGTGGCTCAAGAAACCATCGAGTTCGCCGCACGTCGAGTTCGCCGGGCGTGCACACATCGCATCCAAGTTGTCGCATCGCATCAAAGACGCCATTTTGTCGCATCGCACCGGATCGTCGCATCGGGGCCCCATCTTGTCGCATCGCAACCGGATCACAGTAAGAAACAGACGCCGCCTCCCTCACGGTAAGGAACAGACACATCGCCTCCCTGCGCTGCAGTAAGGAACAGGTGCGCCGCCTCCCCCGAAGCAAGGAACTGACGCATCGCCTTCCCTGCGACCCTTTTGCCTATGTTGCGTTGCGCATCCAAGGTACTTTGAGAGTAAAGTGACGCATTTACCATCTACATTGAACTAAGCTATTTCTAACATTTGGAAGTCATATTTTTGAATACTGTATTGTGGATTTTTGTCGTTTGGTCTTGTGTTAAGTCTTGATAAAGATGACTTATTTTTCTAAACTGGTGTGGTGTCCATTTGTAGTGTTTTCACTTTATTACTGTATGTGTTCACAAATGCTTTACACACTGCCTCTGAGATAAGCCTGCCTGCTCGTGTCAAGCTACCAAGGGGGTGAGCAGGGGTTATTTTAGAGTGTAGCTCCCTCACCCTGACTAGAAGCAAGGGCCCTACTTGGCTAAAGGTACCTACCTCTGCCAACTAGAGACCCTCATTTCTAACATTGGTGGTCAGCGGTGAGGATTTGGACTTGCATTTGTGACTCATATACAGTAATTGGTGTACACCACTAGTGAGTGCAGACCATAACGCGACCACATACATTTTGGTAGAAAGTTTTTCCTTGTGACTTCTATTTTTGCTAGAAACTGCCAATCCTTGTTACCATGAGCAAAGCAGCATCCAACGCATCTATGGATCTACAATTTGAAGAAGACAGGGTTGATATCTACACTGTGCCACAGCTTAAAACCCTCTGTAAAAGATTTAAAATCTCTGTGAAAGGCATCTCCAAGAAGGAGGAGTTCCAAAAGGCGCTGAAGGCCTGGTTGGAAGCTAGAAAAACTCCTGAGCATTCTGAAGAGCCTAGGGAGGAGGCAGAGAATACAGATGGGCAGCTAGATGGGCAATTGGGTCTGACCGGGAGAAAGTACCTTCCAGGGCTGGCAGCAGTGTTTCTTCAAAGGGCCTGTCCCCAGAAGCGCTGGAGTGACAGGGAAAGGGATAGAATGCATAGATGAGCCAGCCAAGCTCAAACTGGGTGGTCAGATGGAATTAGAGAATAAGAAGTTAGCCTTGGAAGAAAAGAGGATGCATTTAGAGCATGAGAGAATGTTGAGGATTTAGAGTTGAGGCCAAGAGCTTAGAAATTACTCTCCCTCTGCTGGCAGCACACCATCCATGCCTGTGGAAGCAAGTAGATCCATCCCCAAAGATGTCATTAAGGGAGTTCCACAGGCATGAAGATATTGGTCAATGGTTTAAGGCCTATGGAGTGGCCATGTCCTCCCACCGGTCCCTGAGGTGGATTGGGGAACAGGTTGTGGGGGCGTTTTCTCAGTGAGGGCAGATACCTTGTTGGGACTTGCCCTCTGAGGACCAGAATTCCATGCCCGCATGAAGGAAGCCTTAATGACCAGGTATGGTTGACCCCAGAGCTTTATAGACAAAGGTTTAGAAATTGTAAGAAACTGGAGTCAAGTACTTGGGTGGAATATGTGTCTTTTTTTTGCAGAGCATTGGATGGTTGGGTGAAGGGTAGCGAAGGGAATGATTTTGAAGCGCTCATGATTTGATTGCATGGGAGCACTTGTCCAGTAATTGTTTTCCAGAGCTACGCCAGCACCTGATTGATAGCAAGCAGACTAACCCTAGGAAGCTTGTTGAGGAGGCGGACCACTGTCTAGTACCCGGGTCCACAAGGGTCATGTGGGAGACTTCGCCGGGGGTCAGGCAGGGTCCCCAGCAGAAGAGTGGGGGTCAAGGTAAACAGAGGGAGTTCCAGAAAGGGCCCTGTGCTAATCCCCAAGGGAATCTAAGGGAAGGGTTCCCAGCCTCCCCCTGAGAAGAAGTCAGGGCCCCCGACAGATAAGCCTGTTCAAATGTTATGCGTGTGGTCAAGTGGGCCACTGCTTCTATGATCCTAAGTGTCCCCTCAAAGGAAAGACAGCACCCACTGGTGCACCACCCCGGCAGATGGCTAGTGTAGCCCTGGGGGAGGAGTTGGGTGCCCAAGGTGGGTGGGGTCCCACAGAGATGTCCCTGGTCTCTTTAGGAGACAGTGAGATGGTCCCTAGGACCCAGCTGCCTGATAACACTAAGAAATATGGGCAGGGGTGACCATCAATGGCCATAGGGTGGAGGCTCTGAGAGACACCGGAGTCGTGACAGCTGTCAGTTGTCAGCTGGTGTCTGAAGAGCAGGTGATCCCTCATGCATTTTACCCTGTAGTTGCTGCTGGTAACTCAGAGAGCCACTGTAAGGTGGCCCAGGTTCCTTTGGAGTGGGGGTCCCAGGTACCTTTCATAGTAGCTGTGAGGCCAGCCATGCCTGTTGACTGTCTGCTAGGCAATGATTTGGAAAGCTCCCCTAGGCTAAGGTGGAGAGAAGGTCTCATATGGAGATGTTGGGTCTGCCTGAGTGGGCATGTGTGACCACCGGTCCAATGCAGCCAGTAAGGTTATTCAAGAGGACCTGGAGCCTGAAAGAGGGGCCCAGGTGCCTGCCTTAAAGAGAAGATGCAGGGGGTGCGGGAAACCAGCCCCCGAAGTTCCCACGGTCCAGGAGGAGGCAGACCTTGAGTGGGGATGCCCTGGAACCCTACAGGGAACAAGTAGCTGAACTGGGGGACCTGCCTGAGCTGACCCATTGGCAGCAGGAAGGAGGACCCTCCAGGGAAGAGTTCTGTGAGGAGCAGAAGAAGTGCCCTTCTCTTGTGGGTTTGCGGCAACAGGCCACAAACCAGGCAGCAGGTGATCAGTCTGGATCACATTGGATCTACTGGGAGAATGGTCTCCTGTATAGCGAGCCTAAGGTTGCTGAGCCTGGCCAGCCTGTGTGCTGGTGGTACCCCAGCGCTCGTAGCTCTTCCTACTGGGTCTGGCTCATGATGTGCCTTTAGCAGGACATTTGGGGCAAGACCTTTGAAAGGTTTGTCACCCACTTTTATTGGCCCCAAATGTGCAAGATTTCAGATACTCATTGCAGGACCTGTCAGACTTGCCAGGCAAGTGGTAAGAGTGGAGGAAGCCAAAAGGCTCCTCTCCAACTCGCTCCCTGTGGTCAGCACCCTTTGAAAGGGTGGGCATTGACATTGTAGGGGCCTCTGTATCCCAAGACAGCCATGGGCAACAGGTTCATCCTGGTCTTGGTGGACTATGCCACCCGGTACCCGGAAGCCATCCCCTCTCAGGACTGTGACGGCCCCCTTGGTGGGACGTGCATTGATGGGGATTTTCTCCGTGTGGGGTTCCCCAGAGAGGTGGTGTCAGACCGTTGTACCAACTTCATATCTAAGTATATGAAGTCCCTGTGGCAGTGAAGGCGTGCAACCTACAAGTTCACCACTCCTTACCACCCCAAGGTAATGGGCTGGTTGAGAGATTCAATCGACCCTAAAAGGCATGATTATGGGTCTTGAGGAACCTATGAGGCGTAAGTGGACATCCTCTGCCATGCCTTCTGTTTGCTTACAGAGAGGTGCCACAGAAGTCCTTAGGGTTCAGTCCCTTTTGAACTGCTGTATGGTCACCCTGTAAGAGGACCTCTGAGTTTGGTAAAGGAAGGCTGGGAGAAAGCTCTCAGTAAACCTCCCCAGGATGTATATAGCTACATGCTGGCCTTCAGAAACCAAACTGGGCATTTCAGACAACCCGCCAGGCGAATCTGGAAGCCAGCCAGGAGGGAGATGAGAAATGGTGGTATGATCAGAATGCCACTCTGATCAAGTTTCAGCCTGGACAGAAAGTGTGGGTCATGGCCCCCGTGGAGCCTTGTGCGCTCCAGGATAAGTGGACCGGACCATTTGAGGTGGTGGAGCGCAAGAGTGATGTCACCTACTTGGTGGACTTGCGGTCTCCTAGGAACCCTTTGCGGGTCCTGCATGGAAACCGCCTTAAGCCCCACTTGGAGAGGTCCAAAGTGGGCATGCTCCTAGCAACAGATGATGGAATGAGGAGGAGACTGAGCCTCTTCCTGACCTCCTGTCTGCAACGGAGCAAGATGGGTCAGTGGACGATATGAACCTCTCTTCCGCCCTGACCCCCGAGCATCAGGATGACTGTCGCCAACTGTTGGGACAGTTTCCTGATATGTTCTCCCTGACTCCCAGTGTCACTGAGTGGTGCGTCCATGATGTGGACACTGGGGACAGTCCTCCTGTAAAACACAAAACTTACAGAGTAACTGACAGGGTGAGAGCTTGCATCAAGGAGGAGGTCTCTAAGATGTTTGCCTTAGGGGTGATTGAGTCCTCTAACAGCCCTTGGGCCAGCCCAGTGGTCTTGGTCCCAAAGGCTGCCGCGCCTGGTGCCACACCCGAACTCCGGTTCTGTGTGGACTACCGAGAACTCAATTCAGTCACCAGGACTGACGCGCACCCCATCCCCAGAGCTGATGAGCTCATTGATCGGGTTAGGGCTGCCCGGTTCCTCAGTACGCTTGACTTAACGCCTGGGTACTGGCAGATCACCTTAACTGATGGCACAAGAGAGAGGTCTGCATTCTCCACACCAGATGGGCACTACCAATTCCGGGTTATGGCCTTTGGGATGAAGAATGCCCCTGCCACCTTTCAGAGGTTGGTCAATCAGGTGTTGGCTGGACTGGAAGATTTCAGTGCCGCCTACCTGGATGACATCGCAGTGTTCAGCACCAGTTGGTAAGAACATCTGCGCCACCTCTGGGAAGTGTTGATGGCACTGCGGAGGGCAGGCTTCACGATCAAGTTGAGTAAGTGCCAGATCGGGCAGGGTTCCTTGGTGTACTTGGGACACCAGGTTGAGAGCGGCCAGGTGGCGCCCCTACAGCCCAAGATTGATACCATCCTGGCTTGGGAACCCCCCAAGACCCAGACAGAGGTGAGAGCCTTTAGGACTCACAGGGTACTACAGGAGGTTTGTCAAGGGGTATGGCAGCATTGTTGCACCCTTGACAGAGCTGACTTCCAGGAAGCAGCCCAAGAAAGTGAACTGGACTGACACCGGCCGTAGAAAGCTTTTGATGCCCTGAAGACTGCCATGTGTACGGCGCCCGTGCTTCAGGCGCCCAACTTCGCAAAAGAATTCATTGTGCAGACAGACACTTCAGAGCATGGTGTGGGGCTGTACTTTCACAGAGTGAATGAGGAGGGCCTAGACCAACCTGTAGCCTTCATTAGTAGGAGGTTACTTCCATGGGAACAGAGGTGGAGTGCAATTGAGCGTGAGGCATTTGCTGTGGTCTGGGCACTGAAGAAGTTGAGACCATACTTGTTTGGGACTCACTTCTGGGTTCAGACAGACCACAGGCCCCTCAGATGGTTGATGCAGATGAGGGGTGAGAATCCAAAGCTGTTGAGGTGGTCCATTTCCCTACAGGGGATGGACTTCATGGTGGAACACCGCCCTGGTACAGAACACGCCAATGCTGATGGTCTGTCCAGATTTTTCCGCCTTAGTGAAGAGAACTCCAAAGAGGTAGGGTAGTTCTCCCCACAATTTAACTGGAGGGAACACTTGTAAGACCTGGCACCATTGGCGTGGGTCTCCCTTCCATTTTTTCGCTGCTGCCTTCTGTGTTTTTGCTATGTTTTTGCTGGTCTAGAAGCTTTGGGCACTTTGCCACTGCTATTCAGTGCCAAAGTGCAAGTGCTCCCTATTATAAATTGTTGTGATGGATTAGTGACGCCATGATTGGCCATTTGATTTACTTGTCAGACCCTAGTACACTACACCATGTGTGCCCAGGGCCTGTAAATCAAATGCTGCTGGTGGGCTTGCAGCACTGGTTCTGCCACCCACAGAAGCAGCTTGTAAAATGTGGCTCAGGCCTGCCATTGAGGAGCCTGTGTGCAGTTTGGGACTGCCATGTTGACTTGGCAAGTGCACCCACTTGCCAGTCCCTAAACCTTCCCTTTTCTGAATGTTTGTCACCCCTAAGGTAGGCCCAAGGTAACCGTGGTGGGCAGGGTGCATTGTATGTGAAAGGAAGGACATGCCCCTGATGTGTGTGTGGCATGTCCTGGATAGTGAATTACAGCCAATTTTGTTTTTCACTATTGCAAGGCTATCTGTTCCCATAGGCCAGAATGGGCAGTTTGATTATAACATCTTATAAACATAACTGACTCAAGGAACAAGATAGGAAAATAAAGTTTAGTATGCCTGAACTCAGAATGTTAAAATACATCTTTTAGTGTGGGTGATTTTTACATTCTGTGTTTGAAAATACCACTTTTAGAAAGTAGGTATTTTCTTGCCTTGTACTTTAATCATCTTGAGGAAGATCTCCAAGGTCTTGAAGCTGAGCTTGCCTCCTGTTCTGAAGTCTCAGGGACACAAAGACTTCACCCCCCAGCTCCCCCTGAATTTCCTTGCTGGGAATTCTACCTGCAGAGAGGTGCTCAAGCTGTTAGTTTGGGGCCCCCTAGAGACTGCGTGTCACCGGGAGCTGGAAGCTGACGCAACGAGGAAGAAGCGTGTCGCCGCCGCCGCTGTTGCCGTCGCATTGCCGATGAAGCGTGTCGCCGCAGTTTGCCGTCGCATCACCGAAGAAGTGCGTCGTATCACCGGAGAAGCGTGCCGCGGCGCAGAAGTTGCCGTCGCATCACCGGAGAAGCGCGTCGCAGGGCCTGTCGCGGCTCAAGAAACCATCGAGTTCGCAGCACGGCCGCTGGGCGTGCACGCATCGCATCCAAGTTGTCGCATCGCATCAAAGACGCCATTTTGTCGCATCGCACAGGATCGTCGCATCGCATCGGGGCACCATCTTGTCGCATCACACCAGATCACAGTAAGAAACGGACGCTTCAGCTTCCTCTCCGGTAAGGAACAGACGCATCGCCTCCCTGCACTGCAGTAAGGAACAGGTGCGCCGCCTCTCCCGAAGCAAGGAACTGACGCATCGCTTCCCTGCGACACTTTTTGTCTATGTTGCGTTACGCATCCAAGGTACTTTGAGAGTAAAGTGTCGCATTTACATCTACATTGAACTAAGCTATTTCTACCATTTGGGAGTCAGATTTTTGAATACTGTATTGTGGATTTTTGTCGTTTGGTCTTGTGTTAAGTCTAGATAAAGATTACTTATTTTTCTAAACTGGTGTGGTGTCCATTTGTAGTGTTTTCACTGTATTACTGTATGTGTTCATAAATGCTTTACACACTGCCTCTGGGATAAGCCTGCCTGCTGGTGCCAAGCTACCAAGGGGGTGAGCAGAGGTTATTTTAGGAGTGTAGCCCCCTTACCTGACTAGAAGCAAGGGCCCCTACTTGGTCAAAGGTACTTAGAGACCCCCATTTCTAACACTGTTGTAAACTTCTGTCTAGACGCGAGCGCTGGGACGCCTTCGGGTAGCGATGCGCTTTATAAAAGCTAATAATAATAATAATGAAGACACCTCATTGGCCAAAATTTCCTACAGTCTTCATTTGACTGCCAGGGAATCTCCAATGCTTTCTCAATGCTTCTTTTATTCACAGCAGGTGGATGCACCATTGTGCAAAGCACCCACTTCTCAATACCCTTTGCCTAATTTACCTGTCAGTTCTACACTTTCATAACAATATGTACCTTGGCTTCCTTGTTGAGCGGGAAAGGCAGGGAAACACATTGCAAAATGGATGCATGTAATAATGGTAACCTACATCTATTCTTGTTTTTTTTTCAACTAGCAGCACTAAACATACTTAGTCAGTTTTCTTATTATAATTACGGCCTACAAATCCAACTCTGCTAAGTGCTGTTGTTTGGAAAGCGAGATATGGCTGAAGTTCACCCACATTTACATAGGACCAGTTCACAGCTCTGCTGTCTTGCTCAGCACCCCAAATCTGCATTAATTTCTGACCTATGCATTCGTGCATGTTGTAGGACATTTCAGAAGTTAACAATGGGCTGGTTCCAAGTGTGGCGGAGCGACATCTTTGTGGGAGATACTACCCCAACCAATTCCAGATTTTACTTGGTGCCCGAAAGCATCAGGTGGAACCAAACATGTTTATGCTTGCAATGTTTTCCTGCTCAAGCAGGAGGAATTGTTTAAAGACACAGGCCTGGAAATGGGAACTGCATCATGCATTGTACCCGATAATTCTGGATTCAGAATGTTGTTCCCCATTCCAGGTGCGAAAACTTAATTAACCACCCCACTCTAAATTGGGGCACAAATCACTAAAATACCCCAAAAGACCAACATAAAGTGGCACCAGGAGCGCATCTGACTTCAGGAAGGAAGCTGCCCACGTGCCCTGGCTCATTCTGCAATTTCTGTGTGTGCTGCTGAATTCTGCCACTGACAGATGATAAGACTTACAAATGACCCTCGACTTCGACGAGACTTTAACCAGGGAAGAATTT
This sequence comes from Calotriton arnoldi, assembly GCA_963921515.1. NCBI lineage: Eukaryota > Metazoa > Chordata > Amphibia > Caudata > Salamandridae > Calotriton > Calotriton arnoldi. The sequence continues at coordinate 1,012,986 of CAWUFW010001612.1, read as the reverse complement.
TCCGTGACTTGCTATTGCATACTAAGAGGGCCAAGAAGTACCAAATAGGGCCTTCCCCCGTGTCCATTCGGGATGCAGACAGGCTGTCAGTGCAATATGCCACTGAGCAGCCTCCTCCCTTTGTTAGTTACTAATTTATCGCCTGAATTTTCAAAGGCTAATTGGTACAGATAGCAAAACACTAACAATAACCTGACATCGTTATATTATCCAAGAAACCTTCAGATTCCAGACTTGCTGCGTTGAGCCAGACCATGCAGAAAGACTCCAGCTGTCCCTGGGATTGTTGAAGCCAACTTCTTGAGTTTCTTTGCCAGAGGTTCGACCTACAACTGTTCGGCACTGTGAAAGTGGCTCCCAGCAGTGCATTTCTTCACAAAGGGTCATGATTTAATAATGCAAAGTACAAGCGAATGTGGTATCACAAACGAAATGCATCGGACAGGGAGAGCAGAGTTTAGAAGGCATTGTGGTAATGCAAACCCAGCAAATGCACATTCGAGGCTGTTGCAAAGTTTAACCCGCAGCCCAAAGCCAGTTATAGTTAGATGACGATTGCAGCCCTAAGTGAAATGCCTAGCTTTGAAAAAAGGGCTTTTAGTTCCAGTTATTAAAAGTAGGGGTGGGTGAAATCTATGCCATTTGTTTTCGCGTGATTACGCGAAATTTTGGGGAAATGACAGAAATTATGCAACATACGAATCTGGCATTTTGTGCTATATTTTAGTGCAAATGCATCCTGGCATGTATTTTGAACACGAGGATGAATTTCAATTTAGGAAACAGAGCCAAAAATAAAAGTGGAACAAATTGCAATGTTTCCGCTCCCATTTTGTAATTTTCCCGTGAAAACGGCATAATTATATGACATGGTGTAATGGTTTAAATTTGGGAAATTTTCATATCACGCGGAATGGGAAGGTCACAAAATTACGCGATTTAGCGGGCGTAACCGAAATTTTGCCCATGCCTAATTAAAAGGGGCTAGCGGTGTGAAAAACTGTGTAATTGTTTTGTCTAAGTTCTGGAAAATTTCACATAAGGACATACCTTGCATAAACAAAAACGTGCAAGACACCAGCAGGCTCGAGCAGAAAATGTCCCTTGAACGAGATTTTATCTGCACAAATCATTCTTCCACACACCCAAAATTCGGGAAGCTCAAATTTCAGCAACATTTTCAAAGTTGATCAGCGCACTTATAATTTCGCCCATACCTAGTTGCTAGGCATTGTATCATTCCGCCTGTGAAAACAAAACTCTTCAGTTAATATTGGTTGCTCTAAAGCATGCCAACTTTCAGAAAGGCAAGCATGACTAAAAACAGGTAAAACAAGCATTTGTAATGCAATAGATCTTGTATGCATGTGGGTTTGAGTTATTGGCATTAGTAAATGACAATGCCTTTTATTTATGTGTTGGGTTTTAAAATATAAATAAAAGGCATTGTCATTTACAATACTAATAGCTCAAACTCTCGCAAACGCGAGACCTATTGCATTGCAATAAAGGACCTTCTCGACCACTTGTTATTGGTGGTGGTGGTATTGGTGGTGGTGGTGGTGGTATTGGTTTTGGTATTGGTGGTAGTATTGATGGTGGTGGTATTGGTGGTGGTGGTATTGATTTTGGTGGTATTGGTGGTGGTATTTGTGGTGGTGGTATTGGTATTGGGGGTATTGGTGGTGGTGGTATTGGTATTGGTATTGGCATTGGTGGTGGTGGTATTGGTGGTGGCAGTATTGGTGGTATTGGTGGTGGTGGTATTGGTGGTGATACTGGTGGTGGTATTGGTGGTGGTGGTATTGGTATTGGTGGTGGTATTGGTATTGGTGGTGGTATTGGTGGTGGTAGTATTGGTATTGGTGGTGGTATTGGTGGTGGTGGTATTGGTGGTGGTATTGGTGATATTGGTGGTATTGGTGGTGGTGATAGATAGTGGTACTGGTGGTGGTATTGATGGTGGTGGTGGTATTGGTGGTGGTGGTATTGGTGTTGGTGGTATTGGTGGTATTAGAAGTGGTTGTATTGGTGGTGGTGGTATTGGTGGTGGTGGTATTGGTGGTGGTATTGGTATTGGTGGTGGTATTGATGGTGGTAGTATTGCTGGTATTGGTGGTGGTGGTGGTATTGGTGGTGGTGGTATTGGTGGTGGTTGTGGTATTGGTGGTGGTATTGGTGGTGATGGTGGTATTGGGGGTGGTATTGGTGGTGGTGGTATTGGTGGTAGTATTGGTGGCATTGGTGGTGGTGGTATTGGTGGTATTGTTGTATTGGTGGAGGTGGTGGTGGTATTGGTGGTGGTGGTGGTATTGGTGGTAATGGTGGTGGTGTTGGTATTGGTGGTGGAGGTGGGGTTATTGGTGGTGGTGATATTGGTGGTGGTATTGGTGGTGGTGGTGGTGGTATTGGTGGTGATATTGGTGGTGGTGTTATTGGTATCGGTGGTGGTATTGGTGGTGGTATTGGTGTTGGTGGTATTGGTACTGGTGGAATTGGTGGTGGTATTGGTGGTGGTGGTATTGCTTGTGGTATTGGTGTTATTGGTGGTGGTAGTGGTGGTATTGGGGTGGTGGTGGTATTGGTGGTGGTATTGGTGGTGGTATTGGTGGTGGTAATGGTGGTGGCATTGGTGGTGGTATTGGTGGTGGTATCGGTGGTGGTTGTGGTGGTATTGGTGGTGGTGGTATTGGTGGTGGTATTGGTGGTGCTATTGATGGTGGTATTGGTGGTAGTATTGGTGATATTGGTGGTGGTGCTATTGGTGGTATTGTGGTATTGGTGGTGGTGGTGGTGGTATTGGTGGTGGTGGTATTGGTGGTAGTGGTATTGGTGGTGGTATTGGTGGTGGTGGTGGTATTGGTGGTGGTGTTGGTGGTGGTATTGGTATTGGTGGTGGTGGTACTGGTGGTGGTATTGGTGGTGGTGGTATTGGTGGTGGTGGTGGTGGTATTGGTGGTGGTGCTATTGGTGGTGGTGGTATTGGAGGTGGTGGTGGTGGTATTGGTGGTGGTATTGGTGGTGATGGTGTTATATGGCCCTTTGGGGTCATTGTCGACATTGCTAAATTGACATGAGCGCGGCTGCCATGATGCTGCTTTTGCGCACGTTACTACTAGACTTTGTTTTGCAAGACTCTGTTTGTGCCTTTCACATGAGAACTGTCTGCTTTCTGCGTTCTCTGCCTGCTCTTGGAGTTTAGTCTGAACACGATGTGCAAGGTCAATAAACAATGCCCCTTGTTATTCTGTTCTGGTCAGTCCCTAGCATCTAGACAAAACATGCTAACACAGCTGCGCTACTGGAAGCTCGTGCTTTGATCTTACGGGGATGCATGTTATTCGTGCAGACACTTGGAGAGGGTCCTTTCCAGGTAGAAGAGCTATGCGGTTCCTATGATGTAAAGCTTCCATCTAGGCACTAAGGTAGGGGGTCTGCTGACAAAGCCCAGAGATCTTCTATTATATAATAAACATCACTTTACCAAGGGGAGGGTGGTTAGGCCTTATAGTCCTTTTTCCACTGACTTTATATAATGACATCCCCCTTTATATTCTATGGAATTGTAACAATGCTAATCATTCTAAGTTAATGCATTTTGCTGCTGGTAGTGGCTCGTATACTGCATTATAGAGCACGATAGTTAAAATAAACATTTTGAACTATAACAGTGACTCTGACCATTCTAATTGTGGACAAGTATGAGTGAGCGAGCGAAAGGGTATGTCTTGCTACCGCGATTCCTAAGAGAGTCGGGAGTGTTGTGTTCTGGGTTGTCTAATCATTTGTAACTTCGTGATTTTGGGGGAGAACAAATGAGACAATATGGCTAGTCGGTTTTGGGATTTTGGGTGCTAAGGTGGTAGGTTGGTACACACCTCTACACCGAGGTCCTGTTTTCCTGCGCATAGTTCTGTGTAGGTGCAGAATCCCAGCAACATGGCACCACCAACGTTTGGTCTGGTTCTTATCTGCAAGACTCTTGAGTAGTGCTTGTGCTTGTCCGCAATCCCCTCACATCTGTTTCCGGAGACGGTTGTGACGGTGTAACCTCCTATATTGGTGTTTTATAGGTTCTTTCAAGCTTGAATTTTAAATGGTTCCTTTTCTTTCTTATTAACCCGTTATTGCGCTGCCTCACATAGGTTGTTATTCTTTGCTATTCCTTATGGCGGTTGCCATTACACCGCCTAATCAGGTGGCAGTCACAACTTATTTGACTCAACATGGGGTCCCTAATGCTGGTGTTGCGCTCATTTTTGTAGTAGAAGCGGATGCAGCTTACCGCTTCAATGTGTTTTATTCTTGGGTCACCTTTCCGGCAGTAGATGGAACAGATCATTTGTTTCACGAATATACTGCCACAGCCTTACCTCAGATTTATCAGCCTTATAGGTCTCTTGAAGTTCCGCTAATGGCTTGGCAACACCAAATATGGTTTAATGGCACCCTTCCTCACCCAATAACGCCGGTCCGTTTAGGCCCTTTATCGATAGATGGGACCACGTGGCCCGTTTTGGCTGGGTATACCCCACACCCATGTTATCTAACAACTGCAACACTTGCAAAAGTCTGTGTATTACATACTTCCTTAATACGTATACATAGAGCTGTTATACAGTTCTTGTCACGCAACTTCCAGGTGGGACCACCTGGCATTGTTGCGCAACCAGCTGGACCTGGTGGTGTAACCATCAGTCCTCTTATGGTTAATTCAGTGATGGGCAAGTGTCCACAGAATAAGAATGAATTTCCTTATGGCTTGCTGAAAAATTTGGACAAATTGAGGCGGTTTTTCCAAATACCACTCCTGTGGAGAAACACAGGATCCTAACCATAAGTTTGCCTAAAGACTTAGTTCCCGAATTCGCTGATTGTAACACTTGGGGTAAAGTGTTTGCAGCAGTATATTCGATGTGTTTCGTCACCCCCTCCATGACTGTAATCCATTCTGTGATAAAGCATGTTCAGGACGAACACGGAGCCGAAGCGGCTCTGGAATTGGGGATGAGATTGGTGGGGGTGTTCGACGTTGTTGCTGATATGATCCTTGCCAATGTTAAGGGCGATGCTGTCAGCTTACAAGTGGCTAACCGCTTGGAGGCTGTGGCAGATGCAGACAAGCCACGCAAATTACCAAAGATTATTGCCAAGGCTTATAAAACCTTAGGCCGCAATAGTCTGGGAGTTAAGCCTTTTACTCAAACGCAAACGCAATCACAGGCACAACAAAAAGCCCAGACTGATAAAGATGGGCGCCCATTCTTTCCTAAAAAGAACTGGAGAAATAAAAAACAGGGGCAGCAACAGCAGAAGCAAGGTTTGCGTGCTGGTTCACCGACACCTGAGTCTTCTGAGCGTACTAATGACTTGCGCCACCGCGCGAAAATTAAGACTCCTGATAGATTTCAGGTCCCTGATCAGCCCTCTCTTCGTTCTTTACAGGACTCATCGGACTCTCAAGTCGGTGGAGGGGAATGCCAGGATCGTGCCAAAGGTCTGACCAAACAACAGGGATGGGATCTAACTCGACAGTTTGATGCTAAAGCCAAACAAGAGGAACTGCCTCGTTTTCGACCCCCGTATCAGAAGAAAAAAGTTGCCGCTTTAACGGCGAAGTATACCTCAGACGGTGAGAACGCGATTCCTGGACTGGACATGGGCAGTGACTCTGCTCGACAGCGCAGCGGAGGGTACCATAGTGCGGGAGGCACTGCGTCCCTGTCTGGAGGCGACAGCAACTGATACATTCCTTACAGTAGAAACAGCAAATACCCAGGAAGCCCCCCCGGATAGACTCTATGAGATTATCTTTCAAATTGAAGGTGATGTACAGCATCCAATCAAAGCGGTTTTCTGGGAAAATCTCCCCTCCTCATATGACATTTTGTTGGCAGGGGCAGATTGGCCTCCACCATTTGTGCTAGCCGCTTCTAGAGGGGAGGACGTGATACTTCTGAGTTTTTCGCGTTACGTCCCTGAGGAACATGCAAAGGCTTACGCAGCTGAATGGGCTTTGGCCCTTGCCCCAGCTGTGTACCGTAATCAGGTAGGCTGGGATATTGATTCACCTGCACATGAGATACCATTATGGTCTATGCCACAACCACAGCCACAATATCCAATCAGACGTGAGGCTAAGGCTCATGTTTATGACATTCTAACTCAGTTGGAATATCAAGGAGTGATTGAATCCTGTGTATCACGATGAATAATCCTCTTTTTCCGGTATCAAAACCTGACGGTTCATATCGCATTGTATTGTATTATCGAAATTTGAATAGTCATTGTCGCACTTTTGCGGTGCAAAACACACACAGCTCTGCGCTGGTGAACAACCTTGTTCGTAAAAAATACAAAACTACACTGGACATATCCAATGGTTTCTACAGTCATAATCTGGCTCTAGACAGCTGTGACTTGACAGCATTTACTGCCGTCGGAAATCAGAAAAAATTTACGCACTTGCCTATGGGCAATAAGAACAGCCCCTGGGCTTTTGCTGAGCATGTTGTGTCTTTGTTGCACGACATAGATCCAGATGCGTTCTCGTACGTTGATGATATTTATCTAACAGACGACGAACTAATGCCGCATCTTGTCCGCGTCTACCGTATCATTTTATCATTTGCCGACTATGGATACAAATTCAATTTTGCAAAATCACACATCTCTCATTTAGCGGTGCTCTTTTTGGGCTATGAGCTCAATAATGAAGGTAGGGGATTAGCCCCCCACTTTCTGGAGAAATGTGCACAATTGCAACTTACCTCTACGCTGAAGAAACTTCAGTCTTTGCTGGGATTTTTGAATTTCGGTAGGACATACATTCCCGATTATGCCCAGCGTATCAAACCGCTTAATGCGTTGATACAACCCACATATTCTTATGCCAGCTGGCTTATGGAACATACCACTATCCTACAATCTTTGCAATCAGATATGCTTGCAACTAACTACTTGTTGACGCGTGATAACACCACGAACCTGGTGATACGTATAGTGCCAGGGAGGGTGGATTTCACCTACTTGACGTTCAATGAGGGGGACACAGTGCCTATTGCATACAAATCACATTTGTACACTGCGGCAGAAATGCGTTTTTCGAATATTGAAATTTTTTTGACAGCGGTCCAAATGGCGGTTCTGAAAGAACGCTCACTGGCGCAAGGAAAATGCATTCTTATGGTCACGCCTTTCCCTGCCTTAGAAGCTGTGACTAAGGCAAGTGTACCTAACTCTAAGGCACTACATCCCCGTTGGATACAATGGGCTACTTCTTTGACATCGTCTGATGTCACGTTTATTTTTGACCCTGCACTTCAGACACAGGAGTTTTTACAGTATGAACATGTTCATCCTCCTCCGTTGTCGTTACTTCCTTTAGATGAGTACAAATGTATCATTTATACCGATGGCTCGGCTCAACCGGCCACCGGCTCCAAACACGCTTATTCAGCGGCATGTGCTATTGTGGCTGGTACGATTGTCAATGGAGAATTGAAGTCTTCCATAGTGCATACTCAAGCACTTGGGGACTGTACAGCACAATTGGCGGAGCTGCGTGCTCTTGTTCTAGCCCTTGAGTTTTCCGAATTTTTTTGGTCTCAGAATGACTATCGAGACTCTAAAGGCAGCGCAATTAAGCATAAAACGCTTTGGGTTCGAGTGGCAGACCTTAAACAACGTCTGCCCCTCACACACGTTATCCATACTCTTAGCCATCAGCGTGTGGGAGCACATGCTCTTGGTAATTCTTTGGCTGACGAGGCAGCCAAATCTGCAGTGGCCATGTGTTCCGTAGCAGCAGTTACAAGGTCCATGACTAAAATAGATAATGATATTTTAGCAGCGGTGGCTGCTACAAGGGAGGGAACAGCTTATCCTCAGGGTTTCCCTTCGAAATACTCTTATCATATATCTCCCGAACAAGTTCCTTATGCTAAGATTCCATCGGTTGGGGATCGGTTGATTCCCAACATGGACCGCAGACTTTCTTTGATCATAGCCGCACACGAGGGCATGGCTTCTGCACATGCTGGGGTGTATGCGACAGTCTCGATTTTACAGCAACGTTATTGGTGGCGTGGTTTATATAAACAAACCCATAATTATGTGCCTTCTTGTGACATTTTTCAACAAATTAAACCGTCTATGGTCACACGCCCACCACAAACACAGCTAAGTATTTCTAATCGACCGTTTGGCTGTGTATATCTTGATCACTGCAGTCCATTCTCTTCTGATACTGCGTATAAATTTTTTTTTGTTGCAGTTGATTCGTGCACTATATTCCTTTGGGTTTGGCCACAACGCAATGCTGACGCTCGAAATGTCATCAGGGATTTGCGCGTCTTTTTTGGGATGTTTGCCTGTGGCACCTTCCATTCAGACCAAGGTCCAGCATTCGCCTCTAAGGTGTACAAGGATGCGATGAAGTCGATGGGGGTGCTAGTGCAGTTTTCATCTCCATACAGGCCTGAGGGCAACTCTATTGTGGAGCGAATGAACTGCAACTTAAAGCAATCCTTGACAGCTAGAGTCTTAGGTAATGGCAGGAACTCGCTGGCTCATTTGTATGGAGTTCAATGTGCCCTTAATAATCTCCCTAGAAGATCTCTGGGTGGGCGGTCCCCCTACGAACTGCTCTTTGGCATTAAAATGTTTGTGCCTGACCTTGATGGTCTAGACGTTGTGGCGGCTGCTGCAACCTTTGACGTAGATAATCATTCTACTATGTTACAGGACCTACAAAAGACCTGTGACAGCTACGCAACTGAACATTTACCCTCTTCCAAAGACACATCGATGCTGATTACGGTCACCGGCTGGCTTCCTGAGATTGGAGACCTGGTACAAGAGAGACTGGAGAACAAGAAAGAATTTGGTACCTCATATCGTGCACCGGTCCCGGTTCTTGGATTGAAGGGTATTCGTACAGTAATACTACCACCTTTACCTGGTCGCAAAGAAAACACATATATTTCAGTGGACAATGTCAAGTTACACCGTCTGGCCGATTCTGAATAGTGTAACTCCTGCTGTTTGATGCAACGCTATCTCAATAAATCCGGTGCATTTGTCCACTTCGAATCATCCTCGTATGGCAGGGGGTGAAACGGAAACAATTATTGACCTTTTACCTATCCCCACACCTTCCTGTTCCACTGCAGAGGTCGAGTATACTTATCATGAGGAGGAGTCCCACACTGAAGTGCCGATCAGTCCACGTCAACACCAAACTGATGTCACCCAACCGCCTTTGATGAATATAAGTGTGAGCAGTTATTTTGGGGACTGTCTGAGCTTCTCCTATGACTTTTCCTCCTCGTCTTCTAAGTATTTTCATCTCTTGGTTTAAAAAGACTTACTTGGTCCCACCCTGGACCTACATCTGGCTGGTACTTATCCTGATTTTCCTCCTCATGTCAATAGGATTTGTGACGGTCTTTTTCTTACTCATCAATGGTCATTACCTGCCAGAACGCTCTGCTGTGAAATTGGTCGATGGAATTCTGACCCCTCATACATCGTCCCATATAATGAAACGAGATCAAGCCCTTGTGAACATTTCAGCTTTCCCGGTTGCTGATGGCATCGTTTGTGATAAAGTAGCTTTCGAAATCCATGGTCCAACGGAAGTCCTCAACGTGCCATACGTGTTTCGTGTTTCTTTAGGAGACATAGTAACACCGGACATACATTCCAATGATTGGGATGTACAAGCAGTACATTCATTGTTTTCAGATTTAAAGTATTATGCTGCTTTTGATGCTGAAGATCTGTACTTAAATTCTGCCAATTATGCTGACCTCTTCTGTTATCAACATTATGGGCTTCATTACTTACACAAAACAAACACGTTATTTCCTGTTTTTAATTACACGCAGTGGGAACATTGCCCAACTCCTTTGCAGGGGAGTTCTAAGACACTTAGGGATATGTTCACCTATTTCACGGATTATGACATGTCCAATCCTGAATCCTATTTCTTTAAATTGCAGTTTTTGTCGCAATCTAAATTTATCCTGACCCACACCAAATTGATCTATTCCACGTACTTTAGATCTGAATTGGCCACACAGGGTTATGATCACTGGAGTGCTACTGTTGATTTAAAAACAGTATGGGGCACTAAGGATTGTCAGGTTCAGGGAACTGAGGCTTTACATCGTGCGTGCCTAATACCTGCACAAATTTTATTTTTAAATGATACGGTATATCAAACTACTTGCATGGGCCTAGCAACTGCAAAAAATTTAAATAATCCGTCCATTCCCTCTTTGGCTGAATACGATAATTGGCGTACACACACAAATTATTCAATAGAGGTTTTACAAACTCTTTTTCGAAATGGCACTTTCAATGCTTCTGGTGTTGACCCTGACAGTTGGCTCCTGTGGCAAACCAGTTCAAATTCATGCCAACTGTGTTTTTATAATATAAAACCTGGTTTTACACAAGCTAGACTGGATCCACGTATTTCGCACTCACATTCAGTCACAACATATTCAGTGGGTAAATTGTGCCAACAATGGGTGGAACACTCTACGTTGTCCTCCGTTAAAAAACACGTCTCATTTGTCGAGTGAAATCAATTTGGCTGATTTTCTTCTAGGTCCTAGGACCCTGAGGATGAAAAGATTTATCTATGCTGAGTATAATGAAATATGGAAATTATCGCAAATGGAGGCAGCAAGACGTCTGCGACAGATTGACAAGGCAAATTTGGAAAAAGTCCTTGCAGTGGACGACAATAGCATTAACACACTGTCTTCACATATTTATACCTTGGATAATATTGTTTCATCTGTTATTGATATTGTTCAGACTGATGTATCTGTGTTATATCATGGTCAAAATCAATTACGATCAGTAATGCAGTTTGCATGGACGTTACAAACTCTTAAAATGGGTAAGGTACCTTGGGATTATTTGAATGCTTCCGCTTTATTTTTGCCATTTAATCTAACTGATAAACAACGGCTCATGTTGATGAAAGATGCTACACACACATTATTACAGATTGAACAGTTAGAACACTTGCCGTTCTCTGTGGCGGAGACAGATTCAGCTGTGTGGTTAGTACACGGGGTTATCTCTCTCCCTTTCTCGCTGTTTCAATTTAGATCTTGCATGAAACATTTCCCAATTGGTCGCTTTGAACCCCTGGGTAGTACGTTTCTCAATGAGTTATGGTCCCTACCTTTCACTTATAGATGTCATCGTGATGATAAGGAAGTATTCCTGACAGGGGAGGATTGTGATTCCACAGTGGGACACTCCCTAGTTTGCAAACACGTTAAATTGCACGGCGCTTGTAATGTATCCGCACCTAATCTTGCTTGCTTTTTAAAAGGGAGTCCCGTTCCAGCAATAATTCCAGCTTTTTCTTTGCTTACAAATGGCAGTTATCTTATTTTGAATAACCACGACTGCTGTGGTTTACGGGCAGAAATCCCATATATAGTAACGGTTTCACAACGTGTTACTTGTTGTAACAATGTGCTTTTTCCGCCCCCGCATGAGAAAGTAGATATTTCCATTTGGCCTTCCATTCCGACTTTGAAAACAGATTTCAACAAATTAAGCAGGCTCAAAGCGCTATTGTTTCAACAAGAAGTGGCTCTCACTTCAGCACAAGAGACCTTCGAATTACAGGTGGCTAGAACTTCGAGTGAGATTCAGTCACTTCTGAACACAAATCTTCCACTTCATTTTGGGGAGCTCAAAAATCAAATATTTAATGTGTCTGACTCCGAAGGCCTTGCTCATTTTTTTAAACTGGTCGGATCCGGCCTTGTGACTTCTTTTTAGACAATATTTGGTGTAATACCAGCCTTTATTCATTCTATTTTTTCCAGCGTCTTCGGAGGATTCCCATTAATACTGGTGCTAGCTGGTGGAATCCTGCTTCTTCTGTTCCTGCTGCGCAATGGCTGCTCATCTTGTGGTAATTTATTTTATTTTTTATTTTATTTGCAAAGTTTTATATAGCGCTGGCTAGACCCGGAGGTATCAGAGCGCTTTACATGAGGATCAGAGAGTTACAGGTTACATAGTTACATCAATTAAATCAAAGAATCACGGAAGGAGGAGGAGGGGGAAGGAAGGAAACACATCGGGGAGAAGAGGAAAATAATGTCAGATGTCCGGCTGGGTAGGTGACGGCCAAGGGGGTGAACCAGAGCCAGACTCCTCTATAGCTGCATAGGACAGCTCCACCGGGCATCGGCCAAGGTTGCTCGGGCTCCGCGGTAAGTACAAACAGTTTTGGCATCCACCCGGGGGGCATCGTCATAGTTCCATTGAAGTTCCATTGAAGTTCCATGCACAGACCAGGCAAATTGCAACTGTACCATGATCGAATGCAACAAGTTTTTGGATGCTTGCCATTAGCGACACTTAGCGTGAGTTTTGGATTAACTTTTCGCTTTGCCTACTTTACTTGCGTGCAACCTGTGTTCTGCTGTCAACGATGCCCCTTCTACTGGGCTTTGGATTTATGCCTCTCCAATACGTCATGTTCGGACCTGGATTATGACCAGTTAATCGGTCCCTTAGTGGCCCATGACCAGGCCTGTTCCAGGGATGCACGTATGGCGCGTGCAGCTGCACTTGGAGTGTTGGCAGAATGGGATATTTGTGCGGCTGGGCAGAACCTATTGCAACGGAGCTTCATTGAATGTCAGGCAAGTTGCCTGGATTTGCTCTTGGAGGCATCGGATTACGAGGAGCATGTTTGTTCCTTCGGCCTACTTGATTGGATGGCATCCCTCTTTGTTGCTAACGATAGGGATGACCTTTTGGAACGCATTGCATTGACAGGTTCACATGCTTTCATGGATACACCACCTCCGTGTTAGACACGTTTTTCGTGCAACAATACATTTTTAACAACGTGAAATTATATATATATATATTTTTGAAAATGTTTCCAATCTGGTTTTTTTCATGCGTATTTGCACTCTGCTTACCCATGAAATCTGTTTGGTCTTTTGCCTATATACTATGGCCTTAGCAAGGGGAGGGTGTTATATGGCCGTTGGGGTCATTATCGACATTGCTAAATTGACATGAGCACGGCTGCCATGATGCTGCTTTTGCGCACGTTACTGCTAGACTTTGTTTTGCAAGACTCTGTTTGTGCCTTTCACATGAGAACTGTCTGCTTTCTGCGTTCTCTGCCTGCTCTTGGAGTTTAGCCTGAACACGATGTGCAAGGTCGATAAACAATGCCCCTTTTTATTCTGTTCTGGTCAGTCCCTAGCATCTAGACAAAACATGCTAACACATCTGCGCTACTGGAAGCTCGTGCTTTGATATTACGGGGATGCATGTTGTTTGTACAGACACTTGGAGAGGGTCCTTTCCAGGTAGAAGAGCTATGCCATTCCTATGATGTAAAGCTTCCATCTAGGCACTAAGGTAGGGGGTCTGCTGACAAAGCCCAGAGATCTTCTATTATATAATAAACAACACTTTACCAAGGGGATGGTGGTTAGGCCTTATAGTCCTTTTTCCACTGTCTTTATATAATGACATCCCCCTTTATATTCTATGGAATTGTAACAATGCTAATCGTTCTAAGTTTATGCATTTCGCTGCTGGTAGTAGCTTGTATACTGCATTATAGAGCACGATAGTTAAAATAAACATTTTGAACTATAACAGTGACTCTGACCATTCTGATTGTGGACAAGTATGAGTGAGCGAGCGAAAGGGTATGTCTTGCTACCGCGATTCCTGAGAGAGTTGGGAGTGTTGTGTTCATGGTTGTCTAATCATTTGTAACTTCATGATTTTGGAGGAGAACGAATGAGACACTATGGCTAGTCGGTTTTGGGATTTTGGGTGCTAAGGTGGTAGGTTGGTACACACCTACACACCAAGGTCCAGTTTTCCTGTGCATAGTTCTGTGTAGGTGCAGAATCCCCGCAACATGGCGCCGCCAACATTTGGTCTGGTTCTTATCTGCAAGATTCTTGAGTAGTGCTTGTCCGCAATCCCCTCACATCTGTTTCCGGAGACGGTTGTGATGGTGTAACCTCCTATATTGGTGTTTTATAGGTTCTTTCAAGCTTGAATTTTAAAAGGTTCCTTTTCTTTCTTATTAACCCGTTATTGCGCAGCCTCACATAGGTTGTTATTCTTTGCTATTCCTTATGGCGGTTGCCATTACACCGCCTAATCGGGCGGCAGTCACAACTTATTTGACTCAACATGGGGTCCCTAATGCTGGTGTTGCGCTCATTTTTGTAGTAGAAGCGGATGCAGCTTACCGCTCCAAGGTGTTTTATTCTTGGGTCACCTTTCCGGCAGTAGATGGAACGGATCATTTGTTTCACGAATATACTGCCACAGCCTTACCTCAGATTTATCAGCCTTATAGGTCTCTTGAAGTTCCGCTAACGGCTTGGCAACACCAAATATGGTTTAATGGCGCCCTTCCTCACCCAATAACGCCGGTCCGTTTAGGCCCCTTTTGGCTGGGTATACCCCACACCCATGTTATCTAACAACTGCAACACTCGCAAAAGTCTGTGTATTACATAATTCCTTAATACGTATACATAGAACTGTTATACAGTTCTTGTCACGCAACTTCCAGGTGGGACCACCTAGCGTTGCTGTGCAACCAGCTGGACCTGGTGGTGTAACCATCAGTCCTCTTATGGTTAATTCAGTGATGGACAGGCGACCACAGAATAAAGATGAATTTCCGTATTGGCTAGCTGAAAAATTTGGACAAATTGAGACGGTTTTTCTAAATACCACTCCTGTGGAGAAACACAGGATCCTAACCATAAGTTTGCCTAAAGACTTAGTTCCCGAATTAGCTGATTGTAACACTTTGGGTAAAGTGCATGCAGCAGTATATTCAATGTGTTTCGTCATCCCCTCCATGACCGTACTCCCTTCTGTGATAAAGCGTGTTCAGGATGAACACGGAGCCGAAGCAACTCTGGAATTGGGGATGAGATTGGTGGGGGTGCTCGACGTTGTTGCTGATGTGATCCTTGCCAATGTTAAGGGTGATGCTCTCAGCTTACAACTGGCTAACCGCTTGGAGGCTGTGGCAGATGCAGACAAGCCATGCGAATTACCAAAGATTATTGCCAAGGCTTATAAAACCTTAGGCCGCAATAGTCTGGGAGTTAAGACTTTTACTCAAACGCAAACGCAATCACAGGCACAACAAAAAGCCCAGACTGATAAAGATGAGAGCCCATTCTTTCCTAAAAAGAACTGGAGAAATAAAAAACAGGGGCAGCAACAGCAGAAGCAAGGTTCGCGTGCTGGTTCACCGACACCTGAGTCTTTTGAGCATACTAATGACTTGCGCCACCGCGCGAAAATTAAGACTCCTGATAGATTTCAGGTCCCTGATCAGCGCTCTCTTCGTTCTTTACAGGACTCATCGGACTCTCAAGTCGGTGGAGGGGAATGGCAGGATCGTGCCAAAGGTCCGACCAAACAACAGGGATGGGATCTAACTCGACAGTTTGACGTTAAAGCCAAACAAGAGGAACTGCCTCGTTTTCGACCCCCGTATCAGAAGAAAAAAGTTGCCGCTTTAACAGCGAAGTATGCCTCAGACGGTGAGAACGCGAATCCTGGACTGGACATGGGCAGTGACTCTGCTCGACAGCGCAGCGGAGGTTACCATTGTGCGGGAGGCACTACGTCCCTGTCTGGAGGCGACAGCAACTGATACATTCATTACAGTAGAAACAGCAAATACCCGGGTAGCCCCCCCGGATAGACTCTATGTGATTATCTTCCAAATTGAAGGAGATGTACAGCGTCCAATCAAAGCGGTTTTCTGGGAAAATCTCCCCTCCTCATACGACATTTTGTTGGCAGGGGCAGATTGGCCTCCACCATTAGTGCTAGCCGCTTCTAGAGGGGAAGACGTGATACTTCCGAGTTTTTCGCGTTACGTCCCTGAGGAACATGCAAAGGCTTATGCAGCTGAGTGGGCTTTGGCCCTTGCCCCAGCGGTGTACCGTAATCAGGTGGACTGGGATATTGATTCACCGACACATGAGATACCATTACGGTCTATGCCACAACCACAGCCACAATATCCAATCAGACGTGAGGCTAAGGCTCATGTTTATGACATTCTAACTCAGTTGGAATATCAAGGAGTGATTGAATCCTGTGTATCACCGATGAATAATCCTCTTTTTCCGGTATCAAAACCTGACGGTTCATATCGCATTGTATTGGATTATCGACATTTGAATAGTCATTGTCGCACTTTTGCGGTGCAAAACACATACGGCTTATGGAACATACCACTATCCTACAATCTTTGTAATCAGATATGCTTGCAACTAACTACTTGTTGACGCGTGATAACACCACGAACCTGGTGATACGTATAGTGCCAGGGAGGGTGGATTTCACCTACTTGACGTTCAATGAGGTGGACACAGTACCTATTGCATACAAATCACATTTGTACACTGCAGCAGAAATGCGTTTTTCGAATACTGAAAATTTTTTGACAGCGGTCCAAATGGCGATTCTGAAAGAACGCTCACTGGCGCAAGGAAAACGCATTCTTATGGTCACACCTTTCCCTGCCTTAGAAGCTGTGACTAAGGCAAGTGTACCTAACTCTAAGGCACTACATCCCCGTTGGATACAATGGGCTACTTCTTTGACATCGTCTGATGTCACGTTTATTTTTGACCCTGCATTTCTGACACAGGAGTTTTTACAGTATGAACATGTTCATCCTCCTCCGTTGTTGTTGCTTCCTTTAGATGAGTACAAATATATCATTTATACCGATGGCTCGGCTCAACCGGCCACCGGCTCCAAACACGCTTATTCAGCGGCATGCGCTATTGTGGCTGGTACGATTGTCAATGGAGAATTGAAGTCTTCCATAGTGCATACTCAAGCACTTGGGGACTGTACAGCACAATTGGCGGAGCTGCGTGCTCTTGTTCTAGCCCTTGAGTTTTCCGAATTTTTTTGGTCTCAGAATGACTATCGAGACTCTAAAGGCAACGTTATTGGTGGCGTGGTTTATATAGACAAACCCTTAATTATGTGCTTTCTTGTGACACTCTTCAACAAATTAAACCGTCTATGGTCACACGCCCACCACAAACACAGCTAAGTATTTCTAATCGACCGTTTGGCTGTGTATATCTTGATCACTGCGGTCCTTTCTCTTCTGATACTGCGTATAAATAAATTTTTGTTGCAGATGATTCGTGCACTGGATTCCTTTGGGTTTGGCCACAACGCAATGCTGACGCTCGAAATGTCATCAGGAATTTGCGTGTCTTTTTTGGGATGTTTGCCTGTGGCACCTTCCATTCAGACCAAGGTCCAGCATTCGCCTCTGAGGTGTACAAGGATGCAATGAAGTCGATGGGGGTGCTAGTGCAGTTTCCGTCTCCATACAGGCCTGAGGGCAACTCTATTGTGGAGCGAATGAACCGCGACTTAAAGCAATCCTTGACAGCTAGAGTCTTAGGTACTGGCAGCAACTTGCTGGCCCATTTGTATGGAGTTCAATGTGCCCTTAATAATCTCCCTAGAAGATCTCTGGGTGGGCAGACCCCCTACGAACTGCTCTTTGGCATTAAAATGTTTGTGCCTGACCTTGATGGTCCAGACGTTGTGGTGGCTGCTGCAACCTTTGACGTAGATAATCATTCTACTATGTTACAGGATCTACAAAAGACCCGTGACAGCTACGCAACTGAACATTTACCCTCTTCCAAAGACACATCGATGCTGATTCCGGTCACCGGCTGGCTTCCTGAGATTGGAGATCTGGTACGAGAGAGACTGGAGAACAAGAAAGAATTTGGTCCTTCATATCGTGCACCGGTCCCGGTTCTTGGATTCAAGGGTACTCGTACAGTAATACTACCACCTTTACCTGGTCGCAAAGAAAACACATATATTTCAGTGGACAATGTCAAGTTACACCGTCTGGCCGATTCTGAATAGTGTAACTCCTGCTGTTTGATGCAACGCTATCTCAATGAATTCGGTGCATTTGTCCACTTCGAATCATCCTCGTATGGCAGGGGGTGAAACGGAAACAATTATTGACCTTTTACCTATCCCCACACCTTCCTGTTCCACTGCAGAGGTCGAGTATACTTATCCTGAGGAGGAGTCCCACACTGAAGTGCCGATCAGTCCACGTCAACACCAAACTGATGTCACCCAACCGCCTTTGATGAATATGAGTGTGAGCGGTTATTTTGGGGACTGTCTGAGCTTCTCCTATGACTTTTCCTGCTTGTCTTCTACGTTGGCACTTCCACCAAAAAAAATAAGTATTTTCATCTCTTTGTTTAAAAAGACTTACTTGGTCCCACCCTGGACCTACATCTGGCTGGTACTTATCCTGATTTTCCTCTTCATGTCAATAGGATTTGTGACTGTCTTTTTCTTACTCATCAATGGTCATTACCTGCCAGAACGCTCTGCTGTGAAATTGGTCGATGGAATTCTGGTCCCTCATACATCGTCCCATATAATGAAACAAGATCAAGCCCTTGTGAACATTTCAGCTTTCCCGGTTGCTGATGGCATCGTTTGTGATAAAGTAGCTTTCGAAATCCATGGTCCAACGGAAGTCCTCAACGTGCCATACGTGTTTCGCGTTTCTTTAGGAGACATAGTAACACCGGACATACATTCCGATGATTGGGATGTACAAGCAGTACATTCATTGTTTTCGGATTTAAAGTATTATGCTGCTTTTGATGCTGAAGATCTGTACTTCTGCCAATTATGCTGACCTCTTCTGTTATCAACATTATGGGCATCATTACTTACACAAAACAAACATGTTACGTCCTGTTTTTAAATACACGCAGTGGGAACATTGCCCAACTCCTTTGCAGGGGAGTTCTAAGACACTTAGGGATATGTTCACCTATTTCACGTATTATGACATGTCCAATCCTGAATCCTATTTCTTTAAATTGCAGTTTTTTTCGCAATCTAAATTTATCCTGACCCACACCAAATTGATCTATTCCACGTCCTTTAGATCTGAATTGGCCACACAGGGTTATGACCACTGGAGTGCTACCATTGATTTAAATACAGTATGGGGCACTAAGGATTGTCAGGTTCAGGGAACTGAGGCTTTACATCGCACCTGCCTAATACCTACACAAATGTTATTTTTAAATGATATGGTATATCAAACTACTTGCATGGGCCTAGCAACTGCAAAAAATGTAAATAATCCGTCCATTCCCTCTTTGGCTGTATACGATAATTGGCGTACACACACAAATTATTCAATAGAGGTTTTACAAACTCTTTTTCGAAATGGCACTTTCAATGCTTCTGGTGTTGACCCTGACAGTTGGCTCCTGTGGCAAACCAGTTCAAATTCATGCCAACTACGTTTTTATAATATAAAACCTGGTTTTACACAAGCTAGACCGGATCCACGTTTTTCGCACTCACATTCAGTCACAACATATTCGGTGGGCAAATTGTGCCAACAATGGGTGGAACACTCTACGTTGTCCTCCGTTAAAAAACACTTGTCTCATTTGTTGAATGACATCAATTTGGCTGATTTTCTTCTAGGCCCTAGGACCCCGAGGATGAAAAGATTAATCTATGCTGCGTATAATGAAATATGTAAATTATCGCAAATGGAGGCAGCATTACGTCTGCAACAGATTGACAAGGCAAATTTGGAAAAAGTCCTTGCAGTGATCGACAATAGCATTAACACACTGTCTTCACGTATTTATACCTTGGATAATATTGTTTCATCTGTTATTGATATTGTTCAGACTGATGTATCTGTGTTGTATCATGGTCAAAATCAATTACGATCAGTAATGCAGTTTGCATAGACGTTACAAACTCTTAAAATGAGTAAGGACCTTGGGATTATTTAATGCTTCCGCTTTATTTTTGCCATTTAATCTAACTGATAAACAATGGCTCCTGTCGATGAAAGATGCTACATACACATTATTACAGATTGAACAGTTAGAACATTTGCCGTTCTCTGTGGCGGAGACAGATTCAGCTGTGTGGTTAATACACGGGGTTATCTCTCTCCCTTTCTCGCTGTTTCAATTTAGATCTTGCATGAATTATTTCCCAATTGGCCGCTTTGAACCCCTGGGTAGTATGTTTCTCAATGAGTTATGGTCCCTACCTTTCACTTATAGATGTCATTGTGATGATAAGGAAGTATTCCTGACAGGGTAGGATTGTGATTCCACAGTGGGACACTCCCTAGTTTGTAAACACGTTAAATTGCACGGCGCTTGTAATGTATCCACACCTAATCTTGCTTGCTTTTTAAAAGGGAGTCCCTTTCCAGCAATAATTCCAGCTTTTTCTTTGCTTACAAATGGCAGTTGTCTTATTTTGAATAACCATGACTGCTGTGGTTTACGGGCAGGAATCCCGTATAAAGTAACGGTTTCACAACGTGCTACTTGTTGTAACAATGTGCTTTTTCCGCCCCCGCATGAGAAAGTAGATATTTCCATTTGGCCTTCTATTCCGACTTTGAAAACAGATTTCAACAAATTAAGCAGGCTCAAAGCGCTATTGTTTCAACAAGAGTGGCTCTCAAATATTTAATGCGTCTGACACCGAAGGCCTTGCCCATTTTTTTAAACTGGTGGGATTCAGCCTTGTGACTTCTTTTCAGACAATATTTGGTGTAATACCGGCCTTTATTCATTCTATTTTTTCCAGCGTCTTCGGAGGATTTCCATTAATACTGGTGCTAGCTGGTGGAATCCTGCTTCTTCTGTTCCTGCTGCGCAAATGGCTGCTCATCTTGTGGTAATGCACAGACCAGGCAAATTGCAACTGTACCATGATCGAATGCAACAAGTTTTTGGATGCTTGCCATTAGCGATGCTTAGCGTGAGTTATGGATTAACTTTTTGCTTTGCCTACTTTACTTATGTGCAACCTGTGTTCTACTCTCAACCCCTTCTACTGGGCTTTGGATTTATGCCCCTCCAATACGTCATGTTCAGACCTGGATTATGACCAGTTAAACGGTCCCTTGGTGGCCCATGACCAGGCCTGTTCCAGGGATGCACGTATGGCGCGTGCAGCTGCACTTGGAATGTTGGCAGAATGGGATATCTGTGCGGCTGCGCAGAACCTATTGCAACGGAGCTTCATTGAATATCACGCAAGTAGCCCGGATTTGCTCTTGGAGGCATCGGATTACGAGGAGCATGTTTGTTCCTTCGGCCTACTTGATTGGATGGCATCCCTCTTTGCTGCTAACGATAGGGATGACCTTTTGGAACGCATTGCATTGACAGGATCACATGCTTTCATGGATACACCAATGCCCCTTGTTATTCTGTTCTGGTCAGTCCCTAGCATCTAGACAAAACATGCTAACACAGCTGCGCTACTGGAAGCTCATGCTTTGATATTACGGGGATGCATGTTGTTTGTACAGACACTTGGAGAGGGTCCTTTCCAGGTAGAAGAGCTATGCCATTCCTATGATGTAAAGCTTCCATCTAGGCACTAAGGTAGGGGGTCTGCTGACAAAGCCCAGAGATCTTCTATTATATAATAAACATCACTTTACCAAGGGGAGGGTGGTTAGGCCTTATAGTCCTTTTTCCACTGTCTTTATATAATGACATCCCCCTTTATATTCTATGGAATTGTAACAATGGTAATCGTTCTAAGTTTATGCATTTCGCTGCTGGTAGTGGCTCGTATACTGCATTATAGAGCACGATAGTTAAAATAAACATTTTGAACTATAACAGTGACTCTGACCATTCTTATTGTGGACAAGTATGAGTGAGCGAGGGAAAGGGTATGTCTTGCTACCGCAATTCCTGAGAGAGTCGGGAGTGTTGTGTTCTGGGTTTTCTAATCATTTGCAGCTTCGTGATTTAAGGAGGAGAACGAATGAGACACTATAGCTAGTCGATTTTGGGTACTAAGGTGGTAGGTTTTTACACCTCTATACGTCGAGGTCCTGTTTTCCTGTGCATAGTTCTGTGTAGGTGCAGAATCCCCGCAACAATGGTATTGGTGGTGTTGGTGGTGGTGGTATTGGTGGTGGTGGTGGTGGTATTGGTGGTGGTGGTATTGGTGGTGGTGCTGGTATTTGTGTTGGTGCTGTGGTATTGGTGGTGGTGGTATTGGTGGTGGTGTTGCTGGTGATATTGGGTGTGGTGGTGGTGGTGGTATTCGTGGTGATGGTATTGGTGGTGGGGGTATTGGTGGTGGTGGTATTGGTGGTATTGATGGTGGGGGTATTGGTGGTGGTGGTATTGGTGGTAGTGGTATTGGTAGTGGTGGTGGTATTGGTATTAGTGGTGGTATTTGTGGTAGTATTGGTATTGGTGGTGGTGGTATTGGCGGTGGTATTGGTGGTGGTTGTGGTGGTATTGGTGGTGGTGGTATGGGTGGTGGTGGTGGTGGTATTGGTGGTGGTGGTATTGGTATTGGTGGTGGTACTGGTATTGGTGGTGGTGGTGGTGGTATTGTGGTGGTGGTGGTATTGGTGATGGTGGTGGTATTGGTGGTGGTATTGGTATTGCTGGTTGTGGTACTGGTGGTGGTGGTAATGGTGGTGGTGGTGGTGGTATTGGTGGTAGTGGTATTGGTGGTGGTGGTATTGGTGGTGGTATTGGTACTGGTGGTGGTGATGGTGGTTTTGGAGGTGGTATTGGTGATGGTGCTATTGGTGGCGGTGGTGGTATTGGTAGTGGTGGTGGTGGTATTGGTGGTGATGGTGGTGTATTGGCTGTGGTGGTGGTATTGGTGGTAGTATTGGTGGTATTGATTTTAGTGGTATTGGTGGTGGTGGTATTGGTGGTGGTGGTATTGGTACTGGTGGTATTGGTGGTGGTGGTGGTATTACTAGTGGTGGTATTGCTGGTAGTATTGATGGTATTGGTGGTGATGGTGGAGGTATTGGTGGTGGTGCTGGTACTGGTGGTGGTACTGGTGGTGATGGTAGTGGTGGTATTGGTGGTGGTATTGGTGGTGGTGGTATTGGTGGTAGTATTGGTGGTATTGGTGGTGGTGGTATTGGTGGTATTGTTGTATTGGTGGTGGTGGTGGTGGTATTGGTGGCATTGGTGGTGGTATTGGTGGTATTGGTGGTGGTGGTGGTATTGGTGGTGGGGGTATTGGTGGTGGTGGGATTGGTGTTGTTGGTATTGGTGGTGGTATTGGTGGTGGTGGTGGTATTGGTGGTGATATTGGTATTGGTATTGCTGGTGGTGTTGATGGTATCGGTGGTGATATTAGTATTGGTGGTGGTATTGGTATAAGTGGTGGTGGTATTGGTGGTATTGGTGGTGGTGGTATTGGTGGTGGTATTGGTGTTATTGGTGGTGGTAGTGGTGATATTGGTGGTGGTATTGGTGGTGGTGGTGGTAATGGTGGTGGTATTGGAACGGTATTGGTGGTGGTGGTGGTATTGATGGTGGTGGTATTGGTGGTGGTGGTATTGGTGGTGGTATTGGTGGTGGTTTTGGTGGTAGTATTGGTGGTATTGGTGGTGGTGGTATTGGTGGTATTGTGGTATTGGTGGTGGTGGTATTGGTGGTGGTGGTATTGGTGGTACTGGTATTGGTGGTGGTAATGGTGGTGGTATTGGTGGTGGTGGTATTGGTGGTGGTGGTGGTATTGGTGGTGGTGTTATTGGTGGTGGTATTGGTGGTGGTGGTATTGATGGTGGTGGTGGTATTGGAGGTGGTGGTGGTGGTATTGGTGGTGGTGGTATTGGTGGTGGTGGTGGTGGTATTGGTGGTGATGGTATTGGTGGTGTTGGTGGTATTGGTGTTGGTGGTATTGGTGGTGGTGGTATTGTGGTGGTGGCATTGGTGGTGGTGGTGGGATTGGTGGTGGTGGTGGTGGTATTGGGGGTGGTGGTGGTGGTATTAGTGGTGGTGGTATTGGTGGTGGGGGTATTGGTGAGGTGGTATTGGTGGTATTGATGGTGTGGGTATTGGTGGTGGTGGTATTGGTGGTAGTGGGATTGGTGGTGGTGGTGGTGGTATTGGTATTAGTGGTGGTATTGGTGGTGGTATTGGTATTGGTGGTGGTGGTATTGGTGGTGGTGTTTGTGGTGGTGGTATTAGTGGTGGTATGGGTGGTGGTGGTGGTATTGGTGGGGGTGGTATTGGTGGTTTTAGATGTATTGGTGGTGGTGGTGGTGGTATTGGTGTTGGTGGTGGTATTGGTGATGGTATTGGTGATGGTATTGGTGGTGGTGGTATTGGTGGTGGTGGTATTGGTGGTGGTATTGGTGGTGGTGGCGGTAGTGGCATTGCTGGTAGTGGTATTGGTGGTGGTATTGGTGGTGGTATTGGTATTGGTGGTGGTATTGGTGGTAGTGGTATTGGTGGTGGTGGTGGTGGTATTGGTGGTGGTGTCATTGGTGGTGGTGGTGGTATTGGTGGTGGTAGTGGTATTGGTGGTTTTGGTGGTATTGGTAGTATTGGTGGTGGGGGTATTGGTGGTGATGGTGGTATTGGTGGTGGTGGTATTGGTATTGGTGGTGGTGGTATTGGTGTGGTATTGGTATTGGTGGTGGTATTGGTGGTGGTGGTATTGGTGGTGGTGGTATTGGTGGTGGTGGTATTGGTATTGGTGGTGGTATTGGTGGTGGTGGTATTGGTGGTGGTGGTATTGGTGGTGGTGGTATTGGTGGTGGTGGGATTGGTGGTGGTGGTATTGGTGGTGGTGGTATTGGTATTGGTGGTGGTATTGGTGGTGGTGGTATTGGTATTGGTGGTGGTATTGGTGGTGGTATTGGTATTGGTGGTGGTGTTATTGGCAGTGGTATTGGTGGTGGTGGTGGTATTGGTGCTAGTATTGGTGGTGGTGGTATTGGTGGCAGTGGTATTGGTGGTGGTGTTGGTGGTAGTATTGGTGGTGGTGGTATTGGTGGTATTGTGGTATTGGTGGTGGTGGTGGTATTGGTGGTGGTGGTGGTATTGGTGGTAGTGGTATTGGTGGTGGTGGTATTGGTGGTGGTGGTGGTATTGGTGGTGGTATTGGTGGTGGTGGTTTTTGTGGTGGTATTGGTGGTGGTGGTATTGGTGGTGGTGGTATTGGTGGTGGTGGTATTGGAGGTGGTGGGTTAGGAGGTGGTGGTTTTGGAGGTGGTGGTGGTATTGGTGGGGGTGGTATTGGTGGTTTTAGATGTATTGGTGGTGGTGGTGGTGGTGGTATTGGTGGTGGTGGTATTGGTGGTGGTATTGGTGTTGGTGGTGGTATTGGTGGTGGTGGTATTGGTGGTGGTGGTATTGGTGGTGGTGGTATTGGTGGTGGTATTGGTGGTGGTGGCGGTAGTGGCATTGCTGGTAGTGGTATTGGTGGTGGTATTGGTGGTGGTATTGCTATTGGTGGTGGTATTGGTGGTAGTGGTATTGGTGGTGGTGGTGGTGGTATTGGTGGTGGTGTCATTGGTGGTGGTGGTGGTATTGGTGGTGGTAGTGGTATTGGTGGTTTTGGTGGTATTGGTAGTATTGGTGGTGGGGGTATTGGTGGTGATGGTGGTATTGGTGGTGGTGGTATTGGTATTGGTGGTGGTGGTATTGGTGTGGTATTGGTATTGGTGGTGGTATTGGTATTGGTGGTGGTGGGATTGGTATTGGTGGTATTGGTGGTGGTGGTATTGGTGGTGGTGGTATTGGTATTGGTGGTGGTATTGGTGGTGGTGGTATTGGTGAGGGTGGTGGTATTGGTGGTGGTATTGGTATTGGTGGTGGTGTTATTGGCAGTGGTATTGGTGGTGGTGGTGGTATTGGTGCTAGTATTGGTGGTGGTGGTATTGGTGGCAGTGGTATTGGTGGTGGTGTTGGTGGCAGTATTGGTGGTATTGGTGGTGGTGATATTGGTGGTATTGTGGTATTGGTGGTGGTGGTGGTATTGGTGGTGGTGGTGGTATTGGTGGTAGTGGTATTGGTGGTGGTGGTATTGGTGGTGGAATTGGTAGTGGTGGTGGTATTGGTAATGATATTGGTAGTGGTATTGGTAGTTGTATTGGTATCGGTGGTGGTGGTATTGGGGTGGTGTGGCGTTGGTGGTGGTGGTATTGGTGGTAGTGGTATTGGTGGTGGTGGTATTGGTGGTGGTGGTTTTTGTGGTGGTATTGGTGGTGGTGGTATTGGTGGTGGTGGGATTGGAGGTGGTGGGTTAGGAGGTGGTGGTATTGGAGGTGGTGGTATTGGTGGTGATGGTATTGGTGGTGGTGGTATTGGTGGTGGTGGTATTGGTGGTGGTGGTGTTGGTCTTTTGAAAACAACCGGTCAGGTGGTTTTAGTACAGATGACATTTAACACAGATGTGCTGTTGTCAGCTTCAGCCCATTGGCACACGATTATGTGCTACCTGGAAGTCACATGACTTAATTCGCACATTTTTTCCAAATCCAGTCTACTTGGGGGGTTGAAACAGACATGAGATAATGCCGGGTTAAAGTGATTGAAAGCAGGGGACCGTGTTAGGGGGGCGGCTGTGCTGCTTAAAAAAACACAAGCGGTTTCAGATGAAGCAGCGCATGTCCGGCCTGCAGTAAGAGAAACTCAATAAAATAAATAGTGCTTACAGACTAAATAACAGGTCGATTGTAACAACCGAAGTAAAGGGGCCAGTAGCCATAGGAGGTTACAAATGAAGACAAGGCCGTACTAAGGTGGGACTAACAAGCCTATTAACGAATCCGAAGGCAGCATTTACGAAAGACAATGACACAAGCTAATGACTAATATGGGCGCAGAGTGGGCGTGGCTTTTCACCCATACTCTACTACATCAGTCTTGCAGAGCGAGCAGCGTATGCACGCTGCCGCTAGGCTCGACCTAAAAAATGACCACTCTAAGCCACAAGCATGGCATCATTGAAGTTATTACAGGTGAAAAGAGTGAGCATGAGGCCAGTCCTCGAGAAAATTGTTTCTGAAGATACAACCCTTCAGGAACGTCATTGTTCAAAGCAATGTATTGTTAAATCAACAACATAGCTGGAAAATTGTCTGAGGTATTTTTATGTGGCCTGATTGTCTTGAATTTTGATTTCCTTTCACAAGGGTATGAGTAAGGTTGTTTCATCATAATCACATGGTTTATAATAATGGAATTAAATAAAAACAAGCATTGTCAAAGACAGTACACCTTGCCTTTCAATGGCGTTACCGTACCTTTTGTCTTTGCCAAAGCTTTTTACAATGCATTGACAAAAAGAAACAAGCAATGGCAAAACTAATTAGTCTTGCGTTGGCTGCCACCCTTTTGGCTTTGTCAAAGTTCTTTTTAGTTTTGTCATGGTTTTTGAAAAATTACATTCTTGGGGAAGCTGCTAGGCCATAGACAATATGAAAACATATTAAATAAATTACAAATATTTTTTGTGTCTCATAAAGCACCTTGGCCTTTAAGGGAACACCTTTGTGTGTGGATGTGCTGCTTGACAATGAATAGAACATCATCAGTCACAGTGAAGTTAGCCAATGACTGAATTTGGCTGACCCATTGCTGTATGCTGTGTCCTGTAGTGGGTGGAAGAAAAATATGAGTGACACAAAAACAGACCAGTGGATGAAGACGACTGCCTGACTAACCCTATAAGTATATTATGCATATACTTTTAGTAAAATCAAAATGTCTTGGCTAAAGCCAGAACTACGAAAAAGGTTCTTTGCTGATGTCAAATAGAATCAGCAAAAAAACTGCTGGATGAGGCATGTGCATGCATGTGTCATCATTATGCATGCACTCATATGCGTTATGACACTATAGTAACCCCAGCATCAACATGCATGATTCATACTTCATTACACAGCGGTCGTTTTGTTTTTTGATTTAATTTACCTTTCCAAGTTGGCGGAAACGCTAGTACTTTTCTTCAGAACTGAGAGGTCTAGCAGCAAATTGTAAATGCCAGTCCTACCAAAATATATATATTTTTTAAAGAATGAGACAGGGAGAGGTAGAGCGTTTGTGATGGGATGGGGAAGAAGTAGGCATGGATATGCAGCAAGAGGAGCAATGAAGGAAATGACTAGAGGCATAAATAGTTTTTGTAAAAAACAGTCAAAGGAATATGGTTTTGGTGTGGACAAATTTAAACTCACCATGTTTGCCGATGACATATTGTCCTCATAGGTGGACCCGCCCAGTTCCCTTCCATCCCTAATGGGAGAACTCAGAGAATACCAGAAAATCTCTCAAAATTAATGTAAGCAAATGAGAAGGGCTGAATATTTCAACTCCAAAAATCTCCCTTTGCATTTTACTATCTACAAATCCCGCTGCGGTGGTCCTCTTACACCATTACACATCTGGGAATTGATTTAGGCAGCACCCTTGCTGGAACCAGAGAGACTAACCTACAGACGTTAAAGAGTGCGGCAAGAGCTTAGCCATGGAGCTGGAAACATAAGCTGCTCTCAAGGCTAGGGAACATAGTTGCTGTAAACATGTTCATCCTGCCCAAAATTCTGTACATATTCCGGGCAATGCCACTGCACATTAAAAAAGAGATGGTTGAGAACTTGCAGCAAAGTTTCATGGAATACATATGTCAAAGTAGAAGGGAAACAATCAGCAGGAGGCAGACAATGCACGGTTCGCATCATACCGAGTGGACTTAGAGTTTCCAATCTATTAAATTACTATGATCCAACACATCTTGAATAGCTTGTTGACTGGATGAGGAGGGAGACAGACAAGAGCTGGTGTATGATTGACCACAACTTCAGTGGTGGACCTCTGTAGGAGGTTCACCAGGATACAGAAGGATCCCAAGCGCTATATTTCTCCAATAACAACACTTTTGTGTGGGACACAACATGTCAGCCATGTGGTTGACCTTGTTCCTCTATCCTTTTATCCTGCTCAGGGGTAACATGATCTTCTCCTAAGGGAAAGATAGCTAATGCTTTCACAGCTGGTGGGAAAGATTTTGCAAAATCATAAGAGATATGTTTGAAGGCGGGGAGGTGAAGTCGTTCGATCAGCTTAGAGCAGAGCTTGAGTTGCATCAAATAGTGATTTCGTCACTTTCAGGGTCAGCATTGGCTCTCCCAGCCACAAATAAAGAATAGCGCTAAAAGAGAATTGAACCCCTTTGTGGAGTTCCTCCTTAGCTACAATGGTAAGAGCGGCATGTTATTTCGAAAATCTACTGTCTGCTCAGTGAAACTCCCCCAGCACTAAGTTCCATTTCAGGAGAGGAATGATATTCTGATATGAACAAATAGTTTCACAACCCACACAGGCAGGAAGGAATCCTCTTAAGGATATTATACTAGTGACATTACACTCCAGGTAGGAGGGGAGCCACATCTCCTGGAAGGGGTCATTGTGCTAGAGAGATTGTTTGGAGATCCGTTCACTGGCGCAGAACCTATGAGCTTGCCACATGTGAAGGGATTTCTGGAGGGGGTGTTGGGCACCACAAGGGAAGTTTCAAACTCCCGCGTAGCTGAATGCCATGAAGTAATTTTTCTGGGCAGCCCATCAAATAAGATTTATGCCTTGCGTGGTGGAAAAGGGGAAATTATATCTCATTTACTGTTAGCGACAAAACAGACGATCGACCTGTAGATTGCCCATAACCCCTGTAGGCATTATGTGGATGGGTAGAATATTGTAGGATAGCATGGAAAAAGTAGAAAAACAGCCAAGGGAAAGAAAAGGACTTTCAGAAACAACAGAGCTTACTGGTAGATTACCTAGCCAAAGCGTTCAGTGAATTGAGATGCCCCAAAAGACTATGGGCACTACACATATTTGACGACCCCCAGATCGGCCTCTATGGTCACAGCATTAGGGGCCCACCGAGCTACCAGGATCGATTATTGGTTTGAGGGAGTGCCATCAGGATCCATATTCTGTGTGTCAATGTGGGGACTGAGAGCCTAAGGAAATGCCATTAAGGTAGTCATGGAGGTTTGGGGCAACTATTTGGACACTTTCGAAATGTTACAGTGTTTCGTTCTGTCAAAACTGAATAAAAACGTATTTAAACATAAAAAACAGACAAAACTGTCAGTATTACTATTCTGCATTATGAGTCTTCGAAAACAGACACCTAAAACCTGCCCGTAGATGAGACCTAAAAAAGGAATGAGAAGGGAAAGTGGCAGTGCACCAGGAAAAGACATTGACGGACAGAGGAGAAGGAACAGAATACATAAAAATAAGATTGTCCTTTCTGGCAAGGAAAGAGGAATACATGAAATGTGTTCAATGAAATGCATTACTAAAGAAATAAAGTGTCTGGTAGATGAAATTCGAGGCCAGGTGGAACCACCCGTGTGACGGCACTAAAGTGTCACAGTTGGCTACTTTAAAGTGCATTCTCACAAACAAAATGGGAGACAGAGGGGCAGATTTACAATTAACTAACGCAGCACGGTGCAGCAAGTCATTTTGCTGCGCCATGCTGCGTTAGTTTGGAAAGCACGGGGATGCGACATATTTACAAGAATATGTCGCATCCTTGTGCTTCCCCCTGCTCTGGCGCACAAACTGCAGCCATGCGCCGGCGCAGGCACCCTTGCACCCTTGCACCCTTGCACCCTTGCCTGCGTCGTGGGGAGATTGTTTTTGTGCAGGAAGGGGAACCTTCCTGCACAAAAACAATCACTACAACCATTTTCCTCTTTCAATGCGTGCTGCAGAATGCAGCACGCATTGAAAGAGGAAAAAACGAGGTGAAATGAAAACATTTCTCCTCGGTGCGCCTCGCTACGCCACCTCTAGGGTGACGTAGCTTTCAGACGCATCTCCAGAGTTACGATTTCTCGTAATTCTGGAGATGTGTCTTGTTCCATGGGTGTTGCGTGGGAACACCCACAGCAACACCCATGGAACGCCCCTTCACCGCAAAGTGCTGCGTGTGAAGGGGCCGTATTTACAAGGAGAGGAAAAGTCACGCAGGGTGGCTTTTCCTCTCCTTGTAAATATGGAGCAGCCCCCTGCGCCACCAGTACGTCACAAAAAGTGACGTACTGGTGGCGCAGGGGGCTTGTAAATCTGCCCCAGAGTGTGGAAAAGCAAACTAGGGGATGGCTTAGCACTGATCCTTAAGAAGACACAACTGCAAACGATTACCTATCATGAGTTATGGCTTTTTAATGCCTCAAATATACCCAACACCATAAAATCCATCACTCATCACTGCCTACAGATCAGAGCAAAAATACGGGACCACATTTTTACCGATAGTGATACCTCAACATGCATCTCCTGCTTTTGTTGACCGATGCAAACATTGTCCCATTCCTTTTCACATCCTTATCCCATCTTCTAATATGCACAAAAGAATTCCAGACACAGAAACTGGATATCCATAATTCTGGGCACCCTTTCTGTAACTACAATCATCAGTTGATATCTATCTCTTGGTCACAAATTGCGGCAACAGTATTCTGAGAGTAGCCAACAAACTACACCCTGCAATGTACAAACCATAACAAAGACGACCACACTAGCCAAAGTTCTCTGAACCAGTTTCTGACAACAAAAGACAGACCTACAACAGCACAAACATATGGTGTAAAACCAATTCTCCCTCATTCCCCACCAAACTAAATAAAATGACAAAAGAATACAGACAATCAAACTTGGCAGCTGGAGCAGCATAATATTCCCCCTCCCCCACACGTCACAGAAAGTGCATTATTTAGGTGAACTTGAAAACATATAGAAACGTAACATGTAGGCCCTATTAAAACCATCCTCACACTAGAAAAGTATTCTTTGTAGAAAATAGAAATTCATTCATAAATGTGAGCACTAATGTTTTTGAAAGTGTAACATGTAGTTCTTGTTCACTTTTACATTTGCATATTTTGAACTATATTAAAGTTACTTACAGTATAACAGGAGTATAATCCTGATTTATTAATAAAGTTTGCATTTATTTGCAGTTGTAAGTGGACTTATAGCCACATTTTAAACGTGCACATTTAGGGCCTCATTTATGAGGTTTTGCCGTAGGGCAGAGCTGCAGGCCTTCCTGCTGCACTGCCCTACAGCAAAATAAAAGTGCAGGAATGCATCGTATCTATCTGATATGGTGCGTTCCTGTCCTTTTCCCCTGCTCCGGCGCATAATGGGCTGCCGTGCGCTAACTCAGGCACCTTTGCAACATGGTGCAAGGGTGCCTGCGTTGCGGGGATGATTATTTTTGTGCAGAAAGGAAAACCTTCCTGCACAAAAACAATCACAATAGGTTTTTTCCTCTTCGAACACACATAAGAAAAGAAAAACGAGGAGAAATAAAGATATTTCTCCTCGTTGTGCCTCCCTTACACCTCCCCTGGGAAGGCGTAAGTTTTTGGCGCTGCCTCAGATTTACGATTCCTCATAAATCTGGAGAAGTGTCAAAAAGCCATGGATGTTGCTGGGAATGCCCCCAGCAACAACCATTGCATGCCCTTTTCATGCAGAAAACGGCATTAAAGGGGGCGATATTTACGAGGCTGCATTAAGCCAAAAAAGTGGCTTAGTGCTGCCTCGAAAATATGGAGCAGGCTCCTGCGCTACAGAACGTCACAAAAAGTGATGTTCCGGCAGCGTAAGGAGCCTTATAAATGAGGCCCTTAGTGTTCATTAACGCATTTCTTTAAATGAAGTTGTCTTTTTCTCAATTTGCTTGCAATAACGTTTTCCCTTGGAGGGGTCTTCTCGTGGATTCATTAGTAAGTGTTAGGAGGACAATGTATTAGAGATAGCAAGGCTGGGAAGGAAATCTTGGCAAGAATGTGTTGGTCTGATATGTTACAGGTGGGCCTTTTGTGTGGTCTGTACCAGCAGTGGCAAGTTGTTCAATCAAGGCTCAGAACTGCTGTCCTAGCTGCGAAGCTGGGAATTAGGAGCCTTGTTGCAAAGCACCTGAACACTGTTTTCTCATTGGATGATGGTGGTGTGATCGAGATAACACCATCTGAATCTCAAGTTTTTCCTATATCCTCATGTTCACATAGTTCACTGTAGAGCAGATCCCCTTTGGACTTTGAGAGCCACCGATCTCTTTGCTTTCCTTATTCTTTTCTGATTGTGACTTTATGCTAACTCTTGTTCTCTTTTTGGAATACTTCTACAGATGTTTCTGCAATGCTGACACCTTTCCTTCATGCTCCTGATGCTTCAGAGACCCATGCTTAGAACTATCCATATTCTAATTTAGAGCTTAGAGTAGATGACTTTTCTGTCCTAAACTCTATTTGGGCATTAATTTGATGACCGTAAAGCTTATTCATGCTTAATGAGGCGAATCAGAGTTTCCTTAAGGAGCACCGAATTTTGTTTGTAACCATTTGTATCTTTGTGATTGCTTTTATTTCATGCCTTCCACTTTAAAGGCTGAACTTATTTTGAAACCTGAATTTACCCATTGTAATTTTGTACCTCGTTGGTTAAATCATGGCTTGCATAAATTCTGGACTAATTGTGAATTTGTAATAAATCTACTAAACGCTATCCTCCTATTCCTAGTCTTCTTTATGTAACCAAATTGGTTGCACAAATGATAAATTGTCTGATTGCATGTTGACTTCCTTTTTCGCCTCAATCACGCAAATACGATCCAAGGTAGAAGGAGAACGGGAGCTGTCCAAATCCACTCCATCACAGCCAAATCCAACTACTTTCAGCTACAACTCGGCACCTCACCCTTTAGTATCAGATCTCTGTTTGGCATATCGAATCAAACACTGTACATCTTGTAAGATCCACATTTCTAACACTTGTACCCTCTCAGTCCAAATACGGTGAATTCCTAAACATCTTTTCTAAAAGGTA
Organism: Calotriton arnoldi; assembly: GCA_963921515.1. Classification (NCBI taxonomy): domain Eukaryota; kingdom Metazoa; phylum Chordata; class Amphibia; order Caudata; family Salamandridae; genus Calotriton; species Calotriton arnoldi. Next base: position 979,189 of record CAWUFW010001612.1, on the reverse strand, counting down.
TTCGCCATTGGAAATAAAATTACATTTTCTCCTATCAGAAGGAGCCCTTCAACATTTCACGGATTGCAGTTTTTAGCACTAAACCACGTGTTCAGAGAAGACTTTTAATTTTATTCATTAGGGATTACAGGTTGCTTCATTGACTTTGAAATACCAAACAAGCTCAGGTAACTGCAACCGTTGCAGAGGGCTAATGGCAGCATCCCGTTAACTGATGCAACATGTGCAATAGGTGAACTATACCTTTAAAACGTTTAATGGCTCCCTGCTGGACAGAAGGAAGCTGTCAATGAAAGTCTGAGCCATTAGGCTGCACCTGAGCATGTTTGGTCTTTCACCACAAGTGAGCGTGACATCAATTAAAATGGTGCACAGGTTGTCTTTGTTGAGTGGCAAGTAAGACTTAATTACCGTCATGGGTCTTAGTCTTGACTATGAGTCATGGAGTAGTTTGGAATATTGTGGTGTTCTACATTTTCCTCAGTCTCTAGAACCTTGCTTTGGTGTGATTAGACTGAGTTGTGGTGGATTTTGCTGAGAAAGGAATGCATTAGTCTTGTTTAATGACTTTGATCACTACACCCAGGTGATTGGGGTAGTCATAGGTTCGTGATGAGGACAATTAGTGCTGAGCAAGTAAAAATCATAAGCCTTCCAGGTGGAGCATTTGTGTTATTAATACACCACCCATAACCAGTTGAGAAAACACAACTCAACATGTTTCACTTTTATTGGTTCTTATCAGGCGGGTGTGGCTTAGTCACGGCATGAATGTTAGTAGAGGGAAAAAACAACTTGCTCAAAGGTTTAGACAAACAAACTGCTTAAAGCATAACCGTGTTGGAGTGGCACATCAGCCACTTTGGCACAGCCAGATGGGTCAGCTTGAAAGGACCAGTGTGTGACACAGTTTTCTTTTGGCCCCGTCACGGCCCACAGGACCAAAAAAAGTCACACGCTGTCAAGCCAACCCATCTGGCAGTAGGAGGGCCCGATGGGCCAATCCAACACTAAGCATAAGAAGGACCTCTGGGGAAAGGTGGCTCCACCCTTCACTGAGATCATTTTAAGTGACATCCCTGACACTCCATTTGGCCATAAGACTTTCATTATAGGATTAGTGAATACTTTCCATATCAAGGTACAAATTTTGTAGGTAACATTTACGTATTACAATTTCGAACTCAGAAAAATACAATCGATGGCCACCTAATATGCAATATTATCAACTAATTACTTGATGTGTTTCACTTCCAATGGTTTACATATAAAATAAGAGCTCCCTACTCCCAGACCTATTTTTTGTTTTAGTGCTCAATTTAGTATTGAAATAGTCAGCAGTTCAGCGCGAGATGGGCTACCACAGGAAGGTGAACAATGAACCCAATGGGAACCAATTCGCAGAGGTTCTTCTCTGAATAGATGTGTCTTACAACACAATTTCGAGCTGTAAGTCACACTTATCCACGTAAAACAGCATATGTATCAAGTTTTCCGGCAAAAGGAAAGGTTACTATGTATATAACGACCAATGAAATTGTGCATCTCCCTGACAACTCACATCACAACTGTGAAAGCATTTTAGACACCCAAAAAACAACACAATTATATTTTGTCAAATTCACCACAATTGTATAAAAAAAATTTTGTGCGATAAATCCACCACGTATAATACATTATGGGTTAAATATTATCAAACAAATATGTGGTCAGGTACGTCAGTATGTATGTGTCATCACGTCACATACAGCATGGCTACCTCTCAGGTGTGAAGTAATTGCCAACGAGGTGTGTTAGTATGCAGATAGTGAAAAAAAGAATTACGTGAACAGTGAGTCAGCCAACCAGGTGTGGTTTGGGAATCAAAACCAACACTAGCACAAATGTTTAAATCACCCCCACACTGTACCATATCAGTGAGCACAGTGAGCAGGCCTGGCCATCTAAGGTGGCTTTTGTTGGAGGCGCAATGATGGGTTCTCCGCACCAAGAAAATGTCAGAATGAACGAGTCCAAATTTTGCAAATTACAGCACAATTGCTCAATTATACCGTCTGAACGCTTTTGGGCCTCGACCATGACAGCAAACCCAGGCCTAAAAACAGCCCCTTAGGCATCAGCTCAATTGCAGATGGCAAGATGCCCAAATACCTTACGACATATAAATGTTAACATAATCTGTCATCGACTATTTTTGATTATCGCATGTATTACTTGATAAGGTTTACTATTTTTAGAGCAGGCTTTCTGCTGAGAGCCATGTGGGCTTTACAAAGTCACACAGCCTGGGCTCAAAGCTCTCCACAGAATTACTTGTTGATTTCAGCAGTCAGTGGCTAGCATGGGTTGTATGGGCCATGTGCAAGCAATGAAAATGGCCCCCCTGACTGCTGTTTGGGCAGTGGAGTGGAATACAGTAACAATTCTGAGGGCCTCTCAGACTTCTGGGCCCCGACAGAGTAAACATACAGCATAACAGGGAACAAATGGTTGCTCAGCTTTAATTCTTGGTCTGCTTTTGACTGGTCCTCGAAAAGGCCAAAGTTATCTTGATCATCCCCTTCTTTCGATCCCTGTCTAGATGTGGTGCCTTGTACAGTGATTTTTATTACTCCTGTTAGTACACCACCTCACCTGAGTGTATATCTCTTCACACTGTGAGTCATGGTCTATTTTACTCACAATGTATAATGCTAAGGCATTTACCTTCACCACTGGGCTCTCAACTGTCTTTTAAAACACACAACTGTTGATATTCTGTACTCACAACTGTGTTGTCACCATAACCACTGCCTGTCCAGCAGTCAGTATGCTAAAGAAGTGCAGCGCAGTATGGGACGGAGGAAATAGCTTTCCCCCTCTCCATTGCTGTCAATAACAAAAATGCCTTGTTATCACTGCCATTCACAGGGCAGGCAATAGGATTCTTATCAAACTACCTGGAGCCCGAGTTGGATTGGCCCTATGCTTCATCCACTATCTTATCAAATCACAGGATCCCCTGTTGAATTGGCCCTATGGTTCATCTCTCTATCTTATCAAACCACTTGGAGCCCCAGTTGGATTGGCCCTATGCTTCATCCTCTATGGCCGTACCCATCTACTTGTCTTTAAGTGAGACAAGTTTGAATCATGGGCTAACACATTATGCATTTACTTATTGTTCAAAGCTTAAGCACCCCATGCAACTCGTGCACTGCCTCAGGGAGGCAAGAATAAAAGAGAGGATGAATAACCACAGAGGTGTTATTAGTGGACATATGAAGATGTTCAGCCAGAAAAGTTCACAGTTGCATTAGCCACTTTCCAGTCTCACACCATCAGGCTTGGATTGATGCAAGAACGCTCTTCATTCCAACCTGTTCACAACATGATTGACTCACTTTCTGCAAGATCTTGACAGGAAGACTCACAAATTTTAGATGTTGGTTCTTGCTCACTGTCCAGGGATGGTCTGGTTGACGAGTCTTCTTCAGTTCTGTCCAGAACCTACGCAGGTTGTATTATTTTCTCACTGTTACCCTTAACTTAGTCCATGTTTCAGAGTCTCAAACCCACAAGTTTATCTAAAACCTTTTAACCTTTAGTTGAACAGTATTGGCATCGTGGTATTGTCCTCTGCTCTGCTGTTCTCATGTAGCCAGTCTGCCTGTAGAACTGAATCAACAAGCTTAGGTTTTCATCGCAGTGAGCTTAAAATACTTTGTAGTTAGTGCGAAGCTTTGACGATAACTCTCGCTTTAGGTATGAGTTAAGGCAATCGCTGCACTGCAAGTGCTATGTGCTTTGACCATTTGACATCTTAGACTAACCTTACTGCATGAGTTGTACTGCTGTAAAAATCACTCAAGCCTTCAATATGCTACAATTACTGACCTTAATAAACTCTCTTCTGATCCAAACAATCTTTCTTTCTTTTCACTGATAAAGCAGCAGAAACTGTAGTCACCCATCAACCGTCTCCTAAAATCAATTAGTTTTCGGGCTTCAGACCTCAGTGAAACATGGAGACAGCACTGTAGAGAGCCACCAGACCTCTATAATAAAATGTATCCACTCTCAATCCTCTGGGCCAGGTGCAGCCCGAGGGTATTGATCCAGCGCGATATTAGCCAACAGCATTCATACACCATATACTCACTTGGGCCCATACATTCACACTACACTAATACTTACGCTGGGTGTCAGATGTACTCTTTTATCAAAAATCCCTGCTACCAATTACCTTCTGATTGAAGAGACAGCAGCGCAACTAAAGGTTGCAGTATAGTTACCTAAATACGAGAACCAAGCCCCTTAGCAAAGGAGTTGGAAAAGATAGGACCCTGGAAGGATGAAGAGCAAAGACCTCCTTCAGGATCAGGACAGGACTGGTGACCTCTCTATAACGACGCCTTCGCCGTTCCCCTCTCTGGCACTCGACTTCTCCTCGATTCTCCCGTCTAATGGACTCCGCCGCCCCCTCCTCAGGACCTCTTCCGGACAGGAATTCAGTCAGCAACCGATCAGCTGGCAGCCTGGAGCTCTTCTATATGTTCTCTCTTCTGTGGAATCTAGCTCTGTCTTCGGTATCTTCTGTTCCCTCTGTGCTCACTAATTACTAATGCTATATTCTATTATACCCTTCTACGCCCATGTACCTCCCCTTAATGTTGCTAAAATATGGGACCACTACTTCTGATTGGGAAGGGACAGGGGTGGATTCTCGTACCATGTCAATTTTGGCCTAAATTGTGAAGCCTATTGTCTTTACGTTCCCGCCCCTTCAAATTAATACATTCGCTTTATTTCCCACCCGTCTAACGACAAATGTTATACATTTTACAGGAGAAAAGTAACAATTTCTGTCAGCCGGAAACTTTGGGTACATCATCTTCGGCCAATAGGTCGTGGCCTTGGGAGACGTCCAAGTTGACTTCACTTGGCAGGCAGACAGGACACATGCGCAGAACCCTCTGTCTCTCGAGTTTCAAGACACCAACCCAGGCCCAAGTTTACGAATTACTAAAAGTGCAAGAAGAAAATATTAAAATCACAAATAAAATGTTTCACTGTATACCCACTTTCCCTAACTCTATTCCCATTTAATCATAATACTACCCTGCATTAGTAGCGTTAAGAAAATGACAATTTAATAATGACATGAGAGCAAACTTAAGCATGTGAGAACATTGAGCGGCCATTTTAATGCACACTGCGCAGAAGCAGAAGTTTCCCACCAAGCAAAGAAAAACGTCACACCATGTGATCAGGTTGCGACATGCGCAGTAGAGTCCTGCGCATTTAGCGGCCATTTTGTATTTATCGACAAGCGTTATTCATTAGTAAAACACATAGACAAGCGTCTATCCCTTTTATGTTCGTGAATGCGAATGTTAGTATTGACAGTACAAGTTTAATAAATTAATACTATGAGGAGGATTGCATACAAGCAAGTTTCAATTTTGAAACCTTGCTCCATCAATCCCCTCTCTGATGGCGTTTCTGAGCCATCAAAAACACTACCCTCAATCAGATGCCAACTTCTAACAATTCGTTTCATTCTCATTTTTACTTTTTCTATTCTTACATTCTCCTTTTAATTTCTTGTATAAATCACTTCTCCATTCTTCTAGTTCGATCTCGTCTAGTTTTCTCTTCTTTCCTTTTCCAGTCACTTTATATGTTCCATTCTTTCTACAACATTTGCACCATATTGTTATTGCTAAATTATTATTGCTATCCCTGCTAAGGGTACTAATATTTGACCTATAAGTCCTTTCCCTATATTAGCAAACCAGGTTCCAATTGACGATATACTATTTGTCAATCTTTCCCATACACTATCAACTTCCAGTGGTTTAAGTTCTTTCTCAACTTTAGTTATGTTCTGAATGTATGTTCCAATTTCTGCACTCTTATCAGGAATATAAGTGCAACAATGTTCCGTCTTCAATAATTTACAGACTCCTCCCTCTTTTGCCAATAGAATGTCAAGAGCAAGTCGATTTTGCATTACCATAGATCTAATTGCAACCATTTCCGTATTAATCATTAGAAAACCTCCAGCAGTATCTGTTGATAAACGATCAACCACTGTAGACAATTTACATATTTTCCTTGAGTTCAGAATTATTCCCACTGAAGGTATCAATGCACCAAATATATCACCTACAATTTCAGAAAAACTAGCTCTTTTACTACGTATTAATTCATTATTGTTTTCATTGCTTCCAGTGTTTCTTTTTACGTGGTATATTTTTGGAAAAACGATCCCAAAATAACAACTTCTATACCACCTTGCAGGAAGCCTAAAGTAAGCCTTATTCCCACATACATAATAGATTCCAGGAAAAACTGAATCTGTTCCTCCTTTGAGTCCCCAACCTCCAAGAATTAAAAAATTGTGTTCACATTCACTGGTACCGATGAAAACATTGTTATAATCAGTCTTTAACCTATGAAGACAAATTTTCCCTTTCTTTACGAAATCCAGAGCCATTGCAGCTTGAGCTTTACCAGGTGTATAACTCCCTTCTTTCTCCGCCCAAGGTGGCAACTGAGCCTTATGCTCTGAAGCTTTCTTTTGAAAATCATGTCTTCTATCTTCTACCAAATTCAAAAATATCTTTTCTTCTTCTAGTAAAGAACATGTTAGATTGTGTCTATGTGCATGTGTTATGTCTATCGATTTCATTGTTAAGAAAAACTCTCCAATAAACTGTGCGTCTTGACTACTAAGCACTGGGTTCATACTCTTGCGAATCGGAACCTCAGAAAATATCACATCTAGGTTTGAATAATAATACTGTAGCCTACCTGTTCTATAAAATAAACTTGTTAATACACTACATGAGATGCCATATGTCAGTGGTAAATGATGGTATGTTAATCCTTCCGCTACTGATTCAGGTAACTTCATACAGACATAACAATTACTAACTTCCATTGTGTCTACATACTGAAACAATAACTTTGTGAAAACATTTAAACTAGTGTCGTTATCAGCTATTTCATGATGAATTTCTGCATCATCTTCTGCCATTAGTTCTACTCTACTGCCCTTCATGTTTGCTGTCCTCCCTTTAGTGTCATTATTAATCTTCTTATCTATTATCATAAGGTAAGGAACTGCTACAATCAGTACTAGCCACACTATAAGCACTAATACTAGACTACATATGCAGATTGCACAGCATCTCCTACAACAATTTCATTTTGGTCTCCCAGTAACTCTATCATCAGGCATTTTTCGACAACGATGATTGCTCTTCTTATCTCTTCTTCTTTTCTTTAGAGGATTCTTTTGTTTAGTCAGGGTGGTCTTGTTTCTTCTTCGTATGTAAGTTCTGCACTTGTTCCTTCGCCACCACTGTCACTTGACTCTGAACTTTCAAAATCTTCAAGAATAATATAAGTCCAGTCAGGACCCTTGAATTTGTTATTCACAAGTCTCAGTCTTTTACTTTTTCTTTTTCCTGACTTTTTCTCTTGTTCAGTTTGACTTGTTACTTCAGGTACTTGTTCTAGATCTTCACTTCTGGTTGTTATGTGGTATTTTACTCTTTTGATGACACTTGGCCAATGATCTCCTTTTCTTGTTTTCTTTGTTGGCACTGTTTCTCTGTTTTCATTTTCAGCGATCTCGTTATTTTCACCACTTAATACTGTTTTGTTTTCTTTTGTTACTGCTTCTTTTGTTTGTTCTTTTTCAGGTCTGATTCGTTTCTTTTCAGTAGCTCCACAATGACTTTCAGGATGTAGGCTTTGTTCCTTTTTTATTTCTTTGTGTTCATTTGTATCAACCCCTTTTTCTTTAGTGAATTCTTCTTGATCTAACTGCTTCTGATCAGGGCTTATTGCACTGTGAACTTCTGCAGCCTGACCTGATTCTTCTAAACCTGTCTGTCCCTCTTCAAAGTTTATTAAATCTTCACTGTTTTTAGTCCAATTTTCTTTCCCTATCTGATTTAGTTCAGGATCTATTACTGTCTTGTCTTCTTGATCCCGAACTGTTTCTTCTTCACCTATCTGATCTTCTTTAATCTCTTCCAACTTAGTTTGATTTCTCGTTCTGTGGTATACTTCAGGCACTTCTACCACTGGTATCCAATCCTGACTTGTGCTCGGTTGTTCTCCGTCAGCTTCTCTTGAACCTCTAGCCTGAGATTCCTCCGCTGGGCAACCTTCAGCTTCTTCAGTGATTGTTGTTGTCTGTTGATTCTCTTCTTCAGGTTCTGGAACTCTCTTAGTGTGGCTTACGTGAATCCAATTAGGAAATCTTGCACACTTCGCTGCTGTATTGGTGGTCAATATAATTTGACAAGGTCTGCTCCACCTGGGTGATAGACACGTTTCTCTGGTGTGATTCTTCACTACCACCCAATCACCAGGATTCAGATCATGTTCTAGTTCAGGCTGCCTGGAAACTGCGTCTTCTCCAACCTGATGAGAGACAGAACGCACTAGGTCAGCCAATCCTTTGCAATAATCCAAAACCATTTCATCAGATATATTCACCAGTTTGTTTGTGGGAACATGTGTTTGTCTCATTGCTCTTCCCATCATTATTTCATGGGGGCTCAATCCTGTTGTTCTGTCAGGTATGCTTCTGATTCCCATCAAGACAAGTGGCAAAGCGTCTGGCCACTCTAATGATGTTGATGCACACATTTTTCCCAATCTTGACTTTATAGTGCCATTCAATTGTTCAACCACTCCAGAAGCCTCTGGGCGATATGCACAGTGCAATTTTTGTTTAATTTGAAATGCTTCACAAATTAATTTGATTACTTCACTGTTAAAGTGTTTTCCTCTATCTGATTCCAAAGATACTGGGAAACCAAACCTAGGTATGAGCTCACGTAACAACAGTTTTGCAACTGTAATACTGTCATTTCTCCTAGTAGGGTAAGCCTCCACCCACTTTGAAAACAGACACACTATGACTAGTACGTATTTCAGCCCTCTACATGGTGGTAACTGTATGAAGTCGAACTGGAGTCTTATAAATGGGCCCTCTGCCTTTCCAATCTTTCCAAACCCAATTATCGTTTTCCTGCCTGGATTGTGCATTTGACAAGTTAGACATCTCTGGCAAAGACTCTCTGCAACAGCCCTGAATTAGGGATTGTACCAATTTTGTCTGAACAGTCTAATCATTGCATCTCTCCCTATGTGTGTGTCTCCATGATGCATTCTAGCCATTTGTGAGAGTAAACAGTCTGGCATGACTGGTCTGCCATCTGCACTGATCCACACTTCATCATCTCCTCTTTGTGAACAACCTACTTTAATCCACAAATTCTTCTCACTTTCCTCAACCTCATCTTGCAATTTCTTTACTTCATTCCAGGTTTCTGGTGGCATATACAGCATAAGTTGGCAGCTGATTCCCATTCTTTCCACCCTCTTATTTACTGATGTTCTGGTTTTGGTACAGTGTTGAGCCACCAGGTCTGCATATCTGTTGCCGACTACCACCCAGTCATCTCCTGACTGGTGTGCGGCACATTTCACCACAGCCAATTCTTTTGGTGATTGTATTGCTTCTAGCAATTCCTTTACAAATTGTCCATTTTTAATAGGGGATCCTGAAGAAGTCATGAAATCCCTCTGCATCCACAGTTGGCCAAAATCATGCACAACCCCGTAACCATATTGACTATCAGTAAATATAGTTACTCTCTGATTCCTCCCAATTTTGCAAGCTTTTATCAAAGCAATCAATTCAGCTACTTGTGCAGATTTAACTCCTGGTAAATAGGATGCTTCGACTATTCCAGTTAATTCACATACTGCATAGGCAGCAGTTAGTTTACCATCTTCATGTCTTTGACATGAACCATCAACAAATAGCTCCCTGTCTGGCTTTTTAAGAGGCTGTTCCTCTATATCTGGGCGTGGTTTTGTACATAATTCTGTAATCTGTACACAATCATGCTCATCTTCTTCGTCATCTTTATTTGTTTCATGATATGGGTCTGGCAATAGATTTGCTGGATTTATTATTGTACACCTTACCATGGTCACATTTTCAGCACCCATTATTATTCTCTCGTATTTAGTCAGCCGACTAGGAGTAAGATGCTGAGTTCGGGTTCTTGTCAATAGAATGACAACTGCATGTGGAACATACACTTTTACAGGATGTCCCATCACAATTGACTCGCTTTGTTCAATGCTCAAGCAAGTCGCTGCCACTGCTTTTAGGCATCCTGGCAATGCGGCTGCTACTGGGTCCAATGTAGCAGAAAAATATGCTATAGGACGTCTGTCTAGTCCATGTCTCTGAGTTAAGACAGAAAGTGCACAATTTTCTCTTTCTTGACAGAATAATGCGAATTCTCTTTTATAATCAGGCATGCCTAAGGGAGGTGCTGAACAAAGTGCATTTCTCAATTTTACAAAAGCTTCTACACTTTCATCCTCCCACTCAACAGGGTCCTTTGCTTTCTTTTTCGTCATGTTAATTAAAGGCTTAGCCAACATGGAAAAATTTGGTATCCATTGTCGACAGTATACTACTATTCCTAGGAACATTCTCACTTGTCTTTGTGTTACAGGCATTTGCATTCTCTTTATTAATTCTACTCTTTCAGAGGTTACTCTTCTTTTCCCCTCTCAATTTGGTGTCCCAGATATTTGACAGCTGTCCTGCAAAACGGTAACTTTTCAGGTGAGACTTTATGCCCTTCCTCAGCTAAAAGATTTAATAATGCTATGGAATCAACAACACAGTCTTCTCTGGTGGTCGACGCTACTAATAAGTCGTCGATATATTGAACTAAAACTGAGCTTCCTGGCATCACTAGTTTTTCAAGGCACTTTTTCAGTATCTGATTGAAAATGGAAGGACTTTCTGTGTACCTCTGAGGAACACGGTTCCACACATAGACTTTGTTCTCAAATTTAAATGAGAAAAGATACTGGCTGTCTGGATGCAATGGTATTGAAAAGAATGCTTGACATAAATCAATTACAGTGAACCATCCTGCATTCCAAGGAATCTGATATAGGATTACTGCAGGATTTGGTACTATAGGACAACATGGTTCTACAATCTTATTTATTTTCCTCAGGTCCTGAACAATCCTATATTTTCCACTAGGTTTCTTTAGTCCCATGATTGGTGAATTACATGGGCTACTCATTACTTCTTTTAGGATATTTTGTTTTACCATTCGATTGATTTCTTCAATGACTCCTGCTTTTACTTCTGCACTCATTTTGTACTGTTTAGTATTTGGGAAAATCGCACCTTCTTTTACCGTAACTTGAACTGGATCTATTTTTGCCATAAGTCCTACTTCTTTTCCAGTGAAATCCCATACTATTGGGTTTACTTTACCTTTTAATTCTTCTGGCAACTCATCTTTTGTTATCAGCGAGAACATTTAATCTATTTCTGTACCTTGTTTTGCAACCATAATTTTATATACATGGTCCTCATCTGGTGTTTGAACTGCCACACCATCCGGAGTGCAGAAGATTGTACAATTCATTTTGCACAATAAGTCTCTACCTAATAAATTCACTGGGCTAGAATCGCACACTACAAATTGGTGCATTTCTCTGAAGTTTCCAATTTTAACTTCCATTGGTTCAGTAAGAGGTGTTCTAATTCTTTGATTAGCTACCCCCACTACTTGGATATCTTCACCAGAGAGAGGAAGGTCTGGGATGTCTGCTGATCTCACAGTAGACCTGGTAGCACCAGTGTCCAAAAGGAAAGTAATATCATTACCTTTCACATTTCCTTCAACATATGGACCAGACTGATTTACCTGTAAGGATGCGCCAAGTATGCACTCCTTCTTCCCCTCTCCTAGGCACCGTCATGAGTCGAATTTACAATAATTGTCCTGCAAAAGAAATTGTGATGTCATATAATCATTCCTACCACTTCCTCCTGAGTATCCGATGTCTGTACCATGTTTTGCTCTTCTTACATTACCCTGAACAGGTGGAGGTGGTAATTGACTCTGGGGATTTACACCCTGTTGTGAGTCATTCTGCGTCTGTGGATTTAAGTTTTGATTTGGACCATTATTATTTCGAATCTTTTTACACTCGTCCTTCCAATGCCCCAATTTTCCGCATCCATGACAAGGAAATTTCTTTTTAGCTTCTTCTCTACTCATTCGTCCTCTAAATTTTCCACCATTTCCAGTATCACCACTCGTTCCAGAATCTTTTCCTTGATTCTCACTCGGATTTTCCAAATTTATTCCCTGCTTCTCTGCCATTTTCACCTGTGCCCACATCACCTTTTCTTGTAATTTCTTGTGTCTATCCTCAATATCGTCTCCACAATATTTTGCATACTTCAGAATCTCATCTATGGGCTTTCCCTGCCAACACAGCATGTGTTGTTTAATCATCTGGCAAATCTCTGGCTTCAGACCGTAAACAAACCGATACACAAACTGACTCATGTTTTTGTCTCCAATGTCCTCAAATCCACTATACTGTTTAAACACCTGTAATAAACGCTCATAGTAAGAATGTACTGTTTCACTTGCTTCTTGGGTTGTTCGATCTATTTTCACCCAATCTGTTTCTTTCGGGGGTATCTTTCCTTTCAGGTATGTTATCACCTGCTGATACTTTTTCATCACATCACTTGACGGGGCACCTGTTTTTGGATCTCTGGGATACTCATCACTAGGCCAATCCACTGTGATCTTACAATCTGTCCATAAATCGGCAGGTACGACTATGTCAAACAAACCATCCAAATCCTTCAACAATACCTTTGACACCTTTACAAACCTTTCAACCTGTTTGTACCATTCAATTGGTTTTTCCCTCAGCTTTGGAAAATCATTCGTAAATGATAAAATATCCTGTCTACTCCATGGGACATGTACATATCCTCCTCCCGCAACTTCTCGCATTGGATACATTTGATCTGCTTTTCCTGCTTCCTTCATCACATATTCAGATGCTGTTCTGCTTGTTCGTGCTTCTTCCTTTTTCTTAGCCCACCTAGATCTCCATTTATCTAGATCTCCCCATTTTTGTAAAACTAACATTAATTCTCTTATTTGCAGTCTTCTTCCAGATGCATTCATATTTTCTAAATCTTTGTCTGAAAATTCTGCTCTATAGGGTTTCTGTAGTACTTTTGATTTCCCTATTTCAATTCCCATCTGTAGTGCTAGATTGGACAATTTTTCATGAAATACCCTCACATTTCTAGTGATACTTCTGCATAGGAACAATAATTCTTCTTCGTCATAGGTATTCAATCGTTCTACTCCTACATTTCTTGCTATTATTTCTTCTAATTCAACTTTTAATTTATGGATATCCAGTACTTTTGGAGGTGTGCACTGTTTAACTGACCCTTGTACCCATCTTTCTAGATCTTCAGGTGTTACTATAGTAGCACTTTTTGCTCCTGATGAAGTTACTAAACTTACATCTTTTGAACCTCCAGGTACATCTCTTCTTGGAGTATTATTTACAGAACCTCGAATAGGTAAATCCATGAGTGATATTGTGGATTTACAATCACTAAATTGATCCTCAATTATAACTGGAGCTTCAGGTTTTGGGTTACTTACAGGAGTATTCATAGGAGTTGGTACAGGTATTAAAGGAGGGCAGTTTCCTTGAGTACCATATAATGGAACTACTGGACCAATTGTTACAGGAATAGTCAATGAATCAGGATGTACTTTTATCTGGGTTATTTTCCGTACTAATTCTGCTCTAGTCTTTTCTAAAGCTTCCTTTTCTTTGTCATGAAGTATTCTAGTCGGGGTGAATTCATGCATTACCTTTGGTACCATTGGAGTTTGTGGTGGTGCACTAGGAGGGCATCCACTTGTCCCTTCCTGATATGGTGGGGGATTTCTTAACATTTCCTCCATAAATTCGTCTTCTGAATCCTCATTTCTTATTAAATGTTTTGTCTTTTCTGTACATTTGCCTCCTGATTTTTCTCCTTCTGTGAATAATGGATACAGTCCTTCTGTAATCATCGCCCTTCTCCATTGTTTCATCTGACCCTCTCTTGACTCACGTAAATATCTAGGGTAAAATCCTGGGTAACTCCCATTACTTCTAGATCTATCCCGCTCAAATGCCTCGGTTTCCCATTCTTCTAGAGCTTCGTACTGGGTTAACCTAGGTCTGTGTTCTAAATCATTCATCCTCAATCTCAAGTTCTGAAGAATTCGTCCATTGAACGTGCCATTCTGGGGAAATGATAATACTCCATCATTTTTGGTGTATTCTATCCAATTCGCCATCCATACACACGTATGATAACCTCTCTCCATCATCATAAAAGATGCTGGCGTTTTAGCTGGTGGAATAATAATTCCTTCTCTAGTTTTGATTGGTTTGTCCTTTTTAAAATAATTCTTAATCTTTTGTAAAAATGACATTTTTCTCCTTTCTCCATACATTCTATCTAATCTTCTGTGTACAAAATTATATTCTGCAAAACCTAGGAATCTCCTATCCGGACGAATTCCTATTAAAGTCGGATCACGTTTTAACATGCAATCCTTATCCACTAAGAATTTTGCTTCTATATTTTCAACCAATCAAATGTCTGCTTCCTTTTATTTCCGAACCAATCCTTGCGCGGCCTTTTGGTGACGTGTTCTCTGTCAACCCCTCCTTTACAATCTGCTCTTTTCTGTTCTTGCTGGGTTAACCAATCCCAGCGCCGTACCTGTGACGTCAGCACTACTCCTGACTACTGACCCCTCCTTTACAAGGGTTTTTCCACACCCGCTGTTTCAACCTATCGCAGTGCGGCGTTTTGTGACGTCAGCTCCCTCTCCGGCAACTGACCCTCCCTTTACAAAATTACGCAAACTTATTTTCTCTATAAATCTTAATTAAGTTTCAGTAACAACATAGAACATTCGCTATCGTGCCAGTTTCCACTAATTTCGAAAAAGATAGTTTCTTCTACACTTTAGTAAAACCCTTCCGTTTACTAATACATACACTACGAGTAAAACACTTCCGTCTACTCTTCACACGAGCTCCAGAAGTACCTGTTACTTCTTCAATGTTACCCTTACTAGGTGATATAACATCAAATTTTTATCAGCGTACCCTTTTTGCTATTATTCACACGCATAGAGTCCCTAACAAGTACTTGAAGTCCTGCTTAACTTCTCAGTACTATTTCTGCCTGACAGATAACCTCACTGCAGTATGGCTTCCACTTGCCACCCACTATTCTTTCCCCCGGGGATTTCTAGACAACATAAAACAAAACTCAAAAATAAGCGGATGTTAGTTCATAAAAATACAAATAAAATTCTCATTACCCAATTAACAAAGAGTAACAACAACCGTCCTCTGCTTACCAGAAAACTGATCCAGCGCGATATTAGCCAACAGCATTCATACACCATATACTCACTTGGGCCCATACATTCACACTACACTAATACTTACGCTGGGTGTCTGATGTACTCTTTTATCAAAAATCCCTGCTACCAATTACCTTCTGATTGAAGAGTAATAACTTACCAATGGATCCTTTGCTAATTGGGAAGTTTAAAATGAGTGACATTCGTTATAATACATAATCCTGAAATAATCACTGAGTCAGGAAGTTTTTAAATTGTTTATCTAAAGTTTTAGCAGAGTAAAATACAGAAAACACGGTACTTGATCAAAATACCCAAGAGAAAGCATAGGAACGAATTCTCTAATAAATGACAGTGTTTAAGGAAATAAGAGAGGATAGAGACAGCAGCGCAACTAAAGGTTGCAGTATAGTTACCTAAATACGAGAACCAAGCCCCTTAGCCAAGGAGTTGGAAAAGATAGGACCCTGGAAGGATGAAGAGCAAAGACCTCCTTCAGGATCAGGACAGGACTGGTGACCTCTCTATAACGACGCCTGCGCCGTTCCCCTCTCTGGCACTCGACTTCTCCTCGATTCTCCCGTCTAATGGACTCCGCCGCCCCCTCCTCAGGACCTCTTCCGGACAGGAATTCAGTCAGCAACCGATCAGCTGGGCAGCCTGGAGCTCTTCTATATGTTCTCTCTTCTGTGGAATCTAGCTCTGTCTTCGGTATCTTCTGTTCCCTCTGTGCTCACTAATTACTAATGCTATATTCTATTATACCCTTCTACGCCCATGTACCTCCCCTTAATGTTGCTAAAATATGGGACCACTACTTCTGATTGGGCAGGGACAGGGGGTGGATTCTCGTACCATGTCAATTTTGGCCTAAATTGTGAAGCCTATTGTCTTTACGTTCCCGCCCCTTCAAATTAATACATTCGCTTTATTTCCCACCGTCTCACGACAAATGTTATACATTTTACAGGAGAAAAGTAACAATTTCTGTCAGCCGGAAACTTTGGGTACATCATCTTCGGCCAATAGGTCGTGGCCTTGGGAGACGTCCAAGTTGACTTCACTTGGCAGGCAGACAGGACACATGCGCAGAACCCTCTGTCTCTCGAGTTTCAAGACACCAACCCAGGCCCAAGTTTACGAATTACTAAAAGTGCAAGAAGAAAATATTAAAATCACAAATAAAATGTTTCACTGTATACCCACTTTCCCTAACTCTATTCCCATTTAATCATAATACTACCCTGCATTAGTAGCGTTAAGAAAACGACAATTTAATAATGACATGAGAGCAAGCTTAAGCATGTGAGAACATTGAGCGGCCATTTTAATGCACACTGCGCAGAAGCAGAAGTTTCCCACCAAGCAAAGAAAAACGTCACACCATGTGATCAGGTTGTGACATGCGCAGTAGAGTCCTGCGCATTTAGCGGCCATTTTGTATTTATGGACAAGCGTTATTCATTAGTAAAACACATAGACAAGCGTCTATCCCTTTTATGTTCGTGAATGCGAATGTTAGTATTGACAGTACAAGTTTAATAAATTAATACTATGAGGAGGATTGCATACAAGCAAGTTTCAATTTTGAAACCTTGCTCCATCAGTATAAATAAAATGACTGAAGGTCGCTTGTGGCTTTCGCCGATACCAGAGTGTCTGTGTGATCATCATTGAGGGTCTACGTTCAAGGACCTTACCACGAGGTCCAAGTCCACATTGGCGATGAGGCAGAAGCCATCCCATGTCACCAGGTGCCTCGCTGGCCCCACACTGCAACCCCTCAGCGCCTGCCTGGCCATAGTTGCCACCCACCCATACACCCATCTGCCGACGAGGTGCGTGACCTGCAGTTCCAGTTCTCTCCTTCGGCGCAGCACCCCACTGTCTCTCGTGGGTGTTGTCAAGGTTGCGCCAGCAGGCTGCTGCATCCTTCTGCCTTCCTGGTGTCCCGCTCGCCACGCCTGGTTGGCGTGTGCATGTGCCCCAGGAACCAGCTGCTCCGCTGTGGAGTCAGAAGGACCATAAGAGGCTGGGCCGTGTGCTTGCTACATGGTGCGTCCGCCTTCCTGGGCCCCAACGCATCTGCATTCCGCTCATGTCTCTGACCACTGCTGTCCCGGCGGGCGTGTCCTGCTGCTGCTAACCTGTCACTGCCTACGAACACCTAGAGAGCTCAGTTGGTGGCCGGCGGTGCCACATTCCAGGAGGCCAAGCCGGTAAAGGTATTTCTCCCTGGCAGCACCTCTTTTCTCCCTCCCCAAGGGCTTTGGCCTGTCATGGGGGGGGGCATCGTGAATGCATCCATGAGTGGGGACTATTCCAAGGTGTGACTTTGACCTGCTTTACCTGTGTGCCTGGGGAAGCTTTGCTTAAGACTGTGGGGTCTCCCCTCCCTTACCTCCATACTCATACTCATAGGTGTCTGGTCGACTGCAGTGAAGCTTTGAGGGTGTGTGCCCTGCCCCTCCATTGAAGCACCTGGAGTAGCGTGCAAGGACCCCAGCATGAGTGAACAGCAGCAACCCCCAGTTCGCCCTCCTCCGGCTCCATACGCTCATGTTTCAGTGACTCGACTACCCCCTTTCAGTCCGCTGGCTGATCCCACCATGGCGGCCCCCAGTTGGAGATCATGGCTTGGGAGGTTATACCAATACTTCCGTGCCACATGTCAAATAGACAAAGTGGTGGAACGTTCATTGCTGATGAATTTTGGGGGTGATGGGTTGTACCAATTGCTTGAGACTCTACCCAACACAGGGGATGATGTGGATTACAATGCTGCTGTTGCTGCCCTGAACAGGCCTTTTGACCAGCAACTAAATCCTGATTACAAATGTTTCAAGCTGCGTCAAACCAAACAAACAGACAGCGAATCTGTGGACATGGTCTATGCTCAGCTAAGGAAGCTCGCCATCACGGGCACTGCTATTAACCAACATGAAGAAATACAAGTGCAAATCATCCAAGGGTGCAGGTCTGCGACGCTTCAGCAGCTCACCTTCAGACAACGGGGTATCTCCCTGGACGAGATCCTAATAGTCATGCAGAAGAGATGGAAGTTGCGCTCAGCAAATCTGCCCCTGCCTTAGCAAACCAGAGAGCGAAGAACATCCAAGAGGAGCATGTAGAAGGTGTACAGAAGTGTCCAGGAGTGGCACGGCCAAGAGGGAATGCCAGAGGGCCCAGCGAAGGCTGTGGTTACTCTGGGCTAAAACTCAAGCCAGGAGTATGTGGGAAACTGCAATATTTGGGAAAGGTGTTCTGAAGCGGGAAACAGCGGCCTGAAAGCAAGCACTTGAAGAGATTAGCTGCAGCCCTACTCCCAGCTCACGCCGGCAGAACACTCAGACCTAACCCCCCCCCCCCCACGGAGCAAGTACTCTATTTGATGACGACGGTGATGAAGTCTTTGTAATCTTGTTTACGGCACGACCTGGCCACAAGAGGCGACCCCCACCTATGTGCACGGTTCAAATGAAAGATACCCCAGTGCTGGTCCTCATAGACACAGGGGCATCGATCAATGCAATGGACTCTGAGCAGTATGGAAAACAAATACCATGTCCCCTGCTCACGCCAAGCCGGGAGAAAATATACACATACAGGAATATGGAGCGGCTGCCTCTCAGAGGGACCCTAGAGGTGGATGTAAAGTGCGACAATTTATTGACCAGAGCCAATTTGAATCTGAGGGAGGGCCAGAAAGGCACACTATTCAGATATCACACCACTGAGGATTTGCAATTAGTATTCTGTGCAAAGCAGGTACATGACTCACAAGCAGATGACCTGCTGAAGGACTTTCCACAGTTAGTCCAAGGCAACCTGAAAGATCAACAAGCCACATTGCACATAGATGACTCGGTCAATCCGACTGCGCTAAGACACCAGAGAGTTCCTTTTCATCTGAGGCCACTTGTGGAGAGGGAGCTACAGGAACTGGAAGAACAAGGATTCATCAGAAAAGTATCTGGCCCCACACCATGGGTGTCGCCGCTGGTCATCACACCAAAACCGAAGCAACCAGTAGCAATATGGCTCTGCGGTAATATGAGGCTTCCAAACCAGGTCATCTGAAGGGAGAGGCACATAACACTTATGATGGATGACATAGTGGCAGATCTTAACGGGGCCAAGTGGTTTTCGAAATTGGATCCAAATTCCGGATACCACCAGCTTGAGCTAGCACTAGAGAGCCAGTACATCACTACGTTTTCCACACATGTGGGTATCCAGCACTACAATGAATGAACTTTGGCGTCTTCTCTGCGCCTGAGGTCTTTCAGAATGCCATCAGAGAAGCTCTCTCTGGGCTACTGGGGGTGATCAATTTGAGTGACGACATCCTCATCTAATCAGAGAGCCTAGAAGATTACCACGCTCGGCTGAGGGCCATACTTCGGCAGTTGGCAGACCGTGGCCTCACACTACACCAAAAGAAGTGCTCTTTCTATTAGAATTCAGTCGACTTCTTTGGCTATATGTTTTACAGGGATGGGCTCAAAGTAGACCCAAAGAAGGCAGAGGCGATACGCGATGCACCTGTACTCCAGAACCCAACGAGGTGCAAAGTTTCATACAGATGGTAACGTACTGTGGAATATTCATACCCAACTTGGCCACAATGGCAGAACCCCTGCAGAACATTGCAAAAACAGACATGCCATGGAACTGGGGCCCCGACGAGGAGAAAGTGTTCTGGGCGATACAAGGAGCCCTGCTGGACAAAGCAACCATGGACTATTTTCACCCCAACGACAAACAGAACTGATGGTCGACAGCAGCCCAGTGGGGCTAGGGGCAGTACTGCTGCAGGAAAATGGTGAGCATGAGTGGGCACCGATGGCGTATGCGAGTCGTGCAGTGTCATCCACGGAAACCTGTTATGC
Organism: Calotriton arnoldi; assembly: GCA_963921515.1. Taxonomy (NCBI): domain Eukaryota; kingdom Metazoa; phylum Chordata; class Amphibia; order Caudata; family Salamandridae; genus Calotriton; species Calotriton arnoldi. The sequence goes on along the minus strand of CAWUFW010001612.1, from coordinate 958,971 downwards.
TCAAATTGTGATCAGGTGAGCTTGTCATCACTTCCACCTCTATCTGTGCGGTCATCAGTTCAGAGTGGTGACAGATCAGAAACCCCTTATCCCATTATTCACTAGCACCGCATGTCCCACCCCTGTGAGGATTGAGAGTTGGGCTGTTCAGCTGCAAGCACATGCCTTCCAGATTATCTGTCGCCCCGGGGTTAAAAACCCTGCCAATTACCTGTCCCGGCACCCTGCCACGACTGAAACTGAAGGTCACGAGCTGGAAGAGGAAAGAACAGAGGGCTTCATGCAAATGATTGTGAATGAGGCCTGCCCGAGAATGATAATGCTCAATGCCATCTGTGAAGCCACAGAAAAAAATGGAGCATAACAAAAGCAAAGGAAGCTTTAGCCCAGTGACAGTGGCAGCACTTCCTCAACGGGGCCAGATCGTTGACACAGGAAGAACAAAATGCTCAAGTGCAACTCTGGAGAGAAATGAGCTGAGTGAGGGCAACAATGGTTTGTTGCTGAGGAGCCAACAAATCGTAGTACCCAGGAGTCTATGAGACCAGACAGTAACTCTTGCTCACCGAGGACATCAGGGAGCTGCCAAGACAAAAGCATGGCTGAGGAGTAAGGTCTGGTTCTCTGGGATAGACACGATGGTCGACGAGAAAATCAGAACTTGCCACCCCTGAGCAATATCCAGTAGAGACCCACTCCGAGCACTGGTGCTGACAGAGAAGCTAAGCGTCAAGCCCTGGTCGAAAATCAACATCCAGTTTGGAAGTTTACCGGATGGGCGAACCATGGTGGTGGCAATGGATTCCGATTCCAAATTCCCTGTGCTAGAGCTGGTGCCATCCACAGTGTTCACCCACATTAAGCCAGTTTTGGAGAAAACCTTTGTTCTACTGGGGTTGCCTGAGGAAGTGAGGTTGGAAAATGGACCACCGTTCTTGGGGCAGGAATGTCAGGACTATCTGTCAGTACTCTGCATTCATCACAGGAGAATCACTCCTCAGTGGCCACAAGCTAACGGCAAGGTAGAAAGATTCATGAGGAAACTGAATCGAGCTCTCAGGTTATGGGTGGAAGAGTGCCAAGAGGCAGAGAGCTGTCTTCATCAGTTCCTTCAGGCCTACCAGCAAACTCCTTACTCCAAGACCAACTGTGCTCCTGCAACCCAGTTATTCAGACAACCCCCGAGGCACAGCATCCTGGCAGACTAAGAATGGCAATTGGCGGGGCTCAATGTGAAAGCAACACAAGGAAGGGGACAGATCATGAAAGACAAAGCCAACCAGGGTCGGCGAACAAGAGTACTCACCCTACAGGTCGGGGTCTGAGTTGCCCTGAAAGATTGCCAACCAGGGTGGAGTTTCATACACCCTATGAGCCTGAGGTGTGGGAGGTCATCAATATTGATGGTACCACGATGACGGCGAGACGTGAGCACCCCACTGTAGTGCGGAACATCTCATGGTTCAAAGAAGTGCATGGAACAACCGGGTCTGGGGAACAAGAATCAGAGGAAGATGCAGGAGCGGATGGAGGATACATCTGGCCAAATATGACCCAAAGAGGAGAGGGCCCTCTGCAGACCTCGTAACTAGAGCGAGATACAAACATCCGTGAGCGTTCTCTGGCTGTTGTCCAGGACTCATCCATCACCCTGGACAGTGCCAATTTTGAGAGATAGAGCAAGGAGACTGGAGCTGAGAGGGCTCCCAGAAATCAGAGGTACTGCCTATGACCAAACCCGATCCCCAGCCAGTGGCTGAAAGACTTTGTATGCCTATAATATTTTGTTGTGTATTTTGGTGTTTTCTTTGCTAACAGATGAGAGGGATGTAGAGAGCCACCCGGCCTCTAAAATTAAAAGTATCCACTCTCAACCCTCTGGGCTGGGCATGGCCCGAGGGTATAAATAAAAGGGCTGAAGGTCGCACGTGGCCTTTGCTGACACCTAATACCAGAGTGTCTGTGTGGCCATCATTGAGGGGCTAAGTCCAAGGGCCTACCCACAACGCCCAAATCCACAGGTACTACTACATACAAAGAAAGTACTCCTCAATAGACATGTTCAAGATTTTGTCTGTTCTCTGATTCTTCTGGACCTCTCATCTTCATTCTATCGACCAGCAGTGGTTGAAATTTTTGTTTTTGTTTAGGAAAACCCATCATTTGCCACAAACTGCCTTTGTTCATTATTTTCTGCAACTGTGGAAAACCAGTTTGCCAGCTTGTGGTGTTGCGTGTCGCTTCGTGGCATTTGTTTGTGTTTGCACATTTCCTGGGCAAGGTGGGAGGGGGCAAAAATTCAAACAACATCAAGGAATTCCACAAAATTCACTGAGTGGAACAGATTTGCGAAGCACTGGCGAATTCATTCCACAAGTGAAACTGTTTCGCAGGCAGATATTGTGAAATTCACATTTCGGAGAAACAATAGATAGGGCACTAGACTTGGAAAGCAGGAGTGGACCTACCCGCTCATGGTTTGCATACCCAACTAGCTAAATTAAGCCATTACCTCTCAAGAACTACCAACATCAAGAGTGGGGAACTCAAATGCTCAGATATATCATCAACAATTTTGATGCCTACATCACACCCCATACTGATATTTTGGATACCATCAACGTTGGCTGTCACATGTATACAGGAAATACTAAATTAAATCACAGGTTGACTTTGGGGACCTTTCTTATGTTTCTCATTGGCTATCCAAGATGCATCACTGAATGCAGAAAAACATATTCTGAAAAAAAGAAATTATGCTCATAATCCCTTTCAACCCAAATCCATGCCTATTTACTGGAAAAAGTCAGGCACCCCAATGCACAAGTATTCAACATCTGTAACATGTGAATGTTATATTTGATCCATCTTTCATTTAGTCTATGTCTTATGCTTGTTTTGTGGAGCCTTATCACTCCTCGACCTCTCTCTCTGGTAATTTCCCTGATTCTTGCTGTAGTTACGTGCCTCCTTGACTAGTGCAACAAGCTCTTCACTGGCCTTGCAAATACTTCATGAGCCAGGCTGCTCACCTTCTGTTTGTCCTGAAACACCATAACCATATCACACCAGCAATTACATCTCTTCATTGGCTTTCTGTTAAAGAAATATGGGGTTTCAAAATTCTCTTGATGATTCATATAATGCTACATGGCCACTCACTGCTTTATCCCTCGAGTCTGTACATGTCTGTTTTTAACAACACAAAGCCTTCAATCTTCCAATTGAAATCTACTGTCTATGACGCTGAAATTGGGTGGAAGATCCCTTGACGAACTTGGCAGGCCCTTGTGGAATTCTCTAGCTATACAGTTCACACTTGAATGCGAAATTCCATAATAACATATTTCTTCAATGAGGCATATGGGTAGTTTAGGCACAACTCTTCAAAACCCACTGCCGTATAACCATGTAGTTCAGCCAGCCAGATGTCTACTGCTTGCTTTTGCCCTTTACATTCCTGGCCTCCAAAGGCACTATTAAACTATCTAAAGCTTTACCATTGCACCTTGTCTTATTGGATGAAGGATGATACTAGGAGACACCATGACAGCATCTATCTATCTATCTATCTATCTATCTATCTATCTATCTGTCTATCTATCTATCTATCTATCTATCTATCCATCCATCCATCCATCCATCCATCTGTCCATATATCCATCCATCCATCTATCCATCCATCCATCTAAAATTCACATGCAGGTGCCTTGCTCTTACGCCTTGCTCAGTGGTTAGCAGTTCCTGCCTGAACAGGGCTGGATAAAGGATATGGCCAGCCATGCTCAGTGAGTTCTGGGGCCATGACGACTGGGTACAGGGTGTGATTAGGGGACAAGATCTTCAACCAGTGTAGAGTGTGCATGGATGATGGCCAAACTCTGCTGGCATGGAGGCATGGGGCACTGTTTGCAGGTAATGGCCTGTATACTGAGCCTAGCGCACACCACATTACTTATGCTAGGGGCCAATGTATATCAATAAAAAAATCTAAAGTTTAGTTAAAGCAAAAATTATGGAAACTTACTTTAAACCTTTAATGAAAGGAGATTGTGGTTAAGATGCAAAACATAAAAATACTGAAATGTATACATTTTATGGCAAGCCGTTCACTGTTCATGGCTGAACACATGATGCCACAGATGACTTTATAATTGGTATCAATATTAAGATCAATGAAGCACCTATGGTGGCAGTAGTACCTTTAGCAATGTCTGACCAAGGCTAGGCCCCATGCCCAGAATGTTCTAGGCATATTCTTAACAGAATTTCAAGCATAATTGTGATGAGAAGAGTTATCTGGTGGGGAAGTGGTGTTGAGCAGTGTTGAGTATGTGGCCTACCAGACTGGAATAAAGGGTTTGACCTTAGGCGAGGCCCTTCTTCCAGAGTTCGCTGATTATCATTGAAGTCCAGGTTTTGAGAAGAGGCCCTGCACCCAGAGCCCAATTAATGTGACCAAGGACCTGGCCAATGAACTGTAGAGTTAGATATGATGAGAGTAGGGCGTTGCACATGCCAGACTTTCTGCCCAAAGGCCACAGCCAAAGTGTGCAGTCAACTCTAGAAAGAAAATCACACTCAACTCATAATCCGGGTGAAGTTAGTCTCTGCTCCCAGAGCATTATGGGAATGACATTGTGTAGGGGCATAGCGGGCCTTCAATTATCATTAAAGAAGTGTATGATAATGTGAAATGTGATGCCTCTTGTGATATCATGGATGAAGTCATGAGCAGCGAATTGGAGCATTTATGGGAACTTGCTGCACTGTGTTGCATGAAATCGAGAGAGCAGAAATGTGCCATATCTACAAAGATATGACACATTTTTGCTCCTTCATTGGGCTGCCACCATGGTGCAAGGGTGCTTTACTGACAGCATTGTTTTTGTGCATGAAGGAATACCTACCTGCACGAAAATAATCCTAAGAGCCAATCTCCTGTTTCTATGTGTGATGCGTAAATCATCACACATAGAAAGAGGAAGTAACACGGACAAATAACATATTTCTCCTCATTACGCCATGCACAGGAGATGCACTATTTTGGCACAATCCCAGGTTTACTGATTTTAGTGAAATAGTTCTGAAGGTAGGAAGGAAGATGTAGTATTCTGCAGATTGTGTTGCCCAACATTGGCTTGATGTTTAGTCCTGTTGCCAAGCCCTAGAAAGTGGGCAATACGCCTGTACCCACAATGGCAGAATGGTTTAAGGGGAAAGTAGGGCAGGCAGTAAATAATATAGTGGAACTCTGTTTAGATTAGGTAACTCTTGAGTGCTTAGTGATATACAAAAGGCTAATTATTAGCATTGTTCACACAACAATTCATTTCAGTACTTTTTGTATATATAAAATACTTGAGCCTTAGAAACTTTTAGGTGTGAAAGACTTCAGCCATAACATGTTTTGCCTCCTATTTGGCACGCAGGGCTGGGGCTTCCTCAGGCTGTATCATGTATGTAACAATAAGCAGTGTGTTATAGACAAGCAACACAATTGTGATTACTCTTGAGTCACCAAACAATCAAAATGATAAAGTTGGCAGGTACAATTCAAGCTTAGACAGCTTTTATCCTTCTCCCACATCGCATCCAAGACCTGGAACGAGCTCCCAACCGAAATTAGACGCGCCCCATCCCTGAACACCTTCAGGAAGGCTCTCAAGACCTGGCTCTTCAGCTGAACGGAACGGCTGACCCCTCCCCCCCCCAGCACCTTGAGACCCTTGCGGGTGAGTAGCGCGCTTACAATTCCCCTGATTGATTGATTGATTGATTGATTTATTCACAAGTAGTCAGTCCTGGTGGTATAGGTACCCAAATTTTGAAGTGAGAAATGCCAAAATATGGGCTCTCCTGCTGTTTAGATGAGATTGGGTGATCAGGAGGTAAGCAGGAGGCTGGAGGAGAACATAATTGGTGACCAAAATCATCGTCAAATCAACAGAAGGTGCTCCTCAAACATCAGACTTTGCAAGGAAATTACAAAATAATGGTCCTTGTAGCTCAAAAGTAGAGAGTGAGAAAGCGGAAAATTAGTCTGTATGGGGCCAAGAGGAAAAAATGATCAGTCTGTCTGTCAGCGTAAACGTTAGAGATAACAGAAATAAGACAGTCCAGGGGATTACCTCTATTGAGGTCCGGATAGGTACTTGATCGATGTGGTGAAAAACAGGATATGCCAGAAGTGGTGCTAGCAGTCTCTGCGGTCAGGTGCAACAAAAGTCGGAACTAGGCATATAAGAGGAATTGAGGTGAGGTCAAGTGTGATACGACTGTGTGAGGAATGTAATCAGAAGTGGTGAAGGATGTTGGCCATATTGGAGTGTAGTATGAGTTCAGAGCAAGGGTGGGATGCTGGTGTAAAAAATGTGTCAAGGCCATCAAATACTTGGTTAAGAATGAAAATATGAGTAATACATAAAATACATTTATAAGAGTTTGAATTTCAAAAGAACCTGCTCAAGACAGGTCGATGTACATAAATGGAAAATTCTATAGTAAGTAATTTGATATCAATGCCATCCTGAGGTTGATACAAATCATATGTTAATCGCTAAGCTTTTTAACAAAAATTGGTCAACCCCGTTATAGTGATACACCATACAAGTTATTAGTAACAGGTGCACTTTATTTCTAAGGTACAGAGTCAAGGAAACACAATTCTTCTAGTACGGTGCTATCTTCCAACTCCCCTAGAATCCCTCCAAACATTCTTCAAATACAGAATGGCATGCAAATAACAACACGACACAAACCCATCACACAAGCCCACAACACATCACCCTCCTTTAAAACATAAAACATTTTGTTAACATACACAAAATAACCTAAATACCTAAACATATTTCCACCTTAATTACCTAAAACGCAATATTATCCTATGGAACGTAAATGAGAAGAGGGAAGCAAACTAAAAGCAGATAAAAAACTTCACTCACAACCTTCATGGATATAATCATCTAGCCATTTAGGGGGTTTCTTTACTCTTCTATCCACTTTATCCTTCTCCATACTGGGAGATGAAACATTCACATCCAGTGTGCGCTCAGAGCGCCCTCTGTTCCGTCTCAACAGTATCAGCAGAGATGGATGACGAATGATTCTCAGAAAGATTTGATCCTTCAACAGCATCACTATCTACATCTACTTGTGCTTCCGAATTAACTATAGTGTCGTCCATATCCAACCAATCAAATCCTCTCTTGTCCTGATTTCTATCTTCCATCCACTAAAATTGCTCAAAGCCACCCGTTTGAGGTTCCATACCTTACAGTTACTCAAACGGAATGCATTGTGAAATACTTATATCACTTCTTCTGGTTCATAGAACTTACTCATTCTTTTAGTTACATACCCTTGTTTCTTAAATCGTACCCAATCCCCAACCTTAACATTCAAATGTTTGGTACTATTTTTGAAATTGTAATAAGCTTTTCTTTTCTGATGCCCTCTTGCCATGGTTTCTCTGACCCTTTCCACCGACCAAGGATCGACACATTTACCAAAGAACCATCCAGGATTGTATTTAGTCCTGCGATTCCTGCCCCTCATTATCAAAAAAGGTGACAATCATGTGCCCTCATTTCTAGTAACTCAATAGGCCCATATGGCTTTCATCAATTGGACCTCCCAATCCTTATTATTTGGTCACGTCACTTGAATTACTCCCTTAAGACATGGTTGAACCTCTCAACCATGCCATTGCCACTAGGATTGTAAAGAAAAGTGGCCTTCACTTTTACTCCTATCCTGTCATAAAACTGATTAAATGAATTAGATTTCAACTGCACTCCATTGTCACTTAATATTGTAGCAGGAATACCTTCCATACTAAAAACCTGATCCAAAAATACTAAACCACATCAGTATCAGCATTCTGTATCACTTTAACCACAGGCCATCTAGAGAAAAGATCCATAACAACTATTACATTTCTTTGTGACAATCCTACTGGCCCCATGATATCGATGGCTATGGATTCCCATGGATTTTATGGACAATGTCCCTCACTCATTGGTGGCATCCCTCACTCAGTGGAGGCTAAAGTGTCTGTAGAGATTTATCCACTTTGGATCACTCCATACATTTCCTGACCATGCGTTCATTTTCAGAATCTACTCCCGGCCACCAGAACAACTTCTTTACAGCTGCTTTAGTACGCCCTATGTCGAAAGGGCCTTCGTGGAACAACTGCAGTATACTGTCCCAAAGGTTAAATAGAGGAATGATTTTTCACCTCTCAGAATCACTTCCCAATCAAAGGCTAGCTCGGATCGTACTTCCCAAAAGGAATTAACTGTGTCTCATAAATTCCTCTTATTGGGCCACTGCCCTCTAATGAATTTAGCAACCTCCTGTAACAGTATGTCTTCTCTATACTCTTATTGTAATTCATCCCTTTTTAAAGCTGGAAACCCGCTATCATGTATTAAAGCAGCCTAAAACTCGTTCTACTATCACCTTTACATTCTTCTAGCTGGGTTGGCATTCTGGACAGAACATCTGCCACCTCATTTGGCATGTATATGATCTTATATATGAAATCCTGCAAAAGCTATCACCGTGTCAATATCTTTGCCATTGATTTGTGTCAAAATAGCGCCCAATCCCTTGCTACTAGCATCGGTTGTTATAACACTATATGCGGCTGGGTCAAAGCTACTCAATTTGGTTGCACTTGTGATACAATCTTTTATAATTGAAAAATCTCTCTCACACTGTTGTGACCATATAAATTTGCTCCCTTGTTTAGGAAGTTGCCTAATATTATAACACTCTTCTGCAAACTTTGGAATTAATTTAACACAATATTCTGCGTGACCCAAAATGGATCGTACATCATCATTAGATTTTGGCATGGCTGCATTCTTGACGGCTTGTACCAAAGATGGATTCTGTTTAACTCCTGAGTCATCAATTACATGGCCCAGATAAAGTACACTTCTTTCCTCTATCTGCAATTTGAAAACTCTATGGTCAGCTCTTTTGATTCCAAAATAGATAATGCTTTTGTTAACTTGGCATCATGTTCTTTCTTGGTTTTCCCAAATATCAGAATGTCATATTGAAAGAACATGATGCCTTTTTGCTTACCAAAAAGGTTAAACATTATTCTCTGGAAGATGACTGCAGCCGAAGCTAGTCCAAAGGGCATCCGTTTGAACTGGAAACAGCCATCAGGGGTAATAAAAGCAGTGTACTTCATTGAGTCAGGAGTCAGGGAACCCTGATGGATCACGGATTAGAGGTCAGTGGTTGAGAACCATTTGGCATCTTTGAGTAATGTGACCATTTCATTAATTTTGAGTACTGGAAACCTGTCAATAATTATGTTATTATTCAAATGGCATAAATCAACGCATAGTCTAATTTTGCCATTACTGCGCCAAGCTACCAGCACCAGAGAAATACATTTGGACGCCTCTATCGGTTCTAATATTCCAGATGACACCATTTTCTCCAATTCTTTAGAAACCTCCTCCCTTATTGCTATAGGTATGTTCCTGACATTATGCACTTTGGGACAAGTGTCCTCTTTCAGTCAAATTTTATGCTCAAATCCTGAAAGGTTACCCAACTCCTTCTTGGTGCACAGACAGAATATCGAGTTGCAAATTTTGACCTACTATAATTTCGAGTTGCAAATATCGTAATGGAAGAATATAGACTGCAAGAATATCGTGGTCCAGAATATCGACAGTAAGGTAAGGAATATTTTGGTTTTTTAGAATATTGAAGTCAGTAATATCGTTAGTAAAAATATTGCTGTTTATAATATCGATTTTTATATTAGTGTGATGTATTTTAGTATGTATTATAAAAGTATGTGATTTAATTTTTTTGTATAAATATTGCTTTTTTTTGTCATGTATGTGTGAATTTTTTTTATGTTATTTAAATTTTGCGTTTTAGTTCCGTAGTGGGTTGTGGGTTTATAGGGGAATAGGGTAGGAAGTAATTTAAATATAATAAATTGAATATTAATTTTATTTGAAATAAATTTTGCGTTTTAGTTCCGTAGCGGGTTGTGGGATTATAGGGGAATAGGGTGGGAAGTAATTTAATTATAATATTAATTATAATAAGGTAATTAATAATTGTTATTTATTAGTATTTATAAATAATTATTAAATTAATTAATTATTAATTGGTTATTAATTAATTAATTGATGATTATGTTAATTGTGTTATCTTTTTTGGGGCGGGTTGTGGGTTTATAGGGGAATTAATTAATATTTTTTATTAATCAATATTTATGTATTTGATATTTTATAATCTTAACTGTGGTAAATAATTTATTTTTAATTGGTTATTAATTTTTATTAATTTATTGTTAATTGTGTTAATTGTGTCCATTTATTAGCAGTGGGTTGTGGGTTGATAGGGGAGTAGGGTGGGAAGTAATTTAATTTTTATAAATGTTTTAATTTTTTTAATAAAATATTTCTTTAATGTTTTATAGTGTTAATTGTGTGAATTAATTTATTAATAATTGTTTATAAATTGCTTGTTAATTGTTATTAATTGAGTAATTAATTGTTAATTAATGATGTTAATTGTGTCATGTTTTACGACATTGGTGGTGTCATTTATAGGGGAATATGGTGTGAGGTAAATTATTTTTAATTAATTAATAGTTTGTTAATTAATGCTAATTAATTTGCTGGAGTGGGAATAGTCAATTATTCCCCTCCGCTATCCAACACGTTCCCTACTGTTGCACTTGTTGGAGTGGGAATAGTAAATTATTCCCCTCTGATATCCAACACTTTCCCTACTGTTGCACTTGCTGGAGTGGGAATAGTAACTTTTACCCCTACGCTATCCAACACTTTCCCTTCTGTTGCTCTCCCTGGAGTGGGAATAGTAAATTATTCCCATTCGCTATCCAACACTTTCCTTATTGTTGCACTCCCTGGAGTTGGAATAGTAAACTATTCCCCTCTGCTATCCAACACTTTCCCTACTGTTGCACTTGCTGGAGTGGGAATAGTAAATTATTCCCCTCGCTATCCAGCACTTTCCCTACTGTTACACTTGCTGGAGTGGGAATAGTAATTTTTACCCCTCCGCTATCCAACACTTTCCCTACTGTTGCACTCTCTGGAGTGGGAATAGTAATTTTTACCCCTACGCTATCCAACACTTTCCCTACTGTTGCACTCACTGGAGTGGGAATAGTAATTTTTACCCCTCCGCTATCCAACACTTTCCCTACTGTTGCACTCTCTGGAGTGGGAATAGTAATTTTTACCCCTACGCTATCCAACACTTTCCCTACTGTTGCACTCACTCGAGTGGGAATAGTAATTTTTACCCCTACGCTATCCAACACTTTCCCTACTGTTGCACTCACTGGAGTGGGAATAGTAGTTTTTACCCCTCCGCTATCCAACACTTTCCCTACTGTTGCACTCACTGGAGTGGGAATAGTAATTTTTACCCCTACGCTATCCAACACTTTCCCTACTGTTGCACTCACTGGAGTGGGAATAGTAATTTTTACCCCTACGCTATCCAAAACTTTCCCTACTGTTGCAGTAATTGCAGTGGGAATAGTACATTTTTACCCTTATGCTATTCAACAATTTTCCTACTGTTACACTCAATGGAGTGCAAAATGTAGGTTTGAAAATGTATAAATATTTTAGTATTTTATTTTATAATATGATGTTTTTATTCTGATATTTTATGTTATCGGTGTATGTATATATATATATATATATTATAGTTAATTTTTATATATTTATAATGTTTAACAATAAATTAAAGTTATTAGTTTATTAATAATTTTACAGTAAATATACATTTATATATTAAATTTTATATATGTATGTTTAATTTTTTATAAATTACATTTGTTTATTATATTTTTTTAAATGTATATTATATTAAAGTAATTTTTTAAAGTTAATTTTATAATATAATTGTTTAACATTATTTTTTATATATTAAAAAAAATGATATTTTGGACCGATATTTTTTACATCTATATTTTTTTCGATATTTTTGTCATTTACATTTTAAAGATAGGATATCGATATTTTGACGATCGATATTTTTACATCGATATTTTTATGTTCTATATTTTTGACTTCGATATTATGTCAGTGATTCCTCCTTCTTCAATACCGCAGGAAGCTTCTTTAACAAAACATCCCTCATGGTCGTACCATCGTCCAGGATCAAGACTTGTTCCATGCTGTTTGGGTCCAGGATGACATGTCGATATTTTTGATCACGCCAACTCAATTCAAATGGCCCTCTTTTCACTACATAGAGTTTCCCTTGTGACTTTCTCTGTTTAAATTTAAATGTAAGCCATCTGAATCACAGCATCTCAATTTTTTCTCCACCGAACCCTTCTGGACTTATATTGGATTCAACTAAGAATTCAACAATTTTCCCAATGAACCCTGCTTTCCAGACATCCTCATTCACAATGGTGTAGGGTGAACCAGAATTGGCATAAATGGTAATCCCTACACCACCAATCTTCATGCAACAGCCCGGTTTGCCCTTGCATGCAGCATCACTCACATTTAAAATAAGTTTCTCCTTAATGCCCATCACCATATTAAGTTTATCATCCTCAGAATCCAGATCTGACTCATACTGCTCAGCGTCTCTGTGATCAACATGTAGACACTTAACACATTTTTTTTTTCTACAAATGTTTGTGTAATGTCCTTTGATACCACAGCAACTTTTGCTGTAAGCAAGGTGATCCTTGCTGTCATGTCATGTATAGCTTTTTTCGGAGTCATAACAAACGTCCATAAAAGCAGTTGTACAAGTGAAAAACATTCATCGATTTAATTTCATTACAACTAATAAAATACAGTTAAGTACATAAAAAAACCCAATATAAACATAAGCTCATAATGTTAAAAACATCTAGCTGCCAGATTTTCCATTGTACGTTTCTACTGATATATTCCTAAAATTATTAAAATACATTAGTGCAATATTTTCCGTATTAATTTTCGATTTCACTTATTCCCGTGTCATGCTCTTCCTAGCATAAAAACAGCCCATAAAAATGATGACATTCCAGAACAAATTTCTAGTGTTGGCAATGATTGCAAAAACAAATATGCAGGACGACATTGTGTAAAACATAACTATCTAATAATCGGTAAAATATACTGCTTCCTATATTGGGAATCAAATTTACAAAAGAGAACCACATGCATGGTGTTCTGGGGCATCCTGTAATCGCAGGGACAGTTTATCAGTTTTCTGGACCAATCATTCATAGTCAGGAAACTACATATTCGGTGGAATATATCCAGTCTTAAACGCGTAAGAACAAACCTATGCCGTGAGTTTAAGACAGTTTTGAGATAAGGCTGCATATTAAAAGTAGTTAATATCAATTGATTCTTTAAAACAGTTGGTTTTGGGAGTTCAAATCAATTTAAGATTTTCCAAATGTGTCATAGCATCCCTTTCCAATGTTTTTCTGCTAATAGTAACTAACAGGTCCGGTTTCTCAAAATATTCAGGGTGGGCCATGTCATAAAAGAACCGCTGGACGTACCCCAACCATGCAATGCATGTATATGAAGTTGATTTAAGGCAGTCGGCTATAATTGCTTGCTTGAGGTCTGTGTATTCTGAGGTCCAGATCTTATGTAACAGCAAAATTGGTTCTAACTGAATTACATTTGTAAGAAAAGGGGCACCAAGTTCGGAGTGGGATACGTATACTGAGGTTATTTTGGGAGTTGCTAAAAGGTGTCTAAAAAATTCATTTTCTATTAATTGCACCTCTGCACATTTCTTGTGTCCCCATATACCCACCCATAAAGTGCTATGCTGAAGCATTTCGCTTTGTATATCTTCATCATCATGTCTGGCGGTTTAGTGCCCAGTCGTCTTGCGAAGCCTCTGAGGGCCCAACAGGCCTTGCTAAAAAGAATCTTTCTATTGTCAATGGCCTTTTTCCACAAACCATCCTTGTCGAATAGGACTCCAAGATAAGAGAAAGTGTCGGTGAAGCCAATCTTTGTTCCGTTTATTGTTGTTTCTGCATTTCTTACTATTCTTCCCGCACTTCATAAGAAAAGTTTTAGATTGGTTAACTTGGAGACCCAGTTCCTTCATGTATTCGACAAAGTTGGTAAGCAATAACTGTAAGGCCAGTGGCGTGTGAGCCATAAGAACTGCGTCATCGGCATAGAGGAGGGCCGGGACAGGGTGCGTACTTATTTGCGGAAGGTCTTTAGAGGCTACCACAAGCACCTCCCCAACACTTTTTATATATAATGAAAACAGGAAGGGGGCCAGGACGCACCTCTGTCTCACCCCTCTTTCCACGCCAAAAACTTCAGTACATTCTCCACTGTCACCATATCTTACCTTGGCTCTACACCCCGAATATAGGTCTCTCAGAAAGCTAATGATTGGCAACTCCACCCCCATGTCTTTCAGTTTTGACCAGAGCTTAGCGTGTATTACACAGTCAAAAGTCAATGAAAGATCAACAAAGGCTAGGTAGATCTTTCCCTTTTTAATCTTAACATATTTACCAATTAACATATTTAAATTGAGACTCTGTTCTCTCGTCCCAATCCCGGGACGGAAGCAGTATTGCAGGTCTAACAGTTTACCATGCAATTCAGCCCAATGCTGAAGTCTTTCCAAGATCATGCATCCCGCTATCTTTGCTATGGAGTCAATCAAGGAGATTGGCCTATGCTGTCACACCTGTAACATCTGCCCTTATCTGGCCTTTCTTTCACTTTACTCTTATCCTTACTCTGCAACATACTACTCTTAGTACCGCAACTTTTACTTTTACTGTTCACTAAGGTGGTTTCCTTCTCATTTTGGTTCAATGCACATGCACTCTTTTCTGAAATTTCAGCTTTCCTTACTATTGCTAAAATGTTTTCATGCGGAGAGTCCCCATTTACCCACAACCTTTCCTGTGTAGCAGGGTTGCTGGGGTGCATCATTTGTCTCAAGTTATTTGTACGATGGATGCCCATTCGTGGATATGTCTCAATGAAAGGGTTATTAGTCAGAAGATACCAGTAGCATTTTAATATTTTCCTGATAATTTGATGTCCATTGTGGTGATCTGTGAGGAAGTGTATGCCATTCTTATGTGCATCCTGTGAATTGTTTCTAGGCAGTAATAGGGTATGGCATGGTTTCATCTCTATTTCTCCTGCAGTGGCTTGTAGTCATTTCTTCTCGTAGCCACCTTCTCCTAGGCGCACCACCAGTTTATTACCTGGAGTTGTGAAGGTGTCCATTTCACTGCAGTTACATTTGATTCTTTGGAGTTCCCCTTTCAGGATGTTTGTGACTCCTTGGGTATTATCTGTCTGATCTAAGGATAGAGTTATCTGCGCATTTTGTCTGTATAGTTTGGTGTGGACCCTGTCATTTTTGATGTAGACTGTGATATCCAGAAAGTCAATTTATTTTTTTTGAAACGCCGAGGTGAGGAGTTCCCCCGTGTCACGCTGGCTAGATGAAGCTCCAGTAATCCCCTAATACTGAACATTACAAGTGTATGTAAAGGCAATAGGATTCTTCAGTCCTATAGTGCCCACAGCTTTTAAAGGAACAAACCAAAATTATTAAATGGATTCCAGGCTGGCAATATTATAATAAGATACAGATTGTAACGGCAGTAACCTAGAACTACAATTCATAGAGAGATAAAGAATCTTGAAACGGAAAAATCTTCTAGAGTTTTCACAGATTTGGGGTATTGAGGGCCGATTAGTATGCCTTCGTGTCAGACATAGAAGATACAATGCGAATGTAATAAGGGTAGCTTTATGGCAACCAGACAGTGTCGATAAAAGAGAGATAAAGTCTGTCTTGATAAAGATGGGAAAATAATTTGAGCCATCGAAACGCGTCGACGCTGTTTTGCACAATCTTTGGAACCAGCTTATCCTGCAGATCGAATACAATATAGTGTACCCAGGATTAGCGAGAGAAGTGTCTCTTTTAGATGTGCTGTTTGAGGACAAATTGTACTGTCTCTGTGTTTCTCTCTTGTGTTTTTGTCATACATGTTCTTTTTATATGAATTTTACTGTGTACCCCTGTGAATTGTATGGGGTTGTTTTATGATATAGTGATTGATGAGATGTTTTAAAAGAAATAAAAAATGGTTTTATTTTGAATATTTTTATGTTGTTTATGCAACCACTTGGATCTACCATATGGGTTGGAGGAGTTGAGGTAAATTGGTGCAACGTATGGGTGACCTGTAAAAATACCTTTTTTGTACAACTAGTTTTGTACTTAGTAATTCTATTTTTATCCTTGGCCAAGGGTTTATTCTCTCTACCAGTCAGTAGTACCCTATTCCCCTGGTTTTGAAGGGGTCCCTCTCTTTTTTCTCTTATTTGTCAATATACTTACCCCAAAAGAATAAATAGGGGTATCTTCTGCAAAGCTTTCATCCCATAGCCAGTACCTTTTTACCTATCTCATGAAAATACAGGCTACGGTGGTGCGAATTTGGCAGCCATCGTGGTACCCTGTGTTTGGATGTAATATTCTTGGTTGAAACTAAAGACAGTATTTGAAAGGCAGAAAGATAGCATATCAAGTACCATGTTATCAGATTTTAGGACGCTCACTGACTTTGTGCCTAAAGCTCTCCTGACTGCATTGATGCCGTCCTTATGTCTTATAGAGGCATACAGGCTGACCATGTCAGTGGTTGTCAGGCTATAATTGTCTTCCCAGATAATGCTGTCCAGTGTTCCTAGAATATCTTTGGTATCTTGAATATTGGTAGGAAGATCATTCATACATTGTCGGAGAAGATGGTCTATATATTCTCCTAACCCAATCCAGACTCAATTTATGCCAGCAATGATGGGGCACTCTGGAGGCGGGAATCCTGTTTTGTGCACCATAGGTAGTAGATCAACTGTTGCCATAGTAGGATGTTCAATACACAGATTAATTTTTGTTTGCAGGTGAGGAGAGTTTTGTTATACCATTCTTTAATTCTGGTTTTAAGTTTCAGGTCAAGGGCCCTGGTAGGATTTTCCCTCGGTTTCCTGTTGCAGTTGGTATCTGATAGTTGTCTCAAAGCCTCTTTAATATAGTCATCCATGTGTAAAAGTACCACATTACCTCCTATGTCTGCCTCTAGTGTGGTGGACACACTCTTTCAAGACATGAAATGGGAAATGCCCCCGTAGCATTGCAACAAATAGCTTTATCACCTCTTGATCAATTTGCTCTAGATCTGACTAAAACAACCTTAGTAGGTCAAACCAAGTCACAGCCAGACTCCATGCAGATTTGTCGAAAAACCCCAAAGTTGTTAGCAGTCCAAATAATCTGATGATTGACACGTGTTTTTTCCAATGATTTTGGTTTAAGACTTGTTAAAATCACCGTACAAGAGTTCTACTCAAATATGAGCATAATCATAAAAAGCAGACATAGAGGGGGATATTCACAATGAAGTGGCGGTGAGAGGCGTTAGCCTTCTTGGCTTAACGCCTCTCTCCGCCACTTCGGAAACACGAGGCTGCACCCTATTCTCAAGAATGTGGTGCAGCCTGGCGTTTCCTCCTGCGATGGAGCTAAGTCTCAAGACTTAGCGCCAACGCAGGCACCCTTGCACCAGAGTGCAAGGGTGTCTGCAAGCAGGGAGGTTTGTTTATGGACAGGAAGGTGTCCCTTCCTGCACATAAACAAACCGAAAATGCCAGTTTGTAACTTACATGTGTGCTGCCTCGTGCAGCACACATGTAAGTTACAAAACTGCATTTTTAAAAAAGGTTTGTTTATGTACAGGAAGGGGCACCTTCCTGTACATGAACACACCATGTCATTTTGCATTTTCCATGTGTGCTGCACAAGGCAGCACACATGGAAAATGCAAAAACGAGAAATAAAGCATTTCTCCTCGTTTCGCCTACTTAAGACTAGGATTTTTCTGGTCTTAAATTCGGCGCTGCCACCTTTTATCGCCGCCTTTGATAATAGGTGGCAGCGTCAAATTAAATGGGTGTTGCTGTGGTACGCCCACCGCAACACCCACTGCACGCCCCCTTTCACGCTAAGTTTAGCGTGAAAGGGGCCCTATTCTCAAGGCAGCGTTAAGCCACTTAACGTGGCTTTAAGCCACGTTAAGTGAGTTAACGCTGCCTTGAGAATAGGGCGCTGGCCCTATCGCCACAGGAACGTCAAAAAAAGTGACATTTCCGTGGCGATAGGGGCTTGAGAATATGCCCCAGAGTATGGCATTATAGCCCACTGCCAAAGGATATACTGGTCGTACAAGTCTGTGAGTCCCAAGTCTAGGCCCAAGCTGCAGGTGAGGGCCTGTAACGAGGTGGAGGGCCTTTAACAACCAGTACTGACCAAGGCAAAAGGACTAAAAATGCTAATTGAACACTCCGCACACTAAGGGTACAATGTTCTAACTTAAAAAGGTAGAAACAGCAAGACAAACATTGGTAATGTTGGAGTAGAAGGTGTATACCAGGTAATTTCAAATACCATATAAAAAGAGTAGCAGCGTTTACATGGATCACATAAATGTCAATTGTATGCCCAATTATGAGTGAAGAGCTATGTTCCGAATTTTGTGCAAACTGGTTCCGAATTCTAAATTTTGTGATGAAGACAAGCTTGCACTTCCCCTGACAGCTTGCCAGGCCAAACCTAGCTATATTTATCAGGGGAGAATAGCGGAAAAAATCAATGTGGAAATTGGTGCGGTAAATACAAATTCTGCATGATATTCCCTATTTGTCCTGCACAAACTTAAAACAAGGCCTATTTACTGCACCTATTAAATAATTCGCCCCGGATAATGTTTTTGCAAAGTTTGGTAAATACCTCAACCATTGCCACTGCACTCGTAATGAACGTTTATTTCGAAGTTTATGAACAAAGTTTATTGCTCTATGTGTTCGTGCAAATTTGTTTGAGTGATAAGCAAAAATCAATAGTTTAGGATTTTTTTTTAATTTGCAGCAATAAATACAAAGGTGAGCTACATCCGCTCGAGGCTTTCTTTCCAAGAAACCGAGGCAGACCAGACTGCATCATACCTTGGCAAAATTAAAGGCCCAATTGCTGCTCCCGCCGGTTGCAACAGCAGTAAAACTGCACTCAATTTGATGGATATTTTGCTGCGGGAGGCCTTGCAGCGTTTTTCTCGATAGGTACAGGTGGATAGCACTGCAGTTTGTTTCTTGTTTTATTTTCCTCATGGTTCCGCTTGCCTTTTCCTGAATTGCGCGGATAAATCAGTAATGTCTCACAAACTGCGTGGCTCATCTCAATCTTCATAAAAATTCTCTTGTGTCTGAATGCTAACACATTTTTGGAACCAAAAACAAAAGCCTGCTTTTCATCTGGGCACTCGATGTTCTGCGGGCTCTTGTAAGTGAATGCACCGTACGTGGGTAATAACTCCCTGGGGACAGGTTTACAGTTTTGAACAAAGTACACGCGCACTTGGATGCGTAATAGCTGCCATCACTTATGACTTGTAGCCAGAGTAATGAACGTGCAGTTCATCCAAAATAAAGTCAGAATGTAAATTGTTGTTCTCAATCAGTCGGTCTTCTCCAGTACTGGGGGTTGTAAGAACATTTCACTGCAGTCTCTTGTGCAGTTCTGGAACTGGAAACATGTACTCCGAGAACCCATAAATTGTAAAGCAGGTCCCTGCAGCTGCTATGGCGCAGGGGGTCCCCCAACGCATAAGGGGCCCCCAACTCCTCAGGAGGCCCCTATTTAACCCGAGGCCAATTAATATTTGTGAGTTATGGGCGATGCAAGGGCCCCTCATTACATTCTGTAGAGGGCCTCATCATTTTGCATTATGCAACTGGTGAGGGTGTGGCAACAGAAAGGGGGTGGAGTCACAAGAGACAGCCATGAAAAACAAAACCTGACAGTCAAAGACATTTTTTTTTTAAAACTCTGCCTCAAAGAAATCAGCAAAAAAAATACAAACGTGACAGTACATCTGTTCTGGCTTAATTGATCACAAACAGACATATTTTCAAATATCTTGTGAGGTTAAGGCACCTTCTGTAGAGATTGTTGTGTGTTTCGCAAATCGCAGGGGATAATAATAATGGTAAGTTACTTGCATCATTAAGTGCAATCCTTCTAATGTAGCGCAATGAGCTATGAACCAACCTCAAGGAGCTGCATGCAAACTGCAAAGCATGGGTTTAGATCCTTATTGTTTTTTCAATCTGTGGCTTTTATAAGGCTGCTAAAAAGGGTTCCTTTGTTTAGTAATAAAGTCTTATCACTGCAGACATCAAGCACTGCATTACGTTTTAAATTATGACATTGTGTTTCTCCCGACCATGCACTCAACATATTATGCCTACCAGTTAAGATAATATTGAACTCTTTTAACCCTCATTGTCTCATGTATTGCACATTTAATTTATTAACAATGAAAACATGTGTTTAATGTGTACATGCGATATAAGGCACTCTGATGCCCTACATTGGAATGAGTAGCACTTTTAAAGACCTAATAAAAATAAATTAGCAGTTACTATATAAATTGTTATGTGAGTTACTAATCAGACACATTGATACATCTGACATCCTTACAGCGCATGCATATAGCTTATATACATATTTTGAACAAAGTCACAAATCTGCCTCCTATGTTTCTCTTAGGTACTTGTGATGTGATAAGAAGCTGTGTGCCTTTGTTTCCCTCCATTGCATTGGCATCTAAGTGATCTAAGTGATAGGCTTCAGATAGCTCCTAGCCAGGACCATACTCGAACAAAAGGAGGCCTTATGGCCCATTAAATTCAGCCTTTGTTTTGGGGCCAGCTTGAAATGGAATAAAGAAATCCCCCTCTCTGCCTGCACTTTGCTATTTAGAATGGCAAGCAGACAATGCGCGGGTGCACAAATTCAGCATATTTCTCTATGTTCGACCCGCATCCAGTTCCAGCTTGATAAAAGCTGCAGGATCTTGGATTTGACTGGATCCCCTTTATTTCTTGCACTGCTCTTCTGGAGTATGAATAACACACGTTTAATGCCAGCCATGTAATACACTGAGGAGCCAATTCACAAAAGTCTGTAAGAATAAGTAAAAGACTATGCTTGTAGTACTCTTTCTCATACTCATACAGGCCTTTGTGAAGTGGTCCAGAAACATCTCAAATTGGAATATTTAGGGAATATTTGTGCATAATTAGTACGAGCTATATCTTTGACCTTGTCAGTGAGCTGCTTCCCTTCTTGCACAGTTCTGCTGGTAGCTGCTGCCCCTCACCATTGCTGGTCTGTGTGTTCGAGCAGCCGCGGCCTATGCAGGTAAGATCGGTGGGCGGTTGGGCCGGGTGGGGGGGATTTCGAGAGACGACCACGCGGTAAAATTAATTATTTATTTAATTTCCCCTCGGTGTCGTCTCTCGAAATCCCCCTCCACCCGGCCCTACTGCCCCACCGTTCTTACCTGCACAAGCCGCGGCTGTGTTTGAGGCCCTCCTCCACCCGCAGGCACCTGACTGCACCTGATTCCTGATGGTCTAGTGGGGAGCACCTCTGCTCTGCTGCTGCTCTGCCCTCTGTCTCTCTGCTTTCTGACTTTTTCTTCTCTGATCTCTTTTTCCTTCCTTTCATCTTTTGTGATTTTTGTCACTTTTCTTTCACTTTAGTCTCTTTTCACTTTTTGCGCCTTTTTCCTTCTGTGTCCCTGCCGCTGCTCATCCCCCGTGGCTCCCCCCCTCCAGCGCCGCTTTCCTGCTTTCCCACCTCCCAGCTGTCCAGCCCTCCCCCTCACACTACCTAATGGCAGCCACAGCACAGTGAAAGGAGCAATCTCACTGACCTTGTCAGTGAATTGCTTCCCTTCCCGCACAGCTCCGCCTCGTAGCTGCTGCCCCTGACCCTAGCAGGTCTGTGTGTTTGAGGCCTTTCTCCACCCGCCGGCACCCGGCTGTGCCTCATCCCTGGGGGTCTGCTCTGCAGCTGCTCTGCCCTCCGTCTCTCTGCTTTCTGCCTTTTTCTCCTCTGATCTCTTTTTTCCTTCCTTTCATCTTTTCTACTTTTTGTCAATTTTATGTCACTTTTCTTTCTTTTGTGTCTTTTTTCACTTTTTGCACCTTTTTCCTTCCGTGTCCCTGCCTTCACTAGTCCCCCATGGCCCGTCCTCCTCCAGCGCCACTTTTCTGCTTTCCTCTTTTCCCCCTCCCAGCTGTCTAGCCCTCCCCCTCACACTACTTAATGGCGGCCGCAGTGCAGCCATGCTGCTGGCGTGCCGAAGGCACACCAAAAGCAAGCCCGTCTGTGCCTGTCCGCGCTTGGACCTCACCCAGCACCACGGACCCTGGTTCTCGGGCCATCCACCGCTACGACGCCAGCACCCTCCACACCCTCAACACCAGACGCCACTCCGCCGGCAACCTCGCGTTGCCAAAGAACACCAAATGCCTGTTCAGTTGCCGCAACTGCAACTTCGCCGGCCTCCGCACACCAGACCTATTGACCATCAAGAACCGGACCCGACCACCTCGGATGTATCCTACTCAACACCTGCTTCCTCAAAAGACACGCTGTGGAGATCTGGGACCTGCTCTACTCCTTCTCCCCTGACGTCACCTTCTTCACAGATACCTGGATGAACTCCAGCTCAGCCCCGGACATCGCAACCACCATCCCTGACGGATACAAAATCATCCACAAGGACCGCGTCAACCGACCGGGAGGAGGCATCGCCATCGTACACAAAGACACCCTCTGCCTCACAACCAGCTCCGATGGCCACTCACCCGACATGGAGCACCTCCACTTGCAGATCAACCCAAACGCTATCCTCCGTGGCACCATCGTCTACAGACCTTCCGAACCCTGCCTCCCCGTTCAGCGAAGCCATAGCTGACTTCATCGCTCACCACGCTCTCGACTCAACAAACTCCATCCTCCTCGGCAATCTCAATTTCCACCTGGACAACCTCAAAGACCACAACACCTCAACCCTACTGGAGAACCTCGCCACCATCGGACTCAAACAACTGGTCACAACACCAACCCACTCAGCAGGACTCACGCTCGACCCCATCTTCTCCACAAACAACAACATATCCGTCAGCCACACCTCCAAGCCACACTGGACCAACCACCACTGTGTCCACTTCTCCTTCACCAAACCACCGTATGCCAACACCACTACCATGATCCTCGCAGAAGCTGAAATAAGGTCTCCGAAGACCAGCTCATCACTTCCCTCAGCAAGACCCCACTACAGACATGCACGGACGTCAACACCTCAACAAGCAACCTCCTCCGCTGGATTTCCAACTGCTCTAACACACTGGCCCCCCTCAAGAAACCCTCAGTCAAGCAGTCCCCCAAGAAAGTCAGCTGATTCTCCTCCACCCTCCAAGAGTCCATGCACACCTGCAGACGGCTCGAGAAAAGATGGAGGAGCAGCAAGATCACCGCAGACCATGCCGCCTTCAAATCCACCGCCACCACACACCACCACCTCATCAGAACAACAAAGAAAGCAGCCATTGAGGAATGCATCAATGCCAATGCAAACAACTGCAAAAAACTCTTCACCGTAGTCAAAGAATTCGCCAAACCCAGCACAGAGAAAGCAGACATCCCCCCGCCCCAAGACCTCTGCAACAACCTTGCTACCTTCTTCCACTGCAAGATCAAGGAGATCTATGACAACTTTGCAACCCAAGACACAACCACCCCACCTGCAACCACAACACCCAATGGCTGTAGCCCCCAGCACACCTTGACCAATTTGACTACCCTCACCTCTGACGACACCTCCAGGATCATGAAGAGCATCCACTCTGTAGCCCCCTCAGATCCCTGCCCTCACCACATCGCACCTGAACTCTGCCAAACCATCAACTGCTCCATCGAGACCCCAACTTTCCCGGAAGACTGGAAGCATGCAGAGATCAACCCCCTGCTGATGAAACCTTCTGGAAACTTGATGGACCTCAAGAACCACAGACCCATCTCTTTGCTCCCCTTTCCAGCCAAAGTCATTAAGAAAGCCATCAAAGCCCAACTCTCTGAGTTCGTTGAAATGAACAACATCCTGGACCTTTCCCAATCGGGCTTCAGAAGCAACCACAGCACCGAGACCGCTCTCCTCACCGCTACAGATGAAATCCGCACCCTCTTCGACCGAGGCAAGACTGCAGCCCTCATCCTCCTGGACCTCTCAGCCGCTTTCGACACTGTCTCACACCACACCCTCTGCGCAAGACTACAGGATGCCGGCATCCTTGACAAAGCACTAGAATGGATCCGCTCCTTCCTCGAAGGCCGAACTCAGAGAGTCAGACTTCCACCCTTCAAATCAGAACCCACAGAGATCAGCTGCGGAATGTCTCAAGGATCCTCCCTGAGCCGCACCCTCTTTAACATCTACATGGCCCCGCTTGCAGCCATCGTCAGAAGCCACAGACTCAACATTGTCTCTTACGCCGACGACACCCAGCTGATTCTTTATTTATTTATTTATATAGCGCAGCTAATACCCTGGGGCGTCTAGGCGCTTGTCAACCAACATCAGGCCATCACTGGGATTAAATTAAAGGCTAGAGCTTGAAGATTCAGAAATTATGCAGTAAATAACCAGGTCTTCAGGCCCTTCCTAAAAGACATCAAGTCCGACGAGTTTTTAAATTTTTAAGGCAGACGATTCCAAAGTCTGGTTGTGATGTTTAAGAAGGTTTTACCACCCCACTTGATAAACGAGGTTTGGGGACCTCCACTAACATGTGTGAGGAGGATCTCAAATTTCTAGTCGGGGTATACCAGCGGAAATGGTCAATCAGGTAAGCGGGTCCCTGATTATGCAGTGCCTTAAAGGCAATGCAGAGGGCCTTAAAACTAATCCGCTTTTCCACTGGAAGCCAATGTAGAGCTTTGAGGGCCAGCTTGGCCGAGGAGTATTTTGGGATACCAAAGAGCAAATGGGCAGCAGAGTTCTGTAAAACCTGCAATTTCACAAGAAGTGCTTTATTTATACCGATCAGAAGGCTGTTACAGTAGTCAAGCCTTGACAAGACTAATGCAGAAACCACCGTTTTCTGTAGGTCTGGCGGTATGGATGGAAAGATCTTCCTCAGAATCTTCAATGTATAGCAGGTGGATGAAGTGATCGCTTTCACATGATGGGAGAAGGACAGGGTGGTGTCAAACATGACTCCCAGATTCTTTGCCTTCGTGGCAGGGTTCATTCACAGACGACCCACTGCCGCCAAGAGCAACTTCCATGATGGGATGAAGGCAGTCATCACCTGGATAAAGGACACCTGCCTCAAGCTTAACTCAGACAAAACCAAAGTCCTCATACTGGGCTCCTCCCCCTCCGCCTGGGATGATACTTGGTGATACGCAGCACTTGGAATCCCCCCAGTCCCAAGGACCAAGCATGAAACCTCAGCATCATCCTGGACTCCTTGCTCTCAATGAACCACCAGATCAATGCCATCGAGTCCTCCTGCTTCCACATGCTCCGCCTCCTTCATAAGATCTTCAAGTGGATCCCCACTGAATCCATGAAAATGGTCATCCATACACTCGTCAGCAGCAGACTCAACTACGGCAACGCACTCTACACCGGCACCACCCAGAAACTAAAAAAAACTGCAGACCGTCCAGAAGGCCTCGCCAGACTCATCCTGAACATCCCATGCCGCAACCACATCACCGGCCACCTGAGAGACCTTCACTGGCTACCTGTCAAAAAGAGAATCACCTTCAAGCTTCTCACGCACGCCTACAAAGCCCTCCACAACGCAGGACCTGCGTACCTCAACCACCGCCTCTCCTTCTACACTCCCACCAGACATCTCCTCTCCACCCAACTGGTCCTGGCCACTGTTCCACGGATCCACAAGACCCCGGCTGGAGGAAGATTCTTCTCCTACCTCGCTGTGAAGACCTGGAACTCCCTGCCTCTGCACCTCAGGCAATCACCTTCGCTGCCGCAATTCAGGAAGGACCTCAAGACCTGGCTCTTCAACTGAACAGCAGACCCAGCACCCCCCACCCAGCGCCTTGAGACGCTCACGGGTGAGTAGTCATGCTTTTTAAGATTCTGATTGATCGATTGATTGAAGCAGTGTTCAATTTATTAAAGGTTAAGTGCTGACCTCCGAACATTTGCTCAAAAGCCCAGGGTCGGTGCTTTTGAAGTCTGGGTCACAAATACGTAACCCTTGGCTGCATAGTCTTGAGTCCATCTTGTGCCTCTTCAATCCACCCCCGACACCCCTACCTATTTATCTCACTCTTGCAGAATCTTTTCCATCGGTGCTTCCTCTCTTTGTCACTGTTTTTCTGTCTTTCTGTTCCCCTGACTTTCCCTCTTATGTGTTTTTCTCCTTCTTGCTCTGGATCAAAGTCTGTTGAGGAACAATAAGCGCTGGTTCCCAAAAATGAGTGTCGTTGGGCCCCAACTGCAATCACTTGTTCAAATCAAGCACTGAGTAAAAGTAGAAAGGATTGTGGCCTTGTTCCACTTATACTAGTAGGGAGTTTGACTTTTTGGGCCGATTCATAAAGACATCTAAGAGTATTTAAAAGATTACTCATGTTGTACTACTTCTTATACTTTCAATTGCTTTAGTGAATCGACCCCCCAATGTAAGAAAGCAAGAAAAACATCTATTAACACATGAGAAGCTTGATAATAACAATGCTTTAGAACTATGACGAATTTATTACAGGTATTGAGATTCGATTTTGCTTTTTGATATACTAGTTAATTGTTTTTATGTTTGCTATTTTAGATGTAATGTGATCTGATTATTGTAATGGGTTTTAGTAACCGAACAATAAAAATCGATTGATTGCTCACTGACCTAAAGACTGACATCACCTGAGTCTATCAGGGGGCTAAGAAAAGGTGGAGCTATCAATAATACATTAGGTTCTGTGGCATCTGGGTCCAACAGTGTAAGGGAAGCACTGCGCCTCAGTTAAGGCTGCCTTTTACTATGCAGCCATGGTGCTGTGGAGTGCTTGGGCTTTGTGCTGTGTTTATTTTGTCAACGGACAATTTGTTGCCTGCACTGCAGTGCCTAATGATACAGCACTGCAGTTGGAGGTGACGAAATGGTTGTGGGTAGGGTAGGGAGGGCAGTTATGTGATGTGGGGGCACCCTGTTAAAAAAAGGAACAAAATCACTGCGGAGCAAACCCCGTCATCAAGAGCATGTCGATGTTTTCCCCTGTGGTGAAATGTCTGCAAATCATGCTGGGATCCCATTTTCCTTGCTTGCATTATATCCCATTACAATTTAGCTACATAAATGGTGCTTCCTGGCATTCAAAAGAGAGGACAGCACAGAGTCTGTGATTGCTTGTGTCTCTTCAACCTAAAATTATTAGAGATGGCACAAATAGAAAGCAAGTGAGCATAGAGGAAGAGATAAGTGCAGATTTCTGAGGTTGTCCAGGTCCATCTGCATTTTATCGAGGCCAGATGGTTTCTATGCACACTGGTATGTGCAGTACTGAAATCCTAGTGGAAAAATAGAGCTATAAATATGAGAAAGGAAACATGCTTGTAAGAGCTACTCACTCATTGAACTAGTAAACATGAGAAATCTCTAAGGGCCTGATTACGAGTCTGGCGGTCTGAGGACCACCGGACTAGCGGGGGCGCGGCAGTGGCAGTCTCCTGACCGCCCGATTACGAGTCGAGTGGTGGGATCGCCACAGCCCCGCCGCAGCCGTCAGGGAACCGCCGTTCCCTGGTGGTGTTGCAGTGGTCAGAAGACCGCAATATGCTTGGGAGAACCACCGCAGTCCCGCCAAGCATATTACGAGTTTCCTCTCCGCAAGGGTTTACATGGAGGTTTTTACTCCATGTGAGCCCTGGCAGAGAGGAAACAAAGGGCCCTACAGGGCCCCCTGGTGCCTCTGCGCCCTATGGATTCACACAAGGGGGCACAACATGTGCCCCCCTGTGTGCATGCACACCAGTTCCTGCACGGCATGGACTTTCGAGTCCATGCTGTGCAGGAACTGTTTTTGGTGTTCCCATGGCGGTGCCTGTTTTTAAAGGCACTGCAGTGGGAATGCCAAAAAAAACCCCGCCAGAGACGAGAAACACTAATAATCTGGCGGGCGGCCTCACCGCGGGTTTGGTGGTGCGACGGTGGGCCCGACCCTGCGCCGCACCTCCAAACTCGTAATCGGACCCTAAGTGTCAGAAATAAAACGAACAAAACACTAAAACACTGACAATACTTATTGTTTTGGTATTTGTATAGTGAAAAGGTTCTTGCCAAGTGTCAAGTAGTACAGGGCAGATGACAGCATAAATGCATGCTTGAACCACAGACCGAGAACTGATACAAAACAGACAGAAGCAGTTGCTGCTTTCTAAACATACAAAACACCTGCACCATGTGCAGCTGCAGTGTAAACTTGCCTCACATCAGAGGTCGAAATGGGCAGGAACTGGGGGGGGTGGGGGGCATGATGTGCCTATACTTTTTTAATTTACCAAGAACAGTTCCCCTACGTTTTGTTAAAAGACAACCGTTCCTGGATGGGTAATTCTGACAGTTGAGATGCCTCAGCTGAAGTGGAAGGAAGGGAGTCTCTTGTGCTATGAAGTTGAGGGAGGCACAGACAGCTAAACAAGAAACAAGCCTTCCGGCCAGGGTCCTTGCAGCTTGAAAGAATGTAAATGTGTGCACTTGGTTAATCTGCAAATGTAAAGTCTGCTTGGAAGCTGGTACTGGCTTTAATTAATAGAGTCACTTAAAGCTTCATTGTGACAAAGATTAAGGGCCAGATGTAGAAAGCATTTTCCCAGTCGCAAACAGGCCAATTCGCAGAATCGGGCCTTTTGCGATTTGAAAATTGCTTTTTGAAATGTACAAAGTGCAAAATGTGATTCAGTAACTTTTTACCGAATCGTTTTTTTGCATTTGCAATTCGGTATTTGGAAGGGGTGTGTTAAAGGCATCCCTTCCAAATACCAAATTTGTATGCTATGTTTTACTGTTTTGCGACCAAATTCCGGTCGCAAAACAGTAATACTTTACCACTAGTTTAAAACTGATGGTAACCCATTCGCAAAGGGGAAGGGAGTCCCAAAGGGAACCCTTCCCCTTTAAGAATGTAAATAAAAATATTTTTAAGAGCAGGCAGTGGTCCCACGGACCACTGACTACTCTTAAAAAATCAAACTTCAAGGTTCCTTTTTTCTTTTTAAATGCAGCCTGTTTTCCTTTATGTTATGCATATTGATAAAATAAAGAAATTATATTCACAAAAATATTTAATAATAAACTTAAAAATAATTGAACTAAAATTGAATTCCCTATGTGTTTGTGTTGTTGCCGGCCTTCAGGGATTTCAATGAGTGTGTTGCAGTATCAGTGACTGGCTGTGTGCCGTGTTTGACTTACTGCAAGGCTGGGCTAGAGTACATTTAATCCTGTTTTGTCAGTAGTACTAATGTAGTAGATTTAAATGTGTATTTTGTGACTATAACACATGCAATATTGTTGGGGTTACACTATGCTTTGTACTATCACACAGATTTTAAGAGAGTATTTATCTGGGTGTGTATTTTGTGTTAGCATTCCCTTCTCTAAACCTTCCTTCAATTTCCCTTAACCTCTCCCATTTTGAAGTAATTAGTGCCAATTTCCAACCTCTCAACCTTTTTTGTCCAACATTTCCAACTAAATCCTAAAGCTACATATGTGAAGAACTCTTCGCTACCAAGATGGAGATGATATGCAGAAAAGACAGGACAGAGATCTTCTACAGAAAAGATAGGAGGGGCAGGGATGGAGATCTCCAGCTGGAGGTTTGTAAATTGCATTTTGGAGAATGTAATGTAGCACTTATTTATATACTCCAAAATAGATAATGTGAAAAACCCCTTGTGCATTTCCACAGGGGATCCAATTCCCCCTGTATGGAGTTCTCCCGAATAGACAACTCTGTACAATCAGTACCTTAAATGGAAATGTAGAAGTGCTGGTACTCACTACCCAAGAGTAACGCGTTGTTACTGAGGTGCTTATACCCTCCCATTAAATGATTGTACCAGTGCTGTATTCACCCTTTCTAATTAAAGATATACAGATACTAAATACCTGAAAGTACTTGCCCATTTAAAGCACTGCGAAAAGGGACAATAGGATCCTGATTTAAAAGTCACATGACCTCCCCAAAGGTATGCCTGGAATCCTACTACTGGTACAGCTCTCCAAGAGTACTTTTGGTCATTTTATTTCACCCCTTCTGACCTTCCCTGTCTGATGGTCAAGCACCCAGTTGGCTTTTCATCTAGATGAATCCATGGACCGTTGTGGTTCACTCGGAGTCCTGTGTGCTCTTTTGCTGTTTCGTGCCTTGCAGCAACTATGTGGTTGGCGTATCTGGTCAGTACCTCTGAGTATGTGCACAAACTCTGAGACACTTCTTGCAGGTCCTTAAATATAATTGGTATTGTTGTATTTATTTTTTCCATTGTGTTATTTTGATGTTATCTAGACGTTTGTGAACATTCTTGTTATAACAAAGAGATACATGTATCCCCTTGTAGCAAGAAGATTAAGACCCTTTATTTTGATTAATAGTACTTGTTTCTGTAGAATTTCGCTCACAATAGCTGTTGCTGAACTCCACATATTGGAATTGTAAGAGCTCATTTTGATTTAATAAAAATGTGTTACAAGCATTATGAACATTTCTACACTTAAACAAAAACATAGCACTTTGCAAAACTAAGCCCGAATTAGGCCTAACTTCTATTTTAACACAGCCATGATGTGTGTTTTCATTTCTCATTCTGACACTGCACACAGAAAAATGTCACAGAGACTTTGTGATAACACCCTGTTGTCGAAGAACTACGGAGGAAGCCTTCAACTACTTTCAAGGCTCTTCCTACTTATGATACTGAGAGCCTATTCATTCTGTAAGACTTCCATTGTTTGTGTAGCTAGATTTGTACTGCCACATCCGAAGACATTAAGGGCCTAATTACGAGTCTGGCGGTCCGAGGACTCCCAGACTCGTAGTGGCGCGGTGGTGGCAGTGCAGCCACCGCCACACAGTAATTGGACCACTGGCTCTCGGTGGGGCAGCAGTCAGGGCCATTGTAAGATGCAGGTGGAGCCGCTGTGGCACCACAATGCACATTATAAGTTTCAGGACTGCCAGCAAAAAGGCTAGCGTTTCTGAAACAGAGCCCTACAGGGACCCCTGTGCCCCCTCAGCCTGGGCATGCATGCAGGGGGGCACAACATGTGCCCCCGTGTGCATGTGCCCCAGTTTCTGCACGGCATGGACTTTAAAGTCCATGCCATGCAGGAACCTCTGTGGCGTTCCCATTGCAGTGCCTTTTTCAAAGGCACCACTGCCTTTGAAAGAGGCACTGCCAAGGGAACCGCCATGCCGCCTGCCTGCCAGATCACAAGATTACTTGTAATTTGGTGGGCGGGCGGCAGCGACTCTTGGCGGTGCGGGAGCGCGGCGGTGGCGGGTCGCCTGCCCTGCCCTTCCAAAAGTCGTAATCGGGCCCTAAGTCAGAATAGGACAAATTAATATTAATTTAGGAGATAGCACTAGGATGGTACATTATATGACTTAAATTTCTGTATTGCGATTTGTTTAGCTTTGTTCACCCTATGCTGACTGTGCGATTTCCATTTACTTCTATCGTAAATTTCACTATAAAAGATAGTACGCCCTGACTCTAGAGACTGAACTCCTGTCGGTTTGTCTCATGCTTTGTAATTAGAATATTTTGCCTTGACTTCATGTCATTCGCTGTATTTGGTTGACCCTATACTAATACCCTATAATGATTACTTTGCATTTCAACTATTATTTTTGCCTTCTGTATTGCAACTTAAATGATTTAATAAGCCTTAATGTTTTACAATTACTACTGTCTCCAGAAGGCAACATTTTTTAAAATGCTAATTATTTCATTTGTGCTTGTGTACAAACTAGGGACACATTGCCTCATACATGCTTGAGTTGCCATACCGTCCCCGACTCTGTGTAGGCGCTTTATCTTGATTATCTGATAAGGTAGCGTCAACATATTCATTCTGCATTACATTGCTGTTTTGACATATCTGCCTTCAGGTTGTTCTAGATGGATGTACCAGTAGAACATTGTGTTTCCAAAATGCAACAAAACATGTATAGTAGCCAGAATATTGATTAAAAATTTAATGAAGGCAAGTGTATATAGATAAGCAAAGATTTACTATATATTACTCCACATTCATACATCTTAAAAATGAATACATCGTCGAGATATGAAGACGTGGAGTTAAAAGTAGTAAATCTATACTTACCAACATAGACTTACCTTCATGAAATTTTCGTGGTTGATATTCTGGTTACCATATTTTTGTAACTCAACATTTTGTGCTGGATAGTCTGACACACAACCTTCTGGGCGTATTCACAGGTTTGTAATCATTGGAACTTCATGAATATATTTGCTTCATGAACATTAGAACTTTTCAAGCTAAGCATAGTGTATTCATCCATTGCTCCTAATTTTAGAACTGTATTGTGTGTTGCATCTGCTTTGCTTGTGTACTCTGATTCTACCTGAAATTGCCATTCTACGTGTGAAATTAGTGGGGAATTGTACCATACGTGTGTCATTTGGTACAATTTTAATATTGTCTTTTGTGACAGATTTTTTTGATTCTTCTTATATTATATTTAATATATATGACTCACACCACTATATTTAATATATATGACTCACATCACTCTCTTAGGATTTGGACTGATAGCGCATGTCCACGCACAGAGAAAAGTATGCTTAAGTGACCCCTGTTTTCTACTGCATACTAAGGGTTCAATTCACAAAGGGGCTTATGACTCATAAAGTTTTGAGAGCAGACTCTCCACACTCGGGGTGGAATCTCCACACTGAGCCCTGCAGTGTGAAGATTCCACCTCTAGTGAGGAGATTCTGCCCTTTGTGAATTGGACCCTAAGTGCCTTGAGTGTTGATTGTTAAGGACATTGAGCTCTCTCTCATTTAAGAAGTCTCATGGGTCCTGTAATTACTTTCTTCTGGGAAGCAGGCTGACGGGTAGTCGGTGATCTAAGAAACCCACTATGATTATCAAGCATATGCATTAGCGGTGGGCACTCAAGCAAGTTGAGTATTAAAGGCACTTGAGCACAAATCCATTTGTGGTAGAAGATAACACGTTTATGTGCTCACTTGATAGAATGCCTTTAGGTACTACCTTCATTCTGTCAAAATATGAATATCAGAGGGTGCTCATCAAAGAGAAGCTAGCTAGAAAATTGCAGCTTTTTTGATAAGTCTATGGCTAAAACCAAAGGTCACCCTCATCCAAAATGCCATGTTGAAGGTTCATTCAAACTCTTAGGCAAGAGCATATCAGGAAATGTGTTATGCACTTAGCTGCATTCACTATGGGATCAGCTGGAACTAGTGAAAAGGGAGGATTTTAAGAAGAAGAGAGCAGCATTTGATGTCCCAGGAAGAGTTAAGATGGAAACCAACTGATTTTGAATTGAGTTGGCAATGTGCTTTTGTCTGTTCAAGAATACACCTGGGTTTCAGCACTAACATTTCAAAATTAATACCCCACCAACTAATATGTCACTTTTTGTTAGGGTTTGATGGTACATTGTGGTAGAATGGATGCATGGGGGTGGCGGGCTGCATTTTAATTGTTCTTTGTGTATGTGATTCCTTGGACAAAGAGATAACATGCATATGTTTTTAATTTCCTTCCATTATCTTGATGATTGAGAAGGGCCTGTCTGGTCACAGATCTTATGGAGAAGGGTATCGGGATGATAAGGGGTGCTCTGGATGTGTTGTCTGATGCTATGGACCCAATGGTAGTCTCCCTTTCTTCACTCCAAAAGCCTGGAGGCAACATACATAATGTTTTAAGTTCTCATTGGTTTGTAAAAGTTATATTTTCTAGCCGAAGAGGTTCCTAGATGTATCATATGTATACAGGCTTTATTATTTATGGAGTGACTAATTATTGCAACTAGGATTTCTGGCAGTACTGCTGTGGCTGGAATTTTCAAGGTGTTTTGCAAGTTTTAGTACCATGTATACAAAATTTTGCTATACTAAAACAAGCGATAATTACAATATTTTAAATATACCGATTCTCCCTTGGCAATACACTGAATCATAAGAGATTATAGATGATATTGTTATGTTTGTATAAAATTAAACCCAGCCCAGAGACAATCCATAGTGAGAGGTCTCCTCTAGCTCTGTCCCTTTTCTGGGTCATGATTATTTTGTGAAGTCGCATACTTTGGCTTAAGCGGAGGAGTGGCGGTTCAAATATCTTGGATGTGCATATATTAAAGTAGTCCACCGACTCTCTCCAATCTAAATGCTCCATATAATGGATTAGTGCCAGGGTACCTTTCTATCAGTTTCGTAACATTTTGAAAGCTTCTTCTACTTCCTCTAGCCTCTTGGAAAATCACAGTTGTCCTACAAATCCAATACTGATTCAGAGAAAGACCACAGTGCTCAGTGATGCAAGTATCTTGCCCGATCCCCGACTCTGGATCCAGTGCTTCTGGGTCCTGAAAGTGTGCCCCTCTACAGCCAAATCCATATGAAACTGGAGCTCTGAAGATGGAGCTGGTTCCCAGCACAACCAGTGTTTGAGTTGTGCAGTCTTCCTGCAGACCGATTAACAGAGTGTATGCATTCTGCTGCTCTATACATGAAGCTAGTAAGCTGAACTGTGGGTTCTAGGCTCACCAGACGCTGTGAGTAGGTAAAAGGTAATTGTGTGTGATTGTATGCCTCCGTCCAGTATATTCCGTACTTCTGGCCATAGAGATGATACAGAATATTGGTAGAACTTTACCAGAGAAATGGTCAATGCAATAAAATTTCTGATGGTTCCTATGGAACAATATAGTCTTATTTCCTTT
Source organism: Calotriton arnoldi (assembly GCA_963921515.1). Lineage (NCBI taxonomy): Eukaryota > Metazoa > Chordata > Amphibia > Caudata > Salamandridae > Calotriton > Calotriton arnoldi. The sequence continues at coordinate 924,015 of CAWUFW010001612.1, read as the reverse complement.
TCTATTAATGAATAACACAGCTTGGACAGTATATTTATTCTGAGCCAGCTGAAATAGATGTTCAGTCTTGCACCACCCACTAAGAGTAAGGCTTGATTTCTCCCTATGAGTTAAAGTCCAAAGAGAAGGTACTTGGCAATTCAATGAGCTCACAGTAGCAGCTGGCTTCTGTGAATTCAGGGACCTTAACAATGCCTGTTACAAGAGTTGCCTTTACCCCTGAGTTCCACATTCCCTATAGAACTGACCTGATAACAGTGAAAAATAAAACATGAGCGTTCTTTGTAGGCCATTGGTATGGTCCTTGATGCAATATCAACTAACCCAGAATGATTATAATACCTGTGCATACTGTCTCAAAGGCCTCCTACGCTTTGATCATACGTATGGAAAAAGAGGATGTGACGCAGCTAGCACTGCCCGGTTTAAACTAATGTTGAACCTTTTATTGGAGACATACCAAGACTGCTATATTAGTTTTATCACTCACAACTGACATCACAATATTGTTAACTATCAGAAGTAATAATAATATTGCCACAACACCATTGACATTAATGCTCATATCCATAAACAATAGAAAACTTCAAGTGCGCGTTTTACTGTAATTAAAACCATGCAGAAAATACCATCACAATAGACAGACTCAAGTACAAGACATAACACAAGGATAGAGCAAAAAATAAAAACACAGAAACATGGATTTCACTAAAACTTCACATATTTGATTGACATTATCAAGTATATTATAGAGATTTAGAAAACCAGTCTCCATTAGATCAATTGAACTTTCTTCGTCATTTAGATGAAAATTCAGTTTCTGTGTCAATGAAAGTCAATCTTAAATATTTTGCAGATTAAATGTTGATTTCCATTTCTGTGTAGCAATTTTATGTGGAAATCATGAGACCTCGGGTAACTTTAAAGTCTACTGAATGGATCAGAGGCTCACTGGCATTAGAAATAATCAAGAAGGCCATAAAATGAATGTTTTGACCGATCACCAGGGAAACCTGCCCGCAATGCCAGATCACCATTTCTTGAACCTGACATTTTCCACCAGCATGTAAATAAAGTTAGCTTACTATTGCCATTGCCAGCAGTTATCATTTCCTTCTGGTTTCAATTTGTTTAGGTTACTCTTCAAAAGGTTAACGCATGACATCCAAATTCGCATACCTTTGGAGAACAAATGTGAGGACCAGTCCAAAATCACCAAGCGCTTTCACCCTTTATTCTGTTGAATGAATGAGAGTTTCCTTTAGCTGAATAGAGCAAACAGCAAGGTCTTAGAACTTGAGTGTTGGACATTCCTGAGGAACTCCTCTATGACTGGCCATGTTATCTGGAGACAACGCAGCCACATCATAAATGGCCTGGGAGTTTGGGAATTGTATTCAGCACAGAGTAATCAATTACACCTGTAATAAACACTGTGGGCATATTTACGAGAATGTCAAGCAGTGCAGTGCAGTGCAGGGCAGCGCGTCACCTTGCTGTGCTGCACTGGGTGGTAGGGAAAGGACAGGAATGTGCTATATTTAAGGCAATATGGCACATTCCTGCCCTTTCCCCTGCACTGTCGCCCTTTGGCAGCCTAGCACCAACGCAGGCACTCTTGCTCCATCGGTGCAAGGGTGCCTGCATTGCATGCAGGATTGTACCTTCCTGCACAAAAACAATCTTGAGAAGCATATTCCTCTTTCTATGTGTGTTGGAGAATGCAGCACACATAGAAAGAGTAAGTAACGTAGAGAAATAAAGATTTTTCTCCTTGTTCTGGTGTATCTTTTTGGCGCATTCCCAGGTCTACCAGTTCTGGTAAATCTGGGAATGCGTCACAAACCATGGGAGTTGCATGGGAACACCCATTGTATGCCTATGGAACACCTTCCCAGGGCGGAGTAAGGCAACACAGCGAGTTGCCCTGCGCTGCCTTACTCCAGATTTCTGGAGCAACACAGGGCCACGCGAAGTGGCCTTGTGCGGCTCCATAAATCACACGTAAGGTTTACGGTGCACTTGCACCACGTTGCATGATGCAAGAGCGACGCAAACCAACTCATAAATAAGCCCCTGTGTTCCAGCTTGCCAGCCTACACCTGTACCTGTTGTGGAAAATCCAGCCTTCCTTCAAAATAATCAATGGGTGGAGCTAAGTGGACCCTTGGCCATGTCATGCCTGGATTAGTCCACAGTAATATAATTGGCTCTAGCAAAAGTTTACTGCTAGGAGGGAAAGACTTCCGAGATGGGCATCCAGAGTGCGCTTGAATCTGTTGAACCCAAAGACACGTTAAATCAGCCCTTGATGCATTGTACTGGTTCCTGATTACATCCAGAATCTATCTGCAGGCACAATGCTTCGTGCACAAGTCCTTCTGGGGCAAAGACCCTTGGAATCTTCAAATGTTCCCTCCTTCCGCACTTTGAGCCAACCAGTAGAGCTTGGCAGACCACCTCCCGCCCAATCCATCACGAAAACTTCAAGCATCAGAACACACACAGACACCTTCTATTTAGAACTCTGTAATGCACTCACTTGGGGGGGCGGGGGCGGATGGGGTCTAAAGAACCCCCTGCACTTCATAATACCAGACACACCCTAGCAGGCTAACATTGTACTCTCCCAAGTACAATTGATTAATTTATTTATTTATGAGTCACCTTCAAATTGGGCTGCAATCAAAGAATCCTGAATTTAAGACGTAATTGTGCAATATACTAATAGCAAAATTATAAGTGATCACCCCTCATATTCATATTGTAATTGCCATCCAGTTTCGTGTACTGGATGTACTGTTGTACTAAAGAGTGCTCTGAAGTGGACTAAAAGTGTCTTGTGGCGCTTTATAAAATATTGTAATGAATAAATAAAAACGAAAAGAAAGTGCGGGTGGAGATTTAATCGTTGTTCAAAGATGTATACATGTGTATGGTTTTTCTATAGTGTGAAATTATTAAAAACACAGCGGAGGAAGTACCTATGCGGGTGTATCACACCTCTTGAAGGTGTATCACTAGAGAAAATAGTCGAGTCTGTTTTGAATTGTTGTTAACAATATATGCATATTATAGCTGTTGTGACGACAATTGGGTGATGACAGCATCCATAAGCCGTATTCAGAGAAGCACAAACAGCTGTATACATCTCACGAGAATCGAAAACAAAGGCCCTCTAACCTTTGGCTGAGGTTTTCTGCCTAAACCAGTCCACATTCACCACTGCAAAGTCAACAGCATGCACAGAACACAAGATTTTTGCAAATAAAAAGACAAAGCGATTTCAGCAGAAGTCCCTCCGCCGCGTGCCCGGGTTCAAGACTGTAAAGTTGCCTCAGCCCTTGAGATGAGCACTCTCAAGATAAAGGCCCGATTCAAGAGTGTGTCTTGAGTCAATGCAGGAGAGGCTTTGAGAGTCGCCGAGCAGCTTTCACTCGCCCGCTGTGAGGACAAAGCCCGCTCTATTTAGGGAACAGCAGCTGATAGTGGTATCTCGTGCATCCTTCCGATTAGTTCAGCAACACATCCTTGAGGGCTCCAACACCGAGAGAGCCACTCATTTCGGGAATTCTACTAGACTGCAGTTCGGTCAGTTAAGTTGAAAATACCCCATTGGGTAGAGATGCTGCCTAGTGGCTAGAGCTGCTGACCTTGAAACATGGGAGACCCAGTTGAAATCTCATCGTCATCTCAACATCCTGTGATCCTGGGCAAATCACATAGCGGCCTATTCATAAAAAGTGTTTTTTTAGTATGCTCAGTAGTACTACCCATGTAGGACAAAATGCTATTCACCAACCTATGGGCTGAGCTTACTGCCTCAAATTTCTTTTATGTGGGGAGATCTCTGCCTCGACTGTTGAACTCTCCACACACGTATGTATACTTTTTTTTAGTAAATTCTGGAGAGACGTGGGAGTTGCTGGAAAATGGGGAGCACCTATTACAAAATGGGAGGGGTTAAGGGAGGAGTAAGGAGAGATTTAGGGAGGGTTAAGGAGGGCTGCAGGAAGTGACATGCACCCACTCACAAAAGAGTAAGCCCATTCCTAGTTACAAACTGCCCTTCTAAAGTTACTATTGCCAAAAAGGGCCCAAAACAGTGGTAAATTTACTCTAGCTCAAACCAGGTGTAAGTCCAGCTTCACACATGGCCACTCCAGGTACTGCAGCATATTCCCACAGAAAATAGTAGAGGCAGGGACTTAAAATAAAGCCACAAAGGAAATAATGTAAAATTAAACTAAATTATTTTAATTAAAAAAAGGATTAATTTAATTTATTGTTTAAAAGTCAATCAACAAAATGCATGTTATTTTATTGTAAAGCAGCTTAATAACTTTTTAAAATGTAAAAATAATTGTTACTTTAATTCAACAAAAATAATTACATTATTTTAGATTAATTTTATACATAACTTTTAGTACTTTTTAGTACAAATTAAATAAATATAAATATTTTACTTATGAAGGGATTTTTTTAATTTTTTAAAAATATTTTAATCACATTTAATATATTTAAATGTATTAAATATTGAATTCAAAATTGAGCTGTTAGTGCTGTAGCATTTTGTGTATTTTGTTTTACATTTAAAATAAGCATATACCATTATTTTGCATTAATATTTAACACAAAAATGTTTGTAAAATTACAAAGTTTAATACACTTTTTAAATTTCCCTATACTTTAATAGAGAGATCTCCAATCTGGTGGCAGAAACCATCACCTATATGTGAAAAGTTACTTATAGTAATTGTATACTCAGAGCCTGATTCACAATGTAATTTACACTTTTCAATAATTTACACTTTAAAGTATGTTTTCTACTTTTTTCTTAGTCACAAAATCTGAGTGTAAAGTACTACTAGAAGAAAAACAGTAGTAAGTCCAGCACCAGACAGGGCCAACCACTAGTACTGCAATACATTCCAGACGAAAATAATGGATGTAGGGAATTGGGATGAAACCCCACAGGAAATACTGTTAAATTAAATGTAAAAGTGATGTAACAATACTTGTTATTAGAATATAACCAAAATCCCTTAAATTAATTTTATCCTTCACTTTTAATAATTGTTAATGCATAATATGTTTTTCTTAGGTGGAAAATTTATTATTTTAATTTAAACTATGAAAAAAATATTTTAATTTCATATAACATACTTCTGATAATTAAAGATTTATTTCAGTCTTAAGTTAAAAGTGCTGTAGCATTTTCTTTTTCTGCTCTATATTAAAAAAATATATAAATTGTTTTACATTAATATTTATCATAAAATTATTTGTAATATCTGTAATATTTATTTTCAATTTATATAAACTTTTTATTTTTCCTTATACTCTACCATGAGGAGATCTCCTTGGACTACGGAGACTTTCTATGTTAAACTATGGGGAAAATTAAAACATTTATTTAACTGGAAAATAAATATTAAAGGTGCTTTATATTAAATATTAATGTACATTCATTTTATATATTTATTTTAAATATGAAACAACATTTAAAAATACCATAGCAATACTACCTTAATTTTGAAATACATTTGCAATTAATTGAAATAAACATATTACATTAAATTACAATTATTTTCTGATGTTTAAATTAAAAAATAAATTCCCTCCTGTAGAGCACAGAAAATTAAAATAATGTAGTCATAATCTAATAAAAATTATTGTTAAATGTAATTTTTAAATTTGAAATAGGGTATTAAATATTTTATGGATAAATAATACATTTGCGAAAAAAATTACATTTTTTAACATTAAATTATATGTATTTACATTTGTAACTAATTTAAATAATTTATTTTAATAGTATTTCCTATTACTTCACTTTTAAATTTAACTTAACAGTATTTCCTACGGGGTTTTATTTTAATTCCCTACTGCCATTATTTTCAATGGGAGGGTGTTGCAGTACAAGTATTTTTTTTAGTAGTAATTTGCACTCGGGTTTTGTGAATAAGCAAAAAGTAGTAGACATACTCAAAGAGTAAGGGCCTCATTATGAAGGCGTTCGGATGAGCGTCCGACCGCCATCTTTTCGGGCTCGAGACCATCCGACAAGGAGTCGGGGGTCCGACTGCCCAATTATGATATGACCACCATGCAGGTGGTCGTAAACATCCCTTTTTCCAAGGGAAAAAGGGCTTGTGCTGCGGCCTGGAAAAGGGCTGCAGCACAAGCCACAATGGCAAAAGGAATGTTTTTGAACATCTGTGTGCCAGGCACCATATGGTGCCTGGCACACGGTGCATTGATGTTTGGGGGCACCACATGTGCCCCCCAGGCCCCATGGCAGAGGCCCCCAGGGGACGGGGGCCAAGCTAGGGGCCCCCAAAGTCCCTTTCCGTCTGCCTTTACATGGCAGTCGGACCACCATGTAAAGGCAGAGGGAAATATACATCGTAATCCCTACAGTGGTGCCTGCACAAGCACCCCCCCCATTGTAGGGATTACGGTCCAACCACCACCCCAAAGGGCTCCTTGAGCCTGTCAGAGGCGGCGGTCTTTCCACCACCCAAATCGCTCTGACCGCCGGCATTGTAATCCGGTGGTCGGACTGATACTCTGGACATCAGGCGGACCGCCACCGATGGCCTGTCAGTGGTGGTCCGTCCAATGTCGTAATCAGGCCCTAAGTTTACTGAAAAGTATAAGTTACGTAGTTGAATCAGCCCCTTTGTTTCCCATGGGGGAGACATGTAAGTCTACACTATGGGGTCGATTATGATGCCGTTCGGAAAGGCTCCGAATTGGATTCGGGTTTGCCAAATCCGATTCGGAACCCTTGTTTCCAATTGAATCGTACACAGTTCCCAATGACCGATTACAATGCCCGGAAAATGTTAGGGCTGTCTGAATCGGTTCCAAAAGGCATTCGGACAGGTCGCGTCTTTCGGAGCCGAATCGTACAGCTCTATGGACTCAGTTTTTGAGCAAGCGATTACCATGACCCATTCGGACAGCCGTTCCGAATCGGTTTCTCCGGAACGAATCGGCTGCCGGAATCTGTTATTGGGGGCCCGTAGCAGGCCCCCCTTCACTCGGGGCCTTCCGAATGGGGCCCGTGGGGAACCCAAGGGACCCCCTTTCCAACCATACACAGTGTGGCAGGCACCAAACGGTGCCTGCCACAGGGTGCACGATTTTAACCAGCCACCCCTTTCTTCAATGGGAGCCTGTGTTGTCGGTCGGAACACAGGCTCCCATTGAAGTCAATGAGAGTCTGACCGAATCGTATCTGGAAGCATCGGGGATGCATCCAAATCGCTCGGTTGGACTCCCCCGATTCGAGTCGTTCGGAATGCATTCTGGGACCGATTCGATAGGAATGCTTTCCGAACAAGATCGTTATTTGCCCCTAGATAGTAACTTTACACATACAGTGAATACCAAAAAGTAGTTAATTTACTGCAAAGTTTAAGTGTAAATCTACTTATGTAGAATTATTCACATGAAAATGTACCATTGCAAATAGACCCCATTTTCTCACTGTGCCTTATATCTGGAAAATGTGTAACATCAGCTTGTTCTGTTGCAAAGGCCCTGCTTCATTCTGTATATAAAAACACTATTTTAGTAAACCCTAGTGCAGCGCTACTGTGGGTGAGGAAACAACTTTGAACTGAGAAGGGAAGATGAATTAAACGTCTTTCCTACACCAGTCAATGTGACATATGATTTCAAAGTAAAGTTGTACCAGTTGTGAGGAGGGTGCCATTGAAATGCCAGATGAGGCACACAAAGCTGAATTGCTTTTCTCCTTGTCCACTTTCCATTTCTGTACACACCTTATCGGCCCATACCATCATCTTCATGAGGAAATTAAATAGTCCCAGCCCCCTGATGTACCTCCGTAAAAAAAATGTGTCTAGAGATTTTCATTTTTGATTTGTGTTTTTGGATCATTAGAGAAGTAATTTAGCGTGGGTAGACATTGCTGATCCGGGCCGAATTTTTCTGGATGACATTTTTAAAAATGGAGTATGTGTTGCAGTGATGATGAAATATTTCAGGAACCATGGGACCTCTATACTTCCTTTTGGTGTCAAAACATAGGTTTTGGGGGTCAAGTAGTTTTATAGAAAACAGAAAATAACTCCTTAGAGCAACCCTTCCGCCATTTTCCAAAATGGCAGCTCTATAATAGAGGAAGAAGAGACGTATATAGAAATAAAACAAATAATAATGTTTTTTAATCCTTTATGTATACACCAAACAATGTTTATGATCTGAATATGAAAAAAATAATGTTTTCACTCCTGTATTAGGCACGTTTTCATAGTTCACTTTATTTATTTGTTTCAGCAATCGCTCGTGGTACATTTGCAGAATGTTGAACATTTGAGAAGAGCATATCGTCAGGGACATCTTTTTGTAGCACAGATTTTGCAAGTACATTGAGGTGTAAGTTCTGTGGGTAGAGGCTTTATAAATTGTATAGGTTTTAGCACCCCATCAATATCTTCCCAATCAAATTCACACAGATCTTTCTCTACATATGCATGATCCAAAACATTTACACATCTTATGATCAAGTAGAACGCTCTTTTAATGTGTACATGGACAGAATATGATGTCGGTGCAAAGTCACTTAGAGGGACTGATCTCTTGAACTCACTGTACCGAAGATCGCCAAATGTTTGACAGCCAGAATCTGTTTTCCACAGATGCACAAGGTATTTCTTTACGTCTTTAAAGTCACATTCTTCTTCTGTCTCAGCAAATCTTTTGAAAAAATTCACAGGTTCAGCAGTTAAAGCTCCAAGCGTTGTTCCAATTTTGCTCACAGCGTCATCACCCATAAGAATATGTGCCTTGATAAGAACACTGGGCATCTCTGGGTCAAGTTTCTTGGAAAGAATATGAAGCTGGTTGAAGGGCCTGATTATGAGTTTGGAGGTCTTGCTGTGGGCCGCCACGCCAACGCCAACGCCCCGCAGGAAGACTGCCAAACCCGTAGTCAGACCACGCGCCGGATTCCGAGTTTGATCCTGGTGGGCAGTCTGCTGCGGCGGTGCCTTGAAAGCCACCACTATAGGAGCGCCTCAGGACGTTCCTGCACAGAAAGACGTGCACCATGTCGTGCATTTCTTCTCATGCAGGAACAGGGGGTGCAGAAATACAGGGGGTCACACCATGTGCCACCCTGTATGCACACCTATGCACAGAGGTGACAAGGGACCCTGCAAGGGCCCCCTTAGTTTCCTCACCGCCACCCTTTTCATGGCAGGCTCACCGCCATGAAAAGGAGGGCGGTGAGGAACTCGCAATATGCTCGGAGGTGCTGCAGCAGTACCATCAGATATTACTTCCTCTAACTGCTGCACCACCGCTATGGGATCACTGATCTCCGGCGGTTGCAGTGGTCCTGTGGTGATCCCACCGCTGGTGGTTACACCGCCACCCTGACTACAGCTGTCCAATAGACCACCATAGTGGTAATTTGGCCACAGGTATAGGTGTTGAATTTTTGATGCAGGCAAGGTTAATTATTCCACTTGTAGATATTCATCTGACTCTCTCTCACATTCTTTGACAGATAGTTCAAGTTAACTGTCAAAGACAATGTGCAGTTCTTGCAAGGTGCACACTGACTTTGATATCTGTAGAACAGTATGAACAACTTCTCCGACGTTTTGCATGGATGAAATCTTGACCATTCGCAATTGTGACATATAGTCCACAACAACAGCAGTTTTCAATGAGGGCACCATTTTGAATTAAATTTCTTCAGGTGAAAAGTTTTTTTTAAGCTCATGTACGAGCTTGTGCTACACTGGTTTGGTTGCAACATCTCCATCAAATAATGCATTTGTTGGAAGAAGATCATGCGACAGAATGTCCTTGATAAATTCACCCCTTTCTTTTGCTACATCCATCCCTCTATGTGCTTGCGAAAGTTGGTTTTTTGTAACCTGTTTTGTAGTGGCTGGTTGGACAAAACTTTTACTATGGCAATTAAAGCATGGAAGTTTAGCTTTAGCGATTATGTCAAACAGCTTTTTCTCTTTCAATACAAATCTCTCCTGCTTCAGTTCTGCGTATAGTTTCGATCCATGATCCAGGACATCTAGTAGACTTGTCTTTATATCGTTATCCACATATTTATTGGTCACGAAGTTGTGTAGTGCACAGGCTCATTCATTTCAAAGGGGTTTCCTTGCTGCTGCATGAAATGAAGAAGGCTGTGAACATGTTTAATAAAGCGTTCCCCTCTCTTTCCCACAAGTTTGTGGTGAGGAACAGTTTCATGATGGTCCATTAATGTTGAACTTGTCATCTCTCTGAAAACATTGCAAATAGAAAGGACTTCATGGTAAACTAGCTGCCATTGAGTAACATAAACAGTTTTACGTGTCTGACCAACAATTCCTTTGGAGCTTTTCTGTGATCTCTGGATTGAGTTTTCTAGTTTCATACCTGGAGCCACAGCATTGAAAATTCCCTCTCTGTCTTTCACCACAAAATGTCTTTGGATGAATTTTTGTCAAGGTATGGTTTTTCCACCTCTAGCTTCTTCACTCTTTCCAAATACCAGGACCCATATCTCAGGTAGTTTATGCAATAGAATTTGCGAAACACAGTAATCAGTGACCACACAGCCTTCACATGCAGCTCGCAATCAACTTCCCGATCACCATGTACCAAGTTTTTCACTAGAACTATCATATTTAAAACATTTCCCCAGTACTTGCAAAGTTCAGATTTTTCTTCACATTCTTTGACAAACTCTATGAACTTGGTTTTCAGGTTTTCTGATTTTGATTTGAGTGTATTGAACATTGCCTGGCTTTGCATTATGTCTTTTGAATGATGTGTGCCCTGTGCCTTGTTCACTTCTGAGATAAGATATGCAAAACCTAATTTGTCATTCTTGTTCAAGAAAGCATTCCAATGCAATGTTTCTATAGCCTTAGATATGATAGCATACCTTGTAACAAATGAACATAATGAGTACCGCTCAATACTGACTGGACAGTTTTGCAAATATTTTAGCCTCAATAAGTGCATCATCTATGCCTCATCCCCTGAGATAACTTCTTGCACACCGCAACACAACTTTTGTCATGGGGAAAATGCCCATCATTGGATACAGATCATCAAATTCTACTGGATTGCTCATAAAAATGTCAGCTGCTATACGGAAAACACCTTAATCGCAGAATAATGATAGGATAGGCTGGTCTTTGAAGCTGAGCGCGCACATTTTGGAGATTTTGTAGAACTGTGTTTACTGTTGCATAATTTGTGACTGGAGATGGCATTACTGGTAAAAACCCACCTTCTTCAGTGGGATGGTATTCTGGGAGATCAGAGCATGAAATCCAGCCCACAGAAGAACTGGCTTTTCTTCATCCTTCAGTTTGCACCAAATGAGCAAGATGATAAATTCAGTTAAATCAGCTTTGCAGACCGCCGCATCAGGTAGAAGATTCATGTCCTCAGCCACTTTGAAACTTTCTGGTAGACTGGGAAGTGTTGATGGCTTGTGGTGATTTTGCATACGTTTGCAAGGAAGTTGGGTTATAAGTTTGCAGCTATGTTTGTTTATGCCTATAGCTGACACAGCTTGTTTTCCAGCAGCTACTCCATTGGGACAGTCTTGAAAAAGCACCATGGCAGTATCATGTGTGCTGGATGTTCCAGACAAAGAAGAGCATTCTTTAAAATCAAAATTATCAAGAGCATCAATTGTAAATCCTTTCCTGGTAAAGTGACTCGACGTGGTGTGCTGTCAGATTCACAAGATTTTACAGCATGAGCTGCTAACAATTCCTGCTCCATACTATGTCATTATAACTTGTTGATATACCAGTCCTATTTATTGAAGTGATTAGCTCTCTACTTTTGCACTTGTCATAGATTGCGTGGGCAGTCATCATGTGTAGCAGAGTTTTGTTTTTGCCATGATTTAATTAATAAAACATGATTTGGGAAAAACAGTACATTTTCACAGCATAAGCATGTCGGTTCATGGAATTGTCTTCCACTTCTTCACTTATATCTTCAAAGTCATCATCAATGTTGTCTGCTTCTGTTCTGAACTCAAGAACTTTAGTTTGTAACAGTTTTGCTTTGCTGATATTAAACAATAATGTAAAAAATGTTAAGACAACATCAGGCATTCTTGTTGACTCCTATGATTTGCGGAGAAATTTGCAATTAATTTCAAAATCTAAATCTTTTAGGACGTTTCTTAATATGGTTCCTGGCTGATTTTACTGCATACTGTGATCTCATTTTGGCAGCAAGAACTTCAGGAGTCAAATCAGCTGAGAACACCATAAGTGGCTCATTCTTTTTGTTGGACTAACAAAAACAAAATCTGTCATTGTACAGTTTTACCAGAAAAATCTTAATTTCATTATTATGGATCAATACACTTTCATTAATGTTGACCATTATTTCTCTGATCTCACTGAGTGTGAACCCGTAGCCAGCACTCAAGAGTGGCTTTAAAACTTCATTTACTTTTTCAAAAGAGTACAAACAGAACTGAAGGCTGGTGGGTACGTTGCTGCTGGGAGCTCATTGTACATTCATATTTTCGAATGTATGCACGCATGCAGTTCGGGTGGGCATACAAATCCACTGCAGATACATTCACCTCGCTGTTAAGATCAGCTACTCGGCTGAAAACTTCATCTTGGAAGAAACTAGCTGCAGATAAAAACATGTTTGTCCTTTGAGACTCACATACTCTGTACTTTGATCTTTTGTCAATCCCTTTGGCCCTTGTTCAGGCTAAACCACAGATGACACATTAAAGATCCTCTACTTTCTGAACAGATGTTGAAGGTGGACGAGGGGTAGCCATCGATCTTCTAAGTGAATGGGCATTGGATTTGGTTGTCATCGCTTTCTCAGAAGGCTCGAATTCTTGTTGTGATTTACTGGTTTCTGCTGTTTTTTGACAATTATTTTCCAGGCTTTTTCCATTGTATACGACTTGTAGCTCTTGTTGTTACAATGATAAAATATTTGATACTCTTCATCCATCAGTTTCAATCTTTTGTGAACTTTGTCTTGCCGTATTTCTGTAGCATCTCGAACTCTCTTGTGTTCAACCACAGTTGATGTTAGCTTTTCACTCAGATTAGTTTGGCATATGACACATTTTTCTTTATTGAAGGAGTCCTCAGATTTAGTAGTTAGCAACACTCTGTCAGGAGGTAAAGATCCTCTGCTACCACTTGCTTTGCTCATGTTTATGAATTTGAATCAACGGAAAACCTGAAACAAAAACAATATTAAAATTATATTACAAATATGATGGCTAAAACACATCATTATAGAGCCGCCATTTTGACAAATGGCGGAAGGGATGCTCTGAGGAGTCATTTTCTGTCTCTATAAGACTACTAGACCCCCAAAACCTGTTTTCACACCAAAATGAAGTATATAGGTCTAATGGTTCCTGAAATATTGCATTATCACTGCAACACATCTACCATTTTTAGGTCGAGCCTGGGCAGAGCATGCGCTGCTCTGCCGCATGTTGTATTGGAGTATGGAATAGAAGCCCAGTCCACTCTCCACCCATATTTGTCATTGGCTTGTGTCATTGCCCTTCGTAAATGCTGGATTCTGATTCGTAAATAGGCTTGCTAGTCCCTCCTTAGTACCGCCTTTTACTTTGGTTGTTAGACGGTACCTCTTTTTTAGTCTGTAAGCACTACTTTCTTTAATGAGTTTCTCCTACTGCAGGCACGACATGCTTTCCTGCAACATTCAGCGCGCCATCCGTGCTTTCACTTTCCAAGCAGCCCGGGACAATGGCGGCCGCTTCTTCGAATAGGTTTTGCATTTACAAGTTTGAGCTATTGGCATTGTAAATGACAATGCCTTTTAGTTACGTGTCAATTAGCAAAACAGATAAATAAAAGGCACTGTCATTTACAATGCCCATAGCTTAAACTCTCGCAAATGCGAGACCTATTGCATGGCAAATGCTTGTTAAAAATATCGTCCAGAAACATTCGGCCTGGATTAGCAATGTCTACCCAAGCTAAATTACTTCTCTAATGATACGAAAACACGAATCAAAAATGAAAATCTCTGGACAACTTTTTTACGGAGGCATATCAAGAGACCAGGACTAAAAGGCCCAAAGTACTAGCCCAGGTAACAAATAGGTAACTATTTTTTTCACACCGACTAATTGCAACCTGGGCTTCATTTTGTGATGCAGCCAATGTAATGTACTTATCACTCACATCAAAAAATGGACAGTCACAAGAGGATGCAAAACCTCCTGCCTCAATATTTAAGAGACAGAAAGCACACTATGAACCCTTATGAAAGCATGCAACACAGAGATGGAGGCCTTCGATGTACAGCAGATTTGCATGCCTGAATTTGCATTCTCTGATTGCCAATATTTTTTATATAACCACTTCTTTTGTCTTAAATGGTGAGCAGCAGCTTTTGAAGTATTTTGGCAATCAGGGTATTACCTCTAGGGTGCATGCAGTGATCACTTATCTGCTCCCCCCACTTTGCGAATCAGTTGCCACCCCATGTTGAGGGTCAGTAACTGATCAATGGTTTGTGTCCAGAGGCTGTTGTACTCCGCTTTAGGTGTCCGTATATAGGTTTTCCTGAAACATGTCCTTATATAGGCACAATTCGCATTGCCCTTATATATGCATAAGATCCCAGTCCTTATTTAGGCATTAGCCATGCTATCCAAATACAGGCATGGTCACTTACATCCGTCCACCCTAACGTCACAACGAGTTCTTAGAAACCAGACCCTTAACCTCTTGGGAGTTTCCCTAGCACAGGATTATTGATTTCTCCAAGAACTCATTTATTATGCATGAACCGCTATATCTTAAGGGTTCATTCCTGACGTCTTCCTCTGCCCGACTTTACGTCAATGCTAACATTCCAAGGCACCTACCGGGTATAAATATACCTTCCCTTGCCCAAGCAAGTAGGAGGAGACCTCGACTTTAGAGGAGCCCGTGTTCCGGCCTGACGCACTGACAAGAGACGCTGTCATCCCTGCTCGCAGAGAATCCAGCTCCCAGTGTTCTGACTCCCTTCGTGGGGTGTTAGAGTTCGAGACCCGGAAGGAAATTCCCACCTCTCTCATTCTCAAGGTATGGAGCTGACTAGAACCTAGATGGACTCTTGGCATATCAGACTCTTAGTATACCATACTATAGAATACTTTACCTACTTCTTACCTTGCCCTACACCTAGGTTAGGTTAGGTACACTGGGGTAGAACTAGCTTAGAGAAGCATCTTATGAGTACTCGCATTTTTAGCTTATGTTATTTATGTATATGAATATATGTGTCATAGCTAAAAGATAATGCTAGCGCAGTATTATTTCTTTCTACTGCTTACGCTGTACATTATATATCTCGCATACTGTCTTGTGATCATAACAGCTCATATCTCTTACACGAGAAACAAGACTGTTCAATAAATCCTTTTTTTGAAACGCCCGTCTATTCTTTCTGTGTAACTCTGAAGAAACTAAGCATGCACAATTAGCTGAGTGAAACTGTTATCTATTGTTTCCACAATTCTGAGAGTGTTCCGATTCTAATGGGAAACAAAGTTGTCATGTTTATGCGGTTGCCAGAAACTACTCCCTTCTTGTTTTCAAGGAGTTTCTAGTGGCCTCTGAGTTAGCTGGCACAAAGTAATTAAGTTAAATATACTCGATAGGGACATACTGACCTCAGTCCTATGTCGAATCTATAGGGTATATTATTCCAATGCGCAGAGCCTATTAGGGAAATAGGAACTACACTACATGGCGCCCAACGGTTTGGTAAGGCACTAATTTAACGCTAGATACTGAGTAACTCAGTCGTGCTTTTCTCTCAGAGACCCCTACTCACATACTCCATAAGACGTCTGGAGTGGGAAGGGTTAAATATCCGCCAAAGCTAAATAGGACAAAAAACCCTATATATTAGCTGTTTGGTTTGTTCAACATTGAAGGATACAGTGTTCCAAAATATTGTGCACCTTATCTTTTGTTTCCTTGAAACTTGTACTACATTTTTCAAAAAACAAATGTCCGAACACGGGGACAATGGCACCGAGAACGGTGTAGCTGCGGCTGACCCAGTCGTAACAGCTTTTAACTTTACCGGTTTAAATGAAACCGATGAGGGTGTTATAAACATCCCTCCAAACTTAAGGAGAGCCATCACTCTAAAACTTATAAAACACGGCCTATCACCAAGAGGTGGTAGAGCAGTTTTCGTGATAGAGGCACACGAATCCTTTCAGACAGAGGTATTCTATTCATGGATAGTATTCCCAGAATCAAATCCAGTAACAAGAGTGTTTCACTTCTTTAAAGAAGACGAACCACCAGAGGAATATATTCCTTACGAGGATATTGAAATTCCACTCACATACCAGGAGCATAATCTCTGGTTTAAAGGCGCCATAAAACATCACAAAAACATTACTAGGCTCGGTCCACTAGGTAGACCAGGAGCAACATGGCCGATTCTAGCCGGCTACACACCTCATCCTGACATCGATGAGATGTCAGACGAGAATACTTACTCAACTACAAGAGTTAATAAAAATTTACAGACAATTAGTCCAATATGTCATGCGGACTTTCACAGTCCAACCACCAATGACCATTCCAAATCAAACCCCTCAACAGGGGAATACACTAAAAATTACTCCACAGACTTTACACGCAGTCATGTGTAAAATGCCCACAAAACATGAGCAAATTCCATTCTGGATAGCTCAAAAAATTACTCAAATCGAAGCAGTATTTCCTAATACTAGCCCTTATGAGAAACACAGAATTCTAACAATCTGTTTACCAATGGGGATCACACCACAACTGGAAGATTGCACCACTTGGGGCGCAGTCTTTGCTGCCATCTATACTAAAACACATGGTGTTCCGTCAATTGCAGTAATACCAGATGTCCTGAAACAAATTCAAAACGAATACGGGGCAGAGCCTGCTCTGAATTAGGTATGAAATTACTGTAAAACTTCGACCAGGTCTCAACAATAATATTATCTAATATTAAAGGGGAGGCAGCATCAGTGGCGATCCGCCAACGCTTAAGGGAATTTGATGTAACAGAACATCAACATGAACTACCCAGAATAATAGAACAATCTTATGCAGAATTAGGCAGAGATAGTTTGGGTGGAAAACCTTTGAAGCCAAAACTATCTGAAAGTCCTGAAAAGGACTCTATTAAACAAACTCCTACATCTTCTAAAAAGAAGTGGGAAACTAATAAACAAAATTCCACCAAGACAGGTTCTCAATCCCGAGGTAGGTCTCCTCAAAAGGAGCCCTCTGAAAGGAGGTATAACCTCAGGAATAGGGATAATTTAAGAAAACCTGACAGGTATCAAGATACTGATACACGTTCCTCTCGTACCTTTCAGATATCGTCACAGACATCGGAAAGAAGAGGACGGTCAGAACATAGAGAAGAACGCGCGAAATCCAAAGACGACAAACACGTTCAGAAAAATAAATCAAAACCTCAATTCACAAAAAGAAGGTAGCAGGTCTGAAGATCAGACATGCCGAGAATACTGAGAACACAGCTCAAGAACGGAGAATGGGCTCAGACAATGCTGGACAGTGCAGCAGAAGTCACAATAGCTCGCCAGAACCTGAAGGAACTTCTGGAGATAGTGGTCTTGAATGAGTACATCACAGTAGAAACTGTAGACACCAGGGTTAGTACTCCACAAAAGTTATATGAAATAACACTCCGAATGGAGGGAGACATACCAAGAAAAGTGAAAATACTCTTTTGGGAGAAACTTTCAAGGGGTTATGATATACTTCTAGCAGAAAAAGACTGGCCACCACACTTTGTCAGGGAGTGCCCACATGGTGAGGACATCATTATGCCTGCCTTCTCCAACCATATTCCAATTCACCTAAAATATACTTATGCCAGGAAATGGGCAGTTGCCCAGGCCCCAGCATTATATAAAAATCATGTAGGATGGGATGAGGACTCACCTCACCACAAAATACAGCTAAAAAATGAACCTACTGCTCAAAGGCAGTACCCAATAAAGCAAGAAGCTAAAAAACAGGTGTTGGACCTGGCCCTTTTTGGCAGGTTCACCCCTGAACTTTTTGCCTTTTCCCTGGCATGGTGTTAGTGGTTTTAGGCCTCTGGGCACTTGGACACGGTGGTCCAGTGCCAAGTGCGTAAGCTCTCTGTGGGTGTGTAGTAAGCTTGGCCTGCCCTCCCATAGGAATGCATGGGGGATAGTGTGCCTGTGGTAATTCCTGGTATGAAAGGTGCAGTGTGGTCAAGTCTAGTATGTATGAATTCGTGAGAATAAATGCTGCGCAATGGTGTGCGCAGATTTATTGTGACTGGTGTAGAAATGCCACTTTTAGAAGTTAGCCTTTATGTGTGCTCTGAGTCTGCCTGCCTGATGTGGATTGCATGTCTGCTCTGTGAGTGACAGGGGCTGGGAGGTGTGTGTGGCTCCAGGAGGGGCAGGGTGAGTCAGCGCTGGGCTGAATGGGACACCTGAGCTGAGAGTGGTGGGAGGAGAGATCCCCTGACCCTGAATAGGATGTTGCCTGCCCTGTACAATGCTGGCTCCACCTCCTGTGGTGCGTCTGATGTCCCTAGCCTGTCTTGTGAAAGGGAAGAGGAGCTGGGCAAAACAAAGTGCTCCAAAACTTCCCTGAACCAGTTGCATCTGGTTCCCCCATGCCCTGCACCCTAACACAAAGGAAAATGGTGTATAAAAGTAGGGGCTGTGACCCCATAAAGTTGTTCAGTTCCTGTTCTGTGCTTGAATCGGTGGGGCGTGCTGCTGCTGGGGCCCAGGAGGGCTTGCCTCCCTGGGCCCAGCCTTGCCCCTTGCTCCCTAAAGGGCTTCATGGCTGGGACCTTTTCTGTCCTGGATTCCCCAGGACCTCTGTGCCTCCTGCGCCCTGTGAGCGCTTTGCTTTTATTTTTACGAGCACCTGGCTCTTTCTGGCTGACAGAGAGCGTGGGCCTCGCAGCGCGGCGCTGCAATCCCCTTTGACAGGGAATCCCGGCAGAGGGATTCCCCCGTGCTGCCTAGAACGGCGGGTGCCCACCCCGCTTATTTTTATATTTAATCGTGGGTGCCCACCCCACATGGCCGCTTTATATTTATTTTTGAATGCGGGTGCCCACCCCGCATGGTGCCGCCGAAGAAAACGAAGAAGCCGCTGCTTCCGGGAGCGACCCGGAAGCCAGGCGGCTGTGCCTGGTTGTGGACGGGGCGTGAGGCGGAAGCCGCTGCCGGAAAAGCCGTCTGGAGCCTCGCGGGCTCCACATCGTAGTCCCGGGTCCCAGGAGGGGGCCCGGGTGAAGTGAGGAGAAGCCGTCCGGGGGGAAGGAAGGATGGAGGACGGGAGCCTCCACCGGCACAGCTGTAGAGTCCCGGGTCCCAGGAGGGGGCCCGGCTGAAGAGAAGAGGCCGCCGATGCCAGACGGGGCTCCCGTGGTGAAGAGGGAGCCCCGCGTGCAGCCACCATGTAGCCGAGCAGCGCAGAGTGCCACGAGGCAGAGACTGGCCGGAGGAGTCCTCCTGCTGAACCGGTGAGTGATGGCTGGGCAGGGGACACGGCCGCATTGCACTACCGCTCCCAGGAGAGGAGCATGTTTATTTCCAGAGCCCGTGTGGCTCCAAAAAAAGGGGCATATTTGTTTTGAGGGCCTCAGCGGGGGCCCCGGGGGCACCAAGGTGCCCGTGCCTCATCTCGCCCACAGCTGCCCCGCCTGACAGTGGGCAGCTGCAACAATGGCATATTTGTGAAGAGAGCCCCAGAGCAGGGCCTAGTGATGTATTCCCAGCTGCACCGCCGTAGTGGACAGCTGCAACGCGGCCACCTTGGCTTTCAGGGCCCCAGTGGGGGTCCATGGGCACAGCGGTGCCCGTGTTTGGTGGTCTCACAGCTGCCCCGCTTGACAGAGGGCAGCTGCAATGTTTGGCGCAGATGTGTTTTGCGTAGTCCCAATGGGGGACCCACCCAGAGGGCACAGCGAGTGCCCCGGCCTACCGTGAATTTCACAGCTGCCCAGCAAGTAGTGGGCAGCTGCAACGTTTAGGCCAACCTTCCTTTGGGGGCATGCCTTATAAGTTAGGAGTGAGATGCACTCCCTTGCCCCAGTACTTTTCTTTCCCAGCTGCCCAGCAAGTAGTGGGCAGCTGCTACGTTTAGGTTGGCGCAGATGTCGCACCCTTGACTCTCGCTGCCCTTGCAGCGCGCCCTGACTTTTGGACATAGGGCATTTGAGCCCCTTGTGAGATGGCCAGTTGGCCAAGGGGACTGCTAGGTTTTTAGGGCGCCAGGCCCTAATGTGATTTGTGTGTTAGCAAGCTTCTCTCCTATGAGTTATAGGCCAATGTGATTTATACCTCTGCTATGGCTCTTTCTACTATGAGGTTATGTGCTACTGTGAGTATGTGGTGCTAGGAAATGTAATGCATGTAGCATGTTTTACGCACCCTGTTTTGGTTACCTCTAAAATGTGGTTTTTATGCTTGTGAGGTTATTACTTCCTAATGCATTTAGGTTGTGAGTTATTTTCCCCTGAGATTATTTCCTAATGTGATTTATACTTAGGATGTTATGGTCTAATACGTTTAGACTGGCGAGATGATTGCATAATGTGTTTTTGCTGGTGAGGTTGGTGCATAAGGTTTTGCGCCTAATGTGATGCTGTGCATAATGTGGTTTATGTTACAGGCTGATGCTCAGTACAGTGGTTGCCAGTGATTACTGGTTGTACGTTTCAGACATGTCCTACATTTATTATGTGTTCTACATCTATTACCTTTTACTAAGTGATGGTTCTGACAGTGGTCCACGTGGCCCTGTCATGTGTACATAATCCCCTGTAAATATTGTCCCGTGCCAGTTGGCGCAGTGTATTGTATGTGAGTACTATTCTAATGTGTTTATGATAATACAAAGGCTATTTTTATATATAACCTTGTGTGGAGTTCTTTTTGTCGTGTGCCTTGGGTGTTGTGCTGTGTGTGTGTTGCGCAAACGCTTTACACATTGCCTCCGGGATAAGCCTGACTGCTCGTGCCATGCTACCAAGGGGGTGAGCAGGGGTTATCTTCGGCGTGTAACTTCCTGACCCTGACTAGAGTGGTGGTTTCTGCTTGGCTTTGGCGCAAGCCTTAGCCAACCAGAAATCCCATTTCTAACATTGGTGATCAGCGGTGGGATAGGACTTGCGTTTGCGCAGTACCGCGGCGACAACTGGCTGCACTACAAAACTCTGCATTTTAGATAGTCACATGTTGGGGATTATTGTTCTAAGATTGTTTTAAAGTGTCATTTCATTTTTTTCGGAAATATGTGTTCTTGTGCACTATGAGTTGGGTGTCCTGCCAAGGACAGAAACCAGAGAAGCTGAAGGAGTTTTGTACTGCCCTTGTGCAGAATGCTATTTCTTGGGTTGGCCTGAAGCTGAAGGAGTGTGACTGCCCTTGTGCCATCGTGCTATTTCTTGGGTTGGCCTGAAGCTGAAGGAGTTGTTACTGCCCCTGTGCTGTCTGCTATTTCTAGGGTTGGCCTACAGTGGTGACTTAATTGGCATGGAGTAACTAGCTCGGGAGGGTAGATTATCCCCTAAGTGCAGTGTGAGTTTTCTGGAATTCCCAGTAAGGATGGGATCCAGTGGTGGCAGCAATATGTAGTCCAGTGCAGGAAGTCCCATTCCCAGTTCCCATAGTATGGTACCTAGTTCCCGGTTAAGAGGGGACAGGTTGTGTTTCAGGGGCAGTAAGATGCTGTCTCACCAGTCTTGTGGGGGAGTGTGGATGAATGTTGTGATGCACTGGACGTTTGAGTAAATGGTGTTAGTGTGTGAGTTCTTTGATTGTAGGGAGCTTGCATTGGGAGTGACCCTAGAAGAATGGTGCAGGTGTCTCGATAACCCTCGCGGTTTAAGATGGTTCAGAGTAGCCCAGCTAGGTACCCTTATAGTGAGGAGGTTGTAGGGACTCACATCCTGTCTCGCAGGAGAAGGAGTGAGATTGGGCTGTGTACCGAAGTGCCCGCACCTCAGTCTGAGGGAACACCAGGTAGGGAGCCTAGTCTGTCCTGTTGGACCGTTCTTCGAGGTGGTTTTTCCCGTTTTAGGTGAGCTGGGAGTGCCTGTAATCAGACCTCCAACAGTTCTAGTGTCTGGTAGTACCGCTCCAGTTGGGAAGGTGCAGAGGTCCAGTTTTGAGGGGTGAGAGGGGGAAAGAGTCCCCAGTGGGAACCAGTGGGTCAGGGGCCAGCCAGAAGGGCTGAGTCGCCAATGATTGACCATGGTGAGCGCCACTTCTGTCCTGGAGCATCTTCACGCACTGTCAGAGGGACAGGAGGTCGTGAGCTCTGCGCCAGGCAGACTGTCACATGACACATTAGTGAGGTGTCACCCTCGGGAGAGTATATGTGCTCCCAGGAAGTCCTGGTTCTCCGGGCAATTGTGAGGTAGTACCCCCTGAACGCAGGTGGGGTCCGGTTTCGAGGGTTGAGAGGGGGAAAGAGTCCCCAGTGGGGACCAGTGGGTCAGGGGCCAGCCAGAAGTGCTGAGTCGCCGATGATTGACCATGGTGTGGGCCACTTCTGTCCTGGCGCATCTTCACGCACTGTCAGAGGGACAGGAGGTCGTGAGCTCTGCGCCAGGCAGACTGTCACACGACACGCTAGGGATGTGTCACCCTTGTGAAGTCCTGGTTTTCCAGGCATCTGACCAAAGGGTACGTCCCTGGGTTGGGGAGCCAGTAGCCGGTGTTTCCGGATCGGGACGGCAGGGCGACTGTAGTCAGTGTCCTGGCCGGTTTGCCTTCTAGGGGGTACCACTCCAGTTGGGAGGGTATCGGAGTCTGGAAGGGGGTGCAGAGGGAGGAAGTCCTCGCCTCTGACCCCGGTGCATCCGGTGAATTTGGATCCCAGGTGGTAGACCAGTTGATGGAGAGAGGTCCTGAACTGGTGGGAGAGTTGTGTTCTGGTGGGTGCTTCCCCTTGGAGGATGCGTAACCCCAGAAGAGAGGTAGGGTGAGGAGATGCTTCACCCATGACTTCTGGTCAGCCTGAGGGTGCGGACCCTAGGTTGAGGGATCAGTGGTAGTTTGGAACTACACTGAGGGAGAGTGGAGAATGGCTATTGTATGCCAGGGGTTACTGCCCCCACTCTGTGGATTGGCAAGGACCAGTGGCATCTGGGTGGCCTAGGGCCTGGTCCTGGCCGTGGACAACTAAGGAGTACCAGTGGGGTAGCCTAGTTGGTCCTGAGGTTTTTTTTCGTTTTTTTTCTTTCTCTTAGATGGATTCCATGGGTTCCAAATGGCGTAGGACCGGAGGGTGTCCCTGCAGTTGCGGGCCCGCGTCCATGTTCTATTGCCCCAAGCAGGGAAGCCCATCACGGTGGTGATTGGTCTACCCTGCGTTTTGGCTGGAAGGGGGTTGTGTTGGACCTGGCCCTTTTTGGCAGGTTCACCCCTGAACTTTTTGCCTTTTCCCTGGCATGGTGTTAGTGGTTTTAGGCCTCTGGGCACTTGGACACGGTGGTCCAGTGCCAAGTGCGTACGCTCTCTGTGGGTGTGTAGTAAGCTTGGCCTGCCCTCCCATAGGAATGCATGGGGGATAGTGTGCCTGTGGTAATTCCTGGTATGAAAGGTGCAGTGTGGTCAAGTCTAGTATGTATGAATTCGTGAGAATAAATGCTGCGCAATGGTGTGCGCAGATTTATTGTGACTGGTGTAGAAATGTCACTTTTAGAAGTTGGCCTTTATGTGTGCTCTGAGTCTGCCTGCCTGATGTGGATTGCATGTCTGGCTCTGTGAGTGACAGGGGCTGGGAGGTGTGTGTGGCTCAGGAGGGGCAGGGTGAGTCAGCGCTGGGCTGAATGGGACACCTGAGCTGAGAGTGGTGGGAGGAGAGATCCCCTGACCCTGAATAGGATGTTGCCTGCCCTGTACAATGCTGGCTCCACCTCCTGTGGTGCGTCTGATGTCCCTAGCCTGTCTTGTGAAAGGGAAGAGGAGCTGGGCAAAACAAAGTGCTCCAAAACTTCCCTGAACCAGTTGCATCTGGTTCCCCCATGCCCTGCACCCTAACACAAAGGAAAATGGTGTATAAAAGTAGGGGCTGTGACCCCATAAAGTTGTTCAGTTCCTGTTCTGTGCTTGAATCGGTGGGGCGTGCTGCTGCTGGGGCCCAGGAGGGCTTGCCTCCCTGGGCCCAGCCTTGCCCCCTGCTCCCTAAAGGGCTTCATGGCTGGGACCTTTTCTGTCCTGGATTCCCCAGGACCTCTGTGCCTCCTGCGCCCTGTGAGCGCTTTGCTTTTATTTTTACGAGCACCTGGCTCTTTCTGGCTGACCGAGAGCTTGGGCCTCGCAGCGCGGCGCTGCAGCCCCCTTTGAGAGGGAATCCCGGCAGAGGGATTCCCCCGTGCTGCCTAGAACGGCGGGTGCCCACCCCGCTTATTTTTATATTTAATCGTGGGTGCCCACCCCACATGGCCGCTTTATATTTATTTTTGAATCCGGGTGCCCACCCCGCATGGTGCTGCTGAAGAAAACGAAGAAGCCGCTGCTTAAGGGAGTGACCCGGAAGCCAGGCGGCTGTGCCTGGTTGTGGGCGGGGCGTGAGGCGGAAGCCGCCGACGGAAAAGCCGTCTGGAGCCTCGCGGGCTCCACATCGTAGTCCCGGGTCCCAGGAGGGGGCCCGGGTGAAGTGAGGAGAAGCCATCCGGGGGGAAGGAAGGATGGAGGACGGGAGCCTACCCCGCCTCCACCGGCACAGCTGTAGAGTCCCGGGTCTCAGGAGGGGGCCCGGGTGAAGAGAAGAGGCCGCCGATGCCAGACGGGGCTCCCGTGGTGAAGAGGGAGCCCCGCGTGCAGCCACCATGTAGCCGAGCAGCGCAGAGTGCCACGAGGCGGAGACTGGCCGGAGGAGTCCTCCTGCTGAACCGGTGAGTGATGGCTGGGCAGGGGACACGGCCGCATTGCGCTACCGCTCCCAGGAGAGGAGCATGTTTATTTCCAGAGCCCGTGTGGCTCCAACAAAGGGGGCATATTTGTTTTGAGGGCCCCAGCGGGGGCCCCGGGGGCACCAAGGTGCCCGTGCCTCATCTCGCCCACAGCTGCCCCGCCTGACAGTGGGCAGCTGCAACGAATGCATATTTGTGAAGAGAGCCTCAGAGCAGGGCCTAGTGATGTATTCCCAGCTGCACCGCCGTAGCGGACAGCTGCAACGTGGCCACCTTGGCTTTCAAGGCCCCAGTGGGGGTCCATGGGCACAGCGGTGCCCGTGTTTGGTGGTCTCACAGCTGCCCCGCTTGACAGAGGGCAGCTGCAATCTTTGGCGCAGATGTGTTTTGCGTAGTCCCAATGGGGGACCCACCCAGAGGGCACAGCGAGTGCCCCGGCCTACCGTGAATTTCACAGCTGCCCAGCAAGTAGTGGGCAGCTGCAACGTTTAGGCCAACCTTCCTTTGGGGGCATGCCTTATAAGTTAGGAGTGAGATGCACTCCCTTTCCCCAGTACTTTTCTTTCCCAGCTGCCCAGCAAGTAGTGGGCAGCTGCTACGTTTAGGTTGGCGCAGATGGCGCACCCTTGACTCTCGCTGCCCTTGCAGCGCGCCCTGACTTTTGGACATAGGGCATTTGAGCCCCTTGTGAGATGGCCAGTTGGCCAAGGGGACTGCTAGGTTTTTAGGGCGCCAGGCCCTAATGTGATTTGTGTGTTAGCAAGCTTCTCTCCTATGAGTTATAGGCTAATGTGATTTATACCTCTGCTATGGCTCTTTCTACTATGAGGTTATGTGCTACTGTGAGTATGTGGTGCTAGGAAATGTAATGCATGTAGAATGTTTTACGCACCATGTTTTGGTTACCTCTAAAATGTGTTTTTTATGCTTGTGAGGTTATTACTTCCTAATGCATTTAGGTTGTGAGTTATTTTCCCCTGAGATTATTTCTAATGTGATTTATACTTAGGATGTTATGATCTAATGCGTTTAGACTGGCGAGATGATTGCATAATGTGTTTATGCTGGTGAGGTTGGTGCATAAGGTTTTGCGCCTAATGTGATGCTGTGCATAATGTGGTTTATGTTACAGGCTGATGCTCAGTACAGTGGTTGCCAGTGATTACTGGTTGTACGTTTCAGACATGTCCTACAATTATTATGTGTTCTACATCTATTACCTTTTACTAAGTGATGGTTCTGACAGTGGTCCACGTGGCCCTGTCATGTGTACATAATCCCCTGTAAATATTGTCCGTGCCAGTTGGCGCAGTGTATTGTATGTGAGTACTATTCTAATGTGTTTATGATAATACAAAGGCTATTTTTATATATAACCTTGTGTGGAGTTCCTTTTGTAGTGTGCCTTGGGTGTTGTGCTGTGTGTGTGTTGCGCAAACGCTTTACACATTGCCTCCGGGATAAGCCTGACTGCTCGTGCCATGCTACCAAGGGGGTGAGCAGGGGTTATCTTCGGCGTGTAAGTTCCTGACCCTGACTAGAGTGGTGGTTTCTGCTTGGCTTTGGCGCAAGCCTTAGCCAACCAGAAATCCCATTTCTAACAACAGGTCAGGGAGATCTTAGATCAACTTGAATACCAAGGGGTGATTGAAACATGCACCTCCTCAATGAACAATCCTTTGTTTCCTGTATCCAAACCAGACAATACATATCATCTTGTTTTGGATTACAGACACTTGAACACTTGTTCTAAAACATTTGCAGCGCAAAATGCACATAGTACAGCATTAAGGAATAACAGTGTGCGCAAAAAATATAAAACCACATTGGATATTTCAAATGGTTTCTTTTGTCAAAACATAGCACCTGAAAGCAGGTACTTAACAGCTTTCTCAATAATGGGGACCCAGCGTCAATTTTGTAGACTCCCACAAGGGTTCAAAAACAGCCCGGGGTTATTCTCAGCGAGGGTAACAGAGTTACTACAAATTTATGATAATGAGGCATTGTCATATGTCGATGACATCTATCTGACAGACGATGACCTAGATAGGCACTTGAATAGGGTGAGTACCATTATATTGGGCTTCGCCTCAGAGGGCTATAAATTCAACTTTAAAAAATCCAGAATTGCCCATCTCAATGTCCTTTTCCTAGGATATGAGCTTTCAAGTGAAGGCAAGAGCCTGGCAGCTAACTTTCTAGAAAAGTGCGCGCTGCTCCAACCTCCAAAAACGCTGAAAAATTTACAATCAATCTTGGGTTTCCTAAATTTTGGAAGAACTTACATTCTAAATTACGCAGAAAGGGTTAAACCTCTCTACGAATTAATCAAAACATTGGACACAGGAACACACAGAAATCCTGCGTTCACTCCAAGCTAACATGTTAGCAACAAATCACTTACAAACACGCGTAAATACACGCAATTTAGTGATCCGAATAATTTCGGGTCAATGCGGATTCACCTATTTAATATTTAATGAGGGTGAAAAAGTACCAATAGCATACAAATCACATTTGTATACACAAGCAGAAATGCGCTTCACTTCAACAGAAAAAATACTGACAGCAGTTCAAACAGCTGTAGCAAAAGAAAGAGCTCTAGCTCAAGGCAAACGCATTATTGTCGTAACTCCAGTACCAGCCTTAGAGGCGGTTACAAAAGCGAGCATTCCAAATGCAAAAGCTTTACATCCTAGATGGATACAATGGGTTAATTCTCTTGCTGCAACAGATGTTGAATATGTTTTTGATCCTGATCTAAAAACACAAGCGTTCCTGCAATATGAACATGAATGTCCTCTGCCCATTGAAATTCTGCCTCTAGATCAGTACGAATTTATAATTTACACTGACGGATCAGCACAACTCGCTACAGGGAGTAAGCAAGCTTACAGTGCAGCGTGCACAATCGTTAAAGGTTGCATGCAAGATGGTAACTTCAGACCAATGGTCACTAAAACTCAATCTCTAGGAGATTGTACAGCTCAGCGAGCTGAACTACAATCATTCAAACTGGCACTTGAAAATACAGATCGCGAATTCCCCACACTTATAGTGTGCGATTCTTTTTACTGTGTTCGGTCGTATAATGAATATATACAGAATTGGCTTGAAAACGGTTTCAAAGATGCAAAAGGTGGCACAATAAAGCATAAAACGCTTTGGGAACAAGTAGTTCAGTTGAAAGACGAACTACCAAAGGCTCACGTGATACACACGCTGAGTTATCAACGTGATGGCGTTCACGTTGCAGGGAATTCATTGGCTGATGAAGCCGCAAAGGGGGCTGTTCAGACGGCTTCCGTAGCTGCGATCACTCGTTCAAAAACGAGAATAGACAGTGAGATATTGTTGGCTGTCAATGCTTCAAGCAAAGGCAGTGGTGCAGCGTTACCAAAGAAATTTCCACTCAAGTACTCTTATGTAATTGATGCGAACAACGTTCCTTTTGCTCGAATCCCTGGAGTGGGGGATAGGGTAATACCAAACATGGAACGTAGAGCAGCTTTAATTTATGAAGCACATCTGGGGGAGGGTCTGTCACATCAAGGGATCTCTAAAACAATATTAACATTAAAAGAGATGTACTGGTGGCCTGGAATGAATACACAGATTCACATCTTCATCGATGACTGCATAGACTGTAATATACAGCGTGATGCAGAACGCCATCAGACACCAGACTACGAAGTAGCCTGCCCAGTACAGACACCATTGTTAGACAGCATTAGACTATCTACGCGCAGGCGTCCTTATGGACAAATGCAATCCCACAAATACTAAGTCAAGGTTCCTATGGATATGGCCTCAGCGCTCGGCTGACGCTCGAACTGTTATAAAAGATTTGCGAGTCTTTATCGGTACATACGCAATAGGCACACTACATTCTGATCAGGGCCCTGCGTTTAGCTCTCGGGCTTACAAAGAAGCCATGGCCAGTTTGGGCGTTGCATTGCGGTACTCCTCTCCATTTCATCCTGAGGGAAATTCTGTTGTGGAAAGGAAAAACTGGGACATAAAGCAGTCTATAACAGCTAGAGTATTAGGTTCGGGTGATGGGTGGGTCAAACATCTTTAGGGGGTCCAACGCTCATTAAATAATTTGCCAAGAAGTTCTCTAGGGGGGGTCACTCCATATGAGGTCCTGTTTGGGACAAGAATGTGGGTTCCTGATCTCGAATGTAAAGGCACAGTGTTGGAAAATAAACCCTTTGATATCAAAGATCGTTTGGCTGTTTTACAGGATCTAAATGAACTAAGATCGAAACAAAGCAACGTGTTCCTGAAGCCAACCACCACTGGGGAAACACCGGCAGTCCCAGCAAGGCCTGTCTGGATCCCCAAAGTTGGGGATCTAGTCAGAGAGAAGATTGCGGACAAGAAGGAATTTGGACCTTCTTACAGACAACCAGTAACTGTCCTAGCCGTCCACGGAACAAGAACAGTACTTCTGCCGCCCCTTGCTGGTAAAAAGGAGAAAAGATTTGTGTCAATCGACCTCATCAAACCACAGTATATGGCCAATACTAAATAGTAGGCCTCGTGGACTCCAACCTAGTAGCAGACGCACTCCTCTCGCTACTATCCAAGAGGTTCAGACTGAAAGACTCATAACCATCGAGAATTCAGCAGTAACAGATGAAGGACTAAGCAACAATGCTATGGAACTCATCCCTCTTGAAACTCAAGTAACAGTTCGTCCAGATACACCTGTCTACAACAACGTAACACGTGATCAACTGGTTCCAGCGATTTCAA
This sequence comes from Calotriton arnoldi, assembly GCA_963921515.1. Taxonomy (NCBI): domain Eukaryota; kingdom Metazoa; phylum Chordata; class Amphibia; order Caudata; family Salamandridae; genus Calotriton; species Calotriton arnoldi. The sequence continues at coordinate 894,267 of CAWUFW010001612.1, read as the reverse complement.
CAAATCCTGATGAAATTCCAACAATTGACCGAACTGCTTCTGGCTATTTCATTAACTTTGATACGTTTTCTGAGGATCCGAGTGAACCTGAAACGACGCCAGCATCAAAAACTTTCAAGCAACAAGTACAAGACCTTTTTCATTTCTGAAAGAGACTTATCTGGTTTCACCATGGATTGAAATATGGATTATTTCTGGAATATTTTTCTTTCTGCTTTGGCTAGCTTTGGTCATGACTATCAGCATACTTATAAATGGCAGATACATCCATATGGACACTGAAAGTAAAAATGTGAACTTACTTTTGAAACCACACAAATCATCCCATCGTGAAGCAAGAGACTTGTCAGCAGTGAACATCACAGCTGTTCCTATACAGGATGGTATAGTGTGGGACAAAACCGATTTCGACATATTCGGCCCGACTGAACTTTTGAACATTCCACATTTATTTAAAATTTCATTAAGTGATTTTATTACCTCCAGTACCTATTCTGATGATTGGGACTTTGAGACTGTAAATGATATGATGTCTGATCTAGAAAGGTCTGCAGCATTCTCTAACAATGAATACTTAGAGGGCTCATCAGACTACGATCAGCTTTATTGTTACAACCACTATGGTCGTCATTTCTTGCATAAATCTGCAACACCTAGAAATGTGTTTAGGTTTAACCAATGGGAACATTGTCCTACACAACCAAAAGGTAGTTCAAAATCGTTTGCAAATAAGTTTCCATATTTTTCAGGGTACAATACATCTGATCCAGAAACATTTTTCTATAAGAATGTAAACAAAACAGGACAGAAAATTATGTTAACTAATACAAAACAGATTTATTCTGCAGCCTTTATTACCCACCTGTCTAGAGAAGGATTTTACTTTTGGAAAGACACAATCGACACAAAATCTGTCTGGGGTTCTAAAGATTGGCAAGTGCAGGGGATAGAAGCTTTGTTTAGAGCATGTATCATCCCACATCAAATAATGTTTTTGAATGACACTGTGCAACAAACGTCTTGCCTTGGTTTAGCCAAGATCAAAGACATGAACACACCTTCTGTACCAACACCTGCAAGTAATAGCACTACACAGGGCGCGGTCACAGTAGACACAATACTACAATCCAACAGAACAGATCCTGATTGGAGAAAATGGTTACTCTGGCCCACAGACACAAACATCTGTCAAGAAAGGTTCCTGAATAGAAGACAGGGCTTTACTATCCATAGGCCAGACCCACGATATTTTCAACGACAACATCCAGGGGTAGTAACAACATACAGTGTAGGAAAATTGTGCCTCGACTGGTTACAAAAATCTACACTTGAGGATGTGAAACAACACTTATCTTTACTTAAAGAAGACGCAGACCTTAGGGAATTCTTGCTAGGACCAAGAAAACCGCGTCAAAAACATTTCATATATGCCGGCATTTATGCTGCTTATAATAAAATATGGAAGGTTTCACAGGCAGAGGCCGCAGAAAGAATACGTGAACTTGATCGTATTAACTTAGAGAAATCTCTCTCTGTGGTCGACAATGAGTTAACAACTTTGTCATCCAGAATTTATTCATTGGACAACATTGTATCCTCTGCTATTGACATACTGGAACAAGATTTAGCCATGTTACAACAAGGCCAATCTCAGTTACGTTCTATTATGTTATTAGGCTGGACGCTGCAATCTTTGCGTGCGGGCTATGTGCCTTGGCGTTTTATCAACACGTCGTCTCTGTTTGCAGAATACAATCTAACTGATAAACAGATCAAACTGGCACAAAGGGGAGCAAAGTATACAGTGCTGAGCATTGAAAAACTGGAAAAATTACCATTTACGGTAGCAGAAAAACCAGCTACAGAATGGCTTATCCATGGCAAAATAACCCTGCCTGTCACTACTTTTCAGTTTCAGTATTGCCTCAAACAAATGCAAGCAGGCAAATATGAAAGGTTGGGTAAGGAATACATTAAGACATCCTGGGATTTACCTTACGATTACAGATGTTGGAGTGGGGATCGTGAAGTGTTTCTAAGCGGTACACACTGTGAAAATGCACTAAGCGGTTCACTCATATGTCAGGACATTTCTTTACACGGGGCTTGTAATGGTTCTGTGGCAAACTTGTCCTGCCACCAGCAGGGTACACCGGCTGCTGTGATTAATCCAACATTTGGCCAACTTTCTAATGGGAGTTACCTCATGTTGAATGATCAGAGTTGCTGTGGCATGTTGCCAGGCATCCCATATCTGGTAACGGTCGACTCCAGGGTTACTTGTTGTATGCAAGTATTGTTCCCCCAAACAGAGACAGTCAGGGAGTCGCCTCTATGGCCTTCATTGAATGTTTCTTTTATACGTGTTGATACTTTAAGCAGAATGAAAGCCATGCTTTTGCAACAAACCGTGCCTTTGACCTCGGCCAAAGAAATCTATGATTTACAAATTGCAAGGACTTCGGCTGAGATACAGGCTTTAATTCGTACAAACTGCCCTATACATTTCGTAGAAATGATGGGACGTATCTTAAACATGTCTGATACGAGCGGGATTGTACATGTATTTAAGACCATCTGTTCAGGACTGTTAACACCTTTTCAGGCAGTCCTCGGAATCATTCCAATCTTCGCACATTCGGTGTTTGGTGGTGTGCCATTAATTCTAGCACTGGTTGCGAGAATCCTGTTTTTATTCCTACTACTTCGCTATGGCAAGCCTATCAACCGGCGTCACTCCCAGTAATTTGGAGAAAGCTCTCCTAGAACGGAAGTGCCGTGAGCGCATAGTGCAACTTTTGGGCATACCTCGTCTACGGGAACTTAATACAACATGGTTTCTGTCATTTCGACCAATCTGGCAAGATTGCATCTTACCTGTTCTACGCTGCCTGCTTTGTGGTGAAGAATGCGTGCTAGACACCTGTCTAACACTCCCATCAGTCATGCCAACGGATATCGATACTCTCCTGCACCCGATAACGGCCTCTGTGTTGTCCTCAAAGGCTACCAATCCTGATGACGGCATTCCTTGAGATCTCACAGATGCTTCCTGCTGCTGCTGAGGTACGAGATGGATCAACAGGCACACAGGTAACAACGGACGCGAACATTGCTGCGGCATCCTATGCTGAAGGCGATGCTTCACATCTCTGTGCAGTTAACCTTCTAAATGAGGTATTCCAACTGTCACCGACATCGGTATACGATCTTTTGTCTACAGAAATAGATGATTTCATGTTTACACCAGACCCATACACTGACTTTGATTTGGCTCGCAGTGTACCAGGGACGCAATGAATTTGGCCTCCATATTTTCAAAACAGAACAAAACTTGGAACTCTTCCTAAAATTGAACTTTTTCTTTTCTCTATTTTTTGATAATACATGGCAATTCAATCTGCTTACAGTAGAGCTATTCATATAAAACGGACTTCTTTGAATACTTTCAGGGACACATTGTCACCTTATTTACCACAATTTCATTTAGTACCATGATATGCAATGGCTTTGATTTTTGAAAACTTGTCAACCATTTCGTCATATGTATATATTTCTGTTTATTCATTCATGTTGCATTTATTTCCAATAAATGCTTAGAATGAAATGAAAAAATGCTTTAAAATGTACAGTACCTATTGCATTCAACAGTTTATTTTAAACTTCTTTTAATATGCTTTTAGAAATGTTTTTAGCAACATGTGGTACTCAGTTTAATGTTTAGCATTTAATGTTTAGCATTTAGTATTATCGTTCATTCGAAAGTGGAGTGGGTGTTGTATTCCGCTTTAGGTGTCCGTATATAGGTTTTCCTGAAACATGTCCTTATATAGGCACAATTTGCAGTGCCCTTATATAGGCATAAGATCCCAGTCCTTATTTAGGCATTAGCCATGCTATCCAAATACAGGCATGGTCACTTACATCCGTCCACCCTAACGTCACAACGAGTTCTTAGAAACCAGACCCGTAAGCTCTTGGGAGTTCCCCTAGCACAGGATTATTGATTTCTCCAAGAACTCATTTATTATGCATGAACCGCTATACCTTAAGGGTTCATTCCTGACGTCTTCCTCTGCCAGACTTTACGTCAATGCTAACATTCCAAGGCACCTACCGGGTATAAATATACCTTCCCTTGCCCAAGCAAGTAGGAGGAGACCTCGACTTTAGAGGAGCCCGTGTTCCGGCCTGACGCACTGACAAGAGACGCTGTCATCCCTGCTCGCAGAGAATCCAGCTCCCAGTGTTCTGACTCCCTTCGCGGGGTGTTAGAGTTCGAGACCCGGAAGGAGATTCCCACCTCTCTCATTCTCAAGGTATGGAGCTGACTAGAACCTAGAGGGACTCTTGGCATATCATACTCTTAGTATACCATACTATAGAATACTTCACCTACTTCTTACCTTGCCCTACACCTAGGTTAGGTTAGGTACACTGGGGTAGAACTAGCTTAGAGAAGCATCTTATGAGTACTCGCATTTTTAGCTTATGTTATTTATGTATATGAATATATGTGTCATAGCTAAAAGATAATGCTAGCGCAGTATTATTTCTTTCTACTGCTTACGCTGTACATTATATATCTTGCATACTGTCTTGTGATCATAACAGCTCATATCTCTTACACGAGAAACAAGACTGTTCAATAAATCCTTTTTTGAAACGCCCGTCTATTCTTTCTGTGTAACTCTGAAGAAACTAAGCATGCACGATTAGCTGAGTGAAACTGTTATCTATTGTTTCCACGATTCTGAGAGTGTTCCGATTCTAAAGGGAAACAAAGTTGTCATGTTTATGCGGTTGCCAGAAACTACTCCCTTCTTGTTTTCAAGGAGTTTCTAGTGGCCTCTGAGTTAGCTGGCACAAAGTAATTAAGTTTAATATACTCGATAGGGACATACTGACCTCAGTCCTATGTCGAATCTATAGGGTATATTATTCCAATGCGCAGAGCCTATTAGGGAAATAGGAACTACACTACAAGGCATGGCAAAAGGTTTGTTGATATATTGTATCCCGAATCACAAAGAGAGGGGGCCTCCATCTTTACACCCTGTTCTATTTGTGATTCAGAATGAACCCCAAAGGGCACTTTGCATGTCTGAAAGATTTTTCAGCTTTGCAAAGTACCTTTGGTACATTGAGACTTTGGCTTTTGCGGTCATAAGCCTGTAATTTTGCAAATCGCAGACTTTCTGAGAGCAAAAGCAGTTCACAAATCAAGCATTAAGGTAATTTAGCATTTGTTTAGAGCTGCATGATGCCTTTTTGCAGTGTCAAATCACTTTGATGTGAGGGGGGTCATAGAGCCGGAAGACAGTCCTGGAGTTCCTGGATGGTTTATGCCTCATGGAATTATTGGATGACCTCTTTACTGTGACATCTCCTCTGCATTGAAGACAGAAGGCAAATGTCTTGATTTAATGGGTCCCAGAATCTAAGATAAGCCATGATATGTTTTGTTACCTTAGGTTAACAGAGTTTGTATACCACTGTATTGCCTTTAGTATGTCTTCACAACAATGTTTAGCATGGTATGGTTTAGTATGTTTAGCTGAAGGTTTGTGCGAATGTGGGTACCTGTCATCTGCCGGATTGGTATGTGCATTGCCCAGCTTGAGATATTTATTTGAGCTAATTGGGAATGGATGTGATGGAATTGGTTCTTCTGACTGTGGTGCACTAACCGAGCAGCTGACGTTAGAGAGGTTCTTAAAGTTTTGCATGGGCGGAGACTGACCTTTCCTAGCCACTGGATGATTTTCAGGTGTGTGTCTCCGGGTTAGGCCTCTTCTAAATCTCAAGGGGCTCATTTACAAAACTTGTGCGCCGCTCGAATGTCACTTTTAATGATGCTCCGGCGGCACACACTGCAGAGCCATATCAACGATGCCCCGCAAAGCCACCCTGTATGGCTTTTCATGGCCTCGTAGAGGCTGCATTGCCTCATACTGCGATAGGGAGGCATGTCATGGGCGTTACGGTGGGTGTTCCCACGTAACACCCATGACATTTGAAACATTCACAGATTTACAACATGCTGTAAACCTGGGAATGTGTCAAAAGCCTAAGCCTCCCCAGGGGTGGCGTAACGGTTGTTTTGTGTCCCGTCCTGCAAAGAAACAACCTGATTTCAACGCAGACACCCTTGCACAATGGTGCAAAGGTTCCTGCATTGTCACTAGGCAGCCATTTGTGCACCAGTACAGTAAAAGATACAGCACATTCCTGCCCTTTTCTTTTGATGTAGGGCAGCTCAGCAGGAAGGCTTGCGGCTCTGCCCTATGCCAAAGATAAGTAAATGATAATCCAAGAATTTTCCTTCTAGTCTTTGCCCTAGAGGAGGAGGACGTCCACAGAGTAGTGCCCTGGAAAGTCAATTTTCTCCTGCTATCACTTTTGTACCTGAGCACATGGATAGCAAGAAAGTTCCATAAAGCCTGTCTTGGACTCCTGGAAGGTCCTAGGGCTGATAATATAGTTTAATGTTCCAAAGGGCCCCCTTCTGAGCTGAGCTGAGCTGCTGTTTGCACATTTTTTATCATCAATACTTCACTTTGCTTAAACAAGTGCTTTTCAAAGGAGTGCGTTGGAGAGTCACTGTCAACAAAATGCACATTCTTTACTCCCCCCCCATGCCCACTTTACACCACCCTGCTGGCATCAATTGGGCCCTCTGTCATGCCATAGACCATACTTTTTGGCCCCTGGGACATTGCTTGCGAGTACCCATGTACTAAAGTGTTCTTTTAAGAATCACAAGCTGACACTTTAAACATTTTATTAAAAGAAACTAAAAGATAACAAATAGAGCTGATAAAAAACACTCCCTAAACCTGAGTAGAAATAATTACCAGGCTCACAAAGCTTAAAATGTCACTTTTTTTTTAAAGACAATTAGTACAGCTGATGTTTTTGGTCACCATGTTTTGGAAAATATCCGGCAAATAAAACCTTTTGAATGTTTATATATTTAATTTGAGAAATAAAACAGCAGAACTGAATGACAGTTTTCTCGACATTTCTCTGGGTATGAACCTCGTTTATTAGAAAACATTAGCTCTTTTATTATGCAGGCTCGTAAGAATTTATATTTTATTTATTGTGAGTAAAAATGACCAGTGTCCTCCTTTGAGAGGCTAGTACACATTTTAATGGTCAGAAGGCTCAACATAAAATCTTAAATGACCTCTAACTGAGTTGAAAACCAGAAGGCGCTTAAGGCGGAGTGGGTGGCTTTATGATGCCAATATTTCTTTTTGTTGAAGAATGCCAAAACTTGTCAGGGAGCTTATACATAGTGTAATCGACTCTGATAGGCCATCCTTTCATTGCCTGAATTATTTATGTTCATTCTTTGAGCATCAGTCGTACAAAGCAGTGTCCATTTTCGAATTGAGAAAATCGTTCCCACAGTGCACGCATACTGTGTGACCCTGGTGTCAAGTTAAGCCGGGTCACTCAAGTCAACTGGTGCGACAGAGGGACACAGCAGCCAAAGCAGGGACCTGTTTGGTCAACCCACAGGATACAGGCACCTCTGCACCCCCAATTATGCAAGTCAAGAATATTATTTCACTTTTCAAAAATCAATACCTAGTTTAGTGTTTTATATACCATTGTTACAGCCAGTAACATTCACCAAGCTGCGAATTCCAGCAGTCAGAACCCCATGTTCTATAACAGGTATCACATTAGCCATCCATTTCTGTTTCTTAAACAGTGGGCGCAAAGATCATGCCTTTGCTTCAGTGCATTATCAGCCCAAATAAAATCTCATAGGAAAAGAATATCAATCAAATGGAGCAAGAAACCACCTGGAAAATGAGGCGTTGACAAGCTTGGTTTAAACACTTCCATGATTATGCTACATTTGGAGCTATATTTCCGCTTTAATATGCAAACCTCTGTGAGGCTCGTGCACCTGTGACCCCTGTCATGAAAAGAGACTTGGGGGCATATTTACAAGACCCAATCGCCACTAAACCGTCACTTTTTTGAGGCTCCGGTGGCGTAGCGCCATTTCCTATATTTTTAAGGTGGCACTAAGCCACTTAACATGATTTAACGCCACCTTGTAAATATGTCCCTTTCCGCCGCAGTCCTCTGCGGCAAAGGGGCATGCAATGGGTGTTGCGGTGGGTGTTCCACTGCATCCCTCATTGCTTTTTGACAGTGCTCCAGATTTACAAGGCTGAGGCAGCGCCAAAAACAGTGCCATTCTAATGCCATGGATTAACATGCGTTAGAATGGCGATAAGAGGAGGAACCATTAATTTCTCCTAGTTTTTTGCTCTCTCTATGTGTGCTGCATTCTGTAGCACATATAGAAATAGCAAATCACCATGAATGATTGTTTATGTGCAGATTGTTTATGTGCAGGAAGGTGTCCCTTCCCGCACTTAAACAATCGCCCCTGCAGCACAGGCTCCCTTGCAACATGGCGGCAGGGTGCTTGTGCTGGTGCTAGGCAGCTTTTTTGCGCCAGCGCTAGGGGAAATACAGGGGTGCGCTGTATTCTTGTGATTACAGCGCATCCCTGCGTTTTAAAAATGTCAGAGCGCGGCTATGCTGATTTTGGCACAGCTCCGCGCTCCGACGACATTTTTTTGTAAATATGCCCCGTTGTTTGACATGTTGTTATGTGGTTTAGATTGGTTACCTGCTTTTCAGTCAAGTATCAGCTGGGCCAAGGCAGATGAGTGGTGGTTGCTTGAGTCAAGATGCACCACTTACTTTGTGCAGATATCCCGATTGCAAAGATTGCACTGCTAAAGTGAAAATTTCCACCGTCTTTTGCACCAACCAACAAGTACAAAAGTATTATTTCACACCTTTCAATTGATGCAAATGTTGCTTCTTTTCAGATGCAATTTTTGCAAATTTATTCAGCACTGGTACAAAGTAGAAAGTTGCTGGTGGTGCGCTACCTATCCCTAAGTAACGATTGCCATGGTGATGTGTCGTGAATCTAATGTTCTGTAGTGTTCCCTGAGCAGTACTTTAATTTGTGGTCCCTAGGAGTAACTTTTTTATTGAAAAAAGTGATAGAATTTTCTCCTGTATTCACTATTACATTCACAGTATTTGAAGGTTTGTGGTGGTTAAGAGTGTCTATTATTTCATTTTGCAAAGTAGTGTTTAACCAAAGGTTGACAACTAAAAATTGTAAATCCAATCCAATGTAACAGTCCCTTTGAAATGTATAGAATGGAAGGAGATTTACATGGGCCGACCATAGATTTCTGTTCGGCGTGTAATGTGAAAACTCACTGACGGTTGAACAATTAAAATAAGCCATCTCCCAGGTTACTTTATGTACAATGCTTTAAATTTGAAGACCAAGTGAGACAGGAATGTAGTGGAGCAAACAGCTAATCTTCCTAACAAACAACCATATTCCTTGTCACTGGAGCAGGGGAGAGAATCCGACCTTCGCTTATCATAAATATGTACCTTCATGTTGCTGCTATAATTGTTCAGAAAAGTGTGTTGCAATCACTTGTACACGGCAGTAAACACCGCCTAATAGAGGCTGGAATCAGCAGAATCACTCCACAGCAATTGTATCATCAGAGCAAGTAAAGAAATTCAAGCCAAAGCCTTCAATGAGAACTGCAAGTGAACTAACAGACACATTAAAAAGGCATCATGTTTCCTCCAACATCTGCTTTTCCTTGTAACTCAATAGCTTGAGGAGTGTTTGCATATGTGTGTGGGTATTTGTGTGCGTGGGTGGCTGTGTCTCTGTCTATCTCTGCATGTGAGATGTGTGTGGGTGTTTGTGTGCGCGGGTGGCTGTGGCTGTATCTCTGTCTCTCTGCATATGAGGTGTGTGTGTGTGTGTGTTTGTGTGTGTGTGTATGTGAAGACAGCCATTGAGTGATGGTAAGTCCAGTGTGATGTGCCTATTGACACCACAAGTCCAGTGATCCCCACATCCTCTGAAGCCTCGTTCTCCTGTGTTGCTGTAGACACCTGTGATAGAATGTATTTGTTTGGAGGTGATACAAGTTTAGAGGATCCATTGTCATGACAGCACCACCTGCCAATGGCATCTGTGGACTTCTGAGATACAGATGGAGGGCTGTTCAAAGGGGGGAGGCGGCATTCCTTGTAAGTCAGGAATTAGTATGTTGATTGGCAGGTATAGGAGAGATGTAAATTGAATGTTTTGTGTGATGAGCATAAGACATAATCTATCTGTATTGCTGCAACCTTTTCCTTGGAAAGTTGCATAGACAGAGAATCCCTTGTTGCGTGTCTCCTTGCATATCATACTGTCAGTGCATGTTGTGCGCGTTGCTTCTTGTTGCTTATTTGCTGGGTTCACTTGTGATTAATCTCCCTCCTCTTAGGTATTCACTGTTGCTGTGTTCCCCTGAACCTTCTCATGTTTATGCATGTGAAGGGCAATCTGTGTTATCCTTATTTATTGAGGTAATGTTGGCCTTCCCTGTTGTTCTATATATATAGCTTGAGTTCCCTTATGCTGTCCTGTTTTGTTTCATTAGTTGTCTTGTTTGCAGACCAATATTTCATAGCTTAGTGGGTTGAAATGGAGGATTGTTGTATACTAGTGTGTATGCCACTCTGGAATGCAGTGCAGGCAGCACTTCCAAATCAGTGGTTTGAATCTGCATTGTTTTGTATGTACACTAGCACATTGTGTTTTACTGATTGTCATTTAGTAATACACATTGGCATGTTGCTGCACGCCAATGCCAATATTAGGGGTTATATCAAAGGAGGCGCTTTCCGCTATGTGTTTTATTGGGATGTTTTTGTGGATTTGCTGCTCTGTGCCATTATCTCCAAAGGAATAGCAATGGCACCATGGATGCTAATGCAAGCAATAAAATTAGGGTCCACCATCCCTCATTTGGAAGCAAAAATACCCATAATTTAGCCCCTCACACCTCTGGGCTCAGTGCCACTGCACCTGCTGCACTATTCATAGCTACACCTTCGATCATGGCTTGCTCATTATTGTGTGAGTGGTATCTTCAGTTCTACTTCTTCTGATTATTGACCTCTAATGTTTAGTGATGAAGGTCATTGAGCTGATTACGTCATCACGTCTGACGCAACTTCACACCATACTTGATCCGGCTAATTATATCCTTTGAGAAAGGGTTGCTGCAACCACAGTTCTGTGTTGTAACTGTTTTCATTGCACTCCAATATTCACTTTTTATGTGTTCAGTTATGAAGCGCACACAAATTAAGCTGTTTTATATAGACGTTTAACAAAGTGTACAGGGTTTAAGTAATCCCAAGGTTGTGGTTTCCTTGCTATAAAACCAGATAAAATAAGTAATATACTTTGTACAGCAGCAGCACAATTTCCATGAACTACCAACATCAATTAAACATGCATTCTTTTAACATTCCCTATGAAATGAAGCATATGTTCTAAAAATGTCAGAACCTTTAAATATTTTCATATGTCCACAGCTCATGTAAAACACCCCAAGGTTTGAATAACCTTTCCAGGAATCTAATCCCACTAACCCAAACACCTCAAAATTCAGTGATGGAGCCAAAGCCATGACGTTTCTCTTGTGTCCAACTGCATTTATAGGCTGTTCTCGTCTGGCAAGGGCAACCCTGCACTGGCTCCCTCGACTCTGTAAGCAGAAAACATGACATAGTGTGTAATGTCTCTCAGGACTATCCAGATGTAATAGAGGCATTTATATGTAAACAGAAAAAATAACATAGTGTGAAATGCCACTCAGGCTTATCCTGATGCAATAGATGTATACCCTCGCCACTTTTATCGATTATTTTCATCTCTGGGAAAAAGTATGGGGATGAATAAGGCAGGGCTGGACCATAAACAGTTGTGAAAGTGCAGGCATTATCCAGTTAAGAGCAGTAATGGAAAGCATTATTTCCAGAGAGTCCATTTATTTTATGAAAAATCAAAGTTTATATGCTGTGCTTGCCATTGTTGCTCTATGCCTTCTGAACAGCAATGTTAGCTTTTACAAATAGAGTATTGGTCTACTGGTGGAAGTTATATAAAATCTTAATGCAAGAGTGGAAGTAGAGGGATGGCGTTCACCAAACAACATCAAATTCACTACATCAATACCCACACACACATATATATATATATATATATATATATATATATTCACTGAAAAAACCATAGGTTTCAGGGACGTTATAGTTAGAAATTAGCATTTAAAAAACCTTAGAAATTCACTGAAAAAAACCACAGGTTTCAGGGACGTTATAGTTAGTTGGACATTTCACTCGGGCAAAACTAGAGAAATTCGGCCGTTATAGTTAGTTGAGCTAACTATAACTTGCACCCCGCAATGCACTGCTGATGACGTCACATATTACATCACTCATGACATGGTCAGTGACATCACTGATGACATCTCAAATTACATCACTGATGACATCACTGATGACATCATCCAGAGACTGGGTGATTTTGAAAAGTTTAAGAATGTTATATATAGATACGCAAAGGTGTATTGAAGAATGAGTGGGTGTATGAGTGTCTGAATGGATGATTTAGTGGGTGCGTGACTGACTGTATAAGTGAGTGATTAAACGTGTCTTAGTGAATGCATGAGTGAATGACTAATCAGTGTGAATGTCTGTATCAGTCTGTCAGTTGGTATCTAAGTGGCTGCATGGGTTGGTGAGAAGCTACATGAGTGTCTATATGGGTTAATGATTGGTTGTCTGAGTATCTGTATGGGTGCCTGAGTGTCTGTGTGGGTGAGTGGGGGTATAACTCCCTGCATGGATGTGTGAGTGGGTGATTCAGTGGGCGTATGGGTTCATGAGTGCATCTGTGAGGGGCTGTATGGGTGAGTGAGTGTGCATATGGCTGTGTTGGTGAGTGAATGGATGTCTCAGTGGTATATGTGTGAGTAACTACATATGTGAAAGGCAGTATATGTGAGTGTTGGAGTATATAACTGACTATATGTGAGAGTGAGTGATTGTGAGAGTGGCTGTATGGATGAGTGTGTGCTTGTGTCAGTGATTGTATAGGAGAGTAAGTATGTGTTAGTATCTGTATGAATAAGTGAGGTGGTGTGTGTGTATAACTGTATAGATGAGTAAATGGGAGTGTGACTGATTCTTTGCTTGACTGACTAGGTGTGTGAGTAACTCTATGGGTGAGTGGTGGTGTGTGAGTGTCTGTATGGATGTATGAGTGCATATATCAGAGGCTGTATTGATAAGTGACTGCATGTATGAGTGACTGTATGGGTGAGTGAGTGAGTGGATGTGTGTAGACCTATGAATCAGTGAGTAGGTATGTACTAACTGGTATTGGTGTGTCTATGGTTTCGAGAATGGCAGTCTGTATTTTAGAGTGGGTATATCAAAGGTTATAATAGGGTGTGAGGAGGTGCATCAGATGAGCACGTGCATGATGTCATCAGTGATGTCATTTGAGATGTCATGAGTGATGTCACTGACCATGTCATGAGTGATGTAATATGTGACATCATCAACAGTGCATTGCGGGGGCACGAGTTATAGTTAGCTCAACTAACTATAACGGCCGAATTTCTCTGGTTTTGTATGAGTGAAATGTCCAACTAACTATAACGTCCCTGAAACCTGTGGTTTTTTCAGTGAATCTCTAAGGTTTTTTAAATGCTCATTTCTAACTATAACGTCCCTGAAACCCATGGTTTTTTCAGTGAATTTCAAAGGTTTTCTAAATGCTAATTTCTAACTATAACGTCCCTGAAACCTATGGTTTTTTCCAGTGATTTCTTTTTTTTTAAAGTGGATTTGCGTACCGATCGTGTACCAGTCACGGTGGGTGCGCGAATCCAAGAATTTTGTTGCCATATTGGTTAAGTCGTGTACGATGCGCGTTTGGTATGTGAAGGGTGCACTGTTCTCGGCCCCGCGTAACGTCACTTACGTATTTCCAGGGGTCGCCGCCAGGTGCGCGAATCCACCGCAAATTTTTACATTTTAAAAGTATATGTATATAACTTTAATATGTATATTATGCCAAGAGATTATTTAACATAATTGTAAATATCATATATTTGTAACTGTAATAAAGATATATTATTGTTAAATATAGTTTTCGGAAATCGCGTCGGGTGCGCGTTGGGTGCGCGCCGGTTGCGCGTGTCCCATGTGACTTCAAAAGAAATAATTTAATTGGTTAAGCTTTTGATTCTAGAACTTGAAGGACCCCACCCATTTTTTTCATTCTTTCAAGTGCATCTCAGGAGACACACCTGTTGTGTTTTGCTCTTCTTCTTTGGCTTTTTTTGGTGGGTTTTTTTCATCAGAAAATGGCAGCTTCCAATCCATCACAGCAGCTTCCACCTGAAGAAGAAGAAGACTTGGAAGAACCGGTGAAGGTGAGATACGAGAGTATCGTTTGGGCTTTCTTCTCCATACCACCTGGGGAGAAAAAGGTAAATGCATGAAAGGTTATGTGCACCATATGTGACAAGGTCTTCTCACGAGGACCTGAGAAAAAGTATTCCTGCGGCACGTCATCCATGCTCAAGCATTTACAAACAATGCACCCAAGGCGTCTCGCGAGGGAACAGCAGCGACAAGACCAACAGAAGCAGGCAAGTCAGGACAACGCTGCTGGACCTAGTACTTCATCTGGTACCACACCAAACATCATACCTGAATTTGCCAGAGTGGAGCAGCATTGCGTAAAATGCAAAAAAAATTATGTTTTGGCGAACAATCAGTGGATGCCATCATGGTGGCCATTAAAAACCACCACTCTTAATTTTTTTTTTTTTATGCAAAGACTTTGTAATTGCATAATGTTTTGAAAGTTTTCACCGTTGGTTCTGTTTATTTTTTTATTTTTTTTTAAAAAAAGAGTTGGAAAAACACAAAACAAATATAAAACAAAAAAGAAAGAAAATGGTTCTTTTTAAAACTGCCTATTTGGTTAAAAATAGACAAATTTGTAAGTGTTGTATGAATTTTGGCAAGTGTAATATATGGAGAAGTGTATGGGTAGTGCATGTGTGGTTGCATGAGTGCATGTGTAGTGCCTGGGTGATTGCAGAAGTGCATGTGTACTACCTGAGTGATTGCATGAGTACATGGGTAATGCCTAGGTGATTGTAAGAGTGCATGGGTAGTGGCTGGATGATTGCATGAGTGCAGGGGTAATGTTTAGCTGATTGCATGAGTGTTGAGGTAGTGCGTGGGTGATTTTATAAGTGCATGGGTATTGCTGGGTAATTGTATGAGTACAGGGGTAGTGCTGGGGTGATTGGAGGAGTGCAAGGGTAGTGACTGGGTGATTTTAAGAGTGCATGGATAGTGCATGGCTGATTGGAGGAGTGCATGGGTAATGCCTAGGTGCATCGAGGAGTGCATCAGTAGTGCCTGTGTGATTGCATGAGTGTATAGGTAGTGCCTGGATGATTTTATAAGTGCATGGGTACTGCCTGAGTGATTGAAGGACTGCATGGATAATAGCTAGGTGATTGCATGAGTGCAGGGGTAATGTGTAGGTAATTGGAGGAGTGCATGAGTAATGTCTGGCTGATTGCATGAGTGCAAGAGTAATGTCTGGGTCGTTGCATGACTGTAGTGGTAGTGCCTGGGTGATAGGAAAAGTGTATAAGTAGTGCCTGGGTGATTTTTTAAGTGCATGGGTACTGGCTGGAAGATTGGAGGAGTGCATGGATAGTGTCTGGGTGATAGCAGCAGTGCAAGAGTACTGCCTGGGTTATTCTATGAGTGCATAGCTAGTGCCTGGGTGATTGCATGAGTACAAGAGTAATGTCTGGGTGGTTGCATGTCTGTAGTGGTAGTGCCTGGGTGATTTTATAAGTGCATGGGTACTGGCTGGATGATTGGAGGAGTGCATGGATAGTGTCTGGATGATTGCAGCAGTGCAAGAGTAGTGCCTGGGTTATTCTGAGTACATAGCTAGTGCCTGGGTGATTGCATGAGGGCAACAGTAATGTCTGGGTGGTTGCATGAGTGTAGTGGTAGTTCCTGGGTGATTGCAGGATTGCATAAGTACTGCCTGGGTGATTGGAGGAGTGCAAGGGTAGTGCCTGAGTGATTGGAGCAGTGAATAGCTAATGCATTGGTGATTCCATGAGTGCAGGGGTAATGTTTGGGGGATTAGAGGAGTCCATAGGTAATGCCTGGATAATTGCATGAGTGTAAGGGTAATGTCTAGCTAATTGCATGCGTGTAGAGGTACTGCCTGGGTGATTTTATAAGTGCATGGTTATTGCCTGGGTAATTATATGAGTACAGGGGTAGTGCCTGAGTTATTGGAGGAGTGCAAGAGTAGTGCCTGGGTGATTGAAGGAGTACATGGATGGTGCATGGCTGATTGGAGAAGTGCATGGGTAATGCCTAGGTGCATCGAGGTCTGCATCAGTAGTGCCTGTGTGATTGCATGAATGCATAGGTAGTGTCTGGGTGATTTTATAAGTGCATGCTACTGGCTGAGTGATTAGAGGAGTGCATAGATACTGCCTGGGTGATTGAAAGAGTGCAAGGGTAGTGTCTTGGTGATTGCATGAGTGCAGGGGTAATGTTTGGGGAATTAGAGAAGTGTATAGGTAATACCTGGGTAATTGCAAGAGTGTACAGGTAATGTCTAGCTGATTGCATGAGTGTACAGATAGTGCCGGGTGATTGGAGGAGTACATAGGTAGTGTCTGGGTGATATTATAAGTGTATGGGTACTGGCTAGGTGATTGGAGAAGTGCATGGATAGTGTGTGGGTGATTGGAGGAGTGTGGGAATAGTGCCTAACTGTATAGATGAGTGAAGTAAAAGCGACTGTAAACATTAGTTCACATTATCATGCTTATTACATTATTTCATCTTACCTTTTTTATTAAAGAAGATACAAATCTCAGTGGAACTATTTTACAGTAGTTTTGTTGTAAACTGAATTTAAAATCTTTTCAAACTTTACCATTACTTTCTGTAAAAAAAAAAGAAGAAAAACTGTTATTGCATATAATATTATAGTTTTAACCCCTTGACCGCGGCGCGAATTCCGCCGCGGTGCTGGAGTTTTATTAGGTGGGCGGGGTTTGGACGGCCCCGGCCGTCCTCCGCACACGCCCACTGTGACGTCGGAGGGCCGGGGGCCGTCCCAAGCACACAAGGGGTTAAGAACGCATTATAATTTATGAATTACATAACATATTTAGTTTCCCTTTTTTGCTGTTCTCAGATTCTACTGAATTTCACCATACACAGTGATTTCAATGTAGATCATCATACAACAGCGGGGGGAAAAAACAATCAATCAGATTGTAAAAAAAAACAAATCTGCATTTAAAATATTTACAACAAGTGCAACTATGTTTACCTATCTACAGTTTCTAAATTACATTCTTCAACTACATTAAATCTTTTATTTCTCTCAAGTAGATTTTGTAAAATATACACTCTCATTTATATTGCGTATAGTATAAAGATCAAATATATAAACTACTTCTTTCAAACACAATTTTGCAAATGCAATAAGAATTAGCACAAACAATAATCCAAACAGTAATTGGTCACATCTTCCCAATAGGCCGAATAAGGTTTCCAAATCCATTTGCATTGAAAATATCCAAAATAAACTCGTTAATTCGTGTTCACATCTTCCCAATAGGCCAAATGATGTTTTCAAAACTTTGGCATAAAAAATATCAGATATGAATTTGGTAATTCGTAAGGCAAACTACATTTGAATTCCAAATGGGCATCATTGCAATGTGTCCATCCTTTATTGCACTTTAAATACACAGTATAGTGTCCAGATGTTATAGTAGGTCCATCATGAAAAATAATAGCCACTGCTTTAAAAGTTCTTCCTGAAATTGATACTTGACTTGCCACAAAACATTTAATTTTGGCTTCCAATTTTCTTCCATCTGCTCTACAAGGTTGTAGCATTGAAATGACATATTGTCCAAATCTTTCTATAAATAAGTTTGACAACATTTCTGATTTACAATGAGAACATTTCATATCTTGATTAGCTGTTTTTAGTAACTTGTTAAAAGACACTGATTTGAAATCTGGTATTGTCAAATATGTGAATTGTTTACTGTCTATTTCAGTGGTAGAAGAAAATGAATACTCTTCACATTTATGATCCCATCTGTAACTTAGTCCAAACAAAGTTTCAATTTCTATTCCTTCATCTTCCAATACTGCAAGCATAAACATAAGAAATTCTTGTGCATCTTGTTGTACATTCAATGTAAATTTCAATGATCCAGTACATATATCCAAAAGATGCCGAATGCCAGAAGCGGTATGGATTTTAGTTCTATCAGTTACCAACTTTTGAAAAATATAATGTAGTAAAGAACAGAATCTTTTTTCTCTATTTTCCATAATTTCATGATGAAGATCCTCTAGATAAAACACAACATTCACAATTACATTAGCATAGCAGTTGATACCTGAACTATTTTCGAACTGGTACCCTACAATATCATCAACTGTGTCCATTTTCATTTTCTTTGCAGTTTCATCATTCTCTTTAATTGTTTTCTTTTTTGGAATCTCAGTGAAATATTTGTCATATTTCCATTTTGGACACACTACACGATTCTCATATACAGGATATTCACCTATGTTAGGAGCATAAAGTCTTCTTAACCGATTGTACTCTCTTACACAATTTACATCAGCACTAATCTTTTTCTCATCAAAATCAATCAAATACTAACCAGATAATGTCCTTACTTGAGACAATGCAACATATGCCATGCCTTCTTTAAATACTCTACTTCCAATATTTACCAAAGCACTGTCTACACTTAAACCTTGAGATTTATGAATGGTTACAGCATATGCTAAAGAAAGAGGAAACTGTTTTCTACGAACATACAAGTCTTTTACAAGCAAAAAACGAACACTACAGCGTCCAATCTGTTTTACCTCTTCAATCTGATCAAATTTAATCTTCAAAAATTCAATTCCATCTCTCCTGAAAATTTACAAAATCAACAACTTTTCCCATTGCTCCATTTACTAAACCTTCTTCTACATTCAAATTATGCCGTAAAATTACCCGACAGTTCACACATACATATAAAGTCTTTTCTAAACCTGCAGTCTTAGACACCGACTTTTCCAAAGAATCCAATTTTGACTGTAATTTCTCTGAGAGAAGAATAGTAACTCCTTCGTGTTCCATTTTATCGATAGCTTCCATTTTCAGTATTGCTTATTTTTCCAATTTCAAAAGTTCTTGATTGAATGTAGAACACTCTTGCAGTGTAGGCATTAGGCAAACTATAGACTTCTTTTCTCCAATTTTTTTGTATATTATTTCAGGTGCTATGTTTTCATTTGGAATCAAGTTTATTAAAAGCAGACTTTGTAAAGCTTCTTTTCCATGTTTTGTTAAAACACCAATTCTTATCTCTTGAAGAATGTTTCCATAATGTTCATCACTTGCTTGTCGCATATTCTTAATAAGTTCTTTATATTCAAAATAAGACCAAATGTTGACATTTCCAATACTTCCCAAAGATTTCTTAGTGTCTTCATGGAGAAGTGTTTTAAAAACAGGTTCTCCTTTTACAGGAGTAAGTTGTAGTAGGTCGCCGAATAGAATTACATGTTTTCCTCCAAATAGAACATCATAATCTGTTTTTAAAATCTGTTGCATTCTTAAATGTACAAAGGCAAGCATTAAGTTTGAGACCATGCTCACCTCATCAATGATTAGAAGTTTCATTTTCTTGAGTAATCTTGAAACTTCATAACAAGCTTCTCCAGATAGCTTGTGATATTCCAACTTATTTTCATGTTCAATTGGTAGCATGAGTAATCGATGTAATGTAATCCCTTTAATGTTGTGTGCTGCTAACCCAGTTGGAGCAGTTACAACACAAGATAAATGTGATTCAGTGGTTTTGTGTAGATAACTGGTCAAACTTTAATTAAGAAACTTTTTCCTGTTCCAGCTTGCCCACTGATGTACATTCGAATAGGTTTAAATGATGTGCATTGGCATTCTTTTTTTTCATGCAGTAAACCATGCTGTACCTGTTGTGTCACTTGCTGATATATTTCTTTTTGTTCAATATTTAGTTTTTCTTCTAAGTTTCCCAACTCAATAATATCCTGATGTTCTTGTTGCATTGCCGTTTCTACTTCATTCATGGCTATTGCTGCTTCATTTTCAACAATTAGTTGTCCTAGTGGATGTTGACTTAGTGGAGCAGAACTTTGACTATCTTGAGAACCGTCTCTAGCTATTTCAGCTGCAATAGTAGTTTCTTGTTCAATCTCTTCATTTAACATTTGTAGATAAGTAGGAAAAATTTTGCATTGAATGCTATCTTTACATGCATTAAAAGAATCTTCATAGCACTCAAAATCTCCAAGTAACTCCATTTTACTACTCCAAGGCTTGAAGAGTTGCAGAAGTGCTAAATAGAAATATTCCCTTTTATCTGGAGTTTCGCAACTGAGTTTCCTGTGGTTAATAAGATTTCCTTTGGCATGTTTTACCAAACATCCATTACATCCAATTACTGCATATTTTTCTTCGTTTATATTTTCTGTAACATTTCTCTTAAAGCTGTAATGTTGCAGTACTTCATAGAGACATATGTTTTCCAGATGTGGACTCCTTTTGGGATAGTACGTATCCAACATATTAGTTTTAACAATATCTGTACTTTCTGGTTCATTCAATGCTAAGTATTCAATTTCTTGTAGAGATTTCAATACTCGATTTTGTGTTGCAGCAAGACCTAGACTTACCCAAATGATTCCTCTTGACTTTGAATATAAACTTGAAGAGGTCAACGGATCCGAACATTCGTAGGATCCAATCTCTCGATGGGAAAGCATCTTCAAACTAAAGCTGTACAATTTGTTACTAAGAGTCTTCTCTTGGGAAATTTCTTCCCACATTTCTTTTAACTCCGTCTTTTCAGATTTGGTTATATATGACGTAACATAGCGAGCAACAGCAATTGAATTATCTGCAACATACTGGATATCCATGTTTGCATTCCACATTGTCAAAATCACTGGATTGTAGTCATTAATATACTTTGAATCTTCAGTTCTTTTTATGTTGTAAGTATTCTTCTGAGATTTTCGAGTTATAGTATGCCTTACTGCTGACATGAAACTATTGACTCTTCCTTTTGAAATTATTGGACGTGGGAATCCAAAACGACATTTTGTATAAAATATTTCCTTTGACGTGTATTTTCGCCGACAATATTTTCCACATCGATGACTTTGAAACCGTAAAACTTGTTGTATTAAGCTGTTTTCTCCTCCTTTTTTTGGAATGGCACAGGTAACATACGCTTCAATGAAAGACAAAACAGTTTCATCAGAATCGGTTCCAAATTTAGGTGCATTCTTGATCCATAACAGCATGTGTATATGAGGAGCACCTCTGGCTTGGTACTCCTTTCTCCATAAGAAATCAATAACTTCTCCAAGAGGTGGATTATTTTTATTGCAGATAAAAGACATCACAGCATTAAACCTATGATTAAAATATCTGCACACATTTACAGGATCCAAGTAACACAGTTCTCCAGCTGTCTTCAATTCAATGTTATTTACATTTGAATTTGCATGTCGTAGAAATTTAAGTAAATCGTCCCATGCGTATTCAGCACAGCTAAGCGTAACAAACCACGTAGGGGTTCCTAAGTTTCTTAACATACATTTAAGTTCTCCATGACGACGATACCAATACTCATTAGTACCACGTTGACACACCATCAAATTAATTAACTGAGATTCTAAATGATCGTCTCTTTGCTGAACTTTGTCCAAAAATTCCTTTGCAGAAACATGTGTAAGATGAACTCCCGTTTTTAATATGTGGTTCACTGCATATGAAAGTCCAGACAAGTCACTTTCAAACAGAAGATTAAATAAATATGGCATACACTGTTGAAATCTTGGATCTTCTGAGTACAATCTTGTTGTACGATATTCTGAAGCTGGAATCTGTACTGGTCGTTCATCATATCGTCCACCTTTTCCAGTGGGGAAGAGCTGTGGAAAATAACGAGCTTCTAAACTTTTTTTCCATACACTCATGGGAGTTCCCTTCGCTTTCTTCATTTGGAATAATTCAATAGTGTTTCCTATAACTTCTTTTGAATGTAGAGGATGTATACTGTTATGTTCATAAATTTCTTCACTCCTGGAGTTGTCCACTTTTTCCATTTGGCCTGTTGATATTTCTCTATCATCTTCTAAAGATATTTCTTGTTCTTCCACATATACATTTTTATAATAAATATTGTTTTGTACAAGATATAATGTAGCCTTTTGAAGCTTGGTGACATCTACTAACTCTTGCCATATTTTCCGACTCTTTGTTGGTACACCATTAACTAGAATAACTACAGGTTCACTTTCCTCTCTCCCTATACCAACAGTTTCAATATTTTTCTTAAAATCTAAAGGTAAATACACAACTCTTCCTTTTAAACATCTTTGTAAATCTATTGGAGGCAGCTTACCTGTTTTAGGCTCCATACGAACTATAGCCTGAAACGGATACACAGATTGAATCAGAATGGACTCATGCGTATTTAAATCTACCAGTTCCGGAGGAATAGCTACCAACTCTAGGCTGTTATGAACAGCTCTAGCTGGCATTTTGTTCTCTTCTAATTTGTTGTAACAATATTTACAAATATGTTGATCACTATCCAACTCAAAACGACCTTCCACCAACAAATAAGCACCAAATGGCTCTCACTTATCATTGTTTTCTTTTTCACTTTTTAACCCCTTCGGTGCGCGGCCGATTTTCGCCCTGTGCGGGGCGTTTCATTGAGTGGGCGGGTTCATGACGAGCTCAGCTCGTCATGCGCACACGAGCACTGCGCAGCATGACGAGCTGAGCTCGTCATGAGCACCGAAGGGGTTAAATACACATCAACATTCCTAGTTTGACTTCTATAGTGAGTACGTCGACAACAAATACAAACATAGGGGGTGATTAGGATGGCGAAAGGACCGCCACCGCAGGGCCGGCGGTGGCAACCGCCGGCCCTGCGGTGGCGGTCCTTCCGCCATCAAACAGATTTTTCCCACCGCCAGATTAGGATGGCGGTGAGAACCTGACTGCGTCCCCAGTGGACGCAAAGACCGTCTGCCGCCAGCAATCGTTCCGATTGCCTGGCAGACGGAGCAGGGTGCCTAAAATGGTGGCGGTGCCTAGCAGTCACCGTCCACCAGATTAGGATACATGTAAAAAGCGGCCTTTCCGTGGCAGCGATGCCGCCATGAAAAGGCATGCAGAGTTTTGGTACGGGGGCCCGTTGCGTGCCCCCCTTGTGTTGGGGGGAGGTGGGGTGCACTTGGGGGGTACCCATGGTACCCCCCTGCAGTTCCCTGCACCAGGTGGCAGGCACTGCGTGGTGCCTGCCACGTGGTGCAGGGAAATGCTGTGCATGCCCTTTTACCATTGTGGACGGTGCTGCAGCCAGCAGCACCGTCCGCAATGGTAAAAGGGCAGGATGCGCCCACCAGCATGGTGGGCGCATCCTAATTGGGCCAGTGGGACCGCCGCACGTCTGGCGGTCGGTCCCATCACTGTTATGGTGGCGGGAGGACTGATGTCCGCCCGCCATCATAATGAGCCCCATAGTTTGGTTTTTCACAAGAAAGTACCTTAAACTTTGTCATTTCTTCTACAAACTTCTCAGTAGTACTTTCTTCCTCCTCTTCTTCAACACCTACACTTATCAAACTCTCACTTTCTGTACACTCCTCTTGAGGACCAAAGAAACGAAACTATATATCATCAGAAACTTTTTTTTACATCCAATACTGAACCATGCAAAAGAGCTGTGTTTATTTCACTTAAAGATAATGCAGGACTTTTCGCCTAGTACAATCTTCTTACTAACTTCCGCATTTCTGAGTGATGTACTGCTAACATTCTTAAATGATGAAAAGTACTTCGACACACTCTTCTTGAAAGACAAGCCAGAGAATGACCCTGCAAGTTAGTATATTTTCTCACTTTACAAGGATCTAGTCCTTGCAACATCTTAATCTTCTGTTTAACACTTTTTTTACCATAATCTCGTAAGAAATTTCGTAATATATCAATAGATTCCTGTCGTATACTACAAATACTACTACAATCCCACTTATACACTGGAGCTTGTGTACGTCTCCCTTGAACTTCTTCAGCTATTACTTCTTCCGCATTTCTAGGAACAATCTTTTCTTTTTCGATTGGACAACCATTTTTAACCTCATAACAATGACCACTGGTATCAACTGCATGAACTAATGTATTTTGTTGAAAATAGCTTTTTTCATTAAAAAAGGTTCAGTACTAGAAGTGTGCTTCCATTCTCCCGAATTTTTTTTGCAAAAGTTAGTTCTATTAACCAGTCTTTTTCTTTTACTTTTCTCCTTCATAAAGTGCATTGTTTTATTCAATGTTTTCATTCTCTTCAATACTAATATAAACAATCTTCTTTTCAATTCAAAAGCCTTTTTCGACTACACTTTCAATCTGCTGTTTTTTCTTGTAAAATGCTGATCTTCTTTTATATTTTTTGCAATCTTTCAAAATATTTTGTAGTACTCTACTTTTATACATTCTCTTCCTAATATCTTTATATTCTTTCATCCTTCTTTCAACATAGATTGTTTTCCCATAACCTGATTTTCCATTAATTTGTCCTTTTTTCGTTTCCTTCTGATTGGTTGTAGTACTTTTCTTTCTCTTTTCCCCATTTTGAAAATTAATTATGTTCTTTAAAAGTCTTTTAACAAATTCTTTAGTTCTCTTACCAGAAGTCTTTTTCTTCAATGTCACATGTTGTACTTCATCTAATTTCTGCTTTTCTCTTTCCTTTAAATAGTACAGTTTTTTTTCTTTTCTTTTCTTTTGATCTTTTCTTGCCATACTCAATCTTTATTAATAATAATGGTGAATATCTGAAAACAAAGAAAAGTTTAAATAGTTTCGTTAAATAATTTTATATTATTAAAATAATTATATACAAATATTCTCATCTATAAATAATGAAATATTTTTAATTGCATTGCAAACCTATGTCAGACACTGCACAATTCCTACAATTAGAAGACATCACAACCTCTACAACAGAATCACAGAGCACAACTAAAGGATTTCTCTACTGCTACCCAAATCAAATGTAAAGTGCAGTCTGTCAAGTTTTAAGGCATACATGGTGTTGTGATTGAGCTATGTCTCTACTTGCACATGTATTCTCATATGTGTCATACATTTGAAGATGCTTTACATATAAAACAGAAGTATACATATATTTGTATGCATCTTTTGTATGTAGTACACTAGCAAAAAGTACCTCTCTTGCTTCTTTCTGCACTTCTCTTGCCTCTTTCTCTACCCCACTTCCCTCTTTCTGCACCTCTCTTCCTTCTTTCTGCACTTCTGTTGCTTCTTTTTACAATTCTGTTACTCCTTCTGCACCCCTCCTGCCTCTTTTTACATCCTTCTTCCCTGTTTCTGAACCTCTCTTGCCTCTTTCTGCAACCCTCTTGCCTCTTTCTGCATTTCTGTTGTTTCTTTCTGCAATGCTCTTGCTTCTTTCTGCACATCTCGTGTACATTTCTGCTCCCCTCTTGCCTACTTCTACACCTGTGTTGGTTCTTTCTGTACTGCTCTTCCTTCTTTATGTACCTCTTTTGTCTGCTTCTACAACTCTCTTGCCTCTTTCTGCATCCCTCTTGACTCTTTTTGTACCTCTGTTGCTTCTTTCTGCACTTCTCGTGCCTCTTTCTGTACCCAACTTGCCTCTTTCTACACCTCTGTTGCTCCCGTCTGCATTTCTCTAGCCTCTTTCTATACCACACTTGCCTCTTTCTGCACCTCTCTTACTTCTTTCTCCATTACTCTTGCTTCTTTCTGCACTTCTGTTACTCCTTCTGCACCCCTCTTACCTCATTCTACATCCTTCTTCCTTCTTTCTGCACTTCTCTTGCCTTTTTCTGCACCCCTGTTCCCTTTTTCTGTACCTCTCTTTCCTATTTCTGCAACTGTCTTGCCTCTTTCTGCAGTTGTCTTGTCTCCTTCTGCACCTCTGTTGCTTCTTTCTACACCTCTCTTGCAAATTTCTATACCTCTCTTGGCTCCTTCTGTACCCCTCTTGCCTCCTTCTACACCTCTGTTGGTTCTTTCTGCACTGCTCTTGGAGCTTTCTGCACTTCTTTTGCCTGTTTGTGCACTTTCTTGCCTCCTTCTGCACCTCTGTTGCTTCTGTCTGCACTTCTCTTGCTTCTTAGTTATTTATTTTGACTATGTTCAATACCTAACTACTAGTAAAATGGTAAAGCAGCAGCACCAGAAAAGTAATGTTTAACATATGTTGAGTGACAAATTAGTGATTATGATACTTTGTAAGACTCTCTGGAAAAGTTCACTTGAAGTGCACTAAATAAATCTAAGTGTCTCTTTGAAATATGAAGTGCACTCTCTCAACTTTTAACGTCGTCATGGTCTTCTGTTTAAGATATGTATGAACTTGCACATGTATTGTGATATGTCTTATACATCTGAACATACTACACAGGTATACATCTATTTGTATGTTTCTTTGATATATGATACTACTAACAAAAGGTACAGACATATGCATGCATGCTTTTAAGAAGATGGTGAGACTTACACCAGAGACATATGAAAGATTGCTGCTATATATTTGACTAGGCCCAACACCCTATGTAGTCATAGAACGATGAAGCAGCAGCACAAAAGTGAGGTTTAAGGCATATTAAGAGAAGAATCAGCTATAACGCTACTTTGTATGAGTCTGTGGAAAGCTACACTTCAAGTATACCACATAATTTTCATTATCTGCTACAAATATGAATAGCAATCTGTCAAGTTTTAAGGTCTGCATGGTGTTGTAACTAAGGTATATCTCTACTTGCACATCTATTCTGATACATATTATGCATCTGAAGATCCTAGACATATAAAACACAAGTATACAATTATTTGTATATTACTTTAATATATGATATTGCTGCCAAAAGGTACAGAAATATGTATAAATGATTTCCGCAATATGTTAAGACTTACAGCTAAGATATATGATGGGTGTGTCTCAGTGATTGCATGACTCCATGGATAGTGCCTGGATGATTGTATGAGTGCAAGGGTAATGTCTGAATAATTGCAGGAGACATTGGATACTGATTAACTGGTTGCATAAGTGCAGACGTAGAGATTGTGTGCATGGATAAGGGCATGAATAGACCCTGAATGCATAAATGAGTGTATAAGTAGTGCCTACATGAATGAATGAGTGCAACAGTAGTGTCTAGGTGTTTGTATGAGTGCAACAATACTAGCTGGGTAATTGCAGAAGAGGATGAATAGTAACTAGCTGATTACATGAGTGCATAAGTACTGCCTGAGTGATTTGATGAGTGCATCGGTAAATGGAATGAGTGCACAAGTCGTGACTGAGAGCATGGATAACTGCATGGATAGTGCCTGAGTGATTACATGAGTGCAGGGGTAGTGCCTATGAAATTAGAGGACTGCATGAGTACTACCTGAGTGATTGAAGAAGTGCATAGGTAATGCCTGGGTGATTGCATGAGTGCATGGCTAGTGCCTGGGTGATTGGAGGAGCGCATGGGTACTGTCTGAGTGATTGAAGAACTGCATAGGTAATGTCTGGGTGATTGCATGAGTGCAAGGGTAATGCCTGCGTGATTAGAGCAATGCATAAGTGCTGCCTTGGTACGTGGAGGAATGCATGGGTAGTGCCTGACTGATTGGAACAATGCATAGGTAGTACCTGGGTGATTGCATGAGTGCAAGGGTTGTGCCTGGATGATTGGAGAACTGCATGGGTAGTGCATGAGTGCAGGGGAAGTGGCTGAGTGCATCTATGAGTGCATCGGTAGCGCGTCAGTGATTGCATTAGTGCATCTGTACTTCCTGGGTGATTGGAAGAGTGCAGAGATAGTGCCTGAGTGATTAGAGAAGTGCATAGGTAGTACATGGGTAATTTTATAAGTGCACAGGTAGCGCCAGGGTGATTGGAGGAGTGCATAGATAGTACATGGGTGATTGCATGAGTATAGGGGTAGTGCCTGCGTTATTGAAAGAGTGCATTGTTAGTGCCTGAGTGATTGCATAAGTGCAGGGGTAGTGCCTGACTGATTGAAGAACTGTATATATAGTGGCTTAGTGCATGGATGAGTGCATGGGTAGTGCCTGGGTCATTGCAGACTTACAGCTGAGACATGTGTTCAGGTTGCTGCTTTATATTTGACTACACCCAACATCCTGAGTAGTAGCAGAATAGTGAAATAGCAACACAAAAGTGTGGTTTATGACATAGTGTACACTTTTCTAGTACAGCTTCACCATTCTCTAACTGCTCAGGATATTGGGCCTACCCAAATATAAAGCATCAAACCTACACATAGCTCTGCTATAAATCTCACCATATTCCTGAAAGCATGTATGCATGTGTCGCTACCTTTTACTAGTACTAGCATATAGAATAGAAACATACAAATAACGATTTATCTCTCTTTTATACATGTAGCATCTTCAGATGCATAACACATATGAGAATACATATGCAACTAGAAAATACATCAATCACACGACCATGCAGACCTTACAACTTGGCAGACTACACTTAACATTTCAAACAGACACCTAGATGTATGTGGCATACTTCAAGTAAAGTTTTACATAGACTCTTTTAAACCACCATAATCAGTAATTCCTCACCCAACATATCTTAAACATCACTTTACTGCTCCTGCTGCTTTACCATTCTACTACTACTCAGATGTACAGCCTACCAAAATACAAAGCAACAACCCTTCACATATCTCTGTTGTAAGTCTCCCCATATTTCAAAAAGCATGAATGCATGAGTCTCTACCTTTCCCTAGTGCCATCACATATAAAAGAAACATACAAATAGATATATACCTGTATTTTATACACCTACCATCTTTAGATACATAACACATATGAAAATACAGCTGCAAGTACAGACATACCTCAGTCACAAGATGATGCACAAGATGATGCACACCTTAAAACTGAAGAAGCTGCACTTTTCATTTCAAGTAGAGACCTAAAATCACAAGGTGTATTTCAAGCACTTCTCATTTCATACCTTTCCACAGATGATTGAAGGAGTGTACGGCTAATGCCTGGGTGGCTGCATTAGCACATTAGTGCAGGGGTAATGTCTGGGTGATTGAAGAAGTGGATGGCTACTACCTGAGTGATTGAAGAAGTACATGGATAATACCTGGCTAATTGTGTGAGTGCAGGGGTAGTGCCTGGGTGATTGGAAAAAAGTGCACGGGTAGTGCCTGAGTGATTGCATGACTGCATGAGTAGTGTTTGGGTGATTAGAGGAGTGCATGGGTACTGCCTGGATTATTGCATGAGTGTATAGATAGTGTCTAGGTGATTGCATGAGTGCAGAGGTAGTGCTTGAGTGATTCCATGAGTGCATAGGTAAATGTCTGGGTGATTTTATAAATGAATGGGTACTGGATGGGTGATCGGAGGAGTGCATGAGTAATGCCTGGGTGATTGCAAGAGTGCAGGGGTAGTGTCTGGGTGATAAGAAAAGTGCATTGGTAGAGCCTGGGTGATTTTATAAGTGCATGAGTACTGACTGAGTGATTGAAGGAGTGCATGGCTAATGCCTGGGTGATTGCATGAGTGCAGGGATAGTACCTGGGTGATTGGAGGACTGCATAGGCAGTGCCTGGGTGATTTTGTAAGTGCATGGGTACTGACTGGGTGATTGAAGGACTGCATAGGTACTGTCTGGGTGATTAGAGGAGTGCAAGGGTACTGCCTGGGTTATTGCATGACTGCATAGGTAGTGCCTGTGTGATTGCATGAGTGCAGAGGTAGTGCCTGGGTGATTGGAGGAGTGCATAGGTAGTGCCTGGGTGATTTTATAACTGCATGGATAGTGCCTGGGTTATTGCATGAGTGTATAGGTAGTGCATGGGTGACTGAATGAGTGCAGGGGTAGAGCCTGGGAGATTGGAGGAGTGCATAGGTAGTGCCTGGGTGATTTTATAACTGCATGGATAGTGCCTGGGTTATTGAAGGACTGCATGCGTAAAGCATGAGTGATTGCACAAGTGCAAGGATAGTGCCTGGCTGATTGAAGAACTGCATACATAGTGCCTCAGTGCATGGATGAGTGCATCAGTAGTGGCTATGTGATTGCAGACTTACAGGTGAGACATATGATGGATTGCTGCTTTGTATTTGACTACGCCCAACATCCTGAGTAGTAGCAGAATAGTGAAATTGCAGTACAAAAGTGAGGTTTATGACATGGTGTACACTTTTGTACTGCAGCTTCACCATTCTGTAACTACTCAGGGTGTTGGGCATACCCAAATATAAAGCATCAAACCTACACATGTGTCTGTTATAAATCCCACTATATTCCTGAAAGCATGCATGCATATGTGTCTTCCTTTTGAAATCATCATCATATATAAAAGAAATAAACAAATAGACTGCACTTTACATTTGAAACACACACCTACATTTTTGCAGTGTATTTCAAGTGTTACTTTCCCCAGACTCATAGAAAGTAGCCTAATCAGTAATCCCTCTGCCAACATGTCTTAAAACTCACTTTTGTTCTGCAGCTTCACCATTCTACGAATATTGGGCCTAGTCAAACATAAAGCAGCAACCTATCACATGTCTCTACCATAACTCTAACCATATTGCCAAAAGCATAACACATATCAGAATATATGTGCAAGTAGAAACATAACCACACTCACAAGACCATAAAGGCCTTAAAACTTAACAGAGTACACTTAACATTTCAAACACACACCTAGATTTATGCGGCATATTTCAAGAGAACTTTTACACAGACTCCTATAAAGTACCATAATCAATAATTCCTCTCCCAACATATCTTAAACATCACTTTTCTACTACTGCTGCTTCACTATTCTAGAACTAATCATGTATTGAGCATAGCTAACAGCAAAGCAACCCTTCACTTATCTTTGTTGAAAGTCTCCCCATAGTTCTAAAAGCATGTATGCATATATCTGTACCTTTTCCTAGTATCATCATATATAAAAGAAACATACAAATAGATCTATACCTGTATTTTTTAAATCTAGCATCTTCAGATGCATAACACATATGAAAATACATCTGCAAGTACAGACATACCACAGTCACAAACCCATGCAGATCTTAAAACTTAAGAAGCTGCACTTCTCATTTCAAATAGACACCTAAAATAATGTGATATATTTCAACCATACCTTTCAATAGACTCATACAAAATACCCTAATCACTAATTCCTCTGCCAACATGTTTTAAACCACAGTTTTGAGCTGCAGCTTCAACATACTGCAACTACTTATGCAATTGGACCTACACAAATATAAACTAGCAACCGTTCACAAGTCTCTGCTGTAAGTCTCACCATATTCCTAAAAGCATGCATGCATATGTTTGTACCTTTTGCTAGCAGCATCATATATAAAAGTAATAATCAGATAGATGTATACCTGTGTTTTATACATCTATCATCTTCAGACGCATAACATGTATCATAATACATGTGCAAGTAGATACATACCTCAGTCACAACACCATCCACAGCTTAAAACTTCACAGACTACACTTCAAATTTAAAACAGACACTGAAAATTATGCGGTATATATGAAATGTAGCTTTCCACACACTCATACAAATTACTTAAAAAATAATATCTCTACAAACATGTCTCAAACCTCACTTTTGTGCTGCTGCTTTACTATTCTACAACTACTTATAATGTTAAACCTAGCCAAATACAAAGCAGGAACCCTTCACATGTCTCTGCTATAAGTCTCACCATATTCCTGAAAGCATGCATGCATATGTCTGTACCACAACACTATGCACACCTCAAAAATTTACAGAACAAACTTCCAATTTCAAGCAAACACCAAAAATTATGTGGCATATTTCAACTGTACCTCTCTAGAGACTTATAAAAAGTAGCCTAATCACTAATACCTTATGTCAACATCTTTTAAACCACACTTTTATGCTGCATCTTCACCATTCTACTACTACTCACAGTCTTGAGCCTACCACATAAAAAGCAACAACACCTCTTTGTTATACATCATGCACCTTCAAATGTATAAGACATATGAAAATGCATATGAAAGTAGAGACATACTTCAGACACAAGTCCATGCACACCTTAAAACTTGACAGACTGCACTTCCAATTTGAAAGTGACACCTAAAATTATGCAGTATACTACAAATGTACATATCCACACACTAAAACAAACTACCATAATCACTAATCCATCTTACAATATACACATATTACTATACAGAATCTATTTCAAACAACATTTAAGTACAATAAAACAAACTACAATACACATCTCTACATTTAATAATATATTTCAAACATCACAGTTCTTGAATAATTTTTAAAGTTTAAAAATCAAGCTAATACATAATACACCTCACAAATTTATAACTCACCTTCTAAATTGTTTTGTAGAATATGGAATATCACAAACTCATAAAAGATTTCCTTATGCACACAATCAATGTAATGCACCACTCTCAACAAGGTAAAACCATTAATGGCAAACTTTCCCTCTCTTTTTCCACACAAATTAATGTAAGTAACAAATCACATTGCTTCCTACATAATTTCAAATTGTAAAACACATTTCTATTGGTTAGACATATTAACCCTTACCAACTGACTTCCAAAAGTGCCCAAACTGGTTCTGGAATTTTTTGGACTCGCAACTCCACCGTGCACCAACTCGATGGAGCCGCAAATCCATACGAGAGTTCAAAAATATATTACAAATAAAAATACCACTATTTTTCAAGAACACACCACTTCTAAAGATAGTACTGACTTTGGAAATAATACTTTAATAACATATCACTTATATATAAATTACAATTTCACATTTTAAGTCCACAGTTAAGTTTCAACCCTTCCCCCATTCTGCTTAATGCCAGTTTCCATAGTAACAGTTCATGGAAGATTTAACTGAACTGACAGGTCACAAGTTCACCATATTTTCAAGTTCAGCACACAAGGTTACAAATGCAAACAGCAGGTGTGGTTGACGTTTGCAAAATATGACCTTATCCTATCTACTGTACCTTTCAAACATTTTTTACTAACCAATAAGAAACATGCTTTTTAAAGAAAGTAGCATGCACCCTATTTTTGAATGTACAATGTTCTTAAACAGCCAATCAATTCTCTACTTTTTTTAAAACAGCAACAGATGCTGTTTTAAAAAAAGTAGAGAATTGATTGGCTGTTTAAGAACATTGTACATTCAAGATACCTCTCATTTTACCAACTGACTCCCTCAGCTACAGACATCTTTTCATTACTTCCAGACATCCCTTCAAGATGCTTACAGTATGGATTGTTGGGCACAGCTATGTTTTCTGGTGCAAAAGGTATGCTGAACGCAGAGGTATTGACAAAGACCTAGCTTTGCAAAGTGTGGATATTAAATGGATTGCACAGAGAGGATTAAAGTGGCACCAATTGATGCCTTTGGTTAAAACCTTTTTGCATCTCCAACCCCTGACCTCATGATTGTGCACTGTGGTGGCAATGACCTAGGCACATTGACTGGGGTAGGTCTGGAAATGAAGGACACCTTTGCACAATTGATGTTGCTTTTGCCTCAAACTGTCTTTCTATACTCTAACATATGCCAAAGACCAAAATGGAAGTGGTCAAATCAATTCTGTCCACAGATTGAAAAAGCTAGGAAGAATGTCAATAAAGCTGTTTCTGCTTATCTCAGAGACCTTAGGATGGGCTCCATCTATAACAACAATGTATGTTTTGATATGGATGACATCTACAGAAGTGATGGAGTACACTTCACAGATCAAGGAAACAGAGTCAAACAAAGTGTGGAAACAAAGCTGTGCATCCACACTGATATGTAGCTATAAAAAACTCATAATAAAAACAAGGGCTCTTTTAGAGCCACCCTATAACACAATAGTGAATCTACATTTTTTACACATACATATTCTTTTTAATTTTTTGTGGATTTGCACACCCGTCGCGAATCTGCAAAAGCATGAATTCAATGTACTACAACACAATACACTTTTCAGGTTTAATTTTATAAATTTTTACTAACTCTATCAAATTTTAATCTTGTCATTAACTTCAATCACACTACCTCTTTAAAACAACTTCACAAATACAACACTACCTTCTAAATTATATACTACTAAATTATTTATTTGAGGTGGATTCCCGAATCCAACGGGACGGTACACGGGGGGCCCCACTGAGAGCCGCGTTGGGGGTCACAACTCCAAAATAGAAAAAAAAAAAAAACGCCCCACTTCCATTATTCAGTATTCGCCCCGGGGACCCCATCCCCCGGGGCCTGCCAGCATTTTTTATTTTTTAAACCATGGAGGGGGGCCGCGTGGCCCCCCTCCTGAGGCCAATAATGGCCCCGGGGACCCCATCCCCCGAATCATTGCCTCTTTTTTTTTTTTTTTAAATAGTACAGGAGGGGGGCCGTGTGGCCCCCCCTTCCCAGGGCCACTTTTGGCCCCGGGGCCCCATCCCCCAGAGCCCGGCCTTATTTATTTATTTAAAAAAAATAAAATTGCAAAAGGGAGGGGGCCGCGTGGCTCCCCTTCCCTGGGCCACTTTTGGCCCCGGGAACCCCATCCCCCGGGGCCTGGCTGATGGGGACCGCGCGGGGAGTCCCAATGCCCCCGAGGTCCTTGCCGGCTCCCCGCCTCCTGCGGGAGCCGGCATTGCTTCTTGGAATCAGGAGCAGGTTTCCTGCTCTCGCTTCCAAGAAGCAAAGCAGTCTTTGCTATGGCAGGGTGGGAGACGTGATCCCGCCCTGCCATAGCAAACTGCAATGTCCCGGGGGTGGGCACCCCGGGACATTGCTGGAGCCGGCCCTGGGGGGTGGCGGTCCCCAGGGCCAAGGAGGGCTCCTGAAGGGGGGCCGCGCGGCATCCCTCCCAATGTAAAAGATAGCCCCGGGGAGGTGGTGGGCCCAGGGGCTTGGGGGGGCCTGCCCATAATTAATCAAAGCCCTGGGGAGGTGGTGGTCCCCGGGGCTTGGGACGGCCCACGAGGCCTCCACATAAATAACAGAAAGGGTTGGGAGCACACTGCTTAACCTCCCAGCACAGTTCGCCCCTTAGCATTATGGTAAATGCAGTTTGTAGTGCACGCTTACTTTGTATTTTGCTGGAGTGTTCCACCAAAGTTGGTGCAGGTTAGTGCTGTACATCTCTAGACACATGTGTTTCTGGATTTTATCCGTCATCAGTAGAGATCAAAAAACGATTTTCATCTGGGGTTGCTGAGTAGGCTGCCACAATTCTTACAGGTCTCAGTACCTCTCACAGGCGCACAGGTGCATCTCCACAAGCTCGTCAGCTCAATGGCTCAAGGGAGCCTTTTTAAACAGAAAGGGGTGGGAGCACACTGCTTAACCTCCCAGCACAGTTCGCCCCTTAGCATTTTGGTAAATGCAGTTTGTAGTGCACGCTTACTTGGTATTTTGCTGGAGTGTTCCACCAAAGTTGGTGCAGGTTAGTGCTGTACATCTCTAGACACATGTGTTTCTGGATTTTATCCGTCATCAGTAGAGATCAAAAAACGATTTTCATCTGGGTTGCTGAGCAGGCTGCCACAATTCTTACAGGTCTCAGTACCTCTCACAGGCGCACAGGTGCATCTCCACAAACTTCTCAGCTCAATGGCTCAAGGGACCCTTTTTAAACAGAAAGGGGTGGGAGCACACTGCTTAACCTCCCAGCACAGTTCGCCCCTTAGCATTATGGTAAATGCAGTTTGTAGTGCACGCTTACTTGGTATTTTCCTGGAGTGTTCCACCAAAGTTGGTGCAGGTTAGTGCTGTACATCTCTAAACACATGTTTTTCTGGATTTTATCCGTCATCAATAGAGATCAAAAAACGATTTTCATCTGGGGTTGCTGAGCAGGCTGCCACAATTCTTACAGGTCTCAGTACCTCTCACAGGCGCACAGGTGCATCTCCACAAGCTCGTCAGCTCAATGGCTCAAGGGAGCCTTTTTAAACAGAAAGGGGTGGGAGCACACTGCTTAACCTCCCAGCACAGTTCGCCCCTTTAGCATTATGGTAAATGCAGTTTGTAGTGCACGCTTACTTGGTATTTTGCTGGAATGTTCCACCAAAGTTGGTGCAGTTTAGTGCTGTACATCTCTAGACACATGTGTTTCTGGATTTTATCCGTCATCAGTAGAGATCAAAAAACGATTTTCATCTGGGGTTGCTGAGCACGCTGCCACAATTCTTACAGGTCTCAGTACCTCTCACAGGGGCCCAGGTGCGTCTCCACAAGCTCGTCAGCTCAATGGCTCAAGGGAGCCTTTTTAAACAGAAAGGGGTGGGAGGACACTGCTTAACCTCCCAGCACAGTTCGCCCCTTAGTATTATTGTAAATGCAGTTTGTAGTGCACGCTTACTTGGTATTTTGCTGTGTTCCACCAAAGTTGGTGCAGGTTAGTGCTGTACATCTCTAGACACATGTGTTTCTGGATTTTATCCGTCATCAGTAGAGATCAAAAACGATTTTCATCTGGGGTTGCTGAGCAGGCTGCCACAATTCTTACAGCTCTCAGTACCTCTCACAAGCTCACAGGTGCATCTCCACAAGCTCGTCAGCTCAATGGCTTAAGGGACCCTTTTTAAACAGAAAGGGGTGGGAGCACACTGCTTAACCTCCCAGCACAGTTCGCCCCTTAGCATTATGGTAAATGCAGTTTGTAGTGCACGGTTACTTGTTATTTTGCTGGAGTGTTCCACCAAAGTTGGTACAGGTTAGTGCTGTACATCTCTAGACACATGTGTTTCTGGATTTTATCCGTCATCAGTAGAGATCAAAAAACGATTTTCATCTGGGGTTGCTGAGCAGGCTGCCACAATTCTTACAGGTCTCAGTACCTCTCACAGGCGCACAGGTGCATCTCCACAAGCTCGTCAGCTCAATGGCTCAAGGGAGCCTTTTTAAACAGAAAGGGGTGGGAGCACACTGCTTAACCTCCCAGCACAGTTCGCCCCTTAGCATTATGGTAAATGCAGTTTGTAGTGCACGCTTACTTGGTATTTTGCTGGAGTGTTCCATCAAAGTTGGTGCAGTTTAGTGCTGTACATCTCTAGACACATGTGTTTCTGGATTTTATCCGTCATCAGTATAGATCAAAAAACGATTTTCATCTGGGGTTGATGAGCAGGCTGCCACAATTCTTACAGCTCTCAGTACCTCTCACAAGCTCACAGGTGCATCTCCACAAGCTCGTCAGCTCAATGGCTTAAGGGACCCTTTTTAAACAGAAAGGGGTGGGAGCACACTGCTTAACCTCCCAGCACAGTTCGCCCCTTAGCATTATGGTAAATGCAGTTTGTAGTGCACGGTTACTTGTTATTTTGCTGGAGTGTTCCACCAAAGTTGGTGCAGGTTAGTGCTGTACATCTCTAAACACATGTTTTTCTGGATTTTATCCGTCATCAGTAGAGATCAAAAAACGATTTTCATCTGGGGTTGCTGAGCAGGCTGCCACAATTCTTACAAGTCTCAGTACCTCTCACAGGCGCACAGGTGCATCTCCACAAGCTCGTCAGCTCAATGGCTCAAGGGAGCCTTTTTAAACAGAAAGGGGTGGGAGCACACTGCTTAACCTCCCAGCACAGTTCGCCCCTTTAGCATTATGGTAAATGCAGTTTGTAGTGCACGCTTACTTGGTATTTTGCTGGAATGTTCCACCAAAGTTGGTGCAGGTTAGTGCTGTACATCTCTAGACACATGTGTTTCTGGATTTTATCCGTCATCAGTAGAGATCAAAAAACGATTTTCATCTGGGGTTGCTGAGCACGCTGCCACAATTCTTACAGGTCTCAGTACCTCTCACAGGGGCCCAGGTGCGTCTCCACAAGCTCGTCAGCTCAATGGCTCAAGGGAGCCTTTTTAAACAGAAAGGGGTGGGTGGACACTGCTTAACCTCCCAGCACAGTTCGCCCCTTAGCATTATTGTAAATGCAGTTTGTAGTGCACGCTTACTTGGTATTTTGCTGTGTTCCACCAAAGTTGGTGCAGGTTAGTGCTGTACATCTCTAGACACATGTGTTTCTGGATTTTATCCGTCATCAGTAGAGATCAAAAAACGATTTTCATCTGGGGTTGCTGAGCAGGCTGCCACAATTCTTACAGCTCTCAGTACCTCTCACAAGCTCACAGGTGCATCTCCACAAGCTCGTCAGCTCAATGCCTTAAGGGACCCTTTTTAAACAGAAAGGGGTGGGTGCACACTTCTTAACCTCCCAGCACAGTTCGCCCCTTAGCATTATGGTAAATGCAGTTTGTAGTGCACGGTTACTTGTTATTTTGCTGGAGTGTTCCACCAAAGTTGGTGCAGGTTAATGCTGTACATCTCTAGACACATGTGTTTCTGGATTTTATCCGTCATCAGTAGAGATCAAAAAACGATTTCCATCTGGGGTTGCTGAGCAGGCTGCCACAGTTCTTACAGGTCTCAGTACCTCTCACAGGCGCACAGGTGCATCTCCACAAGCTCGTCAGCTCAATAGCTCAAGGGAGCCTTTTTAAACAGAAAGGGGTGGGAGCACACTGCTTAACCTCCCAGCACAGTTCGCCCCTTAGCATTATGGTAAATGCAGTTTGTAGTGCACGCTTACTTGGTATTTTGCTGGAGTGTTCCACCAAAGTTGGTGCAGGTTAGAGCTGTACATCTCTACACACATGTGTTTCTGGATTTTATCCGTCATCAGTAGAGATCAAAAAACGATTTTCATCTGGGGTTGATGAGCAGGCTGCCACAATTCTTACAGGTCTCAGTACCTCTCAGAGTCGCACAGGTGCATCTCCACAAGCTCGTCAGCTCAATGGCTCAAGGGACCCTTTTTAAACAGAAAGGGGTGGGAGCACACTGCTTAACCTCCCAGCACAGTTCACCCCTTAGCATTATGGTAAATGCAGTTTGTAGTGCACGCTTACTTGGTATTTTGCTGTGTTCCACCAAAGTTGGTGCAGGTTAGTGCTGTACATCTCTAGACACATGTGTTTCTGGATTTTATCCGTCATCAGTAGAGATCAAAAACGATTTTCTTCTGGGGTTGCTGAGCAGGCTGCCACAATTCTTACAGGTCTCAGTACCTCTCACAGGCGCACAGGTGCATCTCCACAAGCTCGTCAGCTCAATGGCTCAAGGGAGCCTTTTTAAACAGAAAGGGGTGGGAGCACACTGCTTAACCTCCCAGCACAGTTCACCCCTTAGCATTATGGTAAATGCAGTTTGTAGTGCATGCTTACTTCGTATTTTGCTGGAGTGTTCCACCAAAGTTGGTGCAGGTTAGTGCTGTACATCTCTAGACACATGTGTTTCTGGATTTTATCCGTCATCAGTAGAGATCAAAAAACGATTTTCATCTGGGGTTGATGAGCAGGCTGCCACAATTCTTACAGGTCTCAGTACCTCTCTGAGTCGCACAGGTGCATCTCCACAAGCTCGTCAGCTCAAAGGATCAAGGGACCCTTTTTTAACAGAAAGGGGTGGGTGCACACTGCTTAACCTCCTAGCACAGTTCGCCCCTTAGCATTATGGTAAATGCAGTTTGTAGTGCACGCTTACTTGGTATTTTGCTGGAGTGTTCCACCAAAGTTGGTGCAGGTTAGTGCTGTACATCTCTAGACACATGTGTTTCTGGATTTTATCCGTCAACAGTAGAGATCAAAAAACGATTTTCATCTGGGGTTGCTGAGCAGGCTGCCACAATTCTTACAGGTCTCAGTACCTCTCACAGGCGCACAGGTGCATCTCCACAAGCTCGGCAGCTCAATGGCTCAAGGGAGCCTTTTTAAACAGAAAGGGGTGGGAGCACACTGCTTAACCTCCCAGCACAGTTCGCCCCTTAGCATTATGGTAAATGCAGTTTGTAGTGCATGCTTACTTGGTATTTTGCTGGAGTGTTCCACCAAAGTTGGTGCAATTTAGTGCTATACATCTCTAGACACGTGTTTCTGGATTTTATCCGTCATCAGTAGAGATCAAAAAACGATTTTCATCTGGGGTTGCTGAGCACACTGCCACAATTCTTACAGGTGTCAGTACATCTCACAGGCGCACAGGTGCGTCTCCACAAGCTCGTCAGCTCAATGGCTCAAGGGAGCTTTTTAAACAGAAAGGGGTGGGAGCACACTGCTTAACCTCCCAGCACAGTTCGCCCCTTAGCATTATGGTAAATGCAGTTTGTAGTGCATGCTTACTTGGTATTTTGCTGTGTTCCACCAAAGTTGGTGCAGGTTAGTGCTGTACATCTCTAGACACATGTGTTTCTGGATTTTATCCGTCATCAGTAGAGATCAAAAAACAATTTTCATCTGTGGTTTCTGAGCAGGCTGTCAGAATTCTTACAGGTCTCAGTACCTCTCACAGGCGCACAGGTGCATCTCCACAAGCTTGTCAGCTCAATGGCTCAAGGGACCCTTTTTAAACAGAAAGGGGTGGGAGCACACTGCTTAACCTCCCAGCACAGTTCGCCACTTAGCATTATGGTAAATGCAGTTTGTAGTGCATGCTTACTTGTTATTTTGCTGGAGTGTTCCACCAAAGTTGGTGCAGGTTCGTGCTGTACATCTCTAGACACATGTGTTTCTGGATTTTATCCGTCATCAGTAGAGATCAAAAACGATTTTCATCTGGGGTTGCTGAGCAGGCTGCCACAATTCTTACAGGTCTCAGTACCTCTCACAGGCGCACAGGTGCATCTCCACAAGCTCGTCAGCTCAATGGCTCAAGGGAGCTTTTTTAAACAGAAAGGGGTGGGAGCACACTGCTTAACCTCCCAGCACAGTTCGCCCCTTAGCATTATGGTAAATGCAGTTTGTAGTGCACGCTTACTTGGTATTTTGCTGGAGTGTTCCATCAAAGTTGGTGCAGTTTAGTGCTGTACATCTCTAGACACATGTGTTTCTGGATTTTATCCGTCATCAGTATAGATCAAAAACGATTTTCATCTGGGGTTGATGAGCAGGCTGCCACGATTCTTACAGGTCTCAGTACCTCTCAGAGT
This sequence comes from Calotriton arnoldi, assembly GCA_963921515.1. NCBI lineage: Eukaryota > Metazoa > Chordata > Amphibia > Caudata > Salamandridae > Calotriton > Calotriton arnoldi. The sequence goes on along the minus strand of CAWUFW010001612.1, from coordinate 853,110 downwards.
CGCACAGGGGCATCTCCACAAGCTCGTCAGCTCAAAGGCTCAAGGGACCCTTTTTAAACAGAAAGGGGTGGGAGCACACTGCTTAACCTCCCAGCACAGTTCGCTCCTTAGCATTATGGTAAATTCAGTTTGTAGTGCACGCTTACTTGGTATTTTGCTGGAGTGTTCCACCAAAGTTGGTGCAGGTTAGTGCTGTACATCTCTAGACACATGTGTTTCTGGATTTTATCCGTCATCAGTAGAGATCAAAAAACGATTTTCATCTGGGGTTGCTGAGCAGGCTGCCACAATTCTTACAGGTCTCAGTACCTCTCACAGGCGCACAGGTGCATCTCCACAAGCTCCTCAGCTCAATGGCTGAAGGGAGCCTTTTTAAACAGAAAGGGTGGGAGCACACTGCTTAACCTCGCAGCACAGTTTGCCCCTTAGCATTATGGTAAATGCAGTTTGTAGTGCACGCTTACTTGGTATTTTGCTGGAGTGTTCCACCAAAGTTGGTGCAGTTCAGTGCTGTACATCTCTAGACACATGTTTTTCTGGATTTTATCCGTCATCAGTAGAGATCAAAAAACGATTTTCATCTGGGGTTGCTGAGCAGGCTGCCACAATTCTTACAGGTCTCAGTACCTCTCACAGGCGCACAGGTGCATCTCCACAAGCTCGACAGCTCAATGGCTCAAGGGAGCCTTTTTAAACAGAAAGGGGTGGGAGCACACTGCTTAACCTCCCAGCACAGTTCGCCCCTTAGCATTATGGTAAATGCAGTTTGTAGTGCACGCTTACTTGGTATTTTGCTGGAGTGTTCCACCAAAGTTGGTGCAGGTTAGTGCTGTACATCTCTAGACACATGTGTTTCTGGATTTTATCCGTCATCAGTAGAGATCAAAAACGATTTTCATCTGGTGTTGCTGAGCAGGCTGCCACAATTCTTACAGGTCTCAGTACCTCTCACAGGCGCACAGGTGCATCTCCACAAGCTCGTCTGCTCAATGGCTCAAGGGAGCCTTTTTAAACAGAAAGGGGTGGGAGCACACTGCTTAACCTCGCAGCACAGTTTGCCCCTTAGCATTATGGTAAATGCAGTTTGTAGTGCACGCTTACTTGGTATTTTGCTGGAGTGTTCCACCAAAGTTGGAGCAGGTTAGTGCTGTACATCTCTAGACACATGTGTTTCTGGATTTTATCCGTCAACAGTAGAGATCAAAAAACGATTTTCATCTGGGGTTGCTGAGCAGGCTGCCACAATTCTTACAGGTCTCAGTACCTCTCACAGGCGCACAGGTGCATCTCCACAAGCTCGTCAGCTCAATGGCTCAAGGGAGCCTTTTTAAACAGAAAGGGGTGGGAGCACACTGCTTAACCTCCCAGCACAGTTCGCCCCTTAGCATTATGGTAAATGCAGTTTGTAGTGCACGCTTACTTGGTATTTTGCTGGAGTGTTCCACCAAAGTTGGTGCAATTTAGTGCTATACATCTCTAGACACGTGTTTCTGGATTTTATCCGTCATCAGTAGAGATCAAAAAACGATTTTCATCTGGGGTTGCTGAGCACACTGCCACAATTCTTACAGGTGTCAGTACATCTCACAGGCGCACAGGTGCGTCTCCACAAGCTCGTCAGCTCAATGGCTCAAGGGAGCCTTTTCAAACAGAAAGGGGTGGGAGCACACTGCTTAACCTCCCAGCACAGTTCGCCCCTTAGCATTATGGTAAATGCAGTTTGTAGTGCAAGCTTACTTGGTATTTTGCTGGAGTGTTCCACCAAAGTTGGTGCAGTTTAGTGCTATACATCTCTAGACACATGTGTTTCTGGATTTTATCCGTCATCAGTAGAGATCAAAAAACGATTTTCATCTCGGGTTGCTGAGCAGCCACAATTCTTACAGGTGTCAGTACCTCTCACAGGCGCACAGGTGCGTCTCCACAAGCTCGTCAGCTCAATGGCTCAAGGGAGCATTTTTAAACAGAAAGGGGTGGGAGCACACTGCTTAACCTCCCAGCACAGTTCGCCCCTTAGCATTATGGTAAATGCAGTTTGTAGTGCATGCTTACTTGGTATTCTGCTGTGTTCCACCAAAGTTGGTGCAGGTTAGTGCTGTACATCTCTAGACACATGTGTTTCTGGATTTTATCCGTCATCAGTAGAGATCAAAAAACAATTTTCATCTGGGGTTTCTGAGCAGGCTGCCACAATTCTTACAGGTCTCAGTACCTCTCACAGGCGCACAGGTGCATCTCCACAAGCTTGTCAGCTCAATGGCTCAAGGGACCCTTTTTAAACAGAAAGGGGTGGGAGCACACTGCTTAACCTCCCAGCACAGTTCGCCCCTTAGCATTATGGTAAATGCAGTTTGTAGTGCAAGCTTACTTGGTATTTTGCTGGAGTGTTCCACCAAAGTTGGTGCAGTTTAGTGCTATACATCTCTAGACACATGTGTTTCTGGATTTTATCCGTCATCAGTAGAGATCAAAAAACGATTTTCATCTCGGGTTGCTGAGCAGCCACAATTCTTACAGGTGTCAGTACCTCTCACAGGCGCACAGGTGCGTCTCCACAAGCTCGTCAGCTCAATGGCTCAAGGGAGCATTTTTAAACAGAAAGGGGTGGGAGCACACTGCTTAACCTCCCAGCACAGTTCGCCCCTTAGCATTATGGTAAATGCAGTTTGTAGTGCATGCTTACTTGGTATTCTGCTGTGTTCCACCAAAGTTGGTGCAGGTTAGTGCTGTACATCTCTAGACACATGTGTTTCTGGATTTTATCCGTCATCAGTAGAGATCAAAAAACAATTTTCATCTGGGGTTTCTGAGCAGGCTGCCACAATTCTTACAGGTCTCAGTACCTCTCACAGGCGCACAGGTGCATCTCCACAAGCTTGTCAGCTCAATGGCTCAAGGGACCCTTTTTAAACAGAAAGGGGTGGGAGCACACTGCTTAACCTCCCAGCACAGTTCGCCCCTTAGCATTATGGTAAATGCAGTTTGTAGTGCACGCTTACTTGGTATTTTGCTGGAGTGTTCCACCAAAGTTGGTGCAGTTTAGTGCTGTACATCTCTAGACACATGTGTTTCTGGATTTTATCCGTCATCAGTAGAGATCAAAAAACGATTTTCATCTGGGGTTGATGAGCAGGCTGCCACAATTCTTACAGGTCTCAGAACCTCTCAGAGTCGCACAGGTGCATCTCCACAAGCTCGTCAGCTCAAAGGCTCAAGGGACCCTTTTTAAACAGAAAGGGGTGGGAGCACACTGCTTAACCTCCCAGCACAGTTCGCCCCTTAGCATTATGGTAAATGCAGTTTGTAGTGCATGCTTACTTGGTATTTTGCTGTGTTCCACCAAAGTTGGTGCAGGTTAGTGCTGTACATCTCTAGACACATGTGTTTCTGGATTTTATCCGTCATCAGTAGAGATCAAAAAACAATTTTCATCTGTGGTTTCTGAGCAGGCTGTCAGAATTCTTACAGGTCTCAGTACCTCTCACAGGCGCACAGGTGCATCTCCACAAGCTTGTCAGCTCAATGGCTCAAGGGACCCTTTTTAAACAGAAAGGGGTGGGAGCACACTGCTTAACCTCCCAGCACAGTTCGCCACTTAGCATTATGGTAAATGCAGTTTGTAGTGCATGCTTACTTGTTATTTTGCTGGAGTGTTCCACCAAAGTTGGTGCAGGTTCGTGCTGTACATCTCTAGACACATGTGTTTCTGGATTTTATCCGTCATCAGTAGAGATCAAAAAACGATTTTCATCTGGGGTTGCTGAGCAGGCTGCCACAATTCTTACAGGTCTCAGTACCTCTCACAGGCGCACAGGTGCATCTCCACAAGCTCGTCAGCTCAATGGCTCAAGGGAGCTTTTTTAAACAGAAAGGGGTGGGAGCACACTGCTTAACCTCCCAGCACAGTTCGCCCCTTAGCATTATGGTAAATGCAGTTTGTAGTGCACGCTTACTTGGTATTTTGCTGGAGTGTTCCATCAAAGTTGGTGCAGTTTAGTGCTGTACATCTCTAGACACATGTGTTTCTGGATTTTATCCGTCATCAGTATAGATCAAAAAACGATTTTCATCTGGGGTTGATGAGCAGGCTGCCACGATTCTTACAGGTCTCAGTACCTCTCAGAGTCGCACAGGGGCATCTCCACAAGCTCGTCAGCTCAAAGGCTCAAGGGACCCTTTTTAAACAGAAAGGGGTGGGAGCACACTGCTTAACCTCCCAGCACAGTTCGCTCCTTAGCATTATGGTAAATTCAGTTTGTAGTGCACGCTTACTTGGTATTTTGCTGGAGTGTTCCACCAAAGTTGGTGCAGGTTAGTGCTGTACATCTCTAGACACATGTGTTTCTGGATTTTATCCGTCATCAGTAGAGATCAAAAAACGATTTTCATATGGGGTTGCTGAGCAGGCTGCCACAATTCTTACAGGTCTCAGTACCTCTCACAGGCGCACAGGTGCATCTCCACAAGCTCCTCAGCTCAATGGCTGAAGGGAGCCTTTTTAAACAGAAAGGGGTGGGAGCACACTGCTTAACCTCGCAGCACAGTTTGCCCCTTAGCATTATGGTAAATGCAGTTTGTAGTGCACGCTTACTTGGTATTTTGCTGGAGTGTTCCACCAAAGTTGGTGCAGTTCAGTGCTGTACATCTCTAGACACATGTTTTTCTGGATTTTATCCGTCATCAGTAGAGATCAAAAAACGATTTTCATCTGGGGTTGCTGAGCAGGCTGCCACAATTCTTACAGGTCTCAGTACCTCTCACAGGCGCACAGGTGCATCTCCACAAGCTCGACAGCTCAATGGCTCAAGGGAGCCTTTTTAAACAGAAAGGGGTGGGAGCACACTGCTTAACCTCCCAGCACAGTTCGCCCCTTAGCATTATGGTAAATGCAGTTTGTAGTGCACGCTTACTTGGTATTTTGCTGGAGTGTTCCACCAAAGTTGGTGCAGGTTAGTGCTGTACATCTCTAGACACATGTGTTTCTGGATTTTATCCGTCATCAGTAGAGATCAAAAAACGATTTTCATCTGGTGTTGCTGAGCAGGCTGCCACAATTCTTACAGGTCTCAGTACCTCTCACAGGCGCACAGGTGCATCTCCACAAGCTCGTCTGCTCAATGGCTCAAGGGAGCCTTTTTAAACAGAAAGGGGTGGGAGCACACTGCTTAACCTCGCAGCACAGTTTGCCCCTTAGCATTATGGTAAATGCAGTTTGTAGTGCACGCTTACTTGGTATTTTGCTGGAGTGTTCCACCAAAGTTGGAGCAGGTTAGTGCTGTACATCTCTAGACACATGTGTTTCTGGATTTTATCCGTCAACAGTAGAGATCAAAAAACGATTTTCATCTGGGGTTGCTGAGCAGGCTGCCACAATTCTTACAGGTCTCAGTACCTCTCACAGGCGCACAGGTGCATCTCCACAAGCTCGTCAGCTCAATGGCTCAAGGGAGCCTTTTTAAACAGAAAGGGGTGGGAGCACACTGCTTAACCTCCCAGCACAGTTCGCCCCTTAGCATTATGGTAAATGCAGTTTGTAGTGCACGCTTACTTGGTATTTTGCTGGAGTGTTCCACCAAAGTTGGTGCAATTTAGTGCTATACATCTCTAGACACGTGTTTCTGGATTTTATCCGTCATCAGTAGAGATCAAAAAACGATTTTCATCTGGGGTTGCTGAGCACACTGCCACAATTCTTACAGGTGTCAGTACATCTCACAGGCGCACAGGTGCGTCTCCACAAGCTCGTCAGCTCAATGGCTCAAGGGAGCCTTTTTAAACAGAAAGGGGTGGGAGCACACTGCTTAACCTCCCAGCACAGTTCGCCCCTTAGCATTATGGTAAATGCAGTTTGTAGTGCAAGCTTACTTGGTATTTTGCTGGAGTGTTCCACCAAAGTTGGTGCAGTTTAGTGCTATACATCTCTAGACACATGTGTTTCTGGATTTTATCCGTCATCAGTAGAGATCAAAAAACGATTTTCATCTCGGGTTGCTGAGCAGCCACAATTCTTACAGGTGTCAGTACCTCTCACAGGCGCACAGGTGCGTCTCCACAAGCTCGTCAGCTCAATGGCTCAAGGGAGCATTTTTAAACAGAAAGGGGTGGGAGCACACTGCTTAACCTCCCAGCACAGTTCGCCCCTTAGCATTATGGTAAATGCAGTTTGTAGTGCATGCTTACTTGGTATTCTGCTGTGTTCCACCAAAGTTGGTGCAGGTTAGTGCTGTACATCTCTAGACACATGTGTTTCTGGATTTTATCCGTCATCAGTAGAGATCAAAAAACAATTTTCATCTGGGGTTTCTGAGCAGGCTGCCACAATTCTTACAGGTCTCAGTACCTCTCACAGGCGCACAGGTGCATCTCCACAAGCTTGTCAGCTCAATGGCTCAAGGGACCCTTTTTAAACAGAAAGGGGTGGGAGCACACTGCTTAACCTCCCAGCACAGTTCGCCACTTAGCATTATGGTAAATTCAGTTTGTAGTGCACGCTTACTTGTTATTTTGCTGGAGTGTTCCACCAAAGTTGGTGCAGGTTCGTGCTGTACATCTCTAGACACATGTGTTTCTGGATTTTATCCGTCATCAGTAGAGATCAAAAAACGATTTTCATCTGGGGTTGCTGAGCAGGCTGCCACAATTCTTACAGGTCTCAGTACCTCTCACAGGCGCACAGGTGCATCTCCACAAGCTCGTCAGCTCAATGGCTCAAGGGAGCCTTTTTAAACAGAAAGGGGTGGGAGCACACTGCTTAACCTCCCAGCACAGTTCGCCCCTTAGCATTATGGTAAATGCAGTTTGTAGTGCACGCTTACTTGGTATTTTGCTGGAGTGTTCCACCAAAGTTGGTGCAGTTTAGTGCTGTACATCTCTAGACACATGTGTTTCTGGATTTTATCCGTCATCAGTAGAGATCAAAAAACGATTTTCATCTGGGGTTGATGAGCAGGCTGCCACAATTCTTACAGGTCTCAGAACCTCTCAGAGTCGCACAGGTGCATCTCCACAAGCTCGTCAGCTCAAAGGCTCAAGGGACCCTTTTTAAACAGAAAGGGGTGGGAGCACACTGCTTAACCTCCCAGCACAGTTCGCCCCTTAGCATTATGGTAAATGCAGTTTGTAGTGCACTCTTACTTGGTATTTTGCTGGAGTGTTCCACCAAAGTTGGTGCAGGTTAGTGCTGTACATCTCTAGACACATGTGTTTCTGGATTTTATCCGTCATCAGTAGAGATCAAAAAACGATTTTCATCTGGGGTTGCTGAGCAGGCTGCCACAATTCTTACAGGTCTCAGTACCTCTCACAGGCGCACAGGTGCATCTCCACAAGCTCGTCAGCTCAATGGCTCAAGGGAGCCTTTTTAAACAGAAAGGGGTGGGAGCACACTGCTTAACCTCCCAGCACAGTTCGCCCCTTAGCATTATGGTAAATGCAGTTTGTAGTGCACGCTTACTTGGTATTTTGCTTTAGTGTTCCACCAAAGTTGGTGCAGTTTAGTGCTGTACATCTCTAGACACATGTGTTTCTGGATTTTATCCGTCATCAGTAGAGATCAAAAAATGATTTTCATCTGGGGTTGCTGAGCACACTGCCACAATTCTTACAGGTGTCAGTACCTCTCACAGGCGCACAGGTGCGTCTCCACAAGCTCGTCAGCTCAATGGCTCAAGGGAGCCTTTTTAAACAGAAAGGGGTGGGAGCACACTGCTTAACCTCCCAGCACAGTTCGCCCCTTAGCATTATGGTAAATGCAGTTTGTAGTGCATGCTTACTTGGTATTTTGCTGTCTTCCACCAAAGTTGGTGCAGGTTAGTGCTGTACATCTCTAGACACATGTGTTTCTGGATTTTGTCCGTCATCAGTAGAGATCAAAAAACAATTTTCATCTGGGGTTTCTGAGCAGGCTGCCACAATTCTTACAGGTCTCAGTACCTCTCACAGGCGCACAGGTGCATCTCCACAAGCTTGTCAGCTCAATGGCTCAAGGGACCCTTTTTAAACAGAAAGGGGTGGGAGCACACTGCTTAACCTCCCAGCACAGTTCGCCACTTAGCATTATGGTAAATGCAGTTTGTAGTGCACGCTTACTTGTTATTTTGCTGGAGTGTTCCACCAAAGTTGGTGCAGGTTCGTGCTGTACATCTCTAGACACATGTGTTTCTGGATTTTATCCGTCATCAGTAGAGATCAAAAAACGATTTTCATCTGGGGTTGCTGAGCAGGCTGCCACAATTCTTACAGGTCTCAGTACCTCTCACAGGCGCACAGGTGCATCTCCACAAGCTCGACAGCTCAATGGCTCAAGGGAGCCTTTTTAAACAGAAAGGGGTGGGAGCACACTGCTTAACCTCCCAGCACAGTTCGCCCCTTAGCATTATGGTAAATGCAGTTTGTAGTGCACGCTTACTTGGTATTTTGCTGGAGTGTTCCACCAAAGTTGGTGCAGGTTAGTGCTGTACATCTCTAGACACATGTGTTTCTGGATTTTATCCGTCATCAGTAGAGATCAAAAAACGATTTTCATCTGGGGTTGCTGAGCAGGCTGGCACAATTCTTACAGGTCTCATTACCTCTCACAGGCGCACAGGTGCATCTCCACAAGCTCGTCAGCTCAATGGCTCAAGGGAGCCTTTTTAAACAGAAAGGGGTGGGAACACACTGCTTAACCTCCCAGCACAGTTCGCCCCTTAGCATTATGGTAAATGCAGTTTGTAGTGCATGCTTACTTGGTATTTTGCTGGAGTGTTCCACCAAAGTTGGTGCAGGTTAGTGCTGTACATCTCTAGACACATGTGTTTCTGGATTTTATCCGTCATCAGTAGAGATCAAAAAACGATTTTCATGATGACGGATATTTTAGGCCTTGGTGGAGGATGTGTTTGCATAGACTTTGCCGTGAGGCCACCTTTCTCAGAGAAAAGAAAACATAGGATGTAGCGTTATGGTCAGTGCTGCCGATGTTGGAACCATTGGAACTAGGTTTGAGTCTTGGAGTCAGCTCCACATCCTGTTATTCTGGACAAATCACTTAATCTCACTGCCTAAAATAAAAATTAATTTGATCTTGTCTATTGTAACTGGTGCTCATGTAAATTTCTCTAATGCCTTTGGGCCGAGTTCACACCATATAACACTACAATAAAAACATAAGAATGCGGGCCATTTTTGGGGGGAGTGCCCATGCCAAATTGTAATGCTAACCCTACGCTGCCTTTCACACAGCCTTATACACAAAGCAAACATTCCATTTGGAAAACATTTCGAACCATGTGATTAGCCTGTGTAGGGGTTTAAATCTCACCCAAATGCTAAAATTCCGTAGAAATGAGTACCCTTCCAAGATTGTCCCATTCTGGGGAGATCCATATGCCATTAGCTATATTGTTGGTGTTGGATCTGACAGCCTTTGGTGTGGTCTTCCCAAAATGGATTTCCTTCTCCCTTTCTACTCTGTTATGTTACACAGTATTTATAAAGAGCACGTCAACCAAAAAGGTTTCATGGCGCTAAAGAGCACAGAGGCAGGGGAAACCCAAAGCTTAGCCATAAGCCTTAGCTAAAATTCATGTAGGAAGTTGTGACTCTGATTTTGGGGGGGAGGGAAATCCAAACACCAGGAGAAGGATGGCAAACCTGTTTTCGTCCAATCTCTTCCTATTAAATTTAGGGAGATCTAATAGATTGTGGTGGGCTGACCTAAGATTACGCTTAGGAATCCAGTTCTGAATTCCAGAGGTCACAAAAGTTGGGCTTTTGCAATGTCAAGATTAAAAGATGATACATCCAGTTTTGAAAAGGGTCCTCTGAGCGACTGGAAGCAAATTTTATTTTACCATCAGAGGTTTTATGCTGCAGTATCCAGAGTGGCGCCAGACCAGTCTGGCTGCATGGTTTTGAGCCAGCTGGAGCCTCTAACTCAACCCCTTACAGAGTCCCAGGAAGAAATAATTAGCATGATCAATATGGGATATGACTAGGGCAATTGTAATCTGGATGATAGCCTTGATGGTGCAGCATTTCCTATTTTTTTTATTTTTCAGAGCTGAAAAAAGCTGGACAAATCACTGTGCTTATCTGAGTCTTCATCAAAAGGTCTTCATCAACAAGGATCCTGAGACTTTTAACTGCTTTTTATGGGATGGGGGAGCACCCATCTCCAAGGGCTAGAAGGAGGGAGTCCAGCTATGCAGTCTTTTTGTGATCAATCACAATAAGAGAAGGGGGGACCAGGAGCGCATTAAGGTCCAGCATACATGCTCTGGAATAAACTATAACAATTACTGGTATGCACTTCCTAAGTGGGGAAAGAAATTTCAGGTCAGAAATGTGAAAACCTCAGGTAGGGGGATAGTTCCTTGTTTAAACTAGAGCCCTCACACACCCAGAAGGGTGTCATGCTTCATCATCGGGCATGCTCCTCGTCGGGCCGGCGCTGCAATGCCCGACGGGCACCCTCAAGGGGCTCTTTATCGGAGATCTTTTGTCCCAATGTTGTCAGTGAAGTGCAGGAGTAGGGCCCTGGGTGTGGATTGTAGGGATTGTGGTGATGAGTTATGAAAAGTGAATAAAATAGACTGAGCAGATCTCTAAAGAGGTGTTTTAATTGGTGAGTATGGTTGTGATGGGGCCACTTTCCACTTCATAGATTTACTTTGGAACCCTTGGCCGATGGTCTTTATTGCCTACTAAAGAAGTGTAGAAGGGAACAAGATAAATCACCAATTATACATTTTCCTTTCTTGCCTGACTAAAGGACCACAGACTCCAGATTCAGGTTTTGTTAATTTATTACAAATCCAAAAATAACAGAATATAGACACACCTCAATATCAGAGTATAAAGATACATGAATACTAATACAGAGCCAAGTCTACGAATATAGTTCATTCGGCACAATAGGCATAACACAATGAACTCCAAAATCAGAACACAACTAAGTATAGACGCTGTGTCCAAATCTCTTTTCATTTGTATTTCAGGAATTAAAGAAAGGTCTGTCCCTACTCTGCCTCTAGAGTGACATCCCTACCTAGCTTCCCAGTTGAATTCCCCTCAAAGGTGTCAGCACGTGTCGACTTCCTAAGAAGTACACTCACGTTAAATGGGTCAAGTAGCATAAAGCTACGGAGCTCGTTCTAAGATGCTCCCATTCCTCAGTCCAAAGCAAAAGTCCTGCAAATCTGTCCCTGTGCCTAATACAAAAAGACAAAGTTACACCCCTAACAGGTCACATGGTAAGTTATTCCGTGAACACCTCCTTTGAGTAACTTTCCACAAACTCCAATTAATTTGAACTCTTCTCGGACGACCTTGGTTCCTAGGTTTCACCAGGCACGAAAGGTGTCCTCCCTTCTCTCTGTTCAAGTTCTTCAAAGACATTCCTCTCCTCCCATGTATCTTCTTAAATCTAAAATAACGAGGTTGAATTCCTGCACCTGCATTAGGGGTGAAAGGAAACTTTTCTACACACATATAAATTCGAATTAACTTATAACTTGAGAGCGAACAAGGCGAAACGAAACTTAAGGAAAACAAACGTTAGGCCTACAATTGGCTAAGCTAAGAACGTTCTTTAATGTGCACCCGTTACACAAGCCTCTATACGAATCATTTATAAACAGTGAATACATTTATTCCGCCTAATATTCATGATGCACATGTATGATTATATGTTTTCTCTAATCACATGCGAAATCCTAATCATTCCTGTATATAACATTTTAATTTCATTCTACTATCTTAATATGAGGATATAAACTTCATTCTAATAACACGAATTATAGCAAAACAACAGAATATATGTGAGTGCAATTCGTACATGAATATAATGCACCTATACAAATTAAGAGCGTCGAGCGCTCTGTCAGCCCTCCCGATGACTAGTGTCATCAAAACACAGCACCTTTCCCTTGCTATGTTCTCCTCGCAGAAAAGACCGACCTAAACAGAAGTTGTAGCCTGCCTTCCCTGCCTAAACTACTCCAGATGCTTGACCCCTGGCCCCTGCATCTATGACCAGGTATGTCCACTCTGGAGCAGCGTACTTCCGGCACGGCATTCTCTCCCTCTTCGATCTCCTTAAGTCTTCTTGACTTGGTTCTGTGTCACTTTGCTCAGATTAAGACATTTCAGAAATGGGAGCCTCAAATTCAGTCTTTCTTTTCTCACTGGCCATGTTTCGCTTCCAGCCTCTGCCCTCCTCTTCTCCATCTGTGCCTGCCCCACACCCATTTGCACCGCTGAGTCTGACTCTACTTTAACTGCAACAGTTCCATCTCCCTCAGAGTCTGTACCTGGACTTTGTGCAGCTTGATCCCTTTCAGCTCGATCTGATGAGCAGCCAGTCTCGGCAGGAACCCTTACAGCTTGGCTTGTCCCCTCTCCTGACCTTCCAATTCCAGCTGGAATTCTTTGGGCGAGAGGAGCTGTTTCTTCCAAGGGTTTTGGAACTCTGCGGGTATGGGGGGCGTGAATCCAGTTCGGTAAGCCTCCGCACTTCACGGCTGTGTTTGTAACCAGAATCACTTGGTATGGACCTCGCCACTGTGCATCAAGGCAGTTATTCCTCAAGTGCTTGCGGACCAGCACCCAGTCCCCCGGGCTTAGGTCATGCAGGAGATTCTTCGAGGTGGGTGCAGTTGCAGCCTCGACCTGATGATACACAGAATTAACCACAACAGCCAGACCCTTGCAATAATCGAGAACCATATCATCAGTGATGTTTATCAATGCTGTAGCTGGCACTGCAGGCAAACGCATCGCCCTCCCCATTAGTATTTCGTGGGGTGAAAGTCCTGTTCTCCTGTCAGGGGTACTATGCAGGCTCATCAGCATCAAGGGCAGTGCATCTGGCCATTTCAAAGACGTTGACGCACAAGCCTTTGCCACTCTCATCTTAATGGTCCCATTTATATGTTCCACCAGGCCAGATGCCTCCAGCCTGTAGCTACAATGTAGTCTCTAATCAATTTGCAAAGCGGCACTATGGAAGTGAGTTCCTCTGTCCGATTCCATTGAGGTTGGAAATCCGAACTGTGGGATGACCTCTCTAAGCAATATCTTCGCTACTGTGAGACTGTCACACCGCCTAGTTGGATATGCCTCAACCCAACGTGAAAAGACACACACCACCACCAAAACATACCTCAACCTATTGCATCTGGGCATCTCAATGAAGTCCAGCTGCATTCTGTTAAAAGGACCTCCTGATCTCCCAATATGACTCAAAGCAACCACAGTTTTCTTTCCAGCATTCATTTGCTGACAAGTAACACACCGCCTCAGCATACACACGAAACCGTGGGTTAAACCATCTCTGTCGAAACACCCTCACCATTGCATCCCTTCCAAGATGAACTGCTCCATGAATATGCCTTGCCATGGGACTCAACAAGCAATTGGGTAACACTGCCCCTTCATCCGCTGACACCCAGCTACCATCCCCCCTTTTCTCGCAACCTGCCCCAATCCATGCTGCTTCCTCCTCTTTGGGGACCTCCTCTTGGAGACGCCTAACCTCATCCCAGGTATCCGCCACAGCCGACATCATGCTGAGCTCGGTATTTTCTGTGCTCTCTCCTACATATTCCCCATTAAAAATGCAAGCATATATGGCACAAAAGCGAGCCACTTCATCTGCATAGCGGTTTCCTTTTGTTACAAAATCCTCCCCTCTTCCATGTGCTGCACATTTCACCACCGCCACCTCCTTGGGTTTCTGCCAAGCCTCTAACAGTTGTCGCACATATTCTCCGTTCCTGATAGGAGATCCTGATGACGTTAAGAACCCCCTCTGTGACCACAACTGCCCGAAATCATGAACAACTCCAAACCCATACTGACTATCGGTGAAGATAGTCACTCGGACTTGATCAGAGATGAGACATGCGTATCAGGGCAATTATTTTGGCCACCTGCGCGGAGTCTACTCTTTGTAAACAAGCGGCTTCCATGACTCCAGAAATGGTACAAACAGCAAAAGCTGCTCTCAAACAACCTTCATTGTCTCTTAAGCATGAACCATCAACAAAGAGGACTGGATCAGATTCAGGTAAGAGTTCATCAACAAAATTGGGTCTGGGTTTGGTAGAAAGTTCAGTCACATCCAAGCAGTCGTGTTCCTCACAATCTTCTACTTCAGTAGATTGGAATGGCATCAGTGTAGCAGGATTCAACATAGAACATCTTTTCAAGGAGATATTTTCAGATGCCAATATAACCTGCTCATACTTAGTAAGCCTGTTATTTGTCAAGTGCTGCGTTTTGGTTCTCGTCATCAGGAGTTCCACTGAGTGTGGAACATAGACAGTAAGAGGGTGACCCATTACAATGCTTTCACATCTCTCAATGCTGACACCTGTTGCGGCTATGGATCTGAGACATCCGGTCCACGCAGAAGCTACTGGATCTAGGGTAGCTGAAAAGTATGCCACTGGTCTAAGGGCACCCCATGTGTCTGAGTGAGTACCGCTAGTGCACACCCTTCCCTCTCTTGGCAAAAGAGCAAAAATTGTTGTAATCAGGCATTCCGAAGACTGGAGCCCGACATAGGCTCTCTCTCAGCTCCCGGAAGGCAACCAAACAGTCATCATCCCATGGTACCGGATCACTTACATCCTTGCGTGTCAACCTTAACAAAGGTTTTGCCTTAAGAGAAAAATTGGGAATCCATTCCCGACAGTAGTCGACCATTCCCAAAAACATTCGGACTTCCTTTTGTGTCTTTGGAGTTCCCATTTGTAAGATCGCCTCTATGCGATCTGGTGACACCTTCCTCATTCCCTTTTCAATCCGATGTCCCAGATACTGAACCTCAGGTAAACAGTACTGAAGCTTGTTTGGGGACACCTTGTGTCCGTTATCTCCCAGGTGATTCAACAAAGTCACAGTATCTATCCTGCAAGCATCTTCCGTTTCTGAGGCAACCAAAAGATCGTCTATGTACTGGACGAGAACTGAATTCTGTGGCAGTACCAAACTCTCAAGTTTCTTCTTCAAGATCTGATTGAAAATGGATGTACTTTCAGTATACCCTTGTGGGTTACGACACCAAGTTAACACACGATTTTCCAGCCGGAAAGCAAATAAAAATTGGCTTTCCTCATAGAGGGGTATCGAAAAGAATGCTTGACACAGGTCAATGACCGTGAACCATTCCGCTTCACAAGGTATTTTGAACAAAATTAGTGCTGGATTCGGTACCACAGGACAACATGGAATTACGATCTCATTAACTCGTCGTAGGTCCTGAACTATTCTGTACTTGCCACTAGGCTTCTGCAACCCCATAATAGGTCAATTACAGGGGCTCCCTCTAATCTCTTTCAGAATGCCTTGTGTAATCATAGACTCAATCACAGGTCTTATTCCCGCCAGAGTCTCTGGAGACAATTTATATTGTGGCGTCCTTGGGAATACAGCATTTGGTTTGACCTGTACCTTAACCGGTTCAACTCCTCGAATCAGGCCTATCTCTTCACCAGAAAAATCCCATACCACAGGAGGGACCGAGTCTCTCAAGTCAAACGGCAACTCTTCCGTGGTCAGGACAATGAACATTTCCGCACACAAGTTCTGACTTGCCACCTTAAAGGTGGCATCATCGTCACATGTCTGTAACTCTACTCCCCTGGGAGTACAATAGATGGTACAATTTAACTTGCACAAAAGATCACATCCCTATTGGCAAACAGGACTCGAGTTACACACCACAAATTTGTGTCGGTCCTGGAATGTTCCTATTCTCACAGGTAACTCATCTGTTAATGGATTAGTCATTCTCTGATTAGTAACTCCTACCACCTGGATCGACTGTCCAGAAAGGGACAAGTTGGGAACCACTGCTGACCTTACAGTAGAATGGGCAGCACCAGTATCAATCAAGAATGTAATGGGATGAGCGTTAACATCTGCCTCCACAAACGGCCCACTCTGATCTACCTCCAAGGCTGCCCGAGGGTACAGTCCTCCTCCCCCCTCAGACACCATCCTCGCAAAGGGTCCGAGTCAGGACTGTCTGATTTTTCGATGAAAGGCATCTGCTGATACACCTGATAGCCTGAAGAGATTCTCGGGGGTTGAGGTACTTGCATTTGCTGGTCTGACCCTCCCCCAAACATGGACCTAGGTCTAGTCACTGTGTTCAAACTATCAGATGCTTGCACATTTTCCTCACTTTGCATCTGATTAGCTGGGTTTAGACGGCAATCACGCTTCCAATGCCCGATCTTATGGCAACAATAACAGACAGTGTTCCTCCTCGGGTTGGTCCATTCACCTCCTGTCCCAGGGTTCATTCCCCTTCCTCTTCTTTGCCCTGAATGAGCTACCATATTTTGGCCTGCTCCTCGGTCACTCTCTTGTCTCCAACCCATTGTACCTCCATTCCCCTGTAATAGATCTGGTCTCTCAGCATTCCTCAACTGCACCATCATCAGCTTATCCTTCCTTTTCCTATGTTTGGACTCTACTTCATCTCTACAATACTTGGCATAACGCAGAATCCCGTCCACCGACTTGTTCTGTCAACAGATCAAATGTTGTTGAATCATTAAACTAATTTCAGACCTCAAACCCAATACAAATTTCGAGACAAACTGTCCCATGTCTTTCTGTTCCAAGATATCCAACCCACTATGCTGTTTAAATCAATCAATCAATCAATCATGTCACTTATAAAGCGCACTACATACCCGCGAGGGTCTCAAGGCGCTGGGGGAAGAGGGGGTGGTGCTGCTACTGATCGAAGAGCCAGGTCTTGAGGAGTCTTCTGAAGGCCAGTAGGTCTTGGGTCTGTCGGAGGTTGGTGGGGAGGGTGTTCCAGGTCTTGGCGGCGAGGTGGGAGAAGGATCTGCCGCCGGCGGTTGTTTTCCGGATGCGGGGGACTGTGGCGAGGGCGAGGCTGGTCGAGCGGAGCTGGCGGGTGGGGGTGTAGAAGCTGAGTCGTCTGTTGAGGTAGGCTGGTCCGGAGTTGTGGAGTGCTTTGTGTGCGTGGGTGAGGAGCTTGAAGGTTATCCTCTTGTTGACAGGGAGCCAGTGCAGGTCTCTCAGGTGGGGTGTGATGTGGCTGCGTCGGGGGATGTCGAGGATAAGACGTGCAGAGGCGTTCTGGATGCGTTGCAGCCGTCTCAGGAGCTTAGCCGTCGTTCCTGCGTAGAGGGCGTTTCCGTAGTCCAGCCTGATGGTGACGAGGGCCTGGGTGACTGTTTTTCTTGTTTCGGTGGGGATCCACTTGAAGATCCTGCGGAGCATTCGGAGGATGTTGAAGCAGGATGAGGAAACGGCGTTGACCTGCTTAGTCATGGAGAGGGTGGGGTCGAGGATGACCCCTAGGTTGCGTACGTGGTCGGTGGGTGGCGGGCTGTTCCCAGTGATGTTGGCCACCAGGAGTCGTCCCAGGCTGAAGGGTTGGAACCAAGGATGAGGACCTCCGTCTTGTCCGAGTTCAGCTTCAGGCGGTTGGTCCTCATCCATTCGGCGACGGCCTTCATTCCTTCGTGGAGGTGGGCTTTGGCGGTGTGAGGGTCTTTGGTGAGGGAGAGGATCAGCTGGGTGTCGTCGGCGTAGGAGATGATGTTGAGGTTGTGCTGTCGGGCGACGTGGGCGAGGGGTGCCATGTAGATGCTGAACAGCGTTGGGCTGAGGGAGGAGCCTTGGGGTATGCCGCAGATGATCTTGGTGGCCTTGGATCGGAAGGGGCGAGGCGGATGCTTTGTGTTCTGCCGGAAAGGAAGGATGTGGTCCAGTCCAGGGCCTTCTCTTGGATCCCGGCGTCGTGAAGGCGTGTTCGTAGTGTGTGGTGGCAGACCGTGTCGAAGGCGGCTGATAGGTCCAGGAGGATGAGGGCTGCTGTTTCTCCGTTGTCTAGCAGGGTCCTGATGTCATCGGTGGCGGCGATGAGGGCGGTTTCGGTGCTGTGGTTGCTGCGGAAGCCGGACTGGGAAGGGTCCAGGATGTTGTTCTCCTCGAGGTAGCGGGTCAGTTGTTTGTTGACGATTTTCTCGGTGACCTTCGCAGGGAACGGGAGCAGAGAGATGGGTCGGACGTTCTTGAGGTCCTTGGGGTCTGCCTTGGGTTTCTTGAGTAAGGCGGTGATCTCGGCGTGCTTCCAGCTTTCCGGGAAGGTTGCTGTCTCAAAGGAGATGTTGATTATTTTCCGGAGATGGGGCGCGATGGCTGTACTGGCTTTGTTGAAGATGTGGTGAGGGCACGGGTCTAGCGGTGAACCGGAGTGGATGGTGTTCATGATCTCGCTGGTGTCCTCGTCGTTGATGTTGGTCCAGGAGAGCAGGCGGTTGGTGGTTGTGGGGGCAGTGGTCTCGGTGGTTGCCGGGCGGTCGTGGTGTTGAAGCTGTCGTGGATGTCGGCGATTTTGCGGTGGAAGAAGGTGGCCAGTGAGTCGCACAGGTCTCGCGACGGCTGGATGTCGTTGGTGTTGGAGCTGGGGTTGGAGAGTTCCTTCACGATGTTGAAGAGCTCTTTGCTGTTGTGTG
The DNA here is from genome assembly GCA_963921515.1 of Calotriton arnoldi. Taxonomy (NCBI): domain Eukaryota; kingdom Metazoa; phylum Chordata; class Amphibia; order Caudata; family Salamandridae; genus Calotriton; species Calotriton arnoldi. The sequence goes on along the minus strand of CAWUFW010001612.1, from coordinate 834,619 downwards.
CGTTGTTGTCTAGGCGGTCTTTGAGTGAGGCCCTTTTGGCGGATCTGATGAGGTGATGGTGACTGCGGGTGGCGCTCTTGTGGGCGTCGTAGCTGTCCGCTGTCCGTTCGTGGAGCCAGATCTTCTCCAGTTTTCGGCATGTTCGTTTGGAGGCCTGGAGGTCTTCGGTGAACCAGGTTTTTTATTGCTAGTGTGTCTGTTGGGCGGATTCTTGAGCGGGGCGAGGGTGTTGGCGCAGTCGTCGATCCACTGTCTGAGGTTGCGGGCGGCGGTGTCGGGGTCGGAGGGTTCGGCGGGTGGGCTCAGGGCGAGGGTTGTGGTTAGCTGGTCTTCCGTGACTCTGCTCCAGCAGCGGTGAGGCATTTGTTCGGTGCGGTGGTGCGTGGTGGGCTTCCTGTAGGTGAAGTGGATGCAGTGGTGGTCAGTCCAGTGGGGTTCGGAGGTGTGGTTGAAGGAGACGTGTGGGCTTGCGGAAAAGATGGAGTCTAGCGTGTGGCCGGCGGCGTGGGTGGGTGTAGTCACGAGCTGTTTGAGTCCAAGGGTGGCGAGGTTGTCGATCAGGGTGGTGGAGTTGGTGTCCTTGTTGTTCTCGAGGTGGAAGTTCAGGTCCCCGAGGAGGATGTAGTCCGTGGAGGCGATGGCGTGTGTGCTGACGAAGTCAGCGATTGAATCGCTGAACTGTGGTCGGGGTCCGGGGGGTCTGTAGATGAGGGTTCCTCTGAGGGTGGTGTTGGGATCGGTGTGGATCTGGAAGTGCATGTAGGCTAGTAGGAGTCTCTCATAATAATCATGTACTGACTCCTTGGGCTCTTGGGTGGTACGATCAATCTTGAGCCAATCAATACTTCGAGGGGCAACTTTAGAATGAAGCCATGTAATCGCCTGCTCAAATCTTTTCATCACCTCAGGCGAAGGGCCATGCGTTACAGAATCTCTCTCCGGTTCTGCAGTGGGCCACTCAATTGCAATTTTGCATGCGGCCCACAAATCTCCTGGGACCACAATGTCAAACAAAGTGTTCAAATCTATCCACAATACTTTTGAAATCTTCACAAACCGATCAACTTGCTTATACCATTCTGCAGGTTTTTCCCTCAGCTGAGGGAAATCATTTGTGAATGATGCCAAATCACCCCTGCGCCAAGGCACATGCACATACCCTCAGTTTGGCACCTCTTGCAATTGGTAATTCCCTACCTTCTCCATTCCTCCTCCGGGAGGCAGAGTGTCTCCTATTCCTTTCTTGGCACCCTTTTTCTTGGACCACCTCTCTTCCCACCTATCCAACTCTTTCCATGACCACATTCCTATGACTAGTTCTTGAATATGGGATTTCAATCCTACAATTCTCTTCTCTTCCAATTTCTGATCAGTGTAATTTAACCTGTGATTTCCCTGCAACATTTTAGTTTTTGTCAAATCCACCTCGTATTTTCATGCCAACTGAGCTAGCGCCTCATGAGCTCATTTTGTCTTCCGAGTAACATCCTTGGCCACAAATAACAGCTCATCTTGATCATATTGTTCTGTCCTTTCCAACGGCAGGTTCCCATCGATCACCTCATCTACTTCTGCCTTCAACTTCAGTGAATCTAACAATTGTGCCTTCATTGCGACCTTAAGCCTTCCCTGATCTGTCACATTACTCTGTCCTTCCCTATCGCAACTTTGGCTTTTCCATCGATCTTCCGACCCTGCATTTGGGAACCCAAGTTGTCCTCGATGCCTCTTCTCTCATTCCTATCTCAGCTGACCATCGCATAAACTCCCTCACTGGTGGGACCCACATTCTTATTTCTGACCTAGAATTCGCTAGTGTACCTGTTCGTCTTGTTTCTGACCCACTGCACACCCTTGAAGGGTCTGCCGTTGCTGACAGTGGGGTACTAGCTTCCACCGGTGCCAAAGGTACACCCGTCCCTCCCATTGTTAGGCTTCCTCCAGAAATAGTTTCTTCTCCCATTCCTGTCTGCTGTTGACCCCCACTTTCTCCCGTGCTCAGGTTATATATCGGGACAACGGGTCCAATGGTAACCAGCACCGTGAGGGCTTCTGGTAGCCGTATGTCACCATCAGCTCCTCTTGTCTCCGAATTCCCAACTACTGACCTTCCTGACCCTTCTGATCCCACCGAGATCTTTCCTACTACTCTTGCATTAGGGCCTACTGGAGCCAAACCCGCTCCTTCTGGGGTTCCTTCTGCCAGACTTCGTCTCCCCTCCTCAGACTGAGGGTTATAAGGTGGGGAACACTCTGCTAATGGTCTGTCTAACAACCTATCATCTGTGTCACTGTCATCTTCTGTATTTCCGGTTCGTGCAGCCGCTCCTTGTACTAATAGTGGGTACAATCTTTCTCCCTCAATGGTATCCACCCTCCATCTCTTCAACTGCGCATCCCACCTTGCATCCTGATATTACTTCATTGCTTTCCTCATCCTTCCCTGAGAGTTTTCTCTCCGCTTAGCTTCTGCTGCTCGCATCCATGCATCTAGTGCCTCAAATTGTCTGGGTCTGGGTGGGGGTTTTAATGAAGACATCACTCCCCTTAATTGATACAGCACATCCAATCGAAATGACCCATAATGTGGGAAAGCCAATTCTCCCTCCTTTTCCGTAATTTTATGCCAATTTTGGAGCCACACTATTGTATGAAGTCCTACATTTGTTGCCATGTAATGTGCCGGAGTGTCCCCTACCCGAGTCACCACACCTGAATCTCCTCTACATATATCTCGTCACACCCTAAAACATCTCATTTTTTTTTACTTCCACGGTTATAACACACAATTTTCTTTTCCAATTCCCGCCTGGAACCCTCCAATCCCAGTGCGGCATTACACTGACCGGCCTATCACAGCGCTGCGCACTCTGACGTCACCTTTCCCCTCTTTGCAGCGGCTCACCCTCCTTCACAATCTCACTAATGCATTCACTCTCACATTCATACAACTAAGTAACTGTGCATCCAAAAGCTGCTAAACCAAGTGACCGCCTATCCAACAGTCACAGCAACTTACAGTTACATGTAACTGTGCATCCAGAAGTTACTAAACCAAGTAACCGCCTCTCAAGCAGTCATAGTAACTTACAGTTACAGAAAACCAAGTAATTGACTGTCGTCTAGAAGATCGATAGTATATACTCTCTCAAGAACATTCATACCCCATGACCCACGGCCTGCGTCGGTCAATCGAATCGCCGTAGTCTACCCCTGGTACCCAAGGTTTTCCACACGCGTCTCTATTATGCACTCACACAAAGTTCCCTACCCCAAGTGAGTCATCAATAGCGCTCCACGACACCCACATCAATGATCAGACAATTACAACATAAAAGTATCCCGGGATCTTGGACTTCTCTTGAGTCCGCTTTCCAAAATACTCACGATCCGCACATGTTCGGACCAGTAAACCGATAACCCACGTTCACTCGACTATCATTCCGACTCCGCAAGACATCACAATCTCAATTCACCGCAATCTACCACACACATCACTGTTCATACTCACGCTACCGCTGTCTCCGCCACACCATCAATTTCCGCCGACCTCCGTCAATACCCGCCGTCCTCTGCTCTCAATCATGGGGCTCTATTTTGGGCTCTATGGGTCTTATCCTGTTCTAGGTTTTCTAGATTCTCCCCTCACTTCTAAAAGCAACCATCCGTTTCTGCTACCAATTGATGGGGCCACTTTCCACTTCATAGATTTACTTTGGAACCCCTGGCCGATGGTCTTTATTGCCTGCTAAAGAAGTGTAGAAGGGAACGATATAAATTACCAATTATACATTTTCCTTTCTTGCCTGACTAAAGGACCACATACTCCAGATTCAGGTTTTGTTAATTTATTAAAAAGCCAAAAATAACAGAATATAGACACACCTCAATATCAGAGTATAAAGATACATGAAAATTAATACAGAGCCAAGTCTAAGAATATAGTTCATTCAGCACAATAGGCATAGCACAATGAACTCCACAATCAGAACACAACTAAGTATAGACGCTGTGTCCAAATCTATTTTCATCTGTATTTCAGGAATTAAAGAAAGGTCTGTCCCTACTCTGTCTCTATAGTGACATTCCTACCTAGCTTCCCAGTTGAATTCCCCTCAAAGGTTAAAAGGGTCAAGTAGCGTAAAGCTACGGAGCTCATTCTAAGATGCTCCCTTTCCTCAGTCCAAAGCAGAAGTCCTGCAAATCTGTCCCTGTGCCTAATACAAAAAGACAAAGTTACGCCCCTAACAGGTCACATGGTAAGTTATTCCGTGAACACCTTCTTTGAGTAACTTTCCTCAAACTCCAATTAATTCGAACTCTTCTCCGACGACCTTGGTTTCCAGGTTTCACCAGGCACGAAAGGTGTCCTCCCTTCTCTCTGTTCAAGTTCTTCAAAGACATTCCTCTCCTCCCATGTATCTTCTTAAATCTAAAATAACGAGGTTGAATTCCTGCACCTGCAGTAGGGGCGAAAGGAAACTTTTCTACACACATATAAATTCTAATTAACTTATAACTTGAGAGCGAACAAGGAGAAACGAAACATAAGGAAAACGAAAGTTAGGCCTACAATTGGCTAACCTAATAACTTTCTTTAATGTGCACCTGTTACACAAGCCTCCATACAAATCATTTGTAAACAGTGAATACATTTATTCCGCCTAATATTCATGATGCACATTTATGATTACATGATTTCTCTAATCACATGCGAAATCCTAATCATTCCGGTATATAACATTTAATTTCATTCTACTATCTTAATATGAGGATATAAACTTAATTCTAATAACACGAATTATAGCAAAACAACAGAATATATGCGAGTGCAATTCGTACATGAATATAATGCACCCTTAGAAATTAAGAGCGTCGAGCGCTCTATCACTTGCATAGTTAAAACGTGATCGCCACCAGTGGAGACAATGATCCTTGATAGCAAACCAATCTTTTGGTTAAAAGGTCAACATGTTTCTTGCCATCATGAAATAGTACAGATCAATAGGTAATTCTTGGACCGAATCAATCTAATCTACACAGGGTTTGGCCCCAATATATTGATTTATGTGGATTCCAATTAGGGTAATCTATGTGCCTCCTCCGAGACGCATGAGACGAGGTAGATCTTAGGTGCAGAACCACTTGGACTATAACGCTAAAGTCCAGCGTGTCTACAGCACTCCTCGAGGAGTCACATAGATTACCCTAATTGGGTCTGCCTCTAGGTTTTTTAAGGTACATCATATCTTGATTCTGAATGTTTGGACTATTGAAGAATTTCACGTTTCTGACCTGAAATTTCTTTCCGCACTTAGGAACTGCATACTAGTAATTGTTATAGTTTATTTTTCATCATCACAATCTCAGTTTTATCCGAATTCAGCTTCAGCTGATGTCAATTCATCCAGTCATAGATGTATAACATGGTGCTCTGGAAAACTCTATGGATTCTGGCAAGTCATCAATGTTGAAGAGATGCTGCATGTCATTGGCATAGTTATATATTTTCACCCTGCGCCTCTGTAGCATGCGTACCAGCGGGCGAATATAAAGGTTGAATAAAATGGGGGACAAATAAGAGCCCTGCGATACTCCGCAGTTAAGTCTGACCTTGGATGAACAAAAAGGGAAGAGACAAACTGATTTAAAGCGGCCTAGAAGAATGGATTTTATCCAATTTAATGCTGATCCCTGCAGGCCCGCTGCCTCGACACACTTGATTAGAATGTCATGATTCACTGTGTCGAAAGCTGCCGATATACTAATGCCTGGGACAGTCGTTTGTCTGCTTCCTCTCTCATATCATCAACTATGAAAAGTATAACAGATTCAGTAGAATGGGCAGGACGGAAGCCCAACTGTTGGGCATCAAGAAAGGAGCAATCTTCTAGAAAAGAGCAGAAACGTTGGGCAATGTGTGCCTCCAGTATCTTGGCAAGGTTTGAGATTATGGAAATAGGATGGTAGTTCTTTAAGACAGATGAATCTTCTCCAAATTGTTTTAGAAGAGGGATGACTACCGCTTCCTTAAATGAATGGGGGACCCTACCCTGACTTAAGGATAAGTTAGGCAGAGAGATCACTGGATCAGGAAAATCTGAGAAAATACTTTTTTGGATTCGAGGGGGCAGATGTCGATAGGGGTTCCAGATTTGACCTTGGTCATCAGCTTCGAGAAACCATATTTAGTGATTACCAGAAATGCTGTGAGTTTTATAGAATTCATATCTTCTGGGGGAAAAACACTAGTCAGAGAGCTAAGGGGGATGCTACCTTTTATCATCTAAATTTTATCGATAAAGAAAGAATTCAAATCATCGCACAGTTTTTGAGTAGGGACCACCGGAGCATTTGAGTGGTCCAGGTTGGAGAGTTCAGTAACAGTGTCAAATATTTCTTTAGTTTTGTTTTCAGAATTTAAAATGTTATTTGCATTTGGCCTCCCAGATCAATTTCTTATAGGCTTTTAACCGCAGGACAAAGCTATCCTATTTGTCAGACGAGTATGCTTTCCGCCATTTATGCTAAGACTGGCGTAACTCAAGTTTGCTTTCTTTAAATCATCTGTTTACCATTTTGATACTTCGTGGTGGCGGACTGATTATATTTTGCACATGGGGTGTGCATATCTCTGGCTTCTCTGAGCCAGTTGGTAATTGCCCCTTCAAGATCATCTAAGGTCTCGCTATAAGAAGGTAGAGACAATGCCAAAGAGTTACAGAAAGTATTTAGATTGACACGCTTTCAATTTCGGGAAAAGGTGCATGGGCAGGTGGGGAGGTTTCCTAGGTTTTATATCGTTCATGTCAAATTTAATTAAATGATGACCTGACCAGATACATGGGGAGACCATGAGGTTGGATATAGTGAGATTCAGTGACGAGACCTGATCTAATATATGGCCCTTATTGTGTGTGCCTGTAAACACCTGCTGATCGAAATTCAGACTAGTAAGAGAGTCAGTAAGAGCAGAGGAGGTGTGGATGACAATTTTCTCATTGGCCCACAGATCAAAGTCTCCAAGAAGTAATAATTTTCCATAATTAATAACTAAAGCAGATAAAGAATCAGTCATGATTAGTGGGACCTGGGACATGTAACCCTGGTGTCTGTACATGAGGGTACATATTAAGGAAGATATAGGTGAATCCAATTTGATTACAATGTTCTCTACCATCGGGATTAGTAGGACGCTAAGTTTAGTGAAGGAGAGGTGCTTTTTTATAATTGCAGCCACCCCTCCACCTTTTTTTCCCCAGAGGTCTATTAAAATTTAAGTAGATAATAATTCCCTAGGAGTGCCGCTAAGATATCAGGCATGGAGTGCTTTGTTAGTCAAGCTTCCATTAAAAAATATATATATCAGGGGATTCCGACTCAAGGAGGTAAAGTATCTCAAGTTGATGTCTAACCAATAAGCCTGTGTTAGGTAGGCAATATTTAAATCCATAACTAGATTTTGGCATAATCAGAGGGCTATTATCCATTGAAGTTGTAGTTGTCAGGAACCTCTCCGACTGTGAGGATTCCAACTGTATAACTTTTAAGATACCTAATTTATCCAGTTTTTGCAAGAGAGGTGCCTCAAGATGGTAATTATTAGAAGACAAGGATCTAATATAATTTGAAGAGTACGCCAAGAATTGGCCAAAAGGCTGGCCCCGGACAGACACGGACGGATGCAGACGGGCTTGCCTTTAGTGCACATGCTGCGCATCCACACTACCGCCAACTTTATAGACTCTTATAGACTCCGTCCACCTGCAATCTGATTGGCTTCCCCCAATCAATGCGAGTTAGAGTCAGCCCGTCTTAGTGAGCTTGAAAAGATCGATTTAAAAATACTGTTTTCCCGGTATTTGAGCAGCAGAATGCGCACTACGTGTAGTCAGGGCCTATGTTGGAAGGGTGGGGGGGGGCAGAGCTGTTTCCTGCCGCTTACATTTCAAATGGCTGCCTCCAGCACACTCACAAAGGAATTAGACACCAGCTTTTTCTCACCTTAGACCACTTGAAGCTTGGGCAGGAGCAAAATTTCCATAAGAAGATGTGCGGGTAGTCTAGAGGTTTACCCCACTTGAAAGGCTGGCAGCGGGTGTGAATATTGGACCTCCTGAGCCACTCATCGGTACACTCCTGGACCTGCAGAGGACTCACAGAAGGACTGCCTTGTACTTCACAGCATTGCCCTGTTGGTTGAGGCCTGCTTTGTACTTCAGAGAACTTCCCTGCTGCTTCCAGAGCACTGCTCTGCAGCTTGAAGTTTGTCCTGTCTTGTGCCTTGTTCTTCTGCTTGAGCTCTACCTTGCTGCTTGATCCAAGGACTACCAGAGTGACTCCAATGGCTAGGTGGCTGGCCTCCTATGTGAACTATAAGGACAGAACAAGCTGCCGAGAACTTAAACCCTGCACCTTGCCTCAGCCTGGAGTGAGTCCTGACATCCCCAAGTGGTGCCCAACCAGTCCTGGACACTTGTAAGTGGTGCTAAAGGTACTCCTCTAACCAAAACCTGAACCTTTGGACCTAAACAAATTTCACCAAAAAGTGACCTGAGAATCCACAGGAGACCGGGACCTTCCTGCTCTCCGATCTGCCTGAGGTGCATCGCCGGTCAGCCTGACTTTGCAGTAGCTTCTGCTAAGTTCTTCTCTGCAGCAGCAAAACCTGTTCTGTTGGACCTCTCGAAAGGGGTATCTGGCCTCTTGGAGCCCTCGTCGGTTACGGCCTGTGGCTTTGTTCCACTGGAGATTTCCAACTTCCAAAAAAGGGACAAAGTCCGAACTGAGAAATCTTCACAGTGAGTTCGTCCAGCGCTTCCCCGATAATGACGTCTCCTCCTTGGACACCACCCGCCAGCTTCTCTTTACCTTTACCGTCTCAAGAACTTTACTTAAAAATTTCTTCTAAGTCCAAAGGTAAGACGAGACAGGGCCTATCTGAACCGCACCAGAGCGCGGTCGGCCATAACTTTTTACTTTACCCCGGTCTTGTGCTACTAGATGACTGGGGTTGGCGCTTTGATCTCTTAGATGCTATTTTTCACTTAAAACTTTAAAAATTCATAACTCCAGTTCTACTGATTGGAATTAATTGGTTTTGGGGTCATTTTATTTCTTAAATTTTACTATATTTTTCTAAAGTGGTGTGGGATTTTTCTTGTGCTGTGTTTTTACTTTATTACTTGTTGTGTGCTGCATAAATACTTAACACAGTTCCTCTAAGTTAAGCCTGACTGCTTTTGTCCAAGTTACCAGTAGGTAAAGCATAGGTTAATTTATTGATTTTTGTGGTTCACCCTGACAAGGTCTGCGGTGGTTGCTCGAGAAGGGTTTGTACCCCACTCATCCAATTACCCAATTTCTTACAGTTAGGGAGGAGGGCCTGCATTCCATCCTGACTCTGTAGTTTTGGGTATGTCGACACCTTCATGGCCAATATGCATGTTATGGGGGTTTATGTAATAGACAAGTGTTGTTTAGGGAATCATACGAGTCCAGATAGCTATTAGGGTTTGGTAAGGTAGTTAGTCAAGACTGCTCACCTTGTTTATAAAATTCTGAGATGAATATGTATGTTTCACCCACAGCTTATGCTTGAGCTAGGGAGCATATTACCAGTATTCTAAGGTTTGTTACTAGTTGGTGTCTCTCCATGTAGTTTGCATCGATGTGTTTGCTGTTACTAGTGTTGCTGAGACATGGAGTTTTTTCAAGATCCGAGGCTAGTAGTTGAGTTCATGCTTATTAAGTTGTTTTCGAAATTTCGAGGTTATAATTATATGGTCAAATTCATCCATATTCTGACATATTTGTTTCTTTAGAGTAGCTTTGTGTAGCACTTTATTATCCTCTTTCGGCCACTCAAAGTGCTGTGGGGAAAGGGAATTGTATCCCTGTGCAGAAGGGTAATTAATTAGTGAATATCACAAGAGAATTGAGAAAGGTTGGTTCAGATTGCAATGCAGATACGGTTTTGAGAATTTAGATTAGAGAAATAAAAGGAACCGAAGAGCAATTTGTCATTGTGAGGGCCTGATGGAGAATGGGTGTTTTAATTTCCAGGTCGAATGGGTCTACATCTAATTTATTTAATAATTTTTTTAATAGAGTGAGATCTTATACCCAGGTGTTCTCCTTAGTATTAGAGCTATTTCCCTAATCATCTACAAAAATAGCCGTCTCTTGCCAGTAGTCTAAATTTCATTTCATCACTGTTTTAAAGACCAAGGGGCATATTATCAAGCCCCTATCGCCACCACAACGTCACTTTTTGTGACGTTGTGGTGGCGATAGGGTCAGCGCCCTATTATCAAGGCAGTGTTAAGCCACTTAACGTGGCTTAAAGCCAAGTTAAGTGGCTTAACGCTGCCTTGATAATAGGGCCCCTTTCACGCTAAACTTAGCGTGAAAGGGGGCGTGCAGTGGGTGTTGCGGTGCGGGTTCCACCGCAACACCCATTGAAGTCGACGCTGCCACCTATTATCAAGTTTGGCGATGATAGGTGGCAGCGCCGAACTTAAGACCAGAAAAATCCTGGTCTTAAGATGACGAAACGAGGAGAAATGCTTTATTTCTCCTTGTTTTTGCTTATTCCATGTGTGCTGCCTTGTGCAGCACACATGGAAAAAGCAAAATGCCATGGTTTGTTCATGTACAGGAAGGTGTCCCTTCCTGAACATGAGCAAACCGTTTTCAAAATGCCATTTTGTAACTTCCATGTGTGCTGCACGAAGCAGCACACATGAAAGTTACAAAATGGCATTTTAGGTTTGTTTATGTGCAGGAAGGAACTCCTTCCTACACATAAACAAACCTCCCTGCTCTCAGACACATACATTAATAAATACATAAAATAATTGATTATAGTTGTCTGATAAAGCATAATAAACAGAGATGCTTTATAAGAGCTGTAATTTCACATTATAGCTAATGCTGAGGAAATTTAGTGCACTTTCTCTGCAATCTTCAAGAGAAGGGGCTCTCTTGAAACGCACTTCCATCATTCTCGAATATTCCTATTGACTTTTCTTATTGAAAGTTACTGAACACAAGTCAAGAAACATGTTTTTTTTTTTGTTGCTTAAACCACTATCCATAAAGGGTTTTTATAATGATTATTTTTTTTTTAATTCTCATTCATTGCTTTGTTTTCCATCTGCGCACCCTGCCACCGTTGGCATACAGTGAGACCTTCACTTCCTTCGCTGCAAATCGTTTCTTACAATAAAGTGCTGCCACTTAGAAATCCGGCATTTTTTTCTTGTTCAGAGGGTGAACTCGGCCTTGACTTAATTAAAGGCTCGGAAAAGTGGCGCAATCCTCATTTCAGATAGTCCTTGTACTCGTGCTTCTTATTCAATTGGCGGCATTCCTACTACACAAAGCCGCGCGACGGCAGCGCCTGATGCGAAGGGAACATTCAGGGCAACACTTGGTCGCGCCTATGGAAGCCTCCTGTGTGAGCCGCTCTCTAATCACATTAAACGGGACCGGAAGTTTAAGCTAATTCTATCCCTGGAGACTCTGCCGGCGATACTGGCGAAACTCTGCGGAATAAGATAAACGCAATTCAATAATTCTTTTGATAAATAAAATGAAAGTCGTCTAATTGTGTCATTTACACAGTTGCCTGCCTCCGTTGTTGCCTTCTTTCTGCCTGGCTGCCTGCTAAACTTTTCTGTCACACTTCAATAAATACAATTGTGCAGAATAAATGAGCTAATTTTTGAAGTCACTGGCCCTGTTTGCCAGATAAGGGCGGCGATTTATTGACCTCGTCCTTCTGAAGCTCTGGGTTTCCCCCTCCTCCATTTTGCCAACGCATTTGGGGCCATATTATCAAGAACGGGCGATACATTATCGCCGCTTTAGCGGCAGGAAACTGCCACTAAAGCGGCGATAAGGGGCTTGATAATATGCCCTATAGAATTCCAATAGAAGCCCAGGTTTGATGTCCTTCACAACAGAACCTGGGCTTCTATTGGAATTTTATAGGGCATATTATCAAGCCCCTTATCGCCGCTTTAGCAGCAGTTTCCTGCCGCTAAAGCGGCGATAATGTTATCGCCCGTTCTTGATAATATGGCCCCTAGAGTTCTACCCCCATCTACATTCTACTGTGCATTTGTTAATCCTGCTTTGTGTCGCCTCACTACCCTGTGCTGGCAAACCCCTCTTGAATCATGCTCAGTTAAAGTTTCTCCTCCTTTCAGTTCTGGTCTGAGCTCCTGGCAGCGGTGGTGTAATGTCACATGGTGCACTTAACCCCGCTAAATGAGGAAATTGGCTACTGAGGCAAGGGCTGCTAACTAGGGGTGGGTGGAATTCGTGGAGTTTGATTCCGCTGAATCACGCGGACTTACATTAAAATTCCACCAGATTCCGTGGAATTCTGCGATGTGGTAGAGTGGGCATTTGGTGCATTTTCTTAGCGCAAAATGCACCCTCACGTTCAAAAATTGATGCAAGGATGTATTTTGCCTAAGAAAATAGTGTGGCCAAATACCACTAGGCGCTGCATATCACTCAGCGCCCACTCATTAATACTCTGCAGTAATTAAAAGTTTTAATCACTGCAGAGTATGCATGGGCGCTGAGTGGCATGCAGTGGTTTCTAAACCTTAGAAACCACTGCATAATTTTTTATTCCGCCGCCTATGTTATACATCATCTCTTTTATTGCCTCATACACAGTAGCAACAAGAACATAGAATTAGAACAATAACCAACACTCCAGAACCCTTAGAACATGCATATAATCTCTGAACACACAGCCATCTTCCTTCGTTTGTTGCTACTCATACACAGATAAGTACAGTGTGATAGCAGCTTCTTTAAGTGTATGAGATGGAAGTTTGGATGTTTTTAGTGGTGTCCTCACGCAATTATAAGTTTTAATTGAGGTGTGTAATGACAGTGTGTATGTTTGGAAGATTCCTTGATGTTAGTGTAAAAAACAAGTGTTAGTCGTCATCGCGAGGGAGCGATAGCCAGTTTGGAGTTGGCTTCATATGGTTTTGTGTTTAGAGTAAGGCTTGTTGTGGAAGATACAGGTAGGGTTTGGTGCGTCTTTGGGACGATTCAGGTCGTTTGTGGGGGTGGCCATTTGAGAGGCAGGCCATGTTTTTAAGGGAAGATTTTCTTTAGCCAAGAGGATGTTTTTGTTATGAGTATTGGAGATGTATTTGCGGACTTCTGAGGCGTAGAAAAGGGTGGCACTAGATTTTGTCATGTGTTTTTTTGTGCCCAGCAATTTCAATTGTTAACGCAGCTGTTACATTTCTAACAGTTTAATTTCAAATTACGTGATGTTCTAAGAGTCTGCACGACAAGGGGCAGTGCGCGGATGGGGTGCATGGTCATTCCAGGTTGCTAGGCAGGAGTCATTCTGAGGTAGTAGCAGAACAGGCGCAGGACGCTGAGCTTGCGGCTTGCTCTCAGGTTAGGAATTTGGTCCCTTGGGAGCCGCCGTACGCGTATGCATAAGGCAGCCATTTTAGGTAATTGGGCTAGATGCATTCAGAGGCATTAGAATGGAAGAGGACATATTTTGGGAAATACTGATCAAGCCTATTTGAGGCGTTTGGTTGCGTAGGAACCGGTAACTGTCATTACGATCAGCTGAGGGAGGACGCTACATCGTAGTAACTTTGTGAGAGAATTTTTTCTTCAATTTAAGGCTTATGGAAGGAATATAGTGTTGCGTCGTCATGCCTGCCCTGGCTTCGCCCCGAGGTCAGGCATGACCGGAAGAGGAGGAGTCGCGAGGGGAGCAGGCAGTCCACGCCAAGTAGAGAGGAAATAAAGAAGTGTCCCCAGTTCGCCCGTGTCTGTGTGTTTCCTTGGGCGCGGGGACACGAAACTGGTGACGAGGGTGGGATGACCCCCCCTCGCTACTCCTGCACAAGTTGAAGCGCGCTAGCGCGAGCCAGTGGAGCACCGGAGCCGGCAAAAGGAACCGGCAAGAAAAACGCGAAATTCGAAACAGCGCGCACCTGCGGCCGCCGATTCAACTGAGGACTCGAATCAAGGCAGGACCAGGACCCCATGCAGAGGCAACGAGCAAACAGGGGTAAGCCTGGTGAACTGCCCGGTGTGGAGTGAAGCATGCCTGTGTGAGTCCCCGGCAGCGGCCATTTTGAAGTCAGGCACGCTGCATTGGCCAAGCTTGGTCCTGACACAGCGGCCATCTTAAAGTCAGGCAATACTTCAAAAAAGACCCCTGAAGCCTGCAAAGTGATGCTGAGTGCCTGCAGACGCCCCTGAAGCCCACCAGAATCACACCGCAACATGTCGGACCCTGATTCGTCGCAGCAAGCTGCGCCTGGGCCAGCGCACAATAACCCACCACCTGGACTGATACCCATGGGAGTATCGTACCTGCGCCCCCCTGAGCCACTACCACTGACGTCTGGCAACAGCATGGGCCCTGCGTGGAAGAGTTGACTTGAGGACTTTGAGGATTTCATGAAAGGGTCACAAGTCCGTGATCCCAGTCAACAACTCATAGCCCTGCGCAACCTCGTAGGTAAAGACATCGGACAAATCATTAAGGACCTACCACCGGCCAACGCCGCGTCATACGAGAGTGTGAGAGACGCACTGAACCGGAAGTTCCTTCCCAAACGGAACTTAGACTACGAACGCTATACCTTCAACCTCGCATCTCAGGAGCGAGATGAACCCATGGGTGAGTTCATCTCCCGTCTCAAGCGCCTAGCTCGCCACTGTGAGTTCGACAACTTTAACACAGAAGACGCGCTGCGTCTACGCATTATTGACGGATGTCAATCGGAATCACTACGCCGTCGACTCCTGAAGAAACACTACACACTAGACGAGATAGAAGAACTAAGCCGCATTAACGATCAAGCCGAAGAGCACGCAAAGAAAATGGACCCCACATCAGTGCCTTTTCATCTACAACAAGCAGTCGATGACGAACTACAAGACCTACTAAAAGTAGACATCATTGAACGATCGACTGGACCCACTCCGTGGGTGTCTCCGGTAGTGGTCGTACCCAAGAGAGGCCAAGACAACAAGGTACGCCTGTGCGTTGACATGCGAGCCCCAAACACAGCCATTGAACGGGAGCGACACCCAGGACCCCACATCAGTGATATGATCACACGGCTGAACGGAGCGACAGTCTTTTCAAAACTAGACCTCAACAAGGGATACCATCAACTTGAGCTACACGAACACTCACGCTACATTACAACATTTACCACGCACCAAGGACTCTTCCGGTACAAACGCCTTAACTTTGGGATTTCCTCCGCTGCTGAGATTTTCCAGAAGGCTGTCAGACGAGTAATACAAGACATTCCTAACGCCTTTAACTACAGTGACGACATCTTGGTGTTCGGAGAGACTCAAAAAGAGCACGACAAAGCACTAGACCGGGTTTGTCACGCCCTACTCACCTCCAACCTCACCCTCAATCAGGACAATGTGAATTTCACAAATCGACCCTCAAATTCTACGGCCACATTTTTTCCAAAGAGGGCATGAGACCAGACCCTGACAAGGTATCAGCACTCTCAGACACTCCACAGCCACAAGACGTCAGTGATGTTCGCTCATTCCTGGGGATGGCCAGCTACTGCGCCCGAGACATCCAGGATTAAGCCACCATCAGTTACCCTCTCAGAGAACTCACTCGACAAGGGCACAGTTTCCAGTGGTCGGCTGCGAGCGATCACGCGTTCCACAAGATCAAGGCCGCGGTGAGTTCAGCCATCAACCTCGCCTATTTCAACCCCAAACGGAAGACTGAAATCATAGTAGACGCTAGCCCCGTTGGGCTAGGTGCAATCTTGGCACAATATACTGATGACGCAGATCAACGCCACATCGTCGCGTATGCCAGTCGCAGCCTTACTGACACTGAAAAAGCTTATTCCCAGCTGGAAAAAGAAAGCCTGGCAGTCGTGTGGGCGTGTGAACATTTTCATCTCTTCATGTATGGCAAACACTTCACACTCATCATCGACCACCAGGCGCTCATCACCATCTTCCGGAACCCCAGGGCGAAGATGCCTCCGCGGATCGAATGGTGGGGCATCCATTTGCAAGACTATACATACACCATCATTCACAAACCGGGGAAGGCAGAGAACCCGGCAGACTACATTTCTCGTCACCCCCAGGTTTTGACGCGGGCGCGCCACTCGGTGGCTGAAGAATACCTCCACTTCGTCATTGACCGTGCCTGCCCACCAGCCGTTCCAATCGAGGTCATCATCGAAGCATCGGCAAACGACGCCACAATCCAAAACGTCATACATCGTGTCCGCACCGACTCATGGCGACATCTAGATGACCCAAAGATGGGTAACACCATCAACAGGCAAGAACTTGCAGCGTTCAAGCACGTCAAAGACGAACTCTCCATCAGTGACAGTGGCTTACTACTAAGAGGTCAGAGGATCGTCATCCCTAACCAGCTGCGACAGGGAACCATAAACCTGGCACATGAAGGACACCGAGGGGTAGTAGCCACGAAGAAAGCGTTGGGAGAACGTGTCTGGTTCCCCTCTCTCGACCAGATGGTGGAGTCCACACTCCGAGACTGCCCACACTGTCAACTAGTAGGGCGAGAAGAACCATAGGCCCCTCTGCAGATGTCAGACCTCCCAGATGGCGTCTGGCAACACGTAGCAGTCGATTTCTTCAGCCCGCTGAAATCGGGAAAGTACATCATCGTCATCATAGATGAATACTCCCGCTTCCCCATCGCTCATCAGATTTCTTCTACAAAAGCAACCACTGTCATACCTGTAATTGATGAAGCATTCGCCGCATGGGGCATCCCCACAGTGGTGAAAACCGACAACGGTCCACCATTCAATGGACAAGAATTTGCGGAGTTTGCGAGACATCTCAACTTCAAACATCGGAAAATCACCCCCTGTGGCCCCAAGCAAACGGGATGGTGGAGCGATTCATGGCCACCATCAAAAAGACGATACAACAAGCTGAGCTGACCCACCGTGACATCCAGCCAGCACTAAATGAAGTACTACGTGCCTACAGGACCACCCCACACAGCACCACCAACCAATGTCCGGCCACTCTGATGCTCGGGCGAACCCCTCACACTCGGATACCAACCACAGACGCTGTCACGCAATCCAGAACCACAACTTCAGACCACGAGACCCTAGTCAAACTGGATCAGACTAGGAAGGCGAGAATGAAAGAATATGCAGATCACCGCAGACACGCCAAAATATCTGACATCCAAGAAGGAGACTGGGTGTTAGTGAGACAGGAAAGGAAATCCAAAGCAGATAGCCGCTACCACAATCACCCACTACAAGTAACGAGAAGGAAAGGGACTATGATCACGGCCGAGTCCAGAAATAAGAGAACGACTAGAAATGTATCACATTTCAAAAAATGCAACCCGACGGCATACGACCGGGTTTGGAGATCCAACTGGGACACAGATGTGTCCAGCCAGGATGAGAGCAGTCAGGAGGAACCCATACGGGTACCGGAGGCATGCGAACTGAGAAGGGAGCATCCTCACAGTCACCCGCGACCCAGCCGACCACGACGGGACATTCGGAAACCCATCCGGCTCATTGAAGAACTCTGAGGGAATGATGAACATTCAAGATACAGAAATGGTGAGCATTTAAAATACAAAGGGGGGAGATGTTGCGTCGTCATGCCTGCCCTGGCTTCGCCCTAAGGTCAGGCATGACCGGAAGAGGAGGAGTCGCGAGGGGAGCAGGCAGTCCGCGCCAAGTAGAGAGGAAATAAAGAAGTGTCCCCAGTTCGCCCGTGTCTGTGTGTTTCCTTGGGCGCGGGGACACGAAATATAGTAGAAGTTGAATATGATTGTTGTAGGGGAGGATGTTTTGAACGATGAGGTTAGAGAGCATATGGAAAAGATGTTTGGGGATCTAGCTGACAGAATGGATAAAACGATTGCTCTATGGAAAAGCGCATTAAGGAAAAAAAGTGCTAATAAACTGGTAGAGGATGAACGTTTTTGGACTGTAGAAGAGGTGGAGCCAGGAACTAGTGGCTCAAAGGTCGGAGGAACGAAGAGAACACATAAAAGAAGGCCTTCAGAGATGCATAAGGCGAAAAAGGGTCTAGGCATAAGGCACCAGATTTGGATGTAGCTATAAAGGCTAAAGGAGAGTCTAAATAGGCTTGTGGGAAGAGTCATAATGTAGTGGCATTTGAGGGTTCTTCCACTAGCAGAGATGTGGGGTTAACCTGCTCATCAAAGTTTGATAAAACAGATGAGGAGGATGAAAGTTGTGGCACGAATAGAAAGGATCATAAGAGGATAAAGTTGGAGAAGGCTGACTTTGTGGACCCGTTAAGGGAGGAAATGTTTGATCCTCTGCTGATACAGCACCGGTTATATCCTCAGTGGTCTGCAGCTGAGCATGTGGCTCAGTATATTTCATATAGGATAGGCAGAGAAATACCTAAAGAAGTGCATACTCATCTGTGTTCAGAGTGTCCTAGAGCAACACTGGAGTCTAAAGTGGCTTATACCCCAGAATTAGACCCCAAGATATTGAGCTTTCTCAATAAATCTGGTCCAGATCCCAGGAAAGGGTTGGCAAAAGGATCAGAAGGATGTCAAGATATGCTACCGGATATCCTTGGACCCATTACTAAGGTGTTTGATTTGTATGTGAAGGCACATGAAATGAAATGAAATGAAAGGGGCTTTTATATAGCGCATGGCTACCCGGAGGCATCCCAGCGCTGCGGAGGTGGCTAGGGAGATGGGTGGGTTTATGGGAATAGCCAAGTTTTCAAAATGTCAGATGGTTGACCTCCTTGTGGATAGGAGGAGGAAGGGCGTTCCAGAGCTTAGAAGCATTGAAGGAGAAAAGGCGACCGCCTGTTCTGGCCTTCTTAATTCTGGGGACCTCAGCCAAGTGGAGCTCGTCCGAGCGCAGACTTCGTGTAGCCTTATATGGTTTAACCAGACTTTTGGTGATAGGAGGACCTTTGCCTTGCAAGCCTTTATGCGCAATGCAGAGGCCTTAAAATGTATTCTCTCCTGTACCGGGAGCCAGTGAAGAGAACGAAGAGCAGGCTTTGCTGAGCAGCGGTTTTTTGTGCCCGTAAGAAGTCTTGCTGCCGAGTTTTGAACCACTTGCAGTTTGGTAATGACTGAGTTGGGAGCGCCCAAATAAAGAGCATTGCCGTAATCCAGCCTAGAAAGGATAAGTGCCTGGATCAGGAGCTTTCTTGAGTGGCTTGGTAGAAGAGGGAGTATTTTTCGGGTGGTTCTGAGCAGACCATAGCATGCGGCGGCCGTTTTCCTTGCTTGGACTCTAAAAGTGAGATCATGGTCGAGCCAGATGCCCAAGCTTTTTATCTCCTTTTTTGGCATTGGAGCTGGGCCCATGCAAATTGGCCACATGGTGTTTGAATTAAAATTTGCTTGGTTGCCCAGCAGCATGAGCTCCGTTTTGTCGCCATTGAGTTTCAGGTGAGATGAGCTCATCCAGCTAGCGACTTCCTTGAGGCAGGAACGCAGATCCGTAGGGGATTGTTCCGCCTGGTTCAGTGCCACAATTAGCTGGGTATCATCAGCATATGTGACTATGTGGATTCCAAAAGGGGCTACGATCTCTGCCAAGGGGGCCATGTATACATTAAAAAGTGTGGGGCTCAGAGACGAGCCCTGAGGAACACCACACTGCAGCGGGGCTGGTTGGGAGCGGGAATTTCCTTTGAATACCTGGAAGAACATTTCTTCCAGGAACGATTTCAGCCATGATAAGGCCGTACCTGTCACTCCCACTTTTTTTAGACGGTGGACCAGTGTGCCGTGGTTCACCGTGTCAAAGGCTGCACTTAGGTCCAGGAGGATGATAGCCGAAGATCCTCCGGAGTCAAGAATCTTTCTTGACTCCTCCACTACCGCTATCAGTGCAGTCTCTGTGCCCTGACCAGGGCGGAAGCCAGTCTGGGACGAGTGGAGTAATTTAAAAGTTTCCAGGTGTGCAGAAAGTATACGATTGACATGTTTTTCTGCAATCTTCCTAATACCGGGGAGTAATGAGATGGGGCGGTAATTGCCCAGCTCAGTGGGGTCTAGATGAGGTTTTTTTAATAACGCCTTCACTATTGCATTTTTCCAGTCTTGGGGGACTGTGCCTGATGCTAATGAGGCATTAATTAAATTGGTGATGGGAGAGGCGACTATGGGTGCTACCAGCTTTAAGATGTTAGATGGGGCAGGGTCCAGCGGAGACCCGCTCTTGACCGAGTCTAAGATGGAAGAGAATAATTCCTCGGTAAGTGGAGTGAATGAATCTAGGAGATGAAGGTTATTCGGAGGTTCTAAGTCGTAGAGCTTGAGTAAGTGCTCATTGTCGGTGGGTGGGAGGAAATTGAGGATATTTTGAATTTTGGTAGAGAAAAATCCAGCTAATTCCTCGCATCGGCGACCGGACGGGTCAGGGGCTGCAGGAGGATCGGGAACTTTCATGAGTTTTTTTGCGATCTGAAATATTTCTCTGGAGGAGTTAGAGGAGGAGCGGATTTTTTCCTCATAGTAGGCAGCCTGGACTGCTTTTAATGCTGTTTTATAATGAGCGATGGATAGCCTGTATTGTAATTTTTTTTCGCTTGAGAAGTCTTTCCTCCATGCTCTTTCCAATCTTTTACACTGTTGCTTCAATTTGCGAAGTTCAGGAGTGAACCAAGGGGATTTATTGGGTCCCGTTTTTTTTAATATAGTTTTCCTAGGAAGTACTATGTCAAGCGAGTTCTCAATCCATGAGGAGAACTTTCTATTAGCAACTGAAGGATCGGGGTCATGGATGGGTATAGTTGATTCCAATTTGCGGGCCCAGTCTTCTACAATCAGTTTGGACCAGGGACGAATTTGGATACGTGAAGCTAGCGATTGTGAGCCCGAGGAGGGTGGGTGCCAAGAGAAAGGGACAAGAAAGTGGTCTGACCAAGGAAGGGGAATGGGGTCATTCCCTTTTAATCCCGCTATACTTGAGAAAATGGGATCAAGGAGGTGACCCTTGACATGTGTTGCTTGGTGTGCTTTTAGGTCTAATTGGTAGGCTGCAAGGTCATGGGCTAGGTCGTTAGCCACCCTGTCCAAAGGGTCGTCAAAATGAAAATTAAAATCTCCAAGAAGGTTGAGATTGGGCGAAGCACTGGCAAGATTTAAGACAGTTTCCAGTAGTGAGCTGCAAAATTGTCCCTGTGCTCCTGGGGGGCGATATAGGAGAATGCCAACGAGGGTAAGTGATGGAGCGAATTCAATAGAGAAGTGGGCATTTTCGCAGTCTAGGAGAGGCCTGTCCAGAAAACGGCAAATTAAATGGTCTTTGTAAATGATTGCAATCCCGCCCCCCTTCCCACTTGTTCTGTCTAATCGCTGAATCAGGTAGCCAGGGGGAAGCCTTTGAACAATGTCTGGATCTGAACTAGGAGATAACCAAGTCTCCGTGAGAAACAGAACATCCGGTTCAGTGTCTTGTAAAAGTATAGATATTTCCGTAGTGTGTTTTGGCAGGTATCTGCAATTAAGCAGAGCCATATTGAACACGTTCCCTGCTGAGGGGGGGTGGATGGTCAGTGGGGTCAGTTCATATGAGCAGTGTAGGCATCTGTCCTGCAACTTCTCGGGGGATATAGAATGGATACAAGTTAACGTAGGGGCTTTCTGCAGGAGTATTAATTCTTCCCTAGTATACCTTAGGAGAGCTGAAGGTGGAGGGGCAGGGGGTCTGGCCCCTGGGCCCTGTCTGGCGCGGACGGGCGCAGACGGGCTTGCCTTAGGCGCGCCTTTGGCGTGCCAGCGGCGGGTCCACTGCACGCGTCCGCTGCTCGTCGAGGCAGGCATCGGTATTTATGCTGCCGGTTAAGCAGCTAGACTGCTAACCGCCGCTGTGCCTATTGTCTAAAGAACAGCACTTCCGGTCTGCGTCACACTTCCCTCCACTCAACCGGAACAATCCGTGGTGGACCGGGGAAGACGCCGAGTTGACCTAGTGCGGGTGCGGAGTACAAAGTGCAAATGTGCAGGAATGCTCAAGTAAGTTTCTAAAAAAATATTTACAGCTCAAACGAGGCAGTTTTAAAAGCGAGACAATTTAAGGTGCAGCAAGTTTTAAAAATGGAATCAATCGATGTCACAGGAGATTTTACCAACAATCATTTAAAATAGAAATAAAGAGTGCATATGGGTGTGTTAGGAGCCCTTTACCAGACGCTCCGTCCACTTAGCCTGAATACAAGGACTAAGATCCTCTAGCGCGCCCACATGCGAATAACAGTGGGGTGGATGCAACACAGTTATGCCAATGGGTCCAGAGGGCAATTTGCCTTCTGGGGAATACAAATGCTGCCTTGTGCATGGAGAGGCGTAAGAGTATTTTGATGAAAATTGATCCCAAGCAGTCGGAGCAAGCAGGCAAAGAGTTTGAAGTAGAAAGCAATGGAATGTTGGTGTTGGAGCAGACGGAATTAGCTGTGTGGATGCTGGAGAATTTAGGATTTGTGGTGAACAGGGACAATTCTTGTTTAACACTGTCACAGGAGATGAAGTTTTTAGATTTTCAGATACAGACCTTGGAGGGTGTTATGAGGTTACCAATGGAGAAAGTGCGTAGAATTTGCAAGGAGTTGAAAAGTGTGAGAGATTCAGAGTGGATCTCATTGCGTCAGTTAGCGAGGTTGTTAGGTCTGTTGTCGGCGTCAATACAGGCACCTTTTCCAGCACCCCTTTATTACAGTGCTCTTCAAAGGTTGAAGGGTTATCATTTGCGTTTAGGGGCGAAGTATTTCCAGAAAGTGAGAATGAATCAAAACACGTTGGAGTAACTGCAATGGTGGTTGATGAACATGGTTGCATGGAATGGAAATGCAATTTTTGGAGAGGTTCCGGAAGTGGCGATCGAATCAGATGCAAATCTGTATGGTTGGGGAGCAAGATATGGTTTAGTGATGACAGGAGGACAGTGGTCGGAGACAGAGAGGGAAATGCATATCAATTGTCTGAAGCGCCTGGCTGGTTCATTCGCAGTGAGGAGTTTTGTGGAGGGAGAGGTGAGATGTTGTGTGCTGTTGAAGATTGGCAATGTATTAGCAGTGTAGTATGTCAACAAGTTGGAGGAGCTTCAATCGAGAGGGCTGACAGAGATGGCAAAAGAGTTTTGGGGTTTTTGTTTGGACAGAGACATCATGGTGCAGGCTCAACATATTTCTGGGAAGAGCAATTTAGAGGCAGACTGGAACTCGAGGTATCTAACATATGCAATCAATTGGAGGTTGAACAGGGAGGTGTTCAGGAGTCTGGAGAAAAAGTGGGGGCTGTTGGAGGTGGATTTGTTTGAGGACAGGCTGAATGCTCAGCTGCCGAAGTTTTTCATTTGGAGGCCGGTTCCGGAAACATTAGGTATTGATGATTTTCTGCAGGATTGGGGGAAAGTAAGGATGTATGCTTTCCCTCCCTTCTCAATGATACAAGGGTACTCATGAAGGTCAGGAGAGAGAGGGCAGAGTTGGTGTTGATCACATCGTTTTTGCAGTCTCAGGTGTGATTTCTGGATGTGATGAGCTTGCTGTTGGAGAATCCAGTGTTGTTGCCATGTTGCCTGCAGAGAATTGATTAATGCCCAAGAGAAGTCTCACAAGATGGTAGACAGTTGATGGTTGATTTCAGGAGAGTGTGGCAAGTGTCTGGGTTATCCAAGGAGGCTTTAGACTTATTAAGGAATCTTGGGCACCAGGGACGACTAAGGGGTACAGGTCGGTATAGGGAAGATGATGTAGTTGGTGTGTTGCAAAGGGTTTGGATCCCGCATCAGCTCCTGTAGTAGAAGTAGTGAATCATTTGACAGAGTTGTTCAAGAAAGGTCTGGCATATAATTCAGTGAATTTAAGTAGATCTGCTATTTCAGCAGGACATGAGTTGTTCCGGTTGGACAACATGTTTTGGTAAAGAGGATAGTTAAGA
This sequence comes from Calotriton arnoldi, assembly GCA_963921515.1. Lineage (NCBI taxonomy): Eukaryota > Metazoa > Chordata > Amphibia > Caudata > Salamandridae > Calotriton > Calotriton arnoldi. The sequence goes on along the minus strand of CAWUFW010001612.1, from coordinate 810,639 downwards.
GTGTTCATATGGAGATTCCTCTGAAGGGAAAGTATGCCATTTTATGGGATGTTACTCAAGTATTGAGGGAAGTTGGGGAGGTAATGGATGTTTGACGTTGAAGACATTATCTTGGAAAATGGTGATTTTACTATGTCTTGTCTATTAGGAGAGTCTCTGATATTAGGGCTTTGGAGGTGACCTCCAGGAGTTTTCAACCTAAGGGTGTGTGTTTTGAGATGCGAAAGAGGACTAAGACTATGTCTAGAACCATTTTTATCCAGAGATGGAGGGACATAATGATTTGTGTGTGGTACGTTGCTTAAACAAATATGTGAAAAGAACAGAGAGATTGAGAGAGCAGCGTTGTTTACAATTGTCGATTTCTTTTAGACAATCTTTTAAAGCAATGTCAGCACCTACTCTGGCTAGATGGGTTAAGGAAGTGATGAAAATGGCAGGAATTGATGTAAGGGTTTATGGACTGCATTCAGCTAGGAGCGATAGCTAGTAAGGCTTTTTTGTCAGGATCCAGCCTAAGTAGTATCATTAAGGCTGTGGACTAATCTAGTGATTCAAAGTTTAAATGTTTTTATTTTAAACCTGTGGAAAATGCTGTTGTTAAGTTACTGATTAAGAATGACGCCAGTGATTGGAGAGCCTTCTTAAGTTCCTTTAATGCAAGGTAGAAACCCAGACCACCAGCCCATCATCAGTGAGGTTCAACTGTCAATGTTTGAACCTCAGCTTGATGTTGATGCACCATGCATTGTGCTGTCATCACTGACCTAGATAACATTCCAGTAGCCTAGGTTAAGAAGGTTTCAATACAATCCTATGTTACATAACCATTCCATAACTAAGTCACAATACACCTTCCACCCAATCAATATTTACAAAAGGCAAAAATAAAACAGAGAAATAAGAATAAATGAGAAATTAAAAGCCAATTGCTTACAACTAAAACAGAGCATAAATATACATGGAAAACAGGCATGATCAATGCTTACTCATACAGTTGAAATAAAGCATACATGTATATGTAAACCAGGTATGATCAATATTTAATCAGTCACATAGTCCTTGAGCCAGGTTGGTCTGACCCTTGCTCTATGAGCACCAGTGTCCACCCTAGACCCTCCCAACCCCCACTATGTGCATTATCAGAATTGTTCTCAACAAATGGTTTAATGTAAGTTCCAGATTTGTCATAAGGGAACTTAGCCAACTGTGACATGTTCCACACATCACCAGAATGCAGTACTACTACGTTCTTCTTCACCTCAGAAATGAAGAAAGATCCCATGAAATTTGAATGCCCTTTTCTCAACAACCCTGGCCCTCTGGCCAACACTTTGTCACCAACCATCCATACTTGGTCATATACAGACTGTCTTTTGTCAAACTGAACCTTATACTTTTCCTGGTGTTTCATTCTGTGAAAACTCAGTTCTTTTTCAGAATGAGACACATCATCCTTCTCAGTACCTAAATTTAGCCATGCTTGGTTAAGTTTATTGTGTGGGTTTCAGCCCCTCAATGCAGCAAAAGGTGACACAAAGTAACACTACTCAGTGCGTTGCGATGAGCCCACCACGTTTCTCTGAACACATCTCTCAACAATTATTTTGTTAGTATAGCTCTTTGTGCACAACTCTTTGCCCCCTTGTTCATACTCTCTGCCAAACCATTTTTCCTGCAGTGAGTACAAAGCTGTCTTGAAATGTACTATAGACAACCTTTTTCCTACTCTTGTCATTGTTGGCACACTGCCAACTAATCCTTCTCCAACTCCTCTACCTGGAGATCCATCCCCAGCCACCAAGACCACTCTCGTAACCTTGCCTTGTTCAAATCCCTCCCCAGGTGTCTACATGTGGCAAATTTATTAATTTGTTCTTTAAGTCACAAGGTGGAACTATTCTGTTACCCCTCAGGACTGTACTCTCAATCATGCACAACTCATCTTTCACATTCACGAAACCTTTCAAGACATCTGATATGTCTCTATTATCTGGCCCTCCATTAACAATGTACTCCTTTAGAGCCAGAAAATGAGTATCCTTGGAGTCAGCAATGGCCCACTCCTTGTCATCAACTGCCGACTCACAAAACCAACCAATGAATGAGTTGTCACAGTATGAATCCTCTTGATTGATCGGTAACTTTGACAAACAGTCAGCTACACTATTCTTAGGACCTGAAGCATACGCCACAGAAAAATTGAACTCTGACAATCCATCCATCCATTGTCTTATTTTGGGAGACAGATTCTCCACATCCGTGCCCATAAAAATTTGAGAAAGTGGTCGATGGTCGGACTTACTCACAAACGATATTCCCCACAGGTAAAAATCTAAAATTTGAAATTGCCTAAAATACAGCCAACGCCTCTCGATCTACTACTGAGTATCTTTCCTCAGCACCCTTTAAGGAGTGCAAAGTGAAAACCACCACTTTCAGTTCACCATCTGAGACAACACCACCCCCAAAACCTTGATGCTAGCATCCATGGTTCTCTTGCATACATGAAAGTGTCCTTGTGTTGGTATTTTCACAATACTATCTTTTATTTCACCAAATGCTGTTCCGCACTCCAGTGCCCACTCAAATTTGGAGTTTTTTTTACTAACAACCTTATAGGCTGCGATAAACTCGCAAAAATTCGGAATGAAGTTAAAGTAGAACTCCACCAGTTCCATGAATGAGCGCACATCATCATTGTTCTCTGGTGCGGGTGCTTTCCCAATGCTATTAGCCAAATCAAGCTTGGGGCTCATCCTTTCCAAACCAGCTTCTTGCAACCATTCCAGCACTTGCCACAACCGCTCATCATACTCTTGTTGATCCTTGCCATACACCAAAATATCATCCTGGAAAAACAACACATTATGGAGTCCCTTGCACACCTTCTTCATTACCTTTTGAAAACAAGCAGCCGCAGATGCTTGGCCAAAAGGCATACGAATAAATCTATTAGCACCCAGAGGAGTTACAAAAGAAGTTAAATGTCTGAACTCAGGATGAAGAAGGACCTGGTGGAAAGCAGAGGACAAATCCATGACACTGAAAATGTAACATCTTTTATCAGAGCCAGCATCTCTGAGATGTTAGACAGAGGCTGCCTGTCCACCCATATGTCCTTATTCAGTCCACGTAAGTCCAGACACTTCCTAATCTCTTTTCCCCCATCTTTTGGGGCCAAAACCACCGGGGCCAACCATTCAGAGTATTCTATCTCCTTTATCATGCCCAGGTCCAATAATCTCTTCAGCTCGCGTTCAAGAGAATCCATCATTAAATGTGGCACTTTCCTCTACTTACTTATGAATGGTACAGCTCAATTGTTCAAGATTATTTTATTTTCAAAATGTTTTAGCTGTCCCAGATCGTTACCAAAAACCCTGGAACATTTGGCACACACATCATCTGCAATTCCACCACCGAGAGGGACAACACCTTTTCCGGTGCATCAGGATTTAATATTATTCCCATATCCCTCTGTTACGTCTATCCTAAGAGATTGTCGCTCCTCCTGGCAGCATACACTTTACCAATTGTTTCTCGAACTACAAACTGAATTTTCATAACAGCATACCCAAGGATATCAATCCTCACTCCACCATACCCTACAGGGTTGATCTCAGGTGGAGACAACTTAACTTCATCCCCTCCAAACACCAACTCCCAATTTGTGTCCCCCACCATGGTATATGTCGACCCTGAGTCAGCCAACACAGATAACCCTCCCACCATGATCTCACATTCATGCATGTTCAATGGATCTCCATCCACCACACTGTCATCTCTCCACACTCAACATAAACTTCTTATTCTCTTCTATACAGTGTACACCTTGTGTCTTTGCTCCTTTACACACACAGGCGTATTGCCCCTTCTTGCCACATCTTTTGCAAGTTACAAATCTTGTGAACACCCAAAACACTTCATACTGCCATTATTCCTGTAAGTATTTGTATTTTTGATGGCATGATATTTCTTTTGATAATCACCACTGACACTTGTCTTAGACTCTGTACCTTTGTCCACTGCTTTCTTCACCTTATGAACCATACTCTCCAACCCATGATTGTCTTTATACTTATCTACACTCATTTCAGGTGCCCACATGCTGGTATTCCCCATGCCCTCCACCATAGCTATGGCAACTTTCAAATCTGGATTTTTAGTCAGAAGTCTTTCCTTTACCTTGATGTTGTTGGTGCATCTGACAATCTGATCCTGACTAAGGAATCAGTAAGTTCACAAAATTTGCAGGTATGTGCTAACATTTTCAAGGATGCCACATAACTTCCAATTTTCTCCTGTTTCCCTTGTACATGTGTGAAGAACCTGTGTCTTTCTAATACAATGTGTTGAGTACAAATACACGTAAGCAATTAATGTAAGTACTGGTTTATTGTCTGGAGCTCGTAATTACACATCCAGCTTCCCTGCTCAGACTTCTCCAAGTAACGAATACCTTTCCCAGTTCTAACATGAATATTCCAACATAGAATTCCAGTTGCTAGGCAATACTTCAAGTAACAACACAACACATCCCCGTTCTTATAATAAAATAACTAATACGTAAAAGAACTATCCTAAAAAAAACTGAAGAAGGAAGGTTAACATAATAGACAAAACAAGAATAACGTCTCTTAAAAAAAACTATTGAGGTTTCCGAGCCTTGACTCCTTCAAGTACATAATCCGCTAACCATTTAGGAGGTCTTCTTGTCCTTTCCACAGTACATTCATCACAATCCTCAAAAGGAATAACTTGCTCCGGTGTCGTTATCCCAGGACTTACGTCAGACTGATTCACATCACTGCAAGGCTGAGGTGTTACACAAGGTGTAGCACCATCCACATTCACCGTGCTCTCCACAACTTCTTCACAGTCAGTTTGCACACTAACTCCATCCATGTATTCACTTCCACTTGCAAGATCATCATCCAACCAATGAAAATCACCAGGAGTGTTTTGCTGTGTAGAAGCACCACTTCCAAATAATTTGGAAGTTAAAGCAACACTATGCATATTCCATACTTTACCACTCCTGACTCTTACAGCATTATTAAGAACTTCCACCACTTCCTCCGGCTCAAAAAATTGACTTTCACCCTTTTTGACCTTTCCAGGTTTCTTTATGCGAACCCAATCACCAATGTCAACGATGGCAGGTTTGGCTCCCTGTTTTTTCATCACAATAGGCCTTGACCTTAGCATGACATAAAGTAGAATTATATAGCCAAACAGGGTTGTACTTAGACCTAGGTTTTCGTCCTCTCATCATTACAAAGGGTGAGAGACCGGTGCACTCATTCTTAGTCACTCTGTACGCCCACACAGCTTTGTACAACTGCGTCACCCAATCTAGCCTAGCATTGCATGCTGACTGAATAACACCTTTAATCACGCGAATAAATCTTTCCACAGCACCATTTCCACTGGGATTGTATAGTAAAGTAGTCTTATGGATAATGCCAACTTTTGTAAAGTAATCCTTAGCAGCATTAGACATAAACTGAACACCATTATCACTAAAAATGGTCCTCGGTAACCCTTCAGATACAAATGTCTTATCCAAAAACTCCAAAATAACAGAAGTATTAATTCCATCCACCACTTCTTCGATTGGCCACTTTGAAAAAAAGATCAAGTAAAACAATAAGATACTTTTGCTCATTCCCAACAGGTCCAAATAAATCAATAGCAATAGAATCCCAAGGACATTGAGGCGGTACACACTCCAACATGGGGGGGGGGGCGTAAGGTTTGTAATGTCTTATCCGCCGTAGAACAGTTCCTACAATTCCTTACATATCTCTCCACATCCACATCAACTCCAGGCCACCAAAACAAATCTCTTACAACACTTTTGGTTCTTACAATTCCAAAATGACCATCATGACACAACTGGACAATTATTTTACGCAACCCAGTTGGCGGTACAATTCTCTCGCCTCTAAGAACAGTGTCATTCTCAATACTCAATTGAGATCTGACTTCCCAGAAAGGTCTCAATTTCTCATTACATTTGGACTTATTTGCCCAATTATTTTGAATGCATTCAATAACTTGTTTGAGTACATCGTCTCTTCCACACTCAAGCAACCATTCCTCCTTGCTTACGGCACAACCCCCATCATTATGCACAAATGCCACTTGAAAATTATCACAAACATCATCTTCACAATCTTCTGACTTGAGCGGCAATCTTGATAGGCAGTCTGCCAATAAGTTGTCCTTACCAGGTAAATACACAACTTTGTGAATAAAATCCTGCATTTGCATAGACAATCTAGCAATCCTAGCAGAAGCATTCACAGTACCTTCCGTTGTTAGAAGTTTAACCAGAGGTTTGTGATCACAAAATATAGTAATAGGTTTCCCCCACACAAAGGCTCTAAAATGATTGAGGGCCCAAGCACAGGCTAAAGCCTCTCTTTCAATTGCAGGATACCTTGCTTCAGTGGGTGTTAAGGTGCTTGATGCAAACAAAATAATTACCTCTTTACCATTAGTATCCTTTTGGGCTAGAACCGCTCCTAATCCTTTTCCACTAGCATCAGTGGTAATGTAACTATCCAGATTCGGATCAAAACCATCTAAGGCATGAACTTTATCAATGGTTGTTGTGAGGAAAAGGAACTATTCTTGACATGCTTTTGACCATTTAAATTTAACTCTATTTTTTAACAATTGTCGCATATTGAAGCATTTGGTAGCGAAATGGGAAATAAACTTTGAGCAATATTCCACAAGTCCTAAAAAGGATTTTAACTCATCCTTGTTGCAGGGAGTAGGCGCTTCCTTGATGGCATTAACCAAGGTAGCTTTAGGTTTTACCCCATCAACACTAATTTCATGTCCCAGGTAAGAAACTTTTTCTTCAGCGAATTTGCACTTGGACAACTCGACTGTGAGACCATTGTCCCTTAAAATACTCATTACACTTTTAAGCGTATAATCATTATTTGCTCTGTTTTCCCCAAAAACAAGGATATTATCTTGAAAAAATCTGGTGCCAACATTTTTGTTAAACAGCTTAAACATCAATCTCTGAAAGACTGCGGCGGCGGACGCTAGTCCGAATGGCATTCTTTTAAACTGAAAACAACCAATAGGTGTAATAAAGGCAGTAAGTTTCTTAGAATCAGGTGCTAATGAAATTTGGTGATAAGCCGATGACAAATCGATTGTCGAAAATACCTTAGCACCTTTCAAGCTACTCACCATTTCATTGATTTTGGGTAAGGGAAAACGGTCAATTACAATATTTTCATTAAGATGGCGTAAATCAACACACAAACGAATTTTACCATTGCTTCGCCGTGCGACAACTAAAGGAGAAATCCACTCCGAACCATCGATGGGTTCTATGACATATTAAAGGCACGGAGTCTAATAATATGCATCATCTCTTTTATTGCCTCATATATAGCAACAACAAGAACATAAATTTAGAACAATAGCCAACACTCCAGAAACCTTACAACATGCATATAATCTCTGAACACGCAATGACCTTCCTTATTTTCTTGCTGCGAATAAATCACAAGTCCATTCTCAAATTAAACTGTTAATTCTCCAGAAGCAAAATATCACTCCAATCCTTGGGAAAAATCTTTCTGGATCTTCGCCAAACACGCCTTCTTTAACCTTGACCAGTGGCAGCTCGAGGGAGTGCTGCGGGGCGGTGGGGTGGGGCAGGGGAGGGGCAGGGTGGGGGGGTAAACCAATTTGTTCAACTCATTGGTCACTTCTTCCCTGAGCATAATAGGAATATTCCTACATTTATGAATTTTAGGAGTCGCACTGTCTTTTAAAACTATGCGATGTTTGAAATTTTTCAGCTTGCCTAAAACCTTACTGACCAATGCCAACTCGGCAATGCAGCGCGCGCAATGTGAATTGTTTTATTTATTTATTTATTTACTAAACTCCGTTCTGCCGAATGCCGGAGCTTACTACCCCCCACCCTGCCCCTCCCCCGCCCCACCCCACCTCCCCGCAGCACTCCCTTGGCGAGCCGCCACTGACCTTGACCTGAAACACGGAATCAAACACATCAGACGGGCTGGGCACAATACAGGGAGAGATAATATTAGCCTCCGTGCCTTTAGCAAATCATGATTTTCTTCCCATTAAAACTGTGAAAAATATGCATTTTGTGGCAAGGCCAGGAGGCCAATATTATGCATATTCAAAGCTCATCCAATACTTTGTGTGCAGCTGTTGTGGCTTAGTGATGGGAAGGTTATGTAATATAGGATTGTATTGAACTTTTTTTAACCTAGGCAACTGGAATATTATCTAGGTCAGTGATGACAGCACAATGCCTGGTGAATCAACATCAAGCTGAGGTTGAAACATTGACAGTTGAACCTCCCTGCTGGATGGGCTGGTGGTCTATGTTTCTACCTTGCATTAAAGGAACTTAAGAAGACTCTCCAATTGTTGTTGTCATTCTTAATCAGCAACTTAACACTGGTGACAAGCACCTGCTGGGAACAGGCGTCTGACCACCAGTTTCCCCAGGAACCCATCTGAATAATCAGGTTACAGCAGACTGAGCTTTACTATGGACTGGTACTTAAGGTCATTTTCCAAAGTGATTGTGAGGACTCTGAGGTGGATAAAGACATCGCCGCAATGAAGAACAGTGACAACTGTGGTTTGAGGAAAGGTGAAAGCGGCTGTAACTATCGTGGCAGCAGCTTGGACTCAAATTGTGACATCATTCTAAAGATGCATGGTTTGTTTCAGTGAGGAGGTGTGCATCGCGAGGTGCAGTGATGTGCGCTGCTTGTCTCTGCTTGCATCTGTGCATCATTGCACTAAGCGGGGTGGCCATTTCGAGAGTTTTAGTTTCATTGTGGGAGCATCACGGAGGCAAAGTCCTTCGTGGCCATTTTGATTTGGTACAGCTGTATGACTCCCAGTCAGTGGCAATTTCGAAGCCATGTTGTTTGTCGTGGGAGCGCCATAGCAGGCACATCGATTCTTCTTATGTGAGATCAGCAAGCACTGAGGTGTTTACAATGGTGAAATCAGGCACAACGTGGAAAGTACAACGGAAGCACGGAAAAGGTGTGGAGGGTCTCGGCGATCGGCAGGAAGTTGAGAGATAGGATCGGTCTGGAACTAAACTGCATATTGAAAAGAAAAATTATACCGCACGAATATCTGTACTAGTCTTGCCTAACAAAGAGCATTTCTATATTATTTACCTATCTTATGTCTCTATTTACAAGTTGAGGAGCATATTGTGAGTGGTGTGTAACAAACTTTATTGCTAGGTATAAATTGCTGTGGGGTGGCTTAACCTATTTTCCTTTTCCATTTTGTTAGTTATATCTCTGGTACAGGTTGGAGTATGCTAAGAATGTTTATATTGTGATTTGTATGCTGATAACATTCACAAGGTGATTCTATAGGTGTGCCTACATTTGATGATTGCATTTTATTTTGTTTCTTATTCATAGCTTAGGCAATTGTTTATAGTACACTTGGCTGGGACAAGAATGACTTAGCCACCACAATTTCTGTCTTGGAAGAGGTGGAAGCAGCTTTTTGATTCCTATTTAGTTGCGATTGGGGGTGAAAAATGTTCTGCTCTCAGGAAACAGGCAATTTTACTGCATGATTTGGGCATCGCGGGCAGGAATGTGTATGAGAGTTTGGATGAGATCGTTGTGGGAGATGGTGAAGGTGAACCAGGCAATGTTTAAGACATGTCGGTGTTAATGTTGGAGAATCATTTTAGTTCTCAAATAAACATTGTGTTGTGTTGTTACTTGAAGTATTTCCTAGCAACTGGAATTCTATGTTGGAATATTCATGTTAGAACTGGGAAAGGTATTCGTTACTTGGAGAAGTCAGAGCAGGGAAGCTGGATGTGTAACTGCGAGCTCCAGACAATAAACCAGTACTTACACTAATTGCTTACGTGTATTTGTACTCAACAAATTGGCGACGATTTGTCTGGAGCTGAACCCACGAATACTTATCTACAACCTCTACATGCTATCGGATTGCTGGAACAATTCCTGGGAATCTACTGTCTTGGATTGTTCATGTTTCTACCAGACTTCCTTCATATTGTCTACGTTTCTACCAGACTTCATGCAAAATATCTACTACTTCATCCTTTTTGGAATTGATGCTTATCCGGATTTGCTTGTCATCTACATTCTACTGGATTTAACTTCGAATTTCAAGGAGCGCGAAACACAGTCCTTCCTTGCTACTGTGTTGTTTTGACAAGAACTACTACCACACCCTTTGGATGTGCTGTCGACCCCTTGATTTCACACCTTATTCTGTTTCCAGCTCGAATTGGAGGTTGTTTACCTTCGACTGCAAGTACGTTTAACTGCCGTTACTGTTCGCTTGAGCCTTCGAGTCTACGGGCATTATTGTAGAAACTGGAATCCTCTTCATCGGAGCTTTGAACTTGCTTCACTCCATTTGGAATCTTCATCCTGGGAGCCCCATTTTAGAACGTCTCATCATGGTGAGTGTTTTCCAATATGTCACCTGCATCGCACGTCTTCACGCCAGCGACGAGGTCAAGGAGCGCGACCTTACGCAACGTGTACGTGCCGCCATTTTGTTTTATTTTTTCTTATTGGCATCGGAGCAGTTTACACGGAGTATTCCGGATACAGCAATCGCGCATTTTTTCTCTCATGACGATTCTTTATTCAATTAAATCGGATTCAAGGTACACAGAGTACATTCCTTAACCTTCGGCAACCAGATTAGACTTTGTGTTCTTCTTTTTGTGGTAATTTCTCCTTCCGATCACGATTGGATTCAAGTGCTTTTCTACATGAGAAATGACTTCAACTGTGGGGGGTACTATTGTGTACTACAGTACTTTACTACTTTCACATTGACTTTACTACATTTATAACATTGTGTCCTAGCACTGCAACATTAGTTATGTTATTCTCCATTCTACTCCGTTTTATTTTAACATTGTTCATTTCAACTTACTTATGCTCAAGTTATACCTGCTCATTTAACATGGCAACTCAAAAATTTTCAATATCTACTCCACACTCCTTTTGGCCATCAGGTGCAGAACCTACACTTAAATGGAGTGAGTGGAAAGATTATTTTTTAAATTACATCGCAGCTATTAATGAGTCAGAAAAGATGCATGCAGCACAAAAGAAACGTATTTTATTACATTCCTTAGGACCGTATGGTTTAAAGGTTTACAATCAAATGTCTAAGACATCTATTGTAGGAGATGCCAATGTTTTTCTTGCAGCTTTAAAAGATCTTGATAGCTATTTTGCACCTAAGGTGTGTATCGGCATAATTCGGTACAAATTCTTCCAACGTAAACAGCTTGCTGGAGAAACTGTTGACCAATATGTAGCTGAGTTAAGGAAGCTTGCCCTGGATTGTAAGTTTGGTAATCTTTTAGATGATTTTATACGAGATCAGCTTGTCATGCATTCAAATAATCAAGCTATCCAAGATCGTTTATGGCTGAATGGTGACTCTCCCCTCGTTGACATTATTAGTATTGCTCGCAAAGGTGAAATGTCAGGCAGGTGCGCTAAAGAATTAACTGACAAAAGTAATAGTTTGAGTGTTGTGGCTAAAGTCAGTAACAAAGTTGTTCAAAAACAGTATAAACCTCAAACCAGAACAACTATTGTAAGTAAATTCAGATGTTACAGGTGTGATAGTAGGGACCATTTAGCTCACAGTAAATCCTGTCCTGCTGTAAAACAGAAATGTACTAATTGTGGTATAATGGGCCATTATGCCAAAGTGTGCAGAAGGAAAAGAATTGGAGTTAAATGCGTATTGGAGGAAGACTTTCCTGAGGATGAGTATGATAGAGATTTTGATGATTATAATGCTGACAATATTTTAAATCTTTCTAACAAGTTAGTTCTTAACATTGATGTCAACGCTACTATGAACAAACCTGAATGTTTACTTAACATTGGTGGTGTTGAGATAAAAAATGTTGCTGATTCTGGCTCACCATACACTATCATCAACGAAGAATTGTGGAACAGTAAGTTCATACATAAAGTGGGAGATACCTTACTTGAACCAGATATACATCCTCAAGGATATTCTGGTGAAAACATTGAAATGCTGGGGTACAGGTGGTTTACCTTTTAATTTAAAGGAAGTACTCGTGCTAAGTTATACATTGCAAAGAAAGGTCCACCAGTATTAGGCTGGTTAGATCAAGGTAAACTGCACATTATGCTGGATCCTAATAGGGTGGACCAAGTTAAAGTGGTGGATGATGGAACATTTGTAGCTGACACTATGTCCACTTTATTCCCTGAAGTTTTCAGTAAGGTTTTAGGCAAGCTGAAAAATTTCAAACATCGCATAGTTTTAAAAGACAGTGCGACTCCTAAAATTCATAAATGTAGGAATATTCCTATTATGCTCAGGGAAGAAGTGACCAATGAGTTGAACAAATTGGTTTACCCCCCACCCTGCCCCTCCCCTGCCCCACCCCACCGCCCCGCAGCACTCCCTCGGCGAGCTGCCACTGGTCAAGGTTAAAGAAGGCGTGTTTGGCGAAGATCCAGAAAGATTTTTCCCAAGGATTGGAGTGATATTTTGCTTCTGGAGAATTAACAGTTTAATTTGAGAATGGACTTGTGATTTATTTGCAGCAAGAAAATAAGGAAGGTCATTGCGTGTTCAGAGATTATATGCATGTTGTAAGGTTTCTGGAGTGTTGGCTATTGTTCTAAATTTATGTTCTTGTTGTTGCTATATATGAGGCAATAAAAGAGATGATGCATATTATTAGACTCCGTGCCTTTAATATAATCATCATTTTCTTCCCATTTAAACTGTGGAAAATCTGCATTTATGAGTAATTCTGCTTTACAAAAGTAATGCAGAATTACCAAAATTCTTCTGATTCCACCGGAGGAATTAAAAAATCTGCCCAGGCTAACCTTGTACAGAGTGAGATGAAAAGGGGTTATCCCCACTCATCCAAGAAGGGGAAACACGTCCAAGTCACAGAGGTCACCATCACACTATCTTGTTTTGGACTGGAAAAATCAAAGAGGGCAGGAAAGCAATTTGTTTGCGGCCTGCAGCTCGAAGGGCATCTTATTTAAGCAGCTGCTACATTTTTGATACAGCTAGAAATTGGTTTTATAGCTGTAGAGAATGACAAAGCTTTAAAGTGGCATCCGCTGAATGATGTCACAAGATGCCTCAAAAGCCAAGCAGACATCATCAACAAAATTCTGAAAAGCCTATTGTAGGTGATTGCAAGTGATGCAGAACTGGATAAAGAGAATTGTTTATGCTCTTTCCTGGATCCCCCATTTTAGTTGACTGGACCTCTCTGGAACTCTAAAAGGGGTTGTTTTGCCAAACATGTTCTGCTCTGAGGACTGTCAGGTCACCAAAGAGCAATACAAACATCTTAAATGGTGGAAACCCCTGCACTTCTGCTGTTGTGAGCAATGTGAGGGAGTAGGTTTTTAAATATTTTATATTTGTGAAACCCCTTTTAGTTCTTCAATATCTGTATATTGATTGACATTGCAGCTTGAGATTTGAGTAGTTGAAGTGAATCAAAAATGATATCATGTGCTTATCATTTTCACCAACATCTAAACGAAGTGGGCCAGTTCCCATTCTGAAGGTGACTGACTGACCCAGTATGGGGTTTAGAACTATATACATTAACATAACATGCCTCCACAATACATACCAAAACATAAAAAAATGGGATAATGTAACGTGACATAATGCAATGTAAAATAACATAGCACAAATGGATTGGTTCTTGGTTCCAAGAGAAAGCATGGAGTGAAAAGAAGATACATAATCATATATATAGACTACTAAACCATCAATCGTGTAAACATATTTCGCTACAAAAATGTCAACCTACTATAAATCATTAAATCCAACTAAAATTGCACCCACCTTCTTTACAACTGGATCAACTTAACATTATGATTCTAGTCCAATTTTGTTTTAGCGCAAATATTTGATAGTGGTCTTAGGTGCACATGAACATTTTGGTTGTTAGATATTCATGAATGTTGGATATTTTGTCAGTCAGTGTTTTGAGTCAACCGGTTAAAAAAATGGGGTAAATAATGAGGTAAAAATTGTAAATCTGCATTTGTTAAGGTATTCTAATGAACAAGTGCAAATTTACTACTAGTCACAAGAATTTCCACTAGTATGCCTAGAAACTACACCAGGTGAAGATTGAAGATTTCCAGGTGTTTTTATGGAAATATACACAAATATAGCGTGGTTGTAACATAGGGATGTATGTTTACACCTCAGACTGAGTTGTTAACTTATTGTGACTTTTCCCTTACAGTGAGACTTATATACCTTTAAAGAATCCACTGCCTGGAAGAATTCACTTACTGCAGTAATAAAAAAAAGACCATACCATACCCTGTTGAAGACACAGTGCCCAATTCACAAAGAGCCTCCGCACTCGTGGATGATGCCCCGCAGTCGAGGCGGTACCTCCGTTCTGCAGTTACCCATTGCAGGGCCCCCCGGCCTGACTTCGGATGCCCTTTGTAAATTGGCCCACAGTCTTCATACAAAATTATCGTCTCTTGTCATCGGTTCCAGACCTGCAAGTAGGATGCAACCGAACCCTGTTCGGTCGCAATCCTATACTTAACAATGGGAGCATGCATTCCGCATGGAATGCATACTCACATCGTTAAGTGCAGAGATGCAGTTCATCCAGGCACCCCAAGGTGCCTGCCACTGGATGCAGGGATCAACAGGGAGCACCATAGGTGCCCCCTAGGCCACCATTCGGCGGCCTTGCACCCGTGGGGGCCCTGCTGGGGGCCCCCAAAGACAGTTTCCCACTGCATTTCTGTGTCAGAAAGGCCAGCACAGAAAGGCAGTGGAAAACTGCCATCACACTCCCTCGGCCGGAAAGAGCCGGCTGGGGGAGTACTGAAGGGTTTCCGGATGGCGGACAGCTCTCCGAGCCCGTCGGAAGCCATCCGGAAAACCGAGTCGGATTCCTTTCCGACCTAGCCCATCGGAATGGCTCGGTTGGAAAGGAATCCGAACAGCAGTGCACGATGTGGGCAGGAGGGCTCCGACCAAGGGTCCGAGCCCTACCTGCCCGTATCGGAATGAGCCCTATGATGTGAGGGGTTAGCAGCCTGTATGCAAGGACCCCTCTGCATTTGTCCCTCACACAGTGTAGGGATGGTGCTGCCAATGTGATAAGTATCCTCTTTATAAAAAAAAATAATGTAGGTCTTGTTAAAATGTGTCTGAGTAACACCAAGGGGTATATCATGAAGAGCTGCACTGGCGCAGAGCCAAGCGCCTCTTTTTATGCACTTGAATTGTCTACAGTTCATACACATAAATCTGAATTTCTCTGAATTAATGTGTGAAATGTACAAATCAGAAACAGTGAGCAGTGATTTTCTTTCTCTGTTTCTGATGTGTGCTTTCTGAAATTCATGCATTAAATAAAAATTCTGAGTTATGTGTATGAACTTAAGACAAATCAAATACAGAAAAATAGGCATTAAGCTGTGCTGTGGTAATTAAGATGTACATTCACACATAATAACAACTGGATCTTTATTTCACCTGCATAAGCTAATTTGATGTCAGAGTCTAGTGCCTAATTTGTAAAAGAATAAGTGCCAGATCCCTAACTTTTGCTCAGAAGAATGCAGCCGACAGTATCAAACGTTGGGGTGCTGAATACTAAAGCTGGGTAATCTTGATTCCATCTCATGAGTCTTTTATCCACCATCGGACATTCCACACCTCTTTATCTCAGTCTCGCGGGTTCTTTTCCTAGCTTGTCTTCTCCGTTCGTTACGGTTTTTACATTTTTCACTTCCTCTTTTCTCCCTTTCGTGCTTGCGTTTGTTGAGGAAAAATAATTTCCGGTCCCCCAAAATGAGTGCCAGTAGGCCCAATCTGAAAACACAGGCTCATATTAAGCACTGTCAGGGTTGCCATGTTTCACAGACTTTATTCACATAATAGCAGTTTCATCAGGACCAATAAGTAAGGACACTTGTGGAGTAAGACTGTTTCTCCAGGTGTTGGACCTGGCCCATTTTATGGGATCACCCCCAAACATTTAGCCTTCTTCCTTCTACTTTTTGAAGAATTCGTTTTTTTGGCCTTAGGACTCTGTGCACTTTACCACTGCTAACCAGTGCGAAAGTGCTTGTACTCTGTCCTTTGAATTAGGCCTGGGCAGAGTTTGCGGAGTTCCGCTACGCGGAACCCTGCGAAGTGAAAAAAACTTTGCTGCACTCTGCAAGCGGCAGAGTGAGGAAATCGCACTGCTCACAGTGATATTAATGCTGGGTGTTTGTCCCTTGCTGTAAAATCAGCGCGAACGGCACCATGTGCAGTGCAAGTGGGCGCAGCTTCTTTCTGACGCTCGAGTAGATGTTCTACATGAGCAGCAGCTTCCTCAATGTGAGCAGCAGGTTTCCCAACACGAGTGGTAGCGACCTGCCGCAACCGCTTGTGTTAAGATATCTCGCAGGAAAGTGGTCTAGAGTTAGATTTCCATCACTTCGCTCGCCAACATTAGGCGAGCCCGGAAAAACTCCCCGAGCGAAGCAGAGTTTACCACCCGGGCCTACTCTAAACATGGTAACATTGGCTTATACTCAATTGGCATATTTAATTCATTTGCAAGTAAAGTGCCACTACATGTGCCCCTGGTCTTTAAATTAAATACTTCTAGTGGGCCTGCAGCACTGATTGTACTGCCAACTTAAGCTGCTCTTTAAAAATGTCTCAGGTCTGCCATTGCAGATCCTGTGTGTGCAGTTTAAACTGCCATTTTGACCTGGCAAAATAAACCTTTTGCTAGGTCCAAACCTTCCTTTCTAATATATATAGGTCACCCCTAACAGAGGCCCTGGACAGCCCCAAGTGGAGGACGCAGAGTATTTAAAAAGTTGGGCATGTACTTTTAAGTTTTAATATCCTGGTAGTGAAAAACTCTTACATTCATTTTTCACTACTGCAGGGCCTATCTCTACCATAGGATAAAATTAGAGTTGCCTTATTACATTTTATAGGTGCAATTTCCAAATGAGAAGAGATAACTGGTTCATGTTGGTGTCTCTGGAATCCTAACTTAAAATCCTAACTTATGGTGATGTTAGAGTTTAAATTACAATTCTGAAAATGGCACTTTTTTAAAGTTGGCATTTTCTTGCCTTAGCTATTTGGTGCCCGCAGCCTGTCTCTGGTCACATGACTGGGTGTAGTTGGCATTTGGGTTTTGTGTATTCTTCCTAGACAGCCACACACAAAGGGAGCTTAGGTGTGACTGGATGGACCATCACTGGCTGGATGGGGACACGGAGCTGGGCCCAGCCTCACTTACACCTGAATTGCCTGTGTCCTGTCTCCACACAAAGGGCTGCATACCACCAGTAGTTAGTCTCGATCCAGGGCAGGGAAGGCAGGACATCTGGGCATTTAAAAGGCATGTCTCTAGAAGCTTCTCCCCACTTCAAAGGCACAATTGTTTATAAAAGAAGGACCTCAGATACCACCACTTCAGTATATACACTTTTGGACCTGTGGATACTCTGCCAGGAAGAAGGACTACTGTGCTGCTGAAATGACCTCCATTCAGCTGGACTGCTACTCTTACCGAGCTGTTGCCCTGATGTGCGGACCTGCTGCCCTCTTGCCTGAGGAGGAATAACTGGACATGCAACCCATCTTGAACCCAGAACCTCAGGGACATGAAAGGCTCCCCAACAGCTTCTGGACCCGTCTTCAGAGATTCCTGACCCCTAAGTGGAGCCTCTCAGGCCTTGGACCTGTGGTACAGCTCAGCAGGCTCTTAAATCAAGTTTTTATGTTCTTCGCAACAGCTAACAGGCCTGTTCACATCGGAAAAAATACCGCTAGTATCGAAATCCTGCGCGAACCGCTGCAGCCCATTTCTTTGCACAGCAGCATCGACAGCCCTCGGGGGACCGCCAACCCAAAGCTTCAGTCCGCCTGTCCGCAACATCAGGCCTGCTCTTTGCGCCACACTGACCACCGCCCATGATGCTCTCCTTGCTCCCCGCGAACCTCTCCAATGCAAATGGGACTCTTGGCACAAAACTTGAGAAGGTGAAACTTCAGCTGGACTAATCTGGGACTGTATCTGACCCGTGCTCCATTGCGGTTGGCCTGAACTTTTGACTTTGACCTGGTGCAGGGAAACCAGATAGCAGAAGTTGGAGCTTTATGCTTTTAGGAGCTGAATCACATTTTATTCTTTAAAAGTTCATAACTCCGGTTCTACTGATTGAACTTTTGTCATTTTGATCTTGTTTTATTTATTAAATTAAACTCTATTTTTCTAACCTCATGTGTGATCTTTTTTTGTGGTGTTTTCGCTTTTCTACTGTTTGAAGTGTAGCACAAATACTTTACACATTGCTTCTAAGTTAAACCTGGTTGCTCTGTGCCAAGCTACCAGGGGGTTGAGCACAGGTTAATTTGGGGGTTGCTTGTGCCTTACCCTGACTAGGATTGTGGTTGCTGCTTGACCAGGACTCACACCCGAGTCAATCAGTCACCCAATTGATAACATTGGTAGCTGTGGTGGGATCAGACTTGTGTTTGTGCAGTGCCATACAGTGATTTGGTGTACACTACCATTTTATATCTAAGACCGATTCAACTTTTTACCTGTTTGGCCTTTTTATTTTTAAATCTATTCCTGCTCTACCTGGCTGTTTGTGTCTGTGGCCCCACTTGCCAGGTTGGAGTATGAGTTTACTAACCTGGAGAGTTACACTATGGCTGAGCTCATGGAGTTTTTCAATGAGAGGGGGCTGCCTGCTAAAAGGAGCATCAAGACGGTGGAGCTCGAAAATCCTTGAGGGCATGGACAAAGGCCCATCAATTGCCAGTATGAACAGATGACCAGGAGGAAGAGGAGGATGAGAAGGATCAGAGCAGGGCCTACAGGAGGGTCTTGGAATGCAGCCTCTTGAGGACGGGGGGTAACCTATTCCCAAGATTGGAAATTCCCTCCCGTGCAGGGAGCAGTGTGTCCTCTTGCAACCTGCCACCAGAGGAGCTGGCGGAAAGGGAGGCAGAGAGGGAGAAGAGGCTGGAGATGGCTAAGCTCAAGATAGAGGAAAAGAAACTTGCAATGTAGGCAGAACAAAGGAAACTGGTCATGTAGGAGAGAATTGCTTTGTAGCGTTTGGCTCATGAGGGCAGCCTTAAGGAGCTGGACATCAATGCCAGACAGGCAGAGTCCAGCAGTGATGGTGGCAGTATTTCTTCAGTGCCCTCTAGAGACAAGAGGGTCCATATTCCTAAAGGTCTGGTGCCTGACTTTGTTGTGGAAGACGATATTGACAAGTGGTTTGAGGCTAATGAGATTGGCTTACAGATGCACACGATCCCGAGGAGGATTGCGGGGCTAGTCTAGGAGGCATATCCGTAGTGAAGGGAGGTCCACTCTACTGGGCCTAGAGAAGGGAGACAGGATGAGGTATCTCCCCATGAAGGAAGCCCTTGCCTGGAGGTATAGTCTGACCCCAGAGAAGTACAGACAAAACTTTAGGGATAGTCAGAAGCTGGCCCAACAGACCTGGGTGGATTGTGTGGGTTCCTTTTGCAAGGTACTGGATGTTTGGATAAAGGGCAGTGAATTAAAGGATTATCAGGGGATGTACAATTTGATTGCAAAAGAGCACATATTCAGCCTTTGTTTCCAGATCTGCGCCAACACCTGATTGATAGTAAGTTCATTGTCCACAGTGAGCTTGCTAAGGAGAGGGATGCTGGATCAGCACCAGGGTTCAAAAGAAGGTACTTGGTTGTGACCCCAAGAAGGGTGGTTTAGGTTCCACTCAGCAGAGTGAGGAGGTAGTCAAGGGAGACACAGAGAGGTCCCTGAGTAAGGGGGGAGGAAAGTGTTCCCATGCCCCTTCAGAGAAACCGGGAGGAGGTTCTGGTGGGTGGTGGCCCAGGGTGCCCCATTTCCAATACCACTGCTTTGATTGTTCTCAGAGATGACAAAAGCAGGGGGACTCTGTCTGTCCTAAGAAACCACTCACTGGTGGGACCTCTAAAGGGGTAGCCAATGTGGCCTTAGGGTTAAGTGGTCCCCAGGGGCAGGTCGTAGGCCTTGCCATGATCTCCCTTAGTTGGGGGATAGACTTGGAAGGTGAGCTGGTGATCCCCGAGGGTAGGAGTCATCACTTTCACCAGGTGAAAGCCAATGGGGCCCCTGTCACTGCTCTGAGGGACACTGATAGTGAAAATGCTAGTTTACCCAGAGCAATACATTGGCAAGGTGTGTAGGGTATCTCAGGCCCAAGGACATTTCTTTTTAGTTCCTATGGACCTGGTATCCCTGGAGTGGGAAGGTAATCCATAGAAGGGTTACAGTTAGTCCCCAGATGCCCATAGACTGTATTATGGGGAATGAGTTGCCTCTGGTGTCAGGAGCACTGGGAGGGGCTGCTGTCTAGGGCTCCCTGAAAGTTCAGTTTTCTGGGGGTGCCACTCCTAAGGACAGGGTAGGGGAACCCAGGTGGAGGGACAGGGTGAAGGAGGACTCCCCCTGTCCCCTGTTCAGTCTTAGGGTACAGACCATAGGCTGGGTTACCAGTCTGAGGATACCACCTCTGAACTGGTGGGAGGTAGAGTGGAAGCAGGGTGCCAGACACCCGGGGCTACTGCCTCCAGTCTGAGAAACCACATAGGACTGAGAGCCCTGTATGGCTTGGGACCTGGCTCTGGACACTGACAACTATCAGTGACCTCTGTTGGTTGATGTCCTTATGGGCAGAGTTTTCCTTGGGTTGGGGACAGAAGTCTGACTCTAGGGGTGGAGTGGGCCACGTCACTTTGTTAGTCATGGTAGTACTGTCTGCCTACTGGATGCATCTGTGAGCAAGTTAAGGTTAGAAGCAGCACAGATGGGGTCCACAAGTGAGGAGAAGGGTTCCCCATGGATCAGTTAAGTGGCTCAGGAGACTGTAGACGGAGGGATCCAACTAAGTTTAGAGAGGTGTGGAACTGACAAGTGTCCCTGCAGCAGAGGGCCATTGTCCATGCTCTGTCAACTAAGCAGGGAAGTTCATCAAGGTATTAATTTAGTCTTCCCTGGCTTTAGGCTGGAGGGGGATTGTGTTGGACCAGGCCCGTTTTTCAGGGTCACCCCTAAACATTTTGCCTTCCTGCTCCTACTTTTTGCTGAATTCCTTTTTGTTGGTCTTAGGAACTGCTTACCTTACCACTTCTAACCAGTGCTAACGTGCTTGTGCTCTCTCCTCTAAACATGGTAACTTTGGCTTATACCCAATTGGCATATTTAATGTACTTGTAAGTCCCAAGTGAAGTGGCACTACATGTGCCCAGGTCCTGTAAATTAAATGCTACTGGTGGGCCTGTAGAAATGACTGTGCCACCTACTTAAGTAGCCCTTTAAACATGTCCCAGGCCTGCCATTGCAGAGCCTGCGTGTGCAGTTCAAACTGTCTTTTTGACCTGGCAAAATAAACCTTTTGCCAGGCCCATCAGTTCCATTTTATATACAATAAGTCAATGCTAAGGTAGGCCCTGTACAGCCCCAGGGGCAGGGTGCAGTGTGTTTAAAAGTTTTACGTGTTGTGGTAGTTAAAAACTTTTAAATTTGCTTTTCACTATTGCAAGGCCTATCTTTCCCATAGGATAACATTGGAGTTGTCTTATTGCGTTTTATAATTGTAATTTCCAAATGGGAAGAGATTGCTGGTTCATGTTTGGTGTCTCTGGAGTCCTCATTTAAAATCTTAATTTATGGTGAAGTCGGAATTTAATTACCAATTCTGAAAATGCCACTTTAAGAAAGTTGGCATGTTCTTGCCTTAGCCATTTGGTGCCTGTAGCCTGTCTCTGGTTACCTGACTGGGTGTAGTAGGCAGTTGGACTTTGTGTATCCCTCCTAGACAGCCACACAATATGGGAGCTTAGGTGTGACAGGATGGGTGTCACTGGCAGGATGGGAGGGAGGAGCTGGGCTCAGCCTCATCCACACCTGAAGATGCTGTGTCCTTTCTCCACACAAAGGGCTTCATACCCCCTGTAGTTAGTCTCAATCCAGGGCAGGGAAGGCAGGACATTTGTGCACTTCAAAGGCATGCTTTTAGAAACTTCTCCCCACTTCAAAAGCACAACTATGTATAAAAGAAGGACCTCAAACACCACCACTTCAGTACACTTCTGGACCTGTGTATACTCTGCCAGGAATAAGGACTGCTGTGCTGCTGAAAGAACTGCCACTCTGCTGGACTGCTACTTAGAAGGAGCTGTTGCCCTGCTGTGCTGACCTGCTGCCCTCTTGCCTGGGAAGGAATATAACCTGCAACCTACCTTGAACCCAGAACCCCAGAGTGACCCAAATGTCTAGTCTGCTGGCCTCCTTATCTGAACCTCAGGGATATAAAAAGCTCCCCAACAACTCCTGGACACGTCTTCATTGAGTTCCTGACCCGTGCCCCTCAGGTCCTGGACCCTTGATGTAGCTCAGCATGCTCTTAAATCAAGCTTTTGGATTCTTCGCAACTGCAAACAGGTCCCTTTTCACCGGAACCGTGCCACTCGCACCGAAATCCAGCGCTTGCTGCCGCCAGACCATCTCTTTGCACAGCAGCATTGACAGCTCCTGGGAGACCGCCAACGTGAAGCTCCAGCCCACCAGTCCCCAACGCCCAGACTGCTCTTTGTCCCATACAGCCCGCCTCCTGTGTCACTCTCCTTGCTCCCCGCAGCCCTCTCCAATGTGAATAGGACTGTTGGCACAAAACTTGTGAAAGTAAAACTTCAGCCTACTAAATCTGGCACTGTATCTGACCAGCGCTCCATCGTGGTTGGCCTGAACATTTGACTTTGACTCTGTCCAGCACGACCAGATAGCTGCAATTGGCGCTTTATGCTTTTAGGCACTATATTGCAATTTATTCTTAAAAAATTAAGAACCCATGTTCTACTGATTGTATTTTTGTAGTTTTGGTCTTGTTTAATTTATTAAATTAAGCTCTTCTTTTCGAACCTGGTGTGGGGTCTTCCTGTGTGGTGTTGTCACTGTTTTACTGTTTAAAGCATTGCACAAATACTTTACACATCTCCTCTAAGTTTTGCCTGACTGCTCTGTGCCTAGCTACCAGGGGGTCCAGCACAGGTTAATTTGGGGTTTGCTTGTGCCTTACCCCGACTAGGATTGTGGTTGCTGCTTGACCAGGGCTCACACCACAGTCAATCAGTGTTAGACTTGGCATCTTTTGGCTTGTTTCCCCTGTTTTTTTTGCTTTCTGAACTCTTATTTTTATGGTATGTTGGTCTTCGTTTTGCTGGTTTAGTGCCTCTGCGCACTTTCTCACTGCTGTTCAGTGTTAAAGTGCAAGTGCTCCTACGGTAAATTGTGTTTATGGATTTGGTGTTTCCATGTTTGGCTTATTTGATTTACTACTATGTCCCTAGTACAGTGCACCTTGTGTGCCCAGGGCCTGTAAATCAAATGCTGCTAGTGGGATGCTTGTTTCCGGTCCAGGGAAGACATGGCTTGGCAGTTCGGGCTGGACTGTTCCCATGAGGCACAGGGTCAGACTGATTTTCATATGGCCATGTCTGAACTGGGGTGGTGGAGTGAGCTAAAGAATGATGATGGATTAAACCCAGATCAGTTGACTGGGGGTGAGTGTTTGATTAGCTCAAGCGCTCCGTCCATCATCCCCTTTGGTATCGCTTTGTTCGCCCTAAGTTGGCAGGGTATGCCCAGACGTGGGTCCCTTGCTCACTTTGCCACTGGATTCAAGCTAGCCTGGCTGATGACGGCTGAATAGCCAGAAACCGGTCCCAGGATGCTTGTTTCCGGTCCAGGGAAGACATGGCTTGGCAGTTCGGGCTGGACTGTTCCCATGAGGCACAGGGTCAGACTGATTTGCATATGGCCATGTCTGAACTGGGGTGGTGGAGTGAGCTAAAGAATGATGATGGATTAAATCCAGATCAGTTGACTGGGGGTGAGTGTTTGATTAGCTCAAGCGCTCCGTCCATCATCCCCTTTGGTATCGCTTTGTTCGCCCTAAGTTGGCAGGGTATGCCCAGACGTGGGTCCCTTGCTCACTTTGCCACTGGATTCAAGCTAGCCTGGCTGATGATGGCTGAATAGCCAGAAACCGGCCCCATGATGCCTGTTTCTGGTCCAGGGAAGACATGGCTTGGCAGTTCGGGCTGGACTGTTCCCATGAGGCACAGGGTCAGACTGATTTGCATATGGCCATGTCTGAACTGGGGTGGTGGAGTGAACTAAAGAATGATGATGGATTAAACCCAGATCAGTTGACTGGGGGTGAGTGTTTGATTAGCTCAAGCGCTCCGTCCATCATCCCCTTTGGTATCGCTTTGTTCGCCCTAAGTTGGCAGGGTATGCCCAGACGTGGGGCCCTTGCTCACTTTGCCACTGGATTCAAGCTAGCCTGGCTGATGACGGCTGAATAGCCAGAAACCGGTCCCAGGATGCTTGTTTCCGGTCCAGGGAAGACATGGCTTGGCAGTTCGGCCTGGACTGTTCCCATGAGGCACAGGGTCAGACTGATTTGCATATGGCCATGGCTGAACTGGGGTGGTGGAGTGAGCTAAAGAATGATGATGGATTAAACCCAGATCAGTTGACTGGGGGTGAGTGTTTGATTAGCTCAAGCGCTCCGTCCATCATCCCCTTTGGTATCGCTTTGTTCGCCCTAAGTTGGCAGGGTATGCCCAGACGTGGGTCCCTTGCTCACTTTGCCACTGGATTCAAGCTAGCCTGGCTGATGACGGCTGAATAGCCAGAAACCTGTCCCAGGATGCTTGTTTCCGGTCCAGGGAAGACATGGCTTGGCAGTTCGGGCTGGACTGTTGCCATGAGGCACAGGGTCAGACTGATTTGCATATGGCCATGTCTGAACTGGGGTGGTGGAGTGAGCTAAAGAATGATGATGGATTAAACCCAGATCAGTTGACTGGGGGTGAGTGTTTGATTAGCTCAAGCGCTCCGTCCATCATCCCCTTTGGTATCGCTAGTGGGGCTGCAGCACTGATTGTGCCACCCACACAAGCAGCCTTTTAAAGGGTTCTCAGACCTGCCACTGCAGTGTATGCGTGCAGTTTTTGCTGCCATGTCGACCTGGCAAGTACACCTACTTGCCAGGCCCTAACGTTCACTTTTCTTACATGTAAGGCACCCCTCAGGTATGCCCAAGGTACCCCCATGGGCAGGGTGCAGTGTATGTAAAAGGTAGCGCATGTCCTGGTGTGTGTGACATGTCCTGATAGTGAAATACTGCCATGTTCGTTTTTCACTATTGAAAGGCTATCTGCCCCCATTGGCTAATATGGTAGTTGCTTTGTAACATCTTACAGGTATACCTTTCCATGGGGACTAAATAGAGAATTTGTGTTTAGGCTCTCTGAACTCAGAATTTAATAACACATCTTTTTTTTAGGGAGATGGTTTCTAAATTGTGTGTTTGAAAATGACACTTTTAGAAAGTAGACATTTTCTTGTTTAACCATTCTCTGTGCCTCTGCTCGTTTGTATATCGACTGTCTGGTTTTGGAGTGACATGGGCTGGGGATGTGCATTCACTGTAGACAACCACAATGGAGGTTGAGGGGTGTCCTGCCTTTCCTGGGTGACCCTTAGTTCTGCTGAATAGGCCTGGCCTGCATTTAGAGTGGTGGAAGGAGATTTCACTAGCACCTGAACAGGCAGTGTCTCCTCTGCACAATGCTGTCTCTACCTCCAGTAGTGACGCTGGGCCAGAGAGGGCAGACCTGGTTTGGACTGGGCTCAGAGACCCTTGCCACAAAAGGGAACAAAGAGAAAATGTGGTATAAATATTGGGGCCCTGACCCCAGAACTTTAGAACTCTTTTGGATCAAGGAACCTGCCAAGAAGAAGAGCTGGAGAAGCTGTGAGGAGGAACTACCACTTTGCTGTGTGCTTTGCTGTGTTGGCCTGCAGTAGCTGCTTCTGTCTTGGGCAGAAGAAAAAGAACTGGACTGAACTTTCTGCAACTTCTTTGTTTGAGTTTCTTCAAGGGCTTGAAGTAGAGTTTGCCCCAGTTCAAGAAGTCTCAGGAACAGCAAAGACTTCAAGTTCATCTGCAACCAGTACTTGGAACTGTGGGTTCTGTGCTGCAACAGAAGTAAAAGCAACTTGACACTGTCAACGACGCTGCTGCCAGCTCCGTGTCCTAAAGGCACCGCAGAGGGCCCCCCGGACTTCGCACCACAACCCTGGTCTCACCAACGCCAGATACCGCCACCGAGCTGCTGTTTGCCCCGTGACCTATGGGCACTGCACTCTGCAGGGCCTCGCTTCACATCACCACCCTGGTATACCCGACGACGATGCTCCACATCGACGCCGCTGCTTGCACTATGGTTTGAGGGCACCACTTGTAAGTTACACAATGCACCACCCCATCCCACACCGCAGCCTTGGCCTACCAACGCCTTCAACTCCGGTTCGTCAGCTGACTACAGCGCTTCAGCAACAACGACGTCGCTGCTTGTACCGTGACCTCCTAGCATCGCAACCAGCACCACCCCACTTCGCACCGCAGCCCTGGTCTCACCGATGCTGCTGGACACCGTCACCGAGCCGCTGCCTTCACCGCGACCGGAGGGCACCACATGCCGCACCGCTGCACTTCGCACTGCAGCCCCGACACCCACCAACGTCAGCGCTCCTGACTTCAACCGCACGGAGTTTGATCTGTAACACGTGTGACTTCAAGGGCCCGACGACTCCTGCACCAATCTCCGGAACTGACATCTGCCGCCGCTGACTCTTCAGAGCTCACCGCGAGGTCTCTAACGCCCTACATTTCTAAAGGTACTGTTTTGCGGGTCTTCCCGACACCGTAGCTGATCTGCGACGCCGCGGTCATCCAGAACTGTTTGGATTTGTGTTCACGACGCAATAATAACCCTGCTAGAGCTATTGACCTCAAGGAACTGCATTTTAAGTTTATTTTTGCTTATTGATATTCCTAAGAACTGTATGGTGGATTTTTAGCGCTTTTGGTCTTGTGTTGCACAGATGAAATATTGAATATTTTTCTAAAACTAGTGTGGTGTCCTTTTGTAGTATTTTCACTGTATTACTGCTGGTTATGTGCAAATGCTTTACACACTGCCTTTGAGATAAGCCTGACTGCTTTGCCAAGCTACCAAGGTGGTGAGCAGGGGTTATTTTCGAAGTGTATCCCCCTTATCCTGACTAGGAAGAAGGGTCCCTATTTGGTCAGGGTAACAACCTGCCAACTAGAGACCTCCATTTCTAACAATCAGTCACCCAGTTTCTAAAATCTGGGAACTACAGATTCCATTCTCAATATCTCCTCCAAATATGGCTTGGACGAAGGTGATGAAAATGGAAGTGATATGTAATGCTTTAGAATGCCGGGGCCGTCTTTTATTGTTTCTAGGCGATCCATTGGGAAGCATCTCTTAAGATTACATTGTTATAGATGGGTGATAATGTGCTAAGCATGCACAAGTCTGCTCATGTTTGTTATCACCCCACCATGTCTATGTCTGATTACCCCTCTGTGGGAGAACTACAGTACTTTTTTGTGAGACACCGGATGGTGAGGGGGTTGCAGAGATTCCTTGCCTGGCAAAGAGGGCAAATGAGGCCGAAAGGAGTGTGCGGTGCTTTAAATGACTTGAAAAGGAGGGGGGGGGGCCTCTAACAGGGGCGTGGCCAAAGAAGCATCAATAAGAATTCTTTATGATTGGCGTGGCCAATGTAATTAAGGGTGTAGCATAATAAATATCAACTAGAACACTGTATGTCATGCAGCATGCCACCCATCCATTATTTGGATTTTTCTCTATGAGTTTTCTGTTATCGCATCCAGACAGAACACAACAAAGAGCAACTACACCTAATGCATGTTAGCAATATCAGCTAAGTAGACTAACAACAATTATATTGTCTTGAATAATTACAAATATTTCAAATCTGAAAATATGACACGGAGTGGAATATTATAAAGATCTGTGGAAGCGTCTTCAGAGTATCTCAATCACTCCTGTTCTCCCTTTTATCAGGGGTGTAGCTTCTATTGGTGCTGCAGGAGCAGTGGCACTGGGGCCAAGGGGTCTGAGGGGCCCACAGGACCCTGCTATATTTCACAGTTCAAACAGCTGCGGGGCCCCATTTCCTTCCTTGCTCTAGGGCCCAAGACACACTGGCTACGCCACTGCCCTTAATACCGCTTTCCTCTGCAATCTCACTTTTTTGTACATTTACATCAATTTTCTCCCCAAATCTTTCTGAAATCTCTCTCTCTCTCTCTCTCTCTCTCTCTCTCCCCCATCCCCGTCCCCCGAAGGACTTGAGAGCTTATAGATTGAAGGCCTTTAGGACCCACTGATGGGCACGGTGAACCACTTGCATTGCCTTCAGGTAGGGGAGCAAGTGAAGGCAAACATTAATCTTTGATATAAAACAGGGGAATGAGATACACACTTGGTGGATGAATTGCTCACTGTGTACCTAGGAAACCTGGCTCAAGCCTGGCTTCCCTACATGCCCCTTGTGTGATACTTATTTCTTCGATCCTCTCTTTTTCATAGCACTTTCAAATATGTGAGTTCATGAATGAATGTGTGCTGGTCAAAACCTATTTTGTGTAATTTATTAGACTATAGTGTTGCTCCATTTGTAATAAGAATCTAGGCCACACATAGGGTAGTCATGACAACAGACTTGCCTTTTACTATTGGCATTGTCAGTAGGGCTGATGGGGTCGTGATTGTTTGTAAGTCCATGCTTAGAAACTATGGGGCAGATTTACAAGCCCCCTGCGCCACCAGTACGTCACTTTTCGTGACGTACTGGTGGCGCAGGGGGCTCCTCCATATTTACAAGGAGAGGAAAAGCCACCCTGCGTGACTTTTCCTCTCCTTGTAAATACGGCCCCTTCACACGCAGCACTTTGCGTTGAAGGGGCGTTCCATGGGTGTTGCTGTGGGTGTTCCCACGCAACACCCATGGAACAAGACACATCTCCAGATTTACGAGAAATCGTAAATCTGGAGATGCGTGTGAATGCTACGCCACCCTAGAGGTGGCGTAGCGAGAGCAACGAGGAGAAATGTTTTCATTTCTCCTCGTTATTTCTCTTTCAATGCGTGCTGCATTCTACAGCACACATTGAAGGAGGAAAATGCCTGTAGTGATTGTTTTTGTGCAGGAAAGTGACTCTTCCTGCACAAAAACAATCTCCCACGACGCAGGCATCCTTGCACCATGGTGCAAGGGTGCCTGCGCCGGCGCATGGCTGCAGTTTGTGCGCTAGCGCAGGGGAAAGCACAGGAATGTGACATATTCTTGTAAATATGTCGCATTCCTGTGCTTTGGAAGTGCCGCAGCGTGGCGCAGCCAAAGGGCTTGCGGTGCCGCGCTGCGGCACTTCCTCGTAGATCTGCCCCTATCACTTTTAAGAATTGACTCCAAATGCAGTGATATAAACAGATGTACTAAGGTGAAACGCTTCCGCCTGTTGAAGAAATAGACTTTTTTCAATTTTGAAAGAGGTTGTCATAGTTTTACATGATGATTGCTTCACGATTTACATGGCAGGCATTTTTAGGGACAGGCTTGTGCATGGGTCTTAGAGCCAAGCCAGACCCTTAGCTCTGCTCTTGCTCGGCATTTACTTGCAATTGATTTTCTGGCTAGTCCACCTCTAGCCTTCTGCCTCACATCCAGAGTCATCAGTCCTGACCCACCCACGCGCAACCTAAGCTCAATCAGACACCTAAAGGTGACTCAGTTTACAGCAAAAACTATACAGGCGGCATATGTAACATGAAAAAACTACATAAACACAACATCTGGGAAAGGCAAATAATCTTAGTAAATGCAAGTTGAAGTGTAAAGAGGAGCTTTCACTGACCCCTTTGGCCACACACACACCCAATAGCCAAAGTCCCACTGCCCAATCCTATGCATAAAGAGATCAACAGGATAAATTCTCCGTGCAATTGCCTTACATTTTGCTTTCTAAAGAATCTGTTTCCTTTATTTGATATAACATGGCATACAACATTTATAAATCAGCCCTGATTGAATAATGCCTTGAACTTTTGCCCTGCATCCTACCAGAGCACAGCAATATATTAACCGCTCTCTGCCCGCACACCTTTGGTAGCTAGCTGCAGACATGCTTCACTGACAATTTGAAACACATAATTGGTATTCCAGCGCCAAGGGTTTACGGATAGTACTTCTATGCAAGTGACTTACCTATTGTCATAAAACCTCGCCACTATCGTTAAATCAAAGTAGGGAATTAATTCCCGGCATAACCGTTTCATTAATTTTTGTGAATATTTCCTTTTCCGATGTCGGTGCCTTTTTATGCCTGACAGACCTAAAGACGGTATTTTATTACATTTGGAGGCGAAAGGAAAAAGGCTGGTGAAGGAGAAGAGGTGACAACAGGAACATGTTCCAAATCGCCCAGAAAGAGTTGTGTGTACAGCTAAATATAACTTTCACTGGTATGAAATGAAATGATGAAATTAAATGAAATAAACTTGTAAAAGTGCACAAATGCCCAAGGGCGTCACTAGGCTCAAAAGACTTCGCTAGATCGGGCAGGTTTAATAGAGTGAAGACCCAGGTTTTAAGGACTTTCCTAAAGGCTGTCTGGCTTTTCAGACCGGTAGCATGGTGGAGGAGGGAGTGCCATAGCTTGGCGGTTACCATCGAGAAGGCTCTACCTCCCCATCTTGCTTTTCGAAATTTGGGGACCACCACCAAATTCTGAGTCGCTGAGCGAAGCAATCTGGTTGGTAGATATCGGTAGATATCTGGGGGCAGATTTACGTTTCCTGGCGCATCCCTGCAAATCAGCAGGGATGCGCCAGGAAAGATGCGTGACGCAAGTTAACCCTTGCGCCACCACAGATGCGCCGCATTTACAATGCGGCGCATCATGGCGCAAGGATAAACAGATGAGTGTCGCATCTGCCGGCGTAAGGTTGGCGCAGTGCTGGAGTTGTGTCGCGGGCACAACGCAACTCCAGCACTGTTCCAACCTGGCCTATCCTCAACATGGTGCGTCACGCCTTACGCCTGCTTCAAGCAGGCGCAAGGTTTTGACGCAGTGGCGTCGGAAAAGTGACTGAGTGAAATCTTGTAGATTTCACTCAGGCACTTTCCGAGGCGTTCCTGCGACGGAACGCCCCCTGCGCCAGAACGCCCACATGAAACCTGACGCAGGTTTCATGTGGCGCAGGGCTTTACAACGTGACGCATCTCCCTAGATGCGTCACGTTGTAAATCCCCCGCAGCATGGCGCTAGCTTTACGCCGCTGCTGCGTCACAGAAGTGACGCAACGGCAGCGCAAATGTGGCGCACGGGGCTCGTAAATCTGCCCCCTGGTTGGTAGAAATTAAACATAAAATACGCAGGAAAAGAGAGACGATGTAAAAGCAGTCCAAAGAAAATTATTTTAACAGGCCTTTATTTTTCCCTTACACAAACGAAGCCATGCTCTCGGGTTTGCATTACGTTTTTTGGAAGAAAGATTATTTTAAACAAATTGTACATACATTCCACAAGAGTCTACAGTAGATTTGAACCAGGCCCAGGTGAAATTTCTGTTATGCCAGCGTAATCTCACGTAATTTCATGTATTGTTGCATTTGCTTGTTACGTGGAATTCCTGAAAATATTCTATGCTGTGTAATTATGTGCCATTCACAGCAAAAACTTTAGCATGAGGGCACAGGAAAAACACGAATAACGAGAATTCAACCAGCTGCTGTTTGCAGGGCTCGTGTTTTTTGCACTTTTGTTAGCGCCATATGCGTCCTCAGATCTAAATTAGATGTGAGGATGCTATTTAAGCTAAAATATGGCACAAAAAGCTGGTTGTGCATTTTACGTAATTACTCATAATTTTGCATTATAGTTATAAAATTTCAGATAACTACGCAAAAGCAAATTGCATGCATTTTGCACACTCCTACTTTACACACAGTTCCTTTTCCAAGCTTTTCCTCTCAAAACTTCTTGGGATGCACACTGTTCACCACAGGGATCACCATATATTGTCACTATGCAATTAAAATTGCATTATGTTCAGGAGGATAAAAGAAGACCACAGACAAGGGCTCAAGTGTGAACGTGGAAGCTGAGTAAACCTCCGAAGCTTACCTTTCCTTTCCAGCACACATGCCTATTTTAATAAGCATTGGTTAAACCATTCCTTCCCATAGATCTTTCTTTTTGAGTGTGAATATATGTTGTTCTGTGTGTACAATTTTGTTAAGGTTGCTTTTATAAGTCTTTACAGCAACATAAGATAGAATTTGGCAATTTGAACCATTGTAGTGATTTGGTGGCCAATACATAGTTTTCTGTCAAAACTATATCCTAGTTTCTTTACTGAATGACTTGGAGTTGTGGTGGCTGGTAGTGCCTCGGGCAAATTGATGGCAAGCTGGCACCTTAAGAATTCCCACCTTAGAGGATCTCGGTCTTGGTGTGTTACAGTTTCAGACAGAGGAAGCGCTCCTTCATCCTGATATGTTTAAGTTTCAGACAGATGATGATGTTTTCCTTCCCATCATTGTGAGGGTCCAGATGGATGCGGAGCTGGATATCATGCGCATACATTTGGAACTGTAGATGGTACTGCCAGTGGTCTCATGTAGCTATTGAAACCCCCAGGGCACCATGGAGATCCCTGTGAGACTTCACAATAGATACATTTAGATGTTGAGGAAGAAGAGCCTTTTCTAATTTGATGACTTTGGTACCCAAGTTAGCATTGTTATCAATGTCCGACACCCCGGGGTGGTCAAAACCTCCCTTATGAGGGGGCGTGGCTTGGCAAGCCGACATGGCGGACATGGGTTAAGAGCGCTCCGTCCAGCCCACTTAGACATCCTACAATATCCTACCTCTCCGATACTCTCCCGTGACTCCGCTATGCCTCGCTGCTGAATTGCTGCGACGGTCCCTGCCTGGGCAAAAGCTGGTGCGGTGGATGCCCCCGGAGGCGGCGATTCCTCGGTGGAGGTCCGGCGGGGCCTGCGAGGTGCGCGGCCTGGAGCCGGGCCGGGGGCGTTGCCTGGATCTCGGGCCGGCGTGGGGCGGAGCGGCCTTGGCGGTGTTGTCCCGGGACGGAGCGGAATATTGGCGCCAGTGTGCACTCCTGGGCGGAGGTCTCTATCCGGGGCCGGCCAATCCTGCCAGGGGCAGATCCTGAGGGCGCAAAGCTGAGGCTCAGAGGCCGATTCAGGCCGCGGCGGCGAGGACGGAGGAGGGTGGTCCGACGCCATCGGCGCGCTGGTGGCTGCTGTCTGGCTGAGGCGGTAGGGGTGGGGGCCCGCTGATTCTCTGTCCCCCCCCCTTTTTGTTTCTTCCATCCCCCTGAGTCCGGAGGCAGACGGCGAGCGGTGCTCTGGGGCCCTTGATCCTCCTCCCCCTGGCGTATCCATCTGGGGGTGCCGGCGGTCCTTTCGGGCCGCGAGGAGGTGAGTGGCGGCAGCGAGGGAGGCACTTTGCACCGGCGGCCCTGCACACTCGGGGGACGGGGGTGTTGCGGCTCTTCCCCCCCTCTCTCCTACATCATCGATACTGGAGGGGAGTGAGTTGGTGCTTGGTCCATCTTGCCCTGGTGCCTGACTGAGATTGGTGCGCTGGCCCCGGGGGCACTCTCGCTCTGGAAGTGCGACCATTACCTACGGATGCCGTTGTGGGGGTCCACTGCTGGTCATTAACACGCGACTTGCCGGCAGAGCTCGACGCTGGGGTGTCTTTGGCGTCCCCCCCTCTCATTCTCTCCCCCCCTCCGCCTTATGGTGAGGGGTTCAGCGGTCAGGTCGGACCGCGGGGGGGCCCATCAGCACTGGTGGGAGGTGCGTGAGCCCCAGGGGTTGTGGGGGAAGACCCTCGCTGACACCTGCTGCCTATTGCTGTGGATGGAATCCCCCATCTCGGAGGATCAGTTGTGAGGGGCCGGTTGGTTTGGGTGGATCTTCTTCGGGATCCTGGGCGGTGGCCCTGGGTGGTGGATCACATATTTCTGGCGACAGGTGGCGCTCTATTGATCACGTTGCAACTGCCCGGACGGGGCTAAGAACTCCTCAGAGTCCGTCATGACACGAGATAAGGGCGGCTGAGGGCCGCCTAAGCAGGGCCCTATTGATAAGTTCACGGGCCCGGGGGCCGCTGGAGGACCTTCTGGGGGTGTGCCGGACAATGCAGCGCTCCTTGCGGCCATTACACAGTCCAGAGACATGTTAGACGCCAAGATAGGGGCGGTGGGCTCGGACGTCATGCTATTGCGGCAGGATCTGAGGAACGCCGTGTCCCGAATTACAGAGGCCGAGACCCGTATCTCTGGAGTGGAGGATGATGTTACCACGCTGAAGGCGCGGGTGGCTGCACTGGAGACCACCCAGCGGGGTCTCGCACTGCGGGTGGAGGATGCGGAGGGGAGGGCAAGACGCAATAATCTCCGCTTCGTTGGGTTTCCGGAAGGATGCGAGGGGGGCGCCATGGAGCAGTTCCTTACGCGGTGGCTCGAAAGTTGGCTTCCACCAGATTTGATGTCCCGCTGCTTTGTGATTGAGCGTGCTCATCGAGCGCTCGTTCAGAGGCCTCCGCCTGGGGCCCGCCCGAGACCTGTCATTGCAAAGCTATTAAACTATCATGACAGGGATGTTATTCTGAAGCAGGCACGTCTCAAAGAACCCCTCCAGTGCGATAACGCTCGTATCCTAATTTTTCCTGACTACACGAGGCTGGTCCAGCAACAGCGGCAGTCGTTCCTAGCTAGAAAGGCCCGCTTGAGGGAACTCAAACTCCCGTATGCCCTACTATATCCGGCTCGTCTGCGGGTGGTCTATCGCTCCCGCACCCATTTTTTCGACTCACCGGAAGAGGTGTTTAAATGGACTGATGAAACGGTGCGAGTGCGGGCTCATACGCCACCGGGACGAGGGTCTGATTCCTCCTCGTCGGAGGCTGCTCGGGGGGCCTCGGTGAAGTCGAAGGGGGCCAGAAGGTCGCGCTCCAGGCGCCGCTCCCTGTCCTGTGGTGCGGCATCCCGGGCTGGCTCGGTTTCAGGCCGGCAGACAGTGCAGCCCTGAAAGATGTATCAGCGAGGAGCAGAAGCAGAACAGTTTGTACCTGCTGGATAGGAGAGGCTTAAATGTGGGCCGGGTCCGTTAGTGGATCCGTGCGTCTTGAGGGAGTGTTAGCCAAAGATGGGCTGTGAGTTGGGGATCCATTGGTCGGGACGGACCGGGCCCTCCCGTTGGCGGGCGCGGGACATACCCGACGCGACAGATACTTCATTGTGGTTGAGGTATGGGGTGGGGGGTTTGTTGGGAAAAGGGTTGTTTGGTTTGTTGATCGCACTTCACCGCTCAGATAGTCGGCTCATATTTGCACGCCGGGTAGGATTCCACATCCCCGCCCACGCAGTTACAATACTACATGGCAGATATACCCCATAGGGAGAAAATATCCCTGGGCTCTCTCCGTATTCTCAGCTGGAACGTGAGGGGAGCTCTCGATAAAATTAAACGTGGGGCCATATTGCAGCAGGCCAAGCGGGCGGGGCAGATATCCTCCTACTACAGGAGACACATCTCCTGGGGACAAAAGCCCCTTGCCTTCAACGATATGGATATCAACAGGTGTTCCACTCTGGTTTTGTGAGGGGGTCCAGGGGAGTAGCTATTCTAGTTCATCGTAGGGTTCCTTATGTGCATAGTAGGCTTTGGACCGATACCCAGGGGCGCTATATATTCTTACAAGGCAAGGTGGGGGAGGACTTCCTGATCCTGGGCAGTGTATACGCTCCTCCTCCGCTACAATGGAGCCTGGTGGAGCGGCTTATGGCTATATGGGTGGACATGCCAGATGGAGGGGCTGTTATTGGTGGAGATTGGAATGATGTCATGAATGTGGGCATGGACCGCTGGAGAGAGAGGGGTGTTTCTGAGGGAGGCGGCACCACACGACTGCACTCGCTGGCGACGGGTCTGGACTGGGTGGATGCCTGGCGTCACTTGCATCGGGATGACCGAGAGTTTACTTATCTCTCGGCGGTCCACGACTCCTTCTCTAGACTCGACTACATATTTGTTCCCGAGTGATAGTGGGTAGGGTGATGGGGGCAGAGATTCTCCCACGAGGTCTTTCTGACCATTCCCCGGTGGCCCTCACCATACAGATGGGGCGGAGGAGGCAACCGTTTAGGTGGCGCCTGTCGGTGTGGCACTTGCAGAACGACGATTATAGGGAACGGATGAGCGATGCTATTGATGAGTATTTGAGAGTGAATGTGGGGTCTGTGATCGGGGCCGATTCTGTGTGGGAGGCGATGAAGCCGGCATTGAGGGGTACAGATATCGCCTGGCGTGCAGCGGCTCGCAGAACACGTAGGGAGGCACTTATCCAGGCTGAGGCGGGTATCGAAGATCTTGAGCGTCGGGGGCGAGAGGCAGGCGGCGGCCAGGCCAGACGCCAATTGCTGTTTGCCCAACAAAATTATGCCGCGCTACTGCTAGTCGAGGCCCGACAGGCCTGGCTGGCGACGCGCAGCAGAGTGTATCAATGGGGGGACAAATCCAGCAAGATGCTTCATCGACTCTGCCAGGGGGTGTATCATGCCCAGAGTCTACCGGGCATACTGGGCCCAGAGGGTGTGCCACTCACAGATCCCAGAGCCCTGGCGGAGAGCTTCGCTACATATTATGCGGAACTCTATGCCGCTAATGAGTGTCTGCCTGCAGCCACGATTGATAGGTTTTTGTCCGACCTTCCGCCCAGGGCCCTACCAGATGCAGTAAGAGAGGATCTGGAGCTCCCACTGACAGACGAGGAGCTGGGAGTTGCATTGGGGGAGCTTAACTCCGGGAAGGCTCCGGGACCCAACGGGTTCCCCAGTGAATTTTTTAAGCGATACTTCCCACAGGTGGGGCCTCACTACCGTGCAGTGGTGGAGGAGGCGCGAGATCGTGGCTCTCTCCCCGGGATTGGAGGCATGCGGAGGTGGTGGTCTTCCACAAGCCCGGCCGACCGCCGGATCAACATGCGTCCTACAGGCCCATCTCCCTCTTGAACGTGGAGGCCAAAATTCTGGCAAAGGCCCTGGCCAATCGCTTACTGCCCCATGTGGCCGCTTTGGTGCATCCCGACCAGGCGGGTTTCATGCCCCAGCGGGCGACTAGACATAACATTAGGAGGGCACATGTCGCGGTGGCGGCCATCCAGCACCTGGGAGCGCCGGCAGCGTTGTTGCTAGCGGACATGGACAGGGCATTTGATTCTCTTAGTTGGGTGTACCTCTTTGCCTTATTACAACGGTTGAATCTCGGGCCGCGGTTTATTTCCTACTTGTCTCTCTTATATACAGATCTTACGGCATTGGTGCGGGTGGCTGGCATGGCTTCATCCGTGTTCTCTATTGGGCGGGGGTGAGACAGGGATGCCCCTTATCCCCATATTTATTTGCCCTTGCGATGGAGCCTCTAGCGGCGTGGGTGCGAATGGACGCACAGATACAGGGATTTGAATGGGACACAGGGTTGTCGGACAGGATTGCATTGTATGCGGATGATGTCCTCTTCTTCCTCACAAATGTGAATAGAACAGGGCCACGACTCCTGCGAATAATGCAAATTTTCGGGGAGACGTCTGGACTTTATATGAATCCCCGCAAGTCCACGCTGTGGATGCTTGGAGGCCGGGTAGATTTAGGCGCTTGGGCATCATCGATTCAGCTGGCAGCAGGAGGACTGAAATATTTGGGAGTATTTATAACACAGGTGCCGGCAGTCGCTTGGGAGCGCAACTTAGTACCAGTGTGGGATCGAGTACGTGAAGATATTAAGATCTGGTCCCGCATGCCGCTGACTATATATGGTAGATCAGCTATATTTAAGATGATCGCGCTCCCTCGCCTGTTATATCAGCTGCAAAATCACCCCTATCCGATTTCTCCTCGCTGGTTTAGGCAGGTAAATGCGGCCCTTGGGCAATTCTTGTGGGATGGGGGTAGGGTACGCGTGGCCTTACGGACGTGCTTCTTATCTACTTACTGTGGGGGATTGGCTTCACCGGACATCCTATCATACTATCAAGCATCTCATTTGCTCGTATTGAATGAATGGTGGTATGGCGATCGGGAGGACCCGGCATATGCAGTAGAGAGGCGGCTCTTGGGAGACCACTCGCTGCACCGGGTATTATATTCGGCACCTCTACGGAGATCGTTGCCTTCCGCAACGAGGGTTGTGTTCCAGATCTGGCGGCAGGCGCTGCGTAGGATGGGGTGGTGGAACACGCTAACGCGGGAGACTCCCCTATGGGATAATGGGCGGTTGCCACAACTGGCGGCCCTGCCGGGATTTCGGGGCTGGGATCACATAGGGATATCGGTCCTGGGTGACGTCATGAGGGGCCTCGTGTTGAAGTCCTTCCAGGACCTTCAGGCGGAATTTCATATGCCGAAGTCCCAGTTCTACAAGTACCTGCAATTTCGTCATGCTCTGCTGCCTAGTCTGGCGGGACTGGAGTCTTTGGCTGAGTTTAGTCCTCTGGAAGCCAAAGTTTTTATGGGCGAACTACCGGATCGTAAGATCTCGAGAATATATCAAACCCTGGTTAGTCACTGCTCTTCCAGGCTTCAAAAACTCCGGGAGGATTGGGAGGGAGATCTAGGCCCCTTAGAGGAAGAGGATTGGGTGGAGGCTCTGGCTGCCCCGCGAGGAGCGGCCATAGCGGTGCGCCTGCTTCAATATAAGTACCTGCATAGGATTTATTATACCCGTATGCGTCTGTGGAGGGCGGGGTTGATTGCCTCCCCGGTGTGTCTACGATGTGAGCGAGAAGAGGGTACGTTAATACACACGGTTTGGCAGTGTTTCTCCTTAGATCGTTTCTGGAGGGGGGTCTTCAGTTGCCTATCAGAGGTGCTGGGCTGGGATCTTCCCCGCTCGCCGAAACTAGCACTTTTACATGTTATGGAGGAGATAGGCGGCAAAATCTACAAACGCCATCTGTTGCTGTTAGGTCTTACATTAGCCAAAAGAGACATAGCAAGGGCGTGGAAGGCACCGGGGCCCCCAGCACTAACTGCCTGGAAGAATGGCCTTGATTTCTGCATGGGCCTAGAGAAACCCATTTTCGTTGCCAGGGGATGCCCTCTCAAACACTTTAAAATATGGAAAAGGTGGGCGGATTATAGGGGATTGCTCCTGGATCCGGTCCCGTCGGAGAGGGACCCGCGTATGTAGGATGGGGTTCATTGGGGAGGTTTCAGAGAGAGGGATGGACGATGGAACCCTGGTGGGTATTTCTTATTTTAACATTGGAACGGCTCCGGCTGGAGTTGGTGTGTTGTGCGATCGGGGGGAGGGTTGGGAGGGGAGTTGGATTTTGTTTGTATTGCCCTTAATTTCTTCTCGATATTATTTTGTAAAATGTCAAAGTCAATGATAATTGCTTTTGATTCTGCGGTTGCCCCTGGGGTACAGGGCCCCGCAATATATGTGCCACTTGACAATAATTTTTTTTTTAAAAACCTCCCTTATGAAGATGCAGTCCAAACAACAAAATATCACCCGTCGTGAGGAACCAGTTGTTGCTGTACCGTTAGGTTTCTTTCATAAACCCTCCTTTGTATATCCAAAAACACCCAATATTTTGTGGTCTTATTCTCAAAACATGCTCAGTCAGGGCCCAATAGTGGCTTGTACAAACCGTTATGCCCCACTTTCTAGCCTGGGTGAACAGGATTGACTGAATAAAGCCGGTAAGGTAGAAACTAAAAATAGGGATAGGACCCCGAAAGGTAATGAGAACAACAATGCTGGACAAATTAAAAAAGTAAATGGTACAACCGACCAAATCAGATCCTGGAATATAGCTGGGATCAAAAACAAGCTTAATGATGAGGAGTGGGTAGGTATTATGAAATCAGTACACTTGTTGTATCTCCAGGAAACATGGCACACACAAACACCTTATATTGATGGCTTTGTCACAATTTCTACCCCAGCTATACCTTCGCTATATGGACAAGCCAAGGGAGGCCAAGCAATTTTTATTTCTACAACAGCATCGGTTGTATTAAAAAAGGTTATCGTGATTCCCCTTACTTCCAACTGCCACTTTTAGTAGTGGGCAATAATCAATCCTTCATACTAATAAACTATTATAACAACATTTTTAATGCAACCCGCTATAAGGTTGTGGAAGAGCTAGCAAAAAAACTGCCTAACTTCGTAAAGGGTGTGGACCCCGACTGTGATTACATCTGGGCGGGAGACTTTATCACCCATAACTGCAGCCTCTCAAGGACGAGTGAATGTGGCTTTACTGATATCACAGGGAATAACCAACATCATTTCCCCTGCGACAGCTATGTGGAACAGTTAAAGGAGCTCCTGTGTAAATATAATTTAGAAATACTAGTATCTAATGGTGAAGAGGGTGATACACCAAAACCCACTTTTCAAGGCAGAGGAAGTTCATCGTGTATTGGCCATATTATAATGTCACCTAATGGTCTGAAGTATTTTAGGTAACTTTACATCGAATTTACAAGCTTTAGTGACCATGCTTCCTTAACACTGTCCTTATGTATTAAAATAAGCAGAATCAAGGATAAATTGCTGCCACCTAACATAGCTGTAGCTGGGAAAAATGGTCTCAGTATAAAATGGACAGAGATAAATGAAAAAACTCTGTTGGAAACTGTGGTTAAAGACAACAGAGAAAGCTTCTTTATCTGCACTAATATGGATTCTTCTCCAGACATGGTTGTGGCTGAGTATGGTAAAATCACAATGGCTATAGCCTCTAATTTAAGAAGGGATAATACGGCTAATAAGAAGCAGACCAAGGGGTGGTTTGATCACGAATGTACTCAGGCTAAGCAAGAATTAAAAAAAGCTTTACACATGAACCCCAGAGATAGGTCAGAAGTTAAGCGACTTAGACTAAAATATAACCAAGCCTTAAAACGGAGGAAGGAAGATGTACAAGAGCAGGCCTGGTCCAAATTGAACCAGGCAGCGGATACAAGGGACTCCATATTATTCTGGAAGGTGGTAAATTCGCTCCTATTGAAAGAAGAACAAGACCCTACAGTCAAAACAGTTATTGCCCATTGTGATTGGCTAACACATTTCCATGGAAGCTTTAAAATCCCAAGTAACAATATAGGAGATTCAGCCCTTAAAGATCCAATCCCTTTACAGTAGATCAGTCTAGTTGAGGTTATATTGACAATTAATAAAATGAAATGTGGTAAGGACCCGGGACATGACAGGGTCCCGACAGATGTATACAAAGAATACACAACGTTCTGGGCACCAATATTAACACAGGTCTGCAAAGCAGCCGCTCAACGCTGCGTCCCAAATACGTGGATGGATAGTATAATCGTCCCAATATTTTAAAAAGGATATAGGGGGACATAGGATGCTATCGCCCGAAGAGTCCCTTCTGGACTCCTCCATTAAGATAATGGGAAGAATAGTATTTGAGAGACTGGTGGTATGGGATACTGACAATAACATCTTGACAGACTCCGAATATGGTTTCAGGGGGGATATGTGTAAGAAACTGGCTCTATATATACTTCACCAAAGTGAGGTATAGTGGGGCAGATTTACGAGCCCCCTGCGCCACCAGTACGTCACTTTTCGTGACGTACTGGTGGCGCAGGGGGCTGTTCCATATTTACAAGGAGAGGAAAAGCCACCCTGCGTGACTTTTCCTCTCCTTGTAAATACGGCCCCTTCACACGCAGCACTTTGCAGGGAACGGGCGTTCCATGGGTGTTGCTGTGGGTGTTCCCACGCAACACCCATGGAACAAGACACATCTCCGGAATTACGAGAAATCGTAACTCTGGAGATGCATCTGAAAGCTACGCCACCCTAGAGGTGGCGTAGCGAGGCGCACCGAGGAGAAATGTTTTCATTTCTCCTCGTTTTTTCCTCTTTCAATGCGTGCTGCATTCTACAGCACGCATTGAAAGAGGAAAATGGTTGTAGTGATTGTTTTTGTGCAGGAAGGTTCCCCTTCCTGCACAAAAACAATCTCCCCACGACGCAGGGCATCCTTGCACCATGGTGCAAGGGTGCCTGCGCCGGCGCATGGCTGCAGTTTGTGCGCCAGCGCAGGGGAAGCACAAGGATGCGACATATTCTTGTAAATATGTTGCATCCCTGTGCTTCAAAACTAACGCAGCGCGGCGCAGCAAAATGACTTGCTGTACCCCGCTGCGTTAGTTCAACGTAAATCTGCCCCATCGTGTATAGAGTCCAAGTGACCACAGAGGTAGGCAGAGGTTAAAGTTAGATAGAACCTTACTCTCTATTTGTGGTAGAGTGGTCGAGCAGTAAGGCAGTATCAGAGGACAGTGTTAAGCATTTGATGTACACACTCAGTCAGCAAATGAATTCTAGGCCAATTGTTTTTGTATAAAAATATACTGTTGTTTTATTTTAGAACCAAGCAAGCCTGGCACAGGTAAGTATAAAATACTTTGCAGTAATAAGTTGCTGAATATAGAATAGTTTGAAAATGCTATAGAAATTGTACTTTGTTTGATTTACAGGGGATGCAGTAGGTTGCAACACTAGGCAAATACAGTATATTGAAATGAATAGGCTTTTCAGTAAATTGCAGGTAAGTTACTTTTTACATTACTTTTCTAACTCAGTGCTGGATACCTAGATTCAGCACTGGGACATTTCCTGCAAACAGGTAAGTAAACACGTTTTGGTTATTTGTGCGACTTTTAAAGAATATTTTTAGATTTCAAAACTCCACACAGAAACTTTTTGGAGAAAAAGTGTCAATGTTATCCTATGGAGGAAAAACAGGTTATCTGTTTGTAGGTAAGTAATCGACTGTGGGAGTTAAGGTTCTGGGGTTAGACTCAAGGGTCCCCCAGGGTCAGTGATGCACTGTTGTTGCACCCTCAGCGGCACTAGGGCGGCCGGGTGCAGAGTGTTGAGGCCCAATGTTATCCTATGGAGGATAGGGGGTCTCCGGTTGGTGGCTGCTGGCAAGCAGGCCACTGGGTTGTGGGAGCAAAGCTCCTAGGGTTTAGGTCAGGGCAAATAGGGAACCAAATTAGCACCAAAGGTGCACCCTCAGCGGCACTAGGGCGGCCGGGTGCAGGGTGCTGTTTTGAGGTCGGGTGCCCTGTTGTTTTCAATGGAGCGCCTCCGGTTAGAAGAAACACTGCAGGCTCGGGACGAGGATCTTCTGGGTGCAACCACCACTTCGAGGGGTAAGTTGGGATGTCTTGGGTTGGTTAGGCACAGTTGGTGTGGGCACACAAGGCCGTGGGGCGTCGGGTGCAGGGGTGCCTTGGGACATCGGAAAGTCTTACCCGCTCTGGTCGCGGTAGAGGAGATCCTCTGGATTGAGGCTGCAGGTGTCGACTGGAGGCTTGAGGAAGGTCAGGAGTCGCCGGATCTCGGGTCAGGATCACTGGGGTGACCTCCTCGTGGTGTTTTTCCACTCGAGCTCGGGCCGGGTTCGACGGGTGCAGAGTGGGCTGGATTCGGGGCTGCAGTTTGAACAAGTCCGGTGTTCACGGGAGAAGCAGGCTTGGAAGTGAAGGCAGGAAGGTCCTCCGGGGTTTTTGAGGTTGCTGGCTGCAGGACACACCGGGATTTCGCAGGAGCAGGTTCGAGGGGAGACAGGCCTGTAGGGCTGGGGCCAAGTCAGTGGGGCGTCGTTCTCTTGTTAGCTCTGCACGGCTCTTCATCCTTCTTCTTATTTTCTTCTTGTTTCTTGTCTGGATCTGAGGAAGCAAGGTTCAGGGTGCCCCCTAAATACTAGATTTAGGGGCGTTACAGGTAGGTAAAGGGCAGGGACCAATGGGTCCCTTCCCTGGGGTGGGTACACCCCTATCGTGCCACCCTCCAGTGGGAGGGGGGTAGGAGCCTGTCCCTGGTTGGTTGGGCCCCCCCATCCTCAAGATGGCGGGGACTCAGAGTTGTGCTTCACCTCGCCTCCCCCACCTGAGGGGTGGAGTTGGCAGAGGTGGGCACACCTCTTTCCCTCACTTGTTTTTCCCGCCGGTTCTCCCGCCCAAAGTGGGAGGGTAGAACCAATGGGGACCAGTTGCTGAAAGCAGCAATGGGTCTGGGGAGGCTCACAAAGGCGGCATGCCTTTCGAAACATCCCCTTCGTGAACCCTGCCCATGCTGGGGGAGGAGGCTTGGCACCTCGTCCCAGGATGTGTATTGTTTCAGGCCCCTGAGAGCAGCAGGCTCTCAACCCAGGGGTCCAGAAACATGTCTGTTGGTGGCAGCCTAAGCAGCCACTCAGTCAGGTCACTAGAAGTTGGTCGAGTTTCAGGGGGCATCTCTAAGATGCCCTCGGTTGTGCATTTTACATTAAATCCCACACTGGCATCAGTGTGGGTTTAATGTGCTGAGAAGTTTGATACCAAACTTCCCGGTCTTCAGTGTAGCCATGATGGTGTTGTGGAGTTCGTAATGACAAACTCCCAGCACCATATACTCTTAATGGCAGCACTGCACTTACAGTGCCCAGGAATGGACTTGGGCACTGTAGGGGTACAGGGCTCATGCACCTGTACCCTCACCACTGGCATAGGGCACCCAGCTAGAGGGGTGACTGATGTATGCCAGGGCAGTGGTTTAGTGGGCATGGCACACAGGGATGTGTGCCATGTCGACTCTTCACTTTGTTCTGCACCAAGACACGCAGCCTGCAAAGGCAGTGTGTGTGTGAAAAGG
The DNA here is from genome assembly GCA_963921515.1 of Calotriton arnoldi. Lineage (NCBI taxonomy): Eukaryota > Metazoa > Chordata > Amphibia > Caudata > Salamandridae > Calotriton > Calotriton arnoldi. The sequence goes on along the minus strand of CAWUFW010001612.1, from coordinate 765,797 downwards.
TGCAGGGCCTCTAAGGGTGGCACAATAAGTGCTGCAGCCCTTAGGGGCCTTCCCTGGTCACAGTGCCCTGGGTACCTGTGGTACCTTTTACCAGGAGCCTACCTGTGGCCAGGGATGCCAATTGGGTTCAGGCTTCAATACAGTTTTTAGAAAGGAACATAGGCCCTGGGTACCTGATTAGCAGGAGCCCAGGGCACAATCAGTCAAAGAACATCAGCAATTCAGCAAAAAGTGGGGGCATACCATGCAGAAAGAGGGCACTTTCTCACAATATGGGGATGGTGGAAGAATGTATTAATTTGAATCTACTTATCGGCACTCACATTAGCCAAGGAAGAATACATCCATCTCTGTTTTGCCGACCTAAGTTGTGCTTTTGATTGTGTAAATCACGCTAAACTATGGTAAACAATGACCGAAATGGGTGCCCCGGATGATATTGTATCACGTTTGTCACAATTATACACTGACTGCAAGATGGGGGAAGGTGAGTGCACCCCAAGTTTTAAGGTTTCTAGGGGTAGTAAACAAGGCACCCTTCCTCTTCTCATTATATATTAATGCGATAGATAAAACCCTCCAAGAGTTGAACACCGATGCCCCGAAAATAGGCCCCCGCCCAACCTCTTTGCTCCTGTATGCAGACAATGCAGTCTTAATATCCCCAACTGGTAATGGCTTACAACAGCTGATTTATGCTTTTGTCTCATACATGGAACAAAGGGATTTAAAGCTAAATTTGACCAAGACGTTTGTGATTGTCTGTGGATGGGGGAGGGCCAAGAAAAAGAGTCACTTTGTGAGGGATTTTAAGTTGGCTGAGGTCCAAAGATTCTCCTATCTAGGTATATTGTTTCCGTACAACAGCATTTGGGGCCCACATATAGAGCAGACAAGACTTAAATTAATTCGAACTGTGGAGGCTATTTTTTGATTTTGTAATAAGAAAGGTAGCAGACCAATACGTGATATGCTCAAACTATACAGCAGTAAGTGTATACCAGTAGCAACATATGGTGCTATAGTGTAGGGCAATGCCAACTTACTCACATTACAAACATTACAAACATGTGAAAACGCATTTTGGCTGTACCAAGGTCTACTTCTTTGTACATTTTACAAAAGGAATTGGACGCACCATATGTCGCTAATGTAATACAAGTGAGAGCTTTATGTTCCTAGTATAACATCTGATGCAAGAAGGGAACAAAGTTTACCAGGGACATAATTGAGGACTGTTTAGTCTCGAAATACTATAACAAAATCCCATGGTTAGCCTATATGGATAAGTTACTCAAAGATGTTGACGAAGATCTGTCAGTTATAAAACCTGAGAGAATATTGCAATATGGAAAAAAATAAGTAAAAATGATTTATTTGGAGAAACAGTGCCAAGACAGAGATAGCAGAGAAGAGAAAAAAACAAGTGTGTCAAGATATCTGTCTAGTATAATCTTCTCAGGGCTACCTGAATACCTAGTCAAAGTAACCAATGTGCAAGACAGATTCTATTTGACAAGGTACCGGCTGGGCACAATTCACGATCTGGTGGCATTTCCAAGACATGAAAAATGGAAGAAAACAATTCACAGGTGTCCATGCAATGGGAAAACTACCCAGTCTACGATGCACTTTATTCTCTTTTGTAGGTTTTATCAAGATATTAGACAGACATTTATATGACCAATTTTTGTAACTAAGAAACTTTTCTTTTATAAGGATGCAATGAATTTTATATGTACTCTTGAAAATGAAACAGCGTGCCGAGCTGTTGCAGGTTATATTACCCAGGCTGTAAAAAGAAGGAAATCCTTTGTGCATTTGAATAAATTGGTTTATGAAGAAGATTGAAATATGGTTTTAGAATTATACGCCTTTTTCACTTTGAGATAGTAGGAGGATTTTTAACGATGGATATTATTAACTATTTTATCGAATGAGTTTTTATATTATTATGCATGGAACTATGTTTAACATTTTATTCTATGTTGCTTTTTTTATGTACTTTTATGGATTACATAAAAGATTCTGAATAAAGTTATTTTGAATTGAATTGACTGTGGTTTGCTAAAAATAATTAGCACCTATGAACAATCGTTCTGATGATTCGAGATGATTTCTAAACACTCCATTGCATTTTCTGGTAAAAGGTATTCAAAAGCAATCGTTAAATCGAAGAAATTTGGGGATTGACATTTCCCCACCTCATGAGAGGAGCTGGCTTGTATAATATTGGCTATCATGGGTTTGCTTGCTCTCCCTTACCTGAAACGTGATTGACTATTATGTGAAAGGTTATTGGATTTTACTAATTCTTGCTGTTGGTGCATTGCCAATGATTGTACTAATCATGGACGAAATTGGCACTGAGTTTATATTTTGTTGGTTCTAGCACTCTTGCACAAGTTTTATTTAGTACAGAAGTCCTTATTGAGGCCTTTATAGGGTTAGGTACTAATTAATTCTTGCTCGTGTGAAGTACAGCTAATTCTCATTTACTCAGTCCCAGGTGTAGGAAACAGTTTTTTTCTTGTAGTGACTGGTCAAGATTTAACATAGATGTGTGAAGCATTCAGCTTCCCAGTTTGTTTGTCACTGTTTTGTGTTTCTTTGCAGCAAATGATGAGAATAAGGTATGAACGTTGAGGGTTAGATCGTGCTCAAGGTTTTGTTTCTGACTTTTCTACTACATCTGCTTGGATCTTGAGGAACTTGTTTTGAAAGGAAGTTGTCAGATTTTTGCAATGTTGACTTGAAGTGACAGGAGTAGCTTAGATATATGCATTTCTTTGTACAAATAAATATACTACATATATATATATATATATATATATATATATATATATATATATATATACTCACACACATTATTTTACGCTTAACATGTACATAGGTCATTGCATAGTTTTCATATACGTTATTTGATTAGATGCTTATGGGTCTCTGTTTATTTTATCTATCACAATATGTAAATATAATCATAATAATGGTACCTATAAGTGCTTCGCTATTGAAATATTGAGGAAAATAGAAAAATAAAATAAATAATTATTTAAAATAGAAATACACAAATAAATTAGCTTTACATACAGCAGCACCTGAAATTCTGAATTTCTAACTATCTATCCATACTTGCACACATGGAACTTTATACAATACAATTTTATATCTCGTAATTATTGTCTTTATACATGTATACCCTATCTATGTAGCTACGTATCTATATATTTATTACTTTAGTCCTACATTAGAAAGAAAGAAAAAAAAAGCCTTCAACTCCCTCCAATACACCACTGTATGTCTCAACCTATACCTCTCTCTATATATCTTCTCTCTCCACTCTCTGACTCATCCCAAACCCCATTCTACTACTATGATCTCATTAAGAATATTTCTTGGCCCTGCCCTCCTCTGTGTCTCCTTGACTCACCCCAAACCTTATTCTACAATTATGATCTCAAAACAGTTCTTTGAAGACACTTCTCTCCTGTATCTCATCCTTGACTCATCTAAATCCCATTTTACTACTATGATCTCCTTAATAACCGTTTCTAGACTCTTCCCTCCTCTATCCCTCCTTTGACTTATCCCACACGTCATCTAACTAATGTGATCTCCCAAACAACACTATCTAGACTCTTCCATCCTCTGTCCCCTGTTAGCCTTTTCAATCAAACTAACATACTCACATATCAACTGCTCAAATGAACAACTTATATGTCCCTATAGTAATCCACCACGAATCCTTTGGGTTCCAGAGTAGCATGCTACTCTCTAAAAAGCACTTCAACGCCTCATCAGGGGTAGTAAGTGCTATATAAATACAATTAAAATTACAATACCTTTGGACTGAGACTTCTCTGAATAGTTTAAAGAGCTCCCTAGTTTTGAATTGAAGGTGTACGGAATCTTAACTCCCTTTTACCTCACTGTGCAGTGAAAATGTACAATAGCAGAAAGTGTGAGAAGCTACCAACACTTCTCAAAAAGGCTGTAATTCTTGTTTCTGGGAGATAACCATTTGATCATCTCATGCATGTGCTTCTCTCCTAGAGATAACCTCCTATTCAAAGCAAACTGTGCTACAGAATGGCTTGTAAAATGTACAATCTCCTACATACCCACTAATCACACTTCCTTGCTAAGAAATTGACAATGCAACCGGACTATAATTACTAAGTGGCTCTGTAACTCTACTCCTCGAATAACTTGTCTTCAACAATAAACGAAACATGAATCAGTTATTCTTTGAATGTTCACCTAAAATCTGGAACTCCATTCCCACATCTATCCTCACCATCCCTCCCTCTCCATCTTCAAGAGGGAGCTCAGATGTCTCTCCTTGATTCAACTCTATTGCTCTTCTCTCACATAGCAAGGCCTTCCTTTCTCACTCAAATTACCTGCGCACTACTCACAGGGCTGTTGACCAACCTGTCCTGTTGTCCTGTGCTGATTGTTTCCCTTACATACTTTTTTAAGACACTGAATTATAAACTGTTTACTACCTGTATCACACATGGCTTGTGTCATATTGCCCAACATTATTATTGTTAGTTTGGATTATAATTGCTTAAACTTGGCACCTTTTTTTAAACTCTTGTATGTCTTTTTGTGCATACACTTCATTTTACTGCTAGTGATCAAATTCAGGGCTATTCACAAATGAAAACTTACACATGTGTAAATCAACACATGTAAGTTTACTCTTAGAAGTACATATATTTATTTTGACTGTTCACCATTTACAAGTGTAAATGTATTACAAAGTGTAGCTTACATGGCTCCACTCCCTTAAAACAGGTGGTGGAGGCAAATTTATGAATGTAAAGTTAGTATTTGTAATATTTCACGCATAGGCAGAAATCTCCACCACAGGGTAGCGATCTCCCTATGTGAAAATATAGGGAAAAGTCAAAAAGTTTATTAAAGCTTAAAAAAAGGAGTAAAAATTATTTTAGATTAAGAATTAACTTGAATTAATTAATATATTCCATGTTTGGGGCTAGACTTACTCCAGGGCCTCGGTGGAGTGTCTTTAGAACTGTTTTGGGTCCTTTCTGGCTGCACTAGCTATAGAAGGGCAGTTTGTAAATGGGAATCAGCTCACTGTTTTCTGGGTGGGTGCATGCCCCTCCCTAACCCCCTCCCTTGCCCTCCCTTAACCCGTCCTTACTCCTCCCAACCCCCTCTTTTAGTAGTAAGTATTCCACATTTTCCAACCACTCCCCCTGTCTCTCCAACATTTACTACGAAAAGGTATACCTATGTGTGCGGAGATACATACAGTCGGGGGGAATTTTGCATATAAAAATAGAGTGAAAGAAGCATTGCCCTCCGCATGTAGATCTGCAATCATTGATTGTTTAATTGTGACTGCTGCTGCGCTAAAGCACATCAATAAACGTTGGCCTTGGGTGCACTTTATAAAACTACAAAAATATGTAAATACATAAATATAGTATTTGAATTGGACTGTGGCTGCATTTCTAAGAAGGGCTACTATGGAATCATAGAAGCCGAAACAGAACAAGAAGTTCTCAAAAGGGTCATATTCTTTCAATGGAAAACTACCAGCACATATTAGCTAATGGGACTGTACATACATTCTTAGGAGAGCTGCTGTAAGAGTATCTGAACCCCACCAGAAGGAGGATTGCTGTTCCCTTAATGGCACAGTGGTGACACATCCCAGCAGATCCAGTGGCATAGCTAGACCATTGGCCTCCCGGTGCGGGCCCGGCATTTTCCGCCCATGGCGGCATTAAAGAGTGGGCGGGGGTTCTGACGGATTCCTGCGACGGCCAGGGGGAGGGATGCTGTCTCGATTCCTGTGCGGCTGCTGCCCCGCAAATGGCCGCTGGTACGAGCGAGGGGGTGGGAGAAGACCGCCACCCTCAAAACTCGTGTCGCCCGTGGCGGTCAGCCCCCCCGCACCCCTCTTGCTACGCCACTGAGCAGATCTACTATGTTTGTACTTTTAAAGCAACAGTAACGGCACTTCTCTGCAGGTCTGCAGTAATTTGAATGTGACAGTACCACTACATCTATGCAGGCCTGTGGTAGTTTCAATGTGACAGTACCAGCACTTTCTGCACGCCCTTCTAAACATGCCTGCCGGGTACTAAATAGATAATGTCCACATTTCTCAGCAGTCCTGTGGTACAGATCAAGGGACAGCTCCGCGACTTCTCATCAGGGTTCTGATATTAAATATGACAGTGCCTCTCTGCAGCTCTGCAATTCCTATAATTGACCCCTAACTGTTAAAGGAGAAGCAGCAGACTGCACGCACTGATTCTTAAATGAGCATGCGCTGGGGCAGTTGGGAATTGCTGCTCTGCTTACGCTATTGCTAATAAATTAGCTACCAAACCTAGTGTCTGGCTATGAAAAAGTTACGCATGGTTGTAGTGCCCCAGATCTGCCTCTTACAGTCCACCATTATAGTTGTCATTTACCAGCCTGTGCCTGATCCTCGATGCAGTGTCCCCTCTTTTTAAAGGCACTGAGGACAAGCCTCAGTGACCATGCTGAAGCAGTCCTGATGGAAAGATGCCCAAGCAGCTTTCAGTGAGTGTTTCCCGCCTCCTACCCAGTAGTCCCACCCTTGCCCTTCTCTTTCCCTATTATTCTTACTGCAGGAGCGGCCGGTACGCTGGAGGGGTGGGGGTGGGCAAGCGCTGAGAGGGGAGGGGCCCTAGAGGTCGCGGGGGTATATATATATATTTTTTTAATTAAAAACTTACCTGCAGCCGTCCCCTGCGCTTTCCTGCTCCTCTTTACCGCTTCAGTAAGGAACAGGCTTCCAGAATGCCCTGCGGCCAATCCTGAAGCTGCTCTCGCGAATGAGAGCAGCTTTAGGATTGGCCTGAGCGCCCTCGATTTGTGCTCCAGGGCAGACTGAGAGATTGTGCCTGCTCTGTCCAACCCAGCTGCGTTGCTGGGTTGAAGAGAGCTTTCACTGCACATGATGGTTTGGCCGGCATGAGACAGCCGGCCAAACCATCATGCGCAGTGATGGGAGTCCACTCCCCTCAGTGCCTGTCATCACCAAGCCCCGCCTCTCAGACTTGGCAGGAAAGGAAAAATAAAATGAGCGTTGTTTTATTTTTCCTTTCCTGCCTTTTTTGGGGGGGGGGGGCGACGCTTCTCCGCCATAGCGGAGGAGCCGCCGCTGTCTTACAGATGTAAGGAAGAGGGTAAAAACGAGTACAGGAGCTTGGGACACAGTGAGGAGGAATGGAGGGGGAAAAGTAAATAAGAGAGGACGTTAGCTGAGTAAAGAAGGACAAGACTGAAGATGAGGGCAGAATATTAGGGCATTCTAATATTCTGAAGTTAATGCCTATTTCTGTTGAATTGGCCGTACCTTAGCATTACTCTTCTTGTATTTTATGTTGCCAGTGCGTGAAATACAAAATGCTACACAGAGGAAAAGGGGGAACATGCCAGAAAAATGTTCTTACATTGGGCACAGGTCCACACTGCTGCTAATTTGGGGCCTGTTCTGTGTGTATGAGGAATGCTCACACTGCTTACTCCAATGTGCTACCTCATATGTGTATATGATAAAATCTATGACATTTCCAGATTTCTTTACAACCATTAAAAATCTTTCCACAGCACAAGATGCATCTACAAGTTGCGTGGCAAATAAAAGGTGTAAACAGTCTAGCAAAATATGTATAGTTGAACATGATTTGTTCAGCCCACAATTGCAAATGCCATCGCCTTCTAAAAAGAATTTTAAACACTCTCAGGGATCATATAGTAGATTTAACCCTATTCGGGATTTTAATAATTCATTACGCATTGCTGTGTTTGGTAGTTCTGTTAAATATGGATACACTGACATGAGTCTCTCAAGCATTCTGTTGAACTCTTTAAAGCCAAATAACTCAGGTCTCTTTGATTGCACTACACTAGTTCATATAATTCCTTCTTAGATAGGATTACAGCGTTTTCTATACTAAAATCATGGTGATGAAAGTATTCCCGATCACCAGCAATTGGGTTATCTTTCCAATATTTACCTAAATTGTGCAAAAAATAGATGTGTTGTCATAAATATCTCCTTTCTGCTGCTTGCTGCTCATTTAGAAAAACCGAGCAGAAGAAGGGAAAGCCAGTATCCGTTTTAAACTGGAACTTTATTTATGATCTGTGTCCTGCCTTTTGTTCTTGGCTGCTGGCAGCAGTCATTATAAAGAACCCAGATGTAATAAGTTATTACAGTTGAGCAGCTAGGTAATTTCTTTATATCATGTAAGTAGAGATGTCACAAATTGCCTGTAATAAAGAAATTAGAGACAGACTTTTGCACAGTGTTTGCAGGCTCCCATGTATTATAACTATTCTGAGGACATAGCAGTGGTTTGTTGTGCCATATATTTGCCTAGGAACACTTCAATGACTTAAATTCTAGAGGGTAGATCCTGGGTTTTAAAAGTGGTAATCACAACAAATGTCCTGAAATAACAGTCATAAAATCATAAGTAGGTCTTTGGGTTTCATGGTATTTATTTTTTTAACATTTCCATCTATATCTATCCATATTTATCTTTTGGCCATCTTATTGGTATTTATTCATATTTTCTTGTGTTTTCAGAATAAATGGAGTGATAAAATGGTATAGTTCCACATTTATTTAACTGTTAAACATACACTCATACTTTGAAGCCTGTGGCGTGTTAGCAAATTAAGCAGCCAAATATAGTAAAACACTACACCCACAGGTAAATATCAGCATAATACTTTAAATATATGTTAACATATGCCTGTATTTAGGGACATCTCAACCGGTTTCTTTTAACTCCCCATGCTGTCTATCTGATCAGCTGCTGTCCTGGAATTCACGAAAGACAGCATGGAAAGTCAGTCACAAGAAGCACAATTTTCAGTATTTTTCCACTTTTAAAATAAATACAGACAGGAACAATATTGTTTTCTGTCTGTATTTATCTGTAGAAATCTGGGAAAAAGGGAAACTGGAAGCCTTAGTCATGAGGGGGGAAAAACTTTTCCCACAGTCAACAGGGAACCACTTGGACCAATCATATTGTATCATGAGACATGTTCCATTAAATAAATCAGAAAATAAATTATTGTGATTGCTCAAGATTTAATCTAAGAATACACAAAGCCAAACTATACCAGACCTCGTACAAATGAACAGAATTGAGGCAGAAGAGAAGTTCATAATGATTCCAGAAAGTACTTCCTTTTTAGGTTGTGAAAGACCTATTGCAGAACGTTTTGTGGGCTTACAGCTCACTCATTGCCTACCTTTGGTTGGATCTATTGTTGTGCTCATTTGTTTCTTATTCAATGGCTTGCCTTCCTCTTCTTGTGTTTGTCCCTACCCCTAGAGCATTGCCTTTTTACATTCCTTTGTTTGATGACTTGTACTCTTCCGCTGTTCATATTTAGGAAACAACTTTTTTCTTTTACAATGGGGGCAATGGAATATCCATTAAGAGGGGACCCTGAACATCAGTCAGGAGTCGGAAAAGCATGTCTGTTAGGGATTGTCATTCTCAGCTGTCAGAAGGACAGGCTGCAGAGACTCGGCCTTAGTGGACTTTTGCCTGTGCATTTCTGGTGTACCATGTGGGGCCTATCTTAAGCGAAGGGACTCTGTGCATCAGTCTGGGTTGGTGTTAGACATTTCTGTCCGGGAGGTCGCGTTGGGCTGTCCGACTGGCGGCTGTCAAGGACATTGCCTGTCAGACTTCTGGTGGGTCCACTTTAGGTGTGCCAGTTGGGGCGGATGCCTATGTTGAGGGTGTTCAGTAAGTTGGTGAACTAACCATGACCTATCCAGGTGGCCACATGGTGTCTACTCTAAACATCAGTCTGGAGACAGAGAATCATGTCTGTCTGAGAGGTTGCTTTGGGCTGTCAGAAGGGCTTCTGTCGAGGATTGTGCCCAGCAGACTCCTGCCTGGTGCATTTTAGGTGTGCAGACTTGGGGTGCTTCCCTGAGACCCCTCCGGAGTCCTGGTTCGCCAGGCAAGTACTCATCAGGTGGTGACATCCCTCCTCTAAGTAAGGTGAAAGGAGGAAGTGTGGGCCTCGAGGTGACCTGCCAAACCTTTCACTGTCCAGGGCCTACCCGAGGGGAGACATATGTATTAAAAAGGAATATGTGGGCCTGGCAAAAGGTTCATTTTGCCAGGTCAAAATGGCAGTTTAAAACTGCACACACAGGCTGCAATGGCAGGTGTGAGACATATTTAAAATGGCAACTTAAGAGGGTGGCACAATAAGTACTGCAGACCCACTAGTAGTATTTAATTGGGTACATGTAGTACCACTTTACTAGGGACTTATAAGTAATTGAATATGCCAATTGGGGATAAGCCAATGTTACCATGCTTTAAGGGGGGAGCACACTCACTTTAGCATTGACTACCAGTGGCAAAGTGCACAAAACTCCTAAGGACAGTAAAAATGAGATCAGCAAAAATGGAGGAGTAAGGCAAAATGTTTTTCCTCACAAACGCAACAAAAGAGTTGCTCTCTCGCCTCACTCACTCAGTGTCATTTGGATAGGGTTCAAAGTGGGGGTATTTTATTTTATGTCTGCTCCCTTGCTAAGGAACAAGCACTGATGTATTTTTCTTTAGCTGGTGTGGTCTTCTGTGCTTTAGCTTTATTAGGTCGAGCATTTGAGACCTCTTGAATATACTTTAGTATATACTTATATGTGTATGTACTTTCGTGGGCTCTGGAGATCAGCCCTAGGACGTGTCTGCTTCCGCTTAGGGACTTTTTTTTCTGTTCAACTGCCTCTATTTAACTGTCTTGATAGAAAACGACCAGTAGAGGTCAGTAAAATACCAGAATTGCTTTCTGCTTGTTCAACTGCCTCTATTTAACTGTCTTGATAGAAAACGAACAGTAGAGGTCAGTAAAATACCAGAATTGCTTTCTGCTGAGGGACTTTCTTTTTTTTATTTCTCTGGCAACTGCCTCTATTTAACTTTCTTGATAGAAAACGACCAGCAGAGGTCAATAAAATACCAGAATCACTTTAGCATTCTCTAGATTCCAGTCCATAGAAATTGTCTTCCACCCACCCGTAGACAATAATATTTTTTTCAAATCTTGTATTTTCAGTGATATGACCACCGAAGGCCCTGATTTTATATTAAAAACAGAGCTTTGGGCTATACCATTTCTCACTGAAAGGCAATATTTCTCTCCTTGTGTTCCCATACCTGGCGTGTCACACAGTTTGGTGCTTACTTTCCAACATGTTAAAGAACAGTAGATGTTTCAGCACCCAGGCTAATGTGCTGCATAGCTAAATACATATAACGTCCCAAAGGCGAGACTGATTGCATTGCAAATGCTTGTTTTTTCAGTGTTGCCTGTGAAGACCTTTCTTATTAAACGAGCACTAAAACGATTACCTTTGGCAACGATTGTTGACTTAGGTTTTTGCTTTTCTCTCTGGCAGATTCCTCTGTCAAGATGGTGCCCAGATAGTACTGTGCCTTCATTGTCACTCTTTAAATGAACCAGTCTCATTCGCCATTCAAAAAAATTGTGGCATCGTGTATTTTCTTGCAAGTACACCTACGCTAAGTGTCAGATACTTTCATTTTAGTGGAACCAAAAAATAAACAATGCTACTAGAATGCTCAGAAGTTTAGATACGATTGTCATCTCTGTAAAATCAAAATAGAATGAATGTCATCCTTAAAATAAGTGACTTTCTTCGCTGTCGTTTTGCTCCTTTCCAGGCACGGAGATGTTGTCCCGCTGTGTTTCTGTCCATGTCGCTTCACTGCTTCAGGATCTCATATCGCAGAGGGGAAACAGAGTGACAGACAGCACAGTCCTGCCGCCGTTTCAAAAGTGCTTTCCCAGCCCCCGGAGGCCTGGCCGAGTGTTCACGTGCCTGGCAAGAAATCCATACAAGTTAGCATCACTCTCGTCCAGTGAATCTGAAATAGGGAACAATTTGATGCAAGTCAGCAATTCAATAAGCATTGCAAGGTCGGTGGTCTGCAGTAGCCGATCGAGATCGTTTTGAAGCCAAATATTAGTAAATTAAGCTTTCCCGTGAATTCTGTTTTGCTGTACAGTTATTTTAAAATGATATATTTTTTTTAAGAATACCCATTTCTCTGCAATCGTGAAACACTCCGATATCAAATAACGATTCTTTAGTCCACAAACACTATGATAATGTCTGGATTTCATTGCCCATTGGTATTTCATTTTTCCAGCCTCTAGACCTTTCTGCATCGCAAAAGAATCGACTATGTTGTTTCTGCTTCTAGTTTTGCAAGTCCACTGGGGCTAGATAAGTTCTTGTGATTTATTGTCCATTATCATCTCATTATATAAGACCACGGCTCCACCTTCGTGACTAGCCTGTTTCCAGATCATCCACCTGCCTCTCCTGTAGAGGCTGTCTCAGTGGCACTGGAGAACTCCGCAAATAATCAATGAAGACAGTGTTGTGAGCCCTTATATGAGTGAATTTGTGTAGTATATCATTGTCATGAAAATATAGTATTAATTAGATCAGATTTATGTTCAGGGAAAGACTGGGATTAGCACCTGTTTTTAGATTTCATTTAAATATTACTGTCTTTAAAGTGAGACTTGGTGGCCCTTTGGTGAATCCTCTAAATGTGTAAATTGTGCATCCTTGTCTTAGGTTTCTTTGGTGGATAACGGATTAACCACTGAGAGATATTGGTCACTCGTTTCAATGTTGCATTCTAAGAGTAGATTAATTTGGATGTCTGTGTCTGCAAGAGATTTGGTTGTGATACCTTCGCGGGGAAGTGCGGGTGGCTAGGAAGCAGCAAAGACGCAGTCGAGTGGATTCATAGCCTCTGTTTTTTGACCCTCATTGAAAGCTGTTGCCAGTGTACGCCTTACTACGCGATGCAGCCATGTTGGTAAATAGGGAAAATACTATAAAAAAAGTAGCAAATATGTCGAGCCCATGTTTTGGGATAGTTATGGAACAACTGGAATCTGGCTCAGATGTGCTTGCAGGTGGAGTTTTTGCACATATTTTTGACCAACTGCTAAGTAGTTTCTGTCTGAGGATTATTGTTGGATTTAGTCTTAAAATGGAAGATCAGGCTATGGGCTCACACTTGAATGGGAACATTGAGGAGTTAGCTAAAAAGCTGTCGATATTTTGGGAAATAGATCAGGGTAACTAATGAGGAAAAGATTTAGGGGCATATCATCAAGGCCCCGAGATAAAATTATCGCCGCTTTAGCGTCCGTTTTCGGGCCAAAAGCAGCGATAATTTTATCGCACTATTAACAAGGTCACGCTATCGCGTGAATCCTTGCCGTAGCACCCCTTCCCTTAACGCCCAGCTTTGCATCTCTAATGAGATGCAAAGTGGGCGTTCCTCGCCAAAACAACGTGAGAAATGTCGCTAACCGACATTTCTCCTATCAACAATGTGAACGCTAACCTGCAGAGCGATAAGAAAAGTAGCGCTAACCGTGGTTTTCGCTACTTTCCTTACGCCTGCTTTCAGGCTGACTTAGCCATTATATCCAATGGAAGCTGGATATAATGGCTAAGTCTGCCCTATCAACAACGTATCGCCAATCGTTGTGCAATTATCGCTGGATTTCCAGCGATAATCGCACATTTGGCAGCTAACTCTGGAATTTGTATCGCCTCGGCGATGCGCGTTGTTGATAACGCGCTAACCGGGCGATAAATTCCAGAGTTAGCCGGCGATAAATATGCAAGCGCTAAGCGCGCTTTGCGATATTTATCGCCGGGCCTTGATGATATGCCCCTTGGCAGGTTATTTTCTTTAGTGAAAAGTGTGTTTGACAGAGTTGCTATATCGAAAAATGTGGTGCATTGGGTGGATGATGAAAAATATTGGAGAGCCTGAATTGGAAAGCCAGTCACAGACTGGAAAAAATGTTACAGAGAAGAAAATGCATGTGCAAATCTAAACTTTGAAATCAAAGAGGAGTTAAATGGAGCATGGAAATTCCAGAATAGCGATGGAAGAAGATTATTCAGAAGAGGATCTTGCCGAGAAGGCTGAATGTTTTGTGGACTCAAACTTAATGCAAGAAATCAAGCTGGAAATAAAAAAGCTCTTAAGTGGGAACATACATATGTATCTTGTGGTCATATGGTCCTAAGTTGCTAGTCAGGTTTTGATTGGGACAGTGAAAAAGTTCAAGTTAAACAAAGAAAAGATGGTGGGAAAGAGGTAGATATTAATGATGCAAAATGTCTAGTTGACCCTTTGGGTGAATTTATATTTGATCCTCTTTTCCTAGGAGTGTGTGTAACTTGCATGCTGCGGCGTAATTCCGCAAAATTATGCAGCTCATGTGTAAATAGGCAAAATGTATCTCACACTAAATAAATACCCAAAAAATACTTTCGGGTAAAAATTCAACAACAAAAAATATTTTTGCGCTGATTTCCTGTCACTCGTGTTCAAAACACTGCTGCTTGTGCTCAAATTTGTAGTTTTGCAGCTAGGAATTACCCGAACGGTCCACTCATGTAAAAAATCTACCTGAAATGTTTGTTGACTGCCCACACTAAAGGAACTGCCACTCGTGCTCAAAACACTGCCATGCACACTATAATTTGTAGTTTCATGCTCAAAAATTACCCGAAAGGTCCACTTTAGGTATGAAATCTATCTGAAATGCTGCTCATGTTAAAAAATTACCCTAACAATACATTTTACGTTAAAATTTCTCTCATGAATTACGCGATGTAGCGCAGTGGCATAATCCCATATTCCCAGTGTTACATGTGGCTCCAAAAGCTGGTTTTGGAAGGGCAACACAAGTTAATGGCGTGGAAGATTGCAGAAGACTCAGGCAAGTACCTGGACTTTTGGTAGGAGCTTCAAACTTATTCGGAATTTCTGGGGTCCAGGGATTCTAAGCCATAAACATTGACTTAGAGGAAATGGGTTTGTTTGCGCATGTAGAAGGTTGTGGATCCTGTTTGGCTACAGAAGTTCAGAGTGCGAAGTGTTTGGTAGAATTATTTTAGCAGGACCTGACTTACAACATGGTGAATCTGAATCATTCTGCAATTTCAGGGGGCAATCTTAAGATTGTGAGTGTCCTGGTGGTACAGAGTATGTTAATAAAAAGCTTAATGAGGAGTATGAAGATGTTGAAGCCTTGTTTATCAAAATATAATTATCTGTGGGATTCACATTTGGTGTTTGGAATTTGGAGTGAATGGGATGATAAGGAAAGTCTTTGTCTGAATAAGGTATCTATGAAACTATTGATGCTGTTGTGTTTGATGTCTTAAAGGAGAGTGTCAGATGTTAGATCATTAGGTGCTTCAGTGTTGGGAGGGAATGTTTTCAATGTAAGAAGAAGGATGAGTATGAAAATGAAAACAATGCCTATAAGTATATGCTATGCACATTTTGACGTCAATTATAAATTGTGTGTGGTAAGAACTATGAGAAGAGAACTATGGGTCTAAAGGGAGCTGGTGTAAGTCAGCTAAATTAGTCCTTTCGGAGACCATATAAACTGTTTTTTTCATCCACTTCAGCAAGAGGATTGAAAGAGATTATGGTAACAGCTAATGTGCATATGATAATTTGTGGAGTGCACAGTGCGCAGGTGCCATGGCCACAAAAGCTTTAATGGTGGACGAAGGTCTTCACACTATATTAGATTCTGCAGATTGGTCAAATGATTCAGTACTTAAAAAAAGTTTTACTTTAAACCAGAGCTCAGTGCCGCTGGAAATGTTATGACAGCGCTTTGAAGTGGCTTAATACTAGCTTCTGTGCCTTGCCATGAGTTTTTCCACAGCTGGATGATAAGAAATTATAATTTAAGTCACAGTGGTTAATCTTATACCTCCCAGAAGATTTTCCAAACATCGTTTCAATATATGATATGCTTTCTATAGGTTCAACTTAAATTGTCATATATGGAAAAGAAGTTTACGGAATTTGAAATTTCAGGATTATGAGGAAGAATTTTAGAAAATGATTTCATCATTGCAGCATTGGAGATAGAAGATGAAAGATGACTGTGTGTTCTGGTGCTTTGTAGATGTAAGTTGTTTATTGTGCTAGATCATATCTTTGGAACAGTAGCAAAGGATTAAAACTCTTCCTACACGAGCCAAACCAGCAAATCATACTCTTCCATCCAGGAAAACCCATGAAGTCGTTTGCTACCTTTTGGCAAATACGCTTTGGTATCTTGTCAGGGGTATGAATCTCAATGTAAAGGAAGCCCAGTGGCCGTAGTGTAGATTATAAGTAGAAGGTTTATTAGATCTTAGTTACAAGTAGGTAAGTAGAGAGCTAAGGCCCGCCAGAAGCAGCATCCTTACTGCGCAGCCCATATCTTCAACTGACACTCAAAACAATCCAAAAGCTCTCAACATACTACATGACATCACACACTGGCTTAGCAGCAGGGACTTGGAACGCTGGGGAGGATGCATTAAGTTACAACACATCTCCCCCCTTTATATGTACAATAAAATCAACAAAGATGATGCAACTACAGTACAATATAGAGGGGGTATATAACATGTAAGCACTGTAGGTGCCATTTGGTAATTTTGTGAATGTTGCCAGTTGCAATCATAATTTATCTGCAAAATTCAGTAATTGTTTCAATCATGTATGGCAACAATAGTATGAACCAAATGTAACTGGGAGACAAAGACCCCCAACTGATAGTACACTGTCCCATCCTCGTTGTGTATTTTGGCATCATTATTTGTGATTCTCTTTTCTGTGGTTGTGTCATCACTTTGGTTGTATCTACCATGGACTGCACACATACGTTCCTTACCATCTTTTAACCCGTTCGGTGCTCATGATGGAATGGTTCCGTCATGAGCACTAGTGCTCCTGTGCTCATGACGGAACCATCCCGTCATGAGGACAGGGGCACTAAATCCCTCTGCTGCAAACAGCAGAGGGTTTTCCATTTTTTTGGGGGGGCCTCAGGAGGTGGGGGAGCTTCCCCAACCTCCAGAGGCCCTTTGCTGATTTTCAATGTAATGACGATCGCGCGCATGGCGCGCTGTCGTCATTACATTGAAAACGAAACTGAAACTTAGTTTCAGTTTCAATGTTTCAGTGCTCGTGGGGCTATCTCAGCCCCCCGAGCACCGAAACACTTGGGAGAGGTATCGTTGGAAAGGGGAGAATCTCCCCTTTCCAATGGTACCCTTCCCTAGTGGATCCCTGCTTGGGGATTGTCCCAGGAGTGCGATCCCCAAGCAGGGATCCACCCACAAGCCACCAGGGAGGGGGGAGCGGCCCCTTGGGCAAGGGCCTTTGCTCCCCCCATTAAATTTTGCAAGACAGCCTTTCTGCCCCCCCTGGATGGCAGAAAGCACCCTAGATGCCAGGGATTTTTTTTATAGGCCAGGGGTGGGGGCTGCCCAGAATGGGCATTCCAAAGCCCGCACCCTACCCCCCCCCAAAGAAGGCATAGGACTTTCTGCCCCCCCAGGAGGCAGATGGGGGAAATAGCCCTGATCTGCCCCCCGGGGGGGCAGAAAGCCCACTAGGCCCCAGGGATTTTTTTTATATATACGTAGGGGTGGGGGCTGCCCAGAATGGGCATGCCAATGCCCCCACCCAAAACAAAAATGCTACAGACTTTCTGCCCCCCCTGGGAGGCAGATGGGGCAATAGTCCCTTATCTGCCCCCCCGGGGGGGCAGAAAGCCCACTAGGTGCCAGGGATTTTTATTTTTCCAAAGTTCGGGGCAGGGGCTGCCCAGAATGGGCAGGCCAATGCCCCCAACCCCCAAAAAAATTCCACAGTCTTTCTGCCCTTCCCAGGAGGCAGATGGGGGCAGTGGCGCCCCTGATCTGCCCCCCGGGGAGGTAGAAAGCCCACAAGGCACCAGGGATTTTTTTTATTATATACGTAGGGGTGGGGGCTGCCCAGAATTGGCATGCCAATGCCCCCACCCCAAAATAAAATGCTACAATCTTTCTGCCCCCCCAGGAGACAGATGGGGCAGTTGCCCCTGATCTGGCCCCCGGGGAGGCAGAAAGCCCCCTAGGCACCCGGGATTTTTTCCCCCAATGTTCGGGGTGGGAGCTGCCCAGAATGGGCATGCCGATGCCCCCATCCCCCCAAAAAAATTCCACAGTCTTTCTGCCCCCCCCCAGGAGGCAGATGGGCGCAGTAGCCCCTGATCTGCCCCCCAGGGGGGGCAGACAGCCCACTAGGCACCAGGGATTTGTTTTGTTTATACGTAGGGGTGGGGGCTGCCCAGAATGGGCATGCCAATGCCCCCACCCCCAAAAAATTTCCACAGTCTTTCTGCCCCCCCTGGGAGGCAGATGGGGGCAATAGCCCCTTATCTGCCCCCTAGAGGGGGAAGAAAGCCAACAGGGCCCAAGGGTAAAAAACAATTCAAAATTCAGGGGTGGGAGCTGCCCAGAATGGGTATGCCAATGCCCCACCCCCCAAAAAAAAGATGCCACAGTCTTTCTGCCCCCCCAGGAGGCAGATGGGGGCATAGCCCCTGATCTGCCCCGGGGGGGCAGAGAGCCCACGAGGTGCCAGCAATTATGCTGGCTTTTTTATACGTTGGGGTGGGGGCTGCCCATAATGGGCCTCCCAATATCCCCACCCACCCAAAAAAAATAGCCACAGTCTTTCTGCCCCCCTTGGGGGCATATGGGGGCAATAGCCCCCAATTTCCCCCCTCTCCAGGGTGGCAGAAAGCCCACTAGGCACAGACCTTTTTTCGGAATGTGCCTACCTGTGGATTTTGGGTCTATGCGCAGCTGGCACCCAAGGAATCCTAGCAAACCTATACATTTTTTAAAACTAGACACCCAGGGGAATCCAGGATGTGGTGACTTGTGTGGCTCTCACTCAGTTCTGTTACCCAGAATCCCTTGCAAACCTCAAACTTTGTAAAAAAAAACAAACACATTTTCCTCACATTTCTGTGATGGAAAGTTCTGGAATCTGCGCAGATCCACAAACTTCCACCCACTCCGCAGTCCCCAAAGTCGTCAAATAAAAATTATGCCTCACTTGTGTGGGTAGGCGTAGTGCCCGCGACAGGAAACAGCCCAAACCGCAAAGTGGACACACCACATTTTTACAGTGAAAACTGACCCTTTTTTTGCAAAGTGCCTAGCTGTAGATTTTGAACCATAGCTCTGCCGGCACCTAGGGAAACCTAGCAAACCTATACATTTTTGAAAAGTAGACACCCAGGGGAATCCAGGATGGGGTGACTTGTCTGGCTCTCACCAGGTTCTGTTACCCAGAATCCCTTGCAAACCTCAAACTTTGTAAAAAACACAATTTCCTCTTATTTCTGTGATGGAAAGTTCTGGCATCTACGTGGATCCACAAAATTCCACCCACTTCGATAAAAATGATACCTCACTTGTGTGGTCCCGGGGTCGGCAGCCATCTAGGGAAACCTACCAAACCCACACATTTCTGAAAACTAGACACCCGGGGGAGTCCAGCGAGGTATGGCTTGCGTGGATCCCCCAATGTTTCCCTACCCAGAATCCCCTGCAAACCTCAAATGTAGCTGAAAAAACCACATTTTCCACATATCATTGTGTGGAATCACCGTGCCGGCAAAATTTCCTACCCCACAGCGTTCCCCTCAGTCTCCCGAGTAAAATGATACCTCACTTGTGTGGGTGGGGCAAGGTCCTGTGACTGGGAAGAGCCAAAAACATAGGGATTAAGGGTATAGCTCTGAGAATTCTAAGCCCTACATTTTTTTTAAAATACGTTTTTAGCCAATTCTGCATTGGACACCCACACAAGTGAGGTATCATTTTACTCGGGAGACTGAGGGGAACGCTGTGGGGTAGGACATTTGTGCCGGCACGGTGATTCCACACAAAAATATGTTGAAAACGTGTTTCTTTCAGCTAATTTTGAGGTTTGCACGGGATTCTGGGTAGGAAAACATTGGGGGGATCCACGCAAGCCATACCTCGCTGGACTCCCCCGGGTGTTTTCAGAAAGGTGTGGGTTTGGTAGTTGCCCAAGATGGCCACCGAGCCCGGGGCCAAAAACCCAGGTGACACCCCTTGCAAAACCACGTTGTTTTGTGATTGGTAATTTTGATGTCTCCTCAATACGTTTTGGGCCCTTGCCTGTCGTGGGTACTTTACCAACCCACACAAGTGAGGTACCATTTTTATCAGGAGACCTGGGGGAACGCTGGGTGGTGGGAAATTGTGGATCCATGCAGATTCCAGAACTTTCCACCACAGAAATGTGAGAAAAATTTGTTTTTTTTACAAAGTTTGAGGTTTGCAAGGGATTCTGGGTAACAGATCCTCGTGAGAGCCAGACACGTCACCCCATCCTGGATTCCCCTGGGTGTCTAGTTTTAAAAAATGTATAGGTTTGCTAGGTTTCCCTAGGTGCCGGCAGAGCTAGGATTCACAATCTACTGCTAGGCACTTTGCAAAAAAAGGGTCAGTTTTCACTGTGAAAATGTGGTGTGTCCATGTTGCGGTTTGGGCCGTTTCCTGTCGCGGGCACTAGGCCTACCCACACAAGTGAGGTACCATTTGTCTCGGAAGACTTTGGGAAATGCGGGGTGTGGGAAATTTTGTGGATCCACTCAGATTCCAGAACTTTCCACCACAGAAATGTGAGGAAAATTTGTTTTTTTTTACAAAGTTTGAGGTTTGCAAGGGATTCTGGGTAACAGAACCTGGTGAGACAAGTCACCCCATCCTGGATTCCCCTGGGTGTCTAGTTTTCAAAAATGTATAGGTTTGCTAGGTTTCTCTAGAGGCCGGCAGAGCTAGGGTTCAAAATCTACAGCTAGGCACTTTGCAAAAATAGGGGCAGTTTATACTGTGAAAATGTGGTGTGTCCACGTTGCGTTTTGGGCCGTTTCCTGTCGCGGGCACTAGGCCTACCCACACAAGTGCAGTACCATTTTTCTCGGAAGACTTTGGGGAATGCGGAGTGGGTGGAATTTTGTCGATCCACGCAAATTTCAGAACTTTCCACCACAGAAATATGAGGAGAATGTGTTTTTTTTGACAAAGTTTGAGGTTTGCAAGGGATTGTGGGTAACAGAACCTGATGAGAGCCAGACAAGTCACCTCATCCTGGATTTCCCTGGGTGTCTAGTTTTCAAAAATGTATAGGTTTGCTAGGTTTCTCTAGGTGCCCGCAGAGCTAGGGTTCAAAATCTACAGCTAGGCACTTTGCAAAAAAAGTGTCAGTTTTCACTGTGAAAATGAGATGTGTCCACGTTGCGTTTTGGGCCGTTTCCTGTGGCGGGCACTAGGCCTACCCACACAAGTGCAGTACCATTTTTCTCGGAAGACTTTGGGGAATGCGGGGTGGGTGGAATTTTGTCGATCCACGCAGATTTCAGAACTTTCCACCACAGAAATATGAGGAGAATGTGTTTTATTTTTACAAAGTTTGAGGTTTGCAAGGGATTTTGGGTAACAGATCCTCGTGAGAGCCAGACACGTCACCCCATCCTGGATTCCCCTGGGTGTCTAGTTTTCAAATATTTATAGGTTTGCTAGGTTTCTCTAGAGGCCGGCAGAGCTAGGGTTCAAAATCTACAGCTAGGCACTTTGCAAAAATAGGGGCAGTTTTCACTGTGAAAATGTGGTGTGTCCACGTTGCGTTTTGGGCCGTTTCCTGTCGCGGGCACTAGGCCTACCCACACAAGTGCAGTACCATTTTTCTCGGAAGACTTTGGGGAATGCGGGGTGGGTGGAATTTTGGCGATCCACGCAGATTCCAGAACTTTCCACCACAGAAATATGAGGAAAATGTGTTTTTTTTGACAAAGTTTGAGGTTTGCAAGGGATTGTGGGTAACAGAACCTGGTGAGAGCCAGACAAGTCACCTCATCCTGGATTTCCCTGGGTGTCTAGTTTTCAAAAATGTATAGGTTTGCTAGGTTTCTCTAGGTGCCCGCAGAGCTAGGGTTCAAAATCTACAGCTAGGCACTTTGCAAAAAAAGTGTCAGTTTTCACTGTGAAAATGTGGTGTGTCCACGTTGTGTTTTGGGCCGTTTCCTGTGGCGGGCACTAGGCCTACCCACACAAGTGAGGTACCATTTTTCTCTGAAGACTTTGGGAAATGCAGGGTGAGTAGAATTTTGTGGATCCACGCAGATTCCAGAACTTTACACCACAGAAATGTGAGGAAAATGTGTTTGTTTTTACAAAGTTTGAGGTTTGCAAGGGATTCTGGGTAACAGAACCTGGTGAGAACCAGACAAGACACCCCAGCCTGGATTTCTCTGGGTGTCTAGTTTTCAAAAATGTATAGGTTTGCTAGGTTTCCCTAGGTGCCGGCAGAGCTAGGGTTCAAAATCTACAGCTAGGCACTTTGCAAAAAAAGGGTCAGTTTTCACTGTAAAAATTAAGTGTGTCAACGTTGCGTTTTGAGCTGTTTCCTGTCGCGGGCACTAGGCCTACCCACACAAGTGAGGTACCATTTTTATCGGGAGTCTTAGGGTAACACAGAATTGTAGAGCAACTGTTATTACCTTTTGACTTTCGATGCATTTCTGCCTTCCAAATGAAAGACAATGTGTAAAAAAGAAGTCACTTTGAAAAATGTCCTATAATTCTCATGCTAGTATTGGTACTCACAATTTTGGAAATGTGCAAACAGCTACTGTTTCTAAACTCTATATTTTGTTCCGATTTCAGAAATACATAGGTGTATTTCATCCCGATTTTTCACTGTATATATTTTCTCAAATGAATTGCTATATACCCGGTACATTATAAAACACCATTGCAAGACGCTGCTCAGTTATTGGCTCTGGGTTCGTCGGGTTCTTGGTGAACCTACAAGTCCTATATATCCACACAACCAGAAAGGTCCAGCGGATGTAACGGTATATTGTTTTTAAACATCTGTCATAATTAGAAGAAGTTACAGGTGAAAACGTTGGCACAAATGGCAGTTTTTTTCAACTCATTTTCAATTTTTCCTATTTTCAACTGTTAGTTTCTATAAAGAAACCTTGAAGGATCTACACAAATGACCCCTTGCTGAATTCAGAATTTTGTCTAATTTTCTAAAATGTATAGCTTTTCAGGATCTATTATTGCTTTCATACCCATTCTACCATTAACTGGAAGAAGATTGAAAGCACCAAAAATAGCAAAAATAGGCTATGTCCCAGTAAAATGCCAAAACTGTGTAAAAAATTTTGGTTTTCTGACAAAAGTCTGTCAGTCCCTGAAATATGGGAAAATATTGATTTCATCCACACAAATCCTTTGTTGATACCATTTGCAGGGAAAAATCAGACGCTTTCATTTGCTGCACTTTTTTCCCCAAAAAACTAAAATGTAGCTGTATTTTGGCTAATTTCTGGGTCCCCTCCAGGGGAATCCACAAACCCTGGATACCTTCAGAATCCCCATGATGTTGGAAGAAGAGGACGCAAATTTGGCGTGGATACCTTATGTGGTCAAAATGTTACAGGGGCCTAAGCGCGAACTACCCCAAATAGCCCAAAAAAGGCTTAGCACGGGGGGGGGTGGGAAGGCCTCGCAGCGAAAGGGTTAATAAATATGTTACTGTATGTTATGTTATGAAGATTTGTATGGTGCAGCTTATCATCTGTGGGGGTATCCATGAGCCATCATGTATTCATATTTTTCCCACCTGCCTGTCAAATTCCCAATGGGCCCTCTAGTTACACTTTTGGATTTTTATAATCAGTGAACATACTTTTATTAACATGCTGGTTTATATAGATTTATCGAACATGTATGTCATTGAAGATACCCTAATTAGAGAATGGCTCTGCTGCTACTTGTCCCTACTTTCAGAAGAAACAGTATAGGTGAAAGATCTTTCTTGGTACAAAGCTCTAAAAACCTCACTCAAGAAAATAAGGATGTCAGCAACTTTCTAGAATTCAGAAAGCAATGAAAAACTGACTTTTTACCAAAACATAACCCAGCCTCTAGAGGACCGTGTCCAATCTCCTTATTTAATGAATCAAAACACTGAAGGACAGTTTTGCAATGCACTAGTGGGTCAATGTGACAGTGCCACTGAATGGATAAGAAAATAATTGAAGGCTCCTGACCACGTCCAGCAACTGTGTGGTGTTCTAACCAAAGATTACAAGACACCATCAAAGACAGGCAACATATTTGCAAATCTAAACATACAGAGTATAAGTAAGTACATGTGCAGCTAGGTCTATCTTTCATACTGTCTGTAGCACCCTTGCTTATGCGTTGTTGAAGCCCTACACAGCACTTCTAGCCTGTGTGCAAACCTCACGCATGGCACCCAATTTCTCCCACATAGAAGAACATATAATCAACAAGCTTTCAATCAGACACCCAAAGGGTGCCCGAAAAGTAGATTAAAATCAGTGACCTAGTCTCGGTTATGAAACGCACTGCAGGCCCTAAAAGGGATGTGGAAAGATATAGATGCCAATAAAATACAACGAAATACAATAGTACCCCTATTGTGACAATTTTGTTTCTCAGGCATGTTCTGTTTAAGGTTTAAGGGTGCACTTACATAGCGTGAAGGAGTTTTTTCTGGGACTATTTGCTGCAATATATTCGAGTTTATGGTACATCCTTCTTCATTTGCTCGCTGCATCGGTTCTTTTGCATTTTCTTATTTTTTTGTGTTTAAGTGATAGGCATGTCTGATCACATACTAAATGGTGACCACCACTCACCATTGTCATGCATGTGCTCAGATTGCAAACATTTCTGTTTCTACGCTTTATTGTAAGTCTCTATGTAGGTATGTGCTTTGTTTGTGGTTTGCATGAATGTGGCCCTTTCTGTGTGTACAGCATGCTCGTCCAGTTTTCTGCAACTTGCTTGTATGGTCTTGTTGGGGTATTCCATGACTTCATGTTTCCAATTTCTCATTGCATTTGGTCCCTCACCTTGTATGACAGTGATTTACTTAATTTACCAGTTGGCTGCTTCTTTTTCTATACACATCACACCTGTCTTTCTTGCTCATGATGGCATAATCATTGTGAATTTAATATCTCAGTGATCTCAGCACTTTCTTATGCCTACTTCTCACCAAACGTTGTGGGATCTACATCTGTTTCACAATGTATGCTGAATTAATGCCATCCTTTGTCATAACATACACACAGATACACACACCCACACACACAAAGTAGGGTAGGTAAGTACCTCTGAGCTTCACATAAATTAGCTATTTTGTTTGGTTTTGTTAGGCTGCCTCTTTTTCTGACAGCCTGTGCCTTACACTTGGAAGGTGAAACTGTCTGTGAAGACAGCTCTTGTAAATCCAGGACGATGCAGCCAAGGAACATAATGTCTGAAACAGGCTTTTGTAAATTAATCAAGTCTACATTTCATATTGCATCTGGATTGGCTAATGTTTCTGATTTAATGGAGCAATTACTGTGAGTGATAAAATACAATGTTTAGTCCAAAAATGGGGCTTTTTACAGCCAAGTTTTAAGAGGCCACCTGTAGCACTCAAGAATACTTTAGAGCAATATGTGCATTTTAAGATCTGGCTCATTTACACATTTGATCAATCTCCTCAAACAGTTTGTATACAAACAAGCAATTTCGTGTTCTCCAAAGTACAAAAGTAGAGTTGTGATTAAATGAAAGTAAAAGACTTTTCCTCAAAACCGTGATCCATAAAGTTTCAATATTTTTTTTTTTTTTGTAATACAGTCCTCACTGCATGGAAATCATGATGGTCACTGACAAACCTAAATATTACTAGCTAACTTGGCAGTTATTAATTTCCTTAAATCATCTACGTACTTTGTTCAATGTCAAAAATGTAATTTGTTTAGGTTACGGAACTTGGCACAAATTTCTGAGCGTCAGATATTCCAAAAAGGAGACTGTCTCTGAGGCACTTGTTCTGGGTACTGTGCAAAATCGGATATCATGCACAAAATTCTGATAACGAGTGGTGTAGATATTTTTCCACCACCCGTAGAGTAAAATCTTGGTGAAATTCATAGATGGAAAAAATTTAGGGGCATATTAGCAAGACTGGCGATAAAATTATCGCTGTTTTAGCGGCAGGAAACTGCCGCTAAAACGGCGATAATGGGCTTGCTAATATGCGTTATAGAATTCAATAGAAGCCCAGGTTAGATGTGCAGGACATCTAACCTGGGCTTCTATTGGAATTCTATAACGCATATTAGCAAGCCCATTATCGCCGTTTTAGCGGCAGTTTCCTGCCGCTAAAACGGCGATAATTTTATCGCCGGTCTTGCTAATATGCCCCTTAGAATTACCAGTTATGAACTCAGAAAGGGGGAAATGCGCAGTATTACCACTTTATCCTCATTCTGAATCACAGAACTAGTAATGGGGAGGTAGGTAATACAACACTGGGAAAATAATGTACCCTTCAGTGTTGCTGTTTTTCCGGTTACATTACCACACCCAATTGTCAGATCACTCTGCATATGGGGCTGTGTCTCAGTTCCCTCAAGTTCTTCTTCCTTCATCAGGGCAGTGCCCTCTGACTGCAGCATGATTTGTTCAATTTTCATGACATCATCAAGATCAGTCTCTGCAACAGTGTTTTTGAAGAGTAACCAGTTCTCAGCTACCTGTCTAATTGCTTTTGCTGCTTGGCCCTCATACGTTTTAAGACATTTAAGCACAATGTTACAGAGTCCTAGTATCTTTTAAGACAAGATAGTTAACTTAAGTTGCACCAGTAAATGGGGTCAAGACAAAAACGTGAATATTTGTATAATTGTAGTTTTCCACAATGAACTTTATTTCGCCGTATCTCTTTATTGATTTTCTTGCATAGGTTCACAGAGCAGTACTTTATAAGGAGGTAGCTGTCATTACAATCTCACGTTATTGGGATTCAGTGCAAGCAATATATCAATTTCAATCAATATAACCCAGAAGTATGGATAAACCTGAACAGATGAATGATCAAACCAATCAATAAAGTCAAGTGGAGTCATAAAATGCCAAATAATGATAAGGCCGACATCTGCCTGAAGTGTGGTGTTGCTAGTGTCTTGTACTTGTGTTATCATTAGGTAGTCATTGTGTTATCTTTAGGTCACCCTTTAGTTTCCCAGTCATGCCAGTAATAGCAGGAAGGGCGGGAGGGGGAGTTGAGTGGGAGATGAGAGGGTCAGTCCAGGACTCATGAGTTGTACAATATCAAGCAGTTTCTCTGTCCATTCCTTTACCAATTTGTAGAGTTTAGAACTGTCAGCCCTTGAAGGAAGTGACCCGATTAGGGTCACCTGGGTCACACTGGAACACCTCTCAGCCTTCCATACCAAATGAAAAGTCGGTCAGACAGTACAGAATACAAACCAATATTTGTTTATTTCAGGTACACTCAGAGTGGAGCCCAGACTGCCCAGTCGCTAGGAGTGCTGCAGAGGGACTGACATCAGCAAGCATAAAGATACATTATGTACATTTCAGAACCAATGAAGGCACGCCCACAATGGAATTTTCCAAGCAGATGCAGCTGAACAAAGAAGTAGAGGATAAGTTTCGATTCTGAGGCCGGGCACACACTATCTACTACTCACGGTCGGTCTGCCCGTGCCCGCCACTAGACATGGGGGAGAAGGCCTCTATCTAGCCAGAAAGGTATGCGCTAATAAGGACAGTCTATTCATTAATGAAGCAAAAACCAACCTCGGGGAAGCGAAACCTAACAGAGGCCTTTTCTCGGAATCCATGAGGAGTTAGTTTCGATTATGACTCAAAATGGCGCCTACATAGAAAATGGCGCCGCAAATGCTAACATACATAGAACAATACGTAAGCATGAATTTTTTTCTATTCTAACAGACCCTCCTTTTATCATGAGCTAAACATTTTCTAACAATACAAAACATATGGGACAATAAAACAAAAATCATACGTAAACTGTTTATGAGCATTCTATATCCTCAGCATCAGGAAGGGGGACAGTAAGGAGGTAAGGAGTCTCAAAGATGCCCTCATCAATGTGCAGGAGGTCATCAATATCTTTCTGTACCATAATTGCAGCATTAGTATCATGAATGGATGTTTTCTTCGAAAGGAAAGGAGTGGCGCAATAGGAACAACAGAATGGGAGACACTGAATGAGGATACAACAAAGTATCTGCACCACAACTAAGTAAATTATTTTTTCGAAAATCCAACCCCAATTTCCAAACAATGACCAACTCCAATTTCCGCTCTCCATTCCTTTGACATTCTCCAGGATATCTAATATATGCTTAGTGATATTTTGTTCCATAGTCTTGATCCCGACTACACACTGGTCCCCGACTACAGCGCACACACCACCACTCTTTGCCAAGATGAAGTCAACTGCATATCTAGTCTGCTCGGAATATATCCGCATACTTTCCAATTGAGTGGTGATGTCACGCAAAGCTGCTACTGTGGAGTTAGACAATATATGCAGCTTACATCCGAAATATTCTCTAGTTCTCTCACCCCTGGCCATAGCAGTACCACCAAATGTAATTTTGGAGGAACAAATGTATCCACAAGTGATCCCATTACTGCAATTGTTGACTTCCAAATCTGTCACTCCATCACAGAACTCTGCAGTCAATGTTCTTTTCACCCATCTTACACTTGGCTTATTATACTTGCAAGGCACGCCCAAAGGGAGCACCATCCCTAGAGCAACATCATCTGTACCATTATAAACATTGGAGTAAGTACCATTAGACAGAAAGTAAAACCCTGGGTGTGCATAAAGTGGTCCTTCATAATCTACTGGAGCATATCTAGTGTTCATTCCAAAGGTACTCAGATCCTTTTCATTCACTAAAGACATTGTATTTATGAACAATACTATTCCAGAACAATTGATATACAGAGATGTGTCAGTGCTATTTACTATTGGGCAACATGCAGGATAATAACCAGCTTCCCGAGTGACTGTTAAATCTTGGTAATGCCAACCCACTAAGGTAACGTTCTGTTCTTCCATGTAAAAATTATCACAGTACGTATTATTGTCACACCCCGGAAAACCTTTTCCTCGTGGCTTTCTATAATACAGACAAGGGCCGGGATATCCCATACCAAACTCACCCCTTACCTCTAGGAATTGTGATGGGCGGGTGTATGTAAAATTGACAAATGACAATGGGTAAGCAGTCCATAAACCTGTAACAAATTCAGTAGGATAACAAGCTGTACCTTCTCCAAAGAATCTCTTACGTGTGTCTAAAAAGACATTATTCGGTGTCGTTCTTTTCTGCCGAACCTGTGGGATAACCTTACTCTTGGTACATGATGATACATCCTTGTCAAGTTCCAAGACCCATGACACCCCACCCAAGGTCAATAGCAACAAAATCACAAGAACAGCACATAATAGCTTTTTCTTTGTAGACCAAAATTCACATGTGTAAGCGGGGAATCACTGGCTGCTCTTGCTCAGCAACCATTCTGCCAATGGGATGCATAACGAATGATGAAGTTGGGGCGAAATGCAAACAAGAGAAATATACAAGTTTCCAGTGTCTGTCAGAGCCTCACTGGTACAGGCTCCTATTGTCCATCAAAAACGTTGGCGCTCTTGAGCACCGGCGGTGGAGCTTGCTCTGTCCTAAGCTCATGTTCCCATGTCGACCAGGATAATATACCTCCAAGGGGATACCTTAATCTATCCTGCCCAATGTTCAAACAGTGCGCAAATCTCTCATCACCCTAAACTAACTCCGTTGGTACTATGGCAGAGTACACCCTAACTTACACTGTCCATCCCTAACTAATCTTCCTTCTCCTTTGGTGCACTATCCCCCAGCCGAGGGCGCAAATAGTACCTAGTGACTCCAGGCACGGAATGATCAACAAAAAGAGGCTCCTGGATAGCTCGTATTTCCGGAGGAACAGCTGCGTTCAGAACATCATCATTTACCTTATCTGTTTGCGTCCAGGTCAACCTCGCATCACTGAAGGGGACAAACCGAGGCACAGTCTCGCACTCAGAGTCCCCTACTCCATCCTTCACCACTGGTCGTAGGGCAAAGGCAAAGGGATTCTGCGACAATGGGTCGCATGAATCCAGTTCTTACGGCCAGCAACCTTGACTGCAGTGCGTGTTGCTAAAAGGACCTGCTCTGATCCCTTCCATCGCGGCTCAAAACTTTTCTTCCGCTGAAAATTCTTGACCAAGATAAAGTCCCCAGGCTGAATGTCGTGTCCGGGCCAAGGTAATCAATTAACAATGGGTATTCAATATCAGAGAACCTCCGAGGTCGTGGGACGCCCCAGACATTTGCCGGGCGTCCAAACTCAACCTCGTACGGTGACAATCCTGTTCTAGAATGTGCTGTTATTCTTGTTGATCAAAGAGCTAACGGTAAGGCATCTGGCCACTTTAACCCTGTAGTCTCCTGCACTTTTGCCAGTTTAAGCTTGAGAGTACCATTGCACTTCTCAACCAAACCTGCTGACTGTGGATGATTGGCAACATGGAACTTTTGCATAATGCATAGACCATCACAAATCAATTGCATCACTTTTGCATTAAAATGACTTCTGTTATCACTCCAGAGCAAACGGGGCAAGCCGAAACGAGGAAAGAACTCCTTCAGGGGAACCTTTGCAGTCATAATGTTACATGTCCGGGACCGACCGCTCATTACTCACCAAGCCAGATGAGGCGGAAGGTGTTTTGGGAGCGGGCGCCTCCGTTTATCGGGCTCTGCAGGCGGCTTGTGCATGGATAGAATCAGGGAATCCTGCGTCCCCGCAATACCTGGAACGTGCACCTTCACAGCAGTCTCCAGAACTACAACACCCATGAGCCTGTGCGGCGCGTCGCGCGCACACAGGATGTGACGTGAGTGGAGTTCCCAGAAGGCTTGAAAAGCCCGTTCTTGATGTGAAAACGCCGCAGATTATTCTGGTTTGGAGTTCGTATATGCCAGGACGGAGGATCGTGTATCTATAGTATCCGGTGGGGTAAGGGTGTCGTTGGCACCACCGCTCCTGTTCTTTTGCAGTCACGACTTAAGTCTGGTGTTACCGCATCTTGCCTTTTCTGCTGAACCTAGTACCCTGATTGTATGTGAGGCTACTGACCTTTGCAACAGAAGCTCTTAAACTGTGCAGTACCGAATACAGGAGCCTTGTGTTTATTGCGCATCCCAAGTTACGTCATTATACCAGGTGGTATATTATCTGACCAAACATTTCCTTGTGTTTCGGAAAACTTTACAGTGGCCATACCCCTATGTACAGGGTGTTGTTTAACCCACATTTTCTTTTGGGATGATGTCCAGTGTGCCCGAATGACACGGCCAGATGTGTGTTGAATCTTTTGTTCGTTTATAGCAGGGGGAACAGAGAGAGGTTGCTGCCTAAGCCTATCCTTCCTCCCTTGTGAAGTGCAAGTTCACACCAATATTGGTGGGTAGTAAGTCCTCACAAAAAAAAAAAAGAGCGAACTGTGTTTAAGGGTTTGTATGTTATTGAACCTGGCATAATTATATGTTTCCATTTCGCAGTATCTTATGTCTGAAAAAACCTGGGGTTAAGCCAACCATAATCACAGATGTGATGGTATCTCTTTGAAGGCCCTTGATGAAAACCTAATCGTCCTTCTAACGAACCATTACAAGATCTTGTTATTTTATTTTACAGGTATATAAGGAGACAGTAATCCCAGTGTAGTATACAGAAGTGTTAAAGTGTTTACTGAAGAGTATTTCTATAAATAGTGCTTTCTCTTTACAGGTCTCCCTCCCCGCTGTTCCCATCCTTTCCTTCCCCCGATTGACCCCCTTAATCTTCCGTGCCTTGACGGCATTTCGGAATTGAGGTTGTCAATAGGTGGACCCATTTGAGCAACGAGCCGATCCTGAGAGGCCTCCGAGGAACACGTGACAGAATAATCTGCCTAAATTATAATATACCTCTCCTGGTCGGTTTGTTGTGAGCATGGCCACTCTAGAGGATGTGTTAACAACTTTAGTCGCTTTCCAGCAGGAGGTTGCCGCCTCTAGGGCGGAAACAGCAGCTTTACAAGACACAGTAGATAGGCTTCAGAAAAACCCTTTTGATGTCCAGCCTGGACGAAGCGTAGGAGGGAGCCCATGGCAGTTTGGGAGTTCCTCTTTTCCAACACCCCTTACCGTAGAAGTACCCACTCCTATACCCTTGGCAGCCCCTGAACGATTTCACGGGGACGCCTCCAAGGTACAGGTCTTTATGACCCAGATCTTATTACATTTTTCCTGTAGACCTAAGGCCTTTCCTACAAATCAGGCTAGGGTAGCCTTTATGATTTCATACCTGACGGGGGATGCTGCCCAGTGGGCTGTACCCTTCGTACGCCGTGACGACCCCCTCTTGTATGACTGGGATGAGTTCAGGAAGGAATTTGAAACCGTGTTTGACCGCAGGGGTGCTTCCTTTTCAGCCGACCGAGAACTGCTAGAATTAAAGCAGGGAAATAAGGAATTAATAGTATACATCAATACATTTCAGAGATTAGTGGCAGAAACACAGTGGCCTGAAGAAAAAAGGGCTGCCGTGTTTTATCAAGGTTTAAAAGACGAGATGAAGGATGTCCTAGCCCAAATCGATCCTCAACCCTCTGCCTGTATCGATCTTATCAACCTTACCTTACGTTTGGATTATCGTATGGGGGATAGAAAAAGAGTTGAACGACAGCCCAATCGAGGAGACAAAAACAAAGGCGTAGGGGGGTTTGGATCACCAGCTGAACCTATGGAAATAGGTGCGATACGCGCCCCTTTAACCCAAACCGAGAGAGAAACAAGGAGAAGAAATGGTCTCTGTATGTATTGTGGCAAAAAAGGCCATTTTGTTAAAGAGTGTCTAGCCAAACCACGAAGCAGTCCGGGGTTCAGGAAACCACAAGTGGCTAGCACAGACGGGATGCAGGAAAACTGACAAACTCAAAGATATATGAAGGGAAATCTTTGGGTGGTGTAAATATCCCTTCAATTAAGCCAAAAACAAGTCTGTCCTCAGAGCACTTCTTTTTACCTATCCGTATAATGACTGAGAACGGGTGGCAGAGCCTAGACGACATGTTAGATTCGGAGCCACAGGGCTGTTTATGGATAACATCGTAGCCAAAAAGCTATGTCTTGGCTTAAATACCAAAGATAACCCTGAAGAAGTATTGGCTGTTGATGGAATGGAATTAAGTACAGGTCCTATCAGATTTCAAACAGATAGTTTAGAAATGTGTTGTGGGACTGGACACACCTAAAGGTTGAAGTTTAATATCATTCAGGCTCCACAGTATGGTGTCATTCTGGGTCTTCCTTGGCTGGTAACACATAATCCAGTTATCAACTGGGAAAACAAAACGGTTGAATTTAGTAGTTCCTGGTGTCTGGAAAATTGTCTATCAAAAAACCAGAGTCCGGTAACAAGTCTCCTCACGGCACATAGCATCACTACAGCGGCCGAAACCTACTTGCTACTCAAATTACCAGGACGTATTCTGTGAGAAGCAAGCAGACACCTTACCCCCTCATAGGCATTACGACTGCCAGATCGACCTAATTCCAGGAGCCGTCATTCCATGTGGAAGACTCTATGCCCTGACTGAACTCGAAAACACTCACCTGAGAGAATACCTTGATAAGTATCTAGAGAACGGGTTTATACGCCCCTCCAGGTCACCTGCGGCCTCGCCGATATTTTTTATACCCAAAGCAAATGGCGAGAAGAGATCCTGCATTGACTTCAGAGCCCGAAATAACATCACCATAAAGAACAGATACCCATTACCTCTAATACCTGTTCTTTTGGAACAGGTTAAAACAGCCACCATTTACACAAGATTAGACCTCAAAGGAGCCTACCACTTGGTACGCGTAAGGGAAGGCGACGAGTGGAAAACCGCCTTCCGTACTAGGTACGGTTTATACGAATACACGGTTATGCTCTTCTGACTTTGCAATGCCCCCGCAGCATTTCAATACCTTGTGAATGAGGTGCTGCGAGAGTTTTTGGACAAGTTTGTAGTGGCATACATTGATGACATTTTGATTTATTCTTCCTCAGTTAAGGACCACTACTCGCATGTTTGTCAGGTGTTTGAGGCACTCCGGTTGAATGGGTTGTACTGTAAACTCAGTAAGTGTGAGTTTCACGTAGAAAAGGTAGAGTTCCTAGGTGTTATGCTATCCCCCACAGGACAGGAAATGTCCGAAAGAAAGATACTGGCTGTTAAGGAATGGCCAAGACCCACCAATGTCAGGGACATACAATGTTTTCTGGGTTTTGCTAATTTTTTCGCAGGTTCATTAGTCATTTTTCTAACACCGTAGCTCCCATCACTAAATTGTTAAGAAAAAAGGTCCCCTTCCAGTGGACAAAGGAAGCCGAGACTGCGTTTCAGGTTCTCAAACAAGCATTCGTTACGGCTCCCGTTTTGGCTCACCCTGACCCTGAAAGCCCCTATGTGGTGGAAGCTGACGCCTCTGATGTTGCCATAGGAGCCATTCTCTCACAAAGGAACAAAAGCACGGGTCAGCTACACCCGATAGCCTATATGTCCCGAAAATTGAACGATGCAGAGTTGAGGTACACTGTAGCCGAAAAAGAGTTGTTGGCCATAAAGAATGCCTTCAGTGACTGGAGACATCTGTTGATGGGAGCCAAACATGTGGTGACGGTTTACACGGATCACCGCAATTTACAGTTCATGTGATCCACCCGAATGCTATCCCCCAGATACTAAGATGGATGCTCTTCTTCTCTGAATTCTATTACATAGTTACATACAGACCCGGAACAGAAAACAAAAAGGCTGATGCTCTGTCCAGACAGGAAAGCCTGCAAGAGAATAGGACAGAACAACAAAATTTCATCTTGGATCCACAACATGTAATAGGGTTACTCCAAACAGACACATTCCTACAGAAAGTAGCTCTGGGAGTACAAAATCGCTATTGGAAAGAGTGGCTCAAGAAGAATCCCCAATGGATCATGATAAAGGGACTTCTGGTGAAAGGAAAACAATTGCTAATCCCGAATACCGCCTTGCGCAAGGAAGTATTTCAGTGGTGTCACAATGCTCCTGCTGCAGGACATAATGGCATAGATAAGACCCTAGATCGAGTACATCGTCAATTCTGGTGGCCCTCCGTTGTTAAAGATGTGAAGGAAATGATACACAGGTGTGAAACTTGTGCACAAGCCAAGGTAGACCATGGGAAACCTCAAGGATTGTTGCAACCTCTTCCCACTCCTTTGGTTCCTTGGGAAACCATTTCTTTAGACTTCATAGGAGGTTTACCGAAAGACAAAGGTTGTACCGCCATTCTAGTGGTGGTGGACAGTCTCACAAAAATGGGTCATTTCATTGCCTGTACACAAGAACCCACCTCAGCACAATTGGCAAAGATGCTGCTACAACATGTGATTAGACTACATGGTCTTCCTACTAATATCGTTTCTAATAGGGGTTCCCAGTTTACCGCCAGGTTCTGGAAAGCCTGGTGTAAAGCGTTACATATGAAATCCTCCAAGTCAACCAGTTTCCACCCACAATCTGACGGACAGACTGAGAGACTCAACCAGACACAGAAGCAGTATTTGAGGTGTTATGTTGAGCAAAATTCTGAAGCCTGGGTGGAGTTGTTATGTTTGGCGGAAGTAGCCTATAACAGCGCTAAACATCAGTCAACTCAAATGGCACCCTTTTACGGTACTTATGGATATCATCCTCGATTTATACCTTTGATTCATCCAGTACAGAACCAACAAGTGCCTGAAGTACAAACAAGAATCACTCACATACAACAAACCCTGAAACAAACCTACAGGAACCTAAAAAAGGCCAAGGTGTTGTATAAAGCAAGGGCTGATAAACACCGCAAACCAAATCCCATATATAAAGCAGGTGATGTGGTATGGTTATCTACCAAAAACATACGTTTCAGAAAACATAGCATCTTCAATCTGAAGTTCATCGGTCCATATAAAATAAAGAAAGTCATTTCTCCAGTTGCAATGAAGTTGACCCTTCCCAGATCCATGAAAATACATCCTGTATTCCACGTTTCGCTTCTAAAGCCGTCATACATCCAAATCAAAAAGAGGCCTTCTCCTATATGGATAAACAATGAACCAGAATATGAGGTCCATAAAATATTGGATTCCAAGAAGAGAGGCTCGCGGTTATGGTATCTGGTATCGTGGAAGGGTTATGGTGTGGAAGAGAATTCTTGGGAGCCTGCATCAGGAATACATGCTCCTAGATGTATCAAGGTCTTTCACACTAAACATCCTGACAAGCCTGGTTCGTATAAGCGGTCTGTTTGAGAGGGATGTGCTGTGACATGTCCGGGACCGACCGCTCATTACTCACCAAGCCAGATGGGGCGGAAGGTGTTTTGGGAGCGGGGCGCCTCCGTTTATCGGGCTCTGCAGGTGGCTTGTGCACGGATAGAATCAGGGAATCCTGCGTCCCCGCGATACCTGGAACGTGCACCTTCACAGCAGTCTCCAGAACTACAACACCCATGAGCCTGTGCGGCGCGTCGCGCGCGCACAGGATGTGACATGAGTGGAGTTCCCAGAAGGCTTGAAAAGCTCGTTCTTGATGTGAAAACGCCGCAGATTATTCCGGTTTGGAGTTCGTATATGCCAGGACGGAGGATCGTGTATCTACAGTATCCGGTGGGGTAAGGGTGTCGTTGGCACCACCGCTCCTGTTCTTTTGCAGGCACGACTTAAGTCTGGTGTTACCGCATCTTGCCTTTTCTGCTGAACCTAGTACCCTGATTGTATGTGAGGCTACTGACCTTTGCAACAGAAGCTCTTAAACTGCGCAGTACCGAATACAGGAGCCTTGTGTTTATTGCGCATCCCAAGTTACGTCAATATACCAGGTGGTATATTATCTGACCAAACATTTCCTTGTGTTTCGGAAAACTTTACAGTGGCCATACCCCTATGTACAGGGTGTTGTTTAACCCGCATTTTCTTTTGGGATGATGTCCAGTGTGCCCGAATGACACGGCCATATGTGTGTTGAATCTAGTGTGTCTTTTGTTTGTTTATAGCAGGGGGAACAGAGAGAGGTTGCTGCCTAAGCCTATCCTTCCTCCCTTGTGAAGTGCAAGTTCACACCAATATTGGTGGGTAGTAAGTCCTCACAAAAAAAAAAGAGAGAACTGTGTTTAAGGGTTTGTATGTTATTGAACCTGGCATAATTATATGTTTCCATTTCGCAGTATCTTATGTCTGAAAAAACCTGGGGTTAAGCCAACCATAATCACAGATGTGATGGTATCTCTTTGAAGGCCCTTGAGGAAAACCTAATCGTCCTTCTAACGAACCATTACAAGATCTTGTTATTTTATTTTACAGGTATATAAGGAGACAGGAATCCCAGTGTAGTATACAGAAGTGTTAAGGTGTTTACTGAAGAGTATTTCTATAAATAGTGCTTTCTCTTTACAGGTCTCCCTCCCCGCTGTTCCCATCCTTTCCTTCCCCTGATTGACCCCCTTAATCTTCCGTGCCATGACGGCATTTCGGAATTGAGGTTGTCAATAGGTGGACCCATTTGAGCAACGAGCCGATCCTGAGAGGCCTCCGAGGGACACGTGACACATAATGGCTGTATTGCCTTTTGTGGGATAAGCCTCAACCCATTTACTAAATGCACAGACAACCACTAAAACATACTTCAAATTATTGCATCTTTCTAATTCGATGTAATCCATCTGGAGGACATCAAAAGGAAAAGTGGGTGGTGCAAAATTACCAGGCGGTGTATGGGTGCCCTTTCCAGGATTGTGCATCATGCACACCATACAGTACTTCACTAAATGTGCAGCTGTCTTCAGAATATTGTCATTCTGCCATACAGGGTCTAACAACTTGCAAATACCC
Organism: Calotriton arnoldi; assembly: GCA_963921515.1. Lineage (NCBI taxonomy): Eukaryota > Metazoa > Chordata > Amphibia > Caudata > Salamandridae > Calotriton > Calotriton arnoldi. Next base: position 727,912 of record CAWUFW010001612.1, on the reverse strand, counting down.
TTAGCACTGATGTGAGCTGGACCATGGGCCATCGTAACTATAGGAAGAACATATGCATCGGGCAGCATCCATCTTTGCTTTCCTGACTTATCAATCCAACATCCCTGATCATTCAATTGTGCTGTACTTTCTGCCACACTGCTAATTCTTCTACTGTGGCCTCAGGCACCCACCTCGCCGGACCTGCTACAAACATTCTTTTCATATTTGTCCGGGCCGTCTCCTTAGCTGTCTGATCCTCAAAGGCATTTCCCCTACCTACATCATCAGTGACCTTCTGGTGGGCACTACACTTTACTATGGCTAACTTCTTAGGGAGTGTCAAAGCAGATAAAAGTGTTAATATAAGGTGTCCATGCTGGATTTTGGTGCCATGCGAAGTAAGAAACTCTCTCTCAGCCCAGAGTCGCCCAAAATTGTGCGCGACCCCAAAGGCATACTGGCTGTCAGTATAAATATTGACAACCAGTCCCTCACTCAATTCACAAGCTCGTATAAGGGCAACAAGCTCAGCAGCTTGAGCCGACTGATAAGGGACACGTGATGTCTCTACTACTGTGCGCAGTGTGGTAATAGCATAAGCAGCAGTTGTAGTGCCAACTGGTAATTTAAAACAAGAGCCGTTGACATATTGTTCCCCTTGTGGGTCAGATAAGGGAACATCAGTCAAGTCTACCTGTCCTTTCGTTTCTTCTTCTGTCCAGAAGATACAATCATGTTTGTCAACTTCATCACTATAGGAAGGGAGGGATAGTAACGTGGCTGGATTCAGAGTGGCACATCTTTTGATCGTGATATGTTTAGCAAACAATGTCAATTCATAGCCAGTAAGACGTGCACTGGTGAGGTGCTGTGTCTTCGTCTTATTCAAAAGTGTGTCCACAGCATGGGGTACCATGACTGTGAGATCAGTATCCAGTACATGTCCAGCCGATTGTCTGATCGAAGTGGCCACAGCCGCGACCGCTCTTAGACAACTCGGAAGGGCTCTCGCAACTGGGTCAACAACAGCAGAGAAATAAGCACACGGCTGTTGCTTATCTCCAAATTTTTGTGTTAAAACAGAAAGCGCGCAACCAGCCATCTCATGGACGCACAACACAAACGGTTTATTATAATCTGGGGTACCGAGTACTGGAGCCGAACAAAGCGCAGTTTTCAATTGCTCAAAAGACCGCTGACATTCAGGCATCCAAGGCAAAGGCTCATGCACTTCTTTCATTGTTAGAGCAAGCAAGGGTTTACTTAATAAAGAATAGTTAGGTATCCACTGCCATCAATAGGAAGTGATACCTATAAAAGCACGCACATCTTTCTGAGTTTGCGGAATGGGCATTTTAACAATGATACTGATACGCTCAGGTGTCAACCTCCTACCCTCCTTCGACAGTAGGTGACCTCCTGTCGACAATACTGAAATTTAGAAAGGGAAACTTTATGCCCATGATGAGCCAAATGCAACAATAATTTAATGGTACTGTCTTTACAACCTTGCTCGGTATCAGAAGCTATAAGGAGGTCATCAACATACTGCACTAATACATTACCTGCAGAAAGCGAAAGGGAATCCAACTGACTCTTTAGAGCTTGACTATAAATACTTGGACTCTCGGTATAGCCCTGAGGAGCTCGACAAAATCTAAAGCTCCTTCCAGCTAGGGTGAACCCAAACAGATATCTGCTATCAGGATGAATAGGAATACTGAAGAACGCATTTTTCAAATCAATGACAGAAAAGAATTGAGCAGTGGAAGGAATCATTGTCAAAAGTGTAGTAATATCTGGAAACACTGGAAACTGAGGAACCACTATTTTATTAACTTCATGCAAATCAATCACAAAACGATAAACATCTTCATGACCATCAGGGGAACCTGAGGGTGTCCGTTTAAGAATTGGAAGAATGGGGCTATTACAAATATTGGCAGACGTCTCTTCCACTACTCCTTTCTTAATCAAATAATGAATAATTTGCAACAGGGCTCGCTCTCCTGCCTGTGGTATTTTATACTGGGGAATACGAGGCAGAATAGCATTATCATTGACCTGCATCAAAACCGGTGGTATATGCAACAGCCCTATGTCTGTATCACCCGTCGCCCACAGAGAGGGTGGCACATCAGCAAATTCAGCAGGAAGAGGGAGAGACAAGCACTGTTTGGTACTCACACTCGGGCCCATCGTCAAATAAACACCTTTCGGGGAACAATAAATAGTGGCATGTAATTTCTTCAACAAATCCAGTCCCATCAAATTCTCACCGCAATTAGATGTCAGTAAAAAGGGAGAATTCAAAGTAAAAGGACCGATAGTCAATGCAAGGGGTCTTGAAATGGGGCTCACAACCGGTACACCTGAAAAACCTACCGAAACATTATTATGGCCAGACAGAGCCGCCCCAGGGACCATGTTTTGAGAAACAGAACTTTTTGTCGCACCTGTGTCCACCAAAAAGTCCTTAGTCAAGCCTTGCAGTTCCGCTGTTACATAAGGCCCACGCTGGTCTACAGGTATCTGAACTGGTCCCCCACACTGTCCCTGGCAATCCTAGCTATAGGACATCCAAGTCGCTTCATCCATATCATACTCATCATAGAAGTACTGCCCATCACGAGGGTCATTAAAATAATTATTGTCAGAACGACCCTGTGAGGCTGCAGCATTCTGAGCCCTATCAGCCCCACCAGCTTCACGACCCCGTCCACGAGAACCTTGTCCTCTAGGGACCACCACCTTCTGCAAAAGCACGGGACACTTGCTACGCCAGTGACCCTCCTCCTTACAATACGCACACTGATTCGGCCCCAGAGGCGTCGTGTTCGGCTGCCTACTAGTGCGTGGAAGCTGTCAGGCAGGACCACCCTGTCCTCTGCCATTCCCTCTGAATGCTTGTTGCAACAACACCTTTGTCTTTAAATCCTTATGCTTCTTCTCTGCCCTCTCTTTCTCCTCATTATCCCGATGTTCATAATATTGAGCCATATTCAAAATAACAGAAGGTGAAGAGGTGGACCAGGTACTTTCAGAAGCCTGTGAATGAGTCGCAATTTTGGGAAGTAAATTAGAAACAAACCTGTTGACAAACAACCGAACACCACCCTCAATAGACAGATCCTGTCCACTGTGATCCAAAAATGTATCCTCGAACCGAGAGAAAAAGTCAGACACACTCATCTTTCTTTTGTCGACAAGCCGTCAACTTATCCCAATCTACTCCTCGGCGGAATAAGAGAATGCATACATGTAATAATGCGGCCTGGCAAAGCAAGTATCTCTGCTCGGGGCTTATCACCTGGCTTTCTTTCCTGATCCCGTGCTTTAATTTGAACCCATGTACCACCCAATTCCGCAACATGATCTTGAGTATGAACCTGCCTCCAAATATCAAATTGGAACAAAAAGACCAAAAAACATTTCAATATCAGCAAGAGTCATTACCGTCGAAGAGGCGGTTTCAGTCAATCCTTTATAATAAGCAGTAGGATTTTTTCTAGGATCGGGCAACTGAGTCTTAAGGGATAAAACCTCACTTCTTTTCTACGGAGTATAAACCCACTGTTCTTGAAACCAGGCCGCTACACCTGCTTGAGTGAAATTACCTAGCTGATCCGTTAACTCTGGTATCTCTGGGTGATATATGGGATAAACCTCCCGCACCGGAAACTGAGACACTGTGGTAGGGCTTTTATCATGCAACCTGCCCCTATAGGTAACCAATGTGGTGATGTTCCCAAAAACTTGGCCTGGGTCCAAACCACTAGCATACACAAGATCTCTAATATCAAATAATATTTGTGGTGCATCGTCCCCCAAATGTTGCTGCCAAAGACCAATCAACGTAGAAGACATATGTTTAAGAGCATGCTGCTGTATAAAAGGCTCAAAATCTTTCATTACACTCCAAACATCCTCCACACTGTAGATGGGATTACGACCACACTGCCCAGCCTGATTAGCCACTACCTTCTTCCCTTCATCCCCCACCGCAGACCGTACAAAAGGGCCCATACGCTCACCATATTTCGTCAAATCTCTATCCTCAAATCCACATATTGGCGTCTCAGCACCCAATAATGCTGGGAAATGAACCATCAAAGATGGAGAAGCAACAGAGGCATCAGGTAAAATTGACGCAGGCGGGTGCCCCGGGGGAGAGAGAGACGGGCAAAGAGAAGCCAAAACAATAGGTGTGCTTGGTGTACCAACAGTCATAGTTGCCACAGACAGAGATAGCAAAGAAGGAGGAGGAGGAGCTGAAGCCACAGCCATAGAGACAACAGCAGCAGATACAGGGACAGTGGAAGCGGCTGTAACAGGCGGCTGTGATGGCACAGGGACAGTGGGATATATCCTTTGCGGGGCATATGGGGGCAGGGGTCAAGTATCTAACAATTCTTCCACAAAAGTATCAGTTTCCTCCTGAGTCAAATACGATTTATCAACATGCAATCGAAACCTCCTATCTTCACATTCAAATCCCTGCATCTTCCCTTTCCGTGCCTCTTTCTCCGTCTTTAATCGTCTCTGCCTAGCTGCTTTCTGCCACATTCTGAGGGAATCAAACATAGACTGTCTACTTCGTCTTTTAAATAACTGTTCCAGTAAATACCCAATCTTTTGTTCATCAAAAGTACCCGTCAACGGCCACTGCAACTCGGCATTGTCCCTCGTATATTTGTGCCATAATGTACTAAACATAATAGGGCCATGACCATGCTTCACGTACATATCAAGATTTGGAGTGCCTTCTGGAGGCACCGGCTGAGCTTCTTCCAAGCGAACATCTGCAGAACAACAGCGACAGCACAAAAAAAACAACTTACTGATCCCAGGCATTCTCAAAAGAAAACAAACCTACTAATTATGCCTGTCAAAGCAATTGCAAATGCTTTTATCCCAAAAACGGTCCTCAGACCGTACCAAATTCAAACCAAAAATGGTACCATATCCACAAAGAACCAAAACAAACTCACCTGATATATGCAGGTTAAACAAACTAATTCTCCACTGCCAACTCTTCAGACCAAACGGTCAAATCCAAGGGTTTCGCCGTTTAGGACTCCAGTCAGGATGACCGCTGGGCGAGGCACTGTCCGGCAAGACGGAAGGGGCAGCTGTGAGCAATCAATGCTCCTCATACAGGGATCCCTAAACCGTCAGTCCGACCTGACGATGGCCTCGACCCCCCCCCGTCCGCGGAAGGGGATGGGTCATTCACCCGAAGGAGTCCCTGTTCGGGTGCCAACTGAAGGAAGTGACCCAATTAGAGTCACCCGGGTCACACTAGACCACCTCTCAGCCTTCCATACCAAATGAAGAGTCGGTCAGACAGTAGAGAATACAAACCAATATTTGTTTATTTCAGGTACACTCAGAGTGGAGCCTAGCCTGCCCAGTCACTAGGAGTGCTGCAGAGGGACTGACATCAGCAAGCATAAAGATACATTATGTACATTTCAGAACCAATGAAGGCACGCCCACAATGGAATTTTCCAAGCAGATGCAGCTGAACAAAGAAGTACAGAGGATATGTTTTGATTCTGAGGCCGGGCACACACTATCTACTACTCAAGGTCGGTCTGCCCATGCCCGCCACTAGACAAGGGGAGAAGGCCTCTATCTAGCCAGAAAGGTATGCACTAATAAGGACAGTTTATTCATTAATGAAGCAAAACCGAACCTCAGGGAAGCGAAACCTAACAGAGGCCTTTTCACGGAATCCATGAGGAGTTAGTTTCGATTATGACTCAAAATGGCGCCTACATAGAAAATGGCGTCGCGAATGCTAACATACATAGAACAATACGTAAGCATGAATTTTTTCTATTCTAACACCCTGTCCATGATGACAGTGATGACAGTGTATGTGTCATAAGCCACCTACCTGGATCCCAGATGATTCCAATGGGGCAGCGAAGCTAGTTCCCGAATCCTCCTGTGACTTGCCCTCAGTTTACAGGAGGAGACACTGCTCCAGTGACAAATCCCAGGGGGAAGGGTGTTGGGATGGAGAGAGCATGTAGAGTCAAAGATGCTGTGTCTCGTCTACTCAACAGCAACATTGCAGCAGGCATTCACACCAGTCTGATGAATGGTACTGGCAGATATGGTACATATGAACAAACAAATAATAAGGCTTTAGTCTAGTACTAACTCTGTCTCTTAAGGTATCACCTCACAAAAACTTTTCAAATCTCAACCAACCTTTAGTTTTGTTGTAGTTTTGTTTTCATTTAGATTGTCCGTAGAGGCTCCTTTATCAAAAGTTTCGAAACTGTAGTGAGTACGATTTCAGCATCAAACCCACAAGCAAATTTAGACGTGGCTAGCTTCACCCAAGTCCTCAATGGCAGAGCCCTGCCAACAGTATGTACAAGTTGAACTAAAACACTGGTTACCTTTGTTTGAAGCACAATGTTGCGACAGAGCTCAGCGCGTAGTAAAATCAAGTCTGTTAATGCGTCCCTCCATTTCTTCTTCTTCTTTTTTCCATCCTGGTGCGAGACTAATGCGGGACATTCTTTGCGGTGAGGTTGAAGCAGGAGAATCAAGGGAGTTGGCAAGACAGAGCCCTGGAAGCCGGGAAACAGGTAAGTGGCAGGCGAAGAGGCTAAGCAAAGGGGAGGAGTATGGACGATCTTTAAATAAGGCTGCTTTAGAAAGTTCATAAAGATTACATTCTGATTGTTTGTAATGAGGAATAGGTGCAAATAATTAACTTGATGAGGATGCCTTCTAGAAGGTGCTTTAGAATGTTCACAAAAGTTGCATTCTAATTGCTTATAGCAAGGAACAGGTGCAGGGGATTAATATGATGAGGGCTGTCTTCCGAAAGGTTCAGGTTGAGTTCATCTATGCCAGTTGCTTGATGCTTATTCTAGTGGATTTTCTGAATGTTTCTGTGGCACCTGAAACCTGACCTTGCATATGCATGTTAAACCATTTGTAAAAGCTATTAAGCATTTTCAAACAAACTGAAGCACACCAGCTGCAGCTGGCTATTACCAACAGCATGTAATATGGTCAAAAGTCAGGGTACAAGACGTTTGTTCATTCATAAGTGTTGGGAGCAATGATACGAGTCATGCTGGTATATTGTGATAGTCAAGAGAGGTGAGCTGTGGCAGGAATCCTGACAGTATGGTTGTCACTCTAAGGTGGATGAGTGTCTGATTTAGCTTCTACCTTTGCCAGGAAATTGTCCCAGTGTGTATATCGGGTACCCAATCCTCCAGCTGCATGGGGACCTGATAGAACAGCAACTTCAGTGGGAGCCCATTTGAGAATATCTCTCAGCGAGTCTCTGTGATCTGGAGCCGCCTCCACCTTCCATGAAAGCACTATGTGCCTCTTCGTCAGCACCAATGCCAGGTCAATAAACCTACAGCCATACATGGTAGATATGGAGGACCCAACAAACAAGTTTCAATGTTTTTGGTACCATTTTCCTCCGTCATCTCTGACACGCATCCCAACCGTTCCCCCCAGTAGCGCTCTATCACTGGGCACAGCTATACTATGTGGATAAAGTCTGCTTCCGGCAATCTGATCAGGGGTAGGTTGAAGACGCTCCTAGGTACATGCTAGGTACATGCTAGGTACAAGCAACAGCTCGACTCCAGTGGTACTGTAGCCCTCATCCTGCTTGACTTAAGTGTGGCTTTCGATGCAGTGTGACACTACATCTTGACAGACTGACTTGAGGCTTCAGGTATTGAGGGTTTGGCCTTGAGGTGGTTGATCTCCTTTCTAAAAGATCACACTTTTCAGGTCTTCTCATCCAATACAAGATCGACGACCTTGGCCGTAATCTCCGGAGTTCCTCAGGAACCTATTTTGAGCCCATTGCTCTTCAATATATGCTTTAGCACTTTGACGGACGTAGCTGAGAAGTCGGAACTTACCATCTTTTCATATGCTGACAATGCTCTGATTATCTTCTCATTATCAGCTGCTCAAGATCAAGATCCCTCCCTGTTCCAGCTTGGCCTGAGAAATGTCTACCTCTGTATGACTAGAAATGCACTGAAGCTGAATGGCAATAAAACTGATGTCCTGGTCTTGGGAAACAACCCCGAACTCTGGGAAGTAAATCACTGGTCGGAGGCCCTGGGACCATTACCCGCTCCGGTAACAAAGGTTAAGAATCTTGGTTTCATCATCGATAACAACCTCTCCCTCAAGTCTCAGGTGTCTAGGGTCACGGCCACCTGCTTCTCTATTCTCAAATGGCTTAAAAAGATCCTCTGGCTAATTCCATCGGCCGCCCAGAGAACAGTGATGCAGGCTCTGGTGACATCCAGACTGGACTATGGCAATGTTTTATACCTGGGTGCAGACAAATCTTTGAGCCATCGCTTGCAGATCATCCAGAATGCGGCCGCGCGCCTTCTTTTTCAGCTGCCTAAGTACGCTTCAGTTTCACCGCTGCTTCAGAAACTACACTGGCTTAGGGTTAACAAGCGTATTGAATTCAAGGCCTTATGCTATATGTTCCGGGCAAAACATGGCTTGGCCCCTTCTTACATTAAAGGCCTGGTGAAGCCCTATGTGCCCACCGACAGCTGAGATCATCCAGCCTTTCACTGTTTACATTACCTAGGTTCCGTCTTGCTCGCATGACAGGTCGCTCGTTTTCTTACCTGGGACCGAAACTCTGGAACTCTCTTCCAGCTGCGCTCAGGAAGTGTCACTCTTTGCTCACCTTTCGTAAGAATTTGAAGACCTTGCTCTTTAGCTGCCAAGCCTGATTCTCTGTTTACGGCGTTGTTGTTTAGCAGCCTCTGTGGCCATCCTTGCCATCCTGTCCTGCGCCGGGAGACCCTGTTGGGTAGCCGCACACTCTATAAATTCCCAACAACATGCTTCCTATCTGTTTGGGGGGGTCATGTATGTGTGGTGTAGTTAAATGAACTGTGTGTAGCTCAGTTTGGAATTTTTGGAGGTCTGTTTCACACTACCAAGGCTCCGTGCCCACACAGTGAGTGTCACTTTGTGGCCTGTGTGTCCTCCTACCATTTTTTCAAGCCCTGCTGGAGCATACTCTTGCTTGTAGTAATGCAGCATAAAGGCAAGTCACTGCCCGTCTTGAGGTTCCATGTGTGAGCACTAACTGGAGGAGAGGCGAGACCTCTGGATTTGCCGGTCCAGTGGGTCATATGCCAGCCGCTAGTCTTGTGAGGGCATTGTACACCAAAAACGACCAGCTCCAATGTTATGTGACACCCAAAGGTCCTCAAATGAGCACAATTTTCCCTCAGAATATAAATAAAGTATGTATGCCTGTCTCCCTCCATGGAAAACATTGATGCTTAGGTATTTATTGGACCTAATTTCAAGGTGTAGGCCCTCTGTTGGGAAGCCCGTTTGGTATCCCCCCCCTTGTGTGGAAAAGTAGGAAAAAACATGACTTGTCCCAATTAACTTTCTAAGATGGTGATAATATGGGCAGAAAAGTGGGAATCCCTGCATTATGTGCATAAAGAGCTACAAGGGTCAGAGGGGCCCTGTCCAAAACCCCCTGCCTATCTAACCTTTGGGTCAACTCTCTTGGAGCACATAACTAAGGGCACCCCTGGCACCACCCAAATAAACACCCCTCTGGCATAGCTGGAATAAGTGGTGCCCATTGTAAGTCCACACCAGCACCTCTGTAACTTGTGTAAGTCTGCGGTAGTTAAGTACGTCTCCTGGAATCATACAAAGTAAATATGGCGCCACTGCAGATAAGCATAAATTCTGTCATGTTTCATGTGAGTGGCCATCCCCCTAACATTCCATGTCAGCACATGATATAGAGAGGGTAAACCTCTGTTGTCTGGCCATGGTTTTGATAAAGGAAGGGCAGGCAATCTGAAGGGCCCAGGGATCACTCCCCATGCACCCCTAGCAGACCACACCATTAGAAGAACAGATTAGACAATTCCGCACAGTAACAAGCAACCCCTGAATGCCCCATCCCTGGCAGGGGCCTAGAAGAACTGCAACCCACCAAACAAGTAGCACTATACAACTGTTCACTGAACTAGTCCAGTTCGAAAAGTAAGTAAGTGGTGTTATTTCAATGATAAATTGAAGAGATCTCCTGTCACTCCACCCCTTCCACACAAATCAAAGTATGTACCCCCTTTCACCAAGCACATCTCCTTTGGTTCAGTTGAACAGACAAGATCTCCACGCTAGGCGGCCTAACCCACCCAACAAGTAACCTGGCCATATGAGTTAATACCCCCATGTGGTTGTCAAAGTTATATTCTTAGCTTTGCAGTCCTTGGGGTCATGTCCAGGCCTGAGGGAGGCTACAGCCTCTTTGATGTCCTCACTGTCAGCAGCAGATTGGGCAAACTTGCTTCTCTAGATGACCCCCCAGTTGGCTACCCTGCGAGCTGAGTTCCTCTATCCCTTGTGTGCGCTCTCTGGCAGCCTGGTGTGTGATGGGGTACCCTTTGGGTTTCCTGGAGGATCTGCGTTTGTGGGTTCCCCACTCACCTTCTTTATTGGTCTATTCTTCCAGCCTCTATATCCTTGTGACTTCAACAATGCCTAGACATCTGCCGGGCTAGTCGAATACCTGGTGGTATCATCATCCAATACCCGAAGTTTGACTGGGAACATCAGGGAATAGCTGAAGTTTAGTTAGTGGAGTCGCTTCTTGTCTTCTAGAAAGGATTCCTGTTACCTCTGAACCTCTGGTGTATAGTACAAAAAGATGTGTACAGTGCAATTTTCAACATTCCAAGGGCCTTTACTGAGGGACATCTGCAAAATAGGATCTCAGTCCTGGTAGTTGAGGAGTCTCGCCACTACCGAACAGGCAGGGTCCCCAGGGATGGCTGACGACTTGGACTCCTTGCGCACATCCAATAGAAAAGAAGATTGATTGCCAGCCTGTACGGTGTGCGTCAACAGTCCTTCAAGTAGAGGTCCATGCTTGGACCCTTCACTTTTTCCAGCAACCCAACGATGCCCACATTATTTCTGCATGAGCGTCCTTCAGCATCATCCACTTTTAGCTTCTGAGTTTGGACCAGGAGCTGCACCTGTACTTTGCAGAACGAAGGATGCATTGTGACAATGGCAGATCATTTAGTTTCCATGTGTTTCAAGAGCTTCCTGTGGTCTGCTCTCAGCAGCCCAACCTTAAGGGCCACTGAGTTAATTTTGGGCTCTAGCATAGATTTTACGTTCAAGATTGCTTGCAGGATAGCCTCGAATTTGCAAGTGAGCTCCTTAAGCATTGCTGTAACAGCATTAGTGGAGGCTGGTAGAGAAAGCAGTACGCCAGTCATCTTGGTTGCTCTCCCTCGTGAGCTTTGGATTTGCCCATGTCTGCTACTAGGCCTTCTTGCAAGGTCCAATTTGGGGGGCTTAGGAACAGTTTTACGAGCAGCTAGCCTGTGTTGGGGTACCCACTCTGCAACTCCTGCCGTGTGGAGTGTGGTTCAATAAGACCTGCAGTGCATTCCCTGCACAGTCCCAGGATAGGATGTCGTCGGGGTCTTTGGGCCCGCAGTGGAGAGTGGGGCTACTGCAGTACAGACTGTCTCTAATTTATATACCCTTCTTGACGTCTCCTGGGGTGATTAGCTGGGAGTCGTGCTTTTGAGGAGCAGGGGATGTCAAGCGGGGGAGGAGGCACTGCCTCCCCACGTGGCATGTGACTATCTCCACTTTAAAGAGCCACCCAGAGTACAATCCATGATCAGCACTACTGTCTCCGTGCCCTGGATAGAGGCATATGGCCAGTCGCAGCAGGAGAGCGGCAGGAGAGCGACCCGCCAGTCGGCATCTCATTACAATTTAGTCCATGACTGCAGGAGCAGTGTTAGGCCGCAGAGGTCTTCCTCGCCCTGTGCCCACTTCAGAGTCCGTGGCACCTCTTCTTGTTGCGTCGCTGGCTGTACCTTCCACTCGGACAGTAGGAGCCATCTGCTGAGAGAGGTCAGAAGGAGCCAGGATACTTTTATCGGGGCAGTCCGGCCAGAGCTCATTTCAACACGGCTGCCATCTTGGCCACGCCCCACTCACAAGGCACTTGTTGGCAATGACAATTGTGTCAACATGCACATTGCAACAAACTACCCTGTGTAATAGGACCCCAGGTTTCCTATTTATCTAGATGGCCTAAGCTCTTTGACACCATATTGACACTCAATATTTGTTTCCGAATCAGTCTAATCAATTATCACCAGGATTGATCAATGACACCTTTGTTGATTTACTTGCTTTACCGTATGATTGGTGCAACAAGGCCTCTGCTCACATGATCATTGACCCCCTGCCTACCAACGAAATCAGCCTGAGCAAAATCCCTGGCTGTGTCAGAGACATCCATTGTTTATGCAGCTCATGATTCCATAGAATACATTTTGTTTAAAATATTTACCAGATGAGTTTGGATATACTGAACAAAAGTAGCGCTGATATGATAGAAGATGTGGTTTTTCTTTTACACCAGCTAGGTAGATCTTTTTCTTTCCTTTTCTGAGCAATGTCCAACCAAGCCCCAATCATCACTCACAATTCAAAATCCTACTGAAAGATGTTTTATAACACTACAATAATAATTATAGGTTTCAAGTTTAAGTTCTGAACATAGAGCCCGTAGATAAATTTGAATATTTGAGCCCAGTAATGCTAAACCCTAGCATAATCATCAAATGCACGATTTTTCAGTGATTTTTAGATGATTGCATCCTGCAATCCAACTTCTCATTCTCATATCAGAGGTCTAGTTGGTCAGGAGGGAAATAACAATCCAAGAGGTATTACTATTGCTGCAGGTAATATTTTGAAACAATAGTAATCTGTTTAGCTTTATGTATACTCCACAGACATAACGCTTGTGTGATAGAAAAATCGAACGAGTGACCATTTCTTTGTCCACATTAAGAAATAATTTACTAGAAAGGCAATATAAAAGGGGAAAAGGGTGGACAAAATAGAACAGTAAAGTCCATGATTGATGATTTGACATTGTTATGAATTACCTTAATTTACTCTGTTTTTAGGTACTAAAGAGAAAAGCACTTTCCCCCTTCCCAGGAGTTTGACTGTCAAATAGATTAAGTACCTAAAGACACAACACATTGATCATTTATCCTCTTGTTCCAAGCGAAAAAGGAGACCCGTAAGGAAGTTTAACAAAATTTAATCTAGAAAGGGGTTTCAAATCATACAGGTCTTCTTTGTTTCTTTATGGTCATGAAAGACACAAGTGAATTATGGCCCATGATCGATTATTGTGGCATTGCTGCAGGTTTCTTTGTAAAATTGGGGTTTGTGACCTATCATCTTTGACCAATGCCTTTGGAAAGGTACCATAATATGAGCTTTATCAAAACTTTCTTCACACAATGTAAGCTTATACGGGTAATATGTTTGTTGTGCTCTCTTGTCATTTGTGCTTTGATATTTCATTTGATTATTTATTAATAATTTATTGGCTGTATATGGAACAGAACTCTCATTGCTAGTATTGTGGCCTAAATGTGTGCAATGCTCAAGTCTCATTCTCAGGAACATCTTGGGAAGTGAGTACTTTCAGTTCACAATTTTTTTCCAGTGTAACAAAGCATAAAACCACACATTTCAGCTTATAGGTAGAGTAGAGAATGACTGTGATGGAGGACACTGAACAATGAGAGCCACGTTTCCTTAACCATGTACCTGGTCTCAAAACTGGTGCAAGGGTTTCACTCACAGCAGACAGCATAGGAGAGGTATGTGGGTCTTGGTGCATGTTGATTAATCAGGCAAAAATAATACAAGAGGTTGTTAGTGTATATTATACAATGCAAGGCATTTTTCACAGTCATTTTATCATTCTGTTGTGATAATACTCTAATAATCATTGCCGTAGCTGCTTGTCATTTATTCTACACTAGGTTTTGTATAAAGACCTTTTCTCTAGAAGCACTTTTTCAGGAAAGTGGTGTAGCATACTCAATAATCATCATAGTTTCCATTTTTCTATTTTTCGGTTTACATTTATTTCTGGGATGTTTCTATTTCTTGGTTTTATTTTTGTTTTTTTCCAAGTGGATATTGTGTACCAGTTAATGAATATGGATTTTGGGATGGATTCATTGGCAAATGCGTTCTATTAATTTTATTTTATTTATTTATTTTTCAGACATGATTTGTTTAATATTTTCAAATAGGTTATGTTATGTGCTGTGTAATAAGCAACTTATGAAGTGACTGTGTAGTACAGCAATTGGTATTTAAATTAAATTAATTATTTGCATGGTAAATTTTATTTTACGTTAAGAAAGATATGTTTAAGTTGGATGTTTGGCATTTGGAACATTGTATTTGTGGAAAATGAAACCATATTTGAAATTGGGTTTTTCATCAGTTGCCAGAGCACATGAGCACTTTTTTGTATATAGTCTATGCCCCTTACTTTTTCAAACATTTGCATTTTTTCAATAGCGTCACGTACATATGTTTGCTTTGCTTTGATATTTTATAGCATAGACTTTTAAATAGCGATTACTTTCAAAGTAATTCCTGCAAACTTTACTCTTTCAGAAGATTTCTATTTCTATAAATTGTTATCGTGTGGAGTGATGTTTCCCTGTATTGCTATGGAATGAATTGTGCCAGCCTTTGTCTAGTTTTTGTGCTTTGGTTGCAGTTCCACGCGACTCACCCAGTTGTCCTCAAAGTAGTCTACCAGTGGTGACAGGTCTTCCACATTGGTTTTGTAAAAACTTATATCCATAGGTCCTTTTGTTTGTAACATTTTGTGATGGAAAAAAATGCAACTACAATAATTTTTCTTTTTCAAATTGAGAGTTGCTATTAGTGAAGCAGTCCTTTATTAATTATGCTTTTTCTATAGTTTTCTATAATGCTTGATTGAAGTGTAAGTCTTGTGCGATATATTAACATAGGCAGTTCAAAATTTAAGGCTATGTTTTTGTGCATTGTATTTGTTTGTTTCATGGTGTATGAATGATGTGAACTCTGTATATGTATCTGTTTTTAGGTAGGACTGCGTATATGAGCAACGTGTTATTGTGTAGATATTGGCCATGGATGATAAAGATATATGCAAAGGGGTATGATTTGAATGCCTCATCCATTAGCCAATTTGGGGCATTTGCAGTATTTCCAAGTTAGAATCTGTGCTAAAGAAGATAATTCTTTTTACCTACTTTCATTGTCCTAAATGATAAATGCTTCATGATTATGTGTCACTGGCTGGTGGAAGGATTTGTGTTTGATTACAGAGTGTGGGTGCTTGTGTACTGTCTTGGTGCTGTTTTCTTCATCTCTTTGTTGTATGCTTTAAATTTGGGATTGTAGGCATTTGTCCTTAAGTATTGTTCCTGTTGCTGAAATGGAAATTTATAAGCTATGGTTTTAATGTCTTCAATTGAAGTCTGTACTGTTTCGGAGATGGATGGTGGGTGGTTGTGCTCTCTTGTGTTTTAAACAAATCGCTTAATAGTTGTTGCTCTACCATACCACTTTGATTAGTAGTACTTAATGCATGTTCAGCACGTTCTGTTGTTCTATGTGTTCTTTTTCGAATAAGTGTAGATGCTGTATGTGAGTAGTAGTTTCCACTTTTCCTATGTGTTGAATGATGTCATGTTGATAGATTTGACAGGGGCCACCAGCCTTCAAAAGAGTTTTCATGCGCAGAGAGGGCAAATTATTGGATAATTCCATCTATAAATAGTTCTCCCTTTAAGGAGAACCAATATGTAACATGTAGCAATTCTATGGAGATACCTCAACATCCTCTTTAGCATTCAATATCTAAGACATTTCTTTACAAGCTTTCAAGTCTTCCACCAGAATATAATCAGTGGATATAATGCTCATATGTGTGTTCCTGCTCAGTGCCAAGAATTATTGTCTTGCCCTTTTTCCTGCATCCATTGTATTGCTATGATAAGACCTAAAGCAACTACACAAAAATGCATTTATTTCTCATTGGGGCGTGGATGTAAGCCCCATATAAATTTGCAGTATTTCAAAAATAACAAGTTGCTATCTGCTCTTTTGAGTTGATGGATTACATTCTCCCTAAAGAGTTCAACCACTCTACATAATTATTACATATGCAGGATCTTCGCTGAGATTTTCTGACACCAGGTAGATACCTGAATGTGTGGAGGGGATTCTTAGTATGACCGATGTAAAGTGTGCAGGAATTGCAAATGAGCTTAATGTAATCATTTATTGATTGTACCCCCCCTTAGTGTCTGCCAGTACTCTTTCCCATATAGATCTC
Source organism: Calotriton arnoldi (assembly GCA_963921515.1). Lineage (NCBI taxonomy): Eukaryota > Metazoa > Chordata > Amphibia > Caudata > Salamandridae > Calotriton > Calotriton arnoldi. The sequence goes on along the minus strand of CAWUFW010001612.1, from coordinate 711,660 downwards.
AGGGATTTTGCTCCGATATCCTCTGTCCCAGTTGGATTAATAGAAATATTTGGAGCATTGTTAGTGCTAAAGCATGGTGTCCTCCTTTCATCAGCAAAAAGTAATTCCAGGAAAAATTCAAAATTCCTGGAGTGTGCCTGGGAATCCGTTCATATGGCATGTCTTGTCCTAGACAGACTAGTATATGATAAGAACTGTTCCACTCACCACCACCACACTATGAAATCTTGCTTCTTCAAAGGTGCGTGGGGTTTCACTTTCATGAATTGCCCCCATTGTCTTTTAGCTTGCAGCTGGCCATCCCAATCTCTTAGGTGCCTTAAGTAATTTACAAAACTGTGGTAGGTCCCATAGTAGTGCCTGGGACAAAAAAAGGTGTGTTTAATGGAACTCATTGAGGAACTCGCTGCCATCCCTGGACTTCAAAGCCCCACAATTCATCTTCAAACTGCAAGTAATTGATATTTAAGTTGCATATCACCATGGTAGCCACTCAGTAATCTGCACTCCCTGTCCATAACTTCAGACATCCACTCAAGGAGACACTATGGTTGCATGGCCAGAAAATAACACTTCATATCAGGCACCTCAAGGCCACCTTCTTCGTATAGCATCTTCAGAGTGGCGGATTTTATTTTAGGTCTCGCTCTGGTCCAAATAAACATAATAGTGTCCAGTTCCCGGAATACCTGTCCAGATATTTAACAGAAAAAGCCCTGAAAAATGTAGAGACACCTGAGGAGAACTACCATCTGAGTAGTGCTATCCTATTCATCACAGTAAGGGGCAACTACACCCAGAGTTTCACAGACATTCATGACTGATATTAAGGTTAAAATATTCCTCAGCTGTACATGACAGTCAAATATAAACATATTTCAGTACCCTTGTCTGTCACTGTAATCCAAAATCAGGCAGAGTCCTTTCAAGCTCACTATTTTAGGTACCCTGTGGGAATATCAGTGATTTATTCCAATTAATGTGAAGTCTACAAAAACATCTGGAAGAGTCAATAAACGCAGAACTGCACTAGCCAGGTTTCTCAGATATACAAATGTGTCATCTACATATAGGAACACCACATATGTCATTAATCCTACTGAAATCCGACATTCTTCTGTATGTAATCACAGCATACAGGCCATAGACTCCATTGCAAAAGCAAATAAAAGTGGTGACAGCGGGCATCCCTGATTTGGTTCCAGCTGTCATACGTTCCCAGCCCACTGTATTGAACCCCTTCTTGATGTCCAATGAGTCTACTGCATAGTCATCCTCAGACATGTCTAAGTAATGTATATAATTGGCCAAGTGCCTTAGAATATGCATTGTGGTACAACATGGGATAAAGCCCATATATACTGGGAGGACCAAGTCTGTTTTAACTATCTCCTTGTCAAGGACTTATGGGCTAGAAGTACTAAGCTTTTTAATGGTTACAAAAACTCCAATTCTGTGTCTGCAACCATTAAAAGGCTTTGTCTAATGTACTAAGCCAATTTAGGAGCCGGTAAACCTTTTCTGACTTCTTAAATGGGACATGAACGGATAACGATTTCATATCTTGAAGGGGCATGTTATAGGTGCCACTCTGAATTTTGAATCAGTAGCTAATGTATCAATGTTTTGCAACTGAAATCTGGTCCCTAAGCATTGATATTTTACTGACACCTTAAAGGAGGTGGTAAAGCATTCGCAAAAGGGAAGGGGTCCCCTTGGGATCCTTTTACCTTTGTAAAGGTAAATAAATGTTTGCTGTAGAGCAATGGTCTACAGGAGCACTTCCAACTCTTAAACACTCAAACAAAGAAAGCTTTTCTTTTTAAATGCAGTCCCATTTACTTTTTTTTTTTTAAAGTGTACTTTATTGAAAGGCAATTACAGACATGGTGGTCTGCTGAGTCCAGCAAGTCACAGCCTTGTGATGGCCTCCAGTCATAATTAGTCACAATTTGTGACCTGCCTCATTAATATTCATGAGGTATGTTGGATTCTGACCCACTACAACTGGGAAATTTAAGAACCATAGTTCTAAAAAAATTCTTTAATAGTCGCAGAAATGCTGGTTGAAAATTTGTGACCAGTATTTTGCAACCGGTAAATAGTATATCTGTCCCTATAAGGCTTAACATCATCTACATATTTTCCAGGCTTAAGGAACATAACTATCAATTCTTTCCTCATTGACTTGGCAACATTCCCACATGGAAGCCTCACCACAGACCTCCAGGAACCTTTCCAATAGTATGCTAAAATATGTTTGCTAGAACTCTGTTGACATTCCATTCATTCCAAGTGTGAGGTTTTTACTAGTATAATGTAAGCACAACCCGATTAGTCTGTGGCTCACTTTGAAGAGGAATAACATATGCCAAACATTCTTTATTTCACCCAATTTGATTTATTTACAATGCCGTACTTTTTTTCAGAGCCCTCTCATGAATATTTGTCTCTGAGATCTTCAGGCACTAGGGAGGAAAATGCTTCCAGGATTATATTACCCCAAGAGTTGAGTCCCTTACAAACGATGGTGGTCAATCATCCTCAGCTAGCATGATACTATAGAAGTCCGACAAATGTGACCAGAGAACTACTTTTGTAATGTGTGATGTGTCACCTGCAATTTGTATTTCCACAATATAAACTCTATCAGAACAAATTACCTATCCCAGTGTTTCTATTTAAAGATATTCATTGATAGGCATCAGGAGTAGATGCTCTTCAAGAGTCCAACAAACTACGGTTACTTCTGCTGCCCTGTCCAGTAGCGCTGCTGCTCATGCCCTATTCTGCAGAAGGACTCTCATTCTCTGAGGCATGTTTCTTCTTTTCAGTGGTCAAACTTGCCACTTTCCTCTGTGACAGGATTACAGAAGTATTACTTGTGAGTCACAAGAGCTGCCCAAAACCACATCTAAGCAGCCATCTTGGCAGTCAAGGTCCATTTAGTATAAGGCTTTGAAGCTTAGATGCTGTTTGCTACTTTAAATGTCTTAAGTATTGTTTGGATTATACTTTGGGGTTGGTTAGGAAAGGTCTGCAGAGAGGTTTTTTCTCAGGTCTTCTGACATTTTGTCATCTTGATTTAGTTCAATGGATGAATCTGAGGTGGGGTGATAAAAGAAAAAGTGTGCTCAGTTGTTATTTTTTTTTTTTTTACTTATTTGTGATTATCTATTTGTCCATTGACTTATTTCTGCTTGGTTGATAGGTCTCTGTTGTTCAATTGTTAGATCACCAAACTTCATGTCCTTTCTTAAAATTGTATGTTTTGGGGTGAGGAGGGCATTTTATCTTCTCATTTTATAGATGTCAGTTACTAATTAATATGTTGGTTTACATTGTTAGTTTCATAGTGATTGTTTAGTTAAATAATTCTGATCTTTTTTATGGGTTGTACTTTTGTGGACTTTTGTTCTGTATTTTTACTCTGTATTTTATTTAGTTTTTAATATGTGAAATGTTCGTTATTTTGATGGGTTTTTTATTTAGCAAATGTGTATGAACATAATGTTGCTTTCTTGAAAGTGGTATAACAATATTTTTAAGCATTATTTTCATTGTAAATATATTTGTAGTTTACTTAGAAATTCAAGATTTCTTACTCGCTGTTTTGATGTAAAATCTATTTTAGAAAACAATATTTTTGTTTACTGTATTTTGGTGTCTTATGAACGGATTAAAGAAATACAATACTTTTGTACTCGATATTTAGGCAATGATAAACCTGTATCCCAATATATCTCTGATATCGATATAGTAGTGTTCAGGCTACCCCAGGCTATGATCAATAGAAAAAGATTGTTTGATACTCTGTATCAATTCAGAGACCTTGTATGGCTCTCCGCAAAATAGTCACCAACACACAGTGTCCTGACTACTTTGGCAATTCATTTCTGTGTCTATTTTCTGTGCTTGACATCCCTCAGTCGTCCCACAATTGTACTTTCATTACACTCCTTTTTGAAAATCCATCCTGTCTTCAATGTGTCACAAGTTAAATAGTGTTGTCTAGACTTTTTCTCAAAGAGGCAAGACCACCCACTCCTCCTATCCCTGTGGACTGACATATCAATTATGAAGTGTCTGACATATTTGCCTATTGAATTCAGCAGGGAATTCTCTGTTTCCTGGTTCATTGGAAGGGTTGGACATTTCAAACAGTTCTTGGGGAAATACTTCTTTCATCAATAACAATTGACTGCTTTTCGACAATTTTATTTTTTTGCATCTTGCTGATGCTTGTGTTCAGGTCTTTGCCCATGGATTTTCCACACTGTCTTCCCTTTTGGTGGGGAACATTGTTATGGCTCTGCGATACTGCTTTCAACATGCATGTTAGTGGATGGTTTTTTGCATTACCATGTCCGTATGGTCACTGCCGGCAGGTAGCTAGCAGCAAGTAAGTAAGTAAGGAAAGAATTTCTAAAGCGTGCGAATGCCGAGGTGTCTTGGTGCTAATATCCCGTAACAAAGCAGGAAAAGAATCTACTTAGGGCCAGAGGTGAAAAGCCACGTTTTTAGTGATTTCCTGAAGAGTATCCAGTTTTTTGAGACCTCAAAGAAATAGGCATTGTGTTCCAAAGCTTGCATGCTGAGTAAGAGAAACTTCTGCCTCTCAATTTGACTTTCTCTATCTCGGGATAGGCACTAGTTTGGCTGCACCTGATCTAAGATTCCGATTGGGAGCATAGCAAGAAAAACAAATCTTCTGAAAATAAATGGGGCCCATTTTATGCAATGCCTTATGCACCACGCACAGGGCCTTAAATTTAAGAGGGTCAATGAAGGCTTCGAATACTTTTTGAGATGGGGCCACATTTGGGAATGTTTAAGAGCAGACAAGCTGCCGCATTTTGTAATGACTGTTTTGATTGCAAGCATTTCTGAACTCCCAGATTTAAAACGTTAATCTAACGTGGCAAGAACCAAGGTCACAATCACCATTTTTTGCATATCTGGGGAATGAACAGCAATTTCTTTTTTAGCACCCTGAATAGGTGGAAGCAGGAAGAGTTAACAAAATTAATTTGTTCAAAAAGCGGAGCTGTCCATCAAATATGACCCCCCAAATTCTTCACTTTCCAAGCTGGAGATGGAAGCGGGCCAAGATTAGAGGGCCACCATGAGGTATTCCAGAATGAAGTGTTGCTGCTGAAAAGGATCAACTCCGTTTTCTCAGAGTTCAGTTTCAGGCAGTTTTCCTGTATCCATGTTATAATATGAGCCAGACAGTTTTTACATTTATTGGCAACAACATCGACGTCAGATGAAATTGGCACGACAATTTGCGCAACACACCAAATGTGCATATACTTTTTTTTACCGGCTTTGTAGTGGTATGTGAGGCTAAGTCACCAGTGTCACAGGAAATTATATAATGGGAGCCTCCAGGCTAAATTGTGTCTCTGTGAAGGGACCAGTTACACTTGTATTCTCTGGATGTGACTGTTGCTAGTGAAGCCTCTGACTGTTTTTCTTTGGGTTGGACACATCTCGCCACATTAACATCTGCATTATTCAGCTATGCCTCTTCATACCTGTGGAAAACATTTGTTAAATGACCTAAGATGTCCAACAATCTATCTTGAAAAGCCTTTAGGCCTGAATTCAAACCCTTCCTAGGATCCCAACCAGATTTATTTAAAAACACCAACTTACCCGCTGTTATTTTTGCTTGCACTGGAACTCCTGGCGGCTAAAATACGCAAGGGCATATTTACAAGCCCCTTGCGCCACTTTTGCACCGCCGTTGCATCACGCATGTGACGCAGCGGCGACGCAAACCATGCGCCGCGTTGCGCTATATTTACAACGTGACGCATCTAGGGAGATGCGTCACGTAGTAAACCCCTGCGCCACATGAAACCTGCGTCAGGTTTCATGTGGGCGTACCGGCGCAGGGGGCGTTCCGGCGCAGGAACGCCTCGAAAAGTGACGTAGTGAAATCTACAAGATTTCACGCAGTCACTTTTCTCGACGCTGGTGCGTCAAATCCTTACGCCTGCTTCAAGCAGGCGTAAGGATTGACGCACCATGTTAGGGATAGGAAGGTTGGAACAGTGCTGGAGTTGCGCCGCGCTTGCGACACAACTTCAGCACTGCGCCAACCTTCCGCCGGCAGATGCGTCACACATCTGCTTATCCTTGCGCCACGATGCGCCGCATTGTAAATGCGGCGCATCGGACGTGGCGCAAGGGTAAACTTGCGTGACGCATTTTCCCTGGCGCATCCCTGCTGATATGCAGGGATGCGCCAGGGAACGTAAATATGCCCCGCAGTACACCTGGCATACATGGGATAGTTACGCCAGTGGGTGAGAGGAAAGCATTTTAATATGCGGATGATATCTTGGCGGTCCTCTCCAGCCCCCGTGAATCAATCCCAGCTCTCATGCAGGTGATTGAGTCCTTGCTCCCTTCTTGGGACCCCATATAAAATGGTCGAAGTGTGAAGCCCAGCCTATGGCTCTGGCGACTACGGTTGCATCGCTGGGAGGAGCACTGTTCACATGGCGGACTGAATGTCTGAAAAATCTGGGTGTGTACCTAAGTGGCGATCTATCTCTGGTGGTGCGTGATGACATCGCCCACATCACAGAAAAGGTATGGGCAGAATTCACTGTCTGGCTGGCTTTGCGTCTATCACTGTGGAGATCGGGTTCAAATGGTTAAAATGAACATGATGCCGAGATTTAAGTACATATTTGGGATGCTTCTATTGAAAATCCCCAGCAGCATGTTTGGGGAGATCAATCGGATGATACAGACTTTTGTGTGGGAGGGGCGCAGGCCTCGTCTCAAGGCCACTAAACTACATGCTAAAACTACCACAAGGGGGCTGCAACTTCCCCACGCGGAGTCTTGCTGGTTGGACTTGCAGTTATCACATGTAGTGCAGATGCTGAAGCTGCCTAATAAGACACCTACGTGGGTTTTTCTGGAGCGCCATCTGCTACATTCGAAGGGGGAACTTATAGCTCTTTACACGGGCCATGGTTTATCGAGCTGCCTTGGCAACCCGATTATACATGCCACACACTCTGCATGGCGTTGTGCCCATCATCTGCTTTGCATGCCATACACACTCCATCTTAAGATGCCGCTTTGGTGGAACAGGGATATTAATATTGGGGGTGAGAAAGCTGACTGGTCGCAGTGGAGAAACAAGTGGATTCGTCATGTGAGTGACCCAGTTTGGGACGGTGTATTGGTCCCCTTTGTAGATCTCAAACGCGATCACGGACTACCTCAATTGCAACACTGGCAGTATTGACAGCTCACACACAGTCTTCAGCACGCATTGAGTACCCTCTACAATACACCACCTGACCCCCTGTTGCAGTACATTCTGACCTGGAAAAGTTTTAGAAGCACTATGGCTGGTCTGTATGCAACCCTGATGGATGACCTCTTCTCCCGCCTTACCGCTCATAATTTGTGCTGTTGGTGGGCATGGAGACTCGGCCTCTCGATTTCTAAGAATGATTGGCACGACATTTTGGATGTGCATGACAGCTTCCTCAGAGAAGCCAGGTTGAAATGTAGTTATTTAAAGGTCTTAGACCTTTGGCACTGGATGGCGGTACAACTGTGTAGAGTGCAACTGCTGACTGCTAGGGGACTCCAAGTGCTAGAGGTGTGACGCAGCGGGCTGTGATATAGTGCATGTTCCATGGGACTGCACAGTGCTCTCGCAGTACTGGGGTTCGGTTTGGGATGCCTTGACGGCACACCTGGGGGTGGCCCCTCATCTGACGGCCAGCCTAGTTTTACTCCATGACATGACTATGGGGCTGATTCATGTTTGGCGCAGTAGGGCCAGCTCTGCGGCGGCACAGCTGTGCCAATCCCGTGCAAGGGCCGTCCGCCGTATTACAAGTTGAACTTGTGTACGGCGGATGGTCCTTCACCTTTCCCATGGCAGTGCATGAAAAACAGGCACCGCAATGGGAACGGAAAAAAGGTTCCAGCACGGCATTGACGTTGACGTGCTGGAACTTTGGGGGAATACACACAGGGGGGCACGTGTTGTGCCCTCCTGAATGTATCCCCATGCCTGGACCCCTTTGTTCCTCCACCGCTAGCCTTTTCATGGTGGGGCTCCTGCCATGAAATGGCTAATGGTGGCGAAATTTGTAATACGCTCGACGGCACTGCGCCAGTACCGCTGAGCATCTTACATTGTGGCGCAGCTGCGCCACTGCCAGGGAACGTCTGTTCCCTGGCGCAGCCGGTGGTGCTCCACCGCAACGACTTTGAAAGTCGTAATGCGGAGGACGATTAGACCGCCACCGCGAGTACCTTCAGACTCGAAATCAGGCCCTATATTCCCGACTTGGCAAATGCTGGTTGGCTATGGCTCTGGCAGTGGCGAATGTATACATTGTGCGCAACTAGAAATCATCTACACCACCGTCTCATAACATATGGCTCGCTGACATGCACGACATGACCTCTTATAGATATAAGCTCAATGATCAATTGCAGAAGTCTGTGGCCCCTTACTCTATGGTTAGCTGTGAGCATCACCATTACTTAGTCGGGTTCCCACTTTGCACCTGCCCCTTGACTATTGTGACATCGGTGACGGCTTCACAGGGTGCGGTCTGGCGGTCTGACATCACGATTTAAGAGTCCCATTCCCTTACCCTCTCTTGCCTTCTCCTAGGCCCTCCCTCTTGGTTCCCCCAGGGGACTTCTCGGTTTGCTTCACCTGCGTTGGGGGGCTTGGTTGTGTTATAGGTTGTGAGTTCTTTTTTAAGTTCTCACTGTCTTTTCAGATGTTTTGACTCATATGATGTCTTGGACTTGCCTGATCTATCATATCTGTGTCACTGGTGCATGATATTTGTATCTTAAAACTGTGTTAAACTTTAATAAAGAATTGAGATAAAAACACCAACATCTTTGGATAAGCTCAGGAATAGAAGCCTTATTACTCAACATGGGTTTTGGCCTCTCTGATCTCCACCATGCCCTTACCTGCTTTGGCATCTCTTGCCTGATCCAGTACTCAACATATTGAGCCACATGATTTGCTGGGGTCCACTGAGGAGAGAAAGGGTGCTGAATAAGGAGTGGATCAAACATGCCCTTTTCAAAAGGATCTAATAATCTTTTAACGTCTATGACCTTCTTGTGCTCTCTCTTTTGTCTCTTCGGCTTAGTCTCTTCCTGATAAGAGTCCTCTACATCAGAGGAGCATCTTATCTCCACAACACCGCGACTCAATGTTTCATCTCAAGCAAACACGTAATAACCCCTTTTGTTGGCCTTTATAGCTTCTCTTCCATCTCCAATTGAGTTGCCCCTTTGTTCTTTTCATAAGGACGGTCATGTCCCATAAAAGGATGGATTTTATCCCTTTTTCCAGTCAAATGTTTCTCTTTCTGCGTTGTCTTGTGCCTCTCATTAGACACACCTGTCCTTACCTCTATCTCCTCAATCGACCAATAACACTCTTCCTCCAAACTATCAGCAGGTTTCCCTAAAGCAGGAATGAACTTTTCCACACAATCATCCATCCTTTTCCCCAGCTGAAATGCCAATTACAAGAACGCCTTATCCACACAAACCTGAACCTGCCATTATTGTGACTTCATTTTTTTTCTATTATTTGCTCACTATTTTTTTTTTGTGCAGTTCTTAAGAGCTTTGCTATGCTTTTTGCTTTTTTACCCTTTAGCGGATTGCTACATGGTGAAAGTTGTGCCTTCAAGATGAGACCTACACTTCTACAGCTTCCACCTTGGGAGTTAACCTGACCAATCCAGGCAGACCCTGTTGCCATCAGAAGGGGTCACCAAGCTGGCACCAGAAGAAGTTTATCCTATGTATCCTCCAAACTTTAAAATAATAATCCAAAGGCCAACCTGGGGCCATTTGGTAGCATTAAAGCAAGGAGTAAGAAAACCTGTGCCTTTAAATAGACAATTAGAATAGGAGAGTGTTAACATTTGCATATATATTTCGACCTCCAGTATACATTTAGATGATATGAACATTTAATTCCTATCACCTAATATAAATATTCAAGTGTTAAAAGCACTAAGATCTGCATTTTGTTGTCTGATTGTAATTGAGAAATAATACCGAAGACGGAAGGTACATTACAAGACCAGTTAAATGTATAGCATTACTATGTTAAAAAAGTAATAATGTGCACAATTATGCATGATAGTTCTTTTTTCCACACCAAATTCAATATTTACTTGAATATTTTTCCTTGGCATATTTTGAAGATTTGACCTGCACAAATGCCTCAGGGAAAAAGTGCAGAATTGCAACCCCTGAGCAAACAGGGATTTTCATTGCCATCAGAATTTAACAGTCCACTTGTAATCAGGTCCTAAGCCTCTGCTTCAAAAAACTTTGCTACTCTTAGCACTGAACAAAGAGACAGTTACTACATTCACAGCTACGCAGGATGACAAGAACTAGAGAATGCATTAAAAGGGTACATTTATTGGGCATGAAGATAAGTAGCTCATCTCAGGAGAAGAAGCCCAGGCCAACTGTCAACTCTTGGAATCTCATCCAAGGTGTGGAACCTTATGTGAACTGGGATTCCAGAAAATACATCAGGCATTTCCATCAATTACAATTTAAAAATTGGTTATAAGAGCAAACAGATAACACAAATATGAAAGAAACTTAACAACCTTACATCATGTTTGTCAGATTACATGAAAACTGAAATACATTGGAAGTTACCCTAACATCGCATACAAACACATAACAAGCATAAATGTTAACCGTATAAATTAATGTCTCTTCTATACATTAGCATGAATGGTAACCTTCTCTATTAATGTACCTTCATACTTTAGAGAGTACAATAGATTAGTACATTTGATAATCCTTATGCTAACAAGAAGAATGATTTTTACGCCCAGTAGTTTGTTGAATATCCACCTTTCTTGGGATTTTTCTACCCTTCTTAAAACCAGCAAACTCTGTTGTGCTAGGACTGCCCTTCACCATATCACATCTAGGCCACAAACACCTGCGTACTCTGGCTACTTTACTCATACTCCACACATTCCCATACGACAATCATGCTACTAGACTGCCAACTGTCAAGGGATCAGAAAATTTTGACTCAACAGATCTTACAAATCTGACCATAACTGACCGTTATTCAAAAAATGGGGAACCTTTCCTCAGTTCGAGCTGGATTTTGACACTAAATCAGACTCTTCTGAAACCCATCTACTATCTTTACACAGCACCCTAGCTTCACCAGAATTTCCCTTTATATCCAACAACCACATCGGTCTTAAATTGCATGCAGTTTCCCTACCTCTCATGTTTTAGTGGCTAATATTCGTAATAACTCACAAAAGCATCGGCTGATTCATTAGACAGCTGACCTCCCCCAAAAAATTAATGCCTAGCAACCACCTCATTTTTGTTTGATAAGCCCAACCAATTGTCTTATAGCTGTTTCATACATATCCACTTCTTCACCATCTTCATCCTCCAACACTAATGGTGGTAAATTACATAAAATGTGTCTCCCTCCAGAACCAAGACAATGCTTCAAAATAGCAGACTTCCTCTTGTTTGTATACACATCCCCATCAATGGCCTCTAGGTACGCCTCAAAACCATCCTTCCACAGTGTCCATTCTAGAATTGGATCACCAGGATTGGTTAAAAAAGTCACAGGTGCTATAATACCTTCCATGTTTCCGCTATAACTGAGAAATAGCAATTAAGCAGTACTATGAATAACATTTGTCAATAATACATATTATGGTGACATACAGAGAACAAAACCAGTCTAAATGTGCATCAAATATGAACAACAGGTATGCGAATCACCACATATATGTGGGGAACAAAGTAAACAGTAGTTGAATTGGATCCCAACTGTCCGGTATTTGCATCCAATGTAGAAAGCTGGTGTGAGAGTCACCATAACCAAATAAAGACCTTTACAAGCTTTTATTTCTATAATTCTCTACTTGTTAGGCCGCACTGCTCATTTATTCAACATCCTCCCTTTACGAAAAATAATGCTTTCTAATTAAATAGTTACTTAATTTTAGAATCAAACTCTAGGGCTTGACTTTTTGTGAAATGTGCTGTGTCCCGAGAAAATGTATTCTTTCTTTCCTCACACCATATGACTTCACTGTACTTAAATTGTTTTTTCTTTGCCACATATGCATAATGAACAATTATTAATGAAAGAAGATACTTGCTGCAGCATACATTTTGTGATCTAACCAGGACATACCAGAATTTGAATGTTTCATTTCATAGAACAGCTCATTGTTAAATGGTGAGAAACCAAACAGCTAACAGAGTAGGCTTGCAAAATGTTCTCATGAGAACCTTCGTAGATGTAACTTCTTGTAATGCGTTGTAGCCATTTCTAACTGACTTCATGCTGGCGTGAACGTTTACCGTGGGAATTGAGACTTCTTACCATTTGATGACGATGATGAAATGTACCTATTTTTGCAACATGTTTAGCTGCTTTCTATATAGTAAATGTTCCTAGCTAGAGAGATTCAAGACTCTTTCCATGCATCCCTGCGATGCCCCTTGGCACTTTGCTTTGCTAGCCGACTTGCCACGAGTTACTGCTTATGGTGATTCCTTTGTTTTCCTTACAAATTGCAAGGAGCATTTTTGTTTTATGCTGATCTTAGCTACTGCTGTGATTCCTTCCTTCTCTCTCTTCATAGACAGTTGCTACTGCAATTGTTAAGAGAACTCGTCTGACTCTCCCGAACAATCTTTTATGGGGAGTTCGTTCTTCCATTTAGCTATTTGAATTAGCTCCAAAATCTACTTGCTCTTTTCCAGAAAGAACTCTTTATGGGTTCTTGTTAGGGTAGAATTGGTCCTTTAGTTTAGATTAGGGACAATACTCTGAATGAAACACTCTGGGGTGTTTTTCTATGCTTGTTCTAATCAATTTTATCTCTTATTATTTCTGTAATTCAATTTGCCACTAATTTGAATAAAAGAACAAAAATATCGACTAAATCTATTACATAAGAGAATAAACTTTTAAAACTTCACCAACACTCTCTTTATTGACTGAACATCAAATGTGATTATTGATATCTTTTGATGTGTAATGCGCCATTCGAAAACGGTGGCAAAGATCCATTGGCCAAGAAAGGCGCAGAACTTCTAGGTTCTCTAAGTAAGTTTAAGGTAACATCATTTGTAGAAATGTATGAGTGATTTCCGTGCTGGCAAGCTCATCTCAGGAGAAGAAGCCCAGGCCAACTGTCAACTGTTGGAATCTCAGCCAAGATATGGAACCTTTTGTGAGCTGGGATTCCAGCCAAGACATCACAACAGTCCATCCACAAAACAACTTAGCATATGAACTACATTTCCTCTTGATGTTGCGTAGTTGGCCCTATGTGACAGTCATGGCACTGCTTTCAAGGCAGTTCAACTTCAATGCTATATACTGGTCTAACGTCAGGGGTCGACAGACCTGTTGGAGGTTAGCAGGTTTCCTTTATCAGTAATGGGGAGAGTGGAATACGTTTTTGTTCTGCTAAAAGTCATGTTGTAGAATTCTATTGTGCAGAATAATATTCTTCTGAGGGAGGTGTAGTGGTGGTGCTTGAACTCAGTACTCAACAGACACACAGCATAATCAATGATTGCCCACAACTGTGCATTACTTTCAAGCAGAAAAATACTTTAGTGTACACTTGAAATAAGAACTACATGAACAAGATGCAACTTAGAGTGCTGTGTGCTCTAGTTTGCCTGAGCTGCTCCATCCCAGACAGATTTGTGGATTGACTTTATTCCTTGAGAACTTGGTTGGACACACACACACTGGGTGAAGGGAGAGCAAGGCTCTATTGTGCACTTTAAACTGGTTCTTTGGTTCAGAAAAGATTTGTGGTCAGTGGAGCTTGGGCACATCTCAGGAAACAATGCTCTAGTCACTCTCATGGCCTGTGTGTGAGGCTAACAAGCTGTATATCAGCCTGGAGAAGCTCGCCCGTTGTGACCAAGCCTGAAGACTAAGGTCTGCTAGTCTCTCTACTGGGTGAGGGGGCATCACCCAGGAGAATCAAAATCACTACCCCTAGAGCCTGGAGCACCAGCATCTGCCTGCCTGCTGAACCCCGAGGGCCATGTGAGGAGGAGGACAGTGCCTGCAGGGAGTGAGGTCCACTGGGATTTGTGTCGAGTGTATCCCTGAAGCAGAGTGGGGTCTGCATTGAGTACTGTTGCAGAGATCGGGCTGTCTACCCAAATGCTGCTGTTTTGAGACCCCCTTATGCCACATGGGAGCCACAGAAAAGGGTGAGGACCATGGAACTGAACAGGCCGTCCGTCTGTGTGCTGCTGTTGTGACGCCCATTGTCAGAAGGAGGCCACAGTGAAGATAAGGACCTTTGCCCTGGTACAGGACTGTGGCAATAAGTGGGCCACTGCCCACACAATGTTGTGACCCGCAGCGGCTGCCACCTTATGAGTTCTCTTCTCAACCCCCCCTACACCAGGTGGGGGCCATGATGAATATAAGGGCTATCTCTCTGTTGCAGCATTGTGACAAGTAAGAGGGCAGTTGCTCTCATACCCTGTTGTTACCCCAATCTGCCTTTGCCTGGAAAGTGCTGTTCGTAACCCGCATATGCCAGAAGGGGGCTGTGTGCAGATAAGGGCTGCCTCCCTGTAGTACCATACACCAGTGCATCATAGCAGGTTGTGACCCACCGGAGAAGAGCAGAGATTCAATCACCTGAGCACAGGAGCACCCAAGACTGCGTGCCAGACTCAAGAAATCTAACCGTATGATCAGAGGAGCATCGTGGACATCTGCCACCTCGATCACAGCATCCAGACTTCTGCTCACCGTCGGCCTGCTGACGCGCACCCGGACCTGCCAAGCCACATCTCTAGCGAGAGCAAGTAAGACTGATTGCAGGGCCATCGAGTCTATGGGGGAACTTGCTTTGTCTAAAAGTGCTATAGCATTGGGACCCTTTGACTCCTTTAAAAAGACTTGTACTTTTTAGAGGGCCTAACCTGAAGGAGCGCTGGACGTGAAAAGGGGTTTAACCTCGGTCCTTAGACAGGGAAGTGTGAACCAGGGACTTCCCCAGGCAATGTTAGAGTGCTCGCCTTACGAAGACTCTGTGTATTATTTCTTGTATGCTGTATTTGACTTTATGTTCATATATAAATAATACTTTTTCTATAAAAGCAAGTGTCTGGCTGCATATTCAGTCATTGGGGTTGCTGTGTGTGTTTTGATTTGTGAGTCTGTGTACACCGTGCATCTACCTCCCTCCGTGGAGAAACCTTGGACTGCTCAACCCACGTTACCACTGAGAGTAAGTGCTGAAGGAGTGGTACTTGATCCAGTTACACAGGACCCATAGTAAGTCAGGCCCCGGACCATCAGTAGTAAAAAGGCCTCAACCACCATGTTGGGCCCAGTAACTCCTGCTTGCCCCATGACCCTCTTAAAGGAGTTCTGACAAATTGAATTTATTTATTTTATATCACCATTTAGGGTAAAAAGTTAACCTCCTACACATTCTTGGAACTTCTCTTTTTATGAAAGAACCCGTAATTCGCAAAATCAATCAATTCTAAGTCGTAAACTGAGTAAAAAATGTATTCTGCAAGGCAGTTCATAGGAGCACTCAATATAAATATAACATAAAGGACACACCTCATGGGAGCAATGAAATAGGATCACAGGTATCAAATCTAATCATTCAATCAATCAATCAATCAATCAGGGGTCTATAAAGCGCGCTACTCACCCTTGAGGGTCTCAAGGCGCTAAGGCGGGGGGGGATGTGCAGCTCTGGGTCAGCCGAAAAGCCAGGTCTTGAGGCTCTTCCTGAGGGTGTGCAGGGTGGGGGAGAGTCTGATGTTGACTGGGAGTACATTCCACGCTTTGGCTGCGATGTAGGAGAAGGCTCTTCCCCCCACTCTGGTTCTGTGGATGCATGGGGTCGTTGCTAGGATGAGGTCGGCGGAGCGGAGGTTTCTTTTGGGTGCTTGGAAAGAGATTCTTTCGTTGAGGTATTTGGGTCCGGTGTTGTGGAGGGATTTGTAGGCATGGCCGAGTAGCTTGAAGGTTACTCTCTTCTCGACGGGGAGCCAGTGGAGGTCTCGCAGGTGTTGGGTCATGTGCTCATGTCGTGGGGTGCTGAGGACGAGTCTGGCAGCGGCGTTCTGGATGGTCTGGAGTCTCCATAGCAGGGATTTGTTGATTCCTGCGTAGAGGGTGTTTCCGTAGTCCAGTCTGCTGGTAATGAATGCGTGGGTGATGGTTTTTCTGGCTTCGGGTGGGATCAACTTGAAGGCCTTGTGGTGGATGCGTAGGGAGTTGAAACAGGTGGAGGTGACGGTGTTGATCTGGCCGGTTATGGTGAGGGAGGAGTCTAGTATGATGCCAAGGTTCCGGGTGTGGTCCGTCGGGGTGGGTGGGTTTCTGAGGGCGGAGGGCCACCAGGAGCTGTCCTACGTGGTGGGGGATGGTCCGAGGACGAGGACCTCTGTTTTCTCCGAGTTCAGTTTTAGGCAGATGTTGCTCATCCAGGCTGCGACATCTTTCATTCCTTCTTGAAATCTGGGTCTGGTCTCTTCGGGGTTCTTCGTGGGGGAGAGGATGAGCTGGGTGTCATCGGCGTAGGCTACTATGCTGAGCCCATGCTTTCTGACGATGGCGGAGAGGGGGCCATGTAGATGTTGAAGAGCATGGGGCTGAGTGGTGATCCTTGGGGTACTCCGCAGTTGATCTCTGTGAGTTCGGAGAGGAAGGGTGGGAGTCTGATCCGTTGGGTTCTGCTGGTGAGAAAGGAGCGGATCCAGTCGAGGGCGAGTCCTCATATGCCTGCGTCGTGGAGTCTGGTTGCAAGAGTGCGGTGAGAGACGGTGTTGAAGGCAGCGGAGAAGTCTAGCAGAATGAAGGCCGCGGTGTGTCCCTGGTTGAGTAGCATGTGGATGTCGTCGGTGGCGGCAAGGAGGGTGGTCTCAGTGCTGTGGTTGCTGTGGAATCCGGACTGGGAGGAGTCGAGTATGGCGTTCTCCTCGATGAAGGAGGTTAGTTGTGCGTTGACGAATTTCTTGGTGACTTTGGCTGCTAAGGGAAGGAGAGAGATGGGCAGGTAGCTTTTCAGGTCTGTTGGGGCAGCCGAGGGTTTCTTGAGGAGGGGCTTGACCTCAGCTCACTTACAGTCGTCTGGGAAGATGCCGGATTCGAAGGTGGTGTTGATGGTGTGGCGTAGTTCGGGCGTGATGGCGGTTGCGGCTCTGTGGAAGATGTGAGGTGGGCAGGGGTCCATGGGGGCTCCTGAGTGGGTATTTTCATGGTCGTGGTGGTGTCTTCGGTGGTGACCGGTGTCCAGGTGGTGATGGTGGGTTGTCTGTCATTGCTGGAGGGGAGGGTGGTTTCTGGAGTCTGTTCGCTGAAGTTGTCATAGAGGGCCTTGATCTTTAGGTGGAAATAGGAGCCGGGTTGGTTGCAGAGGTCCTGGGATGGTGTGATGTTGATGGCTTCGCTGGGGGGGGTTTGGTGAACTGCTGGATGATGTTGAAGAGTTCCTTTGAGTTACTGGCGTTGGTGCGGATTTTGTTCCTGATGAAGGTCCTCTTGGTGGTTCTTATGAGCTGGTGGTATTCTGTTAGGGCGTGCTTGTAGGTGGACTGGTCTTCAGTTGTTTTGCTGCTTCTCCATCGTTTCTCGAGCCATCTGCAGGAGCGTCTAGCTTCTTGGAGGTCGGTGGTGAACCAAGCGGCTTTCAGAGGGCGTTGTCTGTCGGGGTGGCGGAGGGGAGTGAGCTTGTCTGCGCAGCTGGAGACCCAGCTGTGAAGTTCTGTGGCTGCAGAGTTGACGTCGGTCGTGGCAGAGGGGGGGTCGTGGGCAAGGGTAGAGTTGAGGTCTTCTTCTGTGACCTTGCTCCAGTTCCTTCATGGCGGCATTATTAGTGTCACCTCAAAAAGTAAGCTGAACCAGAAGGGTGGTCTGGATCTTTTTAACACCCTTAGGCCCTCATTCTGAGTTTGTTGTAATCCCAGTGCTTTTTACCACACTTGATAAATAACAATACCCTAGGGTATGTTATTTATCAGGTGGGATAAATAGCACCTATTACGAGTTTCTGAGGAATAACATGCTGAGTTTGGTGCCTACTGCATGTGAGATAGTAGGCCTGAGCCCGTCTACTTACCATGCATAGGTCTACGAGTCCGCTCCGCCGACTACCGACAGCACCACAACACCTATAATAGAAAGAGAAAGGATAAAAACAAGGAACACACAGAGACCTGCAACACTAACAAAGGACTACTCTGTTTTCGACAGAGGGGCAGTACTACCAACGACACAGACCAATCCCCGGGGAGAGTAGTAGGAGAAAAGGACGCAACAGCAGGACGGAGGCAGTACGAGGAGGAAACTGGAAAGGAGGAAGATGAAGACGACATGGAGAGTCTGAGAGAGGACCCATCCAGTAGAACGCGTTGTACATTGTGTTAGAGTTGTACACCTGTGCTTACAAGGAGCTATCTTAAACTCAAAGACCCTTCGAGGGGCATTTCATTGGCTGCACAGCTATTTCAGTCATGGAGAGGTTAATGGTGGAAGAATTACTAGAGCACATTTGACCTGTCACTGCTCGTTAACTGCTGCAGGAGTTGGCAATATTCTAGCTCTAAAACTTCTTCTTTAGCAGCATGTGCTGTAAAATGCAATAATTTGCCCTCTATTTTTCAACATTTGCTTGGAGGGCGAGACGCCCCCCCCCGCCCTGATTCCTCATTAGAATACTTGGCTCAGTGCAGTCAATTAAGGAGATTTTACTCCACCATTTTTAAATGTCACCTGCCACAACTGATTTGAGGCAAGATTTCTACTAATCCTATAAAATGGCCATTTTGCACTGCATCACTAAAAAAGGATCCAGTTGCATCACAGCACCATGCAAAAACAGTGACTACTTTGTGACCCGATCTTTGATATATCTGGCCCTGTATGTTTTAGGTATTTCGTTCTGCTCTATTAATGGTTTTGTCTGATCCAAAAAAAGCCTTGAAACGGTTTTCATAAGTATAAGGAGGGCACGTTATTAGACCAACCATCTTAGCCTTTAAGGCAAATCTAATTCCTCTTTTCAGCTATGCTTCAATAGTACTAAATGAAGAGAAGATTAATAAAATAGGCACAATGTTTATTCAAAACGCTCGCTCTTTGTTTAATTTAGTTCTACTCCACATGCTCTGGTCACCATCATTGGAAGTGTTTCATGGACCTGCAAAATCAACTACTTTTGTGATTGTGCCTCTGCAAAAGCCGATTCCCTGCGCGGTCTGATATATCAAGAGCTGACACGGAATTCTGTGTCCAGCTTGTGTTTCTCTTGCGAGGAAATCAATATCTTTCACCAGGATCATACCTTACCAACTATACAGGATCTTCAGCAAATGACAGTATCAAACTGCAAAAGGGCTATCCGCGAAATACTTCAGGAGTCCTTTCGTCTAAGAGATTTACTAAAATCTTCACAATACAAGCAGTCTGAGCTTCTTATGAAATCTAATTTCCAGCCAAATCAGTAGTACATTGATTCCAATTTAAAGGCACCAACAAAACAAAATTGTTTAGGATTCCGTCTACTATATATTCATCTGAAAGAGTATGAAGGCCTGTGGAATTCTACATCCAGCATCTCAAATTGTAGAGTTTATGTAATGATATTTTGTACAGAATGATATATTCTACACAAAAAAAGCATTTACACACACTGATCACTTTTAGGGGCATATTCACAAGGACCTACCACCGATTTATCTCCACCTTAACCCATCAAAAGTGGAGATAGATTTAACACCCCATTCACAAGTGGGTGCAAACTGCAGACATCGCCAGTATTCCCGCGATAACTGCCCCAAAATTTACCCCCACAGTGGACACCACCAACTAACCCTAATGAGATGCAGAGTAGGCGTTCCCGTGCAAAAACACATGAAAACACCACAACACCACTTTCACAACGAACTTCCAGATCTGCGATGCGAGTCAAAACCACGCGATAAGCCGCGGTAGCAGCAGGTATTTAACACCTGCCTTTTGCTGGTGTTAAGCAGGACGACTACCTGCAGCATGAAAGGGAGCCCAGCCAAGAGCCGCATCTGAAGACCCACAGATGCCATGGAGACAATGATCATGCAGCTCCGAGACCCATGAGGGCCACAGCACCCACCGCCACCCACCCCAGGCCCGCCACCCCCCAGGACCCGTCCCGCTCCCCCCCCGGGAACACCACAGAGGCAGCGTACACAAAGACAGCGGACCCACCTGAAACGCACCTGCCGCCCAGACCCAATGTCAGAGGAGGACATTGCCCTCTACAGGCCCAAAAGGACAACCATCCCCCGCATCCTGACCCACATCCCCCACCTGCTGACGGTACCAACCCAGCGGACAACCAACATCCCTCCGCAGACAAAGCTGACCGCTGCACTGCACATGTCTGCCTCTGGTACCATCCAACCCACAACTGCCAGAGTCGGAGAAGTCACACAGCCAGCCCCATCCAAGGTCATCACACCTGTCCTGGATGCCATCATCAGCCTGGTACCCCAGCACCTCCACTTCACCCACACTGCGCAGGAGCAGCTGGAGACCAAGCAAGGCCCCTACGCCATAGCTGGATTCCCTCATGTGTCGGGGCCAATCAACTGCACACATGCACCCCTCGTGCCCCCTGCCAACACTGCACACAACTACCACAACAGAAAGCAGACGCATCCCATGAATGTGCAGGCAATAGTGGACCGCCCCAAACTCATCAACAATGTCGTGGCCAACTCCCCAGGCAGAGTGCATGATTCTCACATCTCCCGACAGTCCATCATCACCCAGCGCTCCCAGGATGGCACCCATGGAAATGCAGTGCTCGTTGGTAAGTCCAAAATGAACACACAACACACCTCCAGCCCACAGTCATGCAACTCACGACACTGGCAATGGACACGCAGCACAACTACATTCAACATGCCACACAACATGCCAACCGACCAGACACGACAACACGACTCCATTGGGAACTTGTCCTTGCCATGCCCACAACCCAGCCACGGCATGGCACCACAGACACACAATAGCAGGATGTGAGGAGAGGCATGGAGCAGGCATGTGCGAGAGCGGCAAGTGACTAAGGAATGTGAACCTACCCAATGCCAGGTGTGGCGTGGAGGTGCCGGACAGACCACAGTGTGCAAACCACGGAAATGGCCATGTGGAGATCAACTGCTGGTGCATGGAGTGTAGTGGCCAGTGGACGCTACCATGTCCCCACAGGCTGTGGGGCAGAACGTGGAAATGTCACACGTTACGTCCCCCCCTGCATGCGCGGGCGGAGAGGGTTGGACCTGCGTACGCCAGGCCTGCGTAGTGGTGTGAACAAAAAGCCTGTCGCACTGGGCGTGGTTCTCATTTGGAATGGACAACGCGTCTGCCAGGGCGGTGCCTCTCAGCCTGCCACGAGTCCGGCGCCGAGCATGGCGGGACCTGCGTCCCTGTGCACCTGCTGCACCCCGGGCCGCTGGTCCCCAGACCCGTCATGCCTGCCCCAGCGCACCAACGAGGCTCCTCTCACCTGCCTACACCGGCGTGTGTCAAAGAGGGCCCACCACGTGCCGGTGCAAGCGCCAAGCCCCAGTCCCGCAACCTCTGCAGCCTCCGCAGACCATCGCTGGCCCCCACGACGCTGGCCCACATTATTCCTTTCTCATTGACATACTCCACCAGCGTCCTCTTTGTCCCAGTAGGTCCCACATGTGGAACTGTGTCCTGAGTCTTGAATGGCAGTGGCCCCAAGTCCGTGGCAGCGGCCACAGCACCAGACTCCCTTCGATCAGTGAAGCATAATTCCGCATCGCAGGCCTGCGACACGTGGTGCCACTAACCCTGTTCAACGCAAGCCGGCGACACGTGGTGCCACTAACCCTGTTCAACGCAAGCCGGCGACACGTGGTGCCACTAACCCTGTTCAACGCAAGCCTGCGACACGTGGTGCCACTAACCCTGTTCAACGCAAGCCGGCGACACGTGGTGCCACTAACCCTGTTCAACGCAAGCCGGTGACACGTGGTGCCACTAACCCTGTTCAACGCAAGCTGGCGACACGTGGATGAGGGCTCAGGCCTACCCTGCGGACCAGTAGGTCCCACATCCAGCACTTAGTCGCGAATCATGAATGGCAGAGTCCACACCAGTGAACGCACGGAGAGGAGTAAGAGGAAGATGCGGCTCAGTCCGGACAAAAGCCGGATCAGAGTCACGGAGGTGATTGAACACTATCACCAACTGACCTGGTGCCACTAACCCTGTGCGCCGTGAGTGACCGTCAGCCTCTGGCGGAACATCGTTGGTGTCTGAGCCTGTGGCCTGGGGGTTGTCATAAGCAACGGGCAAGTACGGACTTGGTGTCTGGCATGAGTCTGTGGCATTCATATCCGTCATGTTGCCGGACACAGCTGGCATGTGCCCTCTTCATCATGCCCTGGGGGTACACCTCCCATTCTCCCCCGAGACACTCCGTGGAAGGCACCTATGATACATACGAGACCCTGCTCTGCCCTCATGACCCTACCCCAGTCTCCCGCAGGTCAGCGTCCCGTGGCGGTAGGCCCATGTCGGCCGCTGTGCATCCGGGGCCACTAACCCTGTGCGACTCAAGTCATGCTCCCTTGTTGTTCTGACATTGCATTTCTGAGTGCCTGATGACTGTTGGAGTTGTTGCCAGCACCAGCTACTCCCTGAGGGCTGGCTTACACTCACCCCACACACAGCCAGCACAGGCGTCACTGGATTAGTGGGCCTGCCATCACATCATGCCGAACCAAGTATTGACTCTTTTCTCTCTGCACTGTCCCAGGTGATCAAGGATATGCACTCTGCCCTTGGATGATGACACCCCTCCGAGACCCGAACACACCCGCCCAGAGGCAGTACAATGCGGCCCACATACGCACCAGGGGCATCGTTGAACGCACATTTGGCGTGTTGAAGTCACGTTTCAGGTGCCTGGACGGCACAGGTGGAAAGCTCCTGTACAGCCCGGACATCGTGTGCAAGATGATCGTTGCATGTTGTGTGTTGCACAACATCTGTGTACGCACCAATGCCCCATGGATCCCAGTTCCAGAAGTACCGGACGATGATGGGGACGATGGGGCAGGTGGCCCACATCCCACTGCTGCTGCGGCAGGAATGGCCCGTAGGAACACCATCATTGCCAATTTCTTCTCATGAGCACGTCACATTGTGGCCGTCCCTGGCAATCATGGGACAGTACAAAATGTCCACAAGCACAGCATGTGTGAATAAAACATATTTGCAGGTTACAGGTTGTACTTGTACATTGTCATGTCACAGTTTCCTGCTGTGCCAGATGTGATTTGCCATGTTGTGCACATTTGCGGCACCGGTTGTGTCCTGTGTTCTGTTGTGGAGGTGTTGCTGTTTGTACCGGGATGTTGTCAATGTCGAGGTGCACTTATACTTATGTGCGCATGCTGCACGGTGGGTGATTCACTCCTGCGGCTCTGATTTGTCTGCCACTGATCCCTTTCATGCGGTGTGCCTGTCAGTTCTGTGCTTCCACGGTGCTGAGATGTTGCAGACTTGGGTAACTTGTGCTCTTTGTCGAGTTGTGACTCTTGGGCATGGTTTGTCCGCAGATGTGTCATTGACGTCAGGGGTTGTTTGTGCAGGTAGTTGTGTCCGAGTGTGACCTGCTCATTTTCGGGTGTTGTCCACACTCAGCCACCTCAGTGTCGTGCCGTGTACATTGCCATGATGATAGGACTGCAGCCAAGCTACTCGTCATGTGGTGTCTCTTGCATTGTCAGTGTGGCTGACGTATATGCATGTTTGCTGTGTTTCGCACGTGGGCATGTGTTGGTTGTGTGAATGTTGATGTGTTGGGTGGGTGCCCTTTTGGGCACATGGTGTTCGTGGGACTACTTGGTGTTTGTGTGTGTGCTGATGTATTCCTGTGGGATCAGGGACATGATCCAGAGTCATTGTGGGTGTGCGGTGTGCCCTGCTTAATTGTGCATGTGTGCCATTGTGCCCATCTCCCCCGTCCCCCCACTCCCAGGTCGCTACGCACCAAGTTGATGTAATGTTGGGTCATGTTGGGCAGTGTCCAGATCCCCAACTCATGTCACCGTCTCCCGACTGGTGACTGTGGCCACCATCTTCTCCATGTCATTCAGCTCCTGGTGTTCTGCTGGCCCCCCGCCTCCGGGGTGCGTTGCTGCTTTCGTGTTGAGAGCGAGTTTCTGCTTGGTTTTGCCATTCACATCAGTTCAGCGCCTCTTGTGCTCTTCCATTGTCCTCCTCTGCCATGCGACGGCATTCACATGGTCCGAGGTGGTGTGCCATCTTTGCCTCTTTGTTGCCAATGACACGTTGGATGTGACGTACAGTTGGTGGTGGTGTTCTGGCGCATCCGTGGCGATAATCGGGTTTTCCTGGCGACTGTACCCCGTCTTCCTCTTCCGCTTCTCATTGCCCTTCCACGAGCCCTGTATTCATGGGTGTTCCTCCGTGGGGATTGTGGGGTTCATGTGGTCCTCTGCAGTCGGTCAGGGTGCATCCGTGGTACTCCGCAGTTGATTTAGTTTTTAGTGGCATTTTCCGTATGCTGTTCTTGTGCTTTTTCCCTCATTACGCGTGGGTATTGCTGGCCTCTCACTGGTTGTCACTGTTTTCTTATCGCGTTTGGGCACATCGCGTCTTTTTACGCGTTGGGGTTTGTGTTTTTATCTCCGTCGCGGTGGTTGTATCGCAGACATTGGCCGCGTTTTCGGCGGACTATCGCATGGTACCGCCGTGTTGTGAATTCCACGTTGACACGGGGTTATTTTTCCGCGATAGGCTGCGATGTGTAAAGTTGCGTTAACATTTTTTGGAGATGTTTAGCACACGTTCTTGTGAATATACCCCTTAGTGTTTCTGGGATCTTGTTTCTTCTTCTTATGAACACTAAACCATGGTTAAACCATAATTTCAATTCCAATGGAATCTCAAATCTAGAAGGTATTTCTGTAGATATTTTGGGTTGTTAACTGTGACTTTCAGAATTTTTGGAAGAGTTCCAAGTTATCACCAATAATTGTGCAATGTCCTGGAAAAATCAGTAAAGTTTGTTTTGTCCTCTCTGTCAGAAAACTGTCAATTGTTAATTGTCTTCTCCTTTCCTGCAGAATATAAATTGACTGTTTATTTTAATTAATACCAATAGAAAAATCCTGTTTTAATATAGAAACCATCAACAAGTGGTTAAGTGCCCATGCGTAAATTAGGTTTTGGTAGAAAAGTTGTACAACACATCAATATGAATAACTTTGCTTTCTACATTGACCATGAGGCAAACCATTTTTTCGTATTGCTTTTTGGCGAATACGCGCTACTTGTATCCAGGTTAGTGGAGCCGATTTTATGCACCACACACTATGAGACAAATAAAAGACTGATTGAGCCTGAAGTGGGTGAACTTATATAAATTGACATTTTAAATTTGTATCCGCCATTTTATTTCCAAAACTGTAGGACAGTCCATCCACAACACTATTGATCAAATATAGCTCAAAGTTACAGTAACATTTTGGAATTATAACATGTTTATTTAGGGGCATAGGCACAGCTTGCGGAAAGGATAAGTTATTGAAAAAGTGACACGTTTTTTGTTAATTCGTACTGAGACATTTGAGAGAAGTGCCAGGCAAGCGTTTTGCACCAGCATGCCATCAGAGAGGAAGTAGGTTAAAAATTAATTGTGCACCATATGCTCTCAGAACACCTGTCTGCTTCTCGATGATGTGCAATAATATTGACATTACACGAATTAAGCACAACATTGAATAGTGTGATAGAGCTCAGGGAATGAAATGCAGGAAATCACTCACTTTTCTAGGGATTTTCAAATGCATTAGCCACAATTATTCTATAGCTCCTGCTAGATTTTATTGCATTCTATTAATATTGTGATATGCGCAACAATGAGGAAAAGATTGTGGCCTAAATTTGCTAACGTTTAGCAACAGTGTTCATGGAACACTTACCATTGGCGTGCACCAACACAAGGAGGCGCAGATGGCAGCGGCTTTTAACCTTTTTGTGCAAAACCTACTTTGTGTCGAAGTTTGAAATGGCCACAGAGCCTAAAACGCCTTGCGTTGTCCAGGACCGACCCACTACTATTAGGGCGTAACAAAGAGGAGCCAGTACAAAAGGACATTAGGAACTGACACAAAGCCAATAAATTAGTGTGATCTGGCTGTGCATGAGTTCGCAGTACCAAATCAAATGAGGCATGTAATGTGGGCAAGTGCACTACCGCAAAATTATATGGGGCTTATTTACAAGAAACTGACGCATCTATATAGATGCGTCAGATTCCCTGCGCCTGCGTGCGAAACCCTTGCGCCACCATGGATGCGCCAAGCAGGTGTAGGGTTTTGACGCAGTGGCGTCCTAGAAGTGGTGCAGTGAAATCTTGTAGATTTCACTGCGTCACTTCTACAAGGCTTTCTGGCGTGAGAACGCCCACCCTGCATACCTGACGCAGGTATACTGTGACGCAGGGCTTTACAAGGTGACGCATCTTGCTAGATGCGCCATGTTGTAAATGGGCTGCAACGTGGTGCATTGTTTACGCCGCCGCTGCGTCACAAAAAGTGATGCAACGGCGGTGCAGCAGTGTTGCAAGGGGCTTGTAAATCTGCCCCTCACAGTGTAAGAATTTGTACTTGAGAGTGTACCTTGAGTACAAGTTCCCGGGTTGCCCTTGCTCTGTAGCGCAACGATTATATTCATACTAAACCGATATTTTTTGCGCAAGCGCTGTAAATGACATCACGGGCGTGCAACTCTTTCAAGATTGGTGCTGCACATTTTCCCTCGCATGCCCAATTCAGCGTTGCAGTTTTTCACGTTCTCACCTTTTCATGAAGGATGGAAAATCTAGGCCTTGGGTTCCCTTACAGAAGTGCTGCCACCTTTTCAATACACACAGCTTACGGTGCCATGACGTGCTTACGTCATGTCATCGTTAGATCTCCTGGAAGTACCAGTTGCTCATGAACAGTGTGAACCTCTGCCTTTCTGTGTGGCATCAGTTCAAGGTCATGAGATGGAGGGGAAACAGAGTTCATTGCCATATGTTAGTGGAGCAGGGGAGCAGACTTGCCACTCTCAGGGGAACCCTTCCGCCAGAACTGAAAAGAGGCGGCAAGGTCACATCCTTGTTCTCTCGCCCCATTCTCTTACTGAGGCAGATGGCCCATTCCTAATCGCCCAGCAGGATTTTGACTGACAAGAGGCGTTGACAGACATCAGAAGAATGAAGTCAACGCCAGGTCATCTCTTGTCCCTGACCTTTCACCTGCCCTGCACATGCCATCATTATCTGCTGAATAGCAGACAGAGGAAATTAGCTTCAATGGCCCCTGAAGCTAGAGTGAACATGTTGGCAGTGAGATGTCTTTCACTTGACTCTGAAATGTGCAAATGCTCACTGCAGAAACCCCACACAAGAGGTTTCCTAAATTAGAGTCGAGGCCTAATGTCGAGCCCCGAGGTCATGCATGCATTTATTAACCGGGATGTCGGCTGCTTAACAAAGCGCCAGGCTACATCCTACCGGATTTCATTTTATTTTAAATCAAAAGTATTAATTGGCTGGAAAACGAGCAGTCTATTAAAATTGTTTTCGAAAAGTATATGATTTGTTATTTACATCCAGCTTCTCAAATTAAATTTGCCATTGTGTTGTCTTGAAGAAACTATTGTAAAATAAGCACTAATGTTCATATTTACCTTTTACCATTCATTTGCTATTCTTCCAATCACAGAGGAGTCAGGGTCAGATGTTTGAATTTTTTGCATTCACAAACAGCCCAATTAGCAGAATCTTGATGCTTGCGACCCCAAAAAACCTTTTTATTATGTATGAAACCCAATTAGCGATTCAGTAACACGTTATCGAATCGCAATTTGGGTTTCCAAACAAATACAGATTCAGTATTTGGAAGGGGAGTGTTTAGGATGTCCCTCCCAAATATCGAATCGTATTCGTATGTATTAATGTTTTGCAACTGAAATCGAGTCGATAACATTCAAGGCCTCATTTATAATGAGGCTGCGCCAATGGAGTGTCACTTTTTCGACGCTCGGGTGGCGCAGGAGTCGGCACCATTTTTACCAGGCAGCACTAAGCCATTTTAATGACTCAATGCAGCCTTGTAAATATTGTTCCTTTTAATGCAGTTTTCTGTGTTGAAGGGGCATGTAGTGGGTGTTGCTGGGGGTGTTCCCAGCAACACCCATGGATTTTTGACACTGCCCTAGATTTACGAGAAATTGCAACTCCGAGGCAGGCGCAGCAAGGAGAAATACCTTTATTTCTCCTTTTTTTTTAAAAAATTTTTTATTGCGCTGAATTATTATTACAAGAACCTTACATCGTTAAAAAATCAATTTCACATTGAATATAACTACTTAAGGCTCGTAAGATGAAATAATTTTTGTTAAAAAGTACATCAAGCGTTATAAAATTTCATCTTTTGAAAACATGAAGATGCCAAAACTTCAGACTAGACAAAGTGCTATTAATAAAGTGCAGTGCATTCCGGTCCTTTAAAAAACCAAATCATCTTGTAGTGCGACCATTCCCAAAGCATTATTCAGAGTCATATTGAAGTACTTCAGCTATTTTTCCACTCTTATCCATTCATGATGTACAATACTAAAATAGCTAATTTGGATATTAAATCAAATTATTTGCTTAATACGGGAAAAACATATATAATAATGATGCATTGTTGGGCAAAAAACTAGCCCTAAAGTGCATTAGGAAAGACCCCAACCCCAACAACAAAAGCATCAGCATTGTCCATTTCGTCTGATTGCAATATAGATTTCTTCATTAATACATGTTAATCTAATTTCTAAAATTTAGGATCTCCTATTCCTTCTATATTACATTCATTATTGTGAGAAGTTGGCCCGGTATATGCTGTCCACTAATTAAAGTGGTCACCTTGCACCAGTCCAAACACCCCTTATGGTGATTTAAGAGGTCAAAGATAACCTTAGAAAGCTATCAAAGTGGTAGCTGTGGAGAGCAGCCTTCACGCTTAGTCTTGAAGGAATGTTAAGCAGCTTGTTTTACCAGAATGCAACCTTATAGTATTGGTTAAATGAAAGGAGAACCACACAGTAGTTATAAAAATATGTATTTATAAATATAACACTCTCTAGTACGGCACAGTATCTGCCACACGCAGATAATCGCAAAGCACACAATACTGTAGCATAGAAACAATAGTAAATAGCACTAATACACAGTGGGCTCCAGGAGAGACCAAACCATATACTAAAATAGTGGTATAAGAACCACGACTCGGGTCAAGACAGTGTCTAGAGGATGTAGAATCGCTGGGACCCCAAGGAACCACCCACGGTGAGTAAGTAGGGACCCCACGGAGGACGGGTGCAGTGTGGGAAAACGACCGCGTGCTCCGTACAATTCTATGGGGAAGTCGCAGTTGAAGTTTTAAAGTGTAAGGACCCTTCCCAGTGGACTTCGAAGAAACCCTGTGGAACTTAGGAGGTTGGAGAGCCACCCCACCCATGGATACCGTAGTACCAGAGTTACCTATCCCAGGGAAGCCGGGTGCATAGGTCTGAAGTGGCGTCAGAAACAGCCATCGAACCCAATGGAGGACTTCGAAGAAGAGCCGCTGCTGGAAGGAAGAAAAGTGTCCCTTGGAATCCAAAGGTGGATTCTTGTTCAGGAGTACCTGAAAGCAGAGTAGTCTGGGTCACTCAGGAGTGACCAGGGGCTCGGTAGACGAATGCCCACCGATGTTGGGTGCTTCAGGTGCGTTGAGGGGGTTCTTGACTCTGCAGCCACAGGAACCAGGAGATGTTGAGGATGAGCAGGAGCTGGATGCAAGCTGTCCCACGTAGGATGTCGAGTGCTGAGGGGTCGGTGTCCGGCGGGAGCACCAACAAGCCTTGGCAACAGCAACCCAGGCTGAAGGTCAAGGAAGGTTACGGTTCAGACCAGCAAGGACCAGGAGACTCACCAAACACAGGGGAGTCAGGGCAAGCCTGGAGCAATCAGGGGAGCCCAAGAAAAGCAGAGTTAACCTTCAAGGGGACCCACGGGCTGGAGGCACAGGCGTCGCAAGGGGACCTCGAGCGATTTCACAAAGCAGCAGCCCACGGAGTACTCGGTGCGAGGAGGCCAGAGTTCTTTGTAGGAAATGGTGCCAGAGGTTGGGGATACTCGGAGCCCAGTGCACTTGTTTGGGAAACGCCAACAAGCATATGCACTTGCAAATAAACGCGGTGCGCAGGGGTACGGGTATTGCAGCCCCTCGAGGGATTCTGACCTCAAACTTGGCAAGAGGGCAGCTCAGACCTCGAGGGACTTGGAAACTCACCTCCTGTGTTGCTGGAGCCTTCGAAGTTTGTAGGAGCTCAGGGGCAGCAGACCGGTCAGTCAAGATGTGGTACCTGCAGTTCCAGGGGAGTGACTCCTTCACTCCAAGATTCCTTTGGTTGTCCTTAATGCTCCACAGGTCCTGCACGGAGTCTGTATGGTGTACGGGCACAGATGATGCTTCATACTGAGAGGGAGACGAAGTCGGGCCCAAACAAAGTCCAGAGTGTCCAGACGGTCGAAGTTCAGTGGTTTCTTGTTCAGAATCTTGTCCACGTCGAATCTAGCGTCCTACAGCCAGGTAAGACCTTTTGTGCCCACGGGAGAGGGTTGGACAGATTCAGGGGACCCTCCCAGGGAGGGTCTGGACAGTGGGGAGGTTACTCCCATGTCCTTTGTCCAGTTTCGCGCCAGAGCAGGAGCCAACGGACTATGCACAGGGACACCAAATGTGCCTCTCATGCAGACTTTCGGTCGCTGGCAAGCGCACCCACCCAGCCCTAATACACTAAATCCTGTCTGGGAGTGTAGGAAGGTGGAATCTGACTATATGGTTGCCCCCACTTTTTTCCTGGTGTTTTGCTGGTTTATGACTTAGTTGGACTGGGATCCTGCTATTCAGGGCCCCAGTCTATCTGCTTCCTCTATAAAATGGTTTCCATGTGCCTTAGGCACATCTCTGATTGGAGTCTGGAGTGCCCTTATAAGTCCCTAGTATATGGTATACTGTGTACCCAGGGCATAGGTACCTCAGAGGCCTACCAGGGGCTGCAGCATGTATTGTGCCACCCCTGGAAGGCCATCCAAACTGACACCACAGGTCTGCTACTGCAGCCTGGGTAAGGTGGTGCATGCACTCCTTACTGTGATATAGGCTACCTATATCACTACATACATACACACATATAAACCAATAAGTCACTCCTATGGCAGGCCTTATCAATCCTGAAGGCAGAGTGCGTGGTTCCTATGTGAGAGGGTGCCCCTGCATGAGCAGGGCCCCTCTGCAGCGTTCGGAGACCCTTCTCTGATGCTGTTTGTAGTGCAGCCTGACCATATACTCTTAAGCGCATTATAAGCTCGCGTTAAATGCTAACTTTGGGATGGCTGCACGGAAACATGTCGTGTTTGGTGTCAAACATCTTGGAATACTACCCCCGCCAGTTCTGGTGGCGGGGGTAGCATTCCACCCTTCTAGAGGGAAAGACATGTACACACCGGTATACCCGGTACTGACTTTCCAGAGCCCTGGCATCACAAAATGGATGCCGCTGCCACAGACACGAGTCTGGCCTCCTGCTGCTGACCGAAACTCCGGCAGGGAGGCCTGGACAATAGGTTTCCTGTCCCAGGGAGGTGTGACCACCTCCCAGACAGGATAGTGTTTATTGGGGCTGGGCGGGAGCACTCTCGGGTGCTTTGAAATCCTGCACTGGGGGCACACTTGGTGTCCCTGTGCATACCCCAGTTCAAACCGGCTCAGGGGCTTCCAGCCCTGCTCTGGCGTGAAACTGGACAAAGGGAAAGGGGTGTAACCACCCCTCTGCCCTGGCCCTCCCATAGGTGGGGCCACAGAGTATGTCCAACCCCCTACCTTAGTATAAGTAGGGGACCCCAGTCCTTAGGACTTCAGATTTACCTGGACGAAACTCTGACACAGAATCCTGGACCTTCGACGCTCTACTTTAAGATTAGAGGACTGAAGAATCTCCTTGGGGTCAAGGAGTGACTCCCTGCTTGGCAGGCACCAAAGAAGCAATTGTCCGGTCTGCATCGCTGAAGCTCCCGTTGGACGCCGAAGTCTTTGCATCACCAGAGGTAGATTTCCAGACTTCCCCGAGGCTACCCTGAGTCCCCAGCAAAGCTGAGACCCGTAGCTGTCGTGGGTAACGTGGAACCGTGACCCCTGGACACCAATTGCATTTGCAAGGGCATCCTCTTCTGGGTCTCCCACGAAGTCGTGCTTTGGGCTCCGAGTAGCCCCAGCCTCCAGCACCAACTGCACCGAAGATCACTGGCCTCCACTTCACGAGTGTCCTGTGAGCCAGCTCCACGTGCATCGTCTCGAGGCTCCTTCGCGGTCACTAGTCCGTTGGCTAGTAGGCCCTCACGAAGGTCAATCTTTTTCTGCTTGGGCTCCCTGGTTGCTCCAGGTGTGCCCTGACTTATCCTCACTGAGTGAGTCTCCCAGACCTTGCTGGTCTGCAACATTGTCCTTCTTCTATTTCCACAAGACTTGCCGTTGCCAAGGCTTGTTGGGTCCAATCCGGTTGCCGACACTCCTGCAATCGATAGACGTCGTGGGACAGCTCGAATCCAGCTCCTGGTTGTCGTCGACGCCTCCTGGACCTCGTGGCTGAAGAGTCAAGACGACCGTCAACCTACCTGAAGCACTCGACATCGGTGGGCAGCTGCTCATCGCCTTCCTGGTCACTGGCTAGTGACCCAGACTCTGTCCCCTCTGCTTTCAGGTTCTTCAGATCTTCGATCCACCTTTGGATCCACCCGAACACTTTCGACTTGGTCGCCAGCAGCACTTTGCAGCAGATCGCCACTAGAAAGCGACGACGAAACCCGACCCCGAAAGACACCTATGCACCCGGCTCCCTGGGTGAGGTAACTCGAGTACTCCGGTGCTCCCATGGGCAGTGACACTAGAACAGCCTAGTTCTCAAAGGGTTTGCTCCAAGTCCTCCTCTAAGTGTCCGTTTTCTTTAAATTCTAATCGCGACTTTCCCCATAGAAGTTAACGGTGGTTCGCGGCTGTGTTCATACACTGCACGCTGTCCCCCGTGGGTCCCCTGTGTCACTGCCTTGGGTGGTTCCTTGTGGTCCAAGCACTTCTGCAGGCTCTAGGCCTTGTGTCTAGCTCAGTCGTGGTTCTTATACCACTTTATTGGTATATGGTTTGGTACGCCCCTGGGGCTCAAACGTGTATTTGTGCTATTACAGTAGATAACTAACTCGTAACGTATGTATTTCGAACTCTAGCCTCATAAAGAGACTAGAGGGGTGTGTTTAGTAATAAATACATATATTTTGAATATATACCTGGTGGGGTCCTCTTTCATTTGGTCACTCAAGAGATTATAGACTGGTAAAACAAGCTGCTTTACATTCCTTCAAGACTTAGCCTGAAGGCTGCTCTACATAGCTACCACTAGGATAGCTTTCAATAAAGGTTGTCTTTAACCTATCTCCAATAAGGGGTTGTTTGGACTGGTGTAAGGTGCCCACTATAATTAGTGGACAGCATATGCCAGGCCAACTTCTCACAGGGAGGTGGTCACACCTCCCTGTGACAGGATGCCTATTGTTCCACCTTCCTCTGCTCGAGCTTGGCTCAGCATTAGGAGGGCAGAAACGTGTTTCTGGTCGGCAGCAACCATTTTGTGCTGCCCGGGACTGGAAGGCTGGTACCGGGAACACCAGGGGCCCAACGAAGCTCGCTTCTGAGGGGTGGAATCATACCTCCCACACAGGTTACCGGTGTGGGAGTATGATTCCACAATGTTTGACACCAAGCACGATAGGGTTACTTTCAGCCATTTTAGAGTTGGTCATCACGCGGTCGCATAATGTCACTCTATATGTCGTAAATGGCTGCTGCACTAACAACCCGGGAGAATGGACTCCGTAGACTGCAGGGGTGTCCTGCTCGTGCAGTGGCACCCTCTCACTTAGAACCAAGCACCCTGCCTTCAGGATAGTTAAGGCCTGCTATAGGGGTGACTTATAGGTTTTAAGTGTAGTGACCCTTAGATATAGTAAACCTATATCTTAAGTAAGTGGTGCATGCCCCAACTTACACAAGCTGCAATGGCAGACCTGTAGTTCCATTTTGCATGGCCTTTCATGGGTGGCATAATACATGCTTCATCCCATGGGAGACTTCTGGGGTACCTATGCCCTGGGTACATGGGTACCATCTACTAGGGACTGACAAGGGTACCCCAGTATCCAATCTGGAGTGTACCTAAGTACATGACATAACAGTTTAGGGAGAAAGCAGATAGACGGGGTCCTGATTAGCAGGATTCCAGTCGGTCTGTTCAAAAACAGTATCGCATTAAGCAAAAAGTGGGGGTAACCATGAGAGGCAGATCCTACTTTCCTACAATTATTATATCTTGTCCCGAGATGAAATTCAAAAACCCTCTTCATATTAAAGTGCTGTGCATTTAGCTCCCATAAAATACTTGCCTTGGTTGTTTCCCAGTGGAGTTGGTCCGAATCTTAATTCTATAACCCAATACTCGGTTTTCACTCGGATCTCCCTCCAATCCATGCCTAAATACATATAAACAGAGTGTTATCAATAAAGTGCAATGCTTTCAACAATGCCACTTTTGTTGTATTTGTACAATCTAGCTTGAGTCAACTACTTGACTTGCTGCTTTATCCAGATGTTTCCACACAACTGAGAATCTTTTTGTAGCACCAACTCTTTTTGCATAGGCTTCCTCAAATGTTTTAGTGCAAATCATTTTATTATACCAGTTTAGATAATCTGGGACTTTAGTGGTCCTCCAATTCTGTAGAATCAGGGAGCGTGCCATTAGAGAGGATATTGCTATAAATGCTTCCTCTCCTTTAGAGATTGGGAGATTTTGCCTCTGTCCTACTACACCAAAAAGTGCTGTTTCCGCCTCCGGTTGTAGTTTTCTCTGTAGGGCAAGACTAAGGGCGGAAAAAACTTTCTCCCAAAACTGAGCTAACGCCAGGCAGGTGAAAAAAATATGGAGCCAGCCCCCTTGACCCAATTGATAGCAGTGAAAGCATCTATCCTCTATTCCTAGATACATTTTATGTAACGCTCTAGGAGTATAGTAAGCCATCCAGCTTGACAGAAATGTCATTCTTTTAAAATTTGCCACTCTTAATGCCTTATTGCCATGCTGCGAAATCGCCTGCCACTCAGAATCTGAAAAAATGTATTGTTTTTCTTGGGAAATTCCTATCTAAAAAACTTGTTACTTGGAGCACTCCCTTTGGCTTCGTAAAAGTCTGTACAAATTATCCCACACTTCTTAGCTTGGTACTTAAGAGGGCAGCCATTACAGACACTGAGGCGACACTGGATGTGGGGCAATAATTTTTCAGTAGTTGCAAAATTTTGAGATACCCTAAAAAGAAGAGCTTACATCGAGCGCCACACCTCTCCTGGATCTCCTGCCAATTTAAAAACCTTCCCTCTACTATAAAATGACTGAGTTCCTTAAAGCTCGTACTTTCCCAGAACCTTATCTGGCTAATCTGAATATGAAGGCCCAGACTTTTACGTTATGAAAGGTTCAAGTACTCGCATCCAGTGGTATAGGTCTCCCTAGAATGGAATAGCCAAAGTCTGACCCCATACTCCTGTAGTGTCTTGTATCTAGTTTTCTTTGGGAGCTTGGCTGTCTTAATAAACACCGGAAACTGAGATCCTGCTTCCCGCACCATTTTATCCAAAAAGAGGCTATCCCAAGATCCCTTACTATCTATCAAACAAGCCATTATATCTAAAAAAGAAGCTTCATAATAAGTACGTGCTTGGGGAAGGGCCAGCCCCCTTGACTAGTGTTGAGTTGAAGCACTGAAAGTGTAACCCTTGAAGCCTTCTTACTCCAAATAAATTGGCGAAAAATTGCTTCTAATTCTTTGAAATACAACATATTGATATTAATCGGGACATTTGCAAAAAGAAAAATTAATAGTGGTAGAATATACATTTTTATAAGAGCAACACAGCCAATTATTTTTAGCAGGAGAAGTGTCCATCTGTCTAGTAAGTTTCTAATCTTGATAAGCAATGTCCCAAAATTCAATTTAAAGAGATCCACATAGCAATTGGTGACATATATCCTCAAATATCGAATTGGATCAGGGGAGCAAGCTTGCCTTTGAAGGTTACGCGGGAGGATTTGACACCCGGTATTAAATAGCAGGATTTCAGTTTTATTATGATTGATTTTATGTCCCCCCCAATTGATTTAAACTGCGCGAACTCTGTCAGCATTATTTCAATATTCTGCTCTTCAGGTCTAAGATAGAGAATGATATCGTCAACAAACAGTTTTAATTTGGACATACCCTCTATTGGTGCTTTTATCTCCTTATTGTTCTTAATTCTAGCAACAAGTGGTTCTATAAAAAAAGTGAACAACACAGGGGATAGGGGACAACCCTGACGGGTTCCTCGATTTATATCAACCTTCCTTGCTGGACGAGAATTTATAAAAACCTGAGCCTGGGCCCATTGATATAGGTTCCATAGCATGTTAATTGTTTGTGTAGGTAACCCCAGCCTTCTAAGAGCATAAAAAAGAGCATCCCAGTTTACAAGATCGAATGCCGTTTCGGCATCGAACGTCATTATTAATGCAGGTATTTTGTTGATATTTAAAAAATCAAGTGCTTGAACTAAAAACCCGGTGTTTGATGACATTGATCTCCCTGCCACAAATCCTGTCTGATTCTTGTGTAACACCTCCTGTGCTACTGGAGAAAAAAGATTTGCCCAAATTTTCATCAATATTTTAGTCAACATTCAACAGGCTAATCGGCCTGTGTGAGTTGACATCTTT
The DNA here is from genome assembly GCA_963921515.1 of Calotriton arnoldi. Classification (NCBI taxonomy): domain Eukaryota; kingdom Metazoa; phylum Chordata; class Amphibia; order Caudata; family Salamandridae; genus Calotriton; species Calotriton arnoldi. The sequence goes on along the minus strand of CAWUFW010001612.1, from coordinate 674,609 downwards.
GGGGTTCTTACCCTTCTTAATGAAGCTAACTATATAAAAATAGAGGGAACCTCGCCTCCTGCTTTTACAAAGTTAAAAAGGTCAGCCAAAAAAGGTATTAGTTCATCTGAGAACGCTTTATAAAACTCAGTTGGAGGGCCGTCGTTGCCTCAGGCCTTCTTGCCGGGCATTGAGGCGAGGACACGTTTAATTTCTGGAGTTGTAATTTCAGCTATTTCCTCTGCCTGGATATTTGTTAACTGCGGAAGCTTGGTACCATAAAAGTATTGACTTATCGCCTCATATGAAGCCGTATATTTTATTGCGTATAACTTATGATAATCATCTAAAAGATTTTCGCAATCTTTTCCTTATCGGCTACCAAAACCCCAGTCCCTGGTTCCTCCAATTCTGTTATTGCTACGTCCTCCTGCTTAACTCTGCTTGACCAAGCCAATAATTTTCCCACCATCTGACTTTCCTCATATACGTGCTGCTGGAACATCCGTGAGCTGTTTATCGCCTCAAGAATAAAAAATTCTCTTAACTATTGCTTAGCTTTGATTAAGTGCTCCTCAGCTACAGAGCAATGTCCCATACCGCTATTTCTCTGGATTAAAGCTGCGTCAACTGCCTGTTGGAGTTCTGCTATGCTGTGAGGCCGTGAAAGCCACCATCTGCCCCCGTATTGTGGCCTTAAAGGCCCCACACAGAGAAAAGAGTACTGCGGTGCCCTTATTCTCCTAAATGAATACTTTTACCCATTTTTTTGTATTGTCCACCCATTGGGGGTTCGAGACGAGGAGACGATCCATCTGCCACCTGGACTTCTCCCTCCTTTTTGCCTCTATTTCAATTTCAATTCTAACCAGTGAATGATCTGAGAATGAGTTAGCCCCAATTTCTGCATTTAAACAGTTAATATACCGAGAAATAAGAAAAAAATTGATGCGAGAGGGTGACTGAAAACGGCGAGAATAGCAAGTAAATTATGAAGCTTCTGGATGGGCCCTACGCTATGGATCAATTAATTGATAATCCTGCCTTACAAAATCCAAGACTCTTTTAGTCTTGGGCTTCAATTGTTTTTTTGTTTTGTTGAAAGTATCCCTTTTCAAATCTTGAATGAAATTAAAATCCCCACCTAAAATTATAGGGCCCGCTGCCCCTCTAACCAGCTCATTGATCTTCAAAATGGCTTTGGGATCATCTTCTATTGGGGCGTAATAGTTTACAAAATTAAAAAATGTCCGTTTACCCCAGCGACAACCCAAATCCACCTTCCCTGGGGGTCTCTCAAAACTTGAGAGATCTCCCAATCAACTGCTTGCCCCCAAAAAATAGCTACCTCCCTCCCCTGGATGACCCTTAGACTGGGTGCCATGGTGTCGCACCTTGAGTGAGCTACCACATTCCCCTCATCCCATCTAATAAAAAACGAATCAAAGTTTTTTTATTAAGAAAGACCATCCCCCGTTGTCCTTTCTTATCTACTTTTCAGTAGTGATTTTCTGTAGCAACTTCTGAGCTTCATCAAGATTCGCGAACATATGAAACTTCCCTTGCACAAATACTCGTAGCTTGGATTGCTGGGCAATAGCTGCCTGAGCACCCTGTGCCTTGAACAAATACAAGAGGTTAACAAATTCCTTGCGAAGGCGTGCAGCTGCCGCTGACATGTCGGAAAAATACGGCAGCTGGGTACTTCACTGGTTGAAAATGGTCTCTTTTGAATAGCCCTGGCGAGTATCTGTTCTTTAACACGAAAATCTGCGAAGTTGACTGAGATTGTTCGAGGCAGCTCTCAGTTCAGGTACGGCTGTGCTGGTACTGTATGTGCTCTTGTGATTGTAAGATCTCCTGTAAATTCTGGCAAAACATTATTTTTAATAAATGTCTCAACCCATTGATGTACTTGCGAGCCTTCACATCCTTCTGGAACTCCCACTAAACGCAGGTTGGAACATCGTGAATGATTTTCCATCTCTTCGAGCTTGCTATCAAGGAAGTTTTTCTGTTTTTTGTCCAGCGGGGCCTGATGCTGCAACGTGTTCATCTGATCTTCATCTAGGAGATCCGAGATTCGGCCTCTTGCATTCTGGCCGGAAGACTGCAAACTACCTCTTTGATTTTTGACAGGCGATGATGTAGAGATAATATCTCACTTGCTTGTGTTGCTTTGAGCTCACGTATCTCATCAAGAATAAGATTTAACATGGTTTTAATATCATATTGGACAGCGCGCCCTCCTTCTTGCCACATCTCTAGCGCTTGATTTTCTGAGGGTGCGTCTGATGCTTGCTGAGCCAGGTCTTGCTGTTCCACCTCTGGGGATTTACCTGAGATGGAAGTCAGAGGCCATAGCTGAAAGTCCATTGAAGCACCATTCTGATGCTCTAGGGTTCGAGGACCCCATGTTTCTTTTTCCAAGATACTCTGTGGCAAGGTGAGAAATTGGTCAATTCGCAACAGTCCTGATTGCGAATTAATAGCGGGCCCTTGTTCTTGTACTTGTGCTGAAGGCACTGACGTTGGAATTATTTTGGATTTCACGAAGAGGGGATATTCCTTAGATTTTGCTTGGGTGGGGCTAGAAGATCCTTCCTTTGAGACCGCTTGATTCAGCCCCACGTCATAATTTTCTACTGCCCAACTGCCTTCGCTAGAGATAGCCACTTTTCCAGCTAGAATAGTTTGAGCATGAGGTTGTCCATGGGAGCCTGCTTCTTCTTCCGACCTTGCCTGCTGAATAATCTCGAGAGCTTGGCCTCCAGCTTTAGCCTCCACTCCATGCTCCAACCACTCACACAAAAGGGAGCCCCTGAAACTATACATAGGCAGGAGAAGCAGGGGAAACTAAGAAATATAATCAAGACAAAATCTCTCTGCCCGTTGGATATAATCAAAGTGCTAATCGTCACTGATATGTATATACGCGTACATGAAAAACTGGCCTTCCACAATACAAAACACAAGTATGTTGGATACAAAATTATTAAATGTATTCAATAAATAACAGAACATACAAATGTTTGAGAATTGATATATAATAAACCATAATTGACCCAAGCGCAACCAACACCGCACACACACTATCGTTCATACAGACCAGTGCATACCCACACATACACATACGTCCTAGAAAGATAAGGGTTCAAAACATTCTAAATACAAAAATATACAAAGAGCCACAAACCCCCTTTAATCATCACAGTTAATGACACCGCGAGTTCCACAATGGTCGAACACAGGGTTATTTCATAGATAAGGAACAGTAGGTGATATACGTCATTAATCAAAATCAATTTCTTATTGACATGGTTGTATGTATTGGGGGGAGACAGATAAACATAAAAATTCGGTGGGTGACCCCGATGTGGGTCTCACCTTGTTCAGGGCACAATTTTTGACAACAAACAAGTAAGGAAGCGCCTGGGTTCGAGCAAGATGAACTGAATGTCCACCAGTCAGTTTGAAATATTAAAAGTCACAGCCAGAACCTACGCTGGGGGACACACAATGGTCCTGGGTCCGGTGGCGTAAATGCTTAAGTCCAGAGATGAACCACCTATGGAGAAAAGAATGAAAGCATCCCCGGGTAGCAGGGGGTACCCGGGGACGCTTTCATTGTTTTCTCCGTATTCCCGTACCAGCCGAAGGCACTAGACAGGAACTGGGCCATATTGCATCCTAATTTTGGCCCCTTATGACCATCTATCTGGACATCTGGCACTCTTGTGGTTCCTTCCAGCCCTTGGAGGGTCCCAGGCCGCTTCCCGGGATCGCTCTTGTTCCGGATTATCTGCTGCCGGACATAGGTGGTTCATCTCCGGACTTAAGCATTTACGCCACCGGACCCAGGACCATTGTCTGTCCCCCGGCGTAGGTTCCGGCTGTGACTTTTAATATTTCAAACTGACTGGTGGACATTTAGTTCATCTTGCTCGAACCCAGGCGCTTCCTTCCTTGTTTGTTCTCAAAAATTGCGCCCTGAAGAAGGTGAGACCCACATCGGGGTCACCCACCGAAACGCGCGTCGGTGCTGGAATTTTTATGTTTATCTGACTCCCCCCCAATACATACAACCATGTCAATAAGAAATTGATTTTGGTTAATGACGTATATCACCTACTGTTCCTTATCTATGAAATAACCCTGTATTCGACCATTGTGGAACTCGCAGTGTCATTAACTGTGATGATTAAAGGGGGTTTGTGGCTCTTTGTATATATTTGTATTTAGAATGTTTTGAACCCTTATCTTTCTAGGACGTATGTTTATGTGTGGGTATGCACTGGTCTGTATGAACGATAGTGTGTGTGCGGTGTTGGTTGCGCTTGGGTCATTTATGGTTTATTATATATCAATTCTCAAACATTTGTATGTTCTGTTATTTATTGAATAAATGTAATAATTTTGTATCCAACATACTTGTGTTTTGTATTGTGGAAGGCCAGTTTTTCATGTACGCATAAAGACATATCAGTGACGATTAGCACTTTGATTATATCCAACAGGCAGAGAGATTTTGTCTTGATTGTATTTCCACTCCATGCTCCACCATGGCTTTTTCTGAACTCGGGGGCTTGAGACGGCAGCTGACCCTCGACGAGATTGTTTGAGAGCGATCAGCTCTTGCCACAGCTGAAGCTAGCTTCATATGAGCTGTACGTGATTTACATTTGACGCCCATTGCAGAGCCACTAAGAGCCATCGCATTAGACATTTTTAAATGCTTCCCCATCATATCGGGCTCCAAACGTAAGCGGTCCTGTTATCAGTGAATTTTAAGGGGCAGCTTCCAACGACGTCTTTGCTCCTTCGCGTCGGCGCTCCGGAAGCGGAAACGTGCGGGAGTGGAGAGATCACCAAATGGCCGATCATGCTGGCTTGTCGACCGTCGGAATCAAGTGTCTAGTTTTTCTTGTGATTGTTTTCCCTTCCTGCACAAAAACAATCATCCGCGCAACGCAAGCACCCTTGCACCATGGCGTAAGGGTGCCTGCGTTGGTGCATGGCAGCCCATTGTGTGCCAGTGCAGAGGAAAAGAACAGGAATGCGCTGTATCGGATAGATACAGTGCAATCCTGCCCTTTTCTTTTGCCGTAGGGCAGCGCCGCAGGAAGGCCTGCGGCACTGCCGTATGGCAAAATCTTGTAAATAAGGCCCAAATTCTTTACTAACTACTGAAAGGTAGTGGTAAGTTATTCACAAACTGAAAGGGGTGTCCAAGGTGCCCCGTGCCATTGTGAATGTTGAAATAAATATTTTTTAAGAGTAGCATCCCTGTGCTTATAACCACACATATTACATCACTCATGACATGTTCCATTACATCATTGATAACATCACTGATGACATCTGAAATTACATAATTGATGACAACACTGTGCACGGCAAGGGCACGAGTTATAGTTACTTCAGTTAACTATAACTGGTGAATTTGTATTTTTATTAATGTAAAGTAAAATATTACCATACCTAATTATATCGTCACTTTAACTTCAAGCATTTTTTGGTTAACTAATAACTTTGACAAATGTTCAAAATTTTGTTTACCCACTTTAGCTCCTTTCTGGAAAATTTTATTGTGATCCATCAAGTAGGGGAAGAGAAAAAGGGCCGGGCCCCAAAACACGCTTTCCGTATGCACTTTTCCATAGGAAAACTGAGCAGCAAGATGATGTGGTGGGAGCCATCATAGGACTCTGGGACTAAGGGGCTCATTATGATGGCGGGTGGACATCAGTCCACCCGCCATCATAACGGTGATGGGACCGACCGCCAGACGTGCGGCGGTCCCACCAGTGCAACTAGGATGCGCCCGCCATACTGGCGGGCGCATCCTGGCCTTTACCATTGCGGGACGGTGCTGCTGGCTGCAGCACCGTCCACAATGGTAAAAGAGCATGCACAGCATTTCCCTGCACCACGTGGCAGGCACCACGCGGTGCCTGCCACTTGGTGCATGGAACTGCAGGGGGGTACCATGGGTACCCCCCCAGTGCACCCCGCCACCCGCCCCACAGAGGGGGCCCGCAACGGGCCCCCAAAGCCAATCCCCGCCAGCCTTTCCATGGCGGCATTGCCGCCATGGAAAGGCCTCTCCAACACCCACATCCTAATATGGCGGACGGTGCCTGCTAGGCATCGCCACCATATTAGTGGCCCAGCTCCGTCCGGCAGGCAATCGTAACGATTGCCACCGGAGGTAAAGCGGCGGACGAACTTTGCGTCCGCCGTGATACCCACCGCCATCCTAATATGGCGGTGGGTAAATCTCCTTACGATGGCGGAACGATCGCCACCGCCAGCCCAGCGAAATGCACAAAAAACAAAAAGTGAATGTGAAATGAGTGGAGTGGCAGCTCATTTCACATTCACTGCTCCAACTGGTGAGTGACCCATAATGCCCTGCAAGGGCTTTTAACAAATATTTTTGGGATTCCAGTGTACCCCTCGAAGGGGCTGGAGCACCGTCAAGCATTTTGTTTAATGTTGTTAGATGATGTGGTGGGAGCCATCATAGGACTCTGGGACTAAGGGGCTCATTATGATGGCGGGTGGACATCAGTCCACCCGCCATCATAACGGTGATGGGACCGACCGCCAGACGTGCGGCGGTCCCACCAGTGCAACTAGGATGCGCCCGCCAGTATGGCGGGCGCATCCTGGCCTTTTACCATTGCGGACGGTGCTGCTGGCTGCAGCACCGTCCACAATGGTAAAAGAGCATGCACAGCATTTCCCTGCACCACGTGGCAGGCACCACGCGGTGCCTGCCACTTGGTGCATGGAACTGCAGGGGGGTACCATGGGTACCCCCCCCAGTGCACCCCGCCATCCGCCCCACAGAGGGGGCCCGCAACGGGCCCCCAAAGCCAATCCCCGCCAGCCTTTCCATGGCGGCATTGCCGCCATGGAAAGGCCTCTCCAACACCCACATCCTAATATGGCGGACGGTGCCTGCTAGGCATCGCCACCATATTAGTGGCCCAGCTCCGTCCGGCAGGCAATCGTAACGATTGCCACCGGAGGTAAAGCAGCGGACGAACTTTGCGTCCGCCGCGATACCCACCGCCATCCTAATATGGCGGTGGGTAAATCTCCTTACGATGGCGGAACGATCGCCACCGCCAGCCCAGCGAAATGCACAAAAAACAAAAAGTGAATGTGAAATGAGTGGAGTGGCAGCTCATTTCACATTCACTGCTCCAACTGGTGAGTGACCCATAATGCCCTGCAAGGGCTTTTAACAAATATTTTTGGGATTCCAGTGTACCCCTCGAAGGGGCTGGAGCACCGTCAAGCATTTTGTTTAATGTTGTTGAGGGCTGCAGGGAGTGCAGCAGCCCCCCAATAGCATTAGAAAAAACACAGTACGTCTCCTTGGTCATTGAATCCATGACCCCAGGAGAGCTGACCATTTTTTCTTTTAACCCCTTGACCGCGATCGGAATTCCGCTCCTGTGCTGGACATTCCGATCGCGGGTGTGGTCGTGACGAGCTCAGCTCGTCATGCGCACAGCGCGACCGCGCAGCATGACGAGCTGAGCTCGTCACGAGCATCGAAGGGGTTAAAGCACTTCAAGTTAGAGATGTATGCTATCCAGCTTGGAGTGCAGGAACCTCTTGTAGTTGGTGTTTAGGCTGTGTTTTGTCACTTGAAAATTGCTAAAAGAAAAACTCAAAGACATGTTAAGGTTTAAAATAAAATAATTTATTGAAATGATTTTATGACAATCACTTTTATAACATTTTGCTGTTGGTGAATTTATAAAATATACATTTGATGATGGTTATTAGCAACTTTTTGACAAAGTCAAGAGGTCTGCTTCATATATGTTGATGTACTGATCCCTCGATAAAGCCAATTGGCCCACTTTTTTATTTTGGTGTTCTGATCCTTTAACCCTTTGTTTGCTGAGGACGGAACGGTTCCGCCTCAGCCAAAGTGGACATGTGCTGAGGACAGAACCATTCCATCCTCACACATTCCCACGGGGGAAGCGCTGGTGCTCCCCCATGGGCGGCCCATTTTCAAACCCCCAACACGGATGCGGTGGAAGACCTTCCGCTGCCACTCTCAACCCCATTGGTGATCTGATGACGTTGGTGCGCTTACGGTGTGCCAATGTCACTAGATGCAGCCAGGGACGCACTGGAACCTATTTGCTTCCAGCGCGTCCAAGGAGAAGATGTTTCTGCAGGTACTTCCTTCTCCCGGGGTGGGGGGGGGTTAGATTGCAGACGCAGGCGGAAAAGGAAAGAGTTTTTCCTTTCCCCCTGTGCCTGTTTGGAGTGGATTCCTGCTCCACAATCGCAGGTGGGACAGCTATTGTGGAGCGGGAATCCATATCCCTAGACCGCCAGAGATTTTTCTTGTTGTTGGGGGAGCGACCCCTTAGGTAAGGGTCACTCCCCTGGGGGCTAAAAATATCAGTGTTTTGGTCCCTCCGGGGGCTGAATTGGCCATTTTTTGGGCTGATCTGCCCCCCGGGGAGTCAAAACCCAATAGAATCCAGGGAAGTTTTTACAAACCTGATTAAGGGGAGCAACCCGTTGAGCAAGGGTGCTCCTTTTGGGAGAATTTTGTTTTGGTAATTCTGCCCATCCAGAGAGAGCAGATCTGACATTTTTGGGCCGATCTGCCATCTGGGGGGCGGGGGGGGCGGAAGCCCACTACACACCAGGGAAGTTTATTTTTTATATATCCAGGATTGGCCCCTTTATTGGGGCAATGTTGTGGCTGTTTTGTGCCCCCCGGGGGCAGTTCAGCCATTTTTTAGGCCCATCTGCCCCCACAGGGGGGCAGAAAGCCACTAGACACCAGGGAGTTTTAGATTTATATCTTGGGGAACAGCCAGTTGGGCAAGGGTTGCTGCCCCTTATTAGGGCAATATTTTGGTTGTTTTCTGCCCACCTGGGCCCTATTTTTAGGCCAATATGCCCCCACTGGGGTCAGAAACCCACTAGACACCATTTAGACTTAGACTTATGTGTTTGGGAGCGGCCCCTTGGGCAAGGGTCGCTCTCCATTTTTGGAGCATTGTTTTGGCTGTTTTCTGCCCCCCACCAGGGAGGGCTCGGCTACATTTTTAGGCCTATCAGCCTCAGAGGGGGGCAGAAAGCCACTAGACACCAGGGAGTTTTCAATTTATATTTTGGGGAGCAGCCCCTTTGACAAAGGTTGCTCCCCATTATGGGGTGTATATTATTGCCATTTTCTGCCTCTCCCAGAGGCAGATATGCCATATATTTAGGTCCACTAGACACCAGGGAAAGTTTCAGTGTGTGTGTGAACTGGAGTTTGGCTGATGGTCTGCGTGTACTGGCATTTGGCTGGCTATGTGTGTACTGGCATTTGGCTGGTGGTGTGTGTAGAGTGGCGCTTGGCTGGTGGTGTGTGTGTGGACTGGCGTTTGCAGTGTGTATAGACTGGTGCTTGCTTGGCTGGTGGTGTGCGTGGACTGGCGTTTGGCTGGTGGTGCGTGCGGACCGGTGCTTGCCTGACGGTGAGCGTGGACTGGTGCTTGGCTGGCGGTAAACGTGGACTGGCGTTTGACATGGTGGTGTTTGCGGCTGGTGGTGTGTGTGGACTAGCGCTGGGATGGCAGTGTGTATGCACTGGCTTTTGGCTGAAAGTGTGTTTGAACTGGGGATTTTGCTGGCTGTGTGTGTCTACTAGCTTCTGGCTGGTGATGCGTGTGGCTGGCATTTGGGTAGTGATGGGCAGACAGAGTATAATAATGTTAACTGCTTTATTTCTTGTCATCATTTGTGATTGTAATGTTTTATTTCTCCTTTTTATTCTAGTGCAAAGATTTTCATTTCCTGTGCTGTGATTCCTGCTTGCGGTTTCGGCACTGGTGGATTTGCAGTTTGTGTAATTGCATGTGTTCAGTAAGAAAACATTTTTGTACTGTTTACAGTAGATGAGTATCATTTCCCTGCATGAATGTGATTTTTGTAAATGCTGTGCTAATGATCAGCATATTTAGCATTTGTTTTATTGTGTGTGAAATTCTCCTTGAATTCATGCATGATGTGTATTGTGTGGTCTTGTGTGTAATTTTCTTTTGTTCTTCCTTTCTAGGGGTTATTGTTGTTGCTTGCTGTGTCTGTGCAGAGTTGATGCTGGTGAGTCTAGCTGTCCCTGGCAAGTGAGTGGTATTGTTTCTTTCATATAAAGGTCTGTGTGTGTTTTGCATTGATTGGCTTTTTTTTCAGATTACCAGTAGTTTTACTTTCAGTTTGATAAAGCCACACTTTGTTTATTAAATATTTTATACAGTGTTGGGTATTGCTGACTTAGTTGTCAAATTACTTTACTTAGTAAGGATTATGGATTGGCCCAGTATTACCGCTCTGCAGGTTGTTGATATGCTTTTTGAGTCTTTCTTTGACCATGATTATGAGACTGACTCTGCATCTGAGGCAGAGGAGGAAGCCCAGATTCTGACATTGCATTTTCTGTCCAAGAGGAATCATCTGATGGTGAAGCCACTCTCAGTGTGGAGGAAATGCCTCTATTAGAGGAGGACACTGATGTGCCGATAGTGCAGCAAGAGGCATCTGGATTGCAGCCTGGGGCTGAAAGGCTTACCATTGGAGGAGCTGAACTCTGGGTTGCCCCAAACATGGTGTAGCTGGTGTTGCCTACCTTTAGTGGTGTCGCAGGGTGTAGAGTGAATACTCAAAACCTTTTGCCTATAAATTTCTTTCAGTTGTTTATGGACTCTGTGTTTTTGGATGAGATTGTTGACTGGACTAATTTGTATGCTGAACAGTACTTGATGGACAACAGTGCTAGAATTAAGACCCACTCTAGAGCCACCCTGTGGACTCCCACAAAACTGGATGAGTTGAAGAAGTTCTTGGGTTTAACTTTTTTGATGGGCTTTATAAGGAAGAGTCACTGTCTTCATATTGGTCTACTGGTCCCCTGATGGCAACAGCTATATATCCTGCAACCAGGAGTCATGATCAGTATTTGCTTCTTCTTCAAATGTTGCATTTTGTTGATAATGCTTCAGCTTTGCCACGAGATCACTCTGATTGTGACTGTCTTTTTAAGATTCGGCCTGTCCTTGATCACTTTTTAGGTCTCGCCTACGCAGCGCGCATGCGCTGCTTAGGAGGGCCTTTAGCCATCGCTCTGCTCATTTTCAAGCACACACTCGTGCTTGTGGCGACATCCACCTTGCGGGAGCGAGAAGCGGGGCGCATGCTAATTGGCTGTTGCTCGCTCCCGCAAGGCAGATGGTGCCACAAGCACGAGTGTGCTTGAAAACAGCTGCTGCTTGTTTCGATCGTGCGCGCACCACTCGCGGGACGCTGCAGCGTCTTTCATTCTCATTATCTTTCCTTCTCCCCTTTTAAATTCTTCCCTAATAATTCCATAATTTCTTTCTTAAATCTGTCTTTCTGTTCCCTACATCCTTTCCATTATGCATTTTCTTTCATTCACGCCCCGGTGACACGATTTTGTATTTTGCGCTTTCACATTTCTCGCCCAGCTCCTCCCCCTGTTTTTTTTATGTAAAGCGGTCATTTACCGCATACTAAAATGGTCATTTTCCTGCGATTCATTCGCTCTCGTTACAATGTGAACAAATAATAGCGGTTTGCAGCAATTAAGGAAGACCGCGTAAAATATAGGCTGGGGCTGCCAGGCCACCAACTTTCTGAATGCCTCACTGTGATGAGAACAGAGGGCTGTGACTTTTACTTGGGCACAAAAAGGCCTCGCGTGTTTGCGTGGGAAACTGTTAATTGAATGGGCTTGGCCTTTTGCTGCCGCCTCCCTTTCAGCGGTATTTATGGCTTCTAAACTGCCGAGGCTTCCCTTGACTTTCAATGTACAAGTTTGGGCACTTTTTCCCCCTTCACTTCTTCTACCTCTCTCTCTACCTCTCTACCTCTATCTCTCTACCTCTCTACCTCTCTCTACCTCTCTACCTCTCTACCTCTCTCTACCTCTCTACCTCTCTCTCTACCTCTCTCTACCTCTCTACCTCTCTACCTCTCTCTACCTATCTACCTCTCTCTACCTCTATCTACCTCTCTACCTCTCTCGCTCTCTACCTCTCTCTACCTCTCTCTACCTCTCTCTACCTCTCTACCTCTCTCTCTACCACTCTCTCTCTCTACCTCTCTCTCTACCTCTCTCTCTCTACCTCTCTCTCTACCTCTCTCTCTACCTCTCTCTCTACCTCTCTACCTCTCTCTCTACCTCTCTACCTCTCTCTACCTCTCTCTACCTCTCTCCCTCTACCTCTCTACCTCTCTCCCTCTACCTCTATACCTCTCTACCTCTCTCTCTCTACCTCTCTACCTCTCTACCTCTCTCTACCTCTCTACCTCTCTCTACCTCTCTACCTCTCTCTCTCTCTACCTCTCTACCTCTCTACCTCTCTACCTCTCTCTACCTCTCTACCTCTCTCTACCTCTCTACCTCTCTACCTCTCTCTACCTCTCTACCTCTCTACCTCTCTCTACCTCTCTATCCCTCTCTACCTCTCTACCTCTCTCCTACCTCTCTCTACCTCTCTCTCTACTCTCTCTCTCTACCTCTCTCTCTACCTCTCTACCTCTCTCTCTACCTCTCTCTACCTCTCTCCCTCTCTCTTTACCTCTCTCTCTCTCTCTCTCTCTCTCCTCTCTACCTCTCTCTCTCCTCTCTCTCTCTCTCTCTCTCTCTCTACCTCTCTCTCTACCTCTCTCTCTCTACCTCTCTCCCTCTACCTCTCTACCTCTCTCTACCGCTCTACCTCTCTACCTCTCTACCTCTCTCTACCTCTCTCTCTACCTCTCTCTCTACTTCTCTACCTCCCTCTACCTCTACCTCTCTCTCTACCTCTACCTCTCTACCTCTCTCTACCTCTCTACCTCTCTCTACCTCTCTCTACCTCTCTACCTCTCTCTCTACCTCTCTCTCTCTCTACCTCTCTACCTCTCTCTACCTCTCTACCTCTCTCTACCTCTCTACCTCTCTACCTCTCTCTACCTCTCTACCTCTCTACCTCTCTCTACCTCTCTATCCCTCTCTACCTCTCTACCTCTCTCTACCTCTCTCTACCTCTCTACCTCTCTACCTCTCTACCTCTCTCTCTCTCCTCCTCTCTACCCTCTCTACCTCTCTCTACCTCTCTCTACCTCTCTCTCTACCTCTCTCTCTACCTCTCTACCTCTCTCTACCTCTCTCTACCTCTCTCTCTACCTCTCTCTCTACCTCTCTACCGCTCTCTCTCTCTACCCCTCTACCTCTCTACCTCTCTACCTCTCTCTCTACCTCTCTCTCTACCTCTCTCTCTACCTCACTCTACCTCTCTCTCTCTACCTCTCCCTCTACCTCTCTACCTCTCTACCTCTCTCTACCTCTCTCTCTCCCTCTACCTCTCTACCTCTCTACCTCTCTCTACCTCTCTCTACCTCTCTCTCTCTCTCTCTCTACCTCTCTCTACCTCTCTACCTCTCTCTACCTCTCTACCTCTCTCTACCTCTCTACCTCTCTCTACCTCTCTACCTCTCTACCTCTCTATACCTCTCTACCTCTCTCTACCTCTCTATCCCTCTACCTCTCTCTACCTCTCTCTCTACCTCTCTCTCTACCTCTCTACCTCTCTCTACCTCTCTCTACCGCTCTACCTCTCTACCTCTCTCTACCTCTCTCTCTACCTCTCTCTCTACCTCTCTCTCTCTACTTCTCTACCTCCCTCTACATCTACCTCTCTCTCTACCTCTACCTCTCTACCTCTCTCTACCTCTCTCTCTACCTCTCTACCTCTCTCTACCTCTCTCTCTACCTCTTTCTCTCTCTACCTCTCTCCTACCTCTCTACCTCTCTACCTCTCTCTCTACCTCTCTACCTCTCTACCTCTCTCTACCTCTCTACCGCTCTCTACCTCTCTCTACCTCTCTCTACCTCTCTACCTCTCTCTACCTCTCTACCTCTCTACCTCTACCTCTCTCTACCTCTCTACCTCTCTCTACCTCTCTACCTCTCTACCACTCTCTACCTCTCTCTACCTCTCTCTCTCTCTACCTCTCTCTACCTCTCTCTACCTCTCTCTCTCTACCTCTCTACTCTACCTCTCTACACCTCTCTCTACCTCTACCTCTCTACCTCTCTACCTCTCTCTACCTCTCTCTACCTCTCTACCTCTCTACCCCTCTCTACCTCTCTCTACCTCTCTCTACCTCTCTACCTCTCTAACTCTCTACCTCTCTCTACCTCTCTCTACCTCTCTCTACCTCTCTCTCTACCTCTCTCTCTCTCTCTCTACCTCTCTCTCTACCTCTACCTCTCTACCTCTCTCTACCTCTCTCTCTACCTCTCTACCTCTCTCTCTACCTCTCTCTCTACCTCTACCTCTCTACCTCTCTCTCTACGTCTCTCTCTCTACGTCTCTCTCTACCTCTCTCCCTCTACCTCTCTACCTCTCTACCTCTCTCTACCTCTCTACCTCTCTCTACCTCTCTCTCTACCTCTCTCTCTACCTCACTCTCTACCTCTCTCTCTACCTCTACCTCTCTACCTCTCTACCTCTCTCTACCTCTCTACCTCTCTCTACCTCTCTACCTCTCTCTACCTCTCTACCTCTCTCTCTACCTCTCTCTCTCTCTACCTCTCTACCTCTCTCTCTACCTCTCTCTCTCTACCTCTCTACCTCTCTCTACCTCTCTACCTCTCTCTACCTCTCTACCTCTCTACCTCTCTCTACCTCTCTACCTCTCTCTACCTCTCTCTACCTCTCTACCTCTCTACCTCTCTACCTCTCTCTCTACCTCTCGCTCTCCCTCTCTACCTCTCTCTCTCTACCTCTCTCTCTACCTCTCTCTACCTCTCTACCTCTACCTCTCTCTATCTCTCTACCTCTCTCTACCTCTCTACCTCTCTCTACCTCTCTACCTCTCTCTACCTCTCTCTACCTCTCTACCTCTCTCTACCTCTCTCTCTCTACCTCTCTACCTCTCTCTCTACCTCTACCTCTCTACCTCTCTCTACCTCTCTACCTCTTCCTCTACCTCTCTACCTCTCTCTCTCTACCTCTCTCTCTACCTCTCTCTCTCTCTACCTCTCTCTCTCTACCTCTCTACCTCTCTCTCTACCTCTCTCTCTACCTCTCCCTCTACCTCACTACCTCTCCCTCTACCTCACTACCTCTCTACCTACCTCTCTCTACCTCTCTACCTCTCTCTACCTCTCTACCTCTCTCTACCTCTCTACCTCTCTCTACCTCTCTCTACCTCTCTCTACCTCTCTACCTCTCTACCTCTCTACCTCTCTCTACCTCTCTCTCTACCTCTCTACCTCTCTCTCTACCTCTCTCTCTCTACCTCTCTCTCTCTACCTCTCTCTCTACATCTCTCTGTCTACCTCTCTCTCTACCTCTCTACCTCTACCTCTCTACACCTCTCTACCTCTCTACACCTCTCTACACCTCTCTACACCTCTCTACCTCTCTACCTCTCTCTATCTCTCTCTCTCTACCTCTCTCTACCTCTCTCTACCTCTCTCTACCTCTCTACCTCTCTCTCCTCTCTACCTCTCTCCACCTCTCTCTCTCCACCTCTCTCTCTACACCTCTCTCTCTACCCCTCTCTCTACACCCCTCTCTCTACCCCTCTCTCTACACCCCTCTCTCTAGCCCTCTCTCTACCCCTCTCTCTACCCCTCTCTCTACACCTCTCTCTACCTCTCTATCTACCCCTCTCTCTACATCTCTACCCCTCTCTCTACCCCTCTCTCTACCCCTCTCTCTACCCCTCTCTCTACCCACCTCTCTCTACCCACCTCTCTCTACACACCTCTCTCTTCCCACCTCTCTCTCTACACACCTCTCTCTACACACCTCTCTACACACCTCTCTCTACACACCTCTCTCTACACACTTCTCTCTACACACCTCTCTCTCTCTCTACACACCTCTCTCTCTCTCTACACACCTCTCTCTCTCTCTCTACACACCTCTCTCTCTCTCTCTACACCTCTCTCTCTACACCTCTAAGTGGCAGCCGGAGCCTGATAGCACTGCTTGTCCTTTAAACAAAAAAAAACAACCATTGGCATAGCCAATAGGTCTCGCCTTTGGGACCTTATAAGTGTTTAGTTATCCAGTACAATATCCTTGGTGCAACAACATCAAGTGTTGGATGGCTAAACACTTATAAGGTCCCAAAGGCGAGACCTATTGGCTATGCCAATGCTTGTTTAGATTGATTTTCAGAGATCTATGTTCCAGGGAGAGAAATAGCTGTGGATGAGTCTTTGGTCCTGTTAAAGGGCTGTTGGGTTTTTAGGCAGTACATTCCTAGCAAGAGGGCACATTATGGAATTAAAATGTATATGCTGTCTGAGAGTAGTACTGAACATGTCTATTATTTCGGGGAGTACACAAGTGGGGATTCCAGCACTGACTCCCCTGGTTGTCCGTCCAATATCGGAGTTAGTGATAAAACTGTGTGGGAACTTGGTAGAGGACCTTTTAACAAAGGTTACCATTTATACAAAGATAACTTCTACACTAGTGTGTAATTGTTCAGGGAATTGTTTAAAGTGGGCCAATTGCTTGTGGCACAATCTGCTCTAATCGTAAAGGTTACCTAAAAGAGCTTGTTTGTAAAAAACATGAGAAGGGACAGGGCAGTGCCTTGGGTAGTGATGAACATCTAGTTGTGAAATTTTCTGACAGGAGAGATGTCTACATGCTGACTACCATCCATGATGAAAGTTCTTCACCTGTGACTGTGTGGGGTCAGGTTGCTGAAGTGCATAAACCTGTGTACATTTTAGACTATAATAAACACATGGGTGGTGTAGATAGAGTAGATCAGAGGTTGGAATCTTGCACTGCTGTTCGTAAGTCTTACATTTGGTATAAGAAGTTGGCTATCCATTTATTTCATTTAGCATTCTTCAATACCTTTGTTCTATTCAAGGATTGTTCTCCAGAGTCAAAGATGACATTTGTTCAGTTTCAGGAGTCTGTGATAGGCAGCCTTGATATGGTGGAACAAGCAAGAGTTCCTAGAGTTGCAGTGGTGGAGGATGTGGCTAGATTGAAAGATCACCACTTTCCTGATCACATTCCTCCTACGGCCAAAAAAGACTTTCCCAGTAAGAAGATGTAGAGTCTGTACCAGAAGAGGTGTGCGGAAGGAGAGTTGTATGTACTGCCCCAATTGTCCTTCTAATCCTGGGCTGTGTGTGCCCACATTTTTCATATTGTATCACACACAATGGAGTTTGTGGGAGAAACAGTGAGTGTAAAAATAAACTGACTGGTCTGTATCGTTTTATATTTTTTGTTCAGATTTCAAGGTAGGCATTAGTGTGAAGTATTTAGTTAGAGCTGTTGTGTTTATAGTTATAGTTTTGTATCTACTTCCAATTCGTTTGTCTTTTGTAAAACAAATTGTGATTGCGGTGTGCGTGGACTAGCGCTTGGCTGGTGGTGTGCGTGGACGAGGGCTTGGCTGGTGGTGTGCGTGGACTGGCGCTTGGCTGGTGGTGTGAGTGGACAGGCGTTTGGCTGGTGTTGTGCGTGGACTGACGCTTGGCCAGTGCCGGCTTTTGGGCTGTGCGAGCGGTGCCACCGCACTGGGTGGCAAGGTCAGGGGGTGCCATTTGTGCTCCGAAATCGGCGCCAGTCACATTTCGGAAAAGCCTGCACAGTTGAACACTGCTGTCCATCTTTCTTTTCAACGATGTTAATCTTCATAGAAATAGAAGAGAGTTAACAGTGTTAATGATGCAAACTTGCTTGTTTGGGTCCCAGGGCCGTCAATCTGGTAGTACGCGAAAGCACTACCAATGACGGCCCTGCAAACATTATTGTCCCGAGCCCCCCCCCAGCGGCAGTGAAAGTTGCACTGAGGTGGGTGCTGTGGAGTTTGAGAGCAGAGGAGACAGGAGTGCCAATGCAAGGGCTAGTTGGCTTATCCTGCAGCCCGCTTCTGTTGCCCGTGAGTTCCCTAGGTGCCCAGCAAGTTTTGTAAGGTAAGATTAGTGGTTGAAGTGTCAACTTCTCCTGCTCTGCTGCTGTCAGCTACCCCTCTTTCTTCCAAAGATTGTCGCACAGGGTGCCACAACCTCTAAAGCCGGCCCTGCGCTTGGCTGGCGGTGTGCATGTACTGGCGCTTGGCTGGTAGTGTGCGTGGACTGGCACTTGGCTGGTGGTGTGCATTGACTTGAGCTTGGCCGGCAGTGAGTGTGAGCTGGCGCTTGGCTGGCGGTGTGTGAGGAGTAACGTGCTGCTGGTCACTACACACACTGCTAACCAAATGCCAAAGCACACATTCCGTCAGCCACCAGCCAGTGTGATTGCTGTGTCAGTCATGTGGGCCTATGAAAGTGATGGACCCTTAAATGCATCTGTCTGTTGATGTGGGTGTTGTAATGTGCTGGGCCCGCAGCTGGTGGTGTGAATGATCTTGTGTGTGTCACGTATGAAAGGTGTGTGAATGGCCTGTAAAACGGTTGGTGACTTGTTTCGGTTTACAGCTCACGAGCTGTGATTCATTGGTTCAGTTTTTTAACCTTTCAATAATTAATTTTTGTGAAATCTCTTGTTAAATAAAATTTTACGTTGTGAACCTTCACTCACCCTCGTGCCAAATCCAACCAGTAAGTGTGTGTGCTTGAGGAATAGATGGTTGTGAAGTAATATTTGTCTTTTCTGTTTTTCTCTGCCAGGGTGTACATTGTCTCTACATTGTCTGTTGATGTGAGTGTTGTAATGTGCTTGGTCCACGGCTGGCGGTGTGAATGGTCTTGTGTGTGTCACGTGTGAAAGGTATGTGAATGGCCTGTAAAGCGGTTGGTGCCTTTTTGAGGCTTTACAGCTCACGAGCTGTGAGCTAATGGTTCATTTTTTGACCTTTCGATAATTAACAGTGTATTTCATTGTTGTGAAATCTCTTGTTAATAAAATATACAGTTTGAAACTTTCACTCACCCTCATGCCAAACCCAACCTGTATGTGTGTGTATTTGAGGAATAGATGGTTGTGCAGTAATATTTGTCTTTTCTGTCTTTCTCTGCCAAGGTGTACATTGTCTCTAGGGAAAATCCGCAAACTCTAGATATTTTCGTAAACAAAACACCCAGAGGAGTACAAGGTGGGGTGCCTCTCGTGGATCCCAACAAGTTTCCTTACCCACAATGCCCTGCAAACCTCAAAATGTGACTAAAATCATAAATTTTCCTTGCATTACTGTGCCATATTCTTCCAGAATCAGAAAGAAACCACAAATGTCCTACCACCCAGTGTTACCCCATATCTCGCAATATAAATGCTATCTCACATATGTTGGTGGGACATGTGCCCGTGACAGGGAAGGGCCCAAAATGTATTGTGGAGGCATCAAAATTATCGATCACAAAACAACCTGGTTTTGCAAGGGGATCACCTGTGTTTTTGGTCCCGGGATCGGGGCCATCTAGGGAAACCTACCCAACCCATACATTTCTGAAAACTAGAGATCATGGGGAGTCCAGGGAGGTGTGGCTTGCATGGATTCCCCAAAGTTTTCTTTCCCAGAATCCCCTGCAAACCTCAAATTTAGCTAAAATAAAAAATCACGTTTTCCTCACATTTCTGAGCAGGGAAGTTGTGGGATCTCCAGGCCAACACAAATTTCCTACCACCCACCATTCCTTCAGGTCTCCAGATAAAAATGCTACCTCACTTGTGTGGGTGGGACAAGTGCCCACCACAGGGAAGGGCGCAAAACGTATTGTGGAGGCATCAAAATTATCGATCACAAAACGACCTGGTTTTGCAAGTGGGTCACCTGCGTTTTTGGTCCCGGGCTCGGTGGCCATCTAAAGAAACCTACCAAACTCAGACATTTCTGAAAACTAGACACCCGGGGGAGTCCAGCCTAATGTTTTCTTACCCAGAATCCCCTGCAAACCTCACATTTCTAAGGTTTTTAAATTTTATTTCCTAACTATAACGTCTCTGTAACCTTTGGTTTTTTCAGTGAATTTCAAAGTTTTTTAAATTTTATTCCCTAACTGTAACCTGTTGAGGTTTAATTTCTGCGAAATGAGTATCGTGCCAGAATGAATCCTGCCCTGCATATTCTTCCAAGAAGATGCCACAATTTTCTGCAACACCCAACTGGAGAACTTTCTACTGGCTAATTAGTAAGTGCTACCTTGTTGGGTAAATGTATAGTGCATCTCCTATACTACAGCTGCGTAAAAGATGCAGAGGAAATGTCTCCAGTGAACTTGTGTGTCTGTAACTTTGCCAGTGTGATTGTTCCTCGAGCGTCTTCACAAGATAACTTTATAAGGTGGAACTGCAGAGAAAACACACTTGCATGATTAGTACTTTACAAAAGAAAGTGCTTCTTTCTTTTGTGGAGATGCAATCGTATACCTAGGCATCAAGAACCCATCTCCCAAATTGTTGGGAAACCCGCTGGGGGCGGGGGGCTTTTAGTAAGCTGTCTATCATCCTGAGAAAAGGGCAGAAGACGCTGCATACTGCTAATGTATACGGGACGGGGCCAAAGGGTGGGGTTTCCAGGCAAGTTTACATACTTTTAGTTTTTAAAAGTCTAGAACATGATCTCTGGTCTCAGCAGCAGATGACAAGAAAGAACCCCTTCATCACAGACACTATGTGAGATATTGTGCTTGAGAAAAGCAAGGGTGAAAACACCTCCATCATGGATTACAGATAACTTTTCACAGTGGAAATGCAGAGAAAATACACTTGGATGATTTGTACTTTACAGAAGTAAGTGCTTCTTTGTTTGGGGGAGATGCGATCATATTCTTAGGCATCAAGACCCTGTCTCCAAAATTGGTGGGAAACGTGCTCCGGGGGCCTATATCTTTAATAGGGAGGGTGGTCGCTTGGTCCCCCTCCCCTAGCCTATTTAGGCCCCAGGGACCCCATCCCCCAGGGCCCAGCCATTATCAAATAGGGCAGGGGGCCTGCACAGTTCCCCTCCCCAAGCCAATTTTGGCCCTGGGGACCCCATCCCCTGGGCCCGGCCATTGTACTATGGGGAGGGGGGCCATGTGGCCTCCTCCCCATGCCAATTTCAGGTCCAAGGGACCCCATCCTCGGGGCCCGGCCATGTCACCTGGGTGCCCCTGGGGCACCCAGTGTCTAATGGGATCGCGGGGGTACCTCGAGCCCACACGGTTCCAGCTGGTTCCCCGCCGCCTGTGGGAGCTGGCTGTCAACTCCCACCAGGCAAAAGCAAACAGCTACCTCCCGAAGGAGGGCACCTCAGGAGGTAGCAGGAGCCGGACTTGGGTGGAGGGAGTGGCAGTCCCCAGGTGGCCCACTTCCATTGTAGTAGTTAGCCCTGGGGAGGTGGTGGTTTCTGGAACTGCAGGAGTTGCACGTGACCCCCCTTAATTTGAATGAATTGCCTCGGGGAGGTGGTGATTCCCGGGGGGTGGGCGTTCCCTCTGGCATACATATTTTTAAGTGCCCCTGGGAGGTGGCAGTCCCTGGGGATGCAGGGGTGCATGCAGTCCCCCCTCATTTATTTATACAGATTTGCCCTGGGGAGGTTGCAATCCCAGGGCGCGAGTGGTGCTGCTTGGGCACCTGCAGCATACATTAAAAGCAGTGACCCGGGGAGGTGCCGGTTCCCAGGGCTTTTTTAAGACCGAGGAGGGGTGCCCTGTGAGCCCCCTTCTTTTTATTGTTTCTCATGCCCTCGGGACCTGGCCCACCCAGGGGCTATGCATTACAGAAGCGCGGGAGCCCATGTTTCTTTTCTTTTCTTTTTTGGCGAGAGCCGCGGATCCAGTGTGACTTCTGCCCAAAAAAATGCTTTTTCCTGCAGGACCCCCTTTTTTTGATTTTTTTTTGTGAGACTTGGCTGAAGCCGAGTCCTAAGATGGCTACCAACACTTCCTGATTGAAATGTTGCCAGCCAATCACATGTCAGCACGGGGACTGTCAGTACCTGGAAGAATCCGTGCCCCTAGACATACAAGTGTGTATTTTTTTAATAACTCTAAAACTACTGAACGGATTTACACCAAATAGCCCCCCTTTTTCTCAGCCCTCGCTTGAAGGATCACCCCAAAACTTTTTAAGTTCAACAAGAATCACTGGTGCACTTCTTTTTTGGAAAACTTCATGAAGATTCGTCAAACGGCGCCAAAGATAAAGGGCCTTATTATGACTTTGGAGGTGTGGCAGCGGGCTGCCACTCCAGCGCCCCGTTGCCACACCCCCAAATCCAGGTCAGGCGGTCCTGCGGCAGCTGGCCCAAGGTGGTGCTGTGCTAAGGCTCATACGTGACCCCTAGCAAGGCACCGCAATGGGAATTCCATTGCACATTCCTACAGGGCAATGACTGTGAAGTCCATGCCCTGCAGGAACTGAGAGTGCATGCATACAGGGGGGCACACTATCTGCCCCTCTGCATGCATGCCCTGGTGCAGAGGCAACAGGGGGCCCTGTAGCTCCCCCTTTGTTTCTTCACTGCCAAAGTTTGCATGGCGAGGTCACCGCTATGAAAACTGTGGTGGTGAGGAAACTCCTAATATGCTTACTGTGCCTCAGCTGCACCGGCAGTATATTAGGGTCCTCAGACCACTGCAAGACTGCCAGGGATTGTGGATCCCTTGGGGCAACAGTGGTCCCATGGCGGTCCGACCGCCCAACTTGTAATAGGGCAGTCGGCCCACCGGTGAGGCGGGAGACGCACCGCCACTGTGGTTTTAGCGGTCCATCGGACTGCCAAACTCAAAATACGGCCCTAAGGCAAGTCAAAAAATGCTTTTCTATGGAGACTAGGTCCTAACTTTAACTACCTAATGGCAATCACCAGTAGGTAGTGAATATATATATATATATATATATATATATATTCACTGAAAAAATCATAGGTTTCAGGCACGTTATAGTTAGAAATTAGCATTTAAAAACCTTAGAAATTCACTGAAAAAAGCATAGGTTTTAGGGACAGTTATAGTTAGTTGGACATTTCACTCGTACAAAACCATAGAAATTCCCCGTTATAGTTAGTTCAGCTAACTATAACTCCCGCTCCCGCAATGCACTGCTGATGACGTCACATATTACATCACTCATGACATGGTCAGTGACATCGCTGATGACATCACTGATGACATCTCAAATGACATCACTGATGACATCATCCAGTGACTGTGTGTTTCTGTAAAGTTTAAATATGTTTAATATATATAGGGAAAGGCGTATTGAAGAATGAGTGGGTGTATAAGTATCTGAATGGATGATTTAGTAGGTGCGTGTCTGACTCTATAAGTGAGTGATTAAACGTATCTTACTGAATGCATGGGTTAGTGACTAAACTGTGTGAATGTCTGTATCCGTCTGTCTGTTGGTGTGTAGTGGCTGCATGGGTTTGTGAATAGCTACATGAGTGTCTATATGGGTTATTGATTGGTTGTCTGAGTATCTGTATAGGTGCCTGAGTGTTTGTGTGGGTGGGGTGTGTGTGACTCTGTACATAGATGTGTGAGTGGGTGATTCACTGGGTGCATGATTTCAAGAGTGCATCTGTGATGGACTGCTTGGGTGGGTGAGTGTGTGTATGGGTGTGTTAGTGAGTGAATGTATATCTCAGTGGTACATGTGCGAGTAACTACATATGTAAAAGGCAGTATATATGTGTGTTAGAGTATTTAAATGGCTATAAGTGAGAGTGTGTGATTGTGAGAGTGGCTGTATGGATGCGTGTGTGCTTGTATCAGTTATTGTATAAGAGCGTAAGAATGTGCTAGTATTTGTATGAGTAAGTGAGCTGGTGTGTGTATAACTGTATAGGTGAGTAAATGGGTGTGTGATAAATTTTTTGCATGACTGACTAGGTGTGTGAGTACCTCTATGGATGAGTGGCGGTGTGTGAGTGTTTATATAGGTGTATGAGTGCATATGATAGTCCTGTACTGAGTGACTGTAAGTATGAGTGACTGTACAGGTGAGTGAGTAGATGTGTGTGTGTAGACCTGAGAATCAGTGAGTGGGTATGTAGCTATTGGTATTGGAGTGTGTATGGTTTTGAGAATGGCAGTCTGTAATTTAGAGTGGGTGTATCAAAAGTTATATTAGGGTGTGAGAAGATGCATGAAATTATCACATGGATGATGTCATCAGTGATGTCATCAGTGATGTCATTTGAGATGTCATCAGTGATGTCATCAGTGATGTCACTGACCATGTCATGAGTGATGTAATATGTGACGTCATCAGCAGTGCATTGCGGGGCGCGAGTTATAGTTAGCTGAACTAACTATAACGGGGGAATTTCTATGGTTTTGTACGAGTGAAATGTCCAACTAACTATAACTGTCCCTAAAACCTATGGTTTTTTCAGTGAATTGCAAAGGTTTTTTAAATGCTAATTTCTAACTATAACGTGCCTGAAACCTATGGTTTTTTAAGTGAATTTCAAAGGTATTTTAAATGCTAGTTTCTAACTATGCCTACAGAGGTAGGACATGTGAAGAAAGAAGAAAAACGCACAGAAAGAAGCAAAAGAAATGCAGAAAGAAGCAACAGAAGTCCACAAAGACGAAGAAAAGAGCAGGAAGAAGCAAGACATGTGCAGAAAGAACCAACAGAGGAGCAGAAAGAGGCCTTGTTGCAAAATCATCCTGTGCCCACAACTTTTTCAGACGGGTACTGGTGGTAACTGACTCGGACTAACCAGGCCTAGAGCCAGTGCTATGCTAAAAGACACTTAGAATACAGTGAAAACACCTACATACACTACATACACTAGGGAACACTATGCGTTGGGGTACCCCTGTGATTAGCATGACCTCCTCTGTAAGTCCCTAGTACATAATAGGGCAGGGGGATTAAAACTAAGTAACTAACTTGTCACATGAGGCCCTACCCCCTCTCTTCACCACTGTGCAAACACGCCCTGTGGCGCGTTTTAAGTTGGGGATTAAGTTCCCTTCAATCCTGAGGGTCCCTGGAGTCCAACTAGCCCACCTGGTACCTCCGGTAAGCACCACAAAGCTGCGTTGCAGAGAGGTGGTCCGAGGCCACGGCCCTTTTTACACCTCTCTGCAACGCAGCTCTATGGCGGTTACCGGAGGTACCTGGTGGGCTAGTTGGACCCCAGGGACCCTCATGATTCAAGGGGACTTAATCCCCCAACCTACAACGCACCAGAGGGCCTGTTTGCACAGTGGTGATGGGAGGGGATGGGCCTGATGTGACAAGTGTGCAAACGCGCCCCATGGCACGTTTTAAGTTGAGGGATTAAGTCCCTTTGAATGCTGAGGGTCCCTGGGGTCCAACTAGCCCACCAGGTACCTCCGGTAAGCGCCACAGAGCTGCGTTGCAGAGGTGTAAAAAGGGGCATGGCCTGGACCATCTCTCTGCAACGCAGCGCAGTGGCGCTTACTGTAGGTACCTGGTGGCCTAGTTGGCCCCCAGGGGCCCTCAGTATTGAAGGGGAAATAATTCCCCAACTTAAAATGCGCCACGGGTGTGTTTGCACACATGTCACCTCAGACCCCACCCCCTCCCTTCACCACTGTGCAAACGCGCCCCGTGGCGCGTTTTAAGTTGAGGGATTAAGTCCCCTTGAATCCTGAGGGTCCCTGGGGTCCAACTAGCCCACCAGGTACCTCCAGTAAGTGCCACAGAGCTGCTTTGCAGAGAGGTGTAAAAAGGGGCGTGGCCTCTGAACACCTCTCTGCAACGCAGCTCCCTGGCGCATACTGGAGGTTCCTGGTGGGCTAGTTGGCCCCAGGGACCCCCAGTATTCAAGGAAATTACTTCCCCATCTTACAACGCGCCAGAGGCGCGTTTGCAGAGTGCTGCAGGGAGGTGAGGAGCCTCCGGCGCGATGCCAGTCTTTTTTTTTCTTTTTCTTTTTTAGAAGGGGGCTGTGTGGCCCCTCTTCTTTTTAATTATTTTGGGCCCTGGGGACCCCATCCCCCAGGGCCTGACCCCCTTTTGTTTTTAAACAAAAAAAACGGAACGGGAAGGGGGCCGCGTGGGCCCCCCTCCCGTGGCCAATTTTGGCCCAGGGACCCACTCCCCTGGGTCATCGCCACATTTAAAAAAAAAAGATTTTCATGGAGGGGGTCTGCATTGCACCCCTCCTCAGGCATCCTTAGGCCCCGGGGACCCCATCCCCCGGGGCCGGCCTTTTTTAAATTTTTAATTTTTTTTTTGATTCTTTGGGGGAGGGGGGCCACGTGGCCCCCCTCCCGGGCCACTACTTGCCCCGGGACCCCATCCCCCGGGGCTGGCCCTCTCCGTTGGGGACCGTGGGGGTCCCCAATCCCCCACGGTCCCGCCGGCTCCCGCGTCCATCGGGAGCCGGCATTGCTTTCCACATGGGGAGCTGCTAAGATGCAGCTCCCCATGTGGAAAAGCAATTTGCTTTGAATTTTGGAAGACTCTTCCAAAATTCAAAGCAAGTTTGCTATGACAGGACGGGAGCCGCGAGGCTCCTGCACTGCCATAGCAAACTACAGTGTCCCGGGGGTGGGCACCCCGGGACACTGCAGGAGCCGGCCCTGGGGGGTGGTGGTCCCCAGGGCCATCACAGGCTCCAGGAGGGGGGCCACGCGGCCCCCCTCCCAACATGTGCTAAGCCCCAGGGAGGTGGCGGTCCCCGGGGCATGTGGGGGGGTCGAGCCCCCCACACAGGTACTGTTATTTTTTTAAAAAGAAGCCCCGTGGGGTGGCAGTCCCCGGGGCTGCGGGAGGGCCGAGTGCCCTCCCGCACCATTCTTAATTCAAAGCCCCAGGGGGTGGCGGTCCCCGGGGCTTGGGGGGGCCTTAGAGGCCCCCCACACAAATATTTTATTAACCCCCGCATGCCCCCGGGACTTGGCCCACCCGGGGGCCAAATCACAAAGAAGCGCAGGAACCCGCGCTTCGTTTTTTTTTTTCACAGCGGGATCCGCGCATCACGCCGATTTTTTAAAAAAAATGCTTTTTTGGGCCCTGGGGGTCCTTGTGGGACCCCCTAAGCAGGCCTAGGGGGTCAGGGTGTTTCTACCCTGCCCCCTTTTTGCATTTTGCGCACTTGTTTCTGTGCCTCGGTTCTACCGAGGAACAAGATGGCTGCCAACACTTCCTGGTTTGGAGTGTTGACAGCCAATTAGCATACAGCTCGTGATCGGGAGGGTGCGCTCAAGGTGCGCGGACCCTCCGCGGCCATAGATATCACTATCTTTTTACTTTTGAGTTTCTCAGCAACTACTGAACGGATTTACACCATTTAACAAAAAGGGTTCTTTCTGAACCAAGAACTACCTCTTTGCCAAATTTGGTGTAATTCCGTTCAGCAGTTCGGGCTGTAGCCGTGTCTAAAGTTTCCTATGGAAAATTGCATGGGGAAAACACGTTTTGGGAACCCCCTTTTTTCTCGGCCCGCGCTTGCCGAATCACCCCGAAACGTTCAGGATAGGAGCGGACCGGAGCGCCCCACGAGTTTTGAAAATTTCGCGAAGATTCGTCAATCGGCGCCAAAGGTATTGGAAATAGAATGTTGCGAATTTCCTATGGAAAATAGGTCCTAACTATAACTATCTACTGGCGACCGCCAGTAGATAATATATATATATATATATATATATATATATATATATATATATATATATATATATATATATATATATATCTACTCTGCGGGAGGGCTCTGAGCCCTCCCGCAGCCCCGGAGACCACCACCTCCCGGGGCTTTTTTTTATTAATTAAAAACCTGTGTGGGGGGGCTCCAGCCCCCCACACGCCCGGGGACCGCCACCTCCCCGGGGCACTAAACATTTAAATATGGGGGTCCGTTACGGACCCCAGAGCCCGGGGACCACCACCTCCCGGGGCTGTGAACTGAATGGGAGGGGGGCCGCGCGGCCCCATCCTGGAGCCCTTGATGGCCCTGGGGACCACCACCCCCCAGGGCCGGCTCCTGCAGTGTCCCGGGTGCCTACCCCCGGGACACTGCTGTTTGCAATGACAGGACGGAGCCTCGCGGCTCCCGTCCTGTCATTACAAACTGCTTGAATATTGGAAGAGAGAGCAGGGAAACCTGCTCTCTCTTCCAATATCCAAAGCCGACTGCTTTCCACATGGGGAGCAGCATGTTAGCTGCTCCCCATGTGTAAAGCAATGCCGGCTCCCGTAGGACACGGGGAGCCGGCGGGACTGTGGGGGGATTGGGGACCCCCTCACAGTCCCCAACGAGAGGGCCAGCCCGGGGGATGGGGTCCCCGGGGCAAGTAGTGGCCCGGGAGGGGGCCACGCGGCCCCCTCCCCAAAAATAAAAAATTTAAAAAAAAAAAAAACGGAAAGGCCGGCCCCGGGGGATGGGGTCCCGGGGCCTTAATGGCCTGAGGAGGGGGGCCACGCAGCCCCCTCCCTACGAAAAAAAAAAAAAATCGAGGCCATGCCCCGGGGGATGGGGTCCCCGGGGCCAATACAGGCCCAGGGAAGGGGGGCCACGCGGCCCCCTTCCCGTTTTTTTTTTTAATTTGTAATAAAAAAAAGGGGTAAGGCCCTGGGGGATGGGGTCCCCAGGGCATAAAAACTGGAAAAAGGAAGGGGGGCCACAGAGCCCCCCTTCAGGGGACAATTTTTTTTAATTTTTTTTTAAACGATCGGGCCCGCAGGCCCCGCCCCCTTCCTTCACCACTCTGCAAACGCGCCCCCTGGCGCGTTTGCAGAGGGGGAACGAATTCCCCTTGAATACTGGGGGTCCCTGGGGGCCAACTAGCCCACCAGGAACCTCCAGTATGCGCCAGGGGGCTGCCTTGCAGAGAGGTGTACAGAGGCCACGCCCTTTTTACACTTCTCTGCAACGCAGCTCTGTGGCGCTTTTGGAGGTATATGGTGGGCTAGTTGGACTCCGGGGACCCTCAGGATTCAAGGGGACTTAATTCCCCAACTTAAAACGCGCCACGGGGCGCGTTTGCACAGTGGTGAAGGGAGGGGCGGGGCTTCAGGTGACATGTGTGCAAACAGGCCCCGTGGGCGCGTTTTAAGATGGGGAATTAAATCCCCTTCAATCCTGAGGGTCCCTGGGGGCTAACTAGCCCAACAGGTACATCCAGAAAGCGCCACAGAGCTGCGTTGCAGAGAGGTGTAAAAAGGGGTGTGGCCTCTCTACACGTCTCTGCAACGCAGCCCCTGGCGCATATTGGAGGTTCCTGGTGGGCTAGTTGGCCCCTAGGGACCCTCAGGATTCAAGGGGACTTAATCCCCAACTTAAAACGCGCCACGGGGCGCGTTTGCACAGATGTCACCTCAGGCCCCGCCCCCTCCCTTCACCATTGTGCAAATATTCTTCTAAAATCATCCGAAATACGAATTCCTATTTACTCACCTGTTATAAGGAGAGACCTAAGTGCTGCATCTTTCAGCCCAGTACTGGTCCTGAAAAGTAATTTTAACCGTACTTACCAGTAACTTGAATTTCCTTCCATAGGATATCATTGCCTGCTTTTTGTTGAAAAAGTTTCTAAGTGTTGATTTTTGAAACATACAAATATTCCTCTAAAATCAGCCGAAATACGAATTCCGATTTACTCACCTGTTATAAGGAGAGACCTCAGTGCTGTATCTTTCAGCCCAGTACTGGTCCTGAAAAGTAATTTTAACCGTACTTACCAGTAACTTGAATTTCCTTCTATAGGCTAACATTGACTGTTTTCACTTGGAAATTCTTCTAAGTGTGGAGTTTTGGAACTTTAAAAT
This sequence comes from Calotriton arnoldi, assembly GCA_963921515.1. NCBI lineage: Eukaryota > Metazoa > Chordata > Amphibia > Caudata > Salamandridae > Calotriton > Calotriton arnoldi. The sequence goes on along the minus strand of CAWUFW010001612.1, from coordinate 644,922 downwards.
ATTCCTCTAAAATCAGCCGAAATACGAATTCCGATTTACTCACCTGTTATCAGGAGAGACCTCAGTGCTGTATCTTTCAGCCCAGTACTAATCCTGGAAAGTAATTTTAACCGTACTTACCAGTAACTTGAATTTCCTTCCATAGGCTAACATTGACTGGTTTCACTTGGAAATTCTTCTAAGTGTGGAGTTTTGGAACTTTATAATATTCCTCTAAAATCAGCCAAAGTACGAATTCCAATTTACTCACCTGTTATCAGGAGAGAACCCAGTGCTGCATCTTTTAGCCCAGCACTGACCCTGAAAAGTAATTTTAACCGTACTTACCAGTAACTTGAATTTCCTTCATAGGCTAACATTGACTGGTTTCACTTGGAAATTCTTCTAAGTGTGGAGTTTTGGAACTTTATAATATTCCTCTAAAATCAACCAAAGTACGAATTCCAATTTACTCACCTGTTATCAGGAGAGAACCCAGTGCTGCATCTTTTAGCCCAGCACTGACCCTGAAAAGTAATTTTAACCGTACTTACCAGTAACTTATATTTTCTTCCATAGGAATCCATTGTCTGGTTTTCAGCAGAAAAGTTTCAAAGTGTCGATTTTCACAAACTACAAATATTCCTAAAAAATCGCCTGTATGACTTAAACGCATTCTTTCAACTGTTTACAGGAGATGCACCAGTGCTGGATCCAGGATCCAACACTGAGTAAGAAAAAGTAACGATAACAGTTTTTAACTTCTAAGTGAATTTCCTTCCATAGGATAACATTGGTGATTCTATGAGAAAAAGTTTCTAAGTGTGAACTTTTAAAGTACAATAATATTCCTTAAAAATCACGACTGTAACCAAAACGCTTTTACTCAACTGTTTACAGGAGATGTCCCAGGACTGAATCTAGGATCCAGTCCTGTGGTTAGAAAAGTAATCCATAAAGTAACTAATTGCATTTAACTAGAAATTCACATTGAGCTGAATGTTGCATTGTGTTTGAAAATGTGTTGCCCATTGCAACAACTGTAACTACTGTACTTAAAAGTCTATTGCCTATGTGCAAAGTATTTAAACTAAAGTAATTCATTCTGAGAAAGTATTGTTTGTAATGTAATGTATAATGTAATTACAATGTAATTTAAAAAATAAAATATTTAAAAAAATTGTTTCTAAAAAATTTGGAAATCAGTATGAAAAAAATGTATATAACAATTAATACATTTAAAAATTGTCATTTACAAAACCTTTGAAATTCACTGAAAAAACCGTAGGTTTCAGACATGTTATAGTTACAAATTAGCATTTAAAAAACCTTTGAAATTCACTGAAAAAACCATAGGTTTCAGGGACGTTATAGTTACAAATTAGCATTTAAAAAACCTTTGAAATTCACTGAAAAAACCATAGGTTTTAGGGACAGTTATAGTTAGTTGGACATTGCACTTCGTACAAAACCCGTGAAATTCCCCGTTATAGTTAGTCCAGCTAACTATAACTCGCGCCCCGCAATGCACTGCTGATGACGTCACATATTACATCACTCATGACATGGTCAGTGACATCACTGATGACATCTCAAATGACATCACTGATGACATCATCCACGTGATAATCTGATGCACCTCCTCACACCCCAATATAACCTTTGATACACCCACTCTAAATTACAGACTGCCATTCGCAAAACCATAGACACTCCAACACCAATAACTACATGGTACAGTCCCGGGCACACGTAACGAGGATATAATATCAGGAGAAATGTCTCATACTGCAGAAATGTAGAGGGTCTACACCAGAATGATAGTCATAGGTGTTTAATATAGTAACAGAGCATAAGCAACCAGGAAAGGAAAGGAAGACGGATATCGCCGGGCGGCGGATAAGCCAATGAGGACTATTGACCATCTTCCGGAACCATTTTCCTTCCTGAACAACACTTCTCCCAGTTTCCTGTACTCCGGCGCATCCGCCGTTGTCGTCCTGGACTACTGACCTGGCACGCCTAATTCTATATTCCCCCTGTGCTACTTAGCACTTGGTTAATCTCGATCGCCACAGACTGCATCGACTTTTCTGAAGGTCAATAGTCCTCATTGGCTTATCCGCCGCCCGGCGATATCCGTCTTCCTTTCCTTACATTTGGCAGTAGCCCACCTACCGTGGTTCGCACTGCTCTTCATTGCCGTTTTGGATTCTTGAACGGTCACTTGAATCCACCTTGTTGGCACCGCCTTTCAGCCCTGAAGAGTCACGGGTTACTACCCTTTGTGACGAAACACGTGTCGGCTGGTTGCTTTTGTTTTGGCTGGTTGCTTATGCTCTGTTACTATATTAAACACCTATGACTATCATTCTGGTGTAGACCCTCTACATTTCTGCAGTATGAGACATTTCTCCTGATATTATATCCTCGTTACGTGTGCCCGGGACTGTACCTACTTCATTTGTGTGGATTTCTATCCATACCATCACGGGGGTTTTAGGGCATATCCCCTGACCTGGTTTGCACCGTTCACACTTCTAGTATAACATAAACTCAGCGCGAATTAGCTTGAGCGCCATTATTCCTGTCAATACTAAAAACCCCACACTGATACATACCAATAACTACATACCCACTCACTGATTCTTAGGTCTACGCACACATCCACTCACTCACCCGTACAGTCACTCATACTTACGGTCACTCAGTACAGGACTATCATATGCACTCATACTCCTATATAGACACTCAAACACCGCCACTCATCCATAGAGGTACTCACACACCTAGTCAGTCATGCAAATAATTAAACACACTACCATTTACTCACCTATACAGTTATACACACACCAGCTCACTTACTCATACAAATAGTAGCACATTCTTACGCTCTTATACAATCACTGATACAAGCACACACTCATCCATACAGCCACTATCACAATCACTCACTCTACGCTTATAGCTATTTATATACTCCAACACACATATATACTGCCTTTCACATATGTAGTTACTCACACATGTACCACTGGGACATACATTCACTCACTAACACACTCTTACACACACTTACCCACCCATACAGTCTATCACAGATGCACTCTTGAAACCATCCACCCAGTGAATCACCCACTCACACATCTATGCACAGAGTTGCACACACCCCTCCCACACAAACACTCAGGCACCCATACAGATACTCAGACAAGCATTCAATAACTCATATAGACACTCATGTAGCTATTCACAAACACATGCAGCCACTTACACAGCAACAGACAGACGGATACAGACATTCACCCAGTTTAGTCACTAACCCATGCATTCAGTAAGATACGTTAAATCACTCACTTATAGAGTCAGTCACGCACCTACTAAATCATCCATACAGACACTTACACACCCACTCATTCTTCAATACGTCTTTTCCTATATATATTAAAAATATTTAAACTTTACAGAAACACACAGTCACTGGATGATGTCATCAGTGATGTCATTTGAGATGTCATCAGTGATGTCATCAGTGATGTCACTGACCATGTCATGAGTGATGTAATATGTGACGTCATCAGCAGTGCATTGCGAGGCGCGAGTTATAGTTAGCTGGACTAACTATAACGGGGGAATTTCACGGGTTTTGTACTGAGTGCAATGTCCAACTAACTATAACTGTCCCTAAAACCTATGGTTTTTTCCAGTGAATTTCAAAGGTTTTTTAAATGCTAATTTGTAACTATAACGTCCCTGAAACCTATGGTTTTTTCAGTGAATATATATATATATATATATATATATATATATATATCCACATATTTTACACTTTAATATAATAATATACACATTTTCAAATATGTGGAAATGTATAGTCAGTGCAAATTCCTGAAAAGAAGCTGTTTGTTCAAAGTTGATCAATGAAGAGATTTATACCACATTCAAATCAGCACACTACTGAAAACCAGAAGCAAAAGGGAGTTCAGCTCCTGCACCTCTTCACCAACCGGAGATAAACTCAAGATGCAAAGGTTATGTGTGGGCTATAATCAGTGCTTAATTTGTGCAGTTGGTTTCCGGTGCTAAGCACCAGCAACTTATTTCACAGGGCCGGTTATAGAATTTTTCTCCCATGGGTAGTGGCAATTTTACTCTTTAAGATTGGATAATTGTGGCAGAGCTAGGGGGAGGCAGGCTGGGACAGCACAGGCGAGGGATGAAGTTTTCAGCAAGGCACGGCACATGAAGAACACATTAAAAGTGTGCATTTTATCACCTTGCTGCCTAGATCTGAAATTGTTTGGCCATAAATCTACCCTCGATAGTGTGCTTGTCACCCATCACCAACTCCAGTCGGGCCATGCTTTCTATTGGTGTGCTGCACTACTCTTAACTGCCAGCACCTAACTGCTGCTTTGCCGCTGCAAGAGTCTGGCAAGGGCAACATTACGGGGAGCAGATGAGCAACAGGCACCGGCATGGAATCTTGTGATGAGTAGTGGACACCCGACTGCACAGATTAATCAATCATCCACCACGGAGCAGGTAAGAGAAGGAAACCATTGGCCATGCTAGTCCCTTGCAGCTTCTTGTCATGTGTGCATGAGACACAGGAAACCAGTCCAGGCTCAAATCCCTGGGCTTAGCAGCCTAATAGTCACTAGTCTCCCGGCATAGCTGGATGTCCATAGAATAATTATGACTTAATTGCACAGTACAAAACAGGAGAATATGGGGTCAATTCCGGGTTTCTGCTAGACCAAATCATGTGAGCAAAGGCAAAGACAGAAACCATTGTCAGCACTGGGCCCTTGCTGCAATCCGGATGTGCCTAGAAAAAAGGTGTAAGATAGTCTGTGTCTTTTGTGGGGTGCTTGTCTGTCTTCAGTCAGTGGGGGCTTCCATCACGTAAAACTGCAAAAAATTATATGTGGATTTGACTTGTCACTCTGCTCTTCTAATCTCATCCTCCTTCAAGGAAGGATTAAGCGTTAACCCTTGATGTCAGAAAGGTATGCCCATTAAATCATTATGTCTGAATTGCACTGTGCAAAACTGGAGAACCATTCTGGGGATCAATCCCAGCTTCCCTGCTAGACCAAATCATGTGATCTTAGGCAAAGATAAAGATCATTGTCGGAGCTAGGCCCTTGCTGCTCATTGTTGTGTGTACTTGCGCCAGAGGTCGGTGAACCACTGAAAACTCGAGGTTCTCTTAAAACCTAGAGTACAAAACGAGATGAGCTTGCACAGGAAGCGTAGGCATGGGAGCGACATAGGGAAGCAGATTTGAATCCCTGGGCTCAGCGGCACCCTTTGAATTCCGGCAAATCTGGATGTGCTTGGAAAAAATAGTGTATTGTAGTCTGTCTTTTGTGAAGTGCTCCTCTGTCTGTCCACTATCAGAGTTCGCACCATGTAAAACTGCAAAAAAAGTATGGGTGAATTGCAGAGTGTGAAAGTGGAGAATCTGGGGTCAGTCCTGGCTTCCATGCTTATCCAAATTCGATGATCAAAGGCAAATACTTGATTTCACTGAGCGAGCCGCCTTTTTGTTCATATCCATGCCTTTTTGTTAATTTGCATGTCTGAGAACACCTTCAAATATTGAAGTTCAGGTGTGCTCTGCATAAAAATCTCTTGTCTTTGACTTATTAGCCTTATTAGCCTATGGTGCTGCATCAATAATAATTATCTAGGCCACATTATAGGGTACATATCACCGTAGCCAATGGTGGAAGTTGGTGGAGCCAGTGGAGGATGTGGGTGGACATAATGTAGGATGTGGGTGGAGCCAGGGAAGAGGGTCGGGGCCTCCTAAGAAAAGATTTGGGCACCTTCACATTTTATTTTATAAATTAAGCACTGGGCTATATGTATCTGTAGGTTTGAACCCTTTACCCAATCACATGGGAACAGTCACTATTGGTTCAACGTAATGTAATCCATCTTCAGATGTTATGCATGATTAGCAGGTCTACCGCAAATTCTCAACCTGTACGTGTCATGCACAGAAGCTTTTATATTGGGATCCGTAGATCCATCGCAGAACCACACAGAAGAACACTACAATGGGTCGGCGGCCGTGAAAAGTAAATCCTTAGAAAAAGTAGAAGGCTATGAAAAGGGAGAGATATCTTAGTTTTATCTATTCCTATTCTTCTCTTCCACTTGAAAATTGACCTGCATATTACTCAACACATTTACTTGCTTCAGTTGTAATATAACTGTGCACTCTCCATTACACCCTTCTAACATAGACCTGTCCACAACCTCAGTTTCCATGGCAACCAATTTTAAAATCCTTACAAGCAATCTACAGGTGAAAAGTTCATAAAGCTTTGTCAGCTCTGCAGGTCTGGCTAAGAATCTCATTGGAAACTGCCTTCTACTGTTAATATATATAAAACTATTACGAACAACATGAGAGTTTTGATATTTTTTTCTCCCAATCAGAATATGCAATGAAAATAGCAGTTATTCACTATCCAGCCTACTATTCAGCACTCCAACACCATTCAGTCTCAAACTTTGCACTACCTTTTTTGACATCCTCATCAGACTCCATGCTGTTTGTGAAAATCTCTCATTCTGCTACTGACTTCTCTTGTGTCTTGCTCCTGCATACCAGCATCATGGTTCAATTGTGGATTGTGGGGCAACAGCTTTGTATTCTGGGCCAGACAGCATTCCAAAAATTGTGGCATGGACAGGGATCTTGAATTTCCCTGAGTGGGTAGTACTTGGATTGGCCACAAATGTATGAAATGGCATCAACTGTTACTTATGACTGAGATCATTTTGGATTGCGAGCACTCAGACCTTCTGATTGGGCACTGTGGTGGTGTCACAACCCTCTCCTGCTCCCTCTTTGTCACAACCTTCTCTTGCGTCCTCTGCGTAGTGGTCTGGCACGCAGGCCTCATGTTGCTTTATCCCAATGGTGCCCTATTGCACGCTATGAAATCATGACTGATGTTTCCCCGGCACCCTCATAACTGATATGCCCCCTAGCACCCTCATGACTGATGTATCCTCAGCAACCTCATGACCGATGCTTCCCCAGCACCCGTAATTTCCATTGCGTTTGAAACCCTGCAAGCGTTCCCCAAATTCCGTGAACCAATGGGTTAACTGCTCTCGCTGTTCCTAGGGTCTTGGTGTGGTTTTCCATTAAATCCCTGCAAGCTTCCCCCAGAATCCCGTGAGCCAATGGCAAGCCTTGCTCTCACTGTTAGTGGTGCCTTAGTGTTGTTTTACATTATGCATGTTTGAGTGAAAACAATACATTCATATCCTGTTATTTGGTTCTGATCAAAAAGTTGCACCTTCCCATTCTGTGAGGTCAAAGAGAGTGTACTAACATGTGTTTTCCACAAGGTTTGAGAACCTTCCAGACGGCCATGTGCCCACATGCCACACACTATCTAGCTACATCCATTGAGCCTTCGAGAGGGTATATAAACCCTGCCCAAACCTGAATCGTGGCTTGGCCTTGCTCCCTGCAGAACAAACTTCACCCTCCCCACCCACCTGAAGAATCCATCTGGAACCGAGAAGCGCTCCAGTCTCCTTCAAGTCCATCTGAACCAATGGTTCCTGTGGCACCAGCTCCCTTGACGTCTTCCTCCTCACTCCCTCCTGCAACTACTCTGGACCAACCGTGACTCTCTGAGTCAAAGCCTCGAGATCTTCTTTGAACTTTAGTCAAGTGGAAGAACTAGGCTAAGTACTTGATATCAGGTTAGTGCGCACTAAACCTCCTACAGTAGTAAATAGGACCGAGTATCCCAGTCTTCAAAGACTATAGGCATGTCCTCTCTGTGAATTACTCCAGCGCTTCTAGTGTGTTTATCCTTCGGACCCTTACTACAACCTTGATGCTAGAACTGTCAACGCACAAAGATTTAAGTTTCGTGTTTCTCTGATGAACAGTAGCGCCAAGAGAAAGGACTTCAGAGTCTTTGATATATGCATAAACTTTGTACCCCACCATGTTCTGGCTGCAACCCCAGGCGCGCAAGTAACTCCAACCTTTGCTCCGAGTGTATTCCTTGGAGTGTAAGTAACTCCAACCTATGTTCCGAGGTTATCCCTGATAGTGACAATAATTCCAATTTGTATTTCAAGTTTATTCCTTGGAGTGCCACACTCCTGTCAGTGATTTTGGTTATTTTGCTCTCATGCTGAGCTGCTGATGAAACCTGTAAGTTTATGTCACTGAAGTTAAAGCATATTCATTGTATGTAGAGCCTTGTTAATGTACTGATGGTAACTGCCTCCTCTTGTTATTTCCAGTGCATTGCGTCATAGGAAAAACCAAAGCCTCTGGTCCAGTGCATATGTACCTCACAAACGTAGAAAGTTGCAGAAGTGACAAATCCTGTTTAGGGGTGGGTGGTAAACTCCACTCCGCCATCAGAGTTTGCGGAGTTTTGCCACTCTGTGCACCGCTTGGAGCACAGAGTTCGGCAAAAACTCCGCCGACTGCCACGTGGCGGACTCTTCCGGCGCCGCCTACCTCTAAAAAAGAAATCAACCTATACTAATGTGGCTGCGCGTTCCCTACCACAGTTCACTCTATTGCTTGCCTACTAATATTTTGGTTCTCACAGGAAATAGTTCTTGTGACCTGTGACATGCCCACCAAAGTGTTTCCAGGTTGGTGTACATGTGGTTGTTTCACTATTCACTTCCTGCACACACACAGCCTTCGTCTCATGGCTCACTGCCCAGACCTGCTGCTGAGCCACACCGACGTGGGTATTATGCCTTACAGCAGCTGGGAAGACCGTGAACTCCTTGGAAAATCTAGCCCTGGCCCGGCCCCTGGCAACTGGCTCCTTGCCTGGCATGGACCTGCACCGAAGCTGAGACGGGAGAGGCACTGAGTGCTTAAACTTGTGAACACCGGCTCCTGGTTAGAGACGAGCCCGCTGCATGCCTGCACCGGTGAGACTGGCTCTGGCACAGGACTCATAGAGAGAGATTGGGTAAGTGACAGTGTGTGCTCTAGGGAGGGTGCAGTCTGGAGAGTTTGGGGCTGCTAGTTAATTTGTACAATGACTTTCACTTGTAGCAATTTGTGGTTGGTTTGGGCATGCGGCATACATAGCGTGTTGGTTTATAAGGTGTGAAGCCTAGTCTCTTTGATCCGTGTGCAGGGTGAGTTGGGTGAAGGGTATATCTGTTGGGGGTAATTGGCTGTGAAGGATAGGAGCATGTGTTCAAGCAGCCTTCCTCAGTTTGACTGCTGCCTGACATTCATTCAGAATGGCTTGTTGACTAGCTTTAAAAGTGAGCACCCAGCAGCATGTGTTGGTGAATCACGCCGACAGCTATGCTCATAACCATTGCCATGCATTCCTGGTGCTGCAAGTTGTATGTTGGCATTAAGATTCACTTTAGGGCTCTCCCACATCTGCACACGCGTCTCCTTGTACCGTGAAGGCCTAACTCATAATGTGATGCAAAGGCATCCCTGCGCGTTCTTAAGTGATGAGGAGAGACTCCTGCACAGTCAAATGAGCCACTGTGTGCTGCTCGTCATCCCTGCTGAAAAGAATATACCAAGCTGTAAGTGTGAAAGAAGGCAGCGACCATGGAAGGTACTGATGCCATGGTCGGGCATCACTGCTGATAACTCCTGCTTCTACGGTGCCTGCGCATGACCACTTGATTTTAATACGTTACTCACTCATTTACATTACCTTACAAACCGCTTAATCCCACTCCTAGAATCTAACATGCTCCTTTTTTAACTGCACTAAGTGGGTACCAGACGTGACCCCGGTGCACTATCAGACACTGCACTTCAAGATATGTCTCCTGAGAGCAGCTCCAGACTGTCGGGAGTTGGACAAAGAGGGCAAGAAAAGTCCCACTTTTAAAGCTGAAATGAAAATCTGAGGTTATTCCTCCCAAAAGGAGCAGGGCTGCTGCAGAGTTGCTTGCTGTCTCCTCGTAGCTGTCCCAGCGTGCTCCCCATCATTGCCTGGGACTGCAGATGTTGTTGTGGTGCTAGGAGGACCGCTCCTGCATGAATGGAAACTCCTGCTGCCTAGCTGCACTTGAGCGTGCGGCAGAGAGGGAGAAATGCATGCCCACATCTTCCAGGCGTCTCTCCCCGCATCACTCCTAGAGCCACATCACGAAGGCACATTCCCTAGCTCAGAAACATGCCTCAGCCAGTTACTTTTCTCAAGATTCACACCTGTTCGTGTTTTTTTATTTTTATTAAGGACATGTTGTACATGATTCGTGGTGTCTTAGTAACTGGCAGTACTGACAGGAAGTTTAGCGCATCCCTCTCATGATACCGCTGGGACGGCGTTGGTTGTTTAAGGGAGGGTGAGCTCCATTGAATTCCGTGGAGTTTGTATGTAACTCCGTGGAATTCCATGGAGTAAAACCCAGCCAGTTGCGGCCACCCCTAATCCTGTTACGCAGTGTTGCACAGCCACTGAGCAGAACCTATACCGCAAGTCTCTCTTTTCTTATTTTATCCCACACCCAATTCCCCCAGGAGGACAGTGTGAGCTCTAAGGTTTCAGTTCCTTGACTTGCACTGCCCTCGGGAGGGATAGGTCTAGCATCCGCTCCAGTGCCATCTTCAGGTTGGGACCAGGTGAGTGCATGACAGATGGCATCGATCAGGGCACAGGTGTAGGACTCAAAATCAAATTAATAAGACATTGACACAATAGATGACTCACTTTTCTCAAACTGCCTTTGTGTATTCCAACATATGTCAAAGGCAGAAGTGTCAGTGGCCGGGACAATTTTGTCCAAAGATTGAGAAATATCAGAAACATGTCAGCAAAGCAATTTTGACGCATCTATGTGACTATAAGATGGACTCCATTTACCACAAAAATATCCGCTTCGACATGCGAGAAGTGTACCGAAAGGATGGAGTCCAATTCACAGTAGAAGGGAGCTGGATCTTCCTTAACAACATCAAGGAATGTATCAAATTCTGCCTATGTGTGCACAAAACACTATTAACAGATAGGCTCTTTTCAAAGCCATCAATACAATAACAAAAAGAACAGGTCTTTTTCAGGTATTATACGTACAACTATCACCCCTTTTTGGTAGATGTACTAGATGTATATACTGCCTAGGAAACCATAAGGTTTTGTAAAAGAACCCTCACTCACCTACCTAGTAGGTGACATGCTTCATCATTGGGTTCCCACCCTGGTCACCGAATGTTTCCAGGGTGTGCTACGACACCTGATTACAGCGGAGCTGGGTTTTTTTGCGTTTGAGGATGAAGTGGTGGTAGTGAGTGACTAGTGCTCAGGGGCAGTGTTTTTAAAATTGGCTCAAATACTCCCGGACGCTTTGACCTAAGTTTTATTAGTGAGTGTATTGGTCAATATTTAAAAAGTGAAGGATATATGAAGGATATTAATTTGATCTTTCTTATCCTGTTAAAGGTCTACATGTTTCAGCCATTTTATCATGTGCTCTCAGGGTCAAAATGGCTTTTGTCAGGACCAATAGATGCCGACATGCACACTAGGACATGCAGTAGTAGTGTGTGGATTGTACTTACAATCCACTGGGAGATCACCATGTTGCTTTCTTTCCTGTGAAGAAATAAGTGAGCAAAATTGCTTTGTTAACAAACATACACATAGGCAGTGATAAAATCAGTATTGCGCCCAAAAGGGGAAATAACCCCCAGGTCCTTATTGTGGATAATGTGCCACTATGTAATTTGCGTAATTTCATTTATAGTTTGCCAATTTTTTCTTGTTTTTACATGTGTGAGAATCGTTGCTTTTTGGAGCAGTCCAAACATACTATCATGTAGTTTCAAGAGCATCCAGGGCATACAGACATGTAAACACAAAATATTATTTACGTTTTTGTTGTGGTAAATTTTGTAGGCATGCGTCAGGGTTTTTTTAGAATTCATTGGGGTCATGTGCTGGTCACCAAAATTCATGCAACCTAGTTTCTAACAAACAGAACATACAGACATAAACGTACAGAGCAGTTAAAGCCAGCGTTTTAGTTGTTCTTAAATTTACAAGCATGCCCGCTGTCTTCCAAACTTCCGCCAACTGCGATTGTCACCATTGTGTCGGAACAAATATAAATATGTGTGTATCGAGTGAAGCTGAGAATCGATACTTTTGTTATATTGGGAGAAACGTGGTTTGTTAAAAAATGGAAAAAATTGTTACTAACTTAGCGGTGGTAGCTAATTGCCACCTGAGATCGGCCAAGGGGGTGGACCCTCTAGTCACAATCTGTAAGGGAAAACATCACCTTAAGTTCCATTTGCCTTTTAGGATTCTTAATCCGGATCCCACTGTTTGCACACCCACTTACTTCTTCAAGGTATCTCACCCTCCGTGATACCTAATCTTCCTCTGTCGTCCCGCATCTTGTTTGTGTCTCTTGGGAACGTGTTTAAATGTGGTCGATCATTTCCTGCTGCTTGGTTCACAATGTGCTTCCGCGCATGTGGTGCGTGGGGCAGGGTTTGACCTGCGTACGTGTGACGTGTGACATCCACACGCAGGTCAGGCAAACCTTTCTAGGTCAGGCAAGTCACACTTACTCCACAGATCAGCGTTCGTCGTTCTCCCATTCGGGACCCGAATGGGGGAAGGACGAACGCTGATCTGTGGACATTAAGATCACGTTTCCATGACGGTCCCGGGTTAAGAGCAATCCTTTGTAAACTCGGAAAATGTACACCTCTCAGTATTGCTAGAAAGGTGAACCGAAAATCTTAATTTTTATACACTCCAATTGGGGGATCAGACCACTAATACAAAGGGATCTATACCCTGAAGAAGGCCTCATTGACCCATGGTGGCGTATGTGAGAGGCTGAAACATGTTGATTCTTGCAGCTGGGATATAGGGGCACTTACCCCTCCTACTTTTCCCAACATCTATTTTTAACCCTGCCAAGGAGAACCAAGAATAAAGGTAATTATATGGTATCTCCTTAGACAGTTTCAATCCATTTTCTTGCACCTGTTGATCCCTTCTTGAGGGAATACTTTTCCCCAGCACTTTTCTTTTTCTACTCTCCTGGAGACTTTTCTCCCTCACCACTTTATTCTTTTCTTTAAAAATTGCGCTCCGTCCAGTGTGTTGATCTGCACCTGGACGTCTGCAGCGGCCCAATGATGAAGCATGCCACTGCATAGTGGGTGAGGGCAGTATTAAGCAAAATGTTTTCTTTCCTACTGTCTTTTCTTGCTCTCTTTTGCACCAATTAGAGATACAGTATAGTTAGAACAGGGAGTAGGTACCTGAGGATCCTATATTAAGTCCTCTCTTTTCTGACCCATTTTTTAATATCTCCCTTAGTTTTTAATATTCCCTTTAGTCCTTCTCTCTTTAGTGAGTTAAAAATCTTGGAAGGGGAGTCAGAGAAGGCTCATTCCCTTGTCTCTTTTTGTGATTTTGAAACCTTTCTAGGTTGCCAAGGTTACGCTTGGGGCATCTGTCCGCTACCATGTGGTTGCCAAAAGACTTCTTTGTTTATTTTCCATAGCTAGAACTAACTCTCAAGGTAAGCCGTATACGGCTTACTTATACATTACCCCATATTCTGTTGTCTTTCAACACTTGTTAGTAGGAGGGCTAAAGTGAGCCCGGTATGCATGTACGCTTAATTATACATTTCCCCATATTATGTTGTTTTATAACAATTGTTGGCAAGAAGGTTAGAGTGTGCCTGGTATGCATGCACTTAAGTCAGAACAATATTTCTAGGTTGTCCTGATTACATTTGCGGGCCTTATGGGTAAAAAAACGGGGGCGGAATGGGGTGTTCATTACTTTTTTGTTTGGTTGACGTCTGGCATGACGCACAGATGCATACCAATAAAAAGTTTTTTTATATGTAGTAAAGTTCCATTTAATTCTTTAGTGTAGTGAATTATCAGGGCCATTATATTGCTGGTGTGCATATTTGGAAGTGAGAAGATCTGTTTTAGAATTTCAAAAGATTTGGGGCCATTCATAGCAGTGTTTCAAGGGATATTATAATTTAATCCAGTTTTGTGAGTAGACAGTTGATAGATCCAGCGTTGTTCTTTTTCAAAGAGGCGTCTCTCTATGTTGTCCTCATTATTTTCTAGCTGCTCAATAACACACCATGTCAGATCATTGGGGGTGTGGCCTGAGTTAATGAAGTGATCCGTTAGTTTCGTGGTGTTTCTTTTACATTTTATGTTACTTCGGTGCTCGCATATTCGGGTTTTCATTTTCCTCGTTGTCATACCCACATATTTGAGACCACAAATGCAAACAATTAGATAGACTACGTTCATAGTGTTGCAATTCGTATGTTTTCGCAGTGTCCATGTTTTTCCAGGCTCCAGTTACAGAGTTTTTGTAGTATTTGTTAAATGGCTGACACTACAATTGCCACAGGCGTAGTGGCCCGTAACATCCGGGAGACCCCACATATTTCGTACTGTGGTAATTCTTTCATTCTTCTTGGTCCGTGGTCTTGTCTCACAGGGTTGTCTTTTAAATTCATTGCATTTCTGAAGGAAAATAAGGGTTTTTCCCATTTTAGGTTTCCTGTTTTTATAATGCGCCAGTTCTTATTGATGATTTTCTTGACTTCGCTAGAAACCCCGTTGTAAGTGGTTAAGCATGTTAATGGGATTGTGTCATTGTTTTTGTTGCATGGTTCTAGGAGGCCTTCTCTGTTTTGATTGTTTGCTCTTTTATAAGCTTTTTTGATGATTTTCTCTGGATAGCTTCGATCTCTGAGTTTTGCTTTTAGGTCTTCTGATTGCGTGACGAAATCCATTTTTTTAGCAATTTCTTCTCAGTCTGAGAAATTGGCCATATGGGAGGTTCTCTCTAAGAGCTCTTGGGTGGAAGCTGTCAAATTTTAACAGTGTGTTTTTATCCGTTTGCTTGTGATGAGTCCTTGTTTCCAGTTTCCCAATCTCTGCCTATATTGTGACGTCTAGGAAGGTGATCTGTTCTTTGCTGTCTGTATACGTGAATCTCAGGTTGGGGTCACATGCGTTCAACCAGGTAAGGAAGGTGAGCATTGATTCTCTGTCCCCTTTCCATATCACTAGGATGTCGTCAATATATCGTTTCCAGAGTTGTATTTTTTCCCTGTATGTATTCCTGTCGTCTAGTATGTACTTTCTTTCAAAATTGTATAATACAGACCTCCCATGCTCGGCGCAAAGGTGCTGCCCATTGATGTTCCGAAGGTCTGTAAGTATATTTTGCCTTCAAATTCAAAGAAGTTCTCCTTCAAGGCCAAGTGAGCACATTCTAATATGAAGTGAATCGGTGTCATGTAGTTCCAATCTCTTTGGTTCAGGGTCTCTTTTATAACTTCTAACGTTTCATCTTGCGGGAGGCTAGTATATAGACTTTCTACATCTCGAGTTAGTAAGATGCTTGTTGTAGGGTCGAAATCCATATTCTGTAATAGACAGAGTGGATCCTTGGTATCCTTTAGGTATGTGGGTGTTTGTTGTACTTTTGGCCTTAAATAGAAATCACAGAACCTGGATAGTGATTCTAATATTTACCCTATACCTAGGACAATAGGTCTTCCTGGTGGGGGTTTTTGTTTTTATGGATTTTGGGTAGCGTGTAAAACTCCGTGGTTTTCGGATTCCGCGTGATGAGAAATTCTGCTCCCTTTTTGGAGATCCAATTTATTTCTTCTGCCTCTTCCACCAGGTGTTTAATTTCCAACTGTAGTTTTTGTGTAGGGTCTTCCTGTAGGACTCTGTAGTTCTTTTCGTCTGATAGTATGCAGAGGCACTTCTTCTGGTAGTCTTCTTGGTTTTGTAAGACTATGCCGCCACCTTTGTCTGCATGTTTTATGATCACCATTGTCTATTCTCTGAGTTCTCTCAGAGCTAACGTTTATTCCTTTGTCATGGTATGGTAGGTTTCCTTTTCTTTCAATGCCTCTACATCATTGTATAAGGCTTGTTCAAAGACAGCGATTTCTGCTGGAATTACAGATAATGGGGATAAGAAGGCCTTCAATTTCAATTTTCTGAAAACTTCAGCTAGTTTGCAGTGGAGGTGGAATTTGTCAAGGCATGCGGTAGGCACAAAACCTAGGCCCTTGTTTAAAACTTGTCTCTGTGTATCCGTCAATACCAAGTCTGAGAGATTGGTTACTATATCGTACCCCTACTTGTTCCCTGTTGGTTGTCTCTTGACATAATCCTGGTGTTCACTCTCTGTTGTGGATATTCCCAATGGATGTGATTTTCTCTTCTTCTCCTCCCTCGGCCTCTTCCTCCTCTCCATAAAAAAGGCAGGTGCTGCATCTGGTCGAATCTGCCTTGTGCATTATTAGGAAAAGGTGCATTCCATCCCAAGAATTGTGGATTACTGTTGAAAGAATGGTAGTAGTGGCGCTCCCATAGGGTTCATGTATAGGTTTTGTCCTTGCCACGGTTGTTGCCATTTCCTTCCTCTCTGTCTATTCTTTGTTTTCTTTCAGTTGTCATTATCACTGGACCAACTCCCTGTGTCCGATGTGCCATCATCTGAAGTGTAATTGTCTGATGAATACCCTTCTTTCTCTGATGTGGTAAAGTCTGGTGCCGAGTAGGGGTGGACCTTTGTGGAGGAAAGTTTTTTTAGATCCTTTTGGAATTTCTGTATTTTACATTGAGTTAGGTAATCCTTATATTCTGCTAATTCTTTATTGATTTCTTCCAACTTCTTCTTTTGTGAAGTTATTGTGCTTTTCAGATGCGTTTCCATGAGTTGTATCTTGATTAGCATTGCTTCTGAGAGGCGTCTGGCAGTTTTTATGATCAGGATAAGCCAATCCCGAGTGCAATGCCAGGAGATTTGTGCCCAGTCTTTCATGAAGTCAGGGTCTTCTAAAAAGATTCTAGGGGCGTTTGTAACTATTAACCCCCTCGGTGCTGTGCTTGCTCTCAGATATTCTGTCATTATGACCCCATGGAGAATGGGGCGAATCCTATTTCTCTTCTGTTCCATTAGCGTGTCCCAATCTTTTGTCTGTGCAATTGTTTGGGCTACGTTTAGGTCTACCATTAGAGGAGGGCCAGAGAGGATCTCCTCCACATCCTCATCTGTGAATGTGAGGCCTTGATTTTCTTTCATAATAGGGACTGTCTGGGGCTGCGTAAACAATGATTCTCTCAGGGAGATATTTTCTCCCTGAGTACAAAGGAACAAAGTTGCCTCTCACAGCTGTGTGCTGCACTAATAAATCTAAATAACAATATGAGAGTGAGAAGTCAGGAGGCGAGCCTGTTCCTCTGCCCAAGTAATCAATACAATAACAAAAAGAACTGGTCTTTTTCAGGTATTATACTTACACATATCACCCCTTTTCGGTAGATGTACTAGATGTATATACTGCTTAGGAAGGAAGCAAACACAAGGAGATGATGGACGGAGCGCCGAAACTTTTCAGACACTCACCCCCAGTCACAGATCTGGGTTGAATCCATCATCGTTCTTTAGCTCACTTTGCCACCCCAGTTCAGACACAGCTATATGCAAATCAGTCTTGACCCTGTGCCTCATGGGAACAGTCCAGACCGAACTGCCAAGCCATGTCTTCCCTGGACCGGAAACAAGCATCCTGGGACCGGTTTCGGGCTAACAGCCCTCATCAGCCAGGAAAAGTTTCAGCACTCTATCCATCATCTCCTTGTGTTTGCTTTGTTCGCCCTAAGTTGGCAGGGTATGCCCAGACGTGGGTCCCTTGCTCACTTTGCCACTGGATTCAAGCTAGCCTGGCTGATAAGGGGTATTACCCTGAAACCGGTCCCAGGATGCTTGTTTCCGGTCCAGGGAAGACATGGCTTGGCAGTTCGGGCTGGACTGTTCCCATGAGGCACAGGGTCAAGACTGATTTGCATAAAGCTGTGTCTGAACTGGGGTGGCGAAGTGAGCTAAAGAACGATGATGGATTCAACCCAGATCTGTGACTGGGGGTGAGTGTTTAAAAAGTTTCAGCACTCCGTCCATCATCTCCTTGTGTTTGCTTTGTTCGCCCTAAGTTGGCAGGGTATGCCCAGATGTGGGTCCCTTGCTCACTTTGCCACTGGATTCAAGCTAGCCTGGCTGATGAGGGCTATTACCCCGAAACCGGTCCCAGGATGCTTGTTTCCAGTCCAGGGAAGACATGGCTTGGCAGTTCGGGCTGGACTGTTCCCATGAGGCACAGGGTCAAGACTGATTTGCATATAGCTGTGTCTGAACTGGGGTGGCAAAGTGAGCTAAAGAACGATGATGGATTCAACCCAGATCTGTGACTGGGGGTGAGTGTTTGAAAAGTTTCAGCACTCCGTCCATCATCTCCTTGTGTTTGCCATACTGCTTAGGAAACCATAAGGTTTTGTAAAAGAACCCTCACTCACCTACCTAGTAGGTGACATGCTTCATCATTGGGTTCCCACTCTGGTCACTGAATGTTTCCAGGGTGTGCTACAATGCCTGATTACAGCGGAGCTGGGATTTTTTGTGTTTGAGGGTGAAGTGGTAGTAGTGAGGGAATAGTGCTCAGGTGCAGTGTTTTTAAAAGTGGCTCAAATACTCCTGGTCACTTTGACCTAAGTTTTATTAGCGAGAGTATTGGTCAATATTAAAAAAGTAAAGGATATTAATTTGATCCTTCTTATCCTGTGAAAGGTCTACTTGTTTCAGCCATATTATCATGTGCCTCTGATGGTCAAAATGGCTTTTGTCTGGACCAACAGTTGCCGACATGCACACTAAGGCATACAGCAGTAGTGTGTGGATTGAACTTACAACCCACTGGGAGATCACTGTGTCGCTTTCTTTCCTGTGAAGAAATAAGTGAGCAAAATTGCTTTGCTAACAAACATACACATAGGCAGTGATAAAATCAGTATTGTGCCCGAAAGGGGAAATAACCCCCAGGTCCTTATTGTGGATCATGTGCCACTATGTAATTTGCGCAATTTTATTTATAGTTTGCCAATTTATTTTGGTTTTTACATGTGTGAGAATCATTGTTTTTTTGAGTAGTCCAAACATACTATCACATAGTTTCAAGAGCATCCAGGACATACAGACATGTAAACACAAAATAATATTTACGTTTTTGTTGTGGTTAATTTTGTAGGCATAGGTCAGGGTTTTTTTAGAATTCATTGGGGTCATGTGCGGGCCACCAAAATTTGTGCCAACCTAGTTTCTCACAAACAGGACATACAGACATAGACGTACAGAGCAGTTGAATCCAGCATTTTAATTGTTCTTAAATTTACAAGTGTGCCCCACGGTTTTATTTCAGGGTATTGTGCTTGTCTTCCAAAATTCGGCCAACTGCGATTGTCACCATTGTGTCAGAACAAATATAAATATGTGTATATCGGGTGAAGCTGAGAATCGATACTTCCATTATATTGGGAGAGGCATGGTTTGTTAAAAAATATGCATGTATGTCTGTGTTTGGTGGTGTAGTTGTGTGTGTGCATGAGAGAATGTGTGTGTGGGTATAGCTATGAGTTTGTGTGTGTGAGTGAATGTGTGTAGGGATGTCTGTGGGTGTGTGTGTGCCACTGAATGTGTAGGGGTGCATGTGTGGCAGTGTGTTACTGAGTGTGTTGGTGTAGTTGTGTGTGTGTGTGTGTGTATGTATGTGTGTAAGGGAATATGTGTGGAGGAGTATGTCCATGACTAAACATGTGAGTGTCTGTGTGGGAGTGTCTGTGTTCAAATGTGGCAATGTGTATGTTTGTGGGTGTACTTGTGCGCATGTGTATGTGTTTATGTGTGTGTGACTGAGTGTGTGGGTGTAGCTGTGTGTGTGTGTATGTAGGAAAGAGAATGTATGTGGAGGTGTGTGTGACTGAGCTTGTGGGGTGTTTGTGTAGGTGAGTAAGTCTGTGTGTATGGGTGTGTGAATTTGTTTGCATGTAGTGTGTGTGACTGAGTGTGTGAGGGTGTAGGTTTGTGTGTTTATGTATATCTGTGAGGGAATGTGTGTCGAGGTGTGTGCATGTTTGTGTGTGAGACTGAATGTGTGGGGGTATCTGTGTGAATGTGTGTGTCTAAGTGTAGAGGTTTATGGGGGTGTATTTGTGTGCAAGGGAATGTGTGTGGAAGTGTGTGCTGAAAGTGTATGTGTTCAGAATGTATGGGTGTATGTGTGGATGTAATTGTGTATATGTCTATGTGTATGAAGGTGAATGTGTGTGGGTTTATGTTTATGACTAAATGTGTGGGAGTGTCTATGTGGGTGTTTCTGTGTCTGGGTGTGTGTGGGTATTTATGTGTGCATGTGTGTTTGTGAGGATGGGGTTTTTCCTGTGGGAGTGTGTCTCAGTGTGTGGGTGTGGGGGTGTTGGTGTACCCTATTCCTGCCAGCTCATTGATGACACAGACACTTCGTCATTTCCCGGATACTTGCATTTTTTTACTCACCAAGCTCAAATGTGTGCTTGTTGAGCATGCCTCTGCCACTGTGATGTAACGTTTAAAATACATTTTCCTACCATCTTGATTGGCCAGTGAGGTTTCTGTCACTCTCTGAAGCCGCTTTGCTGCACGGTACTGGTAGGTGTTTGGACAGAGGATTGTGGATATTATCGTTCTTGGCTTCTCTACAATAATGCCTAGAAGGCAAGCAAGAACTATGCATCCCGAGGGCGGGCCTACAGGGAGATTGCCACCGTCAGGACACGCATGTGGGGGACGGGTTCCCACAATTCTTGCTGTTGTGTTGATCTGAGGGCAGAGGGGAATGATTGAGGAGAAGGCCGCTCTAACACCAACACCAGGGGTCCCAGGTAAGCAGTGGGGCTATCATTTTCAACCATATCCTTTTAGTTCTTTTGAAAATGTAAGCAACAAAGATTTCAGTTCCTGCATATGTGGGGTATATCGATTGATCCCCACACATGGGAAAAGATTAATGCAATGCCACTATATGCAGATAATTAATTAGAAGGGAAGATCAGTGTCACTGTAAATTATGCCCTGCCAGTTGACTTCTGGGCCTTGTGTGTTGCAGGTGAAAAATGTGACAGGATAAAGGTTAGATTAGGCATAATCCAAGCCTTAATGTGTTATGATACAAGGATGATCACGCAGAAAGAGCCAGATTGTGGGATTGTTTCCGGGTGAATGAGATGTGTCTCGACTGGGACATCAATACTATTAAACCGCTAAATATGAAAATGAGGGCATACTGCTAGCAGTTGCTTGTTCCCTGTCTGTAATTGCACAAGCAGTCTAAAAACAATTGAATGGAATGTGCCCATTGTTATCATAGGGTCAGATGGCTTGAGTGAAGCGTTGCAGTCCATCTCATTTCATTTTTGCAGTGTAAGCCAACTCCGAGGTTTGCAGTTGCACAATGTGTGCCAATGTTATTCGTCCAGTGTCACGAGGAAGTGTCTTTGCTAGAGTGTGCTATACCAAAAGCCAATTATTATAGTATAACTGACATCTGTGTCGAGTTTATCTCAGCAATGAAGCTCTGCTATATCATGTTTGGTCTGTGGTATAAAACACTCCAAACTGTCCTGAGGCTGGCTGTAGGTGGTGAGAGGTGAAGCGAGTTGCGAGCCCTAATGACTCATCACATCACATCGTGTTGGACGTGCTTTCTCCGTGCTTGGCAGCACAACAGGAAGGTCCCAGGGTGCATATGAACAGAGTTTATTAGTTCTGTTAAGTTAACTCCAGTGACATCCCTTCTCGATGCAGAGCCTGCTTCCCCAGTCTTCAGTGCACTACATCACCTATCGTTAAATATCGTAACTCTGCCCGCACACGGAGCTCCGCGGAAGTTGGCGGAATGTTTTGGTAACTCCATGGAATTCTGCAGAGTGAAACTCCACTAGCGCTGCCCAGGCCTAATAACCAGTACATCTCCTTGTGTGGTCGGCGTAAACCACTTGACTGCATAAAAGCATATAGCTTTAAAGCCTACACATGTATCTAACATTGACCGCGGAAAAGGTATTTAATTTTCGTTTCTTCCGGGATTTCAAGAGGTCTGAAGGGGGTACTACTGGCATCACTGAAAATATATAATTGAATGAGGGTGCTATTTTCATTTCAGATATTTATACCCTGCCCCAGAGCAATGTTGGACCAGCATATTCTGTGTACCGCCATTTTAGATTGCTTATAAAATCTAGTCCCAGTCTTATGTCTCCATAATATTAAACTAATATCCACACTACACACGACAAAAGGACTTTTTGACATTGTGGGATATGGCTAATTTCTCATCATGGCTGGCCTTCACTTGCTGTAGGATATAAGGTATTGTCCTCCGAAATGTGAAGTGTGAGCAATTTGGGACAAGCTCTACTTGCAATGGATGAATCAGCAAGCGTATGATCAGTTTAAGCCTGTTCCCTGGAATATTTGCTGTGACTTTCATATCTGTGTTCAGCAAGGAAATGGGCCTGTAGTTAGCACAGCTCAGGGGGTCCTTGTTCGGTTTTAGAATTAAGGATATCCTGGCCCTTTTTTACTCCTATGGCAACCTAACCATCTCTTCTGCCTCCCGGAATTCCTTAAAGAGTATGGGTACCAGCTTCAACTTATTAGTTTTTAATTTTCTATGGGCAATCCATCTGTCCTGGGTACTTTCTCTACCAGCATGTTGTCATTAGCCTTGGCTATCTTTTCCTCTATTATAGCGTCCTCAAGAGCATATCTATGTGAGGCCCAGAGTAATAGGATTTTGAGCACAGTGAGAAATTAGGGCCCTTCTCCTGACAAGTCCTGATACTTAGAGTAGTATAACCTGTGGTCGCATGTTTAGCAATCTGATCAAGATCACTATTTTGCCTGTCAGTGATCTTGATCAGATTGCTAAACATGCGACCATCATTGCCAATGATTGCACGCGTACAATCTATTTACTTTATCTGCATTGCCAACTATTTGCCCCTTTTTCTCCCTGGTTGCATAGATTTGTTTGATATTTGTCAACACAAGCTCAGCTTCGGAAATATAAAGCAAAAGTAGGATGTCTTTTGCCGTTATCAATGATCTTAAAATGGCTTGTTGTAGTGCTGTTTACTAGGACGTCAAGTCAGTAACTTCCTGTTCCAGACAAAATTGTGTTTCCCTAAGTGCCCTTTTAGATATGGAAGCATTCAAAATCAAGTTCCCTCCTATGCACGTTTTCCCTGCTACTCACTGTCAACCGAACCCTCAATGTTCTTGAGATACCTCATCAGAAAGGAGTGCAGTCATGTCTTACAATCAGGCATCCTATAACAGGATGTATTCATCCACCATAGGCACACCGGGTGGATTAGCATTTTGGTTTTGACTAATATCTGGATCATGTCATGATCAGACACAGTGCTAGGGATAATGGTGGCTTCTATGACTGCATGTAACAATAAGTTTGATGTTAAGAAAAAAATTATAGGCATACGTATCCCAGTAAAGCAAAAAGTAAAGGTGTAATCTGTCAGATGAAGTAGTCACCACAGTTCTACCATGGATTAGTCAGCAAGAATGTCTGAGAAAATGTGTCCGTCCCTACTATATCTCATTTTGAGTCTACTTGAATATTCTAGTTTGGATCCGGCAAGAGATTCCAATTGCAGCCCAATACAACCATTATCTTATCTATCTCCTGATTGTATCTGGACATAGCAGCAAGGAAATCTCCATTATCGTCAGTAGGCGTTTACACCAATCCAGTCACCAATGTCAGGTTCTGCAACTTAAGTTTAAGGAACACAAATTGATCATCATTATCCCTCTATGTCTTTAATTCACGTACAGGATAGCAAGGATAACAGGATAGCAACCCCAGCTTTACACTAGGATGTGTGGGTATAATGAATGTGGCATGCATGATTTCTCTTGCTTGCCTAGTATACTTTCCCCACCCAATCTAATTTTAATTTTTCACATTCCTTGAGAGAAGGATGAGTGTTTTTGAACAGGGCAATTTATAACCAGGAGCAGTAAGAAACTGTTTCCTCTATATAAAGTGTGGTGAATTACCAAAATACTGTGGAAAAATACAAGAATATATATAGTCAAACATATCATGGGACAGAATATAGAAAAAAATATTGTTTTTAGGTATATAATATTGTTTTTTAAATATAGTTGTATGTATTATTGTTTACTTTAATATTGTTGTATTAAATATTTAAAATAATTTCATGTATATGAGTTATATTATTTTATGTATTAGTATTATGTTATGTAGTATAATATGTAGTAAATATAGTATAATTGCTTTTCTTAATTTAGAATAGTTTGTAATTTGTAATGTGCAATTTTAAAATTCTCACATCTAATTTGTAATTTTTAAGTACAATGCGAATATCTCGCCTGCGTCAACTGAATCGTTTCCAAACCTGATCCTGTCAGTCCGACTCGTTCGCAGCCGAATCGTGCCACGCAATGCAGCCGGATTCCGAACGAGCAAGCACGATGCACGATTCGGACAGCCGTATCGACTTGGTCTCAGCGAGACAAAACGGCTGTGGGAATCGGACTTTGGGGTGCTGTAGCAGGCCCCCCTTCACCCGGGGCCCTCCAAATCGGTCCCGTGGGGGTATCCATGGGTCCCCCCTTTCCATGCACCCCATGGTGCCCGCCATAGGGTGTACGATTTTCCCCACCTACCCCTTTGTGCTATGGGAGCCTGTGTACACGTTCGATAGACAGGCTCCCATATAGTTCAATGGGAGTCTGAGCGAACCGAGTCCGTCACCATACGGGTGCATCGGAATCGGTTGCTCGGACTCGCGGAGTGCAATTCGCTAGGAAAGCCCTCCGGATCCGAGTCGTACGGAGGGCTTTCCTAGCGCGATCATAATCGGCCCCTAAAATATTAATTTAAAATTATGTCCATTTTGAATTGATTAATTGTTGTCTTATTCATTTTTATTATAGTCTATAGTTTTGTACTGTGTAATTAAAATGTATTCAAATTTAATTTGTGACATTAGATTTAGTAGTGGGTTGTTGGGTTTGTAGGGGATTAAGGTGGGAAGTGGTTTTAAACATAAATCTTTGTTTTGTTTTTTTTAATATTATTTTATGTTGATTAAATATTTAAGGGCTTATTTTGGCTGCCTGACACCGTCACGGAAACGGGACTGACTGACCTCCAGTCGGCAGTTCCCGACCGCCATATTCACAATGCAACCGCACATGGGGCCTGATTACGATGTTGGTCAGAAAGGCTCCAAACGGCATTCGGTTCGTGTCGGAACCCATGCTTCCGACCGACTGGGAAACATTTCTCACCAACCGATTACGATGGTAGGTAACTGTTCGGTCCTTCCGACTCGGTTCCGACCGGCATTCGGAGGAACCGAGTCGGTCCGAGCCAACTCGAACAGCTCTATGGACAACGTTTCCGACCGACAGATTATGATGTGGGATTCGGAGAGCCTTTCCAACTCAGTTTGTCTGACATGGATCGGCTGTCGGAATCCGACTTTGGGGGCCCGTTGCAGGCCCCCTTTCACCCGGAGGCCTCCGGTTGGGACCCGTGGGGGTATCCAAGGGCCCCTCTTTGCAACCATGCACAGTGTGGCACCATGGGTTGCCCGCCACAGGGTGTACGGTTTTCCGCACCCACCCCTTTCTTCAATGGGAGCCTGTGTTGTCGGTCGGAACACAGGCTCCCATTGATGTCAATGGGAGTCCGACCGAACGGTGTTCGGAACCATCGTAATCAGTCGGTTGGACATTCCGACACCGAGTCTGTGGGAATGGTTTCCCACCGACATCGTAATGAGGCCCATGGTGCGGTCGAATGCTCCCATTCCTCTATGGGAGCTTGTGTTAAACCGGCCGTAATACAAGCTCCCATAGAGAAATAGGAGTCTGTGTTAATCCCTGCACCCCGTGACAGGCACCTCAAGGTGCCTGCCACAGGGTACAGGGATCAACAAGGAGGCACCTATGGTGCCCCCTCGGTCCCCAACCGGAGGCTGAAAACAGAAGGGGGCCATGCCAGGGGTCCCCAAACACGCTTTCCAACAAGGTTTTCATGTCGGAAAGGCCGGCATGATAACCCTGCCAGAAACCGTGCATTCTAATCCAGAAGGCGAAGACACCTTCCATTTGGATTACGGGCTTTTTTCCAACTGGCAGGCGGGATACTGGAGCCTATCGGAAGACAGCAGGAATGACCGGTCGGTTTCAATTCCGACCGGCTGTAACATAATCAGCCGTTCGGAATTGAAACCGACGTTGAGTGTCGGAAAGCCTCAGACCTGAGGTCGGAGGCTTTCCGACACTCATCGTAATCAGCCCCATAGGGGCATATTCTCAAGGACTTATCGCCGAGTTACCGGCACTTTATCGCAGCCAAAGTGGCGATAGATGTATCGCCCCATTCACAAGCTGGTGCAAACAGCCTATATCGCCAGTTATCCTGCGATAGCAGCCGCAAAAAACATCGCCACGGATGACACCGGCAACTAACGCTAATGAGATGCAGAGTAGGCGTTCCCGTGCAAAAACCTGCGACAACACCACTTCGCAACATTCCGAACGACCAGCCAGATCGGCGATAAGATCACAAAACATGCGATAAGGCACATTAGCAGCAGGGAATTAACACCTGCTCTTTCCTGGTATTAAGTCGGATGATAACCTGCACCAGAAATGGGAGCCCAGCCCACAGCCACACCAGAAGAACAACAGATGCAATGGAGCTACCGATCATGCACCCGGACACCCAAGAGGGCCACAACACCCACCGCCACCCCCCCCAGGATCCCCCCCGGGGCCCCACCCCGGACAAAGATATATGACATCAAATTTACGAAATCGTGTACAAAACAATTCGCATGATGTCGCACAAGTACAACAATTAACATTCATGTGTGGTCAGAAAAAGGAGAATCATACATTCATCTTTGAATTTCCAAACAAATTATTTTATTCAAATTTAACTCAAAAAAACTATTCGGAAGAGTCATGGCGGGTCTTCTCTGGACAATCTGTAAGACACAGCCTGCAAGACAAAATTCAAGATAAGAAGGTGTGTCATGCGCTCATCAAAGGACAGAGAGAGAGAGAAAGAGAGAGAGAAAGAAAGGGAGAGAGAGAGAGTGAAAGAGAGGGAGAGAGAGAAAGAGAGAGAAAGAGAGAGAAAGGGGGAGAGAGGGAGAAGGAGAGAGAGAGAGAAACAGAGGAAGAGAGAGAGAGACAGTGAAAGGAAGAGAGGGAGAAGGAGAGAGAGAGAAACAGAGGAAGAGAGAGAGAGAGACAGTGAAAGGAAGAGAGGGAGAAGGAGAGAGAGTAACAGAGGAAGAGAGAGAGACAGTGAAAGGAAGAGAGCGAGAAGGAGAGAGAGAGAGAAACAGAGGAAGAGAGAGAGAGAGAGACAGTGAAAGGAAGAGAGGGAGAAGGAGAGAGAGAGTAACAGAGGAAGAGAGAGAGAGACAGTGAAAGGAAGAGAGGGAGAAGGAGAGAGCGAGCAACAGAGGAAGTGAGAGAGAGACAGTGAAAGGAAGAGAGGGAGAGGGAGAGAGAGTGCCGACACTGCGGACCCAGGCCTCACTGCCCACCTGCTGCCACCGGTGTGTCTCCAACCACGTGCCGGTATACACTGCAGTCCACCAGGTCCCTTATCTGAAACAGAGTCCAGATATATGAATGGCAGAGTTCATATCATTGCACACGCCATCATCGCTTGTCTGGCCCTGCGCACACAGGCTGCTGCACCCCAGCCCCTCCCGCCGCTCAGCGGTTTTTGCCCGCCCCTGCGCACCCAGGCCTCACTGCTCACCTTCCGCCACCAGCATGTCTCCAAGAGGGCCCACCACATGCCGGTGCAAGCTCCAAGCCTGGGGCCCGCGACCTTGGCAGCCTCCACATCATGCAGCCCCGCCGCGCGGGCCACCAGGTCACACACGTGATTCTGGGTCTTGATTTCGCTATGGTAGAGATCATATCAGCGCACACTGCATCATCGCAGGCTGCACACCCGCTCAGCTCTATAGGTGCCACTAACTCTGTGAACCGCGAGGCAACGCCATGTGGCGGTAGGCCCGCGCTGCCCGCTGGTTCAGGCCTACACTGTGGTCCAGCAGGGCTCACACAAATCCTTACCAGTCCGGACCGCCAGGACGGCGCATCATCGCAGGCTGCACACCCGCTCAGCACTTAAAGTGCCCCTACCTCAGTGCACCGAAAGTCACCGTCCCGTGGCGGTAGGCCCGTGCCGGCCGCAGTGTATCCAGTGCAACCAACTCTGTGCAACGCAAGTCATGGACCCTTTCTGATTGAGTCTCGTGATATGCCAGGCGGACGCAGCCATGTCACCTCCAGCAGTGGGGAACAACTTAGACACGTAGCGGCGTCGTCCCCCCCTTTATACGTAAGCCGAGTGGGCTGGGTCGGCGTACGCCAGGCCAGCATAGGGGTGTGAATAATTATCCCTGGGCTCTGGGCGTGGTTCATTTCTGGGCTGGACAGGAAACCAACTGATTCGTGTGTCTCCGTTGCAATGTCTGCGCCACACGGCCCGCACTCGGCAATGTTGCAATGTTGCATGCACCCGGAGGGCGGCCGCGCACAAAGGGATTGTACAAGGAGCGCAAGGCCGCTCGGGCTCTTGGCTCTTGCATGCCAACTGTTGTGTGTGTATCGCCATTGGTGCACCATAATCCTAAGGCCTAGCCTCAATTGCAGCGCGAAAGCCACATCACATTTCCAGAATGCAAGCAGTAGTCAGACTAACGTTAGGGATGAAAGCTCCTTTGTCGCAATACATAAGGCGGAAGGACATCTGCACCTCCGACCTTGGTCTTGCATGCGGCAGGCACCCCCTGAGAGAGATACCATAGCAGATGATGACGACTCCCACACTACGCACAGAGCTAATGAAAGACCAACGTATCCACACCCCACACACAGAAGTTCTTGCTCGAGGTATTCTTGCATGGAATGCCCTTGACACTTACGTACACAACAACCCATATGTCCAAACGTTGCACACACATATGACTCATTGCTCAGAGCTGTGGCATATCATCCACATAACTGCTGCAGGTCAGAAGAGTGCTGGTTCTACGAGAGCCACCAACGCAATGGCAGAACATCCCGGGCGCATGCACAACGCCTGTCACGTGGAACTGTACCGTGACCGAATGCTGCCTGCTAGTGTCTGATGCATTGGTCTGCATGTTGAGGCCCTTGTCTTGCCCGTACTGACACGCACATGGCAATAAAGTCTACGCAACTTCACTAGTGTTCAACTGTGATGAGTGTTGATTAGAATGACAAATCGTGTGCCTCAATGAGCATTGTCCGTACACAGGGAGGGACTGACTGACGCATTTCACTTAGGGGTGAGTCCCTATTGCCAGCTCCACATCTGTGAGCCAGACATAGTGGTTGGGATAGTTGCTGATAGATCTGTGCTCTTACGTGTCTTCAGCAATGTGAGTATGGTGTCCATATTCTTGCCATGTGGAGCAATGTGATCCATCACTACAGGCTGTGTCCACCCAGTTGAGTGTGAGTAGGTATGCGAAGAGATGTTCTGTTGTCAAATGTGATGGTGGACACTACTTTAGGCCTGCCAACGACCTTGACATTTCATACCCAGCCCTATTTCTAACATTGCGTGGGGCAAAGCTGAGAAATTGCGCGATTGTTGTTTCAGAGCAATGAGGCCACAGCTAGTGCACACATTCCCAGTCATCTCACTTCCTATGTGTGTCACGGTCAAACATGCGCATTGCTTTCATTTCCCAGGGTGTACCTTTTTGGGCAATCAATGTCCTTACATTCATCCATACTTGATCGATTATGGACATGACACATCTGTGTGAATTTGAATGATTTATTCACATTGGGTGGAGTTTCGGAGCTGGAGCAGTACATGGCCATGCAAACACCACATTACATTGTAGCCCAGTGAAGGGCCAGCCAGAGTCATTTAGGGATTGACAAGTACATCGGAAGAGGAAGAGTACAGTCCGCAGTCTGATTGCTGTGTCATTGGTAAGCAAGCAAAATATGGCAGTCCATGTCGAGGTCCAAGGTGAGTGTCGCTGAGTGTTTCGGGGGACAGTGGGAGGTGTTGTTACAGGGCATGATGCAGAGGGCAGAACCAAGGTGAAACAGGGCATATGGCGGAGAAGAATGCTACTGGCTCCTTCTTACTACAAAGGTGGAATCACCCGCATCTTCGTCCTCTATGTCATCTGTCTGACATGTGAGTGCTGATGTTTGGTCTGCAGCACTGTGTGCCACTGACACTGTGTAGAAGTACCAGCAGCATTCATCAGCGACTGCCTTAGTGGCAGCAATGCGATGATGAGGATCTGCAGGGCATGGAAGATCCCAACAACTTTTCGCTGGTGTGCATCCGTGGCAGCCATTCTTTCCGCATGCATCCGCTCCATGTTCTCCATTATCCTCAGCATCTGTGCCAACTCTCTGCTGACATCACTGAGGCCACTCTGACTAGGCAGTTGTTCTCCTCTCAGAGTCATGACTCCAGCGATGTCGGGCATGGATTGTTGGACATCATGGAGCGAACTGTGGGTGTCCGTTAGGGAGTGTAAGTGGTCCCTGATGGGACTTAGACACCCACGTATGTCATCTAGTTTGGCTGCCATGAGGTCGAACCCCACCCGCACCTGTTCAGCCACCTCCTTCAGGAAGTCTAGCACATGGCCTTGGAATGTGATGTGTTCTTCGGTGAGGTGCTGGGAGCCAGCCGTGGTGGTGGGTGCTTCCTGCTGTGTGGTCTGTGCGGGGGTGGGGTCTCCTCGATGCAGCTGGGCTGCCCTGCTCCTGGAGGTGGGTTGCTGTAGCTGTCCATGAGCTGTTGTAGGGCGTCGGTGTCGAAGGTGTGGAGGTCCTCTTCATCATCACTGATGAGTTGTCTGGTCTGCTCTGCAGGAGGTGTTGATTGTCCCTCTGCAATGTGAAGGGGAGATGCATTTTAACATTGTGTTGACATGTATGTTGACGCATTGTTCAAGTTTACATACAGACTGCATGACAATGTACATTGTGACTGTTTGGGAGGAGCTGACTATTTGATGCGGAACAGTGGACATTTGAACTACATCACAGATGTGAGGTTGTACAAGTACATTATCATCTCACAGTTTCCTGCTATGCCAGATGTGATTGGCCAGTTTCTATGCACAAGCGGAACCAGTTGTGTCCTCTGTTCTGTAGTGAGAGTGTTGTACTTTGTACCACATTGTCGTCAATGATGATGTGCTGTTATTGCTATGTGTGTGTGCTGCATTGTGGGAGAGTCGCCCCTGCAGCTGTGATTTTGCTGCCCCTTATCCCTTTGAGGCGGTGTGCCTTTGACTTCTGTGCTTCTACAGTGCTGAGATGTTGCAGACTTGGCTAATTTTGGCTCTAGTTCGGATTTTGGACTCTTGGGCATGGTTTATCCACAGATGTGTTGTTGGCGTCAGGGGTTGTTTGTGCACGTGGATGTGTCAGAGTGTGACCTGCTCCTTTATGGATGTGTTCCACACTCAGCCACCTCAGTGTCGTGACGTGCACCATGTCATGATAATTGGACTGCAGCCATGCTATTCGTCATGCAGTGTCACTTGCATTGTCAGTGTGGCTCACAGACACGCAGCTTTGCTGGTTTTGACATGTGTGCATGGGTTGGTTGTGAGATTGGTGCTGTGTGGGGAGGGACCCCTTTGTGCACATAGTGGACGGGGGCCTACTTGCTGTTTGTATGTGTGCTGCAGTGTGCCAAGGGGATCAGGGACATGATCCAGAGTCATTGTGGGTGTGCAGTGTGCTCTACTTAATTGTGCATGTGTGCCATTGTGCCCATCTCCTCCCATCCCCCCAGTCCCTGTTCGGTACTCACCCTGGTTCTGTTGTGTCAGGTCATGTCGAGCAGTGTCCGGACCCCCAACTCCTGCACCGTCTCCCCACTGATGACTGTGGCCACCATTTCCTCCATCTCATCCAGCTCCTGGTGTTCCGCTGGACTGCCACCTCCAGTCTGCATTGCTGCCTGATGGTTGTCAGCGAGTTTCTTCTTTGTTTTGCGCTTCGCTTCATTCCAGCGCCTCTTGACCTCTCCAATTGTCCTCCTCCTCACTCCAACTGCATTCACCTTGTCCAGGATGGCCTGCCATATTGCATTTTTATTTGCCAATGACACGTTGGAGGTGACGAACAGTTGTTGGTGGTGTTCTATCACCTCCGTGATGATGATCCTGTTTTCCTGCGGACTGAACCTCGTCTTCCTCGTCTTCTTCTCCTTGCCCTTCCGTGACCCCGAGGTCCCAGGCTGGTCCTCCTGGGGGCTTGTGGGGTTCTGGTCGTCCTCTGTACTTGCTCCGGCTTCCTCCATGGTGCTACGCAGTTTAAATTATTTTGTTTGGGTTTTTCGGTGCTTTTGTAGTGCATTTTCCCGCATGACGCGTGGGAATTGCAGGCCTGTCGCTGGTTATCGCAGATTTTTTTATCGCGGTTGGCCACATCGCAATTTTTTTCGCGTTCGTGTTTCGCGTTTTTTCAGCGTCGCGTTAATTTTTACGCGGTCATTTGGCGCGTTGTCGTGGAATTATCGCATGGTGCCGCCGGGTTGAGAATACAACGTTAACACGGTGTTATTTTCCCGCGATAGACTGCGATGTGCAAAGTTGCGTTAAGCTAAATTTGCGATAATTATCACACGTTCTTGGGAATATCCCCCATAGTGTGTTGTTTTGCAATTCTTTTCATTGATTAATTATTGTTTACATTTTTTTAGTATAGAATGTAATTTTTAATGTGTATTTAATTTTTTCGAATTGAATTCATAGTTTTTTAATTTAGTAGCAGTTTGTTGGGTTTGTATTGGCTTAGGGTGGGAAGTTATTGAAAACATAAATTATTGTTTTTTAGTTTTATAAATTGTTTAACTTAAATCAAATACATTGGTAATTAAATATGTAAATTATTTAGTTGATTAATTGTGATGTTACTTTTTCATTGTTAATTTGTTGATCAGTGTATTTTGTTAAACTTTTGAAAAAGACTTTTACATTTATTATTTATTTTAATTCTATATGTTTTATTTAATAATTGATTTAATATTTGTATTGTTTTGGTTACACCTTTCTCGAAAAACATTGTATGTTGTTGTGGATCGTTGGATAGTAAGGAGGAAAGTGTTTTTTTGTTTTTTACATAGGTTTAATTTGTTTTTTAAAAATGCCAAATAATTTTGTCATATGCAGTTTGTTTTTTATATTACATTTAACTGTATTTATATATAATGAATATATTTTATGTTTTGAATATGTTTAAAAATTGTTTTGTTATGTGTTTAGATATTTTGTTTAAAAAGGTTTACAAATTGGAATGGTGTATCTAACTCTTCAAAAGTCCAACACTTTCCCTACTGTTCCTTAGGGTGTAGTGGGAGCAGTATATCTAACTCCTCCTAAGTTCAGAACTTTTCCTGCCGTTGTTCTGCATTTAAAATAAATATATAAAATTAATTTACATAATTATTTAGCATATAAATATTTTTGCCAGTTTATTATAAAATGTAATAAACACTTTTAATTTTCTCCATCATAGGGAGAGCTCCAACCCCACTGTTTAGTCTACCTGTGGTAAGATATAGCAAATAGAAAAAATGCATTGGACTCAAAAATATTGTAAAAACATTTTTATGTAAATATTATTGTAAACTAATTTGATATATTTATTGTAAATGTAGAACAAAATAACTAAAATGCTGCAGCACTATTAACTTAACTTTGAATTAAACTTAACTTTGAATTAAATATTTAATTAATTTAAAGATAATGAATTCTGAAGTTTAATTTAAAATAATAAACAATACATATTTTATTACACATTAATGATTATTAGAAGTAATGCATATTAATGATTAAAAGTAATTACATTTTATTTAATAAAAAATGATGTTACATTAATTTATAAATTCAAAATGGTTTTGTGAATATTTTATATTTAAAGAAATATTTGTAGACATTTTTAACATTAGATTATGTTTTAATTTTTTTTAACTATATTGAATAATTCAGTTCAGTTCAAAACTCTTTATTTGGGCCACCAGGGCCATAAAAGAACAATTCATCACACAGCAGGAAAGACAATAAGACATAATTAAAAAACATCCTTTTTCCTAAAATCATATGAAATATATATCTATATACAATTGTGCACGGATATATATAAATAAGACATATCATTAAAAAATGGGGTATTACAAAAGATAACCCAGATAGGGCACATATAAGACAAACTAAGAGTTGAATCGTTAGACAGGTGTTCGACCTAGGGCTTTCTTAGGCAGCACCCACATTGCACCCAAACCAAAAATTTTGCAACAGAGATGACCAGTAGTATGGAAGAATCTGAACTGAGGATACAGAGGGCATCTTGGTGGTTCCATGCACCTAGTGACCTGCATATCGGTGCCAGCCATTTTTGCCGGGTGGATGAGTAGCCTGGACAGGCAAACATAACGTGTGAAATTCTTTCCATCTGATGGTCCCACGAAGGGCAGCTGCTACCTCCGTCAACATTCCAACCTACGGTAAATTACCTAAAAGGCAGGGTGCCTATGCGAAACTGGAAATAAAGTTTCCTATGCAGTGGGACCATCATTGCATCCCAGAATAGTTCCCGCCCACACCGTATCTTGATGTCTATATAGTCGCTTGTCAGCTTAGCAATAGCTAACTTCCGAACGATCTTGTCTTCTACAAGCGACCAGTATTTCATTTTGAGCTCATCTTTGGATGGAAAAACAGATGTATTAGGTTGATTCCACAGATCATGAACGCCTAATGAATACAAGGCTGACTTCATATTTGAAAGCCATGGGATTGAGGTAAATTGGTCAGCCTTCATGACCTCCCTTAGGCTATCAGTATATTGTGCTAGCTCAAGAGTGGTTCACAAGCGCATCCAATACAACAATGGCGTAAACGAATTTTGTGCATGACCCTGTTAACACCTAGGTCACTAAACAAGGAGAGTAACGGGGTACTAGATGGGAGGGAAGTCAAATTCCTAAGAAACTTGTTCTCATATTTTATGATATCATTGTGTTTGGCAAATCCCCACAGCTCAGTCCCATATAGGGTTGAGACCAAACCCTTGGCATCATAAATTTTAAGTGCAGGAGTAATGGGTTTTGAATAGGATGTCGAAAACTCCTTAAGTAATGCGCCAGAGATATGCTTTAGCCTAGTTATGGCCTTGCTAATGTGTGGTTGCCAAGACATACCCTCGGCAAAGGTAACCCCTAGGTATGTAAAGGAGTCAATTTGTTCTAGAAATTGTACCACCCAGGATTAGTTTACTCTTAAAAGATTTATGCTGCCTGAAAGACATCACCTTGGTCTTTGAAGTGTTAATTTCCAAGCCCCGATCTACACAGAATTTGCTAAAATGATCCAAAAGTTTTTGGAGGCCTGGCGGGGTCTTGGAGATCAACAAAGTGTCATCAGCAAATAAAAGGATTAGAGTTTTAAAACCTGCCAACGATGGGGTGTCTGCCTCCAGTTCAGCCAAGATGGAAGTGATGTCATTAATAAAAAGTGAAAACAGGGTGGGTGCCAGCACACATCCCTGTCGAACGCCTTTGCTGACGAGTACTCTTTCTGTCAACTGAGTCTGGTCACCTCCCTATCTTATACGTGCATAGTTGCCTTCGTGTAAGCGGATTAAAAGAGATAACATCCTAGGGGGCATGGGCAAATCGGCCAAAATACTCCACAGTTTCGGTCTAGAAATCATATCATAGGCCGAATTTAGGTCAACAAATGCGACAAACAAACTGCCACCACGGATCAGTACAGTTCCCTAATATAAATCAAAAAACCTGGTCAATAGTTGAAACCTTGGTACGTAAGCCAGCTTGAAAGGGGCTTAGAATATTATTCTCATCTATCCAATATTGTATCTTGTTAAGTAGGCACCGACCAAATACTTTCTGAATGCAATCTATAAGGCTTATTGGCCTGTATTTAGATGGTAAGGAGTGGTCGCCTTTTTTGAATATGTGTAGGACTGTAGCACCTTTCCATGATTCTGGAATAGGGGCCCCTGCTGCAATTGCATTAGCCATGGCAAAAATATACTCAGACCAGGGTTCTATGTTATTTAGAAAGATATCGGCGGGGATGCCATCCGGGCCAGCCGCACGCCCATGTGAAGAGGAATTGAGGGCCTGGATAATATTTACAATTTCAAACATTGGCGTGCTACTAGGAGTTATCTTGATAAGTGTCAAAGCTGCTAGTGTTATGGGATCCATGGAGTCAAAAGCATATAAACTACCAAAGTGTTTTACCCACTCAGAGGCGGCCACGTTATTATACAAGTTCTGTGCGGCTCCTGAACGATAATGAGCCACCAAGGCCCAGAACTTGGACGAATCACCAATAGAACAAGAGTCCAGCAGGGCTCTCCACCTTTGCTCATCCCATTCTTTTTTGCATGTGAGATAGCCTTTTTATATGCTTTCCTTAAAACAGGTATCTGAGCCAAATCTTAGTTTTTTACTGCCTTAACTAATAGGCTACTTATAACACGACATTCATTGTTAAACCATGAATGCTGCCTTTTCATTTTTGGCTTCCTATGTGATGCATTAGGGATTATAAAAAATGATAAGACTTGTTTAAAAAAAGCCTTGTGGATCATGGCCAATTGGTCAAGATCACTACCACGAGCTTCTTCAATATGCTCAAGAGTAAAAAAAAAGTGCATTCTGTATCGCAGTCAAAGTTTGAGGGGAAGCAGCAATCTGGGGCCATTTCAAGTCGTGTTTATCACCTGTGGGGACAGCCTCTCTGTTGTAGGTAGCTGGAGCATGAGTCAGGTTAGTAGGTTCACAGAAAGATATGAAAGTTGCAGGCAGGGAGTTGTGGTCACTGTCCATTCTTTCTGTGACGACCACATCAATGACTATTGCCCACAACCTTAGATCAACCAAGATATAATCTATTCGACTAGTATGCAATGGTTTATTATATGTGTGGGCACCTTGAATGTCAGATTTAACACGACCATTAAGTCCTCCCAGGTCGTACTCAATAGTTAGTGATTTTAAATAAACAGCAGAGCGAGCCCAGATGCAAATGGGGGTAATTTCGAGGAGTGGAATGTTATGTTATGTTATCACTATTTATAAAGCGCGGCAATTACCCAAAGGTGTCCTGGCGCTGAACCACTAATACTCTGAGAACGTGAATAAGAGACCAGAATTAGCGAGTAAAAAGCCAGGTTTTCAGTTCTCTCCGAAAGATGAGGAGGTCCTGGGCCTTTCTCAAATTAGGCGGAAGCTCATTCCAAGCTTTAGCTGCGCATACCATAAAGCTTCTCCCTCCCCATGTGGATTTTTTGACAGGTGGCACAGTCACAAGCTTGGCTCCTCCGGAGCGCAGGGTTCTTCTGGGTGTATACCACTGCAATTGCCGCTTCAAGAAGTCTGGGCCTATCCCGTGAAGTGCCTTGAACACGGAACATAGAGTTTTAAAAAGCACTCAATTCTTGACTGGCAGCCAGTGCAGTTTTCTCAAATCCTTAGAGATGGAGGCGTATTTGGGAGTACCCGTAATCAGCCTTGCAGCTGCATTTTCCAGCAGTTGCAATTTGTTCGCAAAACGTTCCTGTATATTAAAATACAGGCTGTTGCAATAGTCGAGTCTGGACATGATAAGAGCAGTGACTACTGGCCCAAACTGCGTCCTCTTCCTCCACTGTAAGCTCATCTTGGTCAGCCAGTGGCTCAAAGGTTTTATTAAAATCCCCCCCTATGATAAGACGATGATTTTGAGGGAGCGACTCAAGAGTATGGTCAAGAACTTGTAGTTTTTGACACTGAGCCCTTGCTGGCTCCCCTCGCTTAGACATTAAGAATAGTTATCTTGAAACGATTACTAATGGTCAGCTGGATACCCCTTATTCTGGGGAACTGATCTTAAGTTGACATATCATACAATTTAAAGCATTCCTAATCCAGATTAGCAGACCTCTACCTCAAACTAGGAACAGCAGGAACAAATAAATTAAGATATCATTGCTTGTAAAAAGGATCAACCAACCACGTTTCTTGCGAGAGACAGAAATCATGTTTGTCCATGAAAGTGCTCCATTCTGGAAGAGATAACTAGGAACAGCAGGAACAAATAAATTAAGATATCATTGCTTTTAAAAAGGATCAACCAACCACGTTTCTTGCAAGAGACAGAAATCATGTTTGTCCATGAAAGTGCTCCATTCTGGAAGAGATATTTTTTGACTAAGACCTGCTACATTCCAAGAAATAAGCTGCAAGTGATTATCACCCCTGCAACCTTGGGTCTAGCTTAAAATGGTAGTTTCAGAGGGTAGGGACTGGGAACTGCCTAATAAGTCAGTTGACCTAATATTAATAATATTGTAAGTGGACATATTGTCCAATATAGAATTGTGTACTGCCAAGCCCAAAGGATGAGTGGAACGATTGAATAAGTTAGTGCACGTGGGCTGACTCGCTGGAGACCTTTGCTGACTCAGATGTATGGGCCCTCTACTGCCTTCTGGCGAAATCGCATCATTGGAGGTAACAAAAGGCTGACGAGGCGGAGAGGGCCTGTATGCGTGCCCTCTACCAAGTCAATCGATATCACTAAGGCTTCGAGAAAGGGAGCCTATCAACCTATTGTTCATCAGGCGTGGATATTTAAACTGGATGTTAGAAAGACCAGGGGGGTAGTTCTAACATCCAGGGCCACCAAAATATTGGCCAGGTTCTTAGATGCAATTATCAGTTCTAGTGTGTCGAATTTGAAAGTAGAAGAACTCAATCTATTCACTTTAATGAGATCATCACGAATAAAGGAATGACAGCCCCTAACATGGCGTATCCAGTGGGTTACTTTATTCTTTAGTGACTCACCACCCTCAGGGTGCCCTACACTAGATAACTTTGGAACATTAATCATCAGAATATGCCTATCCCTCTGGGGCCCATTGTGTTGTTCAAAATAATCATTATCTATCGTTGGATGTATGGATTCCCTAGCTGGAATAAGGGGATTACCTCTTAACTGCGAGTTATGTTTTATAGCACTCTGGTGACTCATAGGGCCCCCTGAGGACAGGGGTTGTCCAGGGCTATTGAATTCGACTTAAAGGCTATTTTAATGGAAGGAGACTTTACACAAGAGTTAGAATCAAGGCCCTCCAAAAGATTGGGGACTTCCTTGGGCAAGGGAACTTGGACTTTGCAGTCATGTATTATATTAGATTGTGTATTAGAAGCTAACAACAAGTTTATGGTGTCCTTCATAGTTAAGACCAACTTTGTGAGAGCCCCTACTTCCGCATTTAAGCCCATGATGAGGCTATCAAACGATTCCTGCTCTGTTTGAGTGGATATAGAAACAGAGACACCTTCTGGTGTAGAGGAAGGATCAACGCTACTACCAGCCTGCTGGTCGGCGTCCTCATCCGCACGCAAAGCGTAGCGATTACGACACAGTAAGGAGCTGTCAAACAGAGGACTCTGGCCCTTTTCAGGGTCGGTTATGATCATACTATGGGCACTTGTCAAGATATTAGGGGTCTCGGGTGGTGCACGTTTGTTGTAACCACTAAATAAGCTGTGTATGTCAGTTTGTTTTAATAAATTATCACTAGATATATGTGTTATGGTGTTAATGGGGGGCTGGCAAACCTCCTCCGTTGTAGGAGTTAAGATGGCTTGGCAGTCATCCACCAAGTCCACAATACGATTTAGGACACTACTCTCTGTCACATGCTTCTTGCTGTTTTTGGTTTTCTTCTTGACTACTCCTGCCCCCGCATAGCCTTTCTCTTCCCTGTTTGCATGGAGAGAAATAAAATAGTGGTACTAGGAGTAAGTGGGAGTAAAGTGTGCCACACCGTGAATGAGCCACGCTATGAAAGAAAGAGGAGCCTGCAGCGTTAGAGGAAGACCCCACCCCCAAAAAATACAATGGCACAAACAAGAATAAATAAAAATAACAGTTGGAAAATTAAGGATGTTAAATCCCAATTATTAAAACAGTACCAATCAGAGAGGTGGCCCAGCCCAGGCTCCTCCGGGCTATGACGGGTGAGGACGGGCCTGCCCTTGGCCCGGGCTTTACCAGGGCACGTCCAGCGCTGCAGGAAATGTTCAGCACTTATGAAGCACTTGCCGATGGCATTGGTGACCCCTCCTACCGGGTCACGGCAGGCAGAAAACCAGGCAGGGAGGCAAGGCAGGTCCCGTTACAGCGAGCGCACCCCGCGCCGCGGGAAAAGTTCAGCACTTATGAGGCACTTGCCGATGGCGTTGGTGACCCCTCCTCCCAGGTCATGGCAGGCAGAAAACCAGGCAGGGAGGCAATGCAGGTCCCGTTACAGCGAGCGTGACATTCAATTTAACATTACTTCCTATTGAGTTCTATTTTATGACTTTACTTCAATTATTATTTTCTATGAGAAGGTGTTACAGTACCAGTGGTTGGCCATGTGCGTCTCTGAGCTGGTGCAATTTACTACAGTTTTGGTTCACTTTTTGGCTGTAGAAACTTTAGAAGTGCAGTTTGTAAATAGGAATGTGTATACTCTTTTGTTGGTGGGTACATGTCCCTCCCTAAACCCCTCCCTAACACTTCCTAAACCCCTCCTTACTCTTCCTTAAACCCCTTCTTTTTAGTTGTAAGTATGCCCCCTTTTCCTGCCATGCCCAGCTTGTCCCTTGAACATTTAATACTAAGGGCCTGATTACGATGTCGGTTGGAAAGCCTCCGACCGACAGTCGGATTCTCCTAGACATCGGAATCCATCCTCCTGACTCGGTCGGAAACATTTCCGACCAACTGACAGATTACGATGCTTGTGGTCGGAATGGGAACTGATCGGTCATTCTGAATCGGTTCCGACCGGCATTCGGAGAATCCGAATCGGTCGGAGCCGATTCGTATAGCTTAATGGACAGCACTTCGGACCGACCGTTTACGATGTCAGATTCCAACAGCCTTTCCAACTCAGTCTGTCCAACACGAAAAGGCTGTTGGAAACTGACTTTGGGGGCCCCTAGCAGGCCCCCCTTCATCATGAGTATTCCGGTTTGTGGTTCAGGGGGTACCCAAGGGTCCCCTCTGTAAAACTATGCACAATGTAGCAGGCACCATGGGGTGCCCGCCACCGGGTGCAAGGTTTTCCGCAGACACCCATTTTCCCCATAGAAGCATGTATGGTCGGTCGGAACACAGGCTCCCATTGAAGTAAATGGGAGTCCTTCCGAACGGTGTTCGGAAGCATCATAATCGATCGGGAGGAACCGCTGACCGCGAGTCAATCAGAACCGAATCCGACAAGGAGTCCGATGGTTTGGTTTCCGACCGACATCGTAATCAGGCCTGAAGTAGTAAACTTACATGTGTGAGGATTCCCCATAGAAACAATAGGACATGTGGAAGTAGAGATTTACACTCACAGGTTTTGACTGGCATTTTGTAGTACTTAGCAGTACTATTATAGTACTAGTAAGCATACTACACAAAGCGATTGCGAATAGGTACCACAGTATCTAAACTCAATATTTTTGTTGACAATATTTTTGACACAATATTCTCATGTCAGAATTATTTTGTCCCCAATATTCATCATAGAAGCATAACTTGCATCAGGCCATTAATTGAATGAAGGGATGGAGAGGGCTTTGGGATCGGCCGAACCTTTGATGAACCACTTCAGGTGAGTGCATGATGAAATTATAGGATTTCATTGGTTCCCCTTGCCGGAGCCCAATATCTCCATTACCTTGGAGTGATCAGGAGGTGTGTAACCAAAAGTGTGAGTGCAAGGCACAGGTGTTCAACTGTTACAAGCACCCAGTGAAGGCATGGTGAGTCGGTATGAGAAGAGGAGAAGGAGGGAGGGTCAAAGTTGAGTACTGGTTAATACAAGCAGTAACCAAAGTGCACAATACCACCACGTGTAGTGGGGTCACAGGAGGTCTTGTGACCAACTATACTTTAGGCAGGCTCAGCAGGAAGGACTTGACCAGTGCATTGGCCTGTCACTTATATCATGTCCATAAGTATACTTCATCTCATGACAAAGGGGGAGGACATGTCAATTTGCATTCATGTTTGAATCAACCAGTCGGCATGCCTTCATTTTAAATACTGAGTTTACCTGTCCCCATCTGCAAAAATGCCATGTGGCTAACTATTGGTGCAGTGTTCAATAAGACTATTTCTACATGCAGTTATGATGCTGGAGAAAAAAGATGGATCATACTACATCATGGGGCCCTCTGTGTCTAAATCATACCATAATGGAAACCCTCCGAAACAGGTCACCAAAGGAGCCATAAAGATAATAAAATGTAGATTATACAACTCATATCTCATACCAGCCATCCTAAAGGGCCCAACCATAACCACCCAGAATGGGTATCAGTAGTCATACTCATGAATCTTTAAGAGGCAATCCCAATTTATCCCTGGCTGCAACACACCTCCGCTCTCTGTTCCTTTCCCAAGAAGCCCAAGGGTGTGTGACTGCCTCCAGCCTAACCCTTTCCTCAAGGTGTGGGTCAATTTTGGATTGGTTTACGGACACCCATGAGAGTTGGAGGTGTTCTGGTAACAAGGGGTCTATTGCGGAGGAGTCCAGAGAGTCCCGTAGTTTCTCCACCAAATCAAGGTCCTCAAACTGCTTGGGCTTCCTATTGATTGTACCCATTATGATGGAAGGGTCACTAAAACCAAGTGGATGTTCCACTTTCTAGTTTTAGTCCCAAAGGCTTGATTTTTTTTGCTTTTCCAATTATATAAAAAAAAGTCTTGGGAGACATATCTTTTGTTTTCTACACGGGAAAAGTGACCATGCTTCTTGGCAGACATAATTGTCTGACATACCTCTTGGTGTGTTAACAGTTAGGCTGTTATCTGTCTTAGCCC
This sequence comes from Calotriton arnoldi, assembly GCA_963921515.1. Lineage (NCBI taxonomy): Eukaryota > Metazoa > Chordata > Amphibia > Caudata > Salamandridae > Calotriton > Calotriton arnoldi. The sequence continues at coordinate 602,039 of CAWUFW010001612.1, read as the reverse complement.
TGGGCTTCTGTTGTGATCCCTGGCTCTGATCTGGTGGGCCCTCTGGAGCTCCAAGGGAACATCAAAAGTCAAACGTTTTAGCTCAGGGATGAAGCGGGTAAGAAAGTAGATCCTGTTGTCATTCTCTGGGACGTTCAAGAAACATTTATAGTCACTTTGAATTCTATCCTCTAACTTGACTGTCTTTTAATGAAAGGCCCAGTGATCCTGTTCCCAGTCAACTGGTTTTTACTATTTTCTGCTTTAAAACTGTGAGTCTGTCTTCAGTCTCTAGCAAGCAGCATTAAACAAGGCTATGTAATTTCTTATGGAGAGGACCTCATTTACCATCTTCACTGTAGTTTTCTTTATCAATCCAATAGACAATTTAGGCCCTAATTAGGATGTCGGTCGGAAAGCTCCGAACGCAGGTCGGAGGGTTTTCGACCAACATCCTTGGTTTGAATTCCGACCGCCGTATTATGATTACAGCAGTCGGTACGGGCTCAAGGACCCTGTCGGCCAGTCGGAAACCAAACATAATCCCTTACGAACGGTGTTTCCGCCATCAGGATTATGATTTCTCAATGGAAGCTTGTACTGCGGCCGGTTTCCGACCACCGCACAAGCTCCCAGAGGGAAATGGGAGTCTGCGACCACACCATGTGCTGTCGCACCGCTGACCCGATGTCAGTCAGACTCGAAACCGCAGGGATGTTGGTCGGAGAAAATTTCCGGCCGACATCCTAATCAGCCCCTTAGAGGCTGTCGGTTCATTTATTATTGTCTCCAATGTAACTTCTGTCATCTTAGAAGTTTCTGGGCACTTGTACAATTTCTGATGCATGGCTGCAATTGCTTCTGTGAATAAGAGTTGTTTGGCGGCTTTTGGGGCAGATTGTGTCAAAGCATAACTGTATTGACACAGTTTAGTCTTGGGGAGCAGAGTAGTCTGTCTCATACAGGAGTCATCACTCAATACACTTGTGTGAAAAGACAGATTTCTAGCAGGTCTGTCGTGCTCAAGTCGCATCTCAAATGACAGCAGGCTAATTGGAGATGGGGCACCTAGTCACAGTATGAAGCCGCCTAAAATAGAACGTTGGGTCTATATAACAGATGAAGCATCCGCTAAGGTCTGGATTACTGAGTGGCAACATTTTACCCTTGCCTACCTTTCATTTGTAGGTTTATGCATTGGTCTTAGTCAGGGCCACTGGAATTATGCAGCAGGGGAGGACCAAATTATGCGGCAGGGTTAAGTAAATTTTGCAACAAAGCAAATCATGTGGCATTATGCAGCACATTTTGGGATAGTATTACTACATTATTTCGTCATTTTTAATCTTGTTAACACTGTCTGGGCATTGGTTGCAACTCACTAGCTCCAGTTTTATACCCAAACACAGAAATAAGCTACAGAAAGGTGACCAGTCAACCTTTGCAAAGGTCATTCCACTGCACTGCAGCAGGCCTTGCTATATTTTTAGTAACTTTTGACCGTTTGAGCTAGAAACAATTTTTTTTGTTAAAATCTGCTGATTATGCAGCAGATGATGGATTATGCGACATATGCGGCAAATCTATAACTAAGCAAAAATTGCTGTGGCTGCACAATCGCATAATTGCAGTGGCCCTGGACTTAGCTGATGCATCTTTTTCCTCTCCATTCTGCTAATTGCAAAGTACCTCGGCCTTCCAATAGTTTGCCCCTTCATGCGCTTCACTTACCTTCTCATGTTTAACAGCTGATACATTGGTGCAGATGTGGAGGCACCCTCTGCTGCCAGGAGGGCCAGTCAGGGTCTTCAGGTTCTAATCTACTGCAGTCCAGAGTCCACTACTCATATGCGATTCATTCTTCCACTGCCTGGGCCATCACTGTGTAGGAACTCTGTGCGGCAGCTGGATTCAGCCACTCCGCTGCAGCCCACTCCCCTACTCTGCAATCACTCACTCAATGTCATCCAGGTTCCATTCTCCTGTGCTTGCTGATGGTTCTTCACTAAGTAAGCATATGGGTGTATGCCTCTGCAAGCGCACAGGCCCCCAAGGCAGCCACTCATCAAATCTCCATTAGGGGTGGGGGGAATTTGCAGAATTTGACTCTTCATAAAAACTCAGTGAGATTCCGTGGAGTTCCGCCAACGGGCAGAAATAGGCATGTTGCATTGCTCATGCTGTGATTTAGTGCCGGCTGCATGTTCCGCAATCAAAAATCCGCGCGAATGGCACCACGGGGTGCGCCAGAGGGCGCAGATGCTTGAGTTGATTTTGCTGGGGCTCGAGTAGATTTTAACCTGAATCGGCAGCCTTCTGACTGTGAACAGTTGTGACTGCCCGCGACCACCAGCATTAGAAAAATCTCACTGGATGTCCTCTTAGCGCCCAGAAATCATGCTAGGGGACACCAAATTTACTTACGCTCACCTACTTATGGCTCTGAATCCGCACAGGGAAAAACATTTGGCCATGTGGCGTCCGGATCGGCCAAATCTCTGAGTTAAAATTCAGTCTATTCCCCAAGCAGCATGGAATATTCTGCCCAGCCCTAATACCAAGTCAAATAGGAACAATAGGCAGCATGGCATGATTGGCACACTTGTTGATTCGGTGGCACAGCAGGGCACAGATCAAGACTCCGCCTATTCATTACTATGTCTCACGCTTGGGTCAGCACATCACATCAGAGGAGTCCCCAGCATCATTTTTTTTACAGCAGATGGATAGTGTAGTGTTGTGTGATCATGCACATTAGGACCCTTGTTGTCCTCGGTGGACTCCTTACAAAGTTACATATCGACAAACAAAGTTTATGACATAGTGTTTTCAGTTAATGATTGCATGCCGAAGAATAAAGACGTGTGTTATGGAGCTCTGTGTGTGGCGTGGTTATTTGCGAGCTCCAGAGCTGGGGAGAACATGACAACTGGCGCCGATTTGGGGATTCGTGCCCTGAAGAAACAAGACTGCTTTCCCTGAGAGTTTGCCGGGTTCCAGCAAACTGCTTGTGCGTGCCACGTGCAACCCAAGAAGCAGTCTATGGTTGGCGTATGTGTAGTCAAAGCTCTGTTCTAGCTCTTACAAAGCCCTTGAAGAAAGTGAAGGCCCTACAGAAGAGGGCAGTCAGAAGGCCCGCCAGAAGCCTACTGGCAGATTCTCATTTCCACACGAAGGTAAGTGTCCAGCCATTGGACAGATATGCAAAGGCTGTGGGAAATAAAACTATTTCAGAACGGGCTGCAAAGCGAAAGAGAAACTAAGTGCGTCACGACGAGAAGATAAAATGGATGCCAGAAAGTTCCAATAGCATTCTAGCCAAGCCCACAAGGCAAAATGGCAACATCAAATTCGTCTTCCTAAGGCTCTTCAACGTCATCATCGAGCAACAGTGAATAAGAAGGATGTGCAATGGTGAGGTCTCATGGTCCTTCACTGGCTACCTGTAGCCCAGAGAATCAAAATCAAATTGGCTGCTTGCAAAGAAGAACAAAAGTCAAAAAGAGATCCCCAAGTGAAGTGACCAAACTCATTCGAACTGCCTCAAGATCACGCTAAAGGTGAATGACTGCCCTATAACTTTTATTATAGACAGTGGTGCATCAATAAATATCATGCTGGCAGAAAAATACAACAAACTATCTCTGATACCACGTCTAACGCCGTCAAAAACAAAGGTGTACACATGGGCTGCTTGTACTCCATTGCAAAGTCAAGGGTCATTCATAGCGACCATGAGACATAAGAAAACAACAGTACAAGCACCAATTCATGTCCTCCAAGGTACTTCGCCAAGTGCATGTGTACTCAGTTTTAGCACTGCTGCTGACATGGGACTGATATCCATCAACTACAACCTCAATGCACAATATGAAATAGTAAGTCAATCAATCAATCAATCAATAAAAACTTTATTCAAATCTTTGTTGGATTCATAAAAGTACACACAGTTTAAAAATTATATTCACATTTATAAAAATATACAATAATCTTTGATTAAGAACTTCATCAGGCCACATCATTAAGTAATCCCACTTAATCATGTGGTACATTATACCCAGAGCCATCCTTCATTCAGTTTCATAAACAAGTTGGTCTAAAGATTTTAAGGATTTCCTTCTTTGTATGGCCCGAGTTATAAAACCAACAACAGCACTACAGATTAATTCATTTTCAAGCGTACATGTAAATTTCATCGCATCCTTATAGAAAAATAATTTCTGTAAGATAAAAATTGGATGTAAAAATTGTTTTCTAATATCTTGGTAAAACTTACAAAACAACAGAAAATGCATCGTTGTTTGGTTGGCTTTTCCCTCACATGGGTATTTATGTTCTATTTTTTCCCATTTGTTCAGTTTAGGGGAAGCCACCAATTCATGGACTATACCCAGCCGCATTCGTGTTAAGTAAAATCTATCCTGTGTGTTTGTGACTTTTACCAAATAGTTTGGGAGGCCAAGTGACTCGTTGTTAGCCGCATATCTTAATACGCTAACTTTTCCTTCCTCTCTCCCGGCTCTTACTTGGCTTACTCTCTCCAAATACAGTTTCTTCACATCATTCTTACCAAATTGTAGTATGGCTGTGGGGTTTTTTACCGATAAGTCTCTGTTAATGCTCTTTAGTAGGCTGTCCATATATGCTAGCCAAGGTATCTTGTTTGTGTTGTCTAGAGCTAGGCAGTCCATGATAACATCCCTAGTAAATTTTAAACCTTCCTTGCACCAGATGTTATGCCAAGCACAAAGCGCTCTTACTTGGATTAGATCAGTGACATATAATGTGTCTAATTCTTTGTGCAGGATATATGTTGACGTAGATCTTGGGGCAGCCAGCATATGGCATAGGAAGTAGTTTTCACAGGTTTGCAGTCCATTACAATTGGCATTATCCCATACTAAAGAACCGTAGGTAGCTACAGGTAAACATTTGCTACTGTATACTTTTAACATATCCCGAATGGGTTTACTGCCTATCTTATTGCAAAATCTAAAAACCGCATCTATAGTTCTAATCAATTTGAGTCTAGTCTGATCTAGATGGGGGGTCCAGTTGCAATTAGAGGTGAATAGAACACCCAAGTAAGAGAAATTTTTAACTTCAGTTAGCTTATGTTTCCTGACATAATGGGTCTTTTTCTTGACCCTACCTTTACCACATGTCATCACAAACGTTTTGGTGAGGTTTAATTTTAAGTCCCTCTGCTCCATGTATGAATCAAACACTTCAATCAGCTTTTGCAGTCCATTTGCAGTTCTCGAGATTAGGACTGCATCGTCTGCATACAGGAGCAGAGGGGTCGGTCTCGCACCTATTTTCGGGGCATCTGTGTTGAGGTTCTGAAGGGTTTTATCGACTCCATTTATATATAATGAAAATAAAAGTGGAGCAATCACACACCCTTGTCGTATTCCCCTTGATACCTTAAAGTTTGTGGTGCATTCCCCTCCCCTTCCATATCTTACTCTAGATGTCAGCCTCGAGTATAGTTGTGAGAGAAATGATATAATATCGGCAGGGGTGCCCATCTCCGTCATGACCTCCCATAATTTGACATGATTTACACAATCAAATGCAGAACTCAAGTCTGCGAAGCATAGATAGATGTTTTCTTCCTTTGCCATAGTGTATTTATTTATAATTAAGTGTAAATTTAAGCATTGCTCTACCGTCCCCATATCCCCCCTGAAGCCATATTGAGTTTCAGTCAAGATGTTATTATCGTTTACCCAATTCTCCAATCTTTCCAATACTATACGCCCCATGATCTTAGCAGATGAGTCCAAAAGGGATATGGGGCGGTAGCATCTTGCATCACATCGGTTCCCCTTTTTAAAGATTGGGACGATAACACTATCTGTCCAGGTCTTAGGAACATAGCCATTAGCAGCTGCGTTACAGACCTGGGTTAAAATGGGTGCCCACAGCTCTAAATATTTTTTATCTGCATCAGCTGGGACCCCATCGGGTCCAGGGGCCTTTCCCTGCTTCATCCTATTTATTGCCATGGAGACCTCCTCCAATTTAATGTGTCCAAGAGGTATCACGGCAATAGGGGAGGGCTGATCTATATTGTTAATAGACGCATTAAAAATTCCACTAAAATCGGTGAGCCAATCCTTTGGAGCAATAACTGTTTCGACGATAGGATCTTGATCGTCTTTCCACAGAGGTGAATTTATCACCTTCCAAAATAAGGTGGAATCCCTGGTCTCTGCTGCTTTATTCAACTTCGACCCGGCCTCCTCTTGTACCTCGCTCTTCCTGTTTTTTAATGCTTGTTTAAATAGAAGTCTGAGTCGCTTGGCTTCATCCCTATCTCGTGGTATTTTATGTAGGGCTTTAACCAGGTCTTGTTTTGCCCGTGTACAATCATGGTTAAACCAACCATTTGCCTGTCTCTTTCTCAGTGTTACTTCCTTTCTTAAGTTATTAGATATTGCCGCTGTCATTTTCTCGTAAGCGGTTATAATTTCTTCAGGCAAGGAATCCGCATCAGTACAAATAGAGAAGCTTTCCATATTGTCATTTACGACCCTATTTAGCATTATATCCTCGTCAATACCCGTCCATTTGATGGTAACAGTATTTTTCCCGGCTGCCACTACATTTGGCAGCATTAACTTATCCACAGGCTCGACTATGGTGACATATATGTTCAAGGTCAGTGAGGCATGATCGCTAAATCAATTCCCATCGTTGTTTCATGGACTATGGAAACTCAAGACAACGAAGGTGCAACTTCACATTAATGAGGACATTCATCCTGTTGCTCAGTGACACAGTCAGATTTCTTTTCATTTACAGGAGGCCATTGAGAAAGAACTAGAAACATTATTAAAGCATGACATCATTGAGAACTCCACAGTGGTAGTGCACAAAAACCACAGTGGAGGTGCAGTGCGCATTTGTGTTGATACGCGCCAGGCCAACAAAGCAATCGAGAGAGAAAGACATCTGGGTCCACACATAGCGGGCATAATTACACAGCTGAATGATGCCAAAGTCATCTTGATTTGAACAAAGGATAGCATCGACTCGAGCTGGAAGCAAACTGTAGGTACATTACGACTTTTTCAAAACATGTTGGTTTGTTCAGATACAAAAGACACAGCTTTGGTGTGTCGTTGGCTGCAGAAATCTTTCAGGATGTCATTCACTGAGTAATTGAACCTGTCACACATGATTTTAACTACAGTGATGATATATTACTGTTTGGGGCCACACGAAAGGAGCATGACAAAACTCTTACACAAGTATGCCATCTGCTCGCTGATGCAGGTCTCACTTTAAATGCAAAAAAGTGTGAGTTTCACAAAGCCAAACTCAAATTCTTTGGGCATATTTTCTCTGAAGTGGGAATGACTCCTGACCTTGGGAAGGTATAAGCATTGTCCTCCTCTTGTGCCCCACAAGATGTAACCATGCTGCGTTCCTTCTTAGGCATTGCCAGCTATTGCTCCAGATACATTCATGACTTTGCCAATGTGAGCGCCCCATTAAGAAATTTGACAAAAAAGAATATTCCCTTCCAGTGGTCATCTGAATGTGACTGAAGTTTCAAGAAAATCAAACTCGCAATTGAAAATGCAACTGAAATGGCTTATTTTGATCCAAAGTTACATACTTACTCATAGTAGACGCCAGCCCAGTGGGGTTGGGCGTGATCCTTGCTTAACAAATGGCTAAATGCTCAGAGACACATTGTGGCTAATGCTAGCAGAAGTATATCTCAGACTGAATGTGCCTATTCGCAGGCAGAAAAAGAGAGCCTGGCTGTAGTGTGAGCTTGTGAACCTTTTCATGTGTTTCTGTATGAAAAGCATTTCACCCTTGTCACTGACCACCAGGCATTTTATGATACTCTCCCTCTCCACTGTGGAGTCCCGCAGGGCTCCTCATTAAGCTTAACACTTTTAAATTTATATATGCAGCCTCTTGTGGACATTTTTAAATCATTCAGAATCTCCATAGTTTCGTAAACGGATGACACCCAATTGTTTTTTTTGCTCACCCCAGACCAGGATCCCTCTTAATCCACCCTAGGACCTTGCATGGAGGTGGTAGCCACCTGAATGGACAAATCCTGCCTTACGTTGAATGGGAATAAAATCAAATTGGCGATTTTGGGGAATAATTCCTTTCCTCAACAGCCCAATGACTGGCCAGACTGTTTAGGCCTTCCCCTGCCCCCAAAATGTTTAATAAAAAGTCTGGGGGTATGGCTCAACAAAACTCTATCGATGGAGACCCAGGCCACTAAACCTTTGGCCTGCTGCTCTGGGATTTTTTGAAGGCTGCACAAATCCTTCATCTGCTCCCCATGACATTCAGGGGACTAGTAGTCCATGCACTGATCCTCTCTCGCCTGGACTAGGGCTACTCTCTCTACCTGGGAGCGCTCAAAACAGGTATTAGCAAACTACAAGTTGTGCAGAATGCAGCTGCATGTGCCTTGCTACAAATACCGATATATACCACAGTGAGGATAGGACTCATGGTCCTTCACTGGTTACCTGTGGCCCAGAGAATCAAATTCAAGGTGCTGTGTATCACTTACAGAGCACATCGAGGACAGAGACCCCCCATCTCCCGTTAGCACATAGCCCTTTACACCCCGAAGAAGAGGATCCTTCAGTTCTCTAATGCTCACAGGGTCATTGTCCCTTTCATCTGAAGACCGAGAAGTGGCGGAAGGTCATTCAGTTACATTGCCTCCACATTGCCTCCACCTTATGGAACTCCCTGCCTTCGCAGGCAATTAACTTGTATTCCAGAAACAATTCAAAACATGGTGTTTCTACAACTAACGCCTCCACAGTTAGCTTCTCAAGTAGCTTTATAAATCTATCTAGTATAGTATAGTTGCTCACCATTTTCAGAAATCTGAAGGCCAAGATGCCCCCTCACATCGAGAGGTGGGGGTTGCAATTGCAAGAGTATGATTACACTATTGTGCATAAGCCGGGGAAGGATTGAAACCCTGCAGATTTCTTCTCATGAGTGCCGCTACAGCGTCATAGTGCAACATCTAAAGCGGCTGAAGAGTATATCAATTTCATAGTAAAGTCTAGCACCCCTGCAGCTCTATCCACTGTGCAGATCATTGCTGCTACTAACACAGACAGGGGCATGCTCACACTCAAGGATATCATTGCAAGGTAATCATGGAGAAATCATACTTGACCTCTCACAGATGACGTTGAATATTACAAATTCGAAAATGTGCAGGATGACCTTTCTGTCACTCAAGAAGGTATTGTACTAAGAGGTTCGAGAATTGTCATACCTGAGAGCTTGAGGCAACAAGTCATTAAACTAGCACATGAAGGACATTGTTGCATTCTAATCACCAAGAGAGCCCTCAGTGACCGAATGTGGTTTCCTTGCCTTGATGAACGAGTCGAGAATGAACTGAGAGCATGTCACCTGTGTAACTGCTTATCTCCCAAGACAACACAGCATCCGCTAAATATATCTGGTCTTCCTAAACAAGCATGGGAGAAAATTGCTGTTGATTTCTTTGACCCCTTAAACAAATGGATATCATCTCATGGTAGTTATTGATGTGTACTCACATTTTCCTTTAGTGGAAGATTTATCATCGACTATTCATGACATCGTTTGAACGTCAAGCATCAGAAAAGAACACCTCTCTGCCCACAGGCAAATTACGTTTTAGAACGATTTATTGGCACCCTGAAGAAAGTATTCAGCGCGCTGCGCTAGAAAAAATCAATCTCAAGTCAGCCTTATGTACAGCCCTTCATTCCTATCGGTCAACTCCCCATTCTACAACAGGGGAAAGCCCTGCCACCTTGCTGTTTGGGAGAGCCACTGGTACAAAGCTACCACAATGGACCACGAGCCGATTAATAGACACTGATGAGATTCATGTCATGAACACTTCTCGCAAAAGCAAGATGAAGACCTAAGCAGATAGGCGCAGATGCACTCGGGATACGGTTTTCGGAAAAGAAGACCTGGTTCTAATCAAACAAAAATGGAAGCGCAAGACTGACGCTCCATTTAATGCTGATCCAGAGTCATGACAAGTAAAGGATATATGGCGACCGCTCAACATCCTGGAAAGTCCATTTCGAGAGACACATAACATTTCAAGCATCTGCCTCGATGTTCGTCGGCTCCAGACAACATGAGTGAGACCAGTCCGCCTGAGTGCCAAAGTCAAGCATCTGAGTCTACATCTGCGATGCCAGATGTCAATGCAACTCCTTCATCTCATATGACTCGATCTGGAAGATTGATGTGAGCACATAGATGACTTATTGAGGAACTCTAATGTATATATGTTGTCCGTACTTTATATTTAGGAAAAGGGGAGATGTAGTGTCATGTGATTATGTGCAGTAGGACCCTTGTGGTTCTTGGTGGACTCCTTACAAAGTTACGTAATCAGTTGGGAGGTATTTTGGTGTGTCTAGGTGTGGCCAATAAAGTTTATGATGTAGTGCGTTCAGTTAATGGTTGCATGCTGAAGAATAAAGACGTGTGTTACAGAGCTTTGTGTGTGGCGTGGTCATTTGCGTGCTCCACAGCAGGGGAGGAAGTGACAGATAGGACTCACCGGAGCCTCAGCAAGAATCTGCCATGTTCTTTGGTAAAAAGCTCCACCTCCAAAACCCTCCTGTGAATGTACGCTGCCTTTTGTGCACCTGATGCATGGAATTGAGAATATGAAGAGTAGGCTAAACATGCTATGTCTCTGTCAAAGTTTGTAGAGATCCATTAAATTGTGCCAAAGTGACAAATGATGCCAAAGTTAAAAATCATAAAAGTTTTGACCACCTGTTTAGCCCCAGAACACTGCCCTTTGAAGTGTTATGAAACTAGAAATACCTGAAACATGGGGTGTACCTTGCTATTTACCTGCCACATTTCATGCATATCAAATAGCACCAAATTTATTAGCAACTGAAAATTTAATTGACCTCTTCAACTTTGTATTTCCTTGATGATTTGACACAATACTTGACATACCTATAGAAAACGTATCCTTCTAACCTTCTGCTAAATTTGAAAACTCATCACACAGTGCCAAATTTAGTAGCAAATGAACACTTGTTTGTCCCCATTTTTTCACCAGGCCCCTTGATTGATCTGTCTGAATTTAAAAATACCAAGGGAAAGTTGAACATGATAGGTGCCTGCTTAATTTCATGCATGTTTACCATAAGCTGCAAATGTTATAAGCAAATCAACAAAGCCCTATTCAACAGTTAGGCTTTAAAAAAGTGCTAAAGTGCTAACTCCTTCAAGCCCACCGCCACCCTTTTTAAATGCGTATTTCTTGAAAACCAATCAATCAGGGAATTGTAAGCGCGATACTCACCCATGAGGGTCTCAAGGCGCTGAGGGGGGGGAGTCCGCAGATCAGTTTAGCTGAAGAGCCAGGTCTTGAGGGTCTTCCTGAAGGTGTTCAGGGAGGGGGCGTGTCTGATGTCGGCCGGTAGCTCGTTCCAGGTCTTGGCTGCAATGTGAGAGAAGGATCTTCCGCCTGCTCTGGCTCTGTGGATGAGCGGGGTTTCGGACAGTGCGAGGTTGGAAGATCGGAGGTTTCTTTTGGGTACGTGGAAGTTGATTCTGTCTTGAGGTATTTGGGTCCGTTGTTGTGTAGGCATTTGTAGGCGTGAGTGAGGATTTTGAAAGTGACTCTTTTCTCCACGGGGAGCCAGTGGAGACTTTGTAGGTGTTGGCCGATGTGTTCGTGTCGGGGGATGCCGAGGACGAGTCTGGCGGTGGTGTTCTGTATTGTTTGGAGTTTGCGGAGTAGGGACTTGTTGATGCCGGCGTAGAGTGCGTTTCCATAGTCCAGTCTGCTGGTGATGAGTGTGTGGGTGACTGTCTTCCTTGACTCAGGGGGGATCCACTTGAAGGTCTTGCGGAGGATGCGGAGGGTGTTGAAGCAGCTGGAGGTGATGGTGTTGACCTGTCGGTTCATGGTGAGTGATGAGTCGAGTACGATGCCGAGGTTCTTGGCGTGGTCTGAGGGGGTAGGTGGGCTTCCAAGGGCGGTCGGCCACCAAGTGCTGTCCCATGCAGAAGGGGTGGTACCGAGGACGAGGACTTCTGTCTTCTCGGCATTGAGCTTCAGGCATCTGTTGGTCATCCAGACTGCAACGTCTTGCATTCCTTTCTGGAAGTTGAGTTTGGCAGTGGTGGGGTCTTTGGTGAGGGAGAGGATGAGCTGGGTGTCGTCAGCGTAGGATACGATGCTGAGGCCATGTTGTTGGACGATGGCTGCGAGGGGGGCCATGTAGATGTTGAAGAGGGTGGGGCTCAGTGATGAACCCTGTGGGACTTCGCAGGTGATTTTCGTGGGGTCGGAGAGGAAGGGTGGGAGTCTGATCCTTTGGCTTCTTCCGGTGAGGAATGATCGGATCCAGTCCAGGGCTGTTCCTTGTATGCCTGCGTCGTGTAGTCTGGCGACTAGTGTGTGGTGGGAGACGGTGTCGAAGGCCGCTGATAGGTCGAGTAGGATGAGGGCTACGGAGTGGCCTTGGTCCAGGAGGCTGCGGATGTCGTCTGTGGCGGCGAGTAGGGCGGTCTCTGTGCTGTGGTTGCTTAGGAATCCGGATTGGGACGGGTCGAGGACGGCGTTCTCTTCAATGAATCGTGTCAGTTTCCTGTTGACTGTTTTCTCTGCAACTTTGGCTGCGAAGGGGAGGAGTTAGATGGGCCGATAGTTCTTGAGGTCGGTGGGGTCAGCTGTGGGCTTCTTGAGCAGGGGTCTGACTTCTGCACGCTTCCAGTCGTCTGGGAAGGTGCCTGTTTTGAAGGTGGTGTTGATGGTGCATTGTAGTTCGGGTGCGATGGCGGCCGTGGCTCTGTGGTAGATGTGAGGGAGGCAGGGGTCGGTGGGGGCCCCCGAGTGGATACTTTTCATGGTCGAGGCGGTGCCTTCGGCCGTGATCGGTGTCCAGTTGGAGATGGTGGGCTGGCTGGTGTTTCTGGGGGGCAGGGGGCCATCTGTGGCGCCTGGTGGATGGTCGATGAAGTTGTCGTAGAGGTTTTTGATCTTGAGGTGGAAATAGGTTCCAAGCTTGTCGCAGAGGTCTTGGGATGGTGTGATGTCTGTGGCTTTGCTGCGTGGGCTGGTGAATTCCTGAATGACACTGAAAAGTTCCTTGGAGTTGGTGGAGTTGGCCACGATTTTGTTGTGGATGAAGTTCCTCTCGGTGGCTCTGATCTTGTTATGGTAGTCCGTCATGGCGTCCTTGTAGGTGGTGTGGTTTTCGGTTGTCTTGGTGTTTCTCCAGTTCTTCTCCAGGCGTCTGCAGGTGCGTCTGGCTTCTTGGAGAGTGGTGGTGAACCAGGCGGCTTTCCTGGGGCGTTGTCTGTCGGGGTTGCGTAGCGGGGCGAGCTCGTCTGCGCAGTTGAGGATCCAGGTGTGGAGTTCTCTGGCTGCATTGTTTGCGTCGGGTGCCCAGGTGTGGTTGTCTCGGGTGAGGGTGGAGTTAAGTTGCTCGTCGGTAACCTTGCTCCAGTTCCTTCGAGGTGGGCGTGGGGCTGGTTTGGGTGCCTTGGGTTTGTTGATGGCGAAGTGTACGCAGTGGTGGTCAGTCCATGGCGGCTGCATTGTGCGGCTGAATTGGACGCTGTTTCCTGCCGCGAAGATGGGGTCAAGGGTGTGTCCTGCTCTGTGGGTCGGTGTGTTGACGAGTTGTTTAAGTCTGATGCTGGTGAGGTTGTCACGAAGGATAGTGGAGTTGGGGTCGCTGGGGTTGTCGAGGTGGAAGTTCAGGTCTCCAATGAGTATGTAGTTTGCTGAGGCGATGGCGTGGGGTGCGATGAAGTCGGTGATGGTGGTGGCGAAGGGTGTTCGGGGGCCGGGGCGTCTGAGGATGAGGGTTCCTCGGAGTGTGGCTTTGGGGGTGGTCTGGATCTGGAAGTGCAGGTGTTCGGCGGAGGGGAAGGTTTCGCTGGAGGTGGTGAGGCGGAGGGTGCTCTTGTGGGCGATGGCGAGGCCCCCTCCTGGGTGGTTGGGGCGGTCTTTCCTCTGGATCTTGTATCCGTCTGGGATGGTGGTGCTGATGTCGGGGGCAGATGATGCATTGGTCCAGGTCTCTGTGAAGAAGGCGATGTCGGGCGAGAGAGAGTCGAGTAGGTTCCAGATTTCCATGGCGTGTTTGTGTACGGAGCGTACGTTGAGGAGGATGCATTTTAGGGTGTGCCCGGTGCTGGCGTCAGCGGTGTTGGAGGCCGGGGTGGCGGTGAGGGTCTGGCGGCAGTGGAGGCAGGAGAACTGGCCGTGGGTCATGTTCGGCGAGCCCTGTTGGCATTCTCTTAGTCTTCCAGGGTTGAGTGCGAGGAGGGTGGTGGTGTCGTAGCAATGGGTAGTGGGAGGTCCAGGGCGCAGACGGGCTTGCCTTTGGCGTGCCTTCGGCGCGCCGGCAGCGCGACCGCGCAGCAGCCGCCATTAAGTTGGGGTGGTGGGAGGGAGGAGAGGCTGGGAGGCGGGATTGGGGGAATTCCGTAGGGGAATTCCGGGGAGGAGGGGCCGCAGGGGCAGCAGCGGCGAAAGGCGAAAGGAACAGGCAGGCACGAGAAAATAAAAACAGTGGTGGAATTAGAGCAAGGCACAGATGGGCACAATAACAGTAGCACAACAGGGAAAAATTAAGAAAAAAACGGCTGAGAAAGGTTACGGTGGTTGCAGGCAGTCTGGTCCCAGTTGGAGCGGGCAGCAGGCGGAGGAGCCACGTACAGTTGTCCTACCTAGCATTGTAACAATCGATCTATCTGAATTGTCAGCACCTATATTGTCGCACATAAGACTATTATTCTAACATGCACGCCGAGTAAACTATATGCCGTTTTTAAAGTGGATCATGTGATAGAATTTGATGCCTGCCTAGCATATGCGTTTTCTCGGAACCAAACCCATTTGGGCTGTCTAAACACGATGTAATATGCTTGTAATCATGTCTACATTGTAATGAATTGATTTCTTTTTATGTGCATTATTTAAGGTAACCTATCAGTCGCAAATAAGATCTTGAGCTGATAGGGTGATCACATCCACTTGGCATGGAGTTAGAATTATGGGGAGCATCAGTATAGTGTATTTTTTCCATCACGGAGTGCTCGCATCAGCAGGTATCATTCCTTCGGATTTTAACAACTAACGCGGATTTGTTCCATGTATCACCCACGCGCTAGTTATCTACCCCTTTTGGAATCACATTAACTGATCCACACTGTTCCCTTTCATTTAATTTAATTTTTCTTGTTAATGTATTTCACATCCAATACCCTATGTAGTCTTTCCTCCATGGCGCCGCCGCGATGACTTGTCCATTTTGACAGGCATCGAGCATCTGTCATGACGCTGCCAGCGTGTGCACGAGGAAGACGAGCCCCTGCTATTAAACGGCAGGTGTGGCAGTGCTCCTGTTTCCCTTGACAGAGACGGATGCACTTTGAAGACTCTAGGTAAGCAAAAGCATAGACCGCGCATCGTTATTGGAGCGCACATCCTCCTTCCAGTCACGTCCTATGAACGTGCTGGCTGACAACATATAATATGGCTAAGAGCAGCTTTCTCTTTTCTATATTTTTTTAGATTGAAAGCACCCGGTGGGCTCTTCGGAAGTTGTGACTG
The DNA here is from genome assembly GCA_963921515.1 of Calotriton arnoldi. Classification (NCBI taxonomy): domain Eukaryota; kingdom Metazoa; phylum Chordata; class Amphibia; order Caudata; family Salamandridae; genus Calotriton; species Calotriton arnoldi. The sequence continues at coordinate 586,432 of CAWUFW010001612.1, read as the reverse complement.
TGTTCCACCTATTTAGGTAAACATGATTTCCTTGTTTGCATTACGGGCACTTAACATAGTGTAGTCATTTCAGGAATATCTGTGGTGGTTGACCTTTGGTCCTCCTTTTTTCTTGTTGTTTCCTTCAGATTTATATACAGCGGAATTGGGACCTTGAAGTTTATTCGGGCCTATGTTAATTTAGAAATACAATTTTCCTGTCTTAATGGATGATCCCCAGGGACAGTTTCCCTACTAATTATTTCAAGTAAGTCTGATTGATCGCGCCTTCCAGCTTATTTGATACTATTCAATTCTGTGGGATATAATCTGATGGCCCTCACCTTGTTTTCCAGGTGCCATCAATCCGCTCTCCGCCATTTGGAGCCTACGGGCCCAACTACAACGTTACCACCATCCAGTTGAGGGTGGCATATGGTAAATTCATTTTTAGCTTCATTTCACCCATTTTTGCAATTTAACATCCAATACACTAGATACTAAGGACTTCTTTTGTTAAATTCCCAGGTGCCCCATTTTCAGTCCTGAGGAAGACCCCGTCGTAAGGATTTAAGCAGCCTACTTTGTTTTGGGGGTCGAAACGTCGACTGTGTTATTGTCGTATGCCAGTTTGATCAACAGTGCTTTCTCACTGTGATAGTGTACTCCTAATCATGGCTATGTATTTTTCATCATTTAACTGTGAGGCCTAAAAAAGCCGTCTTCATTGTAAATAATTATGTGATGGATATAATGTCACTACCTTTCCTTTACACTTTTCCAACCCTCACTTGATGCACATTACCTCTTCCCCTTTTCTCTTCTCCCCGTACGCGGGGCACTTGTTTGGTACAGCCTTCTGAGTCATTTGCTGATTTATAAGCATTCAAAGATGTTTAATGTGATTAAATAACATTGAACCATATATCTTCGGTGTATTAGTGTTTTTATGTCTAAAGTGATTTAATTCTGTGTGTTCTTAAGAATTGTTCTACTGGGACCAATTCTTTACTGTACTGTCTCATACCCAGGTCCCAGTGGCTTATTTGGGTTTACCCTTTCTTTGTAACCTCATATGTATTATGTCAAAAACATAAGGTACATTTGTTTCTCTATGTAAGATATACACAGATATGGACCTTGGTACAGCTAACATACAACAAAGAAAAGCATTTTCACAAGTTTGTAATATGGGTATGTTAGCATTACCCAACACAGTTTCCCCATACGTTGCAACCGGGATATACTTGCTACTATATAATTTAAGCATATCACGTATAGGTCTATTGCCTAGCTTACGGGAAAATCTAAAAATGGCATCCACAACTTTAGTTAGTTTTAATTTTGTCAATTCTATGTGCGGGCCCCAGTTGCAGTTATAAGAAAAAAGTATACCTAAGTAAGAGAATCTTTGGCCAATTTGAAGTCCCTCACCAAGTGGTTCTTTTTCTTTGCCCTCCCCCGTCCACACACCATCACAAATGTTTTAGTCAGATTTAATTTTAAATCCCTCTGCTCCATGTATGCGACAAAGGCATCGATCAGCTGTTGTAGACCATTTGCAGTTCTGGATATCAGAACTGCATCATCCGCATACAGAAGCAGGGGGGTTGGGCGGGAGCCAATTTTCGGGGCATCAGTGTTCAACTCTTGTAAGATTTTGTCTATCCCATTAATATACAATGAAAAGAGGAACGGTGCAAGGACACAGCCTTTTCTAATACCCCTAGAGACCTCAAAACTTGGGGAACACTCACCATCTGTGACTCAATAAGTGAGTGAATCTGTAACTGGCTGTAAAAGTGTCTGAGTCAGTCTGCACTCATTCAGTTATCCATACAGCACTCATGCACTCACTCAATCATCCAAGCACCACTAATGCACTCATTCAATTATCCATGCACCATTCATACACTCATTCGATCATTTACGCACCACTCATGGAGTCATTCAATCACTATACAGATACTCATGCACTCATTCATTCATGCAGCGTAACTTTTTTTTAACCATGAAAGGCGGCTCTGAAAAGAGTTTTTTTTTTAAATTGGGTTTTAAATGTTCTTTCCTTTTTTAAGTTTTTTTCCTTTTTTTATATATCTTTTTTTAAATGAAATGGCATCTTGGCTTACAAAATTGTGACAGAAAGCACAAAAAACAGTGCAAAAAATACAGGAAAAAAATGAAAAATTAGCAAAGTTGCTTTCTTCCTGCTTTCAATATCATATCAACACACTGCTCTCCAATTGTGAGACTAACATTGCAGCATGGGCAGTAACAACCTACCTCTTTCAATTTTAGATACATTTGAGGCTTTTGGTTTTGAACTTCTGCAGGAACTGGCTCTCCAGGTAAAGCTGGTGCAGCACTGGAGGATGACGGTAGCTCTGCATCTCTCTCAGGTAGAGATCTCTTCAACTGTTTAATATGATATCCCTTCAGGTGGTACAGAAGAATATTTCTTTGCACTCCCTCTAGAAAGAGTCTTACTGCACAAGGTGTACTTTATCAGCTTGGCCACAGTTTTAGATTGCCCGGAAGGGATGGTAAAAAATGTCCAGGCAATGCTCTCCTTCATTGCTGGTGGCTCTTCATCAGGGGACTCCCTTCCTTCAGATGCTTCCTCCTGCTGCTGAGGCCCAAGATTGTCTTCCTCAAGTTCTTCTCCTACTCCTGAACCCATTATATTTTTTTTAAAAGGCAAAAAAATAACAAGAAAACTAGGTCTCCAGTATATAAAACAGGACAGCTCCTGGAACACTCCTAATTGCTGCTAGAATATTCAGGAAGGAAGAAAGAGGTGGAAACTTCCTTCCAAGTTAAAAAAAAACCTGTCTCCTCCAATCACATCTCTTTGTTTTGAGCTCACATGATTTTCACATTCACTGCCATCTTCGCTGAGCCCAACGTCATCTCGAACACTGACGTCATCGGGAAAACGTAAAAACATAGTAAAAGGTCTTTTATAATAAAAGTACTTGCAGAAGTGCAAGTTTCTATAGCAAAATATTAAAGTACTAACCACAAACACTGATTAAAATTGCTTTATGTATGTCTATCATACTTTTTTCAAAAATGTAATATTCACAGTTAATAGCATCACCAGAACTTACATGACGCAGCATTTGGCGTCATCGTGAGCACATAAAAATTAAGTAAAAAGTCTTCTATTATAAAATTACTTGCACAAGTACAAGTTTCTATGGTATAATAATAAACTACTGACCACAAACACTGATTAAAATAGCTTTATCTATGTGTATCAAACTCTAAAAAAAACATAATATTCACGCATAATCGTACCAATGGAAGCTACGTATCGCAGGGTTCCGCATTATCGTGACTACCGAGGTGTGCTTTTAACTAATCGACTGCTGAGTGCGTTTTCAAATGAGGATAAGTCAGAGGAAATGTTAAAACGACGGCAGTTCAGCCGTGAAAGCTGGACCATCCCTGGAATGAGCAGGGAGCCGCGAGAGCCTGGAACTTTCTGAGCCCAGCTGCGGAACAGTAGACAAGCAGAAATCACCAACACATTGCGATTTGGAGGCCCACTGGAGGGAGATGAATAATAATAAAAAAACGGTTTCAGCGCGGCACATACTGGAGGTAACAATGATATGAAAAGACACTACATATTCCAGCATGCAACAAAAGTTGACTTACTGAAGGAGCCCACTAGAGGGCACTACTATAAATTAACATGCAGACAAACAAAGTCTTTTCATTGGTACTGCGCTGCAACATGGATGCCTGTGATCGAGGTGCAGAAGCACCGAAACACGTAAGGCAAGAATAGACATTCATACGCAATAAAGCTGGTGTGCTTTTAACTAATCTACTGCTGAGTGCATTTTCAAACGAGGATAAGTTGGAGGATATATATATATATATATATGTACATATTTTTTTTCTTTCAAAACAAGGGACGCTGCACTCTCCAATCAAATATTCAAGGTTTAATATTCAAACATGTAACGTTTCACCAACGCGTTTCAGCCTCTTAGGGCCTTTGTCACGGTAGGTGAGTCTTTCTTTCATTGTACTTTTTATACTTTCACATTAGCCTACAATGCGGCATTGTGGTTGTTGTAGTACAAAATCATCACTTAAAACAATATTTAGAAATTGACTGTTCTTTGTATATGCATTTTAGTGATTGTTTTCTTATTGAGCCAGAATGATAATAGCATTGTTAGTATAGTACTTAGCATATTTAATCACTGTACACTTTCATGCAAGTAAAAGATTCTCCAAACATTTTAAGTGCTCTCTATGTTAGCTATGGGAGTGTTTTGATTAATTTGTTATTACTTTCCATGTTGTTTTAATAAATACACAGTCAAGTCCCTTTTCCCTTGTCTACAAATGATACCATTTTTTCATTAGTTTCAAGTTGTGTTCATTTTATTTGTTCGGGGTTTAGTACCCATAGTTTTCTATAGTTTTTGAAGGTCCCCCGCATTTAGATTTTTTATTGCTTCTGTGTATTAATGCATGTATTTTAATTTGTATAAAGTGTCCAGTTCTTTATTATCATTGTTTTTTTTTATTTTCCGATGCTGCTGCTCTTTTCCTTTTGGGTGATCTTCCTTTTATCCTAGATGTACATATAGTTCTTCGTCATTGTTAATTCCCGATGGTACCTTTGCCTTTAATCTTATAATGTAGCGTGATTCCAATTGCTGCAGTTTCTTTATTCTATCACCACCACGTTCATTCTTCGTTATTGCATGAATGCCAAAGAAATTCATTGCCTTCCAATTGCCCTCTTGGCATTGTGCCATATGTTTTGCTGTGACCAACAACATCTTTTTCTTCAATGATGATCTTTTTCGGCAGGAATGTGGTCCTGCCATGGGCATTTCCTTTTCACCTAACTACGCAAATATTACCATGGGATGATGGAAAAAGACCATTTCATGAGGCGTAAAAAGCAATTCTGTGGGTTCGATATATTGACGATCTTTTATAATTTGGAATGGAACAAAGGAAGATTTCAGAAAATATTTTCAGAAATTGAACCAAAATGATGTCGGCTTATCCTTTACATGCATGGCCAGCAAAACAAAAATTGCCTTTCTGGATACATTGATATATATAGAGGAAGATCAGATACACTCCACCCTGTTTAGGAAAGAAACAGCGACAAACAACATACTTCACAGTACCAGCTTCCATCCAAAACCATTACTACAAAGTATTCCTTATGGAGAATTCATGAGAATGAAACGAAATTGTTCCAAAGATCAAGATGCAGAAGAAAAGATGGTTGAAACAACTGTGAGACTTAGAAACAGAGGATACAAAGATAGAGTTATTAAGAAGAGCAAAAAGATAATACAGAAAAAATCTTGCACAGAAACTCTAATAATTAAAAAAGAAAAACAAGCGGCAATACAGCAGAATCTAGAAACTCCAAGATTTATAATCACATACAGTAAAGAAAGTGGAAGAATTGTCAACAAAATACAAAAGTATTGGCATCTAATTGCAAATGATCCTGATATAGGATCCTTACTAGGATCTCGACCATTGGTAACATACAGAAAAACGAAATCATTAAAAGATATGTTGGTAAAAAGCTGCTTTCAAGAAAAACCCTATGGAAACTGGCTATGGGAACAACAAAGGGGTTATTCGAAATGCAATACTTGCAAAGTCTGTAAAATTGGAGTAAACAGAAGAAATATACAAGACAAAGATGGAAAGATAATAGACATAAAACAAAAGATTACCTGCACCACTAAATTCGTAATATATGTCATCCAATGCAATTGTGGACAACAATATGTAGGAAGCACAATCTGCATGTTAAAGAAAAGAATTCTTGAACACATAAGATCAGTGAAGAAAAAAGATATGACATATGCCACAGCAAAACATATGGCACAATGCCAAGAGAGCAACTGGAAGGCAATGAATTTCTTTGGCTTTCATGCAATAACGAAGAATGAACATGGTGGTGATAGAATAAAGAAACTGCGACAATTGGAATCATGCTACATTATAAGATTAAAGACAAAGGTACCATCGGGAATTAACAATGACGAAGAACTATATGTACATCTAGGATAAAAGGAAGATCACCCAAAAGGAAAAGAGCAGCAGCATCGGAAAATAAAAAAAAACAATGATAATAAAGAACTGGAAAATTTATACAAATTAAAATACATGCATTAATACTCAGATGCAATAAAAAATCTAAATGTGGGTGACCTTGAAAAACTATAGAAAAGTATGGGTACTAAACCCCGAACAAGTAAAATGAATACAACTAGAAGCTAATGAAAAAATTGTAACATTTGTAGACAAGGGAAAAGGGACTCGACTGTGTATTTATTAAAACAACATGGAAAGTAATAACATATTAATCAAAACACTCCCATAGCTAATATAGAGAACACTTAAAATGTTTGGAGATGTCACTGACCATGTCATGAAAGATGTAATATGTGACGTCATCAGCAGTGCATTGTGGGGCGCGAGTTATAGTTAGCTCAACTAACTATAATAGCTGAATTTCTCTGGTTTTGTACGAGTGAAATGTCCAACTAACTATAACGTCCCTGAAACCTGTGGTTTTTTCGGTGAATTTCGAAGGTTTTTTTAAATGCTAATTTCTTACTATAACGTCCCTGAAACCTATGGTTTTTTAAGTGAATTTCAAAGGTTTTTTAAATGCTAATTTCTAACTATGCCTACCGAGGTAGGACATGTGCAGAAAGAGGAAGAAAGGCACAGAAAGAAGCAAGAGAAATGCAGAAAGAGGCAACAGAAGTCCAGAAAGACGAAGAAAGGTGCAGAAAGAAGCAAGAGATATGCAGAAAGAACCAACAGAGGTGCAGAAAGAGGCCTTGTTGCAAAGTCATCCTGTGCCCCCAACTTTTTGCTGACTGGTACTGGTGGTAACTGACTCTGACAGGCCAGGCCAGGAGCCAGTGCTATGCTGAAAGACACTTAGAATACAGTGAAAACACCTACATACACTAGGGTACACTATGGGTTGGGGTACCCCTGCGATTGGCATGGCCTCCCCTGTAAGGCCCTAGTACATAATAGGGCAGGGGGATTAAAACTATCTCTAAGTCAGAGGTGCAGAAAGAAGCAAGAGCAGTGCAGAAAGAACCAACAGAGGTGCAGAAAGAGGCAAGAGGGGTACAGAAAGAGGTAAGAAAAGTACAGAAAGGAGCAAAAGAGGTGCAGAAAGAGGCAAAAGAACTGCAGAAAACGGCAAGAGAGGTGCAGGAATAGGCAGGAGAGGTGCACAAAGAGGCAAAAGGGGTGTAGAAAGAGGCAAGAGGGGTACAGAAAGAAGCAAGAGAAGTGCAGAAAGAACCAACAGGTGTTTAAAGAGGCAAGAGGGATGCAGAAAGAGGCAAGAGAAGTGCAGAAAGAAGCAACAGAGGTGCCGAAAGAGGCAAGAGAGGTGCAGAAACAGGCAAGAAAGGTACATAAAGAGGGAACAGGGGTGCAGAAACAGGTAAGAGGGATGCAGAAATTTGCAAAAGAGGTGCAGAAAGAAGCAAGAGCAGTGCAGAAAGAAGCAAGAGAAGTGCAGAAAGAAGCAAGAGAGGTGGAGAAATAGGGAAGAGGGGTGCAGAAAGCGGCATGAGGGATGCAGAAATTTGCAAAAGAGGTGCAGAAAGAAGCAAGGGCAGTGCAGAAAGAACTAACAGAGGTGCAAAAGAGGCAAGAGGGGTGCATAAAGAGGTAGGGGAGATGCACAAATTGGCAAGAGAACAGCAAAAAGAGTCAAGAGGAATGCAAAACAGGGAAGAAGGGTGCAGAAAGAAGCAAGAGAAGTGCAGAAAGAAGCAAGAGAGGTGCAGAAAGAGGTGAGACAAGAGACAACAGGGGTGCAGAAAGAGACAACAGGGGTGCAGAAAGAAGCAAGAGGGGTGCAGAAAGAGGCAATAGAAGTGCAGAAAGAGGAGAGAGAGAAGTGCAAAAAGAAGCAAAAGAGGTGCACTAAGAGGCAAGAGTGGTGCAGAAAGAGGCAAGAGCAGTGCAGAAAGTAGCAAGAGATGAGCAGAATGAGGCAAGAGAGGTGCAGAAAGAGGCAAGAGATATGCAGAAAAAGGGAAGAAGGGTGCATAAAGAAGCAAGAGAAGTGCAGAAAGAGGCAAGTGAGGTGCAGAAGGAGGCAAGAGAACTGCAGAAAGAGGCAAGAGAGTTGTAGAACAGGCAAAAGGGCTGTAGAAACAGGGAACAGGTGTGCAGACAGAGGCAAAAGAGGTGCAGAAGGAGGGAAGAGGGGTACAGAAAGAGGCAAGAGGGATGCAGAAATTTGTAACAGAGGTGCAAAAAGAAGCAAGAGCAGTGCAGAAAGAACCAACAGAGGTGCAGAAAGAGGCAAGAGGGGTACAGAAAGAGGCACGAAAAGTGCAGAAAGAAGCAAAAGAGGTGCAGACAGAGGCAAGAGAACTGCAGACAAAGGCAAGAGAGGTGCAGAAAGAGGCAGGAGAGGTGCACAAAGAGGCAAAAGGGGTACAGAAAGAGGGAACAGGGGTGCAGAAAGAAGCAAGAGAAGTGCAGAAAGAAGCGACAGAGGTGCTTAAAAAGGCAAGAGGGGTGCAGAAAGAGGCAAGAAAAGTGCAGAAAGAAGCAACAGGTGCCAAAAGAGGCAAGAGAGGTACAGAAACAGGCAAGAAAGGTACAGAAAGAGGGAACAGGGGTGCAGAAATAGGTAAGCGGGATACAGAAATTTGCCAGAGAGGTGCAGAAAGAAGCAAGAGCAGTGCAGAAAGAAGCAAGAGAGGTGTAGAAATAGGGAAGAGGGGTGCAGAAAGAGGCATGAGGGATGCAGAAATTTGCAAAAGAGGTGCAGAAACAAGCAAGAGCAGTGCATAAAGAACCAACAGACGTGCAAAAAGAGGCAAGAGGGGTACAGAAATAGGTAGGAGAGGTGCACAAAGAGGCAGGAGGGGTGCAGAAAGAAGGAAGAGAAGTGCAGAAAGAAGCAACAGAGGTGCTGAAAGAGGCGCGTAGGGTGCAGAAAGAGGCAAGACAAGTGCAGAAAGAAGCAACAGAGGTACAGAAACAGGCAAGAGAGGTGCAGAAACAGGCAGGAAAGGTGCTGAAAGAGGGCACAGGGGTACAGAAAGAGGCAAGAGAGGTGCAGAAAGAGGGGAGAGGGGTGCAGAAAGGGGCAAGAGGGGTGCAGAAAGAAGTAAGTGAGGTGCAGAAAGAGGCAACAGAGGTGCAGAAAGACGCAAGAGAGGTGCAGAAACAAGCAAGGGAAGTGCAGAAAGAGGCAAGAGAATTGCTGAAAGAAGCAACAGAGGTGTAGAAAGAAGCAAGAGAAGTGCAGAAGGAGGCAAGTGAGGTGCAGAAAGAAGCAAGAGCAGTGCAGGAAGAACCAACAGAGGTGCAAAAAGAGGCAAGAGGGGTGCAGAAAGAGGTAGGAGAGGTGCACAAAGAGGCAAGAGATACAGAAAGAGGCAGGAAGGTGCAGAAAGAAGGAAGAGAAGTGCAGAAAAAGGCAAGAGAATTGCTGAAAGAAGCAATAGAGGTGTAGAAAGAAGCAAGAGAAGTGTAGAAAGAGGCAAGTGAGGTGCAGAAAGAAGCAAGAGCGGTGCATAAAGAGCCAACAGAGGTGCAAAAAGAGGCAAGAGAGGTGCAGAAAAAGGTAGGAGAGGTGCACAAAGAGGCAAGAGAGGTAGAGAAAGAGGCAGAAGGGGTGCAGAAAGAAGGAAGAGAAGTGCAGAAAGAAGCAACAGAGGTGCTGAAAGAGGCGCGAAGGGTGCAGAAAGAGGCAAGACAAGTGCAGAAAGAAGCAACAGAGGTACAGAAACAGGCAAGAGAGGTGCAGAAACAGAAAGGAAAGGTGTAGAAAGAGAGAACAGGGGTGCAGAAAGAGGCAAGAGAGGTGCAGAAAGAGGCAACAGAGGTGCAGAAAGAGGCAACAGAGGTGCAGAAACATGCAAGAGAGGTGCAGAAACAAGCAAGAGAATTGCAGAAAGAGGCAAAAGAATTGCTGAAAGAAGCAACAGAGGTGTGGAAAGAAGCAAGAGCAGTGCGGAAAGAACCAACAGAGGTGTAGAAAGAGGCAAGAGGGGTGCACAAAGAGGTAGGAGATGTGCACAAAGAGGCAATAGGGGTACAGAAAGAGGCAAGAGGGGTGCAGAAAGAAGGAAGAGAAGTGCAGAAAGAAGCAACAGAGATGCTGAAAGAGACAAGAAGGATGCAGAAAGAGGCAAGAGAGTGCAGAAAGAAGCAACAGAGTTACAGAAAGAGGTAATAGAGGTGCAGAAAGAGGCAAGAGAGATGCAGAAAGAAGCAAGTGAGGTGCAGAAAGAGGCAAGAGAGGTGCAGAAAAAAGAGAGTGAGGTTCAGAAAGAGTCAAGAGAGGTATAGAAAGAGGCAAGATAAGTATAGAAAGAGGCAAGAGAAGTGCAGAAAGAGGCACTTGAGATGCAGAAAGAGGCAAGAGAGGTACAGAAAGAGGATCGAGAAGTGCAGAAAGAGGCAAGAGAAGTGCAGAAAGAGGCAAGAGAGGTGCAGAAGGAAGAGAGTGAGGTGCAGAAAGAGGCAAGTGAGGTGCAGAAAGATGCAAGAGAGGTACATAAAGAGGCAAGGGAAGTGCAGAAACAGGCAAGAGAAATGCACAAAGAGGCAAGAGAGGAGCAGAAAGAGGCAAGAGTGGTGTAGAAAGAAGCAAGAGAAGTGCAGAAAGAGGCAAGTGAGGTGGAGAAAGAGGCAAGAGAGGTACAGAAAGAGGCAAGAGAGGTACAGAAAGAGGCAAGAGATCTGCAGAAAAAAGCAATAGAGGTGCTGAAAGAGGCAAGTGAGGTGCAGAAAGGGGCAATAGAAGTGCAGAAAGAGGCAAGTGAAGTGCAGAAAGAAGACAGTGAGCTGTAGAAAGGAAGAAAGGTACTGAAAGAAGCAAAAGAAATGCAGAAAGAGGCAAGAGAGGCACAGAAAGAAGAGAGGTTTGTGCACCATTAGTACCAATTTAACACCCACATTTAGCAATAAGTAACACGTGACCATTCCAGCTTTGCAAAGGGCCTTCCACTACGCTGTAAAACGTGACGCTGCATTTTTGTGAACATTTAAGCTGTTTGAGCTAGAAACAAGGCTTTTTTTGTTCAAATATGCAGATTAGGCACCATATGATGGAATATTTGGCAAATGCGGAACATTTTTAATTATGTGAAAATTGATGCAGCCGAACAGTCACATAATTCCAGTGGCCCTGCTCATACCTCCGACTAGGTCCCGAAGTGCTCCTCAGGGGTTCCTTTTTTTTGTGTCTCATTGAATTTATAGTTTAGCTTCTATGGGAACGAGGAAGACTAAACCTGAGGTTACCACTCCACAACACAGACTACAATACCACATAATTACTCTCCAAAACACATAATCCCACTCCACATAATTCCTATAAACTAAATACCACATACTTTCTATTCACATAATTTCACTGCACAACATACCACATAATTCCACTACACACAACGTACATCCACTCTACACCAAAAAACATTAGTAAAAATATTTTACATTTACAACGTCAATAGCTCTAACTCTCGCAAATGTGAGACCTATTACATTACAAATGCTTCTTTAACTGGTAGTCGCGTTTGCAGAGTGGTGCAGAAAGCGGGCTGGGCCTCCGACCAGCGCCCAGGAAGTCCGTTGCGTAGGACTTACAGGATGTACCAGGAGGGCTTCTTGGCCCCCAAAGTCCCTCAGGAGTAAAGTGGACTTCATCCCCCAACCAGTACTGTGCCAGGAGGCGTGTTTGCAGAGTGGTGGAGAAAGGGGGCGTGGCCTCCGAAGACCTCTTAGCAATCCCACTGTGTGGGACTTAGTGGAGGTAATAGGAGAGGTAGTTGGCCCCAAGGACAGCCTTGGGGGCCAACTACCCCTCCTATTACCTCCAGTAAGTCCCACACAGCGGGATTGCTAAGTTGTCATAGCAGGCCACGCCCTTTCCCCACCACTCCGCAAATGCACTCCCTGGTGCGCTCTTGGATGGGGATTAATGTCCCCTTCGCTGCTTGGGGTCCTTAGGGGCCAACTAGCCTACCTGATACCTCCAGTATGCCCCAGATAGTGGTATTGCTGATAGGTGGACACAGGCCACACTCCCTTTGTCCACCACTCTGCAAACGCGCCTCCTGGCATGCTCTTGGTTGGGGGATGAAGTCCCCTTGCCTCCTGAGGGTCCCTGGGGCCTCGGACCACCTCTCAGCAATCCCACTGTGTGGGGCTTACTGGAGGCACCTGGTGGGCTAGTTAGCCCCCAGGGACCCTCAGGAATCAAGGGGACTTAATCCGCCAACCCAGAACGCGGCAGGGGGTGCGTTTGCAGAGTGGTGCAGGGAGGGGGCGGGGCCTCCGGCGAGATGCCGGGTTCTCTTTTCTTTTCGCATTTTTAGAAGGGGGGCTGTGTGGCCCCCTTCTTTTAGCATTTTTTGGGCCCTGGGGACCCCATCCCCAGGGCCAGACCCATTTTTTTTATTTATTTATTTTTAAAACGGGAAGGGGGCCGCGCGGCCCACCTCCCGAAGGCCGATTTCGGCCCTGGGGACCCCATCCCCGGGGCATGGTCTCGTTTATTTTATATTTTTTAATTATTTGTCGGGAAGGGGGGCCACGTGGCCTCCTTACCCTAGGCCATTTTTGGCCCCGGGGACCCCATCCCCCGGGGCTTCGCCATTTATTTTTTATATATATTTTTGGAAGGGGGGCCGCATGGCCCCCCTTCCCTGGGCCTCTCTTTGCCCCGTGGACTCCATCCCCCGGGGCCTGGACAGCCTTTCTTTATTTTTAAAATTTTGGAGGGGGGCCGTGCGGAGCCAGCATTGCTTTTGGGCAAGGGGAGCTGCCAACATGCAGCTCCCCTTGCCCAAAAGCAATTTTGCTTTGCTTCTTGGAAGCGAGAGCAGGTTTCCTGCTCTCGCTTCCATGAAGCAAAGCAGTGTTTGCTATGGCAGGGCGGGAGCCGTGCTCCCACCCTGCCATAGCAAATGGCAATGTCCCGGGGTGGGCACCCTGGGACATTGCAGGAGCCGGCCCTGGGGAGTGGCGGTCCCCAGGGCCATTGAGGGCTCCAGTAGGGGGCCTTGCAGCCCCCCTCCCAACGTGAAGATAGCCCCAGGGAGGTGGTGGTCCCCGGGGCCCGCAATGGACCCCGCATTCAAATAAACAGTGCCCCGGGGAGGTGGTGGTTCCTGGGGCAGTGTGGGGGGGCTCGAGCCCCCCCCACACTTTGTTTTTAGAAGTAGCTCCGGGAGGTGGCTGTCCCCGGGGCTGCGGGGGGGCCAATGGGCCCCCCGCATTTAAATCATGTAGCCCCAGGGAGGTGGTGGTCCCCGGGGCTTGGGGGGCCCTCAAGGCCCCCGCCAACAATAATGTAAAGCCCTGGGGAGGTGGCAGTCCCCGGGGCTTGGGGGGCACAGGAGGCCCCCCCACCCTAAAATGCAAATGACCCAGGGAGGTGGCGGTCCCCGGGGCAGCGTGGGGGGGGGCAGGACCCCCGTACGCAGTTTTAAAAAAAAGCCCCGGGGAGGTGGCGGTCCCCCCTGCTAATTAATTCGGCATTGCCCCCGGGACCTGGCCCACCCGGGGGCTTATAGAAAACAAAGCACAGGAGCCTGCGCTTCATTTTTAAAAAGTTTTTCGGCTGGATTCGCGCACCCAGCGCGAGTTCGGTCAAATTGTTTTAAAAAAGCTTTTTTTGGCCCTGGGGTCCTAGTGGGACGCCCTGAGCAGGCCTAGGGGGTCAGGGTGTTTTACCCTGCCCCTTTTCTTCATTTGTAACCTTTTCTTTTACCTTTTTCTTGTGACTCAGTAGCGAGTCACAAGATGGCTGCCAACACATTCTGGTTTGGAGTGTTGGCAGCCAATCAGAGTGAAGCTTGTGCTCGGGAGGGTTCGCAAATCTGAATCAATATTTTTATTTTTTTAATTTCTCAGGAACTACTGAACGGATTTACACCATTTAAAAAAAAGCACGCTTTCTGAACCAAGACCTACCTTTTTGCCAAATTTGGTGTAATTCCGTTCAGCAGTTCGGGCTGTAGCTTTGTTTAAAGTTTCCTATGAAAATTAACATGGGGAAAACATGTTTTGGGACCCCCTTTTTCTCAGCCCCTGCTTGACGAATCACCATGAAACTTTTAAGACAGGAGCTGACCCGAGCTGGTCATTCGTTTTGAAAATTTCGCGACGATTCGTCAAACGGTGCCAAAGATATTGGCAAAAGAAAAAACGCTTTTTGAATAGAAACAAGGTCCTAACTATAACTACCTACTGGCGACCGCCAGTAGGTAATATATATATATATGGTCAGCTTGGTTGTTATGCACCTCTGCACTTTGCTTGCTATAGCTCAATGATGTGTGGTTGCTTACAGAATTATCAATAAAGCACCTCGTCGTCAAGGATTTTGATGTGCCGTTCTTCTGTTTGCCCTTGACAAGCGGCGTGCACTAAAGGGCGTCTGACTACAGGGGTTCGAAGTAAAAAAAAAAAATATATATATATATATATATATATATACACACACACACATATATATATACAGAGACACTGTAAAGCTGCAGTAAAATTGTATGTGATATGCCCACTTGGGCGGGATCGGATGTGACACATACTCTTTGCCTATGTAATATAATAATGTTTTGAAATGAATTTATTGAGTAGAATTGACTCGACTTCAATTATAAACATTAGGCATGGACACCTTCAATAGCGGTACTTGCATAGAAGTAATACCTGTATATAATGTTGGCACTTGCACTTTATTTGCGTAAAAGCTTTCAAACTGCATTAGATTGTATTTGTAGTTTTGAATAACGTTTTTGGATTATAAGCACTTGCACTTTTGGCCATGAAATATTATGCCTTTTTATAAAAGGGATTTTAACAAGGTTAAGATGGCGCTCAAGAATTTGCATTTGCACTTTGCCAGCGTTGTTTGCACACAATTGCGTATTAAGTTATTTTCGTTATAACTTTCAGACTGTATTAGATTGCACATGCAGTTTTGAACAACGTTTCTATTACGAGCACTTGCACTTATTACCATATAAACACATTATGCTTTCTTAAAACGGGGATTGAACCAGTACAAGATGGTGCCCATGTATATTTTGTGTCAGCAGTATGCGGATCCGCTTTCTATGTTTAATCACGATTGTATGAATACGGAAGTGTAACATGTCTTGCCTTACCGTGAGAAAGCCGTAAAGGCAAAACGCGTCGGTCCGAGGCTATCGTGTCTGCAATAAACAGCATTTGAGCACTGTGGAGTGTCCTGAATTGTATTCTTTCTAATGAAGAATAAGTGGAGGTGATTACACGGATTTCCGGGATCCGTTCAGGACCGCCGCGTGGCTGAGCCCCGTACTACCAGACCTTGTGATTGTGATATATATATATATATATGTTGATTAAACCTGCATCGCAGGTATCACCACAGCACAGCAGGTACGGACCACTTGTTCCTTTCCGATGTTAAAAAAAGCAATTCCAGGAAACGTCAGGTTACAGCTCCATAGCTTTATTTAATGCTTCACCAAAATCGTGTGGACAAGTGTCCGCCCCACACACACAGAGGGACGAAGACCGGCTTGCACGCAATCTTTTCCGTCCGCAGGCCTCTGAAGAAGAAGAAAACCCTTTGAAACGCGTCAGGCGAGATTCGGCGGAACAGCTGTCAAGTCAAATGGAATCGATGGACTGCATGCTGGTCATGCCTCAATAAAGGCCTTTAGCCTCAGGCAGGTGCTGGAGTGCTGCTTAAAGCTTGGGAGAGTTGTGGAGCATGACATATATATATATATCCAATTGTATTGCATCCCTTGACCTCCGAAACGGCGAGAAGGAATACACGAACTCCACTTGAAGTGCGATAGGATTTTTTATTCTCTCCACATCGTAGTATATATATATACACACATATATACATATATTACCTACTGCCGGCTGTCAGCAGGTAGTTATAGTTTAGAACTAGTTTCAATTGGAAAAAACGTTTTTCGATATATATATATATATATATATATATTAGAGAAAGCTTCTGAGACCACCCCTGCTTTCACAACTCCGTAGCCAGGACGCACAGAAGGACGGCACACAGGAATCCTTACAGAAGCGATTTATTGGGCTTCAAATTGCTTCCAAAGTTTTTAAGCAAATATCCAGCAAAGTGCAAGGTGCATGTTAACCCCCGAGTCAGACCTATTATTATTAATCAATAAACTCCGCGTGACGCATTTCAACCGGCAGATGGTCTTGATCACACGCTGTGTGTGTGTATATATATATATATATATATATATATATATATATATATATAAATGAAAAAAGCTAAATGTAAAATTGGAAAATTTATACTACTCTGTAAATGTGAAGGAATTTAATATTGGAGGCCAAAAACTCAGATGGTATAATTAGCTTGATTCATGGGAACAGAGCAGGAGCGGGGACTTCGGTGTTATCACTCGTAGAGGCTCTGGATGTTTCTAATTGCTGCTAAGTTTGTAATTTGACCATCTGCACATATTGTTTTACACTGTTTTGAATCTGTGTTGAATCTGCCTAAATTAGAATTTTAAGAATGTCGGACCGATTTTCATTTTAAGTTTCTTTCGTTTTAAACTGCCTGTTTTTAATGCTAAACCTTTTTTATTAATGTGAAGTGTCTCAGATGCTTTTGCCCTTTGTTTTACCTACCTGATTACTGCACTTTTGCTCCACCTTGACCATAGAGTGGGTCGCTCCTCCTATCGGTCATAGAGTGGACAGGTTAGCGGTCTAGCTGCACGGGCTCGCCTATATATGGCGGCTGCAGAGCGGACGCGAACCTGAGAGGGGGCACTTCGGTGTTACCACTTATAGAGGCTCTGGACGTTTCTAATTGCTGCTAAGTTTGTAATCTGACCATCTGCACATATTGTTTTACACTGTTTTGAATCTGTGTTGAATCTGCCTAAATTAGAATTTTAAGAAAGTCAGACCTATTTTAATTTTAAATTTCTTTCGTTTTAAATTGCCTGTTCAAGTGCCAGTTTTTAATGCTAAACCTTTTTAATTAATGTGAAGTGTCTTAGAAGCGTTTGCCCTTTGTTTAACCTACCTGATTACTGCACTTTTTCTCCACCTTGACCATAGAGAGGATCGCTCGTCCTATCAGTCATAAAGTGGACAGGTTAGCGGTCTAGCTGCACGAGCTCGCCTATATATGGCGGCTGCAGCACGGACGTGCCCAGCGGCTGCGCCGCTGGTGTGCCGAAGGCGTGCCAAAGGCAAGCCCGTCTTCACCCATCCGCGCCCGGCCGGGACCAGGGGCCAGGAACCCTGGTCGAACTCTTCCACAGGAACATAATTATATAAAGTATAACTCTGATGAATTACGCCAGCTCAGGCCCACATTACCCCTGCAATGCTCACAGTTTATTGAACCTGACAGTCTCCACAGAAATATGTTACACTGCCAGCACCGTGGTCTCATGCTGGGGAAAAAACTACTTCACTCTGCGAACACACTGGGAAAGACAGAATACTGGAAAATGGGGCTCATAAACTGTAGGTCCCTCCCAGGCCATAAAACGGAGATAGGGCTGTTTGTGGAAAACGAGGCACTCGACATACTGTTCATTACGGAAACCTGGCTGAACCAAAGCTCTAATCCTGATATTATCATGGCCCTTCCCCCTGGCTATACCATTAGCAGGCATGACAGGGTGGGAAAACCGGTTGGAGGAGTGGCCATCATTCACAAAACTCAGGTCACCTGCTCCACTTTGCCTCTGACCCTTACCAATTACGATGCTTTGCAGTTCAGAATGACACTTTCCCCCACCACCTCTTTCTCTAGAACGCTCATCTATAGACCCCCTGGTCCATATGCTACTTTCTTAGACTCCCTCCCAGAGCTCCTTGCCAGTTCTCTCTTAGGAAAAGGAGTTCTCACGGCTCTTGGGGATTTTAATATTCACATGGATGACCCCGATAATGCAGCTGCCAATATACTGCAGTCAGATCTCGAAACTCTGGAACTTTTTCTGTTAGTAATTGGTGCGACACGTGAAAAAGGGCATATCCTAGACCCTATTTTTTCTAATGACCCCAAGATCCAGGTTCTCAGCCCAGTCCCTGTCCCATGGTCTGACCACCACTTTATCCCCTTCCTGTACACCAAACCACCTAGGCAGACTAGGACGGGTGGTGACCCAAGGTCGGGCAGGAAGTGGCCGAGGGTCGTTCCAGAGAAATGGATCAACTTCCTAAAGTCTGACCCACCATCTCTAAGAGATGATCTCAACGAGGCCCACTTATGCTGGTCGGACTAGATAAAGGACTCAGTGGAAAAATGCTTAAGAATACCTAACACGAAAACTCAATGTCATCCCAGAAGAGCACCCTGGTTCAACTGCCACTTAGCATCCCAAAAGAAAATATGTAAGAGACTAGAAAGGAACTGGAGGAAGAATTATGCCCTTGAACTCAAAACACTACAAAAACGCGATCAGACAATATCACAATGATATTAAGGAAGCCCAGTCGCAATACTATGCAGAAAGGATCAATATGGCCGCCAACTCCCCCAAAGAGCTTTTCAAAATCGTAAAGTCCCTCACTACCATAGAAAAGAGCTCATCCTCCCCACAATCCTCTGAGGAGAGATGCATTGAGTTTGCCACCTTCTTTAAGAATAAAGTGGAAATCATCTACAACTCACTGCACCTGAACACCATGGTTGACTCTGAAGTCATGCGAGAAATCTCTGACAGCCCTGGTCAGCACAATATTCCAGACCTATCTCCCCTTATAATCACCCCAACCCTTGACTCCTTTCCGGCCTTAAGTACGGAACAGTTTGGTCTTAGCCTAAAAAACATCAAATCAGGCTCACCTCTGGACCCTGTCCCCCCTCACATTCTCCTCCAAGGAGGGGATCCGGTTTTCTCTACAATGGCAGATCTCAGTTCGCTATCCCTGAGCTCTGGGATAGTACCAAACAAATGGAAGCACGCCATTGTCAAGCCCTTGCTCAAGAAACCCCTTCTTGATCCTACTTCATTGGGGAACTACCGCCCCATCTCATTGCTCCCCATTCTAGGCAAAGTCATTGAGAAACACGTTAATGGCATAATCTCACAATTCCTAGAGAAGAATAATATTCTGCAACGATACCAGATGGGGTTCCGCCCTGAACACAGCACGGAATCTGCTCTCCTCCTAGTTACTGAGAAACTTAAAATAATACTGGACCAAGGACGTACCGCCGCCATCCTTCTTCTTGATCTAAGTGTAGCTTTTGATACTGTTGACCACAGTATCTTGATACTTAGACTACAAGAGATCAGGATTCAGGAAAAGCCATCCGATGGCTGTCTTCCTTTCTAAGTGAAAGAACCTTCCAATGCATGGAAGCAGGCTTCTTTTCAGACACATTCAATGACCCATATGCAGTCCCTCAGGGATCGGGACTCAGTCCCACCTTGTGAGTCCTCTGGCACAAATTGTAGAGGAGTTTGGACTGTCAAGTGTGTCTTATGCCGATGACACACAATGGTAATCTCAGTGTCTGATGCTACCAACTCTAATCACCTGCAGCTAGTCCCATGCATGGAAAAAAATCGCTAAATGGATGGCCAACTGCAGTTTAAAACTCAATGGGGAGAAAACTGAGCTGATGTTCCTGGGTAACTGCACTGACCCCTGGAAAAGGATCAGCTGGCCAGACAACTGGGGTACCCCCCTCCCCGCTCCAAAGCCTTGCATCAAGAACTTGGGGATGTGGCTTGAACAGAATCTTTCTATGGATACCCAAGCTAAAAAACTTTCAGCCACCTGCTTCGGTATTCTTTGCCTGATTCGCAAGATCATAGACCTTCTCCCAGATCAGGCACGGAGAATGGTGATTCAGGCACTAGTGGTCTCCAGATTGGATTACGGTCACTCATTGTATCTAGGGGCCCCCAAATATGTAGTCAACAGGCTGCAGGTTGTTCAAAATGAGGAGACCAGAATGATACTAAAAATTCCCAAGCATGAGTCAGTGAAAGCCTCTTTGAGCAACCTACACTGGCTCCCTATTCAATCCAGGGTCAAGTTTAAGGCCCTTTGCTAGCCCACAAAGCCATGCATGGCAGGGGTCTAGCCCTGTTACGGTCTCTCATCTCCCCTTATATACCCAACAGGTCCCTCAGGTCCTCGGGCGATTTCCTAATGAGCACAACAAGGATAAAAAGAGCCAGATGGGGAGGGAGATCCTTCACTCATCTGGTCCCAAAACTTTGGAACTCGATGACCATTGAATTGAGACTTTTGAAGGACCTGCGTAGTTTCAGGAAGAAACTCAAAACATGGCTCTTTCCATTATTGCCCCTCCACACCGTTCTGTCACCCTCTCTGCAGCGCTGGGAAGCCCTTCGGCAGCTGTGCGCTTTACAAATCAAATAAACATAGACATAAACCGCAACCAAAATCTAGTATGAACGATTGGTAGCCTCACTCGAAGCACTTGTATGTGCTGACAAAAAGAGAGCATGCATTAACAGCAAAAAAGACAAAATGATATCCTAGAGTCTAGCATATCGCTTCATCTTTTAAAAATAAAACAAATTTTGAAAAGCTTCAAATTTCTCATTAAAATTAATATTTCAATTCTTGTTTATTTGTTGTTTCTAAATTAAATTAAATATTTCTTAATTTGTGTATTTATTTGATGTATACTTGTTACTGTATTTTTGTGTACTATTTTGAGACTCACACTGAAGAAATTGTTTAGGCCGGAGTCTCCATTATTTATTGGTGATTCCGAAGGGTCCACAGTAGTCAAACAGTTCAGAACTGCTGCTCTGGTTGTAGCCTCTCCTGGCCCTTCGCTTTACAAACAAATCAATAGAATACTTCAGATGCTATTCTGTGTCTGAAAGCCAGTAAGATATTTTCTTCAGAAACTAGAATTTCCCACCACACAGGACGGAATAAACCTTACAAACTTTCAAGTGGTCACATTTTCAAATGGCTCTTCCTTGATGGACTCACATTATCAAAAGTGGAAGTTGAGCAATCGACCCATACTTCTACTTGTATTGTACTTGATTCACTTTACTTGTTCCTCGACAGTAAAAAAAGGAACATATTCCTATTTGTGCTATGGTGCAGTGCATATTGTCCTATGAGCATGGTACGCAATGTCTCAGATCAGTGGTGTAACAAAACATTATGAGGCTCCCTTTCAGAATTCAATGAGTGGCCCTGAGTCTGCCGTATATCACAGATATTCATTGGCCTTGGGCTGAATGGGGGGCCCCTGAAGAGTCCACCACACGTAGCAGGGCCTGCCTTACACATTTGCCTCAACACCCCCTGGTTCAAAAATAAAAGCTCCAGTCAGTTCTGTGCTTACCTCTTCCCCTCTGATATGAGCAGTGCTCTGTGGAGGACACTCTCTCTGAGGGGGCTCCACCCACTCTGGAAAAGGGCCTTGCAGACTCTGACTGAAAGAGTAACAAATACGTTATTTTGTTTCTGTTCAGTCTTGAGTCAGCGCAGTGCCAGCTCAGAGCATGCTGCTCACTGCAGTTGCCTTAGGGAGGTACAAACATTTATAGAACAGACAAGTTTAGGGCTACCCCGTCATATATAGAAGCCTTGGGGCCCCAATGCACCACAGGAACTTTGTGGGGTTCTGTTGCGCTCCTGCTTTTCAATTCTTAAATCTATCTCTCTATGTCTTTTCATGGCAAACATGCTTTTGTGTGCAAACTATAAATCACATTTTTATAAAATTACATACCTAGACCTGGTTGGCATATTTTTCTAATGGAATTCTCCCAGGATATCTTAATCATCGACCATCCACCAGGCACCACAGATGGCCCCCCGCCCCCCAGAAACACCAGCCAGCTCACCATCTCCAACTGGACACCGATCACGGCCGAAGACACCGCCTCGACCATGAAAAGCATCCACTCGGGGGCCCCCACCAACCCCTGCCCCCCTCACATCTACCACAGAGCCGCGGCCGCCATCGCACCCGAACTACAACGCACCATCAACACCACCTTCAAAACAGGCACCTTCCCAGATGACTGGAAGCGCGCAGAAGTCAGACCCCTGCTCAAGAAGCCCACATATGACCCCACCGACCTCAAGAACTATCGGCCCATCTCGCTCCTCCCCTTCGCAGCCAAAGTTGCAGAGAAAACAGTCAACAGGAAACTGACACGATTCATTGAAGAGAACGCCGTCCTCGACCCGTCCCAATCCGGATTCCGAAGCAACCACAGCACAGAGACCGCCCTACTCGCCACCACAGACGACATCCGCACCCTCCTGGACCGAGGCCACTCCGCAGCCCTCATCCTACTTGACCTATCAGCGGCCTTCGACACCGTCTCCCACCCCACACTAGTCGCCAGACTACACGACGCAGGCATACAAGGAACAGCCCTGGACTGGATCCGATCATTCCTCACCGGAAGAAGCCAAAGGATCAGACTCCCACCCTTCCTCTCCGACCTCACGAAAATCACCTGCGGAGTCCCACAGGGTTCATCACTGAGCCCCACCCTCTTCAACATCTACCTGGCCCCCCTCGTAGCCATCGTCTGACAACACGGCCTCAACATCGTATCCTACGCCGACGACACCCAGTTCATCCTCTCCCTCACCAAAGGCCCCACCACTGCCAAACTCAACTTCCAGAAAGGAATGCAAGACGTCGCAGTCTGGATGACCAACAGCTGCCTGAAGCTCAACGCCGAGAAGACAAAAGTCCTCGTCCTCGGTACCACCCCTTCTGCATGGGACAGCACCTGGTGGCCGACCGCCCTCGGAAGCCCACCTACCCCCTCAGACCACGCCAAGAACCTGGGCATTGTACTCGAATCATCACTCACCATGAACCGACAGGTCAACGCCGTCACCTCCAACTGCTTCAACACCCTCCGCATCCTCCGCAAGACCTTCAAGTGGATCCCCCCTGAGTCAAGGAAGACAGTCACCCACGCACTCATCACCAGCAGACTGGACTATGGAAACGCACTCTACGCCGGCATCAACAAGTCCCTACTCTGCAAACTCCAGACAATACAGAACACCGCCGGCAGACTCGTCCTCAGCATTCCCCGACACAAACACATCAGCCAACACCTACGAAGTCTCCACTGGCTCCCAGTGGAGAAAAGAGTCACTTTCAAAATCCTCACTCACGCCTACAAATGCCTACACAACAACGGACCCAAATACCTCAAGACAGAATCAACTTCCACGTACCCAAAAGAAACCTCCGATCTTCCAACCTCGCACGGACCCAAATACCTCAACGACAGAATCAACTTCCACGTACCCAAAAGAAACCTCCGATCTTCCAACCTCGCACTGGCCGAAACCCCGCGCATCCACAGAGCCAGAGCAGGCGGAAGATCCTTCTCTCACATTGCAGCCAAGACCTGTAACGAGCTACCGGCAGACATCAGACACGCCCCCTCCCTGAACACCTTCAGGAAGACCCTAAAGTCCTGGATCTTCGGCTAAACAGATCTGCGGAGCCCCCCTCCCCCTCCCCCAGCGCCTTGAGACCCTCACGGGTGAGTAGCGCGCTTACAATTCCCTGATTGAATCATGTAACTGAAAAGAATTTAAATTCTGAAGAAGTTTCTTGACTCTTTTCAGATGTTCAATTTATTTAAATATTTCAGTGAACAGATCATAAGATCTGAATTCTAGATAGTAAAATATATAAATTTATATTAAAATATGTTTAAAAAACAAAGTATGTTGTAATACCGTGCCCAATTCCAAACACAAATTCCTAGCATATTGATGCCACAACTTGCTTTCTGTAATATCGTCTAAACCAGACCACATATTCACAACAATGTTATACGTACTCAATCTCATGCAGGAAATGATCCTCCTGAAATATAAATCTCTACTGTAAAATGCTTCACTAATCCTTTGAGCTGAGCCGGAGCCACATCAATTTCTTAAAATTGTAAACTTATAGCAGCTACGTAGACCGTCTGAAAAGTTGCATAAGGAGGAATGCGCGTGGCAAAGCCTCACTTAACGGATGTCTATTTCACCCTATAACTCTTGAACGTAGAAATCAATATTGATGTAATGACTTTTCTAAAGTAATGAATGGGATACTATTTCGTAAAGATATGGGTCACTCAGAAGTGAAGCTTTGGCTGTGATTGATGCTTAGAGAACTCTGATTTGTTTATCTCCATCAGGCGTGACATGGGTCTCACTCCCGACGTCAGTGCTTAAAACGTCACCTTAGACCACGTTGCATCTGTACTCTGTGGGGGGACATTAGGGCGATTTCCCAGGGGCTGCTTTACATTAGGGTATGCCCTAGATGTCTCAAATAACTTGTGTGCCATTGCTCCGGCGAATGCATGTTCCTAATGTGATTTTCTCTTCCTATTAACTGCAATCATAACATTTATAACTGTTTTACATTGCACTTCATACCACACACTCCTGGTGTTCGTAAGCACTGTAATTAACAGGTGTTACCTCCATCCAATATTATAGCAATAAGTGCACTAATTAATTTCTTGTTTTTAGCTCACATTATTAAGAAAGATTTATTTTCATAAGCTGTACTCATTGGGGCCAATTTTTAAAGGTAAATACACTTGTGTATATTTACTAATATGTAGATTTACTACACAGCTAAGTGTAAGTGTACACTTTTTTGCTATTCACGATTTCCGAGTGTAGATTTCCATCTATTTGTGGTAAATGTACGCAATGTGTAGACTTACATGTCTCCACCACCAAAGTAGTGGAGACAATAAAGACTGAATTTATGGCTGCAATATTACTAATAGATACTATTCACATGTAGGTGGAGTTCTCTGCCACCGTGGCAGAGATCTCCATATGGGAAAGTAGAGGTAAAATGAATGAAGTTTATTCATTAAAACATAGAAATATTTTAATGTAAAATATACATGTAAAATTATTTCAAATAACAATTTTTAACCTAAAACGAATAGAATAAAATGTTACAGCGCATTAATTCGTCAAAATAAATGTTTATTACATAAATGATGTAAATATATACATTTATTTTATAAATATTAATATATAGACAGAAAGCATCCCATCCTTACTAGCATTTTTATTTTTGATGAATATATTTAATTAAAAGAAATGTGTTTTTGTGATACAGTGTAAATCTGTTGTGCAGTTTTTGAAAAATTGGTGCTTAAAAGGTTCTCAGTTGGGCATGAAAGGTTTAAAACGTTAGTTATATCTGGACCGTTGATGTCCAGATACGCTCTGATTGGCCAATTTAAAGGGGACTAGTCAAACCTGATTGTCTGGTAACAAAATGAACAATATACAGTAGCAGTCATTTCAGGACTCAGGGACATGGTCGCTGTGTTCTGACATTGAGTTAAGAAGGGGGCAGGGTGAGCACACCTAGACTTCCCAGGGGCATGTGGAGATCCCAAGGGGACTCACACTTGATTGGCTGGCCACATCATGGACATATAAATCATTTGTTAGTGGTGAAATACTAATATTAGGAATTCTGGTGAGTTCCCAGGTGGTTTTGCTATGTGGAAAATGCTGAGTCTTTGCTGGGATTTGATGCACAATGTTTAAGGGAAAGTTGTTTTTTATGATTTTCTCATAGAGGTTATGGAAGGTGCTTCAGTAGCTACAATGAGAGCACATTTTCAGTAAAGTTCACACTATCGTCCTCATTCTGGAAAGTGGGAGCCCTGGGCCCTTGTCCTCTCTGGCCATGCCATAAACGTCTCTGTGAGGAGAGCTGGACAGGAAGGACCAGGAGAGAGAAATGGAGACAGGAGGCAAGAGCCTTGTAAATGGAAAGATCTTCCCCAAAACACTGGCATCTCAGAGAGGCTGGAGCGATAGTGGATTACGGCTATCTAACTTTAGAATTGTTGATGGGAGCAGATGAGGAAAGAGAGGGAGGACAAGCAGACAAGAGGAGCGACAATTCAAAGACGGGGCAAGTGAGAGAGGATGGGAGACAGAAATGGGGAAGGGAGGAGAGGAATTAGTGCTAGATTGGGTTTAACAAATATGGTAAACTTTTAGAAGGGTGCTAGGCAAAGACAAGCATGTGATATGCAAATGACTACTGAACCTCCTTAAAATAATGTATCCACAATTGCAGAAATCTGGAAATATGGACTGCACATTCAGTACCTGCGGGTCAAACTATATGGTTAGAATGTATTGCATGAGCAAAGAATGAGATTGGCATACAAAAGACGGCATAGAGACCCATTTAAATCAGGTATAAATATGACGGGGGCTCACAAGCGAAATAGTGACAGAAGGTAACGTAGATTTGTATTCCTAAAGAATATATATGAGATCTGCTTGGTAGAAAAATAGTTGCATATACCAAGGCAATTACCCCTAAAGGTCTTGATTATGAGTTAGGGGATAATCCTATTTCTTGCACAGTTAGGATTCTGCACAGCGATCAGAATTCCGAGTTCTGTGATAATTGTTGTGTTCCTGCTTTTTTCCCCTGACAGATCTCACCAGGAGAAACCTGAAGAGTGTATTGAGCAAAAGGGTCTGTTAAAATTGAAACTATTTGTATTTCAGAGTGTTAAATACCAAATCTGCATGTTATTCCTCACTTCCAGGGGCAAAACACGGAATAGGATGGAATTAGTGCACTTGGAAAATACCTCAACCCAGTGTATATTCTGGGTGCAGTACAGATCACCCACGTTTCCGACAACCTCACAATCAATGACTAAGTATATTCAAGGAAGCATGTGTACTAACATTTCCTTGGATTATCAGAACAACAAAGTAAATGTGCCTGCTTTACCAAGGTTCTAAAGATAACTCTGCAGCATATTCAGACTCACGACCTACCTTCTATGAGATGCTGAGAGGCAATAAGCTATGGTAGCTCTTAAACTCCCTTAAGCTCCATGTGCTCAGGACCATCACAGGGCGGGCGGGGGCCGGGGGTGGACAGGGCATTAAGGACATGCCACATGCTTTCGGGGCCTTCAATAAAATCTATTTATAGGTTTGTAAATGAAAGCAAATCTGCAATCTTTACTAATAATGGTGCCAGAAGGCATGCTTTCTCTTTCCCTGTACTCCATGTATTTTAATACTTAAAAACAGGTGCTTATTGCGCCTGACAAAAATGGAATATGCGTCAAAAAGGCCCTGCTTGGTCGCAAAATTGCATTTTGCTGAAGGCCTCCCAACAACTTCGGATAAACCTGTCCGTAGAGGTGGTGTTAGCATATCATACGCATTCAAGAAAAAAAACAAAGGGGCCTATTTACAAGTCCCTATCGCCACAGGAACGTCACTTTTAGTGACGTTCCTTTGGCGATAAACCCTTCACCTTATTTACAAGGCGACATTAAGCCATTTAGTGTGGCTTAACTCCATCTTGTAAACAAGGCCACCTTTCACGCTACACTTAGCGTGAAAGGGGTGGGCAATGGGTGTTGTGGTGGGCGTTCTGCCCCAACACCCATTGATTTTCACGCTGCCCCCTAAAATGCTTTATTTCTCCTCGCTTTTGCTGTTTCCATGTGTGCTGCATTGTGCAGCATACATAGAAACGGCAAATTGCCATGAATGATTGTTTATGTGCAGGAAGGTGTCCCTTCCTGCACACAACCAATCATTTAAAAAATGATGATTTGTAACTGCACAATTCAGCGCACATAGAAGTTACAAATCACCATTCTGGATTGTTTATGTGCAGGAAGGGACACCTCGACGCAGGCTACCGTGCAAGGGTGCCTGTGTTGGCCCTAGGCAGCTGAATGTAGCACCAGCGCAGGGAGAAATGCAGGGGTGTGCCATATTATTGTAAATATGGCGCATTCCTGCATTTCTAAAGTGATGGAGCGCGGCGTTGGCAATTTTGAACCCACTCTCTGCCACTTTCTTATACATATAGGTTACTCAGTCACAACAGTGAGGGATATCCCATCTGCCGAAAAAAAAATCCCATAGGGTATAATGGGATTTATATTTTGCCCGGCGGGATATCCATCACTGTTGTGACCGAGTAACCCGTCCGCCAAGAACTATATCAGGCCCTTAGACACCACCTTAATACCATGGATGCTTTTCACCTCTAGGACATGTAGAAGTGTACATCAAAAAGGTAAATAGGAAGTCACAAGGCTAGATATGAGTAGTGAGACGAGCAGGCAAAGCTTATTCAGTAGTGTACAGAAGAAGAAACGGTTACCTGTATCCCTTAAGTGATGCAACCAGAAATTGCAAACAACAAGTCCTATAAAAATCTGGTAAGCGTACCAGGATCATAGAGGCAAAGTTAATGACATTGTGTAGTAAAGCAATAAACACTTGAGCAGTATGAACAGAGGTAAGAGACTTAACAGCAGGTATGAACTGACAGATTTACAGAGGATAAGTGGCTGAAACAGCAAAGTTAACAGGTATTCATGGACAAAATATGGTTAACTACAGTTTATCCATGATCAGTCATATATTAACATGTGTTTTTTGACCGATTGTTTGACTCAGAAAAAGAGAGGAAAAGCTACGTTTTAGTGGGACTATAAACTAGTAACACTGACCAAAGTAGCAAGAGAGGATGTGGTGTCCTGAGACAGACAGTGGTACAGAGCAGAAAGTGTGGATAGTAGAAACTAGTAGGACTGCAGAACCGCAGCATAAGTACCTACACCAGCATGAGAACAAGGCTATTCTTTGGTTTCCTAGTAATCAATGCAACCTGCACTTGGACCTGCACTTGCCCCTTTATGTGCACTCCTGCGTGCTGTTTGGTTGGAGCCTGAAAAAAACATGCATATGCTGCTTTCATATTTACCAGAAGCGTACCTCAGTAATCTCCATCTGCTGAGAGTTCCCATGTCAGTTACAAGTGCAACAGACACCAGCGTTGACATTTGGAAGACTAATTGCAAATGTTTTAAAAGGCTGAAACATGCCAACATATATGTCAGGCCTTATCCCCCAAATCTTTTAAGAGGATTAATTTGGTTTTTTTATACAGCACTTCTTCCATGTCAACATGCTGTTGAAGGATCCAGTTCTTTAAGAAACAGAGGTCCATGCCCTAGTTCTGCACCCTTCTGGTCTGCCTTTGCATTGTTTAAAGGTCCCAGTACTTCAGGCTGCAAATCTTCATTCTTGAATCCTGCCATCTACTCTGCTTTATTCTGCAGTTCCTGTACATGAGGGCTTCAGCTCTTCAAGCTTCAGTCCTGGATTCTACTGCTTTGCAAACTATAATACTGCAAGTCCACAGCAGTGTTTACAAGCCGGAAGAGCTAGTTATGCAGTTATGCCTTTTCTGAGAAACATTTTATGCTTTAGAGTCTTTTTTTCTTCTGAAACTGTTTGACACTGTTTTCCAGAAGGCAACTTTCTGTAATCTGTTAATATTTGACAAATAGTGTCACTTCTAAAAGGTTTTTTCCTTGCTACATGAGGATCAACATGTATGTCTAGCTTTGGACACTTTTGTTTCTAGAACTATTAAAGGATTGGTGTCATTGTTGGAATCTTCCTTTGAGGCCAAATTTAATTCTCATTTTCATCCAGAAAAAGAGGCGTTCTTGCCCTCTTTTTCCATCAGTCTTACATGTTGATGCATGAAGGTGTGTTTATTAGCAAGACTTGAAGACATCAAGCACACTGCTAATACATTTCTCAATTTTGTGGTTTCCAGAACGGGGTTGAAGCCCAATGCCTCTTCCCTCAGAAGGAACATCAGATAGGTGAAATATCTAGAAACATGCAGTCTCATCTCAGGTGGTGTCATCCCCACTGGTGGCTCAAGATAGGCTAAACATGTAGCCATTTGCTGTTTAAAGATTCATGGAGCACCGCTGTTTGAGATATATAGAGTAGAGATGTGGTCAAACCCAAATCCCTTCATCAAAAACAAATAATTGCAAGTGGTGGCTCCCAATTTAATGGAATTTGATTTTAAGGTTCTGCTTCTTCATAGCATGAATGATCTCAGAAAATGTTATTGTTCATTCAACTCATGAATGACTCTGCAAGTCTTGCTGTCCTCTAAGTCTCTCTACAGATTTTGGGTTGAAACATTTTTACTAGTGCATTTTGTCACCTAATAATGACGGAGATGAGGAAGGGTGATGAGGCGGCAAAAAAGCCCAGATTACTTACCAGTATTCTTTATCCTTTCTCTGCACTGTTCATTACGAAGCTCACACTCACACTTCTGAGTAGGAAGGTCCTCTTTTGGAGACCGTTGCAAAACAAAGGCCTAGGACAAGGGCGTGACCTGGCAAGATGGCTGCCAAGTCGCAACTCCTGTACGCTCCTGCCGTGGAGCTGCTAAATCCTTCCTAATCCTTGCCCATCCACCTGTTCTGAGACTCCTGTGAAGTGGCCCTGGAACGCTGGTGCCAGTGGACATTTGGGGGGGCCCACTATGACCGTGCGAAGACACCCTAAAATATAGAAAATTGGGCCGTGTGGACCGGCCCTCGAGGGCTGCACCTGGTAGCTGCAGCAGACGAACTAGACCATCCAATGATTGACTTCATGCTTGCGGACGGGGACCAGCAAACATAATACCCCCAGACTCGGATTCCATAGCCATACCTTTGAGGTCGGGGGCTGCCGACCTTCCCCTGGGTGATCTGCGGCTTACTTGGCTCTGTATGCAGGCCTGGCCGTGAGCCGAGAAGAGGACCCGGGCCGGCGCCGTGGCGATGGCAAGGCAGTGAATGTTTGGCTTTCCCTTTGGGACCAAAGCCGACACAGGGACGAAGAGAGGCCAAGGACAGCTTCCCAAGCTGCAGGCCCTAATTGCAAAGGGGACTGCTGATCCCCATCCATGAATGTGGGCAGAGCTGATAAAGTTACTGCAGGGGAGACCTGAGGGCGCCCTGGCCTGGAAAGCCGGAGAGCACTGCCACATCAGGGAAAGTCACGGACTGGGGGAAGAGATATTTTTGAGAGAACCTCAACATACCTCTAAAGCACACGATGAAGCTCACTGTCCTCTCTATGCGCTGACTTCCCTGCACATAGTCAATAACTCTGCTTGAGGGAATTGCTATTCCATGGTCCTGGCAAACAAGTCGAACTGCCATAATTGGACAGTTTGCTCTATGTTCCTTCGAAACATATTGGGGTAATCAACGAATGCGACAGGAGGCTACGCCCTGGTTTCTGCGAGCAATGTTTATAGCATGGCCTGATGCGATCTCTGGTCACATACTGCACATCCAAGCTCCTTACTTGTTTGTGGTTGACGGTGGGGGTGTGCTGCCATAATATCTTGGGACACTAAAGCTGCCTGTATGAGGCTCTGGTGGTGGTGTGCACGGTAGCTGTGATACTGTGCACTGGGGTTTGGCATTCGGCCCCTCAACTGGCTGGGGTCTGGCTGGCTGGCTGGGGTCTGGGAAGAGGCCCTGCGACTTTAGCACATGTCTTGGGGAGTGCTGAGACTGGTTCTATGTGGCAGATGCCATAGGCCCGACCCATTGTGCGTGACCTTTGTCGTACGCCCTGGGGATTGATCATCCTGTGACTCCTGAGTCCTGCAGTCCATACTGAGCTTGAGGGTCGTCCTGTCTGGACTGTTGCAAATTGGTACAGTATACAATGGAGAGACCTTATAGCCCATTGCCAACAATGGGGAAGGGCAAAGGGGCAAAGACGGCGCACACCCCCGGGCCATGATAGCTCATTTGTTTAACCATTGCGACTGTGATGCCATCCTTCAACACATGTGCACACGCAGCCCCCCCAGATATAAAGACAAGCAAATATTCATTTATCCTGATTATACTCGTAAAGTTCAGAACTTGTGCAATAACTTCCTGTAGGTGAAAAGGAAAACTCAATATCAAATACAGCTTGTTGTTTCCCGCCAAATTGAGCCTATAATATGATGGCATACATTTTTACGAGTTTCTACAGGAGGTCCTGGACTGGCTGGACACCCTGAGTCAGTGTGCTGTTAGTGCCTCTGGAGGATGGTGGTCCCACGCAGGCCTGGTGCGGTGCTCTGGCCGTAACAGGAAAACATCCCTGGAAAGCTTGGAGTGTCTGGGGGTCCCTGCTGGAGATTGAGTCCTTGTTTGCACGGATAGAACTCTGAGATCAGAGGTGTCTGGATCGATGGACGGCAATGCCTTCTACTAAATAAGATTGGTGCCTGGCACCTTGAGTGACAGTACTGACACTGGATAGCTGCAGATGTGGCCTGGGGGATCCCACTCATGCCCCAGTGGGACAAGGACATGTTTGCTCACCTTTGTAATAGTGAAACTGAGGACACACGCATTCCTACACTGGTGTGCCGGAGAGGTGGCACCGGCACCCGGTGGGCTGTGGTGGCCTGCAGAAGCCTAGAGGAAGAAGATGGCTGCCCTACACGGACTATGTGTAAGGTTAAACTACTATATTGAAAGATGGAGTGTTTCTGTTATTGTTCCATGTCAGTTCATTTGATGTTCCTTGTGGGCTGTCAAGTTATACATGGAGGCTTGGTTTGTCACCATCTGTTTGCAATTTTATGGTGGGTGGATCACTCTTTAGCTTTGCTCTGCAGTGGGAGTTGGCAAGGGCCAGTCCGTTTCTGGTCCCCTGAATACCTGTCTTTGGTCTAGCGGTTCGAGGAGGATACTGTTTCGGAGCCTATTTCACACCTAGTATTTGCACTAGTTGAAAGGGGGAGGTGGGGGAAAAAGTGGTTGCTGGAGAGGTGACCGGCACCCTTCTGGCCAATAGTTGTGCTGAAAGATGTTCTGCACATTCTGCCTTGGGGGTCGGGGAATGGGTGGCATTGCAATGACATTGTTCATCAGTTTTATAGTTCTTTGTTTCAAGGGATGTGCTCTTGCTGCTTGCATCTTTCGTACTACACTATTAAAACTACCATGGCCTGGTGGGAGGGCTTTAGTTGTCTTTGCACAAGGTCATGCAGGGTCTGGGACATGACTACAAGTTCCTTACATGGAACGTTCGAGGTCTAAACAGACCCGAGAAACACCATAGAATATACACATTCCTCAAGTGATACCGGATATCGATTGCATTCCTACAAGAGACTCATTAATGGGGTGACTGAATTTCAACGCTGCAGCATAAATAGCAGGGCCATGTTTATGCCACCTCTTATTCTGCTTTCGTTAAAGGGGCTCTGATATGGGTGGCGCCGGGAGTCCCTTTACAGAAACTACAAGCGTGTGTGGATCCGGAGGGACCGTATGTTATTTTCCATGGGACCTTGGACGCACACGAGTTCTGTCTTGCCAATGTCTATGCTCCCAATACAAATAACAGGGCTTTTTTGGGGGGAGGTGCTGGCAATGGGCAGAGATTGCTTCCTGCTGAGTTGATTGTGGCTGAGGACTGTAATTGTGTCTAGGATAGTGAGATGGACCGTTTCCCCCTGAGGCTAGGTACTAAGCCCAAACTGACGGGCACCATGAAACAGATGATGCAGGGGGCGGGGCTGATAATCATATGGAGGGCTCAACATCCGCTCACTCGAGCATACTCACATTACACGTCGGCCGCGGATATGCACAGTAGGCTGAACTGCTTCCTTGCACAGGTGGAGGCGACTCCGCAAGTGACAAACACAACTTATTTGGTCAGATACCATTCCGACCCCTCCTTATGACATACTCTTTGGTCAGACGAGTACCTCAAGTCTCACTATGGCGAATGAAGGCCAAAGCCCTCACTGGTCCAATCTATAGGGTGACGATTGCAGAAACATTGACTGATTATTTTGCTCATAACTGGGAGAGTACCCAACACAGAGAGGCCGAATGGGACGCAATGAAGGTAGTGCTCAGAGAGTGGGAATGGCAACCACTACAGGCATCAAATTGGTTTCCCCAGCACACGCTAATGTCAACATGTATTACATAAATAACAGTGGTCAACAATTCTTGTCTTTCTTTGTATTTGTTAGGTTTATTCTCATATGTTCTTGTTTGGTTCTTTTTTTAGCCTTTTTTTAGCTAGTTAGTGTTATCTTTTTACCGGTTGTAATTCCGTCCCGGTTGGTCAAAGCGTACTCGCTGGGACAACGGAAGGCTGCATGAGCAAACACTCGGTAGGCGGTAAAACGGATGACAACAAATAATAAGGGATAATACTGATACGATTGGGAGAGAAAAACTAACGAAGACGAGGGGAAACCAG
Source organism: Calotriton arnoldi (assembly GCA_963921515.1). Lineage (NCBI taxonomy): Eukaryota > Metazoa > Chordata > Amphibia > Caudata > Salamandridae > Calotriton > Calotriton arnoldi. The sequence goes on along the minus strand of CAWUFW010001612.1, from coordinate 552,286 downwards.
GACGGAAATACAACCAGTTAAAAGATAACACTAACCATACCGATGAAACAGCCCTGAGGAAATCACGGCTACCTGCCATGGGCAACGAAACACGTGTTGGCTAAAAAGAGGCTAAAAAAAGAACCAAACAAGAACACATGAGAATAATCCTAACAAATACAAAGAAAGACAAGAATTGTTGATATCTGTTTTTTATCTAATACATGTTGACATTAGCGTGTGTTGGCGAAACCAATTTTTTGTACAAGCTGGGTGATCTTGGTTGTCCAACTGGGGAGTGGGTGATCTCTCCACCTCAAAGCACCGCACATAAATAAGTTCACGACAACATTCAAGTGTACTTCTGTAGAGCACCACAGAACCTTCTGCAAACCTCACCCACGCTGGCGTACACTACAGGCATCAAGCAAACATTAGAATGGGACCTGATAGTGCAGGAAAGCACATTAGCAACCTTGGAAAGAGTGCTACCACATGATCAGAGGACGCACATGGAGTGGAGGGAAGCAAATAAGAGCTTTGCTCCTCGTTCGAACGATTAGTAAAGCAGTCACGTCTCTCTTACAGAGGCAGACTCCACATAGAAGGGGACAGGGTGGGTCACTTATTGGCCAGAATGATAAAACGGGAATACTACACTGACCCCATACTGGTGCTTAGGGCTCAGATGGATAGGGAGGTGCATACACAACAAGCCATCAACAAGACTTTGACTGCGAACCTAGGATGCGTGTATACATCTCCTGAAGTAACCTCCAAAACACCTGGTAGTCACCTACTTGTACTCGTTACCAATGACACGTTTAGAGGTTCCTGAATGGGAGGAACTAGAGGGTCCTGAGACCAAACATGAAATACTATAGGCAATAGATTTCCCTAAGACGGTGAAAGCCCCAGGGGGAGGTGGAATGCCCGTGGAGCTTTACAGATCATTTTGAAAGACCATGGCTTAAAAACTGCTACCGGTGTATCAGGAAACCCTCGGAAGGGAGTATACTCCCTGCTTCCATGAGAGAGGCCCTGGTTGTGTTAATACCTAAACCTGGGAAGGATCTGCTGGATGCCGCCTTCAATTGCCCCCTCTCATTTTTGACATTGACCAAAAATACCTGGACAAATTCTAGTGAAACGCCTATACCGCAATCTTCTGAAACTGGTCCACCCATATTAGTCGGGATTTATCTTCCGCAGGAACACATTTTGCAACTTGCAACGATTATCGCATGTGCTTCATGGGCCCTGTCAGAATCATGTTCAATATGCTCTGGCTTTTTTAGACATATAAAAAGCATTTTATTCTGTCTGCTGGGACTTTATGTGGCAGGTGCTCAAAAGAGTAGGGTTGGGCCCCAAATTCCTTGTATGGATAAAAGTGTAAAATTACTGTACAAAGAACCATTGAAAAGAGTGCGCAAGGGATGATTTGTGCTGGAAGTCATTAAATTACAGTGGGGTACCAGGCAGGGATACCCCTTGTCCCCCTTACTATTCACCCTGGTGATGGAGCTGGTGGCATGAAGATTGCAACAGGTGCTGCAAGGTTGGGGGATTTAAGTGGGTCTGACGACGCATGTGGTGTCGCTATACGCAGATGATGCTATGATTTACTTGCGCCAACCTGAGGTATTGGCTCCAATCCTGTTAAAAGTGATGAGGTAATTCAGGGAGCATTCCGGGGTTATATGTCAATCACATAAAATCTGCATTGTTCCTGGTGGGGCAGCTGAGAGGAGATGAGATCGCACGGCTCCCTGAAGTGGGTCTACCATGGAAGACGGATAACGTTCTTTAACTTGGCATGCACATAGGGCACAACAGTGTCATACCCTTAATCTAGGTCACTTGATCACAAACCTCCACCCATCAATCCACTTCTGGAACACCCTAAAACTCTCCCTGATAGGGAAAATAGCCTTAATAAAATGGTGGTACTTCCTCATTGCCATTATGTATTGCAAGGCACTATATATGAGATTCCCCGGAGTATCTTTCGAGAACTGGACCAGCTCCTGTTGGAGCTATTATGGGCAATAAAGAGACGTACGATAGGCTTGGCCATGCTCAAAATAGAATTAGATAAGGGAGGGATGGAGGTACCCCACCTCGAAATGAATTATTTGGTGTCACACCTCCAATACGCTGCCCATTGGTTTGATGGAGAGCCAAATTGGGAAACGTCCTTATTGTCGGGCACACATGGGGGTGCTGGTTTGGGGCACTTATTGTTACGTGGTATTAGAACACCTGGAACCTTGCCGTATGTAATCAGACTGGTGTGCAGGCTCTGGGAATGAGCAGTGCGGGGGGTACTTCATAGAGCGCCATGCGCACCGTAATTGGATATATGGAAGATCCTGTCTTTTGCACAAATAGTGCAAATGATGTCAATTGACCATTGGCAAGAAGGGAGCTGTGTCACTTTAGATGCTATAAACCCGGCAGGCTGCTTTATTACCTTACATGACACAATTGAAACGTTTAACCTTGGAAGAGGACAGTTCCTACAATATGCCAAAATAGCAGCCATGACGTGGGAGATCTGGCCAGGGTTCCCTGAGGACCCGGAGCCCTCACAGACACTTGTTACATTGTTGATGATGGCGGGAGGTCGGAGGCTCATCACACATATATATCATGCACTCCAGACAGACAGAACTCGGCCTCCCCTCAAAATTGAGGATACATGGCAGCAGATGAGTGATGTCCCCATTACATCTGCGGAATGGACTAGGATTCATAGGGGGTGCAGGAAGGCTCAATGATCGAAAGTTTTAAACTTATTTAGTATAATGTCATACACATTGTGTAACTCTCCTTAACCCCCTGCCTGATATTTACCCCACTAGAGACTCTGGGTGTGCACGGTGTGGGTACAAACCAGCAGACTTTTTCCATGTAGTATGGGGCTGACCTCTGATAGAAACTTATTGGAAGGAGATATTAGGACATTTGCATAGGGCTACAAGCTGGACAATCCCTAGAGAGTTAAAACATGGTCTACTGGTCCTGGATAAGAAAAGAAGAAAGCTTAGCAGACAATTTGTAATACTTGGATTGATATTGGCCAAACAACGCATAGCCATTAGATGGTTGAGCTCTAGGCCCCTCTTGACGACTGAATGGCTACAAGATATAATGGAATGGGCCATGGCAGAGGAAAACCATTTGAAACAGGTGAGAAGTGACAACGTACTCGCATGGGGAACCATGATTCGTGATCTGACTCCTGACAGAGTCAATGCTCCCCTTATAGGGTGAATGCACTGGGAGATGATACAAGCAGGCCAAGTGGCTCACAGACACAGTGAGCGGTGTCCTGGGTTCTCGGGTAAAGTGATCAGAAGATGCGAAATGTTGGGGATGACACTTCTCTACTGCCCTAATGCTGCTGGGCAGTGATGATGTAATGAAGTTACACGGGGGAAGGGATATAATTTCAAAATGCATTTGTTTAAAGGTTATTTTGTTGTATTTCATTGGATTTAAAGGCATGTGACATCTTAATACGGAGACGCAGTTGTGCTGATTGCCTACCTCATGTTGTTGGTATTGTTGGGGAGTGATGAGTCACCGGAAAACCCTCTGCTGCGCATAGCTGTTGCACTTTATGTAACACTGTATACTGTTGTAATGCCAATAATTTTTTTTTAAATAAAAAACAGCAAAGGTCTAAGCCTTGTTAGGCACATCCCCCTACATGGTCACCTAATTGTCTTTTCTATGATCCAGATACAATGACAGCACAAAAACATCTAGATACAATCCACTTACTGGCATTTTTTAGGCTATGGGTGTGACAGTAGAGTGTCGTCAGACTACCAAAGTGCCCAGGTATATTTATTTTGAGTGGAGGGACACTTTCTGCCTTAAAATAAATAATCTGTTTAAATCTGCTCAGCTACCTTTTAAATTGGCAAATATATTTAGGGTGAGGGCAAACAAATTGGCCTTATGGATATTTGTAATTGGAGTGCAACCTGTAATGAGAATTTATCTGGATTAAAATCTGCATGTGACCCAACAGAACGTTTTATTGCGGATGTAATGCATTTTGGTACCCATGAAGGTTCCAGGGCTCTTGGGCATTAATATATGTTGAGGGTGTGGCAAAGGAACTAGCACCTGCTGTTATATATTTGCTTCTATGAGATATATATTATCTACTGGCGGTCGCCAGTAGATAGTTATAGTTAGGACCTATTATCCATAGGAAATCCGCGACATTCTATTTGAAATAACTCTTGCGCCGGTTGACGAATCTTCGCGAAAGCTTCCAACTTGTTTGGGCGCTCCGCTCCTACCCTGAAAGTCTCGGGTTGATTCAGTAAGCGGGGGCTGAGAAAAAGGGGGTCCCAAAACGCGTTTTCCCCATTCATTTTTCCATAGGAACCTTTAGTCGCAGCTACAGCCCGAACTGCTGAACGGAATTACACCAAATTTGGCAAAGAGGTAGCCCTTGGTTCAGTGTCATGCCTTTTGCTTAAATGGTGTAAATCCGTTCAGTAGTTCCTGAGAAAATCAAAAGTAAAGTCACATATATATCTATGGGCGAGTAGGGTCCGCGTATCCTGAGCGCACCCTGCGCGCACCGTCCCGATCACGAGCTGCATGCTAATTGGCTGTCAAGTGGCTGTCAACAATCCAAATCAGGAAGTGTTGGCAGCCATTTTGTCCTCGGTAGAACCGAGGGACAGAAACAAGTGCGCAAAGCGCAAAAGGGGGCAGGGTAGAAACACCCTGACACCTAGGTCTGCTCAGGGGTCCCACAAGGACCCCTGGGCAGAAAAAAGCATTTTTTTTTTTTAAACGGCGGGATGCGCTTAGGGTGCGCGGATCCCGCCGATTAAAAAAAAGCACAAGAAACAAGTGCGCAAAACGCACAAAGGGGGCAGGGTAGAAACACCCTGACCCCTAGGTCTGCTCAGGGGGTCTCACAAGGACCCCTGGGCAGAAAAAAGCATTTTTTTTCAAAATCGGCGGGATGCGCTTAGGGTGCGCGGATCCCACTGATTAAAAAAAAACACAAGAAACAAGTGCGCAAAACACACAAAGGGGGCAGGGTAGAAACACCCTGACCCCTAGGTCTGCTCAGGGGTCCCACAAGGACCCCTGGGCAGAAAAAGCAACAAAAAACAAAAACAAAAAAGACCGGCATCGTGCCGAGGCCCCGCCCCTCCCTGCAGCAGTCTGCAAACGCGCCCCCTGGCGCGTTTTAAGAAGGAAGTAATTCCCCTTGAATACTGGGGGTCCCTGAGGGCCAACTAGCCCACCAGGAACCTCCAGTATGTGCCAGGGGGCTGCGTTGCAGAGAAGGTGTACAGAGGCCACGCCCTTTTTACACCTCTCTGCAATGCAGCTCTGTGGCGCTTTTGGAGGTACATGGTGGGCTAGTTGGACTCCAGGGACCCTCAGTATTCAAGGGGACTTAATCCCCCAACTTAAAAACGCGCCACGGGGCACGTTTGCACAGTGGTGAAGGGAGGGCGGGGCTTCAGGTGACATGTGTGCAAACAGGCCCCGTGGCGCATTTTAAGATGGGGAATGAAATCCCCTTCAATCCTGAGGGTCCCTGAGGCGAACTAGCCCACCAGGTACGTCCAGAAAGTGCCACAGAGCTGCGTTGCAGAGAGGTGCAAAAGGGGCGTGGCCTCTGAACACCTCTCTGCAACGCAGCTCCTAGCGCATACTGGAGGTACAGGGTGGGCTAGTTGGACCCAGGGACCTCATGATTCAAGGGGACTTAATCCCCCAACTTAAAACGCGCCACGGAGCGCGTTGCTACAGATGTCACCTCAGGCCCCGCCCCTCCCTTCACCATTGTGCAAATATTCCTCTAAAATCAGCCGAAATACGAATTCCGATTTACTCACCTGTTATCAGGAGAGACCTCAGTGCTGCATCTTTCAGCCCAGTACTGATCCTGAAAAGTAATTTTAACCGTACTTACCAGTAACTTGAATTTCCTTCCATAGGATATCATTGTCTGCTTTTTGCTGAAAAAGTTTCTAAGTGTCGATTTTTGAAACATACAAATATTCCTCTAATATCAGCCGAACTACGAATTCCGATTTACTCACCTGTTATCAGGAGAGACCTCAGTGCTGCATCTTTCAGCCCAGTACTGATCCTGAAAAGTAATTTTAACCGTACTTACCAGTAACTTGAATTCCCTTCCATAGGATATCATTGACTGGTTTCACTTGGAAATTCTTCTAAGTGTGGAGTTTTGGAACTTTATAATATTCCTCTAAAATCAGCCGAAATACGAATTCCGATTTACTCACCTGTTATCAGGAGAGACCTCAGTGCTGCATCTTTCAGCCCAGTACTGATCCTGAAAAGTAATTTTAACCGTACTTACCAGTAACTTGAATTTCCTTCCATAGGATATCATTGCCTGCTTTTTGCTGAAAAAGTTTCTAAGTCTCGATTTTTGAAACATACAAATATTCCTCTAAAATCAGCCAAAATACGAATTCCGATTTACTCACCTGTTATCAGGAGAGACCTCAGTGCTGCATCTTTCAGCCCAGTACTGATCCTGAAAAGTAATTTTAACCGTACTTACCAGTAACTTATATTTCCTTCCGTAGGAATCCATTGTCTGGTTTTCAGCAGAAAAGTTTCAGTGTTGATTTTCACAAACTACAAATATTCCTTAAAAATCGCCTGTATGACTTAAACGCATTCTTTCAACTGTTTACAGGAGATGCACCAGTGCTGGATCCAGGATCCACCACTGAGTAAGAAAAAGTAACGATAACACTACTTACCTGCTAAGTGAATTTCCTCCCATAGGATAACATTGGTGATTCTATGTGAAAAAGTTTCTAAGTGTCAACTTTTAAAATACAATAATATTCCTTAAAAATCACTACTGTAACCAAAACGCTTTTACTCAACTGTTTACAGGAGATGTCCCAGGACTGAATCTAGGATCCAGTCCTGTGGTTAGAAAAAGTAATCAATAAAGTAACTAATTGCATTTAGCTAGAAATTCACATTGAGCTCAATGTTGCATTGTGTTTGAAATTGTGTTGCCCATTGCAACAACTGTAACTACTGTACTTAAAAATCTATTGCCTATTTGCAAAGTATTTAAACTAAAGTAATTCATTCTGAGAAAGTATATTTTGTAATGTAATGTATAATGTAATTACAATGTAATTTAAAAAATAAAACATCTAAAAATAGATAGTTTAAAAAAATGTAGTAAATCAGTATCAAAAAAAAATATATAACAATTAATACATTTAAAAATTGTCATTTACAAAACCTTTGAAATTCACTGAAAAAAACCATAGGTTTCAGACATGTTATAGTTAGGAATTAGCATTTAAAAAACCTTTGAAATTCACTGAAAAAACCATAGGTTTCAGGCTTGTTATAGTTAGGGTTTAGCATTTAAAAAACCTTTGAAATTCACTGAAAAAACCATAGGTTTTAGGAAAGTTATAGTTAGTTGGACATTGCACTCGTACAAAACCCGTGAAATTCCCCCGTTATAGTTAGTTCAGCTAACTATAACTCGCGCCCCACAATGCACTGCTGATGACGTCACATATTACATCACTCATGACATGGTCAGTGACATCACTGATGACATCACTGATGACATCTCAAATGACATCACTGATGACATCATCCATGTGAGAATTTAATGCATCTTCTCACACCCTAATATAACTTTTGATACACCCACTCTAAATTACAGACTGCCATTCTCAAAACCATACACACTCCAATACCAATAAGTACATACCCACTCACTGATTCTTAGGTCTACACACACACATCTACTCACTCACCCGTACAGTCACTCATACTTACAGTCACTCAGTACAGGACTATCATATGCACTCATACACCTATATAAACACTCACACAACGCAACTCATCCATAGAGGTACTCACACACCTAGTCAGTCATGCTAATAATTAATCACACTCCCATTTACTCACCTATACAGTTATACACACCAGCTCACTTACTCATAAAAATACTAGCACATTCTTACGCTCCTATGCAATCACTGATGCAAGCACACACTCATCCATATAGCCACTCTCACAATCACACACTCTCACTTATAGCCATTTATATACTCCAACACACATATATACTGCCTTTCACATATGTAGTTACTCACACATGTACCACTGAGATATACATTCAATCACTAACACACCCATACACACACTCACCCACCCATACAGTCCATCACAGACGCACTCTTGAAACCATGCACCCAGTGAATCACCCACTCACACATCTATGCACAGAGTCACACACACCCCACCCACACAAACACTGAGGCACCCATACAGATACTCAGAGAACCAATCCATAACCCATATAGACACTCATTTAGCTAGTCAGAAACCCATGCAGCTGCTTACACAACAACAGACAGACGGATACAGATATTCACACAGTTTAGTCACTCACCCATGCATCCAGTAAGATACGTTTAATCACTCACTTATAGACTCAGTCACGCACCTACTAAATCATCCATTCAGACGCTTATACACCCACTCATTCTTCAATACGCCTTTCCCTATATATATTAAACATATTTAAACTTTACAGAAACACACAATCACTGGATGATGTCATGAGTGATGTAATATGTGACGTCATCAGCAGTGCATTGCGGGGGCGCGAGTTATAGTTAGCTGAACTAACTATAACGGGGGAATTTCACAGGTTTTGTACGAGTGCAATGACCAACTAACTATAACTTTCCCTAAAACCTATGGTTTTTCAGTGAATTTCAAAGGTTTTTAAATGCTAAACCCTAACTATAACAGGCCTGAAACCTATGGTTTTTTCTGTGAATTTCAAAGGTTTTTAAAATGTTAATTCCTAACTATAACAAGCCTGAAACCTATGGTTTTTTCAGTGAATATATATATAGATAGATACATTTATTGTGCGATTAATTAAAATTGTTACAAAATTTCCCTCATAGTTTCCGACAAAAACAATGGATAAAACTCTTATAAAACATACTAGGGAAGAAAATACAGAAAAAGGTGCTTTTGATTATCTTTCCTTACATTCAAGGTTTCATGTTAAAGTTTACAAAGTACTAGCCCTGAAATCCATTATTATTGTCTCTATTTTGCTTAAATCATCAGTTGTCATCCGTTAATTTGTTTTTAAAGTGCACTATGATGGACTCTTCTCTTCATTCAATTATTTGATGGCTTGTTTGATATATTTCAAGAAATGTACTGTCAGTTTGCAGGAATTACATTTTTAGGCAGCTTTCTACATCTTCATTACAAGAATGTAAACTTGAAGTTTGAAAGATTTGTCACAACTAGTATTTCCTTAGTGGGAGCAATTTTTTGCAGATGCAAGTAATGTGGCTGGGTGTTTTTGGTGCCCAACAACATAGCCTGCATTGTCAATCCAAGTTGCTGCTCAATCTCCTACACCGAAGCCCTCTAAAAGGGATAACCTCAAATTTCAACTTTATTGGTTATTTTTTTGATTTTAGTAGAAGTGACTATTTTAATTATGGCGGCCAGTTTGGGGATCATAGAGTTTGTCGTCAGTTTCGCATTAGCTTTCCTACTGAGTCAATTAGGTCAATTTCTGTTGATAAAAGTTTGGCTTGCTTTACTATGAGCTTTGTCAGTTGAGTATTTGGGATATTTGCCTCCCATAGTTTGTTTGCTTACATATTTTGGAGTGACAATTTGAAGTATTTGTTCCATGAAGATGACTTGTTTTTATTACTTTATCACTTTACAAGACTTATCTTTTACAAAACCCACTTCCTGCCCGGGTACTTTCACCAGAAACTGGAAAAATACAGACCTAAACTCACTCTGCAATACTCTCTCCCTTTCTCCTCCAATTCTCACTGAGAACCTGAAGGGTGCAGAGGAAGCTATATCAGACTGGCTTACGGGTGCTTATAATACTCAGGCCCCCATTTCGTAAAACAAAAACCAACCGCCGTCACGAAGCTTCCAAATGGTTTTCAGCCGAGCCAAAAGCTGCAAAGCTTCAAATCTGGCAGGTGGAGCGTGAATGGCATCACACTTATTTACCTGAAGGCAGGGTAGGTTACGCCCAATTTTTTAAAACAGACAACACACTTATTTTACAGGTCAAATCTAAGTTTTTTTCAAACAAAATCCTGAATACCGAAAATATAACCAATGTAGTTTTTGAGACGGTCAGAGAACTTGCTAATCCTGATAGACTAGTTCTACCTGTGTTCCCCACTGAAAATGACAAATTAAATTCCTTTTTTGTTGAGAAAAAAAAGATTATAAGAAACAGCATTTCCATCTAGCACACAAACTTTTGACATCCTACTAGAAGACAGAAATTCTTTGACACTGTCTGCCTTTTCTGGTCATCAGTTAAGAGCATCTCTCCGAGCTGATGGCCACAGTCAAGACAGGCTCTCTGAATGATATATGTCCCCCTCATATCCAGAAAACAATTTCTTTGAGCTTTCAAGATATAGCCACCTCTTTTCTAAATGTATCCCTCACTTAGGGCAAGGTCCTGATTCCTTAAAGGAGGCTGTAGTGCTCCCCCTTTTATAAAAACCAGGGGATGACCCCACTATACTAAAGAACTACAGACCAATCTCTTTGCTTCCTTACTCAGCTAAACTACTAGAGACTCATGTAGCTCAACATCTGTGTTCTTTTTTGGAGGAATCAGGGTTTCTCAACTCCCATCAGGCAGATTGTCGTCCTTCACATTAAACTGAGACAGTCATCCACGCTGTAACGGATGGTATGAGGAAGGAGGTGGATCAAGGGATTAGTCAGGCACTGGTCCTTCTTGATCTTTCAGCAGCCTTTGACATGGTTGATCATGCTCTATTGATCAACCGTGTCAGCTCCGCAGGTGTATGTGACACTGCCCTTGAGTGGCTGGCCTCCTTTCTTACAGTTCTGGCTCAATCCATTTCCCTCCCCTTTATCATTCTGCTAAAGTCACTCTAGACTGCAGTGTACAACAGGGATCCTCTCTATCCCCCTACTTGTTCAATCTTTACATTTGCCCTTTCATACATTCTCTTCAGGAAAAAAAGGTGAAAATATATAACTATGCTGACGATATGCAGCTGATTTTCACCATCAACAACACCATGGAATCCAAGGCATTCTTCCAAAACACACTGTTATATATCCGGGACTGGATGAATTTTCACCAGATTAAGCTAAATTCCGATTAAACTGAAGTTGTAGTCACTAACAACAAATTGACCCATTGGAATCTCTCCTTCTGGCCCCCTGAATTGGGTCCTCCACCTTCACCTAAGAAAGCTGTGAAAATCCTTGGAATTCTCATTGATAAGGATTCATCCCTCTAGTTTCATATCTGAGCTGTGCCATCTTCTTGCATCTTCCATCTTCAGAGAATAAGGAAAATTGGGAGATACTTCACAGAATATTCTATTTGCTAGTCCTTTTCCTTTATAGGTTTGTATTGGCATCTGTATCATACCCCAATGTCTGCACCAGTATAGCTTCCCTTCTCCACAATTATGAAGGGCCTTCAAAGAGATAAATCGATAAAAATTGCCTCGTAGATCGTGTCTTTCTACGTTGTTTGATCCCTGGTCATATATGACCATTTCCTTGAATTGGAGGACTGTGATATGTTAATTTTTGTTGTTTTATCGCTTTGAAGGCCCTTCATAATTGTGGAGAAGGGAAGCTACACCAGTGCAGACATCGGGGTATGATCCAGAAGACAATACAATCCTAAAAGGAAAAGGACTAGCAAATAGTATATTTCTGTCTTCTGTTATACAGATAAATAATTATATCGGATGTTATTATATTCACGCCATCATAATATGCCCTTGGAGAGAAGAGTATATGGATATATGATCAAGTAACAATTGTTTTAGTTTATGAAGTTTTTAAATATATGAATTTGACCTGAGGAAGGTGGGGGATTGACTCCAAGAACCGCCGAAACGCCGCGTCGGCAGAATTTTTATAAGGACTTGTTATATGATAGAATCTTGATATTTAGGAATTGATTGTAATTTGTCTTAACAATTTTTGCATGTTTACATTATGGGATGTATAAAGTGTATCTACAAAAGACGGAGGGTTTGTTTAAGAAATATTTTAAATGATTGAATTGTATAACGTTTGGCATGTACTAAGATGACAGGTGCATCCTCTTTATGTTTTTGAACTTTTTATTATATATTAATTGATTTGTACATTGTGAACATAAGTAAACTCATCTGAATAATTTAAATAAACATATATTATTTACAAAACGGAGACAGTCATAATTGGTGATATAGATAAACAATATACATGTAGTATTTTATTTAGTGCATTTTAATTGGGCTACCAATTAAGATATAGATGATTCATGACTATGTAGTGTGAGCACGAAAGAGAATTCTTTTTTATTGGTTTTACCTACCCTGTCCCTTTTGGCTTAAAAGAGTGACTCTCTTGTATTTAGAGTTGAAACGCAATCATTACATAATCTAAAGTCAACATTAACTTGCATCCTATTTCCTTGCATGGGGCTGTTGTATGTGGGACTGTGATATCTTTTAATTATCATTGAAATGACATGTTGATGTGTAGGCCTCTTTGACACCCCTTTCTTCAATCCAGACTCCTAAATATTTGTAGGAAATTACCATTTCCAGTTTTACTTTTTTTCAAGAGCCATGTTCCCTTTGTTTTTAGATTGCGGCCAAAGATTTTACCCTTTGATTTGGCGTGGTTACTTTTGATGCTCTTGATATTGCAGAAAGAAATGAGTGTATCCAATGATCTTTTTAGCACTATGGGCATTTCTTTGCATATGATAGTATGATCAGCATATTGGAGTGCTTGGATCTTGGTTTCTGCATCCTACATGGGGAATACTCTTGCTGTGGCAAAGGCCTGGTTTATATTGGCTAGGTATACTTTACAGAGGAAGGGGGCTAAATTGCAACCCTCTTTAAAGCCTGTATTGGTATATATTTTCTTGGTTGGGACTCATTTTGATGATACTTTAATTGTGACCCAGGTGTGGGTACAGGGACTGGTCTAGGGCCGTGCAACCGGTGCCACCGTACCGATACTGACTTCATGGGACGCTGCAAGTTTATTTTGGTTTTAAAATGACCTGCTGGCATGTTCCTTACAACCAGCAATTTCCAGGAAACAATAAAAATGTCAAGATACCTCCGGTGATTAATGTTCTTCCATCAAGTTTTGTCTAGTTGAGATTTTGACTGATCATAAAATAGCACAGAAGGTAAATGTGCCTGCTGCAAAAAATGTGTACCATGGAGATCACTAAGTGCATATAATGTAAATAAGTCAGCATGTTTCTGCTTTTCTAAGAGACATCTTTTTGTTACTTGCAGTTTATAAGTTAAAATCCTAATATAGAACAGTGAATTATTGGCTGTCATAAGAGTACTGCATGAACACTGCAAATTATAGATTAGAGCATGGGTACTCACAAACATTTGCCCAGGGGCTGCAAAGTATAGTCTGTGGTGTGACCAACGGCCGCACTTATGCCAGCAGTGTGGCCGTAGATGATCTGGATTATTCAGGGATTGCGTAAGGAGGTCTAAAAAATGTTAAATAAACAGGCAAGCATTAATTTGCATGTTAACTAAAGTTAAGTGGTGCAGGACACCACTGTAGTTACTTCATAACTTCCTTTAACCTGCAAATAAATGCTTTCCCATTTTAAAAAAAATCTGAATATTAGTGCGCAGTAAGTAAACAGCAGCTTGTGCTGCTGTTCACCAGAGGGGCCGCATGTGAACGTCGAGAGGGCCACCTTACTTTGAGTATCACTGGATTAGAGCATAGATTAATGTTGCAAAAAGTGTTCATTTGGGTAGAAATGGATTCTTATTATTCTTACTCTTAAACTACACTGCCTACCAGTACGGATGACATGTCACTCCTACGACTTGTAGTCCTCCTGCTTATGTGACATTTCCTATACACTGATTTATATACGTATGATTGATTGTCTCTGTGTAATGTGTGCGTGATGCAAAGTGCTCTGACACCTTACACTGGTATGAGCGGCACTATATAACTAGTTAAACGCATCTGAAAGAGAGTGGTTATGGAGACTTGAGGGACACTGTTAAAGGGTGGTGGTGAGGCAATCTGTGGTGGAGGTGGTTACCACCTTCACCATGGATGGGGGCATCAACAAACATTGTCGCACCAGACGCCACCACCGCTAAAGCCGGCCCTGGCAGAGGCTACCTCCATCATGGATGGGGGCACCAACAAACATTGTCGCACCAGAAGCCACCACAGCTAAAGCCAGCCCTGGCAGAGGCTGACTATCGCTGTTAGCAGGACAGATGGAATACCTAAGTTCGCCAATTTGGCCCATAGTCTGCCTTTAGCTACATTGTTGAAAGTGGTTGCAAAGTCAATAAAGGCAGCAGAAAGAGGATGGCCTTTCATGGACTTCGATTGCTCCACTAATAATATTAGGCATCGTAGGTTATCTGTGAAGCTACTTCCCCTCTGGAACCCAGTTTGAAATATTGGGATCAGTTGTTTCTCATGGGCTCCTCCGTCCAGTTCCTGGCTTGGTATTTTAACAGTGCAAACACAAGGAGATGATGGACGGAGCGCTGAAACTTTTCAGACACTCACCCCCAGTCACAGATCTGGGTTGAATCCATCATCGTTCTTTAGCTCACTTTGGCACCTCACTTCAGAGGGCTGTTAGCCCCAAACCGGTCCCAGGATGCTTTTTTCCGGTCCAGGGAAGACATGGCTTGGCAGTTCGGGCTGGACTGTACCCATGAGGCACAGGGTCAAGAATGATTTGCATATAGCTGAGTCTGAATTGGGATGGCGAAGTGAGCTAAAGAACAATGATGGATTCAACCCAGATCTGTGACTGGGGGTGAGTGTCTGAAAAGTTTCAGCGCTCCGTTCATCATCTCCTTGTGTTTGCTTTGTTCACCCTAAGTTGGCAGGGTATGCCCAGACATGGGTCCCTTGCTCACTTTGCCACTGGATCAAGCTAGCCAGGCTGATGAGGTCTGTTAGCTTGAAACCAGTCCCAGGATGCTTGTTTCGGGTCCAGGGACGACATGGCTTGGCAGTTCGGGCTGGACCGTTCCCATGAGGCACAGGGTCAAGACTGATTTGCATATAGCTGTGTCTGAACTAGGGTGGCGAAGTGAGCTAAAGAACGATGTTGGATTCGACCCAGATCTGTGACTGTGGGTGAGTGTCTGAAAAGTTTCAGCGCTCCGTCCATCATCTCCCTTGTGTTTGCTTTGCTCGCCCTAAGTTGGCAGGGTATGCCCAGACGTGGGTCCCTTGCTCACTTTGCCACTGGATTCAAGCTAGCCTGGCTGATGAGGGCTGTTAGCCCGAAACCGGTCCCATGATGCTTGTTTCCGGTCCAGGGAAAACATGGCCTGGCAGTTCGGGCTGGACTGTTCCCATGAGGCACAGGGTCAAGACTGATTTGCATATAGCTGTGTCTAATCTGGGGTGGCGAAGTGAGCTAAAGAACGATGATGGATTCAACTCAGATCTGTGACTGGGGGTGAGTGTCTGAAAAGTTTCAGCGCTCCGTCCATCATCTCCTTGTGTTTGCTTGGTATTTTAACAGATCACGTCCCTTTAACATCAACAAGTGCAATTAATCAAAAGTTCTTCGGTGAGTTGAAGGATCCTTTTTTATTTATTATCATTAGAAGGAAACCCCTCCAGCAGCTTAGTATAAATTGGCAGCCAGACAGTTCTTAAAAAAGGGCAAGAACGGGTCTGTCCAGTCAGACTGGGTGAACTTAAATATGGCAGACAGAATAACGTTAGGGCCAGATGCCCCTGGGATGTGGATGACTTTTATAATGTTCTCCGCCCTTTGTGGTGTTATTGTTCCCTCTGTGGATTTAACAGGGGAGGTACAGCGATCGGCGCCTATTTCCTTTTCATCCAGTTTTGTAGCAACACTGTCTGCATATAGTTTATTAATGCATTTTGTGCAGTTCACTGGAGTGACATCTATAGAAGTAGATTGAGAATTCTTTGATGCCACCTGATTTACCATGAACGAAAATTTCCTGGAGTCATTGGACTTCACCACTTCCTAAAATCTGGCCCATTTAATTTCTCCTATTCATTTCTTTTTTCCCACAATGACTTTCTTTAGGAAATTGTGTTATTAGTTGAGAGGGGTGGAAGCCCCACTCAAATAATAAACACAGCTCTTGTCTGAGTGAACAACAAAAAGGTCACTAAATTAACCTGTGCTTAACCCTCTGGGAGCTTGGCAAAAAAAGCAGTCAGGATTAATTCAGAGGAAGTGTGAAAAGTATTTAGGCAGCACACAAACAGTAATAAAGTGAAAACACCGCACAAGATAAATCCCATATAAACATATAACAATAGAGCCTCAGTCCTCCTTCAGACAGCAGGACAGAAAGGCAGTCCTTTCAGCAGCAGGACATTCCTTCTGGCAGCAGGGCAATCCTTCTTCTGAATCTTTCCCAGGTCCAGGAGTGTACTGAAGAGTGGTTCTGAGAGTCCAATATTTGTACCTGGTGCCAGCCTTTGTGTATGGGGGACACCTTGTCCTACTCTGCACATCTGGTTCTGGAAAGTTCTACTCTTCCCTGTCAACGCTCCAAGCTGTCTAGGATGACAAAAGGCTGGTGTAAGGTTTCTTTGTATGTGCAGGAGGCAAATCCCTTTGAAGCGTAAGTGGGGCAGGGTATAGCTCTGCCCCCAGCCATCCTGGCAGGATGGCCCATACTGCCTACACCTAGTCCCACTTGTGTCACTGTATGGGAGGAATACACAAGCCCCAACAGCAGAGTCGACACAGTCATGTGACCCAGGATACTGGCAGAAGGCACAAATGGTTATTACAAGAAAATGCCAACTTTGTAAAAGTGGCATTTTCAGAATTGTGACTTAAAATCGAGCCTTACGATTTAACAGGATTTTGAATCACCATGCATTTGAGTCTAAACAGCATATCTCTATCTGCTCCTAATCCAAAGTTAGCACTTACTAAATGTAATAAGGTAACCAAGTGTTAGTCAATGGGAGAGACTGGCCGGCAGGGACATGCATAACTTTAAGTACACATGTCCTACTTTTCAAATACCATGTACCCTGTCCTAGGAGCTGTTACTGCCTCCCTCAGTGTGACATATAAGTATTTTAAAGGAAGATTTAGGCCTTGCAAAAGGCTTGCTTTGCCAGTTTTAAATGGCAGTTTTAAACTGCACTTACAGGCTGCAATGGCAGGCCTGAGACATGTTCTAAAGGGCTACTTTAAGGGGTAACACAATAAGTGCTGCAGGCCCACTAGTAGCATTTAATTTACAGGTCCTGGGTACATGTAATACCATTTACCAGAGACTTACATGTAAATTAAATGTGCCAAAATAGGTGTAGGACATGTTTTACGGAGAGAGCACAAGCAGTTCAGCACTGGCTAGCAGTAGTAAAGTGCATGCACAGAGTCCTAAAGCCAACAAAAACTAATTTTGAAAAAGAGGAAGGTGAAGGCAAAAAACGTTTGGGGATGACCTTGCACAGAGGGCCAATTCCAACACTTTTTAAACCTCTTTCTTATTTCTTTTATTTGTTCTTTCTTTTTTGTATCAGTCCTGTTGCCACTCTGGGATCTGAGAGCCTTGTTCCTTTTTCAGTGGATTTTCCAACACCCTGATGTCCTTCCCTGAGGCATGAGTGTTTGTAAGGCTCTCTCTCTGTTGGCTTGATTTCTCTGCCTCTGTTAGGTTCCTCTGTAATGCAGACATCCGTGTGACATACATGACCCCATGTTTCCCTTACTTGCCTGTTCTTACAGAAATTCTTTAATTAGGGTGTTACAGGAGTCTGAATTCTGCACTTAGAGGTTGTCACCTAACTCTTCTGATTGGTTCTATATCGATCCATGGGCCTAATAGTTTGTGATGATCCAATAAACAACAGTTCAGTTGCCTCACACATCTGAGCTTTGCGTTGTTGCTGGCTCAGTTGGAGATGACTTTGAATTCTCGTATTTGATGGAAGTGGGCAGTAGAGACCCACATGTAATCCAAAGATGCCAGTCTTTGATGCAATGTATATGTTTATGCTGCCGCTGGCCCATTGGTATTCTACCATTGGGGAGGTGTAGTTGTAGACCTATATTTTTTAGCTCGTTAATTAGGGCTTCTGTGAGAGAGTATCACACAAGTTCTAACATCAAAGTCCTGGTACCTTTGAATTTGCTCCAAGGACCCCACTTTAATCTCAAGCAAATGTAGTTCCATTTATGCATCCATAATTGTGCCTAAAAGTAATCTCCATTTTTTAAACCCTTCACAATCCAAGTGTTGCTACATGACTGGAGAACTTGAACGCTGACTTCTCTGAAAAAGGCTGTGCATCGAGGAGAAAGCGCTTGCGACACAGGGCCTCATTTATGAAAAGTGTGGCATCGCTGGGGAAAAACAGCGATGCAACACTTTTCATATCGCCATCCTTGAGACACCATGGATGCGCCGTATTTACACTACGGAGCCCCTGTAGTGTGGATTGTGGCCTCATCGTCGACATTGCTAAGTTAGCTTAGGCCTAGCTGCCATGATGCCTCTTTTTGCACACGTTACTCCGTGACTTTGTTTTTCCAGACTCTGCTTGTGACCGTTCACATTAGAACTGTCTGCATTTCTGCCTTTCACCTTTTCTGATGTCCTCTGTGGTTTTCATCTGCACACAATGTACAAGGTCGAAACACAACGTCCCTTGTTTTTGCTGTTCTGGTCAGCCCCTCGCACTTAGACATAACATGACATACAGCTGCACTGGAGAAATTTGTGTGCTTTTAATATTGTGAACTCACTGTTGAAGGCACTTGGAGAAAGACCTTTCCAGAGAGAAGAGCTGTGCTTGTCCGATGATGTAAACCTTGCATCTTGTTCTTGAGGTATGGGGGTCCCCTGACAAAGCGCAGAGGTCTTCTATTTTTATAATAAACTAGTTACTAGCACGGGGAGGGTGGCAAGGCCATATAGTCCTTCATCCACTGTCTTTATAAAATGCTGTCCCCGTTTGTATTCTATGGAATTGTAACAATGCTTACTGTTTTGTCTTTATGCATTATGCTGCTAGTACTGGCACGTGTACTGTGTCTTAGAGCACGTTAGTTGAAATAAACATTTTAAACTATACTGTGTCTCTTAATACGCACGTTGTGGACAAGTATGAGTGAGTAATGAAAGAGTGTTCTTGCTCCCGCGATTCCTGAAAGAGTCCGTGTTCTGGGATGTCTAATCATTGGTAGCTTCGCTGTAGTACGGAGAACGAATGAGACACTATAGCGAGTCGGATTGGGATTTTGGGCACTAAGGTGGATGGTTGGTACACCACTATACACCGAGGTCCTGTTTTCCTGTGCATAGTTCTGTATATGTGCAGAATCCCCGCAACACTCCATGTCGCAAGGATTGCACAGATACATCAGGAATCTTGTCATATCTGGTGGCGCAGTAATGACGCATTGCTGGAGTGTCGGTAAATTGGCGCCAGCAATGTGTCATTACACATGGGCGATTCCCAGGTAAAAGGCCCTGCATCACTCTTAAACTTGCTTGAAGCAGGTGTAAGGATTGTGACGGAGTCAAGTTGTAGGAGTGGTGTAGTAAAATCTCATAGATTTCACTGCGCCACTCCTACAAGGCTTTTTTACGTGGGAATGCCCACCCTGCATACATTATACCTGACGCAGGTATAATGTAGCGCAACGCTTCACAAAATGACGCGTCTACCTAGATGCGTCACTTTGTAAATAGGGCTCAGTGTGGCACATTGTTTACACCACCGTAGCATCATAAAAAAGTGACGCAACTGCAGCACAAGCCCTTATAAATAAGGGCCACAATTTTGTACATTTCAGTCGTTCTTTGATGAATTATGTGCTTGAATATCGAATAGATTTACAGTTCTGGTTTTTGGGCTGTTTTTTTTATCCTTGTCTTGTCTAGTAAAGAGGAATATAGAAGTAATAGGTAAAAAACACAGAGCGAAAAGGACAATCCATTTTGATGAAACATCTCTCTCGTCCTATGATGTACTCTTCCCTTTTACTAGTTGAGGTTGTAATACATTTTTGATTCACACCTATAAAACTAAGGGGGATATTCACAAGAACGTGTGATAATCATCGCAAAATTAGCTTAACGCAACTTTTCACATCGCAGCCCATCGTGGGAAAATAACACTGTGTTAACGTTGTATTCTCAACCCGGCGGCACAATGCGATAGTCTCACAATAACGCGCCAAATGACCGCGTTAAAATTAACGCGACGCAGAAAACATGCGAAACACCAACGCGAAAAAAGGTGCGATGACCCAAATCGCGAAACCAAAAACAGCGATAATCAGCGACAGGACTGCAATTCCCACGTGTCATGCGGGAAACTGCACTATAAAAGCACCGAAAAACACAAACAAAACAATTCAAACTGCGTAGCACCATGGATGCACCTGGACGAACTGCAGAGGACAACGCGAACCCCACAAGCCCCACAGACGACCAGCACGGAACCTCGGGGTCGGGGAAGGCCAAGGAGAAGAGGATGAGGAAGACGCGGTTCAGTCCGCAGGAAAACAGGACCATCGTTACGGAGGCGACAGAATACCACCAACAACTGTTCGTCACCTCCAACGTGTCATTGGCAACAAAGACGCAAACATGGCAGACTATCTTGGACCATGTGAATGCAGTTGCAGAGTTGAGGAGGACAATGGAAGAGGTCAAGAGGCGCCGGAATGATGTGAAGGGCAAAACCTAGAAGAAATTCGATGCCAACATGAAAGCAGCAACGCAGAATGGATGTGGGGGCCCAGCGGCACACCAGGAGCTGGATGACATGGAGAAAATGGTGGCTACAGTCATCATTCGGGATACGGTGCCAGGAGAAGTGGATCCGGACACTGCTCAACATGACCTGACACAACATCAACAGGGTGAGTACCGACCAGGGACTGGGGGGACGGGGGAGATGGGCACAATGGCACACATAAACAATTAAGTAGAGCACACTGCACACCCACAATGACTCTCGTCCTATGATGTACTCTTCCCTTTTACTAGTTGAGGTTGTAATACATTTTTGATTCACACCTATAAAACTAAGGGGGATATTCACAAGAACGTGTGATAATCATCGCAAAATTAGCTTAACGCAACTTTTCACATCGCAGCCCATCATGGGAAAATAACACTGTGTTAACGTTGTATTCTCAACCCGGCGGCACAATGCGATAGTCTCACGATAACGCGCCAAATGACTGCGTTAAAATTAACGCGACGCAGAAAACATGCGAAACACCAACGCGAAAAAGGTGCGATGACCCAAATCGCGAAACCAAAAACAGCGATAATCAGCGACAGGACTGCAATTCCCACGTGTCATGCGGGAAACTGCACTATAAAAGCACCGAAAAACACAAACAAAACAATTCAAACTGCGTAGCTACCATGGATGCACCTGGACGAACTGCAGAGGACAACGCGAACCCCACAAGCCCCACAGACGACCAGCACGGAACCTCGGGGTCGGGAAGGCCAAGGAGAAGAGGATGAGGAAGACGCGGTTCAGTCCGCAGGAAAACAGGACCATCGTTACGGAGGCGACAGAACACCACCAACAACTGTTCGTCACCTCCAACGTGTCATTGGCAACAAAGACGCAAACATGGCAGACTATCTTGGACCATGTGAATGCAGTTGCAGAGTTGAGGAGGACAATGGAAGAGGTCAAGAGGCGCCGGAATGATGTGAAGCGCAAAACCTAGAAGAAATTCGATGCCAACATGAAAGCAGCAACGCAGAATGGATGTGGGGGCCCAGCGGCACACCAGGAGCTGGATGACATGGAGAAAATGGTGGCTACAGTCATCATTCGGGATACGGTGCCAGGAGAAGTGGATCCGGACACTGCTCAACATGACCTGACACAACATCAACAGGGTGAGTACCGACCAGGGACTGGGGGGACGGGGGAGATGGGCACAATGGCACACATACACAATTAAGTAGAGCACACTGCACACCCACAATGACTCTGGATCCTGTCCCTGATCTCCTTGGCATACTGCAGCACACATAGAAACAGCAAATAGGCCCCCGTCGACAATGTGCCCAGAGGGGGCCCTCCCCACACATCACCAATCTCACAACAAACCCATGCACATGTGCTGAACCCAGCAAAGCTGCGGGTCCGTGAGCCACACTGACAATGCAAGTGACACTGCATGCCGATTAGCATGGCTGCAGTGCAATTACCATGACATGGTGCACGCCATGACACTGAGGTGACTGAGTGTGGACCACATCCGGTAAGGAGCAGGTCACACTCTGACACAACCACGTGCACAAACAATCCCGACGTCAACAACACATCTGCGGACAAACCATGCCCAAGTGTCACAACTCAACCAAGAGCCCAATTTACCCAAGCCCGCAACATCTCAGCACTGTAGAAGCACAGAAGTCAAAGGCACACCGCCTGAAATGGAGAAGGGGCAGCCAAATCAGAGCTGCAGGGGCGACTCACCCACAATGCAGCACACACACATAAGAATAAGAGCACCTCAACACTGTTGACAATGTGGTACAAACTGCAACACTTTCACAACAGAACACAGGACACAACTGGTGCCGCATGTGTGTACAAAATGGCCAATCACATCGGGCACAGCAGGAAACTGTGAGATGACAATGTACGAGTACAACCTCACATCCGTAATGTAGTACAAATGTCCACTGTCCCGCTTCAAATAGGCATATCCTCACAAACAGTCACAATGTACATTGTCATGCAGTCTGTATGTAAACTCTGCCAATGCGTCAACATACATGGAACACACTGTGAAACTGCATCTCCCCTTCACATTGCAGAGGGACAATAAACACCTCCTGCGGCGTCAGTGATGATGGAGACGACCCCCAGGACATCGACTTCGACGTACACCAACGGTTCATGGACAACCACCGCACCCCACCTCCAGTAGCAGGGCAGCCCAGCACCATCGAGGTGATCCCACCCCCTGCACAGACCACACAGCAGGAAGCACCCACCACCACGTCTGGCTCCCAGCACCTCACCGAAGAACACATGGCGTTCCAACACCGTGTGTTAGACTGCCAGAAGGAGCTGGCTGAACAGGTGCGGGTGGGGTCCGACCTCATGGCAGCCAAACTAGATGCCATACGTGGGTGTCTAAGTCCCATCAGGGACCACTTACAGTCCCTAACGGACACCCACAGTCCGCCCCATGCCCTCCAACAATCCATGGCTGGCGTCGCTGGAGTCACGACTCGGAGACAACAACTGTCCAGTCAGAGTGGCTACAGCGATGTCATCCGTGATTTGGGAAACATAAGGAGGGTCATGGAGAACATGGAGCGGATGCAGGCGCAAACAATGGCTACCACGGCTGCACACGAGAAAGCTGTAGATGGGATCTTCCATGCCCCGCAGATCCTCATCATGGGAGTGATGCCACAAGACATTGCACAGATGAATGCTGCTGCTACTCCTACATCCACATCGCCGGTCCCTGATGTGTCAGTGTCACACAGTGCTGTAAACCAAACACCAACACCCACATGTGAGGCACATGAAACGTCAGATGACGAAGATGAGGATGAATCTGCCATAGTGGTAAGGAGGAAGCAGTAGCTTGTTACTGCTTGGGTCTGCCCTCTGCATCATGCCCTGGAATGACACCTTCCACTGTCCCCCGACACACTCTGTGACACCAACCTTGGACCTCGACATGGACTGCCATTACTTGTATGCTCAACAATGACATAGCAACCAGCCTGCAGACTGGAATCTTCCCCTTCTGAGTAACTTGCCAAGCCCTAAAGGACTCAGGCCACACTTGGCATTGTGTACATTCTCATTTATGGCTCACTTGCCTCCTTCGCACATGCCTGGTTCCCACCTCTCCCCACATTCTGCTATTGTGTGGCTGAGGTGCCATGCCGTTGATGGCTTGTGTACATGGCTAGCCCAGGTTACCACAGTAAGTTGTGCTGTCGTGTCTGGTAGGTGGGCATGTTGTTTGGCATGTTGTATGTGAGTTTGTGACGTGGGCATTCCCAGAGTCGTGACTTGCATGACTGTGGAGTTGAGGTGTGTGGTGTGATCATTTGGTACTTACCAACGAGCAATGCATTCCAATAGGTGCCAGCCTCAAAGAGCTGGTTGATGATGGACTGTCGGGAGATGAAGGAATCATGCACACTGCCTGGGTAGTTGGCGACGACATTGGTGAAGAGTCTCCGGTGGTCCACTATTGCCTGCACATTGATGGAATGCGTGTGCTTCCTGTTGCGGTAATTGTGTGCAGTGGCGGCAGGGGGCAGGAGGAGTACATGTGTACAGTTGATTGCCCCCAACACGTGCGGGAAGCCAGCTATGGCGTAGAAGCCTTGCTTGGTCTCCAGCTGTTCCTGCGCAGTGTGGGGGAAGTGAAGGTACTGATGGCATCCAAGACAGGTGTGACGAACTTGGATAGGGCTGGCTGTGAGACTCCTCCGACTCTGGCAGTTGTTGGTTGGAATGTACCAGAGGCCAACAGGTGCAGCACAGCCAGCAGCTTTGTCTGCGGAGGGATGTTGGTTGTCCGCTGTGTTGGTACCGTCAGACTGTGGGCAATGTGGGTCAGGATGCGGAGGATGGTTGTCCTTTTGAGCCTGTAGTGGGCAATGACTTCCTCTGGCTTTAAGTCTGTGAGGCTGGTGCGTTTTCTGTAGGTCCGCTGTCTTTGTCTGCGCTGCCTCAGTGGTAGTCCGGGGGGTGTTGCGGGCCTTGGTGTGGTGGCGGTGGGTGTTGTGGCCCTCTTGAGGCTCCGAGCGGCATGATCAGTAGCTCCATGGCATCTGTTGTTCTTCAGGTGTGGCTCTGGTCTGGGCTCCCTTTTGTGGTGCAGGTTGTCGTCCGACCTAACACCAGGTAAAAGCAGGTGTCCCTGCTGCTAACACGCCTTATCACCTGTTTTGTATTCTTATCGCCGATCTGGATGGTCGTTGTGAATATTGCGCAGTGGTTTTTTCGCGGCTTTTTGCACAGGAACGCCTACTCTGCATCTCATTAGCGTTAGTTGCCGGTGTCACCCGTGGCGATGTTTTTTGCGGCTGCTATCGCAGGAAAACTGGCGGTATCGGCTGTTGGCACCAGCTTGTGAATAGGGCGATAATTCTATCGCCACTTTGACTGCGATTCAGTGCCGCTAACTCGGCGATAAGTCCTTGAGAATATGCCCCTAATTATTTGAAAGTTTTGACTTGTTTACCTTATAAGCTGTTGAATGTGTATATTACTAATACATAATAAATTCAATGTACAAAAGAAACACCATTCCTATACTATATGTTGTTATAATTGAAGCACCATGAATACTGTATGTCATGTTTCTATCAGAGAACCGGATACAAATTCTTAAGATGCTTGAAAATCAGCAAAAGCCCCCATTTTAAGCTATCCGAAGCCAAAGTCACTAGCGGGTATGTACATTCTGTCTTGTTTTTAATAAGGTACCTGTGATTCAATGGGAGCGAATATTATGCACAAAGGCGCACGTGACCACCTAAAAGGGTTGCACGACAAAGGCGCTAACATGAGGGACTTGCCAGAGCAGCGTGAAATAAAATAAGAACTGAAAAATAGAAAACCTTCCATTTTTTCTGGTACACGATTAGAAACAGCGAATATAAAAGAAAACCTCTTGCAGGTCCTCGGCGACTTTCCAATTTATCAAGAAAGACACATTCTTGTTAATAAAAGGTTACTGACCTTCAAGAATGTGACAGTTCAATTACAGCCTATTCATATGCAGAACTGCCAGCGATAAAGGATTTGGAAAATGTGACTAGCATAGCATAAAATAATTTCGAGAGATCTATAATTTTTGCGTAAAGAAAAGAAACAGAAATAAATAAGGTTTGCCCAGGTGGTGTAGTCCCTTTCTTCTTGGCTGAACAGCTCGTTAGCTTTGCTTCAATGAATGCATTTGCGTTTTCTTTTTCTTTTTAAACTAATACCTCTGTTCCCTTTAATCTCTAAATTGGTAGGCCAACAAATCGTAAAGCCCTTGTGGGTTCGGAGATGCAGGGTTTCCAAATATTTCCTTTTCTGGCAGAGAGAACTGGAACGTGTCCTAATGTTTCTTTAAGTGCTCCGTGACTTACTTAAACTTTTAATAGAAATTCAAGTTCGCAAGTGCAAGCTTTAAAAACAAGAAAATACCCTGGAGCATCTTAGGCACATAACAATTCACTGTCACCAGCTTCTTACTAACCGCAGGTCAAGGACTGTGAGCATGACATATGGAGGTTAATTTTGATTAACACATCATGGGCCATATGTATCATGCATTTTACTGGTCGCAAACGAATCGACCGTTTGCGACCGATAAAATGCATTTTTATTATGTATGAATTCCAATTTGCAATTCGGTAACATGTTACCGAATCGCAATTTGGAACTGCAAATACATACCAGTTCTTTAATTCCTGAAAACCGAATCGCAACGGTATGTAAGAATGTTTCACGACCGAAATGCTGTCGCATAACATTTGCATTTTACCACATACCTCAAGTAGGTGGAAACCCAAGCAAAAATGTTTTTCAGAGGCGGCAGTGACCACTGCCTGCTATTAAAAAATGAAAAGAAACCTTTTAATTTTACTTTTTAAACGCTTCCCATTTTCGTTTAAGGAAAACGGTCTGCATTTTAAAAAAAAGTGTTGCTTTATTTAAATGCAAACTCTATAAAACAAGGTACAAGAAAAAATAGTGAAGCATAGTTAACATACACTTTAGTTACCAAATTATAGCCCCATGAGCTATTTTCACGGGAGGGGAGGAGCGCTTGTAGTCACACACTGTGGGAGACAAAGTTCACACGAAATCAGAAATAAAGTTGTTGTTGAAAAACGATACCTTGTCATCTAAATTGTTCGTTGTCTAGGGGGGTCGGCTATGCCGTACTCACATTTTCAAAGCTGCTCTCTCACCCTAGCAATGCCTCCCAGTGGCTCCGATGAACAAGGAATGTGTGCCGAGAGCCGGTTTAAGTATTACCTGCCTTCAGTGTTTCGCGCTTGTGTGTGGAAAAAGGCTACAATGTTAAACTTCCCAAAATGGCCGCCCGTAATGGAACCTTCTCAACGATAGTTGCGGTGACTTCCACGTGTGTGCTAGACCGCTAAGGATTATGGTCTCACAAATAGGCTGAAATGCTAACCTTCCCAAAATGGCCAGCAATAATAGAACCTTCTTACAAATAGTCGCGGTGACTTCCGCGTGTGCACTAGACCGCCCTTAAGTCGTACCTCCTTTACCAGCTTTACCTGTGGTGACCTGTATAGTGCGCAGTGTTGCAAGGAAGAATAGTACGTAGGCCGGGTTATGTAGAACAGGATAGTAGATTTATTCATCAGGTTACTTCCTTGTTGGTTGGTTACAGGAAACAAGATAGATACATATTATGCCCCACCAGGAGCAGCCTCCTTGCTGCTCAGCCCATCCATTCCAACTGACTCTCTCTCCAACTCAAACACTCCAAACATTCCGATGACATCACCGATGACTGAGCAGCAAGGCAGAGGACATCAATAGGGAGGATGCACTAATCAAGTAATAGATTACAACACATCCCCCTCTATAATGATTAAAATAACATTAAGGTATGCAACTTCATAGCACACACTTACGACATGTAACAGATGTTGATTGCATGCAAGATGAAACACACACACTACACATGTCCCACAAATTCCTAAAAATCACATGCCCAAACCCCACCTAGAAAAGATGGAGAAAAGACAGGAAAAGCATTCCATTTTATAAATCAGTGAGTACACACCCACGTTAACTCACTATAGGGTAATAGACAACCACAACCACAAAATAGTGATAAACCAGAGAAGCTTAGCAAAAAGGAGTTTTCTCACATACGGACCCACAACACATAGTCCAAGCACCTCACACGAGGCAACAACCATTCTGAGAGTATCACCAAAACCGGTACACCAGAGAAGCTTCGTAAGAAGGAGTCTACTCACACACGCACCCCAACAATGAGTGATTCACATACTCTCACAACACAATGAGGGGTCACTCAAACAACAGCCAACAAAGTGACAACTTATGTCATTCCACAAAACAGTGGTAAACTAGAGAAGCTTCGTAAGAAGGGGTCTTCTCATACAAGCACCCCAAAACAGTGAGATTCACGTACTCACAACGACAAGGGGTCAACCCAACACGTAGCCCACACGTGACAACATAAGTCAACCCAACAACCATAAGCTAGTGATAAACTAAGGGCTAAAAACAAACCACACTAGTGGTGACTACACTACCCCAAAACACAGGGTAATACACACTCATAACCACGGAATTGTGGTAAGTGAGAGAAGCTTCAAAAGAAGAAGTCTTCTCATGTGCGCACCCCAGACAATGAGAGTGACACACTCTCACAAAGCGCAGAGACTAAACACCTCACACGAGGCAAAACTTACTCAAAGGCATTCACTAACATGACCAGGGACACTACACTCTCTCTCCCTCTATTCATACAGATGCAAGACAAAGACACTACACTCTCTCACCCCCTCTCACCCTCAATTACATACAAATACAGGATCAGGTATATAGAGCAATGGAGCAAACGTGTGATACAACCATAAGAACATGTACAAACAACATTATGAAAGATGCACTGTGCCAAGAAAACAATAAGCTAAAATAAATGAAGTAGTCTCCGTGGTCTGGAAACAGCTGGGAAAAAAACAATCCATCATAGAAGATTTCCTCTTTTTTTTTTTTTTGGAACTTGCTAAATTGCTGTAAAGACCAAGGATTGAAAGAAAAGTATGCTGGCAAGGAAAGAATCCCACAAAGAGTCGGCTTCCCCCGAAAGACTCAAAAATAGAAGGGTATTTAAAGTTAGAAAAGTCTGACTTGCCTGCGCTTCACTAATTTCCATGTTTATTCGACAGGAATGACCAGCAGAAAACTTCATCAGTTTTAAAACAAACATCGTGGTTGCAAAACATCCACGATTTCCTCCTTCATCCAACTGGTTCACAAGGTTAGGAGGCGGTCACCAGACATCAGAAAACGCCTCACAGTTTGTCCTCCTCAAAATGTAAACCGGAAGACTGCTGGAACACTGAAATGATCGAAAAACTTGGATGGCACATCGGCAGCGTACAACCGCACCAGCAAAAGGGGAAAGGAAATAGCGGCCGCCAACCACAAGATGGCGGCACGCACACGTGAAAAGTGCCGGGTGGCTCCAGGCACGTAGGTGAGGTAAAACGCCAAGCAACCTCACGAACACCGCAACCGTCACAAACGCTTCAGAGCAACTCCATGCGATATCAGAGCTCAGGTAAGGTGTGCGCGTGTTCACCAGCAGAATGTCACGACCTTTCAAATGGTGCGCACCGCAACGGCCATAGTCTTCTCATGTGCGCATCCTATAAAATATCGCAATGCCACGATAAGAACAGTAATCTCACCTAAATGACTGGATCCCAGCACTCCCCTGGTACATGCTCCTCCAAAAGTAAATCCAAACATGCAATTGACACCGTCCAATTAACAACTCGTCTCTGCGGCACTTCCCAAGACCTCCGCCAAACGTTGCCCCAAACAACTCAAACATAGGAAACAGTTGAGGCCAAACATTACTCCATGACTCGCACTGCGAGCCCCTCACTTGATGTTCCTCTTGAGCACTAGGGAACAGAAGAGCTCGCTCCTCTTGAAGAGACCAGTAACAGGAGAAACTCTCTGAATGTAGCCGGGAGAACTGGCACATTAAGGTTGGGTCACAGGAGGTAGAAAGTCCAGCAGTAGGACAACAGGCAGGTAGCAGGAAATTGATATCCAGGTCACAGATGCTCTCCCAATGCAGGTTACAGCAGGCCAATACAGGGACAATGCAGCAGGAACTGGCACTTTGAATTGTGGGCGACCGATGACAGGGTCACTGGTGGGGCTTGGGTGGGGATGCCAGTTTGCTTGAGATACGTAGCTTTCACACATAAAAGAAATTCTTTTACCTTAGAGTCCTTAAAGTCTTTAGTTCCTTTGGTCTTGCTTACTCCACGCGTAAGGTTCTTCCAGATCGTCGCCAGTGTTGCAAGGAAGAATAGTACGTAGGCCGGGTTATGTAGAACAGGATAGTAGATTTATTCATCAGGTTACTTCCTTGTTGGTTGGTTACAGGAAACAAGATAGATACATATTATGCCCCACCAGGAGCAGCCTCCTTGCTGCTCAGCCCATCCATTCCAACCGACTCTCTCTCCAACTCAAACACTCCAAACATTCCGATGACATCACCGATGACTGAGCAGCAAGGCAGAGGACATCAATAGGGAGGATGCACTAATCAAGTAATAGATTACAACACGCAGCTACGCTCATTTAGCCATTCGACTCGGTTAGTGGAAAAGAAGATACAGAGTCACTCTGACGACTCGCGTATCACGTTCTGCCGCATTTACAAATATTTACCCTTTGTCTCCTACTGCCGTGCCCCTTGTCGTGCCAACAGGTGTGCCCTTGTATTATTGGGTGAATATTTCAGCATCTTGGTATGATGGATAAATCCACAATATTGAGACACTCCCAAGGCTAGCGCGTGACGCTAATCTGTCGGTAGAGTGGTAAAGTAACCTCATGATTCATAGCATACACCAATGGCTTTACTCATTCTGTCCCCGCTGTGGGCGTAACCCCCGTACTCTTCAGTGTGCATATAAGGATCAGTGCTGGGTGTGTCCCAGCCGCCCAGATAGCTCTCATTGTGCCAAAGTGTTATGAAACTAGGACCTAAGGCATATGAGTAAACTTGGTGAAAATGTTAGAGCATGATGGGATGTCCGGAGGGTGTGCTGCCGCCTCCCTTTTTATATTTTGTGTGGAAAGAGTGGTAGAATAATGTCCAACAAAAGTAGGGATGGGATATTCACGATTCAATGTATCCCCATATTATTTAAGTTGTCCCCATGGGATGTCATCATTGAGTCCTTTAACATGTGTACCTAAGCAAAACACCCAGCGCTGTTCCTTTTCGAATAGTGTCACCTCGTTGTTCACCTGCTCTATGACTGTCCATTGTATGTCAAGTATGGTGTGATTTGCCTCCAGATAATGTGATGACATTTTTGTAGTATATTTCTTACAATTGATATTGCTCTTCTGCTCACCAATACGTGTTTTTACTGAACGTGTTGTCATCCCAATGTAGTGCATACCGCATTGACAGGTTATCATATAGATTACGTTCTTGCTGTTGCAGTTTGTGAAGCGGCGTTGTTCCCACTGTGTGTTGTTGTTGAACGTAATATCTTTGCTCTTTTTAGTCAAGTGGCACACGCAACAGTGCCAGCATGGGTGGTGACCCCTCACTGTTGGGTGCAGAGTAGTAAATGATTTTGCTTGAGTGGTTGTGCGTGGCCTTGTGTGGACCACCATGTCCCGCAAACCTTTCCCTCTCCTGCGCGAAAACATAGCTTTAGGTAGGTTTAGGTGGCCGCAGTTGAGTATGCGCCAATGTTTGTTAATTATTTTGGCGATTTGGTTGGAGCCAGTGTTGAATGCAGTTATACATATCGGTCTTTCTTCTTTCGGTTTCTCTGATGCAGGTTCTAAAAGGGCGTCCCTGTTATTGTTCCTGGCTCGTTTGAGTGCCTTGTCCACTACCTTAGTCGGGTAATTACGTTTTTCCAATTTCTTGATTAGGTCTTCTGCCTGTTCCTTAAAGTCTTTTACATCAGAACAGTTCCTTCTCAGTCGAAGGAACTGTCCATATGGGAGATTGTCCCGTAAGTGCAGCGGATGAAAGCTGTCATACAGGAGGAGGCAGTTTTTTTCTGTAGTCTTGAAGTGTGTTGTGGTTCTTAAAGTACCATCGTTCGGGAATATGTTCAAGTCCAGAAACATAAGTTCTCTGTTTGAGATGGTACTGGTAAATTTGAGGTACTCATTTTGGTAGTTCAGCCAGGTCATGAATTTGTTGGCAGCTTCCATGTCACCATTCCAGATGACCAAAACGTCATCTATATATCGCTTCCATATCCTGATGTGGTGTTGGAAGGGGTTGTTTGTATGGAGGATCTTATGTGTTTCCAAATGGTGGACATATAGGCCGGCTATACTGGGGGCGAAATTCACAAAGATTTGAACAAACCACCGGGTTGTCCGATTGTATCGGGCATAGGATCAATATTGGAGCCTTTGTCCAGATTTGCAGATGCCTTCCTTTGCCCTCTAGTACAAAAGACCAACACGTAACTAAAAGATACAAAAGACCTGTTGAGGCTCCTACAGGACATGGAGTTTGATCCACGAAGGAATTTTTGATGGGCTTGGATGTGGAAAGCTTCTACACGAGTCTCCCGCATGACGAAACCTTATACATCATAGAGGACGTCTTTTTCGGGACAGACTGGAAATACCAAACCCCCCCGCAACATTGTGATGGACTGCTGCAAGTTAGCACTCACCAGGAATTGCTTCCAATACCAAAACACATTGTACCTCCAAAAGCACGGGCAGCACTTTCGCCCCCAGTATAGCCGGCCTATATGTCCACCATTTGGAAACACATAAGATCCTCCACACGAACAACTCCTTCCAACACCACATCAGGATATGGAAGCGATATATAGATGACGTTTTGGTCATCTGGAATGGTGACATGGAAGCTGCTGAACTACCAAAATGAGTACCTCAAATTTACCAGTACCATCTCAAACAGAGAACTTGTGTTTCTGGACTTGAACATATTCCCGAAGGATGGTACTTTAAGAACCACAACACACTTCAAGACTACAGCAAAAAACTGCCTCCTCCTGTAT
The DNA here is from genome assembly GCA_963921515.1 of Calotriton arnoldi. Taxonomy (NCBI): domain Eukaryota; kingdom Metazoa; phylum Chordata; class Amphibia; order Caudata; family Salamandridae; genus Calotriton; species Calotriton arnoldi. The sequence goes on along the minus strand of CAWUFW010001612.1, from coordinate 519,368 downwards.
GACAGTTTTCATCCGTGGCACTTACGGGACAATCTCCCATATGGACAGTTCCTTCGACTGAGAAGGAACTGTTCTGATGTAAAAGACTTTAAGGAACAGGCGGAAGACCTACGCAAGAAATTGGAAAAAACTTAATTACCCGACTAAGGTAGTGGACAAGGCACTCAAATGAGCCAGGAACAATAACAGGGACGCCCTTTTGGAACCTGCACCAGAGAAACTGAAAGAAGAAAGACAGAGCCAGTGTTGAATGTATAACTACATTCAACACTGGCTCCAACCAAGTCGCCAAAATAATTAACAAACATTGGCGCATACTCAACTGCGGCCACCTAAACCTACCTAAAGCTATGTTTTCGCACATGAGAGGTAAAGGTTTGCGGGACATGGTGGTCCACACAAGGCCACGCACAACCACTCAAACAAAATCATTTACTGCTCTGCACCCAACAGTGAGGGATCACCACCCATGCGGGCACTGTAGCGTGTGCCACTTGACTAAAAAGAGCAAAGATATTACGTTCACCAACAACACAGAGTGGGAACAACGCCGCTTCCCAAACTGCAACAGCAAGAACGTAATCTATATGATTACCTGTCCATGCGGTATGCACTACATTGGGATGACAACACGCCCAGTAAAAATACGTATTGGTGAGCACAAGAGCAATATCAAATGTAAGAAATCTACTACAAAAATGTCATCACATTATCAAAAACAACAATTGATGGACAGAATGCAGAACAATGTCATACATTCACCCCAGTACAGAGATCTGGGCCTAAATCCATCGTTTTTTTGCTCACCATGCCATTCCAGTTTGGACCCAGCCATATGCAAATCAGTCTTGACCCTGCGCCCAATGGGAACAGTCCAGCCCGAACTGCCAGGCCAGGTCCTCCCTGGACTGGAAACAAGCATCCTAGGACCGGTTTCGGGCTTTCAGCCCTCATCAGCCAGGATAGCTTGATTCCAGTGGCATGGAGAGCACGGGACCCACGTCTGGGCATACCCGTCCCACTCGGGTGACAAATGCAAAAACAACAATTGATGGACAGAATGCAGAACAATGTCATACATTCACCCCAGTACAGAGATCTGGGCCTAAATCCATCGTTTTTGCTCACCATGCCATTCCAGTTTGGACCCAGCCATATGCAAATCAGTCTTGACCCTGCGCCCAATGGGAACAGTCCAGCCCGAACTGCCAGGCCAGGTCCTCCCTGGACTGGAAACAAGCATCCTAGGACCGGTTTCGGGCTTTCAGCCCTCATCAGCCAGGATAGCTTGATTCCAGTGGCATGGAGAGCACGGGACCCACGTCTGGGCATACCCGTCCCACTCGGGGTGACAAATGCAAAAACAACAATTGATGGACAGAATGCAGAACAATGTCATACATTCACCCCAGTACAGAGATCTGGGCCTAAATCCATCGTTTTTTGCTCACCATGACATTCCAGTTTGGACCCAGCCATATGCAAATCAGTCTTGACCCTGCGCCCAATGGGAACAGTCCAGCCCGAACTGCCAGGCCAGGTCCTCCCTGGTCTGGAAACAAGCATCCTAGGACCGGTTTCGGGCTTTCAGCCCTCATCAGCCAGGATAGCTTGATTCCAGTGGCATGGAGAGCACGGGACCCACGTCTGGGCATACCCGTCCCACTCGGGGTGACAAATGCAAAAACAACAATTGATGGACAGAATGCAGAACAATGTCATACATTCACCCCAGTACAGAGATCTGGGCCTAAATCCATCGTTTTTGCTCACCATGCCATTCCAGTTTGGACCCAGCCATATGCAAATCAGTCTTGACCCTGCGCCCAATGGGAACAGTCCAGCCCGAACTGCCAGGCCAGGTCCTCCCTGGACTGGAAACAAGCATCCTAGGACCGGTTTCGGGCTTTCAGCCCTCATCAGCCAGGATAGCTTGATTCCAGTGGCATGGAGAGCACGGGACCCACGTCTGGGCATACCCGTCCCACTCGGGGTGACAAATGCAAAAACAACAATTGATGGACAGAATGCAGAACAATGTCATACATTCACCCCAGTACAGAGATCTGGGCCTAAATCCATCGTTTTTGCTCACCATGCCATTCCAGTTTGGACCCAGCCATATGCAAATCAGTCTTGACCCTGCGCCCAATGGGAACAGTCCAGCCCGAACTGCCAGGCCAGGTCCTCCCTGGACTGGAAACAAGCATCCTAGGACCGGTTTCGGGCTTTCAGCCCTCATCAGCCAGGATAGCTTGATTCCAGACTGATTTGCATATGGCTATGTCTGAACTGGGGTGGCGTGGTGAAGCAAAATAACGATGGATTAAACCCAGATCTGTGACTGGGGGTGAATGTTTGCCAATGTGCAGCTTTCCGTCCATCATCTTGTGTGTTTTGCATTTCGCCCTAAGTGGGAAGGGTATGCCCAGACGTGGGTCCCGTGCTCACTACGCCAGTGGAGTCAAACTATCCTGGCTGATGAGGGCTGAAAGCCCGAAACCGGTCCTAGGATGCTTGATTCCGGTCCAGGGAAGACATGGCTTGGCAGTTCGGTCTGGACTGTTCCCATGAGGCACAGGGTCAAGACTGATTTGCATATGGCTATGTCTGAACTGGGGTGGCGTGGTGAAGCAAAATAACGATGGATTAAACCCAGATCTGTGACTGGGGGTGAATGTTTGCCAATGTGCAGCATTCCGTCCATCATCTTGTGTGTTTTGCATTTCGCCCTAAGTGGGAAGGGTATGCCCAGACGTGGGTCCCGTGCTCACTACGCCACTGGAGTCAAACTATCCTGGCTGATGAGGGCTGAAAGCCCGAAACCGGTCCTAGGATGCTTGATTCCGGTCCAGGGAAGACATGGCTTGGCAGTTCGGTCTGGACTGTTCCCATGAGGCACAGGGTCAAGACTGATTTGCATATGGATATGTCTGAACTGGGGTGGCGTGGTGAAGCAAAATAACGATGGATTAAACCCAGATCTGTGACTGGGGGTGAATGTTTGCCAATGTGCAGCATTCCGTCCATCATCTTGTGTGTTTTGCATTTCGCCCTAAGTGGGAAGGGTAAGCCCAGACGTGGGTCCTGTGCTCACTACGCCACTGGAGTCAAACTATCCTGGCTGATGAGGGCTGAAAGCCCGAAACCGGTCCTAGGATGCTTGATTCCGGTCCAGGGAAGACATGGCTCGGCAGTTCGGTCTGGACTGTTCCCATGAGGCACAGGGTCAAGACTGATTTGCATATGGCTATGTCTGAACTGGGGTGGCGTGGTGAAGCAAAATAACGATGGATTAAACCCAGATCTGTGACTGGGGGTGAATGTTTGCCAATGTGCAGCATTCCGTCCATCATCTTGTGTGTTTTGCATCACATTATCTGGAGGCAAATCACACCATACTTGACATACAATGGACAGTCATAGAGCAGGTGAACAACGAGGTGACACTATTCGAAAAGGAACAGCGCTGGGTGTTTCGCTTAGGTACACATGTTAAAGGACTCAATGATGACATCCCATGGGGACAACTTAAATAATATGGGGATACATTGAATCGTGAATTTCCCATCCCTACTTTTGTTGGAAATTATTCTACCACTCTTTCCACACAAAATATAAAAAGGGAGGCGGCAGCACACCCTCCGGACATCCCCTCATGCTCTAACATTTTCACCAAGTTTACTCATATGCCTTAGGTCCTAGTTTCATAACACTTTGGCACAATGAGAGCGATCCGGGCGGCTAGGACACACCCAGCACTGATCCTTATATGCACACTGAAGAGTAAGGGGGTTACGCACACAGCAGGGACAGAATGAGTAAAGCCATTGGTGTATGCTATGAATCATGAGGTTACTTTACCACTCTACCAACAGATTAGTGTCACACGCTAGCCTTGGGAGTGTCTCAATATTGTGGATTTATCGATCATACCAAGATGCTGAAATATTCACCCAATAATACAAGGGCACACCTGTTGGCACGACAAGGGGCACGGCAGTAGGAGACATAATGTAAATAATTGTAAATGCGGCGGAACGTGATACGCGAGTCATCAAAGTGACTCTGTATCTTCTTTTCCACTAACCGAGTCGAATGGCTAAATGAGCATAGCTGCGCACTAAACAGGTCACCACTGGTAACGCTGGTAAAGGAGGTACGACTTAAGGGCGGTCTAGTGCGCATGCGGAAGTCACTGCGACTATTTGTGAGAAGGTTCCATTATTGGCAGCCATTTTGGAAAGGATAGCATTGCAGCCTATTTGTGAGACCATAATCCTTAGCGGTCTAGCACACACGCGGAAGTCACCACGACTATCGTTGAGAAGGTTCCATTACGGGCGGCCATTTTGGGAAGTTTAACATTGTAGCCTTTTTCCACACACGCGCGCGAAACGCGGAAGGCAGGTAATACTTAAACCGGCTCTCGCCACACATTCCTTGCTCATCGGAGCCACGGGGAGGCATTGCTAGGGTGAGAGAGCAGCTTTGACAACGTGAGTACGGCATAGCCGACCCCCCTAGACAACGAGCAATTTAGATGACAAGGTATCGTTTTTCAACAACAACTTTATTTCTGATTTCGTGTGCACTTTGTCTCCCACAGTGTGTGACTACAAGCACTCCTCCCCTCCCGTGAAAATAGCTCATGGGGCTATAGTTTGGTAACTAAAGTGTATGTTAACTATGCTTCACTATATTTTCTTGTACCTTGTTTTATAGAGTATCTCACAAGGCATTGCAGTATAATTCGCCCGCATATAAGCAACAAAGAGTCCACAAGAGTTATGGACATGGATTTGAATACCAGAAATACAGATCATTATAGAGTGTGTGTTTTATGTTATATGTTGTCGTGTCTAGTATTGTATTGTACGTCACAATCAATGGCAGCACGGCACCCACTTGAATTACGAGCTGTCGTGCACTAAGTGAAAAATATATCACTGAGTAGACCTTCCACAAGTTTGGTAATGTGGTCTTGCAATTATAATACTGCTGTAATTAACCATGTTTTTTCTATCCTTCCAGATTAACTTACATGACTATACCAATTGGGTATTGTATAAATTATGCACAAAAATCTGCAACATTGAGTAGGCAGACCACATTGTTGTTTCCTATTTTAGAGTGGTGCAGGGATCACTTTTTGGTCCTGATGAGAAGCCAGGGGATGGCTTCGAAACATGTAGACTAGAGAGGAAGTAGCCCATTATAGCATACATCCTCCACTCCCCATTTTACTAATACCAGCTATAGGGAGTATTAAATTTTAGTTTCCACACAGCCAGGTATTTTTTAATCCCACTAAATTCACTCTGACCCTTCCACTCTCACATTACACATAGCATCACCTCACTAATCAGTGCTCCCATTTCTTCATCGGTCACAGCATGCCCCGTCCCGCAGCGGGGCGCGAAGAACCCGATGATGAAGCATGCCACCAAGGGACCTTTTGGTGGGTGAGGGTTATTTTAACAAAACATTGTGTTTTCCTATACATTTTTAGGGAAACATACAGTTCTCGACACCATAGAACTGATCTAGGAAGGATATTATCATTCTGTTTAAAAGGGTGGACTTTCTTTGTTTTTTCAAGAGTCTAATATAGTCAATTTTTACTGAATTAATTTTTTGAATGAGAGCTAGCTTTGCTTTGTCGATCACATCACATAAAATGCAAGGCAGATCCGAGGTCTTCTTCACATGCTCTGAAACATCTTTCCAGGAAATTATGATTAAAATCTTTCTTTTTCCATGAAAAAGGAGTGTTATTATCAAGTCATCAGCTATCCCATTATATTTGATGAGCATAAATAAGTCTGGTTCAGATGGCAGATGGTTACAGGATTGGATGTATCAAGACCTGTGGGTTAAAATTTGATGTCTGCTTTCTATTGGTGACCTTTTTTTAAGTTTCGAAAACTGAACAATAGCATTGAGTTATGATGGTGCCAGGCATCTTTAATCATCAAAATTCCTGCTGACAACCAGGATTTATTATTCAACTTTAATGCAGTGTTATATCATAACGATGCATATACGACACTTTTGGAAGGGCTTGTTTCCACACATTACAGGTGCACCCAAGAGTAGGTAACATTTTTGCTCCCTAGGATAAGTTATCACATTCAAAACAGACACAAAATAAACTATAAAAATTGAATGCTCTTCAACATTATGGCAGCTTCAGACATTAGTTTTTTTCTTCTTTGAGTCAGTAATGATAATTTTTAATTATAACTGGTTTATGATAAATAAAGAAATTCCAAACCCTCTTCATATTTTTTCCTCCATTCAATATTGTCCATGATATTCTTGATTTTTTCTTCACCTCCATAGGAAATTTCTCATTACACAATTTTTGAACATTGAATTATGTAATGATTAAAGGAGATTTTTCAAGACACATTTCTTTAGGAAGAATACACATTTTTAAAGCATTTACCTTTCCTCAAAGAGTCAAATGTACTCTTTCCAGTGAATACCATTACTCTCAGTTGCTGAAATGACGTAATCTAAATTACTTTTGATTGCTTCTTTTAAGGTTGGTTGTAAAAGGGTTACTAAATATCTAATTAATTTCTTTTTAGACCATCTTATTTTCCACTTAGCAAAAAGGCAAGATAACAAGTCTGTATAAGTGAGAGAACGTCCGATTTACTCCAATTCATTCTTTGCCCAGATATTTATCTTACATCAATTTTAATAAATCGCTACCAACTTTGTCTGGATTGCTAAATTGCAAGCATCATAATATAGGCAGATAAGCATTTATCAATTTTCTATCTCTGTATCTAAACCCTTCTAAATTAGATTTCTGTAGGTTTGTAATTGCTTGTAGCTTCAGCATGAGATTAAATAAAGCAGGGGATAGTGGATATCTATCTAGATCCTCTCTGAAGATAAAAGCATTCATTAAGGATTACTCTGACTCTAGCATAGATATAAAGTATAACGTTCAAAACACTTTAAAAAAAAAATACAAAATTAAAATTTCAAAGTAAAAATTCAACATAAAACCAGTTAACGCTATCAAAAGCCTTCCCAAGCTCTAGAAATATTAATGCTGTGGGTATAGAACTATTGTTCTGCATGTAAGCAATAATGCTAATGAGAGCTGCATAGCTATCATGCCTCCCTTTCATGAAACTCGTGTGATCAGGATGAAAAAGCTATGCAATGAATTTAAGGCCTTATTATAGTCTAACAAAGGGTTACTCTGTCACAAATGTGACGGAAATACCATCCATCTTATTGCAAGTGTCATAGGGTATATATAATGCACTTGTAATAGGTGGACCAGATATCCGTCATGTTTGTGAAGGAGTAACCCATCCGCCAAACTCTAAATCAGGCCCTTAGACAGTTGGCCATAACGAGTCAATAACTTAACATTGGTTTCGGAGGCATTGAGCTTCTGAACAACGCAGACCTTTCTGAGCTGAACTTGACCTTGACTGTGCAATCAGCCAGTGCAGTTATCTAAGCAAGGCCCATGAACCCTTGTCCCCAAATAGGACCCCCAGGTAGGGGAAGGCTTATACTTTGAATATCTCTCCCCCTCCAAAGTTTATTTCCTAAATCCCTTTCCTCTTGGCCCCAACACCATGGTGTGAGAATTACTGTAGCTCGTACACAAATCCAGATTATTCATAAAACTAATAAAACAAATGAGCAATTGCTGCAAACCTATCCCAGCCCTTGCTAGCAGCACCACGTTGTCAGCATATAAAAGAGCGGGAATTAGAGGTAGTCCTGCTCAAGGGCTGTCTTTACAGGCTGCACACAGGGACTTCCCAAGTCATTCATATATATTGTTAATGAGAGAGGGGCTAGTATGCAACTCTGTCCTACTCCCCGGGAGACCTGAAGCGGTGCAGTGATGTTCCCAGACTGATTCAAAAACAGGCAAATCTATCATGAATTCTAGCACTATTTGAAATTGGTCACACAGCCATAAATTTGATTAGTGACAAAGTTAATGGGATCAAAGACTACAGTCAATGACTTTACTCATAGATGAAATGCAGCTATTACCAAGCTGAATGTATTCATAGATGTCTTTGTTTCTTTTTATCTTCAATTGATATCCTTAAGTTAGATAATTTAGCCGGAACCAGCGGTCATTTATCCATTTTGGATTTCCTGGAAGATAAGTTGTACCCTTATTCATTCTTGTTCACTTGATGCAAAAGGCAAAAAAAGTCTTTGTTCACGTTGCACAGAAAACAAAACAAGTCACACTGTAAAGTTGTAAATAGAGATAACCATTGGCTGAAATTAGAATTCCACCATCATTCTGTTTTTCTCATCAAGATGACCTTAGCGCATACCCAGATGTTGGTCCCATATCTAGCTGTGCCATTGCACTCATGTGTGAGGTTGCTTGTGCTTACTTATTTAGACTAGCATTTTGGGCTGGGACATACCTTTGTGGTGCGGTGTTAAGAGTAATTGGCTTACAGGTGGTCTCAGGCTATAGTGACACAGTGAACAAAAACACAATTGACTGGAATGCGACCAAGAGTAGTTACCAGTGGCTGAGATTAACTCAATCATTCCATTCATCATTTTCTTTCTCAGTGAATAGCCCTAAGTGAAAATAGTATGGCCAGATGTGGGCTCCGAAGCTTGCTGTGCCATACCACTCAAGTGGCACCTAGCTGACGGTGCACAACAAGGATGAAACGTGGGGTGGTTTTTCATATAGTGAGAAAAAAACAATGGGCTGGATAAGGGCCCGGAGTGATTACCGATGGTCGAGGTTAGTCCACATATTCAATTTTGTGTTTTCGCAGTGGATATGTTTCTATTTACTTTGTTTCTGGCAAGTTGGCATACCTACGTCTAAGATGTGCTACTGTTACTCCATATCACAATAAGGCCCAGATTTACAAACATTTTGCTCTGTGTTTAAAACTTTTTTTGTTTTTTTACTTTCCAGCGCAAAACTTGTTTTGCACTGAAAATTGCCTAAAAGTAATGCACAGCAGTGCGAGGAGCACCTTTGCGTTTCTTAGCATCAAGGGGGTGGTACATGGGCATTCCCATGCAACCACCCATGCTTTTTGATGTAAAATCCTTAGTACCAAAAATTTGAGACAGAGTTTTGCTTCAAAAATCAACGCCACTTGAAAGCAGATGTTAAAAGGAGAGATGTTTTCATTTCTCCTTTCTTTTCCAACTTTGCATGTGTGGCCTACTGTACAGCACACTTAAAAAGTAGGAACAGTTTTAAAGGTTGTCTAGGCTTAGTATTTTGTACTGGAATAGAACCCTTCTAGTAGAAAACCTATGCTAGACTCTCACACACACCCTTGATCAATGGTGCAAACGTGTGTGCGTGGCGCTCAGCAGTAAAATTCTGCGCTGGCGCTCATCGGCGGTTGCTTCTGAGAAACAGCAGTGGGGCAGGGAGGGGGGTAGAGGGGAGGTTTAGAAAATAAAATAAAATTAACTTACCTGCCGACCGGCTTGCCGCTGTCGCTCTCCTCCATCCTCTTCCTGGCTTCTGTGCAAGCAGGAAGCTCCCGGGGTCCCAAGCTCCCCCGCGGTTCAGCGCACAGCCAGGGACTGGTGGCCTGGGCATGTTCTCCATCCAGGCTGTAATGCAGCCTGGGTGGAGAACATGCAAAGTGCGCATGACCGTTTGCCCAGCCCATGAGGGCCGGCCAAACAGTCATTGTACACCATACAGAGTGCCCACCACTCCTTCCCCTGCTCTGAGATCAGAGCATCCCCACCCTGCACACAAAGCTGCTAAGCAGCAGGAACAAATAAAATGATAATAACGTTCTTATCATTTTATTTGTCCTTCTTGCACTGCTAAAAGCAGTGCGGGCAACGCTCCTCCGCCTTAGCGGAGAAGCCGCCACTGTTGGCGCGAGGGATAGGAGTAGAGAGCCATATCTCTGTAGATATGGCGCTCTTCTGCTCTCTCCGTCTCACTCAACGCAGGGCAGCATTTTTGGCTGCAGAGCTGCGTGAGAATTTAGTCAATCTGGCCCTTAGAATCTCATGCTGTGTGCACACATGCTGTCAGATGCACAAACGCACACATTCCAACATATTTCCTAATCCTTATATATAAGGATGCCATGTCCCGCCGAAGCTCTACTGTTTCCAATTCAGGCGTGTTCTACAAATCGACAGGCGTTATTCAAACTGGTTTAATGAAAGAAAACAAAGACTTTAAGTTCCAGGGTGTCAAAATGAAAGGCTTAGATTAGAAAAATGGGAGACCAAGTCCCCCTTCTTCTTTCACCTACGCACACCCAAGTGAGGAAAAGTGCATGAGTAATTTCACAACCAGAACAATCAATGGCATGTGAACATATTGCTTTGAAGTTAGGCATATCACAAAACAAGTGAATTTCTGTGTGCGCAGCAAAGATCTGTGCACATCCATCATCCACACAGATGTACACCTAGTATGCCACTTGGTGCACTTCTCTAGGGCGACTCTGGTACAAAACCTGAGTAGGGGCAAAGGCAGTGCAAGTAATGGTCAACCCCCTCCTCGAGAATGTGCGTCTCCATGATGGGGAATGCGGCTGATAGTCCCAGGACAACATGGAGTGAAGTGACACGCAGGGACGGCCTTAAGCATGGGCGAGTTTGTCGAGTGCCAGAGTTGCCGAGGCATGCAGGGACGCATGGACCTATGGACATCAGTGTCTACTCAGTGTCACAGTCTGGGGTGTAGCCAGAAATGATGAGTATCCCCCAGTTTGACGCGTACCTCTAATGGTAGCAAGCCAGCGAAGCAAGCATGCATGCATGAATTGCCCTACAATAGTTTCCTTCCATTTTACGTTCCTTCTTCTATATATAAATCCATCATCCTTTCAATCCATCACTTCATCTTCTCATTCATCCTTTAATGAATCCATTATTTTACCATTCCATTCATCCTTCCATCCATCCATCCTTATTTTCACCCATCCAGCATCTACTTTCCTTTGGATCCGTTGCCCCTTCACCCTTTCATCATTCCATCATTTTCCCTTTTATGCTTCTTTCCTTTCCTCCTTCTTCTCCTTCAATCTTTCTTTCACTCTTTCTTCCTTTCACACCTCCTTACTTTCACATTTTCTTCCAAAATTGTACACTTCCTTTTTCATATTCCTTCCTTGCACCCTTCCTTCGTACATTCCTTCCATTTCTTTTTGCTTTCTAAATCATCTTTGATTCCCTACTTTTTAAATGTTTCTATTCTCTGCTTCTCTCTGATTCTTGTTCTAATTTTTCTTTCCCGTCCCAGCATTGTCTCGTCTCATTTAGCAGTCCTAAGCCCACAGCAAACTGCGCTGTCATATTTTCACTTAAAGTGATATTTAGGAGTTTCCATCTGCCCATGCAACTGAAGAAGCCCTAAAAGAATTGATTATTTAAATAGACCCAGCTTACACGCCCACCAGGTACAGTGGCAACCCCCACTTTATCTGCTAAAGTGGGCGGCTCCTTACGCCACTGGCCACAGAGAATTGCTTCAAATTCTCTGTGATGTCTTTGATGTCAGTGCTGGCCTGCTACACCGCTTTTCTTTGAGACCGCCTTACTTTTCTTTTATCTCCCCACACCTTCGTATCCATTTGGCTCTAATAAGTCATAGGTGCCAGTAGCGTAGCAAGGGAGGGTGGGTGGGCGGTCCGCCCCAGGCAGCACGAGATTTGGGCACGGCGGCCCCTCCCGCTTTACCTGTGGCCATCGTGGGGCGGTAAACGCAGGGATTGCCAGCACTCCCCACTCTTACCTGCGGCTGTTGCAGTGCGGCAAATGCAGGGTACTGCCACGGGCGGCAAAGGTCTAGCTACGCTACTCATGGGGAGAGGATGTGGTCCGTCGGCTAGATTGCCGACTTTGGTGCTGGAAACCAAGGTTCGATCCTCGGGTCGCGTCAACATCCTGTGATTCTGGGCAAATCACTTAATCTCCCCGTTCCTGAATGTGTAACGTAACCGGTGCTCATGTAAAGCGCTCCAATACCTTCGGGTCGAGTTTGCGCTATATAAATCTGCATTATAATAAAAAATGATAGGTGCTGGAAGTAAGGGGGCAGTGCTGCAGCACTCGCCATGCTGGAGTTCAGAAAGTGAATGAGCATGTTAATGCCTTTTAATTTTGATTTTATCTTGTCGCATTTGCTATGTGTTCAAAGACAGGCCTCAAATGTTAGGTTAGTCTTCTGACACATTGCTGCTTATTCACTTAGAAGGGACATTGGTGTTTCATTTTCTTTCTTTGACTGCAATGCCAGAGGATTTTGTATAGTTAACGCTGTAACATTCTTGCTGAGGTACAGGAAGTGTGGAAGGAAAAGCAGTAATTAGTATGTATTTTTTTCTAACACAACACAATTTAAATACCTGTAAATGAACTGTACAAACGTTTCAAAATATACCAGCAGCATGGAAAGTACAAATGAGGCACATTTTTAGTTCTGAAGTGTGAAGGAAACAAAGGTTTTAATAGGATCATAATGAATCATGATGAAATCTCTTTTCTTGGGTAGCAGATGTTAAAAGGAGAGATGTTTTCATTTCTCCTTTCTTTTCCAACTTTGCATGTGTGGCCTACTGTACAGCACACTTAAAAAGTAGGAACAGTTTTAAAGGTTGTCTAGGCTTAGTATTTTGTACTGGAATAGAACCCTTCTAGTAGAAAACCTATGCTAGACTCTCACACACACCCTTGATCAATGGTGCAAACGTGTGTGCGTGGCGCTCAGCAGTAAAATTCTGCGCTGGCGCTCATCGGCGGTTGCTTCTGAGAAACAGCAGTGGGGCAGGGAGGGGGTAGAGGGGAGGTTTAGAAAATAAAATAAAATTAACTTACCTGCCGACCGGCTTGCCGCTGTCGCTCTCCTCCATCCTCTTCCTGGCTTCTGTGCAAGCAGGAAGCTCCCGGGGTCCCAAGCTCCCCGCGGTTCAGCGCACAGCCAGGGACTGGTGGCCTGGGCATGTTCTCCATCCAGGCTGTAATGCAGCCTGGGTGGAGAACATGCAAAGTGCGCATGACCGTTTGCCCAGCCCATGAGGGCCGGCCAAACAGTCATTGTACACCATACAGAGTGCCCACCACTCCTTCCCCCTGCTCTGAGATCAGAGCATCCCCACCCTGCACACAAAGCTGCTAAGCAGCAGGAACAAATAAAATGATAATAACGTTCTTATCATTTTATTTGTCCTTCTTTGCACTGCTAAAAGCAGTGCGGGCAACGCTCCTCCGCCTTAGCGGAGAAGCCGCCACTGTTGGCGCGAGGGATAGGAGTAGAGAGCCATATCTCTGTAGATATGGCGCTCTTCTGCTCTCTCCGTCTCACTCAACGCAGGGCAGCATTTTTGGCTGCAGAGCTGCGTGAGAATTTAGTCAATCTGGCCCTTAGAATCTCATGCTGTGTGCACACATGCTGTCAGATGCACAAACGCACACATTCCAACATATTTCCTAATCCTTATATATAAGGATGCCATGTCCCGCCGAAGCTCTACTGTTTCCAATTCAGGCGTGTTCTACAAATCGACAGGCGTTATTCAAACTGGTTTAATGAAAGAAAACAAAGACTTTAAGTTCCAGGGTGTCAAAATGAAAGGCTTAGATTAGAAAAATGGGAGACCAAGTCCCCTTCTTCTTTCACCTACGCACACCCAAGTGAGGAAAAGTGCATGAGTAATTTCACAACCAGAACAATCAATGGCATGTGAACATATTGCTTTGAAGTTAGGCATATCACAAAACAAGTGAATTTCTGTGTGCGCAGCAAAGATCTGTGCACATCCATCATCCACACAGATGTACACCTAGTATGCCACTTGGTGCACTTCTCTAGGGCGACTCTGGTACAAAACCTGAGTAGGGGCAAAGGCAGTGCAAGTAATGGTCAACCCTCCTCGAGAATGTGCGTCTCCATGATGGGGAATGCGGCTGATAGTCCCAGGACAACATGGAGTGAAGTGACACGCAGGGACGGCCTTAAGCATGGGCGAGTTTGTCGAGTGCCAGAGTTGCCGAGGCATGCAGGGACGCATGGACCTATGGACATCAGTGTCTACTCAGTGTCACAGTCTGGGGTGTAGCCAGAAATGATGAGTATCCCCCAGTTTGACGCGTACCTCTAATGGTAGCAAGCCAGCGAAGCAAGCATGCATGCATGAATTGCCCTACAATAGTTTCCTTCCATTTTACGTTCCTTCTTCTATATATAAATCCATCATCCTTTCAATCCATCACTTCATCTTCTCATTCATCCTTTAATGAATCCATTATTTTACCATTCCATTCATCCTTCCATCCATCCATCCTTATTTTCACCCATCCAGCATCTACTTTCCTTTGGATCCGTTGCCCCTTCACCCTTTCATCATTCCATCATTTTCCCTTTTATGCTTCTTTCCTTTCCTCCTTCTTCTCCTTCAATCTTTCTTTCACTCTTTCTTCCTTTCACACCTCCTTACTTTCACATTTTCTTCCAAAATTGTACACTTCCTTTTTCATATTCCTTCCTTGCACCCTTCCTTCGTACATTCCTTCCATTTCTTTTTGCTTTCTAAATCATCTTTGATTCCCTACTTTTTAAATGTTTCTATTCTCTGCTTCTCTCTGATTCTTGTTCTAATTTTTCTTTCCCGTCCCAGCATTGTCTCGTCTCATTTAGCAGTCCTAAGCCCACAGCAAACTGCGCTGTCATATTTTCACTTAAAGTGATATTTAGGAGTTTCCATCTGCCCATGCAACTGAAGAAGCCCTAAAAGAATTGATTATTTAAATAGACCCAGCTTACACGCCCACCAGGTACAGTGGCAACCCCCACTTTATCTGCTAAAGTGGGCGGCTCCTTACGCCACTGGCCACAGAGAATTGCTTCAAATTCTCTGTGATGTCTTTGATGTCAGTGCTGGCCTGCTACACCGCTTTTCTTTGAGACCGCCTTACTTTTCTTTTATCTCCCCACACCTTCGTATCCATTTGGCTCTAATAAGTCATAGGTGCCAGTAGCGTAGCAAGGGAGGGTGGGTGGGCGGTCCGCCCCAGGCAGCACGAGATTTGGGCACGGCGGCCCCTCCCGCTTTTACCTGTGGCCATCGTGGGGCGGTAAACGCAGGGATTGCCAGCACTCCCCCACTCTTACCTGCGGCTGTTGCAGTGCGGCAAATGCAGGGTACTGCCACGGGCGGCAAAAGGTCTAGCTACGCTACTCATGGGGAGAGGATGTGGTCCGTCGGCTAGATTGCCGACTTTGGTGCTGGAAACCAAGGTTCGATCCTCGGGGTCGCGTC
Source organism: Calotriton arnoldi (assembly GCA_963921515.1). Taxonomy (NCBI): domain Eukaryota; kingdom Metazoa; phylum Chordata; class Amphibia; order Caudata; family Salamandridae; genus Calotriton; species Calotriton arnoldi. Next base: position 504,084 of record CAWUFW010001612.1, on the reverse strand, counting down.
AACATCCTGTGATTCTGGGCAAATCACTTAATCTCCCCGTTCCTGAATGTGTAACGTAACCGGTGCTCATGTAAAGCGCTCCAATACCTTCGGGTCGAGTTTGCGCTATATAAATCTGCATTATAATAAAAAATGATAGGTGCTGGAAGTAAGGGGGCAGTGCTGCAGCACTCGCCATGCTGGAGTTCAGAAAGTGAATGAGCATGTTAATGCCTTTTAATTTTGATTTTATCTTGTCGCATTTGCTATGTGTTCAAAGACAGGCCTCAAATGTTAGGTTAGTCTTCTGACACATTGCTGCTTATTCACTTAGAAGGGACATTGGTGTTTCATTTTCTTTCTTTGACTGCAATGCCAGAGGATTTTGTATAGTTAACGCTGTAACATTCTTGCTGAGGTACAGGAAGTGTGGAAGGAAAAGCAGTAATTAGTATGTATTTTTTTCTAACACAACACAATTTAAATACCTGTAAATGAACTGTACAAACGTTTCAAAATATACCAGCAGCATGGAAAGTACAAATGAGGCACATTTTTAGTTCTGAAGTGTGAAGGAAACAAAGGTTTTAATAGGATCATAATGAATCATGATGAAATCTCTTTTCTTGGTGATGTGCAAATTATTAATTTTCGTTTTCCACACATAATCATTTGGGCGCTATATAGATTTATCAGTAAAACTGCATGTCTGTACGAATTTAGTGGGCATTTCAATGGAAATGTGCTGTCTGCAAATGACAATGCGCTACCACATCATGCTTTAGTAATATATTTGGGTCTTAGTGACCCAAAATGCACCCACTGGACACACACTACGCCCATATCACTCTGCTGCTGAATGGAGGCGGCTAATTTGCTACACTTGTTCTTAGTGTGAGGCTTAGATTTTTCTCAATCCCTGTGACTTCTGTGATGTTACACTGGTAGCAGCACCCGCCACTCCGAAGATTGTTCCAGCACCACCGCTAATAGTCACACCATGAGGGCAGGAGCACGCTTTGGCAGGGCACTTGAGGCATATATAGGTTTTATAGTGTCGCCTAATTTTGAGTAGAGCAGTAAATAGTGCTTTTGGAATGGAGGGTGAAGAGGCAGCGGTTAACAGTTCCTTCAAATAAGGTTTCTGTCATTAATATTGGGATTTTCGCAATCTGGATCTCAAAGCCAAACTCTCCACATCAATCAGCTGGCCAAACATTTCCTGCCCCTAGAGACACAAAAACTAAGCTTACAACTGGAGACACAAAGGGCCAGATGTACAACCCTTTTTTGAGGACGCAAACGGGAGATCGGCCCGTTTGCTACAGCCAAAAAGGTTCCAGGCATTTACAAATGCTATTTTGTGAGTCACTGACTTGCAAAATAGCATTTGCGACTCTCGCTATTAGGAAGGGGCGCCCCTTCCTAATAGCGAGCCACCATGCCATGTACTGTTGTTTTGCGACTGCATTTGCGGCTGCAAAACACTCGCAGTTTACCACCTACTTCACGTAGGTGGTAAACCACTCACAAACAGGAAGGGGTCCTCAGGGGACCCCTTCCCTTTGTGAGTGGGTGCATAAATATTTTTAAGAGCAGGCAGTGCTACCACGGAGCTATGCCTGGCCTTAAAAAATGAAACTGAAAAGTTTCATTTTTCTTTTTTAAATACATCCCGTTTTCCTTTAAGAAAACGGGCTGCATTAAAAAAAACTAAAACTGGGAGTGCTAGCCATTCCCAATGGGGTCGCAAATTGCGATAGCCTCATTAATATTCATGAGGCATGCAATTTGCCACCCCATTGGGAATCGCAAACAGTGTCTGCAGGGCACGAGTCGGGGGTACACGCGGGTGGACGGTGTCCCCCCACTTTTTTCACAGGGTGGACGCCGTCCACCCTGCCAAGAAGTGTGGCCCCACTGTAAAATATGCTGAATTCGTCCCGGTGTAATTTACAAACACCGGGACACATCCTGCAGCGCCTGCACGTAGTTATCTGCTTTCGATCCCAACAACGTGCAGGCGGGGCGGGGGCTTTCTGAGTTCTGACTCCTGCTGGGCCCATAACAAAGGTCCAATCTGAGGGGTCATCAGGCCTCCTTTTGTTGGAGTCTCCTGGCTGGGAGCAGTCAGGAGCCTCACACCTGATGCAAATGCAGCAGAGGGGACACTAAGGCTCACAATTGTTAGCACTTCACACATACTGAAGAGAGGCAGCTTTTCACTTTGTTCAGGCTCTGTTTAGGAGATATGCATGCACTGTAAGAATATCAAATGTGTTGATGTTTCCCAGCATTTGCACAAAATAAACAGCATTTATATAGCGCTTACTACCCCTGAGGAGGCGTTGTATTAATTTAAATATCACTATTTCTTTTAAAGCACTATGGCTAGAGAAAACTTAACGCTGATAAAAGGTAACATTGTTTTATGTGTAGCTACAAAAGTGTGAATCTTCTGCCTAAATCAGGAGGGTTTGCAAGTATGCTCGAAATGTGCTCAAATGTACTCATGATACACCTGCTAAACATATATGTGAGGGCTTAAGATCTGATGTCACTTCTTGTGATGCCAGTTCCTGTGATGTCACACGCTGTGATGTCACGCGCTGTGATGTCATGAGCCGCGATGTCACGAGCTGCGATGCCACTTGCATACTGATTAACTAGGTTAGTCCCCCCACTTCTTTTTTTAGCACTTGTGCCCTGAGTGCCTGAGACACTGTTGTACATTAAGTTTAGTGAGTCGCAATTTTGCGCAATTTGCGACTCGCTAAAATTAATGGTTGTACATCTGGCCCAAAACGTCTTCCTAGTCATCTACCTAAAGTTTAGAATTATTCCAATGACAGATCTACTGGCTTTATTAATGTTGGCCAGCTAATGGTTTTGAATGACCAAATCATTTAATTGTGTTGTTTCAAATCAATCAAGTCAGCGCGCTTTTTGAAAAGAGGGAATAGTGCTCACTGGAAACTTCTGGAAAAAGCATGATGGCCAGAAGTAAAGTTTAAGTGAAGTATACCGCTCATAACAGCCATCAGCTAAACTCTGCTGCCTTTGAGTGGCATAAAGTACTTTTTGACACTCACAACAAGCATTGGCAAAGCCCACGGGCCTGGCCTTAGCAAAATTATGCATTAGGCATTAAAGGTTTAAACATAAAAAGAAGTACAAATGCCACTGTCTAAAAGCGTTGTTCATATAATTGCAGAAAAAAAAAAAAGTGAACCGTTGAAAAAATAAATGGAAGGCAGATATTAAAACAGAGATTGTTGAACCAGTTCCAACTCTGAAGTGTCTTTATGGGTAGATGTGCACATGTGCACCAGCAAATAACACAAATCACACTGAAGAGAGTTCATACCTATTTAAAACAATTCATTTTGGTGCTTTGTAAACACATTTGCACTACCTAGCGAATGCGTTTATTTGTAATGCACTCTTCTGTGTGCCTACATATCAGAAACATTTTCTTTGTATTTTGGGGAAATACCGGTATTTCAGATTGAGGCCTTTATTTTGGGTCATCAGCTAATGTGTAGAGAGAATCCACTCAAAATAATTGTCATGTAATCATGTGGGTTATGGGCTTTGATTGTCTCCTATTCCACTAAGGTTGCACAGTGGCGTTTGTGGTTGACTATAAGTGCTTCACTTGGGAGCTATCCAGGAATCGCTTTGTCCCAAAACTGGCACAAGCGGGCATATAAACAGTTGATAATACGTGAACTCTACCAGGTACACACACACACATTTTCTCACACTCCAATACAATCTCACTATTTTGCACTTTGCCCGCCATAGACTATATAAAATACAAATAATAGCGCAAGCACGGTTGTTTTCACAAGGTCACTTCTTCAAGGTTGGTGATTTGCTAGGTCAAATTATTCTCTATTTCACCCAAAAAATGAAAACCTTCTACTAAAAAGCATTTTAGTTTCCCCAAAATAGCAAGCAATGGCAAACAAAGCCAAAAGGCCTGACTTTCATAAAACAGTTTGTAGTTGGGCCTCATTCAGGGCTGGATTAACCATTAAGCAAAATAAGCAGGTGCTTAGGGCATCAAGCCCCCCACCCCCCTCCCGCACCACAGAAATGTTCCATTGCCGGATTTACCATGGACCATATGGTGCAAAACTGCAAATGGTGCAGCAGAACCTATAAAATGGAAGTATACAAAAATAAACTTTATTTTCCATCTTATTATAAGGTTTGTTTCATTTCCAAAAATAACATTTTATTTTACAGTTTATCATTGTTTATATTTTGAATTAGATCTATATGGGGGCACCGCCATCTTTTTAAGTGCTTAGGGACTCTAAGGGGGATATTATCAAGGACTTATCGCCGAGTTAGCGGCACTTTATCGCAGCCAAAGTGGTGATAAATACATCGCACCATTCACAAGCTGGTGCTAACAGCCGATATCACCAGTTTTCCTGCGATAGCAGCCGCAAAAAACATCGCCACAAATGATACCGGCAACTAACGCTAATGATATGCAGAGTAGGCGTTCCCGTGCAAAAAGCCGCGAAAACACCACTTCGCAACATTCTCAACGACCAGCCAGATCGGCGATAAGATCACAAAACATGCGATAAGGCGCGTTAGCAGCAGGGATTTAACACCTGCTCTTACCTGGTGTTAAGTCGGACGACAACCTGCACCATAAAAGGGAGCCCAGCCCACAGCCACACCAGAAGAACAACAGATGCCATGGAGCTACTGATCATGCAGCTCGGAGCTCCTAGAGGGCCACAACACCCACCGCCACCACCCCCAGGACCCCCCCCCCCAAGGCCCTACCCCGGGCAACCCCCCCGGACAAAGATATTTCACATCAACCTTACAAATCAATGAACACAAAAGTTCGCCTGATGTCGCACAATTACAACAATTAACATTCATGTGTGGTCAGAAAAAGGAAAAACATTCATACATCTTTGAATTTCCCCAAAAATTATTTTATTCAAATTTAACTCAATACTACTATTTGGAAGAGTCATGGCGGGTCTTCTCTGGACAATCTGTAAGTCACAGCCTGCAAGACAAAATTGAAGATAAGAAGGTGTGTCATGCGCTCCTCAAAGGACAGAGAGAGAGAGAAAGAGAGAGAGAAAGAAATGGAGAGAGAGAGAGTGAAAGAGAGTGAGAGAGAGAAAGAGAGGGAAAGGGGGAGAGAGGGAGAAGGAGAGAGAGAGTAAAGGGGGAGGGAGAGACAGTGAAAGGAAGAGAGGGAGAGGGAGAGACAGTGCCGACACTGCGCACCCAGGCCTCACTGCTCACCTGCTGCCACCGGTGTGTCTCCAACCACGTGCCGGTATACACTGCAGTCCACTAGGTCCCTTATCTGAAACAGAGTCCAGAGCTAATGATGGCAGAGTTCATATCATTGCACATGGCAACATCGCTTGCCCACCCCTGCGCACCCAGGCCTCACTGCTCACCTTCCGCCACCGGCGTGTCTCCAAGAGGGCCCACCACGTGCCGGTGCAAGCTCCAAGTCCGGGGCCCGCGACCTTGGCAGCCTCCACATCATGCAGTCCCACACCGCGGTCCACCAGGTCGCACACTTGATTCTGGGTCTTGATTTTGCAATGGCAGAGATCATATCAGTGCACACGGCATCATTGCAGGCTGCACACCCGCTCAGCTCTATAGGTGCCACTAACTCTGTGAACCGCGAGGCAACGCCACGTGGCGGTAGGCCCGTGCTGCCCGCTGGCTCAGGCCTACACTGCGGTCCACCAGGTCGCACACTTGATTCTGGGTCTTGATTTGCAAATGGCAGAGATCATATCAGTGCACACGGCATCATCGCAGGCAGCACACCCGCTCAGCTCTTTAGGTGCCCCTACCTCAGTGCACCGAAAGTCACCGCCCCGTGGCGGTAGACCCGTGCCGGCCGCAGTGTATCCGGTGCCACCGACTCTGTGCAATGCAAGTCATGGACCCTTTATGATTGAGTCTCGTGATATGCCAGGCGGACGCAGCCATGTCACCTCAGGCAGTGGGGAAGAACTGGGACACGTAGCGTCGTCGTCCCCCCCTTTATACGTAAGCCGAGTGGGCTGGCTCGGCGTACGCCAGGCCAGCGTAGGGGTGTGAATAATTATCCCTGGGCTCTGGGCGTGGTTCATATCTGGGCTGCACAGGAAACCAACTGATGCGTGTGTGTCTGTTGCCGTGTCGGCGCCACTCGGCCCGCAATCGACAATGTTGCAATGTTGCATGCACCCGGAGGGCGGCCGCGCACGAAGCGATTGTACAAGGAGTGCAAGGCCACTCGGGGTCTTGGCTCATACATGCCAACTGTTGTGTGTGTATCGCTATTGGTGCACCATAAGCCCAAGGCCTAGCCTCAATTGCAGTGTGAAAGCCACATCACATTTTCAGGATTTAAGCGGTAGTCAGACTAACATTAGGGATGAAAGCTCCTTTGTCTCAATACAGAAGGCGGAAGGACATCTGCACCTCCGACCTTGGTTTTGCATGCGGCAGGCACCCCCTGAGAGAGATACCATAGCAGATGATGATGACTCCCACACTACGCACAGCGCTAATGATAGGCCAACGTATCCACACCCCACACACAGAAGTCCGTGCTCGAGGTACTCTTGCATGGAATGCCCTTGACACTTACGCACACAACAACCCATACGTCCAAACGTTGCACACTCATACGACTCATTGCTCCGAGCAGTGACATATCATCCACATAACTGCCGCAGGTCAGAAGAGTGCTGGTTCTATGAGAGCCACCAACACAATGGCAGAACATCCCGGCCACATGCACAACCCCTGTCACGTGGAACTGTACCGTGCACGTATACTGCATTTACTGGGGGCACTGCCAGTGGGAGTGCTGCGGATCACTTACCGGCTAAGCTTCCGCCCTGCCAACGTCACCTGCGTTCAGCCTGTGTTGCATTGTCGATCGTGCATATTCCAGTGGTCCATGGATGTCTGCCTATCCAACAGGACGGTAGCTGAACTGGATCTTGACATGTGTGTGCACCCCCTGTTGGCCCACGACCAGGAGTGTCACCGTGATACCCGTTCATGGGATGCCTTGATACTTGGCATACATGCTGGCAGCTGGACATGGGAGATTGCACAACTCCTTGTGTGCAGTGACCACATTGAACCGCTCCCCTATTGGGCTGTAATGCATATTGGTGAAAGGGGGTGGACGCAGCACTCCTGTCCGGACCTGCTAATGGATTGGCTCGCCGTCCTGTTCGCTGAAGACGACAACGAGCTCATGTTGGAAATGATAGCCTACGAAGCTGCAATCTTCTTCATGGACGAGTAACTACGTACCTGGAGCCACAACATATTGTAAGCCATTGCACAGGCCCCAACACCTTGTTGCATCTTGGAGAACTGGTACATATCCCACGACAACAGTGGACATGGCTGCATTCGCCTGGACTCCGAATACATGAGCTGCCCACAATGCGGGTTGACACACACCTGTGCAAGGTGAGTGGACAGCGGCGCTTGGCAACGTTCCTCAATCTGACCTACTGCTGGAGGGAGAGTACACACATGTAGGTATGCGGAGAGATGTTCTGTTGTCAAATGTGATGGGGGACAATACTTGAGGCCTGCCAACGACGTTGACATTTCATACACAGCCCTATTTCAAACATTGCGTGGGTCAAAGTTGTGAAATTGCGCAATTGTTGCTTCAGAGCAATGAGGCCACAGCTAGTGTACACCTTCCCAGTCATCTCATTGGCCATGTGGGTCACGGACAAACATGCACATTGCTTTCATTTCCCCGGGTGTACCTTTTTGTGCAATCAATGTCCCTACATTCATCCATACTTTCATACTTGATCGATCATGGACATGACACATCTGTGTGATTTTGGAATGTTTTATTCACATTCGGTGCAGTGTCGGAGCTGGAGCAGTACATGGCCATGCAAACCCCACATTACATTGTAGCCCAGTGGAGGGCCAGCCAGAGTCATTTAGGGATTGACAAGTACATCGGAAGAGGAAGAGTACAGTCCGCAGTCTGATTGCTGTGTCATTAGGGGTCATCCTCGACTCCACCCTCTCCATGACTAAGCAGGTCAACGCCGTCTCTTCCTCCTGCTTCAACACCCTCCGCATGCTCCGCAAGATCTACAAGTGGATCCCCACCGAAACGAGAAGAACGGTCACCCAGGCCCTCGTCAGCAGCAGGCTGGACTACGGAAACGCCCTCTACGCTGGAGCGTCTGCCAAACTCCTGAAGCGGCTGCAACGCATCCAGAACGCCTCTGCACACCTGATCCTCGACATCCCTCGCCGCAGCCACATCACTCCCCACCTGAGAGACCTGCACTGGCTCCCCGTCAACAAGAGGATAACCTTCAAGCTCCTCACCCATGCACACAAGGCACTCCACAACACCGGACCTGCGTACCTCAACAGATGACTCAGCCTCTTCACCCCCGCCCGCCAGCTTCGCTCCGCCGACCTCGCCCTTGCCACAATCCCCCGCATCTGAAGAGTGACCTCCGGCGGCAGATCCTTCTCCCACCTCGCCGCCAAAACCTGGAACACCCTCCCCATCCACCTACGGCAGACCCAAGACCTGCTGACCTTCAGAAGACTCCTCAAGACCTGGCTCTTCGAGCAGTAGCAGCACTCCTCCCCCCCTCCAGCGCCTTGAGACCCTCACGGGTATGTAGTGCGCTCTACAAATGCTATGATTGATTGATTGATTGGTAAGCAAACAAAATATGGCAGTCCATGTCGAGGTCCAAGGTGAGTGTCGCAGAGTGTTTCGGGGGACAGTGGGAGGTGTTGTTACAGGCATGATGCAGAGGGCAGAACCAAGCTGACACAGGGCATATAGCGGAGATGAATGCTACTGGCTCCTTCTTAATACAAAGGTGGAATCACCTGAATCTTCGTCCTCTGTGTCATCTGGCTGACATGTGGGTGCTGTTGTTTGGTCTGCAGCACTGTGTCCCACTGACACATCAGGGGCCGCAGGTGGTATGGCTGCAGCACTGTGTGCCACTGGCACATCAGGGGCCAGAGATGTGTGTGTAGCAGTACCAGCAGCATTCATCAGCGACTGCCTTAGTGGCAGCAATGCGATGATGAGGATCTGCAGGGCATAGAAGATCCCAACAAGTTTTCGCTGGTGTGCATCGGTGGCAGCCATTCTTTCCGCATGCATCCTCCATGTTCTCCATTATCCTCAGCATCTGTGCCAACTCTTGGGTGACATCGCTGAGGCCACTCTGACTAGACAGTTGTTCTCGTCTGAGTCATGACTCCAGCGATGTCGGGCATGGATTGTTGGACATCATGGAGCGAAATGTGGGTGTCCGTTAGGGAGTGTAAGTGGTCCCTGATGGGACTTAGACACCCACGTATGTCATCTAGTTTGGCGGCCATGAGGTCGAACCCCACCCGCACCTGTTCAGCCACCTCCTTCTGGCAGTCTAACACCTGGGCTCGGAATGCGATGTGTTCTTCGGTGAGGTGCTGGGAGCCAGCCGTGGTGGTGGGTGCTTCCTGCTGTGGGGTCTCCTGGAAGCAGCTGGGCTGCCCTGCTCCTGGAGGTGGGTTGCCGTAGCTGTCCATGAGCTGTTGTAGGGCATCGGTGTCGAAGGTGTGGAGGTCCTCTTCATCATCACTGATGTGTTGTCTGGTCTTCTCTGCAGGAGGTGTTGGTTGTCCCTCTGCAATGTGAAGGGGAGATGCATTTTAACATTGTGTTCACTTGTATGTTGACGAATTGTTCACGCTTACATACAGACTGCATGACAATGTACATTGTGACTGTTTGGGAGGAGCTGACTATTTGATGCGGGACAGTGGACATTTGAACTACATGACGGATGTGAGGTTGTACACGTACATAATCATCTCACATTTCCCTGCTATGCCAGATGTGATTGGCCAGTTTCTACGCACAAGCGGCACCAGTTGTGTCCTCTGTTCTGTAGTGAAAGTGTTGCACTTTGTACCACATTGTCGTCAATGTTGGTGTGCTGTGTTTTCTATGTGTGTGTGCTGCATTGTGGGAGAGTCGCCCCTGCAGCTGTGATTTTGCTGCCCCTTATCCCTTTGAGGCGGTGTGCCTTTGACTTCTGTGCTTCTACAGTGCTGAGATGTTGCAGACTTGGCTACTTTTGGCTCTTGTTCGTATTTTGGACTCTTGGCCATGGTTTATCCGCAGATGTGTTTTGACGTCAGGGGTTGTTTGTGCACGTGGATGTGTCAGAGTGTGACCTGCTCCTTTCCGGATGTGTTCCACACTCAGCCACCTCAGTGTCGTGGCGTGCACCATGTCATGATCATTGTAATGCAGCCATGCTATTCATCATGCAGTGTCACTTGCATTGTCAGTGTGGCTCACAGACACGCAGCTTTGCTGGTTTTAGCCACGTGTGCATCGGTTGGTTGTGAAATTGGTGCTGTGTGGGGAGGGACCCCTTTGTGCCCATAGTGGACGGGGTCCTACTTGGTGTTTGTATGTGTGCTGCAGTGTGCCTAGGGGATCAGGGACATGATCCAGAGTCATTGTGGGTGTGCAGTGTGCTCCACTTAATTGTGCATGTGTGCCATTGTGCCCATCTCCCCCCGTCCCCCCAGTCCCTGTTCGGTACTCACCCTGGTGCTGTTGAGTCCGGTCATGTCGAGCAGTGTCCGGACCCCCAACTCCTACTACCGTCTCCCCAATGATGACTGTGGCCAACATTTCCTCCATCTCATCCAGCTCCTGGTGTTCCGCTGGACTGCCACCTCCAGTCTGCATTGCTGCCTGATGGTTGTCAGCGAGTTTCTTCTTGGTTTTGCACTTCGCATCATTCCAGTGCCTCTTGACCTCTCCAATTGTCCTCCTCCTCACTCCGACTGCATTCACCTTATCCAGGATGGAGTGCCATATTGCATTTTTATTTGCCAATGACACGTTGGGGGTGACGAACAGTTGTTGGTGGTGTTCTATCACAACCGTGATGATAATCCTGTTTTCCTGTGGACTGAACCTCGTCTTCCTCGTCTTCTTCTCCTTGCCCTTCCGTGGCCCCGAGGTCCCAGGCTGGTCCTCCTGGGGGCTTGTGGGGGTCTGGTCGTCCTCTGTACTTGCTCCGGGTTCCTCCATGGTGCTACGCAGTTAAATTTGATTTGTTTGGGTTTTTCAGTGCTTTTATAGTGCATTTTCCCGCATGACGCATGGGAATTGCAGGCCTGTCGCTGGTTATCGCTGATTTTTGTATCGCGATTTGGGACATCGCAACTTTTTTCGCGTTCGTGTTTTGCATTTTTTCAGCGATGCATTGATTTTAACGCGGGCATTTGGCGCGTTATCGTGAGACTATCGCATGGTGCCGCCGGGTTGAGAATACAACGTTAACACAGTGTTATTTTCCCGCAATAGACTGCGATGTGAGAAGTTGCGTTAAGCTAATTTTGCGATAGTTAACACACGTTCTTGAGAATATCCCCCTAAAGGTCTTAATCCGGCCCTGGCCTCGTTTTCTGCATACGTCAAACACATATATGCACTTGAAAGTGAAAGTGTTACAGGATAGTCACAAATTACTTTATGTAAATAAATAAGCGTATTTGGGACTGATCTAACCTCTCCTCAAACAGTATGATTGAGCAGCCTCTTTTTAGGGGCCATAGTGGCCTGGTGTCATTTTGAAGAAAGGTTACTGGAGAAATTGAGATAGAATGTGTTAAAGAACATACTATGCAGGGCTAAAAATAAGTTCGGACCTCATTACCATGCAAAGGTTTAAATGAACATTTAATTAAAAAAAAGAAAAAACAAAGCACGGTGCCTTAAATCTGAGAAATAAAGACTCTGAGGGGCACATTATTAAAGGTGCTACATACACTCGGATCTGTAAAATTCCAACCACACCTGTACAAGACGTGGCAATACTTCAGACTTCTCACTTTAGGACAAACACCCTATGAACGGCTTTGTGAAGCTGCGTCATCCTGTCCTTGTATGTGTCTGGACCTCACCCTACCTTTTCCTCTCCCATTAGATAAACAATCACGCAAGCGCATTGGCCATTGTCCCACTTATGGGCTAAGAGAAATCAGAGCATTGTTCTGATGTCAAGGGGATACCTAAAGTGCATCTCTCTAAGTGAGGGAGACTATCATCCCATCAACCCAGACTCTTCCTGGTCTGGCAGTGTTGAAAGGCATAGTCAGTATTCAGGGACAGACTTTTTGATCCTGTAACGCTATTGATGGAAGGCCTACCAGCTCCCGCCATGTAAAGTCTGCACAGCCTGCATAACTGGGGTCGTGCATTCATCATGTCTGAGATATGTGTAAAGTTTAATTACATTTGTGTATATGTGATTCTGGTGTCTATGTGCCACATGGCTGGATAAGTGAATGATGGAATGTATTGGAATCTATGCTCAGACAGTGACACGTAGAGGTACTTTACGTTGCGAACGGTAGCACCGATCCACTTTTGTTTGCAGATTTGAGTTGGCTCATGCAATGCACCAAATTTCCTTTGTGTCACAGACTGCCAAATCCCATGTAATTAATGTACAGGGGGCATAAAGGGCTGCGCACAATGCAAACAGTCACTGGTTTTCACAAAAAGGTAGATCAACTAAAATAGAGAGATCTTGCTTTTGATGACGCAAAATCGATTTATTATTTGCGTTTAAATAGCATGCAAGGCTGTAACCTCCTTAAACTCTAGCATATGTGATTTAAAAGTGATTTTATCATACTAATACTCAATCAATCAATTAATCAATAAATTCTTTATTCGATCCATTAAATACAGAATATAAAAGCACAGGTAAAATTGACAGTGAGCATAAAACTCCAATTCATGAATTCTAAAATCCATATGGTGACTAAGATTACCCATACAGATCATAAATAGGTATTAGTAAAAAATTAAGAAAAATGCAATAAAAACCTGCCATGTCTTGAACAGTATAGGCCACATACAGTATATATATGGTTACCCTTTATCTGCAACTTGATTTTGGAATAAGTACTCCACACAGTCTAGGACCCCCACAACTTTCTTCTTTCTTATACAAGCCCACAAAAATGTAGCTACCGAGTATCAAACAAAAGGATCAGGCAAAGACTTTAAAAAATATAGTGCTACACAACATTATCTAAAATTGTAAAGCCTTAAAATCGGAAAGATAAAATCTTCTCTTTCTTTCTTGTAAAAACCACAAAACAAGACTAAGTGCAAATCAGATTGGGGTGAGTGGTTATCACAGGGGCACAGCATCAATTCATATAGCTTGAACCTTCTCTCTGGGTAACCTGGCATCGGAGGGATCAGGTTCATACGAAATCTCAATAGAATGTATCTGTGCTGTGCAATATGAGTACTTGCTAAGTAGGAGTACCCTTCCTCTAACCTGGGCGGGATCAGATGGTATGCGAGGACTGCTTGTTTGCTATGATTTCTTTCCAATCGATCACAGTGTGCCTTCAACATAAAGGTGGTTTGGAAACACAACAAGTGTTTGAACGCAACCTTTTAACTAGAATAAACCCTGCATATATATCTACAGGATTTAGTATTTTTATTTCACCATTTACTTTTTTATTTCGGAAAAGTTTTTTAATAAATTAAATTGAGTTCATATCAAAAAACATATAGGCACACAATAAGAGTTACAATACATAATCACATAAATACAATGAACTTGACATTTCATGAGTGAACAACACTAAACAACAAATACATAACAATAGATGACCAGTCCTTCATTTACAAAGCAAGAAAAAAAGTAACGGTGTAGGCTTACTTTATGATATTATCATGCTACAACCTATTACAACACAACCAGACAGTGCTCTAAGGACAACAGGCCAAATGCCTTATTTGTACAATGTAGCAATTAAATTAACTTCGCAGTTATTACTGCTGGCTGTATGTGGTCGACGTGTTTCTGAACCCTATATTTGTTTGGGGGTTCTCTTCAGGACCAGGACTTGGTTGAATTCTGAAATAGAAGTGAATATATGAGAGACGGGGAATCTAATTACTGACTTATTCTTTCTTGTTCCTAACTGTACCAATGCTTAAAAAACGTTCTTACCTTTAATGAGGAAGAACTGAATATGGGGGCAAAAGGGTCTTCAGTCAAATGATGGTAGAACTTATCAATATTCTTATCTAGAAAGAAGGGGTGAGAAGGAAGGGGTGCATTCTAAAGAGAATATTGCCTTATGACATATACCTGTCTTCAACACTTGCCTTATATCCTTTTAAATGAGGGATCAAGAAGCCTGCTTACGCTGTGCTCGATAAATGGTTTGTTTAAGCTCCGAACTCGTTGTTCCTTAATCTGACAGAGCTGGAAAAGGAAAAATTAAATTGAAACCTGACTTCTGTTTGCGCAATGGTTGTCAACATTAAAACTACAAACCACCCGCAAACTCACTTTTTAGATGTTTGTGGGTCCAAACGGTGCCGTTGGAGCGCCTATTCACCGTCTCCTAAATGTTTCTGAAAGAGGGAAATTAAAGAGCCATCAATGGGCTTCTTTTCAAGAAAGGTTCAATCTCTTGTCAACATTCCCACTAACTCACAAAACTTGCCTGGGTGGCCGGTTAAACGATTCACAATGGATCCAACTGTTCAGTGAAGATTCAGTTCAAACACAGGGGCGGGGTCACACTTCCTTCCCAGTACAACTTGCAATTGTCACATGATCGCCGCATGGCATTCTGGGATATGTAGTCACATTAGTGTTGATTAAGGCAAAATGGTTATGTAAAATATGGACTGGAGTTTGATGGATTGAAAGGGTTTTTTGTGAAATTTTTTATTTTTTTTATTTTTAGTCTATTTACTTCTGACATTTCATTCAAACCACTGATAGCCGTATCAAAATGCATAATTAAATATGCTTCTCTTTGGAGCAATCTCCTCTCTAAATCGCCACCTCTGGTGTTCATTTTGATGACACTGAGAATCGTCCATCTCATGTCATTTTCTGAATATTTAAGGGCCTCAAAGTGCGCCACCTGGGGTGCATTCATGACCCTATTTTTAATCCTAGAGCGATGTTGACTTATTCGCAGTCTTATCTCTTGAGTTGTTTTACCAATGTATGTCAGAGGACAAGGACAGGTGATTGCATAGACCACGTTCTTGGTCTTGCAATTCGAAAAATCATTATGTACCCATTTGTCTCGGCCACAGATAAATTCCGACCCCTCAATCGCGGAGTTACAGACTTGGCAATTCCCACATTTGTGGTGACCCTTTAATGGTGGTAAGCCAAAGAAGGAGCCAAGTGTTTCAGGTTTTTTGGGGGTCATCCGACGCCCGGATTAGTCTCTGTCCTATACTTGTGTTCTTTTTAAGGGCAAATAAGGGGACCTGAAGATCTTTATCAATGTCCTTCACCAAATGCCAGTTCTGGCGTACAATTTTCTTGAATGAGTTCGTATATGGGCCATATGTCGAAACGCAGACTAGGCGATTCATAGATTTCTTTTGTTGTTTCTCAAGCAACACTTCACGAGGTGTGAACCATGCCCGTTTGCATGAGTGTTTCAGCAATTTTGACGGGTAGCCTTTCTCTTTAAGTTTCGACGTCAAATTCTCAGAGTGTATCACATAATCCTCTTGTCACGTACAATTTCTTCTGACGCGCAAATATTGACCATACAGTAAGTTTTCTTTCAAACTTTTTGGATGGTAACTTCTAAAATTTAAAGCCGTATTTTTGTCAGTCGGTTTGATATATAGAGTAGTGATCAATCCGGATTCGGTTGGGCGTACTTCCACATCTAAAAATGTCAGACTGGAAGTACTCTGATTGAGACTAAATTGTATGTCTGGGTTGCGTGTATTCAACCACGAATGAAATTGCAACAGTTCTCCTTCTGTGCCAGTCCAGATGCACCATACATCATCTATATAACGGTACCATTGTGCCACATGCTGGCCAAAGGGATTGTTATTATAGATGTGCCGGTCCTCATACTTCGCCATGTAGAGGACTGCCATCTCCGGCGCGAATGGGCATCCCATGGCAGTCCCCTTTACTTGGACAAAGAAATCAGATTGAAACTTGAAATAATTTCTCTTGAGAGCCAGTGAGGCTAAAGATAGAATAAATTGGGTGGGGACCCGATGGGGACGATCTCTACATTCTAGAAAAAATTCTAAGACGTCAAGTGCATCATCTTGAGGTATTTGCGTGTACAAAGACACAACGTCATGAGTGACTAGTATGTGCCGAGTAGTGTCAAACTGAAAACCCTCAACTTTATTGATAAAGTCGGTTGAATCCCTAACATTTACCAAGAATTCTTTCAAGAATACATCAACATATTTAGCGATGGTTTCAAGCACTGAGTCACACCCAGAAACTATGGGGCGACCAGGAGGGGTAGTTGCATTTTTATGGACCTTTGGAAGGAAATAGATCACAGGTGTCCTTGGATGTTTTTTATTTAGGTAATCATATTCTTTGGGACCTAAGATCCCCAATTCTAGCCCCTCATCTGTGATGGTCTTAATTTCTGCCTGAATCTGTTTTACAGGGTCCGACTGGATTTTTCTATACCACATTTGATTATAGACATGGGTTCGTCCTTCTTGTAGATCTATTTCCTTCCAAAGGTCCATAAAAATGCAATTACCCCTCCTGGTCGCCCCATAGTTTCTGGGTGTGACTCAGTGCTTGAAACCATCGCTAAATATGTTGATGTATTCTTGAAAGAATTCTTGGTAAATGTTACATCATACCTCAGGGATTCAACCGACTTTATCAATAAAGTTGAGGGTTTTCAGTTTGACACTACTCGCCACATACTAGTCACTCTTGACGTTGTGTCTTTGTACACGCAAATACCTCAAGATGATGCACTTGACGTCTTAGAATTTTTTCTAGAAAGTAGAAATCGTCCCCATCGGGTCCCCACCCAATTTATTCTATCTTTAGCCTTACTGGCTCTCAAGAGAAATTATTTCAAGTTTCAATCTGATTTCTTTGTCCAAGTAAAGGGGACTGCCATGGGATGCCCATTCGCGCCGGAGATGGCAGCCCTCTACATGGCGAAGTATGAGGACCGGCACATCTATAATAACAATCCCTTTGGCCAGCATGTGGCACAATGGTACCGTTATATAGATGATGTATGGTGCATCTGGACTGGCACAGAAGGAGAACTGTTGCAATTTCATTCGTGGTTGAATACACGCAACCCAGACATACAATTTAGTCTCAATCAGAGTACTTCCAGTCTGACATTTTTGGATGTGGAAGTACGCCCAACCGAATCCGGATTGATCACTACTCTATATATCAAACCGACTGACAAAAATACGGCTTTAAATTTTAGAAGTTACCATCCAAAAAGTTTGAAAGAAAACTTACCGTATGGTCAATATTTGCGTGTCAGAAGAAATTGTATGCGACAAGAGTGTGATACACTCTGAGAATTTGACGTCGAAACTTAAAGAGAAAGGCTACCCGTCAAAATTGTTGAAACACTCATGCAAACGGGCATGGTTCACACCTCGTGAAGTGTTGCTTGAGAAACAACAAAAGAAATCTATGAATCGCCTAGTCTGCGTTTCGACATATGGCCCATATACGAACTCATTCAAGAAAATTGTACGCCAGAACTGGCATTTGGTGAAGGACATTGATAAAGATCTTCAGGTCCCCTTATTTGCCCTTAAAAGAACACAAGTATAGGACAGAGACTAATCCGGGCGTCGGATGACCCCCCAAAAAAACCTGAAACACTTGGCTCCTTCTTAGGCTTACCACCATTAAAGGGTCACCACAAATGTGGGAATTGCCAAGCCTGTAACTCCGCGATTGAGGGGTCGGAATTTATCTGTGGCCGAGACAAATGGGTACATAATGATTTTTCGAATTGCATGACCAAGAACGTGGTCTATGCAATCACCTGTCCTTGTCCTCTGACATACATTGGTAAAACAACTCAAGAGATAAGACTGCGAATAAGTCAACATCGCTCTAGGATTAAAAATAGGGTCATGAATGCACCCCTGGTGGCGCACTTTGAGGCCCTTAAACATTCAGAAAATGACATGAGATGGACGATTCTCAGTGTCATCAAAATGAACACCAGAGGTGGCGATTTAGAGAGGAGATTGCTCCAAAGAGAAGCATATTTAATTATGCGTTTTGATACGGCTATCAGTGGTTTGAATGAAATGTCAGAAGTAAACAGACTGTAAAAATTAAAAAATTAAAAATGTTTTTCCCCAAAAACCCTTTCAATCCATCAAACTCCAGTCCATATTTTACATAACCATTTTGCCTTAATCAACACTAATGTGACTACATATCCCAGAATGCCATGCGGTGATCATGTGACAATTGCAAGTTGTACTGGGAAGGAAGTGTGACCCCGCCCCTGTGTTTGAACTGAATCTTCACTGAACAGTTGGATCCATTGTGAATCGTTTAACCGGCCACCCAGGCAAGTTTTGTGAGTTAGTGGGAATGTTGACAAGAGATTGAACCTTTCTTGAAAAGAAGCCCATTGATGGCTCTTTAATTTCCCTCTTTCAGAAACATTTAGGAGACGGTGAAAAGGCGCTCCAACGGCACCGTTTGGACCCACAAACATCTAAAAAGTGAGTTTGCGGGTGGTTTGTAGTTTTAATGTTGACAACCATTGCGCAAACAGAAGTCAGGTTTCAATTTAATTTTTCCTTTTCCAGCTCTGTCAGATTAAGGAACAACGAGTTCCGGAGCTTAAACAAACCATTTATCGAGCACAGCGTAAGCAGGCTTCTTGATCCCTCATTTAAAAGGATATAAGGCAAGTGTTGAAGACAGGTATATGTCATAAGGCAATAGTCTCTTTAGAATGCACTTTACTAAGTAAGCCACCCCTTCCTTCTCACCCCCTTCTTTCTAGATAAGAATATTGATAAGTTCTACCATCATTTGACTGAAGACCCTTTTGCCCCCATATTCATTTCTTCCTCATTAAAGGTAAGAACGGTTTTTTAAGCATTGGTACAGTTAGGAACAAGAAAGAATAAGTCAGTAATTAGATTCCCCGTCTCTCATATATTCACTTCTATTTCAGAATTCGACCAAGTCCTGGTCCTGAAGAGAACCCCCAAACAAATATAGGGTTCAGAAACGCGTCGACCACATACAGCCAGCAGTAATAACTGCGAGTTAATTTAATTGCTACATTGTACAAATAAGGCATTTGGCCTGTTGTCCTTAGAGCACTGTCTGGTAGTGTTGTAGCATGATAATATCATAAAGTAAGCCTACACCGTTACTTTTTTTTTTCTTGCTTTGTAAATGAAGGACTGGTCATCTATTGTTATGTATTTGTTGTTTAGTGTTGTTCACTCATGAAATGTCAAGTTCATTGTATTTATGTGATTATGTATTGTAAATCTTATTGTGTGCCTATATGTTTTTTGATATGAACTCAATTTAATTTATTAAAAAACTTTTCCGAAATAAAAAGTAAATGGTGAAATAAAAATACTAAATCCTGTAGATATATATGCAGGGTTTATTCTAGTTAAAAGGTTGCGTTCAAACACTTGTTGTGTTTCCAAAGTATCAGTGGTCTAGTTTGAACGCGAAAACAGACCCTACCCCTATTTTTTCAAAAAATTCAACATAAAGGTGTCAATCAGTTTCTGTTTCGAGACCTTCCTGCACGCAGTTAGATCCTTAAGTAGTTCTGCTAGCCCAATAGCAGTCAGAGTTGACTCCACGTATCTCAGCCATCTAATCCTATTGTAATTTTCCATTTTTAAACAGTTTTTTATTATATTTTGCGTTAGGTTTACTGTATCCCTGTGCCAGATGGAAAACCACACTAATACTCATATTATGTCACTTATTAGTTTCATGTTCTGCACATTTAGATTTATTAGAGTGAACCATAGACATGTATTTGATTAACTTTGGTTAGTCAGTGTACATTTAAAGTGGGCCTAGGTGATCCACATCATTTTGAAATGAACATTGTATTTCTGCTCGTTGTGCATAATATTTTTCAGTTTCAAATACCAAAGTTACTGTGTGCTCATTTCAAATGTTATTCCTGGGGGCATAGCTAACCATGAACAATCGCGGCTGCATCCTAAGCTCGCACCTCTGAGTGGTGCAAATCCTGCCACACATGGCGGACCCTGCCGCAGTGGCACCAAAGCCCTTGGGCATTCGAGCGCTATATAAATTTCACAATCAAATCAAATCAAGCAGGAGCGCTCCCATGTTACCATGGAGCCCCAAAACACCGCAAGTTCTGGAGTTGGAATATGGACCTATAACCTGCCTGTGGCTCAGCCTGGGAGAGGGGGAGCACCTAGGCCTGCATTTGGTGGCCCCTGCCAGGAACAATGACCTAAGCAGTGGCCACAGAGACCTGCTCTGTGCCCCCCTCCAGTGGGAGGGGGGCATAGGCCTCTTCCGGATTGGAGGGATCACCCCCATCTTCGAGATGGCGGGGACTGAGATGTGTGCTTGCCCTCGCCTCCCCCACCTGAGGGGTGGGGTTGGCAAAGGTGGGCACACCTCCCTCCCTAGCTAGGTTCTCCTGCTGGTTCTCATGCCTAAAATAGGAGTCAGAACCAGTGGGAGCCAGTTGCTGATAGCAGCAAAAGGCTGGGGGTAGATAACAAAGGTGGCAGGCCATTGAAGTTCCCTCATCGGGGACCCTGCCCATCCTGGGGGAGGAGGCATGACACCTCTGCCCAGGATGTGCTTTCTCTCCAGACCCAGAGAGCAGATGGCTCTCTACCCAGGGGTCCAGAAACCTGTCTCGTGGTGACAAATGGCTGGAAGCAAGTCAGGAACCACACCAGAGTTGTCCTTTTTTCAGGGGGCATCTCTAAGATGCCCTCTATGTGCATTTTTCATGAAATCCTCCACTGGCATCAGTGAGGGTTTAATGTGCTGAAAAGTTTGATACCATACTTGCCAGACTTCTGTAAAGCCATCATGGAGCTGTGGAGTTCCTGTTGACAAACTCCCAGCCCAGGTACTTAAAACGACTTCACTGCACTTACAATGTCTGTGAATGGCACAGACACTGTAAGGGCATATTTCTCATGCAGCTATACTCTTACCGGGGGTATGGTGCACCCTGCCTTTAGGGCTGTAAGGCCTGCTAGAGGGGTGACTTACCCATGCCCCAGGTAGTGTTGGTGGGCATGACACACAGGGATGTGCGGCATTTCAACTCTTCAGTTTAGTCTGCACAAATACATGCAGCCTGCAATGACAGTGTGAGGGTGTTATGGTGAGGGTTCTCTGAGGGTGGCACAATATGCTGCAGCCTTCAGATGCCCTCTCTGGTCACAAGGCCCTTGGTACCAGAGGTACCTTTTACAAAGGGCTTACATGTGGCCCAGAGGTGCGCCAATTGTGGGTAACAAAGGTACAGTTTTGGGACAGAACACTGGTGCTGGGGCCTGGTTAGCATGATCCCAGCACACACTCAGGAAAGTTGGCATCAGGTAACCATGCAAAAAGGGGCACTTTCTTACACCATACTTAGAGATTACGAGGGCCTGGAAGAGACATCTGCCACAGCAGCTCCTCTGCAGGCACTCTACAAACTTTTTTTGTTTTTCAAAAACAAACCCCCAACCGGGAGTTAAAAAAAAAACTAATGGGAGTTTTCTCCCAAGGTGAGAGGGTAATTTTTCTTTTCTGTTTCAGACCACCAGGGTTTCCACGGTGGTACCAAACAGAAAAAGTAAACCAGACGTCCACTCTAAATATGACTGATGGTCTGATGTGCTTATATTGAAGGCCCCCTGTCAGTCAGGCTGTCAGTGCAAGGTTTCCACAGGCAAAGTAGGTGCCAGAGATGGCACCACCATCGGAAATATTTGGCCTGCTTGACTCTAAATAGAGCTGACAGACCATTCGTTTGGCAGATAGACATGCATGCTATTTTATGTTTTACTTGAATGAACACGGATAATTTTATGGTCAGGTCAGTTAGTAAGCGTTTAGTTGACTCCTGTTAATGCGGTGTTGTGCAGATACTATTTTAATGTACATTTGTGTCTGTGAATGTATATTCATTGATCTGAATTCTTTGGAGCAGATGAACATCAGTAGAGTCAAATGTACTTTCTTGGTTTAAAGGTGCACTGGTTAGAATAATTTTACCTTTGTTTGTCTGATTGTACACTGATTATAATTCATTAGAATAAATGTACGTTTGATTAGGCTCCGTACCTATGTGCGAGATAGCTTGAGAAGTGAATTTCCTGCCAGTTCCTATATGTAACGTCCATTTCCTGTACATTGTATAATAATCGAACCTACCAAACTGATTTTGGTAATGACTTTGTGGATTGCTGTATTTTATTGCATTATTTGTATAGCAATTTCATATCCCTAATAATGCCTGAAAGCGTTTTCTGGGTGGTCAGGTAAGCATATACTCAGCCTGGTATGCATTGATGGTAGGCAGTATGGTTCATATTGTGGTCTAGATTGAAAGTTTTGGGGTGTTGTGTGTGAAGTTCAGTGGTATGTTACAAACTTGTGGCAATATCTTGTTGTTCTTAACCAAGGTACAAAGCAGAAAAGATGTTGGAAAGTAAAGTTGCTTTTGCATACATTCCCCCTACAATACTTACCATCATTTTTTATAATGGTGTTTTTGAGTGACCTATCTCTGCTGTGCTTGGTGAGTAGGTGTGGGTTGGGAGCCTGGGCAAAGGAAGGGTGTGACCCAAGGAAAATCAACAGACATCATTTGTATATGGTGCACTGAAGAGCAGAGATGCTCTGAACCAGGAAGAGCATTAATACATGAGTTTATGGGATCCACCCGGGGTTGGAGATGGCATGATCCAGTCAAGAGACACTTCTTATATGAGCCTATGTGGCCCACCATGAAGAGCAGATACAACAACCCTAAGAATCAGGTGTCTGTTGGGTCCAACCAGGAGTGCAAGATGCCATGACCTTGGAAAATCAAGAGTCACTACTTGTACCAGGGTGAATGCAGACCACCCAGAAATGAAATTTGGTTGTCACATGAAACAGAAGAGGATACATATAAGTCTTTAGTTGAGCACAACATTAATAATTATGCTTGATTAAAGTCACCAAGGAGGGAAAGTCAGTCTTGGGAGAGAAAGTCTCTTGCATGATTCTGAAGAGTATGCTCCCCTATCCTTGTTGTTTTTCTGGTTTTTGTCTGTCTTTTATTTTACATGGTCCTAAACCCCAGAGCATTGCTTTGACGTTTAAGAGGCAGACAAATGCACCTTCTGTATGAACGTGACTATTGTCCTCTCTTTTGGGGCATTGTGGAACTGGCGGTAGAGGCATCATGATTCCTACTGAAGGCACATGTATTTTTACCTGCCTACTTCAGTGTGGGGGATTATTGGTCTGTCCCATATCAAAGATTCTGCATTTCTCCCTTAAAAATTTGTTTCCATATGATCAGAAAACGTGTTGTAGAGTATGTACACTTTGTATGTCATGGGTTGTTTTTGCAGCCTGTTAGGGTAATTAAAAGAATGTATAAGGGCATCCATTTTTGCTCCCATGTGAGTGAAACAACCTGGAATGGAGGATGGTTTTGTTTAATTCACTTCCCCAGCAGCATAGCACCATGCAGTGCTGGGCAGTCTGGCACTGCTATATGGGCCAGCTTGCAGGGGCCAGTGCGTGGTTTATTTTTTGGTGCTTCCAGCCTGTGTGAGAAAAATAACACTCACACTGGCCCTTTGAACCTGGCCCATCTGGGATCAGTCCAACACTGGTTCAAGGTTACATTGGTTGCAGGGTATTAGTGGCCAGCATTGGAAGTTGCTTGGAGGGCCTCTCATAGAGTACTCCCATCACCTCTTCCTCATTTTGCAGAAGCCTCAACTTTTAGAAGAGAGAGTTCTTGGTGACATACCACAGTGTACAGAGAAGAACCTACCTGGAAAGAGCTGAATAGCTCATCTGCATAAGCCCTATTGGAGATGTTGCTAAGTCCATGCCGCTGCAGAGCACAGCATTGTGGAGGTGCTGTGCAGTGAAAACACGTACACCTGTCTGCATCACTCAAGGCCCAACAGAAGGACTGTCAACATGATCCGTGTTTGATTACCTTATTTTTTTCCATGACCCATCTAGCATTGCAGGGAAACCAGTGCAAGTTCCTCTTTGCCTTTAAGAGGGTTGGAGCCCCCCCCCCCCTTGGTTCCATCTACTTATCTGAAGAAGTCTGAAAGGTAATTAGGTGAAGCAACAATTAGTACATAACTGCAAACCGGGTTGAAACCAGTTACATGGTTGCAGAGATGTACTGATTTGAACTTCTGTCCCCTGTCTCCAGCTCTGTCTTCACTAAATGCTGCCACATCTGAGTCCATGCACCCGGTCCTGTGGGCAGCCTCCACCCCAGAGAACATCCAGCTGTGACTGACAACTACAAAGACATAGGGCTGCAACTGGGGCAGTTCAGATACAAATACACTAACACACCCAGGTGTTTTTCCTGAAGGTGGGGTAAGAAGGAGCCCAATGGTTGTCATCAGTCAAGACTTACTTGAGCATATTTTACAGCATGTGGATAGGTCTTGACATCTTGACTCCATCCATGGTAAAAAGAACAAGAATGGTAACAACATCAGAGATGGATTTTTAACCCAGAATGCCAAACCACACGAGAGTCATGCTTAGATTTTAAGAAATGTGTTTTTAATGGTTTTGTTGGAAACATGCTCTGATTGTGACAGATATCAGTTTGCCATGGTTCAAGCTTGAATCCCTAGCACTGGGTAAGCATGCTTGAGAAATGTAAGTGAGAATGGTGTTGCTCTGGCAAATTCATACATGTGTAGTACGCACAGTGCAGTCGTGCTTTTTGAGCCCCAGAGGTGATGAAGGTACATACAGCATAGCACACACAGTCGTATCAAGTTAAACTGATTTATACTACTATACTGAAAATATTGAAGAATGTTCTTTACTATACCCGGCCAGTATGAAACTGAAATTCAACTGCGCTGGATCAATACTGGATTCCTCAGAAAAGCTTGTTTGAGTGATTTTGTTTAAGCAAAAGCACAACAACGTTTTTTACATGAACGCTTACCTATGAGCGGAGCCTCCTTCATGAACTGTCATAACCTTCAACATCACCACTTCCCATAGCACACCTCACATTGTTCAGATGCTCATTCAATACAACTTTGTTCTTTTGTCACACACCAACATTATGGACACGTCCTGGATAATACTGTATGTTGTAGCAGGCCTTTGAAATCTTTAGACTTCTTATTGGCTAACATTCATACACTCTATACATGAATCATGAAGAATAAATAATTAATTTGATGACACCATTCCTGTGTGATTTGGAAATGTTAGCTCTATGATCAAAACCTTTAAACCTGTTTTTCAACAGTTATAAAATAACTATAATATCACAGCACTCTCAAATTCGCTGCTCATGTGCATAAGACATAACATGTAAGCAACAGCACTACCTGTGGCAATTGTTGCCTCTGGCTTTGCTGAATTTGATAGCCCAAGATTGGGCAATGACATTAAGCTGCAAGAATGGATGTTCTGATTTTGCAGTTGTCTGCATTTGATAACATTGCATGATGTTCAGACTGCACTGTACCTGTTGAAGGCGTTTTGCAGGTCATGCAGGTTATCAAAGCACACTATATATTTTCCCACTTCTCTGCCTGCTGCAACACAGTAGAACATAGTATTTCTGCAGCTTACTCTTTTCCTAACACTAATACCACCTGATGGTCTAGAACTTTTTCAATTCCATTACTGATGTGGCCCTATCACTCTTGCTACATACATACATTATATCATCTGCAAACATCCTACAGAGTTGATGATGAGTTCAAGAAATGTTGCCCAATAGTTTCTTCAATTGTATTAATATTTGATATTCTACAGCTACCAGTGCTTATGAGTATGTGTAAGTTCTGGAATTGATGTTGTGTTCTGGTGGCACTTTGGATCATCATACGTAATGATCAGTTTCTGTCTCTGTGTTTGTACAGTCAACATATTTCCAAATGTGAGGTCCATTTGATGCCATGGCAGCATCTAAGCATATCAGAGCAAAGAATATTTGATGGCAGCTAAAACTCAGGAGTAACATTTGGAACAATGGAAATACAGATTCAACATTCTATGTGTTATCAAGCCCAGAACAGAGGGATTCTCTCCCCTTACTTCAAGACATTTCGTTCATGTACTAACATCTGTCCTGCAAATGTGTTGGTAGTGTGTGCTGGTAAATATAGTATGAACATAATAATCAGTAAAAAATTGTGCTTAACCAGTGACCGTTTTGCAAAACTTAATTTGGTGGTGGCCCCCCAAATATTTTGCAAGCATTGTATTTTACAAAAGTGTATGACAGAATCCATCATTAGCTGCTGTTTGACCCAGAATCCAGAACATGAAATTCCACAACTTACTAAGTCTAATGTCTTCATATGTGATACAACAAAGCACCATTTGTTATTCATTCTTCTAAAATGCATTGAGGGAAAACCCTTCCACTCCAAGAGTTGTTAAATTGTGCTATGCTAAGCCCATCCTTACTTCCCAGTGCACTTAAAATGCATTATTGGCCTCATAGCATTGAAAATAAGGACACTTCATATCAGATATTGTACCAGAAAATTGAAGGGGACCCCACAAGTGACTTTGATTCATCTCTGAAGATGGCTCCGCCCCTATTATTATAAGTGTTAGTCCCCCCCTCCCAAAGTCTGGGTCTGGTTGCACCCCTGCTGCTTTTAGCCCAAAGAAGCATATGAGCCTAGCCAGTGGGGAGATGCAAAGATTGAATGGCGTGAGGCTCAAAGAAGAGCCCTGCGGCACCCCACATGGCAGGTAGAATGGGTCCGATTGGAACTGATTCACCGACACCCTTTGAGATCTATCCTTAAGGAATGAGGGCAGCAGTTTTAGAGCCCTATCTGTGATTCCCAAATCCTGTAGGTGTTCAGTCAGCAAGGATGGAGAGATGGTGTCAAAGGCTGTGGACAGATCCAACAGGATCAGAGCTGCGGCCTGCCCTACATCAACTAGGCATCTGATGTTGTCCTTAGCCTATACCAGTGCTGTTTCTGTTCTGTGATTTTTTCGGAACCCAAACTGAGATGCATCCAATAGACTCTGTTCCTCCACATAAGCCATCAGGTGGCTATTGTTTCTCCAGGATCTTAACTGGGACTGGTAGCAGAGAAATAGGATGATTGTTCTTAAGGTCAATTGGGTCAAGATTGGGCTTCTTGAGAAGTGTCTTCATTACTGCCTCCTTCCACAGCCGAGGGTAGCACCATGACAGGATGGCTTTATTCATCATAGGTGATAATGGTTGAGCTACCGTACCAGCAACCATTTGCAGAACTTTTGGTGCACATGGTTCAAGGGGGAACCCAATTTGCTATAAAAGAGGTGCAATTCAACAAGCTCCGGAGTAAAAATAGGAAAATCCCTAAGCATCGTTGCAGTTTTTTCCTGAATTTCTCTGAATTGTGAGAGGTCTTGCTGCATCTCTCTACTTAAAGACAGCACAGCATCAGCTTCTGTTTTAGAGACTTCGAACTCTTTATAAATGTTAGAGATTTTCAGTTGGAAGAACCCTGTTAGCTTATTACATAGCTCTTGTGAGCCTTCGATTTCCTGCAGGGCCGGAGGTGTTTATAACTGCTGAATGATTTTAAAGAGTTCTTTTGGGGGAATTAGTTGCCTCAATTTTGTTGGTGCAGTAGCTGGCTTTTTCTTCTCCAAGAGCACATTTATAGTCTCTAAGCGATATTTTATATAAGGACCTTTCATGGACCACATAATGTTTCCTGTAGGCACGTTCCTGGTGACGAAAGGCCTGCCTGAAAAGACTTAGGGGCATATTATCAAGGGCTTTATCGCCGCTTTAGCACTTTTTGCCGCTAAAGCGGCGATAATTTTATCGCCCTATTAGCAAGCTGTCGCTAACAGGCATTAGCGACAGCTTTCAGGCGTTAGAGGCTGCGTTAACCATCGCCTTGCATGTCAGCGATAATTATCGCTAATGACATGCAAGGAAGGCGTTCCCTACTAAAAGCGACTGAAAACAGTCGCTAATCCCACTACCCCCTATTAGCAAGGCAGGCGAAGCGATATAATAATTCGCGCTAAGCGTGTTTATCGTTATATTTTATCTCCTGCTAGTGAGGATGACTTACCTGTTTAAGGTATAGGAGGTGGATTCTAATGCTGAATCCACCTTAGCGATAATGCGAGAATATCGCTGCTTTTCCAGCGATATTCTCACATTTTACCGCTATCGCTGGAAATAATATCGCTATGGAGATAAACCTTACTAATAGGGTGTTATCTCAGCGATATTTTCCAGCGATCGGCGGCGTTAACCAAAGTCGCGCTAAGCGCGGTTAGCGATAAATATCGCTATTCCTTGCTAATATGCCCCTTAGGCTTTCTGTAAACCAGGCAGCAGTTAGCAATTTTCTGTTAAAATTGACTTCTTGTATGGGTGCTACCTTATCCACTGCCGTGCACAGGCAGGCTGAGAGGTCCTCTGCCCCTCCGTCCACATCCTCCTGCGCAATATAAGGCTTGCTTCCAATAGCATTAGTAAAAGATTCAGCTGAGACCCCCTTCCAATTCCTCCTGAGGGTCTTGCTGTTAGTGGGCATATCCCTATCTTGTACGGGTGGCAAAGTGAAAGAAACAGCAACTGCCCTGTGCCACTTCTAAATATGGTGTGGCGAAGTGCCTGTTGCTAAGCTAGCATCATGTGTTGTCTGAATGTGGTTCTTGAGCAAGCCTTGCATTGTGATGGCAGTTTACTTCAGAATGATTTATCTAAGTCCTTTCTGGTCAGGTTCTACAGGCCATTTTAGTAGATATTTGGCATCAAAAGAACAGTCAGTCCAGTTACTTTAGGGAATAATTATATAACAGCTTCCACATCCCGCCATCTGATACCAAATCACTACATCTTACTCACAACCTCCCCTCATCATCATTTCTGTACCTTCATTCTCTTTATCAGCCGGTATCATGTAGTTATCATGTAACTTATATTTTGGCATGCCGTGCACACAGCTGGATCCTACCGCTGACAAGCACGCAGGGCAAACTTGGATCATTATGCAGAGTGTGATCAATGCTGCTATCCCTATTATAATTATCTCCAATATACATGATCCCCAACCCCCGAACCATTCCAACACTTGTTCCCACATGCCCCCTGTGTGTATGTCATTTGCCTCATCCTTTACCTTATTTATCTTATTGATGGCATTGTTTATGTTGTGGCTGTTATTTGAGATATAGGAACAGGAAAAATGGAAAAGATCCCATCTAAGGTGTATCCTGCTACATGAGTAGGGGGCGTGACCAACTGTGAAAGCCCAGGGCAGGCCAAGGTCTCTGTGAGTACTGTGGAGTCTCTATTGGCACTGTCCTCCAAGTGAAAATTGCTTACATGTAATAAAAAAGGAGTTTAAGGCATGGCAAGAGATTTTAAATGGCAAGTCGTCAAGGCAGTTTAACACTGCATTCAGGCTTCAATGGCAGGCCAAGGACAAGTTTAAGAGTGCTACTTAGGTAGGTGGTACAATAAGTGCTGCAGGCCCTCTGGTAGCATTCAATTCACATGCCCCACCCGGATATACCTATGGTATATCACTCTACAAGTGGCTTACAAGTAAATTAAATATGCCAAATAGGTATATGCCAATCAAACCATGTTTAGGGGAGTGAGCACAAGCACTTTAGCACTGGTTAGCAGTGGTAAAGTGCATAGAGTCCTAAGGCAAACAGAAGCAAAACACAGCACAATTTTAGGCAAACAGGCAAAGAGCTTGGGGGAAAACCACCCTAAGGCTTACAGGTCTAACAGGTGGAGTGTTCCAGTATCTTAAACGCTACTCTCCATCATTAGTACTTCTACAGGAAACACACTTATTAGGCAATAGATCTCCCTTCTTACACCAAAGTGGCTACACCAGGGTGTTTCTCAATTAATAAACCAACGCATTCCAGAGGGCCTGCGATCTTACTTCCTAAAGACTTCCCCACGCAGGTCATGAAAACCCACGGTGACAACCTGAGTAAATTTACAATGGTTGAGGGAAGAGTGGAGAAAACATTGGACAATTGCCTCAGTCAATGCTACCCCTACAATTATAGCAGACACATTAAAGACCCTCATGAAAGTATTGCTGAAGTCTCCCCAGGGACAAACGCTGGTGGGAGGAGACTTCAACTCAGTAACAAACCCTGGAATTGACACTAGCAACCCCCACATTCATAAATCTATCATTTTGAAAGCATGGGTGGACTCTTTGACCCTTACAGATACTTAGTGACTGCTGCACCCACAGGCCAAGTAGTACACCCTCTACTCCCACTCTCATAGACCTTCCAATAGAATAGACTACTTTTCCATGACTTCACTGTACTCTGCCAGGTTGGCAGATGCCCAGATTCTCCAAATCGCACTAGGCAATCACACCCCAATAACACTCACATTTAAGCTTCTTAGAAGATAGGCTGGAAAATGGTGACTGAACACCTGGGGGTTCCAAGACGCCTCCTTTGACAATTTCCTCCGACAACAAATCAAAGACTACTTATTCATGAATAAAGATATGGTTGACTCCTGTATCATACTCTGGGAGGCATTAAAGGCAGTCCTGAGGGAATAGGTGATGTCCTATCAGTTCACAGCCAGGCTGCAAAAGTACACAGAAATTACAGATCTAGAAAACGACATACTCAGGGCAGAGGAGGAACTGCTGGGGCCCCAGGCGACCACAAGAGGCACAGCATGTAGATTAAATGGCTGGCAGACGCTGCTGGACTCAGCATCTCTAGCTTACGGGCACACAATATAAGATATATGAGGTAAGAGATAAGTCAGGGAAATTACTGCACTAGTTAGCAAACAGAGAGCAGGACCTAAGTCTGATCCCCAGCCGTAGCACTATTACAAATCAGACTATTACATCCGCACATTTTATTGCCCCAGAATTTCCAACCTATAATGCCCATCTACGTGGAGCAACCAACACCCTTGACCAAACAGGCTCATCCAATTGTTGAAGACTCGATCATACTTAAACTCACAGACACTGAAAGGCGGGACTTAGAGGGACCACATACCACTAAAGAAATGCTGGCGGCTATTTAAATGACCCCTCCCGGGAAAACCCCTGGCCCTAACGGCTTCCCACTCAGAATATATAAGAAATATGCATTACGTTTGATTACACCATTGCTTGAAATGTACAGTGAAGCCCTGGAGTCTGGGGAGCTCCCACACGATTTGCGAGGGGCCACATTTTCAGTTACACTGAAACCACTGAAACCCCCAGACAAATATGAATTGTGTAGGCCCATATCAATACTTAATATAGAGGCCAAGATTCTGGTGAAGGTGTTGGTGAAAAGACTGGTGAAGATGTTTAGGACCCTGTTTCATTCAGACTAAAATGGCTTAATGCCAGATCACAACACACACCACTGCCTGAGATGCCTAAACAATGCATTAATGCTAAGAAGAAAAGCAGCAGAGCGGAGGGCCTTAGTGTCTATCAACTTTGAGAAGGCCTTCGATTCGGTCCAATGACAGATATGTCTCAGTGCTTTACTCAAAGTCATGGGCTAGGGTCAGAGGAAACGGGGAAGTTTAGCCAAACATTGCTATTGAAAGGGGAATGAGGAAAGGTTGCTCTTGCCGACTCTTCTCTTTGCCCTGGTCATAGAGCCACTGGCGGATTGCATCAGACATGATGTGCAGCTAAGCAGATTGTGGTGTCCCGGAGGCTCTGAAGACAGAGGGGCCGATTCCGATCTCGGCCGGTAGGGCTCCGAATCGGATTCGGCATAACCGGATCCGATTCGGAGCCCTATTTCCCGACCGATTCGTACGCGCGTCCGGACGAGCGAGTACGATGCGGGTCGCCGACCGACTCGTTCGGGCGTCCCAACCGCTCCGACCGACTCGTTCCCGGGTCTAACCGCACCGACCGACTCGCTCGGACACGACTCGCACCGCGCAATGGAGACGTTCCCCGGCCGGGTAAGTACGATGCGCGCCGCGAGCGAGTCCGACCGACACGCGCAGTCCGTCTCGAAAGAGCAGTCGAAGCCATACTTTGGGGGTCCGTGTCGGACCCCCCTGTACGCGTAGCCACGCGAGTCGCACACAGGGGGGACCCATGGGTCCCCCCTACCTGTGCGTGTATGGCGCGAGTCGCTTTGCCGCGTACCCGCTGTAGGGGGTGCCCTTGTTCGCCTCACACCCATTGAGGCAATGGGAGCCCGCGTACGCGTTGTACGACCGGCTCCCATTGACTTCAATGGGAGTCCGACCGAATCGAGTACAATAGCATACGGACGCATCGTACTCGTTCGGTCGGGCTGCACGGGTCCGATTCGGTCGGAAATCTCTCCGGGTCCGGCTCGGTCGGAGAGATTTCCGGCCCGAATCGGAATCGGCCCCAGAGTGTCGCTGTATGCTGATGACCTCCTGATTTAAATCAGAAACCAGAGACTACCCTACCCCGGCTGCTACATAGGCTTCAGATGTATGCAGATGCATCAGGCCTAACTGTGAACTAGAATATATCCACTTATATCCCCCTGAAAGATGCGCAGGATGCCATAAAGCCCAGCACCCCCTTGTGATGGGCGACCCAACATTTTAAATACCTGGGGATGCACGTAACATGCATGGGACCTAAGCAGTGGATCGTTGGCAGCCTGGGTATGAAGAGATATGATATATGGAAAAGCCTACTACTCAATATAGCGGGAAGAGGGGCATTATTCAAAATAATATCCCTTCCACAACTCTGTACACATGGCAGAATTTTCCATACGACATACCAAGTACCTTCTTCCACATGTTACAATCAGCAATAGGGAAAATCCTTTGGGCTGGAAGCAAGCAACACATCTCTTATAGTACGTGCATGCTCGTTCCCTATGATGGAAGTTGCGGATATATAGTTGTATTATTGGGCTAGTCGTATTGTGCCAATTACCAATTGGCTCATTACAGATCGGGAAGATCCTGCAATAGCTGTAGAGCTTCGGGTTCCCAAACGATACTGACACTTGACTTACCTTACGGCCTATACACCCATGTTGCCCTCCCGCCAGCAACTCAGACATTGCTATTATGTGGGCACCAGGCCCTAAGTTGGATCAAATGGCTTGGCAGGCCGACAACCGAAAGACTGCTTTAGACCGGGAACTGGCTTAATGACACAGCAAATTTGGAAGGCTGCCGAACCTGGGACAACATTGGCAACTCCAAACTAGTAATGTCTGGGAGGGCAGCTCCATTTAAACATTTTAACATCTCACAGACACATACACAATGCATAGGACACAGCTTTACTGCTACCTGCAACTGTGTCATGCACTAGAAGCATATCTTCACCCTCCACAGGTCCTCCAACAGTACATCCCCCTAGATATAGATATTGCAGAATCATTGAAAGGGAAAAAAGGAATCGTCCCTGTATACCACACACTGGTGAAGAGCACGCCAAATCACACAGTGGTACCAAAAGAACGGTGGGAGCATGACATAGGTACCCTAGAAGAGGAGGATTGGGTGGAGGCCAAAATGGCATCCAGGGTATTGGCAGCCTCCACACACTGCTGATGATCCAGCTCAGGTACCTAAATAGGACTGTTAGGATTCGCAGGAATCACGAGACCACGTATATTAGCACAAAGAGGTTTATTGCAATCTTAAGTCCATAAAGGAGTCTCAAACTTAAATGTCCAGCGTCTCCTATTTGGAGTCTTGGTTGTTCCTGGTGGCCTTGTATTTTCTCCAGTGTCGCCGTCGGCCCCGTCAGGAATGAAGTGCCAAAAATAAAGAAAAGAACACAAAAGTCAGCTCAACGCGCATGTACTGTGCTGAGGGACAGGGAGTGAGGTGAGGGATACAACACACCCGTCTTCGTTTGGGCAAAAAGGGTGAGAGAGACCGCCACCGTCAGAGTAAGGAATCCCTGGTTTGCCGTGGTGCTCGGGGTAGTTACGAGGATTTGCCTGGCTCTTTACCCCGGGGTGCTACTCCCACCCGCCAACCACTCTCCAGGAGTCTTGCATGTACCTGTGCAAGCCACGTCCCTCTGGGGACGCGGCTGGGCGATTCACGGGGTTGTTGGCCTCCTGCCTTTCCTCCGTAGTCTTCGCTCTCGGCGTATCGGGTCCTCAGATCGAGGGTACTCCTGGTCCATCCTCGCAGCCGCTGTGGGTCCTCCCGGGTCTCCGTCTCGTCTACCACGGTGTTTCGGCTCCTCTCTTCCCCGGCTCCTTCCTCGGCGTCTTCTCTCTCCTCCTGTGTCCCGCACGCCCAGTGCAAGGGGGCATGACTTATGTACTCCTCGGCTTCCGGGTTTGGATAGTTAAAGGGCACGCATTCCTGGTTCTCTAGTACCTCACCAGCATATCGCACTTCATACAACGGCCCAGGGGGCTGGACTGAAAGCAGAGGAGTGGGCCAGTGAGGAAAGTTCGCTTCATCGTCCATGGGCTCAGGGATATCAGGAGGCATATCCTGACAAGGACATATTATAGGGCGATGCAACAAAGTAAAAAGGAAGAAAGGTCTTGACCTGCAGAGCCTGAGATGCAAATTGTCCCTGGGAACATTCTTCCACACAGTATGGGAGTGTTCCATCATACAACAATAATGGTGCAATATCTGCAACATACTAACACAGGTGGTGGGCAGAACAGCGGTGCCTGAACTAAAATTGATCTTGCTGGGGCTGATGGACAATTGGAGAGGTTGGCGTTACACAAGACTCCTGGTGGCAATTGGTTTCCTTATTGCTAAAAGAGACCTAGTACAGCACTGGAGGTCCGAACTAGCCCCCTCAACTATTGAATGGACCAGTGGGATGGACTACTGCACCACAGAAGAACATTTTATACATAAATCATGTGTCTGTCTGGAGAAACATCATAAGGTTTGGGGTAATTGGACTATTTATTCTGAAAGTACTGATGTGTAAGAATGATGAATCTGATGTAACTATATGCTCTGGTCTGTCACCGAAGTGGGTAATCAAAGAATCTTATGCAGCAATATTTCACTGCTTGTTGGAAATATGTCACACATACTCGAAATTCAATAAGAAGAGTTATAAAACAAATTGTATTCCTTGCTAGCTTACATTCTGAAGGCCATAGTATTGTGATGAGTTGGTATGGACCGAAACTTCACACCTGCTGCGGATGAGCATGCTGAGGAGCTGATATTCCTTTGTGTGATAATCTGAAGATTGTGATGGAAGAAAGAGTTGGCATTGTATTATTTTGTGAAAAGGAGGGCGATTCCAGGCACAGAGAGAACACTGGGCTTTGATTGATCATCGCCTGGCAGGAAACCTGAAAACTGCGTCGGTGGGACAGAATGTTGTGTTTTACCTGCCTGTGGGAAGCTTGTTAGTTAGGTAGATCACTTGCCCTGTCCACCTTTGCAGGAGGACGCCTTCTCTCATCTTCTGAGACCAATGCTCATTATTTTTCTGCTCGCAGAGGTATTCTTGAGAGCAAGAGCCTTTCTTCTGATTTTAATTGAAATCTTTATCAGGTTCCTCTTACGATTCTTACCAGTTGCTTTTCAAATTCCCGACCTACCCACAACTTCAGCTCAGATGTAGGGAGTTTCCTTTATGGATACAAGTCTTTGCTTTGCACTGTTTTGCCTCGAACATACTGAATCTTGGTATTTCAAAATGTATTGCTTTGATTTTGTTCCTACATGCTGTATCCAAGAAAATACAGATTTTTACTGCATTAAATTGATTTGGGATGTAATTTTACTAATCTGATTAATAAACCTTCGTGATTTGCAGTCTATTTCTCTCTGTCATTGCTGTGTGGATATATCTGCTGCACTGTCAATAATATATTAACAAATGTGTGGTTTCAGCTTTATTTCGCAACCAAGACCTCTCTAGTTGTAGATAGCGGAGTTTCGAGATTGCACTAAAATTAGCGAGGCGCAGCTACCGTCCATATCTTATCTAATCTTGCTACGACTTTTATTATGATATTCCTACCCGTAAGATGTGAAATTACTGTGAAAGTACATAATTTACGTGGTTTACCCTTGGGTGGTTGTGCTTGTGTTGCAGTTTGTACGGGAGAGTTTACCTTGAGTACAAATCTCACTAGGGCATCCCCTCTGAGCTGAAGCGAAATGGCACAAGCATAGCTGATAACATCATCAGCACATAACTCTGAATAAATCTGCATTGCACAATTTCCCCTCATTCACACAACACCGTGTTGCAAGTTTTAACACACTGGTGTGTTGCATGAGTGATGAGAAATCTAGGTCCTATGTGTAAGGCTCATCAATTCCCATCTTGGATCTGGGTACCTGCATGTACAAACTCTTATCCCTCTCCCTCAAACCATATTTTTCAGTGACTGAGGGAGAGAGCACAGTCTATCAGCTCTTTTAAATTAGCCATAGTTGCACTGCTAGGTTGAAACTGACCCAAACCCCATTTACTGCTTGAGATCCCCATTCCTGTAGGAGATGACCTCCTGCCTGAAGGTATTAAGTCAACACTGAGAAATTCTCACTTCGAAATTGTGAGTCCCCCAAAAAAGTACAAACATGTCCAATGCTTAGAAAAAAGAACAATGGAAGAATTGGATACATAGGGAGGGGAACAGCAAAACAGGGAAAAAGAGAAGTGAGCAAAGAGGTAAAGCAGGAGGTATGAGGGTTCTGCGTAACGAACAACAAACACAGAAAAGAAAAAACTAAGAAGGAGACGGGAAATGTGGGAAGTATGGCAAGCACTGACAAAAATGAGCGGCCTGGCTTTTTGTTAAGGGAAGTATCTAATATTAGTTGGTTGACTTAGTTTTTGTTGCCAGAGCTGTCTAGAAAGACAATACAAAAAGTGGAACCTCTTAGCTGAACAGGCTTCTTTAGTAGATTTCAGATGTACCTTTAAAGAAGAGCATTGTTAGAAATGGGGGCTCTAGTTGGCAGAGGTATGCACCTTGTCCAAGTAGGGACCCTTCCTTCTAGGCAGGATAAGGTAATTACATGTCTAAAATAATCCCTGCTCACCCTCTGGGTAGCGTGGCACAAGCAGTCAGGCTTATCGCAGAGGCAATGTGTAAAGCGTTTGCACATAGCACACAGTAATACAGTGAAAACACTACAAAAGGACACCACATCAGTCTTAGAAAAATAGCCAATCCGTGTAAAACAAGACCAAAATAATAAAAATCCAACATACAGTAATAAAGTTATCAATTTTGCAAGAATAAACTTAAAAGACAGTTCTTTGAAGTTGATAGCTCCGTCCGGGGCTATCACAGCGTCGTGGACAAACAAATCCAACAGTTCAGGCCGACCACAAGGTCTCGGGCCAGCTATGGTGTCGGGAAGATCCGCAAACAGTACCGTGGAAATGCAGGGCATTGTGGACCTTGTGATGAGCTCCGAAGAGGCTGCAGCACCCACAGGCGTCGGTTCCGGAGGTCGGTGCAGGAGTCCTCAGGCCTTTGAAATCACACGCGTTGCAGATCAAACTCAGTTGATATCCTGGTGTCGGCAGGCGTTAGGGCTACAGTGTAAAGTGGAGTGGAGCGCTGTGGCCTGCGGTGCCCTCAGGTCATGGTGCAAGCAGCAGTTTGTTGATGTCGTTCAGTGGCATTGTGAGGCAAGGGCTGCAGTGCGAATTGGGGCGATGCTCGTTGCGGTGCGGACCGGTCACAGTGCAAGCAGCGGCATTGTCGTTGCTGAAACGCTGTCATCGGTAGACCCAAGGCTGTGATGCAAATCGGTGCAATGCGGAGTGCGGGGCCCACAGGTCGCGGTGCAGGGAGCGGCGTCGGTTGATGATCTGGAGTTGATGGCGCTGGCGTCGGTGAACCAAGGCTGTGGTGTGGGACGGGGCGGTTCTTCATGTGGTGCTGGCAGAGGCGTTGATGTCTGCTTAGAGCTTCGTTGTCGGTGAAACATGGGCAGTAATGTGAAGCGAGGTGGTGCGGCGTGCGTTGCCCACAGGCCACGTGCAAGCAGCCGCTTGGTGATGGTGTCGGACGGCATTGATGAGACCAGGGTTGCAGTGTGAAGTGTGGCGGTGCTCGTTGCGGTGCCAGCAGGTCATGGAGCCGGGAGTGGCATTGTTGACGCCGTCGGGTTGCTTTTCCCTCTGTGGCAGCTAAAACACGCAGTTCCAGATGCAGGTATCCAGAGGATGGTGAAGTCTTTGTTGTGCCTGAGACTTCCGAAAGGAGGCAAGCTCTACTTCAAGCCCTTGGAGAAACTTTAACAGCAGGATTCAAGAAAGTTCAGTCCAGCCTTTTCACTGCCTAAGACAGAAGCAGCAACTGCAGGCCAACCCAACAAAGCAACAAACAGCAAAAGGGCAGTACTCCTCCTGGCAGCTCTTCCAACTCTTCTCTCTTCCTCTTGGCAGGGTCCTTAGTCCAAATGTGTTCTAAAGTTCTGGTTCAACGCCCCAATATTTATACTACTTTTCTCTTTGAAGTCTTTGGCAGTTCTGTCCTCCCTGGTCCAGCTTCACTACAGGAGGTGGGGACAGCATTGTGCAGAGCAGCCACAGCCTATTCAGGTATCAGGGACAACTCCTCCCACCACTCTAGCCCAGGATGACCCATCAGCGTATGCAGGGCGCAACTCAGTTCCCTATGTATGAGTGTCTGGAGTGAATGCACAAACAGCCCCTGCCAGTCTAAAACCAGACAGCGAATCCACAAGCAGGCAGGGGCACTCAGAATGGTTAAGCAAAAAAATGCCCACTTTATAAAAGTGTTACAGCAAACAAATGATGGATGGAATGCTGACAATACAAACATTCTCCCCCAGTCAAAAGACCTGGGTTAAATCCATCGTTCTTTTGCCCACTAATCCATCCCAGTTTGGACCCAGCCATATGCAAATCAGTCTTGACCCTGTGCCCCATGGGAACAGTCCAGACCGAACTGCCAGGCCAGGTCCTCCCTGGACCGGAAACAAGCATCCTGGGACCGGTTTCAGGGTATGTCACCTATCTTCAGCCAGGCTAGCTTGATTCCAGTGGCACAGTGAGCAAGGGACCCGCGTCTGGGCATACCCATCCCACTTAGGGCGAAAAGTGTAACAGCAAACAAATGATGGACGGAATGCTGACAATGCAAACATTCTCCCCAGGTCAAAAGATCTGGGTTAAATCCATTGTTCTTTTGCCCACTAAGCCACCCCAGTTTGGACCCAGCCATATGCAAATCAGTCTTGACCCTGTGCCCCATGGGAACAGTCCAGACCGAACTGCCAGGCCAGGTCCTCCCTGGACCGGAAACAAGCATCCTGGGACCGGTTTCAGGGTATGTCACCCTTCTTCAGCCAGGCTAGCTTGATTCCAGTGGCACAGTGAGCAAGGGACCCACGTCTGGGCATACCGATCCCACTTAGGGTGAAAAGTGTTACAGCAAACAAATGATGGACGGAATGCTGACAATGCAAACATTCTCCCCCAGTCAAAAGATCTGGGTTAAATCCATTGTTCTTTTGCCAACTAGGCCACCCCAGTTTGGACCCAGCCATATGCAAATCAGTCTTGACCCTGTGCCCCATGGGAACAGTCCAGACCGAACTGCCATGCCAGGTCCTCCCTGGACCGGAAACAAGCATCCTGGGACCGGTTTCAGGGTATGTCACCCTTCTTCAGCCAGGCTAGCTTGATTCCAGTGGCACAGTGAGCAAGGGACCCACGTCTGGGCATACCCATCCCACTTAAGGCGAAAAGTGTTACAGCAAACAAATGATGGACGGAATGCTGACAATGCAAACATTCTCCCCCAGTCAAAAGATCTGGGTTAAATCCATCGTTCTTTTGCCCACTAAGCCACCCCAGTTTGGACCCAGCCATATGCAAATCAGTCTTGTCCCTGTGCCCCATGGGAACAGTCCAGACCGAACTGCCAGGCCAGGTCCTTCCTGGACCGGAAACAAGCATCCTGGGACCGGTTTCAGGGTATGTCACCCTTCTTCAGCCAGGCTAGCTTGATTCCAGTGGCACAGTGAGCAAGGGACCCACGTCTGGGCATACCCATCCCACTTAGGGCAAAAAGTGTTACAAACAAATGATGGACGGAATGCTGACAATGCAAACATTCTCCCCCAGTCAAAAGATCTGGGTTAAATCCATCGTTCTTTTGCCCACTAAGCCACCCCATGAGGCACAGGGTCAAGACTGATTTGCATATGGCTGGGTTCAAACTGGAATGGCATGGTGAGCAAAAAAACGATGGATTTAGGCCCAGATCTCTGTACTGGGGTGAATGTATGACATTGTTCTGCATTCGGTCCATCAACTGTTGTTTTTGCATTTGTCACCCCGAGTGGGACGGGTATGCCCAGACGTGGGTCTCATGCTCTCCATGCCACTGGAATCAAACTATCCTGGCTGAAGAGGGGTGAAACCCCGAAACCGGTCCTAGGATGCTTGTTTCCAGTCCAGGGAGGACCTGGCTTGGCAGTTCAGGCTGGACTGTTCCAATGAGGCACAGGGTCAAGACTGATTTGCATATGGCTGGGTTCAAACTGGAATGGTGCAAAAACTGGAATGAGCAAAAAAACGATGGGTTTAGGCCCAGATCTCTGTACTGGGGTGAATGTATGACATTGTTCTACATTCTGTCCATCAACTGTTGTTTTTACATTTGTCACCCCGAGTGGGACGGGTATGCCCAGACGTGGGTCCCGTGCTCTCCATGCCACTGAAATCAAGCTATCCTGGCTGAAGAGGGGTGAAACCCCGAAACCGGTCCTAGGATGCTTGTTTCCAGTCCAGGGAGGACCTGGCTTGGCAGTTTGGGCTGGACTGTTCCCATGAGGCACAGGGTCAAGACTGATTTGCATATGGCTGGGTTCAAACTGGAATGGCATGGTGAGCAAAAAAACGATGGATTTAGGCCCAGATCTCTGTACTGGGGTGAATGTATGACATTGTTCTGCATTCTGTCCATCAACTGTTGTTTTTACTTTCTAAAAGTGGCATTTTTAAAAACACAATTTAAAAACCACCTTTACTAAAAGGTGTGTTATTAAATTCTGAGTTCAGAGAGCCTAAACTCCAAATCTCTAGCAGTTCCCAATTGAGAGCTACATTTGTAAAATGTTACAATGCAGTTCCAATGATAGTCTATGGGAAAACTAGTCTTTGCAATAGTGAAAAGCCAAATACACAGTCTTTCGCTATCAGGACATGTAAAAAGACACCAGTACATGTCCTACCTTTCAAATAAACTGCACCCTGCCCATGGGGCTACCTTGGGCCTACCTTAGGGGTGCCTTACATGTAGAAAAAGGGATGGTTAGGGCCTGGCAAGTGGGTGCACTTGATTAACACAAGAAGCCTCTCCTAGTTATGGACCTAATTGCTATTATGTCTTCTATATGAGTGTAGACATCTCACAAAAAGTAAAAGACTGGTCTCACACACCACCTGGTGTCATGCTTCATCATTGACCAGTCCTCGCCCTCTAAAAACTTGGTTTGATAGAGGGCAGGCATACACCTGAAGACAGGGATGCACTTCTAAAACTAAGTGGGGGCCCTTAACAAAAAAGTGAAATTTAAAAAGCCATTACGGATGTCAAACCTCTTTTTAATGTGACTGACATCTGTATGGAGTTTAAAAGAAATAATCGGTGTGTTGGGGATATTATAGTCCCCCACCGTATAACTAATAGTCAACATGTTTCTGCCTAGTGGCCCAAACGGGTCCGCGGCATTCATCAGGACCTATCATACACCAACGGGCTCCTACCTTACCATTCAATATAGGTGAGGTATCCACTAAGTGGGGTGATCAAGGTCACACACCACAGAGTTGCGGCTAAATTGTTCCAGCCTGTGTAAATAAGAAAACAATAAACAATTGAAAGAATAGCAACATAGTCACACATTTTTTGTGAAGGTCATTCAAAACGCCACGTACACATGCAGAATGAGTGAGTGGCTATAAGTGCAACAAACTGTGTCAGTCATCTGTGCACTTAAGAATAATAAGGGATGCTTGGTCCCCAAAGCTTACCCTATTCCCTGGGACCTACTTGCCCCATAGGTAGAGGGAGTGAGGAAGACCCCTTAGGTCACGCACCCTAAAAATGAGGAGAAAACAGAGAAAAAGATCAGTACTTGATCTTCTGTTGGTCTATTGAGGTAACTCGTCATTATGGCTCCCTCGAACATCAAGGTTGCAGGGTTTTCACCTGTGGGCGAGTGAGGGGTTGAATGGTAAGCTCGAAAAGTAGAATTTAACACAGTTTTAAGGTCGAGCTTCTCCAGTACAGCACGATAAACAGCTTTCTTAAGAGCATTCATAAAATGTTCGACAAGGCCATTGATTTGGGGCCAAATAGTGTGCTCTTCTGATGCTTCACATTTTGAAGGGTGGCCCTTTGTCAGATTTTAGAATCACAGGCACACCCCATGTTGTGAAGATGCTGTCTAATCTCTTGATGACCCTCTCGAGCGGTGGATGAGAGATCTTCTATCAACGGAAAGTGGGAGTATTCATCAATAATCACTATCAGGTGATGTCCATTATCAATAGGACCGAAGAATTCATTTGCGATTCTTTCCCATGAATGCTTTGGCAACTCTAACATGTGTGTTGAGTAGGTTTCAATGAAAGGCAGTTGCATAGTTGACAGGCCCTCAATTTTCTTTCAACTCTGTCATCGAGATGCGGAAACAAGACTCTCTCTCGGAGAGTTCATTTTCTGGCAACGATTCTACAATGTCCTTCATGGGCCACTTCAATTATCTGTTGTTGCAGACTCTCTGGAATAATAATTCTCGAACCTCTCAGAATAATGCCTTCTTGAATTACAGATAGTTCATCTTTGACATTTTTAAACTTCACAATGAAATTTATGCAGGCTTCAGCTGTCTTAGAAAGGGCATCATGGCACTGTAGCAGCACTCGTGAGAAGTAGTCGGCAGGGTTTTGATCTTTCCTTGGACGGTGCACAATTATGTAGTTGTCAACCTCTGTATGAAGCTTTGGATCAAAGTATGCCATTTAAGAAGCATTCTCGATAACTTATTTGATCTTCTTGAAGCTTTGCTCGCATTCATGTGGTCTTATGCTTTGGTTTACTTTTTATGATCATGACTGACTCACTCTGGGCACCTCCAGCCTCCATGTTAGCAGCTTATTGATCAGCACGCTCTTCAGCTCTGGCATCCATGAGAACTCGCTCCAGACTAAGAGCATTCGTCATCTGAATTAATCTGACAAGCATCCTTCAATAACTCTAAGGCGTATAGCATCAATGAAATAGTTGAATTTACGGTGTTTGATGAGTGCATCCAGTCTCTCAACAAATTTGTTGATGGTTTGAACATCTTTCTGCCGTTCCTGACTGAAAATTTATTTTTTGTATTCTACATTCGGCACTGGATTGAACTTGAGATTCAAGGCTTCTTTGATTTGACGGTGTGTGGTTTTGTCAACTCACAGCAGGTATTTGATAATCTTCTTGTTATCTGTTTCTTCCAGTGCAACAATAAAATCATCAAATGTCTCTATCCAAGTAGTCCATCTATTGCCAATATTCAGCTTTTTGCAGATATCGAATGGTTGGGGTTGTTTCAGGAAGGCGGCGGTATTATAACCATTTGTGAGACTGAGAGTGAAGGTCTCTTTGACAGTGTTGTCATTCATACCATCTCTAAGGCCCTGTGCTGTTCTGGCCTCTGGGTCATCTTGGCCAGTCGACTCAACTGTGCCCTCCCTCTTGGTCTCCATGGGAGCCCTTCACTTGTATGGAGACCTCTGGAGTTGTTCTGAGCCACCCCCCTGCAATTTTGATGGATTGCCGCTTCGGGTATGGACAGTTCCGTAAACACAACCCGAGGCACTTCTTCTGGGGCCACTGCAGAAATGTCTGAGTTTGGTAGGTTTACCTAGATGACGCCAAGCCCGGGATCAAAAACCCAGGTCTATTACAAAACAAACTGTTTTTACAAAGGAGGGTTCTGCGTTTTAGTCCCGGGCTAGATGACTTTTGTAGCAAAATTTGAGGTTTGCGGGGGATTCTGGGTAGGAAAACATTGGGGGATCCGCACAAGCCATACCTCCCTGGACTCCCCCGTGTGTCTAGTTTTCAGAAATGTCTGGGTTTGGTAGGTTTCCCTTGATGGCTGTCGAGCCCGGGACCAAAAACGCAGGTGTCCCCCTTGCAAAACCAGGTCAGTTTGTGATAGATAATTCTGATGTTGCCACAAAACGTTTTGGGACCATATCTGTCCCGGACACTTGGCCCACCCACACAAGTGAGGTACCATTTTTATCGGTAGACTTGGGGAAATGCTGGCTGTGTGGAAGTTTGCGGCTCCCCGCAGATTCCAGAACTTTCAGTCAC
This sequence comes from Calotriton arnoldi, assembly GCA_963921515.1. NCBI lineage: Eukaryota > Metazoa > Chordata > Amphibia > Caudata > Salamandridae > Calotriton > Calotriton arnoldi. The sequence continues at coordinate 459,670 of CAWUFW010001612.1, read as the reverse complement.
AGGAATGTGAGAAAAATGTGTTTTGTTTGAGAAAGTTTGAGGTTTGCAAGGGATTCTGCGTAACAGAACCTGGTAAGAGCCACACAAGTCACCCCATCCTGGATTTCCCAATCCCTGGATTTTTTTCAAAAATGTACAGGTTTGCTAGGTTTCCGTGGGTGCCGGCTGAGATAGGGTCCAAAATCCACAGATAGGCACATTGCGAAAAAAGGGTCAGTTTTCACTGGAAAAATGTGATGTGTACACGTTGTGTTTTGGGCCATTTCCTCTCGCGGGCACTAGGCCTACCCACACAAGTGAGATGCCATTTTTATTGGGAGACTTAGGGATAGGCTGGGTGGATAGAAATTTGTGTCTCTTTGCAGACTCCAGAACTTTCCATCACAGAAATGTGAAGAGAATGTGTTTTTTTTCACAAGGTTTGAGGTTTGCAAGGGATTCTGGGTAACAGAACCTGCTGAGAGCCACAAAAGTCACCCCATCCTTGATTTCCCTGGGTGTCTAGCTTTCAAAAATGTATAGGTTTGCTAAGTTTCCCTAGGTGCCCACTGATCTAGAGTCCAAAATCCACAACTAGGCACATTGCAAAAAAAGGGTCAGTTTTCACTGGAAAAATGTGATGTGTCCATGCTGTGTTTTGGGTCGTTTCCTGCTGCGGGCACTAGGCCTCCCCACACAAGTGAGGTGCCATTTTTATTAGGAGAGTTAGGGAATCACAGAACAGTAGAACAAGTGTTATTAACAATTGACTTTCTATGCATTTCTGCCTACCAAATGTAAGACAGTTTGTAAAAAAAGAAGTCATTTTGAAAAATGCCCTCTAATTCACATGCTAATATGGGCACCCACAAATTCCGAGATGTGGAAATAACCACTACTTCTAAACTCCATATTTTGTTTCCATGCTGGAAAAACATAGGTTTCCTTGATACCTGTTTTTCACTCTTTATATTTTACCCAATGAATTGCTGTATACCCCGTACACAATGAAAAACCATTGCAAGACACAGCTCAGTTATTGGCCCTGGGTTCTTGATGAACCTACCATTCCTATATATCCTCCCAACCAGAAGGGTCCAGTAGACGTAATGGTATATTGCTTTAAAACATATGCCATTCTTAGAAGAAGTTACAGGTGAAAACGTTGGCACATATGGCTGATTTTTCAACTGAATTTCAATATATTTTAATTTTAATTGTAAGTTTCTATAGGAAAATCTTGAAGGATCTACACAAATGACCCCTTGATGATTTCTTAATTTTGTCTACTTTTCAGAAATGTATAGCTTTGTCGGATCCATTATTGGTTTCTTACCCTATTCTACCACTAACTTGCAGGAGGTTGAAAGCACAAAAAATATGACAAATAGGCTATGTCCCAGTAAAATGCCAAAATTGTGTAGAAATTTTTTGTTTTGCCTGTCCTGAAAGCTGGGAAAATTGTGATTTTAGCACCACAAATGCTTTGTTGATACCATTTGTAGGGAAAAAATCAAACGCTTTCTTCTGCAACACTTTCCCCCCATTTTTTGCCCAAAAAACAAAATATTGCTGTATTTTTGCTAATTTCTCAGTCCCCTCTAGGGGAATTCACAAACCCTGGGTACCTTATGTGGACAAAAAGTTACAGGGGCCTAAGTGTGAACTACTCTAAATCGCCAAAAAATTGGCTTAGCACGTGGGGAGACCTAGCAGCGAAGTGGTCAAATCGGACTGCCAAATTAAACCAAATTAAGATATCATGTGCCAGGAAAAAAACAAGGAGAGACTTAGAAACCAGTTCCCAACTAAAACTGAAATGAAGCGGAATTTTCTCCATGGTGTAATTCACTCGCTCCCTCCCAATTTTCTCTTATGTTCTTCTCTAGTACGCAGGAAGACACATTTGAAAGGACATCCTTTTTAACTGTTTCATCATTTGTTGTTCTGTCATCGCTTGAAGACAACTTAATGTTATGGTGATAGAAGGTCGTGTGATATAAAATGGCAGCTTGGAGTTTGAATAGAAGGACAGCATGGTGGCCTACGTCAGCTCTGACAGGTTCTTCATTTCAGGACTGTCCGCATGTCAGTAACTCCTAAAGTACAACAGCTTCCTAGTGGCCATGTATGTGGACAAAGGGAACTAAAGAACTGTCATTGCTCTTGCAGAAATCTAGCGACTATGGAAACTTTCCATATTTAATAAAGACACAGTACAGTAAAATCCCCATATTTAAATATATTTAAATATTCCTTGGATTATGTTGTCGCCACTTCTCTTAGACTCCATTAAGCCGCCAATGTGGTATCTGTTTACTCTACATATTCATCTGCTTGCTCCTTTACTGCATCTGATATTGACACACTGATTCACTATGGATTATAATTAAGGCGCCCTGTTTTCCGTTTTTACTGATTTTTACAGATAAATACAGACAGAAAACCATTTATTTTCTTGTCTGTATTTATTTTTAAATGTGGATAAAAACGGAAATTGGGTGTTTTTGAGTGATTCTAAATACACTTTGCCATGACTGCCAGGCCAATAACTGTGTGGATTGATAGGTAAGGGGTTAAAAAGAAAGGAATTTTAGTAAAGAGGCTTAAACAGCAGTAGATATGCACAAGGCTGATACTGAAATGTGCATATTTTCATTTAAGTGCATTGATTTATCTTCTGCGGGTGTTCATATCTCTGAAACCTGGCAGGCATTCAAGCATGACTGCATATTTATTGGTTAAATAGATGTGGAAATATGCCAGTTTCAGCTTTATTTTTTTTCACAAAACCCATAATAAATATGGATAAATATAAATACAGATAAAGTTGACAAAAAATAAATATGGATAAATACAGACGGAAATGTCAAAAAAATAAATACCATAAAACCAGGAGCCCTAATTATAATGAATCCTTCTAGTTTGGGTCAAGCCTCTGGGTTCTACCCATTGGCCTGCTGCTGTTGCATTGGTCAATATTCCATGGATTGTGTCCTCACAGCCGCTGGTTTGACCCAATGGATCAACTACTGTGGCGCTTGTCTTAATTCTCCTTGGTTTGTGACTTCACTGCTTCTGATTTGATCACATAGACTCACTACTTGTTAGGTCTGTTTAACTTAAATAGTCCACTGAATGCAATTTTCACTTGGGTTGACCCCATAGACCCTTCACTGTGGAGTCTTGGTAAATATTGCCAATAGGTCCTCTAGTTGTGTGATCAATTTTGTTTTCACCAGATAAGTGGATATCCTTGTCACACTACCTTCCCTTTGTTCATTGGTTGCCCTCAACTACCTTTGGGTGGGCATCTTATTGCACTCAGTGACCTGTCCCTTCTCCACTACTAGGTTGAATGCATACAACTCAGAGTAGGGTGCTGTACATTTTTATTCCTGGATGGTGGTCTCTATAGCCCTCAATGGACAACCAGTGTATTGAGAGGGTCGTTATCATATCTTCTCATTTTAACTTGGACTAAATTCAGCCACGGGTTAATATCCTCACTCCTGGGATGCTCCCATGAATCTTTCAGGGGTTGTTGCCACTTAATCTTGTGTTAGAAACCTATGGGAAATCTTTTGTAGACAAGTGCTTCCATTGTTCCTTGATCTTACCACTCCAGTATCACATCAGGACACATATGCCCAAAACTCTCCGACTGTAGAAACAACTACCCTCTCTCTTGCTAATACTTTATTGCCAGACCTTCTTTACTCTTTTGTTCCCCATAACTGTTATCACTTCCTATACATACTATACAGTGCTGATGGACTCTGTAGTCATACTAGGCTGAGAAACCACTGGTGCAAGATCAGTCAACAGGACAGTTCTCAGATAGCTGCTCAACCATCATCCAACCCCTGAGACTCATGCAATCCAAACTTCCCCAACTCTGCAGCATCTCCAACAAGAGACACCACTAATCTCACATGGTCTGCGGCCTTACTGGCTAGAACAATCAGTAAGACAAATGCCAGAACTAACTACTATCCTTCTCTTACTCCATCAGTGTCTAGACAGGCCAGAGCAATCACCTGATTGCGCATTTCTTGCGAGAAATGCGCATGCGCACGCGCATGCGCAGTTTTCTCAAGGATTACCGATACTGCGAGGAAGAGGAGGAGAGCAGCACGGGACGCCGCATGCCAGGTAAGTGGTTTTAATTTACTATTACGTAATGTAGATTTACTTGATAATATAGGGGAGGTGGAGGCGGGGGCTGGCCAACTCCGCTCCGCTGCGGACTGTGCGGAGATTTGCCTTCTCCGCGTTCTCCGCGGAATGTGGAGGAGGCAAATTTCCACACACTCCGCGGGCGGAGCGGAGGTCTCCGCCCAGGGTTAATAATTATTCAGTCAACACTATTTTTTGGATATGATCAAGTATTTTAATTTTCTTGACCTTATTATTAATTTAATGGATTTTTAGTTTTTCTAGTTTTTTCAAGCATTATACATATGCATATTCATTGGACAACATTACATCCTCCTCCTGCACAGCACTAGTACGTCTCTCCTACGCAAAATCTTATCCAACCCTCTCTAAACGATGAATATCAAATGTAGTGGATACTTACTTGTCCATCTAATTTTGGAGTGTGCAAGGGCACTATTTAAATGCCAATACAATACACCATAGCCACTCCTATTCAGATCAGCAGTTGTACAATAAGGAGGTTATGGCGCCATCTCCTATTCTCACTCTCTCTCTAACGCTCCATCTCTCTTTCATCCTCTCTCTTTCTCTGACTCTCTCTTATCTCTCTCTCATTCTTGCTTTTCGCTCTCTCTCTCTCTTAAATGACATTCTTCTTTCTGACTCATCCTGCCTCTTAAACCTTCTCTTTATCTCTTTCTCTATTTGTGTCTTTCCAGCTCTTTCATTCAGTCTTTCTCCCTTTTTAGTTCACTTGCTCCCTCCCATACACCTTCTCACTCGGTCTCACTCACCTTCACTATCTCTATTCTCTTTATCGCTGTTTTAGTTCGCTCGCTCTCTCCCTTTCATACTGCTACTTTCACTTTATCTCACTCACTTTTAGTATAACCGTCCACTCGACACTACCAACCTTCCTTCTCTCTTCCATTTTATTTCTCCCTCTCTCCGTCATTTCTCTTTGTCAATGTTTATCTGATACTACACTCTCTTTTTCTTATGTATTTTTATCGCAATATAACTTTAACTGTTTCTCTATCATCCTTTCTCCCGCTTCCTCACTCTCTCTCTCATTCGCTGTCACTTTTCCTGCCTCTATTTCACTCTTTCTCGCTTTTCCTATCTAGTATTTGCTTCTACTGCCTCTGTCTCTTTTTTGCTGCCTTGTCCCTCAATTGTTATTTATCTCTCTTTCTCTAACTTTACTCCCCCGTGGCTCTCCCTTGACAAACAACTATCACTTATGAACTGTAAATGGCAAACACCATTTGATAGAGCAGATGGATTTGTTGGGGGTAATTAGTTGTTTTTTCATGTACTTTGGGTGCAAGCCATACACTGCCTTATGCATCAGCATGCCACCGTAGATGCCACAAGGCCGATATGATACAGCGTGTTCTTTCCTATCATTTTCAATAGCCAACTGGGAAGCAACATTCTAATCCAAATTCAGTTAGTCATTTTGGCTACACAAAAAAACGCTGTAGCAAATCAGTCTTTCTCTCTTTGGAACGTACCTCCCAGTGTGTTCTGTGCTGCTTTTTATGAACTCGGGCTATTTTTTTTCGCACTAAGCAATAAATATACACAGTTTAAAAAATACAAGACAAGGTAAGATTAAGTAGACAATAGACATGACAGATGTTGCAGGTTTTTCGAAGCTTATCTGTTATGATTACAAAATCGACATTTATACCTACCAACAAATATGCCTTTTCACCGTTTCCATTACCTCTCACTTCTTTATACTTTGAAGTTTGCACCAATGTGGAGCGTGTCCTTTTTATATTAAAAACACTGAGATGTGTACATTTTGATTTCCTGTTTTTTCCCATTAGGAATGTGTGTGGGCGGCGATCTAGTTCCACTTTATCAAAATATTCATGACTAATAAATCTGACCTGCTTCCCACAGTTATCAAGTCTTCTAATTAGCTGCAAAATAATTAAGAGAGGTGCCAAACACTTCTGTATGTTGCCATCTGCCTAAAAATGATCTTGGCAGGATTGAGCAAAAAAAAAAAAGTCCCATTTACATCATTTTCGTTGGCATTACAGTAGAATGTGCTAAGACGATTCCATTGATATTATGCCCACCCTTTCTTAAGGCAATTATACACACAAGGATGCGCTGCCGTTGCCATCAATGTGATCCCACATGACCTTTTACTCTTCATTTGATCTCTGAATGACATTGGCAGATCAGGGAGGTAATTTTCAATGCCATGTTGCTATAGCCGTAGAAGAACTGTTGTCAGGACTGAAGGATGCTTTCACGACGAGAGAATGCTTCAATAAGCCCCTTGTTATTTTCAATAAACACTGATAATTATCAGACCGAAAGCTCGCCTTTTAAGGTCTGGTTAGAGACAGCTCAAGCAGCATTTCGGATCTTACATCACCATATCATTAATACTGCGACAAAGGACCAAAGGTCAGCTCTCCTTAATCATTGGTCGTTGTAAGTGTCAGTCGCACGTAGAACAGTGCTCATTACAGCTGTTAGTTGTTGTAACTTTAGTAATGCCTTTACACTGTCATACATCAATGTCTCTTTATTTCTAAAAAAACTATGTATTTTACTTCCAATGCATGGATTGAGAAGTCTCCAATCACTGCATTGGTGCCTTCTATGTAATTGCCCTGTGACTGCTTGAACTGATACCACAGACATGCCTAAAGGTGATAATGCATGAAAGAAATTGGGTTAATGGTTGAGGGGGTAAAACCTTAATCAAGCAGGAACCACAGTCCTTGTCAGGGTGACGTCACAAGCAAACCCTAAATTAACCTGTGCACAACCCTCGGGTAGCTTGGTACATAGCAGTCTGGTGTAACTCAAAGGCAATGTGTAAAGTATTTGGGCAATACATCAAACAGTAACACAGTGAAAACACACCACAAAAGGATCCCACACCAGATTAGAAAAGTAGAACAATTTTGAATTAATAAAACAAGACCACAACGGAAAAAATCCGATCAGTAGAACCAGAGACATGCAAGTTTTAAGATTTCAGTGAAAATAGCCCAAAAAAGCACAAAGCGCCAACTATGGATATCTGTTCACGCTGGACCGGGACAAAGTCACAAGTTCAGGCCTACTGTGATAGAGCTCGGGCCCTTACAGGGACCCAGTTAGGCCTGTTGAACAAGTGTACCTTAGGTCCTGGTTGCGGAGAGTTGCGAGGTCCCGCACCGGGAATGCGTCATGCAGCCAAGGCAATGCATCTGTTCTGAGGTGCTGCGGAGTCCTTGCCTCAGGAGAACCCTCGCAGCATAGGCAATGCATCGGTCTTGTCTGAAGTTGTGCCGCATAGCAGAGGAGATGCGTCGGTTCAGCTGGATCCACAGAAGGGCTGGCAGAGCACCTACAGGCCCACTTCCAAGGTTCCAGGACTGGGGTGGAACCACATGCCAGGGCAGGACCCACAGATGGCAGAGTCCAGGTGCTGGGTTCAAGGTTGTTCAAGCATTCTCAGGAGGCCAGTCAACTAGCCCTTGGAGTCACATTGGAGTCCTGGGTTGAACAGATGCAGGTCCAGTCCTTCTCACCCAGGCAAGAGGGCAGCAAGCAGCAGGTCAGCACAGCAAGGCAGCAGTCCAGCAGGGCAGCAGGTCAGCAGAGTGGCAGACCTTTCAGTAGCACATCAGTCCTTCTTCCTGGTAGAGTATCCTCAGATCCAGAAGTGTGTTGAAGAGTTGATGTTGGAGGTCCAATATTTATACCCAGTTCTGCCTTTGAAGTGGGAGAAGCTTCTAGAGGTTTCGCTTTTAAGCTACCCAGCATCCTGCCTTCCAGGCCCTGGCTCCAAACTAACTACAGGGCATATGCAGCCCTTTGTATGGAGGCAGGACACAGCCTATTCATGTGTAAGTAGTGATGTGCCCAGCTCCGCCCCCATCCTGCCAGTGATGGCCCATTCTCACTATTGTGTGTAGCTGACTAGGAGGAATACACAAATCCCAACTGTTGGCTACACTTAGTCATGTGACCCAGGGACAGACTTTACCATAAATGTAGGATACTCCAATAAAAGTATTCTTGAAACTCCAGAAGTATTTCTTGAAAGATGCTTTATTGAAGAGGAAAGGAACCCACGACAGCTCCAGTGAAACAGCAAGCAGGTTATGACATTAACTTGAACAGGAATCTAGATCTCTGGGAACATGAGATTCTAACATTCCACCAACGTCATCATACACAGTAAGCAAGCTTCAATAACAGGAGGAAGCAAACACAGCATAACTTACCACACACCCCCTTCCTATACAATGAGCAGAAAAAAATATACTTAGTAATATACAAAATCATCAGAACGAAAAGGAGACGATCTAATACGAGAACTGCTCCTCAACTGTTTACAATCACCGGAAGCATTAGTGATATCATGGCTGACAGTAGGGAAACTGCTAACAGAGCTACCAGAAGAGACAATGACATTACTGTCCCCACTTTCCCTTGAAGGAAGAGATAAATTGACATTCGTTTCACGATTGTTGCGACAGGAAGTTAAATCTCCCAAATCAAACCAATCCATGTCCTGTTGAGTTTTAAATTTATGGAGAATGATTTTAGCTTGTTCATTAGTTAATTTAATTAATGCATTGCGGTTCCACCATCCACGATCCTGTAAAAGAATAGCCATGCGAGAAACTTTAAGTATTTTCACTGGTTCAGAGAATTTAGATTGCCCTTTTGTGACTTTCATTGGTTTCTTAATAAGCACCCAATCACCAGGAGACAACATGACTTCTTTCACGTGTTTTCTTTCATCATAGTTTCTTTTATAAGAAGCCTGTTTGCGTTCTACATGTCTCCTAACTTCGTGTATATCTAGGCAAGGTGTATAATCAATTTTGTCAATTAACCATGAGGGATTGAGAGAAGAAATGGGTTTTCTACCTCTGAGCAATATATAAGGTGAAACATCAGTGGTTGAGTGAGGAGTAGTGTTGTAGCTCCACACTTTTTGACTGATAAACTTAGGTACATCTAACCCATTGGCTATGGCTGATGGTACACCTTCTTTTAACAATTTGTTTGCACGCTCAACTAAACCATTGGACGCTGGGCTATACAAAGGTGCTGCTAGTATGTGATTAACCAAATTTTCACCCAGAAAATTCTCAAACTCATTAGAAACAAAGTGTGTACCATTGTCGGTGACAATTTCCTTGGGTAAACCTTCAATTAAAAATACACGTTGCAAAAAGGAGATGGCGGAATTAGAGTCTGAATTTTTTACGAATGCAAAATACAACCATTTTGAGAAGTAATCAATTACTACAACAAGATATTTAGAGTCACTCCCTAGCAAATTAAAGGGACCGGAAAAATCCATACCCAATTTCTGCCATGGACCTTTTGGCCAATCAACAGGACACAAAGGAGACGTAGAAGTATGCCAATGTTTATCTGAACATAAGCATTCTGGACACTTGTTAATATGGGATTTGACCTGAGCATCAATACCAGGCCACCAGTAGGTTTCCTTGATCTTACGAACTGTACAAGAAATACCTAAATGACCTTGGTGAGCAAGTGAAATAATTTTGTCTCTAATACCTTCAGGTGGAACAAGTTTGTCTTGCCTAACCAGAATGTTATTGACTATAGATAATTCATGAGCCACTTGAGAAAATGATCTATCTTGCATGGACATACTACGATCACATGGCCATCCATTGACCAAAAATATCTTTACTCTTTTTAGGCACAAGTCTTGATCGTAGCACTCAATCCATTCTTTCTCAGAAAGTTTTACATCTTGTATTAAATCACTCATCGAGAAGACACAATCAAAATCATCATTGTCGGTATGATTATTAGTATAAACATCATTTTCAAGAGGCATACGTGAAAGACAGTCTGCTCTTATATTCTTACCTCCGGGAATATATTTAATGTCGAAATTGAATTCTTGTAACCTTGCCAGAAGTCTAATTAATCTAGAGGAAGCTTTATTAGAGGAACTGTCACCTAACATGTACATGAGGGGTTTGTGATCAGTATACAGCTGAAACCTAGACCCCCAAATATACATTCTAAATTTTTCCACTGCCCATGAACATGCTAGGGCTTCTCGCTCAATAGTACTATAATTGAGCTCAGCTCCACTCAAAGATCTAGAAGCAAAAGCCACTGTAAACTCTTGACCATCAATCATTTGGCTGAGGACAGCTCCTAAACCCTTTGAACTAGCATCAACTGTTATGATGGTCAATTGTCCATGCGTAAAGGGTCTGATAGCAGGGGCCTCAAGAATTAATTTCTTAACAGAGTCAAATGAGCGTTGAGTATCTTCCGACCAAATATACTTTGCATTTTTCCGTAATAAATCCCTCAAAGGTTGTACAATTATAGCATAGCCTTGCACAAAACGTGCATAATATTCACTTAAACCTAAAAATGCCCTCAGGGAATCTTTGTCTAATGGTTAGGTGCATCCTTAATGGCATTGAGAAGGGATAACTTTGGTTTTATGCCCTCCGCAGAAATGTTGTGACCTAAATAATCTACCTGTTGAGTAATAAATTTACATTTATTTTTGTTCACGGTCATACCACGCTTTTCTAGTTTCTGCAAGACTTCTTCTAGAAGAACGTAATGCTCTTCTAGTGTATTAGTGTGAATTAATATGTCGTCTTGGAATGCCTGGATACCACTGCATTGAGCAAACATTTAATCCATAAGTCTCTGGAACACGCTTGCCGCGGATGCTAATCCAAAAGGCAAGCGTTTGTATGTGTAAACCCCAAAAGGGGTCACAAAAGTTGTAAGATGCTGTGATTCTTCAGATAGGGGAATCTGATGATAAGCTGAACGCAAATCAATAGTAGTAAAAAATTTACTGCCTCCCAGCTTGGCAAGCATCTTTTGGATTCTTGGTAAGGGATGGCAATCTACCACTATGTTGCGGTTCAAGACTCTTAGATCAGCACACAGACGAATATCGCCTGAGCTCTTACGTGCGACGACAGCCGCAGAAACCCATTCTGAAGATTCTATAGGAGCAATGATATCTTGTGAACACATTTCATCAAGAAGTTTTCGTAAGTCATCTCTAGCAGAAAGGGGAATAGGCCTACACTTTTGAATCACAGGGATAACATTTTTCTTGAGTTTAATTATATGTTTGAAGCCTTTAACGCAACCAACTTTATCTGAAAAAACACCAGAATATTTGGAACAAAGATTTTTCAAGATAGAATTCTCATGAGAGAATGATTGTAAGAAATCCAAGGATTCTTGTACAATAGCTACAACTGGTAGATCTCCCAAAACAACAGGTTCAGGATGACCGGGTTTGAGAATCATACCGAATTTTGCTTGATCTTGCCAACCCAGAATATCACGTCCATTAAGAGCTACATAAATTTTAGTATAGATAAGTTGGTCTTTAAATTTGATTGAATCACAGAAATAACCAAACATTACTATGTCATACTCTCCAAATGCTTTCGGATTCACGTCACTAGGTTTAAGGATAGACTTACACCAAAACTTGGCAAAAGTTTTTTTGTCTAAAATGGTTATGGGAGATCCGGAATCTGCCATAACATTGGTTTCTATAGAACCAATTGAAACATTACAAATAGGTCCTTTGCATCTTTTAGTTTCACTATGTAAAACATTGATTTCAATAGAGGATACGAGATTATTCATGCCCTGACAAAGTATATCCTCCTCTACATCGAGAAAATTAACTTTCTTTCTAGGTTTGAATGACTTACAAACAGTGTAAAAATGTCCTATTTTTTTGCAAGTAGTACATCTTTTTCCTTGTGCAGGACAGTTTACATAGTTACCCATGTGAAACTTGGATCCACACCGGTAACAAGAACCCTTATTCTCAAAAGGTTTACTAACTTTAGGTTTTGTGGAAATCACGTTCACACCAGAATTATCTGTAGTGAATGCAATTACCTTAGATTCTTCTGCATGTCTTCCACTAGTATCTTGCATGATAATTTTGGAAGAAACTACAGACCTTTCAATGCTACGTGCTATGTCCATTACTTCCTCAAGGGATGGATTTTTACAAGTTAATATTCTTTCTTGGATTTTTTTGTTAAAACAATTAAATACAAGTTGATCACGTAAAGCCGTATCCAGGTAAGTACCAAACTGATATTTAGATGCAAGCACACGCAAAACAGCCAAGTAATCCTCAATTGACTCTTCCTGAGTTTGTTTACGTTTGAAAAACATATGTCGCTCAACCATAATAGATGGTTCGTCAACATAGTGTTTACCCAAACGAGTCAAAGCTTCCGAAAACACATTCCATGTTTCATCACCAGGGGGAGCAGGTACTAAAGGTAAGTTATCGAAAATATCTTGTCCAGCGTCACCTAAATGATTGAATAATAAGGCTCTTTTTCTTGACGCTGAGTACTTGGAAGCATCAATGGCTTCTAAATAATTATCAAAATTCCTATACCATTTATGCCAAGGAGTAATGGGTTTACCTGGTTTTTGTAAGAAAGGAGGTGGTTGCATGACATTATTGGATGAAGCCGACATTTCAACAAGAGAAGAAGAAATAAAAAAAAAAAATAATAAAAAAAAAAAAAAATAGTTGACACAGATTAAATGAATGTTAAAGCAATTAAAGCCATTCAATCTTTAACAAACCCTACACAATTATCTAAACAAAAGGTCAGGGTTAATGGTTTCTGGAGTCCAGAGAAGAAAGAAAGAAAAAAAAAAAAACGTGTGCCAGTCACGGAAGACCAGCAATACCTCAATAATCCAGGGAGAAGAGTGCTGAAGAAGCGTGTGTTAGTCACGGACGTGTGCAAACGTGTGCCAGTCACGGAAGACCAGCAATACCTCAATAATCCAGGGAGAAGAGTGCTGAAGAAGCGTGTGTTAGTCACGGACGTGTGCAAACACTTGAGTGCGAACGGCAATGAAGCGCTGAAGGGTTGCTATAGTAACCAAAAGTTAGATGAGTTCAAAATGGCTGTCACGTCAGAAGCATGATGACGAATAGGGTTGACTGCGTGTAGTTTCTTCAGGAGGTTGAGCACAGCAGCAGTTGTGACGTGGGGCAGAACGAAGGATGCAGAGCAGAGCGCGATGGAATCCACAGGCCGGTTTGAATGAAAGCAAAGCGGCAACGGCAAGAGAAGTAAGTTAAGGGAGCATACACTTCCCTGTATTGATGATAATCCCGAATCCCGATCTTCAATATGGAGAATTAGATGCAATGCCCTCACAGTTTGGTGACCTCCGACGGATAGATGCGGGGTCCGTTGGTCCGTTCTGCAATTACCAACAGTCACTCACTGACTGAAAGAGAGATGGCATAGAAATAGATCGTAGAAATCAGGCAGCAAGGTTGGAGCATAAACGATCAATGCAGCAGCAAGGTTGGAGCATAAACGATCAATGCTCATAAGTAATCCAAAGGGTAGAGAGTCAAAGGTGATTAAGGGGTAAATCCAATGAAAGGAAAAAAACGATAAATCTTGAAATGATAGGGTCGGTGGGTTCCAGTAGACAACTCGTCGCCAAAGATTGTAGTATACTCCAATAAAAGTATTCTTGAAACTCCAGAAGTATTTCTTGAAAGATGCTTTATTGAAGAGGAAAGGAACCCACGACAGCTCCAGTGAAACAGCAAGCAGGTTATGACATTAACTTGAACAGGAATCTAGATCTCTGGGAACATGAGATTCTAACATTCCACCAACGTCATCATACACAGTAAGCAAGCTTCAATAACAGGAGGAAGCAAACACAGCATAACTTACCACAATAAGAGAGGACCTTTCATTACAATTCCAAAGACACCAAACATGAACTGGTTACCTGCTCCCATTTGGAAATTTTCACGTATTATATGTAATAATGTTACTCCAATGTTAGCCTATGGGAAAGTAGGCCTTGCAGTAGTGAAAAACGAATTTAAGAGTTTTTCACTACCAGGACATGTACAACTTGAAAACACAAGTCCTACTTTTTAATAACACTGCACCCTGCCCTTTGGGCTGTCTAGGGTCCACCCTAGGGGTGTCTTATATGCAGGGCCAATGGAATTATGCAGCAGGAGAAGGCTAAATTATGCGTCTGGGTTCAGTAAATTATGCGACAAGAAATGACAAAATATGCGGCATGATGCGCCATTTTCTTTATAGTATTCATTATTTTTTACTTTTTACATCTGTTAACACTGTCTGGGAATTGGTTGCACCTCATTAGAACCAGTTTAATACCCAAATATAGCAATAAGCAACAAAAAGGTGACCAGTAAACCTTTGCCAAAGGCCTTCCACCGTGCAGTAACATGTGCTGCTGCGTTTCTAGTAACGTTTGAACCATTTGAGCTAGAAACAAAAAATGTTAGGGTTAAAATCTGGATTATGCAGCAGATGATGGATTATGTGGCAAATGCGGCAAATCTATAATTTGCAAAAATCACTGCGGCCGCATAATCGCGTAATTCCAGTGACCCTCCTTATATGTACAAAAAATGAAGATTTGGGCCTGGCAAAAGGTTTATTTTGTCAGGTCCAAATGGCAGTTTAAAACTGCACACACACAGGCTACAATGGCAGGCCTGAGACATGTTTAAAGTGCTACTTTAATGGATGGCACAATAAGTTCTGCAGGCCCACTTGTAGCATTTAATTCACAGGCCCTGGGAACATATAGTCTGCTAGGGACTTACAAGTAAATTAAATATGGCAATTAAATATGGCAATTGCATACATGCCAATGCTACCATGTTTTAAGGAGGGAGCACATACACTTTAGCACTGGTCAGCAGTGGTAAAGTGTGCAGATTCATAAGGCCAGCATAAACGAGATCAGGTATAATGGAGGACGAAGGTAGAAAGTTTGGGAGAAGACCACTTTAAGGATGGCAGGTCTAACAATGCAGTATTTCTTTGGACTAAGGGACTCTTCCATTGTTGTCAGCCTTGCTAATGGACACCACCATGCAGTGCAAGTAGGGCTAGTGCTTGCTGGTGCTTCATTCTTCCTCAGTACATCTTGCCTGTGGCTTATTCTCCCCATTCTTACCTGACCTTTGATGCTCGCTTCCCCTCTGTGCTGCTCACCCTGTGCATGTAGGGAACCATATTCCAGGAGGAAATTGGCTATGACAATAATTGAGCTTTTTGGACAGACATCACATTTCACAAACAGGAAGCATCTATACTCACTAGGGTTGATACCTACACTGTGCCACAACTGAAAGCCATCTGCAAAAAAATTAAAATCTCCGGGAGAGGCCTTACCAGAAAGGAGGAATTCCAAAAGGCGCTGAGGGCCTGGTTGGAAGCAAGGAATGCCAGTGGGCAGACCGAGGAGCCTATGGTGGAGGGGGAGAATTTAGAAGGGCAGCAGGATGGGTTAGTGGGCCTAACTGGAGGGGGGGTGCCTCCCAGGGAAGGCAGCAGTGTGTCTTCAAGGGGTCTGTCTCCAGAGGAGTTGGAGGACAGGGAGAGAAGCAGAGTGCATGAAATGGAGATTGCTAAGCTCAAGCTGGGGAGCCAGGGTGACTTAGAGAATAAGAGGTTGGAGTTGGAGAGCAAGACATTGGCCATGGAGGAGAAGAAGATGCTTTTAGAGCATGAGAGAGTGTTGATGGAGCTGAAGGCGAAGAGCCTAGAGATCACTCCCTCTGGGGCAGCACACCATCAGTGCCTGGGGAAGGAAAAGTATACATTCACAAAGATGCTATCAAAGATTTCATGAAGCATGAGGACATTGGGCAGTGGTTTAAGGCCTATGAAATAGCAATTAAGTCCCACCGGGTCCCTGAGAGAGATTGGGGAGCAGGGTTGTGGGGCCGCTTCATAGGTGAAGGGAGAGAGACCTTACTAGCTTTGCCCACTGAGGATCAGATGTCCTATGCCCCCATGAAGGAAGCCTTGATAGCCAGATATGGGTTGAACCAGAGATTTATAGGCAGAAATTTAGGAACTGCAAGAAGCTGGAATCAAGTACTTGGGTGGAATATGTATCTTATTTTGGCAGAGCACTGGATGGATGGGTGAAGGGTAGCAAGGTAACTGATTTGCAGGGGCTCTATGATTTGGTTGCATGGGAGCACTTGTCCAGTAGTTGTTTTCCAGAGCTACGCCAGCACCTGATTGATAGTAAGCTGACTGACCCCAGGAAGCTTGCTGTGGAGGCGGACACCTGGGTCAGTACCAGGGTCCACAAAGGTCCTGTGGGAGCCTCCGCCAAAGGTGGGCAGGGTCCCCAGCAGAAGAGTTGGGGGGACAAGGGCAAACAAAAGGAGTTCCAAAAAGGGCCCCAAAGTAATCCCCAAGGAAACCAAGGTAAGGGTTCCCAGCCTCCCACTGAGAAGAAACCATGGGTCCCGACAGGTAAGCCTGTTCAGATGGGTCCCAAGACCTGTTTTAGTTGTGGTCAGGTGGGCCACTTCCGGGGGGATCCTAAGTGTCTTAAACCGGTTACCACCGCACCCACTGGTGCACCGCCCCGGGAACTAGCTAGTGTAGCCTTGGGGGAGGAGTCGGGTGCCCAAGGTGGGTGGGGTCCCGCAGAGATGTCCCTGGTCTCTTTAGGAGACAGTGAGATGGTCCCAAGGACTCATCTGCCTGATAACACTAAAAAGTACAGGCAGTGAGTGACCATCAATGGCCATAGTGAGGAGGCTCTGAGAGACACCAGAGCCAGTGTGACAGCTGTCAGTTGTCGGCTGGTGTCTGAAGAGCAGGTGGTCCCCAACACATTCTACCCAGTAGTTGCTGCTGACAATTCAGAGTGCCTCTGCAAAGTGGCACAGGTTCCCTTTGAGTGGGGGGGGGTCTCAGGTACCTTGAAAGTAGCTGTGAGGCCAGCCATGCCTGTTGACTGTCTGCTAGGCAATGATTTGGAGAGCTCCCCTTGGGCGAAGGTGGAGCGGAAGTCTAATTTGGAGATGTTGGGTCTGCCTGAGTGGACATGCGTGACCACTCGGTCCATGGCAGCCGGTAAGGGCATTCAAGAGGACCTGGAGCCTGAAAGAGTGGCTCAGGTGCCTGCCGGGAAGAGAAGAGGCAAGGGGCACGGGAAACTGGCCCCCGAAGTTCCCACGGTCCAGGAGGAGGTAGACCCTGAGGGGGATGCCCTGGAGCCTACAGGGGAACAAGTGGCTGAACTGGGGGACCTGCCTCAGCTGACCCATTGGCAGCAAGAAGGAGAGCCCACCAGGGA
Source organism: Calotriton arnoldi (assembly GCA_963921515.1). NCBI lineage: Eukaryota > Metazoa > Chordata > Amphibia > Caudata > Salamandridae > Calotriton > Calotriton arnoldi. Next base: position 442,348 of record CAWUFW010001612.1, on the reverse strand, counting down.
GAAGTTCTGCCAGGAGCAGCAGACATGCCCTTCTCTCATTGGTTTGCGGCAACAGGCTGCAAACCAGGCAGCTAGTGATCAGTCCAGGTCACATTGGATATACTGGGAGAATGGTCTCTGGTATAGCGAACCTAAGGTTGCTGAGCCTGGGTCAGCCCGTGTGCTGGTGGTACCACAGCGCTTCAGAGCCTTCCTACTGGGTCTGGCTCATAATGTGCCTTTGGCAGGGCATTTGGGGCAAGACAAAACCTTTGAGTGGCTTGTCACCCACTTTTACTGGCCCCAAATGCGCAAGCATTCTGATGCTCACTGTAGGTCTTGCCAGACTTGCCAGGCAAGTGGTAAGAGTGGGAGGAAGTATAAGGCTCCTCTCCAACCTTTCCCTGTGGTTAGCACCCCCTTTGAGAGGGAGGGTAGTGACATTGTGGGGCCTCTGGATCCCTAGACAGCCATGGGCAACAGGTTCATCCTGGTCTTGGTGGACCATGCCACCCGGTACCCGGAAGCCATCCCTCTCCGGACTGTGACGGCCCCTGTGGTAGGTCGAGCGTTGATGGGGATTTTCTCCCGTGTGGGGTTCCCCAGAGAAGTGGTGTCCGACCGGGGTACCAACTTCATATCAAAGTATATGAAGTCCCTGTGGCAGGAGTGCGGTGTAACCTATAAGTTCACCACTCCTTCCCACCCCCAAGGTAATGGGCTGGTTGAAAGATTCATCCAGACCCTGAAAGGCATGATTATGGGTCTTGGTGAGCCCAAGAGGCGAAAGTGGGAAGTCCTCTTACCATGCCTGCTGTTTGCTTACAGGGAGGTGCCCCAGAAGTCCTTAGGGTTCAGTCCCTTTGAGCTGCTGTACTGCCATCCTGGAAGAGGACCTCTGAGTCTTGTGAAATAAGGCTGGGAGAAAGCTCCCAGTAAACCTCCCGAGGATGTATATAGCTACATGCTGGCCTTCAGAAACCAGACTAAGCGCTTCAGGCAACTCGCTCAGGTGAACCTGGAAGCCAGCCAGGAGGAAATGAAACGCTGGTATGATCAGAATGCCACTCTGATCGAGTTTCAGCCTCGACAGAAGGTTTGGGTCATGGCCCCAGTGGAGCCTTGTGCGCTCCAGGATAAGTGGACTGGACCATTTGAGGTGGTGGAGCGCAAGAGTGACGTCACCTACTTGGTGGACTTGCAGTCTCCCAGGAACCCTTTGCGGGTCCTGCATGTGAACCGCCTGAAGCCCCACTTGGAGAGGTCCGAAGTGGGCATGCTCCTAGCAACAGATGCTGGGATGGAAGAGGAGACTGAGCATCTTTCTGACCTCCTGTCTGACAAGGAGCAAGATGGGTCAGTGTACGATGTGAACCTCTCTCCCGCCCTGACCCCTGAACAGCAGAGTGACTTCCACCAACGGTTGGGGCAGTTTTCTGACCTGTTCTCCCTGACCCCCGGTGTCACTCAGTGGTGCGTCCATGATGTGGACACATGGGACAGTCCTCCAGTAAAACATAAGATTTACAGAGTGACTGACAGGGTCAGAGCTTGCATCAAGGAGGAGGTCTCCAAGATGTTAGCGCTAGGGGTGATTGAGCCCTCAAACAGCCCTTGAGCCAGCCCAGTGGTCTTTGTTCCTGAAGGCTGCTGCACCCGGTGGCACACCAGAACTCCAGTTCTGTGTGGACTACCGAGGGCTCAATTCAGTCACCAGGACTGACGCGCACCCCATCCCCAGAGCTCATGAGCTCATCGATTGGTTGGGGGCTGCCCGGTACCTCAGTACGTTTGACCTAACGTCTGGGTACTGGCAGATCACCTTAACTGATGGGGCAAGAGAGAGGTTAGCATTCTCCACACCAGATGGGCACTACCAATTCCGGGTGATGCCCTTCGGGATGAAGAATGACCCTGCCACCTTTCAGAGGTTGGTTAACCAGGTATTGGTTGAGCTGGAAGATTTCAGTGCCGCCTACCTGGACGACATTGCAGTGTTTAGTGCCACTTGGGAGGAACATCTGCACCACCTCTGGGAAGTGTTGAAGGTGCTGTGGAGGGCAGGCCTCACGATCAAGGCGAGTAAGTGCCAGATCGGGCAGGGTTCAGTGGTGTACTTGGGACACCAGGTGGGGAGCGGCCAGGTGGCGCCCCTACAGCCCAAGATTGATACCATTCTGTCTTGGGAACACCCCAAGACCCAGACAGAGGTGAGAGCATTTTTAGGACTCACAGGGTATTATAGGAGATTTGTCAAGGGGTATGGCACCATTGTTGCCCCCTTGACAGAGCTGACTCCCAGGAAGCAGCCCAGGAAAGTGAATTGGACTGACGCCTGCCAGAAGGCTTTTGATGCCCTGAAATCTGCCATGTGCACAGCGCCCGCGCTTAAGGCACCCAACTTCTCAGAAGAGTTCATTGTGCAGACAGATGCTTCAGAGCATAGTGTGGGGGCTGTGCTCTCACAGCTAAATGAGGAGGGCCTGGACCAACCTGTAGCCTTCATTAGTAGGAGGTTACTTCCACGGGAACAGAGGTGGAGTGTGATTGAGCGTGAGGCATGTGCTGTGGTCTGGGCGCTGAAGAAGCTGAGACCATACTTGTTTGGGACTCACTTCCTGTTTCAGACAGACCACAGGCCCCTCAGATGGCTGATACAAATGAGGGGTGAGAATCCAAAGCTGTTGAGGTGGTCCATTTCCCTACAGGGGATGGACTTTACGGTGGAGCACCGCCCTGGTACAGATTTTTCTGCTTTAGTGAAGAGAACTCCCAGGAGGGTGGGTAGTTCTCCCCACATTTCTGCTGGAGGGGACATGTGTTAGACCTGGCACCATTGGCGTGGGTCTCCCTTCCATTTTTTGCCTTTACCTCCTGTGTTTTGCTGTGTGTTGGACTCCATTTTTGCTGATCTAGATGCTTTGGGCACTCTGCCACTGCTGTTCAGTGCCAAAACGCAAGTGCTCCCTTTGTGAATTATTGTTATGGATTAGTGATTCCATGACTGGCTTATTTGATTTACTTGTCAGACCCTAGTACAGTGCACTATGAGTGCCCAGGGCCTGTGAATCAAATGCTGCTGGTGGGCTTGCAGCACTGATTGTGCCACCCACAGAAGCAGCTTGTAAAATGTGACTCAGGCCTGCCATTGCAGAGCCTGTGTGCAGTCTGGGACTGCCATGTCGACTTGCCAGTCCCTAAACCTTCCCTTTTCTACATATTAGTCACCCCTAAGGTAGGCCCAAGGTACACCTGTGGGCAGGGTGCATTGTATGTGAAAGGTAGGACATGCCCTGATGTGTTTGGCATGTCCTGATAGTGAAATACTGCCAATTTCGTTTTTCACTATTGCAAGGCTATCTCTTCCTATATGGCAGAATGGGGAGTTTGTTTATAACATATTATAAACATAACTGACCCTAGGAACAAGATAGAAAAGTAAAGTTTAGTATGCCTGAACTCACAATGTTAAAGTGCATCTTTTAGTGAGGGTGATTTTTACATTCTGTGTTTGAAAATACCACTTTTAGAAAGTAGGTATTTTCTTGCCTAACCATCCAGTGTGCCTCTGCTAGGTTTGTGTATTGCATGTCTGGCTTTTGGATGACAGGGGCTGGAGAAGGGCAGCGGCTCCAGAAGTCTGATGAGTCAGGGCTGGGCTGAATAGGCCTGGTCTGCATTTAGAGTGGTGGGAGGAGTAGCACCTTCACCTGAATAGGGCTGTGCCTGCCTTCCACAATGACGGCTCCCTGTGATGTGTCTGGAGCCAGGGCTCACACTGACAATGGAGGTTGTTGTGCACTTGCAAAGTGCCCCACAGAACTGGTTTTGGCTGGGTACAGACACTCTCTGCCTTCAGAGAACAAAGGATTTTGGGGTATAAAAAGAGGGGCCCAGACCTCAGACTTTTAGATCACTTCTAGGAACTCAAGAGGAACCTTTGCCACGGAGAAGAGCCGGATAAGCTAAGGAGGAATCCTGCCTGCTGTTTGCTGTCTGGGGTCTGGGGTTGGCCTGCAGTGGCTGCTTGCTGCCAAGGAAAGGAGAAAAAGGACTTTGCTGTTTGCTTTGTCACCTGCTTGAAGAAAAGATCTCCAAGGGCTTGAAGCTGAGCTTGCCTCCTGTTCTGAAGTCTCAGGGACCCAAAGACTTCACCACCAGCTCCCCTGAATTCCCTTGCTGGGAATTCCAACCTGCAAAGAGGTGCCTGCTGCTGTTTAGGACCTCTAGAGACTGTTTGTCGCTGGGAGCTGGAAAATCGACGCAACATCAAAGAAGCGTGACGCATCCGCACCTGTTTCCGACGCATCGCTGAAGAAACCGTTGCAGCGCCTACCACGGCTCGGGAAATCGCTGCACGACGCATCGGGTGCAACGATCTCCGTAGTCCGAGATTACTGCACTGATCCCGACGCAAGCCTGCTGTGCGGCTGCACGAAGCCACGCATCGTACCGGATCGACGCATCGCATCGACGCGCCAAGACTGTTGCATCGTTGAGGGACGCAGTAAGAAACAGACGCATCAACTCCCCACGCAGTAAGAAAACGGCGCATCACCTCCTCTCCGGTAAGGAACCGACACATCACCTCCCCTGCGCTGCAGTAAGGAACTGACGCATCACCTCCCCCAAAGCAAGGAGCCGACGCATCACCTGCCCTGCGTGTAAGGAACCGACGCATCACCTTCCCTGCGGCCATTTTGTTTGTTTTGCGTGACGCATCTAAGGTACTTTGTGAGAAAAGTGTCGCATTTACAACTTGCATTGAACTGAACTATTTCTACCATTTAAAAGCCTTATTTTTAATACTGTATTGTGGATTTTTGTTGTTTGGTCTTGTTTTGATTTAGATAAAGATTACTTATTTTTCTAAACTGGTGTGGGGTCCCTTTGTAGTGTTCTCACTGGAATTACTGTATGTGTTCACAAATGCTTTACACACTGCCTCTGAGATAAGCCTGTCTGGTCGTGTCAAGCTACCAAGGGGGTGAGCAGGGGTTATTTTAGGAGTGTATCCCCCTTACCCTGACTAGAAGCAAGGGTCCCTATTTGGACTAAGGTACCTACCTCTGCCAACTAGAGACCCCCATTTCTAACAGTGCTTCTCTTTCTCTGGCAGCAGCACAGAAGGGAGGAGGCCACTCATTAACCTACATTGATTTTTAGGTGTAGCTTGACCGTGCAACTGTCACCTGACCTTTTAACCTATAACAATATTGTTCTACAGTTCTTTGCTTCCACACAAATACATATTTGTTCCCATCCTATTTACTTGTAATGTTTCACATTGCTATACAACATTTCTTTAAAGCCGGACCTATTGGCATTGGCAAACACTGTTTATTTATTTCCAGATGGTAAGGGCATGGCTACAGAAATCAGGCCTTGCTTCTCCTTTTACTTGTCAGGCGATGCTATAATGTTTCTAAAATCAACCATTAGGAGCTGAGTCAGGTCACACCCACACACACCGCCCTCCGGTAGCAGATCTCTAAAAGCAATTAAAAAGGATCACAAGGAAAGTCCTAGAGCCTCAATGTACCAAGAATGTGTTCTGCAGCACAAGACCTGGAGCTAGCAAGAAACAGGAGCATCAAGGGGCAAGCCACCCGAAATCTAAAAGACAGAAATGATAAGTGTCACTGTGCCCTGTTGATCCCTGCTTTTAAATATATTTGTTTACTTACTTATTCGTTGTATTATAGAGGGCTGATTGTCCTCTTATAATAAGTTTCTAGCGCTGAAGACCTAGGGAGTAGCCTAGAGAAAAATACCCCCGCTCCCACTTTGAACCAAACCACTAATGACAAAGAGCGAGGAAGTACACCCCTTCACCCTATCATCCATCTATTCATCCTGCTGCCCATCCATTTCATCACCCTTTGACCTCTCCATTTTTCCATGCTTCCTTTTATTATTCTAAATATCCATTGAAATCCCATCCATCTTTTCATCCATCCATGCACCTTTTCACCTTTGCATGTTTCCATCAATCCATCCACGCCTTCATCCACCCCATGACCATTCCCTTCACATACAGATTTATCCAGTCATCCTTTCACTTTATGCCCATCCTTCCTTCCGCCTATCCATCCCTCCATCAATCCTTTCCTGCTTTCTTTCATCCTTTCACCTACTGATCCTTTCACCTTTCCCTCAATCAATCATTTCTGCCATCTGTTTTTGCATTCACCCATCTGTTTTTCTTTTCACCCTCCCTTTCCATCTTCCACTTTGCTGTTTACCTTTCCTTTCTTTCATATGTCCTTCCTTCCTTGCAGCTTTCCTTACTTTCCCCTTTACCCTTTCTTCCTTCTTCCCTTACTCCTTCCCAGTTTCTAACTAACACAATAATTTATTTTCTCACTTTCTTTTTTCTCATTTGCTTTTGTTTCCCCGAGCCCTCTCTTTGCTGCTCTCTCTGTACGTTTTCAGGCCAAAATCTTTCTTTACTCATATTAAATTTTCTTACTTGCTTTTCTCTCTCCCATGCCCTATTGTTGCTGCTCTCTCTGTACATTTTCAGATCAAAGCCTTCCAGACAGTAGAGCTGTCTGATTGAAAAGACATATTGGGGATATGCTAAAAGCTTACCTACGAATGTGTTATGCCCATTGCTTAGCATTGGCTTTGTGTACTGTCACCCATATTTGTTTACTTTCTATTTGCTGGCTTAATTTGTTATAGTCAGTCCATCTTGTCTTTGCCTCTCCCTTGTAGCATAGCCTGTTTACCACCTCTCTGATTGGTTCCATCTATTCATCCTGCTGCCCATCCATTTCATCACCCTTTGACCTCTCCATTTTTCCATGCTTCCTTTTATTATTCTAAATATCCATTGAAATCCCATCCATCTTTTCATCCATCCATGCACCTTTTCACCTTTGCATGTTTCCATCAATCCATCCACGCCTTCATCCACCCCATGACCATTCCCTTCACATACAGATTTATCCAGTCATCCTTTCACTTTATGCCCATCCTTCCTTCCGCCTATCCATCCCTCCATCAATCCTTTCCTGCTTTCTTTCATCCTTTCACCTACTGATCCTTTCACCTTTCCCTCAATCAATCATTTCTGCCATCTGTTTTTGCATTCACCCATCTGTTTTTCTTTTCACCCTCCCTTTCCATCTTCCACTTTGCTGTTTACCTTTCCTTTCTTTCATATGTCCTTCCTTCCTTGCAGCTTTCCTTACTTTCCCCTTTACCCTTTCTTCCTTCTTCCCTTACTCCTTCCCAGTTTCTAACTAACACAATAATTTATTTTCTCACTTTCTTTTTTCTCATTTGCTTTTGTTTCCCCGAGCCCTCTCTTTGCTGCTCTCTCTGTACGTTTTCAGGCCAAAATCTTTCTTTACTCATATTAAATTTTCTTACTTGCTTTTCTCTCTCCCATGCCCTATTGTTGCTGCTCTCTCTGTACATTTTCAGATCAAAGCCTTCCAGACAGTAGAGCTGTCTGATTGAAAAGACATATTGGGGATATGCTAAAAGCTTACCTACGAATGTGTTATGCCCATTGCTTAGCATTGGCTTTGTGTACTGTCACCCATATTTGTTTACTTTCTATTTGCTGGCTTAATTTGTTATAGTCAGTCCATCTTGTCTTTGCCTCTCCCTTGTAGCATAGCCTGTTTACCACCTCTCTGATTGGTTCCTTCTATTCTTCCACGAGTGCTTGCTGTTCGGGAACTCTTTTTTCTTTTTTATAAAGCCTCCCACTTGTATTCCTGGTGTGCTTCTCTGCCCACTCCTAGCATTGCAAGTTGTTTTCTCTCCCATGCTCTGTTCTCCCCAGCTCCCTGTTGCCCTTTGCTTCCCCCTTCTCCTGCCCTCCTTTGCTGCTTGCTTTCCCACCGCCCTCCATGACTTTTGTGCTTTGGCTCCCACCCTCCTAGCCTCCATGTCCATTGTGTTTTTGCCCCCGCACCAAGCTCGTTAAATAGCTTCTCCTCCACTCTTTCCATGTCGCTTTCCCTCACCAATAACTGCATGTTGCTTCCCCCACCTTGTCCTCTGTGATTCAGCTCCCGCCCTGTGTATAACTTCCACCTCCCCTCTGCCACATTGCCGTCTCTTGCCAATGTTCCTTCCTTAGTGCTTAAATCCCAGAGATTCTGAGGATATTTGAATCTGCTTCACCAGGGAGAAAATGACCTGCATGACTTTTGGATCAACTTCTCCAGAGAACAGGTACTGCAGCACACTTCTAAAGGGGAATAGTGCAGGCGCGGTGCGTCCATTGGGGCGTTGGGGCGTTGCCCCCCCGCCCGCCCGCAGCTCCCTCGGCATCTCTGACTCAGTTTACTTAAGTTCAGAGACGCAGAGGGAGAACTGACAATCATGTCAGTCAGCATGACGTCGGACCGCCCACCCCCTTCAGAGTCTGAAGGGCGTGGGCGGTCCGGCGTCATGTTGACTGACATGCATTGTCAGACCAGCCAGGGACAGTCAGCAGCACAAGTGTGCATGAGTGGGGAAGGTGAGCGAATTTTTCGCCCGTGCCCAGTCATGCGCACTTGTGTTTGCACTGGCTTGCGCATGCCCATTAGGAGCCCCTCGGTCTCCTATTGGGCAGGTGGCGGGCGAAGAATAACCGTGCCCTAAGCCAATCCTGGCGCTGCAGCAGCACCAGGATTGGCTGAGGGGTTGCCACTCCAGTGCTGTTCCTGAAGAGGCGCCAACGCGGACCAGGAGCAGAGGCGGTCAGGTAAGTTTTCGAAATTTTATTTTCCCTCGGTCGGCCCCCCACCCCCGCGCGACCCCCCACCCCCCGCGAGTACTGCAAGCCACGACTGCTGATATGGTTCTACATGCTGCCAGCGATGCCTGCATTTGTTATATAAAAGTATTTAAGAGTGCCACTGCGGGACCCTGAAAAGAGTAGGACCTGGGGCAAACAACCCCGACCGCTCCCTCCCCGTGACGGCCCCAAAGGCACAGTGACACCAGCTCTGAGCTGTTTTCAGGAGACAAGTTTGCTTTTGCACCTGCTCTGTGTAAAACAAGTGATGTCGATAGCTAGCAAGTTGCAGTTGCTTACTTTAAACTTGTGTTTTGTACACTGTCCCTTTCTCAGTGGAAGGACACTGGCGGAAATAATAGAATGAGCCAGAGAACACTACTTGTCCAACGTCGTGCTGTACGACGGTGCTTGCTTCTAGGAGCTATGTTTGAACCAGAAACCGACCTATAAAGAGATGGAAGCTAATTCTGCATTGTGGGCAAGGTTATTACAAGACTCCCTGTCACCAAGGACGCCGCGCTCAAATCCTGGACACTTATTTAACATCCTGACGTATTCTGGGAATTGTAGTTCTAGATCACTGTACTTGATCCCAGTGAACTAAGACCTGAAAGCAATGATTCCTAAAAGCAGAGGCCAGGTCTGGAAATATTAAGCCCTTGGTGACATGGAGTCGTGTGCTAGCCTTACTTTTGGGTCACACTGCTACATGCTTGTGACACAGAAAGTAGTTTCCTGTTCCTCTAAGAGGATGCAGATGAGGCTGTTCGGGGCCGGGTGTAAAGCAAAAGTAGTCCTTTCAGCTGTGGAAAGGCCTTTCGTGCGGGGAGCGCCAAGGTAATTTTATGTGTCAGGAGGGATAAACAGCAAGCAGCTCACAGGCTGCCACCCGCCTGCAGCAGCAAGTGGGCCACCTCTGATCGGCTGTCGCACTGGCACCCAAGGCCGCGTTCTCAGAGTGGCAGAGATATGCCGGCTGTACAATTGTAATTGCCAGATAGTACTCGTCCCATCCGCGTGTCAAATGCGGTTTGTGCCCACACAACAAACCCCTCTGAAAACCCAATGCAGGAAAACCAAAAGTAATAAGCCAGAGATTTATCACTACTCATATCTGCTGACTGTCATAAACATGCCTGTGAATCCCTTTGTAAAGTGCTGCAGTGAACAAGACTCTGAAGAAGTACGCGTCTCGTCCGCATATCAGACAAGCAGTAAATGAGGAAAATCAAAACTAAAAACAAGCCAGAGTTCTTTAACCACATCTTATAACATCGAGTAAATAAAGATACTCTCTGAAGGGGTCCGGTCCCAGAGCAGTTCACTCTCTCACTGAATTTATTGTTCCCTGTGACAGTAAACGGATGGAAGGGCGGACAGAGACTTTACCACTGAGGCCACCTTGAGAGCACCAGGCTTCGCTAAGAGTAATTCAGTTTAATATTTAGACGCACCAATCGGTGTATGGTCGAGTCGGATGCCAGCATCAAGGCTCATTTCTACCCCAGAAGTGGAGTCAATCGACTAGTGTGTATTTTCATCCAGTCAGATGGTGCACACCCAGTCCTTCTTTTGTCCACTTTTGTGTGCAGCGCGTAGGCAGTCTCGGGCTAGAGTGGCCCGATTGACGAGACAACACGCACCCTCTGACAATTTCTGATTAAATGACAACATGCAATCAAAAGATGGCTGCAAACTCAAGTGACACAGGACTGTCCCATTGATGCAAATGTCCCGCTTTCAATAAGACGCATGATATGTTATTTTTTACAATTTACAGACACTGACAATGTTGTTGCACAATGGAACTAAGGCAAAGTGGGCTAAAATGATTGCACAGGAGCACACGATGTGGTCTGGATAGTAAAGTAGTAAAATGTGTCATATATACGTGTGGGCTGGAGTTATCATCAGCCTGGTGCTTCTATTGGTGTGCTGGGGAACAGTTGGCATTTTATTTAGTTATTGAGTTTTATATAGCGCGAACATGACCCTTTTGGGTATCAGTACATTTCAAAATATGTTTATTGTGTGAGACTGTGACCCATAATCTCACGTTTAAAATGTATCTTTAATGTATGGGAATTAGAATTTAGTGGCTCTAATCTCATTGCTCACAATGCACCTTCTGTGCCCAGCCATGGTTGTGAAACTGATTTGTCGTTTAGTCCCATACATTTTCACTCTATTTTATGACACGTCACACGAGGTGTGGTTGCCCATAGTGATTCTCGTTGGTTGCTTCTTCTGGGATTGTGCATGATATCATTTGGAGTGGCTTGAAACACCTGTTACATTTACTGGATTGATGTGTAAAATGAGAAGCATAAGTCTATTTTTGCCATCAGAGAGTGATGGACTCATCTATTCACTGCTTTGTAATCTGTGCTATCCCTGTGCATTAGTTTGTCCTCTTTTCAATTGCTATATGTTTGTGTAGTGTATTCCATCTCTTGGGGTGTTACAGGGTAGGTTTGTGCTGTTTATATTTTAAATCTGGATGTGAGGAAACTCGATTATTACTTTCCGGAATGGTGTAAAAAATCATTGAGAATACTGCTTATGAGAAGAATTTATTATTGCATTCTCGCACAGCCTGAAATGTGGAATGTTTGGAAATATTTGCGGTTTTGTGGCCACGTCATATAATGTCATTTTGGATCGAATGAAGCAGGGATGTCCCGAGTTGCTTCACAAGAGCTTGAATTTAGCCATAATTTCAGGATAACCAAAGAATATGTAAATGATACAATTTAGATCAACTTTATGCATGATTGTCATATGTGTATATAATAAAATCTGATATGAATCCAATCCAACCTTCATGGACCAACATTGGACATCACTGCCAGAAAGGGCCTTTGTGGTGGAGCTAGTCTGGTAACATTGGCCCCTTTTAATATACATTGGCTATGAGCATGTGCGTTGTCGGACTCTCTCGTCGTGGTGATGCCTGGGGATGCCATTGGGCCACGTACAGGCCTTCAGACTCTATGTTAACTAGATTTTCATTTCTGTGAGGAGGTTGTTTTCGATGCTATGAATGAATTCACATATGTCCAAAAAGCAACCAGCAGCTACTTGTAAAGTGTTCATTAGCTTTCACACTCATTTGTTTTTCGGTATATATTTCTCTGATGAAACAGTGTGCATCTTTGAGTGCAGTGCAGCGAAGGGTGAGTGATGTCTATGTGAGTGCAGGTTGAGCAGTGTGCCTGTGTGAGTCCAGGGTGAGTTATGTGGATGGGTGAATGCAGGCTTAGTGATGTGTCAGGGAAGGGTGAGTAATGGGTCTATGAGTGCAGGGTGAGTAGTGTGCCTATGTGAATGCAGGGAGAGTGATGTATCTGTGCAAGTGCAAAGAGACTTGTCTGGCTACTCCCAGAGATGTGTTCGCCAAGCCACCTCTTTCTCAAATTTGCTTGAAAATGCACCATTTGCCCACTCTTTTTTCAAAATTTTCTCGGGGGGAGAACCCCCCCGAACACCCTTTAGGTGGTTCCAGCTCACTCGCTACGCTCGCTCGCCACAGTGCAGTATTTACGCCACACCACTTTCAAATGTCACCAGCCGCCCCTGGAATAGTGCCACCAAGAGCCCCGATACCTGGGATGTCACAGTGGAGGAGATCAGAACATTGCCTTTCTTTCACTGAAGTGCACAACATCCACCTCTAACAGGCAACAGCATGTATGCTCTTGCCGTCCCAGAGACACCACAGAGCGATTGCCCCTTCTTTCACAAGTTTTAGACTTGACTCCAAGGACCACATGGTTTTACAACACAATTTTTAGGTCTCATCTACAAGACATCTTTTAGGTGTCTGTAGACAAAAATTGTAAGCCACAATGTGTTAGGGGGTTCTAAAAATGTCATGGCAGTGCATCCAGACATGTCACATAAAAACTATCGTATGCCTAAAACAAGTCAGACCTATTGGCTTTATGAGTGCTTCGTGGCAGTATAAATGAGCAACGCTGCAGAGTGAGTGCCGAAGAGGACAAAACGATCTATCCTTCTTTCACAAGGTTTAGATTTGACTTCAAGGACCCCACAGCTTTACTACATAACAATTTTTAGGTCTCACCTATGAGCCAGCTTTCAGCTATCTGTAGGCAAAAATAGTGGTCTACAGTGCTTTAGGTGAGATGAAAATGGTGGGGCAGTGGGTTCTAAAGGTGGCGCAGCCTAACTAATTAAGGAGTTGGCTTAATATATGTGCATTACAATTCTGTGCTTTATACAGCATGCTGCCTGACCAGCATTTAGGTGCCTTTTGTGAGTTTTCTGCTATTGCATCCAGACATATTGCACAACAACAAACGAATGTCTAAAACAAGCCAGACCTACTGGTTTTATGAGTGCTTGTTAGCAGCATGAAAGAGCAACAACAATGGTTTTGCTGTAAATAATTAGAATTTGTTATTGCAAATGGTACAAATGTGACAATCCCCCTCCGTGCACTGGAGAGAGCCAAGGACTGGATGAGCATGACATCTAAACACTGGTGTGGCCCACTGACCTACACTACAATCAGCTTCAGCTCCAGATCTTTAAATTTTGCACCATTGTGAACACCCTTCCACAACCAAATCTCACCAGGACATGTAAATGTGACTCAGCAAACATGTACCATACAAGCAATGAAAAACCCAATTGCTCATCCCTTTAGAGCAGAGACCACATGGCTTTGCCAATATTTAGTAAAGTTAATTGCAATACAATACAAAATTGTACTAAAGCCACAAATGTTTACAAATATTAACAAATTAAAAGTCAATATGGCCACAAGGCACAAGACTTATATCCCTTTTTTAATTCACCCTTTGCAGGTTTGGTGACTTGTGGGGGTTCCTATCCCACTTCATTGACATAAGACGGAAACAAGATAAGGCTGCCAGCTCTCCACTCTATAACTTTTGATAGCACTGGAATCACTAGCAGCAGCCATTCGAAGCACACTACCCATATGTGGGATAGAGACAGCAGTGGAGAACAAAAGGCATTCTATTACGCAGATGATATATTGGTGATCCTATCCAACACCTCAGAGTCTTTACTGGCTCTAATTAATGTGTTTTGAGTCTTTTCCTGGATTTTTTAGATATAAAATAAATCGGTCAAAGTACGAGGCCATGACAATGACATCAACTACCACCAAAGCGTCACTAGGGGCTTCACCATTTGTTTGGCATCTTAGCTGCCTAAAATACCTTGGCGTGTATCTGAACAGAGGTGTGGTAAATGTTGTGAAAGATAACTTTATCCTCATTATCGAAAAGGCCAAAACAGAATTTGCAAACTGGTCTAAACTTCAATTGTCACTATGGGCAAAGTGCAGACCATAAATATAAACGTAATGCTGAGATTTAATTACAGCTTTGGCATGCTCCCACTGAGAAGCCCTCTAGCTTTGGTGCAGTAGATTGCTCAACTCATCAGAAATATTATATGGGGAGGCTGTAGGTAGTGCTGAAGGCTACCAAGCTCTATGCCAGAACTACTGCAGGTGGGCAGGTGGGCTTCGTCTGCTACATATGGAATCCTGTTAGATGCTTTTCCGATTAGATAATACTGTATGTATGTTGAAGACTCTACAGAAATTCCTGTGGGTCCACATGGAATAACATATACTGCAAACGAAAGGTGGTCTCACAGCTCTCTACACTGGTCATGCTCAATCCGTCCCCAACGGCAACCCTATCATACACACCTCACAATACACATGGCAATGGGCTCATAAATAGCTCTAGTCATCAGACACTGTCCACCTACAGTCTCCTGTGTGGAGAAACAGGAATATCACAGTGGGGGGGAGGCTGGAAATTGACTGGTCCATGTGGAAAGGCAAAGAAATAAAGCACATAGAGCACTTGATACATGATGGAGACCTGATCTCGTTTGATTCCCTCTCACACAAATATGGGCTCCCACCCATGCAACAATGAAGATATCATCAACTCACTCATAGTTTACAGAAAACGTTGGGTGCAATGCCTTATGCATTGGGGGCAGATCCGTTATTACTATACAATGTAACATGGAAGAATCACAGGGGGACCATGACAGGACTCTATGCCACGTTGACAGACATTCTTTTTTTTGCAGCAAAACGTCCACAACCTCCATCGCTGGTGGGAAGCCAGACTAGCTCTTTTCATTACTGAGGATGATTGGCTTACTATTCTTGAGGACCATGATAAAACCCTGAGGGATGCCAGTCTGAAATTCCGTTACTTTGAGGTCCATCATCAATGGCACTGGACCCCACCTAAGCTCCACAGGGCACATATGCAAGCTGACTGTAAGTGCTAGAGATGTTGTACTCCAGATTGTGAAATTGTGCACATCCTATGGAAATGTACGGCCCTTTCGAATTATTGGCGATTGATTTGGGACCTTAGGGGTAGCGTCTCCGCTGACGAGCCGACTGGGTATGCTACATGACACATTAGCCCTACCATCTATGCCCCATCCTGTGAAATGATTGCTCTCTACGGCTCTGGCAGTTGCAAATTTGGGGATCTTACGCCATTGGAAAATGGCTATGTCACTCTTGTATTGTTCTTGGCTTCAGACATGCACACAATAGGCTCCTATGAAAAGACTATATTCTGCCTCAATGATCAAATACAGAACTTTGAGGAGGTTTGGGGTACATTCATACACTTATAACTATCTTTGACCGGTTAGGCGCTGTGACACTTTATGACCACATGACTTGGTTACTGTCCTTGGTGTTACAATCTTTGGGGACAGTGACACGATTCCAATTTTAAGTTGTGTTTGATGCACATAGCTCTTTAGACAACCCATCTCCTCACTAAAAACCTCAGGAAATTCAACACAGAATTTTGTTATATCATTTCCTTGCTGAACTTTGAGTTCCTGCACTGAGCACAATTGTAGCTCCTTAATATAATTCTCTCTGATCATGACAAGACTGGGAGAGTTGGGATCAAGTATGGCCCCTAGGTCTCTCTGATGTGGCCAGGTAATAACACTATCCCCTTTCACTGGGACGTATACATTCCCATGGATTATCTTTGTCCTGAACTTGATGTCAAACTCAAAATATCCTCTGAGATCAATGGTCTGCCCACTGTAAGCGCTGAGAACAACATTTGGTTCCTGCAGTTTGATCTTACCAATGAGCTCTTTATCAAACAGTTCATTTGATATCAATGTCAGCCACGCTCCTGAATCAAATAAAGTTTCAACAACCAAATCCTCAATCATAACCCAATCCATAGGATATTTCTCCACTCCTTCATTGGTATGCACAGACAAAATGCAGTCATCTATTAACTTTACAGCATTCTGAGTAACACTTTTGAATGAGCGACAACACTTTATGAAATGTCTCTTTTTGTTGCAAGTCTCACACATGGCACTCCAGGCAGGACATTTCTTAAATGAAGCAAAATGTCCTGGATTGCCACACTGATTACACACACCCTTAAATTTCCCTTGTTGAGGCTGTGAGATTTAATTATTACTTTCCTTCTTGCTTTTACCCTCATCCTCCTTCACATCTACATTGCTCACAGCAATTTTCTTACTCTTATCAAGATCCTCCACACAGGCTAAAGTATGTTCTATGAGTTTGGCAATGTTGATAACCTCATGTAACGGAGGATCATCCTTCACCCACAGCTCGCGTCTGATTTTGTCACTGCAACACCTGATCATAAACTAATCCCTGGTGCACTCTTCTAATGCAGCCCCAAACTTGCAGGTAGAAGCTAACTTTATTAAACATGTCATAGACTCCTCCACACTCTCATTGGCATTCTGTTCCCTCATGCCAAAATGGTACCGTTCAAGGATAGTGCGAACTCTCAGAAAGTAGTGTGAATCTAGCTTCTTCATACACATGTTGAATTCATTCAGTTCATCATCCTGATCTCTCAAATCTGGAAGATTCTCAAACACTTCTTGCCCCTCACACCCCAAGCAGTGTAACAGAAAGATGTTTCTCCCACTAGAGAGAATCGCCCCGCAAACTCTGGAATAATACAGTAATGTCTTCTTCCCTTTGGACCACACAACAGGTGGTTCACCAGGGGCAGAGAGGAAAAATGGTGGAGTAATATCATTCTGCATGATAAACCAAACAAAATGCACTTGTGACAGAAGTAAAGAACTTTTCCAGCAAAATTAGAGTAAACAATTGTAAAAACACTGCTCTATAATTCATTAGAGCAAATAAGGAGTGCCTATCGACGTAGTGCTGTGGAGAGAGACCTCAGAATCGTCCCACGAGCACTATAATCCCATCCTCATCGCCAGTGTAATAATGAAGAACTCTTGGTGTAGATTTAGAAGGTTCTTTATTAGAGAACATCCCATCCATAGTAGCCTCCAGGCCCAGCAGCAAATGACCCAATGGAATCACATAACCTGACATCACATGCTGGAACAGCTCTACATTCTGCATCCCCTCACGTGAGGATAACACTTCCAGATGCCATACATAACATTACTACATACCAAAAGCGGGCTATCATTTAGACTTGAAATACTCTTCTATGGTGTCTTAACATTTTGTGATGAGACAGGACATGGGCAAAAATCCTGTCTACCTAGATGCAGTAGCATTTTTGCCATCCCATCTTACAACAGAGTCAAATTTGCAGCTTGAAGGGTTCATCTGGTCCTTTCAGCCGCGGTCCGTGCAGGTAACCGCGGTGGGGCCGTGTAAGGGGGGATTTCGAGGCACGAAGCAGAGGGAACATTTACTATTTATTTAATTTTTCCTCTGCATCGTGCCTCGAAATCCCCCCTAACAAGGCCCCACCGCCCCACCGCGGTAACCTGCACCGACCACGGCTGGGTCCTTTACTGGTAGTGTCCTTGGTGTCTGCCTATTACCTGCAATATGGGTAGAGTACTCAAGTGCCTGATCCAGAATGGAGGCAGTTGGGCTGCTTGCCTTCACAGTAACGAATGAAAAAAAGATTTTCAGTTTGCAAAATGCGTGCGCAATGCTGTAAGCTGCCATGACACACACAGTGTACTTAATAAGTGTGCTGCTTGCTGATTACACATTTTGAAAAATATCCTAGCCCGAGACTTCCAGAGCTCAGGTTTGGGAGCAACAGGGGGTGAAGGTGGGAATATTTTGCATAATATATCAGTAGTTTTAAGGTGTAGACCTTTGATTTTTTTCTCATTGTAAAATAATCCCTAAATCCTACTGTGACTTGACTTATATTACTTAACCAATGAACACTTTGCCACTAAATTTGAATAATAATCTTTGGAAGAGAACACAGTCCAATTCCCCCAACATTCAGGGCCTGTATTAGAATTTGGTGGATGGGTTACTCCATCCCAAATGTGACAGATATCCTGTTCGCCTTATTACAGGTGCTACAGAATATAATGCACTTGAATTAAAGCAGGCAGAATATTCGTCACGTTTGTGAAGGAGTAAACTATCTGCCAAATTCTACATTAGACCCTCAGGACCATATGTATCAAGCCTTTTTCCCGTTTGCGAATTGGAAAAAGCCTTTTGGGATGTATCATCCCAAAAGGCCATCGCAAAATAGAGAATTGCAAAATTTGCGATTCTCTATTTTGCAAATGCAATTAAGGAATTGCAAATTGCGATTCCTTAAATGCAATTCTGGAAGCACCAGAAATTTGCTATTTGGCCTTAAGGAATTGCAAATTACCATCAACTTCAAGTTGGTGGCAATTTGCGATTTTCTTTAAAAAAGCACTTTTTAGATTTTTTAAAAGTGCCATATGTTGCACATACATGCCCTTAGGGCATGTATGTGCACAAAATGTGCACACATGCATATTTCAGGGGTGCAACAGCGTGTCCTTTTGGCACCCTTGCAACCTTGAAATTGCATTCTCAATTTGCGATTCTCTAATTGGTAATCGCAAATTGAGAATGTCTTCCCATTCATTCCTATGGGCCTTCTAGCCCATAGGAATGAATGGGAAGGTATTCCTTATTTGCGAATCTCAATTTGCGATTCGCAAATAAGAATATGTAGGATTCGCAAAATTTTTAGCAAATCCTACATACATTGCATTTTGCGATTCTCTAATTGCGATTCGCTAAAAATCGCAATTTGAGAATCGCAAAACTCTTTTTTGATACATATGGCCCTTAGTCTTTTAATCCTGTTTTAGCAGATGTGACTAGCTTAATATCCCTACAAATGAACAATTTGTGACTACTTTTCCAAAACCGTCTGCGGGGTAGAGCCTTAATCTCCGCTGTGAAGCTGTATTTCAATCTTACAAAGTGTTCTCTGTACCCACTATAATGATTAATGATTGTAGTGTTTTGCTGGCCGCCCTGCTCCGTGTGAAAGAACATGTAAGTGTGGGGACTCATGTAGAATGTTGTAGTAAAATGTGGAGCTAGAACATGTAGAGAGAATGAATGCTTTGATTCGAAATTAACAGATGCATGGAGAGTGGAGGAGAGGAGGTGCCGCGGTGGCTGGTGGGGCTTATTAGGTTGGATTTTATTTAAGGGAATAAACTAACCTACCAGCAAGTGCTGCCTCTGTCATCTTTCCTACAGTCGCGATGAGCGGGAGTACGCCAAGGACCAAGGAGTATTGCTGAAGTCCCTCTGAGTCAACTGAGTTGACCAGAGTCACAGAATGTTGGACTGCTGTGTTGCTGACACCCACGACATGATGTATTGGACAACTATGTTACAGTCACCTGAGCGGTGAGCTGCCTGAACTTGTGTGGTAGCTTGATATTATTTTGATTGTGCATTTGTAGACAATGCACAACATTCTTTTTTTAACTGCACAAGGTAGAGATGCATTACGAGCCCAGGCATGTCACCACAAGAGTCCGTCATCATTGTGAACATGTCCACCAGAGCATTTGATAGTACGTGGAATGCTTTGCTAGGGCATTGAGCAACATACGCACAGGTAGTTCTAGCAACCCAGTTTACTGCGCGTTCATTGAGCAATAGCGTAGTACCAGGTGCCTGAAAGTAAACTTTATAAATAAGTTATCAACACTGCTATTACAAGACTATGCCAGTGTACTGGGCACATAATACACTCTTTGGGCGTACTTTTTTTCTTTTTATCCTACAGGCTCATGTTTTTTAAGGAACTGTCACTGGATAGCAATATGTTCTCCTTTGAATTATGATGACTGAATGAGAATATAATTCACAGATTTCTTAATCCAGTATTGTGACACATTAGAGGAATTTAAAGAGAGTATTTTAATTTATCACATTTTCGAAGATATCCAGTCTTAATTTAAAGAGACCACAGTGACTCATTTTTTAGTTTATTGTTTGGCTATTCAAGATGACGGTGACCACTCTATTTTTCTGGCATATTTGTTTTCTTCTTCAGAATAGAGTCCTTACAATGTGTCTGGAATACAAATCCCATAATTCTTTCTGCCCACACCAGGTGAACATACACTTAATTGGAAGGTTTGGTTTGTTATGTTTCTAGCCTTCATTGAAGCTTTGTAAGGAGATAATTTCCCATTAGAGGAAATTATCTCTTCGTAAAAACATTACAAGTGGAGAAGGACTAAAGCAGTTTAAACTATTACCTTCTTTGCAAAATGCAGCCAATTTAAACATTTCTACCTATGCGTAAAACAAATAAGATGTGGTAAGAAAATAGATACATTAATGGAACAATATATATTTTATTAAAGGAAAAAATTAATTGGTGAATAAATAGAAGAATATGTAGCTGTTTAATGATCCTTGTCAGTACCGTGTCCTATTAAGAATTCAAATACTGATAAAAATAAACAAAAAAAAACGTGAAAGATTGTGGACTACATCCAATTTAACTCTAGACGCATCAGTTGATTTGGCAAGAATCAATGAACACTTGGAAAGAATTGTGGAAGAAATAAGAAATCAACATTTACATGAAATAAATGTTATTGGAACAAAACACACCACCGATAAGAACAAAAATGGAAACAATTTTTATCAGTCTGGGAGTAAAGAATTGTTACACTACTACTGGTGTGGGAGTAACAATCAAGTAGGAAACTATAAACAATGTCTAGGGCTTTAAAAATGTTGCTATTGTAAGAAATAGGGTCATTTTAGCAAGGTCAATATGGCTTCTGATGAGGCTGACAGTTCAAAGAAAATTGTTGATCCTATTGTGATTTTAAGTTAGGCAGAAAAGAGGTGTAAAAGGTTACCCACATGTCACATTTTAATTGATGAGCAAAGAGTTGAAGTAATGGTTGCATGTCAGGAATTATTCCATCGCTTCTGGGGTGAAAGGAAATTATTAGCAGTAGACATTCAACCAGGTGGTTACGCTGGACGCAAACTGAAAATGTTATGCTACTTTTGGAGTAAGCTAGAATTTCACAACGTAAGAACCAGAGGCAAAGTAAATGTAGATGGTTCTTTTGGGTGTAATTTTGGAATAGCCAAACCAGGGGAATATGTGAATCAGACTAGATCCTAGAGTAAGTACGTTTATTTACGTAATAAACTCTAACGATGGAAAGGTAATGATGAAAAATGATAAACAGAATTTGGAGAAATTCATGCAGATACAAAAGGCGGATTTAATGGATGTGTTTAAAAATGACTTGGGGCTGTATCAGCGATTCGAGCATAAAATAATTCTCAAGGAAGATGCTGTTCCCAGAAGACACTGAGTGAGAAATGTAATTCGCCATTATCATACAAAGGAACATTGAAGGACATTCTGAATGAATTAGCAGACAGAGATATTGTTAAAGCCATTGAATATTTCTCCTTGGATTGCTCCCACTGTGATTTAACTCAAACATTCAAGCTCTGTGTAGATCTTCACAGTTTGAGTGATGCCATATGGATTGACTGACACCCTGTGCCCAATATGCATGAATTAGTTTCTACTTTGGAAGGGCTGGAATTGTTTTCAACCCTTGATATTGCCAGTGCTTACCATCAAGTTGTTTCGGAGGTAAACTCGAGACATCTCACCGCCCTTAAAACACCAAAAGGTATGTACCAATTCAAAAGGATACCCTTTTGGCCAGGAATGTGCAGCCTCTGTGTTCCAACTTAACATGAAGGAAACTGGCCTAGAAGGTGCAATAGCATTCCAGGGTGACATTTTGGTATTTGGACAATGATCAGCATGATATGAGATTGCATAAGGTTCTGCAGTCGCTGCTGGATAAAGGATTGGCCCTCAAATTGAAGAAACTTAATTTGAGATGCAATAGTGTAGAATATCTAGACAACACAATATCCAAGGAAGGAATTAAACCCAAGGATTCTTATGTTGCGGGCCATTATGAACGCTCCTGATCCTAAAACAAAAGAGCAGTTGGTGTATTTCCTTTGACTAACAGAGTTTTACACAAAATTCATAGAAACCTATACCAACAAGGTTGAACCTATGAGAAAGCTGTTAAAAAAGAATGTTGAGTTTGCATGGGGTGATTCCCAGAAATAAAAACGTTTTCCGAAGTACCCTACCTTAAGCTATTTGTCATGGAGAAACAGTGTATTGTGAAAGTGGATGCAAGCAACTATGGTATTAGTTTAGCAGCAGACAGATGGATGTAAAGATTGAGTAGTAGTGTACGGAACGAGAGCTTGAGTAAATCTGAGATAACCTATTCAGTGGTCAAAAAGGAGCTTTTGGCTTGTGCTTGGGCTGCTGAAAACTTTCCGATGTTTTTGTAAGGGGATAGATTTACACTAAGAACAGATCACAAGCCCTAAGTGAATATGCTTGCTCAGAAGGAGGAAGAGTTAAGACAGCGACATTGCATGGTTGGCTGCGAAATGTGAGAGATAACAGTTTGAGATTGAGAAGGTATCTGGTAAAATAAACTTCCAAGCTGATTGTATGTCTCGATTTCCAAATTTCCAAGCTGATTGTATGTCTCAGTCCAGTTCAGATTTTTGAAGTATTTTGGGGTATTTCGGTTGCCTCTATTTTTGATTTGGGATCTAGAAGAGTGTGTGATGAGAAAGAGTGGGAGGAGATGACTGATAATGGCCATGTTCACTAAGACATCAAGCATAATTTGGAACATAGTTAGCCCAATGAAAAGAAGTTGCATGGAGAGATTACATTTTGCTATGTGTGAAATAGCAGAGTTTTTATGAGAGGAGATAATGTGGTGCCACCTTTTAAAGCTAGGAATAAGTAATTGCCCAGATCCATTTGGGCATGTAGGTATGTCGATGACCAAAAGAACAAGCATTTGCAATGCAAATCGGTCTCGCGTTTTGGACCTTATAAGCATTTAGCCATGTCCCTTGTTCTTTGTTACAGGGTTCCTTACTGCCCCACACCTGGGCTGCCTAGTGCTTTTTTGTGGAGTCCATGTTACAATTTCCACCGTTGATCACACTGAGACACTTAAAAACACAGTTTTTATGAGACACACACATACGCACATACATATCTAAATATAGAGGAATGTTGTAATTTAATTACACCATGATCCACGATATGTGAGAAACATAGCTCTAGTACACCCAATGTGGATGAAATCAGTGAGTCTCAGCGCCTTGTATAAAAGAAAAAGGTTCATCTTTATACCACATGTGCAGATGGACTTTGTGGCTGCTGTGTAGCATGATGAAAAGTTATAATAAAAAAGTGTTAGGAAAGCAGTCACAGAGCAGGACAAAAAGTAGAGCAAAAAGTGAGAGAGCAAGAGTTACAGGAAACTGGTCATAGGAAGTTAAAGAGAGTAAAAGAGATGCCAGATGGAGGAAGGAAGCAGGTGCACGAGGCTGGGGGCCTTGAACAGTATTGGAGCTGGGTCTGCAAGGTATAGTCGGAGTACTTGGCACAGGTAAGTGGGACAGGCAGGCCTAGGTAGGGTTTGCTTAATGACTGGTTTGCGCTGCAGGTGAAATTAAGTAGTAGCATGATGGGGAAGGAGTTCCAGGAGCAGTGGGCAGGGCTGGAGAGGGCAGCAGGGAAAGCAGGTGGTAGTGCAGCGTTGAGAAAAAATGTGGGAAGGTTGAGGGGTGGTTTAGAACGGGGAGCTGAGAGCAGGAAAAGCAAACGAGTTTGAGCTATGTAGATTATGTAAAACCTACGGCTTATTTTAACAGACTCGTTAAAAAGACAGCGTTACATTTATTAAAACACTGGTATAATTAAAGCAGTGTCCAGGTGTAAATGGTGGTTGCCCGGCAGTGCGCTTCCTCTTACCTGCTGGGCCTGCTGCAGCAGCTCCATGCGCTTGTGTAGGATCTGGACGTTGAACTCGTGGCTCTGGATCTGCTGCCGCAGCTTCTGCATCGCAGCCCGCAGGTCGTCCCGCTGCGCCTTGTTCAGGCACTTGGTCATGCGCTTCCCCGGCTCGTGCTGCAGGGCGTTGTACAGTGTGGCCTCCAGGTTGTGGATTTTTTGCAGTGAGTTGACCACATGTGAGCATGCGTAGCCTCGAAGACACGGTAACGGTGTAGCTAGCGCCTGGAATCGTGTCGGAGACATCCGCCTGAAAATCCAAACACACATCCTTTAACTTTTTTTTGTTTATATTGTCACTCTTACAGCAGTTATAGGTGACTTGTACCATGCACATTCCACAGCAAAACAGCTCAAATGCGAGAGGCCAGTGAGACGGACATTATTTGGGTGACTATATGAATCACGTTAAAGGAAATATCAAAACGCATTTCGTTATCAGGAGGCAGGTGCATACCGCGATCCTAGCTGCAGTACATGCTTCGCAGAAGACAGACAAACCAGACAGAGGGACAAAAGGCAGCATGCGAAAAGCAAACACAAGTTCCCTAAACAGGTTTTATCTCCTAAACAAGCCCTTCTCCACAAACATCCTTTGGCACATTACCTGCGTCTCTGGAGTCCCCCACAGAAGCGAGAGCAGAAGAATGCAAGAAGTAACCATGATTATACTTTTTTTGGTGCGTGGAAGGAAAATGTTCCTTTTTTCTTTTTGATGGCTTCGCCAGGGAATGTTACCTGCATTAATGATTTAGGTGCACGGCTGCCTGGCAAGTACACAATTAATGAGCCTATATTACTCATTGGCGCTGCCCTTCCCTTGTTAAACTATTTATGAGCCCTTGGATGACCAGTTGGAGGTGCAGGGCAGGCTTTGAGAAAAGCTCCCTACCTGTCGTTAAGGTAATGCACCCCACATGGTGAAGTTTGCCCTGACAAATATGGCGGACGCGGTTTGGTTTTCGACCGATATTTAATAGAAGGGCCGGAGCAGGGGGCGTCATGGCTGGTTGGTGTTGCAAAGAATGTTCCCATCAGCGCTTGGCGAGTAAACAAAAGCTGACCATCCTCGCACTCTAATGAGAGCCTTACCTAATACTCCCCACCTCCCAGCTCTCTGACAGCAACAAAGCCGTGGCGCGGAGCGAGGTCCACCCGATATCTTTCCACCCGTCCGCGCGGCCGTCTCCAGCGCAGGGAAAAGGAATGTGATGAAACATTGAAGGCTCGAAGTCCCGTGGGCTCTTCAAGTTCTATTCAGGAAGAAACGCAACACAAATTGAATAAAGTTTTTCTTAGTCAAGTGCTATTCCAATGTCCGAGTAGGGTTGGGCAAAGTCCATAATAAGCAACACGCTCACTGCATTAATCGCACAATCCCATGTACAACTTATTCTCGAGAGAAAAAATAACTATTTACTTTAAAATCACCACCTCACTGCAAATTTCAGCATGCTTGTTTGGCACGCATGCGTAAGATGTAAAGCATTGCGCGCATGCGAGAGTCTGGACGGGTCAGGCAAAAAAGAGTGTGAATTCAGTGAGCCAATCAGAGGAGAAGACTCGTATTTACGCGAGACCTATTGCATTGTAAACAAAAGTGCGGGCGTTCAAGAAGGCACGAATGGGAGTGGGTGGGGGGGTGGTGGTGGGCAGAGAACTTACGGACTGCAGGAGGGAACGGGGGTAGGCAGGGGAACAAAAGAGTTTTAAAAGTAAAGGGGCGATAGCTATGGAAGGAGAAAAATGACGACATGGCCGTCAGGAGGAGGGACTAACAATCCGAAAACGAATTCAAAATGCAGCATTTATGATTGAAGCCAATCAAAAATATGTCCGGAGAGTGGGCGGAGCTTCCCCCCACTATAGTGTATACTGCATGCCTCGCAAAGCGAGCAGCGCATGCGCTGCACCGCTAGGCGAGACCTAAAAATGAAGAGTATTTTTGTGGCCTGGTTTAGATGATATGGTCAAAAGTGTGGTGCAGAATTGTGTAATGTGTAATGATAGCGACATAGTTGAGAGGCCTTATTTGGCAAAAGCAATCCCAGTGGTATTACCTGATTGACCTTGGAAAATTAGGGACAAATATTGTAAGTTCTTTCTATACATCCAATGGTAGATGTTTTTATGGAATCATTCTTGTAGTCTGTTACACAAAGTGGCCTGAAGTAAGTGTTGTTGACACTGTTACATTGGACGTCAGGATCAGTTTCCTTGAAGATATCTTTTGTTGGGCGGGTCTTCCAAAGACTGTAGTTTCTGATAATGAGTCGCAGTCTACCAGTACTAGTATTTGTTGCACTTAGAAGGATTTGGGATACAGGGGAAAGGATATATTTTGGATATCCCACAGCTAATAGACAGGTGGAACGATTTTATCGGATGATCAAGGAGTCTATATAGTTGGCTGTTGCAGGAGGGTTGAATTGGAGGAAAACGTTGCACGCAACACTTCTTTTATACAGAATTACTCCTAACTTGGTTACAGGGTCTTTACCTTTTGGGATACTTAGAGGACATTAGCATAGTTCTTTACTAGCTCTGTGGTGGCTTAAGAGAAAAGTGTGTGGATTTGTGCCTCAGAATAAGGAGAATGTGTCCAGTCACAAGGTTTTCAAATGGAGGATGGATGAATAGCAGAGTAAAATTGTGACTGTAATTACCCAAGATATAGAGAGAAACTTTCTTTCAAGGAATTTTGAATAGGTCAATGGGTTTACCTGAGAGAAGAGCAGGTTATAATCAGAAGTGGTCCAAACCAGTCCAGATTATTGGAGTGTTTGATGGTGCTGTGAGGGTTGGAGGTGGCGAGGGGAGGGTTTTGGGAAGAGTGTCTAGCTGTGCAGAACTGCAAAATCACTGTTCCTAAGAAAATGAGAGCTGGCCCGGTGGTAATTATTCTGATTTGAGCACCTTGACTCAATCGAGAGGTGGTGAGTTTGCATTGGTCGATGAATGGGGAAAAACAAGTTATGGATCAGGAAACAGAATTTCTCACTCTCAGCCTATAGAGAAATGAAGCAGGAGAAGTAGGATGTTGCGTAAAAGATTCAATTGATTTGTTTTATCATAACATTGTCTCTTTCTTCCTTGTTCCTGTTTGCTATATCTCACACATTTCATTTTGTTTAATGTTTGCTACATATTCGTATGTTTCATACTGTTCACCATCATTATTCATGGTACCTTTACTATCATTCTTGTTGTTATTTAACTTGAACATTTTTCTTTCATCTTTTTGTTGTTGTTATGAAGTGGAAGGATCTGTAGTGTTATGCCAGCCGCTTTGCTCTGAACGAAATAGTGTGGTATTGTGAGGGTTTGTGTAGAATGTTATGGTAAAATGTGTAGCTAGATTGTGTAGAGAGGATTTACTTTGAAACTAAACAGATGGCTAGAGAGAGGTGAAGAGTAGGCGCAGTGGCAGCCGGCAAGGTTTCTTGTGTTGGACCTGACTTCAGGAAATAAACGAACCTTCTGCCAAGTGATGCCACTGCCATCTTTCCCACAAGGATGTTCTTAGAAATATTCATCAAACAGAAAGAGTTCAGGGAGGAATATATAAAGATTAATGGTTCTGACACAATCACTGTCTGATGAGTCTACTGAAACAACTTAGTGACACACAGAAAAGAGACTAAGAAATCACTGCGTATATTTTTGAGTCAATCCAGCGAGTACCTCATTGTCAATATTATTATGGGTACCTCTAATCCATTATTTTACATATTGTGGGATAAAGCCAACCATAGAATATCATCATTGAGTCCATCGAGGTCAGTATGTAGGCATTGGACCCACTTCTGTTCTTTGAGTAGAGGTGATTGTGTATAGTTGGTCTGTTTTCCTTTCAAGTCCGGTTTATTGAACACTACCCGTGACAGTTCGTTTTCTGTGTAATGCATGCCCAGAAAGTGATTGGTCTATTTGGTAGTACTTCATCTGCTAATGCGAACCCATACCTTTCTAGTGGTCATTGCTATGTACTGAAATGAACATGGGCAGATTATTAGATTACTCCCTCACTTTTACAATTAGTGAATTTTCCTAACTCCAATGGGATATTAAGTCCCAAGTCAATTGCTGTAGTAGTCATTGTAAGATGGCACACAGAGCATGATTCACAAGAGTGGTGTCCTCTTACTTTCGAGAGACCCACGTTATGTTTTGTAGTTGTTTTGGTCTTCTTAGGTCATGAGAGGACCAGTAAGTCTCGAAAATTATTGCTTTGTCCAAAGGCAAATAAGAGTTTCTGAAAGTTATATATGTGTTGAGAATCTGCCAATGTTTAGTGAATAAAGATTGTATTTGAGTAGCTTGAGTATGTGCCTACACGCACCAGTCTTTCTGTAGGAGGTTTGACAGTCGATTCCAACAATGCCTCTCCGTTGTTATTCTTTGCTCTTTTATGGGCTTTGCGAATGATATGCTCAGGATAGTATCTTTGTTGTAGTTGCTTATTGTTAGAAATGGGATTTCTGGTTGGCTAGGGCTTGCGCCTAAGCCAGGCAGAAACCACCACTCTAGTCAGGGCAAGGGAGTTACACGCTGAAGATAACCCCTGCTCACCCCCTTGGTAGCTTGGCACGAGCAGTCAGGCTTATCCCAGAGGCAATGTGTAAAGCGTTTGCGCAACACACTCACACAGCAGCAACACACTAGGCACACCACAAAAGAAACTCCACTCAAGGTTATATATAAAAATAGCCTTTGTATTATCCCAAACACATTAGAATCATAATCACACAATATACACTGTGCCAACTGGCACTAGGCAATATTTACAGGGGATTATATACACATGACAGGGCCAATTGGGCCACTGGCAGAACCATCATCAAGCACAAATAATAAATGTAGAACACAACCAGTAATTACTGGCAAAATACTGTACTCAGCATTATATCCTGCAACATAAGTCACATTATGCAATCAGCATCACCTTAGGCGTAAAAGACATTATGCGCCAACCTCATAAGCATAAACATCAGAGGCATAAATCATGGTGCATAAATCACATTTGTCATAGGCACCACATAAATCACATTAGGGCCTGGCGCACTACCAACCTACCACTGACCCCCTGGCCAACTGGCCTTCTCTCTGGGGCTCAAATGCCCTATGTCCAAAATGGCAGGGCTTGGCTGCCAATGCAGCAACATCACAGGGCGCGCACTGCGCTGGGGCAGGGCAGTAGTGTATCTCACTCCTTTCTCATCAAATGAATACAAATGCCCCCAAAGAAATAGTGGCGCTGGCACTACTGTGCCTCCTGGGTCCCCACTGGGACACTTCAAGCAAATGGCCGCCACGTTGCAGTTGCCCGCTATGGCGGCGCAACTGGAGAACAAAAACAACGAGACACTGGCACTTCTGTGCCCTCTGGACCCCCACTGGGGCCCTTCAAAACAAATGTGGCCAAACGTTGCAGCTGCCCACGCTGGTGCGGTGCAGCTGGGGAAAATAAATCAGCACTGGCACCACTGTGCCGCCTGAGCCCCACTCCGGGACTCTTTAACAACAAGAAGTGCCCCCTTGGTGCAGCTGCCCGCTACGGCGGTGCAGCTGTGCAGGAAAAATGGCGCTGTGCTCTGGAGCCCCACTCTGGGGCTCTTTTAACAGGATTGCCCCCAATGTTGGAGCGGCCCGCTCCCCTGCGGGAGCGCTCAGAACAAACAGGCACCAGCAATGTGCCTCGAAAGGGGGCCTTCCTCTCGACTTCCCCTGCGGCCCCCCACTCACCGGGCTCTCTGGTGGACACCTCCGCTCTCCTCTGGTGCTGCTTCTGGCATATGTGGGGCTCCCACCGCTCACGGGAGCCCCGCTCGGGCCGGCGGCAACTTCCTGACTCTGGCCCCGCCCACAAGCAGGCAAGGCCGCCTAGCTTCCGGGTCGCGCTGGCAGCGGCCCTGCGGCACCTCAACTCGGCGGCGCAATGCAGGGTGGGCACCCGCTTTACAATAAAGTTCAAGTGCGGGGTGGGCACCCGCCTTCCCCAACAAACACATAAGCGGGGTGGGCACCCGCCAGCAAACACCAAACGCGGGGTGGGCACCCGCTGTCACAAATATGCATAAAGCGGGGTGGGCTCCCACTTGAGCACACCATGCGGGGTGGGCACCCGCTATTAAAATAGCATCAGAGCGGGGTGGGCACCCGCTTCTAAAGCAGCACAGGGGGGGTCCCACATGCCGGGATTCCCTCGCAGCCTCTCGCTGCAGACGCCAGCTCCTCTCATCCTGGCCACAAACAGATAGCGCTCTCCAGAACAGAAGCAAAGCGCTCACAAGGCGCTAGAGTCCAAAGTCCAGGGCAAAGTTCTAGGGGCACAAGGCTGGGCCCAGGCAGGCCAGCACACAGGGCCCTCCAGCAGGGAGGCAGTCCCTCGTGGCGGTTCCTCCTGGAGCCCAGCAGCAGCAAGCCCCCAGCACAAGAACAAGCACACCTTTCATGGGGTCACAGCCCCTATATTTATAGTACATATTTGCTTTGTTTGCCCTGGCACAGGGCTTGGGGGAACCAGCATAAACTGGTTCCGGGGGGAATTGGAGCACTTTGTTTACAAGGCTCCTCTTCCCCTTTGTCAGGAGGGGGCTCGTCATCAGACACACCACAGGGGGGCGGAGCCAGCATTCACTAGGGCAAGCACAATCCTATTCAGGGTCAGGGGGCTACTCCTCCCACTACTCCAAATGCAGGTGCCCTATTCAGCCTAGCGCTGACTCACCCTGCCCCTCCTGGAGCCACACACACCTCACCAGCCAATGTCACTCTTTTGCAATTCACATCAGGCAGACACATAGCACACAGAAATGCCAACTTCTAAAAGTGGCATTTCTAAAATAGTTATAATAAATCTGCGCACACCATTGCGTAGCATTTATTATCACTATTCGAAATATACCAAACTTGACCACGCTGCGCCTCTCATATCAGGAATTACCACTGAAACACTTACCAGGGAATCCCCAATGCATTCCTATGAGAGGGCAGACTCACAGTAATGAGAAACCAAAATGGCTGTTTATCACTACCAGGACATGTCACACACTTAAGGTACATGTCCTACCTTTCACCTACAATGCACCCTGCCCATAGGGCTAGCTAGGGCCTACCTTAGGGGTGTCTGACATGTAGTAAAAGGGGGGTCACAGACATGGCACACACTTTAGGTGCCACGTCACAGCGGCAGTAACACTGCGCGCACAGGCCCTGCAATGGCAGAGGCCTGAGATAGGTTTGAAAGGCTACTTTGGTGGGTGGCGCAATCAGCGCTGCAAGCCCACCAGTAGCATTTAATTTTACCAGCCCTGGGTATATGAGATACCACTTTACAAGGGACTGACAGGTAAATTAAATATGCCAAACAGGTGTAGACCAATCTTACCATAAGTAACACAGAGAGCACACGCACTTTACACTGGACAGCAGTGCTAAAGTGCCCAGAGTCCTAGAACCACCAACACCATGTCAGAAAAAAGGCTAGGAGAAAGGCAAAAAGTTTAGGGATGACCCTGCAAAAAGGGCCAAGTCCAACACAACCCCCTTCTAGCAAAAACGCAGGGTAGACTAATCACCACCTTGATGGGCTTCCCTGCTTTGGGCGATAGAACACGGACGCGGGCCCGCAACTGCAGGGATACCTTCCAGTTCTACGCCACTCTGAACCCATGTGGTTCTCTCTGTAAAAGCTCTGAGGACCAACTAGGCTACCCCACTGGTCCTCGCCAATCCACAGAGTGGGGGGCAGGAACCCCGGGTACATAGTAACCATTCTCCACTCTTCCTCTCATCAGTGCAGTTCCAAACTGCCACCGATCCTTCAACCTAGGGTCCGCACCCTCAGGCTGACCAGAAGTCACAGGCGTGGTTCTCCTCCCTCTACCTCTTCTTCTGGGGTTCCACACTCTCCTCCTTGGAGACGCAACCTCAGAACACAACTCACTCACCAGTTCAGGACCTCTCTCCATCAACTGGTCTACCAACCTGTGATCTAAACCCTCAGGTTGCACCGGGTTCAGAGGCGAAGACTCACTCCCTCTGCAACCCCTTCCAGAGTACTGCACCCTCCCATCAGGAGTGGTACCCCCAGAAGACAAACCGGTCAGGACACTGTTTACAGTTGTCCCTCCCTCCAGGCCAGACAACACCTGAACCTGGCTTCCCAACCCAGGGACGGAACCCTGATGCTGAGCAATTGCCTGGTGAACCAGGACTTCCTGGGGAGTACATATACCCTCCCCGATGGTGACACATAACTCATGTGCCGTGTGACAGTCTGCCTGGCGCAGATCTCCCGACCCCTGTCCATCTGACAGTGCGTGAAGATCCCCCAGGACAGAAGTGGTGTCACCATGGTCATTCATTGGTGACTCAGCCCTTCTGGCTGGCCCCTGACCCACTGGTTCTTCCACTGGGGACTCTTTCCCCCTCTCACCCCTCAATCTGGACTTCCGCACCCTCCACTTAGGAGTGGCACTGCCAGACACCAGAACTGATGGAGGCCTGATTACAGACACTCCCAGTTCACCTGACACGAGGAGATCCCCCTCAATGGACGGTCCATCAGGACAGACTAGGCTCCCTACCTGGTGTTCCCTTAAGGAACCATCCAGTCCTGGAGACTGAGGTTGGGGCACTTCGGGACACATCCCAGTCTCACTCCTTCTCCTTGGAGACAGGACGTGAGGCCCTACAACCTTCTCACTAAAAGGGGACCTAGCTGGGCTACTCTGAACCACTTCCACCACTCTGGGTTGGAAGGTACCTGAACCACTCCTCTTAGGGTCACTCCCCAATGCCTCTACAGACCCTCTGGCACTCACCAAGAGATCTGCCTCCTGTGCAAGTTCCCTAGGATGAGAGAACTCACACTCCAACAGGTGTTGGCGCAACCCCGGAAAACAATGACTGAACATGTGCTCTTTGACAACCAGATTGAACAGCCCTTCAAAATCAAAATCATTTGCTGTGCTAACCATCACCCAATCGTCCAGTGCATCACAAAATTCATCCACAAACTCCCCCCAAGACTGGTGAGACAGTTTCCTACTGCCCCTGAATCTCAACCTGTACCCCTCTTCCTGGGAACCAGGTACCATACTCTGGGAACTGGGAATGGGACTTCCTGCACTGGACTCTATATTGCTGCCACCACTGGATCCCACCCTTACTGGTGAATCCAGACCATTAAAACTGCGCTCAGGGGATAATCTACCCTCCAGAGTTATTTTCTCCCTGGCGAAGACCCTCTCAGCCTCCGCCATCCTCTCCTGCGCTAGGACCCCTTCGGTCTCTAGCCTTTTCTCTTCAACCGCTTGCTGCGCAAGCCCTGCATCCAGCTTGGCATGCTCCAACTTGAGCTTCTCCAAAGCTAGCTGATGCTCCCTTTCTTCCCTCCTATCTACCCACTCCTCTGGGGACAGGGAAAGGGATTGGGCACTACTCTGGGCGCTAGACCCAGCAAGGGACTCCCTATCTATGGGGTCTTCCTTGTCACTTTCTTCCTCCTCTTCAGACTCTTCCTCAGATCCAGTTCTCTCTAGGCCTGCGGTCAATACCCATTTGTTATCCTCACACCGGAGTAGTTTTTCCTGAAGGTCTAGCTGGGTCTCTGACCCACTAACTTCTATACCTTTCTTCCTACAGAACCACCTTAACTCCATCATACTGTATCTGAACAGATCAAAAACCCTAAAGGTAGGCTTCAT
Source organism: Calotriton arnoldi (assembly GCA_963921515.1). Lineage (NCBI taxonomy): Eukaryota > Metazoa > Chordata > Amphibia > Caudata > Salamandridae > Calotriton > Calotriton arnoldi. The sequence continues at coordinate 408,698 of CAWUFW010001612.1, read as the reverse complement.
TTTGGCAAGGCACTAATACACAGGTGCAACACAAGAGACCTAGGCGTCTGAGCTGAAGTAGGAGTACACAATTTAAAAATGACACTTTTAAGAAGAAAAGAATAATCAGGAGAAATAATCAGGAAAAATTATCCCCAAACATGTGATTCTCTAAATGCAGAGTTTGTAGTGCAACCAGTTGTTGCTGTGGTACTGCGCAAACGCAAGTCCTATCCTCACCGCTGACAACCAATGTCAGAAATGGGATTTCTGGTTGGCTAGGGCTTGCGCCTAAGCCAGGCAGAAACCACCACTCTAGTCAGGGCAAGGGAGTTACACGCTGAAGATAACCCCTGTAAATATTGCCTAGTACCAGTTGGCACAGTGTATATTGTGTGATTATGATTCTAATGTGTTTGGGATAATACAAAGGCTATTTTTATATATAACCTTGGGTGGAGTTTCTTTTGTGGTGTGCCTAGTGTGTTGCTGCTGTGTGAGTGTGTTGCACAAACGCTTTACACATTGCCTCTGGGATAAGCCTGACTGCTCGTGCCAAGCTACCAAGGGGGTGAGCAGGGGTTATCTTCAGCGTGTAACTCCCTTGCCCTGACTAGAGTGGTGGTTTCTGCCTGGCTTAGGCGCAAGCCCTAGCCAACCAGAAATCCCATTTCTAACACTTATGTAATATTTCTGAATATTTTATAAATGCCAGTTTTTTTCTGAGCAACTCCTTGGTAGGTAAAGGATTTGTTCTACTGGGAATCGTTCAATGCTTTCGGATGATAGCTGTCATAGCTCAATAAATATAGATTGGGGAGCTTAGGGGTAATAAATAATAAATAATTAGCTAGGCCACTCATATGTTCTGTAAGGGTGCGAGGAAATGCAGAGCAGAAATAAGGAGTATATGTTGGGGAGAACTACTTACTGGGTGGGATTTATGAAATTTATTGAATTCCTCAGTGGCAGAGTAAAAAGGTGAGGGTTAATTCTACCCACAAATGGAGGTCAACATGTTTCTGCCCATTTCAGCCCTCTAAGGATTAGTCACCCTCTTTGCTAGCAAGATGTGATCATTTGATTTACTACCTGCATCTGCATTGTATGTACTATGTCAGGCATCCATCTCAGTAGTCTGAGCTATAGGTCTGTAATGAGAAACAAGAGACTGACAACATCAGTGCACACAACAGTATTATACTAGTGAGTGTGGCCCAAGTGATGCACTTAGTGCTGTTGAAGTGAATCAACACATGCAGAATATATGTCAAAATGGTGATACACACGCATGCTACTGTATGTATCTCATGCCAAAACTGCAGCTACGCCCTCGCCCACTTCCACACACCAGTTCCTCTCGCCACCCAGCTGACCAACAGCACACCAGACTTGCTTAGCTGCGTCCTCCTCAAGACGCGCTCCCTCCACAAACACGCCAGAGATATCTGAGACCTCCTCGAAACCGCCTCTCCCGACATCAACTCCCTCATGGAAACCTGGACTAACCCCAGCTCTGGCCCGGACATCGCCACCGCCATTCCTGATGGCTACAAAATCACCCACAAGGACAGCACTGACTGGCCAGGAGGAGGCATCGCCATCATCCACAAGAACACCCTCCTCCTGACCATTCACTCGGACGACCCAACGACAGCCATGGAACACCTCCACTTCCAGATCCAGACCAACCCCAACACCACCCTCTGCAGCACCCTCGTCTACAGACCTCCCAGCCCCTGCCGGCCCTTCACCGACGCCATTGTTGACCTCATTGCACCCCAGGCTCTCGCATCCACAGATTACATCCTACTCAGCGACCTCAACTTTCACCTGGACAACCCCAGTGATCAGAACACTGCATCTCTCCTGGAGAACCTTGCCAACATCGGACTCAAGCAGCTAGTCGCAGCTCCGAGCCACGCAGCCGGACACACACTCAAGCCCGTCGTCTCCGCCAGCAGAAACATCACCTGTAGCCACACCACCGAAATTCTGGACCGACCACCAGTGCGTGCACTTTGCCTTCACCACACCCACCATACACTACCACCCTTACCGCCCCCTGTCGTAGCTGAAACAAGGTCACCGAAGAACCTCTCACCATCTTCCTCAGCACTACCACACCGCCAACATCAGCAGCCGATAACACCTCAACACGCAACCTCCACCAATGGATCTCCAACTGCACCAACACTATGGCACAGGTTGACCAACTGGGGGCATCCTGTTATGAAGGAGCAAATCCAGCAAAGTGGGTGTCCTTGGATGCCAGCTCTGTACAGTGGTTGCATAAGAATTGGGTGGGAGATGATGTCGAAGACTGCGGAAAGGTCCAGTAGGATTTCAGGGGTCTCTGCCAAATGTGTGAAACGTCAAATAAGGTTGCAAAGACTCAATAGTAGTAACCTTATGGTTGTATTTGATGTTTTTAATGACTCTCAAGGAGGCACCCGGCAAGCAAAAGAAAGCCAGCTGGTTCACTCCCGCCCTCCACGAGTCCAGACACACCTGTAGACGACTTGAGAAGAGATGAAGGAACAACAAACCCCGGAAACCCACGCAACCTTCAAAACCACTGACAAAGCACAGCACAGCACCACCGGCTTGTGCCGGTTGAGTGGAGGGCGTCTCCTGACCAATTGCTCGGCCCCCCCTGCGAGTGACGCACTTCCGGGGGACGGCGGAGGCGGGCCCTTCTCCAGCAAACACTACTTCAATTGTATGCCGGCTCAGACGCGCAGCGGACGCGCTATCCTGGTGAGGCGCTAGCTACGCTTGTCAGCACATTTGCTTTTTAAATATCGCCTATCAGCACTGCTGCTTTTTTAAATATCACAGCATACTGTTTGAAATTTCACTGTTCCGTTTTTAACTTTGCTATTCATCAAGTTCCCTGACCTACCTGGTAACTTGCAGCATCTAACTCCCGCTCTGCCACGCCGCATTTCTCCTGGTCATTGCCCCGGTCCACCACGGCTTGTGCCGGTTGAGTGGAGGGCGTCTCATGACCAATTGCTCAGCCCCACCTGCGAGTGACGCACTTCCGGGGGACGGCAGAGGTGGGCCCTTCTCCAGCAAACACTACTTCAATTGTATGCCGGCTCAGACGCGCAGCGGACGCGCCTTAGGCAAGCCCGTCTGCACCCGTCCGCGACCGGCCCGCGACCAGCACCAGCCACGCTGCCCGTTTCCAACCAGACACACGAATAATGCTGTCTAGGGTACAAATCCTTGAGCTTAACTCTACAGCCTGCCCTAGGCCGACCTGTCTTGACCCCTGTACATTGGAACATGAGCAACACGACCTGGGACTAAGTTGTAAGTCCTGCTCTTTTAAGTTAAAAAAAAAGGTCTTGGGAAGAAAGTGTAAAGCCTTTGAAGAGGCCACATCCTTAGAGTTATGGAACTCCAGTAATAAAAAAAAAATAGAATAAAATAAATAAAAATAGGAAAAAAAAAATAAAAAAAAATAGGTCAGCCATTAAAATCAAAGCCTGTCTTATCAACTGCAGATCTCTCCCTAAGCACGCAGATAACATTTGGCTACTGCTAGAATCAAAGACTTGGGATCTCATTTTCCTAACGGAAACCTGGTTGAGAGAGAGCTCTAACCCCGACATTTCGATGGCTATCCCAAAAGGCTACAAAATAGTTTCAGAAAACCGGGAGGGTAATAGAGTGGGGGGTGGACTTGCGGTGATCATTAGAAATGACTGGGAGATTTCACACAAAAGGGTCGAACACACTGACCTGATAGAAGCATTGTCCTTTAACATCACAATCTCCCCTACTCTCACTATTGCGGGAATGCTGATCTACAGGCCACCAGCATCTAAGCCCGCTGAGTTATGGGAAATTTGCGACCGGATCGCTGACCTCTCATTAAAATATACTAACTTTGCAGTCTTGTGGGACTTCAATGTCCACATGGACAATGATCTATGCCCCATGGCCACCCAACTAGCGGAGACATTGACAGGATTGAACCTTAAACAATTGGTCCACAAGCCCACACACGTAGCTGGCCACACTTTAGATCTCATTTTTACTAATATCCCCACCCTAACAACTGAAGATCCAATTCCCCTCACATGGTCAGACCACAGTCTTATTCCTTTCTATCTAACCATCTTCACGAACCACAACGCTAGGAAACCCGAACACGAAGTTAGAAGAAATTGGAGGAAAGTTACCCCCGAAGCACTAGGCCCGGTGTTAACAAACACCCCTCTGTTACCTACCGGAGACCCGAACAGCGACACCGTAACCTTCAACCACTGGGTCATTTCGGCCCTAGACCAAATAGCTCCCATGAAAATAATGAAACAGGCCAGGAACAAACCTTCTGCTCCTTGGTTTACACCAGAGCTTCGATCAGAAAAAAGCCGCTGCAAGAAACTTGAGCGGGTCTGGCACCAAACCTACGAACCTGAAGCGAAAAATATATACAGAAAGGCAATAAAACAATTTCACAAATTAAAACGCAATACTATTAAGGACCACATTGCCAATCAAATAAAATCAGCTGACAACTCCATTAAGGAAGTTTTTAAAATTATTCAAGGGTTCCTTAAACCAGAGACAATGAAAAGCAATATAGTCCCCTCTGCCACACTCTGTGAAGATCTCTCGGTCTTCTTCCAGGAGAAGATCCAAGACATCTACGCAGCATTTCCTGAGACGGAACCATCAAACACACCACTGTCTCTCCCCTTCCCGACAAAAACATGGTCTGAATTTAGCCCTCTTGACCTGGATACGTCCCTTAAGCAGTTGGAAAAAACTAAATCCGGGTCCCCACTTGACCCATGCCCGGCCAGGTTTTTCAAAATATTAGCACCACTGCTCAACCCTGCCTAAACCAGCTCTGGAACACCTCTTTGGAAATTGGCATCTATCCATCTAGTTGGAAAATCGCTGTTGTCCAACCGATCCTCAAGAAGGAGAATGCAGATCCTGCAATACTGAAAAATTTTAGACCTATCTCCCTTCTGCCAGCACCGGCTAAGATTCTCGAAAAAGAAGTGCAGAAACAATTATCCATGTTTCTTGAATCCAATAAACTACTCCACGACTCTCAGTCGGGATTCAGAGCAGGATACAGCACTGAGACAGCACTACTCGAGGTAGCAGAAACTGTCCGGGAGACAATGGATAAGGGGAACTGTGCAATGCTGGTGCTATTGGACCTGTCAGCGGCATTCGACACAGTGTCTCATAAGATCCTCTTAGACAGGATTAGACAGTTGGGAGTGATGGGGACTACCTTAGCCTGGTTCAGCTCCTTCCTAGAAGGCCGCTCCCAGAGAATTTGGTTGCATCCTTACACTTCCAACTCTCGCCCTTTGATTTGTGGAGTGCCTCAGGGTTCGGCCCTCAGCCCGACTCTTTTTAATGTCTACCTCGCCCCCCTCGCCCCGCTGGTAAAGCAACACGGTGTTGATGTTATCTCATATGCTGATGACACGCAGCTCGTGTTTTCTTTCCAAGATCGCTCTGAGGCCGCATTTTCTAACTTTAGGCAGTGTCTTATGGACATCTCAGCATGGATGACAGCTAACTGCCTAAAGTTGAATACAGACAAAATGGAGGTGCTATTCTTCAATCAGCCCTCCCCCCTATTAGCCGACCTCTGGTGGCCCGCAGAGCTCAACCCCCCTCCCCTCCCAGTCTCGTCTGCTAGGAACCTGGGTTTCAAACTGGATACCTCCTTGTCATGCAAGACCCAGATAGGCCATGTTTCCTCGTCCTGTTTTTGGAAGATGAAGGCCCTACGGAGATTCCTTCACTTCCTACCAATGGACTGCAGGAAAACAATAGGAACAGGGGTGGGAGCACACCGCTTCACCCCCCAGCAAGGTTCGCCTCTGGCATTCTGGTAAATGCAGTCTCTTGTTGCTTGCTTTGCTCTAGTATTCAGATTGTTTCGCCAGAGTTGGCGCAGATAGTGCTGATCTCTAGACATGTGTTTCTGGTTCTTTAACCGTCATCAGTAGAGATTACAGGCTTCAAATTTGGGGTTTGCTGAGTAGGCTGCCAAACATTGCATCAGGTTAAGTACCTCTCACTGGCGAGCGGGTACTTCTTCCACGAGCTCGTCAGCTCAATGACTCACAGGAGTACTTTTAAACAGGAACAGGGGTGGGAGCACACCGCTTCACCCCCCAGCAAGGTTCGCCCCTGGCATTCTGGTAAATGCAGTCTCTTGTTGCTTGCTTTGCTCTAGTATTCAGAGTGTTTCGCCAGAGTTGGCGCAGATAGTGCTGATCTCTAGACACGTGTTTCTGGTTCTTTAACCGTCATCAGTAGAGATTACAGGCTTCAAATTTGGGGTTTGCTGAGTAGGCTGCCAAACATCGCATCAGGTCAAGTACCTCTCACTGGCGCGCGGGTGCTTCTTCCACGAACTCGTCAGCTCAATGACTCACTGGAGTACTTTTAAACAGGAACAGGGGTGGGAGCACACCGCTTCACCCCCCAGCAAGGTTCGCCCCTGGCATTCTGGTAAATGCAGTCTCTTGTTGCTTGCTTTGCTCTAGTATTCAGAGTGTTTCGCCAGAGCTGGCGAAGATAGTGCTGATCTCTAGACACGTGTTTCTGGTTCTTTAACCGTCATCAGTAGAGATTACAGCTTTCAAATTTGGGGTTTGCTGAGTAGGCTGCCAAACATTGCATCAGGTCAAGTACCTCTCACTGGCGCACGGGTGCTTCTTCCACGAGCTCGTCAGCTCAATGACTCACGGGAGTACTTTTAAACAGGAACAGGGGTGGGAGCACACCGCTTCACCCCCAGCAAGGTTCGCCCCTGGCATTCTGGTAAATGCAGTCTCTTGTTGCTTGCTTTTCTCTAGTTTTCAGAGTGTTTCGCCAGAGTTGGCGCAGATAGTGCTGATCTCTAGACACATGTTTCTGGTTCTTTAACCGTCATCAGTAGAGATTACATGCTTCAAATTTGGGGTTTGCTGAGTAGGCTGCCAAACATTGCATCAGGTCAAGTACCTCTCACTGGCGCGCGGGTGCTTCTTCCACGAGCTCGTCAGCTCAATGACTCACGGGAGTACTTTTAAACAGGAACAGGGGTGGGAGCACACCGCTTCACACCCCAGCAAGGTTCGCCCCTGGCATTCTGGTAAATGCAGTCTCTTGTTGCTTGCTTTGCTCTAGTATTCAGAGTGTTTCGCCAGAGTTGGCGCAGATAGTGCTGATCTCTAGACACGTGTTTCTGGTTCTTTAACCGGCATCAGTAGAGAATACAGGCTTCAAATTTGGGGTTTGCTGAGTAGGCTGCCAAACATTGCATCAGGTCAAGTACCTCTCACTGGCGCACGGGTGCTTCTTCCACGAGCTCGTCAGCTCAATGACTCACGGGAGTACTTTTAAACAGGAACAGGGGTGGGAGCACACCGCTTCACCACCCAGCAAGGTTCGCCCCTGGCATTCTGGTAAATGCAGTCTCTTGTTCCTTGCTTTGCTCTAGTATTCAGAGTGTTTCGCCAGAGTTGGCGCAGATAGTGCTGATCTCTAGACACGTGTTTCTGGTTCTTTAACCGTCATCAGTAGAGATTACAGGCTTCAAATTTGGGGTTTGCTGAGTAGGCTGCCAAACATTGCATCAGGTCAAATACCTCTCACTGGCGCGCGGGTGCTTCTTCCACGAGCTCCTCAGCTCAATGACTCACGGGAGTATTTTTAAACAGGAACAGGGGTGGGAGCACAACGCTTCACCCCCCAGCAAGGTTCGCCCCTGGCATTCTGGTAAATGCAGTCTCTTGTTGCTTGCTTTGCTCTAGTATTCAGAGTGTTTCGCCAGAGTTGGCGCAGATAGTGCTGATCTCTAGATATGTGTTTCTGGTTCTTTAATCGTCATCAGTAGAGATTACAGGCTTCAAATTTGGGGTTTGCTGAGTAGGCTGCCAAACATTGCAGCAGGTCAAGTACCTCTCACTGGCGCGCGGGTGCTTCTTCCACAAGCTCGTCAGCTCAATGACTCACGGGAGTACTTTTAAACAGGAACAGGGGTGGGAGTAAACCGCTTCACCCCCAGCAAGGTTCGCCCCTGGCATTCTGGTAAATGCAGTCTCTTGTTGCTTGCTTTGCTCTAGTATTCAGAGTGTTTCGCCAGAGTTGGCGCAGATAGTGCTGATCTCTAGACACGTGTTTCTGGTATTTTAACCGTCATCAGTAGAGATTACAGGCTTCAAATTTGGGGATTGCTGAGTAGGCTGCCAAACATTGCATCAGGTCAAGTACTTCTCACTGGCGCACGGGTGCTTCTTCCACGAGCTCGTCAGCTCAATGACTCACGGGAGTACTTTTAAAGAGGAACAGGGGTGGGAGCACACCGCTTCACCCCCCAGCAAGGTTTGCCCCTGGCATTCTGGTAAATGCAGTCTCTTGTTGCTTGCTTTGCTCTAGTATTCAGAGTGTTTCGCCAGAGTTGGCGCAGATAGTGCTGATCTCTAGACACGTGTTTCTGGTTCTTTAACCGTCATCAGTAGAGATTACAGGCTTCAAATTTGGGGTTTGCTGAGTAGGCTGCCAAACATTGCATCAGGTCAAGTACCTCTCACTGGCGCGCGGGTGCTTCTTCCACGAGCTCGTCATGCCCAATGACTCACAGGAGTACTTTTAAACAGGAACAGGGGTGGGAGCACACCGCTTCACCCCCCAGCAAGGTTCGCCCCTGGCATTCTAGTAAATGCAGTCTCTTGTTGCTTGCTTTGCTCTAGTATTCAGAGTGTTTCGCCAGAGTTGTAATCTCTACTGATGACGGTTAAAGAACCAGAAACACGTGTCTAGAGATCAGCACTATTTGCGCCAACTCTGGCGAAACACTCTGAATACTAGAGCAAAGCAAGCAACAAGAGACTGCATTTACCAGAATGCCAGGGGCAAACCTTGCTGGGGGGTGAAGCGGTGTGCTCCCACCCCTATTCCTGCAGGAAAACAATATTCCATGCGGTGATTACGTCACAGCTTGACTACGCAAACAATCTGTACTTGGGTCTGCCAGCATACCTGTTCAGGAAATTCCAAACTGTGCAGAACGCGGCAGCCAGGCTTATTAGAAACGTCCCGTTAAGGCACCACATCTCCCCTCATTTGCGTAGTCTCCACTGGCTGCCCATCAAAAGGAGAACTGAATTTAAGGCACTGACTCTGGCATACAGAGCACTTAACGATATTGGCCCGCAATACCTACAGAAGAGAGTTCGCAAATACCATCAGTCAAGGACCCTAAGATCAAACCACCTTGAGCGCCTTGTCACCCCCCGTTTTTCTAAATCCAGAATAGGAGGACGGTCCTTTTCCATCAAAACCGCGACCTTGTGGAACTCCATGCCGGATCACATCAGAAAAGCCAAATCGGAATCTATCTTCCGGAAGGTTTTGAAGACCTGGCTCTTCAGCCTCCCTTAGCACACTGTGGCTCGACAACTCTAACTTGCCCCCACTTTCCACTGTCTCCGCTAGCACCGGGACACCTCCGTTGGGGGTAGCTGAGCGCTTTATAAGCTTCAATACAATACAATACAATACACCTCCTCCTCAAAACCACAAAGAAAACACCCCTCTAAAACAGAATCAACGCCAACGCACACAACAGCAAAGAACCCTTTGCCATCATCAAGGAGTTGGCCAGGCCCAGCAGCAAGACCACAGACGTCCCACCCTCCCAAGACCCCTGCAACAAACTCTGCACCTTCTTCCACCACAATATCAGGCAGCTCTATGACAACTTAGACACCCAAGACCCTCCCACCACACCTGACAGCATTGCACGCAACCACGCCACACCCCAACAGATTCTGCTCAACTGGACTCTGCTCACCACAGACGACACACTCAAGATCATATGAAGAGCATCCACTCCGGAGCCTCCTCGGACCCTTGCCCGTATCACATCTTCCATAGAGCAGCCACCTCCATTGCCCCCAAGCTTCGCCACACCATCAACTGCTCCATCAAGACAGCCACCTTCCCCAATGACTGGAAACACGCCGATATCAATCCCTGCTAAAGAAGCCATCCGCTGACCCAACAGACCTCAAGAATTTTAGACCCATCTCCCTGCTCCCCTTCCTAACCAAGGTCCTAGAGAAGGCCATCAACGCCCAACTCTCCGAGTTCATCGAAGTGAACCATGTCCTGGACACCTCCCAATCCGGTTTCCGAAGCAACCACAGCACTGAGACCGCACTCCTCGCTGCCACTGACGGCATCCGCCCCCTACTTGACCAAGGTGAAACTACAGCCCTCATCCTACTGGACCTCTCCGCCTCCTTCGAGACCATCTCCCACCGCACCCTAATCACCAGACTCCACGATTCCGGCATCGGTGACAAGGCCCTGGACTGGATCCACTCCTTACTTACAGGGCGAACACAGTGACTCAGACTACCTCAGTTTCTGTCAGAACCTACAGAGATCAGCAGCGGAGTGCCCCAGGGCTCCTCCCTGAGCCCCACGCTCTTCAATGTCTACATGGCCCCCCTCGATGCCGTCACCAGGAACCACGGACTCAACATCGTCTCTTACGCCGATGACACCCAGCTGATCCTCTCCCTCACCAACGAACCCACAGCCACCAGAATCAACTTCCACAGAGGCATGAAAGCCATTGCCACCTGGATGAAAGATAGCTGCCTCAAGCTCAACTCGGACAAGACCAAATTACTCATTCTGGGACTCACCCCCTCAGCCTGGGATGACGTCTGGTGGCCCGCTGCACTGGTTACCCCCGCAGACCATGCACGTAACCTCAGCACCATACTGGACTCCTCGCTCACAATGAACCGCCAGATCAATGCCGAATCCTCATCTTGCTTCCACACGCTCCGCCTGCTTCGAAAGACATTCAGATGGATCCCCACAGAATCCAGAAAGATGGTCACCCACGCACTAATCACCAGCAGACTTGACTACGGCAACGCACTCTATGCCTGCATTACCCAGAAACTCCTCAGCAAACTACAGCACATTCAAAAAGCCTCAGCCAGACTGGTCCTCAACATCCCCTGCTGCAGCCACATCACCTAACACCTTTGAGAACTCCACTGGCTCTCAGTCAGCAAAAGAATCACCTTCAAGCTCCTCACACATGCCTACAAAGCTCTCCACGACGCAGGACCAGCATATCTGAACCACCGCCTCTCATTCCACATACCCGCCAGACACCTTACCTCCACCCAACTGGCCCTGGCCACCGTCCCAGATCCACAAGACCAAAACCGGAGGAATAGCCTTCCCCCACCTCGCCACCAAGACCTCTCCTTCTCAGGCAATCCCAGTTGCTGACCCAATTCAGGAAGGATCTCAAGACCTGGCTCTTCGACTGAAACCCTGAGCCCAGATGAATCAACAGCCCCCCCCGCAGTGCCTTGAGACCCTTACGGGTGAGTAGCTGCAGTGATTAATTGATAGTTTGGGGTAGAATGCCTAGTTCAGTGAGCACATATATCACTCAAAATAAATGTAATGCCCATACTGTGTTTGTCTTTTTGAAAAAGAATTAAAACTTCTCTGTTTCTATTCAGGAATGTTTAATGCCACAACATTACGATTGGGTGATTCTTTGTTGAGAGCAAACGAAGAATCACCCAATCGAGAAGACAGGCACGCTAAATTCTCAGAAAACATGAGGGAATACGGAAGATAAGAATCCTGTAACATTGTGGCATTAAACATTCCTGAATAGAAACAGAGAGGTCCTGCCATGAGAGACTAAATCTAACAAAAAGAGGTGTATATCGAAAACAATACTATCATGTTATACTAAGTGATGTACCCGCTAATCCCATTGGAGGAGTTCTCTTCCCGCTAAAAACTAGTGGAAGTGAGAATCAATATATACCCCAAAATATTGCAATGAAGAGGATTAAAAACTAAAGAAGAATATCTCGAGAACCATCCTGAATAGTCTGAAAAAGAAGGTGGTGGAATAAAGTAATAGGCCTAAAGACAAACTTCTGTTCTAAATATCTTGTCCTGAAGAAGGTGGGGTGTATCAAGTGATATCCACCGAAACGCTGCGTTGACAATCTGTGATACGAATTTGTAACAATTAGTAAATTTCTAGATACTGTTTTTAATTTGAAATTTGTGTTTCCAACCTGTTTTTATTGTTCTCAACATCAGGTGGATATGTCGATACAGTATTGATTTTATCCATTATCTCATTCCATAGGCATGTTCTTGTTTGTATTTGGTGGTGTCTTCAGCTTGAAATGGCACATTAAATGTCCATGGTGTCTTACCACCTTCATGGCCAGGACCTCCACCTCAAGATCTGTAAACTTGTACTTCCTTACCCTCCTGGAGTCCATGATTGAAGTGTTTGGCAGGTTTCTGCTTGTGATATCTGAGTGATATCAGAGAATGGCAAACAATTCTATTTGTTTTGTTTTTAGGTGATTTGTCCACACAAAATGAATATTTTCACACTCTCACATAGGAAGGAGTTGTGGGTGTGCTTTGCGGGTATCATGAGGTGTTTTTGTGTGTTAGTCTGGCTGTTTCTACCACCTAGGGATTCATTTTCCCATTCCAAGAACTTGCAATGCCTGAAAATGGGTACTTCCTGATGTTTTGTTCATGTACTATTTATTGGGTGTCGTAGTTATCACACTCAATAAATAGCACACATTCAGTATTTAACACATGCTGTAAATACTGATTCCGTAGTATGAGGTAAACCTCATAACCAATGTTATTTAACACGTGTCAGATTGTAGTTCTGTGGTGAAAGATCCTGCATGGGGAAGGAACATGGTGCCTCATACTCCAGGGGGTGCCACTCAAGCAGAGGGAACTGCAGATGCTGTGTTGGTGGGGACACACTGGTCCTGACACCTGGTCCCAGGATGATTATTGGGGTGGTCTTGCTTGCAACCCTCAATGAGAAAGTCGCACTTGGGCCCTCATGTCAAAGTCAACCACAAATCGAAAGGAGCAGCAACAAGTGCAGAGGCACTTGGGCCCTCTTTCTGAAGTTAGTACTGCTTGGGCATAGAACACAGGTACAGTGATGAGTATTTAGCAAAATGGTCCCTGCACTAAATACAGAGCATATGTGTTCTCATGCTGGAGACAACATCTCTCAGGAACCCCAGGTCGGGCCAGCAGCAGTCTCAAGCCTCTGGTCTCAGGAATCAGGTATGACCAAATTTCTCACAGCATATTTTCTACATGCCTTACCAGTCAATCTGCTTACATCTTTTTAGGCTGCAGCAGCAATTTCTTTTCCTCAGTGCTTGGATATATTACCTACCATTTCAGAGGAGACAAATAGTTTTACCTGTGCAGACTGCCACTGGACTGGTGTGCCAGAGACGTTTTAAGGCATGGGCAAAGTGGGCTCTGGCCCAGGGCCCCAGCCTTTTAGGGGGGCCCCCTGGTAGAGCCAGCTCTGTTCTGCAAGGCTTGCCCTGATGACCTTGAATAATTCTTCGACAGATTGTTTTAAATACTGTTTCTCTTTAATTTAGTTTTGATGTGAGTGGTGCGTGAAAGTCTATTACAAAGATTTTGCAGCGAAATGTTTTGTTTGTTTCATGCAACATCCTTAAATAAAGTTTCATTTAGATCAAAACAGGACTTCATATATTAGAAGTGGGCGGGTGTCACAAAGATTATTTGCAGTAATGTAAGTGAGTTGCTGCTGTGCTACAATATTGAAAACACTCATCACTATCCATGAATATTAGATGCAACAACTTTAGAATTGGACGAGTGTGCCTGTGCACTGTCAGCGACCTGGCCTAAGAGGGCATGAAAAAGCTGAAACTGGATCATAAATTCAAAACTGTTCTGAACAGGGGCCCCCTAAATACAATCGGACCCGGGCCCCCAAAATCCTTAAAATGTCCCTGTGGTGTGCAGAGCTTTTCCAAGTATAAGGGGAATACTCAATAGGAAAAATGGGGCAGCTTATATCCATTACAGTGGCAGCTGCATTCCAATCAACTGGCCAAATAATTAAAATCATCTTTAGAGTGAATGTCCTTTCAAGTCACCATGGCTCGATGACAACCAACTGCCAGGGGAATTGACTTGACTGGACCAGGGGAATTGTCATCGTCGGTATTTGCTTTGGCAACCAGAATAGTTCTGTATAACCAGGTGTGTTGCTTCTCCAACAGACGAGGACACGAGTCGGGGGACAGGTAGCCCATCTCTTGGTAGCAGGTGTGCAGTCTTGGTCATGCCCTACCTGCATTCTTTGTTAGATGTTGAGTCTCTCAGGCCACAGACTGACACGATACACAGAGGGTTACTCTGGCTCTTTTCAAAAGAATGTGATTTTCAAATAGACACATGCACCTGACTTTACAATGGATTCTACTCAGAAGGAGGAGAGCAAATATCATCACAGTTGGACAGGCAGGGAAAGGGAAGATGGAAGCTCTGACTACAATTCAACCATATATAGCACCCTACATCATCAAGGGCAGTGTACATATGGGGCTATCTATGGGTGCTGCACCTCTCATGTACCTAGGCTCTACTCACACATCACACACATCACAGGCAATCAGTGGAACCAGTAATGACAGACTACCCCAATTTAAACATGTTTAGTAATCTTCCTATTGGGGTGTAGGTAAGAAGGCCTCTAATGCATGATTACAGAATAGTTGCTAACAAGTGTTAGCCTGATATTTGAACGGTAGTCTCTCCGTGGTAAAAAAATTACATTTTTGCTTGCACTCCTAATGCCTATCGTAGTTGAGTACTCTGTTGATGAATGTTGGAAGTGGGGGTCTTTATCCCTCACCGCCGCCACCAAATGCTGGAGGCGGGAGTCCCTGTCCCACACCGCTGTTGCCAGGTGCGAGATCCAGACCCCTCGTTTCAAAGTTAGGCTAAGTAAGGACACCGTCTGTGATAGCCCTGCTCACCCCCTTAGTAGCTTGGCACGAGCAGCCAGGCTTATCTCCAAGGCACGAGTGTACAGTATGTGCAACCACACTCACAGCAACCCAATGATGTCACCACAAATAGACTCCACACGAGTTTTTATAAAACGAGTATAATCTTTATACAAGAAGATATATGATATGACCACACGTTACAAAACCAACATATAATAATGGGTAGTATTCCTCCCGGTGGATTGGTAGGTTCTAATCCCAACCACCGCTTCTAACCAACAGTTAAGCTGACTTCTAACCGTTTCCAAAAGGTTAGGTAGGTCGTATTGCTAGAATCACACACGTTGCAAAAGAAACGAAATACTGCAATGCGTAACGATATACTCCTGAACTGTGCAATAGAGAAACAATGCCATACGTAGCGCCACAGTCATGTACTTTGCAATAGAAGGAATAATGCAATGCGTATCACCACCAGCATGCCCTGTGCAAGGAAGAAACAAAGCAATGCATCTCGCTACAATCATGTACTGTGCACTGAAGAAATAATGCAATGCGCCACGTTATAATCAGGTACCCTGCAAGGGAAAATAACGCAGTGCGTAGCGCACCCCGCATGTAGTTCATCAGGCACAAATAGAGTCAGGCGTCATACGACAGTTCGATAGTTCGTTAGCAGCAATAATGCAAAGTGTAATATGACAGTCTAGGGGCTCCGTTAACAGTTGCCCCCGACATGGATCAAGATGACACAAAAGTACCGCTTCTCACTCCGGCCCCAGTACTGCCCCTCCTTGGGCCAGCACGGGCCTCGATCAGAGCCGAAGCAATAGGCTCATGCAGCTGCCAGGAGCGAGAGGCCGAGAGAGTGTCCCTCCGAGCCCGCACCCCACCCCAGGTGGTGATCCACGTTACCTGGGGGCGAGACCCCACTCTCCTCCCCTCCTTCAGCGACTTGGGCCTTGATCCAGAACTCCGTCAATGGGCACGGCGAGCTCGGGCCGGCGACTCCGCTCCTCCGGGACTGCCGGTCCGGGCCGCTACTGTTGCACTCTGAGGGCCCAATGACCTGGCCCTCCTTCCGGCGGTCTCAGTGGACACCGAGACCCGCCCTCAGCACTTGTGGAGACTTACTTCGATTTCGATGCACACGCTACCCAGGCACTCCTCACCAGCACCTCTGGTTGCACCGCGACACGCACTCTGCGCGTCCGAGACTCGCCTCTTCTCTGGTGCACACCATGACCAGGTGATCGTCACCACTCCTCGGCTTGCACCTCGACACGCACCCTGCGCGTCCGAGTCTCACCTCTTCTCCCGGTACACACAACGACCAGGTGCTCTTCACCAACGCCTTGGCTTGCACCACGACACGCACCCTCCGTGTCCGAGACTCACTTCTTTTCCCGGTGCACACAACGACCAGGCGCTCCTCACCAACGCCTCAGCTTGCACCACGACACGCACCCTGCGCGTCCGAGTCTCACCTCGTCTCCCGGTGCACACAACAACCAGGCGCTCCTCACCAATGCCTCGGCTTGCACCACGACACGCACCCTGCGCGTCTGAGTCTCACCTCATCTCCCAGTGCACACAACAACCAGGCGCTCCTCACCAATGCCTCGGCTTGCACCACGACACACACCCTGCGCGTCCGAGACTCGCCTCTTCTCTGGTGCACACCATGACCAGGCGATCGTCATCACTCCTCGGCTTGCACCTCGACACGCACCCAGCGCGTCCGAGTCTCACCTCTTCTCCCGGTGCACACAACAACCAGGTGCTCTTCACCAACGCCTCGGCTTGCACCACGACACGCACCCTGCGCGTCCGAGTCTCACCTCTTCTCTCGGTGCACACAACGTCCAGGCGCTCTTCACCAAAGCCTTGGCTTGCACCACGACACGCACCCTGCGCGTCCGAGACTCACTTCTTTTCCCGGTGCACACAACGACCAGGCGCTCTTTACCAATGCCTTGGCTTGCACCACGACACGCACCATGCGCGTCCGAGACTCACTTCTTTTCCCGGTGCACACAACGACCAGGTGCTCCTCACCAACGCCTCAGCTTGCACCACGACACACACCCTGCGCGTCCGAGTCTCACCTCGTCTCCCGGTGCACACAACGACCAGGCGCTCCTCACCAACGCCTCGGCTTGTACCACGGTACGTACCCTGCGCGTCCGAGTCTCACCTCGTCTCCCAGTGCACAAAACAACCAGGCGCTCCTCACCAATGCCTCGGATTGCACCACGACACGCACCCTGCACGTCCAAGACTCAGTTTACTCCTGCGTGCCCACGATCACAAGGCACAACTTCTGAGGGTCTCAAGCTGCAAAAGCACGCGCACACCGCGTTGCTTGGGACTTCTCCGGAAACTTTTATGTTCTTGTGTTTCCAAACAGGGAGCCAGCTCACCTCGGGCCCTTGGGGTTCAGGACACAGCACAAAGCACAGTCCTGTTCAAGAAGGGGGGGACACCACCCACTGCAATGTCCCTTCAGTCTCTTCCTTAGTAAAAGCTACAAACTGCAGGCTAGCCCCAGATAACGAAGCAAGGGTCAGTCCTATCCAGCAGTCTCTTCAGCAACTTCTTCCTTGGCAGAGGTTCTTCTTGACCACGAAAGAGGTCAAAGCCTTTGCAGACTCGACCTGTCCATTTCACCATTCAAAATTACACCAAATCCTAGGGGTTTCAGTTCTCTTAGTTATACCCCTTCCTGTCTTTGAAGTTCGTTGTGCTCAGGGGTCCCTGACCCCTGCCTAAATCAGTTCTGGGTGTCTCCCTCCCAGTGTCACCTTTCTCCCTTTGATACTGGGGGTCTGGACCCTTAATCACTCAGCAGGAGATGGGTCAATTGTTTTATAGCTGCAACCCAGGCCTCTTCACCTCCCGGGGTTTCTCCTCGCATACTCTCCAGATGCAGGTCAGCCAGGTGCCATCTCACCCCCTCCCATCTCAGATCCAGACAGTCAATCCACATTCAGCAGAGACACACAGAAATGCTTAAAGCACAAAATTCATCCACTTTCTAAAAGAGTGGTTTCTGAACACACAGTGACAAAACCACTTTCATAGAAAGATGTGTTATGACACTGTGAGTTCATACATACTAAACTTCACCTCTCCATTATAAACTTATAGGAAACTAGGCTAACAAAACACCAGACCCAGCCTCCCCCATTCTGTCCTATGGGCAGAATGGCCTTTCACCAGTGAAAACGAAATGGAGTGTTTTTTCACTGTCAGGACATAGCACACACCTCAGTATATGTCCTGCCTTTTATCTACCCTGCACCCTGCCCAGGGGTTACCCGGGACCTACCACAGGGGTGCCCACAGTGTACGCAAAAGGGAACGTAAGCCCTGACAAGTGGTTGCACTTGTCAGGACAACATGCTAACTTAGCAAACTGCGTGCAGGCCCTACACTGAAGGCCTGAGTTCCCTTCTCTGCGCGCCTTTGCATTACTAGCCCTTGCACACACAGTGCACATCACTAGGGACTTTTACTAGTAAGGCAAACATACCAATCATGGCCAACCAATTACCATTGTACTTTACATAGGGAACCCTTGTACTTTGACACTGATCAGCTGTGGCAAAGTACCCAAAGCATCTAAATTGGCAACTCTATGTCAGGAAAACGGTCTAGGGGGAAAGCAAAACGTTTAGGGAACTTTAGCCAAAAAGGCCAAGTCCTACACAACCCCCTCTCAGCCAAAAGCCAGGGTAGACCAATCATTATCTTGATGGACTTCCCTGCTTCGGGCAATAGAACCAGGACGCAGGCCCTCTACCACAGGGACACCCTCCTGTTCCTCGCCTTCCTGACCCCAGGGGTTCTTCCTGATCACTACCCCCTGAGCCAACAATGCTGTTCCAAGGATCCCTCCCGGCCAGGGGAACCCCTCCAGGGGTGCTGGACCCATGCCAACCCCACCCTGGAGTGGTACCCTGGGAAGGCCCTTTGGTCAGGATACTACCTCCAGTCATCCTGCCCACCAGGTTAAAAGTGGGTTTACTCTGGTCACTTCTAGGGGACCCAGCCCACTGGCTGGACACTGTCCCACCGGTGTTCCCCCTGGGGAACACAACCCTCTTTTAACATTCCATTTATTTTTCTGGGCCTGCCACTTAGGAATGGCACCCACAAACTTCAGGACGGCAGGAGCTCTGGCTACAGACTCCCCACGCCCTCCTGACGCTAGGTGTCCTTCCTCACACCTCTGGCAAGTAGGCACTAGGCCTCCACCCGGGGGCTCTCCTACGGCCCCCCCAGTTTCCTGGGTGGTGCTGCTGATCCCTGGGGGTGCTGCTTACTCTTCCTCCCCCTCTTTTGAGACAAGAGGCTAGCCACCAACCCCTCCTCACTACTCTGGGATCTCCTTGCGCCACTTGGCCCTCCTTCCCTCTCTGGGGCCTTATCAGGTCCCTGGACCCATGACCAGGGATCCGGTTCTCATGCAGACTCCCGGGAATCAAGGAGCCCACACCTTAACCCGGGGTGGCGCAATCCTGGAAAATAATTTCTGAGCCTAGGCTCCCCTGGGGCCAAATTGGTCAACCCGCCAAATCATTTACCATGCTAACCACTACCCAATCCTCCAGTGCACTCTTGTAATCATCCACACTTGGCACTGGCTGTGTGCTGCCACCAATCACACTGGACTCTGTTTGTTTACCCTTAATGTCCAGTTCCCTCATGCTTAACTCATGAGCGAAGAGAATCCGTTTCTCTTCCAACGCGAGAGCGTTCCTGCTCTCCTCTGCTTGAGTTTTAAGTTTTAACAACTACAACTCATGCAATCTGACCCTTTGGTTTTCCTCCAACTCCTCTGGGGAAAAACTCCTCCCTGAATGGCTACTACCAGCCCCTGCAGCTGGTCTCTCCACTGGCAAATCCTGTGGACCAAATCCATTCCCTGGGTCATCCTCATCCACCTCAACATCCCCCGTCTCCTGAGCCTCTTTGGCTTCCCACCAGGCCCTCAAGGCCATTTGCAGCTCCTCCTTCTTGGCACTACCCTTCATGGGACATCCCAAAGCTCTGCAGAATTTCCTCAACTGATCAACCTTGTAGGAAAACAGTGCCTCAATGTTAAACTCTAATTCTGCAGCCTCAGCCTCACCGGCTATCTGGCTCTCTCCCTGAGACATGATGTGTGGTTTAAAGGTTACTCAACAATAGAACCAACAATTCCAAAAACACAATATGTGGTTGCGTCGTGGTCTGCGATCAATTTATGATGAACACCAATTACTGTGAGTGATTTTGCACATACACGTTTAATTTATATTAGGATCGAATCCCACCGCTCTGCCGCCAAATGTTGGAAGTGGGGGTCTTTATCCCTCACTGCCGCCACCAAATGCTGGAGGCAGGAGTCCCTGTCCCACACCGCTGTTAACAGGTGCGAGATCCGGACCCCTCGTTTCAACGTTAGGCTAAGTAAGGACACCGTCTGAGATAGCCCTGCTCACCCCCTTAGTAGCTTGGCACGAGCAGCCAGGCTTATCTCCAAGGCACGAGTATGTGCAACCACACTCACAGCAACCCAATGATGTCACCACAAATAGACTCCACACGAGTTTTTATAAAACGAGTATAATCTTTATACAAGAAGATATACGATATGAACACACGTTACAAAACCAACATATAATAATGGGTAGTATTCCTCCCGGTGGATTGGTAGGTTCTAATCCCAACCACCGCTTCTAACCAACAGTTAAGCTGACTTCTAACCGTTTCCAAAAGGTTAGGTAGGTCGTATTGCTAGAATCACACACGTTGCAAAAGAAACAAAATACTGCAATGCGTAACGATATACTCCTGAACTGTGCAATAGAGAAACAATGCCATACGTAGCGCCACAGTCATGTACTTTGCAATAGAAGGAATAATGCAATACGTATCACCACCAGCATGCCATGTGCAAGGAAGAAACAAAGCAATGCGTCACGCTACAATCATGTACTGTGCACTGAAGAAATAATGCAATGTGCCACGTTATAATCAGGTACTCTGCAAGGGAAAATAACGCAGTGCGTAGCGCACCCCGCATGTAGTTCGTCAGGCACAAATAGAGTCAGGCGTCATACGACAGTTCGATAGTTCGTTAACAGCAATAATGCAAAGGGTAATAGGACAGTCTAGGTGCTCCGTTAACAGTTGCCCCCAACATGGATCAATGATGACACAAAAGTACAGCTTCTCACTCTGGCCCCAGTACTGCCCCTCCTTGGGCCAGCACGGGCCTCGATCCGAGCCGAAGCAACAGGCTCACGTAGCTGCGAGGAGCGAGAGGCCGAGAGAGTGTCCCTCCGAGCCCGCACCCCACCCCAGGTGGTGATCCACGTTACCTGGGGGCGCGACCCCACTCTCCTCCCCTCCTTCAGCGACTTGGGCCTTGATCCAGAACTCCGTCAATGGGCACGGCGAGCTCGGG
This sequence comes from Calotriton arnoldi, assembly GCA_963921515.1. NCBI lineage: Eukaryota > Metazoa > Chordata > Amphibia > Caudata > Salamandridae > Calotriton > Calotriton arnoldi. The sequence goes on along the minus strand of CAWUFW010001612.1, from coordinate 387,386 downwards.
CCGGCGACTCCGCTCCTCCGGGACTGCCGGTCCGGGCCGCTACTGTTGCACTCCGAGGGCCCAATGACCTGGCCCTCCTTCCGACGGTCTCAGTGGACACCGAGACCCGCCCTCAGCACTTGTGGAGACTTACTTCGATTTCGGTGCACACGCTACCCAGGCACTCCTCACAAGCGCCTCTGGTTGCACCGTGACATGCACTCTGCACGTCTGAGACTCGCCTCTTCTCTGGTGCACACGATGACCAGGCGATCATCACCACTCCTCAGCTTGCACCTCGACATGCACCCTGCGCGTCCGAGTCTCACCTCTTCTCCCGGTGCACACAACGACCAGGCGCTCTTCACCAATGCCTCGGCTTGCACCACGACACGCACCCTGCGCATCCGAGTCTCACCTCTTCTCTCGGTGCACACAACGACCAGGCGCTCTTCACGAACTCCTTGGCTTGCACCACGACACGCACCCTGCGCGTCCGAGACTCACTTCTTTTCCCGGTGCACACAACGACCAGACGCTCTTCACCAACGCCTTGGCTTGCACCATGACACGCACCCTGCGCGTCCGAGACTCACTTCTTTTCCCGGTGCACACAACAACCAGGCGCTCCTCACCAACGCATCGGCTTGCACCACGACACGCACCCTGCGCGTCCGAGTCTCACCTCGTCTCCCGGTGCACACATCGACCAGGCGCTCCTCACCAATGCCTCGGCTTGCAGTACGACACGCACCCTGCGCGTCCGAGACTCAGTTTACTCCTGCGTGCCCATGATCACAAGGCACAACTTCTGAGGGTCTCAAGCTGCAAAAGCACGCGCACACCGCGTTGCTTGGGACTTCTCCGGAAACTTTTATGTTCCTGTGTTTCCAACACCTCGGGCCCTTGGGGTTCAGGACACAGCACTAAGCACAGTCCTGTTCAAGAAGGGGGGACACCACCCACTGCAATGTCCCTTCAGTCTCTTCCTTAGTAAAAGCTACAAACTGCCGGCCAGCCCCAGATCACGAAGCAAGGGTCAGTCCTATCCAGGAGTCTCTTCAGCAACTTCTTCCTTGGCAGAGGTTCTTCTTGACCACGAAAGAGGTCAAAGCCTTTGCAGACTCGACCTGTCCATTTCGCCATTCAAAATTACACTAAATTCTAGGTGTTTCAGTTCTCTTAGTTATACCCCTTCATGTCTTTGAAGTTCGTTGTGCTCAGGGGTCCCTGACCCCTGCCTAAATCAGTTCTGGGTGTCTCCCTCCCAGTGTCACCTTTCTCCCTTTGATACTGGGGGTCTGGACCCTTAATCACTCAGCAGGAGATGGGTCAATTGTTTTATAGCTGCAACCCAGGCCTCTTCACCTCCCGGGGTTTCTCCTCACATACTCTCCAGATGCAGGTCAGCCAGGTGCCATCTCACCCCCTCCCATCTCAGATCCAGACAATCAATCCACATTCAGCAGAGACACACAGAAATGCTTAAAGCACAAAACTCAGCCACTTTCTAAAAGAGTGGTTTCTGAACACACAGTGACAAAACCACTTTCATAGAAAGATGTGTTATGACACTGTGAGTTTATACATACTAAACTTCACCTCTCCATTATAAACTTATAGGAAACTAGGCTAACAAAACACCATACCCAGCTTCCCTCATTCTGTCCTATGGGCAGAATGGCCTTTCACCAGTGAAAACGAAATGGAGTGTTTTTTCACTGTCAGGACATAGCACACACCTCAGTATATGTCCTGCCTTTTACCTACACTGCACCCTGCCCAGGGGTTACCCGGGACCTACCACAGGGGTGCCCACAGTGTACGCAAAGGGAAAGTAAGGCCTGACAAGTGGTTGCACTTGTCAGGACAACATGCTAACTTAGCAAACTGCGCGCAGGCCCTACACTGAAGGCCTGAGTTCCCTTCTCTGCGCGCCTTTGCATTACTAGCCCTTGCACACACAGTGCACATCACTAGGGACTTTTACTAGTAAGGCAAACATACCAATCATGGCCAACCAATTACCATTGTACTTTACATAGGGAACCCTTGTACTTTGACACTGATCAGCAGTGGCAAAGTACCCAAAGCATCTAAATTGGCAACTCTATGTCAGGAAAACGGTCTAGGGGGAAAGCAAAAAGTTTAGGGAACTTTAGCCAAAAAGGCCAAGTCCTACAGTGAACAACAGAAATATCACATAGAGCACCTATCGGGGGATTTGTGATTCAAGCCTCCTCCAAAGGAAAGCATACTGGGCCTCATTTATGTGTTTTTGCCTTATGGCAGCACAGCAGGCCTTCCTGCTACGCTGCCCTATGGCAAAAGAAAAGAGCAGGAATACACCATATCTATGAGACACGGCACATTCCTGTCCTTTTTCCCTGTGCCGGCGCACAATGGGCTGCCATGCACCAACGCAGGCACCTTTGCACCCTGGTGCAAGGGTCACCTGCGTTGAGGGGATGATTGTTTTTGTTAAAGAAGGGAAACCTTCCTGCACAAAAACAATCACAAGAGGCTTTTTCCAATTTTCTATGTGTGCTGCAGAGAAAAAGGATAAACGAGGAGAAATAAAGATATTTCTCCTCGTTGTGCCTCCCTCACACCACCCCTGGGGAGGCGTAAGTTTTTGAGTTGCCTCAGATTTATGATTTCTCGTAAATTTGGGGCAGTGTCAAAATGCCTCGGCTGTTGCTGGGAACGCCCCCAGCAACACCCATTGCATGCCCCTTTAACGCATAAAACTGCATGAAAGGGGACAATATTTACGAGGCAGCATTAAGCCAAAAAAGTGGCTTAGTGCTGCCTCGTAAATATGGAGCCATGGAACGTCACAAAAAGTGACATTCCGACGGAGCAAGGGGCCTCATAAATGAGGCCCACTGTGTCAGTCAGAATGAGAAGGATGTCGCATAGGGAACTCAGAATGCGGAAATCCATTTTTTACAAGCCAGGAGGCCACTACTATCAAAACTTGTATTTGTAAATACATTTTCACCCCGTAGGATATCTTGAAACTGAAGAACAGGAGTTTTTGGTTACACAACTCAATCGTATTCATTTTATCTACCTCAGAAGGATGAAAGGCTAAGTGAAGCCAGTAGGGCCTGGGCCTGTGGCTATGAGGTCAAATGCAAGATTTTGTAGGGGGTGATTTAGTCCAATGAACTGTCAGATCCGGCTTGTAAAACCAGTACAAATCCTGCTATTTACAAACTGTTACATTCATGACAAAACTATTGTTGAATTAAGCTGGGCCCATATCTCATTACCCCTGCCTTTGTATTACCTCTGCTATCAGTTGCACTTTTTATTGCACATCTTGATAACAAAATTAGTAAAATAAAAGCAAAAATGAATGCTGTTGTAAAATCTGAGACATGAGTATAATTTTGCATGCTAGAACATGCAACACTTCTCATGCCTGTGGAGGGTTGAAGCCTTAGACAGCAGCCCTCTATTAGCCTTGCTCAGGAACATCAAACACTATTTACTGCCATGCAAAAAATTTAAGCTTTCAAATTATCCACAGCCATTGGAAAAAATAGAAATCACAAAGGCAACAGGCGGAATGCCAAAAAGCATTTATATATTATTCATATTCCATAATAGAAAAATGATGCGCTGCTGGGCATGGTACCCTTTAAAATGCAAACAAAATCTATTAATCTTGCCAATTACGTGCTTTGGAATTTTGTTGGTGCTAAGGAAACTTCAGAAATTGCCTATGAAGCTATTTTTCAGGTATATATCATTGTTTTTGAGCCAGCTCATTCTCACTCCCTTGTATTGTAGAGAAAGTCAAGTGCAGGCACGCAAACAAGATCAATTTAAGTATAAAAGTGTATATTTGCTGCGCGCTCCAAGGATTTTTGTCAGAGGTGCATTCTGAGGGATACATTCAAGTCCCATTTCCTAATTGTCGGTGGATCCTCAAATAAACAAACAATCATTGGCAATGCCAATTTATCTAGCTTATGAATGAAAGTGCCTTTTGTGTCATTGATGGGTTTAGGCACTAAATAAGTCATTATACATGCACTCTGTCACTCATCTTTTCATCCATGCACCCATTCATCAATCCATTGACTCATTGTTGCATTCACCCTCTGACACAATGGCAATAAAACACACACAAACTCAACAACAAATGCAAGATAAATTAAAACAATACAAGCAAAAAAAGAAAACATGCTGTTGTCTAATCAAAATGGGCATATGCTTGCAATAACAAAACTAAACATAGCAGCAGGTTCTTGTATTGCAAATGTATTGTAAATACTCTATCATCGTTTCATAGTTTAAGCATGGCTGCACATTTATAACCAACTTGTTGGCCATCTTATAATGGTAAAATAATACATTATGTACAACAGCATTCCATAATGGTCTCTTGGTTTAGGGGAAGTGGTCAAGTGGAATGTGGAGCACTGCAGATGAAATGAGTGGCAAGCAAGCAATGTGCTAGCAATGCCTGGAAAGCTGTAGTATCTTTTTAAGGAAACATTAAAATAAAAAGAGGAGAAGCAAATAAGTTAAAAGAGAACTATAAAAGGAGAACATTCAGAACTAAAGGATGACCAGTCAGCCTTGACAATGAAGCAAACTAATTTTCAGGTGGATGCACATACGTGATCAGAAAATGACATCATTCACAAAGCAAGAGAGCCAATGACTGATGCAGACTGTACCATTAACCCAGGCACTTCACTTACATGGATAGAGGCAGAGTGTAAATGACACTCAGACCAATGGCAGAACAGAGCTGAGCCAAAGGTTCTCTATTTATCATATGGATAATATATTTATATATATGGATGTTTGTATTACGTTTTGTTTTAATGCAAGGTCCTGGCAGATAGCTAAGAAGAGATTCTAGCAGGAATTATTACAGTGCAAATCTTCTCCCCCTAGGGCAGAGGTCTTCAAACGTTTGGATGCCGAGACACCCCTGTCAACATTTTGAGGCGTAAGGACCCCCTCCTGACAAAAATTTCTAAACCTGTAGGCAGGGCTACTAGAATTATGGGGCAGGTGAGGACCAAATTACGTGACAGGCTTGACTAAATTGTGTGGGAAGAAAAGGTAAATGATGTTATGTGATGCCGCGTACACAGTAACACAGAGGAAAGATTTCACCCCATCAGTACCAGTGTATAACCAAAATACAGCAATTAACATCAGAAAGATTTCTAGTCAACCTTTGTGAAGGGCCTTCCACTCCGCAGAAATACGTGCTGCCACATTAGAAGCTCACTTGGCCCTGGCCGGGAGAAGCAGGGGTCCCTTAAAACCCTGGCGGTTTTGTGCAGAGTTAAGCAGTTTACCCATGCAGCTTTCCTCTCACCCCCTCCCTTCCATCCCTCTGTCCTCTCCTAACCCCGGATCCCTCTCTCACTTTGCAGGCCATTTTATTTCACCCCTTTTTACAACTTCTGAACTCTCCCCATTCAACCTCTCACTTCACCTTTAACACTCCCAGCCAGGGCTGGTCCTAACACTGGTCGCACACGGTGCAACAGTATTTTTGGTGCCCCACCCCCGTTTCCTCCTTCTCCATGAATTCCTTCACTGCCACTCACCAACAATTCACCTCATCTCTCTATAGCACCTTTCTGACAAACATTTCATTTTTTTATAGCGCTACTCATAGTTTACTCACACTCATTTCTGTGATCTGCATGGTACATATTCTTTGTAGCAGGAACGTTAACCCTCTGCACTGTGTGGGTGACAAGAGTGCCCATGTGAGTGCACGGTGAGCGATGCAACAGTGTGAGAGTAGGGTAAGAGGAGTGACTGCAGGGTGAGTGAGGTGGCTTATGAATTTAGGTGCGGATGCAAGTTCAGAATGGGACGAATGAGTGTATGATTACTGATGGGCTTGTTTGAGTGAGTTGCATATTGAGCAGTGAGGGGGACAGGTGAGTGAAGTGTCACATGAGTGCAGGATGAGTAGTGTACTTGTGTGGCTGCAGGGTGAGGTATAGGATGAACAGCGCAAGTGCATTGTGAGTGCAGAGTGATCACTGTGAGTGCAGGGTGAGCGGGTGAATGGTTGAGTGCATTGTGATCGCTGTGAATGCAGGGTGAGCGTGAAAGTGAAGGGCGAGAATGACGAGTGAGTTGTCTGAATGCAGAGTGCATTCCCAGACACTTGAAGTAACTCAGCATGTTATGGACGGCGGCGTAGGGTTTAAGATCTAAGTTAAACTATTGCTATTATGGCATTAATCGGGGATCGAGGAAATAAATAATGTGCTGATCCTGCAACAAACTTCCAGTCCTATGGTTAGGGTTGCCAGCAGATTATTTTGATGGCCCAGTCGGTACAAAAATAAGCAGTCACCTAAAGCTGTATTTTAAGCACTTATCTGTGCATACTTCGAACAGCAAATATAAATAGAAAGCACTTTTAATTGTGTTCTAGGGCTGCCTCAATGATCCATGACTGATAATTAAAGAGAACAAAGACAGAAAAGTCACATAACGAATGCATACATACTTTTTTATTTATAAGTCTATTTAGTGTCAAGAGGAGGTCTTTGCAGGCTCTTTAAACAAAACACGGCAGGCATTTTTCTTTTGGCAACCCTACTTTATATTCCTTTTCATGAAATGCATTCTCACACTGCAGCAGTAAAGGTAAAATACAAATGTAAGGAATAGGCAGAGTGGGGGCCCAGGGGGTACTGGAACCAGGAAAAAAACTAAGCCTCTGTAACCAGTTTACAAAGGCATTTAAACATGCAAATGGTCTTTAAAGACCTGTGAAAAACTCGGGCGTGCCGGAGATAAGACTCCAGACACTGCAGCAGCCCGGGCTGAGACGCAGGACGGGGGAAGAGGGGAGGCTGAAGCCCTTGGGCCTCGGCAGAAGTGTGACTGGGAAGGCGCGACCCCCTTTGCATCGCTCCACGGCCCCCCTGGGGGTCGCGCCCCACAGTTTGAAGACCCCTGCCCTAGGGTTTGTCAGAGGGAGTAATCAATAAAAAAATAATTCCCTACAAAAGAAAACTGACATTTAATATAACAAAATAACAATTTGTAAGTTTCAATACAGAATAACAAAAATCAACCCTGAAATGCCTTTGGATTTTAACATATGATTTTCACAATCAATATGTTAGGCCTAATGTGTTTAGCAAACCTTTTTACAATAAACAGTTCAGACCTATGGTAACAAAAATATTTTTTCTAGTGAACCAATCAGGCCTGTAGCTATCATCAACAGTTTATCACCATCACCAACTGAGGCCTCCTGTACTGAGTTTTCCCACCAGCAACCATCTGGCATTCAGTCATAAAATTACATAGTATACAAAATTACAGAGCCTGATTCACAAAGGTAAACTTACACTTTTGTATACGTATACTTGTTTTTTAATAATCACAAACCTTGATTTAATAGTAAGTTTACAACTGTGGACACTCCGCATTCAGGGTGGAGAACTCCACACATCACAACATAGGTCTGTCCTATCTTTTTAAATGCAAAGTTCTCCGCCCGACTGCGGACTCTCTGCAGTCATAAACTTACTATTAACTCGTAGTTTGTGAATACCAAACAAATCCTTTAATTTACCAAAAAGTGTGAGTTTACCTTTGTGAATCAGGCCCACAGTTGGCAAAGTAAAATACTATACCTCCTAAGAGGGCCTAACAAGGATTCTGACAGTACAAATCTTCTATACCCATGGTTTGCAAAGGGGGTAACCAGCAGCAAAACTGTGCTTACTGCTGTAATCTGTGAGATTCCATGTAACAAGATGCCTATCTGTAAACGTTACTATAGATTACAAATTTGTTCAAAATTTGTTTGTTCGAAACAATATACAACCCCTTCCAATAGGGCCTTAACGATAATCATCACAGTGAAATTCTACTCCCAGGGTTTGTCAGAGTGGGTGAACAACACCAAAAGCCTTCTTTACCCTGGTAATCTGTGAGATTACATGTAACCAAATACCTTTCTATGGCCTGTAACATAATGTGATAACAATCCACTATTAGAGGCCTATTGGCTTTACTAAATGCTTTTCACAGTACATAGACCAGGCCTACTGCATCTGTAATACATTTTCATAATAAGCAGACCAGACCTATGGCATTGGGCATGACATTTCCCTGCACACCAATAAAGAATATAGTTGTTATCACTGTCTTGTCACAATAACCAACTCAGGCCTACAGTACTGAGTGTAAGCTTTCCCATAAGGCAACCGTCAGGCATACAGTCACAAATCTGCAATGTATACAAAATTATGGTTGGCAAAGCAAATTTATATCTTTCCTAACAGGGCTTAAAAATGATTTTCACAGTGCAAACTTTCTGCACTTGTGGTTTGCCAGAAGGAGTAACTAAAACCAAAATTCTTGCCTACTAAGGTAATCTATGAGATTCCAAGTAACAAAACTCTATGGGCTTTAATTCAGATTTGACTTTAACGTATGCTTTTCAAAATTAAAATTTCAGGCCTACTGCCTTTATCATATCTTTTCATAATAAAGAAATCAGGCATATGGCCTTTATCACTGGCTTGTCATCATAACCAACTCAAGCCCATTGTACTGAGTGTAAACTTTCCACAAGGCAACCATCCGGCATACAGTCATAAAAGTGCACCTTTATACAAAATCTCAGGTGGCTAAGCAAAATGCTATCTTCCCTAAGAGAGATGAAAAAGATTATTGTATTGTGTATCTTCTATCCACACAGTTTGTTCGGGCAGATCACCAAGCGAAAACCTTTGCCTATTACAGTAATCAGTACAATTCCATGTAAAAAAAAAATATGCCTACAGGCTTTTGTAAAGAGTAATAACAATCCATCCATAAAAGCTTAATATCTTTAACTCATGCTTTTCACAATAAATCGGTCAGGTCTACCGAATTTGTCATAATGTTTCGAAATAAGTAGACCAAGCCTATGAAACCTGGCAAGACCCTTCCCAATGAACAGATTAAACATTTAACCTTTAACATTGGCTTACTTTACCCAACACTGGCCTTTTCTAGTGCACATAAACAAGCAACCATCATGCATACAGTTATATAAAATTACAAAATATGTGAGATTACATGTAACAAAATATCTGTCCAAAGCCTGAAATACAATGTGATAACAACCAACTGTTAAAGGCTTACTGGCTTTAACTTATGTTTTTCACAATTAATATGCTAGACCAACTGCTTTTGTCATACATAATTACATAATTACAGTTCGCTACCCAAAATACTATCTCTCCTAAGGCTCCTTAACAAGGATTCTCAGAAAGCAAACATTCTATATCCACAATTTTTCACACTTGGGGACCAAAACCAATGCCTACTACAGAAATCTGTGAGACACCATGTGACAAAATACCTATCTGTAGTCTTTAATATTGAGTAATGGCAAGCCACTCTTAAATATCTATCGACTTTAATATATGCTTTTCACAATAAATATGTGATGCCTAGTGCCTTTATCGTAACATTTCATAATAAACAGATTATGCCTACAGCTTAATCATTGGCTTTCCACCATAACCAACTGAAATATGCTGCTTCAAGTAAAACTTTGCCACAAGCCAAAAAGTGTTGGAAAGACACAAATTCAGCCAAATCAAATCCTGTAGTCAGGGGAACCAACATGTGGATGGAGTTTTATGTTGATCAAATAAGGTTAGGTGACCATTATTAGACTCCCACAAAGAACCAGGATCTAAGTCCTCAGATGAGCCAAATGGATTACTGTTGGTTATCAGTTCTTATCTTCACACTCCCCAATTTCTATGGGCCAGATGCATCAACAATCCATTTTGCGATTTTCTAATTGTGAATTCCTGCGATTCACAATTAGAAAATCACAAAATGGAATGCATGAAAGTGTGTTTAACACTTTCTGCGATTCCTAGGGGATCGCAAATGACCTACCTCATGAATATTAATGAGGTAGGTCGCAATTTGCGACCCCATAGGAATCGCAAAAATCACAGGGATGGTGGCCTGCTGGGGTCAGCAGACCACCATGTCCGTGATTGCTTTTAAATAAAGCAATCTTTTTTTTGGTAAAGCAGCCCGATTTCCTTAAAGGAAAACGGGATGCTTTACAAAAGAGAAAATGAAAACTTTTCCTTTCATTTTCTAAGAGCAGGCAGTGGTCCATGGGACCACTGCCTGCTCTTAGAAAATGCATTTACAGACATTCACAAAGGGGAAGGGGTCCCTTGGGGACCCCTTCCCATTTGTGAATTGGTTTGAAGTAGGTGGTAAAATACGAATGTTTTGCAACCGCATTTCGGTCGCAAAACCTTCATGCATACCGATGCGATTCGGTATTAGGAAGGGATGCCCTAAACACGCCCCTTCCTAACAGCGAATCGCAAACCCATTTTGTGATTCGATAACAGGTTACCGAATCGCAAAATAGGGTTTGCTGCAACAGAAAGGCATTTTTTAGCGTTCGCAAACGGCCGATTCTGCGAATCGGCCGTTTGCAAAGGCAAAAAATGCTTGATGCATATGGCTCTAAGGGCCATATGTATCAAAGGATACATTAGCGATTCTCAAATAGCGATTTTTAGGGAATCGCTATTTGAGAATCGCAAAACGCTATGTATGTAGGATTTGCAATAAATTTTGCGAATCCTACATATTCCTTAATTGCGAATCGCAAATTGCGATTCGCAATTAAGAATACCTCCCCATTCATTCCTATGGGCCTAGAGGCCCATAGGAATGAATGGGAAGACATTCTCAATTTGCGATTCCCAATTAGAGAATCGCAAATTGCGAATGCAATTTCAAGGGTGCCAGGGTGTCAAAAGGACACCCTGTTGCACCCTGAAATGAGCATGGGTGCAGATGTGGCGCACATACATGCCCTAAGGGCATGTATGTGAGTCACATGGCACTTTGAAAAATGCAAAAAAGTGCATTTTTCAAAGAAATCGCAAATTACCACCAACTTGAAGTTGGTGGTAATTCTGCGATTCCTAGTCCAAATTGCACTTTTTCTGTGCTTCTTACATTGCATTTAAGGAATCGCAATTTGCGATTCCTTAAATGCAATCGCAACATAGGGAATCGCAAAATTTGCGATTCCTTATTTTGCGAAGGGTGTTTTGTGTCATACATTGGACACTGCAATTTTGCGATCACAAACGCCGAAATTCTGCGAATTTCGGCGTTTGCGATCGCAAAATTGCCTTCATACATATGGCCCTAAATTCTTTTTCTCTGAGAATTCATCGCTTAGCTTCTTCATGTCATTAGGAAAGAAGCTTATTAGAGCTTCCTTTCTACCAAATCCTGAAAAAGAGTGATGTCTGTGTTAGCTACTAAGTTATAATGATGACTGAATATCGAAATATTGAGGACAAAATATTGTGGGGCCAAAATATCAATGCATACATATTATGAACCGAAATACTGTGAAGGTAAATGCATGTAGTGAAGAATGGATTTACTATTTTTAATTCCATATATATGTTCTTTGAAAATATACATATCATCAAGGTATATCTATGTGGAGTTAACTATAGTAAAGCAATACATCCCTACATATACTTTAAGTGTCAATATTTTGATCCTTGATCTTTAGAGCATGTTATTTTGCCCTCAATAATTTTTCCCCAAAAAATGTAAGATTTTCCTTTGGCAAACCAATGATCACTTGATGATTGCATAATTCTCATGCCTCCAACAACCATACAACACTCACAGTCTGATCCAAAACAGGTTGGAGAATATTCTTTCAAACATGTGTGCCACTACACAACTGTAGACATTAAATCATATCAAAGATTTTATTTAAAACACATAAAAAACAAAGAATCCTAGATTTTCATCATTAAAAGCACAGTACAAGAGTGAGTTAATTCACACAATATTGCATAGAAATCTGTGTAATCAAAATTTGCTGCTTTTTGTTTAAAAATAAGCAAAACACATGCCACCACCACCACCAATACCACCACCACCAATACCAATACCACCACCACCAATACCACTACCACCACCACCAATACCACCACCAATACCACCACCACCAATACCACCACCAATACCACCATCACTACCAATAACACTGCCAATACCAATACCACCACCACCAATACCACCACCAATACCACTACCACAAATACCACCACCACCAATACCACCACTACCAATACCACCACCACTAATACCACCACCACCAATACCACCACCACCACCAATACCACCACGAATGCCACCCCCACCAATACCACCACCACCAATACCACCACCACTAATACCACCACCAACACCACCACCAATACCACCACCACCACCAATACCACCACCACCAATACCACCACCACCACCAATACCACCACCACCAATACCACCACCACCAATATCACCACCACCTCCAATACCACCATCACCACCAATACCACTACCACCAATACCACCACCACCAATAGCACCACCACCAATACCACCACCACCAATACCACCACCAATACCACCACCACCAATGCCAATACCACCACCACCAATACCAATACCACCACCAATACCGATACCACCACCAATACCACCACCAATACCACCACCACCAATACCACTACCACTACCACCACCAATACCACCACCACCAATACCTCCACCACCAATACCACCAATACCCTCAGAGTTACTTATATGTATTAAAAAGGAAGGTTTGGGCCTTGCAAAAGGTTTAGTTTGCCATGTAGAAATGGCAGTTTAAAATTGCACACACAGAGTGCAATGGTAGGCCTGAGACATTTTTTAATTGCTACTTAGGTGGGCAGTACAATCAGTTTTGCAGGCCCACTAGTAGCATTTAATTTAAATGCCGCAGGCACACGTACTGCCACTTTACTAGAGACTTACAAGTAAACTAAATATGCTGATTGTGAAGAAGGCAATATTACCATGTTTTGAGGAGTGAGCATATGCACTTTAGCACTGGTTAGCAGTGAGAAAGTGGACATAGTCCTAAAGCCAGCAAAGTCCTAAAGGTCAGCAAAAAAGGAGGAGGAAGGCAAAAAGTTGGGGGGGAAGACCACTCCATGGCTGACAGGTCTAACATATGTTTTTAAATCCAGCTTTTAATTTGAAGAGAAGAATTCTAAAAGAAACTCATCTGTCTTGCTCTTTGAGGGCTGATGCTGGGAAGAAGACAGGTGATTTGACAGTGGACTGGCCCAACTTGACTGGCTGCCTTGGCACACATGTTTAACCCCATTCTAAAGTTGATCTCATATTGTCTTCTCTTGGATGTGGTTTGTATGTTATTCCACTAGTGTGACAAACACCATCTGATAGTTGCAGGAAAACACATTTATTTAGTTCTGCAATCTCCACACTCTACAAGTATCTTCAACTAAAATGGCCCAAGTCATCATATTTACCTTCCTCCAGAACTCTTATGTACCTGGTTAATGAGCTGTATATCTGTTTGAGCTGCTGATTACGTTTGGCATAAGCAGCCTGTACAAACCTCATTTTGCATGGTATCCTTGTTTGATTATATCATTTGATGGGTCTATTGAACACTAGTGGTGGTGTTTGTCACAGGATGAATAATGGGATAATTTTTAGGTTGAGCCTGGCGGCAGCGCGCATGCGCTGCTCGCTCTGCGAGACTGCTGTAGTAGGGTATGAGAGAGAAGCCGCGCCCACGCTCCGCCCATATTTTTCATTGGCTTGCATCATTGTCTTTCGTAAATGCTGCCTTCGGATTCGTTAATAGGCTTGTTCGTCCCTCCTTAGTATGGCCTTGTCTTCATTTGTAACCTAATCAAAAACTGAAAAATTGTGCTGTTCCTAAACAAACCAGAAAAAATGGTAATGCAGGTCACAGTAGTTTTCTACATCCAAATAGATGGGAATCCATTTATTTGGAATGTAATGCCCTCACACACCCCATAGGGTGTCATGCTTCATCATCGGGCTGCTCCTCGTCTGGCCGGCGCTGCAATGCCTGACGGGCTCCCAATGCGGGGCACTTTGGCGGAGATCTTTTTTCCAAGTAGCCATTTGGTGCCGTGGGGGTGAGGGGTCTAGTGAGTGTAGATTCATTTGTTACCTCCCATGGCGACTGGACCCTTTACTTCCGTTGTTACACAGGACCTGTTATTTAGTCTGTAAGCACTATTTACTTTATTGAGTTTCTCTTACTGCAGGCCGGAAATGCGCTACTTCAGCTGAAACCGCTTGTGTTTTTTTAAGCAGCACGGCTGCCCCCGTAACACGGGCTCCTGCTTTCAATCATTTTAACGCTGCATTATCTCGTGTCTGTTTCAACCCCCCCAAGTAAAATTGATTTAGAAATGATTAGCAAATTGAGTCATGTGAATTGCAGGTAGCGCATAATCCTGTGCTAATGGGCTAAAGCTGACAACAGCACATCTGTGTTACATGTCATCTGCACTAAAGCCACCTGATGGGTTGTTTTTAAAAGCCTGTTTTCTTAACAACAACATCACCACCACCACCAATACCACCACCTCCACCACCATCAATACCACCACCACCACCAATACCACCACCACCAATACCACCATCACCAATACCACCACCACTACCACCACCAATACCAGCACCATCAATACCACCAATACCACTGCCAATACCAATACCACCACCACCACCAATACCACCACCAATACCAATACCACCACCAATAGCAATACCACCACCAATACCACATCCACCAATACCACCACCACCACCAATACCAATACCACCAATACCACCACAAACACCAATACCACCAGCACCAATACCACCTCCACCACCAATACCACCACCAATACCACAACCACCAATACCACCACCAATACCATCACCACCAATATCACCACCACCAATACCACCACCAATACCACCACCACCAATGCCACCATTACCACCACCACCACCAATATCACCACCACCAATACCACCACCACCAATACCACCACCAATACCACCGCCAATACCAATACCACCACCACCAATACCACCACTAATACCACCAATACCAATACCACCACCATTACCAATACCACCACCACCACCAATACCACCACCACCAATACCATCACCACCACCACCAGCAGTACCACCACCACCAATATCACCACCACCAATACCAATACCACCACCACCAATACCACCACCAATACCACCACCACCAATACCACCACCACCAATACCACCACCACCAATACCACCACCACCAATACCACCCCCACCACCAATACCACCACCAATACCACTACCATCACCAATACCACCAATACCACCACCACCAATACCACCACCACCAATACCACCACCACCACCACCAATACCACCAATACCACCAACAGTGGTGAAAGGACTTAGGAGCTTTGCTTCACTGTCACTGGCACCGGTTGGAGCACAACGGGGAAGAATGGGAGGATACTGGCATAGACTACCATCACCTGCATGGAGCAGGGCAGAGACTAGGGGTGGGCGAAAATTCCGCTCCACGAGCGGAGTTTGCAGAGTTTTGCCCACTACGCGTTCTGCTTGGAGCGCAGAGTTTTGGCAAAACTGCACCAACCGTCACATAGCAGAGTTTTTTCTCACACGTGGCTCACCAATGCTAATTTGGCGAGCGAGAATTAGCATCTCCTAGCGTGATATTTGGGCGCTACAGTGCCTCCCCATGAGATTTCTCAACACGGGGGGTTGCGTCTGGTCTCAACCTTCCGTGTTGAGAAACTTGCCGCTCAAGTAGAAAATCTACTCAAGCGGCAGAAAGAAGCAGCGCTCTTGGAACAAGCTAACAGCACTAAAAATCAGCGCAAGCAGTGCAATGTGCCGAATTCTGGTTGCTCGCGACAATCTGCAGAATCTCGTGAAGTTTTTATTTAAATCTGCAGAATTTTGCGTAGTGAAACATAGCGAGTTCTGCCCACCCCTAGTAGAAACGAGGAGTCAGTTAGCTCCTGCAGGGCCATACAGCAGAAGGACCTGTATCTATGGACCTGCGCCTTACTGGGTAAGGATTAATGTGCAGCAATGGTGAACAAAAAAAGTAATTAGATCCGGCGATGGAGCAATGGCGGCCACAATGATAACAGCTAACACCCACCAAACCTATTAACGGCCACCGTGGAGTACATGCTTCAGGGTAATAGCGAGAAATTTACAGAGCTTTACAGCAGTACATAATTTAAAAACATCCCTGGAACCTACAATTTTGGACACTATGATTATTTATGTGGGAATTCTTTGGGAAGAACAGAGAAAAACCCAAAGACAAAGTGAGCAATCAGGAAGCTATTCTGATGATGATGCAACCATGTAAGTCTGCTGCTCAGTCACAGATGGAGGCCCTGCAAAAAGAAGTGGGATTGCTGAGATGCAGGGCGGATGATACGGATGGTTGCTCAAGGCGAAATAACATTAGGGTTTTGGGGTTGCAAGAGAAAACTGAAGGACCGCGTATGGACCTCTACATAGAGCAGTGGCTGGTGAACCTGGTCCTGGGAGGCAAGCCGACACCATTCATTTCACTGGAGCACCCAGGGTCCCTGGAAGTCTGCCCCCTCCTGGAGCAAGCCCGAGACCAGTAGTGGCAAGACAGAGGCAATAATCTGAAATTCGCCAGAACCAAAGGTCCATGGCACGTAGAGAACAGCAATGTCACAATTTTTTCTCACTATACAGCAGATTGCAGAGAAACCAGGAGTCATACTAGTCCATAAAACATGGGCTATGACTCTTTAAATTCAAATACACATTATTGTTTAAGGTGAAACTTAAAGTATTGGACGGAGACAAGGCACACTTCTTTTTAGCCCCGAAAGAAACATGGAGCCGGCTAGAGACCCTCAGACCCTAGAGACACAGAGGATGGCTGGATGACATGAAGGACCAGACACCGGACCGCCAGCAAACTCTGAAGCAGATCATCAAAGGAGCGGGCAGCAAAAGAGATGGCACTGGTTGTCGCTGAAATTGAACAAATGGGAACATCTTGAATGGAGACCAGGGTCTCAGATTCGGGCCCGCTTGCCTCATAGGATAGATTCTTACTGGACGACGTACCGGAGAACTTGCAGTATGGCCCACAGATCACCCCAGTGATACGACAGACCATCCTCTGTATCCTTTTTCACATTCTGTGACACTGCTGAGTCAGGCCCCTGAACAATGTGAACATGTAGTTATGGTGTGGAGCAGCAGGGAGGTGGGGGACACTGGATAGGGTATGGCATTGGAGACCATTCCCTTCGAGGTTATGAACCCTACTGAAAGTTGTGGACACCCCACACAGTCCAGAAGAACCTTATATAGGTTGCTGAATTGTTACATGTTTTGGATGTCCATGGCATTTTAATGCACCGTCCAGGGAGGGGGGTGTTTAGGAGGTTTTTTTGAACGTTTAAGTTTGTCATTTGTTGTATGTGTGCACCCACCCTGCACCCTTTCATTAGATGGAACCCATTCACTGAGAGTAGTTCATACCTAACATGGCAATACAGGTTTATAGGAAACTCACCTGGAATGTGTGGGGTATGGGCACACAGATGAAAAGATATACGATTCATGCATACTTGAAAAGGTGCCACATAGAGTTTGCATGCCCCAAGAGACACATTTAACGGCAGATGAACTCACTAAAGTATGTAGACGATGGTGAGTGGATCTCTTTGGCACAAAGTACTCAGGGTACGCTAGAGGGGTCATCATATGGGTGTCCCCAGGAGTTCCATACACAGTGCTGTGCACCCACATGGATCCGGACAAGTGATATGTGGCACTGGAGGGTGTTCTAGATGGTGCGCCATTGGCCTTGGTGGCTAAATGCGCACCCAATACTGGGCAGACACCCTTTTTTGCCTCCCTGACAGCAGCTCTCTTGCGCGAGACACTGGCAGTGTTGTGTGGTGCAGAGACTTTAACTATGTCCCAGATTCAGCAAAAGATAGGTACACACCCTGGTCTTGGGTGTCCAGTCCTGCTTAGCCTGTAGGCAGCTTCGACACTGGGCCGATAACATGCAAGTAGCGGATATATGGCAATTGTTACTCCCCAAAGAGAGGTAATACTCACATTATTCATCAGTACAGACACTACACACCCACTTAAATATGGTACACTGCACATCCAACTTGGTGAACAAATACACACACGTAGAATACCTAGGGCGCACACTTTCAGACCATAATCCTCTCATTGTCACTTTCTCCTGGGGGTCGCCCCACCAGAGGATCCTTTGTGCATCTGGCGATAAAGGCTATAAAGGCACTGAAAGATAAGGTATTCCATATGCAAGCAGGAGAGGCGATAGGGTAGTATCTTACTGAAAACGAGGGCTTGGCAACTGAGGTGGTGGTTGAGTGGGATGCATTTAAAGTGGTACTGCGATGGATGTGCAAGAAAACAATTTATGGAACAAAAAAGGTACTAAGGGAAGAAGTACTGAGAATGGAGGTCGTATTAAAGTCCTAGAAGATGAATATGTGTCATATTCGAACATGTGACAAACACTGACTAAACTTAGAACAGAATATAGGGTGGCCCTGCATAGACTATCAAGCATAAACTTTAGGGAATACCTGACGTGCCAGCAAGGTCTAGGGGACAAGGTTGGCAGCCTACTTGCCTGGTTGTTAAGAACAGTGACCGCTCACACCCCCATTGCAGCTATTTGCACTGGAATGGACCAGATAGTGAACTCTCAAAAGGAAATGAACCAAGTATTTGAGTCATATTATAGGGACCAGTATGAGGACAACACAGGGACTGCATTGTCGACAGTTTCAGCATATCTGGAACAGATAGAGACTCCCACTATTAATCCCTTGCCTAAACAGGAACTGGAGATCCCTGTTACATTGGAAGAAATTAAGCTGACGATCACACAGATCAGAAGGGGGAAAACTCCAGGCACAGATGGGTGTCTGATTGAGTTTTATACTACCTACCAGGTATGATATAGTTGCGGAGAGGGGCACACTATCGAGCTCCATGAGAGAGGCCTTAATTTTGGTGCTCCTGAAGCCAGGCCAGGATACCCTGAATGTGGCATCCTACTCACTATCACTGCTAATTCTAGACTATATGGTGCTGGGCAAGGTAATTGCCAATTAAGTAAGCCTAGCACAGTTGTACACTCTGACCAGATCAGATTTCTTCTGGGTCGAATCACATTCCTCAGATTCTGCAGATTATGTCGAATCATGGACTGGGCGCGAGGCATGGAGATTCTCTTGCTTGGTTGCCTCCTTAGATAATGAGAAGGCATTCGACATGCTGGGATGGCCTTACTTTACGATGGTGTTGTGCAGGTTGAGCATGGACCCAAATTTCTTTAAGTGGCTATCACTGCTATATGCGCCACCAGTGGCATAGGTATGCATGAGTTGTATCGGATATGCTTCTGGTGAATAGGGGCACCAGACAGGGCTGCCCCCTCTCTTCTATTTTATTTGCCCTGGCCATGGAGCCCTTGGCGTGCCTATTGTGACCAACGGGCTGCAGTGGGGTATGGTGAGCGAACTCCCTGATATTGTGTTGCTTTATGCTGACAACTCCTTGATCTATCTCAGTGGAGGACCTGAGTTGCTGCCAAAGGTGATGGCTCGTTTGGATGATTTCAGGCTAGTATCCGGGCACCAAATTAACTGGGATAAATGTGTCTATTCCCACTAACTCCTTTGTCTGAACCCCAAAGACGGCCGCTATCCAGTGTGCGATTGCAAAGTAAACTGGATACTATTAAATTTCTGGGAGTACAAGTCTACCATGCAGAGACCGAGATGATAGATGGCATATTGGGCCGGGCGTTGTACTTGATTTGTCAGTCACTTTCCTTCTAGACTCAATTGCCATTGTCCCCAATGGGAAGAGTCTCCGATCAAAAATGTTGAGACTACCTCGGATTCTTTATTATTTTGCGGCTCTCCCAGCAGTTTTGCAGCAATCATGCTTCAGAGATCTGCAGCAATTTCTCACTCTGCTGGTTTGGGGCAATGGTAGGTGTCGGGCTGCACTTAGTATGTTGGGGACTCCCAACTATGAGCTGTATTAAGCTGCAGCACAATTGCATTGGCCGATGCATTGGCTGGGGCAGAAGGTGGGTTTGGAGTATGGCTGTGTGGTGTTGGAGGCAGTAGCGGCTCGTAGTGGGAGTGTTGCGGGGCGGTGGGGTGGGGCGGGGGTAGTAAACTCCGGCATACGGCCGACCAGAGGTAAGTACATAAATAAATAAAGAAAACGAATTACATTGCGCGCACTGCAACGCCATTTGCGTTGCAGCGCGCGCAATGTAATTCGTTTTCTTTCTTTATTTATGTACTTACCTCCGGTCGGCCGTATGCCGGAGTTTACTACCCCCACCATGCCCCTCCCCCGCCCCACCCCACCGCCCCGCAACACTCCCACTACGAGCCGCTACTGGTTGGAGGTGGTTCCTACATGGGGCAATAAGACAATGCCTTACGCACAAGTCTTCTTATCTGGACGATACTGAAGTGTGGTTCACTACATGCATTGTATCAGACAGGAGATTAGGCGGATTAGGCAGAAGCAGAAGTGCAGGTTTGAGCCGATTTAGCGACAGAAGGTACATTGAGAACTTTCGATTGCTTGACAATTACGAACAACCTGAGACCAGGGCAGTTTCTGCTATACTCAGATCTGAAGAAGGTGATGTTGGCGCTGATCAAGAAATGCCCCTTACAGTGGTACCATTAGAGGTGATACTGACTAATGAGGGGACCAAGAAAGCTATAACATGCCTTTACAAGGCACTATTACAACATCACTATAAGGGGGCTACAAGGCTCAAGGAGCAGTAGTTCCATGCTCTGGGAGCTAACATCTCGGGCAATATGTGAGCCTGATGCCTGAACTCAGTCAAACTTGTTTCGAGGAATGCATGATTCAGATTTGACGAGTTTAATTATATCTATCACACTTATCTGACGCCAGAAAAAAATTGGTCAGATGTACCATGGGGCAAGGACCACATGCCCTCGGTGCACAGGGGGCACTGCAGATTTCGTGCACATGGTGTGGTCCTGTCCGGTGATATCCTGATTCTGATTGTGGGAAGTGACCACCTGTCTTCTCCCACTGGACCCCCTACAGAGTTTGTTAGATGTGAGACCTGTTATTAAAAAGGCGAAGAGCATTGCTCGCTTCCAGAGCCTGGCCCTGTTCCTGGCAAAATGAAGTATAGCCATGGCATGGAAATCTGATGCAACATCGGCTCAAGATCGCTGGCGCAATGAAGTGGTTAAGTGGGCCAGGGCAGAGATGGCTGTTTATACAGATATATGGTCCAGGGTGGATGGACTGAGTTTCTGGGGCTCCAGGACACCTTTTTGGACAAGCTAGATCCCAAATTGGACATGCGTCCTCCATTAATAGAGACAGCGTCACCGGTAGAGTCTGATGTTGAGGCAAGGATTTGGGATGCGCTGGAGCCCGAGAACAGAGAGATACTAGAGGATGCAGTAATTGCTGAAGGTCCTCCTCAATGAGATTTGGGGCATGAGGTGGTGGGAGTGGGTATGACCTGTTTGGAGGATGGACAAGGCAGATGGTTATGTTGGAGAGAGGTGGGGGATGGGCGGTGCATGCACTACTCTTTATGCTGTTACTGTTGTTGAAATTTTTGAAATGGTATCGATAAATTGGCTAATTATGGAAGCAGTGGCCTTCAATTCGGTGACCGGTTGCAGTAATCCATTGTGCATGGGGCATTAGCATAAATGATACTGTCTATGGACGTCTAATTGTCACCATATTTATATGGTAATGTAATGTTGAAGTAAAAATTGCCAATAAAGATACTAAAAATAAGGATTATAGAGCATTGGATATATTCCTCTAACTCTTTATTTGTTTTTTCACTCTCTCCATTGCTTTGTGGGTCATAACCAAAAGAGTAGTTAATTACATGCCTGGAAACGTGCCTATTTCTTACCTGAATCATCAGAGAAACTGTTCGTCTGAATATGGTGATCACAGAAGGAAAACTGTTGAGAAAAAGATCTGGTATACAAAGTTTTCTGTTACCTGTTTTTCTGTGTACTGTTGTTTTAGCACTAGGAAGCGTGCCTGTACCCCAATGAAAATGTTTACCCATTCCACCACACACAGTACTCTATTGCCTTAAACCTAGATTGGGGCTAGTCTGATGCCCTGAATATACATATAAATGGTGCGAAGACAGATTTGTATGCTGGGTCGCCATCTTCATTAGAAGACTGAGCAGTCCTGTGGTGCAAGGTGTCAGAGTATGCCCTGTATGGTGTGATTCACATGCTCTCCACCATACGAAGAAACTAATGGAGAGTTGCACAGAATGTTGATGGTATGGAAGGGATTTTTCCTCTTTTTTAAACTTTAAAATATAATTATGGTCTGCTAGAGGGCATGATCAGTGCAATGGTCTGTTCATGAATAGGAAAAACTCAGCAATCCTGCTTTATGCTGTCTGAGCCCTTTAAAGGGAAAGGGGTTGAGACAAGAATTAGACTTTGCCTTGCAATGAGCAACATCATCTTCTGAGTAGGTGTCATGTGGAGAGTAGAGAGGGATGGATGAATTTTGCTGCAATTTCTTATGGACAGCAGGTTGCAGGACTGGCATGGTGCTGATAAATCAAAGGCACATCTGTATGGTTAAGGCCTGCTCATGGGCGTTTTGACTACTTTGATTGATGTCTGTTAGACAATCAGGTGTTCTGAGTATATTTTTCTGGATACCGTAGGCATATTTCTTCCTGGATATTTAAACATGATGCATTCCATATATATGGTATCATAGTACACACGGGGAAGTGGTGTATTATTACTGGAGTACTCTCTGAAGAGAACCTGTGCCCCACAATCGTCATGGCAACCAAAACAGCGGTGGCTTCTGTTAGTAATGTTAGGTAGCACGCGCTTCTGCGCAAGCAGGACCTTGAGAGAGCCCATGATAAAGTAAAGCAGTGCCAACTGTAACTATTATTGAAATATAGAGAAAAGAAATTCTACTAACAGCCAAGATTTCTAATAGCACCCCTTTTTTGTCAATCATGAACAAAGTCCCACTGCTTATCTTACACTTCGACTTCTCATCACTTACCTTGGATATTTACATTGCTTTTTTTTACACAATCAGGCTTATAACATTCGCCCTTCCCGTGGCATCACGCAAAGTAAAAATCGTGAGTAAGCAAGTTGTGAGAGTTTTCTAAAGCCCATGCGACAGTTCAATTATGTGGAGCTCTCTCTCCTGACCTCAGTCTGTAACTAGAGGGTCACTCGTGGGAATCATTTTGAAACAGAGACCCCATGCCTCACTCATCATTGCAAGTGCCATTCACTCCTGTGAAGGTCGATGCAAGCACTCACTCACGACGGGTTGAATGTTACAGCTGGTGAGAAGCGACAGAACGTGAACTGCAAAGAGGGCTCTGTGCAGACGTCTGATTTGTGGAGAGCAGCTCCAGACACTTGTAGGGGCATCAGGAAGTGACCTCGCCAAATGTAAGATTTCTTACATATCCAATAATTTGATTGGAAGATCCACTTTGGGGACTTCAGGGTGCTGCTTCACTATTTGTGAATGCCACAAGTCTATTTTGGTAACGTGTTGGTGCGATCCTGTTGACTTTAAAGGTATTTTGATTTTTTTTAAAATAATTTTTCTGAAGTTACTTCTTATGTTGTCCATGATGCCAATGACAGAATCTCTTCCTGCAACGTCATCAAATATGCTAATTAGTTCTCGCTCTTGAGATTTTGCAAAACTTGAGGGGGGGAGGGGAGGTCAATAAACTAGCTATTATTAAGCTAGGTAATAACAATGCCTGTCTACTACGCTAGGAAATGGCAAAACTACGGTTGCCATGACTATGAGAACAAGGGATTATTAATAAGAGAGTTTGCTTTTTGGAGCCGAAGCATACTGGTTGATGATTCACGTGTCCATATAAGACAAAAAGAAATTCCGTGAAATTGAAAACCATGACTAGAATTTGCAAAACACGTTAGCAAAAAGCACAAGCAATAATCAGCGATTTAGGTTTCTCCTGGAACCCTGACTTTTCCCCTATGTAACATGTTTAATATGTGAAACATCCTGCAGTCACAAACGACTCTCTTGAGAATTCAATTTGTCACCACTTGTTTTCTTGCCATGCTATGTATTCTTAAATGTTGTAAAATATCTATTAAGAATATTTCTCACCCGAAATGGCTCCTAAACTATAGATGCTCTCACTGTGTTCCAGGAGAGGATTATCTATGCTGGCATACATGTGCATTTGATTTGCTTGCCTGAGAGCTATACCCTGGCACACTTACAACATAAATAGAGATTGCGAGAAATTCCATATATGGGCTGTGGGAGAATGTGGTATAGGAGTGTGCGCAATGGTGGAGCGCGAGGGAAGGCGATGTGGGTGGGTAGGCTGTGGACTCAGCTGTCAGCCACGGGGAGGATACTGAAAGAGAGGTATTATGCCTAAATATGTCTAAGAAGCAAGGCGCCGGGACAGAGAACAGAGAGCGGACGGCAGGGAATGGAGAAATAGTGACTTCAAAAACAGAGGTGGAAAAAACAGGAAAGTCTGTACCTTCCATTTACCTGCATATTGATGATGGCAGGGCCTTGGTAGTGGGATGCGTTTTATCCCGTGTTTAGTTCACCAATAAATGCTTTTTAAAGCCAGTGAAAACTCTCAAACGCCACATAAAAATAAGCACGTTCCCCCTCTGTAATTATCAGTTTCCACAGAGAAATACCCCCCTCCTTTCCCTTCTCCCCGAGTCCGAAAGGCTGCGCGCGCTGCACGTCGTTCCTCGGATCCTGGCACACTCTCGAACGTACTCGAACGTCGGGTCTATTTTCCTTTGGCAACAAAACCGATCCGCGGATGACCACATGACCAATTAAAGTAATCAGCAACAGCCATTTCTGTCATTGAGTATTAGGATTTGTAACAGGGTGCCCTAACATCTGTCCGAGGTTTTCACTACGTCCAGCCGTACCTCACCGCGGCTGAACGTTCACATCTGGAGTCTAGACTTCATGACTCTGTCGGCTGGCCGCGAAAGACCCCGAATAACATAGCCTTTTCTATTCCTCTCCCTCAGTTGAGTGTTTTGGGGATTTAGGTGCTACTGTCTCTCTGTCGCAAATCTAAACAAGCACAGTGGACAGAGTCTCTTATAGTATAAATGTAAGAACAAAGGGCAATAAAGTAAATAGGCAAACGAGTGTTTATAGGAATAGAGTCATTCAACTAGCATTATATATATATATCTATATATATACATATATATATACATATATATATATATATATATATATATACATATATATATATATATATATATATATACATATACATATATATATACATGTATATATATATACATACATATATATATATATATATATATATATATATATATATATATATATATATATACATACATACATACATACATACATACATACATATATATATATATATATAAGGACCTCCTTCTCACAAGTAGATCCAGAGAAAAGAACGGCACTCGATGGGGCTTCGGAATCAGGATGTGAGTTTTATTCCATCAAAAGAAAATATCGGTACAAGCGTCTACGCGTTTCGGCGTTGAGCCTTTGTCACAGATATATACATATATATTTCCTACTGGCAGTCGCCAGTAGGTAGTTATAGTTAGAACCTTGTTTCTATTCAAAAAGCGTTTTTTCTTTTGCCGATAACTTTGGCGCCATTTGACGAATCTTCACGAAATTTTCAAAACTAATGGCCCGCTCAGGTCAGCTGCGGTCTTAAAAGTTTCGGAGCGATTCGTCAAGCGGGGGCTGAAAAAATAGGGGGGCCCCAAAACGTGTTTTCTCCATGTTAATTTCCATTGGAAACTTTAGACACGGCTACAGCCTGAACTGCGGAACGGAATTACATCAAATGTGGCAAAAAGGTAGCTTTTGGTCCAGAAAGCACGCTTTTCTTTAAATGGTGTAATCTGTTCAGTAGTTTTTGAGTTATTTAAAGATTTACAGGTATCGATCTTTGAGAATTGTGAGATCTGATTGGCTGAACCCTCCCAATCACGAGCTTGTTTCTGATTGGCTGCCAACACTTCAAACCAGGAAGTATTGGCAGCCATCTTGTGACTCAGTACCGAGTGATCAATCAATCAATCAATCAGGGGAATTGCAAGTGAACTACTCACCCGTGAGGGTCTCAAGGCACTGGGGGGGGGGTAAAGCAGCTCCGTTCAGTCGAAGAGCCAGGTCTTGAGTGTCTTCCTGAAGATATTCAGGAAGGGGGCTCGTCTTACGTCGATCGGTACTCATTCCAGGTCTTGGCCTCAATGTAGGAGAAGGCTCTACCCCCCGTTCTGGCTCTGCGGATGCGCGGGGTTTCGGCGAGGACGAGGTCGGCGGATCAGAGATTTCGCTTTGGTGCATGGAAGGACATTCTCTCGTTGAGGTATTGGGGTCCGGTGTTGCAAAGGAATTTTTAGGCATGGATGGGTATCTTGAAAGTAACTCTCTTCTCTATGGGGAGCCAGTGGAGGTTCCGCAGGTTTTGGGTGATGTGCTCGTATCGAGGGATACCGAGGACGAGTCTGGCTGCGGTGTTCTGTATGGTCTGGAGTTTGCGGAGCAGAGACTTGTTGATCCCGGCGTAGAGGGCGTTTCCGTAGTCTAGTTTGCTGGATATGAGTGTGTGGTTGACGGTCTTCCTTGATTCGGGGGGGATCCATTTGAAGGTCTTTTGGAGGATGCGGAGGGTGTTGAAGCAGCTACATCCAGAAAGCGCCACAGAGCTGCGTTGCAGAGAGGTGTAAAAAGGGGTGTGGCCTCTCTACACGTCTCTGCAACGCAGCCCCCTGGCGCATATTGGAGGTTCCTGGTGGGCTAGTTGGCCCCTAGGGACCCTCAGGATTCAAGGGGACTTAATCCCCCAACTTAAAAGCGCGCCACGGGCGCGTTTGCACAGATGTCACCTCAGGCCCCGCCCCCTCCCTTCACCATTGTGCAAATATTCTTCTAAAATCATCCGAAATACGAACTCCGATTTACTCACCTGTTATCAGGAGAGACCTCAGTGCTGTATCTTTCAGCCCAGTACTGGTCCTGAAAAGTAATTTTAACCGTACTTACCAGTAACTTGAATTTCCTTCCATAGGCTAACATTGACTGGTTTCACTTGGAAATTCTTCTAAGTGTGGAGTTTTGGAACTTTAAAATATTCCTCTAAAATCAGCCGAAATACGAATTCCGATTTACTCACCTGTTATCAGGAGAGACCTCAGTGCTGCATCTTTCAGCCCAGTACTGGTCCTGAAAAGTAATTTTAACCGTACTTACCAGTAACTTGAATTTCCTTCCATAGGCTAACATTGACTGGTTTCACTTGGAAATTCTTCTAAGTGTGGAGTTTTGGAACTTTAAAATATTCCTCTAAAATCAGCCGAAATACGAATTCCGATTTACTCACCTGTTATCAGGAGAGACCTCAGTGCTGCATCTTTCAGCCCAGTACTGATCCTCTAAAGTAATTTTAACCGTACTTACCAGTAACTTGAATTTCCTTCCATAGGATATCATTGCCTGCTTTTTGCAGAAAAAGTTTCTAAGTGTTGATTTTTGAAACATACAAATATTCCTCTAAAATGAGCCGAAATCAGAATTCTGATTTACTCACCTGTTATCAGGAGAGAGCACAGTGCTGCATCTTTCAGCCCAGTACTGGTCCTGAAAAGTAATTTTAACCGTACTTACCGGTAACTTGAATTTCCTTCATAGGCTAACATTGACTGGTTTCACTTGGAAATTCTTCTAAGTGTGGAGTTTTGGAACTTTATAATATTCCTCTAAAATCAACCAAAGTACGAATTCCAATTTACTCACCTGTTATCAGGAGAGAACCCAGTGCTGCATCTTTTAGCCCAGCACTGACCCTGAAAAGTAATTTTAACTGTACTTACCAGTAACTTATATTTTCTTCCATAGGAATCCATTGTCTACTTTTCAGCAGAAAAGTTTCAAAGTGTCGATTTTCACAAACTACAAATATTCCTAAAAATCGCCTGTATGACTTAAACGCCTTCTTTCAACTGTTTACAGGAGATGCACCAGTGCTGGATCCAGGATCCAACACTGAGTAAGAAAAAGTAATCGATAACAGTTTTTACCTTCTAAGTGAATTTCCTTCCATAGGATAACATTGGTGATTCTATGAGAAAAAGTTTCTCTGTGTCAACTTTTAAAGTACAATAATATTCCTTAAAAATCACGACTGTAACCAAAACGCTTTTACTCAACTGTTTACAGGAGATGTGCCAGGACTGAATCTAGGATCCAGTCCTGTGGTTAGACAAGTAATCCATAAAGTAACTAATTGCATTTAACTAGAAATTCACATTGAGCTGAATGTTGCATTGTGTTTGAAAATGTGTTGCCCATTGCAACAACTGTAACTACTGTACTTAAAAGTCTATTGCCTATGTGCAAAGTATTTAAACTAAAGTAATTCATTCTGAGAAAGTATTTTTTGTAATGTAATGTATAATGTAATTACAATGTAATTTAAAAATAAAATATGTAAAAAAAATGTTTCTAAAAATGTAGTAAATCAGTATTAAAAAAATTTATATAACAATTAATATTTTTAAAAATTGTCATTTACAAAACCTTTGAAATTCACAAAAAAACCGTAGGTTTCAGACATGTTATAGTTACAAATTAGCATTTAAAAAACCTTTGAAATTCAATGAAAAAACCATAGGTTTCAGGGACGTTATAGTTACAAATTAGCATTTAAAAAACCTTTGAAATTCACTGAAAAAACCATAGGTTTTAGGGACAGTTATAGTTAGTTGGACATTGCACTCGTACAAAACCCATGAAATTACCCCGTTATAGTTAGTCCAGCTAACTATAACTTCGCGCCCGCAATGCACTGCTGATGGCGTCACTTATTACATCACTCATGACATGGTCAGTGACATCACTGATGACATCACTGATGACATCTCAAATGACATCACTGATGACATCATTCACATGATAATCTGATGCACCTCCTCACACCCTAATATAACCTTTGATACACCCACTCTAAATTACAGACTGCCATTCGCAAAACCATAGACACTCCAACACCAATAACTACATACCCACTCACTGATTCTTAGGTCTACACACACACATACACTCACTCACCCGTACAGTCACTCATACTTACGGTCACTCAGTACAGGACTATCATATGCACTCTTACTCCTATATAGACACTCAAACACCGCCACTCATCCATAGAGGTACTCACACACCTAGTCAGTCATGCAAATAATTAAACACACTGCCATTTACTCACCTATACAGTTATACACACACCAGCTCACTTAATCATACAAATACTAGCACATTGTTACGCTCTTATACAATCACTGATACAAGCACACACTCATCCATACAGCCACTATCACAATCACTCACTCTCGCTTATAGCTATTTATATACTCCAACACACATATATACTGCCTTTCACATATGTAGTTACTCACACATGTACCACTGGGACATACATTCACTCACTAACACACTCTTACACACACTTACCCACCCATACAGTCTATCACAGATGCACTCTTGAAACCATCCACCCAGTGAATCACCCACTCACACATCTATGCACAGAGTTGCACACACCCCTCCCACACAAACACTCAGGCACC
This sequence comes from Calotriton arnoldi, assembly GCA_963921515.1. Taxonomy (NCBI): domain Eukaryota; kingdom Metazoa; phylum Chordata; class Amphibia; order Caudata; family Salamandridae; genus Calotriton; species Calotriton arnoldi. The sequence goes on along the minus strand of CAWUFW010001612.1, from coordinate 357,690 downwards.
CATACAGATACTCAGACAAGCATTCAATAACTCATATAGACACTCATGTAGCTATTCACAAACACATGCAGCCACTTACACAGCAACAGACAGACGGATACAGACATTCACCCAGTTTAGTCAGTAACCCATGCATTCAGTAAGATACGTTAAATCACTCACTTATACAGTCAGTCACGCACCTACTAAATCATCCATACAGACACTTACACACCCACTCATTCTTCAATACGTCTTTTCCTATATATATTAAAAATATTTAAACTTTACAGAAACACATAGTCACTGGATGATGTCATCAGTGATGTCATTTGAGATGTCATCAGTGATGTCATCAGTGATGTCACTGACCATGTCATGAGTGATGTAATAAGTGACGTCATCAGCAGTGCATTGCGGGCGCGAGTTATAGTTAGCTGGACTAACTATAACGGGGTAATTTCATGGGTTTTGTACGAGTGCAATGTCCAACTAACTATAACTGTCCCTAAAACCTATGGTTTTTCAGTGAATTTCAAAGGTTTTTAAATGCTAATTTGTAACTATAACGTCCCTGAAACCTATGGTTTTTTCATTGAATATATATATATATATATATATATATGTATCCACACCAGAAAGTCAAAATACGTGCGCTCTCAGGTTCAAGAATCCACAATCCAAATTAACTTGCAACCAGGTTCATTCCACCACAACGCGTTTCAACTGCATCCGCAGCCTTGATCACGTGTACTACGTGCACAAAAGTAAAACGTCTTTTAACACCAGACGAGGAATCAGCAACATAAACAAAGGACATCATATCTGGATGAGGAATTAGCTATACACCTTAGAAAAGAATAGATTACCTCTCCATCATTATAGATACATTCAGTACTACCATATGTCTTTTAAAGGTCTCTTTTGTATATTTTACATGTCTTCCTCACTTGTGTCACTCACGATTGTCATTTTGACTTTCCTATATGACACTGTCGTTCAGGTATCTCTGCTATGTTTCATTTTAACAATTTCCTTTTCTTTTCCCAAGCAACTCAGATGTCCTACCATGTACCTTTTTCCCCCTCCCACCCCCCCCTCCTTTTTAGAACTGTGCATGAGAAACTCTTGTGTTACGGAGTGACATGTTGCGCCGTATTTTAAATTTTGTTTTGTTTTGTTTCTTTTGCAGGAGGGAAGGAAGGGACCCATTCACTTACACGGGTCGCCTAACCTTTTCTTCGATATCACTTTTGGAATTACACCTTTTGGACACGTCAGCACCAGATTGGAGATCGTAACATGGCAGAATTGCAGTATGACTGGTCTGTGTGTTTTTTTTAGTCATCTTCTAAAGGCTGAATTTATACTGTGATGCGTCCAGCAGTGTTACACGCACCATGCGTCGTATTTTGGCACCGATTCTCTTGGATCCAATACAGCGCCCAAACGTGTGACTAACTACACTGAGTCACACATGCATTTTGTGTCCCGACTATAGATAACACACTGTGAACAATGTCCCTTACCCTAGCTAAGCACAATGTATGTTAATTAGCAGCATGTTGCCCATAGCATAGTAATGCGCACCATGCGAACTATGTCTCTTACCTTAGTATCTGACGCGCATTGGTTACCATTGGATACAATAGCACAGTACGTTTGAGGAGTGGGCGACCACCTATGGGAAGAGGCGTCTAGCAGTGTTACACGCACCATGCGTTGTATTCTGGCACGGATTTTCTTGGATTTAATGCAGCGCCCTTCGTGTGACAAAATACACCGAGTCACACACGCATTTGGCGTCTCGACTATTGAGAGTACATTGTGAATAATGTCTCTTACCCTAGCTAAGCACTATGTATGGTAAGAAGCATCGGGTTGCCCATAGCACATTAACGTGCACCATGCGTACTATGTCTCTTACCTCAGTAACTGGCGCGCATAGGCTGCCGGAGGTCAAGTCGTTATACCAGTGGACATAACATCACAGTATGTCTGATGAGTAGGCGACCACCTATGGGAATAGGCGTTACTAGGTATGATGGGATTTTCAGACACTTTGCAGCGCTCACCCTTGTATTTTTTCACAGACTAGCCACACATTTAGTGTTGTATTTCGGTTCGTTAGAGTTATAATTTATGCACAAGCCGAGCGCTCCTGTATATATGCACTTGTTTTATTATGTATTTGTTATACATCAACTTTACCAATTGATAGTGTGGATTTTCCCATGTATTCATGTATGTGTGTAAATTGATGTATCATTATTATTGTGGTTTACTTTTTACCACTCTAACATGGCCGCCAAAGACATGATATGATGTCCTTTGTTTATGTTGCTGATTCCACGTCTGGTGTTAAAAGACGTTTTACTTTTGTGCACGTAGTACACGTGATCAAGGCTGCGGATGCAGTTGAAACGCGTTGTGGTGGAATAAACCTGGTTGCAAGTTAATTTGGATTGTGGATTCTTGAACCTGAGAGCGCACGTATTTTGACTTTCTGGTGTGGATTCTACTGCCAGTGCGCTCCGCTGGCGTGTGCGCCACCTTCCATGGGTGTTCGCTGTCCGGAAGGAGCAATGTTGGGTGGTATATATATGTATATATATATATATATATAAATATATTTGAAGATTCTTTTTAAATGTAATATAAAAACATAATTTTAAGCAAAACAATAACAGTACAAATTTCAAGACAATGATAATTACAAAATTAAATTAATTAATTATAATAATAACAAAAAACATAATTGTCATTAAATGCAAATTAAAATATTATTTTTAAAGTATTTTTAATTAAATTATTTATTCCAATATTGAAACAAAAAGACATTACAAGAAAAAAGTTAAAAGTTATAATTAAATGTAAAAGCTTTTTCTTGCTTTAAAATATTTTTCAAAAAGCACAAATTATTACAATATAAAAAAGTATAAACATTTGTTATATGATATGCACTTAAAAATAATTTAAAAACATCAAATTTAAAAAAAAGTATGATTTTCAAAATAAACATTGGAAATATGTTAACAGAATTACCAAAACACATTTAAAACACTTCCCACTCATTTTCCTGTTAGTCCTACTACCCACTCCTAAAATATTAATAACTACATAAAATACAAAGTAAAATTAAATATTCATATAATAAATTATTTAAGTAATAATAATATTTGTCAATATTGCAAAAACAATATTTCATACAATGCTATTTACAAACTTGATATTGAATACAATTTAAAATATATATATATATATATTCTTATCTGCGAGACAACAACCCACAATATAGATGACATCATGATATTAGTCCAATGATATTGAACACTGATGACATTTTTGACACAACATAAAGGGAGAACATTTTCCTGTTCAAAATCATGAATTGGCAGAACAATCTGTGAAGCACAGACCTTCTTTACAAACCATAAGAACAATTATGTATGCTTTATCTTGCGGCTGGGGTAAATTTGCTCTCTGAGACTGCAATGCTTTTTGGGAGCATTCGATGGCCTGCAACACATTAGGAAAGCCCACCAACTTGCCTTTCACAAGATTCACTGTCTGTGAGTCTGGGGTGAAACAATCTGCAGGTCATCTACTTTCAGAAACTCGGTCATGATGCGTGTCAGTCAGTCAGTCAGTCAAAGATCTTTATTCGGTTGAGTCTCAACCATAAAAGAATGCATCTTAAAAACAATTAAAACAAGAAAAGAATAAGTAGGTAAAGTATACACAACTCATAATAATTCCATGACAGTAACAATTTCCTTTTCAGAATATCAATATCATGAGTAAGTGTTTCTAAAAGAGGCCTCTTTAAAAGCTAAGCACAAAATACAAATGGTTTATAAAATCATTTTCCGACAATATCCCGCAACCAAACAGCAGAGGAAATGTATCTATAAGTCATTAAACAGGTAAATTCATCTTTTAAAAGCTGGAGATGATATAATGCAGCCCGGCATTTTCTAATATTTAAAAATTTTAAAAGAGGAATTAAAAAGACACGGCGGGGTTCAGTATAAAGTTTACAAAAGAACATGAAGTGTAAGGTACTTTGGGCCATCTCAGAGTCACATGGACACGGGTCCAGTTTGTCATCATACTAAACTTTTCGCGGATATGAAATATGAAACAAGAAAGTGTGAAATACCAAACCTGAATCTTATTAGATAAAATAGTTTAGCGTGGCTAAAATAAAAAGAAAGATAAGGTTCAATACCTGGAGTGCAAACTAGCAATGAGTGTTCTGCAACCCTTTTTTCCCCTATCTCTATGGATCTTCTGGTGGCGTAGAAGTATGTTAAAAAATCCCTTTTCAACTTCGCTTTTGATGTCTTAACAATGATCTCTGAGTTATGAAGACAATCCACCAAGCCCATAGTCTCTAATTGATTTTTTATATAATTAAGCCAGGGTATTTTTGTCGGGCACTCTAGTTTTAAACAATCTAAAATAATAACACGATTTAAATCTATTTCTTCCTTGGCCCAAATAGAGTGCCACAGGAGTATCGGTGCTAATTGTATTCGGAAGGTCAGAGGGATCAAACCCAGTTCGCTGTGACAGACAGTAGCAGGAGTACTTTTAGGGACTGTCAACAAGCGCTTCAAAAACATGTTCTCTGCTCTTTGGAGACCCTCTGCCTTACAAAAACCCCAAACTCCAGCACTATACAAAGAAACAGCACATGTGCGGGCTTTATAAATGTTGATAATAGCATTTATTGGTTTTGAGCCCAGCTTTTTAGTGAATCTAAAAATCGCCTCCAGATTTTTATTAAAACCACAGATCCTGGATTCTATTCAGTGATTCCAGGTACTTTTTTGGTCAAACAAAATACCCAGATAGGAAAAAGTAGACACGTAGGACAATTTTTCGTTATTTATAAAACAAGTTTTTAAAATCGGGGGGGATTTTCCCACCACCATAGTATAGGATTTCCCGACGTTAGTTTTCAAACCGAGGTCAGTCATAAAATCATTGAACCTGGTTAAAAGTCGCTGCAGCCCCACACCCGTTCTTGACATTAGAACACAATCATCTGCGTATAATAAGGCAGGTAACAACCTGCGACCTATCATGGGGACATCTACATTCCCATGTTTAATATGATTTTCTAGGTCATTTATATATAGGCAGAATAAAAAAGGTGCGAGAACGCAGCCCTGGTGAACCCCACGAGTCATTTTTACTGGGGTCGTGAGTTCACCACCTGCACCATATCGAACTCTCCCCGTCACATCTTGGTGCATAGCTGCTAAAAAGTGGACAATAGCTGGTTCAATGCCCAAACTCCCAGCATCTTCTCCCAAAGTCTTCCTCTCTGCACCCAGTCAAAGGCCGACGTCAGGTCCATAAAACCTAAGTAGAGTGACCCGGGCTTGGCTAGAGTGTATTTGCCTATGATCAGGTGCAGATTGAGGCATTGTTCTATGGTGCCCAGGCCCCTCCTGAAACCACATTGAATGTCTGAGAACTTCCCGCTAACGATTGCCCAGGCCTCCAGCTGCTCTAATACTACCCTGCCCATTAATTTGCAGGTGCAATCGATTAGGGAGATAGGTCGATAACAATTCGGGTTTGACCTGTCCCCATTTTTAAAAATGGGGACTATTATCACAGTTCTCCATGAATCAGGGGGACCCTGGATCGCAAAACAACTTAGGGGCATATTCTCAAGGAGCTATCACCGAGTTATCGGCACTTTAACACATCCAAAGTCGCGCTAAAGTTATCGCCCCATTCACAAGCTGGTGCTAACAGCCCATAACATCAGTTTTCCTGCGAAAGCAGTTGCAAAAAACATCGCCACGGACCCCCCCCACCCCCCCTTTCGGACCACCACAGAGGCAGCGCAGACAAAGACAGCGGACCTTCAGGAAATGCACCAGCCCCACAGACCTAACACCAGACAATGCCAATGCCCACTACAGGCCCAAAAGGACAACCATCCTCCGCATCCTGAACATCATTGCCCACAGGCTGACGGTACCAACACAGCGGACAACCAACATCCCTCCGCAGACAAAGCTGCTGGCTGTGCTGTACCTGTTGGCCTCTGGTATCCTCCCAAACAACAACCGCCCGAGTCGGAGGAGTCTCACAGCCAGCCCCATCAAAGTTCTTCACACCTGTCCTGGATGCCCTCACCAGCTAGGGACCCCAGCACCCATACGTCCCCCACAATGCGCAGGAACAGCTGGAGACCAAGCAAGGACTATACGCCATAGCTGGATCCCCGCACGTGTCGGGGGCAATCGACTGCACACTTGTCCCACTTGTGCCCCCTGCCAACACCGCACACAATTACCGCAACAGAAAGCACACGCATCCCATCAATGTGCAGGCAATAGTGGACCACAGGGGACTCCTCACCAATGTCATAGCCAACTACCCAGGCAGTGTGCATGATCCCTTCATCTACCGACAGTCCAACATCAACCAGCGCTTCCAGGATGGCACCCATGGGAATGCACTGCTCGTTGGCAAGTACCAAATGAACACACCACACACCTCAACCCCACAATCATGCAACTCACAACTCTGGCACTGCACACGTCACAAAATCACATACAACATGCCAAACAATATGCCCCCCCACCAGACACGACAGCACAACTTACTGTGGCAACCTTGGTTAGCCATGTACATGAGCCATCAATGGCATGGCACCTCAGCCACACAATACCGGAATGTGGGGAGAGGTGGGAACCAGGCATGTGCGAAGGAGGCAAATGACCCATGAATGAGTATGTACACAATGCCAAGTGTGGTGGAGATGTGCTGGAGCGACCCTTGACCCTGCTAGGTAGGTCGCTCCCCCTCCGCACAGCACCGCCTGTGTGTCCCTGCCCCAGCTGCCGCTGCTGAGGAAGATCGAGGCCCTCCTCCACCCGCAGGCTACCACCTGCGCCTCATCCCTGGTGGCCAGTGGTAGGCCTTAGGTTTGTCTCTCTTCTGTTCTTTTGTAGTGCCTTTTGTCACTTTGGTGTCTGTGACTGCTGTTGTCTGTTTTTTCCCCCTGTGCCTATATTTGTTCTGTGCTCGTTTTTCCTTCTGTTTCCCTCGCTGTCCCTTGTTTCTGTGCCCGTTTTTCCTTCTGCTTCCCTCGCTGTCCCCGTGATTCTGTGCCCGGTTTTTCCTTCTGTTTCCCTCGCTGTCCCTTGTTTCTGTGCCCGTTTTTCCTTTTGTTTCCCTCGCTTTCCCCGTGATTCTGTGCCCAGTTTTCCTTCTGTTTCCCTCGCTGTCCCCTTGATTCTGTGCCCGTTTTGGCCCTCTGTTCCTTGTTGCCCCCGTAATCCCCGTGCCCTTTTGCCTTCTGTTCCCTTCGTCGCACCGATCCCGTTCCCGCCGCTGCATCCCCTGCGGCCCCGCCCCCCTGACTGACCATTCGCTGCCCCTGCCTCCCGCCTCCCAGCTGCTCCTCCCTCCCACCTGCCCATATATGGCGCCCGCCGTGCGGCCGCGCCGCTGGCGCGCCTAAGGCAAGCCTGTCTGCGCCCGTCCGTGCCTGGACCGCGCCCAGTGCCAGAACCCCTGGTCCTCGCGCACCCCGCGCCAGCCACGACGACCGCCGCCGATACGATGCCACCACACTCCACGCTCTCAACCCCGGACGGACACACACCTGCTTCAAGGCCGCCCCGAAACGCACTCATGGTCCCTTCACCTGCCGGAACTGCAGCTACACCAACCTCAGAGCCGCCGAAGCGCCCGCCAAGAAGGACCTCAACCACCTCCGATGCATCCTACTGAACACCCGCTCCGCACGCAAACACGCCGTCGAGCTCTGGGACCTGCTCGACATATCATCACCGGACGTCGCCTTCCTGACAGAGACCTGGATGAACGACTCCTCCGCACCCGACATTGCCATAGCCATCCCAGACGGCTATAAGATCACCCGCAGAGACCGCACCAATGGAGTAGGAGGAGGAATCGCCATCGTCCACAAGAACACCATCAGGGTCTCGACCAGCACCGACGACATTCTCTGCACCGCCGAACACATGCACTTCCAGATCCACATGGATCCCAACACCACCCTTAGAGGCACCCTCGTCTACAGAACCCCTGGACCCCGACCCCAGTTCAGCGACTCCATCGCCGACTTCATCAGCACGCACGCCCTGACCTCCACCGACTACATCCTTCTCGGAGACCTGAACTTTCACCTGGAGAACAACAACGACAGCAACTCCACCACCCTGATCGACAACCTCACCAACCTCGGACTGAGACAGCTCGTCACAATGCCGACCCATTCCGCCGGCCACACGCTCGACCCCGTCTTCTCCTCAAGCTCCCACGTCTCCTTCAGCCACACCACCAAACTCCTCTGGACCAACCACCGCTGCATCCACTTCACCTTCCAGAAACCCACCACACACCACCGCACCCAACAGATCCCACGCCGCTGCTGGAGCAAAGTCACCGAAGACCAACTACAGGCAAACCTCGCTCTCAGCCCACCCACTGACCCCTCCAACACCGACGACGCTGCCCGCAACCTCAGACGATGGATAGAGCGACTGCACCAACACCCTCGCCCCGCTGAAAAACCCACCTACAGAGACACCAGCAAAAGAGCCAGCTGGTTCACCCCAGAACTCCTAGCATCCAAGCGTACCTGCCGGAAACTAGAGAAGAAATGGCACAGTGAAAAGACACCGGACAGCCACGCAGCCCACAAAGATGCCATCCGCAACCACCATCACCTCATCAGGTCCGCCAAGAGGATCTCCTTCAAAGACCGCCTCGACAACAACGCACACAACAGCAAGGAGCTCTTCAACATCGTGAAGGAACTCTCCAACCCCAGCTCCAACACCAACGACATCCCGCCGTCGCAAGCCCTGTGCGATTCCCTCGCCAGCTTCTTCCACCGCAAGATCACCGAAATCCACTACAGCTTCAACACCCAGACAGCCCCAACAGTCACGACACACCAGACCCGCCGCACACCATCGACCACGACCCCTTGCCAGACTGGGCCAACGTGAACATCAATGACACCATCAAGACCATGAGCACAATCCACTCCGGCTCCCCGTCAGACCCTTTCCTGCACCACATCTTCAACAAAGCCAGCAGCTCCATCGCACCCCACCTGCGCAACGTCATCAATCTCTCCTTCGAGACCGTGACCTTCCCAGAGAGCTGGAAACACGCCGAAATCAACGCCCTACTCAAAAAACACAAGGCGGACCCGAGAGACCTCAAGAACTTCCGGCCCATCTCCCTGCTTCCGTTCCCAGCCAAGGTCATCGAGAAGATCGTCAACAGACAGCTAACCCAATGCCTCGAAGAAAACAGCATCCTGGACCCATCCCAGTCAGGGTTCCGCAGCAACCACAGCACCGAGACTGCCCTCATCGCTGCCACCGACGACATCAGGACCCTGCTGGACAACGGTGAGACCGCAACCCTCATCCTGCTGGACCTCTCCGCCGCCTTCAACACTGTCTGCCACCACACTCTACGCGCACGCCTCAACGACGCAGGGATCCGAGACAAGACCCTGGAATGGACCACCTCCTTCCTCTCCAGCAGAACCCAGAGAGTCCGCTTCCCCCCATTCCGATCCAAAGCCTCTGAGATCATCTGCGGCGTACCCCAGGGATCATCCCTCAGCCCGACACTGTTCAACATCTACATGGCCCCGCTCGCACGCATCCCCAGACAACACGACCTCAACATAATCTCCTACGCCGACGACACTCAACTGATTCTCTCCCTCACCAAGGACCCCCTCGCCGCCAAATCCAACCTCCACGAAGGAATGAAGGCCGTCCCCGATTGGATGAAGAGCAGCCGACTAAAGCTGAACACGGACAAGACGGAGGTCCTCATCCTCGGCTCCAACCCTTCAGCCTGGGACGACTCCTGGTGGCCAATGACACTGGGGGCAGCCCCGACACCGACCGACCACGCACGCAACCTGGGAGTCATCCTCGACTCAACGCTCTCCATGGCCAAGCAAGTCAACGCAGTCTCCTCCTCCTGCTTCAACACCCTCCGCAAGATCTACAGGTGGATCCCGACAGATACAAGAAGAACAGTCACCCAGGCCCTCGTCAGTAGCAGACTCGACTATGGAAACGCCCTCTACGCGGGAGCCCCGGCCAAGCTCATCAAGCGACTGCAACGCATTCAAAACGCCTCTGCACGTCTGATCCTCGACGTACCACGCCACAGCCACATCACCCCCCACCTGAGAAACCTGCACTGGCTCCCCGTCGACAGGAGAATCTCCTTCAAACTCCTCATCCACGCACACAAGACACTCCACAAGACCGGCCCAGCCTACCTCAACAGACGACTCTTCTTCTACGTCCCCAACCGCCAGCTCCGCTCCGCCGACCTCTCCCTCGCCACCGTCCCTCGCATTCGAAGAACAACCACCGGCGGCAGATCCTTCTCCCACCTCGCCGCCAAGACCTGAAACACCCTTCCACTCAGCCTACGACAGACCCAAGACCTGCTGACCTTCAGGAGGCTACTCAAGACCTGGCTGTTCGACCAGTAGCGGCCCCCCCCTTTTTTCCCCAGCGCCTTGAAACCCTCGCGGGTAAGTAGTGCGCTCTACAAATTCTGTGATTGATTGATTGATTGATTGGACAGACTGCAGTATTCAAACCACAGACATAGCCATGTCTACATGCACTGCTGGTGTTTGGAGTGTAGTGGACAGTGGATGCAACCATGTCACCCCAGCCAGTGGGGAAGATCGCGGAAATGTAGCTTGTGACGTCCCCCCCATAAGCGTGTGCGGAGTGGGCTGTCCCGTTGTACGCCAGGCCAGCGCAGGGGTGTGAATAAAAAGCACATAGCTCTGGGCGTGGTTCTCTTCCGGAATGCCCAACGTGTCTGCCAGGGCGGCGCCTCCCACCCCGCCACAAGGCCGTCGCCGTGAGCGGTGTGGCCTGCGATCATGTGCGCCTGCTGCACCCCGGGCCGCTGGTCCCCGGACCCGTCATGCCCGCCCCTGCGCAGCCAGGCCTCACTGCTCACCTGCCGACACCGGCGTGTGTCAAAGAGGGCCCACCACATGCCGGCGCAAGCTCCAAGCCCGGGGCCCGCGACCTTCACAGCCTCCTCAGACCATCACGGCCTCCGCGACACAGGCCAGCTTTACTCCTTTTTCGTTGACCTACTCCACCGCTGCCTCGGGCCTACACTACACTCAAGTAGGTCACACATTTGGAACTGAGTCTTGATTATGCTATGGCAGAGTACACACTTCATGGCAGCGTTTATATCACTGTACTCCCTTCGATGTGGTGCCACCAACTCTGTGCATAGCATCCCAACCACACGTGTCTGTGGGCCCCTGATGACTATGCCTTCGGCCTACACTGCGGACGAGTAGGTCACACATGTTGAACTGATCCGTGATTTCTGCATGGCGGAGTTCATATCATTGTACGCAGGGAGACGAGTAAGAGGAAGACGCGGTTTAGTCCGGAGGAGAAAAGGACCATCGTTACGGAGGTGTTCGAACACTGCCGACAACTGCCCTGGTGTCACCAACCCTGTGCATCGCGGGCCAACGACACGTGGCTGTGGGCCCCTGCTGACCGCTGCCTCGGGCCTACACTGCGGTCCAGTAGGTCACACATTTGGAACTGAGTCTTGATTACACAATGGCCGAGTACACACTTTATGGCTGAGTTTATATCACTATACTCCCTTCGATGTGGTGACACAAAGTATGTGCATGGCATCCCAACCACACGTGTCTGTGGGCCCTTGATGACAACGCATTCAGCCTACACTGCGGTCGAATAGGTCACACATTGGGAATTCAGTCATGAATCATTCATGGCAGACTTGACATCATTGTACTGGCCTCATCGCAGACTGCATCCCCTTTCAGCTCCGGTGCCACTAAGTCTGTTCCCCGACATCCATGGACACTTTCTGGTTGAACTTCAACTGAGTCTATGGACTGGGGCTTGTCTTCATCATCATGTCGGTGATACTGACTTTGTGGCAAAAACGAGGCTGTAGCATTCCACTCCTCCATTTGCCGCTTCCGGCCGGCTTCTGCCCTCTGCATCATGCCCTGGAGGACACCTTCTACTGTCCCCCGCAAACCTCCACTACATTCACCTTCGACATCGACGAGGACCCGCTCACCTCGGGTGGCCCTATCTCACTGCACCGCAAGTCACCGTCCCATGGCAGTGTGCCTGTGCCGGCCACAGTGCATCTGGGGCCACTTACTATGTGCAGCTCAAGTCATGGCCCCTGTCTGATAGCATATTGGATGGCCTCTGGGTCGATGGACTGGGGGTCATCAAGGCCATGTGTCTGTGGCCCTGCGCTGTCCGCTGCCTCCGGCCTCAACTGCGGCCCACCTGGGCTCACACATAAAATCGAGTCCTGGTCTGCCCGGACGTCGCATCACCGCAGGATGCACACGCCACCACCGCCAGGACCAACTCCAAACAACAGGTGCCAGAGTCGTAAGTGTCTTACTATCAGAGTTGCTCACACCAGTCGTGGGTGCCATCATCAGCTTGATACCCTGCTCAGCTCTTCAGGTGCCACTAACTCAGTGCACCACACATCATGGACCATTCTGCTTGCATGTTGGGTGAACACTGTATTTCTCCGGCTACCACCATGATGCTTCACAGTTATTTCTGTTATGCTGGTGTTTTCTGTTTCCACTGTAATTGTGATCACTGTTCAAGTTGTTGCCAGCACCAACGACTCCATGAGGGCTGGCTTACACTCACCCCACACACATCCAGCACATGCGTCACTGTACATGTGACCATGCCAATAAAGGTGTCGAGCGCACGTGCCCGTGGCCAGTTAAACGAACTATCTGAGTGTGTCCATGTGCTCATGATGTATGCATTTGTGCCCCGGGCACTACAACATTACATTGTGCCGTGTACAAAGGATGCAGCCATGTCACCGCAGGCAGCGGGTGGGACATTGCACATGTAGCTTTGTCGTCCCCCACTCAACACGTAAGAGGAGTGAACTGGGCCGGCGTACGCCAGTCCAGCGTGGGGATGTGGATGATCATTCCGTGGCTCTGGGTGTGGTTCAGTACTGGAAATGTGCAAAGGCATGTGTCTCTGTCGCAGTGTGGGTCTCCATTGGGGAGTGTAGGTGGTCCATGATGGGACTTAGACACCCACGTATGTGATCTGGTTCGGCTTCCATAAGGTAGTACCCCACCCGCACATGTTCGGCCACCCCCTTCTGGCAGTCTTACACGTGGCCTTGGAATGCGATGTGTGCTTCGTTGGGCTGCTGGGAGCCAGCCGGGGTGGTGGGTGCGTCCAGCTGTGTTGTCTGTGCAGGGGGTGGGGTATCCTCGATGCAGCGGTGCTGCCCTGCTCCTGGAGGTCGATTGCCTAAGATGTCCATGGACTGTTGTGGGGCGTAGGTGTCGGAAGTGTGTGGTCCTCTTCAGCATCACTGTAGAGTTGTCTGGTCTGCTGGAGGTGTTGTTTGTCCCTCTGCAATGTGAAGGGGAGATGCTTGTTGACATTGTGTTGGCATGTATGTTACCGCATTGTTCGAGTTTACATTCAGACTTCATGACAATGTACATTGTGACTGTTTGGGAGGGGCGGACTATTTGATGCGGGACAGTGGACATTTCGACTACATGACGTAGGTGAGGTTGTACACGTACATTTGCATCTCACAGTTTCCTGCTATGTCAGATGTGATTGGCCATTTTCTACGCACAGGCGGACCCAGTTGTGTCTTCTGTTCTGCAGTGTAGGTGTTGGACTGTGTACCACATTGTCGTCCATGTGGGTGTGCTGTAATTGCTATGTGTGTGTGCTGCTTTGTGTGTGAGTCGCACCTGCTGCTGTGATTTTGCTGCCCCTTATCCCTTGGAGGCGGTGTGACTTTGGCTTTTGTGCTTTTGAGGTGCTGTGATGTTGGCGACTTGGGTCATTTGTGCTCTTGAACGGTTATTGTACTCTTGTGCATTGTTTGTCTGCAGATGTGTTGTTGACATCAGTGGTTGTTTGTGCAGGTGGATGTGTCAGAGTGTGACCTGCTCCTTTCCGGATGTGGTCCACACTCAGCCACCTCAGTCTCCTGGTGTGCACAGTGTCATGGTGATTGTACTCCAGCTGCTGGTCATGTGGTGTCACTTGCATTGTCGGTGTGGCTCTCATATACGCATCTTTGCTGTATTTCGCACGGGTGCATGTGTGTGTTGTGTAATTGGTGATGTGTGGGGTGGGACCCCTTTGGGCACCTGGTGAACGGGGGCCTACTTGATGTTTGTATGTGTGCTGCAGTGTGCCACGGGGATCAGGGACATGACCCAGGGTTATTGTGGGTGTGCGGTGTGCTACACGCCATTGTGCATGTGTGCCATTGTGCCCGTCCTCCCGTCCCCACAGTCCCTGTTCGTTACTCACCCTGTTGCTGTTGTGTCAGGTCATGTCGAGCAGTGTCCGGACTCCCGACTCCTTGCACCGTCTCCACATTGATGACTGTGGCCGCCATTTGCTCCAGCTCCTGCTGTGGCGCAGGACTCCCACCTCCATTCGCCGTTGCTGCCTTCCTGTTGGCAGCAGGTTTCTGCTTGGTTTGGCTTTTCACATCGTGCCAGCGCATCTTGGCCTCCTCGGCACTCCGACTGCATTCACGATGGGATGCCATTTTTCCGTCTGTATTGCCAATGACACGGTGGTGGTGACGGACAGTTGTTGTTGGTGCTCTGTCACCTCCGTGATGACGATCGGGTTTTCCTGCGGACTGTACCCCATCTTCCTCTTCTCCTTGGCCTTCCCCGACCCCGAGGTTCCTTGATGGTGGTCTGTGGGGCTTGTGGGGTTCGCGTTGACCTGGGCACTCGTTCCGGGTGCATCCATGTTGCTGCGCAGTTTGATTTGTTTATGGTGTGTTTTTCTTGTTCAGCTTTTATGGTGCATTTTCCCGCCAGACACGTGGGAATTGCAGGCCTAGCGCTGGTTGTCGCTTTTTTTTTTTCGTGGTTGGCCTCATCGCAACTTTATTCGCGTTGGTGTTCCGCATTTTTTCGGCGTCGCGTTATTTTTAACACGGTCATTTGATGCATGATCGTGGGACTATCGCATGGTGACGCCAGGTTGAGAATGTTACGTTAACACAGCGTTGTTTTCCCGCGATGGACTGCGATGTGAAAAGTTGCGTTAAGCTAAACTTGCAGTGGTTATCACACGTTCTTGTGAATATGCCCCTTAGAATGTTTGTTAGCAGTGGGAGCCACAATGGGAGATTAGCTAAAAAAAGGTCCACAGGAATGCCATCAGGGCCAGAGGCCTTATTCCTCACAGTCTGATTTAGGGCCCTTTCTACCTCATCTAATGTCGGGCATGCCAATGTTAGTGCCCCATATTTAAGGTTAGCACTGGGATGTGGCTCAATATCGTTTTTGTATAAGCCAGAAAAATGTTCTACCCAGGTTTCGGGCATGATTGTGGCGTCAATCTTACTATTAGAGGGGCTATTGAAGTAATCCTGATTAACAGTTTGCCAGAACAGCCTTGAGTCTCTACTCTGGCATGCTGTATGAAGTTGCTCCCAGGCTTCTTGCTTTATTTCTGCTTTACGCCTCTCTAACGCCTGTTTATATTCAATACGTGACTGTCTTACCTCCAGTTTATTTCGGGGTTTTACCTTCAGAGACTTAATTAAATTGTTGTGAAAATGTGTGCAGTCACTATTCAACTACTTTTTTTTCCTCTGGCATCGCATATTGGGTTTATAAGTTAAAGCGGCATTAATAGTCTCTATTAATACCCCAAATGATGTTAACATAGATGGAGGATTTAAAATGTCCTTCAGGCAGTCTAAGACTTGCCTCAGGTTAGATGTTATAACCTGTTGCAGAACAAGATCGGGTTTTATAGTAGACCACTTTCGTAGTAGCCCCTTACTTTTAACATAGATCATAGGGCTTGATTTAACAGATGCAACTTGATCATCAATTTGTGTCTTTAATTCCAACGATAGTGGGAAATGATCACTTAGGCAGATTTTATGGATAGTAAAAATCACAGAGTCCCTGATCCTCTACCGACAAATGAAACTGGATCAATACCATCCAGTTTGTTAGAATCCAATGTAAGAAAAAGTGAAAATCTTGACAATAATGAGTAGAAAAGATTTCCACAGGGATTATGGTAAAAGTGACAGCCACCATCTCTATCTCCATCTATCAAATGGCAAGCAGAGTGTTTTGAGAGGGGGCAAAGTTTACAATTAAAGTCACCTCCCCATAGAACTACAAATTCCATATTTATCTCCTGGATGTGTCTACTCAATAGAGTTTCTAGTTCCTGAGCAATGTCGGTATTTTTGCTATTAAAATTATTGTGATAAAAATTAACAAGAATCAGTGACACCTTTTTCCTAATAAGAATATTAATGATCTGAAAGTGTGGTGAGTGAAGCTGAGTCTTGCCTATTTTGCCAGACAGTGTAGTTGAAACCAGTGTCAATAGTCCTCCATTGGCATGACCACCTAAAGCAACGTTAGCTGGTGTGTGGATAGAGACATAGCCATTAACATGGGCGGGTTCTCTCATCCAAGTTTCTTGCAGACATATGATATTATATTTTTCAATAAAAGCAATCCATTGTACAGATATTACCTTATTGGACAGGCCAGCGATGTTCCAGAAAAGACTGCCATATGTGAAGAAACTATTAGAACTACCAGTCACTCCCTCTGTGCAAGGGATGGCTAATTCACAATCACCTTGAGATCTCATATTTGTCTCAACTATTGCTGCAGGTTGACCCACCTCCCCTTGTAAAGGAGCACTAGACTGTGATAATACTGACTCCACAAGGTCAGGCAAATTGAAACAGGCTACCAAGGGCGCTATAGGTAATGCATGCTTGTCCATACCGCTTGCAGGACTTTTGAGCTGACTGCGTTTTAGGTCATGTTTAATTTGTCCAACATGAATAGGGGACAACGGATGAAGTCAATCTACATGATCTAAGGGAGAAAAGCGGTTAATGGTTGATATTGAAAAATCGCACAATGTTTTAACAGATCGAGGTGCAGAGCCATGTCCTATGCAAAATTGTGGCTTGTAGAAGTACCCTAATGGGACAGCCTCAATGGGACCACTGACACTGTTGCACCAAGAAAGCCTGTCCATAAGACAGTGAACTAAGGACCTATTCTTAAAATTCACAACAATGCAATCGCCAAACTCTGCTTTTGGCTGTGACCCTACCCATGAAACCTGTTCAACATTATTTACATTATAAAATAAGTCATCACTTTTTATCCAGTTCGCTGCTTTAGCCATCCAATGTACAGTTTTGTTCTTTAGCTGATACCAATCCTCCTCCTTATTATTCGGCAACGGAGGCACATTCTTAAGAACAATTACGTATGGGGTCGCTTCGGGTGGGAGATGTAGTGTTCTTACATGGTTTTTCCGATCTCCAGACATACAATTAATTCGTTGACTGTCTTCAGAAATGGGCACTCCCCGCTCTTTTATCCCGGGTATTGAGGTTAGCTGGTCACTGCCCGTCGCATTTGCTTTATCTGACGGTGCCTGGGCCGAAGGTGTTAAGATGTCAGTATTATTGTTGAAACAATCTTTTACGTGCGGGGCCCGAAGGGTAGGGACTGCATGTGATGCACCAGGGTTAGGAATTGATTTTGGGCCGGTACTTGTTCTGGAAATTGATTTGGAAGCACTTAAAATTTTGAGTGACGCATCAATACTGTTCAAAAACCCTAAAAGAGGTTCAAACAGTGGTTTCATAACTGCTTCAATCACACTAGCAAGTTGAGTAAGCAACAAAAAAGCACCTGGGGTCTCATTTCCTTTCAGACCTACCACAGGATCTCTATCTGGTGCCCTTACAGTCCTCCTTGTGGGGGATGTCAAAGTTTTCTTTCGTGTTACCAAGGGCAGAGCAACTTTCTTGGGCTTACCACAAGCCTTTGACTTTTTCGATGGTGGTGGGTGAAGAGTATCTAAAAGCCCACCTTGTTGGCTATCACTAGTATTAGTTATATTTCCGGGTGCCTCTGGGCCAATCAATAGCGTAGCCCCTGTAGCTTGATCAAAAGTCCTCGGCCGGTCACCTACACCTGAGCACTCCGTCCCATGCTCGTTCTCCTCTAAGTTACTATTATGTAAAGCCTGTTTAGTAGCCCCCAGTCTCTCCTCCACTGACTCAATCTCACTAGTAATGGCCACCATTGCAGTTGTCAGGAAGCTAGTGATAGATGTGGTTAACGGGCGCTCCTTGCCAGTGGGCATAGTAGTCTTACGCTTCCCCATCTCCTTACCTTTGGGTCAAACCAAGCTGAAACCGAGGCTGCTACTCTGATGGCCAACCAAGAGACCTGGCCCAGCCCAGCCACGTCCAGCCGCGGATTGGCGCAGACGGGCCCGCCCTTGGCCCGGGCTTCGCCCGCGCGCGTCCCGTGCTGCGGGAGCTTGCTGCCGTTCTTATGCGCCGCCTGGCGCAGTCGCACCGCGTGGGCGCCTCCTGGCGCGGATGGTGCCGGTAGGTGTAGTCTCAGTGTAATCCCGGTGGGCCTGGTCCTGTTGTACTCGCTGGGCAGTGCAAAGGCTGCAGAAAGTGACGGTGTGCACTAAAGTGCTTGTGCTGCTGTAAAGAGGCTCCCGCGCTGCAGGAGCCCGCTGCCGTTCTTATGCGCCGCCTGGCGCAGTCTCACCGCGTGGGCGCCTCCTGGCGCGGATGGTGCCGGTAGGTGTAGTCCCAGTGTAATCCCGGTGGGCCTGGTCCCGTTGTACTCGCTGGGCAGTGCAAAGGCTGCAGAAAGTGACGGTGTGCACTAAAGTGCTTGTGCTGCTGTAAAGTGCTTGTGATGCGTGTCAAGATATTAGAGAAGGTTGGCTGAGCCAAGCCATACAACAAGTGCACTGTATATTGAAAGGGGCCAGTAGCAAAGAAATACCATGAGCAGGTAGTTTGAAGTGGCAACTATGACAACCTGTATCCCAATAATGGGCTCCAGTGCATCTTTAACAACAGCCTTGGTGTTTTGGATGGTGTGCTTGTCCAGGACCTTGCACTCAGTTAAATGGGATCAGGCTATCCTCAGGGATCCCATCCAATTTCTTTCATCTTGTGATTGGCATTTGTCACTGGGGCTGCCTCTTTAAGTACAGGTGCACTACAGAATACATTTAAATAAGATAAAAAATAAAATGACCAGGATTTGGTGCATTCTTTGTGGTTCCCATCAAAGTATGTTAGCACGAACTGCTTATATATTCATGTGTGCTTTATTTGAGTTACCTGTGTATAGGATGTGTTCAAGTGTTCCTTAATGTGATGTTAAAAGCACCTCTGTTCCATTATTGTGTTTCTTTGTATTTTAAAGTTGTGGTTGTGGAGTTATATGTAATTGTCTTCTCTAAACTTATTTCCGATATGTAGAATTATAACTGTTACCATAGTTTGATTTGCCTTTTTAATTGTTTGTCCTCATTTAACACTTGATTATGGGCGGAAGGTGCTTTCAGGTATCATTCTGTGCTTTCCAGGTGCCTTGTAATAGCTAGGGTCTGTTTCATGCAATAGTAACCTCAGGTGGTATTTGCCATGTACGATAAACTCGGCTTGCAGTGTTTGTTGCAGTGTTTTCTATGCGTGAAACAATTACATAGAACTTGCAGTAAATTTATAAGCATGTGAAATCTACATTAAGATATGATTTAGAATGAGGTGGATCTCAGCATACCCACAACAGCACTCACCTATCCATCCACACAACATCATACAACAGGATAGGCCTAAAAAAAACACTTCAGGCCTGATTACGATTTTGGGGGTCCTCCCTCGGAGCGCCACGCCAGCTCTCCATGGGAGGACCACTAAAGCTGTCCTCACACTGCCAGCCGGATTACGACTGTAATAGTTGGCGGGCATACGTGCTGCGATGGTTCCACGGCGTTGCCTCTCTAAGGCTCGTAGGAGAGCATTAGAAAGGCACCGCTGTGGGACCACTGCAGCACGTTCCTGCACAGGAAGGAATGCACCATGTCATGCATTCCTTCCTGTGCAGGAACTGGGGGTGCAAAAATACAGGGGGCACAGCATGTGCCCCACTGCATGCACAGAGGCACAATGTTGCCTCACCACCACCCTTTTAATAGCGATCTCACCGTCATGAAATGGATGGTGGTGAGGCAACTCACAATATGCTCGGCGGTGCCGCAGCGGCACCACCAGCATATTGCAGCCTCTGACGACTCTCCCGGTGGTTGCAGTGGTTCTGTGGGGGTCCAACCACTAAAGTCACAATAGGGCGGATCGTAATCAGGCCCTTAGTGCCCACAAAACTGATTCCAGATACACCATAAGATGTCAGAAGTCTGTAGAATCCCCAGTACCTCCAATAAATTCACAAATATACAATCTTCTCCTGCAATGACCAAGCCCAATATCCTAGTTAGTGCACAAGGATCTTAGGTTGATCTTAGGTCACACCCAACAAACATAGAATACATCTAATTATCAACAATAATCAATCACCATGTACAACTTATTACACCTCACAAACAGCATGCTACTCCAATGCAATGCAGTCTTCGAAATAAGGGTTTAATATGGCATCATTTGGCTCTGCAAGGCCACATCAAAGGCAAAATGTGCCCAATGTTAATATGTGTAGCCAGGGTCATACTGGGATGGAAAAAAGGCCTAGGCACCAAAATAAAAGTGACCCCAATTAGTGGCTCAGATGGCTAAAAAATAGTAGTCCTCATTCTGTAAATTGGGACCTAGTAAATATAGCGCTTCAGAGTCCTATACTTTCCCCAGTGTGGCTAAATCTGAAGTAGTAATAGGAAATATAACCCCCAAAATTCAACACTTTCACCAGCGAGGATATATTAGGAGTTGGAATATTAAGTCCAACCCCTCAAATCTAAACATTTTCCCAACATAGCTTAGTTTGGAGTGGGACTAGTAAATCCAAACTACCCCCCACACCCGCCCTATCAAAGACCAATGCATTCCCCACTGTTGCTAAATCTGGTGTGGAAGTAGCAAATCTAAGCCCACCAAAGTCCAACACATTCCCCAGTGTGGATTACTTTGGACAGGAAATAATAAATCTAAACCCCTGGAAGTTTAAACCTTTTCCCAATGTGGCCAAGTTTGCAAAGGGGATTGTAAATATAACACCCTCAAAGTCCAGCACTCTCCCCAATGTGGCTATGTTTGGTGTGGGAATAGTAAACCTCACCTAAGCAAATCCATCATGTTTTTCATTATGATTAAGTTTACAGTGGGAGCAGTCAGTGGAACCCCCCCAAAGCCCAACACCTTCCCTAGTTTGGATTGGAAATAGAATATCTAACCCCTCCCAAATCCCAGCATCCAACATTTTCCTCACTGTGGCTAGGTTAGTGGTGGGAATAGTAAATTCACCCTGCTACCCAAAGTCCAAAACTTTCCCCCAATGTGGTTAAGTGTGGAGTGGGAATAGTTAATCCAACCCTTTACCCAATGGAGCTATGTTTATTTTAAATTTAACCCTCACCCCATCCCCAAGCCCAACACATTCTGTAATGTGGCTAAGTTTGGAGTTGGAGTAGGAATAGGAAATTCAACCCCCCACCCTCAAAAGTCCAACATGCTCACCAATGTCAAAATCCAAACCCCCAGTCATAGTGCAAATCTATTCACAATGTGGTTATGTTTAGAGTGCTAACAGTAAATATAACTTTCCAAAAAGACTTTTTATTTGATTAAGTTGGTGAGTTTTCAATTAAAAGTACTAATCTTTCATGTTGTAACATTAGAAAGTTATTTTATTGACAATAATAAATGTTTTGCATTCCTAACAAACATTTTAATATTTGTGTATATTTATATGCATATACATTTTCATCAGTTTGTCATAACATTTTACATGCAATTTGTTTTTTACATTTTTAACGCAGTTTTAATTAACATTTTTCATTTTACAATGTCACTCTTTCTATTCTATATATTAAGAATACTTTAAATAAATTATTTTTCATAACTTATTGATATATATTTGTGTTTCTTCTTAAAAAATATTACATAGATGTATAATTGGTAAGCATTTTGCATATTTGTAGAAAATATATTGAATACTTGTAAGTATTTATTGCACAGTTTTTTTCCCCAAAATTATATGCCATTTTTATAACATGTTTTACAAAATGTACTTACATTTGTTGGTGTTTCTTTTTTGGGATGGTAGGTTTTGTGTTTGTTGGAGGGCTATTCTTTTTCTTCTTTTCATAATTTATTTTTAATTTTACTTTATGTTGTCTGTTTTTAAATGTAAAAGGTATTAATATTCATTTATTTTTGAGGTAACACTTATTTTTTCATTTTTATTTATTATACTTACATTTCATTTTGTCTTTGTTGAAATATGATTGTTGTATAATTTTGTAGTTTGGTCTTCTTTTTGTGTTGTTTGGTGCCATATTGTTTTGCAGTCTTGGTACCAAAGGTCATGCCTTTCGGACTATGCAATGCTCCTGCCACCTTCCAATTCTTCATCGACAAGGTCTTGTGGGAATTCTTAGACATCTGCTGTGAGTTTAAATAGACGATATTCTAATATATTCTTGCTCCTGGTCAGATCATGAATAACACGTACGAGCCATACTTCAGCAACTGTGCAAGAATTACCTCTATATCCAATTGCAAAAGAGTGAGTTCCATACTACTAAGGTGGAATTCCTCTGTTACATTCTAAGTCCAGAAGGTATGTCCCAAAAGAAAGTTGAGGCTATCATGAATCTGTCCGCCTCAACCACAGTAAAACAGTTCCAAAGTGTTCTTGATTTCGCCATTTTTTATTGGCGATTCATAGACAACTTTTCAGGTGTCATAACACCCATTACTTGGTTATTGCGTAAATGGGTGAAATCCATTTGGTATTCAGAGGCCGAGCAAGCCTATCAACAATTGAAAATAAAATTTGTCTCACCCCAGTACTAGCTCACCCTGATTCTGAAAGCCCCTATATAGTGGAAGAGGATGCCTCACAGGTCACTATAGGAGGAGTCTTATCCCAAAGACAGAGAAGACAGAGGTCCTCATCCTCGGCTCCAACCCCTCAGCCTGGGACGACTCCTGGTGGCCAACGACGCTGGGAGCAGCCCCGACACCCACCGACCACGCACGCAACCTGGGAGTCATCCTCGACTCAACGCTCTCCATGGACAAGCAAGTCAACGCAGTCTCATCCTCCTGCTTCAACACCCTCCGCATGCTTCGCAAGATCTACAGGTGGATCCCGACAGACACAAGAAGAACAGTCACCCAGGCCCTCGTCAGTAGCAGACTTGACTATGGGAACGCCCTCTACGCGGGAGCCCCGGCCAAGCTCATCAAGCGGCTGCAACGCATACAAAACGCCTCCGCACGCCTGATCCTCGATGTACCACGCCACAGCCACATCACCCCCCACCTGAGGAACCTGCACTGGCTCCCCGTCGACAGGAGAATCTCCTTCAAACTCCTCATCCACGCACACAAGGCACTCCACAAGACTGGCCCAGCCTACCTCAACAGACGACTCCTCTTCTACGTCCCCAACCGCCAACTCCGCTCCGCCGACCTCTCCCTCGCCACCGTCCCTCGCATTCGAAGAACTACCACCGGCGGCAGATCCTTCTCCCACCTCGCCGCCAAGACCTGGAACACCCTTCCACTAAGCCTACGACAGACCCAAGACCTGCTGACCTTGAGGAGGCTACTCAAGACCTGGTTGTTCGACCAGTAGCAGCACCCCCCCCCTTTTTCTTCTTTTTTTCCCTAGCGCCTTGAGACCCTCACGGGTAAGAAGTGCGCTTTACAAATTCTGTGATTGATTGATTGATTGAAAGAAGCAAGGAAACGGGTCAGTTAGATCCAATATCTTTTCCCTCTTGTAACCACCTACCAGCAGAAAGAAGCTACCCAACTGTAGATATGAGAGCTGTTAGCTATTAAGACAGTTTTAAAGGAATGGCAGCAATACCTGTTGGGTGCCAAACATTCTGTAACTATTTATACAGACCATAGAAATTAGCAATTTCTTTGTTCTGCTCGCACTCTCACCGCACTAAAATTGCAATGGACTTTGTTTTTGAATGATTACAACTCTATGATTACCTACTGTCTGGGCATTTGAGGGCACATTAGAGGTTATCAGAAGGGAACCCAAGGACACCCAAGCTGCCTAGTAAGTGGGGTGGTAGCTGTCGTCATCTTATAGGGATTAGGTTGGAAGTATAAGTGGGAGTTCACGCACATACAACAGATGAGAGTCTCTTGTATATAAGGTCGACACCTGGAATACAGTCATGAACTACCAGTCCATGAAGTAAGACCCTCTTCCCCAGCCAAACATACCTTAGTTGCTCTGTAGTACATCACAAGTAAGGAAGGTAGGGTACTGGACGTGGGTTACTATAGTCTCTGTGATGCCACATCGTGGGTCTTACAAGGTAAGCACCTGCATTGTTTGATCTGTGTTAGACCTGGCATCTTTGCCGTGTTTTTCTCCTGTCTTTTTTGCTTCTGACCTCCTGGTTTTGACTGTGTGCTGCATTTCTGTTTTTGCTGGTTTTTGAACTCTGGGCACTTTACCACTGCTGATCAGTGCTAAAGTGCAAGTGCTCCCTATGTGAATTGTGATTATTATTAGTTATCCATGATTGGCATGTGTAATTTACTGATAAGTCCCTAGTACAATGCACTGTGTGTGCCCAGGGCCTGTAATTCAAATGCTACTAGTGGGCCTGCAGCACTGATTGTGCCACCCACATGAGTAGCCCTGCAAACATGTCTCAGCCCTGCCACTGCAGTGTCTGTGTGTGCAGTTTTGAACTGCCATGTCGACCTGGCAAGTGCCCCCACTTGTCATGCCCAAATCTTTCCTTCCACTACATGTAAGGCACACCTAAGGTAGGCCCAAGGTAGCCCCATGGGCAGGGTGTTGTGTATTTAAAAGGTAGGACATGTACTGGTGTTTCTTTACGTCTTGATAGTGAAATACTGCTAATTTCATTTTTCACTATTGCATGGACTATCTCTCTCATAGGTTTCATTGGAGCTCCTTTGTAACCTCTTAGAAGCGCAACTTCCAATTGGGAAGAGATAGAGATTTGGAGTTTCGGGTCCCTGAACTCACTATTTAAAAATACATCTTTTAGTGAAGTTGGTTTTTAAATTGCGTATTTGAAAATGCCACTTTTAGAAAGTGGGCATTTTCTTGCTTAACTCTTGTCTGCCTCTGACTGCCTGTGGAATCCAGGTCTGAGTGAGGGTGACAGTTGGGCTGTCTGTGCATTCACTCTAGACAGTCACCCAAAGGGAGCTGAGGTGTGATCTGCATATCCTTGTTGGCCATCACCAGGCTGATGGGTCTTCCTGAGCTAGAGTGGTGGGAGGAGTTGTCACTGACACCTGAATAGGGCTGTGCCTGTCCTCACAAAAAAGATGTCTCCACCCCCACCCCGCGATTTAGTGAGTCTGGAGCCAGGGCAGGGAAAGGCAGGGTCTTGTGCACTACAAAGACTTTTCTTTGAAGTTTGCCTACTTCAAAGACAGAAACTGGTATAAGTACTGGAGCTGTGACACCATAACTTCAGAACACTTCTGGACTAAGACGAGATTCTGCCAAGAAAAAGAGCTGGAGAAGCTGTAGGAGGGGAACTGCCACTCTGCTTATGGCTGTGTTGTGTTGGCCTACTGCTTGCTGCTTCTGGCTTGGACAGTGAAAGGATTGGACTTTGCATTCTTATCCTGCTTATCAAGGTTCTCCAAGGGGTTGTGTGTGCTTGCCTCCTGTTAAGAAGTCTCAGGGCCATCTAAGACTTCATCTGCAGCCCCTGAGCTACTCTGCTTGGAGTTCTGACCTGCCAAGTGGTGCCAATTCCAGTTCTGGGCCCTTGGAGGTGGATTCTGATGAATAAAATTCGCCCACTGGTCTACAACGCCTATTTTTCTCACCACAAGCTTGCCGTGTGGTTGAAAAAGCAACACATCGACGCAGCGCCTGTCGTGCGGCTCCATGAATGCCGCAGTCTGAATCCCGAGCACTGTGTTTCCGAAATCCGAGGCACCCGCTCTGACTCCAACGCAGGCCCTGCTGTGCAGCTGAAGATTCAACACATCACCTGCTTGCACCTGAGAGAATCGACCAGCACGTGTTTCACCACTGCTGCATCAACCCCAGCACGCCTGGATTTTCCACGTAGCGCACCTGTGTGCCAAATCTTCATCGACGTTGCCCAGCAGTAAGGAACCAAGACCGCTTGTCCGAAACGCGACGCATCCCCTCCCCCGCAGAAGTGAATCACTGCATCACCTCCCCATGACAGCAAGGAATCGGTGCATCACCTCCTCTGCACCGCAACAAGGAATCGATGCATCACCTCCTCTGGCAGTAAGGAAGCAACGCATCACCTCCCCTAATAGTAAGGAATCTTCTCAGCACTTAGTTTTCGGCACCTCATCTCCCCTGCGTCTGTTTTCATCTTTTAATTTTGACGCATCCCAGGTACTTTGCACTAAAAAGTGATGTATCCATAGTTTTCGATGAATTTAACTATTTTGAACCATTTTAAAGTGATATCTTTGCTTGTGTCTGTTGGATTCTTATTGTTTTGGTCTTATTTTATTCAGATAAAGATTGGTTATTTTTCTGAACTGGTTTGGTGTCCATTTGTAGTGTTTTCACTGTGTTGCTGTGTATTTATGAACAAATGCTTTACACATTGCCTCTGAAATAAGCCTGACTGCTCGTGCCAAGCTACCAATGGGGTGAGCAGGTGTTATCTTGGGTGTGTTACTGCCTTACTCTGACTAGAATAAGGGCCCCTACTTGGCTAGGGTGCAAGCCACTGCCAAATAGAGACCCCCATTTCTAACAATTTGACAATGTATAGGAAGGAAATAGTTTTGATATTTTTGTATTTTACTATTATTATTTTAATATTTTATCATAGAAGGGACAGGGCTACTCAGTGAGTATATGAGAACTCCCTCTCTCACTGTAAAATACACAGACTGTGATATTCAACTGCCATGAGCAGTCTGCGCTATCTCACATTATGTCATTACACACACACACTGTGTTCTCCAATGTTGGTCCTTCATGTTACAATTTAATGCATTCTGGTTGTTGCAGTCTTGTATTTCTTCTATTGATCTATTCAGATAGAGACACCTGACTTTAAAATCTTACTAAATGTGCAGTACAGGATTGGAAATAGTGTCAGTGAGTACATGGAGTGATATACCCACCCCAGTTATACCCAAGGTATGAAGGTAACCCCATGATGGTTACCTTCATACCTTGCCTGTTAAATTGCATTGCTCATGAATCATCAGTGTCTGAATCACCTCACATATTTCAACTAATGTATATGAGTGTATCAATGTAAACTGTCACAATTGCTGCATAGACATATATGGGTGCATATTCGAGGGGTTATTCAGTATTTGTGTGTATGTATGTATACATGTGGTATTTGTATAACACAAACCTAGCCAAAAGGCAGCAGAATGCTGAATATAGTCACAGACAAAGATAAAATTAACTATTGATTGGAGCGGAAGCCAGGTTCTGAAAGTGGTGGTTTACCCTTAGGTTGTTGTGATGTTTACACTGGTGTGGTTTCAGCTCATTGTGACCTTTAAAGAGGCGTGTCTTAAACTCTTTCTTAAATTGGTGCAGTGTTGGAACTGTGCTGATGAATACCAGGATATTGTTCAGGTTCTGAGTGTATAAGCAAGAAGGACAATTGTCTTGACTTTTTTCAATTTTTCACTTTTTCATGTCCAGTCTGGTGCTGTACTGGATGTTGGTGTGTTGAGACCCACCGGAAAAGGTGGTCTTGTCTGCCAGAGAGGCAGGATGCTGGTTGTGATGGTTGTTAGATAATTCAGCTGGTTTTGAAGAGCGTCTGTGCTCATAAGAGGAGGCACTGGAGTTCCGTCAGAATGAGTACTTTGATGAGCTGTTGTTGCATATAGGATGATCTACAAAGGGGCCAGAGTGGAATATGAGAGGCTGTGGAACAGGCGTTGCCACAACCCACATGCAAGTGCACAAGGGCTGGCACCGCACTTCTGAAGTCACTTTCTAGGAGGAATAGTCTCACTTTCTTCTGTAGCAATAGCTGGTACCAGGCTGTCTTGAACTTCTTAGAAATGTGTTCCACTTGGATGCATCTGGTGTCTAAGGTAAATCAAAGTGACTATTGGGTGTTTGTTGGGGTTTGAATCCATAGAGGTTCATGTTGGTGTGACATGTGTATACTAGTGGTTGCTTGTTTGTCTTGACAAGTAGTAAGGATTCTTGGTCGGGCTGAGCTTCAGGGAGCCAGTGAAATCCCAGGTTTGGCAGAAGTGCACCCAGTGTTTGAGGGGGAGGGGTTGGTTATCTGGAGTGGAGGAGACTTCAATTAGACTTGTGTCTCATCAGTATATTGGCCACCTGCAATGTTATCACAAAGTTGAGAACCAGGGCTCAATGTAGAAGTTGAAGATGATGGGAGGCAAGAAAGCACGCTGGGGACTGCTTGGGTGACAGTAATCTTCTTTCACCGAGTGGTGCCCCTATGAATGAATTAGTGTTGGATGGATAGCTAGGCGGAGAACCCGTAAAGGACACTGCCAGTGAATGGCATTCGGGACTTCAAGGTTCAGATGAGAGTAGTATGTTTGAAGATAGCAATAACGTTTAGAGCTGTGGCCCATGAGTAAGTCCTGACAAAACATTAATTTCACTTACATATATTGTGAAATGTGCACATTTTCTGAAATTTGTGAAATTTTACAACTTTTGCATTAGGCAATTTTGCTTATTTTTTTTGCCTGCACAAGACTGGTTCAGGCAGACAACGTGTCGCTGAGAGTCCTTTCTGCTTGAGCCATTCTTCTGCGTAACATTTTTAGGTCTCGCGCCTAGCGTTGCAGTGCACTCGCGCAGCGTGAGACCTCATGTAGGGGGTTCTGAAAGCTGACCACACGCTCATGCGTGTGGTTTTGCTTTCGCCGGCTGCCGTTGGATTTAGCGTTTTAAAAAAAATAAAATACAGCACGCAATTGGGCAAAGGCGGGCGCATGTCCCGCCTTTGCCCCGCCCATTCCCACCGGTGTCTAGCACGCGCAGCAGCGCGCGTTCGCCTTACTGCCGCGCTCCCTTTTCCCCCCCGCTCCTCTGTGGTGCGCGTGCACCACTGGTTTCGTTTCCTGCTCCTCGCAAGCTCTACGGTCGGTCACCAACGCTCGTTCCAATAGTATCGGCTCCGGGCGAGCAGGGGATTCATTTCAAAGCCTAAACGGGGCTGTTCGGGGCAGAGAAGAAGAGGGTCGAGTGCCAGGAACCGGAGCAACGTCCACCAGGCTGCGTTTTTGTATACCTGAATCAGTGTTAATGTGAAGGAAGGAAAACAGAACCGCCGAACTTATTGTTTCCCGCCCGAAGGAGCGTCTTCCGAAGGAGAAAGGCAGTGCCTTTACTTGGGGGGCGAGTCTACTTGTGTTAGCTCGTTTAACTAACTAATGGGGACAATGGCGACTGCTTCTTGCATTTGCAGCGCGCCACCACAGGACAATGGCGGCCGCCTTTCACATCGAGCACTATGCCGCTCTAAATGCTAAAAGTTACTCAATGGCGATGCTTATTCTTTTTTAGATGAATGCCGTGTCCGCTTCGTGACACCGCGCTTTCTCACAGCTTTTATTTAAAAAATAAAATAAAATTGCACGATGAGCGTGGCGCCCGCTTTAGGGAAACCGCGCTCAGTTTCATTTAAAATGTTTTTATAACTATAATATTGAGCGCGGCGCCTGCTTCAGGAACACCGCGCTCTGTCTCTCTCTCTTTTATGACATCTCCTGTGCATTGTTGTACCTGTCATGCTCACTCGCTACCTCGTTCTCATCTCGGTATCTCATACGAGTAACTGTCTCTTTCTCTCTTTATCTTTGCTCTCTCCCTCTCTCTCTCGCAATCCCTATGCCTTTCTCTCTGTTTAATGAATTTCACATTTCATTCCTTTCGCTGTGTTTCTCTCGCTTTAAGTTATGCTAATGCTGGGACCTTGCTACAAAGCAATGCTCCGGTGCACGCTATGGTATTTTTATACCAGGTGGTTCAGATGCAGGCGGGTCGGTGGAGGTAACATCTAAAGTAGGGGTTCACAGTGAAGACAGAGATTGTCCTGAGAAGAGACTCACATGGAGATGTTGTCCTGGGGAGAGGAGCTGCAGACTCTGGCGCTGGGAACCAGTTTGAGCCTCGGCATCGGCTCAGCATCCTGTGATTCTGGGCAAATCACTTAATCTCCCCGTGACTACCAATGAACGTGTCCTTGTGTAACGTAACTGGTGAGGTGGGATAGAGCAGCACTAGGAACTGCCCTGGGCTATGCTGGCGTCTAGGTGGATACCCTGGGGAGTGTTGTCTAAAGACGTGATTTATCATCTACTTGTTTAAGTTGAGATAGGGTGAACTCTGGCAGATATGCACTGGAATGGCATTCGAGATACTGTGAGTCCAGGAGGAGAATGCCTAGCATCTTGTCTTCTCTTTCCATCATTTCCCTCTTCTCAATCCTGTAATGCTGCTGCAGGGTGTGCACACTCCACTGGAGGTCTTGAAGGTGGCAATCAGCTTTGGTGCAGTGAAAGAGCTGATAGCTTGAGACTAGTGGGAGCTAGTGAAATTCTCTGAGGGTCAGTGTGCTGCTGTTGTACTTGCAAACATCTCAGATGAAGTGTGCTTCTGTAGGGAGTGCCCTCTAAAGTGGAGTCGCATAGATCTCCGGGGCAATGGGCAGCAGAGCACTGTCTTCGATGAAATGTAATGAGACCATTAAAGTGGTCTCGCATTTGCCAGAGTTTGACCTATTGGCATTAGAAATAACAATGTCTTTTATATATGTGTTGCTTTTAAAAACACTTAAATAATAGGCATTGTCATTTAAAATGCCAATAGCTTAAACACTCGTTTTTTTACTTCCACAGATACCGACCTCAATCTGTTTTGCTCTCTCAAGCTACAGTGCTAACCTACAGAATGGGGCATATGTTCTTCTGTTTCCAAGTTTTCATGAGCCTGCACCTACCTATGCATTTCAAATTGCTATTAAGTCAGGTCTGGTGGCTTAGTTGACTAATGCATCCACTGTAGGGGCCTGTGTTTGACTTCATGGTCACAGGTTCAAATCCCTGCAGGTCCACCCAGCCTTTCATCCTTCTGAGGTCGATAAAATGAGTACCATTGAGTTGGTTAACAAACATCTGTTATTCAGCGCCAAGATACCCTTCTGGGCGAACATGCACTTTATAAATACACATGTTGTATCATGTTACTATTCCCATTATCCTGCAAAACCACCCCCAAAATAATCTCCACTCACTCAGCACTCTCCATTTTCTTAGTAGAATTTAACCAATTGAGATTATCCCCAGCACTGGACCACACCAGCCCGCTCTAATAGCTCTGAACTGAATAACTAGAGCAAAGAGTTACCTTCAAGGCCCTCTGTACGGTACATAGTGCACACCTGTAAAAAGGTCTTTCCAGTGGCGTAATACAAAATGATGGGGCACCATGCAGAATGGGCTCAATGGGGGCCCCCTGAACGGTTGCTCCTCTACACCCCCCCCCGACACTGCAGGGGCCAGCTTGGTAAAGCAGAGTTTCTTTTCCAAGCCTTTAACTATTTCTTATTCCATGCCTTTGCACACATTCTGTAAGGCATGCAATAGCATGGCTTAGAGGGTGAGGGAGCCCCTTCCAAAACAAGAAACTAGGGGGGCCCCCACGGGGAGTGCAGGGGTCTCCGTTACGCCCCTGGCTCTTTACTTCATCTCGAGGAAATTTAAGAACAATTGGCTCAGATGAAGTTTTTGATCAAAGGGCCATCTCAGAGCTGAAATTCTGTAATGGAATAGATAGCAACTTGGAAGATCAACCTTCCCTGTTCAGACAGCAGAGCTTTGGAACTCTTTTTTGGTTTGCATCAGGAAACTGGCCTTTAATGCTGCCCACCATGCTTATCGGGCCTTCAGTAAAGAGGAAGGTATGGCTGTTCCCATTCACCTGAGTTAACCACTGTGACAATCCTCTGTATGAGCGAACCTGTCGCGCACAACAACATGTACCATCCACTTGACTATTGTGCTGTTAACCAGTAAGAGCTTGCTGAAAGAAATGGATGTTTCCAGTGCTTAATTTTAGCCGGCGGCAATAGGTCTCGCATTATTAAAGTTTGAGCTATTGGTGTTGCATTATTTAGCAATGCCAATAGCTCAAACTTTAATAATGCGAGACCTATTGCATTGCAAATGCTTGTTATGCAAGGCATTCCTACAGAAAAAAAATACACAAGATACTGGCAAACCAAATTTAGTCCCATTTGTGTAATTTCACAACATTGGTGCAAAATGTCCCCAAACAAAGATACTATTTCACACTCCCTTCATGGCTCCCTCTGCTAGAACAGGTATTATGGAGGAGCACGAATACAGCAGGACACACATCAGGATGCAAAGCACAATTAAAGATATGTTTGGACTATTGAAGGGGTGTTTCTAATGTTTACACCACACTAGTGGAACTTTGGACAACAAGCCAGGTATGGTGTGCCATTATTGTTCACCTCTATTATATGCTTCATAATACTGCAGTGAGTGATGTGTACCAGTACCTCAATAAAGGGACGAGTGGCAAGACACAACTGACAAAGAATATAAGGCAGAAGTGGAACATGTCAGACATTGATACAATCCTGAACCACTGGCATCAGTAACTACATAATTTTTAAGGATACACACTAGGCTTTATTGTAATACATTTATTGTGAACACTTAACCCCAAAAACCATGCACCATGAAATGACTAATATTTAACAAACACATTACTTACTGAGAGTACTCACCCCAGCAGCTCTATAGTTGTGGAGCATGGGTAGATCTCTTCAGTGCTGAGCTGTTTTCTGCTGTAGAGGTTTTTGTGTGTTCACTATTGTACACTAATAATGTGCAGAATAGTAAATCTACGCTCGAAATCACATGTGTATACTTTCACAATGCTATTGCCTTTGAAACGATTTTGATATGACCTGTTAAAGTGCATTTTCTTGGCTTATGCATACTAGGCCTAAGTCGGGCCATGATGCCATCTTGTTCAAAATGGATGTCTCATCTTGTTTGTGCTCTGTGTATTATTTCTGCTGCACATAATTAAGCAAGTCATATTTGTTTATTTCCGACTGACGTTGTTCTCGAAGTAGACTCTCTAGCATGGGCTCAATAATGCAAATTTTCTTCAAGGTTATTCCGCCAACCCACAGTAATGCATTCCTTCACAATGGTTCACTCTTGTTTTGTAACTAGTTTGTTATGACATCTCTGGTTGACAATAGCATAAAAGGGGCTGAATCAATATTCATATAGGGGGTAGGTGCTTAGGTGGTAAGGCTGTATGACTCTCTTTAATCCAATGTTCTGAATTGTTGAAAATGTAATTATTTTGCTCACACCATGAATCTGCACTTTCCATTTTACTCTATCAGAAGATTTCCTATATAAATCCTCACATTTTTGGGTGACCCAGATGACTTTCACATGCTTCTAGAGTTGCTGTCCAGTTTCTTAATGATTTTGCTGTACATTTGGGAGTTAGTATTTTTCTTTTGTCATTTTTCTGCATTCCTATACTGCCCAGCAGTTTCTGCATTTAATTATTCTGTATTGTCCCTTTAAATCTTTATAATAAATCTTAATAGATTTTCTAATTCCACACTAAGACTCACTAATTGGGTCAGTCCGTTCTTAATTAACTGTATTCTTGGTGTTTAATTTTGTACCTTATTTCTGTGACATATTGCTTCATGAAATTGAGGGTTAATACCGTCCCAGATACACCAACCCATGGGCATGCTTTAGGGGTGTAAGAAGTTTGGGGTACAATGTGCCCACACTGCCTAACCTCTTACCATTTGGCAAGTGGTGATCAATTTGAAAACTGTCTGTAGAATCAGTGTGTTTATTTAATCAGGCAAAACAGCCCTGGTTCATGTGCCCAGCTGCTCCCCCAGGGTGTCCCTGATCTCACAAATGGCAGACAGGCTTTATACAGTTTGACAATATTTGGCCTGGAGAGATTCCTGATAAGCCTCCATGCCAGACATTTGCTATTCAACCCCTGCATCAGGTGTACTTTGTTGGACAGTGGCTGCAAAGGATGGGTTAGCTGCATGCTCATGGGGTGGCACAAAGGTTGGTCTATGAGTCCAGAGGGTTCATATTTTTACCATCAACACCCTCAGTTGTAGCATGTAAGATGTCTTGTAACTGGATCAGCAACAACACATGGTCAGTGACTACCATGGACATTATAGACCTTGGCCAGAAGGAAATGTAGGTAGGGGTGATATGGAAGTGGTTGCAATCTTGGTGGGTGCCAATGTGGCAGCTGTTGTGGGTGCCGATTCTGCAGATTTTGTGGGTACTGTCTAGGTAGCCATGGTGTGTGCTGATAGGCAGCTGTGGTGGAAACAGATGTGACAGGTGTGTGTCAGCAGATGTGGCATGAGTATGGCAGATGTGGCAGATATGGCAGCCCAAGATCGATCTGAAGGTGATGTATGCTAAGTCACCGGCAAATAGAGGCATGGATTAGTGTCTGGCACATGTAAGTGCATTTCCGTTATAGAATCGCAAATAATATCCTAGAGTGACAACACCCAAGGCATAGGCCTTTCACAACTCTTAGGGGCCGATTACGATCTTGTTAGGAAGGGCTCCAAACGGGATTCTCAAAAAGCAAATCCGATTCGGAGCCAATGATTCTGAACGAATCGTCCCCCTTTCCGAGCGACCAAGTACGATGTGAGGAAGCCGTCCGCGCTGACCAAATCGGTTCCGAACCTGAATCAATCAATCCCAGTCGTTCAGAGCCGAATCGTGCAGCTCAAAGGGGACGGCTTCCGAACGAGCGAGTATGATGACCGTTTCTGACAGCCGTACCGACTCGGTTTTCGCGAGACGAAATGGCTGAGGGAATCGGACTTCGGGGGCCCGTAGCAGACCCCCTTTCACCCAGGGCCCTCCGATTCAGTCGCAGGGGGGTACCTATGGGTCCCCCCTTTCCATGCATGCACAGTGTGGCGGGAACCATGGGGTGCCCGCCACAGGGTTACCATCCCCCATTATTTTTAATGGGAACCTGTGTTCACCTTGGGTGCACAGGCTCGCATTGAATTCAATGGGAGTCTGACCGAACCGAGTCCGTACACACACGGACACATCGTACTCGGTCGGTGGGACTCCCGGAGTGCGATTCGTACGGAAAGCATTCCCAACCGTATTCGGTGGGAATGCTTTCCTAGCGAGATCGTAATCGGCCCCTTAATGTGGTAACCTACGATAAATTCACAAAGTACATAAATATTTCCATATCAATCACAAGAGGAGGGGACAGGGAGCTATTAAAAGGTCCAGAACCCTGGCTATCAAGACCAAGTATGAAAACACTAGGAAGGAAACTGTTCCTAAGAAAATGTGCATCAGGATGGATAATAGCAAGTGGGAGGGGGGGCTTTATTGTAAGGTAGTGCCATCACACACCTGTGAAGGTGTCATGCTTCATCATCGGGCTTTGCTCCTCATGGGGTCAGCGCTGCAATGCCCCATGGGCTCCACACCTTCTTAGGAACAGTTACCCTCCTAGTGTTTTCATAATTATTTCCACCCATCACAATTCAGGTAACACTGAGGCTCAGACATGTGGCCACACAGCATTTCCTTTATTAGCATGTTTTGGGTATGAACATTTCTACAAGTTGTACCTAGTGGTGTGTGAGTGAGGTACAACCCTCTTGAGGATACACTATTCTGGAGGACTATTGTCATTGTAAACCTCCCCTAAGACTGTTAGGTGCATCAATGAACATCGTGTCATAACATTTTTACGTCAATAACAGCTCAAGGGGACACCAATGTCCCCAACTTGACTCTACCTATAAACTATTCTAAACATCAAATGCCCCAGATGATTCCTCCACAGGTACACACCATAGTATGTGTTCTGCGTGGCTGCCAATGGTGTTGTCTTCATTTTCTGTGCATGTCCGATGTACAGAGCATATGCTAAATATGGAATGGAATGAACAAATTCAATATTTAAACACGAACAATACTTGTACCCCGTGCAATACATACTTAACATAAAAAAATGGATTCCATGGGACACGAGGTGAACTAGTATTCCCATCAGATTCGCCCTGGATTGGTGAGGTATCTAAGCTGTTACACTGTGAATGAGGTGATAAGTGGGATATGTTATCAGTGTTCTGTGTGTGTGAGGTGTCTGTCTAATAGGTTGTGCTAGAAACTTTTATGTATTGCTATTCAGTGGTTAGTGCAGTTGTAAAAACCCTGAAACCCAACTGTGCGGCTGCAAAAGCTGTGCTGAGTTCTGTTTAATGCATTCTGAAGGATGCTGTGTTAGTATTGAGCCTGTTGGGGTCCCATGAAAGACACCTAAGGCATTTTCAAGCTGTGGTGGGTGCCTTTGCTTTGTTCTGTCATAAGTGTACTGTTGGGCTAACCTGTAGAGCTTTGCAAGAAAAGATTCTGATATTCTTAGCAATTAAAGGCCAACAGAGTAAAAGCTATTATTTAAATTAAGAGTCACTTTTGAAAGAGAGAAAAGGTACGGTTGAGATAACTGTTGTTTGAGCCTGAGAGGGTCAGGTTCCCATAGTGTATTTATTAAGAGGCAGGTTACCATTGTTAGGATAGGGGTATGCTCATGAGCTCAGTTGTTTGTGTTAGGTTCAAAACAATAAATTAGTGCCTTTTGAGGTGGGGTGTGTAGGCTGTAGGGAGAAGGATATCATGAGAGGATACATGGGAGGGTGCCTATGGAGGAAAAAAAACTGTTTACTTGTGATGATGCATGTTCCTCTCAAGTGGAGGGTTTTTCTCCTGGAGACCAAGGGGAGATGTTGGGAGGAGGGTAGGATTTGGGTAAAGTAGCTATTAAATACGAGGGGTGCCGAGATTCTAGAATTATGAACTGATTATAGAGGGCTTACTATGAGGGGATGTGCCTTTTGAACTATATCTGCATATTTCCATATAGATGACTCCTATTTCTTACGGCAAGGGGGGGGGTAACATGAAATAACATATGATTGTAAAGCATTATACAAACCCTCTAGAAGATGTATTTAGAAACATTAGATCAGGTGGTTGCTGGCATTTATCATAAGCCTCCTGGCTTTTTGATTATCTAGTTCTTAATTTGGCAGATTCAAGTATAAAGAGCTTGTCTGAGTTTGGTGGCTGTTCTCGTGTTCAGTCATTTTTCAGTCTTTACTGGTTTGGTCTTGAATTTTGTGTAGTGTCTCTCACGCTGACTGTTTGGAGGTGTTTGACTTAGAGATTTCTTGGATACCTCTGAATGCTTCCTTTCTGTGTTTGTTTTCCAGTCCAGATTGATGGAGGTGGTGTGATGGTGTTTTACTTAGTCTGTATGAATACTGGGAGTCATTGGTCATGGTCCAAATGGTTGCACTTGCTGTGAGATGTGCTGCTTGGTTAGCTGGTTTTTGGTTTGCTGTGTGTGCTTTATTAACATTGGGTCATTGTGGTAAACCCTGGGCAAGTATTCTGTAATGGACACTCTGAAGGGTTAACTTGAATGGTCCATAACAGCCTGGTTTGAACTTGTTAGCTGTAAGGTGGGATGGAAGGAAACAAGAAGATAGCCATACTTTATCTCAAATGCTGCATGGGAGATTAGGCATACGATGATGTTGGAAATGGTCCCTCTTTGGAGGGTTATCCCCAAACGTTTTGCTTCTTCCTCCTATTTTTTCCTGACCTGTGTTTGTTGGCTATGGGACTCTGGGCACTTTACCTCTGCTGATCAGTGCTAAAGTGCAGATGCTCTCTGGGTAAATTGTTATTGTGATTGGTTATCCATGATTGGCATATTTGATTTACCAGTAGTTCCCTAGTAAAGTGCACTGAGTGTGCCAGGGCTGGTAAGTCAAATGCTATTAGTGGGCTTGCAGCACTGATTGTGCCACCCACATGAGTAGCCCTGAAAAGATGTCTCAGGCCTGCCACCGCAGTGCCTGTGCGTAGTTTGTTAACTGCCATGTCGACTTGGCAAATGCACCCACTTGCCGGGCCCTACCCTTCCTTTCTCTTACACATCGGACACCCCTATGGTAGGCCCAAGGTACCACCCTTGGCAGGGTGCAGTGTATGTGAAAGGTAGGACATGTACTGGTGTATGTAACATGTCCTGATAGTGAAATACTGCCAATTTCGTTTTTCACTATTGAAAGGCTATCTTGCCCCATAGGACAGAATGGGGAATGCTTTGTAACATTTTACAAGCATATCTTCCCATGGGGATAAGATGGAAAAATGGAGTTTGGTATCCCTAAACTCAGGATTTAATAACACATCTTTTAGTAAAGAGGGTTTTTAAATTGTGTGTTTGAAAATACCACTTTTAGAAAGTGGTTATTTTCTTGTTCAACCATCCTGTGTGCCTTCACCTGTTTGTGGATTGACTGTTTGGCTTTGGAGTGACAGGGGCTGGGGAGGTGCAGTGGCTCCAGGAGTCTGGATGAGTCAGCACTAGGCTGAATAAGACTGATCTGCATTTGAAGTGGTGGTAGGAGTAGCACCTGTACCTGAATAGGGCTGTGCCTGCCTTCCACAATGCTGGCTCTGCCCGCCCTAGAGCCAAGGCTCACAATGACAATGGATCATGTTGTGCACTTGCAGAGTGCCCCCCAGAACTGGTTTGAACTGGACTCAGAGCCCCTTGCAAAAAGAGAACAAAGACATTTTGGGGTATAAGTATCAGACCCAAAACCCCAGACTGTAGATCATTCCTGGAATTCAAGAGGAACCTTTGCCAAGGAGAAGAGCTGGAGAGACTGAGGAGAAGTACTGCCCTTGCTGTGTGTCTGGGGTTGGCCTGCAGTTGCTGTTTCTGTCAAGGAAAGGAGAAGGACTTTGCTGTGTGCTGTGTCCCCTGCTTGAAGGAGATCTCCAAGGGCCTGAAGTGTGCTGGCCTCCTGTTCTGCAGTCTCAGGGACACAAATACTTCACCCCCAGCTCCCCTGAACTCTGCACCTGTGAGTTCTAGCCTGCCAAGAGGTGCCTGTGCCAGTGTTGGGCCTCTGGAGGTTGTTGCTGCTGTTTGGGAACTGGAAGAAAGAAGAAACGTGAAGAACTGCTAAAATCGACGATTCGCTCTTCTTGCGGCTGCTTTCTCGACGCATCTTCACAGCGCGAGAAGAATTTCCACTCATCACCGTGCAGCTGCGAAAACCGTCGCAGCACCTGTCGCCGCAAGAATCGACACATCGAGGGATCGCAGCTGAAGAGGACCGACGCAGCGCCGCTCGACGCCGCCGCATCGATCGACGCCGCATCCCGGATTTCCACACATCGTGCCTGTGCGGCAAGTTCATCCGACGCATCACCTGCGGACCGGAACCATCACGAAGGATCGACGCATCACTCCCCATACTGACCGGATTCGACGCAACCCTTCCTCTGCGTGCAGGGGGACTGTTGCATCGCCTCCCCAAGGTCTCAGGAGTGTCGCATCTCTTTGTTTTCTGACTCTGCGGCTGTTTGGCTTTTGGAACTTTCACGCATCTACAGGTACATCTCTGAGATAGGGTATCAGCTGAGCTATTCTTGGAGCCGGGTATATAAGTGATAGAAAAATCATACTGGTTCAAATATATGCCCAGTGAGCGTGACAAGCATTCTTTCATTGCATGATTCTGAGAAACTGCAAACTTTGTGGATCTCAAATCTCTCTCATGCCCCCATGATGAAATGCCTTCTTTCAGAGCAATTCAACTTAATTGCTAGGCATTCTCTTTCTAATACTGAATATTTCCATTCACAATCGGTAAGGATGAAAAACAGATAGAATATTGGATATTCCAACCCCTCATCATCTTGGTGTTGAAGAAGACCAGCCCCTATTGCTCTGTCAGTGGCATCCATCGCGACAAAGAATGTTCTAGTTCAATTGGGCGTTGGAGAATAGGTATTTGGGTGAAAGCTGGCTTGAGGTTATTGAAGGCTAATTCTGCTCTAGTGTCCAAACAAATCCATTGTAGAAGAGCCTCCTTCTTTTTTACTCTGGTGATGTCACTGGTCAAATGGACAAAGTTTCTGATAAACTGCTGGTAAATATTTGCTACACCCCAAAAAGATTGTGTCTCCTGTACAGTAATAGGAGTTGGCCAGTCCACAATTATTGTGATCTTTTGAGGACTAATTTGAAATGTCTTGTGCGTTAAGTTAGAAACCCAGATATTCCAAAACTGCCTTGTCAAATTAACCTTTCTCCAACTTGCAGATAGATGGTTTTGTCTCAACTCAGACACAACTTTAATTATCTATTGATGGTGCTCTTTTATATATTTGGAATAGATGAGGGTGTCATCCAGATAAATGACTACATATTGGTTGAGAGCGGCAGTGAAAAAGTGGTCCATCAACCTCTAAACAATGGTAGGTACATTGCATAGGCTGAAAGGCATGACTCTGTATTGCAAATGGCCCAACATGGGCACTTGTCTCTACCTTGATCTATAATAGATTATAGGCTCCTCAGAGATATAACTTAGAGTAGATAGTAGCCCCACCAACTGACTTCATTATGTCCTTAATTAGTAGAAGAGAATATTGATATCTACTGGCGACTTTGTTTAACCCTCAGCAGTCAATGCAAGGCCTTAACTTATTTAACTTATTGGGAACGAAAAACATCAAGGCTCCTACTGGAGAGGTTGATTGGACTATGAGACCATTCTGAAGATACTCTTGAAGATATTGGGGCTGATACCCTAATGGGAATTTACTCCATCAGGGCAATGGAGTAAAATAGTTAGTTGCCCTGAGGGAGTAACCACCAGCTAAATTTTTAGATGTTCGCCGGCCCAGCAGACATCTCTTGCATTTATGGTGCCAGGTGTAATGCTTTGAACGTGTGACAGTCAGCTCCATCAGTATGAGGAAGCCACAGATCAAACCTTCAATTTTTTTTTTCATAAACAATATCTCAAAGTGGGATTTTGTTTTTGAAAATAAAAAAGCAAGGACCCCCCTGCCATTTGCTTTTTTTCCTCGGGTGGGTTCATTTTACATTTTCCACTGTGAAAATGTGCCATTTGTACACCCACTCCCAGGTAGATAAATGGCAAAATCTCTGGTGGCCATTACTCTTTTGCCCCGTCAAAGGTGTATGATAGCAGTGGGGACAGACCTTCAGTTTGGCAGAGAGGGTACTCTGCCACTGTCGCGACTAAGTACCTCCTCCACCAAATTCTAAATCAGGCCCACTGTCATAAAACCTCCTTCTGTGGATCCAATAGAGAATGGATCCTAATGAAAAGAACATGAGCCCCTGTTCAGAGAGAGATAGCGCAACTGAACTCCCTATATTGGGGTAGGATCAATTACTTGGGGTTTTTAAAGGCATCAGAAAGAAGTTGGTACTGGAGCAGAAGAGACTACAGAACATTTACTATACTAAGTTTTGTAGTCTTACTAAAGGATCTCCTTTTGAGACCAATAGCTCTCAGATAGGTAGCAATGGTAGTGACAACATTTGAAAGATACAGAGACAATCTGGGTTGCCCAATTTATTTGGAAATTCTGCAAGTAAGCTAGGGGACCTTGAAGATTAAAGCATATGGGGCGCTGTTATCATATCAAACGATACCAGCTCCTTAATGTCACCAAACTGTAGTATCATGAGGGCCAACATCTCTTTAACTTGACCAGAGAACAGTGGAAATCCATCCACAGATTGGACTTGTTCTGGGGAGTCTTAACAGATACCAGGAATATTTCTCTCCCTTGTCAATTTATTGTCCATATATATTCCACAATCTCCACAATCCAGTAAAGTGGAAACTTCAAAGAATCTCCCAGGAGAAAGACCAGCCAATACCAGAAGCAGAAAAAGTGAAGAATGGGAATTTCTGGAAGATCCAACAAAGGAGGCTGTCCCGTCCATTCCCCTTTTAGAATGGACAGGTCTTAGCGTTTCCCTAAGGCCGGTGTGGACGAAAAGGATAAACTCAAACAAAATGTTGAGAGGATCCACAATAAATGCGCAGTCAGGTCTTCCATCGGTGTTCTCTTTCTGTCACTGAAAGTGCTTCCCGAGCTGAGCTGATCTTCATTGGTTCTTTTCCACTAGCTGTTGAAGGCTCCTCAAAATCTCTTTCTGGCTTCCCAGTGAAAGTTCTAGCACTACTGGCAACAGGTGAAGTCCGAGATCTACGCTTCTCGGACTTCATCTCCTGTAGATGATGTTTGGTAAGAAGTGTCAGATACATCAATTCAGGGAAGTTCAAAGGGCGAGTTGCATGAATAGGCTTGTCCTTTATCTTTTTTCGGAGTCCTCTTCGAAATAGGATTATTAAAGTCTTTTCAACACAGGTGATTTCAGCTGCAAATTGTCAAA
This sequence comes from Calotriton arnoldi, assembly GCA_963921515.1. Classification (NCBI taxonomy): domain Eukaryota; kingdom Metazoa; phylum Chordata; class Amphibia; order Caudata; family Salamandridae; genus Calotriton; species Calotriton arnoldi. The sequence goes on along the minus strand of CAWUFW010001612.1, from coordinate 315,179 downwards.
AACTGGTAATGTAAGCTAGAACATCTGAGTTTCCCTGTTGGATATCTCACAAATTTTCCTCCCCAGAAAATTCCAGGACTGGTCTCTCAAAACGTTTCATGAAACTTGTCAACCAATTGGAGTAGTTGGAAATATTGGCATCTCCAGAAGAAACCAGCAGTGTAGCCCAAGACAGTGCTTCTATTAAATAACTACCTTTGACCCTATTTTCTGCAAATTACATAGGTTGGGTGTGCAATTTATGGTAAAGACATCCAGCAACTCCTTTAACTTGTTGGCGTCACCAGAAAATCATGGAACAGAAGGGGATGTGACGGGAAAGACTGACACTCTGGCAGACAAGGCCTGTCTTATAGCTATATTATCATTTTACAATTGCTGGATCTCCTAAAACTGATGTTGTAACATCTCCGCCAGAGCCTGAGCCTAATGTGGTGTCCTTTAATGGTTATATCTAGGTCTCTAGTTTGATTTGAGGGAGCGGTAACCTGTAAAGGGCTGTGTGTCAAGATTCTCTTGATCATATTACAGAAAGTGCCGCAACGGGTATGTGCGCCCACTTTGTGCACCGCCTGGCAGCACTTTGCCATTACAGAAGGGGCAACAGACACTTGTGCAGGCCCTTCTGTAATACAGATAGTGTGGCCCCATGCAAATTGGGGAATTTATTTTCCTCTGTGCCACGGAGTATTATAGACACAGACGCAAAGGCAAAGATGCAGTCAGGAGGCACACAGAAAGTGCACATCAAAACGGTGGTGCACTGTCAGTGCGCCCCCTGATGGCAGCCCTCTGGAGCAGGTAGTACAGGTCCGGTGGACCCCCCAGACATCCCCTTGCAGGCAGGTGCAGTCACTCACTGCACCCACCTGCAAAGGGATCTCTAATTTCTCTTGTGCAGGCGGGTTGCCGCCTTCAAAGTGAAACACGAGAGGCTTTGAAGCAGTTGCTCCGTTTTTTACTTGAATGCGCTGCTCCCAGGGCAGCATGAGATCGCGTCTGCCCCCCTGGGGGCAACGCATTCTCTATAATAGGGTACTACTACACACTCACTGTTTGTGCACGGCTGACCTATTTACAGGTTTACCGGGGCACAAAGAGGAAAGGTGCACCCTTTTTGTAATAGGGCCCTTGGTCTTCATCTGACAGAGGTAAAGGCAATCCCTTCCAGAAACCACGATAACACTGGTGCAAAATGTGTTCCCAGTGATTACTACCTTTCAGAAGGGGCCCCCAAGGCAGAAAAAAGTCCGAAGGCAAAAAAAACTACTTGCGATCAGCATATAGTGGAAGTCCTAAAGTCTGGAAGTTTGAAAAGTAACTGCGCTGAATCTAGAGGCAAGAAAATTCAAGAGAATCCCAAAGGAAATCCAAGAGTCACGAAGGGAAAAATACTTGGAACAAAAACTGGAGTAGAGGGAGAAGAACATGGCAAAAGAAATACACTTCTGAATGTGTTGTGGTGCAAGAATGTGTTCCTTTGCTCCTCTTTATAAAGGAAGTAGCCAATTGGGCGGCAGTATAAATAAAAATGGAAAATGATGGCCCCTATCTTGGATTGGGAAAGTAGACTTTACATTTTTCCCACAGAGTGCTGGGGTCCTGAAGATCGTGGCCTCACCAAGAGCCTCCCAGGGAGCACGGAGGAGGCATCAGTACAGTAGCGTGTCAGATGTCGCCAGGTAAACAGCTGAGGAACCTTGGCCATTCTGCATTGCACTAGTCCTCCTCCGCTGTCAACAGGTTTAAAGACTATATACAAAGCTGCTGGGCAGAGAAAGACAGGTGCCGCAGCATTGGCACAACATGGTTGTTTTGTGCTCCTCAGAGCTGAGAGATAGTGTTCTTATTACAAATAAGGAGATGCAATGTCTCTCTAATGATTCCTGCTCTTTGTGGACTTTAGCCCTGAGACATTAATGCACAATAAGCAGTGGGAGTACAGAAAATGAAGGGGGTCCTACCAGATCCTGTTTTCAGCAAGTATTTCTGAGCCAGATATGGGATCTGGTTGATCCAGTGAATATGCTGAATTTGTCCTTGTGTCATTTTCCAACACCAGGACACAATTCTGCAGCACCGGAATATTGTATGCTTTGTGTTCAGAGTAGCAACGTGCAGGCAGTGAGGGGGCTTTCTTATGTTCATTTCCAGCTGGTCCGGAAACAAAGGCCTGATTTAAAGGGCCATAAGCACTTCTTTTGTTCAAGTATCACCATGGCTGAAAGCTATCTGAAGCCTATCACCTAGATGCCAATGGAATGGAAGGAAACAAAGGCCCACAACGTATTATTTCACAATCACGTAGGAAAAACTATAATTTGGAGGCAGGTTTTTGACTTTGTTTACAACCCATGTAAGAGATGTGTATGTGCTGTAAGAATGCCAGATGTGTCTATGTGTATGAGTAATTACACAAATAACGATTTAAATGGCACATACTAATTTATTTTGTACTTAATTATTTTATAGTTCTACACATTCCAATGTAAAGTGTCAGAGAACTTTACAGCACACACGGAGAGACAATAAATCATATAAGTGTGCACATGAATGTACAGGAAATGTTATGTACAATGAGGGCTATCAAGTGTATGAGTCACATATCGTCCATACTTGTAGAGATTATATGCTAAGAGAGCATGAGAAAAACACAAAGTCAGAATTGAAAACATGAATGGTGCAGTCTGTACTAATAAGACTGCATCACTGACCAAAGTAATCCTTCTTTGCAAACATAAAATAATAACAGATTGAAAAAAAAACAATAATCATCCAACCCATGACTTGCAGTTTGCATGCAGCTCCTTGATGTCGGTTCGTAACAAACTGTGTCATACTAGAAGGATTGCAATTTATGAACTGGAAGTAACACAAGGATCTCTGGTTCAAAATCAGTAACCTACTAGCCTAGCTACATAAAATACAAATCTGTGATCTGCATGTTACACGATGCAGCAGGCACATTAACCATCGATGCTATTTTATGAGTCAAAACTGGACAAACCACAGAACTCTGCATTAACCACAAGTCATCTTACCATTAGTATAATCCCCTGAAAATTGCTGGCACACAAAGATCTCTCTAGCAGGTGCCCTAACCCTGTAAGATGTTTCAAAACGCAGCTTCTATGTGACCAATTAAGCCAGAACACATTTACTGTCACATCTGTCCTTGTTGCCAATTTCTCTGCAGCATATTTTTTTTAAATAAAATAAAGGTAGAAGTTGACTGTCAAACTCAGGTTTTACTAACTTTGCCCCTCTTGACTCCACCCCCTTACTCTACCACACTTTGACCGCTAATTGATAGGTTCCGAAGTAATTTTTTTAACAATTCCAGGACTGGCAGCCGGCTTCCCATACAGATGCCTTGGAGCGTTTTCACTCCCTTTGCCCCCCTTCCCATGTTGGGTTCACTTGTGGTCATCTCATCTGGGGTTGAATTTTGATCTTGCTGGCTCGTGTGCGATTATCTAAATGTTATACTGTGTATTTCGACTTTTAGTGTAATCAAACCTAAGGGTGGTTTATCCTACAAATTTATATTCCATGTTGGCTTGTGTTTGCGTGGAATTTTAGATAAAATGGTTGTACAAAAAATCTATAAATCTAGAAGTGTATATATTTATAACTGTTTATAAAAATAACTTCGTCGGGGTTTCAGTCAGAAAAATGAACATTTACATGGTGTTGATGTGTAGCTGCATTTTTTCAAAAGTGTATCCCGATTCATGATGAGGGCATGTGGTCAGGAAGGGGTGCTCTGACCGAAGAAGGATGCTGCACGTGCATAATCAGCCTGGCCCTTTGTGCGCAACGACGCAGAGGGGCGTGCACTCTGCTCTTTGATACACGGGCACCTATGAACCACATGGGCATGGTGACAGAGCCCTCCTGGTGTTTTCAGCTTCCGGCACCAACACCTAGTTCACCGAGGGGAGTGCACAGACAGGTACGGGCCTTTGAGGGCCTACATATGCCAGTGCTTATGTTTGCGTTTGAACTTCTAGTCTATAGGTGGAAATGTAAAGTTGGACTCCACTGCCCTGGTGCTCGAGCTGTGGAATACGGGTTGGCAGTAACCCTGGGCAAAGCACTACGCTACGCTCGCGTAGTTTGCGAAGTTTGCGCTACTTCGCACAACGCGAATTACGTGTAGCACAGTGCAAACACGCGTAGCGTAGCGTAGTGCAGCGGTCATTTTTTGCTTGCTCGCGGTCCTCAACGTCAAGTTGGCGACCGCGAGCAAGCAAAATGACATCCCGGCGAGACTTTTTCCTCGTTCGCGATCAGCAACATCAAGTTGCCGATCGCGAGCGTGGAAAATAAACCTCCCGGCGAGATTCTCAACGCGGGGAGGTCAGGTTTCTCATTGCGAGTGGTCGCATATGCTCGCGACCGCTCGCGATGAGAAACAACCAGTCCGCGTTGAGAAAGCTGCCGCTCGAGTAAAAATCTACTCGAGCGGCAGTAAAAGACAGCTTGCACTGTGCAAGATGCCGTTTTCAATGATTGCACAGTGTGGACAAGCATCCGGCACTGTGCAATCATTGCGAACAGTGCACTACGCAGTTCGCGTAGTGCTACGCATAGCTCGCGTAGTGCGAACTGCACTTTGCATAGCTTCGCGTAGCGCTATTTCGCGAACTACGCCCAGGCTTAGTTGGCAGTAGAAGCAGTGGGCATGACTAGCCACGCACCAGTCCTGTCAGGACTGCTGTAGAGAAAGTGGGGGTAGGTAAAGTGAATATTTCAATATTCTTCTGTGGAACGAGAGGTGTGCACCTGTAATTCCTCTGTCCTTTCCCAAAGTGCAAGTCCTGAGCCAGAGACAGACGGGTGTGCAAAACAGAAATCTCAGACATGCGTCACTTACATGTAAATCCGTTTTTGGGAATTTGAACTTTTTCAAAACATTCATTTTTCTCGATTGGACCAGGGCAGATGGGCAAACAGTTTTTGCAAACCAAGGCCTTGCTTTTGTAAAGACTTAAACATATAGAAGTGTCTCGGAGTGATTTGGCTTTCAGCGCCTTCTGAGACTGGGGCCCAGTCTACAAAGAGATTGTGTTTCTTTGCTTGGGTTTATGTTTGAGGGTCTTGTGGTGTTCTATGTATTGATGTATTGCTGCATATTGTATTTCATATGTTCTCCTCTTGCATTATTTATGGTACAGAATGTTGGGATTGTGCTGTCCCTCTACATAGTGTTATTCTGTACTAGAATGTATGGGAACAGTGGATTAGAACATCAGCTTCAGTTGGTGCTGATCCTCTGGGCAGGTTATACCTGTGTACCTACTTCTGGAATAAATCTTCCTGTTCAACTCTCATTGTGATGGACTACATCTTTACAGGTCTTCTTTAATGTTCAATACAAAATGAATTTCCTACAGCAGAAGGCAGATACCGGCATCAAAAATGTTAAACCTCTGAATGGCTTCTTTTCCAGGTCTGAAGAAGGAACCATCATAAATAGAGCTCCCGGTTTTATGGTATTTATTTTTTCAGCATTTCTGTCTGCAATTATCCATATTTATTTTTGGGTCATTTTATCTGCATTTATCCATATTTATTTTACATATAAATGAAGTTGTAAAACTGCACATTTCCATATTTATTTAACTGATAGGCGCGCACTCATACTTTGATGTCTGTCGTGTTTTAGCTATTTAAGTGCCAAATATTACATGACGATACATCTACTGGTAAATACTAGCATTATACCATAAATATATGTTGACATATGCCTTTATTTAAAGAAATATCCAGTTTTTTAATTTTCCATGCTGTCCATCTGCTCAGCTGCTGGCCTCTAATTCATTAAAGACAGCATGGAGAGTCACTTAAAAGAAAAAGAATTTTCTGTATTTTTCCACTTTTAAAAATAAATGCAGACAGAAAACACGTTGTTTTTTGTCTGTATTTGTCTGTAAAAATCCGTAAAAACGGAAAACAAGAAGCCTTAATCATAAACAAGGAGTACTGGTCTCTTCTCAATCTATAAACCATGACAGAGGTTTGTGCTTGCTTCTGTCAGTGGATACGGATCAGGGGACTAACAGCAGATGTTGAACCATAGAACGTAAAGTTAATAACAGAAGATTGTTTGCTCCAGGAAAGCAATGGCTCCCTGTAGGGATTTCCAAGTGAGTCCTTACATTTACAAAAAAAAGCATTGGCAAAGCCAATATGTTTGACATTTCTGTGGTGGTGGCAAAGGAAGAAGTAGAGGAAAGGAATGAATAAGAGGAAAGAAAGAAAGAAAGAAAGAAAGAAAGAAAGAAAGAAAGAAAGAAAGAAAGAAAGAAAGGAAGAAAGGAAGGAAGAAAGAAAGAACTGTGAGAAACGGAAAGAGGGATTAAGAAAGAAGGGGGAAAGGAAGGAGAAAAAGAGAAGGCAGATTTAGAGGAGAAGAGATGATTTTGCCTATGTGTGCCTGCGTTCTGTGACTGTATGTGTGCCTGCATGTGTATTGTCTGCGTGTGCATTTGATATTTAGGGCCTGTGAATGTCTGTATTTTGTCTGCAGGTGCATAGATGCATGTCTGTCTGTTGGTCTGTGTGCATGGGTGCCTGCATCTATGTATGTGCGGGTTTTTGTGGGGATGTCACTATAAAGTTGACATTTGCGCTCATGTATGATGGAACATGTGTTGTTCTGTCTGTCTATGTGTATGAATGTGTGAATGGGTTTCTGTATATCTGTACTTCTGTGTAAATGCATTAATTTAAACCCAGTCCCATGGCCAATGGCCGTGCCCTTGCTTCTTTGCGTTTTGCACCATAAGTCGATGTGCTTCCCCTTTAACTTGTTGTGTGTAATCTGAATGCCTAGGTGTAGCATCGTTTTGCACAGATAATGGAGGCCTCACACATTAGTTTATAAATGATATCACTAGAGCATATGCAAGGCAACTTCATCTCTGAATAAATGTGCAATGCTTCGGAAGGACATGGGCAACATGCTCATGCTCTGCTTTCCAATGTACATAAGTAGTAACAGTTTATATTCCTATTACAGAGATGGAAAGCCCAGTGCTATTTGCAACTATGGATTCAAAAAAGTCCAAGACATTCACCATGAGACCTATGCCTGAATGGACGACATTCAGAGCATCTTGGCACTGGCGCTTTTTTTTCAGAGGTTCAGTGAGAATCTCTCCCATTATCCAATTATTTAAAAAAAATATTACATTCATGTAGCCCGTGAAGGTAGAAAAAGCCTTTCAGTATCCAAAACAAACAGCCTATTTTCACCCATTCACCAAAAGTGTGGGCTTTTTTGACACTTTGAGAGTCAGGTCTTAAAACGCATGGCTGTATCTGAGCACCATATGTCAATAATACAAGGACAACCCTATCCGAACACAAGAGCCAGGGTCATCATTTAGAATACTACAGTTGTCATGTGGGACTCATTTCTTTCGATACTCCTCCTGTGAGTTCAGGATAGGCACCGTCATTTAACCATTCATTCCTTATTGAATAATATCAAATAAATACATGGCACTTCTCTCGCTGTGGATCTTTGGTCCTTTGAACTGATGGCGGGACCATAGCAAGAGCCCGAACACGGGTTGCAGATCCATTCCGGCCTCTGAGTGGGACCTGAGTTACAAGTGGAGCGGCCCTCAAATCATATACATTGTATTACCAGTAATGTTGGAGATCCATACCAACCATTGAGTCGGACCCGATAAATACGAGAAGGCTCCCATAGGATATATGCAGGCGCGGTCGGTGGTAGGAGTGCCGGTCGGGCGGTGACGTGGGGCGGGAGAGGGGCAGGGTGTGGGGTAGTAAACTACGGATTAAGGCCCAATACAGGTAAGTAAACATTTAAATAAATAAAACGAATTTCGTTGCGCGCACTGCATCGCATTTGGCGATGCAGCGCTCACAACGAAATTCGTTGCATTTTGATCAAACCTGCTGTAGGAGCAAATCTGACATAAGCCTCTCACAAAATGTAGTGCAGCTCATATTCATGTCACCATACCCTGGCATTCCAGCTTGCTGAATGTTATCATAGATTAACCAAAGATCCTACAATATGGCCCATTCCTGTAGTTTTAGATTCCGGACATATTGTCAATTTTACCAATAGCCTGGAAACTGTGGTTCTACATTTCTCTGGATGCTACCTGAATCCAATGGTTAATCAGAAGATGGAACTATAACTATTCATATACCTTCATGATGGCGAAGTGAGAATGTTTATTTTTTTGTGTCTCAATTCTTTATTATGTTTTTTTCAGAATCAAATATACAATGATCAACAATCAAATACCTTCATAAAAACAGAGAAAAAGAAAAAAGTAACACCAGTTATACAATATTCGATGTGGGCAATATTAGATGTGGGCAAGAATGTTTATTACTGCTACAATTAGCAGGATTTAAAAATAAACAACATTTTGAATTTCCTTATTGTGAACTCATTTTCCAACTTGAACTATGACTATCACTGATTTAACATGTGTGAAGTAAGCCCAGGTCAAGACATAATACTAGCAGACCAGGACCAGCTCGAGAAAATCCAACACAGAAACATAGGACTGCAAAGGTTTGTCTAGAAAGGAATATGGTTGATCCAGCGGGTTACTAGCAACGAGCATTCATACACCAAATACTCACTTGGGCCCATACATTCATACTACGCTAGCAATTTCCGCTGGTGGGTCAGTTGTACTCTTTATCAAATCCCTGATACCAATTACTTTTCTGATTGAAGAGTAATGACTTACCAATGGACCCCTTACTAATTGGGAAGTTTAAAATGAGTGACATTCCTTACAAATCATAATCCTGAAATAATCACTGAGTCAGGAAGTTTTAAATTGTTTATCTAAAGATTTAGCAGAGTAAATTACAGAACAACACGATACTTAATCGTATATCAAGGATGAAGCATAATAATCAATTATTAATCAATGACAGTCCCTCAGAAAGGAGAAGATAGAGACAGCAGCGCAACTAAGGGTTGCATTTATATTTACCTAAAAGTGCGAGAACCAAACCCCTTGGCCAAGGAGTTGGAAAGATAGGACCCAGGAAGGATGAAGAGCAAAGACCTCCTCCAGGTTCAGGACAGGACTGGTGACCTCTCTATCGACGACGCCTGCGTCGTTTCCCCCTCTGATACTTCGCTTCTCCTAGAATTCTCCAGTGTCTTCCTTCTAATGGACTCCGCCGCCCCCTCCTCAGGACCTCTCTGGACAGTGATTCAGTCTGCAATTGAACAGCCTCTCATGGATCTCGAACTCGAACTTCACTCCGCTTGAGCGTCCTAATGCTAACTAATTAGCTAATTCTATATCTATTATACCCTTCTACGCCCATGTACCTCCCATTAATGTTGCAAAATATGGGCCCAATACTTCTGATTGGACGGGGACAGGGGGTTGATCCTCACACCATATTGATTTAATCCAATTTCTTTAAGCCCATTGTTTTAAAATACCGCTCCTCACAATTAATACATTTGCTTTAGTTCCCATCCGTCTCAGGACAAAGGTTATTACAATGTTTATATAAATTGTTTCTTTCGGTAGGGACATCGTGGGTACAATAGTTGTTGGCCATCAGGTCATGGCCTTGGACGACGTCCAGGTTGACTTCATCCTCTCCTCTGGGCAGCCTCGCAGGGCGCATGCGCAGAACCATTGTCTCTCGAGTTTTCAGTTCAGCCAACCCCAGGCCCATTTACGAACTAATAAAAGTCAAAGAAGAAAATATTACAATCACAAATAAATTGTTTCACTGTATATCCACTTTTCCTACACTATTCCCTTTTAATTATAAATTCTATCCCGCATTAATAGCGTTAGGATACCACAGTTTAATTGCAACATGTGAGCAAGCTGTAGCACGTGAAAATATTAAGCAGCCATTTTAATACACACTGCGCAGAAGCAAGGATTTCCCTCCAAGCAAAGAAAGACGTCACACCATGTGATATGGTTGACACATGCGCAATAGGTTTCCCGCGTTTTAGCGGCCATTTTAGATTAGACAAGCATTATTTGTTAGTTTAAACACATAGGCAAGCTTCCTTCTACTTGTATTCGTGTGTGCATTTGTTAGTACGAACAATACAAAGTTTAATAAATTAATACTGTGAGAAGATTGCTTCCGAGCAAGTCTCATTTGTGAGTTCTTGCTCCATCAATCCCCTCTCTGATGGCGTTTCTGAGCCATCAAAATACTACCCACAACCAGATGCCAACTTTTAACATAAAATTGTCTCAGTTTCATTTTTACACTTTCTATTTTTCACATCTCCTTTCAGTTTCTTGTATAATTCACTTCTCAAATCTTCTAGTTCAATTTCGTCAAACTTTCGCTTCTTTCCTTTTCCTGTTTTTTTATACATCTCATTCTTTCTACAACATTTGCACCATATTATTATTGACAGTACTATTATTGCTATCCCTGCTAAGGGTACTAATATTTGACCTATAAGTCCTTTCCCTACATTAGCAAACCAGGTACCAATTGACGTAATACTATTTGTCAATCTTTCCCATACATTATCAACTTCCAGTGGTTTTAGTTCATTCTCAAGTTTTGTTATATTCTGTATATATGTTCCAATTTCTGCACTTTTATCAGGTATATAAGTGCAACAGTGCTTTGACCGCAATAATTTACAGACTCCGCCCTCTTTTGCTAATATTATATCAAGAGCAAGTCGATTTTGCATAACCATAGATCTAATCGCAACCATCTCCGCATTAATCATTAGAAATCCTCCAGCAGTGTCAGTTGATAAACGATCAACCACTTTAGATAATTTACATATTTTCCTTGAGTTCAGAATTATTCCCACTGAAGGTATTAATGCACCAAATATATCACCTACAATTTCAGAAAAACTAGCTCTTTTACTACGTGTTAATTCACTATTATTTTCATTGCTCCCAGTGTTTCTTTTTACGTGGTATATTTTTGGAAATACTATCCCAAAATAACAACTTCCATACCACCGTGCAGGAAGCCTAAAGTAAGCCTTATTCCCACACACATAATAGATTCCAGGAAAAACTGAATCTGTTCCTCCTTTTAGTCCCCAACCCCCAAGAATTAAGAAATTGTGTTCACATTCACTGGTACCGATGAAAACATTGTTATAATCAGTCTTTAACCTATGTAGACAAATTTTCCCTGTCTTTACAAAATCCAGAGCCATAGCAGCTTGAGCCTTGCCAGGTGTGTAACTACCCTCTTTCTCAGCCCAAGGTGGCAGATGAGCCTTATGCTCAGAAGCTTTCCTTTGAAACTCTTGTCTTCTATTTTCTACTAAATTCAAAAATATCTTTTCTTCTTCATGTAACGAACATGTTAGATTGCGTCTATGTGCATGTGTTATATCTATCGATTTCATTGTTAGGAAAAATTCTCCCATAAACTGTGCATCTTTACTACTAAGCACTGGATTCATATTCTTTCGAATCGGAACCTCAGAAAATATCACATCTATATTTGAATAATAATACTGAAGTCGCCCTGTTCTATAAAATAAACTAGCCAATACACTACATGATATGCCATAAGTTAATGGCAAGTGATGATATGTTAACCCTTCTGCTACTGATTCAGGTAATTTCATACAGACATAACAATTACTAACTTCCATGGTATCTACATATTGAAACAATAATTTTGTGAAAACATTCAGACTAGTGTCGTTATCTGTTACTTCATGATGAAATTCTGGTTCATCTTCTGCCTTTAGTTCTACTCTATTACTTTTCAAGTTATCTGTCCTTGCCTTCATTTCGTTGTTAATCTTTTTATCCATTATCAAAAGGTAAGGAATTGCTACGATCACAACTAACCATACTATAAGCACCACTACCAGACTACATATGCATATAGCACAGCATCTTTTACAAGATTTCTGTTTTGGTCTCCCAGAAACTCTATCGTCAGGCATTTTTGACAAGGAAGATTTCTCTTCTTATCTTTGTTTCAAGTCTTTATGTTATCAGGGTGGTTTTATTTCTTCTTCATAAGTTAGTTCCGCACTGGTTCCTTCGTCACCACTTTCACTTGATTCTGAGCTCTCGTAGTCTTCAAGGATGATATAAGTCCAATCAGGACCTTTAAATTTGTTGTTCACAAGTTTCAGTCTTTTGCTTTTTTGTTTTTCAATTCCACTTGTTTGTCCCGTTAGGCTTGTCACTTCATTTGCTTGTTCTGGATCTTCACTTCTGGTTGTTATGTGGTATTTTACTCTTTTAATGACACTAGGCCAATGATCACCTTTTCGGACCTTCTTTGTTTGCACTGTCTCTTTACTTTTTATTTCTTCTTCAGAAATTCTTTTATTTTCAGGTTGTGGCATAGTTTGGTTCTCTTCAATTTCAGTTTCTTCTATTTGTTCTTTTTCAGGTCTTATTGGTTTCTTTTCAGCTGTTCCACTGTGAGTTTCCAATAACTGACCTTGTTCAGGATCTACGTCTTCATGCTCGAGATTCTCGAGACCTTCTGTTTGAATGTATTTTCCTAGATCTAATTGATTCTGATCAGGGCTTATTGCACTTTGTACTTCTGCAGCCTGACTGCGTTCTTCTAGACCTATCTGTCCCTGCTCAAATTTTGTTGGTTCGTTGTTGATTTGAGCCCAATTTCCTCTCCCTATCTGATCCTGCTCAGGTTCTCTTATTGTTTCTTCTTCCTTTTCCTGAGCTGCTTCTTCTTCACCTATCTGATCTTCTTCAATTTCTTCTAAATTTGCTTGACTTCTTGTTCTGTTGTAGATTTCAGGTATTTCCACCACCGGTATCCAGGCCTGACTTGTGCTCGGTTGTTCTTCTTCAGCTTCCCTCGAATCTCGGACCTGAGATTCTTCAGCTGGGCAACCTTCAGCTTCCTCAGTTATCGATGCTGTCTGAGGATTTTCTTCTTCAGGGTCTGGTACCCTTTTGGTGTGGCTTACATGAATCCAATTAGGAAATTCTGCACATTTCACTGCTGTGTTCGTAACTAGTATGACCTGACAAGGTTCGCCCCACCTGGATGATAGACACGTTTCTCTGGTGTGATGCTTCACAACCACCCAGTCACCGGGATTCAGATCATGCTCTTGTTCAGGCTGCCTGGAAACTGCATCTTCCCCAACCTGCTGAGAGACAGAACGCACTAGGTCAGCCAATCCTTTGCAATAATCCAGAACCATATCATCAGTTATATTCAGCAGTTTATTTGTAGGAACATGTGCTTGTCTCATTGCTCTTCCCATGATTATTTTGTGCGGACTCAATCCGGTATTTCTATCAGGAATGCTTCTGAGTCCCATCAAAACAAGTGGCAATGCATCCGGCCAATCTAACGATGTTGATGCACACATTTTTGCCAGTCTGGATTTTATTGTGCCATTCATTTGTTCAACCACTCCAGAAGCCTCTGGACGATATGCACAGTGCAATTTTTGCTCAATTCGGAATGCTTCACAGATTATTCTAATCACATCATTGTTGAAGTGCCCTCCTCTATCTGATTCCAAAGTTACTGGGAAAACAAATCTAGGAATGAGTTCTCGTAGCAACAACTTTGCGACTGTAATACTGTCATTCCTCCTGGTAGGGTAAGCCTCCACCCACTTTGAAAACAGACACACTATGACAAGTACATATTTCAGTCCTCTACATGGTGGTAACTGAATGAAATCAAGCTGCAATCTCACAAATGGACCCTCTGCCTTTCCGATTTTTCCAAAACCAATTATTGTTTTTCTTCCTGGATTATGCATTTGGCAAGTTAGACATCTCTGGCAAAGACTCTCTGCTACAGCCCTAAACCTTGGATTGTACCAATTTTGTCTGAAGAGCCTAATCATTGCATCTCTCCCTACATGTGTGTCTCCATGATACATTCTGGCCATTTGTGAAATCAGACAGTCGGGCATGACTGGTCTGCCATCGGCATAAATCCATACATCGTCGTCTGACCTTTGAGAACATCTAATTTTAATCCATGCATTTCTTTCACTCTCATCAGCATCATCTTGTAGTCTTTTCACATCATTCCATGTTTCAGGAGGTGCATACAGCATAAGTTGGCAGCTGATTCCCATTCTTTCAACCCTTTTGTTAACTGACAACCTGTTTTAGGCACAGTGTTGAGCCACCAAATCTGCATATCTGTTACCGACTACTACCCAGTCATCTCCTGACTGGTGTGCGGCACATTTCACCACAGCCAATTCTTTTGGTGATTGTATTGCTTCCAATAGTTCTTTTACGAACTGTCCATTTTTAATGGGGGATCCTGAAGAAGTCATGAAATCCCTCTGCATCCATAATTGGCCAAAATCATGCACAAACCCCGTAACCATATTGGCTATCTGTAAATATAGTTACTTTCTGGTTCTTCCCAATTTTGCAGGCTTTTATCAAAGAAATTAATTCAGCTACTTGTGCAGATTTTACTCCTGGTAAATAGGATGCTTCGACTATTCCAGTTAATTCACATACTGCATATGCTGCAGTTAGTTTTCCATCTTCATGCCTTTGGCACGAACCATCAACAAACAGCTCCCTGTCTGGCTCCCTGAGGGGTAGTTCCTGTATGTCAGGACGTGGTTTTGTGCACAATTCTGTGACTTGTAAACAATCATGTTCCTCTTCATCATCCTTAACTTCCTCATGATATGGGTCTGGTAGTAAGGTAGCAGGATTTACTATTGTGCACCTTACAATAGTCACATTTTCAGCACCTAGTATTATTCTTTCATATTTAGTCAGCCGACTAGGAGTAAGATGCTGAGTTTGGGTTCTTGTCAACAGAATCACAACTGAATGTGGAACAAACACTTTGACAGGATGTCCCATTACAATTGATTCACTTTGTTCAATGCTCAAACATGTAGCCGCTACTGCTTTTAAGCAGCCTGGCAATGCGGCTGCCACTGGGTCCAATGTAGCAGAAAAATATGCTATAGGACGTCTGTCCAAACCATGTCTCTGGGTTAGGACTGAAAGTGCACAATTTTCTCTCTCATGACAGAATAATGTGAATTTTCTTTTATAATCAGGCATGCCTAGGGCAGGTGCTGCACACAAAGCATTTCTCAATTTTACAAAAGCTCCTACGCTCTCATCATCTCACTCAACTGGGTCCTTTGCCTTCTTTTTCGTCATTTGAATTAATGGCTTTGCTAGCAGAGAAAACCCTAGTATCCATTGTCGACAATAACCCACTATTCCAAGGAACATTCTCACTTCTCGTTGGGAGACAGGTATTTGCATTTTCTTGATTAATTTTACTCTTTCAGAAGTTATCCTTCTTTTTCCCCTCTCAATTTGGTGTCCTAGATACTTAACTGCTGTGGTACAAAACTGCAACTTTTCAGGTGAAACTTTATGCCCTTCTTCAGCTAAATGATTTAATAATGCAATGGAGTCAACAACACAGTCCTCTCTGGTGTTAGATGCCACCAGTAAATCATCTATATATTGTACTAAGACTGAGCTTCCTGGCATCACTAGTTTCTCTAGGCACTTTTTCAATATCTGATTAAAGATGGAAGGACTTTCCGTGTACCCCTGAGGAACACGATTCCATACATAGACTTTGTTCTCAAATTTAAATGAAAAAAGATACTGACTATCTGGGTGCAATGGTATTGAAAAGAATGCTTGGCATAAATCAATCACGGTAAACCATCCTGCACTCCAAGGAATCTGGTATAGAATTACTGCAGGATTTGGCACTATAGGACAACAAGGTTCCACAATTTTATTTATTTTTCGAAGATCTTGAACAATCCTATACTTTCCACTAGGTTTCTTTAAACCCATTATTGATGAGTTACAAGGGCTACTCATTACTTCTTTTAGTATGCCTTGTTTTACCATTCTGTTAATTTCTTCAGTGACTCCTGCCTTTACTTCTGCACTCATTTTGTACTGTCTGGTATTTGGGAAAATTGCACCTTCCTTTACAGTGATTTTAACTGGGTCTATTTTGGCCATAAATCCTACTTCCTTTCCCGTGAAATCCCATACCATGGAATTTACTGTAGTTTTTAATTCTTCTGGCAACTCGTCTTTTGTTATCAAAGAGAACATCTCATCTACTTCTGTACCTTGCTTTGCAATCATAAATTTATATACATGGTCTTCATCCGGGGTCTGAACTGCCACACCATCCGGCGTGCAGAAAATTGTGCAGTTCATTTTACACAACAAATCTCGACCCAATAAATTTACTGGACTGGAATCACACACTACAAATTGATGCATTTCTCTAAAATTTCCAATTTTTACTTCCATTGGTTCGGTAAGAGGTGTTCTAATCTTTCGATTAGCTACACCCACAACTTGGATAGCTTCTCCAGAGAGAGGAAGGTCTGGGATGTCTGCTGTTCTCACAGTAGACCTGGTAGCGCCAGTGTCCAAAAGGAAAGTAATATCATTACCTTTCACATTCCCTTCAACATATGGACCTGACTGATCTACCGGTAAGGATGCGCCAAGCACGCACTCCTTCTCCTCCTTTCCTAGGCACCGTCATTGACTATATGGACAAACATCGTCCTGTAAAAGAAATTGTGAGGTTACATACTCATTCTTACCACTTCCTCCTTGATATCCGACGTCTGTACCGTGCTTTGCTCTGCTTACATTACCCTGTATAGGTGCAGGTGGCAACTGACTCTGAGGATTTACACCCTGTTGTGAGTCATTCTGCGTCTGTGGATTTAAATTTTGATTTGGGCCATTATTATTCCGCATCTTTTTACATTCATCCTTCCAATGCCCCAATTTTCCGCATCCATGACAAGGAAACTTCTTTTTAGCCTCTTCTCTACTCATTCGTCCTCTCATTTTTCCTCCATTCCCAGTGTCACCATTCGTTCCAGAATCTTTTCCCTGATTATCACTTGGATTATCCAAATTAATTCCCTGTCGCTCAGCCATTTTTACCTGAGCCCACATCACTTTCTCTTGCAGTTTCTTGTGCCTATCCTCAATGTCATCTCCACAATATTTCGCATATTTCAAAATTTCGTCAATCGGTTTCCCTTGCCAGCACAACATGTGCTGCTTAATCATCTGACAAATTTCTGGTTTTAATCCATAAACAAATCGGTAAACAAATTGACTCATGTTTTTATCTCCAATATCCTCAAATCCACTATACTGTTTGAATACCTGTAATAAACGTTCATAATAGGCATGTACCGATTCGCTGGCTTCTTGGGTAGTTCTGTCTATTTTCACCCAATCTGTTTCTTTTGGTGGTATTTTCTCTTTCAGGTAAGTTATTACCTGCTGATACTTTTTCATTACATCACTTGACGGGGCACCTGTCTTTGGATCTCTAGGATACTCTTCACTTGGCCAATCGACTGTGATTTTACAATCTGTCCATAAATCGGCAGGTACCACTATGTCGAACAGTCCATCCAAGTCTTTCAATAATACCTTTGACACTTTCACAAATCTCTCAACCTGCTTGTACCATTCAATTGGCTTTTCTCTCAACTTTGGAAAATCATTCGTAAATGACAAAATATCCTGTCTGCTCCATGGGACATGTACATATCCTCCTCCTGGAACTTCTCGCATCGGGTACATTTGATCTGCTTTCCCTGTTTCCTTCATTAAATATTCAGAAGTGGTTCTACTGTATCGTGCCTCTTCCTTTTTCTTTGTCCATCTAATTTTCCATTTATCTAGGTCTCCCCATTTCTGTAAAACTGTCATTAATTCCTTTACTTGTAATTTTCGACCAGAGGCATTCATGTTTTCTAAATCTTTGTCCGAAAAATCTGCTCTATAGGGTTTCTGTAACACTTTTGACTTCCCTATTTCAATTCCCATCTGCAAAGCCAAATCTGATAATTTTTCATGAAATATTTTTACATTTCTAGTGATGCTTCTGCATATAAATAATAGCTCTTCTTCATCGTAAGTATTTAGACGATCTACTCCTACATTTCCTGCTATCATTTCTTCTAACTCAACCTTTAATTTGTAAATATCCATGATCTTTGGAGGTGAACTCTGTTTGTCTGATCCTTGTGCCCACCTTTCTAAGTCTTCTGGTGTAACTACTGTGGCACTTTTGGTTCCTGATGAGGTTACTATGTTTACATCTTTGGAGCAACCAGGTGTTATTCTTCTAGGAGTACTATTTATAGATCCTCGAATAGGCAAATACATTAAGGATATCATAGATTCACAATCACTAAATTGATCATCAATTATTACAGGGTCTGGTTTTGGGATTTCTACAGATGTGGGCATTGCTAATGGTTTCGGATAACTTACTTTGCCACCATATAAGGGAACCACTGGACCAATTGTTACAGGTATGGTCAGTGAATCAGGATGGACACTCAATTGTGTTACTTTCTGTATTAATTCTGCTCTGTTTTTATCTATTGCTTCCTTTTCCTTATCATGAAGTACCCTACTAACTGGGGGATTATGCAATACTTGTGGTACCAATGGTGTCTTTAACAGTGGTGCACTTGGGGTGCATCCACTTGTCCCTTCCTGATATGGTGGCGGGTTCTTTAATATTTCTTCCATAAATTCATCTTCAGAATCTCCAAATCTAGTCAAGTGTTTTGTCTTTTCGGTGCATTTATTCCCTGACGATTCTTCTGCCATTAATATTGGATATAAACCCTCTGTATAAACCCTCTTCTCCACTGTTTCATCTGACCGTCCCTTGACTCATTTTGGTATCTAGGGAAAAATCCCCTATAACCCCTATTACTCCTGGATCGGTCGCGTTCGAATGCCTTGGTTTCCCACTCTTCTAAGGCTTCGTAATGAGTTAATCTTGGTCTGGGTTCTAAGTCATGCATCCTCAATCTCAAATTTTGAAGAATTCTCCCATTGAAAGTACCATTCTCGGGGAATGCTAATATTCCATCATTTTTGGTATATTCTATCCAATTTTCTAACCATACGCAAGTATGATAACCTCTCTCCATCAACATGAATGAAGCGGGCGTTTTAGCTGGTGGAATGATAATTCCTTCTCTAGTTTTGATTGTTTTATCCTTTTTAAAATAATTCTTAATCTTTTGTAGGAATGACATTTTCCTCTTTTCTCCGTACATTTTTGGCAAATCTTGGTGTATAAAGTTATATTCTGCACAGCCTAGGAATCTCCTATCCGGACGAATTCCTATTAAAGTTGGATCACGTTTTAACATACGATCTCCACTATCCACTAGGATTTCGACTTCTATGGTAGCAACCAATCAAATTCCAGCTAACTTTTTGTCTCTGAACCAATCCTAGCGCGGCCTTTTTGTGATGTTTGTCTGCCAACCCCTCCTTTACAATCTGCGCTTCTCTGTCCCTTGCTGTTTCAACCAATCCCAGCGCGGTACCTGTGTTGTCAGAACTACTCCTGACTACTGACCCCTCCTTTACAAGAGTCGTTCCACGCCCGCTGCTTCAACCAATCCCAGCGCGACACCTGTGACGTCAGCTTCCTCTCCGGCAGCTGACCCTCCCTTTACAAAATTGTACGCAAAACTTTAATTTCTCTACGCTTCTTATTAAAATTCAGTAACAACATAAAACATTCGCTATCGTGCCAGTTTCTCTAAATTTGGAAAAGATAGTTTCGTTCACACTTAGTAAAACTTTTCCGTTTACTAAACATACATTATGAGTAAAACCCTTCCGTTTACTCCTCACACAAGCTTCAGAAAATACCTGCTACTTCTTCAATGTTACCCTTTCTAGGTGATATAACACCAAATTTTCATCAGCATATTCCTTTTGCTATTACTCCCATGAATAGAGTCCCTAACAAGTACTGATAGCCCTACTTAACTTTTCAGTACTATTTCTGCCTGACAGATAACCTCACTGCAGTATGGCTTCCACTTACCACCCGCTATTCTTCCCCCGGGGATTTTCTAGACAACATAAAACAAACTTTGAACAAACGGATGTTAGTTTATAAAATTAAAAATTCTCATTACCCAATTAACAAAGTGCAACCATCCTCTGATAACCAGAAAACTGATCCAGCGGGTTACTAGCAACGAGCATTCATACACCAAATACTCACTTGGGCCCATACATTCATACTACGCTAGCAATTTCCGCTGGTGGGTCAGTTGTACACTTTATCAAATCCCTGCTACCAATTACTTTTCTGATTGAAGAGTAATGACTTACCAATGGACCCCTTACTAATTGGGAAGTTTAAAATGAGTGACATTCCTTACAAATCATAATCCTGAAATAATCACTGAGTCAGGAAGTTTTAAATTGTTTATCTAAAGATTTAGCAGAGTAAATTACAGAACAACACGATACTTAATCGTATATCAAGGATGAAGCATAATAATCAATTATTAATCAATGACAGTCCCTCAGAAAGGAGAAGATAGAGACAACAGCGCAACTAAGGGTTGCATTTATATTTACCTAAAAGTGCGAGAACCAAACCCCTTGGCCAAGGAGTTGGAAAGATATGACCCAGGAAGGATGAAGAGCAAAGACCTCCTCCAGGTTCAGGACAGGACTGGTGACCTCTCTATCGACGACGCCTGTGTTGTTTCCCCCTCTGATACTTCGCTTCTCCTAGAATTCTCCTGTGTCTTCCTTCCAATGGACTCCGCCGCCCCCTTCTCAGGACCTCTCTGGACAGTGATTCAGTCTGCAATCGATCAGCCTCTCATGGATCTCGAATTCGAACTTCACTCCGCTTGAGCGTCCTAATGCTAACTAATTAGCTAATTCTATATCTATTATACCCTTCTACGCCCATGTACCTCCCATTAATGTTGCAAAATATGGGCCCACTACTTCTGATTGGACGGGGACAGGGGGTTGATCCTCACACCATATTGATTTAATCCAATTTATTTAAGCCCATTGTTTTAAAATACCGCCCCTCACAATTAATACATTTGCTTTAGTTCCCATCCGTCTCACGACAAAGTTTATTACAATGTTTATATAAATTGTTTCTTTCGGTAGGGACATCATGGGTACAATAGTTGTTGGCCATCAGGTCATGGCCTTGGACGACGTCCAGGTTGACTTCATCCTCTCCTCTGGGCAGCCTCGCAGGGCGCATGCGCAGAACCATTGTCTCTCGAGTTTTCAGTTCAGCCAACCCCAGGCCCATTTACGAACTAATAAAAGTCAAAGAAGAAAATATTAAAATCACAAATAAATTGTTTCACTGTATACCCACTTTTCCTACTCTATTCCCTTTTAATTATAAATTCTATCCCGCATTAATAGCGTTAGGATA
Source organism: Calotriton arnoldi (assembly GCA_963921515.1). Classification (NCBI taxonomy): domain Eukaryota; kingdom Metazoa; phylum Chordata; class Amphibia; order Caudata; family Salamandridae; genus Calotriton; species Calotriton arnoldi. The sequence goes on along the minus strand of CAWUFW010001612.1, from coordinate 293,921 downwards.
CCACAGTTTAATTGCAACATGTGAGCAAGCTGTAGCACGTGAAAACAGTAAGCAGCCATTTTAATACACACTGCGCAGAAGCAAGGATTTCCCTCCAAGCAAAGAAAGACGTCACACCATGTGATATGGTTGACACATGCGCAATAGGTTTCCCGCGTTTTAGCGCCCATTTTAGATTAGACAAGCGTTATTTGTTAGTTTAAACACATAGGCAAGCTTCCTTCTACTTGTATTCGTGTGTGCATTTGTTAGTACGAACATTACAAAGTTTAATAAATTAATACTGTGAGAAGATTGCTTCCGAGTAAGTCTCATTTGTGAGTTCTTGCTCCATCATGGTGAGATGCAATCAGTGTGCTAGCAAACAATATAGACCTGCACCCAGTTTTAGTATTCGTTCCAGTATGTGGTTATCTACAAAATATTTGCAACTCCATGGTCTCATCAATTTCAAGCAACTGTTCTTGAGGCCTTTTTTCGTGTCCAAGATTGTGAATCCCTTGGCTGTTCTCCTGGCCTTACCAAATACATGCATGCTCATAAGCGCCCTAAGGTTGAACTGAGTCTCCACTCTTTCCAGTGGTAATAACTTAGAATATAAATTCAATTGCTAAAAAACAAACTCTGTCTATTCATTTTAAAGGGTATGACCCAGAAAAACATCACTAGGAAGAACCTCCAATATTCACGCCCTTATGGTCTACATCATTACAAAATATGCAATCCAGATAAAACTCATCCGGATAAGTGCTATTATGAGTAGGGCATTGTCATGATGCCAACTCATAGGTTGGCAAGCATAGGAAAAAGCAAGAAGTTTGTCCCAGAGAATGTGCTGTTGTGACATAAGTTCCAGGTAAAGTGGGAATTCCATGATTTGGATAGGAAAGCAACAGCGCAAATGCGAGAACTCTCCCTTCAAATGCACAGGCAGGTGGATTCCAAAAGCACAAGTTGTATTACGAAAGGGCAGAAGATGCAGAATTGCTTCTATAATACCAGAGTATTTTAGGTTCAAAATAAGGGATGTGCGTGAGTTATATGACCCTATTGAGCATAAAAGACCCCAATATCTAGATGGATTATGGCCTTCAGAATTCATGTCATAATGAAGTTTACATTTGCTTGTCAACTATTTCATGTTTAGCAGCTCAAGACCAGAGGACAGAAAGAAAACAATAGGGTGATAAACATGACAAGGGACAGAAAGAGAACGTAAGGGTGATAAAACACGACAAGCTGCTGTGTGCAACCGTGGCCAATGACTTCTTACAAAATTGTGTGGAAGTGATTATTCCTGTCATAACAATTATTGTAAATACCTCCTTGGCATCTGGTTCTGTTATGCTTTCACTCAAGCTGGTGCTCATCCTGCATTGCTTAAGTGATCTTCTCACCTTCACATGATCTGCAAATTGATCATCATTTTCTCAATCTGGCACCACCAGCAAATGTGCTCTAATGCCCTCTTTCTTTCTCTGTAAATAGATCAGTGTGCGCTGCCAGTTTCGTGGCTGGCACTCAGTGGGCTCAAGTATGCTGCAGTGTGTACATCTCTGTTGTGTAAGGTTGTCGCGAAATGTGGTTACGTGCTGTACAAATACAACTTGGTAATAGAAATGATCTTGGGAGATGGAAATTTAACAAAGAGAATTATGATGGAAAAGGAAAATCAATCTGAAATTTCAAAAAGCAGTTTGCAAGCGGTTTGCTAAAATTGCAGAGTAAATTGCTCTAAACAAATGAATGGACGACTAACCACAGCCATCATCTTTTATTGTGATTATATGGATTGCACTGAAATCTTTATTGTTGCATAGCATTCCTATTTTATTTGTAAGATATATAAATCATACATGTTTTTGGAATAGTTTTTGCTATTATTACTACTATTAGCAATCTCCAAAGGAACAGCTAGTCAATACATTACTAAAGATAGTACAGCGGTTCTGTTCTTATTTACAGAAAAAGCAACTGCATGTATCAGGCTGGAAGGATTTTGATGTGGAGAAGATTTCCTACTTGCTTTTAAGTGCAGTGGGGTGAAAAATAGGCATGCTGTACCCTAAAACATTGTAGACCAGTTCTTAAAAAATTACTATGCATCCCATTTTACTGCCGCCTCTGGTCAGCGACCATCAGTGAAAACATAAGGCATATATACTACAAAACTAACATCAATGAAAATGAAAGTTGTAGAAACTATTTGAACACTATCATATGCAGATGAGCAAGAAGATCGTAATAGTCGGGCAGACCAAATCATAAAGTGACTATATAATAAGAAAGTAACAGAATCCAATGAGAAAAGAGTAAGGAGTTAGAGCTCATTCATACATCTAATGTCAAAACATTACCTTGGAAAAGCTTACAGGCATTAATGACTAAAGTGAAAAACATATTGGAGGAACCTAGTTGGAATCAGAAATCCAGAATTCTGCATAACCTTTTAAACCTCTGCTGAAGGCTATATTGATTGTTAAAGGCCCTGAACCCGAGTTACAGGCCCAAGCTGCAGGCAAGGGCCTATAACGAGGGAGAGGGCCTTTGTCAACGCACGGATTATGTGTGTCCAGGGACCAGTCGCCACAAATAATCTTACAGTAGAAACAGCTGTCTTGCAATAAAGGGGATAGAGCATTCAATCCTCCACACACCTTTAAAGGGTTTCTCTAGAAACAGGTTTCTGGTATATTAAGGGAGTCAAGCACTAAAACCACCACAGTTTCAACACTCCGTCCATCATTTTATTTTGTGATGTTGCTATGTGTGCCCTAAGTGGCTAAGGGTATGTGCAGGTGTGGGTCCCTTGCTCACTGCACCATTGGATTCAAGTTAGCCTGGTTGACGAGGGGTGACACCCTGAAACTGGTCCCAGGATGCTTGTTTACGGTCCAAGAAGGAACAGAGTAGGCCATTCGGGCTGGACTGTTTCCATGGGGAGGTGGGTCCTGATTTGCATATGGCTGGGTCCAAACTGGGGTGACGTGGCGAGCAAAATAACAATGGACTAAACCCAGATCTGTGACTGGGAGTGAGTGTTTGAAAAGTTTCAACACTCCGTCCATCATTTTATTTTGTGATGTTGCTATCGGCGCCCTAAGTGGCTAAGGGTATGCCCAAACGTGGGTCCCTTGCTCACTGCGCCATTGGATTCAAGTTAGCCTGGCTGACGAGGGGGGACACCCTGAAACTGGTCCCAGGATGCTTGTTTACGGTCCAAGGAGGAGCAGACTAGGCCATTCGGGCTGGACTGTTCCCATGGGGAGCAAGGTCCTGATTTGCATATGGCTGGGTCCAAACTGGGATGATGTGGCGAGCACAATAACGATGGATTAAACCCAGATCTGTGACTGGGGGTGAGTGTTTGAAAAGTTTCAACACTCCGTCCATCATTTTATTTTGTGATGTTGCTATGTGCACCCTAAGTGGCTACGGATATGTCCAGACGCGGGTCCCTTGTTCACTGCGCCATTGGATTCAAGCTAGCCTGGCTGACGAGGGGTGATACCCCGAAACTGGTCCCAGGATGCTTGTTTCCGGTCCAGGGAGGACCTGCCTTAGCAGTTTGGGCTTGACTGTTCCCATGGGGAGCAGAGTCAAGACTGATTTGCATATGCTGGGTCCAAACTCGGTGGAAGTGGTGAGAAAAATAACGATGGATTAAACCCAGATCTGTGACCGGGGGTGAGTGTTTGAAAAGTTTCAACACTCCATCCATCACTTTATTTTGTGATGTTGCCACATGCATGACAACAGCATTACTGATGGGCAAAAAATTGATGTGTGTCCCTGGTTTTAGGTAGTTGTAATTTACCCAGGTTCCATAGGGTTCAGTCATGCTGCCCCATGTATAACTTCACATCAGTAGCTAAGAACGCCAACTCAGAGACATTTTGAGTTAAAAGTATATATTTTAGAAAGTGAAAAACTGTTTCCTGTGCTAGCGCACACTTTCAGGATATGGCCCAGGACTGTAACAAAGAAAACTGAAAGGATGGTACCATGCCACTGCATATGGCAAATACCACCAGCAACAAAATAGTTCAAACTTATTTGACATTAAGAAAATGAAAACATGGCTAAGATATTTAAAGTCTAGCTTATAATCTAGTTGAGAGAAGCGGCCTTTCTTCCACAGCTTTCTGAGCTTTGTTGATTCATTAGTACTTTGTAAAATATAGAAGATACAAATTGCTTCCTTGTATTGACTTGTAGCCTGAAGTACTTATTCTGTTATTGTGGCATGTCTCTTCCTCCTCTCAAAAACAACTTTGCATTAACTTGTAATCAACGCGATATTCTCGTTTCTCGCACCAAGTACAGCCTGTTAGTGTGAAACGCTTATTTTTCTCATCCCAAAACAAACCACCTCCCTCCCACTTCTTAGCACAATGAAATATTTCCTGTGGCAATATGGTCCAAATTTACACAGAAGGCGCTAACATATGTCGATACCCAGGTGTAATGCACCTTTGACACATTATCAGTCAAACAAAGGGCATGCAGTCCTTCATGATCGGGTGACTTTTACAAAACTCCTCCTTTGTGCCTATGCCTTCGTCTTTTTATTTTATAGCCCTCTTTGCATGGAAAGACTCTCTTTTTTAAGGTGAAAGACAGTAAACAAGGCTTTTAGTCACACTGTCGGGTTTTTTTCTTCAACTTTTTTTTATTTTTTTTATTTTATGAATTCCTCAGTCGGTACTGTTTTATGGCATGGTCTCGGGAATGGTTTTAGACTTCTGTGGCCGGATTAAAAACATTTTTGATTTGTGCTACTACATGTCCATGATGGTATGTGAATTAGTGGCAGGTTTCTATTTTACCAATATTACACCAAAAGACTGAGTTCAAACCTGTAATCATTCCACCTATGTCTTGCAGGTTGCATGCTTATTTTGCTGCCGGTGCATAACCCACTCATCTATTTTACTACTATTGGAATTTGTGATATGAGGGTTAAACAAAATTCTTTGCATCAAACGCATTAATCCACCGGGTCCTTTGTTAGAAACACTAACTCACCGACCATCAATCTTCGATCAGAAGCGTAGCAAGAATGCCATTCGCTCCGGTGTGAGCAAGAAATATGGCCCTTTTGACTATTATTTAGGCAGTGAAATAGAGTAATTATCTGGTTTTAATGGGCAACCTCAGGGCTCTGGGCCCAGTGCCATTGCACCTGCTGCACCAATGATAGCTATGCCCCTGCCTTTGATCGAGCATTCTCTCTCCCACCTTAGGTCATACCCATTGCAGTGTGGTACCTTCACTTCTGAGAATAATTCTACATCCCACTGCCTTACTATTTTGCGTTGTGTTACATGTTTTCTAGGTCTGCGCAAAATTTTAATTAAGCTGGAGTCATTGGAGTAATTTCAGTAATTATGCAATACTTTTGGAATGCGAAATGACTGCAATCACGCGATTATGCCAGCTTGAGTAATTAAGAGTAATTTGGGGCAAAAATCCTATTGCAGGAGCATATGAAAAACAAACTAAGGCCCAGATTATGAGTCTGGCGGTCCGAGGACCACCAGACTCATGGAGGCACGGTGGTGGCAGTCAAGCCACCGCCGCACCAGCACTCCAACCGCCTAATTACAATTAAGGCGGTCGGACCGCCATTGCAAGGTGAATGCCGCCAGGGAACCACCATTCCCTGGTGGTGGTGCAGCGATGTACAGGCAGCAATATGCTTGGTCGGGGTACCGCCGCAGTCTCGCCAAGCATTTTATGAGTTTCCTCCCCGCTACAGTTTCCAAGGCAGTTCCTCCTCCATGAAAACTGTGGCAGAGAGGAAACAAAGCAGGCCCTACAAGGCCCCCTTGTGCCTCTGGCCCCTTGGGGGCATGCAAGCGGGGCGCAACATTTGCCCCCCTATGTGCATGCACCACAGTTCCTGCACGGCATGGACTTTACAGTCCATGCTGTGCAGGAACTTTTTTGGGCGTGCCCATTGCGATGCCAATTTTCCGAGGCACAGCCGTGGGACCACCAAAAAAAGCCCGCCAGACACCAGAAACAATCGTAATCTGGCGGGCAGCCCGACCACGGGTTTGGCAGTGCAGGAGCAGGCCGCCGGCAGGGTGGTCCACTCCTACACTGCCAAACTCGTAATCAGGCCCTAAGAGAGAGAGAGAGAGAGAGGATGCTGCTACTTCTGTTTGTGTCCTGTAGCATTTAGTGCTCTTTTCTAAGTGCAAAATGCATTCTCGGGCACATTTTGGATGCAAGGGTTCATTTTGCGTTAAGAAAATGCTGGATTATGCTTCTTACGTAATTATGCATAATTATATGTAACTTTGTGGTAATTATGAGTAATTACACTAGAGAGAATTACGCCAGTTATGCCCACCCCTTATGTTCCCACAAGTAAAACCGAGAGAGGCACCAGACTGTTCATACATTTGTCATTCTTGGTTTTGGGTTCTTAACCTTCCAGGTGCCCATCCACTCAGGCATTACATTACTAGTGCAGCACTGAAGCAAAAAGCTGCACTTCACGTGGGAGACTGGAAGAATAAGATCATTACTTCAGTGCTTGCTGGCTAATCTCCTACTCAAAAGAAGAATTTCCCTAACTGATTTAATCAACACGCATAGACAGTTTACCCTTGCAGTTCTACTATGGTCTGACTTCCTCCCGTCCTAAAAAAGGCAAAGAATGGAATAGGTGATCAGTACTCCTCCCCCCACCTGCTCCACATTGCTCTCCTGCCAATTGCTTCTCCTTCCCACTCCGCCTTGTGTATTAATTCCCCCACACCCAACCCTCCTTCTCTCTTGCCCATTGTTCTTCCTCCCCACCCCAGCCTCCATGTTGCTTCCATCCCCCCGTAATTGCTTACCCAACCACATTGCTTCCTCACACCCCTACTCTGGCCCTTAGTGTTACTTCTCAGTGCTTCAAATAAAAATAACAATTGTGTCATTTTGTAGGCGCATATAAGCCATGCCACGCAGCCCACACTAGGGACACTCCACCAGTTTGGTACATCCATATATCAACCTTCATTTCTTAGCAATAAGTTGAAAATAATAGCATTGTGCATTGTTCAATTTTCATTTTATGTCATTCTTTTAGGGTTTTGTGATTGTATTTACATAAAAATGTGACAGTCATACCGAAATGTTATCAACAATTCATTAAAATACATCTCAAGTAAAGTACCCTTAAGTGGTATGATTATCTTAAGTTTCCAGGATCAGATGGCATTTTAAATCTGCCAAAAATGTGACAAACAGACAGCTTAATAACCTGCTCAATGTCATTTTTTTGAATTATTTTATTGAATTGTATACAATGTATCTATTTATGTAGTAAAACGTATTAGCTTTAAGGGAAACAGTGAGACAGTAAAGATTTTTGTCAGGCTGGACTTACTGAGTCACTGAACAGTAAAATCTAGTTAGGTGTTCAAGCTGTAGCAATGCATATGTAAGAGGTCAGTATACATGCATTATTTGGACGTGGGGGGTATTCTTAAACTCCATCAAATGTTACTACCTGGTTGTTTCATAATTTCACCCCTTATAAATATATGCACATTTCTCCTAAGAATGGTGATCCTTTCCCTATTGGTAGGTTGTGGGGACGGCTAATGCCAGAGTTGCTGGGTGGATTTGGTGCCTGTGAGCCTTTTAGGGGGTGCCAGAATGGTTTGTAGGAATAGAAGATGTGTTTGTAGGAGTATCAGACCCTGTTTGTGGATCCACAGAACAGATAGAGGCTACTGAGCCACAACAGGGTGGGTAAGGTTGTATGCACCTGGTGTCTGTCCTACTGCAGCTCTGCAAACCTGGCAAACTGGGCTGTGCTCACTCAGGGTAGCAAGGGCGAGCAGCCAAAGAATTCTCATGGAGGTAGTGGGGAAGGAGGGCAAGAGCTCCAAACTCAACTGTCAAACAGGATGGGGTGGGAGCACACTGCTGACCTCCCAGCACAGTTCGCCCCTTAGCATTATGGTAAATGCCGTTTGTAGTGCACGCTTACTTGGTATTTTGCTGGAGTGTTCCACCAAAGTTGGTGCAGATTAGTGCTGGACATCTCTAGACACATGTGTTTCTGGATTTTATCCGTCATCAGTAGAGATCAAAAACGATTTTCTTCTGGGGTTGCTGAGCAGGCTGCCACAATTCTTACAGGTCTCAGTACCTCTCACAGGCGCACAGGTGCATCTCCACTAGCTCGTCAGCTCAATGGCTCAAGGGAGCCTTTTTAAACAGGATGGGGTGGGAGCACACTGCTGACCTCCCAGCACAGTTCGGCCCTTAGCATTATGGTAAATGCAGTTTGTAGTGCACGCTTACTTGGTATTTTGCTGGAGTGTTCCACCAAAGTTGGTGCAGATTAGTGCTGGACATCTCTAGACACATGTGTTTCTGGATTTTATCCGTCATCAGTAGAGATCAAAAAAGATTTTCTTCTGGGGTTGCTGAGCAGGCTGCCACAATTCTTACAGGTCTCATTACCTCTCACAGGTGCACAGGTGCATCTCCACTAGCTCGTCAGCTCAATGGCTCAGGGGAGCCTTTTTAAACAGGATGGGGTGGGAGCACACTGCTGACCTCCCAGCACAGTTCGCCCCTTAGCATTATGGTAAATGCCGTTTGTAGTGCACGCTTACTTGGTATTTTGCCAGAGTGTTCCACCAAAGTTGGTGCAGATTAGTGCTGGACATCTCTAGACACATGTGTTTCTGGATTTTATCCGTCATCAGTAGAGATCAAAACGATTTTCTTCTGGGGTTGCTGAGCAGGCTGCCACAATTCTTACAGGTCTCAGTACCTCTCACAGGCGCACAGGTGCATCTCCACTAGCTCGTCAGCTCAATGGCTCAAGGGAGCCTTTTTAAACAGGATGGGGTGGGAGCACACTGCTGACCTCCCAGCACAGTTCGGCCCTTAGCATTATGGTAAATGCCGTTTGTAGTGCACGCTTACTTGGTATTTTGCTGGAGTGTTCCACCAAAGTTGGTGCAGATTAGTGATGGACATCTCTAGACACATGTGTTTCTGGATTTTATCTGTCATCAGTAGAGATCAAAAACGATTTTCTTCTGGGGTTGCTGAGCAGGCTGCCACAATTCTTACAGGTCTCAGTACCTCTCACAGGCGCACAGGTGCATCTCCACTAGCGCGTCAGCTCAATGGCTCAAGGGAGTCTTTTTAAACAGGATGGGGTGGGAGCACACTGCTGACCTCACAGCACAGTTCGCCCCTTAGCATTATGGTAAATGCAGTTTGTAGTGCATGCTTACTTGGTATTTTGCTGGAGTGTTCCACCAAAGTTGGTGCAGATTAGTGCTGGACATCTCTAGACACATGTGTTTCTGGATTTTATCCGTCATCAGTAGAGATCAAAAACGATTTTCTTCTGGGGTTGCTGAGCAGGCTGCCACAATTCTTACATGTCTCAGTACCTCTCACAGGCGCACAGGTGCATCTCCACTAGCTCGTCAGCTCAATGGCTCAAGGGAGCCTTTTAAACAGGAAGGGGTGGGAGCACACTGCTGACCTCCCAGCACAGTTCGCCCCTTAGCATTATGGTAAATGCCGTTTGTAGTGCATGCTTACTTGGTATTTTGCTGGAGAGTTCCACCAAAGTTGGTGCAGATTAGTGCTGGACATCTCTAGACACATGTGTTTCTGGATTTTATCCGTCATCAGTAGAGATCAAAAACGATTTTCTTCTGGGGTTGCTGAGCAGGCTGCCACAATTCTTACAGGTCTCAGTACCTCTCACAGGCGCACAGGTGCATCTCCACTAGCTCGTCAGCTCAATGGCTCAAGGGAGCCTTTTAAACAGGATGTGGTGGGAGCACACTGCTGACCTCCCAGCACAGTTCGCCCCTTAGCATTATGGTAAATGCCGTTTGTAGTGCACGCTTACTTGGTATTTTGCTGGAGTGTTCCACCAAAGTTGGTGCAGATTAGTGCTGGACATCTCTAGACACATGTGTTTCTGGATTTTATCCGTCATCAGTAGAGATCAAAAACGATTTTCTTCTGGGGTTGCTGAGCAGGCTGCCACAATTCTTACAGGTCTCAGTACCTCTCACAGGCGCACAGGTGCATCTCCACTAGCTTGTCAGCTCAATGGCTCAAAGGAGCCTTTTTAAACAGGATGGGGTGGGAGCACACTGCTGACCTCCCAGCACAGTTCGCCCCTTAGCATTATGGTAAATGCCGTTTGTAGTGCACGCTTACTTGGTATTTTGCTGGAGTGTTCCACCAAAGTTGGTGCAGATTAGTGCTGGACATCTCTAGACACATGTGTTTCTGGATTTTATCCGTCATCAGTAGAGATCAAAAACGATTTTCTTCTTGGGTTGCTGAGCAGGCTGCCACAATTCTTACAGGTCTCAGTACCTCTCACAGGCGCACAGGTGCATCTCCACTAGCTCGTCAGCTCAATGGCTCAAGGGAGCCTTTTTAAACAGGATGGGGTGGGAGCACACTGCTGACCTCCCAGCACAGTTCGCCCCTTAGCATTATGGTAAATGCAGTTTGTAGTGCACGCTTACTTGGTTTTTTGCTGGAGTGTTCCACCAAAGTTGGTGCAGATTAGTGCTGGACATCTCTAGACACATGTGTTTCTGGATTTTATCCGTCATCAGTAGAGATCAAAAACGATTTTCTTCTGGGGTTGCTGAGCAGGCTGCCACAATTCTTACATGTCTCAGTACCTCTCACAGGCGCACAGGTGCATCTCCACTAGCTCGTCAGCTCAATGGCTCAAGGGAGCCTTTTTAAACAGGAAGGGGTGGGAGCACACTGCTGACCTCCCAGCACAGTTCGCCCCTTAGCATTATGGTAAATGCAGTTTGTAGTGCATGCTTACTTGGTATTTTGCTGGAGTGTTCCACCAAAGTTGGTGCAGATTAGTGCTGGACATCTCTAGACACATGTGTTTCTGGATTTTATCCGTCATCAGTAGAGATCAAAAACGATTTTCTTCTGGGGTTGCTGAGCAGGCTGCCACAACTCTTACAGGTCTCAGTACCTCTCACAGGCGCACAGGTGCATCTCCACTAGCTCGTCAGCTCAATGGCTCAAGGGAGCCTTTTTAAACAGGAAGGGGTGGGAGCACACTGCTGACCTCCCAGCACAGTTCGCCCCTTAGCATTATGGTAAATGCCGTTTGTAGTGCACGCTTACTTGGTATTTTTCTGGAGTGTTCCACCAAAGCTGGTGCAGATTAGTGCTGGACATCTCTAGACACATGTGTTTCTGGATTTTATCCGTCATCAGTAGAGATCAAAAACGATTTTCTTCTGGGGTTGCTGAGCAGGCTGCCACAATTCTTACAGGTCTCAGTACCTCTCACAGGCGCACAGGTGCATCTCCACTAGCTCGTCAGCTCAATGGCTCAAGGGAGCCTTTTAAACAGGATTGGGTGGGAGCACACTGCTGACCTCCCAGCACAGTTCGCCCCTTAGCATTATGGTAAATGCCGTTTGTAGTGCACGCTTACTTGGTATTTTGCTGGAGTGTTCCACCAAAGGTGGTGCAGATTAGTGCTGGACATCTCTAGACATATGTGTTTCTGGATTTTATCCGTCATCAGTAGAGATCAAAAACGATTTTCTTCTGGGGTTGCTGAGAAGGCTGCCACAATTCTTACAGGTCTCAGTACCTCTCACAGGCACACAGGTGCATCTCCACTAGCGTCAGCTCAATGGCTCAAGGGAGCCTTTTTAAACAGAATGGGGTGGGAGCACACTGCTGATCTCCCAGCACAGTTCGCCCCTTAGCATTATGGTAAATGCCGTTTGTAGTGCACGCTTACTTGGTATTTTGCTGGAGTGTTCCACCAAAGTTGGTGCAGATTAGTGCTGGACATCTCTAGACACATGTGTTTTTGGTTTTATCCGTCATCAGTAGAGATCAAAAATGATTTTCTTCTGGGGTTGCTGAGCAGGCTGCCACAATTCTTACAGGTCTCAGTACCTCTCACAGGCGCACAGGTGCATCTCCACTAGCTCGTCAGCTCAATGGCTCAAGGGAGCCTTTTTAAACAGAATGGGGTGGGAGCACACTGCTGACCTCCCAGCACAGTTCGCCCCTTAGCATTATGGTAAATGCCGTTTGTAGTGCACGCTTACTTGGTATTTTGCTGGAGTGTTCCACCAAAGTTGGTGCAGATTAGTGCTGGACATCTCTAGACACATGTGTTTCTGGTTTTATCCGTCATCAGTAGAGATCAAAAATGATTTTCTTCTGGGGTTGCTGAGCAGGCTGCCCCAATTCTTACAGGTCTCAGTACCTCTGACAGGCGCACAGGTGCATCTCCACAAGCTCGTCAGCTCAATGGCTCAAGGGAGCCTTTTTAAACAGGATGGGGTGGGAGCACACTGCTGACCTCCCAGCACAGTTCGCCCCTTAGCATTATGGTAAATGCCGTTTGTAGTGCACGCGTCTAAGCACTATCTTCTCCAACTCTGGCGAAACACTTGGAACACTATAGCAAAGCAAGCAACTTGAGACTGCATCTACCAGAATGCCAGGGGCAAACCTTGCTGGGGGGTGAAGCGGTGTGCTCCCACCCCTGTTCCTGTTTAAAAGTACTCCCGTGAGTCATTGAGCTGGCGAGCTCGTGGAAGAAGCACCCGCGCGCCAGTGAGAGGTATTTGACTTGATGTAATGTTTGGCAACCTACTCAGCAAACCCCAAATTTGAAGTCTGTAATCTCTACTGATGACGGTTAAAGAACCAGAAACACGTGTCTAGAGATCAGCCCTATCTGCGCCAACTCTGGCGAAACACTTGGAACACTATAGCAAAGCAAGCAACATGAGACTGCATCTACCAGAATGCCAGGGGCGAACCTTGCTGGGGGGTGAAGCGGTGTGCTCCCACCCCTGTTCCTGTTTAAAAGTACTCCCGTGAGTCATTGAGCTGACGAGCTCGTGGAAGAAACACCCGCGCGCCAGTGAGAGGTATTTGACCTGATGTAATGTTTGGCAACCTACTCAGCAAACCCCAAATTTGAAGTCTGTAATCTCTACTGATGACGGTTAAAGAACCAGAAACACGTGTCTAGAGATCAGCACTATCTGCGCCAACTCTGGCGAAACACTTGGAACACTATAGCAAAGCAAGCAACATGAGACTGCATCTACCAGAATGCCAGGGGCGAACCTTGCTGGGGGGTGAAGCGGTGTGCTCCCACCCCTGTTCCTGTTCAACAGTCAAACAATAGACACAATAATTTATTGTCCAGCCTATTTATCTTTAGCTAAAAAGAAAGTGTTTTACTCTTACAACAAAAGGGAATACCACTCATTCCAAGGATGGTTCAGTTATAGGGTTGGAACCTCACCTACAATACTACTCCCCGCCAGTGGTCCTACATGTGCTGCTCACCGGCTGTACCCCAGGCAGTGCTTAATTTGAGCCAGTGGTTTGCAGTGCTCCACACCGGCACTTTATTGTCAATACCATTCCTTGACAGTCTGCACAAGGTGGCACTGTCTGGCTAATTTAGAGATGACCACAACAACAGTTCATTAATAATTTAATCTACATTAAAATTAAATGTAATTACTAATACATGCCACCCAAGCCATTCTTATAGCTTTGGAGGCCTGAGATAGTCCGAATTGTCACTCTTGTAGGAGTGTGATGGTTAGTAGTTGTGTTGTTACTATCACTGGCAGTATAGCAGGGGCAATGTGTGGTGGAAGCTTCAGTGGCCTCCTGACAAGAGCCCTGGCACTTATTTTTTTACAAATTAAACACTGACCCAAGCCTTATCAACCACTACAATACTAATCCCTGCTGGTGGTCCTACATGTGCTGCTCTGTTTCCAGATGCATCAGAGGCTGCACCACAGGCCTCATCGACCACCATGGGAAACATGTCGAGTAAATCCTCGTCCCTTTGGTCTTCACTCTCTTTCTCTTGTGGTTCTGTGATCTGGGGGAGAAGTATAGAGGAAGTGGAGAAGTAGGAACACAAACCCTAATTTTATTCCTAAAGTGGCTAGTTCAGCATTCCAGTTTCACCTGGGTGATTTTCTCACCACAGACTTGGGATTTATTCTTATGTTTATGGGCCTCTACAGGCCATTGCAAAAAGAATGGCCACTGTTCAGCCTCTATCTTGTTTTTGGATCCATGAACAATTTTTTTAGTAAATTCCCTAATCTCTCTTTATCAAGTGTACCATATTCAGGAAAGGACTTTTTCCCATCCTCGTTAGTGAGTCTCACCCATTGTGTCACATTCCCGCATGTGACTTTACTGTGCTGGTGATACATAGGAGTTCCAAACTGTACTGTACTGTACTGGTGACACAAAGGGCAGGAGTCCCTTTTTTTTGGCGATACGCTTCTTTTGGATTTTTTGGCCCCATCACTATTGGGCACATGCATCAAGTTAAGGAATTGCGATTCCTAAAGAGCGATTTTTAAGGAATCTCTATTTAGGAGTCGCAATTCCATTTGCATGTAGGTTTCGCAAATATAATAGCGATTCCTACACATTCCCAAATAGCGAATCGCAAATTGCGATTCACTATTAGGGAATGCTTTCCCATTCATTCCTATGGGCCTAGAGGCCCATAGGAATGAATGGGAAAGCATTCACAATTTGTGATTACCAAATAGGTAATCGCAAACTGCGAATGCAATTGCAAGGGTGCTAGGGGGCCTAAGCCCTCCCTGATGCACACCCAAAAAGGGTAAGTGTGCACATGTTGCGCACACACATGCCCTAAGGGCATGTGTGTGTGCCACATGGCACTTAGAAAAATGCAATTTTGTGCATTTTTTTAAGGATTTGCAAATTAACATCAACTTGAAGTTGATGTTAATTTGCAATACCTTCATGCAAAGTCGCATTTTGAAAATGCTTCTTGCATTGCATTTAGGGATTCGCAAATTGCGATTCCCTAAATGCATTCGCAAAATAGGTAATCGCAAAAATTGTGATTACCTATTTTGCAAATGCATTTTGGGTTGATGCATCGCAAATGGCTCTTTACCGGATGCAAATGGGCCGATTCTGTGAATCGGCCCGTTTGCGACCGGTAAAAAGCTTGATGCATGTGCCCCTATATCTTGTTGTTCATGCACAGACAGAATGAGCCTTGTGCCCATAGCTTATCCCGTGGACTCTAACAATCAAAGATTCCCTTGCGTTGGCTGATCTTAGGTTGTGTGCCCCGAGGGGCTAGCAATTGAGCCAGGCCTTGCTAGGTCATGCACATTCATCCTTCATCCTTTGGGTTCTGACACCCCTGCTCATCTACCCCAATGATGCTCTTTCATGGATTTACACATACAGAGTCTTTGGAGGAGATTTACTAAGCTCTGTGCCGTGTTTGCGTCACAAAAGTGACGCAAAACGGCGCAAATCTTTTTTTTCCTATTTACTTTCCAGCGCTAAACTTGTTTAGCGCTGGAAATAATGTAAAAGTAATGCGAAGCAGCGCATAGCGCTGCTTCGCATTACTTTGCGCCATGGGGGCGTGCCGAAGGCGGTGCATGGGCGTTCCCCTGCAACCACCCAAGGTTTCTCATGCTAAACCCAATTTACTAGCTCCAGGCTACACTTCACCCCAGTCCCCCTGGGGACACCTCTCCTTTACCACAGACGCCTGGGGTCGGCATGTGGAGTCTGGTCCTGTGTTCTTCTGTTGCCGAGCGAAGACAATTTCTGGCACACAATGCATCAGGTTTGGCGAAAGAAAACACAACACTCGGCATAGCTCATAAAAGTTAATGCCAAATAGCTAAAAAGCATACAAAAAAGCAAGGCAATTGGTGTTTCATAAGACAAGTCCTTCGCCCTTGATCAGCAGAAACACGTCATGCTAAAATCCATGCATTTTCTGATCACAAGTTCTTTTAATGCACGTAAATAGAAGCAGGAGCAAGTGACAAAATAAAAACTTGCAGATAACTATTAATGAGCAGATGCAAAGAATTTCTTGTAGGAAGGAATGCGAGAAGTCCTTAACAAAGCAATACAAGTTAACAATATTAGAAGCTGATTCTTCCACTTTCTGAAATATTCTCATCACTGTGCCAAATTCAGAATAAGCTACGCGTTGCTAGTAGGCTTCAGTAGAAATATGCAATGTACAACATGATTATGGCATTCAAAATGTGTGTGCATGTGCAAAAACACTAAGGTTTTTGTGGTCTTCACACAGGTACAACAACAACATTACAATTGTTTAATAAAATGTAACAATGCTTGTTAAGGCACGCTTGAATATTAGGGTTTTCATAATAAACACAAAGCATTACGGCAGGAATAGAAACCTTAAGATCAACAGTCCCTTTTACCTCGGTCATATCATGCACCTTTCTCTGTGGTCCACACTTGGTTTAAATAAGCTATGGAGATGGCGTAGCAAGGGAAGGGGGTGGTAGGGTCGGCATGAGGTATGGCGGCAGAGGCCTCCCCCGCTCTTACCTGCGGCCTTCGCGGGGCGGTGAACATAGGAATCGCCAGCACACACCCCTGCTCTTACCACCGGCCACCGCTGCTGGGCTGCAAAAGGTCTAGCTCTGCCAGTGTGCTGGTCCCCAGCAAGGTAGAAGGTGGAAGCCTGCTATGCCTCTGTCAGTTCCATCTCATCTCCCATTCCAATCCACCCAACTAACGTTTACTAGTATATATCCCCAGCCTTTCTTCTCTCTATTCCTCATGTGTCTGCAGAGCAGAAGGTAGAAGTCAGTTCTCCCTCTGTCAGTCCCTTCCCCTCTCAAGGACTGGCAGGGAACAACTACTTATATAACACAGGGGGTGGTTTTTCTACATTCGCCTGACTCCACTGCAATTCCCGTTGGCCTCCAGGATCAGAAAGTTCCTTTAGAACTGCCCTTCGCAGTTGTTGATTGGCCTCAACATGTTCCTGTACTTTTTGAGCCCTACCCCCTTTATAAAATGGCCCAGTCTTCATCTTCCACCTGACGTCAGGGATGGACAGTATGGCTGTCCCTTCTTTCAGGCAAGTGTTCCGTGTTTCTCTGGGATGCATATGATTTGTATTATTGGGGGGAAATTTTGAAGTAGAATGCTTTCCTACCCTACCTATTACTGCTGCCATCCCTGCCAAGGAAGCTGATGTCATCATAGATGCTGTGGCCTCTTGCAAGTCGGCACCCTCTGACCAATGCCCTGACAGCGGCGTTTTGCAGGGTATAACCATGCAAAACAGAGGTTCCCTAAGGGATAGATGTGCATATAATTATTCTGACCCTCAATAATGTTGTCGTCCTTATTAGGCAACACATTTAATTATTTCAAAATATATGATTTTCACAACCTTTGCATGACCACAATGTGGTACATTTCATCCCTCCCATTCATCACAAATGCCAAAACGTGTTTTTTTATGCTTTAATCACAGGTGCAACATACTTCATCATATAAAATCTCACCAAGCATCTTTTTAGAATTTTGGTCAAATTAATTCAGGTTTTAAACCAAAATCCTTTAGTCTTTGTATCAATAATTTAAGTGTCATGCACTCACCTGGCCCCAACTGCAGAGGTGACACTGTAGCCGATGCTGGACCTCCTATCCCTCCCAAGGACAGCTAATGCCTAGTAATCAAAACCTTAGAACACACACTGTCCTCAAGAAGGAAGGGGGGTTGGGATAAAACAAGAAGAGAGACTTGCAGTTTTGGATCTGCTCTGTGGCTGTGCGACATTGTGCAACAGGATCTGTCACTTCTGAGACCTATGTTTTGTGAGAAAGATATGCCTGGGACCAGAACCTCTGTTTTTGCGATGACGCAATACACTTGAAATAACGAGGGGAGGCAGTTACTATCTGTAGGCTAACAAGCCTCTACATACAATGAAAACCCATTAACTTCAGTGAAACAAACTTACAGGTTTCAACAGCATCTAAGCATGAGAGCAGAATAATCAGAATCACAGACAGGAGTGTGTTATTCCTAGGAATAACTTGAAATACAGATTTTGGTACAAGGTCCATACATACATCAAAGATGCTGAAGAGCTTTCTTTAGGCACTACAGTTCATCAGAGAAACACGGAGTTCAAGTATTTAATTCTAGTGCTATAAAGTTCTAGCACCAAGGTTGTAGGAAAGGTCCAGAGTCTAATCACACAAGAAGTGCTGGAGTAATTCACAGAAAGTAAATGGAGGAAAGTCTATAGTCTTTGAAGACAGGGATACTCCGTCCGGCTTACTACTGTGGGAGGTTCTGTGCGCACTAACATGATATTAAGTACTTAGTCTAGTTCTTCAACTTGTCTGAAGTTCGAAGAAGATCTCAAAGCCTTGACTCAGGGAGACATGGGGGTCCAGAGTAGCTGTGCAGGAGGGAGCAAGGAGGAAGACATCAATGGAGCTGGTACCACGGGAACCACCGGGTCGTCGGATGGACTTTAAGGAGACTGGAGCGCTTCTTGGTTCCGGCAGGATTTTTCAGGTGAGTGGGAAGGGTGAAGATTGTTCTGCAGGCAGCGAGGCCAAGCCACTGTTCGGGTTTGGGTGGGGTCTATATATCCTCTCGAAGTCTTGAAGAATATACACTCTCTATGACCTTGCAAAACGGGCAGGTGGAACAGCAAGAGAAAGGCTTGCCACTGGCTCACGGGATTCTGGGAAGAGCTTGCAGGGAATTAATGGAAAACGACGCCAAGGCCCTAGGAACAGCAAGAGTAGTAAATCCATTGGTTCACAGGATATGGGCAACGCTAGCAGGTGTTCAAGCATAATGGAAATTACGGGTGTTGGGAATGCATTGGTCATGAGGGTGCTGCGGGTGCATCAGTCATGGTGGGTGTTGGGGGGATATGGGTCATGATATCATAGTGAACCATAAAGGGGTAAAGCAACATGAGCCCTGTGTACTAGGCCCACTACACAGGGGGGACACATGAGGGGCTCGTGAGATCAGGGCTGATACACATGATTTCAGTGTCTAACTTGTTATGTTATGTTATGTTAAGTAAGCTTATAAAGTGCACGGCTGCCCCAGCAAAGGGGCGTCCCGGCGCTAATGCAGAGTCAAAGAGGGCAAGGGCTAGACTGTAGGAAACAAGTAAGTTTTGATGGCCTTACGGAAAGATAACAGGCAGTCTATACGGCGAGTCTGCACAGGGAGGGAGTTCCACAGCTTAGCGGCCAGACAGCGGAAGGACCTTGCCCCCGCCCTGATACGTTTCACTCGGGGGACAGTGGCCAGAAGTTGCTCAGCGGAACGTAGCTGACGAGCAGGGACATAGGGGACCAGCAAATTGGATAAAATCTCAGGGGAAGAAAGTTTTAGAATTTTGAAGGCCATACATAATGTTTTAAATTCGATCCTCTTGGAGATGGGAAGCCAGTGGAGGCGACGCAAAGCGCCCGACGTAGAACATGTTCTAGGGAGCCTGAGCAGAACTCGAGCGGCTGCGTTCTGGACTCGTTGAAGACGATTCACTTCCGCCTTATTGGCACCTAACAATAGAGAGTTGGCATAGTCGAATCTTGATAAAATAGTCGCCTGAACTATCAGTTGACGTGTGGCTGGGTCGAAAAACCCCAATATAGGCCTCAGACCCCTTAGGAGACCGAAACAGGTGCCAGCGATCTTCTTAGTGTGATCCTGAAATCCAAGAGTGGAGTCGAGCCAGATCCCTAGATTCTTTACCACCAACTTAGGGGTTGGGGCGCAGCCCAAGGATTCCGGCCACCACTGCGTACTCCAAAGCCCCTTATCATTCCCCACCAAGAGCACCTCAGACTTGTTGGCGTTAAGCTGAAGGCAGTTCGTGGTCATCCAGCGTGCGACCGCCTCTAGACCGTTCCGGACCTGTGTGGCGTTCCGAGACTGGTCATCGGAGAGGGCTACCACCAGCTGAGTGTCATCAGCATAGGAGACCATGGTCAAGCCATGGTCCCGCGCCACTCCTGCCAAGGGTTGGACATAAAGATTAAAAGAGTGGGACTTAACGCCGAGCCCTGGGGGACCCCCTGTTTGATGGAGTGGGCATGAGAGATAAAGGGGGGGCGGAGATCTGAAAGGATCTGTCGGACAGAAAGGACCAGAACGACTCCAGTGCCAAGCTGACTACCCCTGCTTCCTCTAAACGGCGCAGGAGGATCTGATGGGAGACCGTGTCAAACGCGGCGCTGAGATCAAGCAGTATCAGAGCCGCTGTTTGACCCTCATCCAGAATGGTCACTGCTAATAGCGCCGTCTCTGTGCTATGACCGTGGTGGAAACCATTCTGGGAGCGGTCTAAGATACCGCTGTTGTTCAAAAAGTCCGAAAGAACTTTATTAGTGTGGGCCTCCGCGATTTTAGCAACCCAAGGCAGGAGAGAGATAGGTCGGAAATTTTCCGGCTTGGTGGGATCCAATGAGGGTTTTTTCAGCAGGGGGATCACCCTTGCCTGCTTCCATGCCGAGGGGACCATCGCCGTGATGAAAGAAGAGTTGATCGACTACATAAGGGCGTGAGAAGTATTGGTAGGCAGTCTCTAAATTGGGCAGGCCTCATAGGGTCCAGAGGGGAACCAGATTTGACCTTCATGCTCAATGTAAGAAGCTCATCCTGAGATATAGGGGGTATTACTGCCAGGGTAGCAATAGGCCGAGACGCTAATGGGGCCACAAGGTCCGGAGGGCAAGTGGGGAAAGATTTATAGATGGCTTCTACCTTCTGGACAAAGAAGGTGGCCAAAACTTCACATTGCTGCCCAGACGCAATCGTCGAGGTAGGGGGATCCTTCCTACTCTTGAAATCATTGAAAATTTTAAAAATGCTCTTCGCAGGGTTTTTACTGGACTTAATCTCGTTAGTAAGATAGGCCACTCGTGCCAGGTGTATAGCCTTGTGATATCGTTTGATGGCATCCTGATACAACTTTTTATCTGCAAGGTCGTAATCCTTTCTCCAGGCCCGTTCTAGCTGTTTACATGTGGTACGCAAGGCAGCCAGAGAATCATTGTACCAAGGATTAGAGCTAGAACAACGACCTTTGTACCATTTGGCAGGAATGAGAGTGTCTAGTGCCCGTAGTATCCAGTCGCAGAGAGCTTTATACGATTGCTCTGGGTCAGTGTCTAGGATAGGGGGGCAGGACGCCAGGTAGGCAAGAAGGTCCTCTAGTTTAAGTTTATGCCAGCAGCGTCTGAAGGTGGCCTTGAGATCAGCTCTGGTCACTCCCTCGGAAAGGAACTTAACACCAGGAGGTAGCTCAAATGGAATGCTCCATATTTCTTTAGCGGGCCTTTATCTTTAACAATTGAGACAAGTAGTTTTATCTCATCAATCATTGTTTTATGCTTCCAAAAAATAGTCAGCACATTTTGGCAAATAATCCACTAAGGCCTCCTTAAGATGAATTTAAGGCACTCTGTTTGATATCCTAAAACACATACATACATATATACATGATCTTAAAAACATTCAACATTATTATGTTAACTGCACAATGATGATGTCATCCCTTTTAGTCAGGACCTATGAGATATCTCCTAATACCATCACTTATTTGACCCTTATGTATTTCAGACATCATTCCTGAAACATATGCAGGGCTGCACAGGCCTTTTATTCCAAACGGCATTTCTCCAGAGGGCTGGACTCTTTGGATGCCAGTTGTGTAAACGCAGGTGCCTCAGTCATTTTTGGCAGCTCTCCAAGATTAATTGCAGCAAGCACAGCGGAGAGTGAGGTGGGTGCAAAAGAAAGGGAGGAAGGGAGGGGTGGAAAGAAAGAGATCAGAGAGGGAGAAAAGAAAGAGGAGAGAAAGAATGGATGGATGGAAAGTGAGACAGAAAGAAGGGAAGTTTAAGTGTTTTGCCAGGGCTGCTTTTGGCTTTCCAGTCCAGTGCTGAACATTTGCTGTATCCTCATTGTCATTGTCACTGTAGCTGAAGTTGAAAGTTATCTGCAGCTTTAATATAGTCTGCAGTGGTGGCTTGTAACTTGCAGCAGTAGTGGGAAGGGCACATTTACGTTAATTGACTTCCACCCATTCACAAGCATGCATGCTCACACCCATAAATTAACAATCACACATGTCCACACATATGTACACCCCTCCATTCACAAGCACACACTTACACACATACTCATATTAATCCTTTTGCAGGCACACACTTGCACGCATACTCCCATTCATCCATTCACAAGCAGACACACATGCACATACTCACAAACATCCATTCACAAGGACATACAAGAACATACACACACACATACATTCATAAGAACACACATGCACCCTTCTTGCATTAACCCATTCAAAGCACACACGCACAACTACACATACATTCATACATGTGCACACACACATAACATTCAATAAGGCACTCAGTGAGCTGCAGCTCTGATGGCAGGACCAATGCGTGGCAGGTGGGAGAAGAATGATGGCTCATGAAGGAGATGGTGGCTTTGGGAGGGGAGCTGGAAACTGAAGATCCAACCGCCTCCTCTCGTTGGCTTACTTTCTCAAAGATTAGCTAATGAGAGGAGACCTCCCCTAACTTGTTACAAAGTGTTTTGGAGTCAATGAGACTTGCTGCTCCTACCGCACTCTGTGATGAGTTAGGGAAAAAGAATAATGTGAGGTGTCACTCATGGACAGTCAGCCCAAGGCCCTTCAGTACTTAAACCTGAAACGCAAACCTAGCCAAAAGAGTGTATATGTTAACTGTATAACATGACATTCATATAATTAAGCAGAAGCATATATATATATATATATATATATATATATATATATATATATATATATATATACACACACACACACACATATATGCAGTACACTTAGTATTATTTCTGTACCATGAATTATATGTACATGGGTTTGGGGTACCCGGAGGCCAGTTCCTATTACACCGAGCAGTGGTGGCCTTAGTTAGGGGTCACTGGGGCACTGGTGCAGCTGAACCCCCTACTCATCAATGCTGCCAGCTTCTCTGTACCGCAACTGGCTACGTTAAAGTGGTCACAGATCTTTACTTGGCCATACGGGCTGACATAACCACTCTAGCAGCGCTATGGGTGAAATGGGAGGAGGATCTAGAACTCCAGATCACTGACATGTTTACTGTATGCATGTATCACATGTGGTGGTTTCTTTAAATAGAAACGGAAGTAGCTTACAAACCTAACCCGTGATCAAGGAGCGGAAGGCTCTGAAACGTGTTGGGACTTTGTTGCTGGTGTTTTGAAATAAACACCCTGTCACATTGGAGCTGCAGTACTGTGGTTTGTCTTGGCTGGAATGAACTAGGATCTGGCCGCACCAACAGGTTTATTTGGATATTTTGGGGCTCGCTACTCTGCCACGTGGCTCACCGTAAAAAGTGGCTTGGGTATAAGCGACTTACACAAGATGGATTAAGGACATTGCCCTTGCCCGCCCCCGCTACCGGTTTGTACATAACCGGTTTTTAGACCAAATGGCGAACATTGGAATTGATCGAAAGCTGAGTGCTCTTTTGGCAGGTGAACGCTAATGGAGGAGGAGGAGGAGGAGGACCCCCGTCCCTGGTACCGGCGCTGTGCAGGTGAGCAGTGAACTAACTTTGGGAGTTTGTGTCGGTCTTTGTTGATAGCGGAAGGCAAAACGGGTATGCAAATCGACCGAAAGAAGTCATCTCCGGGTATTTGGGAACATACAGCGTGAATTTTGCAGAGGTGTCTGCATGATTCCCCAATAATTTGTTGGAATCAATATTGGGTTGAAATGGCAGCAACGAGGGATTTGAGACGAAGGGAGGCAGCTGAGAAACTATTTACACAATCTGCTTCATCAAATACTGATAAGCCTGCTGACCAGAATGATCAGAATGATGCTCAGAGTAAAAGGCAGCTATTGGACAGTTTGTGGAAGGCTCTTAAAAAAGAACAATCCAAATGGTGGGAGGCCACCACATTACAAAAATACATTGAATGCGGTAGAGTACCGCAAGTTCTGAGAATATTTATCACACCGACTTTTGACAATCCTAATCCTAATATGGTGGAGGAGTGGGCAGTAAACAATCATGAATGCTCTACAACTATGCTCAAAATGTTGGTCAAATACGCAAAAAGACTGTGAAAAATTGGCACAAGAAATTGATAAATATATCATCAAATTAAAGAAGAAGTTCAATAAAGAAGAATTCAAAGTAGAAATGGCCAAACTGGACACTAGATTGGAAAAGGTGGAAGAAGAAATTAAAGCTAAAAAGCAGAGAAAATTCCACCGTGATGAAATAGGTTATGAAAGAGGACAAATCCTCACATTTGGCAAAAAATTTGATCATTTACGGACCATGGTACAAGAGACACCGAGGCATGAACAGCCCTCAACCTCAAAAATGAGCAATGAAGATAGCGTGGAACAACGAGCCAGCAAGGAAGCCGCATCAACTGAGAGGGTTGACAGTGATAACAGTGAGAGTGACATCTCCGTTCAATCAGAAACCATGGGAGTAAAAGCCCAAATTTTAAAAGAGTTCAACCTAATGGCAAGAGGAAGGTTAACCACCCAGGCAAACAAGGGTACTTCTTCACACAGAGGTCGAGGTCGAGGAGGCAGAGGAGGAAACAAGCAAACATTAAAGAAAAAGGACAAACAAGAGAGCCCTGTGGGAGTGCTGACATGAGGGCAAAAAGTTGGAGAATGAAGGACAGCAGAACTGTGGTAAATCTTTCAGATCATGTGTTAACTAAGCACCAATTGGAAGTTCTAGCTTTGAGTCTGTCCTTTTTTCCAACATCTAATTTTAACTATACAGAAACCCGTATAGACCTTTTTCATTTTACGAGAAAGTTAAAATTAAAGAAATAGTATGCCTCAAAAAATACGCAAAGAAGCACAATTAACCGGGCGGAACCCACAACCCTGACTATCAATGATGTCGATATTTTACATACTATGCATGAGTTGGAGGGTGATGTGAATTTTATTGATGACCCCTTTTTAAATTTGTTGAATGATGACATTGATGTAAGCATTGGTTGTACTAGTGGTTTTAAACCTAAGTCTGTGTTTATGCCCCAAATCACCAATGATGCCATTGACATCTTTGAACGAGGCATGATTAAGGAGCTCCAAAGAATTGGTTAAAAAAACCCTATACCAGAAACAATTTGAAAAAGGTCCACATTAATGCCATTAAGGAATTAGAGAGTAACAAAAACATAGTTATTAAGAAATCAGATAAGGGTGGCAACGTAGTGGTGTGGCTCCTAGAAATGTACCTTAATGAAGGGAAAAGGCAACTAAGTGACAGTGACAGATATGAAGTATCATCAAAAAAATGTTATGAGGATGCCAACAAAGAGTACCTAGATAGACTCATAGATTGGCGGGATCAAGCAATTTTAGAATGGGAAGAATACCAGTATCTGGTATGTAAATTTCCCAAAATCCCAGCTTTTTATCTGTTGCCCAAACTGCATAAAGATTTTTCCAACCCTCCGGGCAGACCAATTGTCTTGTCGAGAGATGGCATGCTAGAAAATACATCAAAGTATGTTGACTATTTTCTACAGCCGCATGTTCATGCTCTCCCCTCTTATGTTAGAGACAGGGGAGACTTTTTGAGGCTGATAAATGACATTACTTGAATAAAAACTATCTATTAATGTGCTTAGAAGTCAACAGTCTGTATACCTGTATTCCGCATGACCTAGGAATAGATGCTTGCAGATACTTCCTTAAGGGAAGATCTCTCTCTTATCTCTTACATACGTAGATGCTCTTAGAAATTATACACTTTTGTTCGACTAACAATTTTTTTCTTTTCAATAAACAATTGTACAGACAAACACAGGGGACAGCGATGGGAACTTGCTTCGCCCCCAGTTTTGCCGGGTTGTACCTGGGCTGGTGGGAGAAGCAAGTTGTCAGTAACATCGGACAATTTGAGGACCACGTCGTCCTCTGGGTGCGTTACATAGATGATATTTTCTGTATATGGAAAGGTACCCATGAACAAGCTCATGAGTTCATCAATATACTGAATGATAATTCTTTAAATCTGACGTTCAGCAGCCATACACATGACACTGTAATTGAGTTTCTAGATCTGAAACTAGAGGTAAAAGATAACAAGCTGAAGAGCTATTTGTTTTGTAAAGAAACAGCTGGCAACAGCCTGCTACATGTAGACAGCTGTCACCCCACTAATTTAATTCAAAGTATCCCTTTTGGCGAACTATTAAGGGCAAACGGAACTGCAGTATGGAAGAGGGTTCCAGAAGGAAATGGATATCAGGGTCCATAGATTCTCTGAAAGGGGATACAGTAAAAAGATCATTAAGCAAGCAATTGAGAAAGTTGAAAAACTGAAACGCAATGAGTTACTTATACCCAAACAACTGGTGGATAATGAAGAACAACAGATAAGATTTATCATAGCTTATCACAATCAAGCCTGGGAAGTCAAAAGAAGTTTAAAGAAATATTGGGAAGTCCTTAAAATGGACCCAGACCTAGCCACACCAGTTGGTAACAATCCAGCAGTAACTTTTAGAAAAGCAAGATCTCTAAAAGACACCTTAAGCCACTGCTTGGTTAATACTGAAAAGGATAAGAATGACATTAAAGGATTTTTTACCTGTCATAACTGCAAAGCATGCAAGTACAGCGACAGCTGCAAAATGTTAAAATTAGCTGAAAATCAACAAGCGTACACAATCTCCAAACACCTCACATGTAACACTGAATATGTCGTTTATGCTCTCAGGTGTCCTTGAAATAAATTTTATATAGAAAGCACCATACACAAAGCAAAAATACGGGTGCTTGAGCATATGCGAGCTATTAAAAATGATGACAAGTAATACCCCATTGCGCGACTTCAAAGCTAGCCACAATCAGAACTGCAATTTACTGAAATTATATGTCCTTGACAAGATCCCAACCCGAGAAAGAGGTGGGAATAGGACTTTAGAGCTTAGAAGACTAGAATCTAAACTGATTATCAAATATAATACTCTTCATCCAATAGGTCTAAACCTGGATGAGGAATTGGCCGTTCATCTGGGATAATCCATTTTAGCAGCAGGTGCTTGAATTATTAAACCTCCCCTCTGTATATTGACCTTAGGTTTATGTCTTTTAATTATAACATGTTTTCGTGAATCTGATTTTAACCATTGGTTTTTGTTTGTTTCTGTTACAGATGAGGAGATACTGAAAACGCAGGAGAGCTATCTTATCTTTCTATTGTTGTATAACAAAAAGGTTATCTTTATTCCGTTTGTGTTCTTCAGCTATGTTTGGACTATAATCTGAAATCACCCACTTGGGTAGAATGGTGTTGTAATCTAGGCTGGAAAATCGGTATAAAAATAATTGATTTGATTTAAGTTAATGCTCACTTGAGTAATAATTTGTCACTTTCATTATTTTTGAAAGTCATGGCTGATGGATGGGTTAAAAGCATGGACACTAGTAGTAATGAGAACTAGCCCACTGAGGCAGAATTGTGCTGTTGCATTGTGCCGTTTATTTGGCGAAAAGCAAATAAGATCTGCCCACTGGGGGAGAATTATGCTGGTGCACTATGCCGCAAAAATCGGCGATATGTGAATATAAGAACAAGTTGTTCATTATGAAATATAATTACCTACATCATGTCAGAGTTTTCTAAAACCAGTTACACGGACTGTTGAAAATGAATTGAATCTCTCAAATGCGGATGTGACTCTTTATGTATAGAAATTGAAACTGACAAAGAGTATGTTTTTCATGTTTCCTATATGCACGTATCACATGTGGTGGTTTCTTTAAATAGAAACTGAAGTAGCTTACAAACCTTACCCGTGATCAAGGAGTGGAAGGCTCTGAAACGCGTTGGGACCTTGTTGCTGGTGTTTTGAAATAAACACGCTGTCACATTGGAGCTGCGGTACTGTGGTTTGTCTTGGCTGGAATGTACTAGGATCTGGCCGCACCAACAGGTTTATTTGTATATTTTTGGGCTCGCTACCCCGCCGCGTGGCTCACCATAAAAAGTGGCTTGGGTATAAGCGACTTACACAAGATGGATGTATATATTTCCAGCCAGTGATTTCGACAAAAATCTTTTATTTGAACAGGAGCAGGCTTTGCTATTCCGATGATTTCTGTCCTCCTGCCTGACGCGTTTCAGAGTTTCCATGCCTTTCTTCAGAGGCAGTTTCAATGCGCACGTTATTTCTGGATTCCCACAGTCCCCTGCGTCATTTCAATTAGTTACCTGGCCTCCGGTGTGCCTTTTTACCATTAGTTCCAATAAGGTGCACGCTGGGACTTGCAGTTAATTTCCATTTAATTTTTGCCTTTCAGTAGGTTATGTGCATTAAAACCATTTCAAGGACCAATGTCAGCCCTCCAGTGGGCTTCAGATTAGCAAGTCCTGTTCCACTATTACATACTGGCTGCGCTGTCACAGGATCCCTGAAGAGTTCAGGTAAGACGATCCCTTTACATTTCAGAAGGGCGTTGCGAACTCTTCACGGCGGGACTCGCCATGTGTAAATCTCCTCCAATAATGCCCCTGCATTAAGAGACGCAGTCCTCCAGCCAGTGATTTTGACAAAAATCTTTTATTTGAACAGGAGCAGGCTTTGCTATTCCGATGATTTCTGTCCTCCTGCCTGACGCGTTTCAGAGCTTCCATGCTCTTTCTTCAGAGGAAGTTTCAATGCGCACGTTATTTCTGGATTCCCACAGTCCCCTGCGTCATTTCAATTAGGAGGACAGAAATCATCGGAATAGCAAAGCCTGCACCTGTTCAAATAAAGGATTTTTGTCGAAATCACTGGCTGGAGGAGTGCGTCTCTTAATGCAGGGGCATTATTGGAGAGGATATATATATATATATATATATATATATATATATATATATATATATATATATATATATATATATATATATATATAGGGGAGGGAGGTATGCAGCCCCCCTCCCTGAGCCAAATTTCTCCAGTACCTAATACGTTGCAGTGTCCCAGAGACCCCATTCCCTGGGACACTGTTGTTCCCTGCAAGGCCTCAGGGAGGGAGGCTGTATGCTCCCTCTCCTTTATTTGACATTTGACCCCGGGAATTGGGTACCCAGGCCATAGAGTGCCTCAGAGAGCTACATGCCTCTTCCCCTTTTATATTGCATACAGCCCCAGGGGATGGGGCCCCAGAGCCCTCTGTGAGGCATGAGGAGAAGGGGCAAGTGCAAAATATAAATGCTTCATCCCCTGGACCGGTGCACACCCTTGGGTTTTTTTAATGAAAGGAATGAAAGGCAGGACACTACCTTTTTTTTTCTAGGTGTACGGATCCTCACACTGATTAAAAAAAATGATGTTTTTGGCCCCAGTAGAGGTTTCTCTGAGACCCCAGCACGAGGCCTGGGAGGGGAGGGTATCTCTTAAATCCAGGACAGGGGACTGAGCCCCCGAATCCTAGGATGGCTGTGGCCACATCTTTCTTGACAAAGTTTTTGAGGCTTAATTTCTCAAAAACTACTAAACAGATTTACACCAAATCACAAATAGCACGCTTTCTGGATGAAGGTTTAGCTTTCTGCCAAATTTGGTGTCATCCTATCGAGCAGGTTTTCCGGGATCACTGTTCAATTTTCCTTTGGAAAAATGAATGGGGAAAATGCATTTTGAGACACCCCCTTTTTCTCAGCCCCCACTTGATGGGTCACCCCGAAACTTTCCAAGCAGGAGCTCCCTTGCCATGCACTGCTAATTACCCCAAATATTACATCACTCATAATATCTTCTATAACATCATTGATAATATCTCTGCAACATTTGCTGTAAAATTATTGATGAGAAAACTATGCATGGCGGGGGTGCGAGTTATAGTTACCTTAGGGCACAAGTTATAATTGCTTGAGATAACCATAACTATAACTGCTGAATTTCTATGGGATTGTGTGTGTAAAATCTGAACCTATCTATAAAGTCCCTGTAACCTTTGGTTTTTTTGTGACTGTCTAAGGTTTCTAATTCTATTTCCTAACTATAACATCCCTGTAACCTTTCATTTTTTAGTGAATTTTCATGAGTTAAATATATATATATTTTTCTAAATGTATGATCTTTAAATATTTTTGTTTACTTTTTATATATATTTAATAATTTTTTAATACCATAAATAGTTTTTAAATAATGTTTGAAATGTATTGTTTTTATGTCTTATGATTCTATAATGATGAGGATGTCTTGTGCAATCTATTGCTGTACATTTTTATGCTGTAAATATTGTCGTCATGTAGGGAAGAGTCAAGTCTTGACTGATCTTCTGAAGCTTAGATGATTGTCAGTGGATCTTTTGTTAATGTAGTGAATTATGTAGCTTGGCTACTTGGACAAAGAAAGATTTTTTTTTGTATGCTGGGCTTTTGAGACGGGTGCCAGTCTAGAGTGAAGGTTTGTTTGTTCTATGTACTTAGTGATTTTCTTCCTGATGAAAAGTGGTCCTTTGCAATGTATTGGTTTGTGGGTGAATCAAAATAGCTTGAAGGTGGATCTTTTGGCAACTGGTAACCAATGTAGGGTCCTCAAGGCAAGGGAGATAGGTGCTTGTGGCTTTACATGTAGGAGTAGTCTGGCAGGAGATTTCTGAATTCTCTGTCATCTTCTCATAGTTGTTAGAGCTGAGCTGTGATATAGGCCATTAGCGTAATGAAGTTTTGATAGGACAAGAGAGATAGTTGCTTGGAACTTCTTGAGGAATCCTAGCTATGGGAAGATACAATGCAGGGATTTCATTGTAATAAAGCTTTACCAGGCTTCCTTATCCACTTGAAGTCCATGGTAATTCTTAGGTTTCTTACCTCCTTGTGTATTTTCAGTGGCGGTCCCAGATCATCATACTAGGCGTAACCCTGGGCGAAGTTCGCGTAGTCGCACTACGCCGAATTCCGCGAAGCTGCAAAAAAACTCTGCGAGCTACAGGAATTTCCACGAGCGAGCGGAGTTGCTTGTTCCGCCCGTTCGCGATGCGTTTTTCCTGTTCGGGAACACGTATTACGTGTTCAGGGACGCTTTTTGCGTGCTCGGGGGGAAATATCGCACGAACTTCACCACGCGGTCGCCAATGGGCGCGGCCATCTTGTTTTTCACTTTTTGCTATGGTTCTCTGGGCCTGTTTTTCTATCCTCCCTATATCTTTTCAATTCTTTGCTTCTAGAAACTTTTTTTTGATCTTTTTTATTTATTATCTATCCCTCTCTATTCCTGATTGTATATTTAGCATTTTTTCCTACTTTTTTGTGTTTTTTACTGCGTTTTTCACTCTTTTTCTATTACTTGCTTTTTTCATTTCTTTTACTTACTTTCTTAGTTCCTACCTTTTCTTTTCCGCCCCCGCCTACCCAGAACCATGGCAAAGGGCCAGGGGAAGAAGACTAGGAGGGCTCGGAGCGAAAGCCGTGACCGCCTTCCTTGCAGAAGGCGGCGCCCACATGGGGTGCAGGCACGGGCCTTATTTAGTGAGACGGAGATGGCCGCACTGTTTTTTTTTATCCAGCGCCACCTCCCCTTAACCCTGGCAGCAGGCAGCAGGCCTGGGTCCGGGTACGGGCTCCGGGAGCATCACCGGCGGTGGGCAAGGGTGCGCCGGGCAGTGTTTCGCTACTCTGGGGTCCGGCGCACCCATAACCAATTGACGCACCGGTGGTCCGATATCCTGGACCGGGAGCATGACCTGCTGGACCTGCTAGGTGTTGAGGTCCCGGGGCTTGGTGAGTAGCTATTTATTTATATTACTATTTTGTGTTCTTCTGTTCTGACTGTTATTTATTACGATTGCGAGTATAATTTTTTTCGCAAATAGCTAACATGCTGCTGCTGCAGTGCTTACATGCAGGTAAGGTAACCTATGTTTAAAAATGTTATAATATGTGATTGTTACTTCCAGACAGGTGCTCGGCGCTACTAACTAATCGTCGTACTTGTTTGCAACTTTGCGCTTACTTGGGCTGGTTATGTAAGAGAGGTTAGAGAATTTAAGTTAGGTAGGTATTTAATCCACATAGGAAAGACTCCAGTCCTTTCCTTTGTTCTGTCAGGCTGTCCTGTCTCCTGTCACTAAGATAGTGGTAGTAGTTAGATAGTTAGTATTATTTGGTAATTCGTGACTCAGTGACGCATCCTCAGGCTCTCACATGACTTCAGTCCTACTCCTAGTAGAACTTTTTGTAGTTCTTATAGTGAGTGAATAATAGCAACCAACCAATTTGGGGGCATATTCTCCAGGACTCATCGCCGAGTTTGCGGCACTGTATCGCAGCCAAAGTGGCGATAAATTCATCGCACCATTCACAAGCAGGTGCTAACAGCCGATATCACCAGTTTACCCGCGATAGAAGCCGCAAAAAACATCGCCACGGATGACACCGGCAACTAACGCTAATGATATGCAGAGTAGGCGTTCCCGTGCAAAAACCAGCGAAAACACCACTCCGCAACATTCTCAACGACCAGCCAGATCGGCGATAAGATTCAAAAACATGCGATAAGGCGCGTTAGCAGCATGCATTTTACACCTGCTCCTACCTGGTGCTAAGTCGGATGACAACCTGCACCATAAAAGGGAGCCCAGCCCACAGCCAAACCAGAAGAACAACAGATGCCATGGAGCTACTGATCATGCAGCTCGGAGCCCCAAGAGGGCCACAACACCCACCGCCACCACCGCCAGGACCCCCACCCCCCCCAGAACCCCCCCTCCCGGACTACCACAGAGGCAGCGCAGACAAAGACACCGGACCTTCCGAAAACGCACCAGCCTCTGAGACTTAACGCCAGAGGAAGTCATTGCCCACTACAGGCTCAAAAGGACAACCATCCTCCGCATCCTGACCCTCATTGCCCACAGGCTGACGGTACCAACACAGCGGAGAACGAACATCTCTCTGCAGACAAAGCTGCTGGCCGTGCTGCACCTGTTGGCCTCTGGGACCTTCCAACCAACAACTGCCATAGTCGGAGGAGTCTCACAGCCAGCCCTGTCAAAGTTCCTCACACCTGTCTTGGGTGCCATCATCAGCTTGGTACCCCAGCAACTTTACTTCCCACACAATGCGCAGGAACAGCTGGAGATCAAGCAAGGCTTCTACGCCATAGCTGGCTTCCCGCACGTGTTGGGGGCAATCGACTGCACACATGTACTCCTCGTGCCCCCTGCCGCCACTGCACACAATTACCGCAACAGGAAACACACGCATTCCATCAATGTGCAGGCAATAGTGGACCACCGGGGACTCTTCACCAATGTCGTCGCCAACTACCCAGGCATTGTGCATGATTCCTTCATCTTCCGACAGTCCATCATCAACCAGCGCTTTCAGGATGGCACCTATGGAAATGCACTGCTCGTCGGTAAGTAACAACTGAACACACCACACACCTCAACTCCACCAACATACAACTCACAACTCTGGGAATGCACACATCACAAAATCACATACAACATGACAACCAACATCCCCATATTCCAGACACGACAACACAACTTACTGTGGCAACCTGGGCTAGCCATGTACACAAGCCATCAACGGCATGGCACCTCAGCCACACAATAGCAGAATGTGGGGAGAGGTGGGAACCAGGCATGTGCGAAGGAGGCAAGTGACCCATGAATGTGAATGTGCACAATGCCAAGTGTGGCGAGGATGTGCTGGACAGACTTGAGTATGCAGACCACAAACATTTCCATGTCGACATACACTGCTGGTGTCTGCAGTGTACTGGACAGTGGACGCAACCATGTTACCACAGCCAGTGGGGAAGAATGCGGAAATGTAGCTTGTTACACCCCCCCCTGTAAGCGTGAGCGGAGTGGGCTGGCCCGGCGTACGCCAAGCCAGCATAGGGGTGTTAATAAAAAGCCTGTTACTCTGGGCATGGTTCTCTTCCAGAATGGCCAACGTGTCTGCCAGGGCGGCGCCTCTCACCCCGCCATGAGGCCGACGCCTTGAGGGGTGGTGCCTGCGATCCTGTGCGCCTGCTGCACCCCAGGCCGCTGGTCCCAAGACCCGTCTTGCCCGCCCCAGCGCACCCAGGCCTCACTGCTCACCTGCAGACACCGGCGTGTGTCAAAGAGGGCCCACCACGTGCCGGTGCAAGCTCCAAGCCCGAGGCCCGCGACCATGGCAGCCTCCTCAGACCATCACGGCCTCTGCGACACAGGCCCCCACTACTCCTTTCTCATTGACGTACTCCATCGCTGCCTCCGTCCTACACTGCAGTCCAGTAGGTCACACATTTGGAACTGAGTCTTGATTATACAATGGCAGAGTACATATGTTTATGGCAGATTTTAAATCACCGTACTCCCTTTGATGTGGTGCCACCAACTCTGTGCATAGCATTCCAACGACACGTGTCTGTGGGCCCTTGCTGACTACTGCCTTCGGCCTACACTGCGGCCCAGCACCACGGGGTCACATGTGTACTGCCTACACTGCTGTCCAGCAGGCCTCACACCAATCCAATCCAGTCCGGACCAGGCAGGGCACGGCATCGTCGCAGGCTGCAAACACTCTCAGCTCTGGTGCTTCTACCTCAGTCAACCACAAATCATCGCCACATGGCATTCCAACGTCGTGTGTGAGAGTACCAGGAGGAGCTGCCTGAACAGCGGTTGGCCCGCGCTGACCGCTGCCTCCGGCCTACACTGTGGTCAAGTAGGTCACACATTTGGAATTGAGTCTTGATTTTTCAATGGCAGAGTCCATATCATTGTACGCAAGGAGAGGAGTAAGAGGAAGACGCGGTTCAGTCCGGATGAAAAAAGGATCCTCGTTATGGAGGTGACCGAACACTACCAACAACTGCTCTGGTGCCACTAACACTGTGCATCGCAAGCCAAGGACACGTGGCTGGGGGCCCCTGCTGACCGCTGCCTCCGGCCTACACTACGGTCAAGTAGGTCACACATTTGGAACTGAGTCTTGATTTATTTATGGCAGAGTTTATACCATTGTACAGGCCTCATCGCAGACTGCATCCCCTTTCAGCTCTGGTGCCACTGACTCCGTGCCCCGAAATTCATGGACACTCTCTGGTTGAACTTTGGTGGCGTCTGAGTCTATGGCCTGGGGGTTGTCTTCATCATCATGTAGCTGATACTGACTTGGTGTCAAAAATGAGTCTGTAGCATTAATCTCCTCCATATTGCCTGTGTCTGCTTGGTACTGCCCTCTGTATAATGCCCTGGAAGATCACCTTCCACTGTCCCCCAAAACCCTCCGCGACATTCACCTTGGACATCGACGAGGACCCGCTCAGCTCTTGTGGCCCTACCTCAGTGCACCGGTAGTCACCGTCCCGTGGCGGTGTTCCATGTACCGGCCGCTGTGCATCCGGGGCCACTAACTCCATGCAGCTCAAGTCATGGACCCTTGCTGTTTGAACTGAGAACTTCTGATTGTCTGATCACTGTTGTAGTTGTTGTCAGCACCAACCACTCCTTGAGGGCTGGCTCACACTCACCCCACACCCATCCAGCACAGGCGTCACTGGACAAGTGACCCTGGCAATAAAGGGGCCGGGCGCACGTGCCCGTAGCCAGTTCCACAAACTATCTAAGTGTGTCCGTGTGGTCATTGTGTATGCATGAGGGCCCCGGGCCCTACCACATTGTATTGTGCTGTGTACAGCGGACGCAACCATGTCACCTCAGGCAGTGGGTGAGACCTGGGACATGTAGCTGTGTCGTACCCCCCTGTAGGCATTGCCAGAGTGGGCTGGCGTACGAAAGTCCAGCGTAGGGGTGTGGATGATCACCCCGGGGCTCTGGGCGTGGTTAAGTGTTGGGCTTGCCAATGAAGTACCTAATGCGTGTGTCTCTGTTGTAGTGTCGGCGTCACCCGTCCCGCAATTGACAAAGTTGCAATGTAACATGCCCCCGGAGTGCGGGCTCAGCCGAAGGGATAAATGAATGAGCGCAAGCCCGCTCGGGGTCCGGGATCATACATGCCAACTGTTGTGTTTGTATCGCTATTGCCGCAGCATAAGCCAAAGGTCTTGCCTCAACCGCATCGCGAGTTCAGCCAGCCATGAACTCTACATCTGTGTCCGCCCTATCCTTACCATAGGCCTACACACACGTGGCCGCCCACCTTCAACGCACAACATCACAGTGTCGTTGTCAGGCTTGTGGACATGCGCAGACAGGCATGACAATGGTGTGCCGTAGGAGTGCAAGTGATGCAACCGCGCAGCGCACACAAGTAATTAGGCTCGGGGGGAGGGAGGAGCAGCAGTGAGGCTACGTAATACACATTGATGGTGCTCATTTGCTACAAGCAGTACATGTCAAACAGGAATCACTATGACACACATATCAGACGCCAATCAAATAGTGAGCCTGCCAACACATCATGCAGAACCAACTATTGACTCATGTCTCTCTGCACTGTCACAGGTGATCAAGGATATGCACTCTGCCCTTGGATGATGACACCCCTCCGAGCCCCGAACACACAGGCCCAGAGGCAGTACAATTGGGCCCACAAACGCACCATGAGCATCGTGGAACGCACATTTGGCGTGTTGAAGTCACGTTTCAGGTCCCTGGACATCACAGGTGGGAGGCTCCTGTACAGCCCAGACATTGTGTGCAAGATGATCGTTGCATGTTGTGTGTTGCACAACATATGTGTACGCACCAATGCCCCATGGTTACAAGTGCCAGATGCACCGGACGATGATGAGGAAGATGAGGCAGGTGGACCACACCCCACTGCAGCTGCAGCAGGAATAGCCCGTAGGAACAACATCATTGACAATTTCTTCACATGAGGACGTCACATTGTGACAGTCCTTAGCAATCATGAGACAGTACAAAATGACCACAGGCACAGCATGTGCAAATAAATTCATTTCAACACACATTCCCTGAGTTTCTGTATGTGTGCTGCAGTGTGGTACGGGGATCAGGGACACGATCCAGAGTCATTGTGGGTGTGCAGTGTGCTCTACTTAATTGTGCATGTGTGCCATTGTGCCCATCTCCCCCCGTCCCCCCAGTCCCTGGTCGGTACTCACCCTGTTGATGTTGTGAAAGGTCATGTTGAGCAGTGTCCCGATCCCCGACTCCTGGCACCGTATCCCGACTGATGACTGTGGCCACCATTTTCTCATTGTCATCCAGCTCCTGGTGTGCCGCTGGTCCCCCACCTCCAATCTGCGTTGCTGCTTTCATGTTGGCATCGAGTTTCTTCTTGGTTTTGCCCTTCACATCATTCCAGCGCCTCTTGACCTTTTCCATTATCCTCCTCGACCCTCCGACTGCATTCACGTTGTTCACGATGTGCTGC
Organism: Calotriton arnoldi; assembly: GCA_963921515.1. Lineage (NCBI taxonomy): Eukaryota > Metazoa > Chordata > Amphibia > Caudata > Salamandridae > Calotriton > Calotriton arnoldi. The sequence goes on along the minus strand of CAWUFW010001612.1, from coordinate 256,652 downwards.
CATATTTCCGTTTGTGTTGCCGATGACACAGTGGAGGTGACAAACAGTTGTTGGTAGTGTTCTGTCACCTCTGTGACGATGACCCGGTTTTCCTGCGGACTGAACCCCGTCTTCCTCTTCTCCTTGCCCTTCCCCGGCCCCGGGGTCCCTGGCTGGTCGTCTGTGGGGCTTGTGGGGTTCGCATTGTCCTCTGCACTCGGTTCGGGTGCGTCCATGGTGCTACGCAGTTAGATTTTTTAATCTTTTTTTTTCTCTGCTTTCATAGTGCATTTTCCCGCATGTCGCGTGGGAATCGCAGGCCTGTCGCTGGTTATCGCTGATTTTTGTTTCACGATTTGGGACATCGCAACTTTTTTAGCGTTCGTGTTTCGCATTTTTTCGGCGTCGCGTTAACTTTATCGCAGGCATTTGTCGCGTGATCGTGAGACTATCGCATGGTGTCGCCGGGTTGAGAATACTGCGTTAACACGGTGTTATTTTCCCGCGATAGACTGCGATGTGAGAAGTTGCGTTAAGCGAATTTGGCGATAGTTAACACACGTTCTTGAGAATATCCCCCTTGGTGTATGCTGCAATTATGCATGCGTCCATCTATGCATTAAGAAGAATAAATGCAGACTTAGTAATTGGCCCGTCAAAGGGGGTTGTTGGAGTTGAGACTGAGACTGTCTGAGAGATGATTGGGAATGAGATCTGAACTTAGAAGCAAATATATTTTTTTTGCAATTCATTCCAAAGTCAGGAATAGGCGGGCTAGGTATGTTTAGGATTCAGGAATCGCAATTGAACTGTGGAATAATAATGATTGGATGGTACTCGACTGCGATACATAATAGTCGACTACTACTAGTCGAATAAGTCGATCTGATTGATTTAGCATAGGTCAATGTTATTGCAATTGCCGTTTCCTGTCTAAATATATTTTTAGAGCAATTATATTTATATATTTAACACAAATCATTTTTTGTCTCTTTACATGATCAGCATCCAGGGGCAAGAAGAAGACTGGGGCAGCTGGCAGTGCGGCGGGTGCGGCAGCTGGAGGGGCCTCCCAGGAACAGCAGGAAGCGGCCTCAGGCGCAGCCGCAGATGGCTCTGCTGCTGGCCCCAGTAAGTCCTCCTGGTGTTGTAATATATTAATATTTCCCTAACTTTTACCGCTCTATTATTTCCATTTCCTAATTTAAATTTTTCCCAAATCCTCTTCAATCTATCTGCTTCTAAATTCTAGTTTTTGTTCCACCATTACCTACTACTAAGTACTACTACTAACATTGTTTCTTCTAGTGTCTGTTTTTATTTTTACATCAAATCAAACTGCATCTGACTAACCTCTGCTCTGACTCTGTATTAGACAGTCTGGGGCATATTTACGTTTCCTGGCGCATCCCTGCAAATCAGCAGGGATGCGCCAGGAAACGTGCGACACGCATTTCAATCCTTGCGCCACCACGGATGCGCCGCATTTACAATGCGGCGCATCATGGCGCAGGGAAATGCAGATGCGTGTCGCATCTGCTGCCGTAACGTTAGCGCAGTGCTGGAGTTGTCTCGCGGGCGCGACGCAACTCCAGCACTGTGCCAACCATGCCCATGTCTAACATGGTGCGTCAAGCCTTACGCCTGCTTCAAGCAGGTGCAAGATTTTGACGCAGCTGGGTCGGAAAAGTGACTGAGTGAAATCTTGTAGATTTCACTCAGCCACTTTTCCGAGGCGTTCCTGCGCCGGAACGCCCCCCCCCTGCGCCAGAACGCCCACATGAAACCTGATTCAGGTTTCATGTGGCGCAGGGCTTTACAACGTGACGCATCTCCCTAGATGCGTCACGTTGTAAATACCCCGCAGCATGGCGCTGGCTTTACGCCGCCGCTGCGTCACAGAAGTGACGCAACGGAGGCGCAAAAGTGGCGCAAGGGGCTTGTAAATATGCCCCTCTGTCTGTAGCTTGCTTTCTTTTGGGTTTCACTGAGCTTTCTCTCTCCACTTATGTGGATTGCCTAGTAGTGGTACTGTAAGACTCAGAGAACCCATTGGTCCTAGCGTAGGCTACTACTAGTACTAGTAAGGACTCCTTACTACTACTAGTAGCACTAATGTGCTGTGCAGACAGCAGATTGCATGCCCAAGACAAGTAAGGTATATCTACAGGTTTGTGAATTGTGAGATGGGAAGGCTTTAGTTTCTTTTACTGCCTCATCAAGCTCAATCAGTAATGGTGGTCACTCACGTTGGACAGGAGCAGGACCCCCCAAATTGGTGTATTTTACTTTTTCTAATCCAGGCCTAGTACTTTTTTTAGTAGCAGCAATTGATGGTGAACACTGAACAACTGTTACCGTGCACCATGGCTGGAAGGAAGTATATGAGAGGAGTAGGAGGACGGCACCATTTTCCAACTAAGAGAGACCTCATGTCCGCCCAGTTGGCCACTCTTTCTTCTTTTCAAAAAATGAGATGCACCATAGCTCTAGTCAGTGAGTCCAGTCCTATGGGTTGTCCTCTTCTTGAGAGGCTTTTCAAAATTGCCACCAACAAAATTCCCAACAGGATATTATTTAGTTATTTTTGATAGGACATACTGTCTACTGTACTGGTATCCGAATTGTAGATAGTGATGTGTGTGGTGTATATGTATTATTAATTATGTATTTTCAATCTTGCTAATGAAAAAAATAAATAGGGGAGGCATATATGGCATCTAAAAAAATTGGATTTTTTTTTCCCACGCATACCGACCACCAGTGCCGGGGCCAGCGGTGAGGGCCACCATGCCACTCCGGAGGGAGTGGATGCGGCAGCCACAGGGGGTGAGCCAGCAGCAGTGGCTGGCAGTGGTAAGTCATATTCCTTACTTATTGAGAATGATGAATACACTTGCTGCAAGTGTGTACACTCAGTACTAGTAGTACACTGTACTTCTGCTGAGGCTAAGTTGTTGCTTGTGAGAATACTGAACAGTTGAAGAAGACACCCTGGCCTTTACTTAAACATTAACATTAGCTGCGGGGGTTGAGTAACTAATGGCATATTCTATCTTCAACTCAGCAAAGACAGTTTTATGACGAAGACAAACAGTCAGACAACATGTATGACTGGCAGAGAAGGATGCGTGGGTGAAGGAAGGGGCACCGGGATGCATAGGTGGCGGATGAAGATGATAGGAATAGGATGCATGGGAAGTTGAAGGATGGGTGAAAAGGTGAAAGAGAAAGCAGAAAGGATGCCTGTCTGGGTGGGTGGAACTGTATGGGTGAAAGGAATCCTCCGGGGGGGTTTGAGGGGTCAAACTCTAAGGCAAGCAAGGACGCATGGCATGGGTGGTGGTTGGTTATATCTAAAATGTATGTTGTTGTTGGTGAAAGCCGGTTTATGATAGCCATGTTTGGATAGATGGATGCCTGGATGGTATCATAGTAGGTGAAAACAGGGTCAGACTGGATGAAGAGAATGTAAAAGAAAATTAAACCATGCCAGAGTACCAAAGCCAAGGGTGAAGAATATTAAGAATAAAATAATAATAATGCTAGAAGAGCAATGCACTGAATGTAAATGAAAAAACAAGCCCTGGGAAGAACAAGGACTGTTTTTTTGCAAGGTTTTTTGATTCAAAGGTTTGAGGTTGTACTTGTATTTCAGAATGAAATACTCCCTTGACTCACAGTAGTTTGCAAGCACAACATATATATTGTGCATGACTTAATATTTACCCTACCCATAATCGCCTCCCTCCGACTCCGAGGCCCACTTCCGCTCCAGTCCCCTCCATGTGTCAGCCATGGGTGGCCTATCGGCTGCATGGTAATTGGTAACTAGTACTTACAAATCACTCAGTGTGTCATCATCATCACGTGACGTGAGTGACATGATGTCGTGCCGCCGTTTCTCATCATCCATAAGCATGTGATCATTAACCATCATCATGTGCCTTATTGCAGTAGTGCAGTCAGGATGAAAGTGAAAGTGTCTGAGCATTTGCCATTGATTTAACAGAGTATGGCCGTAATGGAAATATATAATTGTGTAGTACAGCTGCCCCACATGCAGACAGTAGTAAAGAACATGAGTCTGCGAGACTGCGACACGAGTATGTCTGTCTAGGGCACAAGCTGACTGAGCTGGCATGCCTACAAGATTAATTGTGCTAAACAAGAGAGAGAAAAAGAATACTTCTACTCTACTCCATACTTAGTGCCTGAAAGTATAATCATCACATCCAAATCTTAGGGGCAGAGGAAGGGAAGTGAGGAGGAGAGGAGGATACGACAGCTGCTAGTGCTACTGCTACTACTGTGCCACTATAATTTTTGTGTGGACTGTAATTTGATTTTGTGTTACTGTTTTGCTAAGAGTATTGGTTACAACAATTCTCTTTTTTTTCCTTTCTTGATATAGCTACTCCTTCCCAAACCACTAGGCAGGAGTTGGCGGCCAGGGCCCGGCAAAGGAAGCTGGAGGCCATCCGGGATGAATATCTCCGGCTGGTTGTCCTGGCGGAGGAGGAGGAGGAGGCGGCAGCTGCAGCTTCTTCCTCCAATGCCCCGGGGCTCAGCCAGCCCTCCCGTGCCTCTGGTGGTACGGCGCTGTGTTCTGGCAGCCACCCGCTGCCCATCACCATTGCCAACATCTACTGCTGCACACCCCTGTTGTTCCTGCAGGAACTTTCGGCGCCGCATGCTCTGCAGGGTGGCGCGCCTAGAGGCCCAGATGGAGGAGGTCCTAAAGAAAACTAGCCGGCACCCCCGCCGCTAGACGTCAGACTCATCTCACATCACCGACCTCAGTCATCTTTGACTCTTGCCCCTTTTTTAATCTTTTTTTTGGTGGTTGGGATGTTGGGACTAGTTGGGAAACCGTGGGGTTTACTTTTTCTTGAACTAACTTGGACATCGACATTTATTTAATTTACTGGACATTGGTTGGGGTTAGGGAGAGGGGTGGGTCAGGTGTTGTGGGTTTTCCTTATAGTTTATATTTGTTAGGGTAATAAATAATTTATAGTTTTCCAATACATATGATATGATGCAAATCTATTCTGGGGGGGTGGTTACTCTTTTATGTCACCTTGTTTGTTTTTGTTTCCTCCTTTTGCTGCAGGGCCGCAGCCAGTTTTTGAAATCTGCCAATAGTGTAGCACACAGACAGATAGATGCAGTACCCTCACTTGTCCTACTACTGTCAGTCTCTCCTCCTAGTCTATGCATTCTGCAACTAAAACCCCTTTGTAGTATGTACTCGGAAGGATGTGGGTGTGTGAATTAATTAATTTCCATAGGATATACATTATTGACTCCCCCACACTTCTTCTCTTACTGTGATTGATGTTCAGCCAAAGCAATGGCTGCATGGTGATGGTTTGGTTTCCTAAGGTGCCATGGTGGGTGGTGGTAGCAGTAGTAGACACTGACAGTTGCATTTGCAAAAAAAGAAAATGAGACAAGTCAGTCACCTGAGGGAGACTAGGGAACGAGTAGTAGAAGTACAGTAAGTAGTAAGTACACAAGAAGAAGACTGCCAAACAGGAAGAAAGTGATGATGAATGATATTGATATTATTAATGCTACAGTAAAATAAAACATAATGGTGGCAGGGATAGCCTAGTACAAGTTACAACAAACTGAAGTAGTGGACTCGACCTATGAAGTGGACAAGTGTAACCTTTAGTGCTGGAAGGATGAAATCCATGACAGCAATTAATAATTAATAATGGGTTAATAATATAATTATATTCCTCTGGAAAAAAACGATAATAGCGAATACTACTGAGCATGGGTGGGCACTGGGAAATCTAATCTGTTGCCAGTGTGGCCGACAATATATATACTTACTTAGAGCAGAATTAGAAGATCCTCAACCTGCCTTGAATTAGTGTTGCTTACTTGCTTGAACCACATCCGCCCCAGCAAGTGTGTGATCAATTATTGGTGTCAATCAATCAATCAATCAATCAGGGAATTGTAAGCGCGCTACTCACTCGTGAGGGTCTCAAGGCGCTGAGGGGGGGGGGATCCACAGATCTGTTTAGCCGAAGAGCCAAGTCTTGAGGGTCTTCCTGAAAGTGTTCAGGGAGAGGGCGCATCTGATGTCTGCCGGTAGCTCGTTCCAGGTCTTGGCTGCAAGGTGAGAGAAGGATCTTCCGCCTGCTCTGGCTCTGTGGATGCGCGGGGTTTCGGCCAGTGCGAGGTTGGAAGATCAGAGGTTTCTTTTGGGTACGTGGAAGTCGATTCTGTCGTTGAGGTATTTGGGTCCGTTGTTGTGTAGGCATTTGTAGGCGTGAGTGAGGATTTTGAAAGTGACTCTTTTCTCCACGGGGAGCCAGTGGAGACTTCGTAGGTGTTGGCTGATGTGTTCGTGTCGGGGATGCCGAGGGACGAGTCTGGCGGCGGTGTTCTGTATTGTCTGGAGTTTGCGGAGTAGGGACTTGTTGATGCCGGCGTAGAGTGCGTTTCCATAGTCCAGTCTGCTGGTGATGAGTGCGTGTGTGACTGTCTTCCTTGACTCAGGGGGGAGCCACTTGAAGGTCTTGCGGAGGATGCGGAGGGTGTTGAAGCAGCTGGAGGTGACGGCGTTGACCTGTCGGTTCATGGTGAGTGATGAGTCAAGTACGATGCCGAGGTTCTTGGCGTGGTCTGAGGGGGTAGGTGGGCTTCCGAGGGCGGTCGGCCACCAGGTGCTTTCCCATGCAGAAGGGGTGGTACCGAGGACGAGGACTTCTGTCTTCTCGGCGTTGAGCTTCAGGCAGCTGTTGGTCATCCAGACTGCGACGTCTTGCATTCCTTTCTGGAAGTTGAGTTTGGCAGTGGTGAGGTCTTTGGTGAGGGAGAGGATGAGCTGGGTGTCATCGGCGTAGGATACGATGTTGAGGCCGTGTTGTCGGACGATGGCTGCGAGGGGGGCCATGTAGATGTTGAAGAGGGTGGAGCTCAGTGATGAACCCTGTGGGACTCCGCAGGTGATTTTCGTGGGGTTGGAGAGGAAGGGTGGGAGTCTGATCCTTTGGCTTCTTCCGGTGAGGAATGATTGGATCCAGTCCAGGGCTGTTCCTTGGATGCCTGCGTTGTGTAGTCTGGCGACTAGTGTGCAGTGGGAGATGGTGTCGAAGGCCGCTGATAGGTCGAGTAGGATGAGGGCTGCGGAGTGGCCTTGGTCCAGGAGGGTTTGGATGTCATTTGTGGCGGCGAGTAGGGCGGTCTCTGTGCTGTGGTTGCTTTGGAATCCAGATTGGGACGGGTCGAGGATGGCGTTCTCTTCAATGAATCGTGTCAGTTTCCTGTTGACTGTTTTCTCTGCAACTTTGGCTGCGAAGGGGAGGAGCGAGATGGGCCGATAGTTTTTGAGGTCGGTGGGGTCAGCTGTGGGCTTCTTGAGCAGGGGTCTGACTTCTGCGTGCTTCCAGTCATCTGGGAAGGTGCCTATTTTGAAGGTGGTGTTGATGGTGCGTTGTAGTTTGGGTGCGATGGCGTCCGCGGCTCTGTGGTAGATGTGAGGGGGCAGGGGTCGGTGGGGGCCCCCGAGTGGATGCTTTTCATGGTCGAGGCGGTGTATTCGGCCGTGATCAGTGTCCATTTGGAGATGGTGGGCTGGCTGGTGTTTCTGGGGGGCGGGGGGCAGTCTGTGGCGCCTGATGGATGGTCGATGAAGTTGTCGTAGAGGTTTTTGATCTTGAGGTGGAAATAGGTTCCAAGCTTGGCGCAGAGGTCTTGGGATGGGGTGATGTCTGTGGCTTCGCTGCGTGGATTGGTGAATTCCTGAATGACACTGAAAAGTTCCTTGGAGTTGGCCAGGATTTTGTTGTGGATGAAGTTCCTCTTGGTGGCTCTGATCTGGTTGTGATAGTCCGTCATGGCGTCCTTGTAGGTGGTGTGGTTTTGGGTTGTCTTGGTGTTTCTCCAGTTCTTCTCCAGGCATCTGCAGGTGCGTCTGGCTTCTTGGAGAGCGGTGGTGAACCAGGCGGCTTTCCTGGGGCGTTGTCTGTCGGGGTTACGTAGCGGGGTGAGCTCGTCTGCACAGTTGAAGATCCAGGTGTGGAGTTCTCTGGCTGCGTCGTTTGCGTCGGGTGCCCAGGTGTGGCTGTCTCGGGTGAGGGTGGAGTTAAGTTGCTCGTCGGTAACCTTGCTCCAGTTCCTTCGAGGTGGGCGTGGGGCTGGTTTGGGTGCCTTGGGTTTGTTGATGGCGAAGTGTACGCAGTGGTGGTCGGTCCATGGCGGCTGCGTTGTGTGGCTGAATTGGACGCTGTTTCCTGCCACGAAGATGGGGTCGAGGGTGTGTCCTGCTCTGTGGGTCAGTGTGTTGACGAGTTGTTTAAGTCCGATGCTGGCGAGGTTGTCACAAAGGATAGTGGAGTTGGGGTCGCTGGGGTTGTTGAGGTAGAAGTTCAGGTCTCCAATGAGTATGTAGTTTGCTGAGGCGATGGCGTGGGGTGCGATGAAGTCGGTGATGGTGATGGCGAAGGGTGTTCGGGGGCCGGGGGGTCTGTAGATGAGGGTTCCTCGGAGTGTGGCTTTGGGGGTGGTCTGGATCTGGAAGTGCAGGTGTTCGGCGGAGGGGAAGGTTTCGCTGGAGGTGGTGAGGTGGAGGGTGCTCTTGTGGGCGATGGTGAGGCCCCCTCCTGGGTGGTTGGGGCGGTCTTTTCTCTGGATCTTGTATCCGTCTGGGATGGCGGTGCTGATGTCGGGGGCGGAGGATGCGTTGGCCCAGGTCTCTGTGAAGAAGGCGATGTCGGGCGAGAGAGAGTCGAGTAGGTTCCAGATTTCCATGGCGTGTTTGTGTACGGAGCGTACGTTGAGGAGGATGCCTTTTAGGGTGTCGCCGGTGCTGGCGTTGGCGGTGTTGGAGGCCAAGGTGGCGGTGAGTGTCTAGTGGCAGTGGAGGCAGGAGAACTGGCCATGGGTCGTGTTCGGCGAGGCCTGTTTAATTTAATTTAGTCACACCTCAATAAATCACACAGCCCGGGGGAAGAGGGTTAGGGTTTGATGAATGGTTGGGAAGGGGTACTTGAGGGAAAGTTTTGACAAAGACAAACACTACACATGGACAACACACAATCTTGGCAGACGACCATTATATTCATAAATCTGTTAAGGAGAAAAAGGAAATGCATGCATGATGTGGTTAATGATAAGTAGTACTACTACTAAGTAGACTAGTAGACAGTACAGGGCAGCAGTATATTATTAATTATTATTATGCAATTGCATTGCCTGTCTGCCCTCAGAGAGACCCAAATTACATACATTTTTATTTATGTTATGTTGTACCGGGCTTCCTTTTAAAGCTAGCAAAAAAATTTAAAAATAGCTGTAGGGATATAAGCAAAGAATAAGGGCAAACCAAATAAACAACACACAGTCGTAATGATTAAAGAGAAAAAATGAATCAAATTAATTAAAAGATGATAAATGATACTGAGTTACTGTATTATCCTGGTCAAATTGGGAAGTTGCATCTCGTTATTCCTCTTGGTCCTCCCTTCCATGGACGCTCCGTCTGTCAATCTTGGGTGCCACACTGTTTGCCTGGCGGATGCAGATTGGTAAGGTAAGTGTGATTTGTTTTTCCCAGTATAGCACTGTAAGTGTAGATGGAAAAACCAAAGAGATATTGAAAAATCAAGGCGAAAAAAAATGCATAAATTACAGAGGAGTGCAACAAGAACAGTTTCAGAGGCGGAATGGCTAAATCATGTCTACTCTGTTTCCAGCATTAACCATGCTACAACAACAACAACAACAGGACAGAGCATTCCCACAGCACTAACCAAAACTCCAGTTAGCTTGGATTTTTACTGAGCCAGACAGAGCACACATATACAGCAACATAGCATTTTCCAAATTAAGTAACTAAATCAATGCACCGCTGTCAGTAATACCACTCCACTACACTGACTCGACTCCACCACTACACAGTCACAGACATGTAGGTCTGCTGTGGTTGTCGTTGATTGACTTGTTTATCTTTATGCCACTTCATGAAACGCCCCGAGTTATTCCATCAATCATCTCCCATCCTACTGACTGACTGCGAAGAGTATAGAGTATGTGGTCATCATCGTCATCATGGTGTCCAACTCAGTCTGTAGTGTTGTACCGAGTGAGTCCAGATTCCATATTCAAAAATGCAATGGATCGCCCTGCAGTAGAAGTACAATTTGTTATTAAAAAACAAGAAGGGAAACATTGACTTGAGTCACTTTGTTTTAGTGCGTAGATTAAATACTAGTACACTTCATGCACAACAACAACACAAACACCAATCACTCAGAGTCAGCGTCCAATGCATGCCATCAAATTCATTACCTGTTCTCATCTAGAGGGGCAGTCCCTCTCGGCTCGGAAAGGAGAATATCTATAGTCATGTTCTTTTGGAGGGACTCGACGAGGCAGGCACACATTTCTTGTACTATTCTCCATCCAATGTCTGGCTTGAGGGAAATGGATTTAAGGCGAGTCAGGATGGATGGAGCAGGACTCGGAGGAGTGGACTTCTTTAATAAATGCACACAGTTGCAACTCCAATATGGCAATAAAAAGACAAGTCAGTGGTGATGGATTTGTTGTGATTCGAACCAGAAAACAGAGACACACTCAAATAATAAAAGTAAATAAGGAAGAAAGAAAGTAACAAGTTGAAAGCCTAGTTGTCAGGGAAGTCGAGCTCGTCCTTAAACTCTGGTGGTTCACCCAGAAGTAGGTCATCTACCACACTACTTTCGTCACCTAAGTCACTGTCCTCCTGTTCCTGCTGTGCTTCAGGTATGGTGTAATCCGGGTGGTATAAAGTGCTGATTCATTTTGATCATGGTTAACCTCTCCACATTTTGGGGCGAGAGACTGGTCCTTTTCACTGTTACAATGGCACCAGCAGCACTGAAAACACGCTCAGAAGAGACACTTGCGATAGGGCAAGCCAGATAGTTTATCGCCAGCCTGCTGAGCACTGGCCAATGGCGACTTTTCCCATACCAATACAGCAATGGGTTTTGATCAATGTAGACCTCTGATGGGTCATCCAGATAGGCCTGGACCATCCGCTCAATGCTCAGGGATGCTCCGCTTTGCCCGGCCTCTTTTCCCTTTGCATTTGCATCAGCACTGGACCTAACAAGCCCTTGCTGTAGATACCATTCTTGTGCCGATTTTACTGGGGCTGGTGATGATCCTGTTCTTGCTGTTGTTGATGTTGGTGGTTTTGACTGCTGCGAGCCAACCGCACTGCCCTCAGGCTCTGAAGTTGAACTTGACACAGGCTGCCATGCAGTACTTGTTGTGGGCTGGAGTAGCGGGCCTCTAATTTCCAGCCGGTCTTTTTCAAAGCCACTGGCTACCGCAGCTATCCAAGTTTTGTACTTGGCAACATCCACTTGTGAAAAAGGAATTAATGTGTTAGTGTTCAGTACTGATTTGTCCCATGGATCCTGAATTGTGGCAGTAATGTAATGGTTAGATTGAAACAATCTCAGTTTGCACCCTTGTATTTTCAGCTAAGCGAAGGGATAAGCTCTCCACCAACTCTTATGCTTCTTTTTTTTCCTCCACACCTGCGTACATTGCAGACACCCCCTTCAGCTGTTCCTGTAGCATGTGCAACAATGGGATAGCTTGGCCCATAGTACAGTCCTCCTTGCTCACTTCACGTGTGAAGAGCTCGAAAGAAAGTAGCATCTCTGTCAGGCATTTAACTAGGCCCCATTGGTCCATCTCAATGGTCATGCCTTTCACACTAGCATCCCCTAGTCTTCGCATGACATATTCATTGATTGGTCTGTACTGCTCAAACAGACAGTCAAGCATGTAATAAGTTGAGTTCCAACGAGTTGGCACCTCCTGGATGAGTGCTTTAACTGGCACTCTATGCTCACATTGAATGATCCTCAGCCGCTTCCGGGCTTTAAAAGAATGGCTGAAATGTGTGCATATTCTACTGCAGGTGGTCAGTAAGTTGCTGACTCAGTATTCTTTTTTCAGAAAGTCTTGAACAATGATGTTAATGCAGTGCGCCAAACACAGGACCCTGAAATAGCCACCATAGCCCTTGGCCTTAACTATATTACTGCCATTGTCCGTGGCAACAAAACCAATGTTAAGCCCTCTTGGGTGCAGCCATTCAAAGACCTTGCTGTTAATCTCTTTCAAAATGTTTGCAGCAGTATGAGATTTCGCCATGGCGAACATGGCTACAGTTGCATGTTTCCAAGTGGCCTTAAAAATCTCAGCAGTGTCAACACCTGCAGATATCTTTTCTCTAACCCCCACAAAAGAGATCCAGTGTGCAGTGATGCACATGTAATCAGTGGCTTGGCAACTGGTCCACATGTCTGTTGTCATGTGGATACTGTGAACAGCACTCTGCCGCAAAGCTAGTCCAAGCAATTCCAGCACGTCGTGATGTAGTGCTGGAACAGCAACTCTGGCAAAATAGGACCGGCTGGGAACCTTCCATTTTGGGCAGATGGCTGTCACAAATTCAAGAAAACCCACCCCTTCCACAAAAGAAAAAGGGAGTAGGTCCAACGCTAACTTTTTAGCCAGCTTCGCATTGTACAAACGTGCAGTTGGGTGGTTGCATTCGTACTGCCCCTCCGACCTAAACATGCTGAGAATGGTAGGCTGGATTTGTTTCCTTTCTGGTGCCACTGATGCAGGTGACTTCTTGACGCCAGATGTTATTAGGCTCAACGCCGCACTTTTTTGTTGTTGTGGTACTCTGTTGCCTTGGTGTCTCACTATCAGCCTGACTCTTACTCTTGTGCCACTGAGATGTTGCTGATGAGGATGTGGGCGGTACCACTACACTGCGGGGGACAGTGCTACTTTGTGTTCCAGAGAAAATGTCTCCCTCTTGTTGACCCTCCACCGCGATCATATCTTCTACTTCTTCATCACCACCAACAGCAATGGGTGCAGTTTTACTTTTTTGGCCTTTAAGGTGTTCCTCCCACTGGATCAAGTGGTGTGTTTACAGATGGGTTGTTTGGCCTCCGGTACTATAGTTTGTACCAAGCTTACCCCGACTAACACCTTGTTTACAAATGGAGCATATAGCAACGTTCTCCTCCTTACTGCTAACCGAAAAGAAGTCCCAAACTGGGGAGGTGAACTTTCTGGAGCTGCTGGAGGTGCCACTTGCAATGCCGGATGAAGTGGAGGGTGGGCGTGGAATTTGACTCTGTGTACTACCACTACCTACTTCTACTGAGGTGGTTGTGCTGGATGTAGGTCGCTGCCGGGCCTTTGTAAATGCAAATATGGAAGCTGGAGGGGGTGTTACCTGTGTTGGTGGTATCCGTGCCACATTCCTCACAGCAATTTGGGATGGGGTAATGTCGGTCTCCACTGGGGCGGGACTGATGTCCATGATGACTGGCTCGTCAACATCCTCCTCTTCTACATCTACCTCCATAACTCTGAGGCTTTCTGGAACCTTCCTTTTCCCTAGCCTTGTCTCGTGGCGTCTCGCACTCTCAAAATGAGGTGGTGGCTTCCAAGTGGCATCTAGATCATCAGAAGGGGGCTTGCAGAAGAACTCGATGGACTAACCCTTTTCCTTGCTGGGGATCTGGAAGACAATGGATGTTCTGAAAGAGTGGCTTGCTCTTCTTCCTCTGCAGGAAGCTTGATTTCCTGAACTGCCCCTTCTTTGGGAGGAACAACTACTATTGTGGGCGGTGGTTGCGGCTGTTGTTGTCCACTTATCTGAGTTTCCTGCATTGATTGGGTACTACTTTGCGATAACGATAAGTCAATTTCAACATCGCTGCTCGTTGGCGTTGTCGTGATGAGACTGGCTGCCTCTTTGACAGACATGGGCTTGGGCCTAGGTTGGTGGGGCGGGTCTACTGATGTGGGGGTGCTGCTCCCAGCTTGATCCCCAGACACCGCTGCTGCAGGCGCAATTTTTGGTTTCCCAAAAAAGATCTTGGTCAGCACACCAGTGGTAAGTGGCACTTCCTTCTTCTTCTCACTGGCAACTTTCTTGGTACTGGAGGACCTGGTACCTTTCTTTGGGGCCATCTTCTTCAGATGTCAGCCGCACGCAGTGGCACAAGTTTAAGAGATATCTGTGGTCACACGTCACGTGACGTCGTGCGCAGCAGGAGTTCTGTCTGGCAGTACAATGGGTGATGACGCCTCCTCCTCTTTTGTGCACCTAAATGCAAAGAAGCAAGAAGAACATCAGTGAAACGTGGCATTTATTATTGTGGTTCAATTTACTACTGTACAAACAAACAAATATAATATGTATATAGTGTGTGGTCACACTTGTTAGTGTTATTATTAATATTATGAAATTGTCTTAACTCAGTTATTAAAAAAACATAACAACAGTGTAGTCATTTGTGAGACTTTGACAACAAGGGCTTTCATGGTGTACTGTGTACACTCAGGAAGGATAGGAAAGAAGAAGAACAAAAACAAAAATACAAATGTAATGGAACCTGTTTGGCATTGTGAATGTGATTGTGCATCACGTGGGATGCAGCATCATTCAGGATGCTGCAGCTGGCAATGGGGATGGAAGCAGTAAGCCAAGAGGAACAAAGGAAAGACATGCAGGCCTATGGCAAAAGCAGCACACTAACTACCACCACAAAATGGCCACCAGCCACATGGTTGGTCACTCACACAACAACAAGCAGGAGGCCTGTAAAACAATGAACTCAAGCAGGCCTATATGGCCAGACAAAGGAGGCATGCTAAACAACACAGCTTTAATGCAACAATGCAAAAACGAAGATCCACAGGGCTAAAAAAGGTTTGCAAGTTACACAACAAAGCAAACAAGGGTATGCAGTTCCTATAAGTGGAGAATGAGGGAGAGATCCTAGAAAAACAGTAGGTTGTCCTCTATGGAAGAAGGGAAAGGGGAATCCCTCCTTTCGGAATTAGGGCCCTCACACACCCAGCCAGCTGGGTGTCACGCTTCATCATAGGGCATGCTCCTCATCAGGTCGGCGCTGCAATACCCGACAGGCACCCTATGAGGGGCTCTTTGGCGGAGATCTTTTATTCCTTGCCGTATGGTGATGTGGGTGTGAGGGGCCTAAAAGTGTAGATGTGCTTTTGTGGAGGTCAGTAGACTGTGCAAGATTAAAACAGGAAATGGAAGTCCAGACAGAGCAATTTTAATGACACTGGCTTCCAACCTGGTTAAAAAATGGA
This sequence comes from Calotriton arnoldi, assembly GCA_963921515.1. Classification (NCBI taxonomy): domain Eukaryota; kingdom Metazoa; phylum Chordata; class Amphibia; order Caudata; family Salamandridae; genus Calotriton; species Calotriton arnoldi. Next base: position 241,496 of record CAWUFW010001612.1, on the reverse strand, counting down.
GTGGCGACTGCCTGAAGTAATGTTTCAGGATGTTGCGCTCAGCCCCGTGTGGTCGACATGTTTCTTGCCTAATAGTCAGAGCGATCTAGCGGCAATCCTTCAGGACCTAATGTGAGAATGTCTATCTACACTAAAAAGTGGTATTCTGGTGTTTTCTGGCCTAGATATACCACATGTGGCACCTAAAGGTGAAGTACCTGTAGATGTGGCGGCCAAACTAATGAGAAACAAACAACATTGTTAACAGTGATAATAGTCATTTCTTGTGGTTATCAATGCATCATTCTCCCCTGTGAATCACAACATGTAAAAGCAGACATCTGTGGTGTGCCCCACATGGTGAATATTAGTCATTGTAGGCTCTAGTCATACAATTCTGATGTGTACATGACGTGTGCATCACATGAACCTTATTTGCAGTGATGATACACAGCCAGGTGTAGTATCCTGTATTAAAAGGTAGCTGTAAAAGCATGCGCAATGGACTCACCTAAAAACTAATTGCGACTGGCCCCATCAACTTCCGGCAGGTAAAAGAAACGTGGAAGTAACCTGTGTCCTGGAAAAGTAATGGGGGGGGTCAAGAAATTGCTTGTACCATCAATAATGATCAAATGGGGAACAAGGATTAGGACAGAAGTTCCCACGGGACAACTGTGCAGGCTCTCTCAAGGAGTGAGTAGAGAGTTAAAAAGCACATAGTCAGGAGGACGCTGTAAGCAATGCGCAGCCCCCGTCACCACAGGCCCAAGCAGAGACATGTCTCACGCCCCCGCACTCCAACCGCGTCGTGTCTCAACATGGTGAGAGCATGGCCAGTGAAAATATTGGGGGCGGACAGCACGTTCCCGCCGTATGTCGGGGCAAATGGAGTGGGTTCCTGAGCGAAACAGCGTATGTCTGCTATTACAGCTATTAACCGTACGGGCTCACCTTTTTATTTAGGGTCGGCAGGTCATCCCTTGAAGATGCTTGAAGTGAAAATACTCACGTGTGCGGACTGCAAACGTGGCGGAAGACCTACTCCAACACTGCCGGAGCCGGGAGGTACCGCTGGCCAGGGTAGTGTCTGCAATATACTCCCGGGGCTTGGCGCGCTGGGTTGGCCAATTACCAGCAGACCACCTCTAGAGTGTCATTCTCCCGCAAGGGTGGGTGAGAAACGGCCGCCATTTTAGAGGTATAAGTCTTATTGTAAAGTGTGCGGTCGCCATTTTGGAAGGTGCACTTTAAGCTGTACCCGGTGCTGGTAGTCAATGAGTGCATCCCACATAGCCGCCAACGTTATAATTGGAAGCAGTAGTAGTGCGGTTGCCATTTCAAAGGTGCTAGTGGGTCCGCAATTGAAAAGGTAATCATGCGGGTTGCCATCTAGAAAGTGGGTACCACTGCGACCGTAATTGGAGACCTCAAAAGATGCTTGGAAGGGGTGTTCAACCGCGGATACAAATGGCCTGACAATCGTAGATCCCATCATGCGAGTTGCCATCTAGAGTGTAGGTACCGCTGGAACAGTAATAAAGATAATACTAAAAGTAATAAACCAAAGGGATGTTGGGAAAGAGGTGACCAAATGTGGACCCGTATGGCATCAAGTCATAGATCCCTTCATGCAGAATGTGGGTACCGTTGGAACAGTAATTAAAGACATGAAGGGATGTTCGGCAGGAGGTGACCGAATGCGGACCCTTCTGACTTCAAAGTCAAAATTCCCACCAAGGGTAATTGATGGAGCCAGGAACATCAAGGGTTCTATTCAACACGGTTGTGATCAGCTGTCGGTGGTGACACCTGTATCTAGAAGGGACATGTTATAAGCACCGGAGGTGTCATGGTGAGAGGTGCCAAGTTACACAACAACCACAACACACACATCCAACAAAGGCATTTATTTAACACACACGAAAAAAGTGAAATACCCCCAAAAAAACACATTTTGCAATTCAATCCAATTCCATCCATGCCCTAAATGATGTTTAAATTCAACAGACACCACAGAAACAGTTGTTTCATGCACCCATAAGTAGCTCTGGGCCTACTGGCTGAAAAAGGCCTATTGGCAGACTAGGCCACATAGTCAAGTGAATCAATTCAAATCAATAATATTGCAAATGAATTAGAAATTGTAGTGAACTGTCCTGCATTTTTTTGCTGGGTAAAAAGAAAAAAATTGCATGCAAAACAACGACAAGGGCAAGGCATGGCCACCACAAAGAAAGCTTGCAGGCCTATGGCAAAAGCACACTGGCTGCCTGTACAAAATGGCCGTCAGCCACATGGTCAGGCCACCACAACAACAAGAAAGGGAAGACAGACAATGCTAGGCAATGCAAACCTATGGCTGGCTTCACAAAATGGCCGCCAGCCACATGGCCAGGCCACCACAACAACAAGAAAGGGAAGACAGACAATGCAGGCCTATGGCAAAGCACACTGGCTGGCTTCACAAAATGGCCGCCAGGCCACCACAACAACAAGAAAGGGAAGACAGACAATGCAGGCCTATGGCAAAAGCACACTGACTGGCTTTACAAAATGGCCACCAGCCACATGGCCAGGCCACCAGAACAACAAGAAAGGGAAGACAGACAATGCAGGCCTATGGCAAAAGCACACTGGCTGGCTTCACAAAATGGCCGCCAGCCACATGGCCAGGCCACAACAACAAGAAGCAGTAAGCCAAGAGGAACAAAGGAAAGACATGCAGGCCTATGGCAAAAGCAGCACACTAACTACCACCACAAAATGGCCACCAGCCACATGGTTGGTCACTCACACAACAACAAGCAGGAGGCCTGTAAAACAATTAACTCAAGCAGGCCTATATGGCCAGACAAAGGAGGCATGCTAAACAACACAGCTTTAATGCAACAATTCAAAAACGAAAATCCACAGGGCTAAAAAAGGTTTGGAAGTTACACAACAACCACACCACACACATCCAACAAAGGCATTTATTTAACACACACGAAAAAAATGAAATACCCCCAAAAAACACATTTTGCAATTCAATCCAATGCCATCCATGCCCTAACTGATATTAAATTCAACAGATAACACAGAAACAGTTGTTTCATGCACACATGAGTAGCTCTGGGCCTACTGGCTGAAAGGCCTATTGGCAGACTACTGGGCTAGTGAATTAAATAAATGTTGTAAATTGATTGCAAAAGTTGGAGAAAATGTAGAAAACTTTGCAACATGTTTCCTTTATAAAAGAAAACTAGAAGAAAAATTACATACAAAGAAACAACTAGGCCCCTACTGAAACTACAGGCCACCCACCACAATACATTGAAAAAAAACAATGAAAAGTACAAAAAAATGTAGGTGCAATGCCCCAATCAAACAAACAACACCAATTTTCCAACTTACTTGTGAAATCTCAAATCCAAATGTCCTCAAATCCAATGATATATGATGCAGCAGACAAAAAAAGGGATCCTTCCAGCTCCAAATCCAAATGAAAAGTGAACAGGAGATGGACAAAGTACTGGAAGGAGCCTGCTGGACAGGAACAGGAAGTTGGAGACACTGGGGCACTTCCTTCCTCTTCAAAAAATAAGTAAAAAAGAAAAAGGACTCCTTGCACAAAAAAGTACAGCCAAATGTCAATCTGAGGAGTTTTTCATCCAAATCATCATTTCGAGAAGGTTTTATGCTGCTCGAGAGATATTCTTCTCCAGCTTGCAAATTCTGCGTGTTCGGCATCGCGATCTTCATGAAACGTCCGCCGGAAGTCCCATGGCGCGTCCGAAGGACATGTTCACGATTGCACACTGTCGTGGACAGTGTGGCCAGCTACCAAATCTCGTGGCTCACGCGAACGGATAGGAAATCTCATCTGCGAACGCAGGCATCCCGGTAAGTCGCTCCCGAGTGCGCAAAAACGCATTTTGAATGCGCAAACAAAAAAAACCCTCTGCCCCGTTGCGGAGCGCAGAGTTTTCGGTAACTCCGCGTTCTACGCGGAATGCGGAGTTGCCAAAAATCCAAAACTCCGCGAGCAGAGCGGATTTTTCCACCCAGGGTTAGGCGCAGAGAGGGTCATAGGTTTTCCAGGCACCACAGGTGAGTGTTTCAGTATTGGATGATTCAATTTGAGGCATCTACATGCTTTCCACTGATCAACAGCTCAAAAGAAACTGAAGATTTTGGAGTTTCCAATGTGCTTGAATCTTTCCAGTTCAAGAAGTATTTCCATGTCATCTGCGTAGTTATTGCTGGTGAACTGAAAATCATTGATAATTCCTGGAAATGATTTTATGTAGATGTTGAAGAGCATGGGTGAGATGACAGAGCCTTGAGGGACTCCTGTTTTTATACTGCATGGTTTGGATGAGAAAAGAGGAATATGGATGACATTTGTTATATTTTTCACTTAACATGTGATGTAAGTGAGAGCAGTACCCTCTATGCTGGCTTTGTCAAATCTTTGGATTAGTATGCCATGAACGATTTTTTCTAAGGCCACTGAGAGATGCAAGAGAAGTAGGGAAGCAGCCCCATTCTGGTTAACTGTGTTTCTAAGGTCATCCCAAATGGCGATTAGGACAGATTCAGTACCCCTTCCTGGGTGGAATCCTGTTTGGAAGTCAAAAAAGTAGGGAGTTTTCTTCAATTCCTCTTTACATCTGGGCAACGTCTGCTCTCTTTGTAAGTTTGTCCAGGATTGATCAATTGGCTATAGGTCTGTAGTTGCTGTGGTCTTGAGGGTACAGATTTTTTTTTTTAATAAAGGGCATATGTATGCCTTTTTAGGTATTCTGGGAAAACTATTGTTAAGGAGTTGTTTATCAGTTTTCTGACTGGGTTAGTGGCTGAAGATGTGAAAATATTTTGTTTGAATATTTGTGGAGGAAAAGGGCCAGAGGGGAATCCTACTGGCTTGCTTGCCTTGACAAGATCCAGAAATTCAGTTGTTGATAATTTTTTGAAGGAGTGGGAAGGGTCTTCTAACCTACCCCAGGATGTGTTTGTTGGAAATTGGTTGGCACTGTTTGTTTCCTTATTTGTTCAAAAGAATCCAACATGTCTGCTTTGGTTGTGTAATGATTTACCAGCCTGTCTGACAATTCTTGAGAAATGGGATGGGTTCCTTCAATGCATTTTGGTTTACAAAATTCTGTGAATATTTTACAAAATTATTTATTGCCACATTTTGCATTGTGGATTATGCTTGAATAGTCATTTTTATAGCTCTTTATGTTTGTTGACTTATACAATCTGTTATGTCTGTGTAGGAATATGTTGTTTAGAGGGTTGTTTGTTTTGAGCCAGGTGCATTGAAACTTAGCAATTGGCTGTTTCATCTTTTTTTATTCCGCATTAATCCAAGGTGCTTGTTTTTTTGTTATGTTTAGATGCTTTAATTGGTATTATGATAGTGAAAGCTTCATGGAGTGATCCATTGAGATTTTGAGCTGAAATTATTGAATATAGATCTATTTTGGAGATTAGCTGGGTTTATAGGTCCTCAAAACTCAGTTTGTTTCACAGTCAATATGTAGTTGTAATGTGAGTGCAGTTGGGGTGAGCTGAGGTGTCTTGTATTCGAAGGCCACCAGGTAGTGATCTGACCAAGTGACTGGAGTAATGCTTTGGAATGTGACCAGGTCTAGATTGGAAAAAATGACATCTGAGATGTGTCCTGCAATATGTGCATGCTTCAAGATGAGATACGGTTGTGCGTGTCTAGATCAGTGAGGAACTTTCCAGGGTTGGGCATATTAGGTTTGTCAAACCATATGTTCCGGTTACCAAGCTTCATTGTTTTGGCAGCAGAGTTAACAAGCATTTGCAATGCAATAGGTCTCGCATTTACGTGAGTTCGAGTTATTGACATTGCAAATAACAATGCCCTTTATTTTTGTTTTCGTTTTTAAAACATAAATAAAAGGCATTGTCATTTACAATGCCAATAGCTTAAACTCGCGTAAATGCGAGACCTATTGCATTGCAAATGCTTGTTCTATTGTATCTTCATACCTGATTTCTACATTTATCTTTCAAGCCTCAATGTTTCCATATGTTTTTAATTATCTATCATATATTTAATGTGTCAATATCATCATCAGAATGATACATCGAATGAGAATACACTTTATGATAGATTAAGGGGCCTATTATTGTTTTGCCCTTCGTGTATTACTGTGTGGGACTATCCCCTTTGTGGACTGCTTTGCATTAGGAATTTTTGCAGCCAAATTGACAAATCTCATGTCAGAAGAGAAATGTAATATTATTTGATGTTACTTGATACATTAAATTTTTGTAGAATATATGTTATGTCTGTCTTGTGAATGTTTGTTTGCCAGATAAAACTATCTACAATGTTTCGAAGTGGTGCTTGCTTGTATTTTAGAATGAAGAAAGACATTTTGGCGGGTATAATGTCATGCCAGGAGAGAGATTAATTAATATTTTCTCTCACTAATATTTCCAGTGTATTTTTTCCTACACTTACACGTGTTTTGATTGTGTTTTCTGCCCAGCTTGTGGTGGGATAACGTGGGCAAACCCCTAGATCGTGATACTGCTATATTTATAATGGCACAGTACCATAACTTCACAGCAGTGCTGCTGTAATTATGTCACTGTACTGGCATCCCCCAGCTGAGCTCCCGTACCCTATGACTTCGAACCAAAGATGCTAATGGCTAATGTCACACATTAGACACGTCTTAATATAGCTGCTATATTATAATGGCACAGTACCTGCACTTCTCAGCGGTGCTGCTCTACCTATATTGCAGACAGTACATGCTGTTGTCATGGCAAGGACGGAATGCGTTGCCCACCAACCTGCAGCAAAACAACAAGCAAGTGGAATGACTGAAGCACGCGAGTCCCCGAATGCTTCAGAGACTGAACTCCTCCTGTGAAGAGCGCTGGAGGCAGGGGTGTGATAACGGACCTCTGTCAAGCGCTTAATCACCTCCGTGGAGATCGCGTAAGCCGATATGCTGAGAAGCAATGCGTGCCTCTCTCACACAGTGCAGACCCCGGGTTTGCACGCTGCCTGCGGGTCTGGAGAAGTTATGGCCCCCCAGGGCCCCATTGGAAACCTAGCCTAGGGCGGAGGACGCACAGCTGTCCAAGGGACAGTCCTAGAGCTAGGGTTATTGTCAGGTTGGGTAGGGTAATCGCGTGAAGCACCGAAAAATCAACACAAAAAAGCTCAAGAAGCACTTCAAAGCACTAACGCTGCTCTTCTGTGGGAGGCGTGTCTTACTCGTTTGCCACCTGAGGCTCGGAACGACGCAAACCTCGTGCGCATGCTTTTGATATTAAGCATGCGCACAAACGAGGGGGGAGCACATAGAGACGGGGAGCTGCAAAAGACAGGGGCATGATTAAGAGGCAGCAAAGCTCACGGCCATCTTTGAATGGAATGTGAGTTAAAACGCGGAATGCCTCGGATGCTTTTACAATTTAAAAGTGAAGGCGTGCATCGTGCTTAATATTTAAAAATGAAGGCGGCTCTGACGCTTAGATATAAAATTGAATGTGGGCTAAGTGAATGCGGCCGTCGTGCTTAGATGTAGAAGTGAAAGTGGGCGTCAGACTTAATATTTTAAAGTGAAGGCTGCCCTCGCGCTGAATATTTAAAAGTGAAAGCGGACGCCGTGAGGAGTAATTAAAAGTTACAGATCACCAGGTGCCCAGTGCGCGCGCCTTTAAAGCATGCTGCCTGTACACAGAGCGCACTGCAGAAGCAGTAGCTTACACAAGAGGAACAAGCCCAATCCGCCTTAAAAGAAAGCCCAAAACCATCTAGCATCCTACTAAAGAAAGCCCAAATGACGTTCGGCATCGAAAATTGCTAAAAGCCTAAAAAATATAACCAACGAAGAAGGAGGCATGGCGAAAGAGTACCCCCAATACAACTGTGGAATTAGGAGGAGGTGGGAGGGAGGAAAACTATATTTAAATGTAATCTGCTATGGTGCTGAAACTACACACAGGCAAACAGAAACAGAGCAGGAAACCAAGAAAAAAGTAGTCCCCCAGAAAACAGACAAAGAACTGTAGTGTGATGAGACAGTACTTAGTCCCTGCTGCATGGGAGGAACGGAAAAGAGAAAGGAGGGACAAAGAGACAGGACTGACCACTGTCAAGCAAGGATTTTTGAAGGACACTGAAACAAACAAATCAAAAGCTGGGGGAAGGCTTTAACCCAACATAAGAAATTACAATAGGTCTCGAATGCTCGACCTAAAAAGTATCCAGTGTGCGGACAGCGCACCTTTCAGCATAGTTAACATAGCCCTCGGCACTGGGTTTTGCCACCTGGGTGTATTGGATGAGCGGAATGGTTCTCCCAGTTTGGCAGTTCATGTGATATTCATGTTTTACACCCTTGGACATTTGCATCAGCCTTGGCCTTATATCACCGTTTATACACAGTCGTCATCCCTACTTGTAATCCATGATTTGGCTCGATGAACTTATGTTATGTGCTGTTTCCTCTCACATGGGCAAAAACACAACCCATAAGGAGTTGGCAGCTCTGTAAGTGCTGCAATCTATGCAACTCCAGCATTTAGTCTATTGCGGCGTTTTTTCCCAAAGGATCTGTGTCTATTGAATAGGTCTTCCGCCCCATCCATTTTCAAGTACATTACTCTCGTCTTTCATCAGCCAGGGGTATCCTGGTGAAGGATGGTCATCTGACCGTTGTGTACCAAAACATGTGTTGGCACACAAAAGAAGTGGATAAGATAAATAAAAGAAGTGGATAGGAAAAAGCAAAAGATTTATTTATATGACAAAGAAACAAGATGCTACATATAAGTAATTTTGTGTGCAGTACTAATGATTGCACTTTGTTGTTTAGGCACCTTTCTGTCTTGAGTTATTTCAAAGGTGTGGGTATGTGTGTTTGTGTATGAGAGTCAATGAATGACTGATTTTCAATCTTCTTATTTTTGTAGGTTTAGGGGTGGGTTGTTTATTTTTGTGAATCACTCATGCATGTATTCATATTTTAGAACTATATGTTCGGACAGTGATGTAATCTATATTTGTAAGATTGAGTGAATCTGTATGAGTAAGATTTTTGAAAGTATAAAAATGTTTTGTGAACATATTTATCATAATAAAATGTATTAATGAGATTTGCAATGAATTTGCTCTCTTTGGCTCTCTGTTACTTACTTGGTTATTGATTATGCAGTGTTTACCTCATGGTGAAAAGTAACACAAGGTGGACAGGTTTGTTTGTTGTGTCCTCTCCCTAGACCCACATGCCTTCCCCCAGCCACAATTCAGTTATGTAGAGTAAGTCAGGCCCTTCATCTGTCAATAGGTCAAAGATGTGATACTTGTTTTTGGAAATTAAGCAGGCATTGATTAGGTGGTAGTTGAAGGAATGTGTTGTGATTTTGTACTGCTGTAGAATGAGCATTGTCCCTTAAAGTTGGATGAGATGTGTTAATGGTGATGGTGCTAACTGTAACAAGACAGAAAATATGTTGTTTGAGGGTGCCGTTATCCTCGCCCAAAGGCTTAGAAAACATTTTGTTGGGTATATGTGTGTGGGTGGTGGAGAGACAGGTTGAGATTGAGGTGATGGGCTGTGGAGATGTTTTTGAAAGTTAATGTTGTTGTACAATAGGCAAAGGGATGCCAAGTTATGAAGAATGATGTGATGTTGCTTTCTTTTACGTTTGATGAAGGCAGAAGGTGTATGGGTGAGGGGTGGTGGTAGAGCATGTGGGTCAGGTTTTATGGCTCTGAATTCTGCAAAGGTTCATAGGCACATGAGTGAGTGTTGCTGTTGTGTAATTGTGAAGCAAGCATTCGGTGTCTTTGTAATTTGAAAAGTGTGAGGTTGAGCTGGTAAAAAATTTGAGTGGTTTGTGTTGACCTGAGGAGTAGAGTACGTGTATATTGGGAAGGATGTGAGTTTGTAATTGTTTCTTGATTTGTTATGAAGAAGAGAGGCTTTTTTGTTTGTTTTTTTGTTGGTGGCGTAGTGATTTCTGATATTGGTGTAGTGACTTCACATGTATAATTTGAATGTGAAGAACTAGGGAGGTGTGGATGTTGAAGGAGAGGAGGGTGGGAATGTGTGTTAGAGGAGAGGTTTCTGTAGTGCGTAAGAGGGGATAAACAGAGGATGGGGTTGTTGGTAGGCTGGGTAGGTTAAAAAGGTATGTTTATTGCGTGAGGAGAGTTTAGACAGTATCTTGGTGTATGTTTTGGGTGAAAAGAAGAGGGAGTGGTGTAGGAGGATAGTATGATAGTGGAGAGTGGAGAGGTGTGGTGCAGCGGCCAGGGCAGCTGACTTAGGAGCACAGGGCTCACGGTTCGATCCCCGGCTCCGGAGGCAGCTCAGCTCAGCACCATGTGACTCTGGGCAATAGCTCACTTAATTTCCACGACGGCCCCCAGCGCCTTGAGACCCGTAAGGGTGAGTAGTTTGCGCTTTACAAATACGGATTTATTTATTATTATTTATTTATGATAGAGGGCTGAGTAGAGGGGTGAGTGGGCATGTATAGGCAGTATTTGGCATAGGCAAAGGGTAGAGGAAGGATTTTGTGTAAAACAGGAGAGGTTGTTTTAGGGGAGTCTGGACATGTGCAGCATGTGTTAGTGGTGTATTGGTGATATATGTAGTTTAGCATATGTAAACTTGTGATTTGTGTAGCAGTGAAGGTGCCCTTCTGTGGATGTATGGGTGGAAGAGTATGTAGGAGTGTTTGTTAGGGGAAACAGCGGTTTCAACGCGGGTAATACCATGCAGGTAGGTTACAACGCGGACGTTACATCATCCGCGTTGTTACCACGCATGGCATTACATCGCAAGTCGTTTCAACGACTTGCGCTAGATGGCGCGCAACACCAGGGAATGTGTTGGATTTTAAATCCAACACATTCCCTGCTGTTGCGCTAACTGGAGTAGGAATAGTAATTTATACTATTCCTAAGTCCAGCGCGCCATCTAGTGCAAGTCGTAGAAACGACTTGCGATGTAAAGCCATGCGTGGTAACAACGCAGACGATGTAAAGTCCGCGTTGTAACCTACCGCGTGGTATTTGCTCACGGTGTAAAGAGACATATTCGTTTGTTAGACATCCATAGCGTTTGGTGAGTGAGTGGTGGGTGGAGTGATTTTGTTTGCTGTGAGTGATATGTGTGTGTTGCTTGTGAGTGTGTGCATGTTTGTGTATGTGGCTGGGTCCTGGTTAAGGTTTGTAGTTAGTAAAAAGAAGAGGGCTGGTGTATGAGGATAGTATGATAGAGGGCTGAGTAGAGAGGTGAGGGGGCATGTATGGGCAGTATTTGGCATAGGCAAAGGGAAGAGGAAGGAATTTGTGTAAAACAGGAGAGGGTGTTTTAGGGGAGTCTGTACCTGTGCAGCATATGTTAGTGGTGTATTGGTGATATATGTAGTTTAGCATACGTAAACTTGTGATTTGTGTAGCAGTGAAGGTGCCCTTCTGTGGATGTACGGGTAGAAGATTATGTAGGAGTGTTTGTTAGACATCCACAGTGTTTGGTGGGTGAGTGGTGGGTGGAGTGATTTTGTTTGCTGTGAGTGATATGTGTGTTTTGTTTGTGAGTGTGTGCATGTTTGTGTATGTGGCTGGGTCCTGGTGAAGGTTTGTAGTTAGTAAAAAGGGCAGCATTTCTGGCCCCAGGGCCTGAATAGGCCCAAATGCGTAGGTCCCCCTTGTTCAATTCGTACTTAGCCCCAATACCCAGCCTGGAGAGCCTTGGGGAGAGAGCTTGTAACAGGTGGTGGGGAGAACACATGACCTTCTCTCAGCCTCTTAGGCTCACTTGCAGGCCTGACCAAGCAGATGCCCTGCAACCATCAAAAAAGTGTGTTCAGTTTTCTAATCCACAAGCTGTGCCTGAGAGAGAGGTAGGAAGAGGGAAGATGGAGGAGGAAATGAGGAAGGCAGGAAAAAACTAGGGGGCATATGTACAAGGAGTTACCGCCGCCGTAGTGTCAGTTTCATGATGCTACGCGCCTTTTTTTTTATCACCGTATGTACAAGTTGCCGCTAACCGCGGTTAGCGACAGCATTCTGGCGATATCGTCCGTTTTCCTGTTTGCCACCTCTGTTAGCGATAGCTAGCGAAAATGAGATACAAGGTAGGCGTTCCCGTGTAAAAACCGCTGCTATCCCCACTTCGCGATATGTACAATGATCACCGGGACCAGCGAAACGTTAAAAAAACAGCCGCTAATGTTCGTTCGCGGCTGGTTTCTAAGACCAGAAAAACGGTGGTCTTAAGAATGGAGATAGCAAAACAGGATATAAGGGGGAGTAGCCTAGAACCACATTTGACAACCCACTGATGCCATGGAGGTACTGCTCATGCAGCTTGGAGCACCAAGAAGACAACAACCACCACCGCCCCCGCCCCCAGGACCACCACAGAGGCAGCGCCAAAGAAGACAGCAGGTATATCGTCAATGCATCACCCTGATAGACCTAACACCAGAGGATGTGATAGCCCACTACAGGCTGAAAAGGTCCTCCATCCTCCGCATATTGACCCAGATAGCCCCCAGGCTGCAGGCACCAACACAGCGTTGCAACAACATCCCTCCACAGACAAAGCTCCTAGCAGTGCTGCACATGTTGGCCTCAGGTACCTTCCAACCAACCACTGCCAGAGTTGGGGGAGTCTCCCAGTCATCCTTTACAAGGTTCCTCCCAAATGTCTTGGATGTCATCATCAGCCTGACGCCACAGCACCTACGCTTCCCCAACACTGCTCAAGAACAGCTTGACACCAAACAAGACTTCTATGCCATTGCTAGCCTTCCCCATGTGTTGGGGGCAATTGACTGCACTCATGTCCTACATGTGCCTCCTGCGGACACTGCACACATTTACCGGAACAGGAAGCACACACACTCCATGAACGTTCAGGCAATCGTGGACCACCGTGGCTTGTTCACCAATGTTGTAGCCAAGTTTCCAGGGAATGTGCATGACTCCTACATCTTCTGGCAGTCCATCATCAACCAGCGTTTTGAGAATGGCACATATGGAAATGGACTGCTTGTTGGAAAGTACAAACTGAACACACCACACACAACAAGTCCACAATCATGTAGCACACAAATGTGAGAATGCACATGTAGCAAATGTCAAACAACATGCCTTGAAATATGTCCACCCACCATACACAAGAACCTAAGGGACTGCGGTCCTTGGGGGTAGCCTTGTAGACAAACTTCCATCCAAAGTCCTGCTCCTCCGTCACACAGCTGCTAATGCTGGGAGAGGTTGGAAACAAATAGGTGTGATGGTGGGTCAGGACCTATGAGGAAAGTGTAGAACACAAGCCCAAGTATGGTGGTGGTGTCCTGCATAGTCATGAGCTTGCGGAGCACAGACTCTCCCACGCTGGCGCAGAGGGTGCGTCTGCATCCCAGTCTGATGTAAATTAGTGCGTTGGTGACTGTATTCTTGGATTTGGGGGATCTATTTGAAGCTCTTACAGAGGATGCAGAGGGTGTTGAAGTAGCTGGATGAGATGGCGGTGACCTGTTGGTACATGGAGAGGAGGGATTTGAGTATGATGCACAGGTCTCTGGCGTGGTCCGTGTGTGTTGTGGAACTGCCGAGGTTGGTGTGCCACCAGGCGCTGTTACATGCCGCTGGGGTGTTTCCAAGGATGACAACTCATGTTCTCTCTGGGTTGAGTCTCATGCAGATGTTGCTCATCCAGTCTGCAACTATCTGCATTCCTTCCTGGAAGTTGAGTCTGGTGGTGGTGGGCTCCTTGGTGAGGGAGAGGATGAGCTGGGTGTCCTTGGCGTACGATACTATGCTGAGTCTGTGCTGTTGGACGATGGCGGCGAGGGGGGCCATGTGGATGTTGAAGAGTGTTGGGCTGAGCAATGATCCCTGGGGCACTCCGCATGTGAATATTTGTGGGTTCAGAGAGGAAGGGTGGCAGTCTGGTCCCTTGGCTTCTGCCGGTGATGAATGATCGGATACAGTCAAGGGTGGTTCCTTGTATGCCTGCATCATGTAGTCTGCCCGCTAGTGTGTGGTGGGAGACGGTGTGGAATGCTGCTGACAGGTGAAGTAGAATCAGGGCTGCGTTGTGGCCTTGGCCGAGGAGGGTGTAGATGTTGTCTGTGGCAGCGAGTAGGGCGGTCTCGGTGCTGTGGTTGCTTAGAAATCCAGACCGAGACGTGTCCAGGATGGCGTTGTCCATGGCTTATCTGGTGGTCTTGGTGAATTCATGAATGACGTTGAATATGTCTTTTGAGTTGGTGGCGTATGCAACTATTATGTCGTGGCGGAAGCTCCTATCAGTGCTACCGATGCGTTGGTGGTATTTGGACATGGTGTTCTTGTATGTCTAGAAGTTAACGTATGCCTTGCAGTTTCTCCTGTTTTTCTCCAGGGTTCTGCAGGTGTGTCTGGAATATTTGAGTTTGGTGTTGAAATATGCGGATATGCTGCTGCGCTGTCTGTCGGAGTTGTGTGGCGGGGTGAGTTTGTCTGCGCATTTGGAGATCCATGTGTGGGATTCCCGGGAAGCGCGTTTGGCGTCTGCTGCAGTGTTGGGGGAGTTGTAGTTGAGGGTTGATTACATCTGCTCATCGGTGACTCAGCTCCAGTACCATTGCGTTGCGCGATGTGCGGGTGTGTCCGGCTTGGTTATGTTGCCAAGGAAGTGTATGCAGTGATGGTTGGTCCATGGGTGCTGTGTGGTGTGGCTGAAGGGTACGCTGTTTCCTCCTGCAAAGAAGGGGTCGAGGGTGTCTCCTGCCTTGTGGGTCGGTGTTGGTAAGAGTTGTGTCATTCACATGTTGGCGAGCTCTTCATCCAGAGGGTAGTGGAGTTGGTGTCTTTGGGGTGGTTGAGGTGGAAGTCCAGGTCTACGATGAGTAGGTAGTCCATGGAGGTGATGGTGATCCAGCGCGGCACTTTATCAGGAATCGATACTCATCAATATTTCATACAAATGGCCCATACACATTCACCCAACTCACAAATCCCTGTTGCGCTGGATGGTCAAGTTTGAATGTCGTGAAAAAATTATTTCCTTCACAAATTCACGTTTAATATTTCTAAATACATAACTAGACCTATATATCAACTCTCTTTCCTCTCGGTCGACGGACCAATTAGTTGAGTAGTTGATGGTAATAATAGAACTAACTAACTATCTAACCAGCTAAATAATCACAGACTCTCGGTAAGATTAATAAAGTTTATCTCAGATAAATGTAATTGATAAATGCTCATCGCATACAGGTTGCAATGCAAACAATGAATCCCACAAAAGGAGCTGAGAAAATCAATTAACAAAATGCAAACAGTGTCATACTCATCATCCATGAACGATATGCATATGAAGGAGTGGATAGCAAGAGAGACATAAGTTTCAGCAAAATAATGCGAAACAATATAATACTTATGACGGAGTGGATAGATGAAGAGACATAAGTTTCAGCAAAATTATGCAAAACAATATAATACTTATGACGGAGTGGATAGATGAAGAGACATAAGTTTCAGAGACAAAATTACATTTGCAAATAATTATGCAAATTACGAGTCAGAAGATAATACAAACCCAAAGATCAATGAAATACCACCCCCTGGCCAAGGGAGTAGTGGGGGTCTCCTGAAATAGAATCAGGAAACAAAGATTTCAGGAACGGGACAGGACAAGGACAGGAACAGCTAGGCCTCTCTGCAAACCGACGGACAGCGACGCATTTCCCCTCTCAATCTCCTACCGCTGCAGCTCCGTACTAACCACACCCCCAAAGGCACCCCAGTTATTCCCTAAAACCTACATGTCCAACCCACATTAATTGAAAATTGCACAGAATTCGACTGCTCATTGGATGCTTGGGGAGGTGGTGTATCACACCACCGTGATTTCATTCAAAATTCTTCCTGCCCATTGTTCTACCCCCTTTCCCATTACATGTTGGTTGACCAGTCTATACAATTTTATTCTTGCTACATTTCATTAATTTCTCAGCCACGTCTGCGGAAGAAGTCGTGAATCCCACGGCCAGTCTCATCTTTTGGCAGGCAAACAATGTTCTCTGAGCTGATCAACCTTGAATTTATATTCATCATCCGCAGCGCTCAGCACTTCTGTCGGTTTTGTCAGGTCATTCTTGCTCATTTTTCAGCCCCTCATCTATCCGGACAATTTAGGAAAATACAGGCCCATTCGGCTCACTATGACGAAATAAACACATACATTATTAATTACATGGAAATGCATCCTTCACTGTTTACCACCCACCTTTACACTATTCCCTGTTAATATATTCTTAGCATAAGCTTCACGTAAAGCGGCATTATTTATTATCGTTTTCCCAAACGTGCTTTAATCTCGTTTCTTTTGAAACATAATGTAAAATGCGGCCTAGTTCTTTCTTGCATTAGTTCACATTAGTGCACACATGCGCAAAGCGGTTTCCCCTGCAGCTCATGTGATTTGCGTGTTAGTTTACACTACACACTGTTAATAAGTATTATGGGGGAGTTAATTTGAGCAGGTTTCTTTTTGCGAAACCCTGCTCCATCAATGGCGTGGGGTGCAAAGAGGTCGTTGATGGTGTTGGCAAAGCAGTCCATGTGTCCGGGGGGTCTGTAGGCAAGTGTGCCGCAGAGTGTGGATTCAGGGCTGGGCTGGACCTGGAAGTGCATGTCTTCCATGGCGGCAAATGTGTTGCTGGAGATGGAGAGGCAGAGGGACGTTTTCATGCACGATGGTGAGGACTCATGCCGGGTGTTGGGGGCAGTCCTCCCTCTGGATCTTGTCTCCATCTGGGATTGTGAGGGCGATGTCAGGGGCAGAGGAGTTGGTGGTCCAGCTGTCCAAAAAGAAGGCGATGTTGGGTGATAGTGTGTCCCGGAGGTACCAGATGTCCATGGTGTGTCTGTGCAGGGAGTGCATGTTGATGAGGATGCATCTTAGTGCGTTGGCGGTGTTGGCGGCCCTGGCGGTGGTGAAGCTAATGCGGCAGTGGAGGCAGGATAACTGGCCGTGGGTGGTGTTCATTGTGGCCTGTTGTCAGTTGTACTTCCTTCTGGGGTTGAGTGCGACAATGGCGGATGAGTCGTAGAGGTAGACGTAATGAGATCCAGGGTCCCTGGCGCCGGTTGTGTCTGGGTCATGGACGGACGCAGACGTGCTTGCTTTTTGTGTGCCTTTGTTGCACCAGTGGTGCTAATGTGCAGCCGCCACCATTACATAGGGTAGGGGCGATGGACGAGCAGCTGGGAGGCAATGTAATTTGCATTGATGCTGGACAATTGTCTGAAGCTACACATGGCAAAGCTAATTTACCTAAGTAGCACAAATCACACACACAAAAATAGGAACACTGCAAACACAGCATGCACATATACTAATGGACACATTTCTCCATTACAATGTTGCACTTGGACGCACCAGGTCCATTGTGGAGAGAACATTTGGTGTACTCAAGTCACAGTTCAGGTGCCTCGACATCTCAGGCGGCAGACTGCTGTACAGCCCTGAAATAGTCTGCAAGATCATCGTGGCATGTTGTGTGCTGCACAACATATGAGTCCGCACCAATGCACCATGGATAACAGCTCCAGGTCAACCGGACAATCCTGAGGATGACAAAGAAGAAGACGATGATGCTGCACACCCCCCAGCCTTGGCTGCAGGAACATCATGAAGGGACAGAATCATCCACAATTTTTTCACATGACCACATAAAAATATGACAACCCTTTCTTTGTTTAGACTGTGCAAAATGCACCTGAGCATAGTTCTTCAGATAAAACATCACAACACAAAAACCTTGTGTGCATGTTCATACTCTGCATGAGTACATACATCTGACAAGTGAAAGTTTAACAATGTGCGGTTATTATTGTTGAATTGTATGTTTGTGGGTGGGTATGTGTTTTTGGGGTCAGAGATGAAATTTAGGGTGTCTTTTGGGGTCATAGATAAAATGTAGGGTGTCTTTTGGGGTCATAGATGAAATTTAGAATGTCTTTTGGGGTCAGAGATGAAATGTAGGGTGTCTTTTGGGGTCAGAGATGAAATTTAGGGTGTCTTTTGGGGTCAGAGATGAAATTACAGCAAATACTATTCATCTGAGGTAAAACTTGCAGTTAGCGTCCAGATTTGTGCCGCATTACCGCTAACGCGACAATTTTTTCATAACCGTGATACGAAAATATAGCTAAATACATGTGAAAACACGAAATATTACTGCAAAATCAATTTTGCGTGCAGAAAATAATCGCAAACTCAAAAAACGGGCCGCAAACACACAGTAAGTGATGTCAGCATGCATCCTGTTGTCTGGAGGAGTACTGTGCACTTTCACTTTCACTTTTGAGCACACTTCTTGTGATTGTGGAGAGTGTTGGAGGTTTTTGGTGTTCTGTGCTGCTGATTTTGGTTTTGAGAGTGTGGTTGTGTCCTGTGAACTGTCCCTAGTGTCCCTGCACAAGGCAGCACACATGTAAAGATAATAAAAAATGAGAATTAATGCTTTTCTCTGAGTTTTTCTGAGATAGGAACAGCTATTCACTAACATCCCATGTTGGCGCAGACTACTATGTACGCTGCCCTTGTTCCTCTGGCTAGAGTACCATTGTACGAGATATGAAAGTTAAAATATTTAGCATATGACTTCTCAAGAGTGACATACACCATCAATAGTTGTGACACACCCTTGTGCATTCTCCATCGATGTTATTGTCAAAAGAGCATGTAAGACATGGTTATGTTTGGCCAAACAGGGCCTTGGGAATGTGTCACACAAGTCGTCTGTGCAAAATGTGTGAATGTGCAAGCATGATTGTCTTGTTTGCCCTCACTAGGCATTATCATGTCTTGTTGGAATGACAGGCAAAATCAACACAATCATGTATGCCACATGAATTGCAAAAGTACAGTTACATAGAATTTACATTGAAGGTGATCAATTGGATGATGACTAGGACACATGTATGAATAATTTTTTTGGTTACCAACACGCATTTTGTTTTATGTCTCACAGCCGGAAGACCACTCATCACACAGGGGGACATTGACGCCTTCAGGGACCCACACGCCACTGGTGAGTCCACCCATTAAATGTTGCCAATGTGAGATGTGATGAATGACAGGATCAAATCATGTCCTTAGTACCAGGCAGTATGTGTGGGTATCACATGTACCTTGACTCCATTGTGATGGGCTTTGGTGGAAGTGTGAAGGGTGTACAAATTAGTAAGTGAAGATGGAGGAATGCATATGTCTTCCTGATGTATGTTTGCACATCCCCAGTCAGTGATACCCATGCAAGAAATATCAATGTGTTCTGTCTATACAGCACATGCATGCTGATTCGAGATCGTACAGACAGGAGAGGGGACATATGAGTGGTGTTGGTGAGGAGTATGATCAGACATGGAATGCGTGTACATCCTTGGCTGAGATGACGGTACAAGTGTGCCAGATTATGCACAAGTAGGTAGTGTTTTCCTGGCTGTGCTGTGTCAGATACAGGTCTGCACAGAACTATCGTATATATGCTGCATAACAGCTTTAAAGGTTTTCCATGGCGTAGCTTAAAGCCAAGGCTTCCAATGGCACATTCACCCACCAACTAGCAAAGATGGGCCTATGTATGTAAATGGCATGTTTTGTCACTGCAATGGTGTTGTAAAGCTGTCTCCTTGGACTCATTCCCCTCATTTGACTCAAGGTCTAATGTACAAGCCACTCTTGCAGAATCTGTGACGTCACCCCATATGCATTTTCCAGGCATGCTTTTAATACACATGTTTTAACACACAATACCTTTTACAACGCTGGGCTATACAACGCAATTCTTTACAACACATTCCCCATTAAATCTCAATTACTATTCTGACTACAGGGGGGCGTAACTTTTGGGAATGTCTTGTAACATTTAGCGATCTACAGTCCTGTGTTTTGAGATTTCAGCAGGGTCAAAGATGTGGATTAAACGACGTTGGTCCCGATCACCACCAATACGTCACCTATTGTGAGGTACTGGTGGCGAGAGGGGCTGCGCCTCATGTACAAGTCAGTGTTCATACACTGAATGTTGTTTTGCCATGTGTGATGCTTGATGCAGCACCAGTGAAAGTGACAGTAGGGCTTCTCCAGGGTTGTTCATGTGCATGGAGGGACACCTTCCTACCCATGACCAATCATCACATGCACACAGATACCCTTGCACTCTGGTGCAAGGGTGCTTGCGTTGGCACTAAGTAGTTGAACCTAGCATCATGGCAGGATGAAAGGCAAGGCTGCACCATATTCTTGAGAATATGGTACAGCCTTGCGTTTCAAAAGTGGCGGAGAGTGTCGTTGAGCCAAGGAGGCTAACGACACGCTCCGCCACTTCCTAGTACATATCCCCCGTTGTTCATGTACAGGAAGGCACACCTTCATGTACATATACAAAACATGGCTTTTTGCATATTACATGTGTGCTGCACAAGGCTGCATACATTGAAGAATCAACTACGATGAGAAATGCATTGGTTATCCTCCTTTTGACTATTTTGGACCAGGATTCTCAAGGTCTTATTTCTGGTGCTGCCTCATATGTAGGCCACCCTTGTACATAGGGGGCAGCGTCAAATACAATGGGTGTTGCGCTGGAACGACCCACACAACACCCACTGGACGCACCTTTCACACTAACCATAGTGTGAAAGGGTGCCTGATATACAAGGCAGAGTTAAGCCACGTTACGTGTCTCAATGCTGCCTTGTACATAATGTGCAGCCCCTTTCTCCACAATAATGTCACTGAAAGTGATGTTATGGTGGCGATAGTGGCTTCTACAAATGCCCCTGACAGGGTCATGGGGTTGTGACACTACCAGTCACATGCCATGCACTGTCATGTCTGTGTTGCCAGCATGTTGTAACTGATCATTGATTCTACATTGCATTGTACATGTTATTTTCAAACTTCACAATCTTTTGTTAGAGTGTAGGCTCCCATGTTCCACTGACCCAGTGTTTCTGTGTTCAATGGAGAGATTTTACATAGTCTTCATGACTCACATTTGCTCATTGCTCTTCTTTGACAGACAACATGTCGCCAGAGGAGGCCCATGCATTCAAGGTCAGAAAGGACCAGTATCTACACATCCGCAAGGTGGCGAAGGGATACCGCAACATGTCAAGAAGGTATCAAGATGACCGAGCAGCTGGTAGGTGGAAATCGGTGCCCAATGTAGGCCAAGGACACAGACAGAGTGTGACACAGGCCAGACCGGGCACTTCTGGCGACAGGTGTGGGTCCCAACATGGGCAGGGATCTGCACATCCCCCTGGAAGAACACAGAGACAAGCTGCGACCTCAGTCTCCGGAACACATTTTGGTGCCCCCTCACAGACCCAAGGACAAGCTACATTGGCAGCAGCAGGATCTGATCAGGTGGTCCCGTTTACCATGCGGGACTGCCGTGCTATTATGGACATTAATGTCAGGTTGGCACGTTTAGAACGTGAGATGGCTGAGTAGACCACACACATGCAGGGCTCAAAGGCTGCCCTGGGTCTCCCATTTTGAACTGGCCAATGGAGACCCATCCCCCTTTCCTACATTCCCCCAATGTAATTTATACTTAGTTGTTAGTGATAGGTTAGTTTTTTAATTGTTAGGTAGTGTAGTTGTAGTGTAGTGATAATTAGTGTTAGACTTTAGCATAGTTGTATATTTATTATATTGTAGTATTTGTGGATAAGTTTCCTTTTCCTTTGGGTGGGGGGTTGATGTCTTTGTTCTTCAAAAAAATATAAAAAACAAAACAAATATATATTTGTGTATGATATCTGTGTAGTTAGTTTATGTTTAGATAAGATGTATTTGTCCTGTCTTCTGATGTGCTTTAAGGGTGGGAGGGGGGTTGATGTCTCAGATATGTTGTTGCATGTTTAGTATTAGTAGAGTTAGATAGTTAAGGTTATTATTCACTTTGTCATAGTTAGTTTAGATTAGGTTAGTTGTAGTAGTGCTTAGTGTCAGTTTAGGGTAGTTTATTTGGTTAAATGTTAATAAAGTCATACTGTTTTGGAATTCAGTTAGCACTCATGTCTGAAGTGGTTTGGTGGTGTGTTGCTTTTTACCTTGTTTCCCACCTATTCAATCTCAGGGCAATCATTTGAAGGTGTATATGTGGTCATGACATGTTACTTAGCTGGACGGATAGTGTCAGGATCCTTTTGATTTGAGCACAGTGAACTTGCATGCATTACAGTGTGGCAAGTTGGAGTCATGGCCTAGGCTAGGGACACTCTTTTGTACAGTTGAACGTCTCATGTGTGACTCACAGAGTTGGAATGCACATTGATGCACATTTGCAACACAATGTTGGAACATCGCCTTGAACAGACATTGACATTGCAACTCTTGTCCATCATGATGATGGATGTCTGCACTGTGTTCCACAGATTACGTCCACACCCTTCTTATCCTAAGAGCCGGGCGCTGAGTCCATCTAACATGCACAGACATAGGCACACTTGCTGCGTAGTGCAAGTGTGTCATCATTATGGACATTGGTTGTTCCTGTGGCTGGTGGCTCACCCTCCTGCCCATGCACAATGTTGTAAATTAGCTGGTTAAATGTGCATGGCACAAGGCCGAACACAGTTCTGCAGCAAACAGGAGGGGAAATGTAGCATTGCTCCCTGTAGTGCCACTGTCATACCCACTTTTCCACAATGTTACTTTTGTCATTGCCTCATAGTGATGCCACACTTTAAATGGTGATACAGCATCTGACTATATGCTAAGTGCTGTGCACTACACATCCCTGGACACATTGCCCTCTCCTTTCACAGTGAGCACAGCATGAGAGGGTTCCTTGTTTCCAAGGCATTGTTAAGCCACGGTAAGTGTCTGACAGTGGACTTGCACTTAAGGCTAAGTCCCTATTGCCAACACAGCTTCAGTGAAACAAACATTGTGATCCCAATAGCAGGTGGGCAATATGTGCCATAACAAGTCGTCATCTATGTGCATGTGGTGTGCTCTATCTTGGAATGTGACATGCAATGACCCCATCACAACAAGCTTTGTCCAACCCGTAGAGTGTGAGTAGATCTGACAAGTGAGACTTGTTATCAATGCTAAATGGAGACACTACTTGTGGCATGCAACAGACTTGAACCTATTTCCACACATGCCTATTGCCATCATGTACGGAGGGCAATTTTGGGATATTGCTAGTAGTTCATATTCGATCAATGAGGGCACGGCTAGATCTCACATGCCCAGTCATCTCACTACCTATCTGTGACACAGTTTGACATGAACATTTATCATGTGTCACTCGGTGTACATTGGTATGGATTCACTGCTCAAACATTATTGGAGACTTCTATACCTGAATGGTCATGATAAACACACATCTGTGTAAATTTTAGGTTTTAATTAGCATGCGCATTGGCTTTGGTGAAGATTGCCACAGTACTTGGTCAAACAACCCCCACATTTCATAGATGCCCACTGGAGGGCCTGACAGAGTCCTTTGTGTGGAAAATGTCCAGAGGAAGAGGCAGAGTTCAGTCAGCAGGCTGATAGCAGTGTCTTTGGGTACAACACAAATTATGGCAGTCCATATTGAGTTCCAAGGTGAGTGTCACAGTGTGTAGCAGAGGACATTGGAAGATGATGTTCCGTGGCATGATACTAAGCACAGATCCAAGGCAAAATTGACCATTTAGCATTGATGAATTCTACTGCTTTCTTCTTAGCAATATTGCAGCTGTGATGAGCAGCTGCAGAGCATGAAAGATTCCAGCAATGTGTTTGTGGTGTTCAACCGTTTCTGCCATTAGCGTGGGTTGCATCCGCTCCATGTTCTCCATGCTCATTCGCATGTGATGCAACTCCTTGCTGACATCGCTGGAGCCACTCAGACTGGACAGTTGTTCTTGTCTCTGAGTCAGTACTCCAGCAATGTCAGCCATGGAATGCTGGAGAGCATGGAGTGGACTGTGGGTGTCTGTGATGGTCTGTAGGTGGTCCCGAATGGGACTGAGACACCCATGTAACTCATCTAATTTGGCAGCCAGGCTGTCAAAACCCACCTGCACCTAACCAGCCATCTCCTGCTGGACCTCAACCGCACGACATTGAAATGCCAGAAGTGGGTCCTCAAGGTCCTGGGAGACAGCTGTGGTGGTCGATGCTTGCTGCTGGGTTGTTTGTGCAGGGGCTGTAGTTTCCACAACGCTGCTGGATGGCCCTGCTTCCGGAGTTGGGGTGCTAATTGAGTCGAGCAGATGTTGGAGTGTGTCCTGGTCGATGGTTGCTAGGTCTTCCTCTTCATCATTGAAGAGTGGGACAGGCTGCTGTACAGGAGGTGATGTTTCTCCCTCTGCAACGTAAAGGGGAGATGCATTTGTATGTGTGTTTATAGTATGATCATGCATTGTATTGGTGTACAGGCAGATAGCATGACAATGTACATTCATAGGTGCATATGTACAAGGCCCTATTGCCACAACAACGTCACCTATGTTGACGTTGTGGTGGCATTTGGGGCTGCGCCTTATGTACAAGGCAGCGTTAAGCCACTTAACGTGTCTTAACTTTGCCTTGTACATAAGGCCCCCTTTCACATTATGCTTAGCGTGAAAGAGGTGGGCAGTGGGTGTTGCGGTGGCCGTTCCACCGCAACACCAATTAATTTTTACGCTGCCCCCTATGTACAAGGTTGGCGTACATAGGAGGCCGTGCAAAAATGAAGACCAGGTATAAACTGTTCTTAGGATGGCAAACCTAGGAGAAATGCATCATTTTGCATACATTTAGCTTTTTCCCATGTGTGCTGCTCAATGCAGTGCACATGTACATACAAATAGCTTTGGCTCTTGTGATTCCTCTTGTGTGCATTTCGTCATGCATGTTTTTCCATGCATGCCTTGCTTGCTGCCCTCCTGTTGGCTTAACGATTGTGAGACTGATGCAGCATGAGTTTCTATTGTTGTTGCCAGCTGAACATACAGTTAAAACACCCATTACCCTCAACGTTGACACCACATGTAGTGTGTAAGTGGGCCTGGATTTCAGGGCTGTGTATTCAGAAATACTCATTTGTGCTGCTCAGGCCCTATCACCACGCCCCCACATCACATCATGTGCGATTGGCAGGGTGATGTGTGTTTGTGAATATTGCACGCAGATGCTGACATGGATGATACTTGCTGTACTATTTTGGATTTTGTGCTGCCAGTGTTTGTGTGCAGATGATAACAGTCCTGACTGTATATTTGTTCACTGACACTGTTGACTTTCCCAAAATACTTGTTTACATGCACATCAATGTGTGATGGGCAAGTCACACCAGGACTAATGTATGGTACAGTTTTAGGTATGGCACATGTGTGCACTTGTGAGTATAGGAGTGCTTTTTGGGCTAAGGCGTGATGGTGCCATTTATCTATTAGAGAATTTTGGTTGCTAAATTGCTATTCTTGCTTGATGTCATACTTGACCTATCATACTTCTTTACAGGGACTCTTTTACTTCTGTGAGTATGGTACACTGACAAGTCACATGGTAAAACATTATGGTGACACATTCCAGATATGCGTAGTCCATGCACTGTACTGTTGAAGGCATCTCCCCCCTGCTTATGGTATGACATGACATTTTGACTCAACTGTGCTGAATGTGTGCATTGTGGGATATGCACCTTTTAGACAGTGGGCTGCATGATCACTATGTTGTGACAATGCATGTGTTCATGGTATGCAGACTCACTCCATGCTTTCTCACTTGGTGTACACAGGGCTGCATCTGATGAACATGTAAAGGGGCACATTGCCTGGAGATGCGGCAGGTTGGCAAAATGTCCCCCTTGCCTCAACACCACACACATACAATTGTCTGCACAGGGCTGCATCTCTTTGACTACAAAATGAGGATGCACTGTGAATGCGACAGATGATGTGCACAAGTGAGCATGCCCCCACCGATGTTAGCACACATGCACCATTGTGCAAGGGTGTCTGAGTTGATTTTCTGATTGTCTATGTGCATGAAGGGGGACCTTACTGCACATACACATTCTTTCACAAAACTCAGACAGACGTGCACAATGGTGCATGTGTGCTGACATCGGGGGGGCATGCTCACTTATGCACATCATCTGTCACATTCACAGTGCATCCTCATTTTGTCTTCAAAGAGATGCAGCCCTGTGCAGACAATTGTATGTGCGTGGTGTTGAGGCAAGGGGGACATTTTGCCAGCCTGCTGCATCTCCAGGCTATGTACCACTTAGCTCTTTCCTGTTGCCCTTATATTGTGGTCTGATATGAATCGTTGGCTATGTTTAGAATGACTTTTCTGTGCATATTGCCTAGTGTATGAGCCCACCAATATGTGTCTTGCAATATATTTGTTGACTAGGGTGATATGTGTCTCTACACCCAGGGACAAGAGTATCTGTGACAAGATCTGCAGTCATTGTGGATGTGCACTGGTAGATATTTAATTGTGCATGAGTGACATTGGGCCCATCCACCCTGTCCCCCCAGTCCCTGGTTGTTACTCACCGTGTTGCTGATGTTGCTGGTCCTGTTCAGCAGTGTCCTGTCCCTGGACTCCAACCACCGACTCCTCGCAGATGACTGCGGACACCTGTTCCTCCAAGGCATCTAGCTCCTCCTGTGGCGCTGGACTCCCACCTCCGGTCTGTAGTGCTGCATTGCGATTGGCCGCCAGTTTCTCCTTGGTCTTGCGCTTAGCATCATGCCAGCGCTTCTTGCAGTCGTTCACTGTCCTCCTCACCTCTCCGACAGCATTCACCTTGGCTGCGATGGACTGCCATATTGCATTCTTTGTCCCCAATGACACAGTGGAGCTGACAAACAGCTGCTGTTGTTTTTCTGTCACCTCCGCAATCAGGACCTGGTTTTCCTGCTGGCTGAACCTGGTTTTCCTCTTCCCCTTCCCCTTGCCCTTCTCCTGGCTCTCTGGCTGGTCCTCCTGGCTGTTTGGGGTGTTGTTTTCTCTGCAGTACTGGGTCCAGCTTCATCCATGGTTCTTTTTAAAAAATAAAAAAAACATTTAATCAGTTTGTGATACTCTGCGGGCGCTTTGTAGTCGCTTTTCCGGCCTAACGTGAAAAAAAGTGGCATCACGCTAATTTGCGTGCAGTTTCTGGCCGCTGACTGGCCTGCAGCCACTTTTTTCACGTTAGCGGCAAGGGGCCCGATTCACAGAACTAACTTAAGACAAAATCCTAAACTTACTACCATTTTGGTATTCACAGAAGGCACTTACTCATTTTGGTATTCACAGAAGGCACTTACTTACTCATTTTGAGTAACTTACTCATTTTGAGTAACTTACTCATTTTGGTATTCACAGAAGGCACTTACTCATTGATTAGTAAGTGCCTTCTGTGAATACCAAATGAGTAACTTACTCATTTTGAGTAACTTTACTCATTTTGAGTAACTTACTCATTTTGGTATTCACAGAAGGCACTTACTCATCAGTGAGTAAGTGCCTTCTGTGAATACCAAAATGAGTAAGTTACTCAAAATGATTAAGTTACTCAAAATGAGTAAGTAAGTGCCTTCTGTGAATATCAAAATGAGTAAGTGCCTTCTGTGAATACCAAAATGGTAGTAAGTTTAGGATTTTGTCTTAAGTTAGTTCTGTGAATCGGGCCCAAGATTTTTATCGCTGTGAAGCTGTTTTGCTGTTTTTAACGTTGACATTTTCCGCTTAGATGAGAAACTATCGCCACGTAGCGTCGGCTTGTACATACGTCGCTAACGTGGCGATAGTTTGCGGCGGTGCGCGGCGATAAAAATGTTGCCACTAACTAACGTTAGCGATATTTTTCGCTGGTTCTTGTACATATGCCCCTAGGTCTTACAGTAGTAAAGTTTTGTCATTGGTAGGCAAAACTGCATAAAATTCAAAAGCTTTTAGAATTAACACAAGTACATACATACAATTCTTACAAGAAATTAATAGCAACTATCTCCATATGATTTCCTTACTGGATGTAAACAACTAATCAATTTCTCATCTATTTCATTGAAGTCTAACAACGCTCTGTTAAATTTTTCAATCAATCTGGTTTTGGTAAAGTCAAATCTTGAATCTATCGATCCCTTCCATGGATCCATCACAGCCAAAACTGTCCATTAAATATCACGTGAAGTCCCATCTCATCAGAGTGTTGGACTAGGGATGCCCGTTGTGTGTGCCATCAAATTCTGTATCTATGTTGGACAATCATTTTCTTTACCTCCTGGTCGTTTGCAGCAAGTAGGTGGAATCTGACTTTAAGATCTTGCAGGTAGTGCCTTCTACCAGGTATCTGACACCGTCTTTCTTGTTCGATGGAGACTGGCTCAACCACTGGTGCCTCTCCATAGAGTAGAGAAGGTCATGAAGAATTTGTATTATGTGATATTTTACTTAATGAGGTTTAGTGTGTCAGGTCTCCTTTAATGTGGGTTAATATATCCTATTCTGATTGGATATTTTCTTTGTTCACCATAGTGATGCCCTGCATGTGAATATTGAAATAATTTTAGAACAGAAAGCGAACTCAAATGACTAAAATTACTATCCTTCCTATATTCCGTTATATTGCTTTAATCCTCTGCTGACCATTTTTATGCTTAAAAAGAGAGTACAAATGATCTAATAACATTTGAGACTGCATGATTTGGAATATGCTGACCCTCATTACAAGTTCTTCAGGATAGGGTGTGATTTTCACCACATGTGGTAAATACCATTACCCCATGATGAAGAATTTACCATATGTGATAAAGGCTTCCTATTCCAAGTTTTTGAAAGGAAAATAATGCATAATATGCAAAATCTGTTTTAATTCACGACATCCTGCATGTTTTTCCTTTTTTCAGGGCCTTTTCTCCTGGTAAAACCTTAGGACTGTCCTAGAACTGTCCTTACAGAATTTATCAGGGGAAAACTGTGAAGGTGTGATAAGTATCACACAACTCGTAGTTTCAAGCCCTGTGCAAACAGGCGTTTGAACAGCATCAGAATGCAGCCCTTAACTTATGAGAGCCCTTGAGTGCAATAATTACCTCCAATCACACTATTTCCCTTTTCTAATTGGGAAAACCATGCTGATTTTAGTGCTCCTTGCACCAAAAATCCATTTCTCCCTGTTAAATTTCAGCAGGCAATTTTGACTGCTCAATTTTAATCGAGATAATAATTGTATAGCCTCTTTGTGGCCACTGCATTTGTACTGTGTTAAACAGAAGGTCTACATATCTATATGCATGGACATTTTCAAGTTTGGAATTGTTCAAATGTCTGCTCTTTAGTGGTTTTCTCAATGACGTCATAGAGTTTGTCTTACTAGTCTTTAGGATCATGCACCAAGTTAAGAGATTGTCAAGTCTAGTCTTTGTTGCATCCCAACTTCTGGATGGGGCATTAATACAATGTTTTAGCACGAAATAAATAATTCCATTACAGAATGGTGGTTCTGATCTTCCCACTGTTTAATGTTCGAATCTGTCAAAAATATTCTTTAGTAGAACCTTTTGGGCGAACAAAGCTACTACTATGTAATAAATGGGTGGTGTTCCCTGAAGACTGTTTGAGCACACAATAATCACTGGAAATCATGGACCCAGTCAAGCAAATGATAGTGGACAGCGTTTGCTAATGCCATACCACCCAGGAGTGGCATTGATAATAGCCTGTAATTAGAAGGGTCATTGTTGCATTGTGATTCACATATACTTGTACTGCATCCCCTCTATGCACATGCCTTGTTTTCCTTTGAGCGCATTCTACAATCCACGAGAATGTTGATCGTGAATGTTCTTGGATGCACTTCATTATTACTGTTGCTGTCCTGCCTTCAGGACAGTATGCTGTGCTGCTCCAAATAAACTTCTTAATTTTTCTGGATTGTGTTTTTTTGCAACAATTGGTGACGAGTTACTGAGGTATCCTGCCATTTCTGCAGCACATACCTATGGAAATTGAAATTTGGTTGTTTTTGGGTTTTTTGTTTTCCTTCAGCGATTTTTGATTTCTACTATGGATTTTTTTAAATGGCTATTGTAAGTGGTGGAGTATGCGAAACTGGATTTTCAATCAAAAGGAATCTGAGGAGGCATGTATTTAAGAAACTGCTTGGCGAGGGAGGTGTTTACCTTCAAAAGGAAAAAAAAAAACCACCACTCACCGTTTTTCGTTCCTCCACTGAATCTTTAGCTGCACTCCAAACTTCGACGACGTCTCCGACAGCAGAGAGGTGCACTGGGCGGTCCAAGATTACATATTTCCTACGTCTCAACACAATACGGCCTCGTAACGTATCCATGTCATTACGTTACTTAGAAGCCATCTTGGTCAAAATGAAATAATCCGTAGAGCAATTACCGGTGCTTGGAAATCGCTTACCGCCCACTGCCCATAGCGATTTACTCTACAAGACAATGGACCATAACAAAATATCGGTCAGTACCTAATAATAATAATCGCCAACGGGCAATATTTTAATCATTTACATTTTGTGTTACTGTGTTTAGGATCTGCGTGGGGAATTTTATAAAACGTATTGAGAAAGTCCTTGCCATGAGGTTTAAACAACCAGCCAAATTCCTACAAGTTAAAGGGGAACCTCCCATTCTATGGATGAGGTGGAAAGAGGAATTCTTTACATATATAAAAGCTATAGATGGTGAATGTATGGGGCAGAAAGGAAAAAGAATAACTTTTTACATTGCCTTGGATCAGAAGGGCAAGTGGTATTCAGAGCACTACCTCAGGTTAGGCCACCCGAAGGACAAGAAATAGATGTTTATAAAGAAGCTATTTTATGGACAGAGTTAAGGTTTAAACCCACCCCTAGCGTGGCTTTGAACAGGTTCAAATTCTACACTAGAGCACAAAAGGAGGATGAATCATTTGATGATTTTTTGACTGCCTTAACATGTTTATCTATGCATTGTAATTTTGGCAAAATTACGGATGAAATGATCCGGGATCAGATCATAGTCCATGTGAAAAGTAAAAAAATCTTACACCAATTTAGAAAAATAGAGTGCATTTTAATAAATATAATGACACAAAAGCAAATTAAATCGGATCAGTGGACCAAGAGTTATGAATTTTGAAAGTTTTTAGTGAAAAACAGCATCAAAAACAAAAAAGCACCAACCCCAGGTATGTGGTCGTTCGTGACTGGAACAAAGTAACTAGTTAAAGCCAACTGCGATGGAGCGTTGGTCAGATACACATATCAGATTCACCCTGTTTAAGAGTAACCTTTGGACTTAGAAGAAATTCTCAAGATTTCCTGGAGAAGGTAGCGTCATCAGCTGTAACTGAGAGGAGGTCGTCGATGGTGAATCCAGCAATAATGGTGGGAAAAGTTCAAAGCAGGAAAAGCTGGATTTTTAGGCCGAGGAGTTCCTCCTTGTCAATGGGGTGCTGGTCGCTGTCAAGCTCGGTGAAGATCTCTACCTTCGGATTAATACGTTTTTCTGGAGCTCGAAATACTCCATTAGGATGAGGCTGCAGACTGCAGCCGAAGAGGGCTCCACAAGTCTGGATACTGTTGTTGAGAGGTCCAGCTGACAGGGATTTGCTGCTGCGAAATAGAATGAAGCGTTGCTGCGGCAAAGTAGATCCCATCGGCGATGCACCTTTGTCAGGTTGGCTTGGAGGTAGGTCCCAGTCTCCTGTCAGTTCTCAGCGCAGGTTTTGCCCAAAAGAAATGTAAGTCACAGGGTATGGGTTTTGGTAGGAGGAGGCCACTTTAGCATCACACCAAGGGTCCAGAACCTGGAGGGGCACCACTTGGAGACTAGGACTCACTCCAGCAGCAACAAGCAAGTAAATTGCAGGGTCTCTGGAGCTTGTTGTGTCCCTTTAGCTTACACAGGAGGCCAGACAGCTAAACTTTGGAGTCACTCGGGTGCAGGCCCAGTCTTCCTTCTTCGGGTAGGAGGGCAGCAGGGTAGTCCTTCAAGCAGCAGGGCATCAGGGCAGTATTCCATAGGTCCAAAAGTGATCTGATTTGGGGTTTCTGGGCACCACCTTTTATACCCAGTGACAGCCTTTGTGTGTGGGGGGCAACATCTGGCCCACTTCTCCTTTCTGGGCTTGGGTCCCAAATATCTGGGGTGACAAAAGGCTAGTGTCAGCTTCCTTTGTGTATACTGCAGGCAAGTTTTTTGAAGTGTAAATGGAGCTAGGTATAGTTCCACCCCAAGTCACTCTGTCAGGCCCATCCTGTCCACATGTAGGCATTCTTTGTCTCACTATAGCAGTGCACAGAGTCCTAAAGTCAACAAAAACAAATTGAGCAAAACAGCACAGGTGAAGGCAGAAAGTTTGAGGTGAACCAGCAGAGACGGCCAAGTACAACAGTTAGGCACATGGTAAATCAGGGCTTTCACTTTCCAATATGGAGAGTTACTACCAAGTGGCAGAGCTACAGTTTGTTACTTACTTGTGAGTTTTCAGAAATTTTGTTTTGACAGTCTGAATGGTTTGGTTAATTTATCTCCTTACACCCTGCAGTGCACTTCTCCTGATATTGTATGTTTGAGGGATGGTAACTTTACACATGGGTGATCTGCATACATAAAATAAATTCATAATCTTCATGGATGGAAAGATGGTATAAGGGAGTCATAAAATTACATTTTCCCCAAAGCAGTAAACTACTTAATGTTGCCAGGGACACCTAAAATACGTTCCCAGATGTCCCTAAAGCACCCTGGCTACTATCATTAGTCCGGTGGCAGAAAGTAAGACAGCTTTCTACTATACCAGAGCGTGGACAGAGCTGTGAAAAAATGATGCTGTAAGTAACAACTGGCAGTGAAAGTTAGGTGCGAGGCAGACAGTGGGGCAATCAAAAATCACCAGGTCCAGATGCTTTTGCCAATCTGTTTGATCTTGATAGGGGAAGGTATATTGGCAGATAATTGGAGAGGAAATTTCAATATTACAATATATAAGAAAGTGGAAAGGGATGACCCCTCTAATTACAGGGTATTATCAGTGCTTTGGAGGAAAATAAACTCCTGTTGGCTCATAAAGTGAGTCTGAAATAGATGGACCCAAAGTCATACAATTCACAGATTTCAGTAACAATATTGCCATTGACCTCCCAGTGTCCCATGAAAAAAGGAGAGTCCACATACCTAAAGCTCTGGTGCCTAGCTTTATTGTGGGGGACAACATAGATCAGAGGTTTCACTATGAGGTAGCATTAGAATGCACAGGGTCCCTGAGGGAGATTGGGGAGCCAGTCTTTGGAGTCACATACACACTGAGGAGAGGATTTATTGTTGGCCGTTGGGAAGAGTGACAGAGTGGAATACCCCCTGATGAAGGCAGCCCTTATCAGGAAATATGGACTAACTCCTGAAAAGTATAGGCTGAAGTTCAGGGACAGTCAGAAGCTGCCCCACCAGCCTTGGGTGGATTTTGTTGAGTATTTCAGTAAGGCACTGGATGGTCGGGTGAAGAGTAGTGAAGTAAACATTTATGAGGAACTGTACAATATCTTTTCAGGAGAGCAGATGTTCTGCCTTTGTTTTCCAGAGTTATGCCATCACCTAATAAATAGCATGCTCCCTAGTCCTAAAGAGCTTGCCAAGGAGGCAGACTGCTGCCTCTGCACCATGGTCTAAAAGAAGGTACCAGGGAGTGACTACAAGAAGGGTGCTTCAGGTACTTCCCAGCAGAGTAAGGGTGAGGTCTAAGGTGACACAGATAGGTCCCAGAATAAGGTGGGAGAAGGGTTCCCATGCCCCTTCTCAAAAACAGGGAGTAGGTTTTGGTGAGCAATGGCCCACGGTGCCCCATTTCGAACCCTGTAGCTTTGAATGTCCTCAGTTAGGACACAAGTGGGGGGACTCCGTCTGTCCCAAGCAATCACCCATTTGGAGAAACTCTACAGGGGTGGCCAATGTGGCCTTAGGTGGAAGTAGTCCCTCGGACCAGAGGGTAGAACATGCCATGGTCTCCCTAAGTAGGGAGATAGACTAAGAGGGTAGGCCTCGTGATCCCTAAGGGTGGGAGTTGCAAATTCCATCATATCACAATAAATGGGATCCCTGTCACTGCTCTGAGGGATATTGGTACCAGCCAGACCACGGTAGTGGAAAGGCTAGTTTCTCCAGATCACTACCTGACAGGACATGTGTGTAGGGTAAGCCAAGCTCTTGGGCAGGACTTTGTCCTCCCTATGGCTCTGGCAACCCTAGAATTTGGTGCGGAGGTGGCACTGAGGATGGTCATATGTAGTCACTAAATACCCGTTGTGAGAAGCTGGCCTGGTATATGATGTCCACTTATGTAAGTGGGCACCCTGCACCAGTCCAGACAACCCTTATTGTGATTTAAGAGGTCTTAGACAACCTTAGAAGCTCTCTAAGTGGTAGCTGTGGAGAGCAGCCTTCAGGCTTAGTCCAGAAGGAGTGTAAAGCAGCTTGTTTCACCAGAATGCAATTTTATAGTATAGATTAAGTGAAAAAGAACCACACAAGGTATTTATAAAAATATGTATTTATTATAATATACTCTCTAACACGTTTAGATATCTCCTACCTGGATATAATCATATTGTACACAATACTTTGCAAAGAAACACAGTAAATAGAACAGAATACACAGTGGACCCCAGGGGGGACCAAACCATATACTAAGAAAGTGGTATAAGAACCACAACTCGGGTCAAGACAATGTAGTGAGGGTGTAGAAGTGCTGGGGGCCCAAGGAACCACCCAAGGTGAGTAGGTAGGGACCCCACAGAGAGCGTGTGCAGTATGGGAGCACGACCGCGTGCTCTGTACAACTCTACGGGCATGCCCCCAGAAATTTTGGCACTCTTAATTAGGTTACACGAAGAGAACTTTGCCCGGGTAAGATGGGGTAGCCAGGGACAAGTCACTGATCCCATTAAAATACAGTGGGGGGTTCGACAGGGCTGTGTCCTGGCCCCAACCCTCTTTTCTCTTTACATTAACCAAGTGGCTGAGCTCCTATCTTCCATCCCAGCAGATGCTCCCTCGTTAGCAAACCAAAAATTCGCCACCTAATTATTTGCAGATGACACCCTGCTTGTCTCAAAACCCCCCATGGGCCTACAAAAATTACTAAACCAATTCAAGATCTTCTGTGATTGGAGGGGCTTGGAAATTAACACCTCCCAAACTAAGTTAATGTTGCTGAACCCCCATAAGTCTTTTAAAGGAATCCTGTTCTTGGACAATGCTCCTCTTGAGAGAGTGAGCTCCTTCGATTACCTGGGAATCAAACTATCGGAGGGTATAGCCTGGAAATACCAGCTCAATAAGGCCTACCTCAAATTCTCCCAGTAACCGGGGCTCTGAGGAAGGAGCATTGTCTCTCCTACACCAAGCCAATAGCACCTGCACTGAAATTATATAGCTGCAAGGCTGTGAGCAGTGCCCTATATGGGGCTGAGCTGTGGGGCATGGCAAGCGTAAGTGACCTCTCAGCAACGGAAAACAAGTTTCCTAGAAATCTGGTATCTCTCCCCCAAAGTACCCCTCTTTGTCCATTAAAGCTTGATTTGGGCATTAAGCCTATCAGTGACTTAGCGAAGCTTCGCCCCCTGCTATTTTGGCAGAGAATGGTCACCACTCTTGAATTGGCACCCTACGCCACAGCTTTTAATGAGGTTTGTGCCCTGGATACCATGAAAACATTGGCTGGATCAAACATGTTAAAAGCCTTTTGTCCAGCATCGGCCTATAAGGACATAGTATCGGCTGCCCACCAATCCACACCAGAGGTCAGATTAAATTACTATATTGGGCATGGGTTGAGCAAAATGCACACTCCAACATCAATCAGGGTAGACTAACAGAAGAATTTAAAGATTTGAAAGCCTGCTGCTCCTTAGAAAGCTATCTTGATATTTTTAAGGTGCCAGCCGACAGGAAGCTTTATATTCAATTCAGGCATGGCAGTCTGCCAATCAACGCTTTTACGAACTCTTGGCTGATTAACAAAGCTCAGCCTAAGGGCTACCCTTGCTGCCCGTGCCCACACGAATCGATAGGCCATGTTCTCTTTGCTTGTACAGCATATGCGAAACCTAGGGGCAAATGGTTAGCCCCAGTTTGTAGACAACTTGGGACTCAAGACTCCAGAGTGGCCCTGCGCATAGTGAAATCAGATGCAAGACCTCTATTTGCTTCTGCAACTGCGAAATTTCTGGGCCACTCCTGGACGATCAGAAGAAGGGCACTGACAATTCCCTTACCTACCCCTAAGAGCCAAAGATGTGATGACCCGCTTTAACAAGATTAATTGGCATAATGGTCACAAATTTTATAATGTAAATAGTCATTTTATCGGTAAACACCAACACATTTTAATTCTTCCTTCCTTGTTTTACTGTAAATACTGATGTTTTTAAAGAATTATATGAATTTTGTTGTGTTATGTCTTGGAATGTAAATTTAGGGTCTGACTATCGCATAAATCTCAATGAATGCATTTGCATTTGCATTTTACATAAGGGTCTCAGCCACTTCGTATAGTAACCTTTGGCTTGTCTGTGGCATCAAAAGCCATGAATTATATGACAATTGCCGCACCTAGGTATCTTTTGCATGCTGTTACAGTCTTGTCAACTTTTGTCATCTCTTAACTGTATCTCTTTCTAAAATTTACCCACATGTTGGTTTTAAGCCGGAATGTACGATGTTTGTCTTGAATGTTTGTATCTTTTATGGTATTTTACCGAAATAAAGAGTTTGTTGATAAACTCTACGGGTAAGTCGCGGTTGAATTTTTAAGGATTAAGGACCCTTCCTAGTGGACCCTGAAGAAACCCCATGGAAGACAGAAGGTTGGAGAGCCACTCCACCCGTGGATACCCTAGTACCCACGTTACCTACACCAGGGAAGCCGGGTGCATACATGTGAAGTGGTGTCGGAAACCGCCGTCTAACCCAATGGAGGACTTCGGGAAAGTGCCGCTGTTGAAGAAGTAGAAAAGGTCCGGTGGAATCCGAAGGTGGATTCAAGATGAGAGGTACCTGCAAGCAGAGGGGACAGAGTCTATGTCACTCAGGGGTGACCAGGAGACATGGAAGACGAATGCTCTCCGATGTCTGGTGTTGCAGGATGGGTGACAATGACCTTGACTCTGCGGCTCTAAGGACCAGGCGATGCTGAGGAAGACCAGGAGCCGTGCACGAGCTGTCTCACAAAGGATGTCGAGTGCTGAGGGGTCGGTGTCCGGCGGGAGCACCAACAAGCCTTGGTAAGTGCAACCAATGCAGGAATTGAAGAAGGAGCAACGTCCGGACCAGCATGGTCCAGGGGACTCACCAAAAGCAGGGGAGTCAGGGCAGGCCCCGAGCAATCAGGGGAGACCAAAAGAAACAAAGGTGACCCTCAAATGGACCCACAGGCCGGAGGCACTGGAGTCACGACAGGACCTCAAGCAGCTCACCATAGGATGCAGGCCACGATGCACAACGATGCAGTGTGGCTGAAGATTATGGTCTCTGGAGATGCTTGAGATGGGGCTACTTGGAGCCCAAATATCTTCTTGGAAGGAAGCCAACAAGCCTTTGCAACTGCAAGTTGACGCGGTGCACTGGTTCGGTTATTGCAACCCCATGAGGGATACTGGCCTCAAACTTGGTGAGAGGGCAGGGCAGGCCTCTGGAGCTGTGGAAAACCACCACCTCTGTTGCACAACCTTACGGAGTCCGGAGGAGCTCAGGATCAGCACACCGGTCGACTTAGTTGCGGTGCCTGCAAATGCAGGGGAGTGACTCCTTCACTCAAAGGGAGATTCCTTCAGGTGTTTTTGATGCCCACAGGCCTTGGAAGGTTTGTGTATGGTGCACAGGCACAGACGATGCAGCAGACTGGAAGGGAGAAGAAGTCGAGCCCAAACGAAGTCCAGAGTGCCCAGACAGTAGAAGTAGAAGTGGTGTCTGATCTGAATCATGTCCCACAATGAATCTAGGGACCCACCCACAGGTAAGCCCTTAAGTACCCTTAGGAAAGTGTTAGGACGATTCAGGGGACCCTCCCAGTGGAGGGTCTGGACAGGGGGGAGGTTACTCCCAAGTCCTTTGTCCAGTTTCGTGCCAGAGCAGGAGCCAATGGCTCCCAGGACTGGTTTGAACTGGACTATGCACAGGGACACCAAATGTGCCCCTCATGCAGACTTAGTGGTGCTGGCAAGCGCACCCACCAGGTCCCAATACACTAAATCCTGTCTGGGAGGTGGTCACACCTCCCTGTGACAGGATGCCTATTGTTCTGCCTTCCCCTGCTCGAGCTTGGCTCAGCAGCAGGAGGGCAGAAATGTGTCTCTGGTCAGCAGCAACCATTTTGTGCTGTCCGGGTCTAGAAAGTTGGCACCAGGAACACTGAGAGCCTAACAGAGGGCTCTTCCAGTGCTTGGAATCATACCTCCCACACCGTTTGCAGTGTGGGGGTATGATTCCAACATGTTTGATACCAAACATGATAGGATTCGTTGCAGCCTTTTTAGAGATGGTCATCGCGTAATTACGCGGTGCCCCTCTATATAGTATATGGCTGCTTCCCTGACAACCTGGGAGAATGGGCTCCATAGTCCGTAGGGGCACCCTCTCACTTAGAAGCAAGCACCCTGCCTTCAGGATTGATAAGGCCTGCTATAGGGGTGACATAGTTTTTAAGTGCCTGTGACCCTAGATATAGGAAACCTATATCTTTAGTAAGTGGTGCTAGCACCAACTTACACAGGCTGCAATGGCAGACCTGTAGTTCCATTTTGCATGGTCTCCCATGGGTGGCATAATGCATGCTTCAGTCCATGGGGGACCTCTGGGGTACCTATGCCCTGGATACCTTAGTACCATATACTAGGGACTGATGAGGGTACCCCAGTATCCAATCTGGGATGTACCTAAGTACTGAACATACCAATTTAAGGGAGAAAGCAGATAGACTGGGGTCCTGATTAGCAGAATTACAGTCAGACTAGTCAGTAACAGCTTAGCACCAGGCAGAAAGTGGGGGTAACCGTAAAATCAGATACTGCTTTCCTACACCCATTAACTGCATTCTATTAAATGAGTTACCACCAGTGTTACAAGAACTGAGAGGGGTGGTCCCACAGGGTGCCCTGGAAGCTCAGATTTCTGGAGGTACTACTTCCAAACGGAAGGTACAGGGGCCCAGATGGAGGGGCAGGAAGTGGAGACAGTCAACAGTGGAGTATCAGTGGATCAGGGCTGGCAGCTCTGATAGGAGAGCAGGGCAAGGCTCAAGGCTGTCCCTGTTGAGGCTAATTCTAATCTAGGGGTGCTGCCAGCACTGTCACAGAGACAGAGGAGAGGAGACCTGGCCCCATGACACAGACAGAGTGTGTCACCCTTGAGGGGGCGGTTCCTCCCTGGAAGTCCTGGCTTGCCAGGCCCCTGTTGACCTTAAGGGTACAGATCCTGGACTGAGAGGCCAGTCGCAGGATACCACCCCAAAGATGGTGGGAAGGAGAGTGGAAGTAAGGTGCCTAACACCTGGGGCTGGCGCTCTCCACTCTGAGAAACCTCAGGGATCTGGAAGAACTGTGAAGCAAGTGGAGAACACCTTGCCAGCCCCAAGGCTGGCAGTGAGGCCTGCTCAAGGCCTCTGCTTGGAGTCTCCACCTGACCCGGGGCCTGGCTCTTGACACTGACAGCTATCAGAAACCTCTGTTGGTTGTTTGCCTTATGGGCAGAGTTTTCCTTGGGTTGGGTACAGAAGTCTGGTCCAAGGGGCGGAATTGGCCACACTACTTTGTTTGCCATAGTGGTACTGTTTACATACTGGGATGCATGTGTGAGCAAATTAAAGTTAGGGGTCTCACAGATGGGGTCCACACGAGGAAAAGGGTTCCCCAAGGGTCAGTTGAGTATTAACAGAGGGATCAACTAGGTTCGAAGGACATAGAACTGACAAGTGCATTTGCAGAAGAGGGGCATTGTCCATGTTCTATCACCTGAGGAGAAAAGCCCGTCAAGGTATTGATTAGTCTAGCTTTTGGCTGGAGGGTTGGTCCTGGCCCTCTCTGGAGTATCACCCCAACCTTTTCAGGTCGAGCATTCGAGACCTGTTGTAATTTTTTATGTTGGCTTAAAGCCATCCCCCAGCTTTTGATTTGTTTGTTTCAGTGTCCTTCAAAAATCCTTGCTTGCCAGTGGTCAGTCCTGCCTCTTTGTCCCTCCTTTCTCTCTTCTGTTCCTCCCATGCAGCAGGGACTGTCTCATCACTGTCTCATCACACTACAGTTCTTTGTCTGTTCTCTAGGGACTACTTTTTTTCTTGGTTCCCTGCTCTGTTTCTGTTTGCCTGTGTGTAGTTTCGGCACCATAGTTCATTACTCCCTCCCACCTCCTCCATAGTTTTCCTCCCTCCCACCTCCTCTTAATTCCACAGTTGTATTGGGGGCACGTCTTGCGCCAAGCCTCCCGCTTTGTTTGTTATATTTTTTAAGCTTTTAGCAATTTTCCATGTCGAACGTCATTTGGGATTTTTTTTGGTAGGATGTTTGGTTTTGGGCTTTGTTTTAAGGAGGATTGGGCTGGTGCAGTATTTGTTTTACAGCCAATGTGCATCTTAGCCTTGCACTTGTTGGGCTTTGTTTTAAGGAGGATTGGGCTTGTTTAATGTTTGTTTTACAGCCAATGTGCATCTTAGCTTTGTGATCTTACAAGCACTGGAAGTTAAGCGCATGAGCAGCTTTCTGTGGCCATCTGGCACTTCCTGTTTCATGGCAGATGTTCATGGCAGTATTGGATAGGCTCTGTGCTGTTCGCGTGTCCGGAGCTAGGAGGAAGGAGCTGTATGTGTATGGACTGCTGTAATTCCCCATGTTCGCTCTACTCCTGTCAGTGCTAGATAAGAGGAGGAGGGAGGCTGTATGCGGCATCCTGCCATCTCATCGCTACTACACGCATCTCCAGCAGAGAAGCATCCCTCCCAAGCCTTCGCAGCACTCGCAGCTAAGCGCCCGGTTCTCAGCTGCGCCGCTCGCTTCTTCCCCTGCTCTGTGCTCTGTACCTTGTCACAGCGCCAGGGCTCCTGGTCGGTCGACATTTTCACACCGAGAGGCTAGTTGGCCTCTTCATGTCTTCCCAGCCTGCCTTCTGTGTACAGTTACCATGGGCCAGACAGGAGGGCAGCACTTTAAATGCAGACGCCCCCATCCCCCCTTCAGGGGGCCTCAGTGCTTCTATTGCATGCTGATGACCGACGAGGAAGTACCTTTACTGTAATTACCAGCCGGGCAGGAGGTGTGTAAAGGCTGGGCATTCCTGGAAACAGAAGCGGAAGCTAGAAGGGGGTGTTTCCTGTAAATTAATCATCGTGTTTTTATGTGAGCTGTTTAGTGAAACTACTTCTTGCCCTCCGGAAATTAGACATTTACTCAGCTGGCGAGTGCCTGTGTGTCAATGCTTATATAAGTATGTGAGGGCTGTCTGTACCTGTGTGTTTCTTCATATGTGGTTGTGCAGTGTGTGAGGTGACTGCACCATTCGTGTCAATGTGTGTTTGTGTATCTTGTTGGGCGGTGGAGGCGGGCATGACCTTTTTTCTTCACAGTTAAATGGAAATGAGCCCCTGGCAGAAGAGGGTGGGAGGAGGCATCTGACAGTGCGCGCGACATGTAATTCAATGGGGAGAGGACGAGCTTACCGTCGATTATAGGGGGTATATGCACATATACATCAACTGCACATACGATATTGTAGTGATTTATGCTTAACGCTAATATTTATTTGACATGACTGCAGTTGTAAATAGGTTGAACATGATAGGAAGTGTGTTCGATTGCATGCCTGCATTATCAGAGGCTATATGTACACTGGACAACTCATTCCTCCAATAAGGCGGCCACAGCTTCCCCCTGATCTCCTATTAGCTCGGGAGTGTGGTGCCCACCAGGTGCAGAGAAGCCCATGGGGTTGGCAGTACAGGTGCCTGAAGCTGCTGGTGATGGACAGAGGAGGATGGGAGAGCATGCATACACCATAACACCCTAGGTTTCTTTGATACGCCGATGGGTCTATTTTGAACTTGTATTGGCTGAATCCAAAAACATATTGGAGTTTGTTGAAAACATTAGAAAATGTTTGTCATCAGTTCTCTTGAAAGGCGGGAGCACATGTGCATTACATGGCAAAAATGTCAGGAAAATGTTGATGATGAGATCGGTGATGTACACATACATTTT
Organism: Calotriton arnoldi; assembly: GCA_963921515.1. Classification (NCBI taxonomy): domain Eukaryota; kingdom Metazoa; phylum Chordata; class Amphibia; order Caudata; family Salamandridae; genus Calotriton; species Calotriton arnoldi. The sequence goes on along the minus strand of CAWUFW010001612.1, from coordinate 199,259 downwards.
AACGCTTAGGTCGCCAGGCCTGGATCTCAGTCTGTGACCTGCTGGTTGCTCAGAGAACTTGTAGGAAGTATGTAGGTTACCGAGCTACCCTCATCAGGATGCAGGAGTGCACCTATTTTGTTAGGGGCCTTGCACATGGAGAGAAAATGCTAATAGCTATAGGTTTTGTACCTAGTATTTGATGGTGGCACAGTGATACGGTGTCTGTCTTCTGACCCTAGGCGCCACCACCTCAACATTGCCGGTCTTCCGCATTACCTTCCTTCCTGTCCAATGCATTGCCTGTCTTCCGGTCCACCTGTTGCCTTTTTTCCAGTCCCACCTGTTACCTGTCCAAAGTCCTTGCTTCTCTTTCCCTTGATAATCGGTCCGGTGGGCGTTGTAATAAGTTGTCTGCATGAATTGTGACCCCCCGCCTCTCCTGACACAGCAGCCGAGACCCTGCTGACGGTGAGTGCGGACACATTATGTCAAATATTCCTTGCCCAGCCGCCTAAATGTTTTATGACTTGTGTTATTTAATGTCTCCTGCCGCCCTGGAAGGGAACTCCCCTGAAGTGCTGAACCCTAATGAAGGGGCCCTTGTGGTGAGGATGTAACGCATGTGGCGCCAGCCCATCCTGTGGGAACAGTTGCACATTTTAGCTCTGCAGAAAGCAGTGTTTCTCGTGTGCTGGGCATCTTTGTATCCCTTTTGTCTTCTCAGGTTTTATGGATTTCACAGCTTGGCATGTGTTAACACTGCCTCTACTGAAACGGACTTAAAAAAATGCTGCAACAATGTTGTGGGCTTTATCTCTGTGGCTGTGTGTGTGCGTCTGTGTCTCCATGTGTGTCTCTGTATTTTCTTTATTTTGCTGTTGCTGGTCTCAAGCATTTAATTTTGGGGTATGGATACTAATAGTGTGAGCTCTGTGTGTGTGTTTGTGCTTTATATGGGTGATTATGTGTAAGCTCTAGACGTGCTGTGTGTTGACAGTGTTTAAGGTGTGATTATGTGTGTGTGAGTGCATACTGCGTGGTGCGTTTGTTATGTTTCTGTGCATGAGGTGTCTGTATGTATACTGTGTGGTATGTAGTTGAGTGTGCATCATTTGTTGTAAAAGTTGCTTTTTTGTGAGAGTTAAACAGAATGATTTGCCAAAAAGCAAACCATGTGAAATATGATGGTTTTTTTTGTTGAACAGCACAGTGAAATTGATCAAAAAAATCCTCCTGCATCCACTCTGCTGGCAAACTAGACAAGTATTTGTAATGCAATAGGTCTCGCATTTATGAGAGTTTGAGCTATTGACATTTCAAATGACAATGCCTTTTATTTATATGCTGTTTTTAAAACAGATAAATAACAGGCATTGTCATTTACAATGCCAATAGCTTAAACTCTCGCAAAAGCGAGACCTATTGCATTGCAAATGCTTGTTGCTTTCCTCTCTCCTGTTTTGCTGAACTAGTTTTGTTGGCTTTAGGACTAACCAGTGCTGAAGTGCTTGTACACAGGTTAATTTCGTGACTTTTTGTGGATCACCTTCACACGGATTGTATTTATTATTTGAGAGGGGCTTCCACCCCTCTCAACTAATAACCCAATTTCTTATACTAATAAAACAGAACAGAAAAGTCCCAGTTCACTATTAGGGCAATTAATGAGTCTAATAATTCAACACCATCAAGTCCACCGTGTGGATTAGGTCATCACGTGCAGCAGTCTGGTAGTTATGAAAGCCTTCAATGGAGACCAAAATGTCCTCACTACTTGATGTTGCATCCAAATTACCCCTTTAATTCCTGAATAATGTAGGGAATGCACAGCTCTTGCAAGATGGACTATTCCCCCTACTCTGGTCAGTGACCGCCTTTACCTTGACCTTGGCCCTGGCTTCCTTTGAGCTAGTTCTGTCCATCCGCTATGCTGTTCACTCAGGGTGAGGGTCTAATAAGCCATGCAATGCTCTTTAGTGGGGTTAGAACCCCCCAAGTCAGCAGCCATTCCCCAGGGTCTACAAATACAAGGCACCCTACTAAAAATCCCAGACATAGATGCCCAGCGGGCTGAGGAAGATTGTTTGTCAGCAAGGAGTTTGGCAGCGTACAATGTGGTCACGCTCACATTCATGAGGCACCTATTGGTAGGGAATTAGTCAGGTTTTCCACTGATGCTATGCACACACTTCGAGAATCAGTTCTGATGAGCATTTTAGATGGATAAGAATAGGGCAAAGCATGAGACAATGGTAAGTGTGTTCTCCTGACATCAAGCCCTGCTCATGCTGAAAGGCCTGATATAATCTGAAGGAGAAGGAGTGTTGCCTTGTCCACCAGGCGACGCTTTTCCTCTTGTCAATGGTGCCATCCCTCAATTCAGGTTCTCTGCTGCTCCACCTAAGATCTAGTTAAAGTCTACCCTTAGCTTGAAAGATGCACCTCTGGTGTTTATTTACCCATAGGTTGAGCTTTCGATGCAGGCATACCGCTGATCAACACTGTGCTCAATCAAACTCCCAGGGTCAGGTATGATAGGGGCTGAAGTTAATCATGGCAAAGCCACCTGCCTGTTTCTGAAAATTGCTTCTATTTCAGGGAAGTATTTGATGGCATGTTCTGAGACTGCCTCAGAAAGGTGGAGGCTTCAAAACAGATGTACTTTTCCCTCAAAGATCCTTTTAAAGGTCATCAATCTATCACGTCTCAGAAATAGGACAATTTATATTGATTAATCAAGATATTTTAAAAAACTTATCTTATTTAAGTAAGTGACACAATAAAAGATACATATATAGAAATATAGATCTGTAGCACTGGATAACAGAGATATTTTCACTGAGGTGTTCTGAGTGAGATCAAATAAACAACGAGATGAAAGTTCGACTTGTCTGCAATGTCACTTAGAACCACGAGGTAAAAAACATTCTGTGATCCACTTTTTGCCCATCTACAATTTTATGTTATGTAGGGCCCACCATCACCTAACCCCCTCCCCCCCCCCCCCACCCCACTATCAGAAACTACTCGGGCAGACGGGTAATGGGTGAGCTATACATAACATGGCCTGCTCTCTCAGATTAAAAAGAAATCATATCTGGGAGGGAACTGTGGCAGATGACAGAGGAAATGGCTGACTGAAGATAAGGGGGCCATTTTTCAGAGCAATGCATGGGCCCCCCTAAAATATTTGGGCCACATTCCAGTGGCAGATGTGTACTGTCCATATACTAGAAAAATAACATTATATAACATTAACGGCTGCACTGCGCCCATTCCAGGAATGGTACCATACTTGTGTATCTGCATTACAAAAAACAGCCAACAGTCGTTGTATTTGGTGGTCGTTGTTGGCCGCAGTTTTTTATTACTTATTACATACGCCATACCTGTGCAACTCCCCTGGACACCTTCTTGGGGCCGGGTCATAAATCATTATCATACAGTATTGCAAATTGGGTATCGCACAGTGTCAGTTAGACATCATAAATCATGGGTCATAAATCATAGGGTATCATAAATCATTCTGCCGCAATCGGTCATTATTTTGTTGTCATAAATCATTCTGCCTGATCATCATAAATCAGCAGCCATAAATCATTGGGATGTCATAAATCATTCTGTCACAATCTGTCATCAATTTGTTGTCATAAATCATTCTGCCTGAGCATCATAAATCATCAGCCATAAATCCTTGGCTGGTCATAAATCACTTGTTTGTCTTTTGCTCATTTGCATCTCCTAGGGTCGTAAATCACCCTGGCAGCTCGTTGATTGTTCTTTGTTGTTTTCCACGCCCCTTTGCCTGTGGGGGGCAGCCTTTCCCCGGAGTTAGGCCCCAACTCGCTACCTTGCTAGTCTCTTTTGTGCCCGCCGTCTGGCGGGGGCTGGGCTGCGAGTGCCGTCTCCGTTTGCTACCCCCCTGACAGCTCGTAGATTGTTCTTTGTTGTTTTCCATGCCCCTTTGCATGTGGGGGGTAGCCTTTCCCCGGAGTTAGGCCCCAACTCGCTATCTTGCTAGTCTCTTTTGTGCCCAGCCGTCTGGCGGGGGCTGGGCTGCGAGTGCCGTCTCCGTTTGCTACCCCGATTTTTTGTCAGGCATACTCACCCTGCCGTGAGGCATCCCAGAGTGAGTGGCCCTCCTTCTACACACCGCCCTGTCCGTTTTTTTCCATAACCAACCAATACACCTTTTGTTTCCGTCAGCACTGCGACACTGCTGTTCCTTAGGTGTGGGTGGGACTCGAAAATTGTTGGCGCCGCTCCCCCAGCTCACTGATGTAAAAGTGAGCTGCCCCAGGGGGAGCGTCGCCTTATATCACCCCCTTCCACTTTTCCCATTGTTCATGGAAGGGGAGCGGGGGCCTCAGGCGCGTTTCACCGCGCAGCGGTTCCCGGCGGCGTAAACCGGATCCGTTCCTTGTTGGGCTCTGGCGGCCATTATGGCGTCGGCCCTCGAGGCCCCCTTCGGGGGCGGCCTTTGCTATAACGGCCGCACTGCGCCCATTCTAGGAATGGTACCATACTTGTCTATCTGCATTACAAAACACAGCCAACAGTCGTTGTATTTGGTGGTCATTGTTGGCCGCAGTTTTTATTACTTATTACATACACCATACCTGTGCAACTCCCCTGGACACCTTCTTGGGGCCGGGTCATAAATCATTATCATACAGTATTGCAAATTGGGTATCGCACAGTGTCAGTTAGACATCATAAATCATGGGTCATAAATCATAGAGTATCATAAATCATTCTGCCGCAATCGGTCATTATTTTGTTGTCATAAATCACTCTGCCTGATCATCATAAATCAGCAGCCATAAATCATGGGTCATAAATCATTGGGATGTCATAAATCATTCTGTCACAATCTGCCATCATTTTGTTGTCATAAATCATTCTGCCTGAGCATCATAAATCATCAGCCATAAATCCTCGGCTGGTCATAAATCACTGGTTTGTCTTTTGCTCATTTGCATCTCCTAGGGTCGTAAATCACCCTGACAGCTCGTAGGTTGTTCTTTGTTGTTTTCCACGCCCCTTTAGCGTGTGGGGGTAGCCTTTCCCCGGAGTTAGGCCCCAACTCGCTACCTTGCTAGTCTTTTTTGTGCCCCGCCGTCTGGCGGGGGCTGGGCTGCGAGTGCCGTCTCCGTTTGCTACTCCCCTGACAGCTCGTAGATTGTTCTTTGTTGTTTTCCACGACCCTTTGCGTGTGGGGGGTAGCCTTTCCCCGGAGTTAGGCCCCAACTCGCTACCTTGCTAGTCTCTTTTGTGCCCCGCTGTCTGGCGGGGGCTGGGCTGCGAGTGCTGTCTCCGTTTGCTACCCCGATTTTTTGTCAGGCGTACTCACCCTGCCGTGAGGCATCCCAGAGTGAGTGGCTCTCCTTCTACACACCGCCCTGTCGGTGTGTTTCCATAAGCAACCAATACACCTTTTGTTTCCGCCACGCCGCCAGGGAGGCTTTCGTCTTCCAGCGGCTCCACCCTCCCTGTGTCGTCCGTCTTCACCTCCTGCTGCTCTTTATGTGCAGCCTGTCAATGCCCTTGCCCGAACTCGAGTGCTAGCTCACCAAACCTAGCTGTGGCTCCGGGAGGCCGACGTCTGGTAAGCTCTAACGGCGCTCTTCCCCCACAGCAATGATGTGCTCTGCCCCATCCTTGCAGTTATGTAGTGGCATGCCTGTGTCTTATTCAGCCTCTCCAGCACTGTCTCAGCTTGCCATTGGTCATACATGAAATCAAAATTGGGAGACAGTTAATACTGATTATGGGGGGCGTGATACAGCTATAACTCTATCTACAGCCTACCAACTGAAAACGAAAGGCCCTTAAACATGAGCTGCTGCAATATCAGGTCGTTGTCAGTAAATCAGTTAATCACCCATCTCTCAACGCCGCCATAATATGGTATGATGGTGCCCTGTGCCCCCTTACTGCACGGAATGCCCAGGGGCTTATATTCTAGAAGTAGGGCCCTGCTATTACCAGTCTGGTGTACCCCTTCTGCTGCAGAGCGCCCAGCAGTCCTGAGCAATGCTTGAGTTGATGGCGGCCCTTCTCGCTTTGGTTAGCCTGCTGATCATGCTGCTAGCTGCTATGACATGTCCGTTTCCAGGTCCTCCCAGGGAAGCACGCATTAATCCGATTCATCTACACCTGGTGACACATTTACCATTTTGTGCTATGCTTCAACCAGCCCTACCAGGCATGGCGTCCTGTGCCCGCTCAGAAAAACCGCAAAATTGCACATCACACGGGCACGCATCAGCTGGGAAACCCAGTCCCCTGTTATACTGTCATACTCAGGCGTAAAATATCGGGGAAGATCAAAATGGTTTTTTTTGTTGTTTTTTTTTAAGATTCAATGACCGCTCGTTGCTACAAGGTGCCTTTATTACTGAATCAGTTGTCAAAGTGGTAAACTTTTTAATTTAAAGTGAAGTTGGTTCCTTTGTTTATTTTCAAAAACATGCACCTGGTCATTATACTTATATTGGAGAGGAAGTCACGTTTGTAACAAGAATGTTAATGCTAATGTTACCAACTGGGAACCATGCAATCACGCCGACCGTGGAGTTCCCTACGGATTATAACTCGCTGATCGTTTTGAGGCTTCGGCTTCCAATCAGCCACTTGATTTAATCGTTTACCGCAGCCGCATGCCCTTTGTACCGTATAAACGGAGCGGCTAGACGAAGCCTCTTTAATTAACAGCGCTACAACGCGCTTGAAGCCGAGAAGCAGCCACGTGGAATCGCGAACGCTGCACCTCCAAATAATTGTGAGCTTGTGACCTGACTGAAGGGCGCAGGCCTTGTAACTTGCCATCAGCGCTGGGGGATAGTTTCCTTGCAGTGCCGTTGGCGCGGAGCGACGTGGCAGATAATTGATTATTGGCGGTAAAAGTGCCCCCCCGGCTCGGCGTTGTGCTGGGCACCGATTTTCTGCTTGGCGTCTACACAGTGCACACAGATTGACCCCTTGGCATCTACACGGTATTTGTCAGCGCCTCTTTCTGCGCCTCAGAAACGGGCTGTGAAGCCTCTTAGTTTGCAACCCGGCGCTGCCCTTGGTGGGAAGCGCCGCCGCGATTATTAATGCAGATTAAAGTGCTTAGAGTGTTTAATGGCCACAAGCTGCACGCCTTTTAATTAAGGAACGATTCCTAGCAGACCACATTCCTCACAGTGATATTCTCATGAAAATGATATTTACTTATAGATGTTCAAAAATGGGACAATATATTAATTTATGCGAAAAGCGCAAACGCCGCGTCCAACATCTCCTTCACTCCAGCTGTGCGTAGCGTCTTCTTTAGCGCGGAAATGAACATCCCCGCCCCCAGCCGTCTTTCCCCATTACTTCACAATAAATTCGAAGTCAGACCTCTTTGTTACTCATGCCTTCGGTCATCAGAAAAGGGGCCATCGTAGCTTTCATCACCCATCAAAGCTCCGCAGAGACACGCCATACCACTCTCTAACAATTGGGCAAAACTTTGAATTTTCCTCATATCCTCCTCAAAGTGTGGTCCTCACCTGGTACCTAGCTAGACCCATACTACCAAAATAAGAAAACCAAATATTCACCAACAGTTTGACTGACATTCATTGTCCCAGTATTTGATGAGGAGAAGCTGAGGGTCAGTGGTTTCATCCTGGACCTGTGCCCTCCTGGCCGCGATTTACCAATCAATTGGGAAAACTCATTGGAGAGCGGGGGATCTCTTTTCTAATCCTGTGCTAAACTCCCGATCCAATGTAAAACTTAGATTTAGAGACCCTGCAGTCTTGTGCATCTCTGCTTGTGGATGAGGAGATTAATTGTAAAACGACACGCTTCGCGTGACTCCTATCCACACAATGGTTTGTATGTAAACCAAGTGCATTTATTTCTAAATATACCTTGGATGAAAACGAACTGAAAAAACACGTTCTAACTTTGGCCCCCTGGCCTGCCCCCCCCCCCAGGCCATTTTCTCTTCACTGTGTGTCCTGGACGCCTTCTCATTTCACGTTTTCCCCCATGGCACATTGAGTGGTACTACTGAAGGCCTTTGGAGCTCTTTCCTCGTTGCCCATTGAGCAAAAGGGGGGGGCAGGCCGTGGCATGCCGGGATTCAAACCCATGTCAGCGACTTACTCCCGCCTCGCTGCAGCTAGCGCTTAAACCCCCTTCGCTATCAGCCTTACCTTGATGCCTGGGGAGCTGGGGGTCATGCCTCGAGTCTCCGGTCCCCTCTTGCCGTGGCCTTCCAAGTTCCGGCGGGGCCGTGCCGCCTCATGCTAGCTGGGTGCCTGCTGGTCCAGGTCACTCTGCACTTCGTCGTCGTCTCTTCAGGATGCCGCGCTGCCTACTTTCGCATCTGGATGCCGCGCGTTGGTTGAGAGCCCGGCCGCTTTGCCGGCCTCGCCATTCCGCTGCCTACGTTGTTCCCTGGGCCTGGAGGAGTGCTGTTTGACGCACCTCAAGCCGAGAGGCCGCATCGATGTACGCACATCAAGCCGAGAGGCCGCATCGGGGCACGAACACCGGGCGGCAGCACAAGTGGGGGATGGCGCGATTCCTGGAACCTGGGGAGAGTAACGCCGCAATGACCCCGGTAAGCACTCCAATCCGACGATGGGCTGGACTCGAAAATTGTTGGCGCCGCTCCCCCAGCTTACTGATGTAAAGTGAGCTGCCCCAGGGGGAGCGTAGCCTTATATCACCCCCTTTCACTTTTCCCATTGTTCTTGGAAGGGGGACGGGGGCCTCAGGCGCATTTCACCGTGCAGCGGTTCCCGGCGGCGTAAACCGGATCCGTTCCTTGTTGGGCTCTGGCGCCATTATGGCGCCGGCCCTCGAGGCCCCCTTCGGGGGCGGCCTTTGCTATAACCACAAAAACTGCAAATAAACCATTCATTTTAAGCACGGAGTTCGAGCATCTGGGGTGAGGAGGAGCAAAGAACAATATGAATGCTCCTTATAACTGCAGGCTCCAAGCAATTCCATAATGGGGAAGGGCCTTCAAGTGAGCATGTACTCCCTTTCGTTTAGAAAGGATGAAAAGCGCTGACGCCACCGCTGGCACAGTCACAGTGCCGCCTGTGTTCTCACCTACTTAAGTCTCTGGAGCCACGAGAGGGGCAGAAGAAACCGCCATTCTGCCGCCTCACTCTGGTCTACACAGCCCTTGACAAGGCAGGGTACAGAGGGGAAACGAGTGCTTTCCTGGTGACGTAACATCCGGTAACAACTTGAGTTTCACACTGTTGCCTTACTAGTTATTCACGCTAACGAATCTCTATGAGAGACATACATACATAACAGTTCCGTTAATCAATGTTACAATTCTATTTGTAAAGCGCTCCAGGACAGACCAAATACAAAACAAAAATACACGTTGTTGCATTTCTTATTTCTGTTGTCAGTCTCGTTCTTAGCCGCAGGATTGTTGGACAACCGCGCGCTCTCACATAAATCCACTTACTAAATCGTAATGAAATAATTAAAAGCCTTGGCTTTCTAATTCGATGGAACGCGAAGGTTCTGCCATGGTGAAACAGTGGACTTTTCCCAGCAGAGCGTTTGACTCTAACATTTCACTCATGACCAGCGCCTAATGATTCTGGGCATCTGTCCCAGGCTCCTATTAGTGTGTGATCTTGTTCCTGTCAGAGGGAGCTCTTTGGCTGCTTTGATAATATCGGTAGTGTTCCCCATCACCCTGCTGGAATAGGCTTCTCTACCCCAGAGAGATCGCCATTTTGTGAAAAACTCCCCTTCTCAGGTTTCCAACCCTTCTCAGGTAAATCGATCCTTTGACAGTGTTCCATGCTTCGTAGGAAATTGTTGCTGATTGAGCGATGCTTTATTTTGTTAGGTAGAATTCGGCATGTCTTTAACCTGATTTCAAGGTCGTCTATATATCCACAGTGCGGCTGGTGCAGTGACACCCGGGCATAATGGTCTTAGAGGCCAATCGAACTCCCCAATTATAACTTTTTCGGCTACCAAGACCTGGGATAAGGGGCCTTTTTACCTTGCCTGCATCAAGACCCATGCACCCTTGCTCCACCGCCACTGCCTGACCTACACTTTAACAGTTTGATTTAATACAGTTATGTTCCTGTCAGCCTCTGAGTACTGATTTTCTGCAAAATCCTGTTTTCGCCCCTTCTCAGGTAAAAAGCTAGCCCGTTGTCACACCTACTGAAGCCAGTTGAAATTACCATTGTGCTTCAGCATCGACAGTAGAAATATTTGCTGAATAGATACTTTCTGTGCATCAAACATCACATTCACACGTTGCACTGGGTACTTGTATCATAAGCTGCCTGTTACTAATGTGGCTCCGTCCATGTGTGCAATAACTTCAGTTCCCAGGCCCAGACACATTAATAGTGCAATGTAGATTGTATGAGAAACATTTCATTTACAGACTTGTTCTGTGATTTTTTTTCTTTAGACAAACATACTTTGTCCTAATATAGACACGTTCTGGGAAGGCTGGCAGTATTCATGTCAGCTGGATCGAGTTGCTAAATTGCGGGTGAAGTTAGATGAGAGACAAATTCTGTAATGCTAAACATCACTTGACTGGGATTCAAAAAATGCCCCTCCATGTTTGACGGAATGCAAAGGGATTTTCCCTTGTATTTGGAACAGAAGAGAAGGCTTACTTTTGAAAATTGTAGAAAGGAGAACATACTCATTTGTTCAATAGCAGTATACGGTCACACAGTGGCGGCTCCTCGAGGGAGTGCTGCGGGGCGGTGAGGCGGGGCGGGGGAGGGGCAGGGTGGGGGTAGTAAACTCGGATATACGGCCGAACGGAGTTAAGTAAATAAATAAATAAAACGAATTACATTGCGCGCGCTGCATCGCCGATTTGGCGTCACAGGTCCTAAATAGACAACACTTCTTGAACGAATAGCCAAATGCACGGAAAAGAGTCCTGGGCCTGGTTAAAATTTAGGTGATAATGGAAAATCCTCAGATTTCTGGAGGAAGTTCTAATTGCGCATGAATTAATCCTCAGAAGTTTCTCCATCACATGTCCAACAGGATGGAGAGAATTCCACAGGTGGATTCTAACTTGGATTGGGTGCTTCTTTAATTTGACTGGTTTTCCATTACTACTATTAGACCCTTAGGGCCTGATTACAAGAAAAGCTGCTATTTATTGCACCTGGTAAATAACAACACCCTAGGGTTCGTTAATAATTGGATGCAATAAATTGCATTTATTAAGAGTTCTTGGAAAATAACATGGGGATTTTGGTGCTACTAAAATCTGCATGATACAGTAAATACCGTACACATTTTCCCAGTTAAATTTCGGCATCATTGACCTGCCGAAATTTAACGAAGCTTGAGGTATTTAATGCATCCGATAATTATCGGGTGCGTTAAGTATCATTTAACTCATAATTCCGACCCGTGCGGAAACAGGGGTTTGCGCACGGGTCGGAATATAACGAGCAACTCATAATCATGCCCTTCGAGCCTGATTACTAGAAAAGGTGCAATTTTTCACTCCTGGTAAATAACAAGTCGATGGGTTTTGTTATTTACCGGGTGCGATAAATAGCATCTATTATAGTTTCTGGGGCATAACATGTAGATTTTGGTGTTTAACACACCAATATCCGCATGATACGGTAATTACCATTTGGTTTTCCCCTGTTAAATTTTGGCAGGTTTGACCAGGCGAAATGTAATGAAGGTTGAGGTATTTAACACATCCGATCATTTTTGGATGCGTGAAATCACACTCAACTTGTAATTTCGATCCATGCATAAACAAGGGTTTACGCATGGGTCGCCACTTTCCGACTCATTCGAAATCAGAGTCTTGGTGTTTAAGAGCTGCATTACAACAGCCTACATTCTAATGTCAAAATGTGTCACAATTTTGTTCATGTGAAAGTAACTTTCGGTCCAAAGCCAGATATGCTAAAAGTGCATGAGGCAATACTAATTTGATTATGTTTTGGCAATTCCATTTGAATAATCTTTAGTCAGCCTGCATGCCGGCTGTCCCTCTTAAACACAATGTGCCAACAAGAACAACCACCATCAGGTTACCAAGTAACACTCATGAGCAACCCACAGTCTCTATCAGTCTCTCACAGTCTCTATGGCAGGCTAGCGGTACAAGTACCCCTGATTGCGATCTCTGCCAAATGCCCTGCCTATCAGGTAAAGCTAGTGAGGATATTTTTTCAGGAGGGCATCCCTTGTTGTGATATGGTGACTACAGTATGTAATGCTTGCCGGGATGCAGACAATAAATACAGCTGGGAAAAATAGAGGACTCAGAAAGTTGCAACCATCGTATATATCATCAGCGGATGTATGTTCATACAACGCAAACCAAAACAACGCATGCCATGACATCGCATTTTTTACATCGCATGCACCGTTACACCGCATGCATTCACCACGCAAACCATTACATCGCATTTTCCCTTCACATGCATGCAAAATGCCTTCCCAACGCACACAAATACCACGCATTCTATTACCTCGCAAACTTCTCCCTAACGGCCCCCGTAACACTAATATAGCAACCTACCAAACACACTACGCCCCCTGACACTACCCTTAACCATAAGCCCTAAACACTAAAGCCAATAAAACGACCCTAGACTGCGACCTCAACCCTAAGCCCTAACACCGAAAGACAAAAACAGTATCCTACACTACTATTAATCCTAAGCCCTAAGACCGAAAGCCAAAAACAGTACCCTACACTACTATTAACCCTAAACCCTAACACCGAAAGCCAAACAGTACCCTACACTAGTATTAACCCTAAGCCCTAATCCCTAAACCCTAAAACAGTACCATATACTACATCCTCAACCCTAAGCCCTAAAGCCTAAAACACGACCATATAGTACTTCCTCAACCCTATGCCCTAAACCCTAAAGCCTAAAACACTATCCCCCACTACACTCCCTATCAACTACCCTAAAGCCTAAAACACTACGAGTCCTTACCTGTCTCTCGTCGTGGTTCCAGCGTTGTCTCCCCGTCGTCTGTGTCCCGCCGCACGACCTTCCCGGAGCCCGTCCCGGCGCACGACCCGTCCATCACATCCCATGCGCTCTAAAAGCATGCGTTGTCAAAGCGCATGCGATGTAATGGCGCGCGTAGTGAACGCACGCGTCGTACCATCGCGTGCGTTGTGATGGCACGCGATGTTAACGCATGCGTTGTAACGCATGCGTTGAGATGGTTGTCTCCCATCATCAGCATATAGCATGGCAGCAGTAGGGCAAGGCGTGAGGCAGTGATATTGACATTTGTGGCCTTAAGGAAGAGTGGAACTACACTGCATTGAGGGTTGGACCAGGGAGCCAATATTTGCCCTGCCAAAAATGCTCAAACCAGGCCTACTCCCTTCCTCTCCATGCACAATCTCTCTCTTTCAAGGTATCCTTTCTCTCTCTCCCTTCTACTTCTCTTATTGCTTTCCCTCTACCATCCACCTCCCTTCCACTCTTTCTCTCTTTCTTGAAACCTCCATGAGCCTGCGTCACTTAACCTTAATGCGCTGGAAAAATTGACAGGGGCACCAGGAGCGACCCTGGGCTTTCAATACCGGCCTCCATGGCGCCAGCCCTCAAGGGAACTGTCTGGTGGAATAAAAGACCAGTCAAGCCCCGAGTGTAGGGGACTTGAAGCTCAAAGAGCTCTTGCGTTGGATGTAAGGGAAAAACAAGCACTGGCAAAGCTAAAAGTTTTGGATTTAATGTGCTCACACAAGAGAACTCAGGCATGCACATGCGTACATTTGAGCATATCTGTGAATGCATGCACTATTATATAAAATTAGCAGATAAGGGAGATGCAAGGTAGATGTATCATGCTAAGTGTCTTAGACTACTTGAAGATGAGAGATTCTACAAAAATCTGGGCAGGAACCCATCGCGAGACATAATGTAGTAAATTTCCTTTATGGTAGGCAGGGCTTTGGAAAATGGATGGATCACAGACAAAGAAGCGCAATTTCTTGTACAAAAAGAACCTTGTAAACCTTACTTTTACATATTCCCCAAAGTGCACAAGAAGGAACATCCACCGCCCGGTCGCTCCATAGTGTCTGGGATTGGCTCTGTACTCAAACCATTGTCACAATTTTATGACTCTTTCTTAAAACCTTTGCTAAGCATGAGGCCTTCATATTTAAAAGACATATAGGATGTTTTAAATCTGCTGAAAGATATTGAGTTCAATCCAGCATCCAAACTATTTATGACTATAGATGTGTAATCACTATACACAAATATCCCACAAGAATCCACCTTCGTAATTATTGAAAGCCTATTAAGATCAAGGGACAAGGATCTGATGACCCTCCCTGACTTTGGGTTAGATTGTGCCCACATGGTACTGACAAGGAATGTCTTTGAGTACTAAGGGGAATTCTTTTTGTAAACACATGGCACTTCCATGAAAAGTACATGTGGTCCCAGTCTGGCTTGTCTGCTTGTTCATAGTTTTGAGATGGCATTTATTTACACATTTATTTACACTGAGGGCAACCCATTTCCAAATCAGCTGCAATTATGGAAATGATACATAGATGACATTTTAGTAATCTGAAGAGGTTCATGGAAAGAGGCAAAATAATTTAGCTTTGGGTCAATAGCTTGAAATCATTTCTGAAATTCACAATGAGCATAAGTCAAACAGAGATATCTTTTTTGGACCTGAACATCTACCCAGAAAGAGAAACTCTGGAAACAGAGGTTTTTTATAAATCAACAGATAGAAACAGCTTACTCCGCTACACGAGTTTCCACCCTTGCTCTTTAAGGGAAGGTCTTCCTAAAGGGCAATTTTTGAGACTGAGACATAACTATACTGGCACAGAAACATTTCAAAGACATGCTAAATAAGCATTTGCAATGCAATAGGTCTCGCATTTACGCAAGTTTAAGCTATTGGCATTGTAATGACAATGCCTTTATTTATGTTTCAAAAACCAAAACATAAATAAAAGGCATTGTCATTTACAATGCCAATAGCTCAAACTCGCATAAATTCGAGACCTGTTGCATGGCAAATGCTTGTTTAATGTTGTCATGTGTTCAGGATGATTAATTTCTATTAAGTTATTTAACCCATTTTCGTCATTTTTAGGAAAAAAGCACAGGGGAAAGAGAAGATTTTTCAGACAGGATCATAAAAAACCCTGGTTTCCATGGAATCAAGGCTATGATCGTAGTATGAAACCAGACATGAGTGCAGAGGCACACACATAGGCCATGCATACAAAACCATGAAATACATGCAGGCACAGAGACATAAGGCATGCATACGGAGACACAAACTCGAGATATATACAGAGGCATATAACATAGACTACCATTAGGCCAGAAGCAAGTCATGCATACTGAAGACACACAGGAACAAACAAAGGCAAGATATGGACACCGAAGAGCAAACATAACACATGCAAAGAGATACAAAGACATAAAAGAAGCATACAGACACACCACAACAAAACATGCAGACCGACGAATACACAAAACGATGTACCCACGGAGCATGTCGACACAAAGTATACACACAGACAGCACCAACATACGCATATACACAATGTACACAGGCACAGAGACAACATTTACACACGGAGAACGTGCAGTCAGACGTTATACAAAGAGACACCATAGACTGATACACAAACACACAGGCACACAAACATAAGATAAGCACAGGAGATGCACACAAACATAACACATTACGACGCTGGGTACATAAACAGACGCTCAGACCTGGGATATACGAATACATAGTCAAACATACATCAAACGAGGAGCACAGAGGTGAGCACAGAAATGCCAACAGACAACACACAGCTCAAATACATAACATATACATAGCACACAGAGACCTGTCACAGTGGCAGGGAGTACTCGAGTCGAAGACACACGTTACTCACTCATTCAGCGCTCCTGGGCAATCTCCATCGAGGCACAGCTCCGGAACGTGAGCCTTCATTCTTGCTGATAGCAGAAACCTGCACAGCACATCCGGAGACACCGATAGGAACACGGTGTGACCGAAACACCATATGTGCGAACGCCACTAACAAGATGTACTGAGACAGTTAGGACGGGCATTGGACAGACACAGAGACAGCGCTAACGTACATGTACACACAGTAGGCTACGGTTCATCTTTCCATATCGTGGCCATATGAAAACACATTTGACTACTATATTCTCTAGTAAGTAATACTGCCCTGACGAACATGTTGACTGAAATGTGTCCAGCTGGGCGCAGTTAACAGAGGAGCGTGCCCCTTTTTCCTGACAGCATTTACTGATGGTCATACCCAGACCCCCCCCAGGGAGTTCACCGTGGTTCCTATGTAAATGTTTCCGAGAGAGGGGGAGCAGCCCCCCTGGAAGTGAAGTAATTGTGGCCCCTTTTGTCTCTCCACAGCTGCTGCAGATAGAAAGGGTGGGGGCTGAACGTGTTGGGGGGTGAGCATTGTGTGCTTTAATTACAGAGAAAAGAACCCAGAGCCAGCATGGGCTTGGAGCACGCCACGTGCTAAAGAAATACAGAGTGGGGAGGAGGGCTTTTAATGCGAAGCGGGAGGGGGGGGAAGAAAAAGAGCTTGAAAGTGCATGCTGCGGCGACGTGCAAAACAAAAGACTGAAAGAAATACCGAGTCCGGGGGGAGGGCTCTTAATGCAAAGCAGGAGGGGGGAAGAAAAAGGGCTTGAAGGAGCACACCACGACGTGCAAATGAAACAAAACAAGGTGCTCTTTCAGCCCGGCGTAGGGGTGGAGAAAACAAACAAACAATTAACAGGGCAGCGCTCATGACGAGCGCCGTGCTGAATATGTATGATAAACAGCGCGGCGCTCGTGACGAGCTCCGTGCTCATTATGTATGGAAGTAAGTATGTAAAAGAAAGTTCCCCTCAAACACACATAATAAAGGAAAAGCGGACGAAAACAGTAGTTAGGCGCTGCTGCTTCCGGACTAAACGGAAGTCAGTATCGGATCAACAGCCAGTAAAAAGCCAGCTAACAGGAGCTATGCCAACGTTAAACAAATGGCAAGCGGCAGGAGAAATTACCCGGCAATAGGCGGAGTTTCACCTAACATACAGATTACTTGATGTCTCGGAGAGACAGCGCATGCGCTGCCTAGGCGAGACCTAAAAACTGAGTGATAAACTGGGAGAAAAAGATTACCCTGAAAGAATCATTGGGAGAGCAAAGAAGTGGGCTAGTAAAAACAACAGAGAGGTGCTATTGATGACAAATGAGAGGCCACCTATGACGAGATCTGTTTGTGTAACCACATACTGCACCAGTTCAAATAAATTGAAGAAACTGATCAGGAAACATTTGCATATTCAGACTTCGAGTACACTCAAAATAGGAAGATCAATGTTCTCTTTCAAAAGGGGTCAGAATTTAAGTGGCAAACTGAAACATACACACCCAAAGAAACAGACACCCGTGCACGGTTTAACTGCACTCTAGAACTTTTCAGCTCCAAAGTACCATCAACCATGTGCCAATTGCAGGGTGTGCCAGTTTACCAAGAAATGTAAATCATTGGGTGTGGGACTGCTGGCACAGAGGGAATTGAAAAACCTCACATATTACAATTCTTGCAATGTTATATGCGTGCTAAGATGTCCATGCAGATTATTATGCGGGTATGACAACTATAAAAATATGTATAAGAATCAATGAACACAGGAGCTTAATAAGTTGCAAAAAGGACAACACCAAGTTCACAAGGTATTATACTGAAAAATATCACACTGAAGATGCCATAGTATGGTACATTATGGGAAGGTTAGAATCTTTTATACAAACATCAGTGGCGTAACGAAACTTGAGGGGGCCCCCCTGCAAAGTTCATAGAGGGGTGGCTCCCCATGCTCTGGACCCAGTCAGGAGCTTTAAGGACAGGGACCTCACCGCCTGCGCACAGTGCCGGAGGGGGCACCCTGGTGCTCAAGGGCCCTCCACACCACGGGTGCTGCAGGGGCTATTGTTACACCACTGGCTACACACCAAGGATTTAAGTGGATTGTGGGAAAGGTGATGGTGTGGGGCTGTACGCACTATGTTGCGAATGAAGTTCCCACTTTTAGGGAGATAGCCCCTGACGGAGGGCCCAGCCCGAAATGCATTGGGCTTGCTATCAAAAGGATGCTCTAAGGATATGACATTATGAAGTTTTTTTGTTTTTTTACAGAGTTTTATATAGCGCGAACTTGACCCGAATCGGGTATCAGAGCGCTTTACATAGCACCAGTTGCATTACATGAGGACACATTCATTTTTGTTAGGCACGGGGAGATTAAGTGATTTGCCCAGAATCACAGGCCGTTCAGCGTCATTGCCGAGACTCGAACCCAGTTCCCCAGATTCGAGGTCGACCGCCCTAGCCGTTAGGCGAACTCCTCTCCCCTAAAGTTGTAATATGATATTAACATTACCGATGATTGAACAAAAAAGCAAGAAGAATAAATAAACTAAGAATCAGACTACCTTTGGATTACAGTTGTATTATTTTTTTAAACAATTTGAGAGAGTGCAGATCGGGGACGTTTCCGCCATTGAGGAAAACGCATCAAATGTACAAAGGTGATGGTGTGACCATGTATTACAAGGAAAAAAGTACCCACTGCCGTAGATGATAAGGATATTGTAAGTCACCTTCGGCCTCGTTCCGCTATATGGTCACGGAACTCCTCAGTGAGTTGCAATGTCCTTATAATGTATGGCAGGGGCTACTTTATCCCATAAAGTACCCCCACCAGTTTAATTATGGCCTAATGCTATCCCTGTCCCCTTACAGCAGACAGTTAACAAAACAAGATCCCTGGGCAAGGCACAACTGTGCTTGTCATTGAGAAAAAAGGCTGGTGTTGTAGGAGAGCCTTTTGGGGAGGGTTCCACTTCCTTAGCGCTCACCTACCACAATCCCTCATATGCAATCACCCCTTCACATCCTTCCCCACTCATTCAACATTCTAGCTATATTTTGTCCCTCCATTGCCCCTAAGCAGAGTCCTGGTTATGTTTCTGGAGTTGCACACATCTTCTTCCTACGTATGCCACCTAACAGGTTTTATATGGGCATGAGCTGTATTTTAATGTCCAGGTAGGTACAACAGTTAGAAAAAGCAGATTGGTATTTTTTCCCCTTATTAGTTCATACTTTAAACAGGTAATTTAAGAAGAAAACACTCTAAGTGTGCTCTACAGCTGCCCTGGTGACCCCTGATTGAGAAAGACTGAAAGGCCATATTCAAATGAATAACGATGATTTCTTATAAAGTTCTATTTCAGAACCATGTTGGGGCCTTTGCAGAATGTTAAAATGTGAACATATGGCAATGTTTGTCGGTTGGAATTAAAGGTAGCAACCTTACCTCTGCCCCCAATAAGTTCTGTGCAGCCTCTTGCCCTCTCAGACAAGCAGTGCTCTATGGAAGACGCTTTCTGTGAGGGGAAGTGGGGGGGGGGGGGGATATTGGCTCTTGTGAGGGCCCTGGCAGGCTCGGAGTGAAAGAGAAACAAAAGTTGTTATTTTATTTCTCTTCACTTCTGAGTCAGCCCGTGTCGGCTCAGAGCAGCTCAAAGCTGGCTGCAAACTGCATCTGCTTTACAAGAGGCACACACCCTGGACAAACAAGCTGAGGGGCCCCCCTTCATATATAGAAGAGTGGGGGCCCCCACGCACTGCAGGGCCTGCGGGGGTGTCCGTTAGGCCGACTGACAAACATAGTACCAGCCTTTAAGAAATATGAACAGCGATAGGTATATAGACTTAGAATAGACATATGTGGACTGAATGACCAAATTCCTTGGGGTCTATTAGGAAGACAGTAAGAACATGATTGCCCATATAGTGAATGGACCCAAAGACCTAATTAGGTTCCTGTCTTCATAATAGTGGAACATCCTGGGGTCGAGATTATGCTGTGATGTGAGTATAATGACACATAAATAAATTAAATTAATTTCAGAATAAAGGATTTGGTAATCCACCAGTCCTCTTTTACTATTATATTATGAGAAATTGTTCTAGTAATACCACTAACAAGGTTGTCTCTCACTTTTGCATAAAACAAAGTTTGGGATTTTTTTTAATTTACAAAAGAAGAAATGAACTACAGTCCCCATGAGGCACTACGTGTTTTTGTAGTCCTAAGTTAATCGTTGTCTCATTAGAATGTCTGAAAGAAAATGCTTCCCACTTGAAGGAGGAGTTATAGACCGTCAAGAGGTCATTATTTGCACATGGGAGCATCACAAAAGTAGGAACTCCGCCTCTGGAGTCGGTGGGCATTCACGGTGAATTCATTCAGGATACGGTGAAACCATGACCAACCACTTGATCACACTCATCAAACTGGGAGATACAGCACTTTCAAATATGGCAGTCAAAAGGTACGTATGGCAGAAGTTACACGGTGATCACGATCCACAAGTCAGCTGAAGTGAGGAGCTTGGATAGGTAAAAATACAGTGGATCTCCTTGATGTTGTAAATTGCATGGGGCCATTTAAATTCCTAATCACAAGGATACAGGGAAGGTTTCAACTTGCGGTAAAACCTGTGGGTTTTCTTTCTAGAAAAACATACTCGAATGTTGATTATGGCATAGACTTATTTAAGTAAGGATGATTGTACACTAGCACTGTGTTAAGAGAATTTTAGCCACAGGACAGAATGACCCTTCTTATCAGAATATGCGATACATTTTTTCTCCTAAAAAAACAACCTGTCTACAAAATAATCAACCTATATGGTATTTTTGCCTCTAAATGAATTCTACATACATTTACCAGTGTGTGACTACAGGAGGCGCCACCCCTACTCAGACCAGGAAGTGTAGGAATAGCCCAAATAGGGTAAGACAGAGTTGCACCCACAGAATGTTGCATGTATGCTCCACAAGTGTGTTTATACAACTTAATTTGCGTTGTGTGTGTTTGCCTTGCAGGGTCACTACCATCACATGTGCCACTTTATAAATGACGATATGACCTCAATTGCCACAGTAAGAATGGTATGTCATATATGAGAGTTGTTTACCAATTTGTTTTCTTCCTAGGTGACATATTATAAACATACATGAAAGGGAAGTTAGGACCTTGCCTTGGATTTCTTCATACTGAGAGTAAGTGAGGGATCCTTGTTAAGCCCTGATGAATGCCCGAGACCGGTGAGTGGCTGAAAAGAGGCAGAAACATGTTGGCAAAACCATAGGGATGCCGGGAACATTTCATCCAATAGCATACACTAACTACACTTTGTAGTATTTTTACCCATACATAAGATACCACCTAATAAAGGTTATCCTTGTGGTATACCTTAAGGTAGTTTTCAATTATAACTGGATCCCCAGAGCTTTATGTAGAGACATAATATATTTTAAGAACTCCCTCAACAATCGTGAGGTCGAGTCCGCCCTGGTAGTACCATCTTACCAGGGTGGAGTGAGGTTGCTGATGATGAAGTATGCCACATTACGTGGTTGAGACCACCTCATCCAATATCTTAACATTTTTAAGATTAGGTGATCATCTAGGAAAGATAACACTAGGGGGATAATGCATGCGTTAGAACATTAAAGCTAGACAAGGTGAAATGTAAGAAATGAAAGCAGGACTATATTGAAGGTAACAAACAAAGAAAAACATGCATGGATTAACACCATCCAAAACTGAACGTTTTTTAACCTGCAACTCCACAAACCTTGCAAATGTGCAGACTGAAAAAAGTGTAAACATGAAGGGATCATTTTGTCACTGTTAAAACTGGTCATGAACTTTCCAACCAAGAAGGTGTTATAGTGTCAATAACAGCTTCTGGGTCTTGTATACTGTTCTTCTGTATGTTGAAAGGTGCTCAGATGACTTCTTAAAAGACACAGCAGAAAAGTGACTTGAATACTGGTCTTTCCTAATAAAATCATTTGTGTTGTATTTCCTATGTAATGTTTTTTTTTTGAAAAACATATAGATGTCTGTTGATAGTTTGATAGCCATTGTGCAACTTATCCTCTTTTCAATATGGCCATAATGATATTTATGATGTTACCTGGTGCCTCTTCAAGCAGTCAATTCTATACCTTGGTCTGTTCAAAATGCCTAGTGCTGTCACAATGGCCCAAAACACTAACTGATATGCTTATTGATGGTACATCAGGGGTATAAAATGCCAGCTGACATTAACACGATGATGAATCAAGGCAGCAATTATAAAGTCATATGTGGGTATGTATCCAAAGATGGGTATATTGTGGCTGAACTACAGGGACCCGATTCACAAAGGGACTTATGACTCGTAAAGTTACGAGTGCCGTTTCTTCACACTTGGGCGTGTCTCCGCAATCGGGGCGGAATCTCCTCACTGAGCACTGTAATGCAGAGATTCTGCCCTGAATGCAAATATTCCACACTCGTAACTTTACGAGTCGAAATGCCTTTGTGAATCGGGCCCCCAGTGTTTATTAGCCAACCCTATAGTAATCTTTTTTTTTATCTCAGAATGATGAGAGGCTGATTAGACCCACAGGTATTCGAACCTGTGACCACGTATCCGTGCTGTGGATACGTTAGTCCACTGAGTCAATAGACCCAGCGGCCCCTTAACAAGCTCACAATGAGCAAGCACCAGGTTCCATTATAACCCATTGAGGTGCCTTTTACCTGTAAGAAGTATTTTTTTTTCAAATAAACTGTATGTGAAAGCTATCTCCAAAAGGTTCATTTAGAGACTTTCATTTCCTTCTAAATCTTTCAATTTCAGTAATGACTGTTCAAAGCATTCCATAGCCTCTGCATATATGATGTTTGTATAAAGGCTACTAAAGTCTATAGTGAACATAATGAGGAGTTCTTATCATATTTGGCACACTCTAGGGGGATATTCTCAAGAACGTGTGATAATCATTGCAAAATTAGCTTAACGCAACTTTGCACATCGCAGTCTATTGCGTGAAAATAACGCTGTGTTAACGTTGTATTCCCAACACGGCGGTACCATGCGATAGTCTCACGCTAACGCGTCAAATGACCGCGATAAAATTACAGTGACGGCAAAAAAACGCGAAACACGAACGCGAAAAAATTCCCACGCGTCATGCGGGAAAATGCACTATAAAAGCACCGAAAAACACAAACAAAATAATTCAAACTGCGTAGCACCATGGAGGAAGCCAGAGCAAGTACAGAGGACGACCAGAACCCCACAAGCCCCCAGGAGGACCAGCCTAGGACCTCGGGGTCACGGAAGGGCAAGGAGAAGAAGACGAGGAAGACGAGGTTCAGTCCGCAGGAAAACAGGATCATCATCACGGAGGTGATAGAACACCACCAACAACTGTTCTTCACCTCCAACGTGTCATTGGCAAATAAAAATGCAATATGGCAGTCCATCCTGGACAAGGTGAATACAGCCGGAGTGAGGAGGAGGACAATTGGAGAGGTCAAGAGGCGCTGGAATGATGCGAAGCGCCAAACCAAGAAGAAACTCGCTGACAACCATCAGGCAGCTATGCAGACTGGAGGTGGCAGTCCAGCGGAACACCAGGAGCTGGATGAGATGGAGGAAATGGTGGCCACAGTCATCAGTGGGGAGACGGTGGCAGGAGTTGGGGGTCCGGACACTGCTCGACATGACCTGACACAACAGCACCAGGGTGAGTACCGAACAGGGACTGGGGGGCCGAGGGGAGATGGGCACAATGGCACACATGCACAATTAAGTACAGCACACTGCACACCCACAATGACTCTGGATCATGTCCCTGATCCCCTTGGCACACAGCAGCACACATACAAACAGCAAGTAGGCCCCCGTCCACTATGGGCACAAAGGGGTCCCTCCCCACACAGCATCAATCTCACAACCAACCCATGCACATGTGTCAAAACCAGCAAAGCTGCGTGTCTGTGATCCACACTGACAATGCAAGTGACACTGCATGACGAACAGCATGGCTGCAGTCCAATTATCATGAAATGGTGCACGCCACAACACTGAGGTGGCTGAGTGTGAAACACATCCGTAAAGGAGCAGGTCACACTCTGACACATCCACCTGCACAAACAACCCCTGACGTCAACAACACATCTGCGGATAAACCATGCCCAAGAGTCCAAAATCCGAACTAGAGCCAAAATTAGCCAAGTCAGCAACATCTCAGCACTGTAGAAGCACAGAAGTCAAAGGCACACCGCCTCAAAGGGATAAGGGACAGCAAAATCACAGCTGCAGGGGCGACTCTCCCACACTGCAGCACACACACATAGCAATAACAGCACATCATCATTGATGACAATGTGGTACAAAGTGCAACACTCTCACTACAGAACAGAGGACACAACTGGTTCCGCTTGTGCGTAGAAACTGGCCAATCACATCTGGCATAGCAGGAAACTGTGAGATGATAATGTACGTGTACAACCTCACATCCGTGATGTAGGTCAAATGTCCACTGTCCCGCATCAAATAGTCAGCTCCTCCCAAACAGTCACAATGTACATTGTCATGCAGTCTGTATGTAAACTTGAACAATGCGTCAACATACATGTCAACACAATGTTAAAATGCATCTCCCCTTCACATTGCAGAGGGACAATCAACACCTCCTGCAGAGCAGACCAGGCAACTCATCAGTGATGATGAAGAGGACCTCCACACCTTCGACACCGATGCCCTACAACAGCTCATGGACAGCTACGGCAACCCACCTCCAGGAGCAGGGCAGCCCAGCTGCATCGAGGAGACCCCACCCCCTGCACAGACCACACACCAGGAAGCACCCACCACCACGGCTGGCTCCCAGCACCTCACCGAAGAACACATCGCATTCCAAGGCCATGTGTTAGACTGCCAGAAGGAGGTGGCTGAACAGGTGCGGGTGGGGTTCGACCTCATGGCAGCCAAACTAGATGACATACGTGGGTGTCTAACTTCCATCAGGGACCACTTACACTCCCTAACGGACACCCACAGTTCGCTCCATGATGTCCAACAATTCATGCCCGACATAGCTGGAGTCATGACTCTGAGAGGAGAACAACTGTCTAGTCAGAGTGGCCTCAGCGATGTCAGCCGAGAGTTGGCGCAGATGCTGAGGATAATGGAGAACATGGAGCGGATGCATGCGGAAAGATTGGCTGCCACGGATGCACACCAGCGAAAAGTTGTTAGGATCTTCCATGCCTTGCAGATCCTCATCATCGCATTGCTGCCACTAAGGCAGTTGCTGATGAATGCTGCTGGTACTTCTACACACACATCTCCGGCCCCTGATGTGTCAGTGGCACACAGTGCTGCAGACCAAACATCAGCACCCACATGTCAGACAGATGACATAGAGGACGAAGATGCGGGTGATTCCACCTTTGTAGTAAGAAGGAGCCAGTAGCATTCGTCTCCACCATATGCCCTGTTTCAGCTTGGTTCTGCCCTCTGCATCATGCCCTGTAACAACACCTCCCACTGTCCCCCGAAACACTCTGCGACACTCACCTTGGACCTCGACATGGACTGCCATATTTTGCTTGCTTACCAATGACACTGCAATCAGACTGCGGACTGTACTCTTCCTCTTCTGATGTACTTGTCAATCCCTAAATGACTCTGGCTGGCCCTCCACTGGGCTACAATGTAATGTGGGGTTTGCATGGCCATGTACTGCTCCAGCTCCGACACTCCACCGAATGTGAATAAATCATTCAAATTCACACAGATGTGTCATGTCCATAATCGATCAAGTATGAAAGTATGGATGAATGTAAGGACATTGATTGCCCAAAAAGGTACACCCTGGGAAATGAAAGCAATGCGCATGTTTGACCGTGACACACATGGGAAGTGAGATGACTGGGAATGTGTGCACTAGCTGTGGCCTCATTGCTCTGAAACAACAATCGCGCAATTCCTCAACTTTGCCCCACGCAATGTTAGAAATAGGGCTGGGTATGAAATGTCAAAGTCGTTGACAGGCCTAAAGTAGTGTCCCCCATCACATTTGACAACAGAGCATCTCTTCGCATACCTACTCATACTCAACTGGGTGGACACAGCCTGTAGTGATGGATCACATTGATCCACATGGCAAGAATATGGACACCATACTCACATTGCTGAAGACACGTAAGAGTACAGGTCTATCAGCAACTATCCCAAACACTATGTCTGGCTCACAGAGGTGGAGCTGGCAATAGGGACTCACCCCTAAGTGAAATGTGTCAGTCAGTCCCTCCCTGTGTACGGACAATGCTCATTGAGGCACACGATTTGTCATTCCAAACAACACTCATCACAGTTGAACACTAGTGAAGTTGCGTAGACTTTATTGCCATGTGCGTGTCAGTAAGGGCAAGACAGGGGCCACAACATGCAGACCAATGCATCAGACACTAACAGGCAGCATTCGGTCATGGTAAAGTTCCACGTGACAGGCGTTGTGCATGCGCCCGGGATGTTCTGCCATTGCGTTGGTGGCTCTCGTAGAACCGGCACTCTTCTGACCTGCGGCAGTTATGTGGATGATATGCCACACCTCGGAGCAATGAGTCGTATGTGTGTGCAACGTTTGGACGTACGGGTTGTTGTGTACGTAAGTGTCAAGGGCATTCCATGCAAGAGTACCTTGAGCAAGGACTTCTGTGTGTGGGGTGTGGATACGTTGGTCTATCATTAGCCCTGTGCGTAGTGTGGGAGTCGTCATCATCTGCTATGGTATCTCTCTCAGGGGGTGCCTGCCGCATGCAAGACCAAGGTCGGAGGTGCAGATGTCCTTCCGCCTTATGTATCGAGACAAAGGAGCTTTCATCCCTAATGTTAGTCTGACTGCTGCTTGTATTCTGGAATTGTGATGTGGCTTTCGCGCTGCAATTGAGGCTTGGCCTTAGGCTTATGGTGCACCAATAGCGATACACACACAACAGTTGGCATGCATGAGCCAAGAGCCCGAGCGGCCTTGCGCTCCTTGTACAATCCCTTCGTGCGTGGCCACCCTCCGGGTGCATGCACCATTGCAACATTGTCGATTGCGGGCCGTGTGGCGCAGACACTGCAACAGAGACACACGCATCAGTTGGTTTCCTGTCCAGACCAGAAATGAACCATGCCCAGAGCCCAGGGATAATTATTCACACCCCTCGCTGGCCTGGCGTACGCCAACCCAGCCCACTCGGCTTACGTATAATGGGGGGGACGACGACGCTACGTGTCCCAGTTCTTCCCCACTGCCGTAGGTGACATGGCTGCGTCTGCCTGGCATATCACGAGACTCAATCAGAAAGGGTCCATGACTTACGTTGCACAGAGTTGGTGGCACCGGAAACACTGCAGCCGGCACGGGCCTACCGCCACGGGACGGTGACTTTCGGTGTACTGAGGTAGGGGCACCTTAAGTGCTGAGCGGGTGTGCAGCCTGCGATGATGCGCCGTCCTGGCGGTCCGGATTGGTAAGGATTTGTGTGAGCCCTGCTGGACCGCAGTGTAGGCCTGAGCCAGCGGGCAGCGCGGCCTTACCGCCACGTGGCATTGCCTCGCGGTTCACAGAGTAAGTGGCACCTATAGCGCTGAGCGGGTGTGCAGCCTGCGATGATGCCGTACGCACTGATATGATCTCTGCCATTGCGAAATCAAGACCCAGAATCACGTGTGTGGCCTTGTGGCCCGCAGGGCCAGGCTGCATGATGTGTAGGCTGCCAAGGTCACGGGCCCCGGGCTTGGAGCTTGCACCGGCACGTGGTGGGCCCTCTTGGAGACACACTGGTGGCGGAAGGTGAGCAGTGAGGCCTGGGTGCGCAGGGGCAGGCAAACACCGCTGGGCGGCGAGAGGGGTTGGGGTGCAGCAGCCTGTGTGCGCAGGGGCGGCCAAGCGATGATGGCGTGTGCACTGATATGAACTCTGCCATTCATGTATCTGGACTCTGTTTCAGATAAGGGACCTGGTGGACTGCAGTGTATACCGGCACATGGTTGGAGACACACCGGTGGCAGCAGGTGAGCAGTGAGGCCTGGGTCCGCAGTGTCGGCACTCTCTCTCCCTCTCTTCCTTTCACTGTCTCTCTCTCTTCCTCTGTTACTCTCTCTCTCCTTCTCCCTCTCTTCCTTTCACTGTCTCTCTCTCTCTTCCTCTCTCCTTCTCCCTCTCTCCCCCTTTCTCTCTCTCTCTTTCTCTCTCTCTCCCTCTCTTTCACTCTCTCTCTCTCCCTTTCTTTCTCTCTCTCTTTCTCTCTCTCTCTGTCCTTTGATGAGCGCATGACACACCTTCTTATCTTGGATTTTGTCTTGCAGGCTGTGTCTTACAGATTGTCCAGAGAAGATTTGTTTGGAAATTCAAAGATGAATGAATGATTCTCCTTTTTCTGACCACACATGAATGTTAATTGTTATACTTGTGCGACATCAGGCGAATTGTTTTGTTCATGATTTTGTAAAGTTGATGTGAAATATCTTTGCCCGTGGTAGGGCCCGGGGGGGGGGGGGTGGCGTTGGGTGTTGTGGTCCTCTTCGGTGTCCGGCTGCATGATCAGTAGCTCCATGGCATCTGTTGTTCTTCTGGTGTGGCTGTGGGCTGGGCTCCCATTTCTGGTGCAGGTTATCGTCCGACTTAATACCAGGAATGAGCAGGTGTTAATTCCCTGCTGCTAACACGCCTTATCGCATGTTTTGTGATCTTATCGCCAATCTGGCTGGTCATTGAGAATGTTGCGAAGTGGTGTTGTCGCAGCTTTTTGCACGGAAACGCCTACTCTGCATCTCATTAGCGTTAGTTGCCGGTGTCATCCGTGGCGATGTTTTTTGCGGCTGCTATCGCAGGAAAACTGGCGATATCGGCTGTTAGCACCAGTTTGTGAATAGGGCGATAAATCTATCGCCACTTTGGCTGCGATAAAGTGCCGCTAACTCGGCGATAAGTCCTTGAGAATATGCCCCCTAGTGTCTTAATAAATCTGTGGTATCCCATATATATGTTTGTTGCAATCCGTTTTAGGCATGCAGAAATGCTATGCCACACTTCTGAGACATCTGCTTCCCCTCAGAGTATTGTATTAGTTATATATGTTAACAATATCCCATCTATGACATATAATGGCCTTTCAAGGTGATATTCTAGATATATCGTGAAAAAAGTGCCCAATTTCTGGTATATTGTGGATGCTCTTGGACTCATGCTAGCTATCCCAAGCATAAACGCAGCAGCTTATTCAGCATGTGTAGTATGTATTCTTGTGACATTATGTCTATTTTTGTCATAACAGAAGTCAATAATTTGTACATATTGGGCATTATTGCAGTTTTAAAGGCTACGTCAGGCTTACTATTGACCCATATCTGACATTGTGGGAATTCTATGTGACATTCCGACTATCCCTGACATAACAGTGGCACAACTTTGCCATGTAGCGGCCATTCTTGTCCTGCCTGTGTCTCACCAAATAATGGCTCACCCTTAATATACATTGGGCACTGCACTCTTGGTGACATTCTCACTGTCCCTAGCATTATAGTGGCCCGCCCTTGACATATTGTGGTGATTTATGGTAGTATGACATCATTAGTATAATAGTGACACATGCTTGGCGTATTGTGGGATTCTGTTTTCCCAGCATAATAGTAACCATTTCTTAATATACTGTGGCCATTCTTCATAACATAATGTCTATCCATAGAATAACAATGGCCCATCTTTGAGATATTGTATGTGTTCTTGACATAAGTGTGGCTATATGGTAAGTATTCATCCTTGACATATTGTGGGCATTCTTGGTGTATTGGTGGCTATTTATTGCTGAAGAGTGGCGCTGCCACAGAAGTGCCCATTTATGTTGTATTGTTGCCATCTTCCACATAATTCTGCCTATCTGATGCCTAATTATAGTGAAAATCATTGCCATATGATATACATGCCTGGTATTTCAGGACAATTATAGAGGGGCAAGAAAATCAGACTGTCTATGTATGAAAGTAGTATATGAGCACTTGGTGAAACTATAAACATGAAGTTTAGGGGGCGGACCTATGCGAACCTGTGGAATTATTTCATGAAATTTTGCAAAATCCAACTTGTGATATTTGTTCTTGAAATTTGAATGTGAGGGAATTCTTCACTTTCAGATGTCACATGATTTAGCTGCATGAGAACTGGTATGACAGGAAAATGTCTCCCACAAAGGTATTTTCTGGGTGAAACAATCTCCTGCAGAACAAAATTGGACAACATTTCACAGTCATGAATTTTTCTGGACAGTTTTTCCTCCAAAAATGATGATCGTCTGTTTATGAGAATTTAATTTTGCTTATATATTAAAAGCAAAACAAATGCATCTCAAGGTGAAATATTTTTATTTTAAAAAACTAGCAAGGTGGTGTTTTAAGCAAAATAAATCTCTTTCTGAAACATACTTAATGCTGATGTTTGAGGGATAATTCATTTATAATTCTGGAGATATATTGCTGATTTTACTCTTTGGCAAGAGACAGCCCTTGCAACTATAGCTATTATTTCATGAATAGTGTGGAGGCATTTTAGGAGCTACACTGATGTACCTTTCTATGATACTGTCAATACTGCTGTCTGGGAATCTGAGTAAGTAAGACTGGTGTAACCTATTTGCTGCATGATCCTGTATCTCTGTGCAACTTAAAAGTATCATTACCAAAGAAGACTGTATGATTTGTCTAGCAATGCTGTTACGTTCTGTGAGTGGTATACATTTTTATTTTTATCCTGCCCCTTCTAAAGCAGATTGTCAGTCTTAAAATAGGACCGAGCATTGTGAGAAATTGGGTTATTGGTTGGAGGAGGGAGGAAGTCCCACTCAGGCAGCAACCACAATCCTTCACAGGGGAACCATAAAAGTCTCTAAATTAACCTGTGCTTAACCCTCTGGTAGCTTGACAAAAAATCAGTCAGGCTTAAATCATGTGTAAAGTATTTATGCATTACAGAAACAGTAATAAAGTGAAAGTACACAATAGAATCTCAAAACAATTTAGAAAAATAGAGTAAAATTTAATAAATTAAATGATACCACAACGACAAAAATCAGTAGAACTGGAGATATTCAATTTTAAAGTTTTAAGTGAAAATAGCTCTTAAAAGCACAAATGCCATTCGCGGTCATCTGGTCAAACTAGACTGGGGGGAAGTCACAAATTCATGCCGACTGCAACGGAGCACTAGTCAGATACAAGGACCAGGCTAGTTCTGCTGAAAAGTTACCTTCAAAGTCTGGAGCGGAAGTTTTGTTCGCAGTGGGGGAGGCCTTTAGGAGCAGGCTGATGGTCGGCGCTGTAGCGTGATGAGCAAGTTGGGCATCACGGACGGTCATCACTGTAGCGCGAAGAGCCAGTTGATGGTTGCAGACAGTCATTGTTGTAGCTTTGCTTTGGTGGTTGGCGTGGGCTGTTGTTGCTGTACCGCGAAGTGTAGCTCTTGCATTGCTGGTCATGACTAGTGGTCGCTGTCGGCTCAAAGAGCAGGTCTCACCAGGTCTTTGCATTAGTGGTTGTCACAAATGGGGCCATTTGCAGTCACAAGAAGCCCAAACTTCAAGATGCTTGCCTTTTCTTTAGGAAGGATACTCCCTGATGCCGGCCAAGGGTCCAGGACCTGGGGAGGCACCTCTTGGCCATCAGGAACTCACATCAGCAGAGGCCAGCGGGGCTCAGCCACATCCAGTTGCAGGCCCAGGCAGGTCCAGTTGCAGCAGGTCAACTGGGCAGGTGCAGGGAGGCCTCTGAAGCTCGTTGTGTCTCTGTAGCTCACACAGGAGGTCAGGGAACTGACTCTTGAAGTCACTCTGGTTAGCCTGAGATGAAGGCAAGCAGGTCCAGTCGTCTATCTCAGACATCAAGGCAGTCCTTTAAAGGGGAGGACTGACCACTGGCAGCAGAGCAATCCTTCTTCTGTAACTTTCACAGGTCCAGGAGTGTTCTCATTAGTGGCTCTGGAGGTCCAATAGGTATACCTGGTTCAGCCTTCGTGTAGGGGGGGGTTCCTTGTCCTGCCCTCTCATCTGCTTCTGGAAGGTTCTTCCCCTACCCCTGTCAAGGCTCCAAACTGTCTGGAGTAACAAAAGACAGGGAAGCCTGGTGACAAGTTCCTTTGTGTATGCAGGAGGCAAAGCACTTTGAAGTGTAAATGGGGCAGGGCAGAGCCCCTCCCCAGTCCTTTTGCCAGGATGGCCCATCCTGTCCACACCTGCACCCCTTTTGTGTTACTGTCTGAAAGCAATCCTCAAACCCCAACAGTAGAGCCATTCACAGTCATGTGATCCAGGACACTGGCAGAAGGCACAAATGATTGGGACAGGAAAATGGCAACTTTCTAAAGGTGGTATTTTCATAATTGTAACTTCAAATCCGACTTTACCATTAAAGATTATTTGAATTACAACTAATTTGAGTGCAAACAGTATAGGTCTATGTGCTCCCAATCCAAAGTTAACACCTAATAAATGTAATAAGGTAACCTGGTGTTAATCAATGGGAGAGAAAGGCCTTAAAATGGTGCAAAAAGACTTTAAGGGTTTTTTACTGCCAGACATTTAAAACTTAAGTACACATGTCCTACTTTAAAAATACAATGCACCATGTCCTTTGAGCCTTTAGGGTCTACATGTGAGGTGACTTATAAGTATTAAAAAGGAAGGTTTAGGCCTGGCAAAAGGTTTATTTTGCCAGGTCAAAATGGCAGCTTAAAACTGCAATAGAGGCTGCAGTGGCAGGTTTGGCACATGTTTCAAAAGGCTATTTCAGTGGGCAGCACAATGAGTACTGCAGGCCTACTAGCAGCATTTAATTTACAGCCCTTGCGTATATGGAGTACCATTGACTAGGGGCTTAGAAGTAAATTAAATGTGCCAGTTAGGTGAAGGCCAATTTCACCATGTTTGATGAAGAGAGCACACTCACTTTATCATTGGTTAACTGTGGCAAAGTGCACAGAGTCCTAAAGCTAACAAAAACGAACTTAGCAGACAAGCGGTGTGAAGGCAAAACGTTTGGTGGAATAACACGCCAAGGATGCAGGACTAACAAGAGTCTACTTTGCAGGGAAAGATGGAAAACTGACATGCCTAAATCTGACATGCCACATAGCATTACATAATTAAAAATGTTTAATCTCCCTCTGATAAAAGCAGCTCTTTAGCCAATGTGTAGGGAAATAGTTATGAACACCTCACTACTTTGGCACAATTTCTTCAAAGTATTTTTGGTGTTCTCAGCACACCTCGGAATAGTAAGACTCTCTTGCCACCCATCAAAATTACTGGAATATTTCATTTCTACCAGTCATACCATCTGGAATTGTTTGCCAATTTGTGTGACAATTGTGCCGGAAAATGGGACAACCTCCCAAAATATTTTAAAAGTAGTAAGGCTTGGTCCATTTTCTTTCTTACTCAGTCCATTTCAAGGCAGGTATTTACACCACACCATTGTCAACGTTCATCAGCTACATACAGTTCAAGTACGATATCATGGCAGAAGATTTTCTAGCTAAGGCGGTTACTTCCCTCGGTTTGCAGAGTAACAATACCCAGTCCCAGGCTGAACTGATTTGACAAACAGTTTGGGGCATATGCAGTTTCATCACCACAGACTGTCTATAATAGAAACATAGCGGCATATTTACAAGGAGTTAATGCCACCAGAATGTCACTTTTTCCGACGTTCTGGTGGTGTTAACTCCTTCGCCTTATTTACAAGGTGGTGTTAAGCCACTTACACCACCTTGTAAATAATGCCCCTATTGACACAGCACGCAACACCCATTGCCTTTTGATGCTGTGCCATATTTACAAGGTATGGGGCAGTGCCAAAAATACAGCCAGGGAATACCTGGTCCTAAGCAGGTGATACAAGGCGAAATGTTTTATTTCTCCTTGTATTTTGGTCTTTACACGTGCGCTGCATTCTGCAGCACACATAGATAGAGCAAATCGCCTGTAAAGATTGTTTATGTGCAGGAAGGTGTCCCTTCCTGCACATAAACAATTGCCCCTGCAGCGCAGGCACCCTAGCAAAATGGCGCTAGGATGCCTTCGCTGGTGCTAGGCAGCTTTTTTAGCACCTGCGCTAGAGGTAACTCAGGGGTGAGCTGCATTCTTGTGAATACGGTGCATCCCTGCCTTTTGAAACTGTCGGAGCGTGACGTTACCAATTTTGGCATAACTCCGCGCTCCACCTGTTTCTTGTAAATATGCCCTATAGTGTCTCATTCCTTATAGGCAAAGGTCGAAGTGGGCAGTAACTACTGGGAAGTGTGTTCTCAAGCTTTTTAAACAAAAGCTGTTCCTGTACTTAATGTTAAAAAAGAACTGCTCTTGAATGGGTCTGACCTGGGTGTGGCGAAGTGAGCTAAAGAACTATGATGGATTCAACCCAGATCAGTGACTGGGGTGAGTGTCTGAAAAGTTTCAGCGCTCCGTCCATCATCTCCTTGTGTTTGCTTTGTTCACCCTAAGTTGGCAGGGTATGCCCTGACTTGGGTACCTTACTCACTTTGCCACTGGATTCAAGCTAGCCTGGCTGATAATGGGTGTTACCCCGAAACCTGTCCCAGGATGCTAGTTTCTGGTTCAGGAAAGACCTGGCTTGGCAGTTCGGGCTGGACTGTTCCCATGAGGAACAGAGTCAAGACTGACCTGTATATGGCTAGGTCTTAACTGCGGTGGTGTAGTGAGCTAAATAACGATGATGGATTCAACCCAAATCTGTGACTGGGGGTGAATGTCTGAAAAGTTTCAGCGCTCCGTCCATCATCTCCTTGTGTTTGCTTTGTTCGCCCTAAGTTGGCAGGAAATGCCCAAATGTGGGTCCCTTGCTCACTTTGTCACTGGATTCAAGCTAGCCTGGCTGATGATGGTTGTTACCCTGAAACTGGTCCCAAGGTGCTTGTTTCCGGTCCAGGGAAGACCTGGCTTTGCAGTTCGAGCTGGACTGTTCCCATGAGCAACAGGGTCAAGACTGATTTGCATATGGCTGGGTCAAAACTGGGGTGGCAAAGTGAGCTAAAGAACAATGAAGGATTCATCCCAGGTCTGTGACTGGGGGTGAGTGTCTGAAAAGTTTCAGTGCTTCATCCATCATCTCCTTGTGTTTGCC
The DNA here is from genome assembly GCA_963921515.1 of Calotriton arnoldi. Taxonomy (NCBI): domain Eukaryota; kingdom Metazoa; phylum Chordata; class Amphibia; order Caudata; family Salamandridae; genus Calotriton; species Calotriton arnoldi. Next base: position 164,135 of record CAWUFW010001612.1, on the reverse strand, counting down.
TTGAATGGTTAATGCCTACTGTTGGTTACCTGAGGCTAAGACAGAAGAGCGGTCTCCTGCACTGCAAAGAGGAAAGCCAGACAACAAAGAATCTGGCCTACTCTCCTCGGTGCCTGCTTTGAAAAGGTAATGTATGAACATGTTAATTAGCACTTCCAAGGCTTTGTGGGAGCCACTACATGACTTTAATGGATGCAGTCAATTCAACCATCTTGGTGACAGAGAACAAAGTGCATCACATGTGGGGCAAAATATATCTTTTTGAGAGATGTTGAATGGGTCTCAGCAGATGAATTCTGGAGTGCGTCTTTTTAATGTAAACCTATAATGAAGAGTTGCACTAGTTTCCAACACGTGTTTGTAAATTCTTTTGTGTAGTGCTCCTCATTGAAAGCACTTGTGAGAATAGTAATTTGGGCCCTCCCTTTTTCAGGACAGGAAAGTTAGTATCCTTCTCCATTGAAAGGATTATAGGTGCCTACTGAGGATGTTTTAAAGCAGTTTTTGTATCAGAACATATCATGTAATAAGCTATTTATCCATTAATTTGAAAAATCCTTCTGGTGTGGGTAACAAAATTGAACATAGCACTGTTCTTTCGATCATTAGCCCATACACAGAAAGCACGTAAATTATCTGGAGTAATGTCTGCTCAAGATCACAGGTTTCTTTTTCCACCAGTCTCAATGCTGCCCCTCTATCACCCCACACCCCCATCTCCCAGAAAGGTTTGTGCTCAGCTGATGTGATGGATGAGATGAGCATGGGCCATGCTGCATCCTCCTTGATATTGGGAATGTAAAGTTTGGGCAATTGCTGCCAAGTGGTTGCATGTCATATGTAACCACTTTAGCAAATCCTGACTTTTGAGCTAACATTACCTTGCATTTTAGGACTTCTAGTTTTACTTTTAACATTGCAAGTTCAAGTAACTCCCAGCATGGAGAGTGTTGTTGGCCAAAAAGCCAAGACTGACCAAAGGTATCGCACATGAAACCACTTGCTAGCTATTGTTCCACGTTAATTGTGGGAGCTGAATGAATGTTGGGTTTAGGGGTGTAAGTGAAATAAGCAAGAAGTCTCCAAAGGGCTCATGCTTGTCTAATTTGCCAATGGCTTGAGGTTTAGTAGCATGAGTTTAAAGTAAATATGAAGAAGGACCATGATTCATGAGTCTACGTATTATGTACAGTATTTATTGTTAATGCTTTTAGTCAGTGTTAATGCGAGCCTGTGGGCGCCAGTGGGCCCACCAGCCATCATCTTTGGGGACCTGAACTTATAATGCCTCCTCCAGTGACTAGGCTATGCTTGCTGGCCTGCCTGGTCCTATTGTAAACAAAAGAGAAGGAGCAGGCCTCATATTGTAGAAGCTTGCTGCTATCTGTTTGGCGGCATGCCACAATACTCCCAAATTAAAGAATAAAGCTGCATTACTTTTATATGCGTAGCAGAAGCTTTTCACTTTAGTTCAGTAGACAGTCTAATGTACTAAAGTAAAATGCTTCTACTGCGCATGTGAAACAACTTCACTTTTTACGTCTGGCCTAAAGACGGATTTAGCTGACTTGTCAGCCTTATTTTTCCACACAAAGCATACAAAAATACATATAGAGGCTCTCAATCAACACTGTGTGCCATTGAACTCTTCAAATGTCATTCAAACAATGCTCGCTCTCACCACAGCGCAAAGCATAGATCAATGGATCAGTCCACTTCAGCCACTGGATATCTTCACTTTAGATGACTTACATTTTTACCTTGCACACGTACACATTAAAAAAACAGCTCCCTAAGAATATAGCTATTTAGACATTTGTACTTCCCAATGACTGTAGTCCTTATGTATAGTAAGGTGTTAGGAACTATTTGCCTAACACTAAATACATTTACTGTAAGTTGCAATGGTAACTCATCACTGGCAGACAGCTTTTGTAATTTTACTTATCCTTATTATAAAAAGAGCACCAGGCATCATAGTAGCTGGAGCATATATGCAAGTTTATAGGTTGAAGCCACACCTGAGCTTTGTGATTGATGGAAGCAACTGTACTTGACTTGAGAAACTACATTAGCTTTATGAATATATGACCAAACCTTTTTATCATATATGTTTAACTATTGTGTTACTCCACTAACACTGAGATGTTGCTTCCTCATACCAGAACATACTGCACAGGGCAGTGGGCTTTAATATTAATGCTAGTTCCTACACATAGTAAGATGTTATCACTTACTTAAAAAACAATCAAGAAAGTTATTGAAAACTGTAATTGTGGCTCATTATTAAAAATCAGCTTTGACCGTATGGATAACAAGTACACATTATTAAATTAGCAAAAGGATGCGTGCAAATTTATATGTTAAAGCAATGACCCCTCAGCTTGGTTACGGTAGTAATTTGAGGCCGTTGCATCTGATTTGAGAGGGTCCTACAGCAATGACTTATGGAACTGCAGCTTCATGAAAAAAATGTATATCATTTTGTATCTTACTCGAGGAGGACCTCTAGTAACGCCTTGAGGAATTGCAACTCTGTAGTAACGAAGGTCAACGCAGGTAGAATGTAGTTCAAGATGATTTATTGAAGTAAGTTACATGTAGATAAGTTCTTGTGAAGCAGGTGGTTAAGTTCTGTAGAGCAGCCCCACCAGGAGCAGCCTGCCCGCTGCTCAGCCCATTCTCAACTGTCACACTTCACCTCTCAGGCACCCAACATTCCAATACGCATCATCACTCCAACATTCCATGCAGCACACAGCACATTCACACTGGCTGAGCAGGTGGTGAAAATGGCAGAACAATAACATGAGCAGGATACTACATATCCCCCTTTCTTATACAACAGAAGCATAAGTCCTATACCATAAATAAGATATAACAATAAGAACCCAAGAAAGGAATAAAAGAGAGGAACACTAATGCAACAGAATAAATGTAATGGAAAAGAACAAATGGGAAAGAACGAAGAGATAGGTGGAAGAAAACTAAGAGGAAGCAAAGGGTAACTATACACAAATGGAAATAACCCATTCTCTCCAACAAAGAATAACATAAGAGAAGAAAACAGTGATAAGGCGGAGGAAACAACAGGTAGCGGAAAGGCATAAACGCATAGATGACTACACTCCAAACACACCCACTGGCCAGACAGGCATGCAAGGAAGAAAGACATAGCATGACACGAACTGAACACCAGCTTTACACCCAGACACACAGAGAAGTGAGGGACGGAACCCCTCCTAAACAAGGAAGAAATAGAATGAAACTAAAAAATGAGGGAAAGGCAGGGGACAAGGAAGACTAACAACCAATATAGTCCAGATACCAAGGATGAAAAGAATATGTAACATCACAAGGAGAACTGGACAGGAGAGAAAACAGAGAAGATGAGAAGAAAATACAATTAGTATAACTCATCCACCCCATTTTCACATTGACAATATAAAAATATAAGCATAATGTAAGGTATAACTAACAGCAAAGTCTTAGTGTAGACTAAACATAAAGGGCCTGATTCACAGAACTAACTTACGTCAAAATCCTAAACTTACAACAATTTTGGTATTCACAGAATGAACTTACACATTTGGGTATTCACAGAATGAACTTACACATTTAGGTATTCACAGAATGAACTTACAACAATTTTGGTATTCACAGAATGAACTTACACATTTGGGTATTCACAGAATGAACTTACAACAATTTTAGTATTCACAGAATGAACTTACACATTTGGGTATTCACAGAATGAACTTACAACAATTTTGGTATTCACAGAATTAACTTACTCATTTTGGTATTCACAGAAGGCACTTACTCATCAATGAGTAAGTGCCTTCTGTGAATACCAAAATGTGTAAGTTACACAAAATGTGTAAGTTACACAAATGTGTAAGTTACACAAAATGAGTAAGTTACACAAAATGAGTAAGTTACACAAAATGTGTAAGTGTCTTCTGTGAATACCAAAATGAGTAAGTTTATTCTGTGAATACCAAAATGAGTAAGTTCATTCTGTGAATACCAAAATGGTAGTAAGTTTAGGATTTTGTCGTAAGTTAGTTCTGTGAATCGGGCCCACTAACTTCTGTGAATACTGAAATGAGTAAGTTCATTCTGTGAATACCAAAATGAGTAAGTGTATTCTGTGAATACTAAAAGTACTAACTTTACGTTTTTGACGTAAGTTAGTTCTGTGAATCAGGCCCACAGAGCATATCATGCTGAACGATTCGGTGGTGGCCCCATCCTCCTAGGACCACCCCAAGCAAAGTTATGGGCAAAAATACAATGCCAACCAAATGCCCAGCAAAGCACTATGGGGCGAGATTCTAGAGTGCAGTGAATATTATAGTATTAGCTCTCAGCTGAGCCGGGAGAGCCTGCCCCTTGAGGAATGTTTTGATATTGGATACTATAATATTCACTGCACTCTAGATTCTCGTCCCATAATGCCTTGCAGGGCCTTTGGTTGGGATTGTATTTTTGCCCATAACTGTGCTTGGGGTGGTCCTAGGAGGATGGGACCACCACCGAATCGTTCAGCATGATGTGCTCTTTGTGTTCAAGGCATCTGCTTGGTTCTCTCCCTAGGTTAGGGAGGACCCCAAAATCATCACCTCTCTCACCGCTTGCTATATTTTCACTTTTGTGAGATGACTATATGCATTTTAGCATGTAAAGATAGAGTTACTTGTTTTACCAAAGGTATGTGAGGTTTCTGTTTTATTTTGCGACAGCATTCCACGTAGTGGTATTCTGCCAACTTCACCCACCCTTAGATACTACTAGGATACTCTTTGAAAGAACTTTGAAGATTTTACATCAGTCTTTAGAGGGGTCTCTTGTAACGACTTCAGGAGCTGCAGTTTTATGAAAGAATGTCAATGCTTTTGCTTCTGACTCAGCAAGAGCCTCTAGTAACGCCTTGGGGAGCTGCAGCTTTGTGAAAGAATTTTAAAGATTTTCCATCTGACTCAAGTGGGAACTTAAGTAACACCTTGAGGAACTACACAGTTGTGAATGTATGTGTCGATATAGAGATAGTGATATAGATATAGTGATATAGATATAGGGATATAGAGATAGTGCTATAGAGATGTAAATATAACGATACAGATATATATTTACAAAAAAAATCAAAGATTAATGTGCTGTTATCGTTACATATAGTAGTAAGGTTTTCTCATACGTTAAAAAAGACAACAAAATTGACTGAAAAAAACAAAGGTTAAAGTGAGGTTATAGCTAGGTATTCCAATAAGATTTTTCCTTATGCTATAAAAAACCCTAGAAATTAACTGAAAAATGAAAGGTTAAAGTGACGTTATAGTTAGCTGCAAGGTGTAAGAGAAAAACTAAAGTTTTTACACTGAAAACTGAATGCTGAAATTTAGGTGCGTCCCCACTATGCACTGATTATTACCTCACATATTACATCATTAAAGACTATTTAACTGACATCATTATTGACATCACTGACGACATCTCAAATAACATAATTGATGACATCACTGATAACTTCATAGTCATATACACCATAAAGTTTATGAGTGTGTATATAAGGTTCCATAGCATGAAAATCACATAAGCTCTGGAGGCAAGTGTGATTGTGCATTTTAAAACTGATTTGATACACTGTTTACCAATAACTAGCATTTGGGGTACAAGTATTACTCCATGTTAAACAAAGTACAGGCTGAGCATACCTGATGTGGGTTAAAGAGGTATATTTGAAAGTAGGCTAAGACTTAAAGTCAAAACTAACCCTGGGCGTAGTTTGCGTAGTAGCGCTACGCGTAGCTACGCGAAGTGCACTTCGCACTACGCGAGCTATGCGTAGCACTACGCAAACTGCGTAGTGCGGTAGGAAATGCTGTTCGCAATGATTGCACAGTGCCGGATGCTTGTCCGCACTGTGCAATCATTGCAAACGGCATCTTGCACAGTGCAAGCGGATGCTTTCTGCCGCCGAGTAGATTTGTACTCGAGCAGCAGTTTTCTCAACGCGGACTGGTAGTTTTCATCGCGAGCGGTCGCGAGCATACGCGACCACTCGCAATGAGAAACCTGACCTCCCCGCGTTGAGAATCTCGCCGGAGGTTTATTTTCCACGCCGCGATCGGCAACTTGATGTTGCTGATCGCGAACGAGGAAAAAGTCTCGCCGGATGTCATTTTGCTCGCCGCGGTCGCCAACTTGATGTTGAGGACCGCGTGCAAGCAAAAAATGCCCGCTATGCATTTTTGCACTGTGCTACGTGCAATTCGCGTAGCGCCTAGTTGCGCAAACTACGCGAGCGTAGCGTAGTTTTCCGCCCAGGCCTAGTCAAAACCTGTTTAAAAAAATCTGTGAGAAATGTCAAATCATCTGTCAACAACAGAAATCCACCACCTGATATCTGGGCACGTGCCCATTTTAAATAGCTGTAATACAGTGGTGTAGACAAATTCTATGTAACTAGGACATTTATAAGGTGTGGATATTTCTCTCCAGAACTGTGCTGAAGATTATGAGGCATTGTAGATTGTTGAAAAATGTAGAATGCAGGGGTGTCCCACTTAAGGGGAACATCCTGAACAACGACTCCGGAACAACGAGTTTCGGAGTCGCGCAAGCCGAACAACGACTTGCCCGAACAACGACTTAGCCTGAACCATGTATGTGCGTGGTTCAGGCTAAGTCGGTCTAGTGTTTTGGAAGGGCGGAGTTGAGAGGAGCGCCAGAGGAACAGGACAGGTAAGAGGGGTTTGGGATGGGGAGGGGGGGTTGGTGTTAGTTTTCAGGGGGTGGGAGGGGTTCAGGGTAGATTTTAAGGGGTGGGGAGTTCGTGTTAGTTTTTAGGGGTGGGAGGGTTGGTGTTAGCTTTTAGGGGTTGGGGGGGTTTGTGATTGTTTTTAGGGGGTGGGAGGGGTTTGTGTTAGTTTTTAGGGGGTGGGAGGGGTTAGAGTTAGTTTTAAGGGAGTGGGGGGCTTGTATTAGTGTTTAGGGGTGGGGGGATCGTGATAGTTTTTAGGGGGTGTTCATGTTAGTTTCAAGGGGTTGGGAGGGGTTAGTGTTAGTTTTTAGGAGGTTGGGGGGGTTCATGTATGTTTTTATGGGGTGGGAGGTGGGGAGGTACGGGGTAGTTTGCAGGGAGTGGGAGGGGTTCGGTTTAGATTTTAGGGGGTGGGTTTACCACGCATTCCTTTACCAAGAAAATTCATGGTAAAAGAATGCGTGGAAAAAAAATCGTGGTTGAGACGCGGTCGTACTACAGACCGCCTGGTTTAGGGAGTCGCTGTTGAGGAACTCATTGTTCCAACATACAACCCCACTTACAGTTGGTTTATCTCACACTGGTGTTTGTAACATAGCTCTACGGTTTAATGCCACTGTGCTCATCTCAGGAATGTGTGTAGTGTATTTTACTAAACTACACAGGGTTGTCCATAAGGCCTGACAGAAGATTTCTTTCCAGTGGCAAATGTATACCTGTCAACCACTTGACCTAAAATTGTGGGGTATGTGATGTGAAGTCTATAAGAGGGTAAACCCATTAAGGTGAATAGAAACATATCTCCTAAATAGTGTATTGGATTACTTCAAGTCCATAAATCCTGTAGGACAGTGTCAGAATGATTGTATGATGTTATCAGCGATGTCATAAATTATGTCACTTGAGATTACATCAGTGATGTAATATATGAAGTCACAAGCAGTGTATGGCGGGACATGTTATAGTTAGCTCTGTAAACTATAGGTGGTAAATTTCAGTGTTTTGTTGGTTTTTAAACGTTAGTCTTTCAACACCTAACAATAAAGTCAATTTAAACGTTGTTTTATTCCCGTGAATTTCTGTGTTTTTCTTATTCTTTGCCATACACAGCTTGGGTTGATCGCAGGACCTGGCTACCTACAGTAGGGTCATTGGCTGCAAACTCTGCACTGGCACCCAACCCCCCGCTGCGCACAGCCTGTCATGAGCAGTCAACCCCCAGCACTCTTCACCTGTACACAATGGAGTTGGCAGCACAGTGCTCAATCCCTGTCGGTGGCCAGCCACTCACTGCACATGAGCTTTGTCAGTGTGGAACAGTAAATTGGTCCTGCGCCCAACCCACTACAAGCATTCAACCCCACCATGAACTGCCTATGCCCTGCACACTGTGTTACTTGGCAGCAGGGTCTGGTGTATCACCAAACCCTTGTATTTTTTTACATGGCTTTTTGGTACTGAGGTGCCAGTACGATTATCACAGTACCACAGAGGGTGCCAGCACACTGATTTAAAAAAAAAAACTATTTAAAGTAAGGTGGGATCACTCTGGGGTCCCCCAAATGGCCCTGGGGTTCAGGGTGTGCCCTCATTGCTCGATTGTGGGCTATCTCATTTTTATTTTCAGGACTCAGAGACTGAGTTCTGTAATGGTGGTACCAAAATAACCCAGGGGAGAACCTCTTCAAACCTACATTATGCACAAGTTTCTCAAACTGCTGGATGTATTTATACCAAATTTAAAAATACCCTTTCTGAGTAAAGTTTTAACATTTTCTCAAATTTGGTGTAATTCTGTTCAGCCATTTTCTGTAGTGGAGAGCAAAATTTCCCATGGGAATTAACATGGAAAAACAATGTTTTGAGACACCCCTTCCTGTTTCTTCACCCTTGCTGATCAGTGTGAAACTTTCCTTTAAGGAGCTGAGGTGAATTAATTTTTTGGGGAAAGTTTCTTGAAGTTTTGTCACAAGGTGCCAAAGTAATTAACAAAATAAAAATACCCTACCTATGGAAACTTTGGCCAAGCTATTACTTCACAGTGGTGACCACCACTGTGTAATTTATATAGAATAGCCTTTCATCAAATGTATTTATCTATTGTGCTGTTCCACTGACATTGACATTTTGCTTCTTCCTACCACAGCAGATAGCATATGGTAGTGGGATTTAATGTAAGCAACTGGGATTATTAGAATACATGTATGGCGCCTCTCAAATGCCAGATTGCTAAGAATAAATTTGAAGTACCTTAACTAAAGTGACTGCTAGTACTATATACTTGAAGGCCACCAGTCTCATATTTCATATTTTCTCAGAACGTTTATATTTACAATATAAAAGGACTTTTAATCAGCCATCTCTATCCAATACGTTATTCAGTGGTTATTCAAATAATGCCCACTCCCACCATAGCACAGAAGATATATCAGAGGGTATACTCACTTCTACCATTGAGTTCATTTACTTTAAAAGGCTGATTAAACATTTATTGACACCGACATAAACAGATACAGATAAGATTAGCTATTTGAAGGTACCTGTATTTACTAGTGGATGCTAGTCTCTACACATAGTAGGGTGTCATCACTGTCTTTAAAAAAAATAAAAAAAATAAGGGATTGTTTCCTTGACCAATCCCTATCAATCCTGCTAGAACCAGAGATGACAGCAGGGGTGGCGGGGATGTTGACTACTAAATAAGAAGTCTAACCACAAAAAGCTGCTCCTAACTGAATTGCCACTACGAGGTTTGGGATGTATTTGTAAGTGAAGGCATCTCACAAAAAGTAACGGACTGGTCTCACACACCACCTGGTGTCATGCTTCATCATTGACCAGTCCTCGCCCTCTAAAACCTTGGTTTGATAGAGGGCGGGCATACACCTGACGACAGGGATGCACTTCTAAACTAAGTGGGGGCCCATAAACAAAAAGTGTGGTTAAAAAACATTATAGTTATCTTAATCGTGTTTTTAATGTTAAAGGTAACTATATGATATTAAAATCAAGTGACGGTATGTGGGGGAATTAATGTCCCCTATCCGTTATGTGAGAGGTCAACATGTTTCTGCCTTAATGGCCCGCTTGGGTCCAGGGCATTCGTCAGGACCTAAAAAGAACATAGAGGGCTCCGTTCTTACCAGCTAGTGGTAAGAGTAAACCACTGTGTGGGCGTGAGCACTGCCACACTCCACAACTTGATGGCCTCTAATTTCAAGCCTGTAAAAGAGAAATTGATTGAGAGAAATATATACACTGCCAAACCTTCTAAGTAGTTGAGAACTGAACGCAAAACATGCATTGTTTCAGAAAAACATAAGTGACTACTTATGTGACATGTGACACTCTATTTGTGTACATGAAATCAAATAAAAAAGTGAGAATATAAATCTCACTGTTCTTACCCTAGATACCAAAGCTACTTGCCCCATGGGAGGAGGGGAGGGAAACCCCTGTAGTCAAACCCTGTTGAGAAACCATGGTACACATTTAAAATAATTCTCAATAAGAAAAATAATTCTCAATAAGAAAAATAATTCTCAATAAGAAAAAGAAGAAAAAGGGAAAAAGGTAGATGAGAGAACAGTTTTTTGATCTGTGGCAAAATAAACCTACACATACAACACCATCTGCCTATTTTACCTTAGGATTCACTCTATAAAGCACTGACAATCTGTGAGGCTACATTTAACTGATTGAGACCCTTATTGTGCATATTTGAGTACTATACTCCCTATATAATAAAAATTTTTTATTTATTTTTCCCAAGGGTGAGGTGTTAATTCCTGCAAACCAACCCCCCTCCCCTTCCTCTCCTCCTCCCCCCGCCACCCTTTTTCTGACCGTGGTTGGCAGATTCATTGTTCTCCACTTTGAGGATGAACACAACTTTTATCGCGCGCAATTTTCTATCGCGCGCTATTTAAAACAGTATAGAACATACGCGTATTTACAGCATTGTACATGCGCGTACATTTAGCCACTTTGAGCATTTGTAGAAACTTGAAAAGGAAAGTTTCCTTATTTGCAAGCATGCACGGCCATTTTAGAATCAGGCATTCGTTTCAATAGACACAGGAAGTCACAAACCTTTTTCCTACTGATTAGCTGTAGTTCACTCTGAGCATGTGCATACGATCGCCATGGGTAGGTCAGGCTGCCTTTTCTTGTGACACAGGAAACCAAAATCACATGATTATTATCAGCACCTGTGAACCATTTGGTGATAATTAGTGTGATAGAGTGCACTATATATAGCGCGACCTCCTTTACCTCATTTCTTCATCAGGGAGGACCGGGAGCAGTCGCCTAGGATCCACATGGGAAATTTCCTTGATGCAGTAAGGGTGTGAATGAGAATTGTTTGAATGTATGGTTGTTCAATTACCTGATAGGCAGATGGTGTTGTATGTGTAGGTTTATTTTGCCACAGATCAAAAAACTGTTCTCTCATCTACCTTTTTCCCTTTTTCTTCTTTTTCTTATTGAGAATTATTTTTCTTATTGAGAATTATTTTTCTTATTGAGAATTATTTTAAATGTGTACCATGGTTTCTCAACAGGGTTTGACTACAGGGGTTTCCCTCCTCCTCCCATGGGGCAAGTAGCTTTGGTATCTAGGGTAAGAACAGTGAGATTTATATTCTCACTTTTTTATTTGATTTCATGTACACAAATAGAGTGTCACATGTCACATAAGTAGTCACTTATGTTTTTCTGAAACAATGCATGTTTTGCGTTCAGTTCTCAACTACTTAGAAGGTTTGGCAGTGTATATATTTCTCTCAATCAATTTCTCTTTACAGGCTTGAAATTAGAGGCCATCAAGTTGTGGAGTGTGGCAGTGCTCACGCCCACACAGTGGTTTACTCTTACCACTAGCTGGTAAGAACGGAGCCCTCTATGTTCTTTTAGGTCCTGACGAATGCCCTGGACCCAAGCGGGCCATTAAGGCAGAAACATGTTGACCTCTCACATAACGGATAGGGGACATTAATTCCCCCACATACCGTCACTTGATTTTAATATCATATAGTTACCTTTAACATTAAAAACACGATTAAGATAACTATAATGTTTTTTAACCACACTTTTGTTTATGGGCCCCCACTTAGTTTAGAAGTGCATCCCTGTCGTCAGGTGTATGCCCGCCCTCTATCAAACCAAGGTTTTAGAGGGCGAGGACTGGTCAATGATGAAGCATGACACCAGGTGGTGTGTGAGACCAGTCCGTTACTTTTTGTGAGATGCCTTCACTTACAAATACATCCCAAACCTCGTAGTGGCAATTCAGTTAGGAGCAGCTTTTTGTGGTTAGACTGTTAGTGTTGGAGGCTGCTAGCTCCTAAGACCCCGTGCCTCTCGTTCCCTTCTCCACACAACGTGGGCTTTGTGGTTATTGTGATTTTGTACAGCTGACGGCTGTGGGAACGTTATTAGGGGTATTTTCACTCAAATATCAGGAAGAAGTACTGATCACTCTGGGATCAGACTGGAAGAAGGGACTGATATAGTGAAGTCCTAATCCTTCTCAAGAAAATTGAGAGGAGCAGATCTCTTACCGATCCAGCCCACTTACCCTTTTACCCTACTTCAAACATGGATATAGAACTTTCGTTTGGGGATGAGGTCTTAGCAGAGATCCTCAATGCCCCATCCCTGTTAGCCGAAACAGTAGTTGCTCAAGTAGTTAATAATTCTGACGAATGGGAATCATTGTCGACTAAGAAAAAGGAACAGATACGCACAGCCCTTCATGGGGCGTTTATGACAGAGTACCTTAGAAAGAACACCGCACCGAGAGGACTCATAGTCACTAATGAACCAAGGTTATTTCTTAACAACAAGGAGTTTCGCATAAATTGGTCGTGCATTGCCTGGAAGTGTACGAAAGACTGGCTTATTTTGATTATCAACACCGGCAGACAGCTGGCGGATGCCCTGCTTGTTGAAATTCAACAAAGTGAATGTAGATTGAAGACAACAGTGCAGTTATCAGTCTTTAAGAAAAACTTGAAGAAATCAATAATGACCATACTGAGTACAAAGAGTATCTCACACAGTCCAAAATAACTAAACTTAGGAAAGATGTGCAGAAGTTTAGTAGGGAAACAGTGTACCCATACATTACTGATGAACATTATGATAAACCTGTACAACAACAAGCAGGTAGGAGGCAACGGTTCAGACCCACCCCACTGAACTGGACTTTCAGCTCGGGGACGAAAGGAGTGACAGTAGTAGTGACGAGAGCTCAGGACAACAGCAGAGCAGACAACAAGGCTATCGCCAACCTATGGCCCAACAATATCCCCTCTTTTGGGTACTGGCAACAACCCTTCTTCCCGCCAGGGTTTGGTTTTCCACAAGGCCCCCAGCCTTCTTTTTTATACCGGGCGGGGGCAGAGGCAGAGGCAAACAAAAAGAAGGAATACAAGGGTTCAGTGGGAGGACCAACAACCCACCCCGGTGGTCACCAGGAGCAAAGGGAAAGCGAATATGCCCTCGACAAGCAGGGACTAACGAATATCGTTAATCTTAGTAAGCACACATTGACAACTGAAGAAGAGAGTGTCCTCTTCAAAGGATTGGGCTTTGTCCCGACACCCAAGAATGATCCCTTTGTACTTCATACAGAACTTGCGCAGTTCTTTAGAAAAATCAAGTTGCGCGACTATTTTGGTACAGATGAGGATAGATCTGAGGAACAATTGACAACGGGACTCAGGAAGAAGTCAACTTTTCAACCACCTGCCCAGAATATCTCTTGTCAAGTTTTAGCCTTTGAGGAAGCAGTTCTCAAGGAGATTGATATCATCAACTTTGAGAGCACCAAGGGGTTTCAAAATCTTACAAGAAATGAACGTACGGCACTACAGGGTTTGAAGAACAACCACGAGCTTGTGATAAAACCAGCAGACAAAGGGGGTGCTATTGTGATTATGGATCAGGAGATGTATCAAGAGGAATGTAAAAGACTTCTCTCAGACACAGCCAGCTATGCCATACATAGAAATGATCCAACAGGCCCCCTGATGACAAGGATTAAGAACATGGTGGAGGAAGCCTTTACCAACGACTGGATTACCAGACAAGAAGCCAGCTTCCTCATCAATGAGAATCCTAGGATGCCCAGATTCTATACGCTTCCTAAGATCCATAAAACCGGACCCCTCCTCCTGGTAGACCCATCGTATCCGGGATTGGATCAGTCCTGGAACCCCTTTCGCAGTTTTGCGATTGGTTCCTCAGACCGATTGTGAAGCAATCACATTCTTACCTTCGAGACACTAAAGATGTCCTTTGCCTTCTCCGAGATCTGGAAATAGACCCATCTGGAGATATATTAATTACAATGGACATAGAAGCCCTATATACAAGCATCCCACAGAGAAGAACTTTGGAAGTGGTGGAAAATATCCTTTTGAATATGGAGTGGAATTTCATGACCCCCAACATTTTGTGATGGAATGTGCTGAATTAGCGCTTACAGAGAACTTCTTTGAGTTTGAGGATTCCATCTATCACCAGATCACCGGAACTTCAATGGGCAGTACCTTTGCCCCAAGTATGGCATGTCTTTATGTCCAGCAATTTGAGGAAGACTACATCCTTAATCCAAATAACCGATTTCTGGAACATCTGAAGGTTTGGAAGCGTTACATTGATGACGTGCTGATTGTATGGCACGGAACAGAAGAGAGAGCAATGGAATTTGTTCAATGGGTTAATTCAATAGACAACCATCTCAGATTTACACACACTATTGATAAGAACCACGCAATCTTCCTTGATTTGGACATTACCATAACTCATGAAGGGTTTGTAACTAAGGTCCATAGCAAGACCACAGATAAAAATAGTTTACTTCTTTTGAAAGCTACCACCCCAGGGCTTTGAGACAAAATCTCCCGGTAGGCCAATTCCTCCGAATACGACGAAACTGTTCCGATATGACAACTTATGTGGATCAGGCGGGAGAGCTGGAGAACAAACTTTTGGAACGCCATTATCCAAAGAAAATAGTGAGAAGAGCAAAAAAACGTGCAAGGAACAATTCAAGAGAAGCTCTATTAGAGGATGTAATTAAAGAAGACACCAAAAGACTGGTGTGCGTTACTACATTCACCCTGGCCTCAAACACAGTACAAAAAATAGTGAGAAAAACTGGCACATTCTTAATAGTGCAGGCAATCAGTGGCAACCACCTCTATTTGCCTTCCGAAGGAACAGGAGTCTGCGTGATGAATTGGTACACGCAAAAACACCAACAAGAGAGGATGGAGAACAGCAGACCTTGTGGACCCACCCACGACCTGTGGGTCATTTCTCTTGTGGGAACTGCACTTCTTGCAGTCTCACCGCTAACACCAAGGAGGTAGACATAGGGACTGGAAAACCTTGGAAGTTACGAGGATTCAGTAACTGTAACACAGAGAATGTTGTGTACCTCCTAACCTGTCCTTGCGGCCTCAGATATGTAGGGATGACTACTAGGAAAATCAAGGTACGAATCAGTGAACATCGGAGTACCATCCGATGTAAAAAGAACAACACTAAACTGACGCGTCATTTCACAGAAAAAAACCATAATGACACAGACCTAAGATGGTCAATCCTAGAAGTGATGAAGAAACGCAAGTTTGATCTTACAAAAGCTCTACATGTGAGGGAACAACGATGGGTGTTTCGTCTCCGCTCTTGGCAACAAGGCCTCAACGATGAAATACCATGGCTCCAGATGGGACAATAGGAATCCCTAAAATCCATCTTTAATTTAATTTCTACACATTATCTACATGTTTTGGGCACGCCTATTTTACCTTAGGATTCACTCTATAAAGCACTGACAATCTGTGAGGCTACATTTAACTGATTGAGACCCTCATTGTGCATATTTGAGGACTATACCCCCTATATAATAAAAAATTTTTTATTTATTTTTCCCAAGGGTAAGGTGTTAATTCCTGCAAACCAACCCCCCCTCCCCTTTCCCTTCCCCCCCCGCCACCCTTTTTCTGACCGTGGTTGGCAGATTCATTGTTCTCCACTTTGAGGATGAACACAATTTTTATCGCGCGCAATTTTCTATCGCGCGCTATTTAAAACAGTATAGAACATACGCGTATTTACAGCATTGTACATGCGCGTACATTTAGCCACTTTGAGCATTTGTAGAAACTTGAAAAGGAAAGTTTCCTTATTTGCAAGCATGCACGGCCATTTTAGAATCAGGCATTCGTTTCAATAGACACAGGAAGTCACAAACCTTTTTCCTACTGATTAGCTGTAGTTCACTCTGAGCATGTGCATACGATCGCCATGGGTAGGTCAGGCTGCCTTTTCTTGTGACACAGGAAACCAAAAATCACATGATTATTATCAGCACCTGTGAACCATTTGGTGATAATTAGTGTGATAGAGTGCACTATATATAGCGCGACCTCCTTTACCTCATTTCTTCATCAGGGAGGACCGGGAGCAGTCGCCTAGGATCCACATGGGAAATTTCCCTTGATGCAGTAAGGGTGTGAATGAGAATTGTTTGAATGTATGGTTGTTCAATTACCTGATAGGCAGATGGTGTTGTATGTGTAGGTTTATTTTGCCACAGATCAAAAAACTGTTCTCTCATCTACCTTTTTCCCTTTTTCTTCTTTTTCTTATTGAGAATTATTTTTCTTATTGAGAATTATTTTTCTTATTGAGAATTATTTTAAATGTGTACCATGGTTTCTCAACAGGGTTTGACTACAGGGGTTTCCCTCCCCTCCTCCCATGGGGCAAGTAGCTTTGGTATCTAGGGTAAGAACAGTGAGATTTATATTCTCACTTTTTTATTTGATTTCATGTACACAAATAGAGTGTCACATGTCACATAAGTAGTCACTTATGTTTTTCTGAAACAATGCATGTTTTGCGTTCAGTTCTCAACTACTTAGAAGGTTTGGCAGTGTATATATTTCTCTCAATCAATTTCTCTTTACAGGCTTGAAATTAGAGGCCATCAAGTTGTGGAGTGTGGCAGTGCTCACGCCCACACAGTGGTTTACTCTTACCACTAGCTGGTAAGAACGGAGCCCTCTATGTTCTTTTTAGGTCCTGACGAATGCCCTGGACCCAAGCGGGCCATTAAGGCAGAAACATGTTGACCTCTCACATAACGGATAGGGGACATTAATTCCCCCACATACCGTCACTTGATTTTAATATCATATAGTTACCTTTAACATTAAAAACACGATTAAGATAACTATAATGTTTTTTAACCACACTTTTTGTTTATGGGCCCCCACTTAGTTTAGAAGTGCATCCCTGTCGTCAGGTGTATGCCCGCCCTCTATCAAACCAAGGTTTTAGAGGGCGAGGACTGGTCAATGATGAAGCATGACACCAGGTGGTGTGTGAGACCAGTCCGTTACTTTTTGTGAGATGCCTTCACTTACAAATACATCCCAAACCTCGTAGTGGCAATTCAGTTAGGAGCAGCTTTTTGTGGTTAGACTGTTAGTGTTGGAGGCTGCTAGCTCCTAAGACCCCGTGCCTCTCGTTCCCTTCTCCACACAACGTGGGGCTTTTGTGGTTCTTGTACTAAATAAGAAGCCCAGAGTCTGGGCCTGTTCGTTTACTATCCAATTTCCCAGCAGCACATTTCTGTTTGATACACTGGTGTTGCGGTTACATGCATTCATTGTGTGCAGAAAATCCCAGGAGGTTAGAGTCATTCCAAAATATTTGTGCAGTCGCTATTCTCAATTGGGTGCAGATATTAATTCTTAACCAGACAGGAACATTTTAATAGCATGATCTTGAAGAAGTTAATATGTTTGTTTATTGCACTTGCTTGAGGAAAACCAGGACTCAAGTGCAAAGCATAACTCGCTCTTCCATAGTGTAAGTAAACACTCAGGAAGGGCAATGACACAATTGTCCTCTTCTGTGAAGACGTCTGTGGTAGTAGAGTGTACAAGTATTCCATCTACATTGTACTCTTCTGTGAAGGCCTCTATTGGTAGTATAGTGTATTGTCAGTTTTCCATTTCCATTGCACTCTTCTGTGATCACCTCTGTAAGTGTTATAGCACAACTGCAGCTTTCTATCTCTATCTTTATTGTACTATTCTGCGAGGACTACTGTTGGTAGTAGAGTGCAACAGGTTTTCCATCTAAATTGCACTCTGCTGTGAGGACCTCTGTTGGTACCATAGTAGAAAAGTAGCTTTCCATCTCCATTGCACTCTTCTTTGAGGATCTCTGTTGGTAGTATAGTACAACTGCCGCTTTCTATTTCCATCTTCATTGAACTTTTCTGTGAGGATCTCTTCTGGTAGTAGAATGTAGCAAGCTTTCTATCTCCATAACATTCTTCTGTGAAGACCTCTGTTAGTAATAAAGTGCAACTGCAGCTTTCCGTCTCCATTGTACTCTTCTGTAATGAACACTGTTGATAGTAGAGTGCAGCAAGTTTTTAATATACCTTTTACTCTTCTGTGAGGACATCTGTATGCAGTATGGTGCAACTTCAGCTTTCAAGCACTCTTGTATTCTCCTCTAGGACATCTGTTTGCAGTAAAGTGCAACAAGCTTTCGATCTCCATTGTACTGTGCCGTGAGGAAATCTGTAGACTGAAAAGTGACACTTCATCTTACCAGCACCTGTCTGAGGCTGTGGAAAACGTGACCCTAGATGCAAGGCAATGCTGTTTGCATTTTGACATTATGTTTGCTGTAAGCAAACAAGCTTTTTGCAGGTTCCCCCCCACGTTTTGCTCCATTTGGACTATCTCTTAAGGATATATGTATGTCTCCTCTAAGGAAGGCCTATGAAGCCCTATTGCAGGGAGCTATATATTATTAAGTACAACATATTAATTTCTATATGTCTTAGCAGCATCACTTCTAAATTGTTGTTTTGCTGAGGAAGTGTTCGGAGTCCCATTGCCTAACACAGGGTTATCGGCTGGCAGCCCGGCTAACTTCTGAAGGGAACCACTTAACCAAGCCAAGTAAGGTATCAAATTAATGTGACATTAAAACCGACCTGATGCCCAGGTCGTATTTCAAGTTAAGCAACTTTTGGAAAGTTGCTACTATGCATTCCAGCTAGTCCAGTGGTCTCACAAAGGCACTGACACACAGACAGGTTTCTGACCACCTGAGGAGATGTGTAAACGACTCCCAGGCCTGGGATCAAAGGCAGTTGCCGGGGAGCAAGGTTTCACCTCCTCCTCCAGCAAGGCCACTCAGGGTGTTAGCCCAAAAGGCAGGCTTCAAAGTGAAATTGAGTCCTGGTGGCTGCCACAGGCAACCGCTAGCTCAAATTAAGCAATGCCTCACTCTAAGGTTGGTACACTGCTTTCAGGGTATGTAGAGTGAACTATGCCCAAAGATCTGTCTCAGAGGCTAAGGATTCTAGAATCTGCACTCGAGACTACCTTTGGTGATTTATTTAGACTCAAGCAACCTTGTTGACTGCCTGAATATATACTGCTTGGCCCTAGAATTTGAGAGAAAAATGCAATAGAGCTTGCAGAACTGCTGAAAGTTCCCGTCTATTCAATTATTGTAGGCCTGCCCTCTGTTACCAATAATCCAGTTTTGAATCTTTTCCCAGAATTGAGCCTGCTCCTCACTCACTGTCAGCTGTCCATAGAGAAGGAGGAAACAGTGACTACCCCCCCTTCTCCAGTTTCCCTGTCTGACCTGAGGAGTTACTGATATCTGGGCCTCGTAGTTCTGCAATATTACAGATAAAAGATATTGAATAAGAGAATACAAACAGAGGCTGACCTAAGGAACCACTGAGAGGGAAGCTGCCATCAACATGTCACCTCAGAATCACTCTTAAGATGTGGCTGATTGCTGCAGTTGCAAAGTCAATTTGAGAATCCTGGGATGTTCAGTACCACCTTCCCTACATACTTGTCTGGAACATGGTTCTGATGCACTGAAGCTGTTAAGAAGCAGACAAGATTTTCTCACACTGATAAGGAATCCACCCATGGCCCAGAAGTCCCTTGTAGACTCTTCTCACAACCTTCCATGCCATGGAAAAAGAAGATGTCATTACCATCTATGTATGGGAATACTTGTGGTCCCTCAGAGTAAAGAATACCTACCAGTGGAGCTTGCATATTCAAGAGCACCCGCAGCTGAAGTCAACCCACT
This sequence comes from Calotriton arnoldi, assembly GCA_963921515.1. Taxonomy (NCBI): domain Eukaryota; kingdom Metazoa; phylum Chordata; class Amphibia; order Caudata; family Salamandridae; genus Calotriton; species Calotriton arnoldi. The sequence continues at coordinate 144,202 of CAWUFW010001612.1, read as the reverse complement.
AGGTAGTACTTGAAAGTGGACTCCTTTCTGAGGACACAAACGTTTTGTGATCCATCAAAATTGGCACATGAATGTATGCTTCCAAATGGTTGAGAGATTCAAAAAGTGCCCCGGATACGCAAACAGGAGGATGGCTAAAGAACCACCATTTTGAATGCCTGTTGTGGAAGGAGCAAGAATACTCTTTTCAGGTCCAGGGAAGGTCAAAAGTCTCAGGACACCATTTTGATGAACAATGTGAGTAACATCCTTGTTTTGATTCTGCTTGCAGCCCTGGAATAATTGCTTCCTTGTCTAGTAGACCATCCACTCCATTTATCAAGGCCTGGGGACAAATCTGGCAGGGTGGCATTGGAGTCTGAATGAAAAGATCCTGTGGAATCTCATGGAACTGAATTTTGGACCAACAGTCACAGACCCCAAGGACCCAGGTGTCTGTGACTGATGCATGCCATTCCTGACTTTTCAATTCATTTTAATTGTGCACCAAAGCTTGTTGTAACTGTGAATGCGAGGTGCATCCGAACTTGGTGAACTTGTCATGCTGACACAACGTGTGAACCACAGACCACTTACAGTTATTCAACGAAGTGTCAGACTTCACAGACGGCACCACTATAGCAGGATCAGCCGCACATCTCAGATTCCAAAGCAAGTATCCCCATGCTGGCTTGGGCGTAGCCACAAGTCACTCAGGACAGAGGCGGTTCCTCTATGAGGGCGTGGGGGCATTGCCCTGCCATATTTGTGTCCCCCCCAGCCCCGCATTAAATATAAGTATAGCTGAAATAAAAAATAAATCTAAATGCCCGTGGCATCATCTTTTTACAGCCTTGCCGCGGCCCAGTCACTTACAGTTCCTAAATCTTTAGTGGGAAGGGCAGTGCCTGCGGGGGTGGAGCTTCAAACTAACTGACAGCAGTAGGCTCTAGACATGGGCACTCGCCGCACCTGGGTCCCGACCCGAGTCCACACTCTGTGTGCATGTCGGGTTGGCCGGCTACTTTTCAGTGGCCAACCTGACATGCCCACTAGAGCCCTCTCTGCATCAGCGCAATTAGGGAACCGGGGGGAATCACAGCTGTAGCCCCCGGCCTCCTAATGAGCACGGAATGCACCTGCCCAAGCCAATCCTGGTGCTGCTCTCATGGAGCAGCATCTGGATTGGCTCTAGTGCAGTGGTCCTGCATGAGGTAGCGCGGGGAGAAGCATAACCAATCACTGCATGGCTTATCATGAATGGAATGGATTCACCTCGTCCATTCTCCCCTCACTGTTGCCGTTCACTTCCCAATCCACTCTGTGCCTCTTCCAACTCTCCATACCTCCTCACTTATCTTTCAACATCCTCTCTTGAATCTCCCGCCGACGCACTCTTGCATCCCGCACCCCCATCATTCACCTGTTTCTCCCCACCCCCCCCGAAGGGGTGGGTGTGCCCGTCCGAGACTCCCCACCCCTCCAAAATACTGCTAAATACTGCTAAACCCCGGCCTCAAACAACCCGTCCTAAACTGGCATGCTATACCTACCCAGCACCTTACCCTTAAAACTTGTAGGGTGGGTGGGTGGTCAAAAACTTTTGACTCCCCAGTGGTGTCGGGCACAGGAAGAGGACGATTAACCACTTCCTGGTCCTTATAACCACTCCCCAGCGACCCCACCCCTAATCCCACCCACTAACCCCTACCCTCAGGTGTCCTTCCTGTCCTGCGCGAATACCCCGGGGGAAGACTGGTCTGCAACCTGACTTCCCCCGGGGCCGCATCGCGCAATAAATACACTCCACACTGATGTAGAAGCGTAAAAGGCCATTTATTAGGACAGGCTGTAACTTAAACTTTAATCAAAACATCAATTCAGAATTAACAGTCCCCAAAACCAACCTTTCATTCACCTCGTCCATTCTCCCCTCACTGTTGCCGTTCACTTCCCAATCCACTCTGTGCCTCTTCCAACTCTCCATACCTTCTCACTTATCTTTCAACATCCTCTCTTGAATCTCCCGCCGACGCACTCTTGCATCCCGCACCCCCAACAATCACCTGTTTCTCCCCCCCCGAAGGGGTGGGTGTGCCCGTCTGAGACTCCCCACCCCTCCAAAATACTGCCAACCAGGTAACCCCCGGAGGGCGGTTATCTGCCCCACCTTCTCAGCTGTGCATTTTTCGCCCTCACTCCGACACTTCCCTACGACACCAGATAGACTCATTCCATAGTTTACTTATCACGTACCGCATCTCCATCATATAATATGCATTCCCTAGTTGCGAAAGGTACACCCCATCGTCTCTGAAAAGCAATGGTTCTTCCAGTCGGAGCCCCACGTGCCCAATTACTTTAATGTCTTTAGAGGCACAAAAAACCCTCATAGCTCTGTTGAGCTTCCTGCGTGCTTTTTCCACAGCCATCGGCTTCACGGCCCCTTTCCAGACTTTACGAGGTACAAACTCGGTCCAGACAATGCATGTGCCTGCCATATTCTGCTTCAAAACCTCCAGATCCCTCTGCATTAGTTGCAGGATTGCCAGTCCTGACAGCTTGATCAAGTCATTTTCCCCTAAGTGCAGTACTAATATGTCCGGGCAGCCTCTCTGTGAAATCATCTTCGTTAGCCAGGGCAATAACGCCCCCCAACGCATACCTCCTTTTCCCCACCAATGCACTTCGTGGTGGCTGCTCTTCAGACCCAGGTTACGGCCGTAGACCTGGCGATCCGCATACTTTGCTGCCCAATGCACAAAAGAGTGTCCGACAATCCAGGTCGCCATCTTAGCCCCTGGTCCCCTCACACAACCTACGGCAAGAAAAACTTGTTAGACCACACAATGGCAACTGTCGTCTTACAACGCTGTTCGCACCAAACCCTCCCCCCTTGCTGCCAAACCCCCCTTTCTTTTACTTGCGCACATATTTCTCACAACACCGGGACCTCCATCTCCCAATCTGACGTATCCTGTCCCACGACCAGCCCAGCCGTGTCGCCGCCGTAGCCGCCCCAATGCGAAACGAGTGCGTGCCATACCCAGCAGGGTCCCTTCCCACACGCCGCAGCGCCATGCGCAGTACCGCCAACAACTGGTAAGCCGACACCTTCATTCCTGACGCATGACAAAAAAATTCACCTGACCTTTCACCGGACCTACTCAAGAAACTACGCCATTCTTGCACTGGGCACGCCCCCGCAGAACCCGTCCCACTCAACCACACCCATTTACCCCTACCCGCCTGGTCTGTTTTTGACTGCCCCAACCGTCCCCCGTCCAAACGTACTTCTGCGAACGTCCTGCCCATCTGCGTTTTGGTGCCCAACAACTCTGAAACTCGAAACGCCCCGAAAAACATCCACAACATGCATAACCGAAAAAGTGCCACCTCACTACCATCATAACAACAATTGGGCAACACCCCCAACAACTGCTGCAATAAATCAAAAGTAATGGCCTCCCTAGGCCCCTTCCCCTGTCCCTCCCCCTGCTCCCTACCCCAACCTTTTAACATCCTACCCAACAACTCATCCTTTGCAGTGTCAAAACCAGCATACAACTTACAATAAAACGAAATCCTCGCCAGCTTCCCAGCTGTCGTTGCCTGCGACAAACCTTTTTCAATGCAATTAAGAACAAATCTCATCACTCCATGTTTAGGGTCTTGTCTTGACATATTCCTCATATCCTTGGTCCAGCCCAAAAATGATCCAAATTCGGCCCACGCCAGCCTGTAGCTACGTCTCGTCGAGTCCGCTATCGACTTCTCAACCAGGCCTATCCCTCTCACTCCCCCAGGCCCAGATGCCGGCCGGCAACTCGGTCTTGCAAGCATCCGCTCCAGGAGCCAGGTGACGGAATCTCTGCCACTGCGAACGAGACAAAGCATCCGCGATATCATTACTAGCCCCTGGGACATGTTTCGTCCGAAAAACAACATTCAATTGCAGACACTTCAGCATGAAACTAGGCAGCAGCCGCAAAACCCTCAAGTCCTTCGCCTTCTGTCTGTTCACAAGCTCCACCACTGTCATATTGTCCACATGAAAAGCACCGACGTATTCTGAAATTCTGCGCCCCGGACCTCCAATGCCACCAGTAAGGGAAAAAACTCTAGAAAGGCTATGCTCCTCCCTTGCCTTAACCAATGATGTGGCCACTCTTCCGCACACCAACGACCATCCCAGAAAACACCAAAACCAGAAGCCCCTGCAGCATCAGAAAAGATTTGCACCTGCCAGATCGTCCTGTCCTCAACAAAGTCCAGCGACACTCCATTAAAGTCCGACAGAAACTTATATCAGATTCGCAAGTCGGCCCTGACTGCCATCGAGATCCTGACTCTGTGATGTGGTAGCACCGCCCCAGACATGCCCATGCCCAAGCGTCGGCAGAACGTCCTCCCAGCTCTCACCACCCTACAAGCAAAGTTCAAGAAGCCCAGGAGTCGTTGTACTGTCTTCAGATCGATCTTCTTTTCTCCGATCACCCGCAACAGGAAAGTCTGAATTTCCAGACCCTTCCCTGCTGGCAAACGGGCCAACCCTAGATGGAGACCAGTTCGATGCCTAGGAAAGTCAACCTACAGCTGGGCCCAGCTGTCTTCTCCGGCGCCAACGGCACCCCAAACAGCTTTGCCATGTCCTGAAACTGTTGCAGCGCCCTTCCGCACTCACCTGACTGTCCCTTGCCAAAGAATAAGAAATCATCCAGGTAGTGTGACACTTCCCGATGACCACTCATCTTCACAAAAGCCCACTGGAGAAACGTGCTGAACATTTCAAACAGCGCACAAGAGATCACACATGCCATTGGCAAGACCTTGTCCATGAAAATGGCCCCCTCAAACTGCATCCCCAGCAACAAAAAATCCGCAGGGTGTATTGGCAGCAACCGGAAAGCCGACTTCACGTCACATTTAGCCAGCTCCGCTCGCTGCCCGCACACCCTTACTAGGTGGATCGCATCGTCCACCGAGGCATACAGCACCCTCGAGTCGTCCTCTGCTATAAAGTCGTTAACAGACCTCCCTTCCGGCCATGACAAATGGTGGATCATCCTGTACTCTCCTTGTTCTTTCTTAGGGACCACCCCCAGAGGTGAGATAATCAAATCAGCCACCGGCCAATTGTCAAAGGGGCCAGCTATCCTACCTTCCTCCACCTCTTTTCTCAACTTAGCTGCCACCACTGCAGGTAATTCTTTGGCCGACTTCAAATTCTCTGCCCACCTCCGCTCTCTAGGACCTTGATACCCCACCCGGAAACCTTCTGTAAATCCCCAATGAAGTTTTAACGCAGCTTCTCTTTCCGGGTACAATGAGAGCCATGGGCCCATGGCCTCTATCTTAACTAGGGTAGGAGCCCTTTGGCCCAACCTGTTCTCTGCCCTTTGTTGCCCGCCACTGCTCAGACGGTGTGGCCAAAGTAAAACACTGTGTGAGAGCATGTCGTCCCCCACATTTGGAGCATTCATGCTTGAACTTGCAAGGATATCTGGAGCAGTATCCTTTATTGTAATTCCAGCATGCTCCTGTGTTCCCTCCCCCTTGCTTAGGTGGGTTTCCCACGTTTCCTGCCGGAGTGTTGCTACCTCCCGCCCCTGCCTGGACGGGACACGCCGGAAAAAAACGATACGTCACTGGCAGGCCACACGCTGTATGTGTAGATGCAGACGACTGTGTGGAAGACATCCACTGCATCCACAGCTCTTAATCCACTTCCCCCCCAGGCTTTATCTGGATTGATACTGATACGTGCCCTGAACGCCTCGTCATAACTTAGCCATGCAAATCCCCCGAAATGCATCTGCGCCTTCCGGATGATGTCCATGTACTTTAGCAAAGCTATGGCCCTATCAAGATGTTTCTCACAATAAATACTGGCATAAATCAGAAAAGCTGATGTCCAGTTCTCCATATTGACGGGCACCCTGGGACTCCTGGTCAACTGCCACTCTTACTCCTTCGACCCCTCTTTGGCCTATATCTCCCTATGCAAAAGCTTGAAAATGTCCACATACTCGTGACGCCATATCCTGTTTTTTGTCTTGTCAGATAAATGAGACCCCAATGGCATAGCCAGACCCATATACGGGAGCTTCTTCTGTCGCTTCTCCTCCAGAGTCTCGTCTTTCCCGTCAACCCCTTCCACTTTATCAGTCTGCACACATGCCACCACCAGGCGCTTTGCCCCCGTCTCCACTCCCTTTGACGCAGGCGCCGCTGATGCGCTTGCCCCCGCTCCCGTGTCCCTCATGGACCAATCTCCCACACCCACCGACGGCAGGTCTTCTTACGCCCTTCTGTAGGGCCCCCGTCCCATGCTGACCACCATTCGCCCTCACCTGTCAGGTTCATCTGTGTCTCCCGGTCTGTCCCTTTGGCTCCCGTCTTCTTCTGAGTCATGACCTTTGTCTTGCCTTTGGCCGCACGTGCCTCCTGTAAAACACCAAGTGTCCTCGTTGACGCTCCCAGGCCGCCCCTCACATTCGACAACTCGTCACCCACACCATCTCTCACTTCACCTTCTTCAAACTCTTCACTCTCATCCCCATAGTCCAATTGCACAGCATCCTCAAACTCCGCAGGCGCCCACAATACCTCTCTCACCGCTCTCTTTTGCCCTTTGCTTTTCGTCGCACTCACACCACATCCATCCGCCGCAAATGGCGCCGACGCCCGCTCCCGCGCTGGAGGGTGGGCTGCCGCGGACCCCCCTGCTCCTTCTGCCCAGCGTCTCGGGACCGTTTTGCGCCCCGACGCCCCCCCACCCCTCTACCAGTCTCAACCACTGGCTTGTGCCCCCCCCAAGGCTGTTCCAACCTGAGGAGGCCCCAACACCACTGGGTCTCGCCACCGTCAAGGCCGTCCCTAACCCCGTCTGGGGTTGGTCCCTGTTCTCCACCCACACCCACTTGCCCTTTGTGCTCCTCATGCTCTCCTCTAGTGCTGCTGCAGCCTCCTCCTCAGACGTGGGAGTGGGGGGCCCATCCTCCCAAAGAACGTCTTCCCTGTCCCTGATCCCAAAACAGAGCTCCGGCCATTTTTGCTCGGTCTCCTGGATCAACCTGCGCTGATCCCTGATCCTCTCCTCCAGTGTCATGCCCTCCCACCTGGGGAGCAAAGGAGGAGGACTCCTGTCCCTCCCAGTCTGCTCATGGGATCCCTCTAGCCCCAAAACCTTGCCTTCCCGCCCGCCTGTGCCTCCCCCCCTCTCGGGATCTGTCCGAACTCTTTAGATGGCCCAGGCAGGATACCCCCGGCCACAGACCCAGCCCAAGGCCTTCTAGAAAGGCCTATGGGCCCATCCTCATCCTCTCGAATCTGCCCTTGCACCTGCAAGATCTGAGAGCCCTCAGCCTGAGCCCTGTCTACTCCCCCCCCCCCCTCCCCCTGCAGGCAGCGGCTGGCTATGCATTATTTTCCCCAGCCCAGCCTTCCCAGCCCCCTCCTTCCCCCGTTCGGCAGCCAGTTCAGGCCCCAGGCCTCCCGCTGACTCATCGCGCTGTAGCGCGATCCCAGCAATCATCTGCCCCGCCTCCCCAGCTGGAGCCGCATTCCCTACGCCGGCATCCAGACGCGCAGGCAGGCTCTGCCGCCTGCCCCCATCGCTTCCCCGCAGCCTTCTGGGTGCCCCCACGCCCCCTACCTGAACCTGTCTTATGACCCGGTGGTGGCTCCTCCTGGCACGCCACCACCGTGGCCGCCACGCCCGCCGACGCCGTCCTCGACGTTCGTGTAAGGCCCGTCCAAGCCTGACCGAGGACGCCCGGCCGCAGGAGATCCTCCCTGCCGGCCTCATTAAGCACGCGCAGAGCGGCGCGCACCGCCTCCGCATCAGGGACTGCCATCTGTTCACGGGGTCCTCACTAATTCCTCTGTTGCTAAGCAACTGCCCTCCAAACTACCCCGCCAATCGACCGATCGGCACAGCAGGCCCTATCCCCTCGCTACACTCCTCAAAAACTTTTCCCTCCCCAGTGGTGTCGGGCGCAGGAAGAGGTCGATTAACCTCTTCCTGGCCCTTATAACCACTCCCCAGCGACCCCAACCCTAATCCCAACCACTAACCCCTACCCTCAGGTGTCCTTCCTGTCCTGCGCGAATACCCCGGGGGAAGACTGGTCTGCAACCTGACTTCCCCCGGGGGCCGCAGTGTAATGTAACTGGTGCTCATGTAAAGCACTCTGCTACCTTCCTACACCCTCGCATGAAAAGTAGCTTTTTTCTTACTACTAGGCTGTAGGGCACGCAGTGATGGCCATGACTCTACACAGTGCAGAAACTATTTAAATTGCAAAAAATGTCTGGCGTTTCCCTTGGATGAAGTGTGCCTGAAGGTATTTTCTTTTTTTTTTTACAGAGTGAACAGTAAAAAAGTGGGCTTTGTTCGCCCTCGTGAAGAGCAGCAATATTGTCTCCCCCTAAATCAAAGGGTAGTGTACACTCCAGTGTTTTCAAGCCCCTGCAGTTATGGGGCATGGTCAACTCAGTTTTGTCTTTGTTTTCGCAATACGTTTGCTCCATAACTGGGGTGAGTGCAGGGCCTTATCTTGAAGGAAATGGGAACGTGCCCTTGTATAAAAAGCCTCAGGCCCCCATGGATTTGGACTTTATTTATGGAAAGGTAGTCTGCTGTTTAAACGCTGCAGACTTGGCTGCATGTGGCGCTTTTTTTGCGAGGCCTATGGAGGAGCCAGCATTGATCTCCCCCAATCCGCCAAAACTATGTTGCAAACAGTGCGTTCTGCTGTTAAAATGAAAATAACTTTGCCCGTTTCCTACATGTGTAACTCGGTTCTGTCAATCAGACTGAGAACTAATTAAACCCCATTTAAAAAATGCACAGTAAATAACCCCGGACATCCAGAAAAATGGTGTGCCCCCTCTCAGCCCCAGCACTCTCAGACTTCACCAACCGCCACTGACTCAGGAACTGAGATATTTGATTTGATTTGAAATAAAATCTTTAAAGAAATATAATAACAAAACACTTACCTCAGACTGGTAAACAAAGATTCATGAGCACAGAAACCAAAAAGGAAGATGGGCTCTTGGATGCACAATATAAGACTAACAGGAAAGGGTATGATCTCCTTGCAAGATCTCATGGGGAGAGATTGAGTTTTGGTTTGACTCAATCTGGTCAGGAGGCAAAACCTTGCTATGTAGTAACTAGGACAAGAAAGATAGATGTGTATGTAATTTTGTTCTATGCGTATGGAGTCATTAATAAAATAATGATATTTGTAAAATACCCCAGATCAAAATTAAAATGGCCAGCAACAACTTCTCTTTATGGAATTTGACCAGAATAGAGAGGTGTCTCTGTCTTCCACTACTCAAGGGGGTCAGCCAACTGGAGTCACTCAGGTTAGCCTGGGATGAAGGGAACAGGCCATGCCTTACTTCCCAGAGATCAGGGCAGGCCTCAAGCAGCAGGACCGTTTTTTGGACGATGAGGCAGTCCTCAAGCTACTGGGCAGTCCTCTGGGGTACAAGACAGACTTCAAGCAGTATGGCAGTACTCTGGGGAACAAGGCAGGCCTCCAGCAGCTGGGCTGTCCTCCGGAGAACAAGGCAGTCCTTCCTCTCGTAATGTCTGCAGGTCTAGGAGTGGGCTGAAGAGTGGCTCAGGAGGTGGATTATATACACCTGCTGCCACCCTTTGAAGTGGGAGAATTCTCTAGGCTACCCCACACCTAGTTCTGGAAAGTTCTTCTCCTTCTCCTGCCAGGCCTCGAGATGTCTTGGGAGGCAAAAGACTAAAGTCAGGCTCATGTGTGCATGGGCTGGAGGCAGCGCTTTGATGTGTAAGTAGGGAAGGCAACAGCTCCGCCCCAGCCATCATTCCAGGATAGCCCTCTCCCAGCTACACGCAGGTTCTATCATTCACTGTCTGGGCACAATGCGCATTTCTGATGAGATAGGAATTAACAGTCCCAGGCCGCTGGAAACTCACAGAAGGCCTCCGAAAGTTTAGAGTAGGAAAATATTAACTTTGTAAAAGTGGGATTTTCAAAATGGTAATCTAAAATCTATCTGACTGAATATAGCACTTTACTACGTGATGTATTACATTGCGTGCTATTACAACGCGGTCGTTACAATGACCGCGTTGTTAGTACGCGATGCATTTACATGGCAAGTCTTTACAACGACTTCCACTAGGGGGCGCGCTGGACTTAGGAATAGTATTATTTACTATTCCTACTCCAGTTTGCGCAACAGTAGGGAAGGTGTTGGATTTCATTTCCAATACCTCAGCGCCCCCTAGTGGAAGTCGTTGTAAAAACTTGCGATGTGAATGCATCGCGTACTAACACCGCAGTCGTTGTTAACGACCGCGTTGTAAAGGTATCGCGGTGTAATGACTGCTTTGTAAAGGTTGTTTCCCATCTGACTTTACCATTAAAAAGGATGTTAAATTACAATTTGTTTGAGTCCAAACATGATATTTCTACCTTCTCCCAATCAAAAGTGTGCCCTTATTAAATGTAAAAGGGTAACCCAATGTTATCCTATTGTAGAGGTCGGCCTTACAGTAGTGAAAAACAAATGTAGGAGTTTTTGACTACCAGGACATGTACAACTTCTAAACACATGTTCCACTTTTTAAATACAATGCACCCTACCCTATTGGCTGTTAGAGCCTACCTTAGGGATTACTTATATGTATTAAAAAGGAAGGTGTGGGCCAAGCAAAAGTTTTATTTTGCTATATCAAATTGCCAATATAAAACTGCATTACAGGCTGCAATGGCAGGCCTGAAACATGTTTTAAATGGCTACTGCAGTGGGTGCGCAAAGAGTGCTGCAGGTCCACTAGTAGCATTAAATTTAAAGGCCCTGGGTACATGTAGTACCAATTTGGTCAGGACTCACAAATAAGTTAAATATGTCAATCAGCTGTAAGCTATTTGTACCATGTTATAGGGAAAGAACACAAGCACTTTGCACTGGTTAGCACTGGTAAAGTGCACAGAGTCCTAAAAGCAAAATAAAAGTTTGGGATGACCCTGCCAAGTCTAACAGTGTGAAACCCAGAAAGTCCCTATATTGTGGCAGGGGTCTATCCTACATCCAATCTTTAAGAAAGGTGACCCTGCCCTACCTTCAAATTACAGGCTGACTGTACTACTTGAACTCAAAGCCAAAGAACTATAATCTCGGGCGTAAACCAATAATTTAATATCACTCATACAAACAGCCTTCAGGGGAGCTAGTAAAACTTCAGATAATAGCTCTAGTCTCTCATTGCTAATGTATGCGTTATTAAAGGCAAAAAGGTGCCGCCTATTTCATAGATTATAGAATGGTTTTATATGGAGTAGACCATTCAATTGTCTGGTCCAAACTTCAAAGATAGGGGGTGTCAACCTCCATATTGAGAGCCATTCAGTCATTAAACTGGAACACCCAGTTCAAGTTCAATTCTTACACAATAGGCATATTTCCAGCAAAAAAAAAAACAACAGAAGTCTCAAACAAGGCTGTGGGCTGGCAACCCTGCTTTTTAACTCGTGTACAGCAGACTTGCCTGATGCAATTAAGGTCCAAGGGTCCCACCCCCTCAAACTAGCTTCATTGTCTCTTCATTCTCTGCAATATGCAGATGACACAGCGATGTTAGATCACACGGCTCACACAGCTGCAGGTCTCCAGAAAGCCCTTAAAACTTTGAATACTTAAAATCCCGCTAACAAATTAGGATTTAACTCAAATAAACCTGCTGTGTTAAGTTTCAGTAACAAGCTCTGTAAATTGCTGTTCATGTCCAAAAAGGGAGAAGCAAGTTCATTGATAAGGTAAAAGTTGAGAAGATTTGTGAGAATGCTTATAAGGTCCATGGGTAGCACTGGTGGAACCTCTCAAAAGTTGTTAAGGTGGGAACGGAGGGTGAATGTGAACATGAGCGTGTTCCTGCTGACCGTCTCAACAGCCATCAAGATCTATCCTATCTACTTGACCAGACCGGTCAACGACTAGGGAGTGCTCAATATGATTTTGATAGTAACTCCCTGGAACCTTTGTTGCGTAGAAGTTTGCGCCGCATTGTGAGATCCATCAGGTTTCTTACTTGATTTTAGCCTGTATTTAGTAGTATTTAGGATTTTGTGTAGTTGTGTTTTTTCTCTTTCCCCTGCCCCTGTGATTGGTGTCCTTGGTCTGTGTTGGTTTGTGTTAAATGTTTGGAGAAAGGAAGATGTGTTGTACCTTACCTGCTCATTTGCAGCTTCGCCTAGTTCTTGTAAGGAATAGTTTGTTCTTTAGATTCCAGGTGGTAGAATGTGATGATGCATCATTGACAATGTGTATGACGCTGTAAAGTGACAGTTGAGACGGGTGCTGGAAGCAAAGGAGTTCCTGCATGTTCATCCTCTTTTCCCGTGCAGCTCTTTGCTTTAAGAATAAAGTTACCTGTTTCTACTTACCATCTGAAGGTTTTTACTACACCCCGCTCATTGAATTTCATTATGCTTTGCCAGAGCATAAACATTCTACAGCAAGCTGTCACTTATGTCGTTATAGATTTGAATCTTTATCCCACGCCATATGCGCATGCCTGTATTTATTAAGGGAAAGAAGAAAATGGTTAAGACCACTTTTTCTAGAAAAGTGGGTGCCGTCACTCTAAAGAGACTGTGAGTAATGCTTTGAGTGGCAAAAATGTGTAATTGCCATACTGATTTTAGTACACATGAATGTGACCATTAACCTGCTGTGTTCTAAGGAGGAATGTGAGGCTCACTAAGATGGTCACTCCACAATTAACTGCTCTTTCATTGGCTAGGATAGTTTTAAATCAAATATTAGTTTCATTGTATATTTGAACCTGAAATTGACTGGTATGTGAAATATAACATTCTTAGAATTGAATTTTTATACAATGAACAATTAATTGCTACTTTATTCCTGTACTGATGTTTAAAGGGCACCTCATTTTATGGATCTACTCTATCTGAGGCTTTTCAGCTGTCTAATGCCCTTGGTTTTTTAGTTATTGTTGGCACACCTGCACTTTATTCTGTTTCCTTTAGTTTGGTTTCTTTTATTTTCTCATTGCACCGCTGAACAATTTTTATAGTTTTAAATAACTGAGACAAAGGTTATCTATCTCTCTCTCTCTCTACCCTCTACACTAGCAAAACTGGCAACTCAAGCTTCAGCTACTCCTCAAGTATGCTGACTGTACAGCGCCTTCCACCAACTATCAACAACTAAAACCGCTCTCTTCTCTATCACCAACTAAAACTACACTATATAAGGGATAGAGTACCCCCGCCGTACATTATAAGGATATTGCAAGTCACAGAGGAGTTCCATAACCATATATAGAGGAACAAGCCCAAAGGCCAAGTTTCTTTATAAGGTTATGGATCTCCGAGCTGACTTGCAATATCCTTACCATGTATGCCAGGGGGGTACTTTATTCCATATAATACATGGTCACACCATCACCTTTCCTGCAAACCACTTAAATTATTGGTGCGCAGCTCTTTCATATGAAAGTGCAAGCATGTTTGCAAAGATAAAGAATACAAATTAAACCTCTAGTGCAAAAATCTACACATCTAAATCCTTTTAGTTATTTGTTGCAAACAGATTTTAAAAACAGTTCAATATGTCAGTTTAAAAAAAAAGACTCAGTAGTTCGGAGAAGCTAGAAACGTGCAGAAAGATTCTAGCAGAAGAAAGAAAAGCAATGTTCCATTTGTTGCTTTAAACAGCTGCTTTAATTATGCTCCTTGACCTGACCTGCCTTTCACCCAGTACATAATTTGAGCCGATGGTTTCTGGTGCTCGACACCGGCACTTAATTGTCAACACCGCCACTTATGACAGACTGCCAAATGGTGGTGTTGTTTCTCGCATTTAGAGATGAGCACAACAACAATTTGTTATTAATTCAACATACATTAAAATTGACTAATACCTGCCACCAAAGCCATTCTTATAGCTTTAGAGGCCTGCAATAGTCAGAATTGTCACACTTGTCGTAGTGTGATGGTTAGTAGATGTGTTGTTACTGTAATTGGCATCGCAGACAGCATCAATGGGCAGAGCAAGCAGAACTGGCCTTCTGACAAGGGGCTTGGCACTTATTTTTTTTTTTACAAATTAAGCACTGCTTTCACCTCAGCTGCTGGTTTTGGCAGTAGGCATTGTGACGTCAGAGCTCGACTGTAATAACCTTATAATAGTCGGGTTCTGGTGTCTTTTCTTTATAATCAGCAACTTACTGCATCACAGGTCACTGATTATAGAGAAATTAGTTTCTGCCATTTATACATGGATTATAGAATCCCATGTGCTATACTTCAATTCACGCATATTGACTACTCATACTTACTTTGCACACTACTTCCCTGACAGAGTGCCCCTTGCTCCCTTCATAATTTGTGAGAAAATACAGCCCAAAGCCTCAAGCAGTGAAAAAAATACATAACTTTTTCTGTAATTTAAATCAGCTCTGTAAAGGAGTGTGATACATCTTTTATTTTATTTAGGGTTATATAGGGTTTCTGTAAAGTGCTACCAATCACCTCCTGGAAATAAATTGTGCTTATTATTACGCTTATGATACTTCTCCAATCCAAGTATTTGGCAGAGGTGAAAACTTGGTCTAAATCCCCCAGGAAAATCACAAATGGGGAACCTGCCCTCTTATGGGCAAGGGTGAATTAGACTAGCACTTAGAGTGGACTTCCTGCAATGGGGTTTACATGTCACCTGAATAAATAGGATATGAAATGTCCCACCCTCTTCCAAGTCATATCACTTGTCAGACCTGTCACATTGCTTTTTGGGTGTCTACAAACCTGAACTTATGTATACCAAAGCATCTGAGTTTGAAGTAACGCTTGGCAAGTTAACATTTTGCTACTCCTGACCGGTGGACTTTGATGTCCTGTCCTTTCTCATTAATATTTCAAAATATCATATGAGGGAGAGAGAAGCAGAGATTCATTCAGCTTCCATAAGAACTATCATAATCAGAGGGGAATGAATCACTAATGTCTTCCAACCAGAGTCTCAAGGGAATTGTATCTGAGACCCTCAACCACGCGTACTGTGATTGTGTGGTTGAGGGTCTCAGATACAATTCCCTTGAGACTTTGGTTGGAAGACATTAGTGATTCATTCCCCTCTGATTATTAAACGTTCTCATTAATAGTCACCCTTGGCTATGAAGATTGGCCTTTAGATACCACTTAAATCTCATTTGAGTAGCCCGGAGTGGTATCCCCTGGAGACACCTAACTCTGAGACTTATGCTGTGCTGTAGTGCTTTAGTGGTTATGAATAGCCATCCTGCTGCACAACAAGGGAGCAGCAAACGCTTCTCCTAGCTCTACCTTCAACAACTTTTCCTTCCCCCAACCACCTGCAAAATGGCCCTTTACATAGCCTCTGCATCTATTTACTACCTGTTTTAAGCAGGTTGTAAATGGGTGAGGATTTTGGTGTGCACTTTCCCATGGAAGGAGGAAAAGCATGTAAGATTCAAACTAGTATTCCATGGTCCGTGTGTTAGTCCCCTTTCTGGGGGAAATAACTCATAATCACCAGATTTATGTGTGGGGAGTTAGTCATGAAGGCCTTAGTGGTTGTCTTCACAGGGTGTAAAGTGTTGCATCATCCGGTAGACTAATGTTACCACCGTGGAGACCACTACTCAAGGGCACACCATTAAATGCAATAAGTGAGATGAAGAGCATGGGCATGCCCCACTTCCCATGTCTATTCTTTGTGTACTTCCCCGCCAGGATGCCCTTCCACAGTGGTCATGTTCCATCACTCCAACCAATCACTGTATTCTGTCTTTCTGCTGATACAGTTTTCTATTGAAGCCTCCCTCACATTTAATATTAGAGCAGCACTGGAGCCACAGGAAACAGTTTACCAAGTTACATTTTGAGCAAATCCTCTTTCCTCGCTCTGCACCTAATCCAAATCCAGTGGGTTAACTAAAAGAGCTGAAAAGATTGCCTATCCAAGGCTTCCAACACATTGTTACTGTGGATACTTTTTTAGTTCTAGGAGGCCTCGGTATGGTGTGAACAAAAAACTCTTAGGCTTTGTTAGGCCTGACAGCCTTAGGGTGGTCTTCCCCCAACTTTTTGCCTACCTCCCTATTTTTCTGATCTTGTTTTTGCTGGCTTTAGCAGTGGCGGCCGCCACAAACAAAGGGTGGTGTGGCGGGTGGAGGGAGCGCGGGGGGGAGCATGTGGGAGAGTGCGGGGGTTTAATAATAATGGGCCCGATTCACAGAACTAACTTAAGACAAAATCCTAAACTTACTATCATTTTGGCATTCACAGAGGCACTTACTCATTTTGGTATTCACAGAAGTCACTTACTCATTGATGAGTAAGTGCCTTCTGTGAATACTCAAATGAGTAAGTTACTCAAAATGAGTAAGTTACTATTTTAGTATTCACAGAAGGCACTTACTCATTAATGAGTAAGTGCCTTCTGTGAATACCAAAATGAGTAAGTGCCTTCTGTGAATACCAAAATGGTAGTAAGTTTAGGATTTTGTCTTAAGTTAGTTCTGTGAATCGGGCCATATCATTTAAAAAAAAAGAAGAACTTACCTTAAGCTGCAGCCGCCTCCCGCATCGTGTCGCATTGCGCCTCCTGCGCTCTTCCTGCTCCCAGCAGACACTGGGAAAGACTCCCTGTGCAATCCCTGCGCTGCTCTCATGCTATGAGAGCAGCACAGGGATTGGCCTGAGTGGACTAAAGAGATGCTCCGCTCCGCTCAGGTCAGGGAGTCTGTGGGGTTTCTCCAGCCTGGCTGTTCAATGCAGCCGGATTGGAGAAATTTAAGTGCGCATGTGTGTTTGGTCGACCTGAGACTGCCGGCCAAACACACATTTGCACTAAGAAGTGCAGATAGCACTCCTCCGCCACCCTCCCATGCCTCCCTGCATACGCTGGCTCAGAGCCGGCAGATGAAAAATAAAACAATGATAGGACATCGTTTTATTTTTCACCTGCTGGCTCTGAGCCAGTGGGGTGATGCTCCTCTGCCATTGCGGAGCAGCCGCCCCTGGGCTTTAGGACTCTGTGCACTTTGCCACTGCTAACCAGTGCTTGCTGAAGTGCTTATGCTCTCGCCCCTAAACATGGTAATATTGGCTCATCCCCAATTGGTATATTTGCATAAGTCCCTAGTAAAGTGCACTACATGTGTCCAGTGCCTGTAAATTAAATGCTACTAGTGGGCCGGCAGCACTCATTATGCCACCCTTTTAAATAGCCCTCCAACTATGGCTCAGACCTGCCATTGCAGGGCCTGTATGTGCAGGTACGCTGTCACTTCAACATGGCAAGATAAACCACTTGCCAGGCCTAAACCTTCCCTTTTTATACACATACCTCACCGCCAAGGTAAGATCTGGGTACCCCAGAGGGCAGGGTGCAATGTATTTTAAAGGCAGGACATGAACTTTTAAGTTTTACAAGCCCTGGTAGTGAATAACTCCCAAATTCGTTTTTCACTACTGCAAGGCCTATCTTTCCCATAGGATAACATTGGGATTACCTTATCACATTTTATAAGTACAATTCCCAATTGTGAAGAGATAGATTTTTCAAGTTTGGTGTCTCTGGATTCACACTTTTAAATCACAACCGATGGTGAAGTTGGATATTAAGTTGCAAGTCTGAAAATGCCTCTTTTAGAAAGTTGGCATTTTCTTACTTTACCCATTCTGTCCCTGCTGCCTGTCTCTGAATATACATCTGGGGTGGGTGACAGCTGAGATTTGTGCATTCCCTCCAGACAACCACACTCCAGAGGGTGCTTAGATGTGACTTGATGGGCCACCCACATCCTGATGGGCCATTCTGGGCAGGATGGGAGGGAGGGGCTGACTGTAACACCTGAATAGGCTGTGTCCTGTACCCACACAAAGGGTTGCATACCCACATGTAGTGAATATGGAGCCAGAGCACGAAGCGGGGACCTCTGTGCACTTCAAAGACCTTTTTTTGAAGTAACCCCTATTTCAAAGGCATAACGGGTATAAGTACTGGACCTCTTACACCACCACTTCAGTATACTTCTGGATCTGTGAAGACTCTGCCAGGAAGAAGGACTGCTGTATTGCTGAAGGACTGCTGCTTTGCTGGACTCCTGCCTTGCTGTGCTGCCCTCCTGCCTGCTCTTCGCCTGCCTGGGTGAGAAGAACTGGACCTGCATCACTTGAACCCAGAGTGACTCCGGGTTTGCTGGGTTGGCTCCTGATTGAAGTCTCAGGGAAATAAAAGACTTCCAACTCACCTGCATCTGGACTCTGCCATCTGGGAGACTGCCCTGCCAAGTGATGTACTATAGTCCTGGACCCTTAGAACTGAGACCTAAGGTGCTTCTTCAAGCCAACCCAAGCATTATCATCAGAACTGGCACATCTTCGCCTTTGTGTGGCTCGGAACCCGAGCATATTGTCCTTTGTGTAGATCTGCTGGCGCATCCTATTCGTTGGGTGGAGCGGACCCGGTGTGTCACCTTCAGAACCAGCACATCACCTTCGGAACCAATACATCCTCTGCTGCAGGAGAAGTAGCAGCGCATTGCATTCGGAGCCAGCGCATCGCACTCAGAACCGACACATTGCTGCAGTTGTGTGAAGAAAATCAACGCATCTCGTCCACTGCATGGCTCGACACTGACGCATCGCTTTGGGTCCACCTCACATCTTCATCGATGACGATGCACTCCAGAACAAGGTACTTTTGTTCAGTGGACCCAATTGGGTCCCTGTATCTGGCCCGCGTTCCATCGCAGTCGGCCTGAATTTTTGACTTTGCCCTGGCCCAGTGCGACCAGATATCCCATTTAAATGCTTATTGCCTCTAAGCGCTATTTTAAAGTTTATTCTTTAAAAATTCATATCTCAAGTTCCACTTGTCGTTTTGGTATTTTTTCATTTATTAAATTAAGTTCTATTTTTCTAACCTGGTGTGGATTCATTTTGTGTGGTGTTTTCACCATTTTACTGTTTGAAGTGTTGCACAAATACTTTACACACTGCCTCTAAGTTAAGCCTGACTGCTCTGTGCCAAGCCTCCAGAGGGTGAGCAAAGGTTAACTTAGGGTTTGCCTAACACTTACCCTGACTAGGATTGTGGTTCCTGCTTGGACAGGTTGCATATTTCTGTCAACGGGAAACTCAATTTCTAACATGCCCGATTATGAGTGGGGTGGATGGGGATGATGTGATTACTACACACAGTAAATATCAATACTGTGCCGTCAGTTCTCATGCCCAGTTCATTGCCTACTGCACTGAATCTAGCATATATTGGCATTTACTGGTAATTTTCCTCTAGTAAACTGCCGTGGCCAGTCTGGTAACGTACCAGGAGTTATCACACCTATTGGAATTGAACACAATTGTGATTGAAGCCTTAGTCACATTCGAAAGAGCTATGTGCTTTCTTCCATAACATTGTAGTCCTGATACCCAGTCTTATGGCAGGGTTGCATATGGTGGATGCAAGATTGTGCCACAGGTCTTTCTTTTCTGTCTCATCCCATGATCTTCCCATCTCCTTACCCCAGTAGCAGCTGCAACCTCTTGAATAGGGATATTGCTATCATTAGTAAAACAAATGTATTGGAGCCAGGGCCAAGGAGTCTAATGGGGGTACACCGCCCCAGTTATGCTTGTCTTTTACTACCCAGATTGTGGACACAGCGACTGCTTTCCTTGCTGGTACCTTTGTTCACTTCCTAGGCTTCTGCTGCTTAATGTTGAAGGAGGCCACCATCACATAAAATTAAAAAGACATCTAATAATGCCTTGGCATGTCTTTCCCCAGTGGAGGGTTTGAGACATGGTGATGGAGAGCCTGAGTAGGAGCCCCCACACAAACACTACTGTTTGTGACCCTGTAGTTCCCATTGGTTATGTAAGTTTCATTGGCAGAAGCATCTAACACATTGGGCCCTTTTCCAATGTTCTTGCTTGCAGGTTCTGTGTCCTAGAAGGTAGAAATCTCGTCTACTTCAAGCCAGATTGCTCATTTTTAGGAGTTGTGCATGGGGTTAGACTGATTAGCACAAGGTTTGTTATTTTCTGTGATGGTAATCAAGTTAATTTGATGAAAATAGTATAGATCTATTTCCAGCTTTTATGCGTAGCTCATACACTTGAACTGCTTTTTCTCAGCTGAGTTTCTATGTTCTATTAAATCTTTGTCTCTCTGCTGTCCTTTTTGCTGTCATTTTTACACGTGTCTGGAAATGAAATTATCTCAGGTGAAGATCTTGCTGCTAATGTAATATCTGCAGGGAGACCCTTGCTCACGTGATCCAGTCCATAAATTTCCACGATGGTAATCTGAGTGCATAATCGCGAAGTTCCAAGTATGCAAGATTGAGGTCCGGAATTGGATAGTCAGCAATTTGCTCAAACTCAGCTCAGACAAAACTGAGGTGATAGTCGCCAGTTACATAAACCTAAGGGGCCTGACCTGGGAGACAGACATGAACCAGATCTAGTGGTAAAGGTTCTGAGTTTTGAAGTGGATACAGAGCTATCATTTGCTGCATGGGTAGCCTCAGTTTCCTCTGCCTGTACTTTGATCTACAACTCTTGATTCACAACTTGTCATGCCTTACTTCCTCTAGATGAACCTTTATAGGTAAAACCCTAGTTGTTTCAACTAGTTGTTTTATCTATGCCCATATTTTATTTGTTTTGCGAAGTCTACCACACCATTCTGCTGCCCTGTACGTAAGAGGTTGGAATTTATTCTATAAAATTAGCACACTGGTGAAATAATGCCATGAAGGAGATGGACAAAAAATATTTGTTTTTGTACACAGACTGTGAAAGTAGATCCCCCAAAACGCGATTTGCCATGACAGTATAAAATCATATACAGTAATAGGCAAGGAAGCCTCAGACGGCTATGGACCAATGAGAGATTATCATCCCACCCACACGTGTGATGAACAACCCGTGCTTGTAGGGGTGGGAGCTATTCTGGTTGGCTGCCAAGGTGCCAATCGGGATGGTATAAATTCAGAGACCAGTTCTGATTGGTTGAAAGGTGGGCAATTCAGCAATTCTGTGGCTCTCCTTCAAATAGTCATAATAGCTCGCTGTCTTTATGCTAACTTGATACTAGCACATATTAGTAGTTGTGGTTAGCCTGTTTCTCCCTCTACTATTTTGTGGTTTTACACAGCACAATCCACTCCGGTGCCAGAATAACAAAGGGCAGACTCTACTCCCTCTGCTTTCTTATGAAATAATTTTATAAGGCTTAGTCACAATGCTGGAGTGTTCATGCACGCTAGGATGTAAGAGGGCAGCATGTGTGCACTGTCAGACCCTTCTCCCCTCCACAAAGTCCCTGCATGTTCGATATTTTACACCAATCTATTATTACCCCTGCAAAACCATAAGACGAGTCAAAGTCTGAAATAAACATATTTGTGTCACTTGTTCAGATCTTTCGTATTGGTGTTGCTTCACCAAACATTTGTGCTAAGGACAATATAAGAGAATCTTCTAATAATAAGAAAAAAAGAAATAATTGAATACGACTTTTCTACGTACCTTTTCCCACATATGAGCCCTTGGAATTGGTACAGTCTCTATTTTTCATCATTACCTCTTTCCTACCATCCCCAGTATGTGGGCTACAGGGCTGCTGAAAACATCCTAAGCGGCGTCCCTCCATTTTGCTACCATTTGAAATGGTGCTGTGGCCTCTGATAAACTGCTTCTATTAGTTATGACCAACTAGTGGGAAATAAATTGAATTTGCAAGCTGTCAGAGAAAAAACATGAAGGCGAAAAAAGGAAACAGGTTTGCAATCTGCCCATGATGTCTGTTCCTCGGATCGCATATATCATTAAGATTTATAGGTCAGTCAAAAAGAAAAATAGCAGATGTTTGCTCGTTATTTCTCTTCTATGTATTAACCTGTGACATTTCTAGCTTCGTAGCCTCTTCTTTTTAGAACACAGCTTGCAGAAAAACATGCTTTGAAAAAGAAAATCCTCCTCAATATTGACTCTTCCTCATTCAGCACAACACAGAGAATGCAGCAAACTCTTGATTTAATCTGACCTAACAAGGGCGATCAGAGCACTCGCGAGGCAACATTTTTAGGTCTCGCATAGACAGCGCAGGCACTCTCTCTTCGGCACATGTTTTTAGTCAGCGGGTTGGGAAGCCACCCTTTACTTACCCAGCCGCGTAAGAACTGTGGGGCCAGGTGGGGGGGGAGGAGGTTCGACAGACGACGACCAGGGAAAATGAATTATTTATTTAATTTTCCCTAGTGGTCGTCTGTCGAATCCCCGCCCTCCCCCCACCCGGCCCCACCGCTCTTACCTGCACGGGCTGTACTTACCTATGGTTGGCTCTGACAACCCTCCCGATTCAGGCGGGCGACTACCGATTTCAAGGATAGTCTCCCAACTTCGATTCCTGTATGCAAAAACCCGATTCCTCGGCAGTTCTGCAGACAGGGTCTGGCCTTGTGTGATTTGGAGTATGCATCGCCAGTAACCTGCTCCTGCAGGCAAGCGCACAACATTTTTGTCACGCTCTCTCTGCCTGCCATAGCGATTTCTCTGTGCTCCTAAAAGTGAGGGAAAATGTTTATTTTCATTTCTGATATGCAGAAATGCAAATATATGTTGGCATTTTGCAAGTGAGCAGCAGCACACTTGTAAGTCCCATACATGCCAATAGACCCGATGCTGGCAGCAACAGAAGTTAATGGTAGAAATACACAGGCATGGCTGGTACAAGTAAGAGCGGGGGGCAGGGGGGGGGGCGGGGCGGAGGAAGATAGACGATGGGATAGGGAAAATAAAATAATTAAATAAATAAAACCACTTACTTTGCGCTCGCCGCATCGCCGACTCGTGTATTTGCTATATACACCTTTCAAAGTGATTGCACATCTCTCTTACCCTGTGGACTGAAAAACTGCAGGCAGCTGATGCCTGTAGACTTTGTTTCAGGGATCCGTATTTTATCCTGTTGAATCCATGAAAGATTGTTTGAGATAATCACTCCCAGATAGGTATATTCTTTTATCACCTCTAATTTGCCCCCTTGAAAAACCATGACCTGGGAGATTTGGTACCTCTTGCATCCATTATAATAATTTTAGTTTTCTCTCAATAACTGATAAATTATGAGCAAGTGGAAAACAGGCTAGATGTCAAGTTGGTTTTGCAAACCAATCGGGGTAAGAGACCTTAAAACCAGATCATCAGCATACAACAGGGTTGAAATTTATTTCAATCCAAATTTTGTGGGATTAGGGACAACTTTGCTTACAAAAATGGTAAGTCAGACAACTATAAAAAAAAGAAATAAGGGCCAGTATACAACCTTGTTTCAAACCACTCTTTACAGGACTTAAATTGAAGTATTTATTCACAGTGCCCAAAAGTACTTTAAGCCAATTATCCAAAATCAATGGGTGCAGTAACTCACATGGAGTACCAAATTGAATAAGTGTATTCCAAGGCGTTGGTCTACCTACGGAATCAAAGGCACTGCTTAAGTCCACATATGACACATAAACATAACATTTCCAAGATTTAACATACTTCTCATACAGCATTACAAGCACACAATATTATCTATTGTGGAGCATCTCTTACGAAAACCTGACTGTTCGATTGGAAAGAGCTGGACACCCAGGAGGCTAAACGTTTTAAAAGGCATTTAACAAAACCTTCCCCATAACTTCTAAAAATGCAATTGGACGATAACTTTCTGGAAGATTACAATCCCCTTTTTTATAAAGGGGGATTATATTACTACCTTACCAAGACTGGGGAATTATGTCTACTTTCAAGCAATAATCAAATAATGGCTTCAGGATCCCAGCCCAGATGAAGGGCTCATCTTCGAGAAGGCAGGCAAAAATACCATGAGGCCCAACTATTATTATGTTCTATAACAGTTACAATTTCATCCTGAGTGAACTCAGAGTGACAAGAAATGACAATGAGGAATAACAACCTTAGGTCAGGAAGGTTAGTAATAGTTGGGGCATATAGCTTACTGAAATAGGAGTGCCAGGAACCTTCATCTACTGGGATGGGCATTTTTTTTTAGCCTTACCTATACATTTAGCTATCAGAAACCATAATTTAAGCGTATTGCTTTTGAGTAACAGCTGATTGAAGGTCAGACCAAAACTTCTCCACTTGGTTATTTTTAATGAGTTGCCATTCAAGCTTAATATGTTTATTGGTTCTGAGAATAGGAGGATTATTTGACAACTTCTGGGATTCCCTGGGAACATTTAACGTAGTCGAAAAGGTATCACTCAGTGAACTCAAAAAAGCTTTAAAAAAATGACATTAATTTTGTCGGGTAACGCTTCGAAAGCGCCATACAACCAATTTGATAGTTTATCACTCGCAGCATATTTCCAAACATAAGCGCTGTCCGAGCGACAGTTAAACCTGGATACCTCAGTAACAGCACCAAGGTCAAGTGAAACAAAGCTGGGAATGATCACTCCACGAATTGGGACAGATTTCTAGATTAGTAATAAAATTGAAAGCCAAATATTGCACAAAGATATAATCAATAAAGGAGCACTGCAAGCCTTTTTTTCAGGTGAAATTGCTAATTTCCAATTGATCAAAGCTTCAATTTATTACAGCCAAATTTAACTCCAGGGCCCAAGTTAACACGTAAGGAGAGCGATCACAGCACTTGTTATTTGGAAAAGTGGGGAATGTGAGCTCCCATATGGCATCTAATTCTGAAAGTCCTACTTTCCTATATGCTAGAGTTGTAATTCTCATATTAAAATCTCCGGACACAATTAAAAGTGATCTTGGAAATGTAGCCAGTAAACGTATTAAGACCCCCCTTGACGTTATACAACAAGAGTACAAAATTGATGGTAGGACCACAATAGACATTACACTATAAAAATTCATGCAAAACGTACTCTGATCCCAAAAAGAAACAGTAGACAACCATGGCATGAGATAGTATAGCTACCAATTATGAGTCTTTCAAACCGAAAAACTATTTCAGCAAAATAGATAACCCCCAGTTGGGTGACCTCTGGATAAGGGAGTAGCAGAGTAACAATAAACTAGGTAATTATCTAAATCAAAATCCTTTGTTGGGCAAGTTTCTTGTAAACAGATAATTAGTGCATCATCAAAGTAAGAATCAAAATTATCCAGTGACAAGAGTACTTATAGCCGAGCCACATTCCAGGTACATAACTTTCAAAAGGTGCTAGGAGGAGGAATGAGTGCTAACTACCGTTTTTGAGAGCCAAATGCAGGTTTTATCCTATAGTGTTAAAAAGTCCTTACTAGCCACATTCTTCACTTTCTCCTTTACTTGTCTGCAGCTATTCAAATTTGCAACTGTCAAATTGGCTGCAAGGGACTTCAGCTTCCCAGATGAAGTAAACTGAGATGAGGGACGAGAAGTGTAAAATGGAGAATAGGGATCAAGAGAAGTACGAAGCCTAATATTCCCATCATTCCCAAAAACAGGAAGGACATCTATGCCCATCTTATAAAAGAACACACTATGTTTCAGAATCAAAGAGGAAATTAATTCTGAGTGGAAATGTACAATGACTCTTGAAGAACCTGGCCCTCTTTAACATGAGACTTTAGCTCGACCAATGTAATGTCTTGAGAAGAAATAAGCGTAAGTTTGCATGCATTAAAACAGCCTGATGATTCAGGCAAGAAAACTTGTTAAATAACATATTTCAAAATCAATATGAGAAATGGCAGAATCAATTTACAATGCAGCGAAGCAAATAAGGTGCACAGCAGAATGAATATATTACTTAGTGAATTATATGAATAACATATATGCTAATTTGAATAAAACATATACTAACGTATATTAACCTTACTGAAATGAATATTGCCCTCACTGAAAAGAATATAGCAAGCACTAAAATGAATATGACTTCCATTAAAAAAAAAATGTAATTTGCTGAAGTGACTTCCATATTTTTAGAGGAAAATGGCACGTTTACATAAATATGATGATATAAATAAAACCTTCAATAAAATGAATATGACATATGTTGAATAAGTATATTGTATTTTGAAATGGATATAATTGAGGCTGAAAAGAATATGATACATATTGAATTGACCATTACACCAATTTAATTAATATGATTGGTGTTGAAATGAATATGACCCTCATTGAAATGAATATGACTAGTTTCTAATGAATACGAAGCATTGTAAAATAAGTATAAGACACACAAACATTAATACAAGACATATTGAAATGAATACAAGCCACATTGAAACTAACATGACACATGTTCAAATAAATATGAAATTCAATAAAATAAAAACAAAACGTGGTATAAGGAAACGTGACCATGCAGGCTAATGAAACAGTACTATCTGGAAAGTGTTGTGATCAAAAGTGGAGACCAAACTCAGCCAAATCAGTGAAAAAACAGCGAACTGAAGGCGAGTTGAGACACGATGAATGCTCAACTGGAACCCGAGTGGTGCCATATACCCAGGTCTAGCAAAAAGATCTTATTCGCTTTCATCTCTCCTGAATTTACTACTGTCCATTCTACTTCTTCAATTCCCTCTTGGTGAGGTATCGATGTGTACAAAGACACAACATCCACTGTGCATAACCCTGTCTCTTCTCTGTCATCAATCTACACTCTTTCAAGTTGTTTCTAAAAGTCAGTGGTATCCTGTACTTAAGATGGACCAGCCTGAACTATAGGTTGGAGAAATGAGGGTCATTCAAACTCCTATGTATTTTGGGTAGCATATACAGGAGTGGCCTCCTTGGGGATCTGTAAACAACAATTATTTGGTCTTTGTGCTAATCCAATCAATTTCTACAGCTTTGTATAGTGTCAACTTAAGAGTACTCATGAATGACATCATGGAATCCAGATCCAGAGGCAAATAGATCTGCTCATCTTTGACATGTTCTGAAACTTTTTGATTGTAAAAACCCCGGTCCATTACAATCCCCCTTTATCTGCTGGTAAGAACGTAAGTTTATTGTTAAAGATTAGAGAGTTCAATGCATCCCGCTCACGTTTGGACAGGTTTCTGTATTTACGTGCCGTAAAACCAATCTTCACAAAGTCTTTTTTCACCAGTGTTTCAAATGTATCCAAGGTTTTTTGCATCTTTCTACCATGTCACCAATGCTTTGAATAATTTCTGGGAGTGCTCTCCGGGCAGCTGCACTGGTCCCAGAATTATCCAGTAAGGCACTGTGTACCTCCAGTAGTGTTTCCAAGCTCCCTATAATATATTCTGATTCCCTTTGCATGTTGTTAACAGAATGGACTGACTCAGAAGCAGGTCTTACTGCCCTGCATCAGAGTTTGTGTTCCATTCCTCATATCCTGCTGAGACATCCAGAAGGGGCATTTGTTGAGGGCCTTCATTGCTCTCCTGGCATACTCCCAGCTCTATATTGCCTGGCTCAGAAATAGCAAGTGTGCCTGCTGCAGGGGCTCCAAAGGGTACACTGGTGGAACCAGATACAGTGTGCTTGGAAGCATTGACACCTGAGGTTAGGTTGGTGGAAACAGAGAACTTGTGGTGGGGCAGAGAAGCCACTGCATTCAACACTGTGTTGTCCTTGGTAGCTTTATGCTACTCATGGCTGCAGAGTGCATACGCTGCTGATTCTCCAGTCCATATGTGATATACACACCCTTCTTTGGGAGAACGTTTCTCAAAGTGTGCAGACCATTATTGCTTTGTTGGTGACCCTACAATGATTTCTTGGAATATGGCAGTCATTGTGCACATATCTGCACACCTGTCTCCCATCCGTTCTTTCGATTTAATCTAAAACAGGGAAGACTTGGAAAAAGTAGGAGCTCTAAAACTCTGATGTGTAAAAGTCATTCTTCTTGCAGCAACTTCAACAAAGACTCTTTGGGGTATATGTACAAGAACTGCCGCTAACTAGCATTAGCGTTAGTTAGCGGCAGTTTTCCTAATGCGGCCTATCGCTAAAAACTATCGCCCCGTTAGCGATGTATTTACAATATGTTGCTATATGGTGATAGTTTCAGGTAGCCGCAGTGAAAACCGCTGCTAACACTAGCATGAAGGCGATACAAATTCTGACGTTAGCAGGTGAAAACCGACGAAAGGCCCATTAGCAGCAAAAATAGCCTATAAGTCCACCTCCAATTAAAAAAATTGGAAACAAAACCAATGGAATGCAGAATGGAGCAGCCAGGGCAAAGTGCAGCACAGATCAACAACCCACCCAAGTCCCCCAACAGCCAGGATGACCAGCCAGAGTCCCAGGAGAAGAGGAAGTTCAGGGCTACAATCATGAAAAGAGGTGTATCGCTGGACAAAACCAGTGATGTAACACTTATCATTGCGCACTCCTTGCAACACCATGACATCCAAAACCTTGAAAGCGCAGACAGTTCCCGGGGCCCGGAGTGGGAGGCAGAGGTGCTGTGGAGTTGATGGGCCTTGGTGGTAGACATTGAGGCATCGGCAATCGTCCTTACCTGGTGGTGACGTTTTGCAGATCGGATGGAGACACGTTGCTGACCTGTGTGAGAAGACCGCCTGGCGCCTCTTGGAGCTGTGAACGGTAGAGGCACTCCTGCACACCAACATAGGGAGGTCTGCATCGCATACCACATGCCACCACTACACCAGGGTGCACAGAGGAAATTTCCAATGGTGGACCGCGCATCTCTGCATCACAGGCCGGAGGATGTGGCGCTGGCCGGACGCTGTGGAGGGTGAGGCCCCTGAGCTGCACCGAACTTGTGTGGCGGGAGAGCTGCAACTTCACGCCTAAGGGGGCCCTGTTGCATCACCTGCATCGGGAGGTTCCCAGGCGGACTTGGCGCCAACTGCTGTACCCAGGCTTGTGAAATCCCACCTGGCTTAGGCTCCTGCTGGCTGAGTCACAGATTTGGAGAGAGTGTAGCGCATTGAGCCCCGGTGTCAATGTCCAGGTGAGGAGAAGATAGGACGTGTAGCGGAGGAGGCACAGGGGCGAGTCGGGTCCAGGCCTAGCACCTGTGGGTGGCGCACACCGTGCCCTGAGCAATCCCTGCGCTGCGGCTGACCTACATCACCGAGGGCACCGCACAAGACTGGTGGGGGACTCCACTAACTGGCTCAAGTCCCTGAGATCGGCCATTGGTGTCAGTGGGTGCTAGAGGCACCTGGGCCGGTTCTGGTCCAGGCCCTTGGGCATGCAGCTTGATCCGCCGTTACTCGCTGGGGAACTGGGGGACACGGAATCTGGTCGCCACTGTCAGATTGGAAGAGGCAACCGGGTGGTGCTGCCTGCTAGTTTGCTTTTGGGTGTACGGGGGACTAACCCTTAGTGGACTTCCTTTTCCCACAGTGCTGCACCGTCTGGTTGCTGCTGCTGCTGTCCCCATCTGCTGCTGCTGGTTCCTCTGACCTGGATATCATGTGTTCGAGTCCCTCCTCCACCCGCAGGTTACTGCCTGCGCCATCCCTGGTGGTCCAGTGGTAGAGCATCACTGTTCTGCAGCTTGACTGCCCTCTGTCCCTCTTTTTTGCTGTTCCTGTTCATCTTTCGGCTCTTCTACATGGCTTTCCTACCTTTTTCTTTTTTTTTTTTTTATCTTTGCTTTGTTTGGCTTTGTTTTTTCTGTGCTGTTTTGCAGGTCCTTTTTACCTATCCTCTCCCTTGTTGCCGCTGCAATCCCCCGCGTCCCCGCCCCCTCCAGTGTCCTTTCCCCTGTTTCCCACCTCCCAGCTGTCCAGCCCCCCTGCAGCACTACTTAATGGATGGCGGACGTTGTGCGGCCATGCGCAGTGGGCAGTGGGCATGCCACTGGTGCACCGAATGGAAGCCCCTGTACCGTGCCCAGCACCAGGGACCCTGCCTCTCGGACACTCCACCGCTACGACGCAAGCACCCTCCTTGCCCTCAACCCTGGATGCCACACTGCCTGCCATCTAGCATCACCGAAGAATACCCTTGCACCCTGCACCTGCCGAAACTGCAAACGCACCTCCACAGTACGGAAACCACCCTCCTCGCCGCAACAGACGACATCCGCACCCCACTGGACAAAGGAGAAACAGTAGCCCTCATCCTCCTCGACCTATCAGCGGCGTTCGACACAGTCTCCCACCGCACCCTAATACGCAGACTCTATGACGCAGGAATCCAGGACAAGGCCCTCGACTGGATCCGCTCCTTCCTCTCCGGCAGGACGCAGCGGGTCAGACTCCCCCTTTCCTCTCGGACCCCACACCTACCACCTGCGGAGTCCCCCAGGGCTCCTCCCTCAGCCCGACGCTCTTCAACGCTCTACATGGCTCCACTCGCCCCCATCGTCAGAACCTACGGACTCAACATCGTGTCATACGCAGACGACACCCAGCTCATCCTCTCCCTATCCAACGAGCCCAACACCGCCAGACGCAACTTTCGAGAAGGCATGGAAGCCGCCGCCAAATGGATGAAAAACAGCTGCCTACAACTAAACACCAACAAAACAGAAGTACTCATCATGGGCCCAAACCCCGATGCCTGGAGCGACACCTGGTGGCCCCCCGCCCTCGGAAACCCGCCAACCCCCACGGACCACGCACGCAACCTGGGAATCATCCTGGACTCCGAACTCAAAATGGACCGCCAGATCAACTCTGTCTCGTCTTCCTGCTTCCACACCCTCCGCCTCCTTCGTAACACCTTCAAATGGATCCCTCGAACACCGAAAGACCGTCACTCACGCCCTGGTCACCAGCAGACTCGACTACGGCAACGCACTCTACGCCGGAATAAACAAAAACCTCACCCGCAAGCTACAGAACATCCAGAACGCCGCTGCAAGACTGGTCCTCAACCTGCCAAAACACTGCCACATCTCCCAGCACCTGCGCACACTCCACTGGCTCCCTGTCGAGGCGAGAATCACCTTCAAGATGCTCACCCACGCACACAAGGCCCTCCACGGCACCGGACCAGCATACCTGAACAGCCGACTCAAATTCCACGCACCCCAAAGGACCCTACGATCAGCCCAGCTCTCCTACGCCATGGTCCCCCGCACCAGAAAGACCAGATCGGGAGGCCGCTCCTTCTCTTCCTCGCGGCCAAAGCATGGAACGCCCTTCCGCTCCACCTCAGACAGACAACATCGCTCCCCATCTTCGCAAGAAACCTCAAAACCTGGCTCTTCGACAGACCCCCTCCTTGATGGAAGGAACCTGCACCACCCCCCCCACCCCTAGCGCCTTGAGACCCTTACGGGTGAGTAGTCGCGCTTTAACAATCCCCTGAATGATTGACCTCCTGCCACATCAGCACACCAGCGCCTCTTGCCCCCCAGCCTACCAGCAGCGCACCCGACCAGCTCAACTGCATCCTCCTCAACATGCGGTCCCTCAACAAATACGCCACAGACCTCTGGGACCTCCTCAACGCCACCTCT
The DNA here is from genome assembly GCA_963921515.1 of Calotriton arnoldi. Taxonomy (NCBI): domain Eukaryota; kingdom Metazoa; phylum Chordata; class Amphibia; order Caudata; family Salamandridae; genus Calotriton; species Calotriton arnoldi. The sequence goes on along the minus strand of CAWUFW010001612.1, from coordinate 112,752 downwards.
TCAGACATCGCCTTCTTCACGGAAACCTGGACCAACCTCTGCTCCGGACTGCACATCGCCATCACCATCCCTGACGGCTACAAAATCACCTGCAAGGACCACCCCGACCGTCCAGAAAGAGGTATTGCCATTGTCTACAAAAGCACACTCCAACTGACCAGGCACTCTAATGACCATGGAACACCTCCACTTCCAGATCCGGAACAACCCCAACACCACCCTCCGCGGCACCTTCATCTACAGGCCACCCGGGACATGAACCCCCATTCACCGATGCCATTGTAGACCTCATTGCACCCCAGGCTCTCCCATCCACCGACTACATCCTACTCGGAGACCTCAAGTTCCACCTGGACAACTCCAGTGACCAGAACACCACCCCCCTCCTGGGGAACCTCACCAACATCGGACTCTAGCAGCTACTCACCGCTCCAAACCTACATAGCTGGACACAAGCTCCTTCAGCACCACCACTCCGCCAACGCTTACAGACAAAACCGCACCGATGGATCTCCAACTGCGCCGACACCCTGGCACCCCTCAAGAAAAGACCAGGTAAACAACACTCCAAGAATGCCAACTGGTTCACTCCCACCATCCACTAGTCCAGACGCACCTGCAGACGTCTTGAGAAGAGATGGAGCCACAACAATACCCCTGAAATTCACACAACCTTCAAATCGACCGTCAACGCACACCACACAGAGGAAATCCCCTGGATTGGTTTTGTGCAGGTAGGTGTCCCTTCCTGCACAACATCAATCAACTCTGCAACACCATGGCGCAAGGGTGCCTGCGTTGGTGCATGGCAGCCATTGTGCGTCAATGTAGGGGTAAAATACAGGGGGGCTTATTCATGAGCCCCCTCCGACAGTTTAAAGCCGCTGGTGCGTCATTTTATTGACCTACTTGCAGCGTTAATTTTGCACCACGTTGCGCCGTGTTTACAAAGTGATGCATCTAGGCATGTGCGTAACCTTGTGAAGCCCTGTGACACATTATACCTGCGTCAGGCATGATGTATGCAGGGTGGGCGTTCCCACGCAACCAAGCCTCATTGGAGTAGTGCAGTGTAATCCATATGATTTCACTGTGACAATTCTAGGACGCCACTGCGTCAGAACCTTACGCCTGCCTCACGGCAGGCTTAAGTGTGACGCAGTGCCATAGGGATAGTCTGGCCCCATGCATTGCTGGAGTTGTGTCATGCTTATGGCACAACTGCAGCAATGCGTGACTTTAGCGCTGACAGATACGTCAGGATTCCAGACGTATCTGTCATTAATTGCGACATGGAGCGCCCTACAGTGAATACAGCGCATCCATGTTGTCGCAAGAAGGGTGCAGTGAAAAGTGTTGCAACGCTGTTTTGTCGCAGCGCTGCAACACTTTTTATGGATGAGGCCCAGGAATGCGCCCTATCTTATTGATAGTGCACATTCCTGCCCTTTTGTTTTGTCGCAGGGCAGCGCAGCAACATTCCTTGCAGCGCTGTCCAGCACATAAATCTTCTGAAATGAAGCCCCAAGTGTTTGCACCAATTTTAAGACCAGCTATTTTCTGGTCTTAAAAAGCTGCCTCTAACTGGAGTTAGAGGCAGTTTTTTGGGTTTTGCACCATAGAAGGAACTCCTTGTAAAGATCGCGAAGTGTCGTTAGTGGCAGTTTTTGCACGAGGACACCCACCTTGCATCTCATTTTCGTTCATTCCCGCTAACAGAAGTGGCGATCTTAAAAATGTATGTTTACTCCGGGAAAAGTGTCGCTAACTGCAGTTAGCAGCAACTTGTAAATACGGCGATTAAAAAAAGCTGCCGTAACGTAAAAAAATTGACGCTACTGCGGCATTAAGTCCTTGTACATATGCCCCTTTGTCTCGAGACACAACTTGTTGGCATAAAGTGATGCCAAAGGACAATAGCAGCGATCAAAGCGTCTTGCTTCCAACAAATCATTCTCCTGATCAAAATTTGAAATCTGCAGCATGTGTGGTCACTCCACACGTCTGTTGATAATTTCAGTTCCATTTGCTGCTATATGCCAAAACAAGGAGGTGGTCATCAGTGTGGGGGAAACATCTGATTGCTGAGGCATCAAGAGCCTACTCTCTGAAATATTTCACCTCATTCAAAGGCAGAGAGAAGAAACACAAACTCACTATGCCGAGGTTAAACTTGAACACACTAAGACTCAGAATATCTGTAGCTGATGATTTTGAAGCTATTGTCAATGAATTAAAGAGCTGGAGCTAAACAAAACAGTTGATAATAAGGAAGCAGTCATCATCATTCAAGAAACCGTCGAAGAGCAAAGTAAGAACATGGGTGAACTGAGGGAATAAATCGAAGACTTAGAAACCAGTCAACCTCTAAACAGCCTTTGGGCTCTTTGAATAGACCACATGACCACAGGATTAGATGCAAGGGTGGGTGATTAGTATAGGTGCATATCACGGTATTAAGATATGTGGCAATGTAGGCCCAATTAGGAACGTTAATTACGAGAATACACTTGAAAATGTATTCAACATTTACGTAATTGTAATAGATATCAAATTACTTTAATGGGGCGGCGCAACATTATTAAAATTACAATTGTGCCCAAACTTTTATATTTATTTAGATCTATTCCCTCCTCAATACCTGTGTTAAGCATATGGAGTAAGCAATTGATAGCTTTACATGGGGTTACCGAAAGGCAAGAAGAGCTATCCGTATCATTAAATTGCCAGTTGGGAGGGGTCTTATCACCCTATCAGACTTTAAAAACTATTATTTGGCTACTATGGCACAATGGATATCAATAGTCTGTACTGATATAAATAATAATTTCTCAAGAATGTTTAGGATGGGGATTGGCCAAAATCTTAAACATTTTTGGATAGCTCCAAGTGATATGAATTATTAGAAAGATTCTGGATTTTTCTAATATCTTTTTAGCTATGTTGCTGTATATTTAGAACATCCCTCTCTGTCTAAGCCTGGCTAATAACTTAGTAATGATGATATTACAAATGCACTAGCAATTGGTATTTCATACATTCAGGTGAGCAAGTTTTACCTAAAACAATTCAAGATTCTTAACATGATTTATAATTCTCCTCAGAAATTGTTCAAATTTAATTGTCTTGAAGACTCCAAGGGCCAGATGTACGAACATTTCATTTGGTGGGTCTCTATTTGCGATTTTTTGCGACTCGCAAAATTAAATGTATTAATGTGTGTCAGATACATTAGAGATTCCCAAATGGTCACAAAGGACATGCCTCATTAATAATCATGAAGCAGGGCGCAAATTGTGATCCAAAGGAAATGGGCAATAACATAGGGATAGTGGCCTGCTGAGGACAGCAGACCACCATGCCTGTGTTTGCTTTTTATTAAAGCAACTGTTTTTTTTCCAACTGCAGTTCTTTCTCCTTAAAGGAAAACGGGATGTGTGTAAAAAGAAAAATGAAAAGTTTCAATTTCATTTTTTAAGGGTAGACAATAGTCCGTGGGACCACTGCCTGCTCTTAAAAATGTTTTCGCTACCATTCACAAAGGGGAAAGGAGTCCCTTGGGGACCTCTTCCAGTTTGCGAATAGCTTTCCACCTACTTGAAGTAGGTGGTAAACTGTGACTGTTTTGCAACCGCATTCCTGTTGCAAAACAGTTTTACACCCCTGTGCGACTCGCTATTAGGAAGGGACGCCCTTGGCACACCCCTTCCTAATAGTGACTCACAAACCCTATTTTGCAAGTCGGTAATAGGTTACTGAGTCGCAAAATAGGGTTTGTACATAGAAAAATGCATTTTACCAGTATTAAACTGTTTTGTGACTGGTAAAATGCGCCGTACATCTTGCGCTAAGTCTTGTTCAATTTGCTCACCCAAGATGTTTTCTAGATAACCATAGAATAAATTCCCGAATATGTTTAGTGCAGGGTACAACCCAACTACATGCAGCCAGTTTCCCCAGTCTGAAACCTGACATCTAGCCTGATGTCGGGGTGTCCTGGAGTGAATCTATCCAAGTGAGCTAGCTTATATTAAATTAACTATTTTGCAAAGAATTGCATCCTGAAAAAACTAGCACCCTGCAGAATTAAAAAATGTAACTTGTTAATTTTTTTCCATGACAGGGCGTTAAAACTAAAGGCCTGATCTAGTTCTCCGCAGACAGATTACTCCGTCACAACGGTGACAGATATCCCGTCCACCGAAATATAAACCCCATAGGATATAATGGGATTTATATTTTAGCAGACCGGATATCCATCACCATTGTGACAGAGTAACCCATCCACAGAGATCAAAATCAGGCCCTATGGGGCATATTAGCAAGACCGGCGATAAAATTATCGCCGTTTTAGCGGCAGGAAACTGCCGCTAAAGCGGCGATAATGGGCTTGCTAATATGCTATAGAATTCCAATAGAAGCCCAGGTTAGATGTGCAGGACATCTAACCTGGGCTTCTATTGAATTTATAACGCATATTAGCAAGCTCCATTATCGCCGCTTTAGCGGCAGTTTCCTGCCGCTAAAACGGCGATAATTTTATCGCCGGTCTTGCTAATATGCCCCTATATCTTCCCATAAAAGCCACCAATCTGATATTTTTAAAAAAGCATCTGCCTGCTGGATCTTCTCTAAGATTTGTTTACCCGCAGAAATTTTATTAAAAACATCTTTTTCGATAAAGTTCATTGATAGCTTTCTGCCCTAGAACCATTAAAGGATCATTCTGCTTAAGTGTGATATATATCACATTATACAACCACTGGAGCAGTTTGATACCAACACCCACTATAGCTTGTATTTCTGTTCACGTTTTCCAATGATCTCAGCCTGGAAGTCTATAACTTTTGAAAAGTTGGACATTTTCCAAATAATTATCGCTTGCTGAGAGATGACATCGCAGTTCTTAAAATCCAAACCTTCTAAGTGAGTTGTAATATTAACATACAGTATTGTGAAGTGTTTGAAAAACTGAGCTTTCTTATTCACAAACCAATTTAAGGTCTTATATTTAATTTTCTTCTGATATTTTGTGGCTTGTAAAGGGTCCTCACTCAACATAATTTCCACTAACTCGGAATCATAGTGGCTCCGGGAAGATACTTAAAATGAAATCTAGCCGTATACTGAACGAAATAAGTAAAATAATAATGTATTTTAAAATTGCACAAGGATAGACTGCCTTCTGCTGTAGGAAGGTGTTTCTCTAATGCTAGCCTTGGGCTACGGCTTCTCAGTAGGAAGGAGGATATCATAGCATCCAATTTCTTAAAAAAGAAACAAATAACACATGGAACAGCTGTGAAAAAAGTTAACCTTATGAAAGTCTACCATCTTTATCAAAGCTACTCTTCCTAGCAAAGTAAGAGGTAAGGGATTCCATCTTTAAAAAATGCTTTTATTCAAGCCAAGAGGAGTTTATAGTTGAAAACATATACATCCTCTGAATTGCTTGCCAATTTAATACCTAACCAGATTTTTTGAATAGTATTAAAACAACTCTGAAATTCAAGAAGTAGCATGACAAGGGTACAATTACATAACCATATCTCTGTTTTTAGTTTATCAATCATGTACCCTCCAAGATTTTGATAAAGAGCAAAAATCTCAAAAATGATTTCCTGACATAATCTGGTGGGCTCCAAAAACAACATTATATTGTCAGCCTATACCTATATACAGGCTAGCTCTGGAGTAGAGGGGTGAAATCATTACATCTCCATGAATTGCTATAGCTAAGTGTCCTATAAAAAGGGCAAATAAAGTTGAAGATAGGGGACAGCCATGTCTTCTACCCCTTCTAATCCTGATAGTACCCATAGCTGAAGAGTTAATTACTAATCTGGATTGTGACATTCTTTTAAAGCTTCTGAATGGTTCTTATTACTTGGTCGGGAAATTAAACTGGTGTAGAATGTAAAAAAAGACGCTCCCAGGTTACTAAATCAAAGACCTTTTTAGCATCTGGCATGTATATCATGACTGGTATTTGATTATATGTACAAATCCCAGAGATTCAATAAAACAGTTAGTGTTAGTGGAAAGATGCCTTCTTGGAATAAACCTGTGTGATCCGGGTGAATACATTTTTGAATAATTCTATTAAATCAGTCTGCTAATAATTTTATTTAAAAGTTCTAATTCGAGTATGAAAGTGAGATAGGTCGATATGAATTCACATCTTGCTGGTGCTTCCCCTTTTATAAACAAAATAGACAAGTACCCCATTATGAAAGGATGGAGGTATTAAAGTAATCATGAAATTAACCAATTGAAGCAAATATCTATTTAAAACTGGAAAAACCTCTTAAAAAATTCAGCGGGAAAGCCGTCTGGGCCCACAGCATTCCCCAGAGGGAGACTACAGATAACGTCCTCTAAAACAGACATCATACAAGGGTGAGTCAGTTTATCTTTCTCATCCTGGGCTCATTTATGTATATGTTGAGGCTGTCCATAAACACCTTCATAATTGCCTTAAAAAGCTTTGTTGATTTCTTCTGGGACGGTAAGCTGTGCTCGAGTGTTCGAGTTCTGATAACATGCTTAGCTTTTCTTTACCTCACTTGCCAGGCCTTAAGTCTGCCTGCATAATCACAATCTTCATATAACTTCTGTAAGCATGAAGAATTATTCAAATAACTTTCCATGCTATAATAATCACAAGGTGCTCTTTAGACTAAGCAAAATCTCTTCTATTCTCCTTTGAGTTTACTTTAACAACTTTCTTGTACTTCTCCATAACCAAATTTTAGAGTTCCAGATTTTTGGGTCTCTTACTTTTCCTAAGATAAATATCTTTTGATATACAAAAAAAAGCAGAGGAAGGCCTTAAAGGGAAGACTATCTCAGGAGAGAGAGTTTTTTGGTTCTGCTGAAAAAAAGCTGCCATCTTGATTCTGATCTCAGCAGACAAAATGAAATCTTCCAGATATCATTTATTAAACAGCCACCTCCTTGATTTCTGGGATCTTTCAAAGTCCTCTATCTCTAATAAAAGAGCGTCATGATCCAAAAAGTCATTGGGTAAAACCTGGATATCAGCAAACTGAAGATCCGGACTGACCAATAAAGATCAATTTAGTTCAGATGATTTAAACCTGTTCAACGTACAAGTATATTCACTATTATAGAGATTTGCATCAACCAGCCTCAAATGAACCTGATATTGTTTCATAAATTTTGCTGTATTTGGTTTGAGTTGTTTCTTATGTGGAGATGTAGAATCAAGAGCTGTATTTTAGAAAAAATTAAAGTCCCCCCTTGATCACCAGCCCCCAAGGGACGGTGATAAGAGAGTCAAATAAGTATGGCAAAGAATTTGTGTTGTCTTCCACTGGGGCATAAAAACTAACAATAGTCATATGGATTGCTGCTATTGTGCAATTCACCCAACACCAATGACCTTCTTTATCATGATGCCAGGAGTGAACTTTGCTATCAAGAAACTTAGCTATAAAAATTACTACTTCCCTGTGGGAAGCCCCTGTCGAAGAAAAACACTTAAAATCTGCCCAAGCTGAATACATCTTAAACCTATTAAGCTTTGAGCAGGGAATGTGGGTTTTCTGCAACAATACAATCACAGGATTATGTGTAAGTACCCACATTTCAATAGCCCAGGCTTTCTACCTATTTTTGACCCCATTGGCATTAAACAAAATGACCTTTCTTTTGTCCTTCATAATATAAGAAATAACTGTTTAAGCATGTTCAAAGTGTGAAAGTACCAAAGTGCATGAGAAACATAGCTATGTGCTTACAAAGGGACAAACAGACAATTGCTAAACATAGCACCATAGAGAATAAAGAAGGGGAAATTGGAATAAGGATAGTCTCATACGACAAGATATAAGGAAACCCAAAAAAATGCCCAAGTACCTAGGATGCTCTCCCTGCCTCCCCAAGAGCAGATACTTAAGCAAAGTACACACCCCTTCCCCAACATTCTATCAATTTGATTATCACACTGTGGGGTAGAAAAAGGGGCTTGAAGAGCATATGGTAAATAATGTGTATACAGTGCCTGAAATACCTAAATTGCTTAAGTAAATAAAAAACAATTCACATAAATATATAGATAACCCCATGCGGCAGGATATAAAAACAACCAAAAAGTGCCTTTTCATCTAAAAACGCTCTTTCCCCCAGAGTGATCACTTACACAACCCCCCTCTCGATAATCTATTAGTTTATCCATCATACTGTGACAAAGAGCAATAATTTAAAGTGTATGCCTGAGGTGCATAAAAGTGCTTAACCAACAGAGATACGCATAGGTATACAAATAACCCCCAAATAAAGTGCATTGAGAAAACCACCAAGCACCCCTGCTTATAAACAGAGATCCGAAGAACCTAAATGTATCCCCCTTTACCTAGTGCTGACTAATAAGTATTAGCTTGAATAATTTGAAGTAGAAACATGGCCTTGCTGGGAATTCTAGTTGTTAAGAACATGCTGCTTACAATCAGGACTCTATATTGACCACATAACTTCCTCTATGGCCTCCTTGTATCTCACTGAAAAAACCCTCCCTTTATCCCCTTTGCCCCCTGCAACCGCACCCTCTGGGAGCAACTGTGGGGGACCCACCTGGCCTCACCACTCATAGCTCTCTCCCTCAACCCAAAGACGATCAATTCCATGACAGGGTGTTGCTACTCTATTCCCAATTCCTAGTTCCGATTGCTTGGACTCACCACTCTCCCTCCATTTCATTTGATTCCATCACCACGCCCGCCCCCCAATTGCAGTTTACAGTACCTAACATAGTCATTGCCTTTGCTCAAACTTCTAATCTGGTTAAATCCAATCTATAGGGATTACCATCTGGCTCATCCTGCTGCTTTCAGATTCTTAAGAAATGTGTGTGCCTCTTGCACCTGAGAAAAAATATTAAATTGGCCTTTTGAAAGAACTTTCAATTTAGATATATGTACCAACGAAGCCTGAGTGCCAGCAGAGCAGAACAGAGGGATCACAGTTTTGAACTCCTTGCACTTGCCTGCAGTTTCAATAGTCATATCTGAATGTACTGAAATGAGAACTCATTCTGGATTGAGAAAGTCTTCTCCCTAATAGCTTTTGATAGGATGGGTTCTTTAATGCTCCTATCTGCAAAATCAACGAGGATAGTACACAGATACTTTGTGTTCACTGGGATATGAGATGGTAACGCTTGTGTTATTGTTAAGTCTAGGGTTGGGAGAATGTGAGACCTTATCAAAGACTTTACGTATGATACTTTCCCTGCATTATCCTCCTTTAATTCGGATATACCCGTAATTCGCAGATTTGCTCTCCTTGATTGGTTCTGCAGCTGTTCCTGTTTCTCTTGAAGGATTGCTATGTGCTTCTCATATTAAGACGATTGGGTTGAAATAATTTGTAATTTTTTTCGCAATACAAAACTCTTTCAACTCATCACATCTTTCTGAGAAGTGAGTCATCTCCTCCTCAGTGTTGCACTATCATTGATTAATCTTATTTGTCATTTCCATCTGCAGCTTCTTCATCTATCAGATCTTGCAGAGGATCTTTCTCAATATCAAAATCAGGGAGCTTGACATCTCCTCACTAGAGCTAAGCCCAAGAGGAACCAGATTGATGAATTGGCTCAAGATCCTTACTAGTGTCTTCTAAATGATCATGTTATAGGTGGCTCTATTGGCTGAAATCTTAGGGGGTGCAGATAGTCCAGATAGGCTTGACGAGGGGAAGGAGGGGGAAGCCTTGACATTTGAATCTCCTTCATTGAGTGCAAGGGAGGAGATACCATCCACTGACTAAGACCAGACAAAGGAGCCCTCACGAGGGCCTGGTTGCCTGACCCCACTAACCAGGGTCGGACTAAGAATGCAAATCGGCCCTGGCAATTGAGTTGGACCGGCCGCGGCAAAGAAGGGAGATGCATGGAAAACATCACAGCTGCTTTTGGTACAGGGGGCAGATATTGCAGCTATGCTGCAAGACCGGCCCCAATTACAAAAATTGCCCCCCCAGGGGTCCAAACCCTGCCTCCACCCTGGCGGCACACCAGGGTAAGGCCCGGTGCCCGCTACGACCAGTCCGGCCCTACCACTGGCCCTCAAAATGCTGCTACATCATCAACCCCCTAAACCCGCTGCAATGTGCAGACAGCATTAGGTGAGATGCTGGTTGGTTAACTGTTAACTTTCCGCTGACGCCTGCTGGGGGTCATGTAAAGTTAAGACTGGGGCTAAGACTAGAAATAAGGCTGAGGCCATAGCTGAATTGATCAAGCGTTCGAGACGCTTATGGACTGAACCCATTCAAACTCTGAACCATAGTCCTTCCTGCTTTGCAGCTCTTTCAGCCCCTCCCAGCCCACTCCACTGGGATAGCCACACCAGCCAGTCCAGCCAATCAATCCAGCTCACACCTTACCATCCAAGACCTCTTATTCTGAAAAGCCCCCCAAGCGAGATAAGTAAGCCAGCTCCCTGCTCCCCTGGTCTACTGGTTTGAAAACCTCGAGGAATCCACAATAAGGGTTTGGGGGGCATCTGCCTGAATGGAGGTCTGCCCCCCGGCAGATTTGGAGGGTGCTGCGGTCCAGTGGACTGCCATTTTGAGTTTAGTTTGGGCTACATCGGCGTAGCCCAAGATAGCCCAAAGGTTATATAATGTGGGGTTTTGGGCTCCCTGCCACCATTTTAGGTTTGGTGACCTGGTGGCAGGGAGTAGTTGTTCATAGTGCAGCGGTTAGCGTTAGTGTATTTTTAGTAGTAAGTGCAGTGGTTAGCGTTAAGGTAGCTGCAGATGGAGGATGCCAGAGCTTGTGAGGCGATATGACTCTTGAAGGAAGCGGGCCGCATGGACCTCATGGTGGCTGAGGCCGCAGGGTCGACACGCCCAGTGCGAAGGGCATTGGCAAGAGTGGCCACAGCGATTACGGTGAAGTGGAGGGCTGCGAGGAGTGCCCTCGATGCTGGGGTAAGTGGGAGGGGCTGCTCGTATGCGAAGATAACGGACTGCTGCTCCAGCCCTGAGCTTGGAGGCGGGGGCGTGGTCGGGCCCTTGCCAGCGGAGGAGGAAGGCGCATTTAGTTTTGCAGCAGTGAGGGAGGCGAGCGAGGCTCCAGGACGCGGTGCCTGAATCTACTGGGCCGTGCGGGAGAGGCAGGGCATGTCCAGAGTGGCATAGGCTATAACGCTGACCCGCTCTATATCAAGGAGTTTGCAGGGCTAAGCCCGGCAGGCTTCCTCATGTGAGGAACGCGCTCAGGAAGCATACGTTGTAGGGAAGGAGTGAGAGGGGGTTGGAGGAATGCAGTGAGACAGTGGTATTTTTCGATGCCTGGGGAGGCAGACGGCACCACCGGCAGGTAGGCAGGTGGAGGGCAGGGGTGGGGTGGGATCATGAGGTGGGAGAGGAAGTGGGCCCGAGTTGGCTATGGGACAAGCACGGGGTGTATATGGGGAGGCAGAAGGGCAGGAGTGGGGGGAGGGGGAGGAGAATGAGGTGCCTGAGAAGCAGGATCTGGTTTGGGATTGCAGGGCATTGGAGGACCTGGATATTTTTGAGTCATGGGGGAGGAGGTTTTAGGGGGGACAGGGTGGCCCAACTTGATGCTTGCTTGGCAAAACGGGGGATCCTTGCAGTGGGATAAGGGGTCCCAGTCCCAGAGGCGGGGGCGGGGGGGGTTTCTTGGGTCGAGATCAGGGAAAGCAGGTAAGTGGGTAGGATGCATTGGGATCAGGGGCCGTCATCTGCGGTCATCGCAGCAATGTTGGAATGGAGCAGGGAGGAGGAGGGCGGGGAGGAGGAAGGTAAGCAGGTGATGGAGGTAGCTGAGGCGGGTGGAGGTAAGTGAGGGGATGTGGCAGGGTAGGAAGAGGATGTCGGTGCATTCAGGTATGCGGCAGGGAACCAGCACACCAGCACACCAGTCCAGCTGTTTGTCTTGCAGGGTGGCGCATGGCTAAGGGAGGCTGATTCGGCAGAGCTGGAAGCAGCTCACTTGCACTGAGGTGAAGAGAGGGCTGGGCCCATAATGGCACGCCCGATATCGGTGGGGGAGCCCGTTGGGGCCAGCACAAGTAGGCTCAGAACGTTCTCGCTGGCCCCAACATCTGGTGGGTCCTGCACGACCTCTGAAGAGAGAGTGAGGGATGGTCGGCGTGTAGTGCTGACAGAGTGGTGCGGAGGGGTCTAGTCAGCCCCCCAAGACACCCAGCATAGGGATAAGGGCATAGCGGTCAAAAGGGCACCACCGCTAGAGGTACACACTGGCCTGGGATGGCCGCAGGAGGGGTTGCGTAGCACCGAAGTGTTGGATATCGATGAGGATAGCCTTGAAGAAGGCAAGCTGCGGGATGATGATGAGAAAGGGGACAGGGAGCTCTAATGTTGTGCCTAGTCTGTTGCAGGGGTGTGCAGATAGGCCGACAAGGGCGTCGTGGACTGCGGCAAGGCCAGCGAGAGTGAAGTATCAGGGCCCCTGGCGAGGCGGACTGCATCTTATACGGGCACCCTCCTTGGAGTCAGGCATGAAGGGGAAGCCTGAGATGGTTTCCATCGGTGTGGATGCTGGGGAGCTGCAGGGGGTCGGTTGCAGAAGAAGAAGTATGTGTCGGATGTTGGGGTAGGCACCAGCGAGGGAGAGGGACTGGGGGTAGGGAGAAGAAGATAGTTTGGCACGTGGAAGGACAAAGAGGAGGAGAATAATAAAGGAGATAAGAAAGAAGGCCCTGAGAGCAAGAAGTTGAAGTTTAAGAAGTTACCTTATATAGGGGTGACAAAACCTTTGGAGGTGCACCTTATGCTGTCCACGAAGGAGCGCATATGAAAAGAGGAATATGTAGAGATGCTCAAACTGTTGCATCGGGAGGTGAGGTCCAAGGAAGCGTCCAAGGAGGAAGAACATGACTTGGCCAACAGGCCGAAAGTTACCCTTACGATTGATAATTGGACAGCGGCCTTCCTATTTTACACAAGCGTATATTGCAAAAAGTTTCTGGAGCATTGCATCCCTATGTTTAAATACATGGACGTCATACGGAAGGCGAAAATAACGGGGGGAGGATGCGCATTGGCCCAGTATGAAGAAGGATTCAGGGCGCATTTGGCGTGAAACCCTGAAGCAAAATGGGGGGAAATGGACAGAGAACTGTGGCAACACACAATGGGGGCGGCAAAAGGTGGTAGGACAATATTCACTGCCAGTGGATTGGCCATAATCTATCGGCTCTTTCAGGGGCACCCCACCTGGAGAGGGGTGGGTGACAAGGGTCAGAATTCCAGGGGACAGCAGCAGCAGTTCGGAGGTGCTTGGGGAGGTAGGGGAACACGAGAACTGGGCCAAAGGGCTCATACTCAGGTTGGAGTTCTGGATGGGGTGCTACTAGTGGCGGGAGGAAGCAAGGGTCTTGTTGGAGGGGTTCAGGAGGGGCTTCGGTTGGTTTACATGGGGCTGCGGGTCAGGAGGTGGGCAGTTAATCTGTGTTCTGCAAAATAACAGAAACGGGCAGTACAGGACAAACTTGACAAAGAGGTGAGGGAAGGTAGGACGTCAGGCCCCTTTTCTGATTGGCCCATAGAGAATTTAATTGTGTCTCCAATCGGGGAGGTCCCCAAGAAAGAGGAGAGCAATTCAGACTGATCTAGCACTTGTCATGGCTGGAAGAGGGGTCAGTAAATGATTTCATTGTAGAGGACATGGCCACAGTGTCATACTCCTTGGTTGATGTGACCATGTCACTGGTATTGACGGCGGGCACAGGGGCACTGATGGCAAAGTGCGATGTGAAATCTGCTTTTCGGCTGCTTCCAGTCCACCCAGAGGATTTTCAACTCTTGGGCATCCATTTTGAAGGTAAGTGGTACGTGGACAAAGCACTGCCGATGGGTTGCTCTATCTCGTGCGCGCTGTTTGAATGTTTCAGCACCGTTTTGCAGTGGCTATTTTCATGGTGCACAGGGCATCAGCTGGTCACACATTACTTGGATGATTTCTTCTTTGTGGGTCTACCCGGCTCCGTGGGCTGCCAGGAGTAGGCTTGGGCGGTGAATTCCACTCTGTTCGCGGAGTATGCAGAGTTTTACGCACTCTGCACTCTGCGGAGCTCGCAGAGTGCAGAAAACTCCACTCCGCGTAGTGCAGTACAGTTTTTTCCCCGATTGTGCTCGCGAACGGTAATGTTCACGAGCGCGAGCAGCCACTCGGGTAGAATTTCTACCTGAGCGGGAGGAAGACCAGCGCGAACGGCAGTTTGCACTGCACCCTGCCACTTGCGGAACTCCGCTGAGTTTTTTTGTCACTTCGCAGAGTTCCGCTAAGCAAAACTCCGCGAACTACACCCAGGCCTGGCCAGGAGGCACTGGCAAGTTTCCTAGAGCTGATGGGAGATCTCGGGGTTCCATTGGCACCAGAGTAAACGGTGGGCCCTAGCACAGAGCTGTTATTTCTGGGAATTGAAATTAATTCTGTTAAAATGGAAGCAAAATTGCCTCAGGACAAGAAGGCCAAGATATTGGCCTTGTTGAGGGACATGTGCCATGAGAGAAATTCAAGGTCAAAGAGGTACAGGTCCTGTTTGGGCACCTCGATTTCGCCTGTAGGGTAGTCAGGGCAGGAAGGAATTTCTGCAGGAGGTTGGGCTGTGCCTTGTCAGGCAAACACTTGCCTCATCATCACGTACGGCTATCAGCAGGGGTCAAAGAAGACTTGCAGATGTGCATGTGGTTCCACTGGAGGTGGGGTTGAGTTCCGCTGATTCGGGAAGGGGACCTGGAGTGGGACATCCACATTTTTTCAGATGCGGCGGGTAGCCTATGGTTTTGGACTCTAATGGCAAGTAAGGTGGTGTGCCAAACCTTGGCCTGAACACTGGCTCAGCGGCGGCAGGAACTTTGTATTTTTTTTTAACTGTTTCCCCTAGTGGTGGCAGTGATGCTCTGGGGGGAGGAGCTGGCTCACAAGAGAGTGGTATGTCGGGTGGGTAACATGGCGGTAGTGGAGACAGTTAATCATCAATCCGCCAAGGATGCGCAAGTCCTGAAACTGATGTGAGTATTGACATTGCTTTCAAAGCATTGCATGTGGCGGGTGTGGACAATGACATCGCAGATGCTTTGTCCCATTCACAGTGGGGGAGATTCCGTGGGCTGGCCAAGGACGCCAACAGGATCCCGACGCCCATGCCTCAGCATCTGTGGTAAGTAGGCAACGTCGAATGTTACAATTGGTGGTTGGCCACTTGCAGAATCCACAAGGGTTACATATGTCCTGGCCTGGATAGAGTTTTTGCGTTCTGGGGCACAGCAGCGGTACAAATTGTGGTTGCGGGCTGAGGATGTCATCCAGTATATCTTAGACCTGATTGAGAGAGGTCTTTCGAGGGTTACCATTGCTGGGAAATTAGCAGGGATTGCATTTATGGGTAAATTAATGTGGGGCTATGCTCCATCGGCAGGTGAACTGGGGCCTAGGATCCTGGAAGGTTGGGTGCGGGAAAAGGGCCAGGCGGTGAAGGCCAGGAAGCCAATATCATGGCAGCTGTTGTGCCAAGTGCTAACAGTATTGCCGGAAGTGTGCAGGGATGAGGAGGAAACATGCCTTTTGTCAACACTGATGGTGTGGATACTTTTCGGGGCATTTCGGGTGTCGGAATTGCTGAGGGAAGAAGCGTTCGGGGTGGCTTGGGAGGCCATGGTCACAGGCGAGGGTAGGCTGGAGATATGGCTGAGTCGATCAAAAACAGACCAGGGGGCCAAGGTAGATGGGTTATATTACAGGCAGTGAAGGCCCCTGCCCGGTTTGGTGGGCATCGCAATGGTCACACCATTTCGGAGCAACAGTGGGGGCAGTCTTCCGGCACAGGGCGGGTGACAGGATGACGGCATATAAGCTATTAGCGCTTCTCCAGAAGGCTCTGTAGCACTTGGGGGTAGAGGAGGCAGACTTTGGGACACACTCTTTCCGTATCGGAGCAGCGTCGGAGGCAGGCTACAGGGGTTGGGCACAGGATGAAATTATGTGTCTCTGCCATTGGTCTTCGCAGCGTTATAAGCGTTATGTGCGGGGATTGGGGGATGAGATGCACGCAATGGACAGAACTATGTAAAATTTACTGCCTTTTTGTTTCTTGCAGATTCAGTGTCCAGCCCAGAGGAGAGGAGATGGACATATGGGTGCTGGGATACTTGCTTGTTAAATGGGCGCAAAGTGCAGGCTCGCCAGTGTTGTTTTAGCCAGAATCTAGGATTCATGAATGCCTTTTTTGAGATCACATGGAAGGGGAAAGGAGGCACGTGTTAGAGAGAGCTGGTCCCCTGTTTGAATAGTATGTTGGTGGGTGAAAGGTGCCAAGATATACTGGTTTTGCATTTGGGGGAGAATGATCTTTGTAAGGAGAAAGGGGTTGTGTTGATGCGCAGCATGAAAAAGGATCCAGCACTCATTAAAGAGAAGTGGGCAGGGTGTTTCATCCTGTGGACGGAGTTTGCGCCCAAGAGGGCTTGGAGAGGTGAGTGGAAGCCGGGGGCGGTAGATAGAGCACGTAGAAAGGTGAATAGCGAGATGGCTCGTTTTTATGAGGGGATTGGTTTTGGCAGGATCGGTCATTCAGATATTCGGTTCGACACTGTGGAATTTTTTCAGGACAGGGGTTCACTTATCCAGAGTGGGTATGGATCATACCCATTAGAGATTAGAGAGGTGTTGGCCAGAACTTTGAATGTGCAGCTGCAGATTGTAGGAGGTACAGGTACCAGCATCAAGGTGACAGGGGGCAGAAAAAGGTTGTGTGCCACCCCCTTTTTCTGGGTGTCAGGGGCATACAAAGTTTGCCAGGGGTTGGCAGAAGTTTGGTTGGCGTTGACAGTTAGTGAACCATGTGCAGGGAAAGGGTAGGCAGGTAGTTCAAGATTCAGTTTGGGACGTTTGGTTATTTACAGTTTCATACTTGCAGGCATAGGATGTAGGGTTAAAAGAACTTGGAAATGTTGAAATGCAATACATTGTAATGTTTGTAATGTGTGAGTTGTAGGGTGGGGCATGTTGGGGGGGATCGTTGGGGTGCGGGTAGGGTCAGGTGGTAGTCTAATGGATGTATAGCGAGATTTTAGTTTTGTAAGGCAGTTGCCAGGTTATTTTGTTGTGATGTGCACCTGTTTCAATAAAGCGGCTTTTTTCACACATAGTAAGTGGTCTGTGTCATGGCTGCACCCTTTCTCCCAATTGTATACACTACATAGTCTTGTCTCTCTCGACTTTCTCTAGTCGCCCTGCCATTTGGAATCACGACAGCCTTCTCTCTTACTTTCACTTTGGCGAGGCAGGTCCCTGCAGACTCCCAGAACTCATAGGGCTGCAACAGGGCTATGAGAAGGGCTGCGAAAGAGGCTATCAGGGAATTAATAATGTTAGTGGGGCTCAGCCTCATCGATGGACTTCAGCATGAAACACGCATCCGCTTTCCATTGGCCCCTTCAAAGCTGTCAGTAGGAGGGGCCTCCAAACTGCAAACAGGAAGGGCGTGTGCTTATTCGGGCAGCGTATCAGCAACATCCATCTCCTCACATATTTAGCTTTTTATGAAATTCATCCCACAACCCATTTTACACTCTTAAATCTCTCTCCAAACTTCCCCCATGGTTACCCCTTTCAGCTTGTCAAAGATCAAAGAAAATCTCCAGCTCTCTAGTTCACAGCTACTCCTACCCCATGCTGTGAAAAGTGCCGTTGTCTTGGGGTGTCTCCTCTACACAAAAAAATATTTTTGTACCTTCCTTCCATGAGCATATTTGACCTTAGAGGAGGGTAGCAAGTTTCCTTCCCTTCCTGCCTTTGAAGCCACAAATGTGGCCACTGTTGCCCAACAGGAGAAGAGTCTTAGATTGTCATGATTAGATGTGAGGTATAAAGAGATCAGGTGGGGAAAGGGGATTAGTCCTTTGCTAACACTATTGGTGAACTTCACGGGCAGGCATCCTGGCAGTTTTTAAAACATATTCAAGGAGTGTGGATAATGAAAATCTATTGTTTCCTTTGATTGTGTCAGACATATATTTAGCTACCTAATGCAATTTGAAGTTTACAGGATTTTCCAAACAAGAAAGTTAGGAAACTAGTTTTTACTGCTAATTGTCAGTCTTCACAGCACACTGTAATTAATGCTGTTGCACAAATGCATACTTAAAAAAAAAAAAGCATCTTAGCTTTTATGGGGAAAGTAAGTAAGCAAGTAAGTAAATTTATTGTTTGATCAATTAAAATCTTACATAAAAAACACATATAATGTTATCGTAATGGAATTTGATTCGACTAACTTTGAATAAACAGCAAAACAATATGAAAATACCATAAATATGTTAATGTTTGAAATGAAAAAAGCAGTCATCTGAATAAAATTCATAACCAAGTTCATCTTGGCTAAACAATTGTACGTAATCACCCAGGCTGTTGTTGCTGTGCCACCTAACATAGGACAGCACACTCTTACAGCATAATGTGGCCTTTAAATTACGTGAGAGTCTAAAAATTGGAGTTACATAAGAACAGACGCTAGGGGTAAAACTTTCTCTAGGGCAATGTTGGCTCCATGGGTGCAAAGATATTGGGATATTGCCCATGAGTGCAATTATAATCATAGGGAATTGAGGGGCATATTAGCAAGACCCACGTTAAAATGATCGCTGTTTTAGCGGCAGGAAACTGCCGCTAAAACGGCGATAATGGGCTTGCTAATATGCGTTATAGAATTCCAATAGAAGCCCATGTTAGATGTGCAAGACATCTAACCTGGGCTTCTATTGGAATTCCATAACGCATATTAGCAAGCCCATTATCGCCGTTTTAGCGGCAGTTTCCTGCCGCTAAAACGGCGATCATTTTAACGTGGGTCTTGCTAATATGCCCCTGAGTTCTCTGGTGACTTCCCTGAAAAATGTGACAGCCCGGCACTGGTTCAAGATGTTCTGAGAGTTAAGGCCATGCTTTAGTGCTTCCTTGCATTGTCTAGTGTTGTTCATGAGAAAGAGTTTCTTGAGTAAGACGTGCTTCTCACTGCGCATCCCTGGGCCGCAACAGACAATGCTGTGTAAAATTGATTCCTACCTGTAATTGCACAACCTGCACCTGTTGTTCAAGAATTGATGGTTATTCCAGGACAACCTGAGTTCTTTTATTTGGAGCAGTAAGAACCGCATGTGAATAATCGATAATTTCTCTGATTGCATTGGATCTGATAAATATCGCTGAGCAGACATAATGTTTTATGAGTCCAAGGTGTGGTGCATGTGCTTGTTTTTTGCCAGGTCTAACATATTTGCCGACCTGCTGAGCAGCAAAACCTGTGTTTTAGGGTGGATTTGAGAGCTACAAATGGGAGGCTACTTTCCTAAATTGAATGTGCCTCCAAATCCTTGACAGAATTTGTTAGGTAGGTGGCACATGGATTTGCAGCGATCATATATCAAGAGTTCTAAATGCAGATTTTAGAATTCCTTTTTGCTTACTTAACCAGGGAGAATATGCCAAAATATTTGCCTTGCATGCACAGTCTTGATGAACTAAACCCAATTCCTGTTGAATTTGTGATCTCAAGCAGCTCTGAGGTAGACGAAACAACTTTTGGAATGTGTTGCACTTTATGTGCTCTAATGTTGATGCAAAACGTCCTGGGAAGCATTGGTGACCATATCACATTGATGGAATTAATTTTGCTCTGGCTACACTCAGGATTGAGCTTGCTGAGGGACAGTAGATCTTTGTGTTGAGCCAGCAAAGAGCATATGCTACTGCAATTACTTTATATTTTCAGCTTCTATAAATGACAGCTTAGTGCCTTTTTCCATGGCCCAGATGCCTAAGTATTTGTAGCCCACGGAGAATCTCAGGTTGAAGAGCCACGGAGCATACCCTTTCAGGTTTTTGGGGTTATTCTCCAAAAATCATTGCACTTGATTTTGATGGGATCAATTTTAGTTTATTTTCGCAGTTGTAATTCTATAGTTCAGAACAATAACAGGTGATGGCTATGCCACAGCATACGCACATCCAAATGCCGCTCATTTTTAAGTTGGTGCTCTCCTGGGACATCCACCCTGCCCCCTACGGTTAAATGGCCAACCTGGAAAAGGGCCTCAGCCTGACAGAATTATAGAAAAGAAGTACGGAAGCACACTACGAAGTCCAGTGGGCACTGTAAATAGAAAGTAATATAGTACTCCAAAATACAAATGTATATTGATCGTATTTATTTTTCCCAGTAATTTTCATAGTCCTTGTGGAACAAAGCGTGCCATCAAAGACAAACAGCAGCCGACATGTGCTTCATCACATGGACTTTTTCAAGGCAGCAAATGATACATGTACATATTCTTGCCTTATTTTGAGTCACAATGCCAAAGGAACAAGTTATTCTATTTAAGTGACCTATCCTGAAGAATGAAATATGCTAAAATTTGTGTTAGAGTTCCCAGAAAGATGATACACAAGTAAATAGACACACCAAATGTAGTGGAAGGAGTGGTGAAGCCTATCCAGACAGCCACAGACCTATAACATTGGTCTTGCAGAATGTATAGTCCAAGTAGGTAGACTGAATAGACTGTTATATAAAATGACGTGACGGAGGGTGATCGTGCAGTTTTAAAAAGAATTGCCCCATGTAGTAAAAATAACCACATTGACAGAACAGAGGGTGCAAGGATCCTCATTTAAAAGAAATTCTGTGAGTATAACAGAGTTGGAGTAGAAAAAGAAAAAAAAAATTGCGTTACCGGAGTCAAAATCATATTTATTTTAGATGCAAAAGTAGTGTAAAGAAAGATGTGTCTCTCACCTCAATCTATAGAAATAAAAAGAAAACACAAAAAAACTGTCAAAAAACAGGGACATGGCCCCAGATGAGTTCTATAATAGAAGCCAAGTAAGGAACATCGAAGAACCTAGATTTTTTAATTTCCAGTACATTCTGTCAGTATATTTCATGCCCATACACTAACCAGACATAGTGGCAATTAACGCATTAATTCAGGAGGTAACTCCTCACCTGTTGTGTAGTCCTACTCAGTCTAAGCCAAAGAATGCTAAAGGCCCATAAGTATCAGGCTCAACAGGTAATCAAAAGGTCAGTAGTAATTCTGAAAGAATAATATGATATGCAGTCAGGTACAGGGTCTTGCAGTATCTGGAAAACAATAGTATACACCTATGTCAAGCACTGGGATCCCCATACATCGAGGGGTATGTGGTACTGTGTTATCCTCCATCCCACACGGACAATCCGTATAACAAAGAAGTCAGTCAGCCTTGATAAGCCTAGGGAGAGAGAAGGGGCAATACGTAAGACCTATGGACATGTACAAACAAACTATTGCCTCAGTAGCCGTCTGTTATTCATATAGCATGGTACACGCTTACCTGGAGCAATTCAGTATCCTCACTCAAGTCCTTCTGAGTATGCGCCGAAAAAGGCACCTTCATTTTAAATAGCCATCAATCCTTGCAGAATAAACATGGAAGTGAAAAGAGGACTAGTAGGTAGCCCTTCTTAAACAGTGGTCGCCATCTTATTATGGAAATCGACACCCAGGATGGTCAAAACGTAGAAACCAGGGAACATTAGAAAAACGATAAATCATTCTCATAGTGCAAGAGACAGCAGTGATAAGAAGATATATATATGACAGTTCAGGAAAAATTCTAATAGTCATCTGTAGATGTTGGTGACATGCCTCTATGAGACCCAAAGTACTAATGTGTCAAATGCGAGAAATGAGGAGAGAGTGAGACTAGAGGTAAGAAAGGCATATGCCTAAAAATGTATTAAGTACGATAATGTGAATACTCAATGGGTGAGTCAGTGGTAAAACAAATATTTACGAAAAACTTAAATTATATACGTATGCTAAGAAAATTTCTCCAGTAGATATAACACCACCACATAATGTCAGCACAAATGAGGAGAGACCAAAAACTAACAATTATTCGCAGAGAAACAAATCACAATAAACCTTCTTCCTGTAGCCTCATGTTAATCATGTTACATTCTGTACATCGAGAAGTGTATCCCTAGATGCATCTTGCCAGGCACAATTAGTCCATTACAAATACTTGAAGATCCCAATCCACATTTAGGCCCCTATCCCCTGCTCTAAGTTGGATAATCGATCCACTTTCCAGTTGTCTAAGTGCCATTGTCCCTTCACCAACCCTAGGCATGGTTTCTATTGTGTCTATGCTGTGGAAACCAATCCTAAAAGATTCACTTTGTCAGTAAGCGGTGTTGTCATGAACTGCAAAAGGGTAGTTACTGCTGTTGTTCCTGATCGCTTGGAAGTGTTCCTGGATTCGCTTCAGGGGTCTTATTGTACTTCTAATGTAAATGCGTCCTCATTCACATGTGATGCAGTAGACTACGTATCTGATATTGCAGTTTATGAATTTGGTTATCTTGTGTTCCCTATTAGTGTTATATTGAAAAGTGGTGATTTTGCCTTTTGCATACCAACAGATATTGCATTGTCCACATTTGTGGAAGCCCTTGGATTTTGGGGTGATGGGTTTCATGTAGCAGTGACAAAGTGTCTCCTTATCGCCCTTCCTCTGCCATTTGGCCCCTCTCAGAGTGTTATCCATCAAAAGGACATGCCAGTGTCTATTCATCATCTTACATAGCTCAGATCTAAGTGCACTGTATGGTGTGATAGATGAGAGTCTCTTATGTGTCTTATTTCTCCTACTCCTGGTGTTTATGAGATTATCTTCATGTTTGATCTTTTCTATCTTTTCCTAGCTTCGTTCAAAACATTTCTGGGGTAACCCCGGGTCCTGAATCTGTTCTCCATCTTCTGGAGCTCCATTTGGAAAATAGAATCTTGACAGCAATTGAATCTGATTCTGGTCATCTTCCCCATATGGTATTGCCCTAATCTGTGACAGGGGATGCAAGCTTGTTGGGTGTAAAATAGCAGTGCACACAGTGGGTTTTCTGTAGAGCTTTGAGCATATGCATTTCCCTTATACATACAGGGGGATGTCTAAGTAATATATGCTTCGTGTGCTATACTGTTGAGTGAAGTTGATGTTAGAAGTGTTATTGTTGAGGTGTTGTATGAAAAGGCTGAGTTCATTATTACCACCATACCAAAATATAAGCTCATCATCCATGTACATGATATGTCCCATAAGGTCCGGAGGGCAGAGGGTCGAAACCAAACCCCACGATGGAGTAGAGATCTAACCACAGCAAAACAAATACAATTCACAAGCACAACGCCAATACTAAGGGTGATACCTACTTCACCCACCAACCACACAAAAGTGGTAGATGTGAGTGACTAACACCCAGTCAACTCGAACACTACAACAAGAGGGTGAATTGCTCAAATCAACCCATACCCACAAAAATAGAGGGAGAACATAGAGGCTAAGCACCTTAAAGCCTTCTCAGACACACACCATCAATCAACCCATACCCACAAAAATAATGGGAGAACAGAGAGGCTTAGCACCTTAAAGCCTTCTCAGACACACACCATCAATCAACCCATACCCACAAAAGTAGTGGGAGACCAGAGAGGCTTAGCAACCTAAAGCCTTGTCAGACACACACCATCAATCAACCCATACCCACAAAAGTAGTGGGAGAACAGAGAGGCTTAGCACCTTAAAGCCTTCTCAAACACACACGATCAATCAACCCATACCCACAAAATAGTGGGAGAACAGAGAGGCTTAGCACCTTAAAGCCTTCTCAGACAGACACCATCAATCAACCATACCCACAAAATGGTGGGAAAACAGAGAGACTTTCCACCTTAAAGCTTTCTCAGACACACACCATCAATCAACCCATACCCACAAAAATAGTGGGAGAATAGAGAGGCTTAGCACCCTAAAGCCTTCTCAGACACACATCATTAATCAACCATACCCACAAAATGGTGGGAAAACAGAGCGGCTTAGCACCTTAAAGCCTTCTCAGACACACACCATCAATCAACCCATACCCACAAAAATAGTGGGAGAACAGAGAGGCTTAGCAACTTAAAGCCTTCTCAGACACACGCCATCAATCAACCATACCCACAAAATGGTGGGAAAACAGAGAGGCTTAGCACCTTAAAACCTTCTCAGACACACACCATCAACAGTAAGGCATTCACTTACCCCCACAAACACGCCAAGGTGGAAACCCAGAGTGATTAAAACCAAAACATCAACTCAACACTATACCAAAAGTGGGTGAATTAACTAAATCCTCTCACAACCACATACAAGTGGTAACTCTGAGTGGCTTTAGACCTAAAAGTCAACTCACACAGACCAGTCATTTGAAAGAATAAAACTATGACTGTAAACTTCATAAACACAGCACCAAAAGTGGTTTAGGCAAAGAGTGACACCCCTTCCATGAAGTTTAAGACATTTACAGCAAAGCACCCCATCCAAGAAATGTAAAAACATTTTTTAAACCATATCCCTTCTGCTTGAAATATAGTGCATAAACTTTGGCTAGAACAGACAGGGCCTGGGGTTTTACCAGAGTTCCCGGGGTGAGTTCCAACCCTACCCCTGCACTAAAGCGGTTACTACTACAAAAGAAAACATTGTTGGTTGTCTCAAAAACGAGGATGGTAATCCGCTGCCGCCTGAAAATGCACATCCAACGTAAAAGAAAATGATCAAGTCCTTTACTAACAAATAAACATAAAACACAGCTTGTCTGCTCCACTAAAAGGAAAAATTCAGAAGTATTTAACACATATTCTAAGAGAGATCTCTACACTCCAGCAAATAAAACCTCGACCAGCGTGATTCTTAATTGCTCTCTAACAAGCGGAAAAACTCTCGGGACTTCTTCAGTTGCGCCTCTGAAGTGACCCAAATAAACCACCACTACTTCATTCAACAAAGTTCCCTGTACGATACTTTCAGTTCGGCGACCGCCTAGTACCGTATTAGCAGCAGACAATGCACATAAAGCTTAGTGTATGCCACACTAAGACAGCCCGTAGGCCTGTCCTGGGATCTTAGGCCAACGGCGGACCCGTCAATTCCAGTGAGATTCTACAAACCTCAACGTGACAATTCCATTGAGATTCTACAAACCTCAACGTGACATAAAGGCACAAAACAACAAATATCTCAACGTCTATTTCAGTCTGTTAACTCCGTCTATGTCAAAAACACAGAAATTTTAATCTAACTAACCATCCTCTGCTACCAAAACTGATGTAGCGGAAGCGTGTGGGTAATAATATTAATCACTTACTAACCACACCAAGCTCTATAATAACTATAATAACATATTCATGATGTCGGGCCCATAAGACATTATTCCACAAGTAACTGTAACAAAGGTCCTCCGACGGATCTTTGGTAGAGTTAAAAGGGACTATGTATTTGAAATTACGGTTATGCTATTTCCCCATGAGGACCTAGAATGAAGGAAATACGCTAAACAATATAATCCATATCATTAAACAAGTATTTATCAATCTCATGAATAAAGACAAACACCTTTTCTTTCAATCTTTCTTGTTATTAGAATAATGAATGGTCAATTACAATGTCTAAATAGAATGACATCTCAGTACACAAATGTTACAGATTATCGCAATATGGCAAACAGTTTCAAATCGCAATATCAGATTTATCAAGATTAGGGGAGAGAGAACAAGATAGAGAAACAGCAGCAGTGAAAATACTTCATCTATGAACGGAAATTCTAATGCTCAGCAAACATTAGTAGGAAACTATTCCCACGGCCGTTAGGAATAGTGAAGGCAGCACCATCAGTTGATGATGTGCAAAGTCTCAGGTAAGTTCAATAGATCAGCAGGTTTGCCAGCCAGAATAACAGGAAACAGCACGGCATGCAGCTCACACCACGAACTCAGGACGAGTCCCCAGAAGTCTTGAGAACAAGCCGCCGAACATCTTCCCACGAAAATCTTTTATACATAGAAGCTTCCTTCTCTTGGTTAACATTGTATCTCTCTTCTCTCTCCATGAACATTTTCATTGGCTAAACATGATGATGTGGTGGTCTTCTGACTATGACTTAACCGTACTTTCTAAACACCCTTTGTTTAAACTATTCTCCAGCTTCCGAAGAAGGAAGTGGAAGTAACCTGGCTACAATTGTATTCTACTAATGAAACAGTAACTTCTTAACATCCGTCTACTCTCGCTCAGACAGAAAAGAACACAATAATTTCAGACAGATTTAGACTAATATCTACACTCTAGGAAGTAACTGGTAACATGTGAAGGCCTAAGCTAAGGACATCATTTGTTTTACAAAATCACAAGGACAGGAGTACGTGTCATTACATCGCAAGTCGTTTTAACGACTTCCCCTAGGGGACGTGCGACACCAGGGAATGTGTTGGATTTTAAGTCCAACACCTTCCTGCTGTTGCGCAAACTGGAGTAGGAATAGTAACTAATACTATTCCTAAGTCCAGCGCGCCCCCTAGACCAAGTCGTTGAAACGACTTGCGATGTAATGACACGCGTGGTAACAACGCGGTCATTGTAACGACCGCGTTGTAAAAGCACGCTTTGTAACGTGCTATATTCCTAATTCTGTGTATACATAATGTGCTATGCTGAGTACCCATGTGTGCAGTGATAATGATATGGTGCACTGCTGCTGATGATGGTCTATGCCTAATGTGTTCATGCTAAGTGTACCCTTACCAGTAGCTACTGGTTATCTTCACTAACTGGGAGTTGTGATGTTATGACAGTGGCCCGATTGGCCCTGTGGTGTATATAATCCCTGTAAAGTCATACCAAGTGCCAGGTGGCACAGTGTATATATGTGATTACGTTCTAATGTGTTTTATGGATGATACAAAGGCTATTTTTATGTAACCTTCTGTGGAGTTTCTTTTGTGGTGTGACTAGTGTGTCGCTGCTGTGTGAGGGTGTTGCGCAAACGCTTTACACATTGCCTCTGGGATAAGCCTGACTGCTCTGCCAAGCTACCAAGGGGGTGAGAAGGGGTTATCTTCGGTGTGTAACTCCCTTGCCCTGACTAGAGTGGTGGTTTCTGCCTGGCTTAGGCGCATGCCCTAGCCAACCAGAAATCCCATCTCTAACAGTCCCCTATAGAGGTTCGTAAAATAGGGAGAAAATGTAGCCCTATTGCAACCCCCTGTGTCTGACCGTACCATTCCCCATTATGTATGAATACAATGTTTACTAGTACCACTGTGATGAAATCTATTAGCATCTCAGTGTGCTCAAGCATAGTAGCATCTCTGGTGTCTAGGAAGTGTTGTATGGCGGATATACCCTCAGATTTCAGGATACCCGTGTAAAGCATACAGACATCCCAGGTGACCAGAATATTGCCTTCAGTCCACTCAAAATATAATACCTTACTTAAAAGGTCTTTATTGTCCTTAATGAAGGAAGGAAGGTTGCAGACATAGGGTTGTAGGTATAGTTCTATGTACTCAGAAAGTTTCTGTCGGTGACCCAATGCCTGACATGATTGAACTGGAGTTATCTTACCATTATCATTATTCCCTGAGATTTACTGGGCCCACAGAGATCTCTGTAGCAGGTGCCTGAGCCCCATAATATATTTTAAAATGCAGACTTTGCAACTGATTAAGCAGAACAGATTTTCTCCTTGTTGGCAATGTCCTTGTGGCAGAGTTAAAAAAAAAAAAAACATTATAAGATGAGGCCCTGATTTTGCGTCGTCAATTTTTTTGGCACAACCCCGTCACAAAATCTCATTTGTTGAATCTCGTAATGTACTCATGATAGACCTGCTAAACATATGTGTGGGGTCTTAAGCTATGATGTCACTTCTTGTGATGTCACTTCCTATGAGGTGATGGCTTGTAATGCCACCTTCTGTGATGTCACTTCCTGTGATGTCACATACGATGTCACACGCCATGATTTCATATGCCATGATGTCACCTGCATACTGCTTAACTTAATTATCCCCCCACTTCTTTTTTTAGGACGTGTCCCCTCACCTTTGTGAATGTTTATTGTGGTGACAATCAAAAAGACGGCTGGACATTCGAGTTTGACAGATGGGATACTTCGTCACAAACGTCACTAGTATCGCAGCCGCCATATTAAATTTACATTATATCCTATGGCACTTACCATGTGGTGGACCGGGTTTGTGACAGAGTATCCCATTCAACAATTTTAATATCAGGCCCTTCCGTGATCAAAGATACAAATTACCTGTCCACAACCTAAATATTTAGGGCATCATTTTCAAACCATGCTTTTGGCAATAGAATGTTGCACGGGCCATGGAATGGCCGTGCTCAGAACCTGCTCTGTTGAAAACCACATTTTTGTGTAAAACGGCATGATTATAGTATCCAGGAATGCAACACAAGACAGAGCCAGCACATCAACCACTACAAAGCACCAGGAGGTATGACTGCCCGTCTGCGGAATAAACAACGTTGTTGTTTTTCATTTAATGGAATAGCGTCGCATTGTGCTGGAATGATATCGGCTGCGTCCGCAGATTAAGGTCCCTCGCCCTCGCTTTAAAAATGTCACTTTCCCCTGTCAAATTGACCATTGTGTCAGCTTCAATTTGTTCAGATGCTTCACCTATAGCAAATCATTTACAGTAACTGATACACTCGCATTCCTGCTGACAGGGTCCTTAGGTCTGCCTGTTTATTCCGCGCTTTCAAATTGCTTTGCCTGACGGGCTGGGGCGGCAGTCCCATTATCTCCCACGTTGCTCCTCACCTTGGAGTGAAGCGGACCGAAACATTGAAAGCAATTATTGTTTGAAGCGCTGTTTGCCTAGAAGATGAGGAATATTTTCAGTAACTCTGAGGCTGAAAACATTTACTCTACATTTTGCAGGAGCAAGATGTCTCTGCTGTACATCAGTAGGATGGTCAGGTTCACAGAGAAGGGGGTGGGGGGAGCTTATTCGCAAAGGTAAACTTACACTTTTGGGGTAAGTGTAGTATTTTTGCTATTACCAAACTACGAGGGTACTTTTATATGTAGTATCTTTGCGACTGCAGAGAACTCAACACATAAAAAGATAGAACTTCACATATAAAAAAGACAGAACAGCCTCTGCAGCCATAAAGGTACTCCACATAAAACTACACTCGAAGAGGCATATTTACTCGAAACTGGCGGAGCGCAGTGTTGCGTTAAAATTGGTAATGCCGCGCTTCGTCACTTTCAAACGCAGGGATGCGTCATATTTACAAGAATGCGGCGCACTCCTGCATTTCCCATAGCGCTGGCGCTAAAGAAGCTGCCTAGTGCCAGCACAGGCACCCTTGCGCCATGTCGCAAGGGTGCCTGCGCTGCAGGGGTGATTGCTTATGTGCAGGAAGGGACACCTTCCTGCACATAAACAGTCTTTACAGGCAAGTTGCTGTTTCTATGTGTGCTGCAGAATGCAGCACACATGGAAAGAGCAAACTACGAGGAGAAATGACATTTTTTTCCTTGTATCGCCTTCTTAAGACCAGGTATTCCCTGGTGAAATTTTTTGGTGCTGCCCCATACCTTGAAAATATGGGGCAGCGTTAAAAAGCAATCGGTGTTGCGGCGGAACGCCCACTGCAACACCCATTGCACGACCCTTTCACGTTAAGTGTTGTGTGAATATGGGCATTATTTACAAGGCAGCGTTAAGCCATGTCAAGTGGCTTAACACCACCTTGTAAATGAGGAGAAGGACTTAATGCCACCAGAACATCAGGAAAAGTGACGTTCTGGTGGCGTTTACTCCTTGTAATTATGCCCCACAGTTTGTGAACATCAAAAAATAGTAAACTTACACAAAAAGTGTGAGTTTACCTTTGTGGATAGGGCCCTACTTTTTTTAAGGTAGATTAATTACCCAAAATCGGACAGGAGGGCTTCTTTGTGTCACAATGGATGCAGAGTTAGTTTAGAGGCATTCACTAGGTCATTTTACAGGAAATACTAAACCCCAGTGAATTTTGCTTTTCTGTGACGCCCATTCAGAGGTAGCATTCTTTACCCATAAACAGAACTGTATACGCCCTATTTACAAAGCCATTTTTATTGCAAATTTATATTTATGCCCAAAACTAGCTCCATTAATATCTGCTAGCTATCTGCAAGGGGATACCTAATAGGAGTAAATGTTTTTACCACTCCATAATTGTGTGTCATGACTGAGTGTAATTACGCGGTAGTAAATCTCATAGAGAACTTAAGCAGTAGGCAGTTCAAGGCCCCATCAGAGTTTATGAACAGCCACCCATTTTTAGGTCGAGCCTAGCGGCAGCGCGCATTCGCTACTCGCTCTGCGAGACTGCTGTAGAGTATGGGAGAGAAGCCGTGCCCACTCTCCTCCAATATTTGTCATTGGCTTGTGTCATTGTCTTTCGTAAATGCTGCCTTCGGATTCGTTAATAGGCTTGTTAGTACCTCCTTAGTATGGCATTGTCTTCATTTGTACCCTCCCATGGCGACTGGCCCCTTTACTTCGGTTGTTACACGGGACCTGTTATTTAGTCTGTAAGCACTATTTACTTTATTGAGTTTCTCTTACTGCACGCCGGACATCCGCTGCTTCAGCTGAAACCGCTTGTGTTTTTTTAAGCAGCTTAGCCGCCCCCGTAAAACGGGCGCCCGCTTTCAATCACTTTAACTCGTGTTGGTTTCAACCACCCAAGTAAAATGGATTTAGAAATGATTCCCAAATTAAGTCATGTGAATTCCAGGTAGCACATAATCCTGTGCTAATGGGCTGAAGCTAACAACAGCACATCTGTGTTACATGTCATCTGTACTAAAGCCACATGACAGGTTGATTTCAAAATCCTATTTTATTAACAACAACACCACCACCAATACCACCACCACCAATACCACCAATACCACCACTAATACCACCACGACCAATACCACCACCACCACCAATACCACCACCACCAATACCACTACCACCACCAATACCACCACCAATACCACCACCACCACCACCAATACCACCACCAATACCACCACCAATACCACCACCACCAATACCACCACCACCACCAATACCACTACCAATACTACCACCAACACCAATACCACCACCATCAATGCCACCACCACCAATGCCACCAAGACCAATACCACCACCAATACCAACACCACCAATACCACCACTATCAATACGACCACCAATACCACCACCACTACCAATACCACCACCAACACCACCACCACCAACACCACCATCAATACCACCACCAACAATACCACTACCACTACCACCACCAATACCACCATCAATGCCACCACCACCAATACCTCCACCACCACCAATACCACCACCACCAATACCACCACCAATGCCACCACCAATACCACCACCACCACCAATACCACCACCACCACCATCACCAATACCACCACCACCACCACTATCAATGCCACCACCACCAAGACCACCACCAATACCACCACCACCAATACCACCACCACCAATACTACCACCACCACCAACAATACCACCACCAATACCACCACCAAAACCAACACCACCAATACAAACATCAATACCACCACCACCAATACCACCACCACCAATCCAATACCACCCCCTTCAATACCAATACCACCGACAATACCAATACCTCCAATACCACCACCAATGCCAATACCACCACCACCGATATCACCACCACCATTACCACCAATACCACCACCAATACCAATATCACCACCACCAATA
Source organism: Calotriton arnoldi (assembly GCA_963921515.1). Classification (NCBI taxonomy): domain Eukaryota; kingdom Metazoa; phylum Chordata; class Amphibia; order Caudata; family Salamandridae; genus Calotriton; species Calotriton arnoldi. The sequence continues at coordinate 81,043 of CAWUFW010001612.1, read as the reverse complement.
CCACCACCACCAATACCACCATCACCACCAATACCAACACCAATACCACCACTAATACCACCACCACCACCACCAATACCATCACCACCACCAATACCACCACCAATACCACCACCACCAATATCACCACCACCAATACCACCATCACCACCAATACCACCACCACCAATACCACCACCACTAAACCCACCACCAATACCACTAATACCACCACCAATACCACCACCACCATCAATACCACCACCACCAATACCACCACCAATACCACCACCACTAATACCACCATCACTACCAATACCACCACCACCAATTCCACAAATACCACCACCAATACCACCACCACCACCACCAATACCACCACGCATACCCCACCACCAATACCACCACCACCAATACCACCACCACCACCAATACCACCACCACCACCAATACCACCGCCACCACCAATACCACCAATACCACCAATACCACCACTACCACCAATACCCCACCACCACCAATACCACCACCACCACCAATACCACCAATACCACCAATACCACCACTACCACCAATACCACCACCACCAATACCACCACCAATACCACCACCACCAATACCACCACCAATACCACCACCACCAATACCACCACCACCAATACCGGTACCACCACCACCAATACCAATACCACCGCCACCAATACCAATACCACCACCACCAATACCACCGATACCAACACCAGTACCATCACCACCAAAACTAGCACCACCAATACCACCACCACCAATACCACCACCAATACCACCACCACCACCAATACCACCACCACTAATACCACTACCACCACCAATACCACTACCACCAATACCACCACCAATACCACCACCACCAATACCAACACCAATACCACCACCACTAATACCACCACCAATGCCACCACCAATACCACCACCAATACCACCAATACCACCACCACCAAAACCACCACCACCAATCCAATACCACCACCACCAATACCAATACCACTGCCAATACCAATACCACCACCACCACCAATACCACCACCACCAATACCACCATCACCACCAATACCACCACCAATACCACCACTAATACCACCACCACCACCAATACCATCACCACCACCAATACCACCACCAATACCACCACCACCAATATCACCACCACCAATACCACCATCACCACCAATACTACCACTACCAATACCACCACCACCAATACCGCCACCACCACCAATACCACCACCACTAAACCCACCACCAATACCACCACCACCAATACCACCAATACTACCACCACTAATACCACCACCAATACCACCACCAATACCACCACCACCAATACCACCACCACTAATACCACCATCACTACCAATACCACCACCACCAATACCACAAATACCACCACCAATACCACCACCACCAATACCACCACCAATACCCCACCACCAATACCACCACCACCAATACCACCACCACCAATACCACCACCACCAATACCACCACCACCACCAATACCACTGCCACCACCAATACCACCAATACCACCACTACCACCAATACTCCATCACCACCAATACCACGACCACGACCACCAATACCACCAATACAGCCAATACCACCACCACCACCAATACCACCACCAATACCACCACCACCAATACCGGTACCACCACCACCAATACCACCACCACCAATACCGGTACCACCACCACCAATACCAATACCACCACTACCAATACCACCACCACCAATACCACCAACACCAATACCAGTACCACCACCACCAATACCAGCACCACCAATACCACCACCACCAATACCACCACCACCACCAATACCACCACCACCAATACCACCACCACTAATACCACTACCACCACCACCACCAATACCACTACCACCAATACAACCACCAATACCACCACCACCAATACCAACACCAATACCACCACCACTAATACCACCACCAATGCCACCACCAATACCACCACCAATACCACCACCACCAATACCACCACCACCAAAACCACCACCACCAATCTAATACCACCACCACCAATACCAATACCAATACCACTGCCAATACCAATACCACCACCAATGCCAATACCACAACCACCAATACCACCACCACCACCACCAATGCCAATACCACCACCACCAATGCCAATACCACCACCACCAAAACCACCATCACCAATACCACCACCACCATTGCCAATACCACCACCACCAATGCCAATACCACCACCACCAATACCACCAATACCACCACCACCAATACCACCATCACCACCAATACCACCATCACCACCAATACCACCACTAATACAAATACAACCACCAATACCATCACCACCACCAATACCACCAGCAATACCACCACCAATATCACCACCACCAATACCACCACCACCACCACCAATACCACCACTACCAATACCACCACCACCAATACCACCACCACTAAAGCCGCCACCAATACCACCACAACGATCAATACCACCACCACTAATACCTCCACCACCACCAATACCACCACCACCATCAATACCACCAACACCAATACCACCACCACCACCACCAATACCATCACCACCAATATCACCACCACCAATACCACCACCAATACCAATACCACCACCAATACCAATACCACCACCACCAATACCACCACCACTACCAATACCACCACCACCAATGCCAATACCGCCAATGCCAATACCACCACCACCAAAACCACCACCACCAATACCACCACCACCAATGCCAATACCACCACCACCAATGCCAAAACCACTACCACCAATACCACCACCACCAATACCACCAATACCACCAGCACCACCAATACCACCACCAATACCACCACCACCACCACCAATACCACCATCACCACCAATACCACCACCAATACTGCCACTAATACCATCACCAATACCAACACCACCACCAATACCACCACCAATATCACCACCACCAATACCACCACTATCAATACCACCACCACCAATACCACCACCACCAATACCACCACCACCAATGCCACCACCACTAAACCCACCACCAATACCACCACCACCAATACCACCAATACCTCCACCACTAATACCACCACCACCAATACCATCACCACCACCAATACCAATACCACCACCACCAATACCACCAGCACTACCAATACCACCACCACCACCAATACCACAAATACCACCACCAATACCACCACCACCACTACCAATATCACCACCACCACCAATATCCCACAACCAATGCCACCACCGCCAATACCACCACCACCAATACCACCACCACCACCAATACCACCACCACCTATACTACCACTACGAATACCACCACCACCAATACCACCACCACTAAACCCACCACCAATACTACCACCACTAATACCACCACCAATAACACCACCACCATCAATACCACCACCACCAATACCACCATCACCAATACCACCACCAATACCAATACCACCACCACCAATACCACCACCACCACCACCAATACCCCACCACCACCAATAATACCACCACCACCACCACCAATACCACCAATACAGCCAATACCACCACCAATACCACCACTAATACCACCACCAATACCAGTACCACCATCACCAATACCACCACCACCAATACCAATACCACCACCAATACCACCACCAATACCACCACCAATACCAATACCACCACCACCAATACCAATACCACCACCACCAATACCAAGACCACCACCACCAATACCACCACCACGAATACCAACAATGCCACCACCAATACCAGCACCACCAATACCAGCACCACCAATACCACCAATACCACCACCACCACCACCAATACCACCAATACCACCACCACCAATACCAATACCACCACCACCACCACCAATACCACCAACTCAACACCTCTCGCTCAATAGTAATAGCAGGGGCACTGTACGAGGTCAGAGCTGCAGCCGAGACCATCCATCCCTCCCTCCATGTCTGCCATAAAGCACAGCCCGCCCTGCACCAGGAGATGAAGCCTGGGCCCTACTGCAGCTGGAGTGTTTTCTATTAGGCCAAAGATAGCCATGACATTATGCAATGCCACACTGCACACTCAAATCATGGAGAGGGCAGGAAATAGCCCCCCGCTCTTTCTGCTGAGCTGCGACAGTGTAATCACAGAGCGAAAGGTGTTGGAGCGCTTTGTTAGTGTTTATAGCTCAGATCATATATAACTCTCACTTCACACTTTGTGTCTGTGTAATTTACAACACTTACACATTTTCTTCACTGCACTATTTATCACTACTTTGAAGACGTCACAGGCCAGTCTCTTCCTCTGATTTTTACAATCTAACAAGCGGTTGAGAAGGCCCCTTATTGCAATGCAATAGCTCTCGCATTTGCGAGAGTTTAAGCTATTAGCATTGTAAATGACAATGCCTTTTATTTATGTTTTAAAACTGAAAACCTAAATAAAAGGCATTGTCATTTACAATGCCAATAGCTCAAACTCGCGTGAATGCGAGACCTATTGCATTGCAAATGCTTGTTGAGTTTGAGAGTATTCACAAACTCCGATCAGACCCCTTCACATCCTGGAAAAGGTCAGAGATCTGCTGCAGCAAAGGACTGTAGTAAATCACCTTCGAGGGAGGGAAGCAAATGTATGATCCCAAGCTTCGTGGAGGTATAAGAGAAGGGATTGCAAAACATTGAAAATGTTTTACTCGTGGGGGAAAACAGAAAAAAGAGTGTATTTGCACCATGGGCTACTATTCATCAATATGCAGTTGTTCTCTTCGTAAAATTCCTCATTTGTTCGAGTTTATTTAGCACAAAGGGAATAATAAAATCCCAAATAATGCAAAAGATAGAATTAAACATTATAATTAAGCAACATATATATGTGGCAGCTAAAACCAGAAAACCTCAAGTATATGAAACACAAAAAAATAATTCAGTTGATCTGAAATATTCAAAATATCCCATAAAACACACCGTATAAAAACTAACCCCAATGTAATCGAATTCATTCATATTGCAACATTATTATATTTTATCACATAGTTCCTACCCCAAGAATGCTGGGAATACACATTGAGAAAATACAAATTAATCACCAGCATTACTGGATGCCTCATACCTAGATTTTAGTATTCTCAAACATTTTGAGGACTTCCAAGATAAAATGTAAAACTCCAGGAACAGCTGTAACAGCGGGACCCTCCAAAAGCAGATTTTAAGAGTTGTGAATTGTATATTCTTTAAACAGTGCAACAGATAAGACTTTCTCAAATGCAATAAGGCATTGTAATACGGCAGACAGGATATCAGTCACTTTTTTGATGGAGTCTGCCATCCACCAAACTCTGGGTAAGGCCCTCTGTACCCAATGTGCAAAGCTTACATTAATGTTACTGATCCTACTCACCCTTGGGCCTGCATGGCTTACTAGATTAATTTGCTGAACTCTTAACATCAGAAGAGCCCTGCCCAATAGAATTGCGGAGTAAGTAAGTCATAAGATGCTCTTAGCAAAGCTCCAGATTTAAGATGATGTACTGTCTTTAGGGCCATATTTATGGCCAAGTCACGCAGTGCAGTGCAACACGTCAACTTGCTGCGCTGCGTGACAGGGAAAGGGCAGGAATGCACCGTATTTAAGTCAATACGGCACATTCCTGCCATTTCCCCTGCCCTGCCCCCTTTAGGCTGACTAGTGCCAACGCAGTCACCCTGCGCTGGCGCCCTTTAGGATGACTAGTGCCAATGTAGTCACCCTTGCACCATGGTTGAAGAGTGCCTGCATTGTAAGGAGGATTGTTTTTGTGCAGGAAGGGGCACCTGCACAAAAACAGTCCCCTGAGGCTTATTCCTCTTTCTATGTGTGCTGCAAAATGCAGCACACATAGAAAGAGGAAAGAACGAGGAAAAATAAACATATTTCGCCTCATTACGCCTCACCTGGGGAAGCATAGTTTTTTGACATATTCCCAGGTGTATTACCTCTTGTAAATCGGGGAATGCGTCAAAATCCATGGATGTTGTGTGGTAACACCCACGCAACACCTATGGAAACACTGCACTGGTGCAGAGTAATGCAACAGAGTGATTTGAGCTCCATTGTATTACTCCAGATTTATGAAGCCACTCAGGGCCACACAAGGTGGCCTTGCATGGCTTCATAAATCTAATTTCTAATTTGCGTCACTCTTGCACCATGTTGCGTGGTGCAAGAGTGACGCAAAGGGGCTCGTAAATATATCCCTAAGTTCATTATTTTAATTTTGCTCAAGCATTTCAGGGGCACCCTCCTCTTCAACTTTAAACAGTCACTAGCATTCAGGCTACAAATGTCTGAGCACTTCTTGCGATTGAGGCAGTTGTCAAATACTTGCTTTAATCCATTTAGTGTGGGCCTCTACCACTGACTGATGCACTCCATATCTGTCAAGTGAGGAAGGTCTAAAAGAACATGAGGTTTCCTTTTTCAATCCCCTGGGTGGGGGAGAACCAGAATCCCTTTCTCTTCAGCCCCCACCCATCCTCCCGCCCATCTGTGACATCAGGAGGCATGCTGACATCACAAATGCCCAACGGACACAGAAGGTTAGTGCTCTTCCTCGCTTCCAGTGGAATTTTCAGGCCTAGATGGCCTCCTCGGATTTGAAGGAGGCACCTCTGAACTGGGGATATCTCCCCTTTCCAGCGATGCTTTTCTCAACTAATTTCCTGCTCGCAGATCGAGGATGCATAACAATCCACAAGCAGGAAACCAATAGACATCTGGGTATCCACTGAACCACCAGGGGTTTAGTGTTTTTGGAGGGTCAGTATATGGGCTGACCACCTCATGGGGGCATATTTAAATTTGGCAAACCGATTATTTTCCCGTCTGGGGAAAGATGCATTCCTAAGGAGGGTGCAATTGGCCTTCCAAGGGAAAACAAAATGGTGCTCGCACATTCTGGGGCTCGGCCCTCACAAGACATGGGCTGACCTCCTTAGGGGAAATATTTTATTTAACAAATGTTTGTTTTCCCCTGGGGGAAGGGATCACACCTCCTAGGAGGTCGCAATTGCACCCCCCAATGTAACAAAGAACATTGTGCTGCCTTTTGTTACTTTGCATCAGATAAGCATTCCATGGGTAGTACATGGGTGTTCCCTTGCATCCATCTTTGGTTTTTGATGCCAATCTATATCTACAAAGACTTGTAGACATGGATTTGCACCAAAATCTGGCACATCCCTGAGGCTGACATAACAAGGAGAAATATCTTCTCATCATTTCTTGTTTAAATATGTGCTTCGTTCTGCAACACACATACATGGAGCAAAAAGCCACAAAGGATAGTTTTTAAGCTGGAAGTGGCTCCTTCCTGCACAAAAACTGTCCTCTCCATAACACAGATACCCTTGCTCTATCGTCAAGGGTGCCTCAATTGGCATAAGGCAGCAAACAGTGCACTAGCACATGAACAGAGCAGAACTCTGCCATTTCTTCGAAGATGTAATGCAGTTCTGCTCTCTCCGGGTGACACAACGCAGCACAGCGCCGTGCAGCAACTATGCCTGTTGCATTGCATCACTTGCCCCAGGAAGTATGTTGTGGTTTTGCTTATGTGACAAGTACAGGTAATATTATTTTTGTCTTTTTATAGTGCCTTTGGAGAAGTTCTTTAGAGTTTATCAGATTACAGCATTGATAAGCTAAGTGCCTTTTTGCTTTTGCACTTTGTATCTCACATACATACTTCACAGACTTGCACACCCATCCATTGATTTCGAAGCAAGGTTCTGCGTTCTGCGTAGGGCACATTTTTTCAGATGGAAGGTTTTAAACAGACAACAGAGATGGCATCTCAGTGGATGACTGCTTCCAAGGCCCAAACTCTACTAATGGAGGACAACTCTTAGGCAGGATCAAATACTGAGACAGCATCCGAAGGAGAGGAAGATGGAGAAGAATCTGGAAGGGATTTTTCAGTCTGATGACTCATCTTCCAGTGATTCTGATGAACATGGTCATGGAATTTTTGATGTCCCTTTGCAAGCCTAATCTGTGCAGCAGAGAGACAGTAGCAAGTAGGCCAACCCAGAGAGTAGGCATGTGTAGTGTGTGGCAAGTGCATACAGAGTGCTCTCATGGAAGTCCCCAATTCAGTCTAGCCTCAAAGTCCCCTGCTGCAGATGTTGGTACAGCAAAGTATTTGCCTATTGACTGTATCCACCTCTTTCTGGATGTTGACTTCCTTGAAGAAATTGTACACCAAAATATTTTGCATGCCAAATAGGTTCTGAGGGAGCATGGAGGCACTCTTGGGCCTCGTTCTAGGGCACACTGGTGGATTCCCAATTCACTTGGGCAGCTGAAGAAATTTCTGGGCCTTATGCTCAAAATGGGGTTAGTGCACCAACGAAGCATACAGTCCTACTGGTCTACTCGCATGGTTTGGGTAATACCCAGTTTCACAAGCTTCAGGGATCAGTTTTTGCTATTTCAGCGTATGTTAATTTCATTGCTTTGGACCTTCCAGACCACCACAGGCTGTTCAAAATTTGGCCTGTTACAGAACATTTGTCTGCCAGATTTCTAGACATTTATACTACTCAAAAGAATAGCCTTTGATAAGTCCTTGATCCTGTACAAAGGGCGGATGGTGTTGAGGCAGTACATACTGAGCAAAAAAGCTTGCGATTACATCAAAATGTAGTTGCTGTTTGGGAGCTCTTCTGCTTATGTAAACAGCCTGAGAGTGTATACAGGAAAGGACTCCTCTCTAAATACTGTATATTTTCCCTTCCTTGTTGGGAATCATGGTAAAAATTGTATCAGAGCTTGTCCAATCCCTCCTTCACTCCTTTATGTGGACATCTTCTACACAGGAGTACAGTTGTTCAGTGAGCTGTACAAAGCTAACACAGTGGCATGCAGTACAGTTCGATGTCACCACAATGGATTCCTGCAGGATCTTGTTTGTAAGAAGCTCCAAAACTCCCTGAGCTCTGCTTTGCATTCCAATAAACATCTTGTAGTTAAATTCTCTGATTGGCAGGATGTGTACATGCTCACTACAATCCACGATGAGAGCGCTTCTCCAGTCATGGTTTCGGGTCAGTTGGCAGACGTTCAATGCCCATCTGTATACTTGATTACAATAAGTACATGGGCGGAGTGAAGAAGATTGAGTGTCATAAAACTCAATCATGGTCTAAGAAGATGTTTATCCACCAGATTTAGTTGGCAACATACAATGCATACATTGTTTACTATATGCCCACCACAGCAAGGCCAATGTCTTGCCTTGACTTTCAGCTGACCATCATTGAAAGTCTTAGTGCTGCAGAAACAGTAGCCTCTACTTCATATGCTGTAAAGGATGTTGCAAGGCTGCAGGATCTGCACTTTGCCGACTGTGTTCCTGCAAGAGAGAGGAAGACTTGACTATATTGCTGTTGCAGAATCTGCTCTAAGAAAGGAAAAAGACAGGAGAGTCGGTATTAATATCCCCAGTACCCCTCTCAGTTTTCCAACTTTTTTTATGCTGTGTCATACAAAAGTGAAGTATTGGACTGAGGCGGAGCTGCCCTATATACCTTTCAATGGCTGAGCTAGCTTCCGTGGGCCACTAGCTCAGTAGGATAGCAGTCTAGCAAATTATTTCCTCTAGCTGAGAAAATCTTGGACTTGCTTATGGCTAGCTTGACATCTTTTTCCACCGTCTGAATGAGGTAGATGTTCTGTTCACTGTATGACAAGTACATTACAGTCACAACAACTGTGGTTGGAACATCCGCCACATTGACACGGAGTACCCTGTGCAGCAAAACCTAAAGCCTTTAGCAGTTTTTGAAGTGTCTTTCGGGAACTTAGGCCAGTCTTCCCCAGCATGTTTACCTTTGTTTCAAAGGTTGATATGCTCACTCAGTTCAAGGAATGCAGTCCCTGTGGCATTTTTGGACACTCCCTAACTTGCATCCACAAACTGGAAGGAGATTAATTTAGCACAGCGAGTGTGCTTAAGGTGCTTGAAATACACGTCTTCCTGAGTCTCAGGAGGCTGCCACAGAAGGCGTTTGTGAAAGTTCACTTGGCAAGTATACAGCATTAGTCAGCCCTTTGAAGGAGACAGTGACATGAATATGTAGGAAAGGCTTAGCGTAGGTGTGCTTTTACAGAGAAATCACATGGATAAAAGGCACATAGTCAAGGAAGGAGAGATACACAAACTGTCACTTCATCTTCACCAAATGACTCGACCCCATGTGAGCTGCACTCACCACGATACTCAATGACTTTCTCACTCAACTAATCAGACGATTCCAAACCATACAGAAAGCAGCAGCCAAGCTCACTCTAAACCTCCCACCCCACACACACATCATCCCTCAACTCAAACAGCTTAACTGGCTCCCCATCCACCGGTAAACTCTGTTCAAACTTCTCATATACACATTCAAAGCCTCACACTACATTAGCCCAGCACACCTCAACAACTCCATCAAATGTCAGAAAAATATCAGACACCTGCCCTCAGCCGGACTTCTACTCGTACTCATTGTGCATATGCAGCACTAGAACCAGCGGTCTACCTTCTCCTATCTTGCTCCTAAAACCTGGAACGACTTGCCCATACAAATCAGAGTCACCTCCTAAATTCTTGAATTTCACAAGAAGCTGAAGAATTGGCTGTTCAGCTAGGTGTGTCCATAGCTCAGCCCCCACTACTGCTGTATCGGCAGTTTGAAAATAAATGTATTATACTTGAAAAGAGTACAATCAGACAATGCAGTATATTCTAGAATACGAATACATGTAGAATCTGGAACATGCTGCAATTCATAGAAAGGAAAAAGGTGAGGAATACAAGGCTCATAATAAGAGTGGTCTGAAAAATATATAGAAAAAGTAGCAATACATATGAACTGGTACTGGTTAATAGAAAATGATATTATCATGAAGTGGAAAGTCAAGGAGTTTGGAGAACTTCTTCTTCATTTGGTTAGCGGGTAAAAGCTGGCTTTGCATATTTGTTCTAGGGTCCAGAAGGCTATATGTTTCAAAACTTATGATACAGGATGCATACATATAAGCAGTATCTAGTCTATAGTTAAGGCATACTGAATACCACCTTATTTTAAATGATAATTGAGTAAGGTCTTTCCACTTTTTGTTATTTGATGAAAAGCTATTGCCAGTAACAGATCTAATATTTTTATTTCTATTGAAAGGTTGACTCAGTCATCGGATAAGCTTCCTAAGAAAACATTAGGAATAAAGAAAGGTTTCTGAGAGTGAAAGATGGAATTAATATGGTTCCAGATTTGTAACCAAAAATTAGAAATGCAAGGACATGGAAAGGTAAATGTTTTAAAACTGCATGAGGTGATGAATATGTCCAGCAAGTATCACAAAGGTCTGGTTTGATTTTATGTAAAGAAAGGGAGATAGCACGAGTCTATTATCTATGTAAAAAAGTGTTTGCTGCTCGGCAGGATTTTCGAATTTTTGTCCATGTTTTTCTCCATGTTAAGACAGGACAAGTGGTTCCTAGGTCGTGTTACCAAGCTCACTCCGAATCTGTTTTGTTTCTATCAGCAGGAACATATTGTATAAGGGAATAAATAGAGGAGGCCTTTGGATTTGTAAGTAAGAGATCACAAAGCAAATAATAGATGGCAAAGTCAGTTGAGTTTGTGATTGAAATTGATTATATTAATTAAGGATGATGTCTTGCAAAAATTGAAATTTATTATGAAATGAAGATGGAAATCCAAAAAGAGTTTGAGCTTGTGTAAAGGAAATAAGGGAACCATGAACTAGAAGTGAAATGGCCCATATTTGCCCTCTCTTCCTCCAAGTCTTCCAGTATATAGGTCTATCATCAAGTTTGATAAAATTACTATGCCAGGTAGTAGAGTTGAGAAAAGTGTGTAGGTCTTTGGGAGTGTATGATAGTATGGGCTGTAGTAATTTACAAGAATATGTAAAAATAGGAGTGAAAAGAGTTTGTGGTTTTTGGAAAAATGTAAAATACTCTTGAAATTATAAAGGTTTTAAAAACTTTTGCTCTAAATCAACCCATAATGGATGATATTTTGAGGAATATAAGATCCAATACACAGACTGTTTCATGAAAAAAGCGTTGTGGTAGTTGAAAAAATCTGTGAAGTTTACACCACCATCAGATTTGGAATGCTTGAGTTTTAGCAAGGAGATACAGGGTTTTTTGCTTTTCTAAAGAAAAGAAGAGTGTGCGGAATTGATCTTTTTAAAAGATTTGAGAGGAATATTTAGTGGAATTTTGGAGATAATATAAAGGACAGTGGGTGCTAACATCATATTGATAGTATCAAGACGACCCAACAATGAAAGATGCAGAGGATGCCATCAACTGGTTAATGATGTTATCTTATGTATACACTCTTCTATTTTTAACAAGATGGAAGTTTTAATGAATTGAATAAATTGGAGACCAAGATATCTAATTTGTTGTGAATTACAAGTTGAAGGATAAAAAGGCTTGCTTAAACGTGAATTTATTAAGGGCGGTATTTTCCATTTCTCATTGTTAAATTTATATTCCGATACAAGAGCATAAGCTGTACTTTCATTTTATAAAGTTGGGAGTGATGATTGAAGTTTCAATAAAAATAATAAAATATTATCAGCTTATACTGCTAATTTGATCTGCTAACTAATATTGGTAAAACTATGTATATCTTGGTTTTGTCTGAGTCTTGATAAAAAGGGTTCTAAAAAGTTAATAACAAGATTGCGTACAATCTAACATGTAATGCTTGAGTAAATGAATGTTATAATAGCAATACATTAGGATTTAGGGGATCTTGAAATATCCATATTTTCAACTTTACAAGTCTCAATAAAGACCTTCAGTTGAATAAGATCATCATAGGTTGTTGTTTTATTCTTTTAACCCCTTCTATGCGCAGGACGGCCCGGAGCCGTCCTGCGCCACGGTGCTCGTGTGCGCAGGATGACTCCCGGCTCTCCTAGCACATGGCAGGGGAAATCCCTCTGGTGCGGGCACCAGAGGGATTTCCTTTTCCCCCCCGACAGCTTCGGGAGCTGGGGAAGGGCTTCCCCAGCTCCCGAGGCTGTCTCTGTTGTTTCTGTGCAATGAAGATCAGTGCGCACGTCGCGCTGACTTCTTTGCACAGACACCGAAACTAAAATGAGCCAATAGGCTCATTTCAGTTTCACTTTCTACGTCGTCTGGGGTCTATCTCAGCCCCTCGAGCACATAGAAAGACGGGAGAGGTATCATTGGAAAGGGGAGAAACCCCCCTTTCCAATGGTACCCCTCCCTAGTGGATCCCTGCTTGGGGATCTCCTCAGGAGGGAGATCCCCAAGCAGGGATCCACTCACTAGACACCAGGGAGGGGGGAGCGGCCCCTTGGGCAAGGGCTTTTGCTCCCCCCAATTTATTCTGGGCATTACAGTCTATCTGCCCCCCCTGGAAGCCCACTAGAAGCCAGGGATTTTTTTTACATTTGATTTAGGGGGGGGGGGCTGTCCAAGATGGGCAGGCCAATGCCCCCACCCCCCCCCCCAAAAAAATGCAACTTTTCTCCCCCCCCGGGGCAGATGGGGGCAGTAGCTCCTGATCTGCCCCGGGGGGGGGGGCAGAAAGCCCACTAGGCACCAGGCATTATTTTTTATTTTTTTTACGTAGTGGTGGGGGCTGCCCAGAATGGGCATGCCAATGCCCCCACCCCAAAAACAATTATCACAGTCTTTCTTTCCCCCCGGGAGGCATATGGGGGCAGTAGCCCCTTATCTGCCCCCCTTGGGGGGGCCGAAAGCCCACTAGGCATCAGGAATTTTCTTTTTTTAAGTTCAGGGGTGAGGTCAGCCCAGAATGGGCATGCCAATGCCAACCCCCCCCCCCCAAAAAATGCCAGTCTTTCTGCCCCCCCAGTGGGCAGATGGGGGCAGTGGCCCCTGATCTGGCCCCCGGGGGGGACAGAATGCCAACTAGGCGCCAGCGTTTACGCTGGCTTTTTTTATACGTGGGGGTGGGGGCTGCCCAGAATGGGCATACCAATGAAAGCCCACTAGGCACGGACTTATTTTTAGCAATGTGCCTACCTGTGGATTTTGGGCCTTAGCGCAGCCGGCACATAGGGAAACCTAGCAAACCTGTACATTTTTGAAAACTAGACACCAAGGGGAATCCAGGATGGGGTGACTTGTGTGCCTTTCACCAGGTTCTGTTATCCAGAATCCCTTGCAAACCTCAAACTTAGTTAAAAAAAAACAAATTTTCCTCACGTTTCTGTGATGGAAAGTTCTTGGATCTGTGTGGATCAACAAAATTTCACCCACCACGCATTCCCCAAAGTCTTCTGAGAAAAATGGTACCTCACTTGTGTGGGTAGGCCTGGTGCCCGCGACAGGAAATGGCCTAAAACGCAACGTGGACACACTACATTTTTACAGTGAAAACTGACCGTTTTTTTTTTTGCAAAGTGCCTAGCTGTAGATTTTGAACCCTAGCTCTGCCGGCACCTAGGGAAACCCAGCAAACCTATACTTTTTTAAAACTAGACACCCAGGGGAATCCAGGATGGGGTGACTTGTCTGGCTCTCACCAGGTTCTGTTACCCAGAATCCCTTGAAAACCTCAAACTTTGTAAAACAAAACACATTTTCCTCACATTTCTGTGGTGGAAAGTTCTGGAATCTGCATGGATCCACAAAATTCCACTCACCCGCATTCCCCAAAGTCTTCCAAGAAAAATGGTACCTCACTTGTGTGGGTAGGCCTAGTGCCCGCGACAGGAAGCAGCCCAAAACGCAACGTGGACACACCACATTTTCACAGTGAAAACTGACCCTTTTTTTGCAAAGTGCCTAGCTGTAGATTTTGAACCCTAGCTCTGCCGGTACCTAGGGAAACCTAGCAAACCTATACATTTTTGAAAACTAGACACCCAGGGGAATCCAGGATGGGGTGACTTGTCTGGCTCTCACCAGGTTCTGATACCCAGAATCCCTTGCAAACCTCAAACATTGTTAAAAAAAAAACACATTTTCCTCACATTTCTGTGGTGGAAAGTTCCGGAATCTGTGTGGATCCACAAAATTCTACCCACCCCGCATTCCCCAAAGTCTTCAGAGAAAAATTGTACCTCACTTGTGTGGGTAGGCCTAGTGCCCGCGACAGGATACGGCCCAAAACGCAACGTGGACACACCACATTTTCACAGTGAAAACTGACCCTTTTTTTGCAAAGTGCCTAGCTGTAGATTTTGAACCCTAGCTCTGCCGGCACGTAGCGAAACCTAGCAAACCTATATATTTTTGAAAACTAGACACCGAGGGTAATCCAGTATGGGGTGACTTGTCTGGCTCTCACCAGGTTCTGTTACCCAGAATCCCTTGCAAACCTCAAACTTTGTAAAAAAAACAACCACATTTTCCTCATATTTCTGTGATGGAAAGTTCTGGAATCTGCGTGGATCCACAAATTTCCTACCACCCAGCATTCCCCCAGGTCTCCCGATAACAATGGTACCCCACTCGCATGGGTGGGTCAAGTACCCGCGACAGGCAAGGGCCCAAAACGTATTGAGGAGACATCAAACTTACCTATCACAAAACAACCTGGTTTTGCAAGGGGTGTCACCTGGGTTTTTGGCCCTGGGCTCGGCGGCCATCCTGGGAAACCTACCAAACCCACACATTTCTGAAAACTAGACACCCGGGGGAGTCCAGTGAGATATGGCTTGCATGGACCCCAAACGTTTTCTTACCCAAAATCCCCTGCAAACCTAACATTTATCTGCAAAAATCAAATTTTTCTCAAATTTCTGTGTGGGACAGTTCTGGAATCTGCATAGATCCATAAATTTCCTACCACCCAGTGTTCTCCCAGGTCTCCCGATAAAAATGGTATGGGACTCGCGTGGGTGGGTCAAGTACCCACGACAGGCAAGGGCCCAAAACGTATTGAGGAGACATCAAAATTACCTATCACAAAACAACCTGGTTTTGCAAGGGGGGTCACCTGGGTTTTTGGCCCCGGGCTCGACGGCCATCCTGGGAAACCTACCAAACCCACACATTTCTGAAAACTAGACATCCGGGGTAGTCCAGCGAGGTATGGCTTGCGTGGACCCCCCAACGTTTTCCTGCCCAGAATCCCCTGCAAACCTCAAATTTAGCTGAAAAAATCACATTTATCTCAAATTTCTGTGTGGGACAATTCTGGAACCTGCATGGATCCACAAATTTCCTAGCACCCAGCGTTCCCTAAAGTCTCCCGATAAAAATGGTACCTCACTCGCGTGGGTGGGTCGCAGTGGGTCGTTGCGCGCACTGCATCGCATCTGGCGATGCAGCGCTCACAACGAAATTCGTTTTATTTATTTAAATGTTCACTTACCTGTATTCGGCCTTAATCCGTAGTTTACTACCCCCCACCCTGGCCCTCCCCCGCCCCACGTCACCGCCTGACCGGCACTCCTACCACGGGCCGCGCCTGGGGACAGACCTGTTCTAGAATGCGCTGTTACTCTGGTGGATTACAAAGCTAAGGGTAATGCATCTGGCCATCGCAGTCCCGTACTCTCCTGAATCTTTGCCAACTTCAGTTTGAGAGTACCGTTGTATTTTTCAACTAAGCCTGCCGACTGGGGGTGATTTGCTGCGTGGAACTTCTGTTTAACATGTAAACCTGTGCATACTAACTCAATGACTCGGGCATTAAAGTGGCTGCCGTTGTCACTCCAGATCACTCGGGGCAATACGTAGCGTGGGAAATACTCCTTCAGGAGTGCTTTTGCTGTCGCCATGGCTGTATTCTCTTTAGTGGGGTAGGCGTCGATCCACTTACTAAAGCGCAGATCACCACTAACACATACTTAAGGTTATTAACTCATTCCATTTCTATGAAATCCATCTGGAGAAACTCGAAAGGGAAGGATGGTGGTGCAAAGTTGCCGGAAGGTGTGGGGGTACCTTTCCCGGGGTTATGTCTCAGGCAAATGATACAACGCTTCACTAGATGCATGGCTACCTTGGGGATATTATCATTCTGCCTCACTGGGTCCAGCAATTTACATATTCCCTTGGCACTAATGTGCGCCGGGCCATGGGCCATAGTTACAACAGGGAGTACATAGGAATTGGGCAGTAACCACCGCTGCTTCCCTGACAAGTCAGTCCAGCACCCATCCTCATCCAGGTGACCTGTTCTCTCCTCCCACATTGCCAATTCATCTAGAGTCGCCTCACTCTGAATTTCTCTGACGCTTTCTAATGTGTCTTCGAACATTCTGTTGTCTGGAACCCATCTAGCGGGGCCTGCCACCAGCATCTGTGTCGTTTTTGATCGACCTGTATCCTTGGCTGTCTGATCTGCGAAAGCATTGCCCCTCCCCACATCGTCCGTAATAGCCTTATGAGCGCTACATTTCACTATTGCTAGCTTGCTGGGAAGTGTCAATGCAGATAGTAACCTATGTATCAGTGGCCCATTCTGAATAAGCAGTCCATGCGAACTCAGAAACCCTCTCTCCGCCCAGAGGCGCCCAAAATTATGGGCCACCCCAGAGGTGTACTGGCTGTCGGTGTAGATGTTAACAGTCAGTCCCTCACTCAACTCACAAGCCCGAAAGAGGGCCACCAGCTCTGCAGCTTGGGCTGATTGGTGCGGGATACGGGGTGTCTCAACTACAGTATGTAACGTTGTTATTGCATAGGCTGCAGTGGTAGTACCATCTGGTAACTTGAAGCAAGAGCCATCGACATATAGTTCCCCTTGGGGTTCAGATAGGGGAACATCAGTCAGGTCTACCCGTCCCTTCGTCTCTTCCTCCGTTCTATATACACAATCGTGTACGTCCGTATCTTTACTTGACAAAGGGAGGGGTAGTAATGTGGCTGGGTTCAGAGTGGTACATCGTTTTATGGTAATGTGCGGAGCAAACAAAGTAAGTTTGTATCCAGTCAGACGTGCACTAGTAAGGTGCTGTGTCTTCGTTCTGTTCAATAGTGTATCCACAGCATGAGGTACCATTACTGTGAGGGTAGTATCAAGGACGAGCCCTGCCGATTGCCTGATAGAAACTGCCACTGCCGCGGCAGCTCTCAGACAGCTCGGGAGCGCTCTGGTGACGTTATCCAGAATGGCAGAAAAATAAGCGCAGGGTCTTTGCTTACCTCCAAAACCTCGTGTTAAGACAGAGAGCGCACAGCCATCCACCTCATGCACGTAGAGCACAAAAGGCTTTTGGTAGTCTGGGGTACCCAATACAGGAGCAGAGCAAAGCGCAGCTTTTAGTTGTTCAAAGGCTTGCTGGCATGCAGGTGTCCAAGGCAGGGGTTCATGCACATCTTTCGTGGTCAGGGAAAGAAGGGGCTTTGTTAGTAGTGAGTAATTAGGGATCCACTGTCTACAATACGATGTTATTCCTATGAACGCGCGTACCTCGCATTGTGTTCTAGGGACAGACATGTTAGTGATGACAGCTATGCGCTCAGGTGTTAGTCTGCGAGAATCACTGACAAAATATCGAAGGTCAGAATATCGACCTACAGAAATATCGACGCAAGAATATCGAAGTCAAGAATATCGACATCCTATCTACATTATGGTAAGTACAAAAATATCGAAAAAAAAATATCGATGTCAAAAATATCGTTGTTAAAAATATCGTTTTTATTTAAGTTAAAAAAATAATGTAAAATAAAGTAAATAATACATATAATTAAAATAAACATAGTTAAAAATATTTTTAAATGTTTAAAAATTATAAGTAATCTATATGTAATGTAAAAATATATTAAACATATACATATAATATATAATATATATACTTACTAATAATTTTTAATAATTATTTTAATAACTTATAATTTTTTTAAAAATATCATATAAATTATAAATACATCTATACACATAAAACAATAATATAAATACAAAATAAATAAATATATCTAACAAATTTAAAAAATTAAAATTATTTTTAATCTTTTTAAAATTAATTATATACTACATTAACTAAAATAATACAAAAATATAAGATAGCGGAGGTAATAAAATTACTATTTCAACTCCAAACAGTGCAACAGTAGGGAAAATGTTGGATAGCGTAGGGGTAAAATTACTATTCCCACCCCAGTGAGTGCAACAGTAGGGAAAGTGTTGGATAGCGTAGGGGTAAAAATTACTATTCCCACTCCAGTAAGTGCAACAGTAGGGAAAGTGTTGGATAGCGTAGGGGTTAAAATTACTATTTCCACTCCAGGGAGTGCAACAGTAGGGAAAGTGTTGGATAGCGTAGGGTAAAATTACTATTCCCACTCCAGTGAGTGCAACAGTAGGGAAAGTGTTGGATAGCGTAGGGGTAAAATTACTATTCCCACTCCAGTGAGTGCAACAGTAGGGAAAGTGTTGGATAGCGTAGGGGTTAAAATTACTATTCCCACTCCAGGGAGTGCAACAGTAGGGAAAGTGTTGTATAGCGAAGGGGTAAAAATACTATTCCCACTCCAGTGAGTGCAACAGTAGGGAAAGTGTTGGATAGCGTACGGGTAAAAATTACTATTCCCACTCCAGGAAGTGAAACAATAGGGAAAGTGTTGGATAGCGTAGGGGTAAAAATTACTATTCCCACTCCAGTGAGTGCAACAGTAGGGAAAGTGTTGGATAGCGTAGGGCTTAAAATTACTATTCCCACTCCAGTGAGTGCAACAGTAGGGAAAGTGTTGGATAGCGTAGGGGTAAAAATTACTATTCCCACTCCAATGAGTGCAACAGTAGTGAAAGTGTTGGATAGCGTAGGGGTTAAAATTACTATTCCAACTCTAGAGAGTGTAACAGTGTGGAAAATGTAGGATAGTGTAGGGGTTAAATTAACATACTTATTAATTAAATAATTTTTGTAAAATGAATAACATATTAATAATTAATTAACTAAAAAATTAATACTAAATACCAATAAAATTAAATTAATATTTACTTAAATAACATTAAATTACTTCCCACCCTATTCCCCCATAAACACACAACCCGCTACACATAAAAAAGAACACAATTAATTTAATTTTCAATTAATCAATTAATAAAGATTAATTACCAATTAATAATTAATTAACAATACATTAATTAACAATAACAATACATTAAAAAATATATATAATTAATATAATGATAAATTAATCAATTAAAAAATTAATTACCAATTAATATTTAATTACCAATAAATTAATAATCAATAACAATAAATAAAAACATATTAATTAATTACTTATAATTAAATTACTTCCCACCCTATTCCCCTATAAACCCACAACCCGCTCTGATACTAAAACGCAAAATTTACTTTTAAAAATTACTAATTTCTAAACATTTAATACATATATTTAAAAATAATAAAAATACATTACAAAAAATTTTAAACATACATATAAAATACATACTAAAATACATAACACTAATATAAATATCGATATTATTAACAACGATATTTTTGCTAACGATATTACTTACTTTGATATTACTTACTTCGATATTACTTACTTCGATATAAAAAAAACGATATTACTTACCTTAAGGTCGATATTCTGGTCACCGATATTCTTGACATCGATATTCTGTGCCTACGATATTAAAAACTCGATATTAGTGTAGGTCGATATAAAAAAATCGATATTTTGACTGCGCACCAGTCTGCGACCCTCCTTCGACAGTAGGTGACCTAAATAGGTGACCTCCTATTGACAGTACTGAAATTTGGAAAGTGACAGCTTGTGTCCATGATGCGCCAGGTGTAATAACAATTTAACTGTGGCGTCTTTGCAACCATCCTCAGTGTCAGAGGCAATGAGGAGATCATCGACATACTGCAACAGCACATTTCCAGGGGGAAGCTCCAAAGAATCCAGTTGACTTTTAATGCTTGGCTATAAATACTAGGGCTTTCAGTATAGCCTTGTGGAGCACGACAGAATCTAAAGCTCCGGCCGGCTATTGTGAAACCGAACAAATAGCGGCTATCTGTATGAATCGGGATGCTGGAAAAGGCATTTTTTAGGTCAATGACAGAGAAAAACTTTGCTGAAGGGGGGATCATTGTTAACAGTGCGGTAATGTCCGGGAACACTGGGTATTGAGGAATGACTATTTTGTTCACCTCCCGAAGGTCAATCACAAAGCGGTAATCAGGTGGGCATCAGGGGAATCCGAGGGAGTTTTCTTAAGGACAGGAAGAATAGGGCTATTACACATATTCGCCGTAGTCTCCTCAACCACACCAGACTCAATCAAGTCCTGTATTATTTGCAACAAGGCCTTCTCACCTGCCTGGGATATCTTGTACTGGGGGACACATGGTAATCGAGCCTTATCTTTGATCTGGATGGAAACTGGCGGTATTTGGAGCAGCCCCACATCCGTGTCTCCCGCAGCCCATAAAGTACATGGCACATTTTTAAATTCAGCTGGAAGGGGGGCATCTTTCACAAAGCACTGATTAGCACCAATAACTGGCAGGACAATGGTCATATAGACACCGTCTGGTGAACAGGAAATAGTTGCATGCAACTTCTTCATCAAATTGAGTCCCAACATATTTTCCCCACAATTCGATGTCAGTAAAAAGGGTGAATCAACCGTAAAGGGACCAATCGTCAAGGCAAGGGGCTTGGAGATGGGGCTAATGACTGGCACGCCTGAAAACCCCACCGAGACATTATTGTGGCCAGACAGAGCTGCCCCCGGGACCAGTGAACGGGAAACAGAGCTATTCATAGCCCCTGTATCGACCAAAAATCTCTTAGCAGCACCCTGCAAATCAACAAGGACATAAGGTCCATCCTGATCTTCGGGCACTGGAACCGGTCCCTTACTCTGTCCTCGGCTGTCCTAGCTGTGAGATAACCCCGTCATGTCGTCCATGTCATAATCGTCATGATAGTACTGCCAGCCTCTGGGGTCGTCAAAATAATTCCCACTTTGCCTGTTGTGTGATGTATCTCCCACCTGCGCCCCTCCCCTTCCCCCTGCACCTCGCCCACGTCCTCTGGACCCCGGACCTCTTGGGGCCCCATCCTTCTGTAACAATCCCGGGCACACGTTTTGCCAGTGTCCCTCCTGTTTGCAGTACGCACATTGATTGAGCCCAATAGGCGCGTTGGACGTGCCACCTCTACCAGACCACTGTTGGGTCAGACCAGAACCTCTACCTCGTCCTTTGCCCCTGGCAACCTGCTGCAGTAATACCCTCGTCTTGAAGTCCTTTGACTTTTTCTCTGCCTTTTCCTTATCCTCGTTCTTCCTATGCTCATAATATTGTGCCATACTCAATATCACAGATGGGGATGATGTCGTTCAACTGCTTTCCAAGGCCTGCAACCGTGTCGCAATCTCGGGAAGTACGTTGGTAACAAATCTATTGACAAAGAAACGAACACCACCCTCCTGTGACACGTCCTGTCCACTAAAGTCCAAAAATACCCCTTCAAACCTGGTAAAGAAATCTGACACACTTTCGTCCTTCTTCTGACGGCATACAGTCAACTTATCCCAATCCGCCCTTTTTGGCGGCATAAGTGAGTGCATGTAGGTGATAATACGCCCTGGCAAAGCGAGAAGCTCCACTTTAGGCTTGTCTCCAGGCTTGCGCTCCTTGTCCCAAGTCCTAATCTTGTCCCATGTTCCCCCCAATTCTAAAGCATGATCTTGTGTATGGACCTGTCTCCATATGTCCACCGGTACCAATAGCCCGAAGAACAGCTCTATGTCAGCTAGCATCATTACGGTGGAGGAAGCCGTTTCTGTCAATTCCTTATAGTATGCGGTAGGGTTTTTCCAGGGGTCCGGCAGCTGGCTCTTTAAGGATAAGACCTCATTCCTTTTCCAAGGCGTATAAACCCATTGCTCCTGAAAGCGAGCTTCAACTCGTTGTCTAATCACATCATTAGTGGAATTGCGCTGTTCTGGTATTTCAGGGTGATAAATGGGATGGACTTCCCTCATAGGGTGCTGTGTCCCCATTATCGGGACTTTCTGGAGCAACCTACCTCGGTAACCCACTAGTGTCGTTAGACTACTAAAAACTTCATTGGGGGCCATACCTGCCGCATATACCCTATCTCGTATGTCGTATATTATTTGCAGTGCAACACCGTTAAAACACTGTTCCCATAATTCTATCAGCATCGCGGACATGTGTTTGAGTGCATGCTGTTGTATGAATGGCTCGTAGTCTTTCATCACACTCCAGACATCCTCCACACAATAGATCGGGTGGCGAGCCCACTGGGCTGCTTGATTTGCCACCATTCGTTTCTCCTCATCACCCACTGCAGAACGCACCAACACCTTGTCCATTCGATCGTGCACTGCCGCCCAGTTCACATCATGCATTCCACGCGCAGGAGTTTCAACAGTCAACCGTGCCTGGTGTGTCTCACTAACAGGGGAGGGGGCAGATGCAGAGACAGGCACCATCATGTAGGGGAAAGGGCAGTAGGGGTATACAGGGGAGTATCAGTAGAGCTGGTAGACTGGGCAGGGAGACGATAGCGCCTGCCCCAGTGACTGGTGTAGATGGAAGGGAGGTGAGAGGGGCCACAGTTGCAGCAGTAACGGTGGGAGCGGGAGGGCTAGAGAAGGCTGCACCAGGCACCGGAGACTGGGAGGTCGGGACTGCCGGGTATATCCGTTTGGGGGTGTAAGGAGGAGGAGGACGAGAATCCAACAGCTCATCAACAAACACATCTCCTTCTTCTCTAGTCACGTAACACTTATCCGTCTGTAACCAAAACTTCCTATCTGCACACTCTATACCCTTCTCTACCTTCCCTCTTTCATAGGCTACTGCCTTCTGTGTAATCGTTTGCGTCTGTTTCCTTCATGCATCTTTCTCTGCCCTCATACGTCGCTGCTTTGCTTCCTTCTGCTATACTCTCAAAGAATCAAACATCGACTGCCTGCTCCTCCTAACAAACAACTTGTCCTGCAAGTAGTTCAATTTCTGTTCGTCAAATGAGCCGGTGAGCGTCCACCACAACTCGGCATTATCCTTTGTATATTTATGCCACAACGTACTGAACATAACAGGGCCAATACTATGTTTAGCATACATATCAAAATTTGGGGTACCCTCCGGAGGTGCGGGCTGACTCTCTTCCAATCGAGCATCAGTAGAACAACATCGACATCCAAAACACCCTATTTTACTAAAACAAGGCATCTTAATATAAGACATAAGTACTGTCCCTGCCGGACAAGTGTAACACAAACGATCGACAAACGAAAACAAGACAAAATAATGAGCGATAGTCACAAAGTCAAACAAAACGGTCCAGAGACCATTCTCTACAGTCCGAAGACTGCGTCAAATCCAAGAAGACAGGCACCTGCCCCAGACCTTTTCAAATATTAACCAAATTACCAATTGGTCTGGCAGAGTGTTCGCGGGCAGTCCCGGACCTTTTTGAGCACGGGCCAAATTTCCAGGTGATCTGGCAAACCGCTCGCAAACGCTCTGTATCTTTTCCCCAGGGGTCCGCAGACCCACCACGTGCAAGACAAGCGGTCCGGAGACCGTACCAAGACACAGCCCGTCGGCTTGTGCCGTTCAAGACAAACATTCCAGAGACTGTATCAAGACACAGCCCGTAGGCTCATGCCGTTCAAGTATGGCACCATTTTTTCAAGAATCAAACCACTCACCTGGTGCACACAGGTCGAGTCAAGGTATTCTCCACTGCCGACTCTTTGGACCAAACGGTCAACTGCAAGGTTCGCCTTCTCAGGACCCCGGCTAGTGACCACTAGACGAGTGAGCGCCCGATCAGCCGCGCGGGGCAGCTGCGAGAACCAAGCTCGGTCATGTGTGGGGATCCCCGATCCGCCCAACCGACCAAACGCATCCCCCCCGACCCTGCAACCCGATTACGGGTTTGTCAGGTCACCTCGCGGGGTCCCTGTTCGGGCGCAAACTGAAGGAAGTGGCCCTCTAGGGCCACCCGGGTTTTCTCACAACCACCTGGTTGGCCTTCCCAAGAATGAAGAGTCGGTCAGACAGACTGGCCCCCCTAGCCTACAGTGAGTAATCATTCTTCCCCAGCAGTCTGCAACCCCGCCCACCATGGAAAACTACCAGCCTGGGCTGATCACGAACAAAGGAGGCACAGTAGGATGAGCTCACACCTGCCAGATGGGTACATGTTATCAGCGGTCCAAGGCCACAGTGCTGGGTCTCAGCATCTCCTAACGTGGGAGCAGAAACTACATAATCAGGCGAACATACGAGGGCCGAATGGCCTATTCATTAGCATTGAGAAACATCCTTGAGTAAAGAGAAGAAATAATAACGGAGTACAGTATTCTGCTGAGGCAAGCAAAAATAATAATAATGATGAGGCCTAACTCGGGCACAGGTTGAACAGTCTAATAATGGTAACGAAGAAGAAAATGGAGTCACATTCGCTAACTAAACCCTGCACATTACGAGGATAGCTCAGTGGGTTACATAACGCGAATGCAACTGGCATGCGTTTAGCCACATAATGCTAACATAATACAATATAGTGAATATATATGGTAGGGACGGGATTTCAAAACTATCAGACCCTCCTTTTAGCATGTGTGGCTAAAAAGCTTTATTGCTATCCGGTAGGGTCTTTACAATTCTAGGGAGGAGAGGGATATTGTCTATCCATCCATTAGTGAAGATAAAAACAAAGCAAATGCAAGCATCAAATATTGTACTTAATATTCAAAGATGCCCTCATCTATTAACATTATTGACTGAATTTCCTGCATCATCATGGAGGAGCACTTATTGTCACGCTGGGGCAACGGAACACTGGGAGTGAGTTTGCTTATGCAATATGTGCAGCAGGCTGGGAGACAATTTATACATAGGCAGCATGTGAAAATAACCCCTGCAATGGCTATAAGGACAAGTAATATCTTCCATCCCCATGTAGTCACTAGAGTCCAGAGCCCTCCTGTAAGGGACCATGAGCCATTATCCTGATGAATTTCTGAGGCAAGATTGTGCAACTTCTGTATTGCAGCATACACAGTGGGGGCGCTATCAAGGATGTACACACAGCAACTGCTTCCTATGATGCGACAGGCTCCACCCCTATCGGCCAGAATGACGTCTAACACCATCCGATTTTGGAGAGAAACAAGTTTTGTGGCCTGGAGCTCAACTGTAATGTTGGTCAGGATACCAGCAGTTGTGTTGATAACACCCTCAACTACCCTGGCATTGCAACGAATATTACAGCTATTGAACATGGGACCCCAGAATGGCACAAGGCCCTTCATTATGTCGGTGAACTGTTGCAAAGAGGTATCTGACCGATCTACCTCATCTGGATCAAGCACCCTCCTAACTCGGTGTACCTGAAGATCCCTACGCTGCAATTTATGATGCTGATGGTAGTTGGACGGTGCAATGTAGACGGGAGGCAAAAGGAAGCATACATAACACCGACCAGACCACCCTCTCGGAAGCCACATGTAAGCCTGTTCCCCACAGATGAAGTATACATTTGGAGGTGTGAGCAGAGGTGGGCTACAGGTAGTGTTCAACCGGTAGGTGTAGTTGCAGCAACTCTGTCCTACCGAAATGTTCCCTATTCCTTCAACACAGAAACTAGCTGTTGAATTTATTACAGGGACAGGCATAGCCCTGTCCTCCGTGATATTGCGTTCTTGGAAACATTTAAAATAGGTGGTGACATTAAATCCTTGGAAATCTAACAGTTCATTTTGCAACCAGGTGACGTTTGCATAGACTTCAAATTTATTCATACAAGCTTCAGGGTGCAGGGTACCCTCCTTACCATCTGGTCCGGGGGTATATCCCTGGTGTACTACTATATATCCCGACACCGCCTCGTAATCAGCCTGTACCATTTTCATGGCGTCAGCGTGATAGTGCATATATACCATAGAGAGCAATTGGAACCACGCTTCACAGCTACCCAAGTATGACAGGGGCAGCGAGACTAACAGATCGTTCTTATGCATAACGGATGGAAGTAGACCACACACCCAGCAATTTGTAGAGTTAATGGTGCTGTGTACTTGATGGAGCATCTGAACAAAAGCATTCTGCACATACGTTTGTCTATGTCTCTCCTTATGCGTGCCAGTGTAACAAACAAGTGTTCGTTTGGGATCGGTGTTGTCCCTATTAAAGCGTGCACAGGGTGCTGTTCCTCCAAGTACCAAACAACCCCAAATACAGTGAGCAGGGAAAGGAATATTATAGCAATAAATACTGCTTTATTCTTAGTGGACCAGGAGGACCAAACAGGATCATTTGAAATAGGACGCGGAGCCGCAAAGGGCTGCTCCTCGTCAGGGACGAGACGACCAAAAGGATACATGTGGACAACTTCAAGGACAGTCTATCAGTGTCTTAGGAAGGGGGAAAAAAGGGAAATTCACAAGCTAGAGCCACTTATTGCAACCACAGTACCAAGGGCACAATTCACCCAGCGTCCGTCAAAGCCTTGCTGGCAGGCTTCTATCGTTCATCAACGTTGGTGCTGTGAAGCACTCCCACGGAGGGGCTGCGCAATCGCAACCCTTGCAGACAAAACAAATCCTTCTTCTTTCAGGATAGGGCACCCTCCCTCCGGGGCCAATGCCCTCAACTATCCTGTCCAGTGTCCGGGCAGTGCACCAGATCAATCACCCCTATCTAGTACAGGCTCCTCAGGCACAGTACCCGCCCCTAAGCTCAAGTCCTTCCCTAACTCCTAAACTGTTCAGCTGGTGTACCGTCCCTTTTTCCGGGGCCTCAAATTGTACCTGGTAGCTCCAGGCTCTGTGTCATCAGCAAAGAGAGGCAAAAGGTCAGGATCAGATAGGCATCGAAGTTCGGATTCCGGTGTGGTAGGAACTGCGTTATCCGAGGCGGCCCTTACTTCTGGTGGGATCGCCTCATACAGAACTGCATCACTTTCCTCGTCTGTCTGCGCCCACCTCACTCGGGCGTCTGAGAAAGGAACGAAACGCGGTACCTTCTCACACTCCTGATCACCGATGCCGTTGTTGACCCAGCTGTCGTATGGGAGCGGTAGGGGCGCCCGCTTTACGTGGGAAGCATGTATCCAATGCTTCTTGCCGTCCACCTTGACGGCCGTTCTAGTGGCAAGTAACACGATGACTGGGTCTTTCCACCTTGGCTCCAAGCTGCTCTTCCGCTGGAAGTTGCGGACCAAGACGTAGTCTCCGGACTGTGCCAGGGCCCCTCTGGTACTGGCTGCAACGTGGCGTGTATCTGTTGGTGAAGAGAGCGAAGATCTTTAGATAATTCATAAAGATAGTCCACAAGCAAAGGATATTCTATCTCGGAAAAACGCTTTGGTCTGGGAACGCCCCAAACATTCGCAGGGCGTCCAAAGACCACCTCGTAGGGGGACAGCCCTGTTCTAGAATGCGCTGTTACTCTGGTGGATAACAAAGCTAAGGGTAATGCATCTGGCCATCGCAGTCCCGTACTCTCCTGAATCTTTGCCAACTTCAGTTTGAGAGTCCCGTTGTATTTTTCAACTAAGCCTGCCGACTGGGGGTGATTTGCTGCGTGGAACTTCTGTTTAACATGTAAACCTGTACATACTAACTCAATGACTCGGGCATTAAAGTGGCTGCCGTTGTCACTCCAGATCACTCGGGGCAATCCGTAGCGTGGGAAATACTCCTTCAGGAGTGCTTTTGCTGTCGCCATGGCTGTATTCTCCTTAGTGGGGTAGGCTTCTATCCACTTACTAAAGCGCAGATCACCACTAACACATACTTAAGGTTATTAACTCGTTCCAATTCTATGAAATCCATCTGGAGAACCTCGAAAGGGAAGGATGGTGGTGCAAAGTTGCCGGAAGGTGTGGGGGTACCTTTCCCGGGGTTATGTCTCAGGCAAATGATACAATGCTTCACTAGATGCGTGGCTACCTTGGGGATATTATCATTCTGCCTCACTGGGTCCAGCAATTTACATATTCCCTTGGCACTAATGTGCGCCGGGCCATGGGCCATAGTTACAACAGGGAGAACATAGGAATTGGGCAGTAACCACTACTGCTTCCCTGACAAGTCAGTCCAGCACCCATCCTCATCCAGGTGACCTGTTCTCTCCTCCCCCATTGCCAATTCATCTAGAGTCACCTCACTCTGAATTTCTCTGACGCTTTCTAATGTGTCTTCGAACATTCTGTTGTCTGGAACCCATCTAGCGGGGCCTGCCACCAGCATCTGTGTCGTTTTTGATCGAGCTGTATCCTTGGCTGTCTGATCTGCGAAAGCATTGCCCCTCCCCACATCGTCCGTAATAGCCTTATGAGCGCTACATTTCACTATTGCTAGCTTGCTGGGAAGTGTCAATGCAGATAGTAACCTATGTATCAGTGGCCCATTCTGAATACGCAGTCCATGCGAACTCAGAAACCCTCTCTCCGCCCAGAGGCGCCCAAAATTATGGGCCACCCCAAAGGCGTACTGGCTGTCGGTGTAGATGTTAACAGTCAGTCTCTCACTCAACTCACAAGCCCAAAGGAGGGCCACCAGCTCGGCAGCTTGGGCTGATTGGTGCGGGATACGGGATGTCTCAACTACAGTATGTAATGCTGTTATTGCATAGGCTGCAGTGGTAGTACCATCTGGTAACTTGAAACAAGAGCCATCGACATATAGTTCCCCTTGGGGTTCAGATAGGGGAACATCAGTCAGGTCTACCCGTCCCTTCGTCTCTTCCTCCATTCTATATACACAATCGTGTACGTCCGTATCTTTACTTGACAAAGGGAGGGGTAGTAATGTGGCTGGGTTCAGAGTGGTACATCGTTTTATGGTAATGTGCGGAGCAAACAAAGTAAGTTTGTATCCAGTCAGACGTGCACTAGTAAGGTGCTGTGTCTTCGTTCTGTTCAATAGTGTATCAACAGCATGAGGTACCATTACTGTGAGGGTAGTATCAAGGACGAGCCCTGCCGATTGCCTGATAGAAACTGCCACTGCAGTGGCAGCTCTCAGACAGTTCGGGAGCGCTCTGGTGACGTTATCCAGAATGGCAGAAAAATAAGCGCAGGGTCTTTGCTTACCTCCAAAACCTTGTGTTAAGACAGAGAGCGCATAGCCATCCACCTCATGCACGTAGAGCACAAAAGGCTTTTGGTAGTCCGGGGTACCCAATACAGGAGCAGAGCAAAGCGCAGCTTTTAGTTGTTCAAAGGCTTGCTGGTATGCATGTGTCCAAGGCAGGGGTTCATGCACATCTTTCGTGGTCAGGGAAAGAAGGGGCTTTGTTAGTAGTGAGTAATTAGGGATCCACTGTCTACAATACGATGTTATTCCTATGAACGCGCGTACCTCGCGTTGTGTTCTAGGGACAGACATGTTAGTGATGACAGCTATGCGCTCAGGTGTTAGTCTGCGAGAATCACTGACAAAATATCGAAGGTCAGAATATCGACCTACAGAAATATCGACGCAAGAATATCGAAGTCAAGAATATCGACATCCTATCTACATTATGGTAAGTACAAAAATATCGAAAAAAAAATATCGATGTCAAAAATATCGTTGTTAAAAATATCGTTTTTTATTTAAGTTAAAAAAATAATGTAAAATAAAGTAAATAATACATATAATTAAAATAAACATAGTTAAAAATATTTTTAAATGTTTAAAAATTATAAGTAATCTATATGTAATGTAAAAATATATTAAACATATACATATAATATATAATACATATACTTACTAATAATTTTTAATAATTATTTTAATAACTTATAATTTTTTTAAAATATCATATAAATTATAAATACATCTATACACATAAAACAATAATATAAATACAGAATAAATAAATATATCTAACAAATTTAAAAAAATTAAAATTATTTTTAATCTTTTTAAAATTAATCATATACTACATTAACTAAAATAATACAAAAAATATAAGATAGCGGAGGTAATAAAATTACTATTTCAACTCCAAACAGTGCAACAGTAGGGAAAATGTTGGATAGCGTAGGGGTAAAAATTACTATTCCCACCCCAGTGAGTGCAACAGTAGGGAAAGTGTTGGATAGCGTAGGGGTAAAAAATTACTATTCCCACTCCAGTAAGTGCAACAGTAGGGAAAGTGTTGGATAGCGTAGGGGTTAAAATTACTATTTCCACTCCAGGGAGTGCAACAGTAGGGAAAGTGTTGGATAGCGTAGGGGTAAAATTACTATTCGCACTCCAGTGAGTGCAACAGTAGGGAAATTGTTGGATAGCGTAGGGGTAAAAATTACTATTTCCACTCCAGTGAGTGCAACAGTAGGGAAAGTGTTGGATAGCGTAGGGGTTAAAATTACTATTCCCACTCCAGGGAGTGCAACAGTAGGGAAAGTGTTGTATAGCGAAGGGGTAAAAATTACTATTCCCACTCCAGTGAGTGCAACAGTAGGGAAAGTGTTGGATAGCGTACGGGTAAAAATTACTATTCCCACTCCAGGAAGTGAAACAATAGGGAAAGTGTTGGATAGCGTAGGGGTAAAAATTACTATTCCCACTCCAGTGAGTGCAACAGTAGGGAAAGTGTTGGATAGCGTAGGGCTTAAAATTACTATTCCCACTCCAGTGAGTGCAACAGTAGGGAAAGTGTTGGATAGCGTAGGGGTAAAAATTACTATTCCCACTCCAATGAGTGCAACAGTAGTGAAAGTGTTGGATAGCGTAGGGGTTAAAATTACTATTCCAACTCTAGAGAGTGTAACAGTGTGGAAAATGTAGGATAGTGTAGGGTTAAATTAACATACTTATTAATTAAATAATTTTTGTAAAATGAATAACATATTAATAATTAATTAACTAAAAATTAATACTAAATACCAATAAAATTAAATTAATATTTACTTAAATAACATTAAATTACTTCCCACCCTATTCCCCCATAAACACACAACCCGCTACACATAAAAAGAACACAATTAATTTAATTTTCAATTAATCAATTAATAAAAATTAATTACCAATTAATAATTAATTAACAATACATTAATTAACAATAACAATAAATAAAAACATATTAATTAATTACATAACACTAATATAAATATCGATATTATTAACAATCGATATTTTTGCTAACGATATTACTTACTTTGATATTACTTACTTCGATATTACTTACTTCGATATAAAAAAACGATATTACTTACCTTAAGGTCGATATTCTGGTCACCGATATTCTTGACATCGATATTCTGTGCCTACGATATTAAAAACTCGATATTAGTGTAGGTCGATATAAAAAATCGATATTTTGAGTGCGCACCAGTCTGCGACCCTCCTTCGACAGTAGGTGACCTAAATAGGTGACCTCCTATTGACAGTACTGAAATTTGGAAAGTGACAGCTTGTGTCCATGATGCGCCAGGTGTAATAACAATTTAACTGTGGCGTCTTTGCAACCATCCTCAGTGTCAGAGGCAATGAGGAGATCATCGACATACTGCAACAGCACATTTCCAGGGGGAAGCTCCAAAGAATCCAGTTGACTTTTAATGCTTGGCTATAAATACTAGGGCTTTCAGTATAGCCTTGTGGAGCACGACAGAATCTAAAGCTCCGGCCGGCTATTGTGAAACCGAACAAATAGCGGCTATCTGTATGAATCGGGATGCTGAAAAAGGCATTTTTTAGGTCAATGACAGAGAAAAACTTTGCTGAAGGGGGGATCATTGTTAACAGTGCGGTAATGTCCGGGACCACTGGGTATTGAGGAATGACTATTTTGTTCACCTCCCGAAGGTCAATCACAAAGCGGTAATCAGGTGGGCATCAGGGGAATCCGAGGGAGTTTTCTTAAGGACAGGAAGAATAGGGCTATTACACATATTCGCCGTAGTCTCCTCAACCACACCAGACTCAATCAAGTCCTGTATTATTTGCAACAAGGCCTTCTCACCTGCCTGGGATATCTTGTACTGGGGGACACATGGTAATCGAGCCTTATCTTTGATCTGGATGGAAACTGGCGGTATTTGGAGCAGCCCCACATCCGTGTCTCCCGCAGCCCATAACGTACATGGCACATTTTTAAATTCAGCTGGAAGGGGGGCATCTTTCACAAAGCACTGATTAGCACCAATAACTGGCAGGCCAATGGTCATATAGACACCGTCTGGTGAACAGGAAATAGTTGCATGCAACTTCTTCATCAAATTGAGTCCCAACAAATTTTCCCCACAATTCAATGTCAGTAAAAAGGGTGAATCAACCGTAAAGGGACCAATCGTCAAGGCAAGGGGCTTGGAGATGGGGCTAATGACTGGCACGCCTGAAAACCCCACCGAGACATTATTGTGGCCAGACAGAGCTGCCCCCGGGACCAGTGAACGGGAAACAGAGCTATTCATAGCCCCTGTATCGACCAAAAATCTCTTAGCAGCACCCTGCAAATCAACAAGGACATAAGGTCCATCCTGATCTTCGGGCACTGGAACCGGTCCCTTACTCTGTCCTCGGCTGTCCTAGCTGTGAGATAACCCCGTCACGTCGTCCATGTCATAATCGTCATGATAGTACTGCCAGCCTCTGGGGTCGTCGAAATAATTCCCACTTTGCCTGTTGTGTGATGTATCTCCCACCTGCGCCCCTCCCCTTCCCCCTGCACCTCGCCCACGTCCTCTGGACCCCGGACCTCTTGGGGCCCCATCCTTCTGTAACAATCCCGGGCACACGTTTTGCCAGTGTCCCTCCTGTTTGCAGTACGCACATTGATTGAGCCCAATAGGCGCGTTGGACGTGCCACCTCTACCAGACCACTGTTGGGTCAGACCAGAACCTCTACCTCGTCCTTTGCCCCTGGCAACCTGCTGCAGTAATACCCTCGTCTTGAAGTCCTTTGACTTTTTCTCTGCCTTTTCCTTATCCTCGTTCTTCCTATGCTCATAATATTGTGCCATACTCAATATCACAGATGGGGATGATGTCGTTCAACTGCTTTCCAAGGCCTGCAACCGTGTCGCAATCTCGGGAAGTACGTTGGTAACAAATCTATTGACAAAGAAACGAACACCACCCTCCTGTGACACGTCCTGTCCACTAAAGTCCAAAAATACCCCTTCAAACCTGGTAAAGAAATCTGACACACTTTCGTCCTTCTTCTGACGGCATACAGTCAACTTATCCCAATCCGCCCTTTTTGGCGGCATAAGTGAGTGCATGTAGGTGATAATACGCCCTGGCAAAGCGAGGAGCTCCACTTTAGGCTTGTCTCCAGGCTTGCGCTCCTTGTCCCAAGTCCTAATCTTGTCCCATGTTCCCCCCAATTCTAAAGCATGATCTTGTGTATGGACCTGTCTCCATATGTCCACCGGTACCAATAGCCCGAAGAACAGCTCTATGTCAGCTAGCATCATTACGGTGGAGGAAGCCGTTTCTGTCAATTCCTTATAGTATGCGGTAGGGTTTTTCCAGGGGTCCGGCAGCTCGCTCTTTAAGGATAAGACCTCATTCCTTTTCCAAGGCGTATAAACCCATTGCTCCTGAAAGCGAGCTTCAACTCGTTGTCTAATCACATCATTAGTGGAATTGCGCTGTTCTGGTATTTCAGGGTGATAAATGGGATGGACTTCCCTCATAGGGTGCTGTGTCCCCATTATCGGGACTTTCTGGAGCAACCTACCTCGGTAACCCACTAGTGTCGTTAGACTACTAAAAACTTCATTGGGGGCCATACCTGCCGCATATACCCTATCTCGTATGTCGTATATTATTTGCAGTGCAACACCGTTAAAACACTGTTCCCATAATTCTATCAGCATCGTGGACATGTGTTTGAGTGCATGCTGTTGTATGAATGGCTCGTAGTCTTTCATCACACTCCAGACATCCTCCACACAATAGATCGGGTGGCGAGCCCACTGGGCTGCTTGATTTGCCACCATTCGTTTCTCCTCATCACCCACTGCAGAACGCACCAACACCTTGTCCATTCGATCGTGCACTGCCGCCCAGTTCACATCATGCATTCCACGCGCAGGAGTTTCAACAGTCAACCGTGCCTGGTGTGTCTCGCTAACAGGGGAGGGGGCAGATGCAGAGACAGGCACCATCATGTAGGGGGAAAGGGCAGTAGGGGTATACAGGGGAGTATCAGTAGAGCTGGTAGACTGGGCAGGGGAGACGATAGCGCCTGCCCCAGTGACTGGTGTAGATGGAAGGGAGGTGAGAGGGGCCACAGTTGCAGCAGTAACGGTGGGAGCGGGAGGGCTAGAGAAGGCTGCACCAGGCACCGGAGACTGGGAGGTCGGGACTGCCGGGTATATCCGTTTGGGGGTGTAAGGAGGAGGAGGACGAGAATCCAACAGCTCATCAACAAACACATCTCCTTCTTCTCTAGTCACGTAACACTTATCCGTCTGTAACCAAAACTTCCTATCTGCACACTCTATACCCTTCTCTACCTTCCCTCTTTCATAGGCTACTGCCTTCTGTGTAATCGTTTGCGTCTGTTTCCTTCATGCATCTTTCTCTGCCCTCATACGTCGCTGCTTTGCTTCCTTCTGCTATACTCTCAAAGAATCAAACATCGACTGCCTGCTCCTCCTAACAAACAACTTGTCCTGCAAGTAGTTCAATTTCTGTTCGTCAAATGAGCCGGTGAGCGTCCACCACAACTCGGCATTATCCTTTGTATATTTATGCCACAACGTACTGAACATAACAGGGCCAATACTATGTTTAGCATACATATCAAAATTTGGGGTACCCTCCGGAGGTGCGGGCTGACTCTCTTCCAATCGAGCATCAGTAGAACAACATCGACATCCAAAACACCCTATTTTACTAAAACAAGGCATCTTAATATAAGACATAAGTACTGTCCCTGCCGGACAAGTGTAATACCAACGACGAACAAACGAAAACAAGACAAAATAATGAGCGATAGTCACAAAGTCAAACAAAACGGTCCAGAGATCATTCTCTACAGTCCGAAGACTGCGTCAAATCCAAGAAGACAGGCACCTGCCCCAGACCTTTTCAAATATTAACCAAATTACCAATTGGTCTGGCAGAGTGTTCGCGGGCAGTCCCGGACCTTTTTGAGCACGGGCCAAATTTCCAGGTGATCTGGCAAACCGCTCGCAAACGCTCTGTGTCTTTTCCCCAGGGGTCCGCAGACCCACCACGTGCAAGACAAGCAGTCCGGAGACCGTACCAAGACACAGCCCATCGGCTTGTGCCGTTCAAGACAAGCGGTCCGGAGACCGTACCAAGACACAGCCCGTCGGCTTGTGCCGTTCAAGACAAACATTCCAGAGACTGTATCAAGACACAGCCCGTAGGCTCATGCCGTTCAAGTATGGCACCATTTTTTCAAGAATCAAACCACTCACCTGGTGCACACAGGTCGAGTCAAGGTATTCTCCACTGCCGACTCTTTGGACCAAACGGTCAACTGCAAGGTTCGCCTTCTCAGGACCCCGGCTAGTGACCACTAGACGAGTGAGCGCCCGATCAGCCGCGCGGGGCAGCTGCGAGAACCAAGCTCGGTCATGTGTGGGGATCCCCGATCCGCCCAACCGACCAAACGCATCCCCCCCGACCCTGCAACCCGATTACGGGTGAGTCAGGTCACCTCGCGGGGTCCCTGTTCGGGCGCAAACTGAAGGAAGTGGCCCTCTAGGGCCACCCGGGTTTTCTCACAACCACCTGGTTGGCCTTCCCAAGAATGAAGAGTCGGTCAGACAGACTGGCCCCCCCCCTAGCCTACAGTGAGTAATCATTCTTCCCCAGCAGTCTGCAACCCCGCCCACCATGGAAAACTACCAGCCTGGGCTGATCACGAACAAAGGAGGCACAGTAGGATGAGCTCACACCTGCCAGATGGGTACATGTTATCAGCGGTCCAAGGCCACAGTGCTGGGTCTCAGCATCTCCTAACGTGGGAGCAGAAACTACATAATCAGGCGAACATACGAGGGCCGAATGGCCTATTCATTAGCATTGAGAAACATCCTTGAGTAAAGAGAAGAAATAATAACGGAGTACAGTATTCTGCTGAGGCAAGCAAAAATAATAATAATGATGAGGCCTAACTCGGGCACAGCTTGAACAGTCTAATAATGGTAACGAAGAAGAAAATGGAGTCACATTCGCTAACTAAACCCTGCACATTACGAGGATAGCTCAGTGGGTTACATAACGCGAATGCAACTGGCATGCGTTTAGCCACATAATGCTAACATAATACAATATAGTGAATATATATGGTAGGGACGGGATTTCAAAACTATCAGACCCTCCTTTTAGCATGTGTGGCTAAAAAGCTTTATTGCTATCCGGTAGGGTCTTTACAATTCTAGGGGAGGAGAGGGATATTGTCTATCCATCCATTAGTGAAGATAAAAACAAAGCAAATGCAAGCATCAAATATTGTACTTAATATTCAAAGATGCCCTCATCTATTAACATTATTGACTGAATTTCCTGCATCATCATGGAGGAGCACTTATTGTCACGCTGGGGCAACGGAACACTGGGAGTGAGTTTGCTTATGCAATATGTGCAGCAGGCTGGGAGACAATTTATACATAGGCAGCATGTGAAAATAACCCCTGCAATGGCTATAAGGACAAGTAATATCTTCCATCCCCATGTAGTCACTAGAGTCCAGAGCCATCCTGTAAGGGACCATGAGCCATTATCCTGATGAATTTCTGAGGCAAGATTGTGCAACTTCTGTATTGCAGCATACACAGTGGGGGCGCTATCAAGGATGTACACACAGCAACTGCTTCCTATGATGCGACAGGCTCCACCCCTATTGGCCAGAATGACGTCTAACACCATCCGATTTTGGAGAGAAACAAGTTTTGTGGCCTGGAGCTCAACTGTAATGTTGGTCAGGATACCAGCAGTTGTGTTGATAACACCCTCAACTACCCTGGCATTGCAACGAATATTACAGCTATTGAACATGGGACCCCAGAATGGCACAAGGCCCTTCATTATGTCGGTGAACTGTTGCAAAGAGGTATCTGACTGATCTACCTCATCTGGATCAAGCACCCTCCTAACTCGGTGTACCTGAAGATCCCTACGCTGCAATTTATGATGCTGATGGTAGTTGGACGGTGCAATGTAGACGGGAGGCAAAAGGAAGCATACATAACACCGACCAGACCACCCTCTCGGAAGCCACGTGTAAGCCTGTTCCCCACAGATGAAGTATACATTTGGAGGTGTGAGCAGAGGTGGGCTACAGGTAGTGTTCAACCGGTAGGTGTAGTTGCAGCAACTCTGTCCTACCGAAATGTTCCCTATTCCTTCAACACAGAAACTAGCTGTTGAATTTATTACAGGGACAGGCATAGCCCTGTCCTCCGTGATATTGCGTTCTTGGAAACATTTAAAATAGGTGGTGACATTAAATCCTTGGAAATCTAACAGTTCATTTTGCAACCAGGTGACGTTTGCATAGACTTCAAATTTATTCATACAAGCTTCAGGCTGCAGGGTACCCTCCTTACCATCTGGTCCGGGGGTATATCCCTGGTGTACTACTATATATCCCAACACCGCCTCGTAATCAGCCTGTACCATTTTCATGGCGTCAGCGTGATAGTGCATATATACCATAGAGAGCAATTGGAACCACGCTTCACAGCTACCCAAGTATGACAGGGGCAGCGAGACTAACAGATCGTTCTTATGCATAATGGATGGAAGTAGACCACACACCCAGCAATTTGTAGAGTTAATGGTGCTGTGTACTTGATGGAGCATCTGAACAAAAGCATTCTGCACATACGTTTGTCTATGTCTCTCCTTATGCGGGCCAGTGTAACAAACAAGTGTTCGTTTGGGATCGGTGTTGTCCCTATTAAAGCGTGCACAGGGTGCTGTTCCTCCAAGTACCAAACAACCCCAAATACAGTGAGCAGGGAAAGGAATATTATAGCAATAAATACTGCTTTATTCTTAGTGGACCAGGAGGACCAAACAGGATCATTTGAAATAGGACGCGGAGCCGCAAGGGCTGCTCCTCGTCAGGGACGAGACGACCAAAAGGATACATGTGGACAACTTCAAGGACAGTCTATCAGTGTCTTAGGAAGGGGGAAAAAGGGAAATTCACAAGCTAGAGCCACTTATTGCAACCACAGTACCAAGGGCACAATTCACCCAGCGTCCGTCAAAGCCTTGCTGGCAGGCTTCTATCGTTCATCAACGTTGGTGCTGTGAAGCACTCCCACGGAGGGGCTGCGCAATCGCAACCCTTGCAGACAAAACAAATCCTTCTTCTTTCAGGATAGGGCACCCTCCCTCCGGGGCCAATGCCCTCAACTATCCTGTCCAGTGTCCGGGCAGTGCACCAGATCAATCACCCCTATCTAGTACAGGCTCCTCAGGCACAGTACCCGCCCCTAAGCTCAAGTCCTTCCCTAACTCCTAAACTGTTCAGCTGGTGTACCGTCCCTTTTTCCAGGGCCTCAAATTGTACCTGGTAGCTCCAGGCTCTGTGTCATCAGCAAAGAGAGGCAAAAGGTCAGGATCAGATAGGCATCGAAGTTCGGATTCCGGTGTGGTAGGAACTGCGTTATCCGAGGCGGCCCTTACTTCTGGTGGGATCGCCTCATACAGAACTGCATCACTTTCCTCGTCTGTCTGCGCCCACCTCACTCGGGCGTCTGAGAAAGGAACGAAACGCGGTACCTTCTCACACTCCTGATCACCGATGCCGTTGTTGACCCAGCTGTCGTATGGGAGCGGTAGGGGCGCCCGCTTTACGTGGGAAGCATGTATCCAATGCTTCTTGCCGTCCACCTTGACGGCCGTTCTAGTGGCAAGTAACACGATGACTGGGTCTTTCCACCTTGGCTCCAAGCTGCTCTTCCGCTGGAAGTTGCGGACCAAGACGTAGTCTCCGGACTGTGCCAGGGCCCCTCTGGTACTGGCTGCAACGTGGCGTGTATCTGTTGGTGAAGAGAGCGAAGATCTTTAGATAATTCATAAAGATAGTCCACAAGCAAAGGATATTCTATCTCGGAAAAACGCTTTGGTCTGGGAACGCCCCAAACATTCGCAGGGCGTCCAAAGACCACCTCGTAGGGGACAGCCCTGTTCTAGAATGCGCTGTTACTCTGGTGGATAACAAAGCTAAGGGTAATGCATCTGGCCATCGCAGTCCCGTACTCTCCTGAATCTTTGCCAACTTCAGTTTGAGAGTCCCGTTGTATTTTTCAACTAAGCCTGCCGACTGGGGGTGATTTGCTGCGTGGAACTTCTGTTTAACATGTAAACCTGTACATACTAACTCAATGACTCGGGCATTAAAGTGGCTGCCGTTGTCACTCCAGATCACTCGGGGCAATCCGTAGCGTGGGAAATACTCCTTCAGGAGTGCTTTTGCTGTCGCCATGGCTGTATTCTCCTTAGTGGGGTAGGCTTCTATCCACTTACTAAAGCGCAGATCACCACTAACACATACTTAAGGTTATTAACTCGTTCCAATTCTATGAAATCCATCTGGAGAACCTCGAAAGGGAAGGATGGTGGTGCAAAGTTGCCGGAAGGTGTGGGGTACCTTTCCCGGGTTATGTCTCAGGCAAATGATACAATGCTTCACTAGATGCGTGGCTACCTTGGGGATATTATCATTCTGCCTCACTGGGTCCAGCAATTTACATATTCCCTTGGCACTAATGTGCGCCGGGCCATGGGCCATAGTTACAACAGGGAGAACATAGGAATTGGGCAGCAACCACTGCTGCTTCCCTGACAAGTCAGTCCAGCACCCATCCTCATCCAGGTGACCTGTTCTCTCCTCCCCCATTGCCAATTCATCTAGAGTCACCTCACTCTGAATTTCTCTGACGCTTTCTAATGTGTCTTCGAACATTCTGTTGTCTGGAACCCATCTAGCGGGGCCTGCCACCAGCATCTGTGTCGTTTTTGATCGAGCTGTATCCTTGGCTGTCTGATCTGCGAAAGCATTGCCCCTCCCCACATCGTCCGTAATAGCCTTATGAGCGCTACATTTCACTATTGCTAGCTTGCTGGGAAGTGTCAATGCAGATAGTAACCTATGTATCAGTGGCCCATTCTGAATACGCAGTCCATGCGAACTCAGAAACCCTCTCTCCGCCCAGAGGCGCCCAAAATTATGGGCCACCCCAAAGGCGTACTGGCTGTCGGTGTAGATGTTAACAGTCAGTCTCTCACTCAACTCACAAGCCCAAAGGAGGGCCACCAGCTCGGCAGCTTGGGCTGATTGGTGCGGGATACGGGATGTCTCAACTACAGTATGTAATGCTGTTATTGCATAGGCTGCAGTGGTAGTACCATCTGGTAACTTGAAACAAGAGCCATCGACATATAGTTCCCCTTGGGGTTCAGATAGGGAACATCAGTCAGGTCTACCCGTCCCTTCGTCTCTTCCTCCATTCTATATACACAATCGTGTACGTCCGTATCTTTACTTGACAAAGGGAGGGGTAGTAATGTGGCTGGGTTCAGAGTGGTACATCGTTTTATGGTAATGTGCGGAGCAAACAAAGTAAGTTTGTATCCAGTCAGACGTGCACTAGTAAGGTGCTGTGTCTTCGTTCTGTTCAATAGTGTATCAACAGCATGAGGTACCATTACTGTGAGGGTAGTATCAAGGACGAGCCCTGCTGATTGCCTGATAGAAACTGCCACTGCAGTGGCAGCTCTCAGACAGTTCGGGAGCGCTCTGGTGACGTTATCCAGAATGGCAGAAAAATAAGCGCAGGGTCTTTGCTTACCTCCAAAACCTCGTGTTAAGACAGAGAGCGCATAGCCATCCACCTCATGCACGTAGAGCACAAAAGGCTTTTGGTAGTCCGGGGTACCCAATACAGGAGCAGAGCAAAGCGCAGCTTTTAGTTGTTCAAAGGCTTTCTGGTATGCATGTGTCCAAGGCAGGGGTTCATGCACATCTTTCGTGGTCAGGGAAAGAAGGGGCTTTGTTAGTAGTGAGTAATTAGGGATCCACTGTCTACAATACGATGTTATTCCTATGAACGCGCGTATCCTCGCGTTGTGTTCTAGGGACAGACATGTTAGTGATGACAGCTATGCGCTCAGGTGTTAGTCTGCGAGAATCACTGACAAAATATCGAAGGTCAGAATATCGACCTACAGAAATATCGATGCAAGAATATCGAAGTCAAGAATATCGACATCCTATCTACATTATGGTAAGTACAAAAATATCGAGAAAAAAATATTGATGTCAAAAATATCGTTGTTAAAAATATCGTTTTTATTGAAGTTAAAAAAAATGTAAAATAAAGTAAATAATACATATAATTAAAATAAACATAATTAAAAATATTTTAAAATGTTTGGAAATGATAAGTAATCTATATGTAATGTAAAAATAAATTAAACATATAAATATAATATATAATATATATACTTACTAATAATTTTTAATAATTATTTTAGGGGCCCATTACGATACCCGGCGTAAAAAAATCCGCCAGGCATGGAAGCGGCAAAAATCCGCCCGCACACACCGCCTGAACACCGACCACGCCATTACGATTACACAAACCGAAAACCGCCATCGGCGGAAAAATCACACAAAATACCGCCCGCCAACGTCCGAGTCGGAGTCAAACCGCCCGCCACGGACGGAAACACGCACGACAACACAAAACCGTCCGCCCTCACGGCCGACACACCGCACGTGAAATTACGATCGCACCGCCATGAGCGCGGAAAACCACAAATATACCGCCCGCCAGCGCAAACAACGCCGATGAGAATCGACACGGCAGAAGCCATGGCGCCCACGTACCTGCACAGAAACCATCCGCTCACAAAACCAATAGCACACAACATGGCCAACAAGTCCACACAGCAAGGCACGCACAAATACACAAGCACAGTACACATCCCGAAAACACCCCCGGACATACAAAAATACAAAGGCCAGAACCCCAGACACAACACACCTGAAAACAACAGACCATGAGGACACACCCACATAGGTGAGTACAAAAGCAGCACTCCCACAGACCACAACCCCTTGCTACATTGCAAACCAGAGAGGAGAGGAGAGGACACAGTGACACAGCAAGGACAGCAGCACACCACAGAAACGCACACATCACTACCACCACCACCACCACCACCACCACCACCACCAAACACCGGCACCACAAACCCCTGCACATTACACAACACACACCGCACCAGCACCACAAACACCATGGCACCACAAAGAATGCCCAAGTACACGCCCATTGAGCTGACGGTCATGGTCGACGAGATCATCAAGGTGTACCCACAAATCTATGGGAACATGGTCCAGCACACACCACTAGCCACCAGAAACAGAATGTGGAACCGGATCGTAGACCAGGTCAATGCAGTTGGGACCCTGCCCAGGAACAGAGGTGAAATAAACAAACGTTGGAATGACGTAAAGAGCCTGGTCAAGAAGAAGGAGGGCAAAAACAGAGAGCTGGCTGCCGTCACTGGCGGAGGGAATCCCGCGCTCTTTAAGACCTTCAAAGCGTGGGAGGAGAAGGTGCGAGTCGTAATACATCCGGAGATCCTCGCCGGATTAGCAGGGGTAGTGGAGGCTGGTAAGTACAAACTAATGTATACCAGCACACCGCTATGTACTCACATGCACTACCACCATGCCACAGCTCCCAGGGACAAACACCCCCATGTCCAGCACACAATACACAACACATCACACACACATGCAACAGACACCACCACACACAGCCCAAACCGAACAACTGTGACATACGTGGGGACATGTGTACACTCAGCCAGCCACGTAACCACCAACAGGTCCCCAAATATGCCAGAAGCGCCACAACAAGCACCCACCACACCCATGTGTCCGCCACAGCTGCACTAACCGACAAGTAACAGGTAAGTGGCAGGAACACAAAGTGCAGTGGGTGGGAGGGTGGACAGCCCAAGTACAACACACACCAGGCCCCAGTCCCACAGCACAGCAAGGAGGAGCATCCCCCACACCCCACAGCCACGTGTCAGCCACCGCAGTGCACAACGACAGCCGAAAGGCAGACATCACGGTCCACAGCAATCGGTGTCAGTGGGTGTACAGC
Source organism: Calotriton arnoldi (assembly GCA_963921515.1). Classification (NCBI taxonomy): domain Eukaryota; kingdom Metazoa; phylum Chordata; class Amphibia; order Caudata; family Salamandridae; genus Calotriton; species Calotriton arnoldi. Next base: position 36,898 of record CAWUFW010001612.1, on the reverse strand, counting down.
CACCCCCACGACCCACAACACTCCCCCACCCCCACAGACCTGCAACATGGAGCACCCCCGCTTAGAGCCATGTGGCATCCAGTACAGTGCACGCACGAACAACTTGCAGGTGGGAAACTGGACAGGGCTGGATTACTGGAGGCATGAGGACCGTAACACGACCAACACATGGGACATGTCACGTAGCAGACGAACACGCAGCACCGCCCACCGTCACGAACAAGTGAACAATGTGCACACGGACATGAACAACAGACTCACACCCCACATGACCCATCACATACATAGCAACACCCAAGGAGCCACGTCTGCATGCACAAGCCACACTGAATATAGTACCACACGGCAGCCACTGTGCAACTCATCACACACAACCGAAACACCATTGAAGTCCTGTCCATGTAGCCCCTACTGCCTGTCAACCACACACCCCACAACTACGCCTATGTAAGACAAACAACACTAGACGCAACAGAGCGGAACAACATATATGCACACGAACACCACTGAACCCATCAAACACACAGACACACCATGCACATACAACATACCATCCATCCGTCAGCCCCAGTCTCATGAAAGGCATGTCATCCGCACAGCTGCCACACATACAGCAGTCACGCTAAGATACATGCCCATGACCAACCATGTGCCAGAAGTCAATGAAGCGCACGACACACTGTGAGCAACAACACACAACATGGGCCACACCCCCCGAGCACTGCAGTGATGCACATGGCACAGGGCAGCACGCACACCAAGGAGATGGGACAACTGCAATACGTTGGCTGGCACACAACCATCACTCACTCATAATGATGCGTCCAATGACATGTCCAGTAATCACAACAGACAGCAAATATGCAGGCCATGTCAAGCATGCACACACCTCAAACCATGCACTGTCATGCTGCCACAACACATGTCACGTTCGGCACCCATGGCTCACAGCATGTACCCCAAAAGCATATTCCCTCCCAAATGCGAATCTGGGGCATGGCCCCCATGTTGCCATATGCGTTCCTAAGCGTTCCATTTGAACCCCAAAAGCATATTCCCTCCCAAATGCGAATCTGGGGCATGGCCCCCATGTTGCCATATGCGTTCCTAAGCGTTCCATTTGAACCCCAAAAGCATATCCCCTCCCAAATGCGAATCTGGGGTATGGCCCCCATGTTGCCATATGCGTTCCTAAGCGTTCCATTTGAACCCCAAAAGCATATTCCCTCCCAAATGCGAATCTGGGGCATGGCCCCCATGTTGCCATATGCGTTCCTAAGCGTCCCATCTGAACACCAAAAGCAAAGTACAAACCAGACCCAGGATGGGCCAGGAGCCCGCATACACCAGAGTCACAATGAGTAGGGGCACAGCAACACACCCATCGGCATGGCCAATCCGTCCCATGCCACATGTGCACAGCACACAGTCCCATTGCCAAGCACACACAACTACAAATGCTACAGCCACACACACGCCTCCGGGAAACCCATGTACGAGATAGCACGAACTGTTAATGTCAGACAACAACTACATACTTCGCCAGGTGCAACACAATAACAAATCTCATTCTCTCCACAGGTGACGAACTGCTGGATGCTGGGGATGGAGCCAGCAGCCAGCACAGCCAGCCTACAAGCCCCCAACGAGGACACACGGATCTGGAGGATCTGTCCTCCTCTTCGGACACGGACCACCAAGCAGGCCCATCTGGTGTGGCAGGGCCCAGCCGCTCCCCAGGACCCCTCCTACCCACCAACCCATCATCCAGGGCTGCTGAACATTCCCAGCCCCCTGCTGCCACTGTCGTTGCGGCCACACCCACGGTCATTGTGGCCACTACCACTGCCGCAACCGCCACCATCGCCGCACCGACCACCACCGCCGCCACCACCACCACGTCTTCGCTGGCACCAGCCCCAGCGCAGGTGGTGGCCCGGCCGACTGGATCCACCCTGGGAGCCACAGCGAGGACCGTGGTGAGCAATGTGGCTAGTGGGCAGGCCGGTGGCAGCAGGACTGGTAGGAGGAGCAGGGTCAGGGAAACGCCAGCCTCCCCTGGGAGCCATGCCCTGCCTCAAATGGCCAGAGTCCTTGGGGCCTATGAAGAGGCCCAAGGACAATGGGTCCGGTCTGCTTCAGACACGCGTGAGGTGCTGGGGGTGCTGAGGTCCATGGACGCCCGTATGGGCCAACTCGTGGACCTCATGGGCCAGCTGGTGGTGGCGGTGAGGTCACTGCCAGGGACAGCAGCTCCCCCTCCGCCACCACCTGCCGGGGCGCAGGGTGGAGCAGCAGTGTCCAGTTCCCCTGTGTCCACAGCCAGTGAGCACACCTCAACCACCAGCATGTCGCAAGCAGGCACCCCCCCTCGCAAACGTGGAAGGGGCCGTCCGAAGTGGAAACAGATCTCCCGGGAGGACTTCGCACGCTCCAAACGCAAGTGAGGCAGCCAGCCAGCCTTCCGCCAGCCTTCCTTGACCAGCCACTGCATTGACTTGGACTACGATCCCACTCCACACAGCCATCTGGATGGCATGTGTGTGTTGGACTATGGACATAGAACCAGTGGGTACACCCTGAGCATCACGCAGCCATGACCGACAGCTCATTGTCACTGCACGCACCACTTTTGTCATCACCTTACACACAATCACATGTCACAGTTTGTAATAAATGCACCTTTTTCACTAACTGCTGTTTGTGCCCTGTGTTTTATTTGTACGGAATACAACGGCCACCTTGGGCGGAAAGGCACCTGATGCGTGGCATGGCAATTGAATCCGGAGGGCCTGTAGGGACCTAGGGGTGGGAGACAGAACAGGAGCACATTCAATGAGTGTGTCACACACCCATCACACAGTACATGTCAACAACTACAAGCAATGTACACACATCGCACAGAGCAATAGGGCACAATGCCACATCCACCAACAGTGGCATACTACCCTGGCCATGGAGCGTTGACACACAGCACGCAGTGAACAAACGGCCACCCTGACACAGCACACACACACCTGCACAGATACAGCCACATCAGCCGTCGTACATGGACACTCACCGTCAAGTGAAGTAGCGGGCGATGAGCTGCTGCCGCACATTACCAGCTTCCTCCTCTCCGCTGTCCTCCTCACTCGAGCTGTCCTGGTCTGCGGGCTGGGGCCCTGGTTGATCTCCGTCATCCACGATGAGGGGGATCTGCTTCCGAATGGCCAGATTGTGCAGCATGCAGCACGCCACCACTATCCGGCACACCTTCTGTGGGGAGTACGCCAGCGCACCCTCGGTGCGGTCCAGGCACCTGAACCTGGACTTGAGGAGGCCAAAGGTACGCTCGACCACACGTCTGGTCCTCCCATGTGCCTCATTGTAGCGATCGTCTGCTGGGGTGCGAGGATTCCTCAATGGACTGAGCAGCCATGCCCCATTCGGGTACGCAGAGTCACCTGGGTGTGAGGGACACAGAGAACCGTTGCAATTCCAACTGGACAGGGGACAGCATCGCACAACCAGCACGCTACACCACTCCACATACTCACCGACAATACAGGCACGATCCTGTTGCATATTGGACATCAGTCGTGGCAAGATGCTGTTGCGCATTATGTGTGCGCCATGGGCCGAGCCTGGGAACTTTGCACACACGTGGGTGATCACCATGTCCGCAAGGCACACCACTTGCACATTCAGGGAGTGCGTGTGCTTCCTGTTGCGGCACAGGTGCTCAGTGGCCTGTGGTGGAACAAGGCCGACATGTGTGCAGTCAATGGCTCCAACGACGTGTGGGATTCTGCCAAGGGCATAGAATGCACCCTTCACTGCCGCCAATTCACGAGCCCTGGGGAAGCGGATGTACCTGTTTCGGTACAGCATCATGGCTGCCAGTACATCCCTCAGCACCTTGCTGAACATGGGCTGGGACATCCCTCCTCCAATGCCCACTGTGTGCTGGAATGACCCAGTGGCGAAGAAATGCATGGCGGCCATCACCTTAGCCGTGGGGGTGACAGCAGTCGGATACACCCTGCGGGGACGGAGATGGGGTTCTAACATGGCACACAGTCGATGCAGGGTTGGCCTGTCCAGCCGAAACTTCCTAATAACCTCTGTATCGTCCATGTCCGCCAGCAATTGGTATGGGCGGTCAATGTTCGGTCTCCGCCTAGGGACAATGGCAGAGGACACATGTCAAAGCAACACGACACATAGCAATTTTGCATACACATCACTGACATGACTGAGCAAGCACATGAGCCACAGCCCAGCTGTCAAGCTGGGACGGCACGGCCACAATACACTTACACAGGTCTCCCAACAATGGCAATGGCTAGTGATACAAACCACTGCCATGTGCATGCACATGGGGATCTAGGCCCCAATGACTTGCGGGGCGTGCTGATGGGGACTGACTGCATATCCGTCAAGCGGCAACGCCACGGCAACATGAATGTCTGCTGAGCATGGAACTGCTTCCGCGGCTGGATGAGTATGGCACACGACGACGACGATGTGGGCACAGGCTGAGCGGCCAAAACAAGTGGGACCTGTGGCACGAGGGGATATGAGACAGTAGTAGGTGTCAGCACTGCACCCTATGTACAGCACTGTACGGATCACACCTCCCGAAACATTGACAGGTGTCCACATTGACAGCCCCATGCCAAGACGGCTGTGTGCTTGCAGTCACACGTCACAGGTGCGGGCTTACATTCCGGACATGGGGGTAGTTGGATTGGCGACTAGTTGCAGTACACACGGGACACGTCTCTTCCTTTCCACATCTGGGTCATCCCTTGTACTAACTGACAGTGATACAGTCATCTTCGCCCCAGCCCTCATGTCCTCCCCTCGCTCCCCCAATATGCATGCTCACCTGCGAGGCTAGCGCTTGCACAGGCAGCCCCAAGCTCGCACCAGAGAGGGCAAGGAGTGTATGTGTGGGTCCAGTTGCACGAGTGGGCTGTCTCAGGGTATGATGTGTTGCGGGACGCCGTCCACCTGCGTGGTGCCCCAAATGGAGACCCGGCCTGCATGGTCTATGCATCACAGTCATCGCCTTCCGGATCCGCCACCTGCGACACCCAGTGGCTGTGGCTGCCCTTGCGGCCAGGCCGCGTCCGTCTGTGACTGATGGCCCACACATTCACTCTTTGGCCTCTCTGGGGAGGGCTCGGGGTGGTGGCGCACGCGCTTGCACTTAGTCGCAATGGCATGTGGCGTGGTTGGTATGATGGGCAATGGATGGGATGGTGCGAGCCACCTCCCGTGACGTCAGTGCTGCTCGTGCTGTGGTGCGTCCCCCTACACTTCCATTTGACTTGTGCCATGCTAGACGTTGAGGTTCTATTGCCTGCGTGATATGACCAGGAGGAGCGCGAGGAGACCTCTCACACACCATGCTCCACTGCCATCCCGTGCCCTGTATCGCCTGTGCGGATTGACTATGTTGGGGTTACACCTGGTCGACTGGGGCTGTGTGTGCCTTGTCAAGGGGCATGGCGGGCGCACAACAGGATCCAGCTTGTCCACAGAGGGTGGGCTGAGGTGCGCCTGGTACCGCTTTGTACGTGTGCCCGGCTGCTGTGCACACACGTGTTCACTCCCCCGACAGGTGGCCTCTCACAATGCCCAGGGAAGCGGTGGTGTACTGTTCATGACCCCTCCCAACACGGCGTGCTCCAACTTGGCATGTGCGCATCTACCCGTCGCACCCACCCACCTGAGCACTGCGTCCATACGACTTCACACGACACATGTGTGTCTTCCACAGTAGTGCTACTCATTTGCGTTGACATCCAATACCAGTGGACTACATGGTCATGTCACGACTGCCGTGTACTTCACATACTCTCATCCTCTCTCATTCGTACTTGTGAAATGAGTCAGCGGAGACAGTTTTGGTTTCAAACATTATATTGAGTCTTCTGTCCTCTGTGATGCAGTATAGTGGACACTACTGGCAGCGGAATACATGTTGAGGATATACTGAGCATGATTGCAAATGGGATAGGGTGTGGGGTTACATGTGATTGGCTGTTGCATGTGGGATGTGGGGTTCAGAGTGACATCTGCTTGGCCAAGGCTGTGCTAATGTACATTTACGTATTGCTGCGGAGCTGCGGACTTTGACACAGACGGTATACATGTAGCCTACCAGACCGCTTGGCATCATGGGCACAGTCCATCTCAGTTCCATGTGACAGGTTTGCTGCGGTTGTTCCTCATGCACGCGTGCATGTGAGATGACATCAGGGCATGTGCTTGCGTGCATGCAGCGGCGTGCCACTTGTTGTTGCACTGTGGTGGTTACTGGACATGTCACAGTCACTGGGGTCGTGTTGTTGTTGTATGCACTTGTCGTCCATGCAAAGGTCCTGGCATGGGATTCCCGGGGCGGGGGTGGGAGGGGTGCAGCACCCACAGACTCCAGGCGACCTATTCATGTCCACTGAGCGGTGTGTGTGTCCATGTGCGCTGGATCCATGTCGTGTCCTGGTTGTTCGTGCAGTTCCGTCCATGTGGGTGCGATACACAGAGCCCATGCCACTGCCTCCCACGATGCATGCGGTGTTCCTGGATGTGATGGGGAACAGTGTGCATGTCCCGGTCATATCCGATGTCATGGCGATGTCGTTGATGGTGTGGTTACAGTTGCCGGTCGTTTGGTATGGCTGTTGTGGTGGTGACTGGCCAGTCCGTGCGGAAGCTAAGCATGGGTGCGGGGTTGGACATCATAGGTCACTCGGGGAACCTGCGTTGTGGTCCGACGAATTTACAGGTTGTCAGGTATGCGATGCCGTCCAGCAGGGCTTCCATGTCATTGGTGGTGTACATGTTTGCCAGCCAATGTAGCGGATGGTGGCTGTCAAGGTGTTGTTCGTAAGTTGTCCCTTGGAGGACCATGATGGGGCATGCTGGGTGACATTCGATGTAGCTGTTCTCGATGATCCGTCGTGTGGAGGCACAGTGGTCCCATTTCAGTGCGGGTGCGATGTTGGCCACATACGCCATGCCCCCATAGGCAGAGCAGGCCCTGTCGTGTGCGTCCAGAGGGAGGAGTAGTGGTAGCAGGTCCGCCTTCAGACATGCCGGGTTGGAGAGGCATATCTCGACGGGATGCTGGTAGGGACACCTCCGACAGTAGAAGACGGGCATGACGCAGCTGAACAATGTGATGCGGTAAGTCAGTCGGTAACTTACGTTCAGCAGGGACAGGAGATCGCATCCCAATGTATGGAACAGGTTGGTTTTGTACAGCTTGAGCTGTTCGGCGTAGTTGGGTAGGTGTGTTGCGGTTGCCATTTCGCAGCGGTGCGTTGTGGTGGCGTGCTCCGGCTGTGTGTGCAGTCTGCAATGTGCACGCTCCGAGGTTGCTGTGAGCTCTGTGTAGTCGTAGGGAGACAGGACTTGTGTTCTGTTGGCTTGTTTGGAGGACACGGGCCCTCTTCCCACATGCTTCTCAGACAGTTCAAGGTCTGTGATGTGTGACTCCTTCCAATTAACTTGCATGTGGCCGACATGGGGGAGTGTTTTCTTCTTTCTTCCCCGTCCGTTGTGTGCTTCTGTGATATGCGCTATCTGCCCTGTGGTCGGTCTCCTCGGCATGCCTGTGTTGGTCTATTCTTGGACAATGGCTGTATTCACCGGCTTCTGTCGTAGGGCTCTGGTTTCGGAGTTGGAATGGAAGGTCATTCAGTGCTGTCTGCTCTCCCTTGTGTGGGCGGCAGGCTGCCTTTCCGCTCTGCGTTGGGCCTTGTGTGTGAATGTTATTCTTGGGCCACCTGTTGTCGGTCCCGGGCTCTTTGGTGTTCCGTTTTATATGTCTTATTCATATGTGCAGGGTGGTATGGGTGTTTCAGTGTGGTACTGGCGTTCCTCTTCCCGAAGGGCCCTGCTTCTCCTAGTTGGTGTTGCCGCCGCTGTGTGCTTCGCCATGTTTGTTACACTGGGGTGTGTCCTGCTGTTGCGTGTCTTCACTGACATGTGTGCGTCGGTTGTGTGGCGTTGGGTGTTGTCCGTGAATTGGGCGTTGGGGACATGTCTGTGGCAGGCCTGTCACGTGTCATGTGCGTTCGGGGTGGGGCTGATGTGTGTGCTGCTTGGTTGTGTCCCTGTGTCTGTGTGCGACGCATGCATGGCGCTGCCGTTGGCCTCTGCGTTGTGCGCATGTGTGGCGGCGTCATCGGCGCTTTGGGGCCGTGACGGGGTGGTTGGTTCCTAGTCCCAGGTGGTGTGTACACATGTGTTCCGCGATGTTACGATTTGGCCTGTGTGTCATATGTGGATGCAATGGTGGATGTGTAGTGTACACGCGCTGGTGGGGGTTGTCCGCTTTTCCGCCCTTGCACTGTGTGCGCTGTTTGCGTGCACTTGTTGTGTGTGTGCCTACCTGCGTCTCCGCGGTACGTTGCGTCCTTGGTGGTGCATCAGCAGGAGCATGGGGAGGGCCTGCAGTGCTGGATTCATGCTCGGGAGCCGCTTCTTCGTTGTCCGTGCTCGGCATCCGTGTTACCGCTTCGGTTTGTCGTACGGTATCTCTTGGCCGTGGGAGCCGTTTGTTTGCGGCATCGTAATTTATGCGCCGGGCGGGACGTGTTTCGTCGGACGGTGTGTGTCAGTTAGGCTGCGCCGCTACGTGTACGGGCGCACTTTGATGGCGGACGGTGTTGCTGGCTTGCCGGCGGTGTTTGGCCTACTTTTCGCATCGTAATTGGACGGGCGTGTGGACTGCTGCGTGCCGGCGGTAACTGGTGCTTTTTGCATCCGCCAGCACGGCGGTGGTGCTTCCGCCCGCCATCGTAATGGGCCCCTTAATAACTTATAAAAAAAATTAAAATATATAAATTATAAATACATCTATACACATAAAACAATAATATAAATGCAAATTAAATAAATATATATAACAAATTAAAAAAATTTAAATTCTTTTTAATCTTTTTTAAATTAATTATATTCTACATTAACTAAAATAATACAAAAAATATTAGATAGCGTAGGTAATAAAATTACTATTCCAACTCCAAACAGTGCAACAGTAGGGAAAATGTTGGATAGCGTAGGGGTAAAATTACTATTCCCACCCCAGTGAGTGCAACAGTAGGGAAAGTGTTGGACAGCGTAGGGGTTAAAATTACTATTCCACTCCAGTGAGTGCAACAGTAGGGAAAGTGTTGGATAGCGTAGGGGTAAAAATTACTATTCCCACTCCAGTGAGTGCAACAGTAGGAAAGTGTTGGATAGCGTAGGGTTAAAATTACTATTCCCACTCCAGGGAGTGCAACAGTAAGGAAAGTGTTGGATAGCGTAGGGGTAAAAATAACTATTCCCACTCCAGTGAGTGCAACAGTAGGGAAAGTGTTGGATAGCGTAGGGGTAAAAATTACTATTCCCACACCAGGGAGTGCAACAGTAGGGAAAGTGTTGGATAGCGTAGGGGTAAAAATTACTATTCCCACTCCAGTGAGTGCAACAGTATGGAAAGTGTTGGATAGCGTAGGGCTTAAAAGTACTATTCCCACTCCAGTGAGTGCAACAGTAGGGAAAGTGTTGGATAGCGTAGGGGTTAAAATTACTATTCCCACTCCAGGGAGTGCAACAGTAAGGAAAGTGTTGGATAGCGTAGGGGTAAAAATAACTATTCCCACTCCAGTGAGTGCAACAGTAGTGAAAGTGTTGGATAGCGTAGGGGTAAAAATTACTATTCCTACACCAGGGAGTGCAACAGTAGGGAAAGTGTTGGATAGCGTAGGGGTAAAAATTACTATTCCCACTCCAGTGAGTGCAACAGTAGGGAAAGTGTTGGATAGCGTAGGGCTTAAAATTACTATTCCCACTCCAGTGAGTGCAACAGTAGGGAAAGTTTTGGATGGCGTAGGGGTAAAAATTACTATTCCCACTCCAGTGAGTGCAACAGTAGTGAAAGTGTTGGATAGCGTAGGGGTTAAAATTACTATTCCAACTCTAGTGAGTGTAACAGTGTGGAAAATGTAGGATAGCAAAGGGGTTAAATTAACATACTTATTAATTAAATAATTTTTGTAAAATAAATAACATAATAATAATTAATTAACAAAAAATTAATAATAAATACCAATAAAATTAAATTAATATTTACTTAAATAACATTAAATTACTTCCCACCCTATTCCCCCATAAAAACACAACCCGCTACACATAAAAGAACACAATTAATTTAATTTTCAATTAATCAATAAATAAAAATTAATTACCAATTAATAATAAATTAACAATAAATTAATTAACAATAACAATAAATAAAAAATAATAATAAATTAATTATAATTAATATAATTATAAATTAATCAATTAATAAAAATGTATTACCAATTAATAATTAATTAACAATAAATTAATTATCAATAACAATAAATAAAACAATATTAATTAATTAATTATAATTAAATTACTTCCCACCCTATTCCCCTATAAACCCACAACCCGCTACACATAACAATTAACATATTTAATTTAAATATCAATTAATCAATTAATAAAAATTAATCACCAGTTAATAATTAATTAACAATAAATTAATTAACAATACCAATAAATAAAAAAAAATATAATTAATACAATGATAAATTACCAATAAAAAAAAAAAATTACCAATTAATATTTAATTACCAATAAATTAATAATCAATAACAATAAATAAAAACATATTAATTAATTACTTATAATTAAATTACTTCCCACCCTATTCCCCTATATACCCACAACCCGCTCTGATACTAAAACGCAAAATTTACTTTTTAAAAATTACTAATTTCTAAACATTTAATACATATATTTAAAAATAATAAAAATACATTACAAAAATTGTTATACATACATATAAAATACATACTAAAATACATAACACTGATATAAATATCGATATTATTAACAATGATATTTTTGCTAACGATATTACTTACTTTGATATTACTTACTTCGATATTACTTACTTCGATATAAAAAAAACGATATTACTTACCTTAAGGTCGATATTCTGGTCACCGATATTCTTGACATCGATATTCTGTCCCTACGATATTAAAAACTCGATATTAGTGTAGGTCGATATAAAAAAATCGATATTTTAACTGCGCACCAGTCTGCGACCCTCCTTCGACAGTAGGTGACCTAAATAGGTGACCTCCTGTCGACAGTACTGAAATTTGGAAAGCGACACCTTGTGTCCATGATGTGCCAGGTGTAATAACAATTTAACCGTGGCATCTTTGCAACCATCCTCAGTATCAGAGGCAATGAGGAGGTCGTCGACATACTGCAACAGCACATTACCAGGAGGAAGCTCCAAAGAATCCAGTTGACTTTTTAATGCTTGGCTATAAATACTAGGGCTTTCAGTATAGCCTTGTGGAGCACGACAGAATCTAAAGCTCCGGCCGGCTATTGTGAAACCGAACAAATAGCGGCTATCTGTATGAATCGGGATGCTGAAAAAGGCATTTTTCAGGTCAATGACAGAGAAAAACTTCGCTGAAGGGGGGATCATTGTTAACAGTGCGGTAATGTCCGGGACCACTGGGTATTGAGAATGACTATTTTGTTCACCTCCCGAAGGTCAATCACAAAGCGGTAAACATCAGGGTGTGCATCAGGGGAATCCGAGGGAGTTTTCTTAAGGACAGGAAGAATAGGGCTATTACACATATTCGCCGTAGTCTCCTCAACCACTCCAGACTCAATCAAGTCCTGTATTATTTGCAACAAGGCCTTCTCACCTGCCTGGGATATCTTGTACTGGGGGACACGTGGTAATCGAGCCTTATCTTTGATCTGGATGGAAACTGGCGGTATTTGGAGCAGCCCCACATCCGTGTCTCCAGCAGCCCATAACGTACATGGCACATTTTTAAATTCAGCTGGAAGGGGGGCATCTTTCACAAAGCACTGATTAGCACCAACAACTGGTGGGCCAATGGTCATATAGACACCGTCTGGTGAACAGGAAATAGTCGCATGCAACTTCTTCAGCAAATTGAGTCCCAACAAATTTTCCCCACAATTCGATGTCAGTAAAAAGGGTGAATCGACCGTATAGGGACCAATCATCAAGGCAAGGGGCTTGGAGATGGGGCTAAAGACTGGCACACCTGAAAACCCCACCGAGACATTATTGTGGCCAGACAGAGCTGCCCCCCGGACCAGTGAACGGGAAACAGAGCTATTCATAGCCCCTGTATCGACCAAAAATCTCTTAGCAGCACCCTGCAAATCAGCAAGGACATAAGGTCCATCCTGATCTTCGGGCACTGGAACCGGTCCCTTACTCTGTCCTCGGCTGTCCTAGCTGTGAGATAACCCTGTCACGTCATCCATGTCATAATCGTCATGATAGTACTGCCGGCCTCTGGGGTCGTCGAAAGAATTCCCACTTTGCCTGTTGTGTGATGTATCTCCCACCTGCACCCCTCCCCTTCCCTCTGCACCTCGCCCACGTCCTCTGGACCCCGGACCTCTTGGAGCCCCATCCTTCTGTAACAATTCCGGGCACTCGTTTCGCCAGTGTCCCTCCTGTTTGCAGTACGCACATTGATTGAACCCAATAGGCGCGTTGGACGTGCCACCTCTACCAGACCACTGTTGGGTCAGACCAGAACCTCTACCTCGTCCGTTGCCCCTAGCAACCTGCTGCAGTAATGCCCTCGTCTTGAAGTCCTTTGACTTTTTCTCTGCCTTTTCCTTATCCTCGTTCTCCCTATGCTCATAATATTGTGCCATACTCAATATCACAGATGGGGATGATGTTGTCCAAGTGCTTTCCAAGGCCTACAACCATGTCGCAATCTCGGGAAGTAAGTTGGTAACAAATCTATTGACAAACAAACGAACACCACCCTCCTGTGACACGTCCTGTCCACTAAAGTCCAAAAATACCCCTTCAAACCTGGTAAAGAAATCTGACACACTTTCGTCCTTCTTCTGACGGCATGCAGTCAACTTATCCCAATCCACCCTTTTTGGCAGAATAAGTGAGTGCATGTAGGTGATAATACGCCCTGGCAAAGCGAGAAGCTCCGCTTTAGGCTTGTCTCCAGGCTTGCGCTCCTTGTCCCAAGTCCTAATCTTGTCCCATGTTCCCCCCGAATTCTAATGCATGATCTTGTGTATGGACCTGTCTCCATATGTCCACCCGTACCAATAGCCCGAAGAACAGCTCTATGTCAGTTAGCATCATTACGGTGGAGGAAGCCGCTTCTGTCAATTCCTTATAGTATGCGGTAGGGTTTTTCCAGGGGTCCGGCAGCTGGCTCTTTAAGGATAAGAACTCACTCCTTTTCCAAGGCGTATAAACCCATTGCTCCTGAAAGCGAGCTTCAACTTGTTGTCTAATCACATCATTAGTGGAATTGCGCTGTTCTGGTATTTCAGGGTGATAAATGGGATGGACTTCCCTCATGCGGTGCTGTGTCCCCATTATCGGGACTTTCTGGAGCAACCTACCTCGGTAACCCACTAGTTTCGTTAGACTACTAAAAACTTCATTGGGGGCCATACCTGCCGCATATACCCTATCTCGTAGGTCGTATATTATTTGCGGTGCAACACCGTTAAAACACTGTTCCCATAATTCTATCAGCATTGCGGACATGTGTTTTAGTGCATGCTGTTGTATGAACGGCTCGTAGTCTTTCATCACATTCCAGACATCCTCCACACTATAGATCGGTTGGCGAGCCCACTGGGCTGCTTGATTTGCCACCATTCATTTCTCCTCATCACCCACTGCAGAACGCACCAACACCTTGTCCATTCAATCGCACACTGCCGCCCAGTTCACATCATGCATTCCACGCGCAGGAGTTTCAACAGTCAACTGTGCCTGGTGTGTCTCACTAACAGGGGAGGGGGCAGATGCAGAGACAGGCACCATCATGTAGGGGGAAAGGGCAGTAGGGGTATACAGGGGAGTATCAGTAGAGCTGGTAGACTGGGCAGGGGAGACGATAGCGCCTGCCCCAGTGACTGGTGTAGATGGAAGGGAGGTGAGAGGGGCCACAGTTGGAGCAGTAACGCTGGGAGCGGGAGGGCTAGAGAAGGCTGCACCAGGCGCCGGAGACTGGGAGGTTCGGACTGCCGGGTATATCCGTTCAGGGGCGTAAGCAAGAGGAGGACGAGAATCCAACAGCTCATCAACAAACACATCTCCTTCTTCTCTAGTCACGTAACACTTATCCGTCTGTAACCGAAACTTCCTATCTGCACACTCTATACCCTTCTCTACCTTCCCTCTTTCATAGGCTACTGCCTTCTGTGTAATCGTTTGCGTCTGTTTCCTTCGTGCCTCTTTCTCTGCCCTAATACGTCGCTGCTTTGCTTCCTTCTGCCATACTCTAAAAGAATCAAACATCGACTGCCTGCTCCTCCTAGCAAACAACTTGTCCTGCAAGTAGTTCAATTTCTGTTCATCAAATGAGCCACTGAGCGGCCACCACAACTCAGCATTATCCTTTGTATATTTATGCCACAACGTACTGAACATAACAGGGCCAATACCATGTTTAACATACATATCAAAATTTGGGGTACCCTCCGGAGGTGCGGGCTGACTCTCTTCCAATCGAGCATCAGTAGAACAACATCGACATCCAAAACACCCTATTTTACTAAAACAAGGCATCTTAATAGAAGACATAAGTACTGTCCCTGCCGGACAAGTGTAACACCAACGATCGACAAACGAAATCAAGACAAAATAATGAGCGTTAGTCACAAAGTCAAACAAAACGGTCCAGAGACCATTCTCTACAGTCCGAAGACTGCGTCATATCCAAGAAGACAGGCACCTGCCCCAGACCTTTTCAAATATTAACCAAATTACCAATTGGTCTGGCAGAGTGTTCGCAGGCAGTCCCGAACCTTTTTGAGCACGGGCCAAATTTCCAGGTGATGTGGCAAACCGCTCGCAAATGCTCTGTGTCTTTTCCCCAGGGGTCCGCAGACCCACCACGTGCAAGACAAGCGGTCCGGAGACCGTACCAAGACACAGCCCATCGGCTTGCGCCGTTCAAGACAAGCGGTCCGGAGACCATACCAAGACACAGCCCGTCGGCTTGTGCTGTTCAAGACAAACAGTCCAGAAACTGTATCAAGACACAGCCCGTAGGCTCGCGCCATTCAAGTATGGCACCATTTTTTCAAGAATCAAACCACTCAACTGGTGCACACAGGTCGAGTCAAGCTATTCTCCACTGCCGACTCTTCGGACCAAATGGTCAACTGCAAGGTTCGCCTTCTCAGGACCCCGGCTGGTGACCACTAGACGAGGGAGCGCCCGATCAGCCGGGCGGGGCAGCTGCGAGAACCAAGCTCGGTCTTGTGTGGGGATGCCCGATCCGCCCAACCGACCAAACGCATCCCCCCGATCCTGCAACCCGATTACGGGTGAGTCAGGTCACCTCGTGGGGTCCCTGTTCGGGCACCAACTGAAGGAAGTGGCCCTCTAGGGCCACCCAGGTTTTCTCACAATTACCTGGTAGGCCTTGCCCAGAATGAAGAGTCGGTCAGACAGTAGAGAATATACACTTACATGTTTATTGGTTATGCTCTGCAGAGGAGTCCATCATGACCTGCACCCTAAGGCGTTTGTCGAGGGACTGGCCCCCCCTAGCCTACAGTGAGTAATCATTCTTCCCCAGCAGTCTGCAACCCCGCCCACCATGGAAAACTACCAGCCTGGGCTGATCACGAACAAAGGAGGCACAGTAGGATGAGCTCACACCTGCCAGATGGGTACATGTTATCAGGGGTTCAAGGCCACAGTGCTGGGTCTCAGCATCTCCTAACGTGGGAGCAGAAACTACACAATCAGGCGAACATACGAGGGCCGAATGGCCTATTCATTAGCATTGAGAAACAGCCTTGAGTAAAGAGAAGAAATAATAACGGAGTACAGTATTCTGCTGAGGCAAGCGAAAATAATAATAATGATGAGGCCTAACTCGGGCACAGCTTGAGCAGTCTAATAAGGGTAACGAAGAAGAAAATGGAGTCACATTTGCTAACTAAAGCCTGCACATTACGAGGATAACTCAGTGGGTTACATAACGCGAATGCAACTGGCATGCATTTAGCCACATAATGCTAACATAATACAATATAGTGAATATATATGGTAGGGACGGGATTTCAAAACTAACACCACGCAGATTCCAGAACTTTCCACCACAGACATTTGAGGAAAATGTTTTTTTTGACAAAGTTTGAGGTTTGCAAGGGATTTTGGGGAACAGAACCTGGTGAGAGCCAGACAAGTCACCCCGTACTGGATTCCCCTGGGTGTCTAGTTTTAAAAAATGTATAGGTTTGCTAGGTTTCCCTTGGTGCCGGCAGAGCTAGGGTTCAAAATCAACAGCTAGGCACTTTGCAAAAAAAGGGTCAGTTTTCACTGTGAAAATGTGGTGTGCCCACATTGCGTTTTGGGCCGTTTCCTGTTGCGGACACTAGGCCTACCCACACAAGTGAGGTACAATTTTTCTCGGAAGACTTTGGGGAATGCGTGTTGGGTGGAATTTTGTGGATCCACGCAGATTCCAGAACTTTCCATCACAGAAATATGAGGAAAATGTGGGTTTTTTGACAAAGTTTGAGGTTTGCAAGGGATTCTGGGTAACAGAACCTGGTGAGAGCCAGTCAAGTCACCACATCCTGGAATCCCCTGGGTGTCTAGATTTGATAAATGTATAGGTTTGCTAGGTTTCCCTAGGTGCTGGCAGAGCTAGGGTTCGAAATCTACAGCTAGACACTTTGCAAAAAAAGGGTCAGTTTTCACTGTAAAATTAAAGTGTGTCCACGTTGCGTTTTGAGCCATTTCCTGTCGCGGGCACTAGGCCTACCCACACAAGCGAGGTACCATTTTTATCGGGAGACTTAGGGTAACACAGAATTGTAGAGCAACTGTTATTACCTATTGACTTTCGATGCATTTCTGCTTCCAAATGAAAGACTATGGGCCTGATTCTGATGCGGTTAGGAAGGCCTCCTAACGGCATTTGCTCCTTCCAAATCGGATCGGGAACGTGTCTTCCCGACCGAGGGCCCAATTCTGATGCGGTTAGGAACAAATGTTCCCATTGAAGTCAATGGGAGTTCAACCAAATCGTATCTGGAAGCATCCGGATGCATCCTACTCCGCCGGTCGGACTTTCCCGATCCGAGTGGGTCGGAAACCATTTCCCAACCGATTCGGTCGGGAAGCTTTTCCAACCCGCATCAGAATCGGGCCCTATGTATAAAAAAGAAGTCACTTTGAAAAATGTCCTATAATTCTCATGCTTGTATGGGTACTCACAATTTCGGAAATGTGCAAATAGCTACTGTTTCTAAACTCGCTATTTTGTTCCAATTTCAGAAATACATTGGTGTCTTTCATCCTGATTTTTCACTGTATATATTTTCCCAAATTAATTGCTGTATACCCAGTACATAATAAAAAACCATTGCAAGACGCTGCTCAGTTATTGGCTCTGGGTTCGTCGGGTTCTTGATGGACCTACAAGTCCTATATATCCCCACAACCAGAATGGTCCAGTGGATGTAACGGTATATTGCTTTCAAACATCTGTCATAATTAGAAGAAGTTACAGGTGAAAACGTTGGCACAAATGGCTGTTTTTTTCAACTCATTTTCAATTTTTCCTATTTTCAACTGTTAGTTTCTATAAAGAAACTTGAAGGATCTACACAAATGACCCCTTGCTGAATTTAGAAATGTATCTACTTTTCTAAAATGTATAGCTTTTCAGGATCCATTATTGCTTTCATACCCATTTCTACCATTAACTGGATGAAGGTTGAAAGCACAAAAAAATAGCAAAAATAGGCTATGTCCCAGTAAAATGCCAAAACTGTGTAAAAAAGTTTGGTTTTCAGACAAAAGTCTGTCAGTCCCTGAAATCTGGGAAAATGGTGATTTCAGCCCCACAAACCCTTTGTTGATACCATTTGCAGGGAAAAAAACAGACGCTTTCATTTGCAGCACTTTTTTCCCATTTAAAAAATAAAATAAAAAAAATGCTGTATTTTGGCTGATTTCTGGGTCCCCTCCAGGGGAATCCACAAACCCTGGGTACCTTTAGAATCCCCATGATGTTGGAAGAAAAGGACGCAAATTTGGCGTGGATACCTTATGTGGTCAAAAAGTTACAGGGGCCTAAGCGCGAACTACCCCAAATAGCCAAAAAAAGGCTTAGCACAGGGGGGGGAAAAGGCCTAGCAGCGAAGGGGTTAAGTCACTTTGAAGAAGAAAACGAGCACCAACAGAGCAAAGTGTTGGTCTCATATTCAGAAAGTCTCTGCGTTTATCTGCAGTACTTTTGGCGTAGTCTTGAGAGAAGTAAATATTATAACCTGACCACAAAATGCATTTAATCGGTTTGGCTGTGGAAAGTACTTTGAGTAGTTCTGTATATTCCAAGAATTAATGAATAATTCCTCTAGGTTTTTTGAAAGTCGAAGCAGCTGTAGGTTAATGACCCAATCTGTGTGCTGGTTGGATGTTGAGAAAGGGCACCTCTGGCAGGCTAAATAATTTAGTAAGGAATGATTTGAAAAATGCAATAGAGTCCGTAATCTCAGTACCTTAAGGGAGACCATATATACGTAAATTGTTTCTTCTGTTATGGTTATTGAGGCCTTTGACTTGGTTCTGTAGAACAGAAACTTGTATCTGAAGATCATTTACTTTGAAGGTAGTTTCAGTAAGAGTTGTAATGTATTGCTCAGCTGTTGAGATTCTTTCTTCTTTATGAGACCATCTGTCACTGAGAGTCTGTAGTTTTTCATTTGTCTCCTCCATGTAGGGACGTAAGGTCCTGATCTCTTTCAAAAGAAGATCCATTGTTACAGAAGGAAGAGATTTTGTAGGAGAGGGTTGGTCTTTCTTAAGTCTCTTAGTTGATGCCTTCCCTGTAACAAGTGACGTGGTAGCTGTAGTGTAAGATAAGAAGCAAGAGGTGTTGCTTCTATGTACAAGGGTACACAAATCCTCCATTGTTTAATCCTGTGATATTGCAGAGGGATTTTTAGTATCTCTAAGAGAGGAGCACTGAGATGTTACTTTGAGTCTTTTCAGTCTACCCATAAATAAGAAATAAAAACAAGGGTCCATTCATTAAGGTAGTAGGAGAGTTAGTTTGGTAGCTTGATGTAGAAAAGACTGCAGTCTATGAGTCACAATAAGGAAAAGTAAATAGGTCAATAGGTCACTAGGACTAGTGGTGAAGGTATTATAGAACATGCCAATTCTTGAAAGCAGAAAACATAAATGTTAATGCTGAAAAAACAATGCACAATCTGAGGAAAAGTGTTAAATATATGTGTGGATTGAAGAAAAGTCCATGCAGTGTCAAAATATTGTTATATGTCCTCACACATTTATCAAAAATATATTCAATCATCCAAGAAATCCCGTAATGTAATATTGAGCAAGTATTTCCATATTGAGTTATCTGTGGAGAAAGAGCTTTGTGAAAGGGATGAGAGAAGCAAAACTGGAAAGTTTTTGTAAGCTGAAATGCGGAAGATAGAGCTTCACAGCATCTCCTCATCTGTCCTTGTCATGCCGTCCTCATAAAATGGTGGATTCCTCTGAGAGAAGAAACTCATCGCTGCTTTAAATTGTGGTGCGCGTTTCTTTCTATCGACAAAATGACGAATATTGGTGCTGCACCACTAAGCGAGCACAATGCTTATATGGTAAAGAGTCTTCGACAAGGCAAACCGCCACCATGTCGCCCTCCTCTTGCGTCGTCCAGCGGAGAGCCATTCGGAGTCCGCTAACTTCCTCGGGTGCAAGCCACGCCCCCCTGGTACCTTCATATCATAATGCTACTAACGACTTAGCAAGTCTGAAGCTTATTACATGAGACCTGATTGTCTATCACATCTTTAAATTAGCAATTTGTGCCTTTTCCAGAATTACTGTTAACTTTAGGGATACAAAAACTCACGATTAATTGATGAGAATATGGGTTGAGTGAATATGGTACATGGAAGCCAAAGAAAAGACGATAATGTGAATTGACCACGCATATAGTGCATTGTATGAAATTAACCATTTCTAGGAACTGTTCGGTCAGTTGACGGACTGTGAATAGCTTCATGCTTAAAATATGTGGCAACCACTGGCATTAAGAACTCTAGGGCTAAGTGTAAGTCATTTAATGAGTGATGTTTGATTGACACTGCAAGTTTGCGTGAGTAACATAGACTAATATTTATTGATATAATAAAATAATTGCACTATTAAATAAAAAAACATAAATAAGTTTTTCAGTGCAAATTTTATAAATACATTTATACACAGATCGTTTGTGCAGTAATTATGCATTTTGAGAACCACATATAATTGCAATTATTGCATTTTCTATTAAAAGTTGTTTAGTTTGAATTGTTTACAAGATAAAACTAACACATTTAAAATAGTACAATTGGTTTTAAATAAATTCTTTTGCATTGCCTCTCATTATAAATCTCATTAGAATAAGAATAAACACGTGAGAACAAGGTGCCACGTAACGTTCATTAATTAGGATTATAATGTGACCAGGCTCTTAATTTGATTCTTGAATCACATGAAGTGCCATAGAAGTTTCAAATCAACTTCACAATTTTGCACCGTTATGTTTCAAAATAACCCCAGAGCCATCACGAGCAAATTACTAAATACAAATTCAAGTGCATTTCATAAGCTCTGCTTTTGTCTTTGATATGCTGCAATGTCAGATAGATATGTTAGCAAGTCTATACTTTTCAAAGCACGTGCACAAATTGTTGTTAAGCCCTTAGCTTTCTAATGAGGCACGTCATGTAGTAGAAAAGATACAAAACACTTAGGGGTCGATTCCGATTCGGGCCGGAAATCTCTCCGACCGAGCCGGACCCGGAGAGATTTCCGACCGAATCGGACCCGTGCAGTCCGACCGAACGAGTCCGATGCAT
The DNA here is from genome assembly GCA_963921515.1 of Calotriton arnoldi. NCBI lineage: Eukaryota > Metazoa > Chordata > Amphibia > Caudata > Salamandridae > Calotriton > Calotriton arnoldi. Next base: position 15,925 of record CAWUFW010001612.1, on the reverse strand, counting down.
TCGTATGCCACCGGACACGAGTCGGTCGGACTCCCATTGAACTCAATGGGAGCCGGTCGTACAACGCGTACGCGGGCTCCCATTGCCTCAATGGGTGCGAGGCGGACAAGGGCGCCCCTACAGCGAGTACGCCGCGAGCGCTTCGCGGCGTACACGCACAGGTAGGGGGGACCCATGGGTCCCCCTGTGTGCGCTCGCACGGGTACGCGTACAGGGGGTCCGACACGGACCCCCAAAGTACGGCTCCGACAGCGAGTTCGAGTCGGACGGGCGCGAGTCGGTCGGAGCGGTCGAGGTGCGCATCGTACTTACCCGGCCGGAAAACGTCTCCATTGCGCGGTGCGAATCGTGTCCGAGCGAGTCGGTCGGAGCGGTACGATCCGGGTACGAGTCGGTCGGAGCGGTCGGGTCGCCCGGACGAGTCGGTCGGCGACCCGCATCGTACTCGCTCGGCCGGACCCGCGTACGGTTCGGTCGGGAAACAGGGCTCCGAATCGGATCCGGTAAAGCCGAATCCTATTCGGAGCCCTACCGGCCGAGATCGGAATCGGCCCCTTAATGACTTATCCATAACACACCTCATGCAGCAGTCATTCTTTTTTAATGACCAGGTAAGGTTCTACGAATTGAGAGATACCTTGAAATGAATGTCTATTATGGAGAAGTAAACAGATAATTGCCAGGTGCATCACGAAAATATAATTACATTACACTTTCTTTTCTACATTTCTGATAACCTGAGATACTGGTGCCAGAGAAATTCGACACCGTAGATCACCACATCCTCTTTACTTATTTTATTTTGAATGTTTTGTATAGCGCGAACAAGACCCTTGCGGGTATCAGAGCGCTTTACAGGGCAAATATAGGAGGTAGACATAAGCATAAAAATACTATGAGTTAGATTAATACAGAAATGGTAACTAATATAGATTAGCACATATATACATAACTGTATAAAATAGTTCGAGTGAATTTGGCCAAAATTTCCGGGGCAACCTCGGTGTCCAGGTCATGGTTCTAACATGGCTCCCAAGCACAGGGTTCAACTGAGTCAAAGTAGTCAACGCTTATTGCTTGCCTTCTGTGACCAGTTCTGGTGGTCCCAAAGGGTCTATCCCATCAGCCCTGCTGTTCAATCTTTATGCCCTTCCGTTGGCACCCTTACTAATAAACTGGTTCCAACGATTGTGCCACCTTAGATTCTCAGATCTACTCTTTGTTCAGATTCAAGTTTATAAGTGATCTCAAACCAAAAGGAGAGCCTTCACTGTATCAGCTGCTTTCTTGTGAAAACTATGAACATTTACCTCTGCAGGGAAACAAACCTACTACATTTCAGAAAAGGTTACATCCTTATTTGTCTACCCAGATAGCGATAAACAGGCCGTCTTCATAGTGCGCAAGTCATCAAAGCACCCTGATACTATCCAGGTGATTTGTTTCACTCTGTAAATACTAAATATAAAACACGGAGGCATTCTCATAGAAATATTCCTTTCTTGTGGAGCATCCTGCCAATATCTGAGGTGTTGTGATTCAATGATGGTCAACAAACTCATGCAAAAGAGGTCTATATTAGTTGGCCACTGATTTCTTGCTTTCGCTAAAATCGAAATCGCTGCTCCCGATGTGATTTTTCCTGCTGGTAGTGAGTAAGCATTAACTCTCAAGTTTGTGATGGGAATGCTGGAATGCACAACTTTATTGATATATCTTGTAAGTCATTGCAACATTTTGGATCTCTGGTAACATTGCCAAAAGGTGCCCTGATTGGGCAAATACAACGGTCTTAGAGGTGACATCCCACCTACTGATCCCAGAGGTTTACAATGGTGATGATGTTTCTGTTGAAGTTATTTTACTACCTGTAATATCAATGCTAATTGAAAAAAACTATTCCAAAAACATGCATACATTATTTCTCCAAATGGATTTCATGTTTGGTTCTGATAAGAGAATATTTTTCTTTGAGTGTTGTATTTTTGTTTAAGTTAGTCATATGTTGATTTGGATATTTTAGTCTACTGTACTTCCTCACTGATTTTGGCTTTTCTGAGGGAATATTTTAACTCTAGAATTTAGGTGGTGGGCTTGCATAGAATAAAGATGCTGTTATTAATGAAGATATATGTAAAATTGTTTGGAAGATGTAAGCAGCAGTAAAGCTCTACGGAATTCAACCTATTATCATCATCAAATATGTTTACTTTAGGTATTCAGCACCTGTTGGAAATGGCCCTTTTTGCAGGGTTACCCCAAACATTTTGCCTTTCTCCTCCTCTTTTAGCTGAATTCGTTTTGATGGCCTTAGGACTCTGAGCACTATACTACTGCTAACCAGTGCTAAAGTGCATGTGCTTCTCGCCTAAAACATGGTGACATTAGTATATACCTGATTGGCATATTTAGTTTACCTGTATGTCCCTTGTAAAGTGGCATAACATATACCCAGTGCCTGTAACCCAAATGCTATTAGTCGGCCTGCAGCACTGCTTGTGCCACCCACAAGTGCAGCTTTTCAAATCTGTCTCAGGTCTGCCATTGCAAGGATTGTGTGTGTGCAGTTTATTGCCACTTCGATTTTGCATTTACAACCACTTGTCAAGCCTAAACTCCTCTTGTATTACACATACGCCACCCCTAAGGTAGGCCCTAAGGGACCCTAAAGGGAGGGTGCTGTGTAACTAAAAGGCAGGACCTGTACTTTTAAGTTTTACATGTCCTGGTAGTGACTAACAGCTAAATTCGTTTTTCACTACTATGAGGCCTACTCCTCCCATAGACTAGCATTGGGAATTCTTTAAAACACTTTTAAGCTGTAATTCCTGATTAGAAGCGAGTAGCTAAATCATGTTTTATATCTTTTGAATGGCAATGAAAAATCCTCTTTAGTGGGAAAGTTGGATTTGACATTTTTATTTTAAAAATGCCTCTTTTAGGAAAGTGGACATTTCTCTGCTCTTACCTTTGCTCTGTGTGCCTGCAGCCTGTGTCCAATACACGTCTGGGCTGGGTGACAGCTGCACTTTGTGCATTCCCTCTAGACAGCCGCAAACAGAGGAAGGTGAGGCTTGTCTGCATTCTGAGCACTCATCTGCATTCATCTGCATTCTGATGGGTCTTCCTTGCAGGGAGGAATGGGAGGGGCTGACACTTGCACTTCAATAGGTAGAGTTCTGTCCACACACAAAGCACTGATTCACCCCCCCACAGTTAGCCTGGCAGACAGGACTGGGTTGAAAAGTATCTTTGTGCACTTCAGAGAGCTCCTTTGAAGTCATCCCCTACATCAAAGGTACTTTTGGGTATAAGTACTGGGACTCTGACCATATCAAATCAGTACACTTCTGGGCCTGGGAATAACTCTGTTGGAGTAAAGACTGCTGTGCTGTAAGGATTGCCACTTTGCTGTGACTAACTGTTATCAGGAATTGCTTCTCTGCTTTACTGAACGGCCCTGCTGCCTGCTGATCTCTGCCCTGCTGAGGACAAGGACTGGACCCATATCACTTGAACCCAGAGTTACTCCAAGGGCTTGCTGGCTTGCCTCCTGTTTTCTGAAGTCTCAAGGACACAAAAGACTTCCTGCAATCTGCTGTTCTGCTGGACTCTGCCATCTATGAGTTCTACTCTTGCCTGAGGTGCCCCCTCCAGTCCTAGCCCTCAGAACTGGGTTCTGAAGCTGATTCCTGCAAAAACCAAATGTTGCCTCAAATGTGTGAGACATCAATAATATTGTATTCACAGCCTGCGCGGCTCGATGACGACCCTCTGCGAGGCTCGACGACAGCGCAATGCATTCACTTCAATGGAGTTCAAAAATGATGTGGGGCCCCCTTTGCGCGGCTCAACGACGACGCAGTAGACTCTTGACATCAGCAAAAGCTCCATTGCAAGGTATTTCTTCAGTAGGACCTGTCTGGGTCCTGGTGCCCTCCATCGCGGTCCACCTGAACTTTGAATTTGCACCGGTCCCTCGTGACCTCAAGTAACCTTTTGACCACTAGCGATTTCTTCTAAGCACTGTTTTCACATTTAATCGTTAAAAAATCATATCTCATCTACTTATTGGAGTTTTGTCATTTTGGTCTTGTTTTGCTCAGATAAATATTCTCTATTTTTCTAAACCTGTGTGGAGTCTTTTTGTGGTGTTTTCATTGAGTTACTATAATTTAAGTGTTGCGCAAACACTTTACATATTACCTCTTAAGTTAAGCCTGACTGCTCTTTGCCAAGCTACCACAGGGTGAGCACTGGTCAATCTAGGGGGTGTATCTAGCTTACCCTGACTAGAGTGGTGGTCCCTACTTGGACAGGGTACAAACCTCTGCCAACTAGAGACCCCATTTCTAACAGCACTCAATAAACAGCATACATCAGAACACATTAATTCATTATTCATAAATCAATCTAAAACCAATAAAGTCTATTATAAAAACTAAAGGTATTTTGTGATAAATAAAATCAAATCCTAGGTGTTTGTGAAAAGCAGCAGTAAAACCTGATTTATCTACGTATGTTATTAACAGAATAAACAACATCCAGTGCTTAGTGGACCCACCAAAATACATGCGTGATTCACTCTTGCAAATTTCACTTTGGTTCACGAAGGCACTGAATGAGAAAAGAAAAAAGTCTCAGAGCGTCAGAATGAATTTAGTGTCACAGTCTCTCCACAGAGAACCTGGAAAAACATTCAAATGAATGAAATGGAAACAAAAACATATTTGTCTAAGTCAAAGTTACCTATATCAAATTGGAGCATAGACGATGCTAAAAAATGCCCAAAAAAGATTTTTGAAACCATGAAACAAACAATTCTCCCTAAATGACAGCAGATTACCAAAATCAGCATAGAAAGATTTTAGATCTCCTCCTTTTCTGTGGATAAACTGTAAGAGATAGCAATCCCCTACAAACCCTACAAAACCAATGACAATGGTGGCATGTGACAGAAATCTATTGTTCGGTTAGTCTTTCTTCAGAAAAGTCACCACGATGGAATTGCTTGATTCCATTGCAAACACAAAGCCTTCTTCTCATGTCTCAGAACCCATCCCTGCTACATTTCTCAAGGACATCAGCTCCTCTGATACACACCCCTGGATAAACCGATAAACCTTATCTTAACGAACAGTGCCAGGATGCCTAGAAATAGGCCAGGTCTCACCTTTGGTAAACAAAATCTGGGGCAGAGCTTGAAGATAGGAATAATTTTCCCTGTCTGGATAAAATTTTAGGTAGCTGTGTGGAAATCCAGCATAACTTTTCACTGAGGAAAACAACTCAGTAGTTGAACTTCAATCAGGCTTCATGTAAGGATGGAGCACAGAGATTGTAACTTTAAAAATAGTCAATCATATAGTCCACATTTCGGATAAAGTTGACTATTACCAACTTATCCTCTTTGAGCTATCATTTGCCTCCTGAAAATCCTCATAGTTTGAGTGGGTCTGAATGCCGCAGTTCTCAGGAAGTTCTAGTCATACATGAAACACCAATGTCAATACACAGAAAAAGATAATATTCTCTCCAGCGCCTGGATGCTACAGCAAGGTTTCCTCAAAGCTCAATTTTCTCCCATACCATCTTCAACATTTACATGAAACCCCTGGCTTCCATCCTGAGTTACTGCATTATCTCATATGTATTCTAACGACATGCTATGTTTAATGTCCTCGCTAAAGATGTTGAACTCTACACACCTAACTGCTTTGTCCTCATCCAAACATGTCTCATTAAGTATGACGCTAAATCACATGCCGTCTTCTTCGATAAAAACCTTAACCTTCAAGCACACGTAAGAATAATGGCCAAAGTGTCACATTTGCAAACTAGACTCTTTCATGCAATCAAACTTTTTATTCCAGATCTGAATGTCAAAGAAGTAGTCCAATCCCTTGCACTGAAGAGAATGGACTATGGTAACCAGTACACTAACTGCAATTACCTCTTCTCACTGCAGCTCCCATGCAGCATCAAAGCTGACCACTGCTGCAAGAAAGATTGACCACATCTAACCAATCAAGAGCTTTATGAAGTGACATTCCATAGAGGTTAGGAGTATGTTTAAACTAGAATGCTTCACTTATTGGACTCTTTGGGAAGCCTAACTGTCTTGAACAGCAGCTGGTCATCTTGGACAGCCAATGTCATCTTCAGAGACTGGACCCATTATCCTTAAAGTACTAGCCTTTGAGAAGTCAAAACAACTAAAGGCAATAATTTTTGAGAAGTGCACTCATGAACTCAACCGGTGATGTGGCACCCCTTCACTTGCCATAAGGAATACCCTGCCCTACTATGAAACCATTATAAAGTAGAAAAGCCTGCTGTTTCAGCACTACTTCCAATCGTGAAAGGTCCCAGACTAATCACGTAGAGCACTGAATCGTTTCTCTACCCAGAATTGTCACTGATAGTAGTTCTGTAAATAATGTTTTTACTTTTATTCTTTTATTTTTTGGTTGTATAATATTTTTGCAGTCTTACTTCATGCTATTCCACCTCTGTAACTTTATTACATGCATTTATTGTTCTTGTTATGTAAAGCACTCTGACACCAATTTGTCTTGTCTATGCTTCATAAACCTATTAGCAACTAAATAAATAAATCTTACTAACTATTGATCTATTGCGGGAAAACAATATGGTGCAAAACATAACTTTGCAGGTAGTCACCAGACAACTGAGTAAACACATGTAAGCTCATGATCTGCTCATGGACAGGCATTCTAACCGTCAGGACTGCAGAGACATGGATTGTGGACTAGTGGATGCTAGAGAGCAGTTGTGGAAGGTGGCAGAGAATGGAAAGCCCTCACTTTGTATTGTGCTAGAGATTGGACCAGCCTGAAGACCTTAATACAACTATTAAAACATTGTACACAAGGCAGCATTCCGTATTATTCAGGACATTTTAATGCTGGAAGGGCAAAGCTAGTCCTGATAACGACCTATTTTCACATAAATTAAACTTCGAAACTTTATAATAGTAATTCATATTTGTAAAGCGCAAACATATCACCCCTTAAGGGTTTCAAGGAGCTGGGGGCTGTCGGGAAGATTAAGTGAGCTATTCCTAAGTCACATGATGCTGAGCTGCGCTGCCGCGGGGCCAGGGATCGAACCGTGAGCCCCGCGCTCCGATGTCAGCTGCTGCACCACACCTCTCCTCTGCGTCACACCTCTACTCTCATGAACGTTCACTACATGCCAGCAACTTTGCAATAGTAACGTCTGATTCTAACTCTGTGAATACTCCTAACTTTCCACCCCCACACAATGCACTGGTAAACAACAGAGGGGCATATTCACAAGGAGCTATAGCCGAATTAACGGCACTTTATCGCAGCCAAAGTCGTGATAAATTTACCTCCCCATTCACAAGCCGGTGTTAACAGCCCACAGCACCAGTTTACACGCGAGAGCAGCCTAAAAAAACATCACCACAGAGGACCCCCGCAAATATCGCTAATGAGATGCAGAGTGGGCGTTCCCGTGGCAAAAGTCGAGACAACAGCACACCTCAACATTCACAACGACCAGCCACATCCGCGATAAAAACACAAAACAGGCGATAAGGCGTGTTAGCACCAGGAAATCTACACCTGCTCTGACCTGATGTAAACTCGGACGGCAGCCTGCAAACCAAAAGGGAGCACAGCCCAGGGCTACATCGGAAGGGCAACAGATGCCATGGAGCCACCCATCATGCGGCCCGGACACCCAAGAGGGCCACAACACCCACAGCCACCACCCCCAGGACCACCCCTCCCTGGCACCCCCCGACCAAAGACATGCCACATCAGCCACACCTAAACATGTACAAATTATTCCGCTTGATGCCGCACAATCACAACTGGTGACATGCATGTGTCGTCACAGAAATGACCAGCACACATTCACTTTCGAAGCAACAAATGAAACTTTATTATAATGAACAACGAAATGAAATGAAGACACATGGCCGCTCCCCTCGGGACAATACGTAGGTCACAGCCTGTAAGACAAAAAACATGATGAGAAGGTGTGTCCTGTGCACATCAGAGGACAGAGAGAGAGCGAAGGAGAGAGAGAGGAAGAGAGGGAGGGAGAGAGAGAGAGAAGAGGAGAGAGAGAGGAAGAGAGGGAGAAGAGGAGAGAGAGAGGAAGAGAGGGAGAGAGAGAGGAAGAGAGGGAGAGAGAGAGAAGAGGAGAGAGAGAGGAAGAGAGGGAGAGAGAGAGAGGAAGAGAGGGAGAGAGAGAGAAGAGGAGAGAGAGAGGAAGAGAGGGAGAGAGAGAGAGAAAGTGCCGCCCCTGCGCACCCAGGCCACACTGCTCACCTGCTGCCACCGGTGTGTCCCCAACCACGTGCTGGTATGCATAGCAGGACACCAGGTCACACATCAGAGTCAGTGCCGTCAGCTGAAACAGAGCCCAGATACATGACTGGCACAGTACACACACTTGCACAAGACAACATCGCCTGCCCGCCCATACACACCCAGGCAGAGGCACCCCAACCCCTCCCGCCGCCCATCGGAGCATGCCCGCCCATGCACACCCAGGCCTCAATGCTCACCTTCCGCCACCGGCACGTAGACAGGAGGTCCCACCATGTGCCGCTGCAAGCCACAAGCCCGGGGCCCGCGGACATGGCACCCTCCACATCATGCAGCCCCGCTCCGCAGGCCACCAGGTCTCACGTTTGGTGCTGGGTCTTGATTACTCCATGGCAGAGGACATACCAGTGCACCCGGCACCATCGCAGGCTGCACACCCGCTCAGCCCAATGGGTGCCACCAACTCTGGGATCCCGGAAGCGATGCCACGTGGCTGTAGGCCCGCGCTGCCCGCTCGCTCTGGCCTACACTGCGGTCCAGCAGGGCACACAAAACCTGAGCTGTCCGGACCGCCGGGACGGGGCATCATCGCAGGCTGCACACCCGCTCAGCAGCTCAAGGTGCCACTGACTCAGTGAACCCAAAGTCACCGTCCCGTGGCGGGGTGCCTGTGCCGTCCGCAAGGCCACGTGTGCCACTAACCCTGTGCAACCCCAGTCTGCGCCACGTGGTGGTAGGCCCATGCCGTACTCAAGGCCTCGGATGCCACTACCCCAGTGCAACCCCAGTCTGCGCAACGTGGTGGTAGGCCCGGGCCGTACTCAAGGCCTCGGATGCCACTAACCCTGTGCGCAACAACTCATGGGCCCTATATGAGTGCGAACCGTGGAGCGTCCGTCATCCAGTCACCACCAGAAGAGGGGAATGTGACGTCATCGGCCCCTTATGTTGGCGGAGTCACATGGCCTGTGACGCCTGTTCCGGACGGGCGTGGTGTGAAAACCTGCCCTCAGGGAGTGGCTGTGACATGCTGACAACTAGACCAGTGACCTGCACACCACCAGCGAGTATGGCTGCGACGGGTAGCAATGAGGGCCCCCCCTCGGGGCGTAAGCGGAGTGGTCTGGCCTGCGAACGCCGGAGCAGCGCAGGGCTTGCAACAGTGACTCGTGGGATCTGGGCGTGGTCCAGTCCATGTCCGGACAAGGAAGTGACTGATGCGTGTGTCCCTGTTGTAGTGTTCACGGGACCCGGTACACAAAATGCAATGTCGCACCCTCTGACTGGCATCTCACAGGATGAACATCATTGACGCAAGGGAAGGCACTGTCCCCACATTCATCCACACATCCACACAGGAATGATGTAAGACATTACACAGCAGTGCGTCACTGGATGTTTATTTGCACATCCAGTGCAGTCATGCAGCTGGAGCGGTACAGGGCAATGCCGAGCACACCACACAATATGGGCCCGTGGAGGGCCAGCCAGTGTCCATCCCGGGATGAGCTGTACTGCGGAAGAGGAAGGGTACAGTCCGCAGTCTGTCCGCCGTGTCAATGGTCGTCAAACAGGATGTGGCAGTCCATGTCGCTGTCCAAGGTGAGTGCCTCTGAGTGTATTGGGGGTCAGTGGTAGGTCTTGAGGCCATGTGCGGCACCAAGCAGAAACAGGCAAGGTGGCGGAAATGGATGCTAGTGCCTGGCCCTCTTGACCACAGTCCCATCCACGTCCTCGTCCCCGTGTGTGTGCCCTGCCCCACCTGTGGGTGTTGCAGTGCCGGCTGCGGCACTGTGTGCCACTGTCACATCAGGGGCCACAGGAGGATTGTCGGCCACACTGTGTGGCAGTGACACATCAGGTGCCGGAGTGGATACGCCTGCCGCACTGGGAGGCACTGACACACCAGGGGGTGGAGATGTGGATGGTGTGGGGGCAGCAGCATTCATCATCACCACGCCTTGTGGCAGCAATGCCATGACGAGGACATGCAGGGTACGGTAGATCCCAGCTACATTTCGCTGATGTGCAGCGGCGGCTGCCATCCTTTCCGCCTCCATCCGCACCATGTCCTCCATGAGCCTCCGCATGTTTGCCAGCTCACGGCTGCCATCGCTGGGGCCACTCTGAGCAGACAGGTATTCTTCCCTCCGCGTCATGACTCCAGAGATGTCAGTCAGGGCTCGCTGGAGACCATGGGGCGGACATAGACACCCAAGGATGGCGTCCAGTTTGTTAGCCATGAGCTCGAACCCCACCCGCACCTGCTCGGCCGTCTCCCTCTGGCCCTCCAGCACACGGCGTTGGAAGGCCATTTGTTGTTCCTGGGGGTCTTGGGAGGGTGCTGGGGCTGTGGGTGCCTCCTACTGGGTGGTTTGGCTGGTGGGTGGGGTCTTATGGATGTAGCTGGGCTGCCCTGATCCTGGAGGTGAGTTGCGGATGAGGTCAATGAGGTCTTGGATGGTTTGGGTGTCGATGCTGGTGTTGTCCTCCGCCTCATCATCAGTGAAGAGTGACTGTGACTGCTCTGCAGGAGGTGTTGACAATGCCCCTGCGATGTGAAGGGGAGATGGTGTATTACAATGTGTCCACATGTATGTTGCCGCATGGTACAGGTTGACATTCAGACAGCATGGCATTGTACATTGTGACAGTCTGTGGGTCTGGCGAGGACCCAGAGTGATTGTGGGTGTGCACTGTGCCCTGCTTGCTTGTGCATGTGTGCCATTGTGGCCATCTCCCCCCGTCCCCCCAGAACCTGGTGGTCACTCACCCTGTTGCAGTTGTGTTGTGTCCTGTCGAGCAGTGTCCGGTCCCCCGACTCCAGCCACAGTCTCCACACTGATGACTGTCGACACCAGCTCCTCCATGTCATCCAGCTCCAGCTGTGGCGCTGGGCCCCCACCTCCGGTCTGCGTTGCTGCCTTCCGGTTGGCGGAGAGTTTCTCCTTGGTCTTCCGCTTGATGTCATTCCATCGCCTCTTGACCGCGTCCATTCTCCGCTTGTGCTCTCCGATGGCATTCACCTTGTCGACGATGTCCCGCCATATTCCAGTTTTGGTGCCCAATGACACGTTGGAGGTGATGAAGAGTTGTTGATGGTGTTCCATCACCTCCGTGACTATGATCCTGTTCGCCTGCGGACTGAACTTGGTCTTCCTGGTCTTCTTGTCCTTGCCCTTCCCTGTCCCCGAGGTCCCAGGCTGGTCGTCCGGGGTGCTTGTGGGGTTGCGCTCGTCCTCTGCGCCTGCTCCGGCTGCTTCCATGGTGCTTGTGTGTTGGTCAGTTTGTGTGTGGGTGTTTTTTTCTACTTTTATGGAGGTTTTTGAGCCTGCCAGGTGTGTGTTGCAGGCCTGGCGCTGCTTGTCGCTGGTTTCCTCATCGCGCTTTGGCCCATCGCGTGTTTTTTGGTGTTGTGGTTTGTGTTTCTATCTCCATCGTGGTGGTTGTATCGCGGACTTTGTCTGCGGTTTCGGCAGACTATCGCATGGTACCGCCTTGTTGTGAATTCCACGTTGACACAGGGTTATTTTCCCGCGATGGGCTGCGATATTGAAAGTTGCGTTGCGCTACTCTTGCGGTAGTTATCACACGTTCTTGTGAATATACCCCAGAGAGGGGGAGTCTCACTCTCTCATTTCGGTGATAATCAGCGACCTTAAATCCTGACAATAACAATACATGCTTTTAGCGCCAATATCAGTCCTTAATTAGAGGCGTGGCTGCCAGTGGGGGTCACGGGCACTCTTTTATGGGGACCAGCACTTATTTTAAGTCATCAGACACTTCTCGAAACCAAGACAATGAACAAAAACAAGTGGTAAACCTTCACCAGTATTAGGCAACTCTACTAAGTTCCCTGTTGAGTTCCTTTTGCTTTGACATTACCTTAGATAGATTATCTCCTCACTACGTATCAGTGGAAGCAAACTGTGAGTTCTGTAGATTGGGTTCTGGGTGAGTTCTTTTCACCTACCACAAACTGTGATATTAACCCCAGGGCTGTTGTCTTGACCTGATGCCTTATAAATCCTACAGAGATTTAGGGCCATATTTATGAAAATTGTGGTGCAGGACAGCACGTCAACTTGCTGCGCTGGCCTGCATTACAGGGAAAGGGTAGAAATGTGCCGTATTTACCCAATATGGTGCATTGCTCATCCTTTCTTCCTGCGCTGGTGCCGTTTTGGCAGCCTAGCACCAATGCATGCACCCTTGCACCGTGGTGCAAGGGTGCCTGTGTTGCAGGCAGGATTGTTTTTGTGCAGGAAGGGGCAATAAAAACAATCATGAGAGGCATTTTTCCTCTTTCTATGTGTGCTGCAGAATGCAGCACTCATAGAAAGAGGAAGAAACGAGGAGAAATACAGATATTTTTCCTCCTTACACCTCACCTGGGGAGGCGTAAGATTTTGGCGCATTCCCAGGTTTACAAGTTCTTGTAAATATGGGAATGCGTTAAAAACCATGGTAGTTGCGTGGGGAAACCCACTGTAACACCCATGGAATGCCTCCCTTACGCAGAGCATGGCAACATAGCAATTTGCAATATAGTACCTTACTCCAGATTTATGAAGCCATTCAAAGCCACACAAAGTGGCTTTGCATGGCTTCATAAATCTGACTTAGAGGCTTGTGTCACACATGTACCACTTTGCATGGTGCAAAAGTGACGTAAGTCTCTCATAATTATGCGCCTTAGTCTCCTTTCTGCATGGAACTGGGAGCCTCTACACATAACCCAACTGTCCTATTGAATCCCCCTATCTAGAGTACTTTATAGAACAAGGTGAGAGTCTTTCTATTCAATGTTGTTTGGATTACCTAAATTTTAATATGATATTTGCAATTGGCATAAAACACCTTATGCAACCTAACCCTCTTCTACACATTCATATCTCAGCAAGTGTATTTTCGGAGCATTATCATCAAAATCAAACATTGTATTGATTACAGACCAGTCTCTAATCCCTACACATTGGTCTTCTAGGTAAAAATGTGGTAATTTACTGTTTTCCTGGATTTTTGTCTACTTGCAAACACAGTGTGCATTCAGTTACTGTGAGAGAAACAGAGTCCAGACTAGTGCAATAGCGTGTTCAGTGTTGTGGTTACTCGTCTGCAAATGACGAAAAAAGTGGCATATTTTTGAAATAAACACAGCAAATATAGCCCTCTTTGAAAGCAATTAGCAGCTTAGTAATGCAGCAACAGTTCTCTCACAGATCCAAAGAGTACTGCAACTCAGTGTCCTTCTCAGAGAAACAGACACATTTTTATTTTAAAATATAGTGCCCACTTTTGTTTAAGAAGAGCTGAAATTCTCTATTTGTCGTTTAGAGTAAGCCTTTGTGGAGAAGTGTACTTAGAAACCTGATTTTCATGGCAGAATAGCAATGGTATTCCCTTTTAGCCCTAGGCATAGTTGTATTTTGGACTAAGAGGCTGCCTACATTTGTTTCCCCAGGGTGGGGCCTTTGGGAGAGTTCAAGGAGAATGCCAATGGCCCATCTTTGAATGTGTGACTCTGAAACCACTACTCGAGTAACCGTTGCCAAGCCCCCTTCCCTGGAGAAGAAGTAGTGTTCTTCGCTTGGTTAACAGGAGCTGACCCCCTTGGAAGGGGGCTTAAACGAAGGGTCTAGTCAAAGACACAAGCTGTCTACATTAGTACTCTTGGGCCTCACCTCAGAGGACCTCCCCTGAAACCCACCATGAAAAAAATCCCAGAGCTTTCCTTGAGAATCTGATGACTCCAGTGATGCCGCACCCAAAGGCACCATGAGTGTTAGGCAGAACCAGTGAGAGAATCCCTGGATTTGTTCTTATATTAAGGGTACATGTATACCCAGGGAAGGAAATGTTAGGGATTACCATGGTCCCTTTGGACACTGTGTGGTCTCTGCTAAGTACAGTTTTGACCTGTGGGCCTTGCTGGGTGGTCAGTCAGTATCAACATGCTTCTGCTTGTACCATCCCAAACACAACAAGATGATGGATGGAGTGCTGAAACTTTTCAACCACTCACCCCCAGTCAAAAGATCTGGGTTTAATCCATCATTCTTTTGCTCAATATACCACCCCAGTTTGGATCGAGCTTTATGCAAATCAGTCTTGACCCTGCTCCTCATGCCTCATGGGAACAGTCCAGCCCGAACTGCCAGGCAGCTCCTTCCTGGACCAGAAACAAGCACGCTGGGACCGGTTTCGAGGTATCACCCCTCATTAGCCAGGCTAGCTTGAATCCAGTGGCACAGTGAGCAAGGGTCCCATGTCTGGGCACCCACTTAGGGCGAACATAGCAAACACAACAAGATGATGGACGAAGTGCTGAAACTTTTCAACCACTCACCCCCAGTCAAGTGATCTGGGTTTAATCCATCGTTCTTTTGCTTAATATGTCACCCCAGTTTGGACCCAGCCACATGCAAATCAGTCTTGACCCTGCCCCTCATGGGAACAGTCCAGCCCCAACTGGCAGGCCAGGTCCTCCCTGGACTGGAAACAAGCATCCTGGGAGCGGTTTCGGCTTATATCACCCCTCATCAGCCAGGCTAGCTTTAATCCTGGGGCACATCTCGCCATTCTCCCACCACCAGGCCGCCCTTATAAATGAGTAAAATTAGAGCAAGCAGACATGGCAGAATTGTGGGGTGGTGGGGATTAACTAAAAATGGAGACTGTTTTCTGTGACTGTGACCATCTCTAAACAAGCATTTGCAATGCACTAGGTTTCGCATTTACGCGAGTTTGAGCTATTGGCATTGTAAATGACAATATCTTTTATTTATGTTTCGGTTTTTAAAACATAAATAAAAGGCATTGTCATTTACAATGCCAATAGCTTAAACTTGCGTAAATGAGAGACCTATTGCATTGCAAATGCTTGTTTTCTGTTTTTGTTGCACGCTTTTCCTTGGCAGGGGAGCGAGGAGGGGGGAGGGACTGGGCTGTATATCCACACTCGCTGGCACGCGCCATGCAGAAACAAAAGCGTATGTTAAAGCACGGTGCTCACCTCGGCTTCTTAAACCTAAATTGAAAGCGGCGCCATTTATAAATAAATAAAGGCCCTAAAAATTACAAAATAATGAAGTAAAACTATCACAAAATGTGTCGCATAATGCCGCAAAATTTGCGTTTTGTTGCTTCATAATTTACTCAACCCTGCTGTTGTATTCCTCTTAGGGTATCCATAAACGGGCTTTCCAGTATCATGTCCTTATATAGGCACAATTCGCCCTGCCCTTATATAGGCATAAAATCCCAGCCCTTATTTAGGCATTAAACCATGCACTCCAAATACAGGCATGGTCTCTGACATCCGTCCACCCTAACGTCACAACGAGTTCATGAAGAACAGACCCTTAGGCTGCGGGAGTTTCCCTAGTCCAGGACTATTGATTTCTTCAAGGACTCATATATTATGCATGAACCATTATTCCTTAGGGGTTCATTCATGACGTCTTTCGCTGTCCAACTCACGTCAATACTAACATTCTTAGGTGCTCTCAGGTATAAATATACCTTCCCTAGCCCCTGTAAACCAGAGGAGACCTCGACTTCAGAGGAGCCCGTTTCCCGGCCTGACGCACTGA